>CM061035.1:31141016-33925994 GCA_030763125.1 Hippophae gyantsensis
CTATTTTGTTGTGAAATGTGCATAATCCATCCTTAAAGAATAAAAGCATATAAATACTAATGATAAATAATATAAATGAAATTCCATAATTCAGAAAATAAAAAATTGCTAAACATAAAAGGCCTATAATTAAATAAAACAAAAATAATTTCTTTCAAAATTAATCTTTACATTTGTTATTCGAAATCTATCCCTCGCGAAGGATCCTAAGAATATTTGTATGATCCTAAGAATATGTGCGACGAAAACATTGAACCCTCGGTAGGTCATATAAACGGTGGAATTTTGGTTCGAAAAAGGAGGTTCTAACGCAAGGCATGCTTGGATTCTAGTAATCGTTACGAGCTTCGATTTGATATATTATAATATTCCTTTCGATACCCGAGTCAAAAGTTAAAAGTTACAACTCCGACTTATCATATGTTTTTTTCAAATTGAGAACAGCAGAACCCTTCTTCTCTATCCAAATCCTTTTTTTATGAAGAACAAAGATTTATTAGACTTGAAAATATAGATGAAGAAGAAGATATAATTATTTAAAAGAGAACTAAGAAAATACCTCAAAAGATGAAAATAACATCAGCAAGTCCATAAAACCCCAACATTGAGATGCCACCAAGGATGATCACATCCTTTGATAGGTCAAATTCAAACATTCAATCAATGACACAAGAAAGATAAGAAAAAATCTTCCTATAAAAGATTTTCATTAATGATATGAGTTCTTTCGCCGTCACAAGGCTGCTGTTTTCTTGCATGAGCTACAAAACCCTAGACGTGATGCAACTTTTATGGGACTATTTTGTTGTGAAATGTGCATAATCAATCCTTAAAGAATAAAAGCATATAAATACTTATGATAAATAATATAAATGAAATTCCATAATTCATAAAATATAAAATCGGTAAACATAAAAGCCCTATAATTAAATAAAATAAAAATAATTGCTTTCAAAATTAATCTTTACATTTGTTATTCGAAATCTATCCCTCGCGAAGGATCCTAAGAATATTTGTATGATCCTAATAATATGTGCGACGAAAACTTTAAACCCTCGGTTGGTCATGTTAAGGTGGAATTTGGGTTAGAAAAATGAGGTTCTAACGCAAGGCATGATTGGATTCTTGTAATCGTTACGAGCTTGGATTTGATATATTATAATAGTCGTTTAGATACCCGAGTCAAAAGTTATGGTTGTTACAAGTTATAACTCCGACTTATCATATGTTTTTTTTATTTTGTGAATAGCAGAACCCTTCTTCTCTATCCAAATCCTTTTTTTATGAAGAAAAAAGATTTAATGGACATGAAAATACAGATGAAGAAGAAGATATAATTATTTCAAAGAGAACTAAGAAAAGAACTCCAAAGATGAAAATAACATCAGTAAGTCCATAAAACCCCAACATTGAGATGCCACCAAGGATGATCACATCCTTTGATAGGTCGAATTCAGACATTCAATCAATGACACTAGAAAGATAAGAAAAAATCTTCCTATAAAAGATTTTCATTAATGATATCAGTTCCTTCGCCGTCACAAGGCTGCTGTTTTCTTCCATGAGCTACAAAACCCTAGACGTGATGCAACTTTTATGGGGCTATTTTGTTGTGAAATGTGCATAATCCATCCTTAAAGAATAAAAGTATATAAATACTTATGATAAATAAGATAAACGAAATTCCATAATTCACAAAAAATAAAATCGCTAAACATAAAAGGCCTATAATTAAATAAAACAAAAATAATTGCTTTCAAAATTAATCTTTACATTTGTTATTGGAAATCTATCCCTCGCGAAGGATCCTAAGAATATTTGTATGATCCTAAGAATATGTGCGACGAAAACATTGAACCCTCGGTAGGTGATGTAAACGGTGGAATTTGGGTTCGAACAATGAGGTTCTAATGCAATGCATGCTTGGATTCTAGTAATTTTTACTAGCTTCAATTTGATATATTATAATAGCCCTTTCGATACCCGAGTCAAAAGTTATGGTTGTTTAAAGTTACAACTCCGACTTATCATATGTCTTTTTTTAAATTGTGAACAACATAACCCTTCTTCTCTATTCAAATCCTTTTTTATGAAGAAAAAAGATTTATTGGACATGAAAATACAGATGAAGAAGAAGATATAATTATTTCAAAGAGAACGAAGAAAAGAACTCCAAAGATGAAAATAACATCAGTAAGTCCATAAAACCCCAACATTGAGATGCCACCAAGGATGATCACATCTTTTGATAGGTCGAATTCAGACATTCAATCAACGACACCAGAAAGATAAGAAAAAATCTTCCTATACAAGATTTTCATTAATGATATCAGTTCCTTCACCCTCACAAGGCTGTTGTTTTCTTCCATAAGCTACAAAACCCTAGACATGATGCAACTTTTATGGGGCTATTTTGTTGTGAAATGTGCATAATCCATCCTTAAAGAATAAAAGCATATAAATACTTATGATAAATAAGATAAATGAAATTCCATAATTCATAAAATATAAAATCGCTAAACATAAAAGGCCTATAATTAAATAAAATAAAAATAAATGCTTTCAAAATTAATCTTTACATTTCTTATTCGAAATCTATCCCTCGCGAAGGATCCTAAGAATATTTGTATGATCCTAAGAATATGTGCGACGAAAACATTGAACCCTCGGTAGGTGATGTAAACGGTGGAATTTGGGTTCGAAAAAGGATGTTCTAATGCAAGGCATGCTTGGATTCTAGTAATCGTTACGAGCTTCGATTTGATATATTATAATAGTCGTTTCGATACCCGAGTCAAAAGTTATGGTTGTTAAAATTTACAACTCCGACTTATCATATGTTTTTTTTAAATTGTGAACAGCAGAACCCTTCTTCTCTATCCAAATCCTTTTTTTATGAAGAAAAAAGATTTAATGGACATGAAAATACAGATGAAGAAGAAGATATAATTATTTAAAAGAGAACTAAGAAAAGAACTCCAAAGATGAAAATAACATCACCAAGTCCATAAAGCCCCAACATTGAGTTGACACCAAGGATGATCACATCCTTTGATAGGTAAAATTCAGACATTCAATCAACGACACCAGAAAGATAAGAAAAAATCTTCCTATAAAATATTTTCATTAATGATATCAGTTCCTTCGTCGTCACAAGGCTGCTGTTTTCTTCCATGAGCTACAAAACCGTAGACGTGCTGCAACTTTTATGGGGCTATTTTGTTGTGAAATGTGCACAATCCATCCTTAAAGAATAAAAGTATATAAATACTTATGATAAAAAAGATAAATGAAATTCCATAATTCACAAAAAATAAAATCGCTAAACATAAAAGGCCTATAATTAAATAAAACAAAAATAATTGCTTTCAAAATTAATCTTTACATTTGTTATTTGAAATCTATCCCCCGCTAAGGATCCTAAGAATATTTGTATGATCCTAATAATATGTGCGACGAAAACTTTAAACCCTCGGTTGGTCATGTAAAGGTGGAATTTGGGTTAGAAAAATGAGGTTCTAACGCAAGGCATGCTTGGATTCTTGTAATCGTTACGAGCTTCGATTTGATATATTATAATAGTCCTTTCGATACCCGAGTAAAAAGTTAAAAGTTACAACTCCGACTTATCATATGTTTTTTTCAAATTGAGAACAGCAGAACCCTTCTTCTCTATCCAAATCCTTTTTTTATGAAGAACAAAGATTTATTAGACTTGAAAATATAGATGAAGAAGAAGATATAATTATTTAAAAGAGAACTAAGAAAAGAACTCCAAAGATGAAAATAACATCAGCAAGTCCATAAAACCCCAACATTGAGTTGCCACCAAGGATGATCACATCCTTTGATAGGTCAAATTCAGACATTCAATCAATGACACTAGAAAGATAAGAAAAAATCTTCCTATAAAAGATTTTCATTAATGATATCAGTTCCTTCGCCGTCACAAGGCTGCTGTTTTCTTCCATGAGCTACAAAACCCTAGACGTGATGCAACTTTTATGGGGCTATTTTGTTGTGAAATGTGCATAATCCATCCTTAAAGAATAAAAGTATATAAATACTTATGATAAATAAGATAAACGAAATTCCATAATTCACAAAAAATAAAATCGCTAAACATAAAAGGCCTATAATTAAATAAAACAAAAATAATTGCTTTCAAAATTAATCTTTACATTTGTTATTTGAAATCTATCCCCCGCTAAGGATCCTAAAAATATTTGTATGATCCTAAGAATATGTGCGACGAAAACATTGAACCCTCGGTTGGTCATATAAACGGTGGAATTTGGGTTCGAAAAAGGAGGTTCTAACGCAAAGCATGCTTGGATTCTATTAATCGTTACGAGCTTGGATTTGATATATTATAATAGTACTTTCGATACCCGAGTCAAAAGTTATGGTTGTTTAAATTACAACTCCGACTTATCATATGTTTTTTTTAAATTGTGAACAGCAGAACCCTTCTTCTCTATCCAAATCCTTTTTTTATGAAGAAAAAAGATTTAATGGACATGAAAATACAGATGAAGAAGAAGATATAATTATTTAAAAGAGAACTAAGAAAAGAACTCCAAAGATGAAAATAACATCACCAAGTCCATAAAGCCCCAACATTGAGTTGACACCAAGGATGATCACATCCTTTGATAGGTAAAATTCAGACATTCAATCAACGACACCAGAAAGATAAGAAAAAATCTTCCTATAAAATATTTTCATTAATGATATCAGTTCCTTCGTCGTCACAAGGCTGCTGTTTTCTTCCATGAGCTACAAAACCGTAGACGTGCTGCAACTTTTATGGGGCTATTTTGTTGTGAAATGTGCATAATCCATCCTTAAAGAATAAAAGCATATAAATACTTATGATAAATAAGATAAATTAAATTCCGTAATTCACAAAATATAAAATCGCTAAACTTAAAAAGCCTATAATTAAATAAAACAAAAATAATTGCTTTCAAAATTAATCTTTACATTTGTTATTTGAAATCTATCCCCCGCTAAGGATCCTAAAAATATTTGTATGATCCTAATAATATGTGCGACGAAAACATTTAACCCTCGGTAGGTGATGTAAACGGTGGAATTTGGGTTCGAAAAAGGATGTTCTAATGCAAGGCATGCTTGGATTCTAGTAATCGTTACGAGCTTCGATTTGATATATTATAATAGTCGTTTCGATACCCGAGTCAAAAGTTATGGTTGTTAAAATTTACAACTCCGACTTATCATATGTTTTTTTTAAATTGTGAACAGCAGAACCCTTCTTCTCTATCCAAATCCTTTTTTTATGAAGAAAAAAGATTTAATGGACATGAAAATACAGATGAAGAAGAAGATATAATTATTTAAAAGAGAACTAAGAAAAGAACTCCAAAGATGAAAATAACATCACCAAGTCCATAAAGCCCCAACATTGAGTTGACACCAAGGATGATCACATCCTTTGATAGGTAAAATTCAGACATTCAATCAACGACACCAGAAAGATAAGAAAAAATCTTCCTATAAAATATTTTCATTAATGATATCAGTTCCTTCGTCGTCACAAGGCTGCTGTTTTCTTCCATGAGCTACAAAACCCTAGACGTGATGCAACTTTTATGGGGCTATTTGGTTGTGAAAGGTGCATAATCCATCCTCTAAGAATAAAAGCATATAAATACTAATGATAAATAATATAAATGAAATTCCATAATTCATAAAATATAAAATCGGTAAACATAAAAGCCCTATAATTAAATAAAATAAAAATAATTGCTTTCAAAATTAATCTTTACATTTCTTATTCGAAATCTATCCCTCGCGAAGGATCCTAAGAATATTTGTATGATCCTAAGAATATGTGCGACGAAAACATTGAACCCTCGGTTGGTCATATAAACGGTGGAATTTGGGTTCGAAAAAGGAGGTTCTAACGCAAGGCATGCTTGGATTCTATTAATCGTTACGAGCTTGGATTTGATATATTATAATAGTCCTTTTGATACCCGAGTCAAAAGTTATGGTTGTTTAAATTACAACTCCGACTTATCATATGTTTTTTTTAAATTGTGAACAACAGAACCCTTCTTCTCTATCCAAATCCATTTTTTATGAAGAACAAAGATTTATTGGACATGAAAATACATATGAAGAAGAAGATATAATTATTTCAAAGAGAACTAAGAAAAGAACTCCAAAGATGAAAATAACATCAGCAAGTCCATAAAACCCCAACATTGAGATGCCACCAAGGATGATCACATCCTTTGATAGGTCGAATTCAGACATTCAATCAACGACACCAGAAAGATAAGAAAAAATCTTCCTATAAAAGATTTTCATTAATGATATCAGTTCCTTCGCCGTCACAAGGCTGCTGTTTTCTTCCATGAGCTACAAAACCCTAGACGTGATGCAACTTTTATGGGGCTATTTTGTTGTGAAATGTGCATAATCCATCCTTAAAGAATAAAAGCATATAAATACTTATGATAAATAATATAAATGAAATTCCATAATTCACAAAATATAAAATCGCTAAACATAAAAGGCCTATAATTAAATAAAACAAAAATAATTGCTTTCAAAATTAATCTTTACATTTGTTATTCGAAATCTATCCCTCGCGAAGGATCCTAAGAATATTTTTATGATCCTAAGAATATTTGTGACGAAAACTTTAAACCCTCGGTTGGTCATGTAAACGGTGGAATTTGGGTTCGAAAAATGAGGTTCTAACACAAGGCATGCTTGGATTCTAGTAATCATTACGAGTTTCGATTTGATATATTATAATTGTCCTTTCGATACCCGAGTCAAAAGTTATGGTTGTTTAAAGTTACAATTTCGACTTATCATATGTTTTTTTTAAATTGTGAACAGCAGAACCCTTCTTCTCTATCCAAATCCTTTTTTTATGAAGAAAAAAGATTTAATGGACATGAAAATACAGATGAAGAAGAAGATATAATTATTTCAAAGAGAACTAAGAAAAGAACTCCAAAGATGAAAATAACATCAGTAAGTCCATAAAACCCCAACATTGAGATGCCACCAAGGATGATCACATCCTTTGATAGGTCGAATTCAGACATTCAATCAATGACACTAGAAAGATAAGAAAAAATCTTCCTATAAAAGATTTTCATTTGTGATATCAGTTCCTTCTCCGTCACAAGGCTGCTGTTTTCTTCCATGAGCTACAAAACCGTAGACGTGCTGCAACTTTTATGGGGCTATTTTGTTGTGAAATGTGCATAATCCATCCTTAAAGAATAAAAGTATATAAATACTTATGATAAAAAAGATAAATGAAATTCCATAATTCACAAAAAATAAAATCGCTAAACATAAAAGGCCTATAATTAAATAAAACAAAAATAATTGCTTTCAAAATTAATCTTTACATTTGTTATTTGAAATCTATCCCCCGCTAAGGATCCTAAAAATATTTGTATGATCTTGAGAATATTTTGGTGGATATTGAGAATCTTTAAAATATTCTTAAACACACTCTTGTTCTGCACCTCAATCTCGGTTATAGTTGCATTGAAAAAAAAAGAGAAGGAACTAAAACGGAATATGTGCGACGAAAACATTGAACCCTCGGTAGGTGATGTAAACGGTGGAATTTGGGTTCGAAAAAGGATGTTCTAATGCAAGGCATGCTTGGATTCTAGTAATCGTTACGAGCTTCGATTTGATATATTATAATAGTCGTTTCGATACCCGAGTCAAAAGTTAAAATTTACAACTCCGACTTATCATATGTTTTTTTTAAATTGTGAACAGCAGAACCCTTCTTCTCTATCCAAATCCTTTTTTTATGAAGAAAAAAGATTTAATGGACATGAAAATACAGATGAAGAAGAAGATATAATTATTTAAAAGAGAACTAACACTACTACAAAAAGAGGTATTTAAGTCGCTGTGTAAAGTCGGTTTTTGGAAAAAACCGACTTATAATGAATTTAAAGTCGGTTCGTTGTTAAACCGACGCTATCCACGTCGGTTGACGTGGAGAACCGACTCTATCCACGTGAATAGCGTCGGTTGACGTGGCCAACCGACGCTATCCACGTGGATAGCGTCGATTCTCCACGTCAACCGACGCTAGCCACGTAATATAATCAGGTTTCGGGCAAATTTTACGCAGAAACCATTTTTCTTCCTCTCTCCTCCAATTTCTTCCTCTCTCTCTCCTCCATTTTCCTACACCGCACGCCACCTTATCTCTAAATTTCCAGCCACCTCCGACCACCATTCGTAACGTCATTTTGTAAATTATATTTCTCTTCTCATTATCTTTCAGATCTACTATTTTTTTGAGCGAAATTTTACAATTTTTTTATACCCATTTTCTGTATAAATTTTTGATGTAGATATGTATTTTATTTTGTTTGACTTATTTTATGTGGAAATAATATCTGAAATGTTGTGGTTTTGATGGATTGTATATAATTATTTTGCGTGGATAATAAATAATTATAGTAGAATTTTGCAGTTTTTTTCTGTATAAATTTTTGATTTAGGTATGTTTTTTATTTTATTTGATTTATTTTATGTGGAAATAATATCTGAAATGTTGTGGTTTTGATGGATTATATATAATTATTTTGCGTGGATAATAAATAATTATAGTAGAATTTTGCAGTTTTTTTCTGTATAAATTTTTGATTTAGGTATGTTTTTTATTTTATTTGATTTATTTTATGTGGAAATAATATCTGAAATGTTGTGGTTTTGATGGATTATATATAATTATTTTGCGTGGATAATAAATAATTATAATAGAATTTTGCAATTTTTTCTGTATAAATTTTTGATTTAGGTATGTTTTTTATTTTGTTTGATTTATTTTATGTGGAAATAATATCTGAAATGTTGTGGTGTTGATGGATTATATATATTTACTATGCGTGGATAATAAATAATTATCAAGTAGAATTTTGCAGTTTTTCTGTATAAATTTTTGACCTACATATGTTTTTTATTTTGTTCGACTTATTTTATGTGGAAATAATATCTGACAACACATGAACATTTGGAGAACTTATTTTTCACCCAATGAGCTTAAAAGCCTAATGAATGTAAACCTTATATCAAGAACCAACCAATTTGTGAAGTATACAAGGCAAAATTCTTGACAAATAAAACTTGCCATGGTGAAAAACAATATGTTCCATAGTGCATACCACCCAGAAATTCGATTAAGCAAAGTGAACATTTCATGTAGTGGCGTGAAATAATGTGTGCCATGACAAGACCTTCTCAGGTTCTCTTGTGCAAGGTTGATTGAAGTGCATGCTGTAGTGAGGAAAATGTTTTGGTGTAGCGCACGAATGTAATTTTGACTCTAAAGCCTTCTGTATATGACTTTTTCTTATAAATAAACGACTACGTAAGATTTCTTGTGTATTTTATTTTCATATTAATATTTTTGTAATTTCTTGAATAAATGTTGGTTTTAAAACATTAATCATATAATTTAATTTAAGTATGTTTGACTAATTTTTGTAATGAGAATTTAGCTTTTTTCATGTTTCTATAGATTATTCAGATGAACACTTTTGATATTAAATAAATAAAGATTTTTTATTTATTAAAGATTTATTACAAGATTTATTTATGAATAATTTATTATCTATTTATTCTTTATAATAGATTTTAAAAATGAGAATTAACTTTCAGGCACATCATCTAGATATAATTTGAAGAGCTTGAGTAGAGTTTAAATTGTTGACTCGAGCAAGAGCATTGAGCGAAACTATTTGTTTTTTCTTTAAGTATTAGGCATAAATTAATCAATCTATTAAATATCTTGATCATAGGCCTTTAATTGATTTGATTAATAAAGAAAAATAATCCTAACTGAAGGTATTTTTCATATTTAAAAGGAAAAATTAATAATCTGAATTTATACTTTAATTAACCTAAATATTTCTAAATAAGCATGGCTAACTAGGTAAATATTTCCATTACCATTGATTATTAATTATTTATTCTCCTTGATTTTGTTCGAGTCGAATCTATATTTAGTTATTTTCATTATTTGTCATTAGTTTAGGATTTTCAAAACCAAATCATTGTGATAGAATATTTATGTTTTATTTTCATATTTATATAAATTTTTAATAAAAGTAAAGAATTATCAAAAAAACATTGCAATTTCTCTTAAGATTGACCTTGAGAGTATACTTATCACTTATTATAAGTAATTCATGTACTCGCAAGATTTTTATAAATATAAAATTTGTGCATCAAGAGGATAAGAGCATTTTGGCCTTTTTCCATGAGCTTCATTGTGGGGGCCATTTTGACAATAAGGAAAAAAACTTGAAGGTATTACAATCTAGCTTTTACTAGCCAACATTGTTTAAAGATGATTGTAATTTTTGCATGTGTTGTGATAGATGACAAAGGATTGGTAGCATAGGAAAACTTGATGAGATGCCTTTGACATCTAATTTAGTTGTTGAACTTTTTGATGTTTAGGGGATTGAATTTATGGGTCTAATTTTCCTTCTTTTGGGTATGAATATATATTGGTTTCAGTTGCCTATGTGTGCTTGTGAGTTAATGCTATACCACTAAAACTTCTAATGCTAATTGTGTTATAAAGTTTTTGAATGATGTTATATTTAGTAGGTTTGGGACATAATTTGTGAATAAGGTAGCCACTTTTGTACATACAAGGTGGCTATTCTATATCATCCACAAAATTTTGATAAATTTGAGGTAAGCAATAGTGTAATCAAGGATATCTTGGAACAGAGATGCAACCTTTAAGAAAGGATTGGGAAACCAAGTTGAATGATGCATTATGTGTTGCCACACAACTTATAAGACACTTAGTGATATGAGTCCTTACCCATTGATTTTTGGAAAGGCATGTCATTTGCCCATTGAGCTTGAGCGTAGGGCATATTGGGCAATCAAGTAGTTGAACATGCATCTTTAACAAGGATGAGATAAATGCCTGCTTCAATTCGATGAGCTAGAAAAGATTAAGGAAGAAGCCTATGAAAATGTAAAAATCTAAAAAATAAATGCACCAAGTGTTACCATGAAAAATGCCTAATCTGTACGTCTCTTTACCCTGGAATGAAAGTACTCTCATTTAATTCTCATTTTAATTTTTTTTTCTAGGAAATCCAAAGTCAAGATGGAGTGCACGATTTCAAGTTGTTGAAGTCTTTCCCTGTGAAGCTATAGAGTTGATAAATCTAAAGGCTCAAAATTCATTCAAGGTCAATAGGCAACATGTAAGGCCTTACTTGGAAGGAATAGATACGAATGAGAACATTGAATGCATTGAGTTGCATTAACCTTAACCTCAAGAAATGTCTTACTAACCCATTAAAGAAAGCGTTTGGTGGGAGGCAATCCACCGATTTAGGCAATATTCTTTTATTTTAATTTAATTTTTTGTTTTGAACATATGATAGTTTAAAACATTGACGAGAATGATTAATTTAGGCATAGGGGTCCAAATATACCCAATAAAAGTTTTTGATACAAAATTATAATGCTTTTACTAAATTTAAGGTGATTAATTAAGCCTATGCATTTTTTGTTTGATGCTTAAATATTTTTAAGCATTATTGTAAGAGTTATTTATCTTCATAGTTTATGTTTCATGCTTGAATGTTGAGATTGAGATGAATCTAAATTTGGGGTATAGGAATCAAATAGTGGAGATTATCTTGTGAGGTTATTGAGCCTATATCATTTTATAAAATGGCTTGTAAGTGTAGAAATCGCTTTGTAAAAAATGATAGGTATACTTCAATGTTGGTTTAAATAGGAACTATGTGATTTTAAATAATTCAACAAATTCTTAGAAACCAAAAATAAACCTAAAAATTCTATCACAAAATTTTGGTCTTGCAAATATCTTAAGTAATAACATAAATTTAAAGATAGATGATAGATAGGGTTACACAAATAATAGGCAGACATACAATTCGGCTATCAATGAAGAATTAATGAGATATTTAACTAGTTGATTATGTTTGGTAATATTAATTAGGTTAGTAAAAGATAAACTCACATTATTAATTATTTCTTATATGTATAAATAACATCTTTGGTGGGGCTGTTATTCTTTGTTAATTATATCTTAACTTGCCACCTTTAGTAAGGATGACAAATTAATTTCTAAGTAAAGCATGCTTGTGTTTAAGGAATTATAAAATCATTTAACTTGTCACCTTTGGTGGGGTCGACAATTTTAAAATTTTATTTAAGCTATCTAAATTGGATTGTAGATTCATGTATATTAAAACTAACTTTCAGATTTTAAAACTACTATAAAAATATGTCATCAATTTATTTTCAAATAGTAATGCTTAAAAAAATCTTTGAAATAACGCATGACTCTAAATCAGATCCAGATAATTACATCTAACATATAAGGGAATTACTCTAAATTATATCAAGATTTATCTTTATAAAAGCCCAATTTTATTTTAAATCTATTATAAAAGTTTATCGTCGATATATTTTTTGATAATGAACTTTGTGAAAATTCTTAAATAGAAAATAATCTATTTGATTATTGTTGAAAATATTTTTCAAAGTAACTTGCACAAACATATCAACATCGCTAAATTATCATTATAACAATCAACTAGACATGTTAAAAATAATGAATGATCAATAAGTAATTTATAACAAATTCAATAAATACAATATTATTTACTGAAAAGAAAGAAAAGTATAGATTAGATTTATACCTAAAAGATAGATGGATAAGACTACCCTACTCTGCAGAAAAGGTACAAAGCTTCACAGTATCTCCTAGATTTCAATAACGATTTCTTGTCGCTTGATCTATAATAACTCCTATTACTGCCTCAATTATTTGAGATAATTTAATATAAATTGTTTCACTACTTAATATTAACTAAAACTTATGAAACTCTAAAATTGAGAGAACTTAAAGAAAAATAATATAAACTAAGAAAATAGAAAAGAGACAAGCTGCAAGAGTTGAGGGATGATTTGGAATTAAGGGGAAGGATCTTTTATATAGGCGAGAAAATGATGTAAAAAGGATAAAATTGTGGATCATATAGTTGGGCACTATGGTGCACATTTATCTCTACCGAGATATGCACCAATTTAAAAAGCGCTGAAATCACGATTCATAGGTCCCGTGCTATAGTACACATAAACCTTCGACTCACCTATGTTATTCTTTAAGTATTTATCAATTGAATCAATTTGAAGTGATAAATACCTTTCAAAACAACAAAACATACTCGTAATTCTGAAAACATAGATTTGTTAAAGTGATGATAAAATTATGTAAATACAAATCTATTTTAAAATTTAAAGTGTACAAAATCATGTTATATTTAGTACTTTTCAAGCACTCATCACAACCCCCAACCAACTTCTTGCTAGTCCCTAGTAAGAAAAGTGAAAAAGTTAAAATAAAAATTAAATAAATTAAACTATCCTAAATTACTTCTATTGATTGACATAGTTATATTTAGTGTAAGCAACAATCATTTAAACCCCTAGATGATTCTAGTGAACGAATTTAAGTAACGTGAGGACTTTCAGAGATGATATCCAAAAACATCAGCTAAAATGAAAATCTTTTAAAAAGAAATAACATAAATAATACAAATAAATAACAACTAAAATTTAACAAAGTAAAATTTAAAATAAAAAATGACAAATAAAATAGAAAAACATCTCATGCTTCAAGTATATTTTAAGTTCAAAATTAAAATTCAAAGCATGTGTTATTTTAATATCCTAGACATCCATAGTTTATTATAAAAATTATTTGAAAATCACATTCATGTCCTATATAAAAAATGCATCAATATTGATTTACAAAATTTCAGTGTTGGGAATTTGAATTTACTTCGACTCTAACATCACAAGTCATACTCTTAACATTACATTGATTTTGTGGATTCAAGCACTCATTAAAAGGTATATGAGAATAGATTTTTTTGCAAAGAAATGAACTAATAGATTCACATATGTTTAAAGAAGAAAATGCTCAAAGTAGGGCGTAACATTGATCTCATAAAAGGAATTGAATGAAAGAATTTATAAAGAAATCACATATTATCCTTATACATTAATTAAAATCATCAACTAAATTTTTCAAATTATATTTCTCTTAGAGATGGAGAAATTTCAATGAATTTTAGTGGATTTTATTTCTTATTTTTCTTTTGTATTTAGCTATTTCTCACAACTTTGTAAGACTTTTGGGTCATGGTATTTAGTTTAAACTATTCAATTTTCTCTCTCTATTTTTAGAGATATTCTTTCTATATTTTTAGAGAAATGACCCATGTACAGTTTGTACATATTTTGTATGATTTTGTGAGTGGTTAAATTTGATGCTTTTTTTATATATTGGCTTAGGTAACCTTACACACACACACACACACACACATATATATATATATATATATATATATTGGAAGTCATGCATGAATGAAAAAATTCATATGCTTTTAATTTCTACTCAAGTAATTCAATTTAAGCAATAAAAAAAATATATGACACTTTATCAAATGTAAAAATTCTAGCATTCTATGCAAAAAGAAAAGCATATAGAGATCGTCTAAAAAATTTGAATTAATAGAGTGTTTAAAAGAATAGAAACAAATTATCACTCAAAATAGAAAGATAATGGCTCAAAATATTCTCACAAGGTGGTCTCCAACATTTGATTCCTAAACACCAATTTCGAGTTTATCACAATTTTAACATTTTATTATGAAATATAATTATGATAAAAACTAACTAATTATCACATTACTTCATAATATGTTCAAGAAATTAATCTAATAGTGAAAATTCGCTTAAAATTAATTAAAAGCATGAAAATTTTGTAAGAAAAATTTTAAATTTAACCCAAAAACTCTTTAACCAATAAAAATAAATAAAAGTAAACAAATGAAAAAAAATTAAAACAAATAAAAATGTAAACAAGTATTTAATAAAAAATTTAAAAAATTGCTAAAATTTATGTAATGTAACTTTTCTCACCCTTAACCTAGAACTTACTTTGCTCTCAATGTAACAATTATAAATTAAAGATAAAGAATAAAGAAGAAAAAAGTTACCCATTTAGTGAACGTGCTCAAGTATTGATGTGGAAATGGAGGTGCATCCATCATGATCACATGACAGGAAACAAAAAAAAACTAAATAAAACAAATTACATGAAATGAAAAACAAACTTAATATAAAAACCAAATAAAACAAAATAAAAACTAATAAAATTATGGAATAAGTTTGGAGCTCAATCCTCCATATCATCCAATCCTTGTTCTTTAGGATGTGATCATGATCATTCATGTGGTACAAAGATAAAATCATAATCTTGATCCTCAGGTTCTCTTAAATTGCTTGTATTCTCCCTAAGATGGTTAATTTGTAAATTATGAATTTCAAAAAACATATTATTATAAGTCACTTGATCACAATGCTATTGGTTTCCAAAAGTAGAATGTTGGAAAGTGTAGGTTTTCAAATAATCTTCCAAATAATTTACTCTTTCATTTAATTGATGAACTTCATCCTTCAGTTGTGTCCTTGATAAAGATTACTTTTATTTCCCTTTGCCCAATTTTAATGTCTGATGTGAATTCATTAAAATAAGTCATATTTAATAATTCATTACGCTCAAGCATAACTTCACATTTTGGGTAAATTATCCCCTCTTTAGAACATAAAGCAGTTACAAACTGAGGGAAGAAGTAACTTAAGTGGGTGTTATTAGCAGACAACTTCATCCTATTATGAGCTATCATTCCAACATCTATAATATGGGATGCAGTGGCATATAGTAGTATTGCCCACTCTCTATTCATAGAGTTGTAATGAGTGGTGGGCATCAATCTTAAACAAACAAAATATTTCCATATGCGGACAATCTTATCTAAATACATAGCTTTGAATTCCCCAGGGTTTCCCATTGGCATAACCCCATTCCGTACCTTCTACTACGAGGCTATCAATTACTATAGCATAATCCATCTTATTCTAGTAAGTCTTATACTCACCTTGGCTAATGTCTCCTAATCCATAGTAGGAATTAATAACAAATGGAAAAATGAGACTAGCACACTCTATACTCTAACTTTTTTGTTGATAGTGTCGAGAAGATTTGCATAAAATTCCCAAACTACTGATTCAACAATGGCATCCGACTCTTTTATGAACCTTTTCCAACCAAATGTTGTTATTACATTAGAAATATCCTCTAATTTGGCATTTTTTCCTAAATCAAAATCCATCCCCGTCTCTATAACAAAGCTATTGTTTATTTCGATAGCCCTATCAAATCTTAACTTGGCTTCAATATTAGAGAATTTAGCTCTATTGTAATCAGTAAAAGTTCCTATCACTTTCATATTTCAATTTTATTACTTTTTGGTGCCATTTTAAAAAAATCAACTAAATCTAAATCCAAGGTTTTTCATAAACAATCCAAAAAAACAATACAATATAATTTAATCCAAAAAATTTCTTACCTTCATATTGTCTAACTTAGGGTTTGGAACTCTTTTTAATAAAAAAAATAATCCACAAAATTTAGAGAATTTATTTTAAGTCTTAAATTATAAATTTTTTTGATTACTTGTGTTGTTGAGTATGTTAATTTATTGATGGCTTCTCTAAAAAATTTCATTGGAATGGGTAGGAAATAGATAGGAATGGAGTTTTTTTGTGAAAAGTTTTGAAGGATTGTTGAAGAAAAGTGTGACTTTTGGGGATTATTTGGTGTTTGGGGGAGAGAAAATTGAGGGCTTGTGAAGAAGATGAGAGAAAATAAGATAAAATGGGTGTAAAATATGTTAGGACTGGTATTAGTAGGAAAATATTGTACGCAAGCAACAGTGTAGGTAAAAACATGCTACAACACGAGCTTTTGATTTTCTATCCCAATTTGATGAGAAACATGATAAGTGCTCAAAAGCACTCGATATATAATGATTTTATGCATGTTAAATGATTAAAAAACATTTGGATTTACTTAGTTCTTATTTTATTTTATACATATCTATCTTTTTGAAATCACATGTATATGTTGTTATTTTTCAAGTATTTTAGCTTATAAAGATAAAATTGATCAATATTTAAAGAATTACACTTGAAGCACTACATTTCTTTTCTCCAAAGCTTAAAAAAATGATAAGAGAAAATAAGGGAAATAAGAGAAGAACAACAAAGCATGCCATGGTGTGAAAACATCATTTTCCATGACGTGGGCCTAAAATTCTCAATACAAAAATCTCTAATTCTTTGCGAGCCGTTGCATGAAAAAATTGTGTGCCATGGCATAAGATGCTTGGACCAAGTACAATGTGTGTGGTAGTTACATGCATGCTATGGCGTGAACTAATGTGTGTCGCTATGCCATCCCTTCTAATCTGATTTTTTGAACCTATAAATAGGATCCCTATTCCATTTTATCAATCATCCCTTTCATTGTTTTTTATCTCTTCCCTTCTTAGTCTCTTAAGTTTTTAGTTGTCTTTTGTTGTTTCAATGTTCTTCTCTCCTTTGAGAGTTGAACAAATTTAGTTTATGTGATAGCTGATTCTCAATTCAATAAACAAGTTTAGCATTTTGTTTGGAGGTTTTCTAGAAATAATTTAGACATTTTGTTAAGGTACATTTTCAATGTATTCTTTTTATTCATTCTTTATATGTTATTTTTACTTGCTATGTTTAATTTTCAAATCAATTATTAACTTATTTATGCTTGGTTGAAATTATAATGGGATATTAGTAACTTTGTTATGCATGCAAAATATTAAAATGGGTAAAATATTTTTAAAAAATTAAGTATTATTTTCTATTGAAGAATTCTACAAAGTTTATTTCAGAAAATATAATGATGTGAGAATTTTCATAATAAGCTTAAACTATGAAATTTAGATTAAACATTTAATTTTCTGAATTTGATTTAGAGTATTACTCTTTTATTTGTGATTTGATTCATAAGTGTACTTGGAGTATAAACTATATTTCAAAGATTTTTATGAGAATTATTATTGAAAGTTATATTGAAAACAAATCTTTCATAGGAGTTTTAAAATCTGAAAGTCTGTTATCAGATAGTTTAATTCTTGAACCAAATTTTGACACCTTGAATGAAGTTTAAATTGTCATACCCCTATAAGGAAGACTTTAATGGTTTTTAATACCATAAAAAGGAAGCAAAATTTACCAAAGGATTTTAATTGGTTTATTATTAATAACGAGAATGATCTTTGCCCTAAGATATTTTTATACAAAGAAAGGAGAATCAATAATCTTAATTCAAATCTTTAATAACCTACTTAATATTGAGAAAACATAACCAACTAATCCAATACATCCCATAAATTTTTCACAGCATGATAAATGTCTAAATGCCTAAACATTTATTAAATCTATCTTTATTTTAATTTCATTATATTAGACTTTCAAACTCAAAACTTTGTGACAGAATGTTTAGGTTTTATTTCTATTTTTTAAGAATTTGTTCAATAATTTAAAAACCATAGGATTTCTCTTTAGACTGACTTTGAAAGTATACTTGTCATTTTTATAAGTGATTTATGAATTTATTCAATAATTTAAAAACCATATGATTTCTCTTTAGACTGACTTTGAAAGTATACTTGTCATTTTTATAAGTGATTTATGCCTTGCAAGAATTTAATAAATTTTACAAAATTTGACAATCAATTTTTTGTGCATCAAAACACATGTGCCACGTTTAGGTAAATATGGTGTCACGGTGCACATTAAACTGTTCCTCAAACTAATTTTTATGAGGCTCCCATTTTTGTTGATATTATGTTATATATACTTAATAAAAGCACAGCTAATTAATACAAAAATTAATTAACAAATTAATGACCATTTCATAAAAGCTAAATGAGATCACCAATAGCGACAAGTCTTTCGATGATAAATAAGGAACTAGGAATGAATAAGGGGTGTATATTTCAATATAGGATAGGCAAAGTTTGCAAAGTCTACTACACAAGAATCAAAGTTAAAACCTTCTACTACCACTTCCAAAGGTAAGTTAGTTGTTGCATCCCATTCTCCTTCCTTTAGGAAGGTGAACACTTCACATGCGACTAGTTCTTCCCAATGCTTCAATAGCGGTCTTTTTCCCTTACCTAATGTTCCACCTACTTTTTACCATTATGATGAACATGGGCATCTGAGACCCAACTATGGGAAATTGACTTCTCATCCTCATGTGAGAGTTTGTGTGAGCTCTTTTACCTCTCTTCTTCATTTATCCTACACCATACTTCACAAATTTCATAATTATTAGATTGGGATGCTTTGGAATTTTCCAAAAATGTAAGGCTTGTTAAGATGTTGTAAAAGAATACTTTTATCCCATCATCATACAAATTCAACTCATAACATTCCATAGTTTTAGTGTTTTGCTAGGGGTCTAACATCATTTGTGAAACAAAGCCCGACTTGTAAATCAAACCATCTACTATTGTGTTAGGCTTGCCAAGATGGTATTACCAAATGAAATCATAATCCTATAGATACTCTACCAACCTTCTTTTTCTCAAATTGAGATCTTTTTGAGTAAAGAGATATTTGAGACTTTTATGGTCCAAGAAGATTTGGAATTTGGCAGCATTGACACCTCCACATCTTTAGAGTGAAACTCATAATTGCAAACAACAAGTCATAAGTTATGTAGTTTTGATTGTGAACCTTAAGTTTTCATGATCCTTAAGAAACTATTCAATCATTTTGCATTGGAACATATCCAAGACCTTGTAGTGAAGTGTTAGTAAAGATCATGTAATATTCCATACTGTTTAGAATAGTAAGAATTGGTGTAATTGTCAATTGTACCTTCAATTCTTGAAATTCCTCTTCACAATCTTCCTCCCATATGAATTTGACTCCTTTTTAACTAAGCTTTATTAAAGGTGTATCAATCTTCGAGAAGTTTTGCACAAATCAACACTCATATTCGACTAGTGTAAGGAAACTTTGAACTTCAGTCACATTTGGTTGTTGATTCCAATTTAATACTACTTCGATTATAGAGGGATCTATCACAATACTTATTCAAGATATGACATGTACGAGGAATTTGACTTTGATAAGCCATAAATCTCACTTCAATAAGTTTGCATACAATTGGTGCTTCTTAGTGTTTGCAAACCTACAATGTTCTTCATGCTCTTCATATGTATTTGGATAAATCAATATATCATTAATAAACACAATGATAAATTGATCTAATTAGGGTCAAAATAATTGATTCATTAAGTCCATAAAATAGTATGGGCTTTGTTAGACCAAATGGTATAACACAAAATTCAAAATACCCATACCACATATAGAAGGTAGTTTTAGGTATATCTAACTCTCTCACCAATAATTGGTGATATCCCTACCTTAGATCAATTTGTGAGAAGAAACTTGTCTACAAAGTTGTTTAAATAATTCATCAATCTGGGGTAAAGTATACTTGTTTTTTATGGTCAACATGTTTAGTTGACAATAATCAATGCATTTTCTAAAGCTTCCATCCTTCTTTTTGACAAAAAAGAGAGGGTGCTTCCCAAGGTCACAAGCTTGGTCGAATGAATAATTTCACCAATAACACATCTAGTTGTCTCCTTAGCTCTTATTTTTCTATAGGTGCCATATAGTAAGGAGTGATAGATATTGGCATAGTTCCAAGATAAAACTTGATTATAAAATTGATCTCTCAAGCTAGAGGAAGTCTAGGTAATTATTTCGAACAAACATCCCAATAATCATTCATCACTAGTATCCATGCTAAGCTTCTTCCACTGTTTATGTCTACTTATAGATAATTTAGGAGAGCTATGCTTTCCTTGTTCTACCTTCCACCTAAAAAGCACTTAAGGAAAGCATTGGAAAGGTTTACTCCTTTTTCACCATAAAACTGAACTTCTATGTCTTTGAGGTTGTGGATGGTAACCTTCATCTCAAAGGGAATTTACAATGGCTTAATATTTGGTCAGCCGGTCCATTCCTAGGATGATGTCGAAATAACTCATATCGAGTATAACAAATTCAACTAGGAATCAATGATTGTTAAATCCTACTAAACAATTATTAGATTAATATGGGACATTAGAAGTGACCAAAGATGGAGTGTTTCAAGTAAGGGAGTTTCTATGTCTTCATATTTAAGTTTCAACATTTGTACATAGGCTAAAGAAATGAAAAAATAGGTGGCACCACTATCAAAAAGAACTCATACCCAATATGGATATGATAGAATCGTACCTTCTACAATGTCGTTGAGTTGGAGGTCCTCTTTTCTACTAGACATTATAAAGGCTTGACCTTATGACCATGTTCTTGATTGGCAACATCCTTACCCATTTCTTTTCTACGAGTAGAAGATTAACCTTGAAATTTTAGTGTTGTATTGATACATTATTGGAAAAGCTATATAAGAAGCTAGTAAGACCTAGATGAGTGTTCTTAGAACAATCTTCTAGGTTTCTAAAAATTTTATTGGGGTTGCTAACCAATATGTTGAGCTTGTCCTTGTAGTTCTTCTAAGTATTTGATGCCCTAGAATTGAAATTGGACTACGATCCTCCTCTATATTGACCGATAGTGAGTTTAGGATAAGATATCCCAATTGATTGTAGTTGTAACAGGTGTAAGGGTGTTACCGAGCACTCCTAGGTGAATTACTTTTGAATGATCCACTATGTTGGTCACTAAATGTTTCTTACCTAAATTTCATTTTCTCCACATTGATTTGCTTAACTCTATAAGCTACGGAAACCATTGTAATGTAGTTTTGTATCCTTGATGTACATGGATGTTTTCTTGTAAACCCATCCAAAACTTTGCAACTTGATCGTTGTCCTACACCACCATATTTTTTGTGAATTTTGATAGTTGATTGAAACGAGTTTCATACTATATGATGGACATGTTCTCTTATTTGAGATTCATAAACTCAACCACCTTGTTATACTTTCCAATCTAGTTGAACAGTTTCTTGTATAACATATCCTTAAATTCTTCCCATGTGATTGCCTCTGTATGTTCTAATGTACTCGTGTCTATGTGTTAGCTTCCTTGTATAAAATACAATGTCTGTTTATTGTACTTAGTGTATCTGTCTTCCTTTAGATAAGATTGGTTACTCTATATTAGTAATACACACACGCATATAGTTAGACAAACTTTGTATATAAGTATGTTTACAAACACCACGGGATTGATTTTCATATTGTGCATGCTAAGTAGAGTATTGGTTTTTGACGAGCGAGCATGTGAGTGAGCTGAAGTTGTCACTTTAGTTTTTGGTTCTTTTCAAGTGTAGGTATTTATGGAAAGTACTTGAAAACTTTTAGAACAACAAAATTTTCCATTTTAGCATCTCGCCACCAACATTTCCACCACCCTTGCCACCTCTTTTGTTAAGGGTTAGAGAAATGGCTAGTGAGGTGACTAGAGAGGTGGCCAATTGATTGTGGTTGTAATAGATGTAAGGGTGATACTGAGGACTCCCAAACAAGTTACTTTCTGGTGATCCACTGTGTCGGTCACTACATCTTCTTTGCAAGAATTTATTTTTCCTCCTTTCCTTTATCCTTAATCTTTTTTTGATGATGTGGCCACTTTTAACTACTCCATATTGACTTTCTTAACACTATAATGTGTGGAAATCATTGCATTTTAGGTTTGTATGCCATGATACATTAGTTGTACATAGATGTCATCTCGTAAACCCATCCAAAACTTTCCAGCTTTATCATTGTCTTGTACCAACATATTTTATAGGAATCTTAAATAGGTGATTGAAATGAGTCTTACACTATACGATAACCATGTCCTCTTATTTGATATTCTTAAACTTGACCACCTTGTCAGACTTTCTAGTCTTATTGAAGAATCTCTCGTATAACATCCTCTTAAATTCTTCCCATATGATTGCATTTGTAATTCTTGTTATGCTCGTATTTGTGTATTGGCTTATGTAAAAAAAATGGTGTATATTTATTGTACCTAGTGTATTTTTCTTCCACTAGGTAAGGTTGGTTACGATGGATCAGTAATACATACACACATATAGTTAGGTACATTTTGTATGCAAGCATGTTTACACATACCATCGGATTGGTTTTTATAGTGTGCATGCTAAGTAGAGTGTTGGTTTTTGACGAACAAGCATACAATTGATCCAATTTTGTCACTTTTGTTTTTGGTTTATTTCAGGTGTGTGTATTTACGAAAAGTACTCGAAAACTCTTAAAACAAAAAAATGTGTCTTTTTAGCTCCTCACAACCAACCTCACCACTACCTTTGGAAAGGTGATTGAAGAGGTGCCTAGTGAGGGATAGATGAGATGGTGATCGGACACGAATTGTGTACAATGAATATGAAAGTATACATATAATAACAAGTAATATAATAATAAGAAAATATCATTCATATGGATATAATGTTATTATAAACAAATTTTTAAAACTAAATAACAATAAATAATTAACTCAGATCTGGAAATTAAAAAGATATATGAGAAAATATTTGGGAATACTTAATCTCCCAATTTTCTAAACACGTGAATCACTGAAATTCCTCCAATATAATTATCAACCAATTACATGACAATTGAATCAAATCTAGCATGTATTCATCTCTCAAGTACACTACACACCATATGGTAATTAAACTAATCGCACTCTCTTGTCAATTAAATTGCATACCACTCATTAAGTTCATCAATTATGGATCACATACATAAGAATCATACATCTATGCCTAGAAATTATGCATTTTATTTAATCAAGACAAACAATTAAATAATTCTTGCAAATCTATTTAAGTGCCTCTATAGATCAATTCTTGGCCAAACAATTCATAGCATAAAAATATGATTAAATAATATAATTAAATTAAAATCATAATTAGGGTAAAATGTTATATTATCAAATGTTGAAAATTGGGTTCATAAGACCTTTACATTAATAAATTAACTAGCCATAATTTTGTTTATAAAGCTCATATTTTTCATAAAGAAAGACATAAAAATTGATAAAGAAAGGAGAAGAAGAAGAAATATAATAAATCTCTTGAATTGTAATACCAATCTTCTCTTGAATCTCCACCAAATTTGTGTCTCCTTTTGAATTTTCTATGTTTTTCTCTCATCTTGGCTCCAAAAACTGATAAAAATTATGTTAATTTTGGATCATTAGCGTTTATGGGCCAATTAAGGGTTAAATTGGGCTCAGGTGGAATCTACACCACCAGATCAGCTTTAGATCAAGGGTTGAGATTAAAAATGAAAAATTAACAGTGTAAACCAATAGGAACGTGCCACATGGCATAAAGAAAAGGAAAAACCAATCAGCGAGTGACAAATGGCATTGGAGACTCGTCTCAATCATTGAAAGCTAAGTTATCTCCTTGTGGTGTGCTATGATTAGTGGTTATGGATTACATGGTGCACTGGTGGAAAGAATGGACAAATCATATGATGACGTGTGGAAAAAGTGTTGACCAAGTGACGAAGTTGAAACAAACATCGTGCTAACACGTGGTATGGCATTACATCACACTATACACGTGGTGTTTCATGATTGGGTCTCGTCTCCTGTGTGGCATCCATGAGGCTTTACTGGTCAACTCCTCTACTTGCGTGGCATCCACATGGTAGCTTCTAATTAGTCCTGCATTAAAAATTCATAAAATCCATAAATATTCCAAAAATAAATCCCAAAAATTCTAAAAAATATATTTTCACCCATATCACTAAAACTTTTATATTTTAATATTTTTAAACCCAAAAATACTAATTATTAAATAAAATAAACAAATATTGAGTAAAAAAAATGCACTAATGACTCTACTTTCATACAGTCATCACACCCTCAAGTTTAACTCTTTACTTGTCTTCAAGTAAAGCCAACTCGAACTAAATGAACTAACATGGGTAGTATATTCATAAATATATATCTATTAATATATGCATATTTAGTGAAAGCCATCTCCCTTGAAATGCATACAATTCTTTGACAAAAAGGTTTACATATTCATCAATACAAGGATATGCAAGGTTTTTGATGAATTGATTTGTGTGTGTGTTGCACATGATATCATCCCATGAACTCATGAAACCAACCTAAATGAGCATGCTAATCAATTCAATCTTAGAACAAGTCTCATAAGTTTATTTTTCACATCCCTCTCCACTAATATAAATATTTACTTAACTAAAGATCAATAAAGACTTTGCATGCTTATAATGTAAGGCTTAGGTGGGGATCGATAAAAGAATACATTTAGGTTCTTTTCACACCTTAGCTTGTTTTATTCATCATGCACTTTTTAACAACAATTAAGCTTTTACTTGACATTTTAGTGCACTCTCACTTATCATTCTTTTCATATTTTTTTTCTTTAGAGGGATAATTGTGTTGTAAGTTTTTCTTTTTTTTATAAGGTGGATTGCATTTCACCTTACTTTATTGTATAATACATGATTGCATTTCCTTTTTCTTTTCATGCAAGCTAAAGGTGTAAGGGTCAAGATAATTCTTATTGATTAGGAACAAAATTTGGCTTAAAGATAAGAAAGGTTCTTTGTTAGTCTCAAATGGGTGACTATGAATAATATTAATAATGTTAGATTAACACATGTTGAAAATTGGGTTCATAAGACCCTTACATTAATAAATTAACTAGCCATAATTTTGTTCATAAAGCTCATATTTTTCATAAAGAAAGACATAAAAATTGATAAAGTAATGAGAAGAAGAAGAAATACAATCAATCTCTTGAATTGTATTACCAATCTCCTTTTGAATTTCCACAAAAATTGTATCTCCTTTTGAATTTTTTTGTGTTTTTCTCTCTTATTGGCTCCAAAAACTATAAACTTATGTTAATTTCGGCTCCTTAGAGTTTTTGGGATAATTAGGGGGTTAAATTAGGCTAAGGTGGAATTTGAACTGTCAGATCAACTTCAGATCAAGGGCTAAGATAAAAAAAAAGGAAAATTTAACAACGCCAATCAATAAGAACATGCCACGTGGCATAAATAACCAATCAACAGGCATTGCATGGAATGGAAGACTATTCTCGGTCAATGTAGGCTGAGTCATCACCACACGGTATGCTATGATTTATGGTTATGGATTGGGTAGCGCACCGGTGGAAAGAATGAACAAATCATATGATGATGCGTGTAGAATGCATTAAATAAGATACAAACTCATGATGGACACCGTCCTAACATATGTCATGGTGTTACATCACATGGTAACCAGAAAAATCCCAAAAAATTTGAAAAAATATATTTTCACCCATTTTTACTAGAAAATGCATATTTTAATATTTTTAATCCCAAAAATACTACTTATTTAATAAAATGAGAAAATATTAAGTAGAAAACTGCACTGATGACTCTACTTTCATAGAGTCATCAGATGGTCATCTGAGGCTATATAAATACCCCCATTTATTTTTATTTGGTATATAAAAATGGATATCAGAGCTCTATCAAATTACCATATTGCCTTCTTATTTCCCATTCACTAATGCCATGTGTATTGCTTGGTATTAGTGATTCGTGACTGTGTGAGCAAAATTGTGCATGTAAGGTGTGAGCACTTAATACAATATTTATGAGTGAGTTGTATGTAAGTCGTGTGTCAGCTGATAGTTACCCTCATGTAACTTGTTCTTATGTGAGGAGCCTATGATGTTGTGAGTTATATATCGGTTGGTGGTTTCTTTCATACAGCATTTTAGTTAGGGCAGGTATCTCAACTGATAGACATACTCGAATTTATACTTTTCTATCAAGTTGTATCTATTTATTATGTTTAGTGGATTATTTGCTGTTGAATGGTTGCCTTAAGTAACCTAAGGATATTAACCTTAAGTAACCTAAGGATATTACCTCATTATATCTTATGTTATGTATGCTTGAATGTATGGATAGTATAATCAAAGTTTAAATGGTTTATGCTCCTACATATTAAAATTTAACTCTAATTAAAAATCTTCTATTCTTTATCACCTTCTTTCCATTTACTAAATTCTTTATCTGATTCTTTATTAGTGCCAACTTTATGAGTATTGTATAACTTATATGCTACTTATGTCTAGCATTTTGTGATTCATTCATTAGTAGCTTTCTATTAAGTGATAAGTTCTTGAAGAGTCAGTAACCTAATAGTGTATTAAGTCTTGGACTCCTTCAATATTACTATGCATGTTTAGATTGTTGTTTTAGTATAATTTTAGTTGCTATCATATATGTGTTAACATACTATATGTATACTCTAATTAAAAAGCATATATGGTATATATTGTTACATGTCTTCTTTCCATTATGTGTAATATGCTTATATCTTTCTAATCAATACTTATGTTGTATTTATTAAATTAATTTGCATGCTTACTGATTAATTTATATTTCTTATGTTATATGCATATGAATTTAGTAAAAGTCTCAAAGGAGTATGTATCTCTTTACCTTGGTAGTGTATCAAGTATCGTACTTTTTATTGTGGCTTTCTATGTTATGTTTAATCGTATGCTGTGAGAGTAAAATTATCATTCACCAAATATGTTCTCACATATAAAGTCTTGAAATTATTGAAAATTCTTTATGGTTTAGTATGCTTTCTTGCCTCATATGATGTTAGTTTTTTTCCATACTTTTGATTGTTGTAAGTCTAAACAGAAGCCTTTGAGGCACACCAGCACAAGTCTATTTATGGCAGGTGGCTCCTTCTAACTTTTGGTTGTTTTTATTGTGTATTGAATTAAGCATATTGTTTTGTAATTCGACTGTGTTATTTTCTTAGTTCATGTTTATGAGGCATGCTTGATATAATTGGTATAGAGCTAGTAAAAAGATTCCATGGGTTGGCATCTCCACCCCATTTCTAGGTCTCGGTTACCAATTTGAGTCAAAAGAATAATTAACCTTCGTGCAATATTTTCTACGTACATGAACTTTCAGCCCCCATATTTTTTCCCCTACTTATAGAGTCCTACCAATAGTCGGCTTCTCCATTTAATTTAATCCAACTAAACCAGCTCTAAAACATGTAGGAATGTTTAGAGCATTCATTTTCTTCATGATTTCCCAAATCCATTCTTCCGCGATGTTAGGGCTAAGGGTACCATCCAAGAGTGGTATTCTCTTCAACTATTTAAGGTGGTAAGCTCTATTTTTTCCTTGGTTTCTCCACCTTTAAGATGCATGTGGGCCATCTCTAACCCTATATATAATCCTAATACATATGGCATAAGTATTGCTCAAATCAATGTCGTATTGGCCCTCTTCTAAGGACGATCCAGTCCAAAACACATCGGTGGGTCTAACTCCAAGGCCCGTGTGTGGCCAACAATACAAGGCACATAGATGGAAAAACTCCAAGAATACATGTGATGTGAATGCGTACTTATAGTCCATCAAAAATAGTCTTTTGCAACTAGCAGCCCATAAGTACCATACTCTACAAGACAACATACAAGCATACCCCACAAATAAAAATCATTTCATGATACATGTATAAACATATGAGATGCCATATGAATCATTTTCAGTACTCATTTCATATCAAAATTTTATACTCATTTTATAGAAAATTTCCCAATATATGCATATTTAAAATGATCAAACAAGTATTTTATTTAAATAACATTTATAACCTTTATTCTAAAAGCCATGGCATCCAATTTTCCTTTTTAATTATAATATATGATGCATGACATTTTATTTATAAAAATAATGCATGAATTAAAATTTTTGAGAAGAAACCTTTACCTCAAAACTTGACTCAAACTCTCATATATTTATCCTCAAAATGTACTGAAAAACCCAAACAATTTTACAGAGTGAAAATTTAGAGAGAGAAGAGGGAAAATGGTGTGAGGAAAATGGGATGAGATTTGGCCTATTTATATACCTAAATTGCATCTTGTTGGCCACCTTCATCGAGTGTCTAACAAGGCACTTAAATATTTTTTAATTTTTCCTTCAACCCAATAATATCCTAAGAGTCTATGCTGCGGTTAGTAGAAAAAACATGGAATAACTCATTTTTTAATGCTAAATAAATTACATAAAATAAATAACAAATAACAAATAGAAATAAAAAGAAACAAATAAAAAATTAAAAAAGAAATAAAAATAATAAAAATAAACAAATAATAATGAATAAATACAACATATAAATAATACAAGTTAAATAAATAATTAAACAAACAAACAAAGTACGAGTTAAATACAATAAATTAGTAAAGTATATTATATAAGTTAGTACACATATATATAAAATAAAAATGGTTACAAAAATAAAAATAAAGTAAAATAATATTAATAAAATAAAATAAAAAGAAAAGAAAAGAATTAAGTTAGTAATGAAATAAAAAAATTAAGTTAAAAATTAAAAATTAAAAATTATTACATAAATATTAAAAAGAAATTAAGTTAATAAATTAAAATTATTTATTTTATTATTGGTTAACTAAAATTAAATAAAGAAAAGAAAAGAAAGTTAAAAATAAAAAAATAACTTTTAAATGTTTTGATAAAGAAATTAAGTTAATTTTCAAAAACATTTGAATTTTTTTAAATATCTAAAGTAAATTAATGACCTACATGTTTTTACCTTTTTAATTTTCAAAAAGTTTTGAATTTTTTTTAAATATCTCTAGTCAACTATTATATAAGACATCAATTTTTATTTTATTTTCAAAAAATTTAGAATAATGTTTTTATTAATATCTAAAATTAACTATTTAAATCGAAATTAATTTTTTTTTTATTTTCAAAAATTTTTTAATTTTTAAAAATAAATCATAAAGATTTAAAACACAAATTTTTTAAGAGTTTTGATAATGAAAATTTAAAATGCTATTCCTCCTAACAATCATTCCAAAAACTTGATACTCAAATTTTTGATTTTAAAATAGCTCACAAATGTACGAATCATTTCGTAAAAAGTAATAAGTATACTTGTAAGATCAATCTAAAGATGAACTAAGTGATTTTAAATAATTTAATAAAACTCTTAAAATGAATAAATAAATCTAAACATTCTATTACAGAGTTTTGGTTTGAAAAGTCTAAACTGATGCCATAAATTTAAATAATATGTGGATAATAATTTAACAATCAATGGATATGTTATGAGACAGATTAATTAGTTCATCATACTTGCATTTTTTATATAAAAAAGGTTTTTAGCATAAATCAATTTTATTTTTAACTAATATTAATTAAAATCTTTTGGTAGGGATCAATTTTATTTTTAATTAATATTAATTAAAATATTTTGGTGGGAATCAATTAATTGATAATGATTAAATTATACTTTATTCTTAAGGAATTAACAAACCATTTAAATCAATGCTTCTTGGGATCTAACAATTTTAAACTTCTATTGAAGGCGTCATAGTTGGGTTTAAGAATGATATATCTGAAACTTAACTTTTATATTTTAAATCTACTATGAAAAATATGTCATCAATATATTTTTTATAATAAACCCTGTAAAAAGAATCTTTAAAATAGAATATAATATAAATTAGATCTAGATAACCAGATCATAATTCTAACCTTCATATTTTAAATCTATTAAAAAAATACGCTGTTAATATATTTTTCTATACTAAATTTTGTAGAAATCTTCAATAAAAAAATAAAATTTATTTATTTTATAAAATATTTACCTAAATTAATATTTTGTAAACATAAAAACATAACTAATATCTCATAATAATATTAAGTTATACATGCTTAGATTTAATAATTGATCATAAAATTAATTCTAAAAATATGAGAATACAATTAAAATTAATACCTCAATTGTATCTTTCAATGTAAATAATTTCAATACTGATTTGTATATGAAAATCCTCCTAACAGATCTATCTATACTACTTATTCAATCGAAAAACTACTACACAAAACTAAAGAAATTTAAACTGCAAAAATTTTCTAGAAAAATCATAAGAAAATACATTTTTGTTGTATATATTAGTGATGGGTGGTGGTTTATATAGGTAGAAAAACATTGAGAAAGAAAAAGAGAAATATGGATCATGAGGTTGCACACTATGACAAACCTTTTCCACACTCATGCCTCACGTTAATTTTGGTATGCATAAAATCCCATCCGATAAGGTTGTGTTATGGCACACATTAATCACCACTACATCCCGCATTAAACTATTTGTCACTAATTTTTTTTGTATTTCACCCCTTCACATTTGGTTGGTACATATTTAGGCACGATTCTTCATGTGTTAATCTTTTTAATGAATATGAAACTATAAATAATTTGAAGTAAACAAAACATAACTATAATTCCTAAAACATAGATATACCAAAATAATGATAAAATTATGCAAGTACAAATCTATTTTGAAATTAAAGTGTAAATAAATCACATGATATTTAATGCTTTTAAGCACTCATAAGTGAGCAGATGGGTGCTAGTCAATCATCGCCCATGGGTACGATGGCTTTCAATCCTTGTTCTACCATTGTGGCCACGTGGTACTGATGTGACCCAAAATCCAAACTCTGATTCTTACTACTCTGCTTCTGTGAAATTGTTTTTGTTTTTGACTTCTCTTTTTTTTTATCAAATATGCTAAAATATTTATAAGTGTAGAGTGGTTCTTCTATAGATGTGTTGGATGGTCAATTTCTAAGATTATAATTCATAGAGCCCTCAAATATCCCAACCCTTACTTGGTATACTTCTAGAGTGTGGCAAGTAACAGCAGTAGTTTGGACCCAATTTGTAATAAGTGTGTTCTTTAAATTTCTTTTTAGGAGTTGTGATTTTGCCATGCAACCTAACCTATCCAACATAGGACCTATGTATCCAAGGGTAAATAGGCAGGAATGATAGAGGTAGTACCCTACTCTTCTTAGTAGTAGACCTCCCAAAGTATCATGATGTATTGACCATAGATGGACATTGATATAGGTGCCAAAGCAAGTTGTTTCTTACATTGTTTTTCGCACAAGACTTAGTGGAAATGCAAACCATAGTCCATTGAGACACTATCGATGTTGGGCTTTAGGCAGGTAGTTGTACACTTCTCAAGGAAGACTATTGTCCTTGCCAAATCCTAGGTATGCTATCCTACACTTAGTTGGTAATATTTCGATCATTGTTAGGTTCTAGGTAGGTTTCTATACACTTCCTTGGTGAGACTATTGCCATCATTGCGGCCTAAGTATGCTATCATACAATTCCTTGGAAAGACTTATGGGAAAAATTGAACATAGACTTAGTTACCACTAGGTTTGAGGCATGTGATCTACTCTTCCTTGGCCAGACGTCTGGTGGCATAATGCACCTTATGTCTTTTCGGAGGAACACCACCATGAGGTTCTAGGGAAGGTGTCCTTCCTACTCATATGCAAGGCTTGACTGATATGAAGCATAAGGTACTTGTTAGCAAGGGAGTTATTCCCATTTCTATACAAGACTTAAGGTCCATCACTTCTTGTTTCAAATTCTAATTCTAAGTTGTGTGGTGCAAAGGGGGTAAATAACCACACTATTTTTCTAAAGGTAATCTTAGACTTTTACTTGTTACTTTTGTAGTGATGTGTGTGGATCCTAAGGCTTGAATGATATGAAGCATAGGGTACTTGTTAGCAAGGGAGTCATTCCTATTTCTATACAAGACTTAAGGGCCATCACTTCTTATTTCAAATTCTAATTCTAAGTTGCATGGTGCAAAGGGGGTAAATAACCACACTATTTTTCTGAAGGTAATCTTAGACTTTTACTTGTTACTTTTGTAGTGATGCATGTGGATCCCATCTTTAGCTTGATGCTTTTGATTTGTTTGGTGGAAACATAGAATACATGTTCTAGAGGGGATGATCATTGAAGTTGCCACTTGGTAAGTGATATAGCAATCGCATCCAATGCATCCTAGATGCTGACACCATGAAAAATTGGTGCCAAAAAAATGGGGGAAATTCTGCTATTTATAAGCCAAAACTACACCTTGTTGACCACCTTTATTAGTGGCTCACCGGTTCCTCAACGAGGGTCAGTGAGGCCACAACAAAGGGTCCGGCCAAGAGCTGTGCTAAGGGTCCAAAGATCTTCATAAAACTTTTCTAATTTTCCCATTCAATCCAATTTTTCACATGAAAGTTTTTATATACATCCCTACAGTTTAAAATATTATTTAAAATTCCTTTTTCGATATGGTAATTATTTATAAAGAATTTTCATGATTCTATAATCCTACCTCTTAAAAAAAATGTTGTCCTCAAAATTTTACAATTCCTCAAACAAGTAAGAATATTTTGAGTAAACTTAATACTCCAACTCCCAAGTTGCATCTTTAACATATGATGTATCCACTGAACTTTCACAAGTGGTATTGCTCTTCTTCACAAGTTCCTCACATGGAAATCAATTATTGTTACCGGTTCTTCTTTAAATAATGTGTCTTATTTTAATGGTAGTTATGTCCAATCCATAATACTATTCTAATTTATTTGAAGTTTTCATAGAGCAGACATGAAAAATATTATGCACTTGTGACATTTCTGGAGGTAATGTAAATTTCTATGCTACATTACCAATTCCTTTCACAATTCTAATTGATCTAATGTAGCATGGTGTTAACTTCCCTTTTATTCCAAAATGGGTTACCCCCTTTTAAGATTAAACTTTGAGGAAAACCTAGTCATCTACTTCAAAATTCATTGGTCAATGATCACCATTACTATTCTATTGACGTTGAACTGCATGAAGTTCATATGGTGTGATGTGAATATTCTCATTTTTTTCTTCTATAAGATCAGTCCTTATCGTACTAAAATCTTTGCATTTTGCCTAGAAAATCGAAGATCTACATGGTTTTCTATAAAGGGAATCATAAAGAGCCATCCTAATATTGGCATGATATTTGTTATTGTAGGCAAACTCAATCGATGGTGCATGTTTGCTCTAATTTCCTTTATCTTCCATAACACAAGCTCTTAACATATCTTCTAGCATTTGGATAACCCTTCATATTATCAATCTATTTTTGGTTGATAATCCATGCTATGCAACAATTCTATACCCAAAGCTTCTTGTACATGCTTCTACAAACATAAGGAAAACTTATGATCTCGATCTAATACAATTGACTTTGGTATGCCATGTAGTCATGCGATCTCTATAGTGTATAACTTACTTAAAGCGTTCATTGAGTATTGAGTTTGAACCAGAATGAAATGAGTAGACTTCATGAGATGGTCAAAAATTAGCCAAATGAAATTATGATCTTGAGAGGTTCGAGGTAATCTTTGTACAAAGTCCATGGTTATGTCATCACATTTCCTTTCTAGTGCTAGGATTGGTTGAAGTAGTCTCATATGCTTTTTGTGCTCTGCCTTGACTTGTTGACATATCATACATTTGGCCATAAAATGTGCTACATTTTTCTTCATTCCTCTCCATCATTAGGTCCTTTTAAATCAGATTACATTTTTGAGCTTACAGGATGTATTGTAAATTTTGACCTATGTGCTTCTCCTATGATCTCGTCTTAAATAATCATTGATTTTCCATGGAAATAAAACACTCTAATGCTTAAGTCATTCCTTTCATCATCTCTCCTTCAATCATCCTACACCATACTTCAAAAATTTCATGAACATTAGACTGGACTGTTTTGGTGTTCTCCAAGAATATGAGGTTGTACAAGAATACTTCTCTCCTATAATCATACAGATTCAGCTCTTAACCTTCTATAGTTTGAGTGTTTTGGTAGGTGTCTAACATCATGTATGCAACAAAGCTAGATGTACAGCTCAAAGCATTAGCTACTATATTATCCTTACCAAGATGGTACTACAAGGTGAAGTCATAATCTTGAAGAAAATCTACCCGCTTTCTTTGTCTCAAATTTAGATCTTTTTGAATAAAAAGATATTTAATCCTTTTGTGATCTAAAAAAGATTTGAAATTTGGCACCATAGAGGTAAAATCACCACATATTTATAGTGCAGACCATAGTGCTAAATCCATGTCATATGTTTGGTAGTTTCACTCACAAACCTTGAGCTATCGTGATTTGTAGGAAACTATTCAATCATTTTTCTTTAGAATGCATCCAAGACCTTGTAGTGAAGCGTTAGTAAAGACCACATAAGGTTTCGTACTGTCTGTAATAGTAAGAATTAGTGAAATTATTAGTTGTACCTTTAACAATGAAAATGCATCCTCACAAGCTTTGTCCCATATGAATATGAATCCTTTTTGAGTAAATTTTGTCAAAGGCATTGCAATCTTCTATAAATATTTCATTAAACGTTGGTAGTATTCATCATGTCCAAGGAAATTTCGAACATCAATCACATTTCTTGGTTTATTCCAATTTAATACTGCTTCAATTTTGGAGGGATGCACCACAATACCTCTTACAAATATGACATGTCCAAGAAATTTGACTTCAATAAGCCAGAAATCACACTTCTCAAATTTTGCATGCAATTGGTACTCCGTAAGAGTTTGTAAAGTAACCCTGAGACGTTCTTCATGCTCTTCATGGGTGTTATACATCCTTAGATTGATTTTTTAGAAGAAACTTACACCTTTAGGCCAAATACATCCTTTTTCCAACAACTCATCCAATTGTTTTCTCATCTCTTATTTCTCTATGGGTGTTATACAATAAGGAGTGATATATATTGGTACAATTATAAGACACAACTCAATCATAAAGTCAATCTCTCGAGCTGGAAGTAGTCCAAGTAACTCTTCCAGAAACACATCACAATAGTCATTCACCACTAGTATCCATGCTAAGCTTGTTTCATTGTCTATGTTTAATTTTAGAGAATTTAGAAGGGCTATGCTTGCCAAGTTTCTTCTTCCACCTAAACAGCACTTAAGAAAAGCATGGGAAAGGTTCACTCTTTTTTCACTATAAAATTGAACCTTTACTCCTTTGGGGGTTTGGATGGTAAATTTATTCTCAAAGTAATTTACAATTACTTGGAATTTTGTTAACCAACTCATTCCTAGAATGACATCAAAATAACTAATATAGAGTATAATAAAATCAACCAGGAATATGTGATTGTTAAATTCGATCAAAAAATTCTTACAAACATATAGGACATTAAAAGAAACTTTAAGAGGAGTGTTTAAAGTAAGGGTTTTCTATGGCATAATATTATAGTTTTATAATTTAGGCACAATATGAAGGAATGAAAGGATGGGTGGCACTAATATTGAAAAGTGATGTAGTAGAATCATACCTTCTATAGTTTCATTGATCTTGGGCTCCTTTTATCTACCAAATATCGTCAAATCTTGATCTTAAGATCCTTGTTCTTAAGTGGAAACACTTTTACCCTTATCCTTTCTATGGGTGGAAGGTTGATATCGAAAAGTTTTTGTGATGTTGGAAGGCTATCAGAATGATTCTTTAGAAGGATGATAAGAACTAGAGGATTATTCTTGGAATGATTAATATTATGGCTACCAACTAGTTTGTTGAGTTTACCCTTGAAAATTCCTCCAAGTATTTGATGCCTCAGAATTGAAACTAGATTGTGATCATCATCCAATTGATTAGTGATCAATTTAGGATAATTGTGTTTAAGATGCCTTGGTTGGTTATAGGTAGCAAGTGAAAGGGTGATACTGAGGACTCCAAAATTAATTACTTTTGGATGATCTCCTACATTGGTCGCCACATCTTCCTTACCAAAATTTATATTTTCCTTTGCTTTGTCCTTAGTCTTTTGTGATGACGTAGCCACCTTTAATTGGTTTGTATTAACTTGTTAAACTCTATAAGCTATAGTAACTGTTATGGTGTAGGTTCGTATGACTTGATATAGTAGTTACACATATATGTCATCTCATAAAACCATCAAAAACTTTGCAACGTTGTTCAAGTATCGACCACCATATTTTCTACATACATTAATAGCATATCGAAGCAAGTCTCATATTATGCAACGATCAAGTCCTCTTTTTTAAGATTCATAAACACACACTTTGTTAGCCTTTGCAGTCTCGTTGAAGAATCTCTATTAAAACATCTCCTCAAATTCTTCCCAAGTGATTACCTCTATATTTCTTCCTCTAATTATAGTGTTCCACCAATAGTCAGCTTCTCTACTTAGTTTATATGCAACTATACTAGCTCTAAAAGGTATAGGAATTATTAGATCATTAATTTTCTTCTTGATTTCCCGAATCCATCTTTCTGTGATGTTGAGGTTAGAGGTCCCATCATAGAGTGATGGTTTGGTCTTTTCAAACTCCTTAAGTTAGTAAGCTCTACCTCTTTCCTTGGGTTCTCCACCTAGAGTACTTAAACTTCGTAGTGCTTATAATAGATTATATTCATCGTGATTTTCATTTGTGGATTGATTTGTAACCACCCTTCTTCTTAAATGCATACTAAGACAAAAATAGTTTAAATATTTTAAGATTATGAAAAAATATTATTCCCAAGAGACAAGAACCATGCTGTAATATTAAACTTTCATGCTTTAAAAAATTGGTGTGTGAAAAAATGGCATAAAATTTCGCTATTTATAGGCCAAAATTACACCTCATCGATGAGTTTAAACCCCTAAGTTTCCTAGTAGACAAAGAGTTTAAGTCTCATGAGGGCTTTTAGTTATGACACTCTGATGAACAAAATCAAGTCCCCGATAACGGCGCCAAAAACTTGATAAGAAAAACTAGCAATGCCGATCTTGCAAATACTTTGATTTTATATTTATAAAACTCTCGCAAGTTTACGAAACATATTATAGAAAATGACAAATATACTCTCAAGGTCGATCTAAGGAAGGAATATATATGGTTTTTAATCTATTGTTCAAATCCTTAAAAATGAAATTAAATCCTAAACAATCTATCACGATATTTTGATTTTTGTTTCCTAATCTAATGACATAAAAAAATAAATATAGATATGATTCAATAAACAATAATGTAAATTTTTATCATTCATAACAATGAAGTATTTATGGATATAATAATTAAGTTAATTATGTTTGCTCATATTATTTAGGTTATTAAAGATATAAATTGATATTTGTTAATTTTCTCTTTTTAGTATGAAATGATCCTTAGGTGGAGTCCAAATTCTTTTGTTTAATATTAATTAACTAATATCTTTAGGCTATTAATTAATTAAGTATTAAATTTTATTTTTATTTCTAAGAAAATAGAAAACCATCTAATCATAACTTTAGGTATAGTAAGTTAACTAAACTTTATTTAAGTTGTTTAAATTAAATATAATAATTTAATTATCCGAGTATTAACTTTCAAGTTTTAAAATCATTACTTAAAAGATGTTGTCAATACATTTTTAAATAATAATTCTTATAAATAAACTTTTGAAATAAATCTTCATTCTAACAACCGGGCAATTGTACCAATAAATAAAATAGCACTAATCTAAATCAAACCGAATAATTAAACCTTAAAATCTAATTTTCATATTTAAGTTTATAATGAAAAATAATATATTTCTCCCTAACATCCTTAATATTAAATAAAAAAAATCAATTTGTTTTATAGAAATGTTTTACCTATTTAATATTTCGCAAGCATAATAACGTTATTATTATATCATATTTACAAACAGCCAACTATATTGAACTCAATCATAGAAAAATTAAACATAACATATAAGAATAAAACATAAAAAATAACTATAAAGAATTCATTTTAAAATTATACTTCAAAAGAATCCTTACAGAACTTTGATGCTAATTTTGTTGCTGGAAAACCTCCAAATGGATTTATATTTTCGTTTATTGAATCAAAAGCTAAAAATCTATAAAACCATAACTAGTTCTTCTCTTTTGAGAAGAACTCTAAAACTAAAAAAGTAAGCTTTCTAGAGAGAGAAAGCTAGAGAGGGAAAGAGTTGAAAAAATTGTGTGTTTTGGTATTAGGGGAGAGGGTCCTTTTATAGGTGAGGAAAAAAAGGCTAAAAAAGTGGAAAAATATTCTAAAAGATAATCATGGACGTGTATTGGATAGGTTGGCATATAAGTGGGGCGTTGACGTGCACAACTAAGTGGGATTTGTGACCGAAATGTGCTGATGCACGCTGGATTTGCGGAATGGATGAGTGTTGACGTAAGCATTGACACGTGCAGGAGTTCGGCATGATACGCGCTGGATTGCGACATGACATGAAGGGCTATAATTAAAATCTATAGCACAAGTCATTTGAATATTCTAAACATTCATGATTTATTATAATAATTAGTTTGAAAGCCACTTTAATATTCAATTCAAAAACTTATCAATGAAAAACTTTACCCAATCTCAGTGTAAGGAATTCTAATTTGTTTAAACTCTAACCTTATAAGGCATACTCTCAATGACAATGGTCTTATTTGTTCAAGCACTTATTTGAAAGTATATGAGAAAGAATTTATATATAGAAATGAACTAATAGTTTGCATATGTTTAAAGAATAAAAAGCTCAAAGTGGTGCATCATATTGATCGCATGAAAAGAATCAAATGAAAGGATTTATAAAGAAATCACATATTATTTTCATACATCAATCAAATTCATCAAATAAAAATCTCAAGTAATATGTCATTTATGAGATGAAGAAAATGCATGAACTTCTTTGGGAATTATTTCTTATATTTTTTTCTTTTTATTTAGGTAATTTTCACAACTTAAAGGATAATGTGTCATAGTATGTAGTTTATACTATTCATTTTTCTCCCTTTTAATTTTTCTTTTATCTCTCTTTTTTTTTAAGAGATATTCTTTCTTTTTCTTTTTTTGTAAAGAAAGGACCATGTACAAATTGTACATATATTGTATGATAGGTGAGTAGCTAATTTATAGCTTTTTATTTTATTGATTTAGGTAACCTCATATATGTCTCTTTTTTATAAGTCATGCATGAATCAATAAAAAGACATATACTTTCAATTTCTACTTAACTTATTTAATTTAAGCAATTAAAATAAATATATAATATTTTCTTAGATGTAAAAATCCTAACATTCAATGCAAAGAATAATAGAGATCATCTAATAATTAGAATTGAAAAGAAGAGTATTTAAAGAGTATAAAAACATTATCACTTAAAGTGGAAAGATAATGGCTTAAAATATACTCTTACAATGGTAGTCTCTATTATTTCATTCCTAAACATCGATTTTGAGTTCATCATAATTTCAACATTTAATCATAAAATACTAATTATGACAAAACCTAACTAATTATCACGTTACTCCATGAAGTATTTTTGAAGTTAATTTAGCAATACAAAGATTTTATTATTTTCTTAAAATTAACTTTATAAGACATCATAAGTTTTTAAGAAAATTTAAAATAAAAAATTTCTAATTCAGTAAAAATAAATAAAAACATCCAAAAAAGTAATTAAAAAAAATTTAAAAATGTAAATATGAATATAAAATTTTAATATTAGCACCTAGTTTTATGAATATAATTTTTACCCCAACTTAGAATTTACATTACCCTCAATGTAACAAATGTAAATCAAAGATAAAGAGTAAAAAGAGAAAAATTACTCATTTGTTTAAACTTGTTCAGGAGTTGGTATGGAATTATAGGTACATCCATTAATCCAAACATATTAAAATTGCACAGATATGTCCTTCTCACAAATTCAACAAACAGTTATAAAATTAACATTTCTAAATAATATTCACAAAACAAGAAATAAAATAACACAACATAAAAATAAATATAAGTACATTATCCAAAATAAATACCAAATAAAGTTTAAAAATAAAATAAAACCAAACAAAAATACATAATAAGGATACTCAAATGCTGTTAGTGACTTGTATCTACCCCAAGATGACTTAATTTTAATCGGTTCATTTCAAACATTAATTGATTATGTTCCACTTGATCACGATGTTACTGATTTAGGAATGCTACTTGTTGGATAAAATAAGCTTGTTGGTATTCTTCCATGTAGCTCATTTTCTCACTAAATTTATAAAATTGATCTTTCATAGACATTCTTGATGGAGGAATGGTTCTCCTTTCTCTTGGAACAATGTTCATTCAAGATGTTATCAAAGTAAGTCATATTCAATAATTCATCGGGTTTTGTAACAACCTCTCGTTTTCAATAGGGTATTTGATGATTCTATGAAAGTAGAGTCATTAATGTACTTTTTACTTAATATTAGCTTGTTTTATTCAATAAATAATATTTTTAGGGTTTAAAATATTAAAATATAAACATTTTAGTGAGGAGTGAAAATATAATTTCTAGAACTTTTTAAGATTGTTTTGGAATTTTATGGATTTTTTATGAATTTTTAACATAGGACCACTCAAGAGCTACCACATGGGGCCACGCAAGCATAGGAGCTGACTAGGCAAGCTATGTGGATTCCACGCCAATAAAGACAACAAATCAAAGATCACAACGTGTGAGGAGTGACGTAGTGCTTTGCAACGTGTCAACACGGTGTTCATCCCGACTTCATCTCGCTTCGTAAACATGCTAGCCATACATCATGACCTTATTCGTCCAACCATTCCACCAATTCCCCATGCCATCTATTTTCATGAATCATGTTATGCCAATCGGCACAGACTTGGCAATTGTTGACCCAAACTAGTCTCCCCTATCACACATCACTATCCAATTTGCCCACTGAATCCTATGTCACGTGTTAATTCTGCTTGTTTTGATCACAACACATTATCTAAAGTTGATCTAACGGTCCAAATTCCATATGATTAGCATAATTTTGATTAGTTTTTAGTGCTGAGAAGAGTGAAAATTACATAAAAATTCAAAAGAAGATATAATTTTGGTGGAGATTCAAGAGGAGATTAGTGTTACAATTCAAGAGATTAATTGTATTTCTTCTTCTACCCCTTTCTTTATCAATTTTTATGTCTTTCTTTATGAAAAATATGAGCTTTATGGAAAATATTGTGTAGTTAATTTATTAATCTAGGGATCTTATGAAGCCAATTTTCACCATGTGATGATCTAATATTTTACCTCAATTATTAATTCAATTTAATTATATTATTTAACCTTATTTTATGCTATTAATTATTTGGCCAACAATTTATCTATAAAAGAAATTAAATAGATTTGAGAGAGTTATTTAATTGTTTGTCTTGATTAAATAACATACATAGTTTCTAGGGAGAGATGTATGATTCTTATTTATGTGATCCATAATTGATGAACTTAATGAGTAGTATGTAATTTAATTGACATGAGAGTGTGATTACATTAATTACTATATGGTGTGTAGTTTAGTTGAGAGATGAGTACATGTTAAGTTAGATTCAATTGATCATGTAATTTATTGATAAGGATTATTAATTACTCCTATATATTTTCTCATATATCTTTTTAGTTACATTTAGTTATTTTAATTTTGTTTCCTTAAAATATAAAAACACAAAAAAAATTGATTTTTTTTTTATTTTTAAAAATTAGTTTTTATTAAAATAATCTCTATGTTAATGATATTTTCTTATCATTATACTACTAATTATGATACGTATACTTGCATCTTTATTGCACACACTTTATGTGTAGCGATCCGTACCCTCACTTTCTTACATAAATTAGTCGTAAATTGGGAAAAAAGAAACCCATAAGGTGACTATTTGCTGACAACATAATTTGTTGGTGAATTATTGCTCCAACATCCATCAGCATCATAGATGCAATTGCATAAAACAAAATAGCCCTCTCCCTATCAATTGTGATATAATGTTCTATGGGCATCATCTTAAAACAAACAATGAATTGCCAAATTATTGAAATTTTATCCAAATAATTTTCTTCGAAACCTTTATGTTTACCACTAGCTATAGTCCATTCAACACCTTGTATAGTTAAGGCTTCTAATATTACAATATAAACTAAATTACTAAAATATTGCTCATATACACTTTCCCTAACATGTACTAAATAAAAATGAGCATTTATATCATTAGGTCCACATGGAACTTGCATATTCCTAATAAAAGTTTTATCATAACAGCTTTGGGAAAATTATATCATTAGTAGCCTCTTGTTCCCTAATAAAACTTTTTCATGTCTAGAAAAACTACTATATCAGTAATCCCTTCAGGTCCATGGTTAAATTCCATCCCCTTTTCCAAAAAAAAAACCTTTGTTAACTTCCTTCGCTTTTTCAAAGAGAACTTTAGCATCAAAACTTAAAAAAATTTGAATTATCAAAATCTCTTGAACTTGAAACCTTCTTTCCTTTCCTAGAACTCTTAGGAGCCATTTTCAATTTTTTTACCAAAATATCAAAATAGTGATTCATTGAAAAATTCAGCAGCACAATTTAATCCAAATAACTCCTAACCTTCCTTTTTATCCTAAACAGGGTTTTAGACTCTTAATAAATATATAAATAATCCAAAAATTCCAAAAATTTTAAATTGAAAAATTAAATTCCAAAATTATAAATACTTACATTTTGTTATTGAAGATTTGAAGGAAATTAAGAGCACTCGTTAAAAGATGAAATTCTCATATGAAAATATTTGAATGAAGTTGGAAAATTTTGAAAATTTGTTGAAAGAATAGTGGAAATTGGTTTTTAGAAAGGATTTGTGAAAGAAATGTGGGTGAGATTATATGTTTTTAGGAAGAGAGAAAATGTAGGATATTTAGAGAAAATGTGAGAAAAATTGAATTTTCTCAAATAGGGAAAAGGGTTATAGGCAAAAAGTTACATGCATGCCGTGGCATAGAATTTTTCATGCAGAGGCATGCACTCTTCTGATTTTGCCCGTTATGCATTTAAACCATTTATGCCATAGCACATATATATTTCATGCCATGGTGTGCCCTTCTCTGTTTCACTTGTTAAATGTTTGTATTCCCTTCCCTTTTATTTTAAAAAAATCTATGTTAACCTTACATAAATTACAAATCACACAAAATAAATAAATATAAAATTTAATATAAATTAAAGCAATAAATAAATAATAATGGTTTACCTCACATCCATGACTACTTTTATCATCTTTAGTAAGATGTTGCTTTGGGGGATTTTATCTTTCTGTAAACTCAATAACCCCTTGTTATTGATTTTATTTGTTTTCTAACCTTGTAGATATTCCTTGCCTTACTTCTACAAGTGCTCTATTAACTGCTACACCTATATTTCAATTTTTCTAATGAAAATTTATATAGAGTCCAACCTTTGATTAGTCCTTAACTGATTTTTCTACTCACTTGAATGAATGAATTCAAGTTTTCCTCCAGATTTGGCATGTTGAGAGGATTTTTGGCTCGATTGATTTGAACTTTGGGCAAATGAAGGGTTTTTTTTTCCTTAAATACAAATTAGAATGATTCCTTCACCTAGGATTAAAAGTATTAGTATTGGGGTCATACCTAGGTCATGGTTAGCATCCCCATAATACATTGACATGCACGGGTCTAACTGTGGCTTCTGATTAATAGAGGCAGATATTAGTACCATATTCCAAAGTATTGCATATACCACATTGTTCTTTATTTATTGTGGCATGTGTAGTTAGAAGTACAACTTGCATGGTCAGCTGCACAAGCTGCATTTAAACTTTAGTATTAAAGTTAATTTCATAGACTCCATCTTTCCTCATTTTGGAGCTCTTTTGTTGGGAATTACCACCCAACATTTCCAAGAGATTGAAAGTCTTTAAGGTTGTTTTCTCTCCTATCGTTACACCAACAGAATTATAAACGGTGGATTGACATTGTTGCGTTAATGCATCATAGAAAAATTGGTTTTGAAACTACAATGGATAGCTCTGATGGGAGCACTGAGTGAGAAAAAGTTTGAACCTATCCCATGATTCATGGAAAGGTTCTCCCTCCATCTGAGAGAAAGTACCAACCCTAACTCTCAACTTTGATGTTTTCTTATGGGAATAGAATATTTCCATAAATTTATTATAGACTTCCTCCCAAATCATAAGGGAAACTAGAGGAAGTGACATTAACCATGCTTTGGTCCTGTCTTTAAAGGGAGAAAACACATCATTCTAAATTGATCCTTGGTAGGTACACCAAGGGGGAAAGTCTAGAATGTAGAATAAAAGTCCCTCATAAAGAACAATGAATCTTCATTATGTATTCCATGAAAAGAAGGAAGCATGGAAAAATGAATTTTTCGCAATTCATAATTCCTAGAAATCTCTCCTAGGTGGATAGAGGTAGTTATAATACCAATTGGTGACTTTGAAAAATCCTTCATTATGGTCTTTCTAGGTGGTGAGTTTTCCCTTATGTTTAGTGATTCAAGTGAAAGGTCAAGGTAAGGTTAAGAAAGTGATTCAATAAAAATCTAGGGGATGCTAAAGTCTAGCCTTTTTGATAATCTAGAAGGTCTATTTATATTATTATTTAAAGGTGTGAGATGGTGCCACCTCCTACCTTGCATATACAAATAAAAGTAGAATCTATTTACATTTGTCAAGTACAAAAATAAAAATATAAAACAAATATACAAAATTATAAAAAAAAATACATGTTTGTACAAAAGTAATACTAAATATACAGCAAAAAATAATAAAATTATACATATGTTAGTAAAATAAATATATATAAAACAAATTAATTACACAAAAGTTTTAAAAGAAACAAAAAAAATTAAATTAAAATTAAAAATAAAGAATAAAGGATTGTTTAAAAGAAAAGGAAATTATTCTTTTATTATTTAAAAAAAATAAAGTTCAAAAAAGTAAAAAAGAAAATTTATTTTAAGATTTTTTAGATTTTATTTTATTTTTTATAAGTAAGAGAAATTCAAAATTTTAAATATTAAAAAATAATTAATAACCTAGATATTTTAAAATTTTAAATAAAAGTCACAATATTTACAACACGAAAAGTTTTTAAATTTTGATAATAACAATTTTAAAACACTTTACTCCCTAAAAACAACACCAAAAACTTGATGCTTGCAAAGGTTAAGTAGTTTTAGTGTTATCACTAGTTTTTCCTGTCATCTACACCAAAAACTTGATGTGCCAAAATTAGGCATATAAATTTTGTATAATTTATAAAATAACTTACAAGTGCACGAATTACTTATAGAAAATGACGAGTATACTTCCAAAGTCGATCTAAAAAGAGATCATGTGGTTTTTAAATCATTCAAAAATATTCTTTAAAAATGAAATTAAACAACTCATGATTGTTTTGGGTTGAGTTTCTAAACTAATAACATAAACATAAAGGCAAATTCAATAAAAATTTAAGGAATTAAACATCTTTCATGTGGTGAAGAATTTATGGGATATATTAGTTAGTTACTCAAGATTTTTCAATATTAAAAGGTTATTAAAAATAAGAATTAAGATTATTGATTCTTTCTTATAGGTATTTCATATCCTAAGATAAGAATCATTTTCCTCATTAATTAAACTTTAACTTGCCACATTTGGTCGGGCCGATAATTTAAACTTTAATTAAATTATGCTTATTTTTTAGAAAATTATTGAACCATTTAACTTGCCACCAACAATCGAGTTGAAAATTTAAAATTCATCCAAGTGTCTAAATTAGGTTTATGATTTAAGTATCTTGAACTAATTTTCAGATTTTAAAACTATTATGAAGGATATGTCATCAATATATGTTCAATAATAATTCTTATAAAAATCTTTGTAATAGAGCCTACTCTAACAATATAGTTGATATAAAAATCTAACTCTAAATATGTTTAATCTACTTTAATATTTCACAAGGGTAATAAAATTATTAATATCATATATTATTTATAGCCAGACATGTATAGTTTAATAAATAATCAATAAATTAAACATATAGTGTGTAGAACAACACTTAGAAATATTCTAAAAATAATATATTTAAATATATCTCAATATAATTCTTAGAATTGTTTCTAAAAAACCTCATGACATAGTTGTTAAGCTATTTATCGAGTTGAAACTAAAAGCTATTGCATGAACTAAATTTGTTCAACTCTCGAATGAGAGAAGAACTTTAAAATGCTAAAAGAAAAGCTAACAAAAGCTAAGAAATCATCTAGAAGAGGGCTGATGGGATTGAAGGATATTTTTTTACAAAATAAATAGGGTCCAATTTATAGTGTTAGGAAAGGAGGAAAAGTGGATTTTTTAGGCATAGCGGCACACAATTTTCCAAGCCATAAATACACAACATGTACACGGTTTAATTATGATCCACTCTTTCATGCCACGACACATTTCAAACTACATCATATGGAACCCTAATTTTCATGTAATTTGTTTTCCAATTTTTAAACATATGTAATGCTTTACAAATGTTTTCTTTTAATCTTCCAAGTTGTAATGGGTGCTTCAAGTATAATTCTTTCAAGTTGAATAATTTTAATACAAGAAATACATAAAACAATAACAAAATATACTCGTGATTTTGAAAATATAGATTTGCATAAAATTATAGTAAAACCAGCAAATACAAAATCTATATAATCATTGAACATGCATAAAATTCTAATATATTAAGTGCTTTTGAGCACTTATCAATGTGGAGAAGGATCATGAATTTAAGCAAAATTATGAGTGAAATATCCTCAAAGGTTACGATTCCATTCTATGGTATTATCCAGACAAAGAAAATACAATAATAGATGCTCGAAATCGAAAGTTAGAATTGTTGTACAAATGACAGATGGATTATGGATCATATTTATAAGATGGTCGGAGACAAGTATCTCTATATAGCATAGTGTTCAAGTCTACAATGTAAAAGTGGCTCAATATAATGATCCCAAAATATACAAATCATGGTGAAGATTATCGAAAAGGAAAATGGTGGATAGATAGACTTTTACTAATGAAGCATTTCATTTTCATGAAAAGAAAGTTGTTTTAGATGAAGACTCTTTAAGACTAGTCTTATTCAAGAAATGGTTAAAGGATCTAAAAGAAATTCAAAGATATTTATTGCACATCCTCACCTCTTTGAGCTCTTATCTCAAATTAGCTTCATCTAGCTCAGAATCGATACAATAGTTACGTTGATCATGGACAACGACCTTTGAACCTTGAAGTGGATGATTATGTTTTTCTCAAGTGCCTCATTTTGGGATTAAAGGGAAGTCAGTACCTTGTTACAATAGGCCATTTTTGAACTGTTAAAAGAATTAGTGATATAGTGTATCAATGGTAATTATCCTAGACTTGTCACAAGGTCACAATGGTTTTCATACATATACTCTACGAAAATGACTTAGTTGGATCAAATGGTATTCTTGATTGGATAAAATTGCTACTACAAGAAAATGCATTATATGAAGAAGATCTAACAAACACATCATATCATTGAGGATGCAACTTATGAGTTAGAATATGAAGTTCGCATGAAATATCTTTATTTATTTAAGGAGTTATGAAATTTTGAGCATAAAATTTTCTTAAAAGGGATAGGATTGTAAAACCTTGAGAATTTGTAATAAATTATGAAAGTGTCTTAAAAATAATTTTTAATAATATTTTAAAATATAGCGAGGTATTAAGAAATTTAATGTGAAAAATCAAATCGATCACGAAAAGATGGAGAAAACTTTTTTGTTACTTGTCGTGGCCTCGCTAATCAATGAGCATCCCACAAGGGGTAGATAAGCCTATAAAATGTTCACCTAGGTCTCACCAGGGCCTCCCTAGGTAGGTCAATGAGTCACTAGAAGAGGGTGGAGAGGGCCAATTTTTAGCTATAAATAGGTTGCAGCCTTATTTTTCTCACACAATTTACATCCCTTCCTTCTCTCTCAACAAATTTCTCCCTCAAATAATATTATCACTTTTTGGTACATTTATAAATGGTCAGTTAGAGGATAAAATATCCAAGTGATCAAGTAAAAGTGGAGTTTGGATCGAAGGAATGTATTCAAAATTCAAGAGGTTATTAAAATAGTATTGCAAGGAAGTTTTTAGTTCTACTCCTAATTAATTAGTAAGGTAAACCTTCCAATTAGTTTAGAATAATGATTCATTTAAGTTATGGATAACTATTGATTATTAAAGTATATTTTTATAGACTCTATCCCAAAAGGAAAAGGATTTGGCTATAAGAGTAGGAGCACAAGATGGGCATATTTTCAGGCAGAGGATTAGTCCAACTTTTTTCTTATGCATTGTTTTATGAAAATATCATGCATCGTATATTACAAACAAGAAAAAAAATGGATATCATGATTTTTATAAAAAAATGTTATAAATGTTGTTTAAGTGAAATACTCATTATGAACATTTTTATATATGCATAAATGGAAAATTTTATTTAAAATGAGCATTAATTTTTTATATGAGACGGGTATCAAAAATACTAGACATGGTATTTGAGTTTTTATACATGCATCATGAAAATATTTTTTTGCAGGGAGCATACCTATATGTATGTCTTGCAGAGTATGGTACACATAGGCTACTACATGCATCAGACTATTTTTGATAGACTATAGATATACATTGTATTCACATGTATTATCAGAGTTTTTCCATCTAAGGGTCTTGGATTTTATATGCACATAGGCCTTAAAGTTGGACCTCCCATTGTGTCTTGGACTACCTAAGAGCCTTACAGTTTGACCCCATATAGGGTTCAAATTTGGCCTTCCATTATATCATGGATTAGACTACCCATATGACAAAGGCCCATATGATAAGGATGTTAACCAATACATATGCAATATGTATCTCTGATATGACCGTACATGGGGCCGGAGGTAGATCCACATGCATCTTGAAGGTTAACAGTGCATATGCCCATGTATTTTAGTGTTGACCAATACGTATAAAGGTTATATATCATGCATATGGTTTTATATTTGCATAGCATATTTTGCCTTATATAGATATTCATTGGGATACATAGAATGTACACTCCTCTAGTTTCATAAGTGAGATAGTATAGGTATACCTAGTTTTAAATAAAATCTCCCACTATTATATGTTGGATATGACTATCATTTTATGGACATACATGAAATTCTTATAAATATATTTCATGCATCATTTTATTTATATGTAGCTTATTACTTGTAGTACTCTCCTATTGAGCTATAAGCTCACCCCCTAGTCTTCCTTCACCTTTCGATTGTAGTATCGAGATAGTTGTAGTAAAGATTTGATGATTTTTTACTGATTATTTAGATGTTAAAGGTTTGGCCTAAAAACTTTATTTTATTGGCTATTCTAGTTTACTTCTAGTTAGGCTAAGACCACTCTGATTTGATGTTGACTTTATAAATATTTTTTATTTAAGTTTATGAATTTATAAAAAACTTTGCTTTTTTAAATAGGAAATCTTCAAGGATGCTTAAATTGTTTATAAAAAATTGATTTGATTTGAATTTTATTGATTTTTTTTTATGATTACTTAAGAAATGTTTTTTCAAATATATTTTCTCTTCTCAAAATTCACATACCCATATTTCAAGGCATGACATGGATAAAACATGTATTCTAAAATATGCTTAACTAATAAAGCATAAAAAAAAGTAAAGAAAGTGATGCATTAACACTCCTTCATACCTAATTCTTACATTAAGCTCAATGTAAACACATGCATGTATGAAATGTAAAAATAAGTAAAAAGGGATTATTAAACAAATCTCAATGGTTTGCCTCGTATTTAGCGCTTAGCTTAACGCCCTTAGCTTGACTTTACCACATATGTTTCTTTAACCATTTTTCGCTTGTCATGGTTTCAATTTTCTGTATGGTTTTATTTCCTTTTTGATTGTCAACCATTTGTTTCAAAGATATTGAAATGAATGACATGTCTATCAACTTTATTAGAAGATTTCCATCATACACATTTATCTTTGTATGGGTTATTCTTATGAAGGTCTACCCAAAAGCAAGGGTGTCTCTTTAGTAATAGATCCATCTTTCATATCAAGTGTATATAAATCAACTGGAAAGATAAGCTCATTCACCTACACCAAAAAAAATTCCAAAACACCCATTGGATAAACGTTAGAATGATCAACTAGTTGAATAACTATGCCGGTCTCTTTAAGGGCACCAAGCTTTAAATTAGCATAAATAGAGTAAGGCATGACATCAATTGACACACCTAGGTCTAGCACAACTTGTTCAAATTTAGTGTTACCTATAATACATTTAATGGTGAAGTTATAGGTGGGAGTTTTCTTTGCAAAATTGCTGACATGTTCTCTCCCACAGATACCATGTAATTACCTTTGAGTTTTCGCTTGTTGGTGCACAATTCCTTGAGAAATTTGGCATAGCGTGGCACTTGCTTGATGGTCTCTACTTTGTGAGCTTATTCAAGTTACTTCCTACTTCTTAATGAGATAACACAAACATTCTTCCTAGGATTGACCCTAGGTTGAGAAGGAAGTTTACTAGACCCTTGTGCTTCTAATCTTCCAACAGTAATAGTTAATTGACAAAATTGATTTGCAAGATTCTTGATAGTAACTTTTGTTTCTTGTTGAAACTTGATTGAGTCTTATTGAAACTTGCTAGTATCTTGTTAGAACTGAGTAGTATTGGATTGTATTGAACTTATTAATTGAAGTAAGGGTACTCAATTGTTATTCAATATTATTAGGAACTCCCACTTCACCTTCTATGTGGGTAGGAACGTGTGCCAAATTGTTGAGCATTTGTAGCCATAGTGGAAATCAAATTCCTTGTAGCTTTAGGATTTTCATTAGCCAAAGCTTTACCACTTGTTGCATCTATCATGCTTCTGTCTATAGGTATCATTCCTTGATATAAGTATTACATTAAGTACACTCATTTATTTGATGATGAGGGAAAATTGCATAGAGTTTCTTGAATCGTTACCAATACTCATATAGATTTTCCCCATTGTACTATTAAAAATGAAAAAAAATTCGTTTCTAATCAGAGCGGCCTTACAAGTTAGAAAATATTTCTCTATAAGAGCTATTTCATCCCATTCCAACTGTTAATAGCCCCATATGGTAAGTAATACAACCACCCTTTAGCGCTGTCCACCAAAGAGAATGGGAATGCTATAATTTTTACCTATTCTATAGTAGTACCATTAGGTTTCATGCTAGAACAAACTATATGAAATTCCTTTAGAGGCTTGTTTGGATCCTTACTAATTAGACCTCAAAAAGTAGGCAAGAGATGAATCATACAGAATTCAATTCAAAAGTATCACCATTAGCATTTATTAAATACATATTTGTTGCTAATCTAAAGCCAATTTAAGAGTATCACCATTATCATTCATTGAATACATAATTGTTGTTAATATAAAGCCAGTGTGACTATCTCCTTGAGAGTTGGATTAGGAATATTTATAGCCATTTTTTTATGATTAGAATGATTAGAATTCTAAGTGGAATCACTTGAGAGTAAAAGATCTATATACATTGCTTACTCAAACAAAAGTGCAATGTGTGATTTGATCTCAGATTATAACGTGAGTTTGACTCTAAAATACAAATAAAGACTAGAAATAAATTAAGTAAAAAATAAAACAAAATAGAATGAATATATATATATATATATGGGTCTTCTTGGTTGAAGATTTTGGAAACTAACTTCTCTTTATGAAAATGGGAGGCTTTTGGTTTTAAAAAGTGAGAATTAAATCTATTAACTAAATATTAATAAGGTAAAAACAAGATCTAAATATAATAAAAATATGAATACAAAAATAACTGCAGAATCATTTTTCACAACTAACATGTATTGTAAATCAACAAAAGTATATCCTAATATCCTATTCTTTGAATATATCGACTCAAATAAACTCACAAGCTTAAAAGTCTCGACCTCTTCATACCTATTTATTAAATTAAATAAGCTTTTAGTTTAAACTTTTTCTAATAAATTACCTAAAATAAACTCTCTAAATTTAATCTATCAAGAAGCAAATTAAATCAAGATCAAACACACAAACTTGATTTAATTATATTGAGTATTAATTCTAATTACAAGCAATTTATCACTAGTTATTTAAATTAATCAAACAATTACATAGACAATCAATTAAATTGATTTAATGATAAATTAACATAATTATTCAATTATACACTTAAATAATCAAGAAAACACATACAAATCTTGAAACAGAGAACTAATATATAATAAAAAAAAATAGAGAACTAGACTATGATAAATTTTATTAATTATTGCAATTCATGTACGAGGCTTTGAAATCACCACAATCAATTTTAAAATTAATTACTCATAAAAATAATAATTTAGAATATTATTTATGAAAAATTTAGAAGAAAAGAAGAAATCTTATGATTGATGTTCTTAAATCTAATCTTCAATTTTTTTAATTTTCTCTTAAAAATTATTCTTAATTCTTATCTCAACTTGAATTTGTAATTTTTTTGATTTTTTTTTTCTTAATTTTTGATAATTTTAATATGATTTTATTTTATGGGATATTATTTTGTATTTATATAAGAAAAACTTTTCTTCTAATTTTTTAGAATATAATTACGATTCATTGTACTCCATTTTGCACATAGCGTGTGATTCTTGCCAAGCTGCGCAAAGATGACCCCCGGCAGCGCATAAGTAAAGGTAATAATGGAATTTTTATTGTTTTATTAAATAAATCCACTTACTTTTTTAAACAAATCCATAAAAATCATCTTAAAAATTTTAAAAAATTATATTTTTAAAATAAATAATTCTCGGTCCTTAAAATAATAAAATATATATAAATGTGAATGGGTTGTTTGTGGGTGTATGTAAACTCTTTGTGATCGGTGTGTGGGGATGGTGGCCAGCAAACGAAGTCGCTGTGGTTGTGGAGAGTGCATTCGGGGTTAGGCGGCTGAGAAGAGGAGCCCTAAACTACAGTTTAGGGGATGAAGCGAAACAGCGCAAAAAATATAATGCAAACCAGAAAAAGCGCAATAGGGAAGGAGATACCAATATGGAGAGCAGCAACATGAATTAACATGAAGTTAATTATGATGGTGATGATTGGTGGCAGAAGGAGCAGCCAAAGGGAACCGACTTCACATACTTAACTCCAATTGGTTCTTGTTAATAGATATGGCGTTACTCAATATATTATTCGGTTTATTTTCTGATCGGCGGTGGCATTTGAAAAGATGAGTAGCTGCTGACCATACAGATGAATGATTGAACGATTTTGCCAATCATTTATTTTAATTAAAAATATTGTCATTATTTTAAAAAATAAATACATATTTGTATTACTTCCTTAAGAAAAACTAAACCATAAATAAGAATATTGTAATCTTATAAATATTTCAAATTATTTTCCTTCTTTATTTTTACCTTTTTATTTTTATTTTATTGTTTAACCCACTATTTATAAAAAAACATAAATCAAATTATGTATTTTAAGTTATCTAGAATTTCTTGTAAAAATAAATTACACAATAAATAAATAAAACTTTTATAAATTTATCTTTATAATAAAATATCGTGATCATTATCATTAAATGAATTAATTAATAATAATAATGATAATTTTATATTTAAACCAATCAGCTTCTCTCTACTTACGTGGCATGCCACATGGCAGCTTCTGATTGTCCATGTGTTAAAAACTTAATAAAAATATCCCAGAAAGTCCCAAAAATTATATTTTTACCATTTTTCACTATAAAGTTTATATTTTAATATTTTTAGCCCCAAAAATACTATTTATTAAATAAAACAAGTAAATATTAAGTACAAAAAGTGTGCTAATGACTCTACTTTTGTAGAGTCATCATTTCTCCATCCTGGGTTATATGTATTCGAGTATGAAAACAAATGAGTTTTTCCACAAAACACATAAGACACTCTTAAATTTTTGACTTGGTTTATACTTGTTGTTGAGTTTTGAGCCTTCAAAAGATTAACCAAATATGACACTTGAGTTGTAAGTACTATGATATCATTTACCCCATACATCATGACTACTCTTCTTGTGGTTGTCATTCTATCCATTGGCTATTGATAATTATTGCTAGCCATTTTATCAAGTAAATTATAAGCTTGATTGTAAGATTCGGCTAGCAAAGATCCATTAGAAAATGCATCAACATTAGTTCTTGTTTGAGTATTGAGACCATTGTAAAAAGTTTCCATTCGAATCCAAGAAGGAATACCATGATCAGGACACATCCTTAGCAATTCCTTGAATCTTTCCTACGCTTCATATAAAGATTCTCCTTCGTATTATTGGTAGGAGGTAATGTCATTCCTAAGCATAGCATTCTTTGTTTATGGGAAGTATTTCATCAAGAATTTCTCTACCAAATTGCTCTAAGTTGTAATGGAATTAGGTGGCAAAGAGTTTAGCCAAGATCAAACACAGTCTCATAAATAGTAAAGGAATAATATAAGTCTGAATATCTCTTTGATCACACCACTAAATTTGAATGAATCTTCAACTTTAACAAACAATTTGATATGTAGATGAGGATCCTCTATTGGTAGTTCGCCCAATTGTCCAATTGTTTGTAGCATTTGAAACATCACTGGCTTTAGTTCAAACTGATTAGCTTGAATGTTTTTCCTTATAATACTTGGATTCAGACCTTCCAAAGTAGGTATTGCATATTCATTCATAGCTTTATCCCTATCATCTATCAAAAGTATCTGATTGTTCAAGTTTAGCTCATTATTATTTGTTTCTAATGGATTACCCATTTCTTCCTCTTAGGCAACTTATTGTTTCATAATTAATCTCAAAGTATGCTCAATTTGAAGATCTAAAGGTAAGAGTTCTCCCTCATGAACTATGCTCATGCAATAGACTCAACTATATTTCTATAATACTAAAGGAGATGTCTAAATAAAAACTAAATAAAAATCAAAAATAAATAAATAATTATATAACTAAAAAATAAAATTAAAATTAAAATTAAAAATAAAATTATGAAAATTAAATAAAGAAAAATGAAAAAAATAAAAATACATAAAATTAATTTCTAATATTTATAATTCTCGACAACGGTGCCAAAAACATGATTACCACACAAATTGTGTATGCAATGAATACGTAAGTACACGTATCACAATAAGTAATATATTGATAAGAAAAGATCGTTCCCATGTGAATAACTAAACACCATATAGTAATTAATTTTATCCCACTCTCATGCCAATTAAATTGCATACTACTCATTAAGTTCATCAATTATGGATCACATACATAAGAATCATACATCTCTGCCTAGAAACTATGCATGTTATTTAATTAAGGCAAACAGTTATATAATTCTCTCAAATCTATTTAATTACCTCTATAGATAAATTTTTATCCAAACAATTAATAGCATATATTTCAAATTAAATAATATAATTATAATTAGGATAAAATATTATATCATCACATGGTGAAAATTGAGTTCATAAAATCACTAGATTAATAAATTAATTAGACATGATTTTGTCTACAAAGTTCATATTTTTCATAAAGAAAGATATAAAAATTGATAAATAAAATAGTAGAAGAAGAAATACAATCAATCTCTTGAATTGTAGTACTGATCTCCTCTTGAATCTCCACCAAAATTGTATATTCTTTTGAATTGTTTTGTATTTTTATCTCTTCTTAGCTCCAAAAACTAATCAAAATTATGCTAATGGCAGCTCATTAGGGTTTATGGGGTAATTAAGGGTTAAATATAGCTAAGGTGGAATCTGGACTATCAGGTTAGCTTCAGATCAAGGGTTGAGATCAAAACAAGCAAAGCTACCATTATTAGCCAATCACAGCACGACACATTACACACGAAATTTACTGGGCGAATTAGAGCATGATGTGTGGTAGGGGAGACAGGTCTAAGTTAACACATGCTGAGTCAACGACACGCGGTGAAATTTGATTCATGGTAATGGATGGCATGGCATATGGGTGGAACGCTGGACCATTATATTGGCGACACATGGCGTGAAGGTTTGACCACGCCTAAACTCGAAATGAATGCTATGTCGACACGTGTCACGTGGTTCTTCGCTCCTCACACATGATTATCTATAATTCTTTGTCCCTACTTCCATGGCGTCTATATGGCTAGCCCAGTCAACTCCTCTACTTATGTGGCAGGCCACATGGAAGCTTCTGATTTGTCATGTGTTAAAAATTCAGAAAAATTCCAAAAAATTTATGTTTTAATATTTTTATCCCCAAAAATATTATTTATTGAATAAAATAATTAAATATTAGGTAAAAAAGTGCACTAATGACTTTACTTTTATTGAGTCATTACTAGGACATCATTTCCTTATAATATTGGTTTCAATTATTAATTTCTTGATGTATTTAATTTCACGTTTGAATGTCAAAACATGTTAACTCTTGAATTATGTGATCAATTAATTTGATATGTAATTTTGTTTATTGTTAGATTATGAAATTAGTACAAAATTATTAATTTTAAAAATTGAAGTAACAAGTTATAATTTTTATTACAATTGAAGTTAAATATTTAGATTAGAAATTATCAATGATATCAATTTCATCTAATTTAGTTATTAATTTTTGGATTATAATGCAAAAAAATGAATTAAATCTAGTAGTCATAATTCTAAATTTCTCATGGGTTAGGTTGATTAATGATTAAATTTTTAGTCAATAATATAAGTAAGTACAAAATATTAGGTGAACTTAAATTTCTAAAATTAAAATTGAGAAAAATTAAAAGATATCTTAAAATTATATAATAAATTTAGGATCAGTAAACTAAATATATCATAACATAATAAATTTATTTATAATTTAGTGGTGAGAAAAATCCTATAATTATATGTTTCTCTTATCAATCCAAAAATTTATACTTTTTATTAATTTTTATTATGCTAAGTTGTTTTATTCTTTTCTGGAAAAATATTCAAGAATCACATTTATTATATTTGTAACATTTTAAGACTTTATTTTATACTAGTAATTAATAATTAAATTGTTTCAATCCTCTACGGGTAATGACTTTTACTTACAATTACATTTACAATTACATTTACAATTACACAAAGTATAAAAAAATTAAAAACAATAAAAAAGTAAGGTTACATATTTGATTGTTTATTTTAAACACCATCAAAATTGAGCATAATAGAGCCTTTTATTGGACGATTTTACTACTTATGATATTCTTATGATTTATGTTTATATAATTTAACACTTATTATCAAACAATGTGTAGAGACTAATTAGTATTAAATTGGGAAAACATCATTTTATGATAAACCATGGGATTTTCTTAGGGTAGGTAATATCTCCTAAGGGCATAGAAGTAGATAAGGCTAAAATTGATACTATACATGGCTTACCACCTCCCAGCATTGTAAGGGAGATTTGTTCTTTTTCTTGGTCATGCAGATTTTTATAGGTTATTCATCCAAGAATTTTCAAAGATTACAAGATCGATATGCACACTGTTACAGAAAGACATCCCATTTATGTTTGATGAGAACTACAAAGAAGCATTGTAGAAACTAAAGGAATTACTCACCATAGCTCCTATCATATAGGAATTTCACTAGATTCATCTCTTTGAGTTGATATACGATGCTAGTGACTACGCAGTTGGAGTAGTGTTAGGGCAACAGATTGGCAAACAAGCATATGTCATATATTATGCCTCCAAAATCATCAATGATGCCCAAATCAGTTATTCAACTACTGAAAAATAATTACTGGTAGTTATTTTTACTTTGGAAAAATTTAGATCATATTTACTCGGAACTCAAATAATTGTATTTTCTGACCAGGCAACTCTCAGGTATCTATTGATGAAGTAAGATGTAAAACCAAGACTTGTCAAATGGATTCTTCTACTTCAAAAATTTGACTTAGAGATTAAAGACAAGGAGGAGAGTGAAAACTTAGTGTCCAATCACTTGAGTCGAATCATACAAGAAGAGGAATTCCTACCATTATAGGAACAATTCCCATATGAACAATTAATTTTTTGGAAGATTCTCCACCTTGGTATGCTAACCTCGTCAACTATCTAGTAACCAAGAAAATCCCTTGAGAGTTACCATGAACACAGTAACTCAAGCTTAAAAAAGTGGCCAAGTATTATGTGTGGGATGATTCATACCTATGAAAATATTGTCCAAATCAATTATTATGAAAGTGTGTACCTGAAACTTAATTTCATTCTATACTCACTTTTTGTCACTCTTATGCATATAGAGGACATTTTGCTACTAAAAAGACCACTCTCAAGGGTTATTGAGAATGGATTTTACTTGCCTACCCTATTCAAGGATACACACATTTTCTATAAAGCTTGCATGTGATTAATATTAACAAACATGTAATATAGGTGCCAGAGATCAAATGCCCCAAACTCCTATACTTTTATGAAAATTTTTGATGTGTGGGGTATTGATTTCATGGGACCTTTTCCCTCCTCTTATAGTTACATGTATATTTTACTTACCGTGAATTATGTATATAAATGGTTGGAAGCTAAAGCCACCATAACTAACAACTCTAAAATAGTTGAATATTTTGTGAAATCTAGCATCTTTCCCAGGTTTGGGATACTAAAACCCATCATCGGTGATGATGGACTATAATTTTTCAATAGGACTTCCTAGGCTCTATTGAAAAAGTACAATGTTAACCACAAAGTCGTTACACCTTACCATTCATAGAAAAGTGGGCAAGCTGAAGTATCCAATATAGAGGTCAAGTTGATCCTTGAAAAAATAGGGAAACCTAATAGAAAGGATTGGAGTTTAAGACTAGATGATGCATTGTGGTCTTATATGACTACATATAAAACATGGATTTGAATATCACCATTTTGGTTGGTTTATGGTAAACCTTGTCATTTACTAGTTGAATTGAAACATAAAGCATTTTGGGTAGTAAAATAGTGTAACATGGACTTGGATGAAGCAAGGGACCACAAGAGATTATAGTTAAATGAGCTAGAAGAGATCCTTAGTAAAGACTATGACAATATAAAAATTTACAAGGATAAAACAAAAGTGATACATGGTAAGATGATATGAAGAAAGAACTTTCAAGTTGGATAAAATTCTTATTCAATTCCTACCTCAAGTTATTTCCAGATAAACTTTGCTCATGTTAGATTGGGCCTTTTATTATAACTAATGTATTTCTTCATGGTGCAATTGAAATTTAGAGTGAGAAAATCGAAAGGGAATTCAAAGTAAATGGACACAAGTTGAAACCTTACTATGAGGCATTTGATAGAATCCATTTGGAAAAATTTCAATTCTATAAGCCAACTATCAAGGAAGATTAAGTTGTAATTGAGTCTGATTGAGGACATAAAACCAAGCCTTTTATGGGAGGCAACACATCAGATTTGTTTTGTATTCCCTTTCTACTTATTTTTACATTACATAAATGCATGTTCTTACAGTGAGAACAATGTAAGAATTAGGTGTGGGGAAGAGTAAACACGTCATTATATTTATTATTATTAGTTTTTGTTTTCTTCAGTAGTTTAATATATTTTAGAAGCATAATTTTTTTATTTTTAATTTGTTATATGTTTATAATATCTTTATGTTAACTAGAATAAATAACTGGGCTTAGAATTAATTAAATGATATTTCTTTATTTTCTAACATCTGTGATAAAATTAGTTAAACAATGTTAGGTTTTAAATAATAATGGATGTTAATAGAGTGTTCCTAAGCGAATGAAATTTTATGATAACTTTTCTTAAAACTTGTATGCACAATAGCTAAGTTGGTGATATAAAAAATTACGTGCTTGAATTTGTGAAAATATTATGAATTTCTTGAAACTTTGCTACGATTTTATTGAATATAATTACGATGCTAGAACTTTTCTTTAAGTTTATAAAGGCAAATGCTAAATGTATTTCTTGAAAAATTATTAAGCCAACAAGATTAACATTTGGGTAAATTGTCCTAACCTATAATGTTATTTGTCCTATAAGTACAACCTTTTAGCGAACCAATTTGAGCCTACATAAGCCATTTATTTGTACCCACTCCTTACTCTTTGAACCAAACACTTTGGACATATCCTATAGTTCGAGAAAAAGTGGAGCTACACAAAAAGAGAATAATTCTATGAAAATACTAGAATGAGATTTAAGAATGTCAAATTACTTAATTAATTAAATTTCCAACACATGCAAAACAACCTCTATATTAGTGTGCACCCCATATTATCACTACCAAAAAAGAGAGACAATAAGGGGAAAACTACAAATAAAAATAAACTATTTATTAAAAAAAATTGGTAAAAAAAGAAAAGAAAAGAAGCTAATAATAATATTTGGGTCCAATATAATAAAATATGACCCTATCTTATATTGCAGTACTTGATCTTAGGATAATGTTATTTATAAATCCCTTTCTCTTACTCCATGGACTCATGAATGTTTTTTTCCTTTTTCCATTTCATTAGATTTAACCAATATGGCTACCTACATTACAACCAAATAAAAGACCTTTTGATTTTATGAAATAATTTTGGTGAGTGGAGACACAATTTTAAAGAAAATCCTATGTTGTCTAAACATAATTTTAAGAAAATAACGATGTTTTATGAGGAGGATTAATTTTTCAACTTGTTTAAAATACATGGTTTGATTATTGCTAATAGATGCTAATCACATAAACACTTTGAGCATGGTTATTACATAGTAACTAAAGCAAATGGATGACTATAGACATTATCTACCATTTATTAGAATTTAAAATTATAATATTTCTTAGCATTTGAAATAAATGTTAGAAAACTTTTTTTTTCTATTATGGGAATTAACTTTGCTCATGGATTGGCATTATGCATGACCAATTATTGTGTTAGTATAATATGAGTTTCTATCATGTATGTACCAACATACTAGATTTAGACTCAGATTATAAAGCTTATTTGTTTTATAATGTTACATACTTTCTTTCATTTCCTTATAGCATGCCTTTAGCTTTCTATTTATTTCCACTACTTGTCAGTTTTATATCAGTCTCTAAGGAGTTAGTATCTCTTTACCTTGGTTGTGTACCAAGTGTCCAACTTTTTTTTTTGGTATGTTGTGTTATATATAATTTCATAATATAAGAGTACAATCATCATTTACCGAATATGTTCTCACATATGAGGTCTTGAAGTAATTGAACGTCCTTTATAACTTTTCTATTATGATTTACTGATATGTATGTTGTGTAATGCTTGCCCTATTTTTACTTTTTTTTTCTAGTCTAACCTATGAGGCATACCAACACTTATGTGTTTAACAAAGATTATTGGTTCTTATCTACTGGTGGTTTTAGTTGTATGTTGAATTGAGTATGTTTTTTTTTGTTTTATCATTATGATATCTACTTAATTCACATTGTGAGGCCTGCTTGGCTGAGTTGAAATAGAGCTCAGGAAAAGATTCCATGGGTTGACATTTCCACCCATCTTCTAGGCCCCGATTGCATATTTGGGTCAAAAGAATAATTGACCCTTGTACAATTGTTTCTACTTATGGAAATCTTGATTGGTGTCAGAGTTGGTCAACCTTGTTTAGGCTTAACTTCATGGGTGCTTGATCCTAGAACTTTATCTACTCATATACATACCTTGTATGTTTGTGCCTTTTGTTTCCATTGTGTGGGATGTTATTGTTCTTTAGGTTATTTATCTATGTGAAATTTTGTTGTTTTCATGTTCCATGCTTTCTTATTTATTCATATCTCTTTCTCACTACTTCTTTGTCTTTCATAGTATGTTAATTGTCTTATTTGATGGTATACTTGGATGTTTGATCCTTTATCAATATTATCCTCTACTAGTTTCTTTGGCATGCATTTTTATGTGTGTGCCTTGCTTATTCTTCTGTGGCTTCTACTATGAGCATCACGTTATATGATTTTATCATGTAGTATCAAAGTATTATGATTTTTCTTTCTTTGTCTTGTCATTCATATTCCATGTCATATAGACTGCATCTCCTCTATTTTACTAGGTTCTTCATTCTTGTATCTAGAAAATTGAGTATTCGTTTTCTATTTTTCTCCTATTGTTTAAAGTTCATCTTTTTCCTTCCTTTCTCATCTTGTGTTTTAAAGTGTTTTGGGAGAAAATTGTGGTATATTACACGTTTGTGTAAATGAGTGTTTCTTATATATTCTATAGTTTGTGCTTGTTTGGGTTTTCCATGTGCATCTGTACATGATATAGATTTTTTACCTATCTTTATTCTCTTGATTTGCATGAATTGTTATGACTAGAATAGCATGTTTAATTAGCATTCCTGGTGTTTAGAATGTTGACCCTATCTAGGACATCTCTTGTTTCTATGTTGGAACCCGAGTCTTCCTCATTTTCTTAGGTGCTTTAGTAGCATCCCTTGTTTCTTTTCTCTCTTGGTGGTGTTGCTTTTGTTTCTCACTAGTTAGTTAGTTTCTTTCATACTTTTGACTAGTGAAGACATGAGCATTGTCGATGATCTATTTTGAGGCAACAGTGTGTAGTTTTTTACCAATCATCTCTCTAGAGGCAAAACTGTACGATTTGTGATAATGATATCTCTTAAGGCACATTCTTGTCATTTTGGCCTATGATGTCCTTTGAGACCATATCTATCATCTCACTTGGTTGTTGTTGTGTTTCGTGAGATTGATTGTTTTACTCTCTTACTAGCATGTTTTTCTTTATTAATTTTTTCTTAACATACTTAGTATACTTCCCTACTTCAATATTATTTGTTTTCTACTGTGTGTATATGCTATTGTTTTGGGAGAGTTTTGAGAATGTCGAATGCATAACATCTTTATTTCCTAATATGTATACATTTAGTGGGAGAGGTATGTGTCAAATGTATGATGTCAAGAGGAGTGTTGTGTTTGTTTGGCATCCTTGGTGTTTTTCCTATTTATGAGTTGTTGTTATGCCTTTATGTTCATGTGATGCTTCCATTTGTTTTGTTCTTCTTAAAATCACTTTGTACTAACCATGCATAAATAGGATTTTTAGTATGACATGTTGTATGCATTTTTTTCATTCTCTTGTATCACATGTCATCCTATGTGTTTACCAGCTTTCTTGTTATAGTGAGTTATTGCATGTTTCTTGCATGCAAGTCGATTGCCTGGTATTTTTTTTTGGAATGCATGAGATATATTTTCTTTGGTAAATTGGGATGTCTTTTCTTATGTGTGTGTATAGCATGGGGTAAGGTTGTAGGGTAGAATCTAAAAAAGTATCATTAGGGGAAGATAGTTTAGCCACTAGGAGTGTGTCAACTTGGAAGATGGACTCCTAGTCATCTTCTTCTTACATATTTGCTGAAACATTTATACGGCATTGGTGTTTAAATGTCCATCATGCCAATGTTTTGGAAACATATTATGAAGTCCCTTTTCCCCCTCCTATAGCACATAAAGATATGGGGCTCTATGCTATGTATCATACTAGGGAGATGTTTTCTACCTGCACTTCTCTTGGTTTGACTGTGCATTTAGTTTGTTTTTTGTTGCATGTTTTTACCTTGGCTTTGCCTCAGTGGTGTTATGCATTCCTTTTGCATGACTATCAATGTTGCATACTATATATGTACTCTGTTTGACTTTTCATGTCAAAAAGGGAGAGAAGTGTACACAATTTGTGTTTTTTTGGTAACAAACTATTTGTTGAATGGGATGTTAGAGTAATTTTCACTGCATTTGAGTTACCTTATTTACATACACTTAAGAGAAGTGTTTCTTATGTTCAAGAGGAGTTTGCATATTTGTGTTGCATATAGGTTGTGTTTATTTGTGATACATGTTAAATATGCTTAGCCTATCATTGTTCACCAAGGTAGGGGTGAGACTTAATAGTAGTTGTTAGACTACAAGCTATTTTTGCATGATACATTCACGGGATATGTGTTCATTTCGTGTTTGTAGGTTATAGGTGTTAATTGAGACCATTGAGTTTCAGACTTATAGAGTATGGATAAGTTAAGGCATTCATGTTTCAGACTGGTAGAGTGTGGATGAGTTAATCTGGAAGATAAATATAGCGCACAAGATGGATACACTTAGAGTAAGTGTGTTTCTGGGTATTGGGTATGCAACGATGTTTTGTTCATGGTAATCGACATATTTAGGTCATCTTTATGATCATCTCATGATATATATGTGTTTATACTTAGTTATACAATGTTTTCCACAAACAATCGAAAGGAGGGATTGTAAATCTTGTAGTCCTTTAAGTCTTTGTTGACGATCCTACATGGAAACACAAAGTATGTTTATTTTATTTAGTGTTTCTATCTTCCTCCGTGTAAGGTTGGGTATTGTTGATCAATAGTGCACACATGCATATAGATAGTCACACTTTGTATGAAAACATGTTATATACACACCATAAGGTTGGTTTTCTTAGTAAGCATGCTAAGTTGGGAGTTGAGGTTTTTCTTATTGCATGTGTCGGTACTTATGGAAAATTTCTCGAAATTTTAGCAAACAAAAAATTGAATTTTTGGGTGCCTCAATGAGCTCCTCACCAAACCACCTTGTAGGGTGGTCGATGAAGCCACGACGAGGGTGGTCAATGAGGCCTCGGTAAAGTACCCAGTGTGGTTGTGTTTTCTATAAATCACCCTTCTCTTCTTGTTTCGTTCATTAGAAAAATGTAGCAAAGCTCTATCATTTTGACATCTCTTTTTTCTCATTCTAGGTCATTATTATCTTGAATGTTTGTTTAGTAATAGTGATTCATGACTATATGAGTAAAACCATGCTTTTGAGTGAGGAGGACTCAAGGTGGTGTTTGCTAGTGAGAGTAAAATAATATTCTTAAAGCTATTTTACTAGTGAGGTGGGAGCAATACTTTAATCTTGGGATTGGGATTGGGATGAGCTAACTATGAGTATCGATGATAGTGATTATTAGTGGTTATGGTTGAGGTGGCTCGTACATTTTTATACATATTATTGATTAATAGTAGTTGATTGCACTACTGGGTGCAGCACTAACTCTAAAGGAGAGTCAGATCTCTGGGTTTTATCAAGTAGTTGTGGAGGCACAAAGTGAGGGTAGCTATAGGTAGTTGGGCTCGGGTGGTCCCGATTAATGGAGGTATTTTTGTTTATACTTTTTTCAAGTTGTATATATTTATTGTTTTTAGTGGATTGTTTATTGTTAAGTGGTTTCCATAAGGAACCTGAGGATGTTAACATATAGGTAGGGGTTCTATGCAGGTTTAACTCATTATATATGTTATTATGCATGATCAGCTATTGTGTTAGTATAATCTAAGTTTCTATCGTGTATGTACCAATATACTAGATTTAGAATCTAATTAAAAAGCTTATTTTCTTATGTTGTTGCATGCTTTCTTTTCTTTCCTTGTAGCATGCCTTTAGCTTTTAGTTTATTTCTACTACTTTTTAGTTTTTTGTGAGTTTATATGGAGCCAGTATCTCCTTATCCTACCTGTGTATTGATAGGGGCAGAACGGACATCGCCGATCCTGCCCGTTACTTTGGTTTTATGTATTTATAAAACTCTCGCAAGTGCACGAATCATTTCGTAGAAAATGATAAGTATACTCCCAAGGTCGATCTAAGGAAGGAATGTATGTGGTTTTTAATTTATTATTCAAACTTTTAAAAACGAAATTAAATCCTAAACATCCTGTCACGATATTTTGGGGTTTTGTGTTTTTAATCTACTTACATAAAAATAAACATACATTCAATAAATATTTATGCAAATTTTATCATTTATAATGGTGGAGTATTTATGGATATAACAATTAAGTTAATTATGCTTGCTCATATTAATTAGGTTATTAAAGATATGAATTGATATTTATTGATTCTCTCTTTTTTATATGAATACCACCTTTGGTGGGGTTAGATATTCTTTGTTAATTAAACAAATCAATTAACACCTATGGGTGGGGTTGATAACTAATTTGGTTAATTAAATTAATTCTTTTTTCTAAGAGATTGAAAATGAACCATTTAAATGCCACCTTTGGTGGGGTTAGACAGTTTAAACTTTATTCAAGGTGTCCAAATTAAACCTAAGAATTTAATTATCCGAGTACTAACTTTCAAGTTTTAAAACCACTATTGAAAACATGTTGTCAATACATTTTCAGATAATAATTCTTATAAAAACTTTTGAAATAGAGCTTCACTCTAACTACCGGGCGATTGTACCAACAAATAAAAGAGCACTACTCTAAATCAGACCGGATAACTAAACCTTAAAATCTAATTTTCAGATTTAAGTTTGTAATGAAAAATAATATATTTCTCTCTAACATTCTTAATATAAAATCTTGAATAAAAATAAAATCAATTCATTTTAGAGATTTTTACCTATTTAATATTTCGCAAGCATAACAACGTTATTATTATATCATGTTTACAAATAGCCAACACAGTTAAATTTAATCACAGACAAATTAAATATAACATGTAAGAATAAAGCATAAAAAATAACTGTAAAGAAAATAAAATCCTTATAGAACTTCGATGCTATTCCCGTTGTTGGAAAACCTCCAAGCAGAATTTGCACTCCCATTTATTTCGAAAAGCTAATAAATTACAAAAACATAACTAGTTCTTCCCAAAAAGGGAAGAACTCTAAAACTAAGAGAAATTAACTAAGAAAAGCTAAAAACTAAGAAAAACTAAAAAAACTAAAAAATCTAAGAAAAGAGAGAAAGAAAGAGAGAAGAGAATGTGTTTTGAGGTGTGGTTTGAAGTGAAGGGAAGGGGGGTATTTATAGGTGAGGATGGAGAGAGAAAATGAGTGAAAAAATGTTAAAAAAATGTGAAAACGTGGAGTGCAAATGCTGAGGTCATTGATGATGTCAGCATGACGTCATGGGGCGGCTGCACGTGAAAAATGGGGCGAAATGGGCATCGGCGCCCGCGGAGGGCAGCTGTGCGCGCAGGGCCGCGCGCGTGAACAGTAATGGCGCGCGTGGGCGTGCGTGGATCTGAGGCAAGGCGCGCGTGGCTTGGCGCGGGTCTGGGCGTGCTGGGCGCTGGTGCGCGCGGGTCTGGGCGTGCTGCGCGCGGCTGGGCGGCGCGATTTTCTCTTTTTTGACATTTTTGACCTTTTTGACCCATTTTGTCGAATTTTTCCATATTATTGACCTTTCCCCATTTATTTATTAATATATTTGTGATGTATTGCTTCCAATATTCCTCTTTGAGTCTTTAAGTTACGTTTTTAAGCCAAAATACCTGAAAAACAATAAAAATACCCGTGATTCCGAAAAAGACAAATATATATAAATATATGATAAAACATATAAATATATATATATATTAATCAATTAATGTGCATAAAATCATGGTTATTTTAGTGCTTTTTGAGCACTCATCACAACCCCGAACCAGCTTCTTGCTAGTCCCTTAGCAAGAGAAGCGATAAAAACTAAAAATTAAACTATCCTAAATCACTTTCGTGGATTGAAACGGTTGCATTTAGCCTATGCAACAAGCCTTTAAACCCTTAGGTTGCCCTAGTGGACGAGTTTGAGTCTCGTGAGGGTTTTCAGTAATGATACCCACAAACATTGAACTAAATGTAAAAATCTAAAGAAATAAAAATAATCAACTTAAAAACTAAAATTATAACAACATCAAAAATTAACTTTTAAGAATAAAAGAAAACAACATAACACAAAAATGTCTCATACTTTTTAATCTCTTTTAAGATCATAATTAAAATCTCAAGCATAAGTTATTTTAATCTTCTTAAACAATCATGATTTATTATAATAATTAGTTGAAAATCATTTTCATATTTCATATAAAAAATGTATCAATTTAATTTCACCCAATTTCAGTGTCATGAATCCGAATTCGCTTCAACTCTATTCCTCACAAGTCAATACTTTCAAGACACTGAATCCTATGGGTTCAAACACTCATACTAATTTATATGCGAAAGAGTTGATGTATAGAAATGAACTAATATGTTCGCATATGTATAAAGAAGAAATGCTCAAAGTGTTATTTTGACGTTGATCTCATGGAAGGAATCAAATGTATAAATTATAAAGATATCATATATAAAAATTATTTTCATGCATAAATCAAACTCATTAAGAAAAAATTTCAAGATATATGCCTTTTACAAATGAAGAAAGTGCAATGACTTTTTAGGGAATTACTTCCTATATCTTTCTTTTGTATTTAGCCTTTACTCACAACTTTGTAGGCAATATGGGTCATAGTATGTAGATTATACTATATATTCTTTCTCTCTATATTTTTCTGAAGATATTTTTCAATATATATCATTTGTTTAGAGAGTCAACCCATGTACAGATTGTACATTTTTTTTTTTTTGAATTTTGGGTAATATGGGTCATAGTATGTAGATTATACTATATATTCTTTATCTCTCTATATTTTTCTGAAGATACTTTTCAATATATATCATTTGTTTAGAGAGTCAACCCATGTACAAATTGTACATTTTTTTTTAAGGATTTTGGTGAGTGGTTAATTTTGTGGCTTTTCTATTTGATCTTGGTTTAGGTAACCCTAGATATGTCTTTTTTTTAACAGTCATGCACGAATGAGATAAAAGCATATATTATCAATTTCTACTCAAATCATTTAATCTAAGCAAAAATAATAATAAAAAATATACGACACTCTATTAAGATGAGAAAAAATTCATACATTCAATATTAATGCCTATAGAGATCATATAAGAATTTGAAGAAATAAGAAATGTGTTTGGAGTAGAAAAAATATATATTTCACTCTGAATAAGGGAAATTAGGCTCAAATTATATCTCACAAAGGTAGTCTCCACTAAAAAAAATTCATAAAAACTGATTTTGGGTTTAATATAATTTCTACATCTTATCAAGAAATACTAGTTATGATAAAAACTAACTAATTATCAAAAACAATTACAAAATATTTCATGATATGTTTTCAAAAATTAATCTAACAGTACAAAAGACTTAACTATTTACTTAAATTTGATTTAAAGAAATGATAAATTTTTGTGAGAAAATATATATTTTTTTTAATTTTTTTTTAATTTCAAAAATTACTAAATCACACAAAAAAATAAAAAATAAAACCAAACACACAAAATGAAGATGTGAACATAAAAAAGAAAAAATTAATATTTTTTTTTTGAATTTTTAAATTGTTAAATCTTTTTTTTTCTTTTCTAATTAAGCATGGTAACTTTTCACCACCCCCAACCTAGAACTTACATTGTCCTCAATGTAACAACTATAAATTAAAGATAAAGAGAAAAGAGAAGAAAGATTACCTATTTCTTGAGAATGTGTAAGTAGTAATGGAGAAATACAGGTGCATTCATTATTAAAGTGTATACAGACAGATTGCTGTGAACTTCTAACAACTCAACAAATATTTTTAGTTTTAACAATTTAAAAATTATTCACATATAATTAAACTAAAATAAACAATAAAATTAAGTATATAAAACAAAAAACAAAAAATTACCTAAAATGATGGGTTGCCTCCCATCCAGCGCTTAGTTTAACGTCTTAGCAAGACGTAACTTGAGGATTTCATTTTAAGTAAACTCAATGTCCCCTCATCAATGAGTCAATTCAACCAACAAGTAAGACAAGATTGTCTACTTATACTTTTTTTAGTCATGTCCTATGGATTTTCAAATTTTTTTGTACTTAAAACTAGGGACATGCTTGTGAGTTTTAGATAATCCATGTCTAGGTACAAATCAAATAATTAAAGGCATCAAAACACAATTGTACCTAGATCAAACAAAACAACTAACTCCTTAGATTGTAATTAAAGCTTTAAAATTTTGGAGATAGTTTCAGAATTTTTTGTTTTTTTTTTCTAATATCTAAGTTAAAATAACATAATCAGTATTAACCAAGAGTGCTCCTAGGAAAGAATGGTGGGGCAAAGGCTCCTTAAAAACCATCCTCCTAGACAGAGCAACGTTCCCAGGAAAGACTAGTGGCACAAAAGCTTTCAGAAACTAGTCTCCTAGACAGAACTCTCTTAGATCTTTACTTTTCATGCTATTAAAATTAAGTTAATTAAGTTAAAATTTAAGTTAATTAAGTTAATAAAAAGGTAGGTTAATTAAGTTAATGAAAATCTAAGTTAATTAAGTTAGTAAATTAAATTAATATAAGTTAGTAAATTAAGTTACTAAAAACCTAAATTAATTAACTTAAACGAAAATTAAGATAAAAAAAATAGTTAAAAAAAACAAAATTTAAAAAAAAAATTAAACCAAAAATAAAATAAATTGAAAAAGTAAAAGAAAATTTAAATTAAAAATTAAGCCAAAAATAAAATAAAATAAAAAATAATTGAAAATAATAATTGAAAAAGATAAAAGAAAAAAAAACATAAAGAAAAAAAAAACATAAAAGAAAAAAAATAAATAAAAAAAATTGAAAATAAAGTTTTTGATTTTTTTTTCAAAAAAAAACTTATTTTTAAATAAAATAAATTTTTTTATTTTTTATTTTTTTATTTTTTATTTTTTTATTGTTTTTTATTGTTTTTATTGTTTTTTTTTATTTTTTTTTATTTTTTTTAATTTTTTTTATTGTTTATTTATTTATTTTATTTAATTTAAAATTTATTTACTTTTTTTTATTTCAAATTTCAAAATTCAAAATTATTTTATTATTCATGCTATAATTTTTTTTATGAAATTTAAAATTTTAATTTTTTTTTTATTTTTCACAAACAACAAAAATTTTTATTTTTTTATTTTTTTAATAAAAAAAATCACAATTATTTACAACACAAAAAGTTTTTAAAATTTTGATAAATAATTTAAAAATCCTATTCCTTCCCCGGCAACGGCGCCAAAAACTTGATAGGGGCAGAACCGACATCGCCGATCCGGCCCGTTACTTTGGTTTTATGTATTTATAAAACTCTCGCAAGTGCAGGAATCATTTCGTAGAAAATGATAAGTATACTCCCAAGGTCGATCTAAGGAAGGAATGTATGTGGTTTTTAATTTATTATTCAAACTTTAAAAAACGAAATTAAATCCTAAACATCCTGTCACGATATTTTGGGGTTTTGTGCTTTTAATCTACTTACATAAAAATAAACATAGATTCAATAAATATTTATGCAAATTTTATCATTTATAATGGTGGAGTATTTATGGATATAACAATTAAGTTAATTATGTTTGCTCATATTAATTAGGTTATTAAAGATATGAATTGATATTTATTGATTCTCTCTTTTTTATATGAATACCACCTTTGGTGGGGTTAGATATTCTTTGTTAACTAAACAAATCAATTAACACCTATGGGTGGGGTTGATAACTAATTTGGTTAATTAAATTAATTCCTTTTTCTAAGAGATTGAAAATGAACCATTTAAATGCCACCTTTGGTGGGGTTAGACAGTTTAAACTTTATTCAAGGTGTCCAAATTAAACCTAAGAATTTAATTATCCGAGTACTAACTTTCAAGTTTTAAAACCACTACTGAAAACATGTTGTCAATACATTTTCAGATAATAATTCTTATAAAAACTTTTGAAATAGAGCTTCACTCTAACTACAGGGCGATTGTACCAACAAATAAAAGAGCACTACTCTAAATTAGACCGGATAACTAAACCTTAAAATCTAATTTTCAGATTTAAGTTTGTAATGAAAAATAATATATTTCTCTCTAACATTCTTAATATAAAATCTTGAATAAAAATAAAATCAATTCATTTTAGAGATTTTTACCTATTTAATATTTCGCAAGTATAACAACGTTATTATTATATCATGTTTACAAATAGCCAACACAGTTAAATTTAATGACAGACAAATTAAATATAACATGTAAGAATAAAGCATAAAAAATAACTGTAAAGAAAATAAAATCCTTACAGAACTTCGATGCTATTCTCGTTGCTGGAAAACCTCCAAGCGGAATTTGCACTCCCATTTATTGAATCGAAAAGCTAATAAATTACAAAAACATAACTAGTTCTTCCCAAAAAGGGAAGAACTCTAAAACTAAGAGAAATTAACTAAGAAAAGCTAAAAACTAAGAAAAACTAAAAAAACTAAAAAATCTAAGAAAAGAGAGAAAGAAAGAGAGAAGAGAATGTGTTTTGAGGTGTGGTTTGAAGTGAAGGGAAGAGGGGTATTTATAGGTGAGGATGGGGAGAAAAAATGAGTGAAAAAATGTTAAAAAAATGTGAAAACGCGGAGTGCAAATGCTGAGGTCATTGATGACGTCAGCATGACGTCATGGGGCGGCTGCGCGTGAAAAATGGGGCGAAATGGGCGTCGGCGCGCAGGGCCGCGTGCGTGAACAGTAATGGCGCGCGCGGGCGTGCGCGGATCTAGGGCAAGGCGCGCGCGGGTCTGGGCTGCGGCGCATGGCTGGGCGGCGCGGCGGCGCGATTTTCTCCTTTTTGACATTTTTGACCTTTTTGACCCATTTTGTCCAATTTTTCCATATTTATTGACCTTTCCCCATTTATTTTTTAATATATTTGTGATATATTGCTTCCAATATTCCTATTTGAGTCTTTAAGTTACGTTTTTAAGCCAAAATACCTAAAAAACAATAAAAATACCCGTGATTCCGAAAAAGACAAATATATATAAATATATGATAAAACATATATATATATATATATATATATATATATATATATATATATATATATATATATATGGTTATTTTAGTGCTTTTTGAGCACTCATCATGTATCGGGTGTCAGACTCTTTCTATTAGTATACTATGTTATGTATAATTACATGCTGTGAGAATATAATCATTATCAATCGAATATGTTCCCACATATGAGGTATTAAATTGATTGGAAGTCCTTAATACCTTTTCTAGTATGTTTGGCTGATTCAGATGTTGTGTGATGCTTGCCCTATTTTTACTTGTTGCTAGTCTTGACAAGAGCCTATGATGCACATCATTAGTAGTATGTTTACCATAAATTGTTAGTTCATATATGCTGGTTGTTTTAATTGTGTGTTGAATTAAGTATGTGTTTTGTTTTTCAGTTATGCTATCTTCTTAATTCAAGTTGTGTAGCCTGCTTGCTCGAGTTGAAATAGAGCTCATGAAAAAATTCCATAAGTTTATGTTTCCATCCCTTATCTAGGTTCCGGTTGCCTATTGGGTCGGAAGAACAATTAACCTTTTGTATAATTGTTCCTACATATGAAATCTCATTAATTATTCAATAATGTTTTAACTAATAATAACTTTCAAATTATTTACTAATTTGAATGAGTCCAACACTTGGTGAACAACCCAATTTAGGAATTACTAACTTCTTAATGACAACTAAACTTGTAAGTAGCAGAAAATAACAAACAACAAAATTTAAGTCGAAGTAGATTAAGTCAATCAAAAAGCAGATAGATTAAATTAATACAACAAGAGAATAATCAGAATGCAATATGCTTGCTAATAAGGAAGAAAATAAAGCATGAAATAACATAAAGCAAAAAGGCTTTTTAATCAAAGTCTAAATCTCATATGTTGGAACATAGATGAGTGAGACTCAGATTGTACTAACACACAAGCAAATCATGCATAACACAGTGATATAACGAGATAAACCATATAGAACCCCTACTTATATTGTAAAATCCTTAGGCTACTTATGACAACTACTCAGTAATAAACAATCCACTAAAATAGAATAAGTAAATACATCTTGATAGACAAGTATAAATGCAAATACCTCTATCAGTCGGGACACCTACACTTGCTTACTACTTTCACAACAACTTGATTCAATACATGAATCTGTCTATCCTCTAGAGCCACACCACACATAGTAGTGCGATCAACCACTAATCATCAACAGTGTAAACAAATAAGGTACCCATGTTAATCATAACCAATTAGAAAATCTCATCTCAAGTACTCATCACTCAAGAACATGGTTTTTCTCTAACAAACACGATTCACAAATACCATACTAACACTTAAGGTAATTTATGAAATGAACTTAAAAGTGTGATATAATTTTGGCAAAGCTTCACTTGCTTTTTCTACTTACCACAACACATAAATGAAGGGGTATTTATAGAAAATTTCTAAGCATTTTGGGGCCTTGCCAGCGGTTTTGCTTACCCTAGATCGACAAGGATAATACCATTTTTGGTGACAGTAATACCCATTATAGCCTTATCTATAAAAACCTACAAGTGAAACGACATAAAACAACAAGCAACTCAACCTACACATACTACGAAATCCATCCCCATGGTATGTGTTAGGGGTGTCCATAAACCGGACCGGACCGGACCAAACCGAACGGTTTTACTAATCAAACGGTCCGGTCCGGTTTGTATTAATTTTAAACCATTCAAACCAAACCGGACCGGTTTAATAATATATTAAAAATTTTACATTATTCTTCATTAAATTATAAAAAAAAATCGAACCAAACCGGGAATAAAACCGGACAGAACGGTTTTATAAGTCAAACGGACCGGACCGGACCATGGACACCCCTAGTATGTGTAAACTAACTCTCATATATAGTATATCTAACTATGTATGGGTGTACATTATTGATCATCAATAACCAAGTTTACACAAAGGAAGATAATACACAAGTAAAATAAAGTAGACTCTCTATTTTGCACACGGGAATGCTAACACAAACACAAAGGACTTATGAGAGTTACAATCTCCTTCTTTGGATTTCCATGGAAAAACACTACACAACTAATATAGATGTACATCAATATGTAATGATCATGAAGATGACCAAAAGATGTATGTTCCCACGAATAGAACACCAACGTATAACCAACACCTAGAACACACATATTCAGAGTAAACCTATTTGTTCATTCCATCCATCTTCAGCATCAATACATTCTTACTGCAAGTTTGAACTCCAAGGTCTTAATTTATACTTGTGAACCAGCTTACACTTTTCATTAAGAACAAATTTTTGATTCTAATATTTTGTAAAATAAAAACAAAAGTACATCAAAAACAAAAAATAATAAGCAAAAGCTTATCACTTTCAACCACCATCTTCATCATCATTATCATCCTAAGTTGAACTACATGAAGAACCACCAAGATCCTTATAATCTAAGGGAATTAAAGAAGACAACTGGTTAAAATTTCCTTAAAGGTCAAGGTTCTAGGTAAGGTTAATAGTATCTCCCCCAAAGTAATAGAATAGAGAGGTGGGCAATCCAAGAGAAGATGCACTAGAGTAAGAATGGTGCAAATGGCCTTTGGAGTCAATAGAATGAGGTTTGACTGAATTTGAGAAGTGAGGAGAACTATAAACTAAGGACGAAGGAGTAGGGTGATAAAAAGAATCCTAAGCCTAAACCTTTGCAGAATCAACAAATTTCGTCATTAATGAATTTATCTCTTGTATGAAAGAAGAGAGGTCAAGATGAAGAACAAAGAAATGTGAATCAACCTGAGCAGAAGCAAAAGGTGATCAAGGAGAAGTAGAAATAGAAGTACATCAAGTAGACTAAGTAGTGTTCTGAAAGGAAGTAGAGAAAGGGGTAGAATTTTGAGAATCTCGACCAAAAGGAAAGTGGGAAAGTTAGTGAACAATTTGACTTTACATAGAGGGAGAGATATCAAGGAAGCATCCTACTAAGTGATCAAAGAAGAATAATAAAGAATGGAGAGAAAAGGTGTAGTAGAATGAAACACAATGATCTTATAGATTATACCAGCAAGATATATAGTCACATTATTAAGGATAGCATAGAGAAAGTGTTATCTATACTCAATAATAGAAGAGTGATGGGAACAAGAATGAAAGATAACACTCATAATATAATTGAGGCAACAACTAAGAGAATTTTTATTTATTGCTAGGGAACCTCCACCATTGGTATGATCAGGTCCAATCAACTGGTTAGCCATCTTAATGATATTACCCTTAACAACCTAAGAAAATTCAATATGAAATTTGAAAGAAGCAAGGTTCTCGAAATCAAAAGGGATGATGGGAAAAGGGGATTCTCAAAATTTGGAAGAGATAATATTCTAAGAATATCATCTCTATAGAAAGTAACACTTCACCCCTTAAGGACGAGAGTGGTGGCGAAGTTAGAAGGATGAAAAGGGGATAAGGCAGCATAAAATTCTCGAAAAAATAGGATCTTATAAATAAGAAAGAGTAAAGAGAAAGATCTAAGATAAGTAAACAAGCCTTTCTTGGATAAGAGGTAAGTCACTAATAGCAATATGGCACTCACATAGAAAGGTCGTATGATGGTTAGAAAGTTCTACAGGCCCTAGCTGCTACTCAAGGGTGTATCTTTCTCTTCTAGAATGTTAAGGGGCCATTTTGTAAATTATTTAGAAGGTTAGATGGGTAATAGTTTAGATAGAGGAGAAGGTTGTGAAGGCTAACAAGTCTGAGGTATGAAGAAATAAACAATTGAATAGGTTTTATATAGAAATCTTGGATGCTTATCGACCCCTCACCTACCACCTTGCCAAGGTGCTTAACGAGACCTCAATGAATGTGTAAAAAATTTCCCTTAGAAAGCACCTCAGTGATAAGGTAGTAAACTTTCATGAAACATTGTGAATAGCTCAAGAGGAGAGAGAAATAGAGTGCTATACCAAAAAAAATGATATTTTTTCCTTTTCAAAGTAGTAAAGATGAAAAAAATCATACAAACAAATATCAAACAAGTGTGGCAAAGCACACAAAGACAAGAACATAAATAATACAAGAAATAGAGAGAGTGATCAAATTGCATCAATCCGTTTAAACAATTTATGAGGGGCAAAATCATCAAAGTGCAATCTTTGGTTTATACGAGCATATGGTGTATGTGGCACTCAAGGAATATTTTGTTTTAGGATTCTTGAAAACCTAGATGAGTGATCCCCATAAATACAACTAGTTGGAATTTTAGAAGAAGTTTTAGTCCTTCTTGTACTATGCCATAGATGCATAATGTATCCACCTTAAACATGCTCAGGTTAGCCATAGTAGTTACACCTTGAGGGCATAAAGGGGGGAAAATAATGAGGATAACTCCAAGAGGTACCTTAGATATATCTAGGACACTACTTAGCAATATGGCAAGTAGTGCCACACAGATGGCACAAATGTGTAGAAAAGTGAGATAATCTAGGTCTCTAACTCTGACGAGTAACACCCAGAGGGTAAGAAGAAGAAAAAGAACAAATTTTAACTCTCATAATAGGATGAGAAGTTAATTTCCCATAGTTGAGTCTTAAATGCCCATGTTCACCACAATGGTGATGCACAGAAGAAAGAGCAGTAGGTAAGGAAAGAGACCACTATTAGTGTGATGGGAAGAACTAGTAGTAGGTGAGATGTTCACCTTGCTAGAGGAGAGATATTAGGATGTAGCAACTGACTTACTGATGAGCGAAAACCGGCATCGCCAATTCTCGCAAATACTTTGGTTTTAATATTTGTAAAACTCTCGCAAGTGCACGAATCATTTCGTAGAAAATGATAAGTATACTCCCAAGGTCGATCTAAGGAAGGAATGTATGTGGTTTTTAATTTATTATTCAAACTTTTAAAAACGAAATTAAATCCTAAACATCCTGTCACGATAGTTTTGGTTTTTGTGTTCCTAATCTAATAACATAAAATAAACATATATACATTAATTAAATATAATCTAAAAAGAATAAACATAGATACAAATTGAATAAATAAATATAAATACGGATTCAATAAATATTCATGCAAATTTTATCATTTATATTAGTGGAGTATTTATGGATATAATAACTAAGTTAATTATGCTTGCTCATATTATCTAGGTTATTAAAGATATAAATTGATATTTTATTGATTCTCTCTTTTTGTATGAATACCACCTTTGGTGGGGTTAGATCCTCTTTGTTAACTAAACAAATCAATTAACACCTATGGGTGGGGTTGATAACTAATTTGGTTAATTAAATTAATTCCTTTTTCTAAGAGATTAAAAATGAACCATTTAAATGCCACCTTTGGTGGGGTTAGGCAGCTTTAAACTTTATTCAAGGTGTCCAAATTAAACTTAAGAATTTAGTTATCCGTACTAACTTTCAAGTTTTAAAATCACTTATTGAAAACATGTTGTCAATACATTTCCACATAATAATTCTTATAAAAACTTTTGAAATAGAGCTTCACTCTAACTCACCGGATTGTACCAACAAATAAAAAGAGCACTACTCTAAATTAGACCGATAACTAAACCTTAAAGTCTAACTTTGATTTAAGTTTGTAATGAAAAATAATATAATTCTCTCTAACATCCTTAATATAAAATCTTGAATAAAAATAAAATCAATTCATTTTAGCAATTTTCACCTATTTAATCATTCGTATGCACACCCACGTTACTATTATATCATGATGATAAACAAATAGTAACAAGGTTAAATTTAATCACGACAAATTAAATATAACATGTAAGAATAAAGCATAAAAATAAGCGTAAAGAAAATAAAATCCTTACAGAACTTCGATGCTATTCCGTTGCTAGAAAACCTCCAAAGCGGAATTTGCACTTCCATTTATTGAATCAAAAATCTAAATTATTACAAAACATTACAAGTTCCTCTCAAAAAAGAAGAACTCTAAACCTAAGACAATTGAACTAAAAACTAAGAAAAACTAAGAAAAGCTTAGAAACTAAGAAAGAAACTAAAGAAACTCAAAAAACTAAGAAATGAGAGAAAGAAGAAGAGAGAAGTGAGGTTTTGAGGTGTGTTTTGAAGTGAATGGAAGGGGTATTTATAGGTGAGGATGGAGAAAAATGATTAAAAAAAATGTTAAAAAAAATATTAAAAAAATAAAAAACGTGTTTTGGACCTGCTGAGGTCATCAATGACGTCAGCATGACGTCATGGGGGCGGCTGCACGTGAAAAATGGGTCAAAAACGCGTTGGGCGCGCGGCTGGGCGGCTGCTGGGCGCTGCGCGCATGAACAGTAACCCGCGCGCAGTGCTGCGCGCATGAACAGTAACCCGCGCGCAGTTTTGGGCGGAGCTGGGTGCTGGCCGCCGGGGCGCGTTTTTCTGGTTTTTGACATTTTTGACCTTTTCCACCCATTTTGTCCAATTTTTCCATGTTTGTTGACCTTTTTCCACTTATTTATTAATTTATTTGCGATGTATTGCTTCAAGTATTCTTCGAGTCTTTAAATTAGTTTTTAAGCCAAAATACGAAAAACAATAAAAATACCAGTGATTCCGAAAAGACAAATTTATATAAATATATCATAAAACATATAAATATAAATATTTTTAATCAATTAACGTGGATAAAATCATGGTTATTTTAGTGCTTTTTCACAACTTCAACATTTTTCTCGCTAGTCCCTTAGCAAGAGAAGCGATAAAACTAAAATTAAACTATCCTAAATCACTTCCGTGGATTGACACGGTTTGCATTTAGCCTTTATGCAACAAGCCTTTAAACCCCTAGGTTTGCCTAATGACGAGTTTGAGTCTCGTGAGGGTTTTGATAATGATACCCACAAACATTGTACTAAATGTAAAAACAAAAGAAACAATAAAAACAAACAACTTAAAAATTAAATTTACAACAAAATCACAAATTATCAACATCTCACAAAAATGTCTCATACTTTTTAATCTCCTTTAAGATCATAATTAAAATCTCAAACATAAGTTATTTTAAGCTCTTTAAACAATCATGGTTTATTATAATAATTAGTCGAAAATCATTTTCATATATTTCATATCAAAAATGTATCAATTTAATTTCACCCAATTTCGGTGTCATGAATCGAATGCCGACTCTATTCCTCACAAGTCAATACCAAAACACCGAATCCTATGGGTTCAAACACTCATACTAATTTATATGCGAAAAGAGTTGATCATGTATAGAAATGAACTAATATGTTCGCATATGTATAAAGAATAAAGGCTCAAAGTGTTATTTTAACATTGATCTCATGAAAGGAATCAAATGTATAAATTATAAAGATATCATATATAAAAATTATTTTCATGCATAAATCAAACTCATTAAGAAAGAATTTCAAGATATATGCCTTTACAAATGAAGAAATTGCAATGACTTTTGGGGAATTACTTATATCTTTCTTTGTAATTAGCCTTTACTCACAACTTTGTAGGCAATGTGGTTATAGTATGTAGATGATACTATTTTTATCTCTCTCTCTTTTTTTTTTTTTTTTTTTTGTAGATATTTTTCAATATGTGTATTTCTTAGAGAGTCAACCCATGTCTGATTGTACATATTTTGGATTTTGGTGAGTGGTTAATTTTGTGGCTTTTAATTTGATCTTGGTTTAGGTAACCCCGGATATGTCTTTTTGTTTTTGTAGTAGTCATGCATAAATGAGATATAAGCATATACTATCAACTTCTACTCAAATCATTTAATCTAAGCAAAAATAATAATCAAAAATATATGATACTCTATTAAAATGAAAAAAAATTCATACATTCAATGCTAATACCTATAGAGATCATCTAAAAATTTGAAGAAATAAGAAATGTGTTTGGAGTAGAAAAAATATATATTTCACTCTGAATAAAGAAAATTAGGGTCAATTATATCTCACAAACGTAATCTCCACTAAAAAAACTCATAAACACCGATTTTGGGTTTAATATAATTTCTACATCTTATCAAGAAATACTAATTATGACAAAAACTAACTAATTATCAAAAATAATTACAAAATATTTCATGATATGTTTTCAAAAATTAATCTAACAGTACAAAAGACTTAACTATTTACTTAAATTTGATTTAAAGAAATGATAAACTTTTGTGAAACTTTCTCTTTTTTTTTTTTATTTTATTTTATTTTTATTTTATTTTTATTCCAAAAATTACTAAATCACACAGAATAGAAATAAAACCAAGCACACAAAAAATGAAAAAGTATATTTTTTTTTTATTTTAATTAAGCATGGTAACTTTTCACCACCCCCAACCTAGAACTTACATTGTCCTCAATGTAACAACTGTAAATTAAAGATAAAGAGAGAAGAGAAGAAAGATTACCTATTTCCTGAGAATGTGCAAGTAGTAATGGAAAATGCGCGGTATCCATCATATTCATCATTAAAGTATGCAGACGCAGTGATTAAACTTCTAACATCTCAACAAATATTTTTAGTTTTAACAATTTAACAATTATTCACATGTAATTAAAATGAAATAAACAATAAAATTAAGTAAATAAAACAAATAACAAACAAAATATTTTTTTTTTTTTTTTTTTTTTTTTTTATATTTTTTTTTTATTGTTTTTTTTTTTTTATTATTTTTACCTAAAATGATGGGTTGCCTCCCATCCAGGGCTTAGTTTAACGTCTTAGCAAGACGTATCTTTTTGGTGCTAAGGGTTACTCCTAAATGCAATCCATTTAAGAATGTTGTTTGGTTCTTCTAAATAAGGCTTGACCACGATGGCCGTTGACTTTGAGCGTTTTGTGTCTTGGAGTCCAATAGTTCCACTACTCCATGTTCAAATACTTGAACTATTTTGAATGGTCCATCCCATCTTGATCTCACTTTCGAAACAATCTCAAACGAGAGTTAAATAAAAGAACTTTCGTTCCAGGGGTGAAGAGTTTTAGGAACTAGCCTCTTGCGATGATAGCTTAGTACGCTCCTTGTATAATTTGGCATTCTCATAGGCTTCATTCCTAATTTCTTCCAACTCATGAAGCCGGAGTAATCGTTTTCACCGCTTTATCTAAATCCATGTTTAACTCTTTAATTGCCCAATAAGCTTTGTGTTCAAGTTCAATCGAAGGTGGCACGCTTTCCCAAAGATTAACCGTGCAGGGCTCATCCCAATAGGTGTTTTGTAAGCGTGCGGTATACCATAAGGCATCATTTAGCTTAAATGCCCAATCCTTTCCTTGACGGACCTGGTGCGTTCCAAAGATTCCCACTTTGCCTATTGCTTCACTTCCACTCATGGGAAGTTTGAGGATGATATGGAGAGGCTACTTTATGTGTGATGTTGTACTTGTTTAGTACTCCATCAAAGAGTTTGTTACAAAATGGCTACCTCCATCACTTATTATAGCTCTAGGCGTTAGAACCTCTCGAATATGAAATCTTTCAAGAATTTCACAACAACATTAACATCATTGGTTTGGTGGGGATAGCTTCTACCCACTTGGACACGTAATCCACGAACCAAAATGTATTGAAAACCATTAGATGGGGGAAAAGGACCCATGAAGTCAATCCCCATACATCAAAGAGTTCAACAACTAAATTAGATGTCAAAGGCATTTCATCTCTTTTGCTTATGTTTCCTGTTCTTTGACATCTATCACATTGTGCACAAAACATATGAGCATCTTTAAAAGAGTGGGCCAAAAGAATCCAGATTTGTAATATCTTATGCAGTGTCTTTTCACCTCCAAAATGACCCCACAATGAAGTTCATGACAAAAAGTCAAAATGCTCTTATGTTCTTCTTCGGTACACATCTCCTGGGATGACTTGATCTTGACCAATCTTATATAAATAAGGGTCATCCGTAAATAGTCCTTAATAGTTTTAAAAAACCTTTTCTTGTCCCGATATGAAGTGTTAGGTCGCAAAACACCAATGGCAAGATAGTTTACAATATCGGCATACCATGGGTTCGGACCTATGAAAATAACTGCTTCATGGAAAGGTTTCAACTATATCATCATTACTCTCATCTTTAAGAGAATTGAAGTCGAGAAATCAACCTAGACAAAACGGGTCACTACTAAGTTTTCACCGCCTTTCTTATCCTTGATTTCTAGGTCAAATTCTTGTAAGAGTAAGACCCACTGATTAATCTTGGCTTGGCATTTGGTTTACTTAATAGGTATCTTAAAGATGATCGTAATGTACAATCACTTTAGATCCTACTAAATAAGACCTAAATTTGTCTAAAGAGAATACTATAGCCAAGAATTCCTTTTCAGATGGTGGTGTAATTCATTTGGGCATCATTGAGTGTTTTGCTAGCATAGTAGATGACATGTAAACGCTTATCCACTCTTTGTCCCAATTTGCTCCTATTGCATAATCGAAGCGCCACACATTATCTCAAAAGGTAAAGACAGGTTTGGTGCCATTATGAGGGTAGATGTTAGTTTCTCTTTCAAGGTATTAAAGGAAATAAAGCGTATTGTTGAAGTCAAATTGACATCTTTGGATAATAAGTTACATAAAAGGCGACTTATTTTAGAGAAATCTTTAATAAATCACCGTAAAATCTGCATGTCCCAAGCTTCTTATCCCTTCAGGATGTAGGGGAGGTAGTTTGGATATCAATTCAACTTTTGCCTTATCAACTTCAATACCCTTGTTTGAAATTATATGTCCCAAAACTATCCCTTGTTGAACCATAAAATGACTTTTCTCCCAACTAAGGGTTAGATTGCATTCAATGCATCTTTCTAAAACCAAAGTCAATTTATGTAAGCAATCATCAAATGAGTTCCCAAAGACAGATAGATCGTATGAAAATTTCAATGAACTTCTCCACCATGTCCAGAAAATGGATATCATGCATCTCTCGAAAGTAGCGGGAGGCATTGCATAACCCAAATGGCATTCTCATGCGAAAAGCAAATGTCCCAAAAGGACATGTAAAGGTGGTCTTTTCTGATCTTACGGTGCTACATGGGTACTTGATAATATCCTCGACGGTCCATCCAAAAACAAGGTAAAATTCGTACTTGACTAATCTTTCCAACATTTGATCAATGAATGGAAGAGGAAAGTGATCCTTTTCGTATATAAATTTAGTTTCCTAAAATCTATACACATTCTCCATCCGGTGATTATTCTAAGGGTACTAATTCACTTTTATCATTTTTAACAATTGTTATCTGATTTCTTTGGTACCATTACCTTGGACTAACCCACTTACTATCCGCATGATAGGATAGATAATCCCTTCTCCTAACAATTTAAGGATTTCCTTTTTAACTACCTCTTGCATGTTTGGGTTTAGTCTTCTTTGGGCCTCTCGCAAATGGGTTTAGCACCATCCTCCAAGTTGATCTTGTGCGTACACATTGTTGGACTAATGCCTCTTATATCTCCTATACTCCAACCTATAGATTTCTTAAGCTTGTTTAAGCACTTTGATGAGTTCCTTTTCTTGTGGTTTGGTCAAGGTTGAAGAAATTATCACTTGGATATGTTTCTCCTTCTCCCAAAAACACATATTTTTAAGTCGTGTAAGTCTTTGAGTTCAAGTTCGTGGATTGGCCTCTTTAATAGATGAAGAACTGGGTAGATTTAAAAGTGCACTAGATTTTGTCATCACTTCATTATTGTCTAGTTGTTCAAGGTACCCTAATTTCTTCATCTAAATCTTCTTCAACCTTTTCAAGTGTAAGAACAGTTTCAAGCTTGTCTTCTATTCTGGTTTGGAAAAAGGTGTTTTGGACAAGATTATCCAAAGGATCAATTTCGAATATTTCATCGATGGCGTAAATAGAAGGAAAGGTGAAGAATCAAAAACTTTGAAATGAAATGAGCAGTCTCTAAGACTCATTGTCAAATTTCCATCTTGGACATCAATAATAGTTTTAGTAGTTGCCATAAATGGTCGAAGCAATATTGTATGCTCTTCAATGCGGATTTTCTTGCATATCCAGAACCACAAAGTCAATGGTATTATCAGTTTGTCTACCCGTACCAAAACATCCTCAACTATTCTCCGGGTATTTAAGAGATCTATCCGCAAGTTGCGGACATAGTTGTGGGTTTTAAATCCACTAGATCGAGCCGTAAGAATATAGAGTAGGGCATCAAATTTATACTAGCACCTAAATCAAGCATTGCTTTAGCATAACCTTCCTATCCCCCATAGTTATGTTTATAATAAAACTTCCGGTCTTTCAACTTAGGGGTAGTTTGTCTTGAAGTACGCCGCTAGAAATTTCTCGATACTACTACTCGTTCATTCGTTCATACCTCCTTTTCTTAGTGTTCAACTCTTTGAAAAACTTGGCATATGAGGGCACATTCATGATCACTTCTAATAATGGTAAATTGATATTTACTTTAGAGAGCATATTAAAAGATCATTGAATTGCTTATCTTGTTTGGATTCTTTCAATAGGTGGGAAAAGGTACTTGCATCCGGTGTGGTTCGTTTGTCTTTTGAATTGGGAGTGTCGGATGACCCCCAATGAGTTTTTCAAGGCTTGTTAAGTTTAACACTTGTTTCTCCTTTTGCGAGATTAGAATATCGCATTTCATTTATATGAACTACATGGTAGTTTAGAGATTTCGAATGCTGGTATTGACTACCTTACCACTGAAGGGTTCTAACATCTTTGCTTCAGTTGGTGACTGGGCAACTTTCTGGTTCTTTCTTTTGCATTTGTTACGGTTCAACTTTAGATTCAATTCTTTTAACCGAAGCTTCCATGGTGTTCAACCTTTGATTAGTCATCAGTTGGTTGTCACGACTAACTCAATAAAAGCATTCAAGCTATCTTCTAAGGTTTTTTAAAAGATTGGCTTGGTGGGTAAGGGTGGTTGTAGGTTGGGTGATTATAGGTGTTTGGATGATACTTTTGAAAATATTGGACTTCCTACTATGGCATCGACACTAGAATCACAAATATTTGAACAATTATGAATACCATGCCCAATTGAACAACACACTCCACATACCTCTTGATTTGAAATTTGGTGAGGCGTGAGGAATTTCACTTGTTTAGTCAATTCAGAAGTTGCAAGGTTATCTCATTATCAAAGCCGACTTCATTGACTGTGCTTTCCTTCTACCCACCTCTCTTTGTTGGGAATTAGAACCCATGTAGAGATTATGGGTTTCCTCTGGGGTCTTTTCTCTATCGCACCTCCAAGAAGATTATCAATCATGTATTGACTCTGTAGTGTCAATCCATCATAAAAGAATTGGTTTTGTAGCTGTAATGGAAAGCTATGATTTTGACATTGAATGAATAGGAGTTTGAATGGATTCCCAAGCTTCGTGAAAGGGCTCTTCATTCATTTGAGAAAATGTTGCTATCTTTGTTCTTAGATCAGTCTTTTGATGGGAATAGAACCTACCCATAAAAATTTCATAGACGCCTCCCAAGTTTTAAAGAGAACATTGTAGTAGAGTGAACCATGACCAAGCTTTATCTTTGAGTGTGTAAGGAAAACACCTCATCCTAAGTTGATCTTCATTAATTGCATGTAGTGGAAAGGTTTGGACAATAGCATAGAATTCTCGAATGAAATGCAAAGGGTCTTCATTAGGGATCTGGTAAAGAGGAAGGCAACAAAGAATAATGAATCTTTTTCAATTCATAATTCCTTATGCCTCTTGTAATTGGATCTGGAAGTTACATTGCCAATGATTGGCATTGTATAGTCTTTCATCTTTTTCCGCCTATCTTCAGCATCTCCCATGGTTGTTTGTAGTTGAAAATGATCCTCCTCCTATTGTGAATCAACATTTTGCTCTTAAAACAATAGAAGATATCTCTAAAAAAAAATGCAAGGAACCTAAATATTTTTTTGTTTTTTTTTTTTTTTTTTTTTTTTTTTAATTTAAACGAAGTGGACACAATTTTGGAAACAAACAAATTTATTTCATTTGAAATATATATTTTTTTTTTTTTTTTATTACACTAAACTAAAACAAAGGAAAATACAATAATGGGTGACCTCCCATGTAGGACTAAAATTTATCGTCTCTCTAGTAAGACGTTGCTTGGAGATTAGAATGAAAACTCAATGTCTCCTCTTCATTGAATTCATTTAAGTTTCAATTTTGCCTTTCGCAAATGTTCAACTAAGCTGTTCAACTTGAACTTCCACCTTTTGATAGAAGCTTCCACAGAGTCCAACCGTTGATTGGTTTTGATTGATTGTTCTACAAACTTGAATAAAAGAATTCAAGTTGTCCTCCAGAGGTTGGTTTATTTGGAATGCTTCGTGGAATAGGTGGGTGGAATTCACTGCTGCTGGTTTGAGCTTTGAGGAAAGGAGGGTTATTTTGCCTCCAAGAGAAATTTGGATGACTTCTCCACCCAGGATTATAGGTATTTGAATTGGGATCAAACCTTGGTCTTTGTTGATATGCTCCAACACATTAACTCGTCAGTCCAGTTGTATCTCGATATGACGATGACACCTTGTCCCAGTATGTTGTCAGACAAACCAAATTGTTCATTATTTGTGTTGGTTTGTGTAGCGAGAAGGGCAACTTGCTTAGTCGCTCAGTTGAACAAGTTGTTGTTGAACTTCATCGGAGTCAATCTCGCGAACACCACTTTTTCTCCCCTTCCTGGAGCTTTTATTGAATTAGCACCCAACATCTCAAAGAGATTATACGTTTACGATGCAGTCTTTTCTCCTATTGCTCCTCCCGCAATAGCGTTGTCGACAATGAACCGACATTGTTGTGTAAGTCCATCGTAAAAAAGAATTGGTTCACGCAAGCGTAGGGAAAGCTATGATGGGGACATTGAGTGAGAAACATTTTGAACCTATCCCAAGCTTCATGGAATGGTTCTCTTCCATGCGAGAAAGTAGCAATCTTTCCTCTCAAATGATGTTTTTGATGGGAATAGAATTTTCCCATGAATTTATTGTAAATTTGACCCCATGTCATCAGAGAACCAGGGGTAAGTGACATCAACCAAGCTTTAGCACTTATCGCTTTGGTGTACGGAAAACATCTCATTCTAAGTGATCCTCGTTTAGAATCTGGGGAATGTTTGGACCGTAGCATAGAAATCTCTCATAAAGGAAAGAGAATCTTCATTAGGTAGCCCATGAAGGGAAGGAAGTATAGAAAAATGAATATTTTTAAGGTCATAATTCCTAAAGACCTCTCTCCCAACTGGATAGCGGCGATTGCCGTGCGAATCATAGGTCTTGCAAACTCCTTCATCGTGGTTTCCCTAACATGTTGGTTTTCCTCCATTTCTTTTGGTTCTAGTAAAGGATTAAGACGTGGTTCTATGTTTGGCTCAAAATCAGGTTGATGGGTAGGATCCAGTGTTGTTGACACTTGTTTAAATTTATGAATATTATTTACATATGCTGTTAGGGTCTTTCCTAAGGATCTCCTACCACGCATTAGACTATTTTTAAACGTAAATTTAAAACTCCTGTAAAAAAAAATAAAGAAATTAGAAAATTTCCATGGCATTTAATAAAAAACACTAGACAATTTTTTTATTTATTTATTTTTTTTTTTTTTTTTTTTTTTTTAATTCTTTTTTTTTTTTTATTTTTTTTTATTATTTTTTTTTTTTAAATAACGTAATTAGTATTAACCAAGATTCTCAGAAAGAATGGTGGTAAGCTATGGCTCTAAAACCATTCTCCTGGCGAACAACGTTCGGGAAAAATAGTAGCAAGCTTCAAAGAACTAGTCTCCTACACAGAACTCCCTTAGATTTTTACTTTTCATGCCTTTTATTATTTTTTTTTTTTTTTTTTTTATTTTTTTTTTTTTTTATTTTTTTTTTTTTTTTAAATAACATAATTAATATTAAACAAAAGTGTTCAGGAAAGAATGGTGAGTGTTATGGCTCCTAAAAACCATTCTAACCTAAACAACGTTCCCGGAAAGACTTTCAGCAAGTGCACGAATCATTTCGTAGAAAATGATAAGTATACTCCCAATCGATCTAAGGAAGGAATGTATGTGGTTTTAATTTATTATTCAAACTTTTAAAAGCGAAATTAAATCCTAAACTTGTCACGATAGTTTGGTTTTTGTGTTCCTAATCTAATAACATAAAATAAACATATATACAGATTAATTAAATATAATCTAAAAAGAATAAACATAGATACAAATTGAATAAAAAAATATAAATAAAGATTCAATAAATATTCATGCAAATTTTATCATTTATATTAATGGAGTATTTATGTATATAATAAATAAATTAATTATAATTGCTCATATTATCTAGGTTATTAAAGATATAAATTGATATTTTATTGATTCTCTCTTTTTGTATGAATACCACCTTTGGTGGGGTTAGATAGTCTTTGTTAACTAAACAAATCAATTAACAGCTATGGGTGGGGTTGATAACTAATTTGGTTAATTAAATTAATTCCTTTTTCTAAGAGATTGAAAATGAACCATTTAAATGCCACTTTTGGTGGGGTTAGACAGTTTAAACTTTATTCAAGGTGTCCAAATTAAACTTAAGAATTTAGTTATCCGAGTACTAACTTTTCAAGTTTTAAAATCACTATTGAAAACATGTTGTCAATACATTTCCACATAATAATTCTTATAAAAACTTTGAAATAGGGCTTCACTCTAACTAAGGCGTATTCAACAAATAAAAAGAGCACTACTCTAAATTAGGCCAGGATAACTAAACCTTAAAGTCTAACTTTGATTTAAGTTTGTAATGAAAAATAATATAATTCTCTCTAACATCCTTAATATAAAATCTTGAATAAAAATAAAATCAATTCATTTTAGAAATTTTCACCTATTTAATATTTCACAAGCATAACAACGTTATTATTATATCATGATTATAAGCAATGCTGATTAAATTTAATCACGGACAAATTAAATATAACATGTAAGAATAAAGCATAAAAATAACTGAAAGAAAATAAAATCCTTCTGAACTTGATGCTATTCTTCTAGAAAAACCTCCAGCGAATTTGCACTTCCATTTATTGAATCAAAAATCTAAATTATTACAAAACATTACAAGTTCCTCTCAAAAAGAAAGAACTCTAAACTCAAGACAATTGAACTAAAAACTAAGAGAAAAACTCCAAGAAAAGCTTAGAAACTAAGAAAGAAACTAAAGAAAACTCAAAAACTAAGAAATGAGAGAAGAAAGAAGAGAGAGTGAAGGTTTTGAGGTGTGTTTTGAAAATGGAAGGGGTATTATATAGCGATGGGAGAGAAAAATGATTAAAAATGTTAAAAAAATATTAAAAAATAAAAACGTGTTTTGGACCTGCTGAGGTCATCAATGACGTCAGCATGACGTCATGGGGCGGCTGCACGTGAAAAATGGGTCAAAAACGCGTTGGGCGCGCGGCTGGGCGGCTGCTGGGCGCTGCGCGCGCGCGTGAACAGTAACCCGCGCGCAGTGCTGCGCGCATGAACAGTAACCCGCGCGCAGTTTTGGGCGGAGCTGGGTCTGGGCGCGGCGGGCGCGCTGGCGTGGCCGTTTTTCTGCGCTTTTGACATTTTGACCTTCACTGACCCATTTTGTCCAATTTTTCCATGTTTGTTGACCTTTTTCCACTTATTTATTAATTTATTTGTGATGTATCTTCAAGTATTCTTCTTCTTAAATGCGTTTTTAAGCCAAAATACCTGAAAAACAATAAAAATACCCGTGATTCCGAAAAAGACAAATTTATATAAATATATGATAAAACATATAAATATATATATTTTTAATCAATTAATGTGCATAAAATCATGGTTATTTTAGTGCTTTTTGAGCACTCATCACTTACCTTTTGGGACGGCTGCAATAGACTTCATCTTGGGGTCTTAGGTAGTAGATTTGAATAACTTGGGAAAAACACTAGTAGATGTAGACACACCTTCAAACCCAATTGCTCTCTTGTCACAAAAAGACTTAGTGTTTTTGATGATATCATTCAATTTATAGGACCCAATCATAATCTTGTTCACAACATAAGAGGAATGAGCAAGATCCTTCCAGTCCCTGAGAGCTTACCCTTTAAAGCTCTAACTAAATCTTCCTTTTCCTAAAGGAAATATTCAAGGTAAATTGCATAATTGTTGAGTATATTGATTTTGGCATAGAGCTTTTCAAGTTTTGCTTCCTTTTCAGTCAGTGTATATGTCAAATACTCTTTCTCAATATTGAGAACTATCACCTACTTCCTCAGTTAAGCAACTTCAATAGTCTAATTAGAAGAAGGATCAGAACAAGCATAAAGTGGAGTCACTTTGTATGTCTTAGAATTCTTCAAATCATTCTACAAACTCTTCAACTTAGTAAGATTTGTATTAAACTACTCTTGTAAATCAAAATAATTTTTTATAGAATTTTACATTTGTTTTTGAGATCACTCTTATATTGTTCGAGGAATTCTTTTCCTAAAATGTGATCATTAAATCGCTTAACTCTCTATCTTTTTCTTCAAGGCTTTCCAAACACCTTTTCTTAAACTGTTTAGATTTAATGTGCATTGTCAAGAGCTCATTGCATTTGTCTATAAGCTCATCTTGATCATCATCTGCATTAACATCATGGTCTTATAAGGGTGTAATGGGAGGATTTTAAATAGTTCTCAAAGCCATGAAGGCTAAGAAGTTAGTATCATCCTCATCAACACTATTGTTGTTGTCCAAAACAGTAACCTCAACTTTCATAGAATGCTTACTTGTGCATTTCTTCTTAAAAAAGTAGTGTACTACGATGTGACCAAGCTTCCCACATTCAAAGTATTTGATTTTACTAACATGACTCCATCGATGTTATTTTTTTACTCATCTTTAGAGTCATTATAATTCTTCACTAATCTCGAGTCCCTTTTTCTCGAGCTATGTGTCTTGAATCGATCGAAGAGCTCTTCCTACTCTTGAAGAATTTGGTAAACTTATTGGCTAATAAAACCATTTTTTTCTTTTTCAAAACTTGAACTTTCATCAAGGTCTACATTCGTATTCACTTCTCTACTTGAAACACTACCCTTAGTGGTTTTGAGTGCAATTATCATTCCTTTACCAACAACCATATGATCCTGTTTAGGAAGGAGATGATGAAGCTCAAACACTTAAAGGTCACCTACCATATCAATGACATTGAGTTCTCCTAGCTTGTACATAGATTCAATAACCATGACCTTAGCATGGAAATGATCAAGAAGACAAAATGTTCGAGAAGTGGGCATACAACTTGTTAAAAGTTTCATCTTCCTATATGATATAGAGCTCGAAGTCTCTATTTAGTTCAAATTTCTTAACCTTTTAACTATAAAGGTACCCTCATGCATTTTCTCTAGAATATCCTAAGCTTTCTTAGAAATGGTGTAGCTTTGGATTCTTTTGTATTCATCTGGAGTAACAACTCAAATAATAGCATATAAACCTTCCATTCTCATTCTTTTCTTCCCTCATTTGTCTATTAAATCATCTATTTAGGGATAACCATATTATCTGGGAAAAATATGTTTGGATTTTATTAGCAATTTTTAATCAGAAACCAAATACGTTCCCTAAGTGACCATAAGAAAGCCCATATCTGGGACTTCAAATAGGCATAATTAAGCCCATTGAATGAAGGAGGTCTACCAATATTTCCTTCCACTTGCAAGTTCATCATAAGAGTATTGAATATGTGTAAAATGCGAGTTAGATAAAATCAATACCATAGTGGTTATCCCTAAAAGGGTGCACTGATCGCCACAAACAAAGTGTGTGCAACAAATACGCAAGTATACGTATCATAACAAGTAATATAATGATAAGAAAATATTGTTCTCACATAGATTATTTTATTAAAAACTATTTTTTAAAACTAAAAAAATAAAAATCAATTTTTATTTTATTTTTTATATTTTAAAGAAGCAAAATTAAAATAACTAAAAGTAAATAGAAATAATTAATTAAATCAAATTTGATAACTAAAAAGATATATGAGAAAATATCTAGGAATACTTAATCCCCCAATTTTCCAAAAATAAGAATCGCAAAAATCTCCCCAATATAATTATTAATTAATTACATGATCAATTGAATCTAACCTAGCATGTATTCCTCTCTCAAGTAAACTACACATCATACAGTAATTAATTTAATCACACTCTCATGCCAATTAAATTGCATACTACTCATTAAGTTCATCAATTATGGATCACATACATAAGAATCATACATTTCTGCCTAGAAACTATGCATGTTATTTAATCAAGACAAACAATTAAATAATTCTCTCAAATCTACTTAATTACCTCTATAGATAAATTTTTGGCCAAACAATTAATAGCATACAAATCAGTTAAATAATATAATTAAATTGAAATTATAATTAGGGTAAAATATTAAATCACCACATGGTGAAATTGGATTCATAAGATTCCTAGATTAATAAATTAACTACAAATAATTGTGTTCATAAAGCTCATATTGTTCATAAAGAAAGACATAAAAATTGATAAAGAAAAGAGGAGAAGAAGAAATACAATCAATCTCTTGAATTATAGTATTAATCTCCTCTTCAATCTCTACCAAAATTGTGTCATCTCTTGAATTTTTCTATATTTTTATCTCATTTTAGCTCCAAATATTGACCAAAATTATGCTAATGGAGGCCACTTAGGGATTATGAAGTGATTAGGGACTTAAATAAAGCTCAGGTATGATCTGGACCATCAGATCAACTTCAGATCCAGGGCTACGATCAAAACAAGCAAAACTAACAAGTCTAGCCAATCATAATGTGACATGTGGCATCAGAAATTCACTGGACGGATCAGGGAGCGACACGTGGCAGGGGAGATCGGTCAGAGTCAAAACTCACTGAGTTAGCAACACGTGGTACAACATGATTCGTGGAGACGGATGGCGTGGCACATGGGTGGAATACACAGAGCAATGGCATAACGACACGTGTCATGGCAAGTTGACCAATTTCCTAACTTGGATTGAACGTTGTACTGACACGTGGCACACATTTTGTCCTCCTCACACACAGTGTAACGTGATTCACTCGCCATGCTTGCATGGCATTTACGTGGCTTTCCCAATCAGCTCTTCTGCCTATATAGCATACCACGTGGCATCTCCTGATTGCTCCTGCATTAAAAATTCCTGAAAAATCCCAAAAATTATATTTTCATCCCTTTTCACTAAAATGTTTATATTTTTTTATATATTTGGCCATAAAAATACTATTTATTGAATAAAATAAGTAAATATTAAGTAAAAAAAGTGCGCTAATGATTCTATTTTCATAGAGTCATCACACTCCCAAACTTAACTCTTTGCTTATCTTCAAGTAAAGCCAAGTATAACTAAATAAAATAACTTGCGTAGTATATTCATAAATATACTTCTACTAGTACATGCATATTTCACAAAACTACCCCTTTCAAAATCCGTACAATCGTATGATAAAGAGGTTCACACATTCATCAATCAATGTTCCATCAATACAAGGATATGCTAGGTTTTTGACAAATTGATTTGTGTGTGTGTGTTACACATGATATCATCCAATGCACTCATGAAATCAACCTATATGATCATATCATACTAATTAATTAAATCTTAGAACAAGTCTCATAAGTCTATTTTTCACATCCCTCTCCACTAATATAAATATACACTTAGCTAAAGATCAATAAGGACTTTACATGGTTGTAATGTAAGGCTAAGGTGGGAGGTCGATAAATGAAGACATTTAGGCTTTTTCCAAACCTTAGCTTTCTTTTTATTCATCATGCACTTTTTAACTGTAATTGAGATTTAACTTGATATTTAAGTGCACCCTATTTTGACATTATTCTCATATTGTTTTCACATCTTTTTTTTTTTGTAACTTCACAACACCCCCAAACTTATTTTCATTTCTATTTTCTTCTTCTTCAAAGGGATAATTGTGTTGTGAGTTTTTCTTCTTCTTTTTCTTTCTTTTTTTTATTTATAGGGTGCATTACATTTCACCTTACTTTATAGCATAACATATGATTGCATTTTTTTTATTTTCATACAAGCTAAAGGTGCAAGGATAAAGGTAATGCTTATTGGTTAGGCATAAAAACAATTTCTAAAGAAAGAAAGAGCTTAGAAAATTGTGTGTCTTACAATGGGGGAAAAGGGTCCTTTTATAGGTGAGGAAAAGGCAAAATAAGGGGGGGAAATATTTCAAAATTTGAATTTGGACATGTTTGGAAAGGTTGGCACTCGTATGGGGCACGGAAATTTTGGAAGATGGGTAGTTGGTGTGATAGACGGGCGTTTAGACCACGCGAGCGCGCGTGAGACATGAAGAGGAGTGTGCTGGCACATGCGTGACACGGTGTGGGCATGTGTTGGCGCGTGCAGAAATTGGCGTGGCGTGTGTCGGGCGTGTGCTGGACGTATGTTGGGCATATGCCAACATGTGTTGCACTTGTGCATATTCTACTGCACATGGTACTCAGTGCGAATGGGCTATTGTGCCTGCGCGTCGGCATGGATGGGCGACTACGTGCCAGATTTTAGCCTTTTGACATTTTTTACCGTTTTGACCCATTTTGTCCAATGTTTTCCATCTTTTTGACCTTTCCTCATTTCTTTTCTCAATATATTTGTGATGTATTGCCTCCAGTATTTTTCTTCTTGTCTTTAAGTTATTTTGGAATGAAAATATTTGAAAAACAATAAAATACTTATGATTTTGATAAGACAAATTTATATAAAAATATGATAAAATCATACAAATATAAATCTATTTAATCAATTAAAGTACATTAAATCATAATAATTTTAGTGAATTTTAAGCACTCATCAATGACGTTATGGAAATTTCAAATACCATTTTCAGGAAGCTTATTTTAATCTATATGGATTTATTAAGCTTACAAACAAAATACTCACCATCACTAGAGAAGAATCCTTCAAGTTGTTTCATATAAACCCCTTCCTATAGGTTACCATTAAGGAAAGCCATTTTTACATCCATTTGATGCAAATCCAAATCAAAATGGGCAACCAATGCCATGATCACATGAACTGAATCTTTCTTAGATACAGGAGAGAATGTCTCTATGTAGTCAATTCCCTCCCTTTAAGTGAATCCTTTGGCAATGAATCTTGCCTTATATCTCTCAATGTTTCATTGTGAGTCTTTCTTTGTCTCGAAGACTATCTAAATCCAGTGGCTTTTAAACCATAAGGCAACTTGATGAGATCCCAGACTCAGTTAGGCATTATAGAATCCATCTCTTCTTTCATGGAATTGTACCATAAGTTCAAAACCTTAGAACTCGTGTCTTGTGAAAACGTCTCAGGATCATTTTCGGCTCCAATATTACAGCCACACTCTTGTATATACATAACATAATCAATAGGAATCACCGATTTCCTTACTCTAGTAGATCTTCTAAATGTTGCTTCAAAATTCTCCTGAGGAACAGGATCATATTATTCAGTTGTTTGTTCAACAACTTCAACCTTTTGTTGAACTTCATCATCTACTGGATCAGGATCAACAGCTTGTGGTACTTCCAGGACTGGTTCTTCAACACGTGTTTTTACTTGAGGCATATTATTAATAACAATGATTAGTCCATTACTTGAAGTGGCACACTGAGCATTTGAATGATCTTTCTTAGGACCAATTCCCTAGGATTGATCGCTCCCACTAATCAAGTCATTCTCAAGAAATTTTGCATTTCTTGATTCCACAAACCTAATGCTATGAGATGGATATTAAAACCTATATCCCTTAGACCTTTCATCATATCCAATGAAATACCCATTAATGGTCCTTAGGTTTAGCTTATTCTCTTGTTGATTATAAATCCTCATTTCAGATGGTCATCCCCAAATGCACATATGTCGCAAACTTGGTTTCCAACCTTTCTATAATTCAAATGACATCTTTGAGACAGCCTTGGTTGGAACTTAGTTTAATATATACAAAGGTGTCTGTAAAGCTTTAGTACATAAGGATTTAGGAAGATTGGAGGAGCTAAGCATACTTCGTACCATGTCTAATAATTTTTGGTTTCTTCTTTCTGCTACACCAATCTGGTCTAGTGAACCAGGCATAGTGTATTGGGTAACTATCCTATGCTCTTGAAGAAACTTAACAAATGGACCTGGTTCTTGTCCATTCTTAGTATATCTACCATAATATTCACCACCTCTATCTAATCTCATAAGTTTTATTTTCTTTCTGCATTGTTTCTCTACTTCAACCATAAAGATCTTGAAGGCATCTAATGCTTCGCTCTTATTATGAAGCATATAAAGATACATATATTGAGAAAAATCATCATTAAGGTGATAAAATATTTTTGACCTTTAATGTCCATGTCTAGACAACATATATCAGTATATATGATTTCTAATATCCTTGAACTCCTATTGGCACCTTTCTTTGACTTGTTAGTCTGGTTTCCCTTAGTGTAGTCCACACATGTCTCAAAATCAGTAAAATCTAGAGTACTAGGTACCCCATCTTTCACTAATCTTTTAATTCTTTCTATGGAGATATGTCCTAATCTCCTATGCTATAATGTAGAAGAGTCCTCATTAATAATACACCTTTTAGTGCCATCTTGAACATGCATAGCATTATGAATGACATTATTATGTAAATTAATACAGTAAAGATCATCAAACAAAATACCATTTCCAACACAATCAGATTTATTAAATAAATTGAAAGATATTTCTAAAAAGTGAAAGGAATAACCATAAGGTACAAGTCTTGAAATCAAAATCAAGTTTCTAGAGAAACTTGGAACATAAAAGGTCTTTTCTAATTCTAAAATAAAACCACTACTTAAAATCAAACTGCATGTCTCTACAGCCTCTACATGTGAGCCCATCTTATTACTGGATAAGATGTATTTCTCACTTCCCATTGGCTTCCTTAGGTTTCACATACCTTATAAGGAGTTTGCAACATGGATTATAGATCCATAATCAATCCACCAGGTGCTAATATTAACATTAATCATATTAGATTCATAACAAACAAACGAGGTTGGGTTACTTTTTCCCTCAAGCCTTTTCTGGAATTTGAAAAATTCCTTCTTCATTTATCCCTTCTTTTTACTAAAGATACACTTGACTTCTTTCTTAATATCAACTTGAGGTAGAACTATCCCTTTTCCTTTATGTTTGTTTTGAGATTTACCTTTCTCACTGGTAAGTCTTAAGGAAGAAAACTTCACATTAAGAGTGCTTACCAAAGCCTTATCTAAAGTGACGAACTAATCATCAATAGCCTTTAGCAAGTCCTAAACATTGTTATGTTGATCAATAGAACCACGAATACCAGCAAAAATCTTAGTCTTAATGAACATCATGCTAAGGCGATTAGGTGGTTCATTTTTCCTAATAGCATAGTGAATATCCATCCACCCTAGTTGAAAGAGAATTATTTCCTTCTATACTTCATAATTATCCCCTTTCAATTCCGAAATGTCACAACGAATATTAAAAAAAATTTACAACTTGCGAAGCTACGATTAAAGATTATATGTTTATTCAAATTTGAGACCTAAATTAAAGTTATTCTTTACCAATGTAAATAATGAAAAATATGAATCTAGTGACATAAAACTTACATGTGGGCTAAAATTTTAATTCAATTAGAGTCATCCTAACTTTACAATAAAACTATCAAATTATGTTCCTTTACCTAATCCATGTGGGTAAATTAGAAAATATAATTTGATATTATATCCTAATTAATCACACAAAAATATAAAAAAAATCACGTGAGATAAGATTTATTTTCTAAATATGATCCTAAATAAACCTTATTATAGCTTTAATTAATTAAAAATGTTGTGGCTATTTTCTAATTAATTAAACTATATGAACTTAAACACTAACTAAATCTTTAGGCTCAATTGTTGCATAAAATCATAAGCAATATTAATTTAATTCTAAGTGTACAAATATTATCTATATTAAGATTGCATGTATAAATAAATGACAATAAATTATACAAGAAAAATAAATAATATAAGTACTAATTAAATTCATAAATAACTATTAACAATTAATTCCATTATGCATAAATTATTACAATATATATACATACAAATACCAAAACGAATAATTTAAGCATAATGACTTTAAACATAAATTTTAATGTGTCAAAAGTTAAATAAATATCACATATATAATAAATATTCTACATATGATCAACCTAAGTTAAATAATTAATTACATTAAAATTATATTCAAATTTTTTTTATTAATAATTAATACCGAATATATATAATAATAAATCTTGTATACAAAATAACACAAAATGTGTTTCATTCTAGTGGCCAGGAGAGTTGGTATTTTGCCAAGAGACCCAAGTTCAATTCTCGAAAAAACAAATTTTTTTTATAAACTTAAATTCCAAATACATGTAAAAATAAGCTCGGTCTTTATTATAACATAAAATGTGTCGTGGCTCAGTGGACTACGCACTGAAACTCTTACAAGATACCCTGTTTTGAGCCCCGCTAACAGTATTGCAAAACAGAGCAAAACAAAGCAAATGTAATATGTGTTGTGGCCCAATTTTAAGGTGCTCGATGAAATAGAGCAAAATAGAGATTGTTTAAAACTGATCAAAACAAATGTAATATGTGCTCTGATACCAAATGTAAGCATAAATTAATCGACCTAAATGCGGAATAAACAAACTAAAGGAATCGAAAACAAGTAAAACAAGGATCTTACCTCCAGTCATTAAAATTGTTCTTAAAGTTTCAAACTAATCAAAACTAATTTTCTCTATATGTTAGGAACTTCTAAACTGTTAATAGCACTCAAATAGATTGTGTATTATTCTAGAATTGTGTTTTTAGCTTAGGGATCATAACACCTATTTTATAACCGTGCTTTGGTACCATTACCAACTCTAACCATAATTGACGAGCTCTTCAAGGACAAAAACGTTTGGATCGTCAAATGATCCGTTAAAAAAAATGAAAATATAAATTGAAATTAGAGAGTAACAAATTGATTACACATATGATTTTTAGATTTGATATCATGATAGAAGTTGTTAAAAAATCTAATTTTTTAAAAACTTAAACTTGTAGAAGATGGATGTAACAATCATTTATAAAATCGCATTCATTGTTTTCCCAAAATTTTTACAGTTGCATATTTCATAAATAAAGAAGATTGATAAAAAAGGAAGAGAAAAAATAAAAATAAAAATAAGAGTTAAAATAAACGAAGGTAAAAGGAACGGCTCCATCCTAAATAATAAGCGAGACGAAATAAGAACAACATTGTCGGTATTACATGTAGACAAAAACTCCAAAAAATTATAAATGGGGGCAAAAATGTCAAACCCGTTCAGAGATTTTATATGTTGCGTGGCAAAAACCTTTTTGTGCGTGGAAGTAGCACCATTCTTATGTCTGTCTCTGTTGTCTTTTGCTGGCGTTCCATTGTACTTCCCGACAATATACCAGAATAACCATCAATTATTACCTTCGGTCAATCTTGTAGAGTGAGTAATTTAGATAGAACCCTTTATCTCTTATCTTATTAGGAATTATGAAGTTTGACTCACCCTAATTTTAAGTGAAGAATAAAAGGAACCCTGTTAATAAATAATAAAATATGTGATTAATGGTCATAGTTCTGAATGGATTATGACGTTCAGCGTAATGGTACTCTGCCTCAAATTAAATGGCTACAGTTATGGCTGCATGTGATTGTCAAGTTGAAAATGATTTCCCACACCTATCGCATTTTTATCATATATCACTTTTATTTGTCATCCACAACAAGCTCTCTCTTGTCCAATTAATTTATATCAATTCAATATTTTTTTTTCTTTCTCAATTTTTATAAGAGTTAATTATTATTACATTTAATACATTTATCAATATAAAATGAGAATCCATCTAAATCAAAATAAATGTGAATGAAATTGTTGACAAAAAAATATTGAAAAACTCATCCCTTTTGATATATTTATTACAAATTATAATGAATTAAAATAAGAATCTTAATTTCTACTAGTATCCTTTTAAAGTAATAATTATAAATATGAATGGGAATTATTCTTGATCCCTTTCTAACCTTTTTTTTTTTTTTTTTTTGTAAGGTAAAAAAAATAAAATTTGAGAAAGCCTAAATAGAGAGATAAATAGGGTACCGACTCTCCTACCACTTACGTTGCTTTTTTTGTTTGTTTGCAGAACTCACATGTTTTAGCCAATTGTTATATCTCACTACTTAATTCTAATGGTACCTACCATTACTGGTAATGCTATAGCTCTGGTGGTCATATATTGCAGTAGAAAAAGCCAACTCTCCTAACTGCCCAAATTAAATGAGGTAATAAAACAGTAACAAATGTGGTTTGTCAAAACGGAGAAAGTTCCAATAATGCTTTAAAAACCCTAAAGAGTAAAGTACAATCCCTAGTTAGCTATTTATAACACCTATTGAGGGTCCTCTAAGCCTTCCAAGGATCAGCCAGCCTTCTCTACCACTTAAACTCATGCACAACCTAGAACTTGTAATGTTCTTGAGTTTCATTTTATTTAGACAAAAAAGATAAAGATCATCAGGCTACCGAAAACAGGTTAACAAATTCTCTATACATCATGAGGCAGAGTCGTCGTCTTCTTCTTCCAAGGTTGAGACTAAAGCAGCAATGAAAATAGATGATAAATTCAACAAGCTCAAAGAAGAAGCTCGATCGTCTCTCTGGTGCTTATATCCGTAGTTTAGTGAAACAACTTACCTCTTCAAAAAAAAAAAAAAACCCAAAGACATTGCCATGAATAACCCAAAAGACAACCTAGGCTCTACTAGTTTAACAAAATTTGAAGAAGAATTAAATGAAACCCAAAATACAAAGAAAGATGCCCAACAACGACACAAAAAACAAGTAAGAAGGAGACTTCATACTAAGCCTTACCAAGAAAGACTTTTGAATATGGCTGAAGCTAGAAGAGAGATTGTTGCTGCTCTCAAGTTTCATAGAGCTTCTATGAAACAACAACAATCCCAAGTAGTGGAGTCTCCACAGATCAACCCAAGTTATGAATTACAAGAGTCAAGGATTAAATCTAGAAGAAATCCAAGAATATACCCATCAAACACAGTTCCTTATAATTCCAATTTCCCACAACAATATAATCAACCTCAAAATCCAAATCCATTTAACAATTGCTCTGTTTCTCCAATTACTAATTCTCTTCTAGTTTCTGATAATCCCGATTTCACACTTCCTAACCAAACCCTAGGCTTGAACCTCAATTTTCATGATTTCAATAACATTGACACCAGTCTTCATCAAAAAAACCACCACCACCCATTATTCTACTCAACTTCAATTGCATTCCCATCCTCATCTTCTTCACCAACTTTTACTGTTGTTACAGAACAAGAACTGTCTGGTTCTGTTTCAATATCACAAAATGAAGAATTTGTGGGGACTCCTATTTTGACTGAAGATAATTTTATAGACTCTAGTGTTGCAACAAGTAGTAGTGGTGGCGGTGGTGGAGAAGGAGGCTTGCATGCAGCTATGGATGATGAAGAGATAGCAGAGATCAGATCAATAGGAGAACAGTATCAGATGGAATGGAATGACACTGTAAACTTTGTTACTTCAGCTTGGTGGTTTAAATTTTTGAAAAGTACGGAACTTGGTAGCCCATATGTGAATATTGAAGATAATATTGACGGGTTTAATTCTTTTGATCAAGACATGGAATTTCCTCCCTTGTGGAATGTGAATGAGACTAGCTTTCAACACCATTTTGATTATTACTCTTCAGATAATTACTTTCAAGGTTCTATTTTGCCTCGGCAAGAATTCAATTTCTTTTCCGAATAAAAAGAAAATTGTAAAAATTATGACATCTATGTATTATATGAAATTTTTTTGGGTAACACGAGATGGGTACAACACTTGAAAGATTGAGGGAGGTTGACATGAGAGAGAGGTTATTGTAAGAGAAGAATAAGGTTTTTGGAAGTGAGTAATTTGAGATATAACTCATCTGGTATCCACCTGAGCATGGCTGCATAGTGCTGAAATGATTACACATGGAGGACAGTGTAACTAGTTGGGTGAGTTATTGTGCTGTATGTCCTTCTCCACTCTGTATTTATTCGAAAGATATTTGTGTCAGTTTATAAATGAATGTTGCAATGGATGTGAATCTTGATAATTTTTGTTAAATTATTTTATGATAGTTTAACTATTATTTGTAAAAGATTTGTGTTGAGAATCTTGAAATTATCAAGTGTATTTAATTGCTTAATTCATGGTGTTATGGAAATAATAGTTATTTATCTTTTGAGATTTTATTTTGGATCTTTTTTGTGTCTTTGATAGGAAAAAGACATAATATGAAATTTGAATTTTGTATGCGATTGTATGTTAGAGATAGGTTTGATTTGATATAACCTATTTTCATTTGTTAAAATCAATCACGATCATAGTTGACATCTAAAAACAATTAGGTGTTTTCACTACTGTTAATGAAAAGATGCATGTTAGTTGTATGCCCTGTTATCAAAAGAAAAGATGACCTGTTAGTAAATCTAAGGTTGCATATGATTGCATGTAAATTTTAGGTCGTAATAATAGTATTGTATTGCTAGCTAGCTATTATCAATGCAAAATTTGAATTCTAGAATCTTGAATTGAGTGGTATCATGATTGTTCTTTTCGTGTGTCTTGATGGTAAAGTTTTGTAATGCTATAAATTCTTAGCATTAAGTGGTAACTTGTTTAAAAGGATAAATGCATGTATGAAATGAACTTGTTACTTGGATTGTTATAATATTGTGAGCTTTGTATGTTTTGGAGTCTTGGTATTGCATTTGTTTTTTGTTGTAAAGGCTTGTGATAAATGACACTTAATACTTATATGGATGCTTGCGAAATAGTGTTATTGGGCATATTCATAATAGTCTTTGAGTAGTATTAAGGAAACTCAAGGTTCTCCTGTTTACACCTATGTTTGACAAGTTTCTGTTAAGGCATGGATATTTGATGATATTGGAACGATAGACTTGTATAAATTGTTAGTTTTTTAGTTTGCTATATTTGTGGTGTACAAAGGGTATACGTTTATTTTTGGGAAGGAGAATGTGTTTTTGAGTAATTCATATTATTTTGTAGGGTCATGGTTAGAATTTACAAAAGTGAAATATGAATTGTATCGTTTTTACTAATCTATGTTGGTTTGTGCTTGATTATCAATATTTCTAAAATATGTTGTTGAATTCTTTTTTAACATTTTTTGAATGATTTATTGTTTTCAGCTATTGAACATCTTTTATAAATATAGAATTGATAATCTGTTTGAAAATTAGATATTGTTAGAAACTAATTGTTTTTTGAGCAATATGGTTGAAGTATTATGTAAGCATGATATATATGGTGGGTTGTTTGCTTACTTTGTTATTCTTTTACTAACAAAGGTAAATATAATGTGTTGCAAGAAAAGTGGAGCTTGTAGCGATAGCACTTGAATTTGTACGATTGTATCTATTAATGCAAGTGGGGTTCATGTTGAGAACGAAGGTGCTTTGCAACTTGGTGATTGTATTCAATGGGATGCAATGAAGTAGAATGAGCTATGATAATTGGTAAGTCACTTTAGAGTTATATTCACGTAGACCTTGGTACTTGTGTATAACGATGAGTGCTTGCCTTAGATGACTTAGAGTTAATATCTTGTAACAATGTTATAGTTAAAGAATCTAAAAAATGGCTTGGTGTCTTGCATGTTTGTTTAAATTCTTTGTGTGAAAATGGAAACTGTTTAAAAGCCTAAAATGTGATTTTGTTGAGGTTGTTTGGCTTTGTTAGAACAGGTTAAATGGATAGTATATACTTATGTGTGATCTCCTTGTAGTATGTGATATTTCCTTGATATGGTAAGATTTAGAGTCTATATGATGTTAATTGACTTAAAAAGGTGTAAGCATGTTAGTAATAATATTTATAATCAATTTATTGTTAATTGATATATTGATTGTGTTGTTTGTATATAATAATATAACAAATAAATTATTATTTATTTTACATGCTTAAATTTTTTTTTATATGTGATTTATAATTAAATTGGAGTCAATTAAAATGGTATGAATGGAAAACATTATAGACATATTTAACATATTATTTATTTAGTTGGATAAGTGACGTGTTGATGGTCATAAATGATTATTTTCATGATATTTCTTACTTTATCATCAGTTTAGTATACCAAAATTATATAATGTGTTGGTAATATTAATACATGTAAATGTAGTGTCAGACTTGTGTGTTATATTGTTTAGGATGGTAACTAGTTTTGGAACGGTGAATGAATTACGTTATTTGAGTTAGTTTAAATCAAATAGAATCTATTATTGTAAAATGAATATTTTTATATTCGATATTGATTGTGTTGGTTTGAAATTTGAAAATTAAACATTAATGTTATGTTGTAAAGATCATTATTAACTTATATGTTACAAGTGATTTGGGAGGTGATCATCTTTTAAAAGGAATTTCATGTTTGTTACTTATGTGGAATTTAATCTCATTTGTTTGTAAGCTTTAATTGAGTATAGTAATTATTAGTATCATGTTCGAGAGCTTGGAGCAATATGGACTTGAGGTCAAGTGAAGAATAAGATTAGGAAGATTAATTTTTTTAGTTGTTGTGTTATTTTATTAAACCAGTGCCCGATTAAATATTATTTAGAAATGAGCAACCAGCTTGAGAAGACTAGTTTGCAATTCATTAAAAAGCATATAATCATATAGTGTCAAGGTGAAAATTTGTAAAAATTATGACATCTACATGGTAATTTAAATGGGCCTGATTTGCTAAGTTATGGGTCTATTTAAATGTAATGTTATTACTGGGCTTATTAATTGATTATAGAATTAGTGGGCTTGTTCCGCATGTTGTCTTTAGCCCATTAGCTTTCAGCATGTAAGCATTCCTCTTTTAGTTAATTAGGTAATATGTTTGGACTTGGCTTAAGCCCATAAGTACCTCAGTTTATTGAGGGTTGTCAGAAGTTAGTAATTTTTCATTTATATTTTCAAATTTTATAAAAATATTTAAAATATTTATAAATTTTATGGTTAATTACAAAAGTTTATAAGAAATAGAAATTAAAATTTTAATTAATTTATAAAATTATCTAGATGTGTTTAAATATTTTTTAGATATATTTTAATATTTTTAAGATGTGTTTTAAAAATAATTTTTTTATAATATTAAGTTTTTTAATAAGCTTTAAAAATTAAGCTAAAAATGTATTTAATCTTAATAGTATTAGTTCATTATTATTATTTATATATATATATATATATATACTGGGTTAAATTAAGTTATAGTTGAATAGAAACAGCAAGTTTGTGGCCGAATAAAAAAACAATTTACTAAACTGTCGAGCTTCATCTACTAAAAATTGCTGCTGTCGAACTATTCCAATCTATCAAGCGGCTGAACAAGTCGAAATCATTGAAAGAAAGAAAAAAACAAAAGAATGAGTGGCCAAATGGAAAAGAAGATATACACATGTTGATCGACTAAGACTATTCATATAATTGATAAGTAATCAGCCAAGGAGCAATTGGTAAGTAATATATATATAAGTAATCAGCCAAGGAGTCATATGATATATATATATATATATATTGATTCGTGAAGTTGGTATAGAACGTGACAGAGTTTAATAATTTAGTAATAATAATATTTTTTTAATTAATAAATCTTTAATAATAATTGAAACACAAGATTAAATAAGTTAATAATATCAAATTGATATTATATCATATATATTTATTAGTAAATTTATTTGATATTTTTTTATCTTTATATATCTTCTTATTGAATAGATTTTTACATGTTTAAATTAAATAGTTTTATGTGTGATCATAATTATTTGATTTGTTTATTAAATTTTAAAGAAGTTATTTTTATTGAATTTGTACTTAATCTTTTTACTCTAGAATTCGCTAGTTAATTGGATTCAAGTGACACATGTTTTGAATAATCTAGTTAGGATTATTCATTGTTAAATCCATCCTAAAACACACACAGATACTTGTGTTTTTGTGCTAACTTTTTTGCAGTTGAATTTTGAACGATCTGATTAGCGGGGAGCGTATTAGAATGTTGGTCTGGAAACCACTCATGCTAACATTTGAAACTGTGAAAATAGAGCAGAAGCTCGTAAGTAAAGTACATTGGGGCAGTATCCTAGAGAGGGTAGCATAAGACCGAGTTTGTACTTGAACATTTGATTTTCATAGTGGAAAGTTAGGTGGTCCAGTGGACATGTCGTTTTCCTCTTAGGTCATAGTTGTGGTTATCAAATTATAAATTTGTAAAAATTAAAAATAACATATTCACCTCCCCTTTAAAGTTAATCAGATCTAGATAATTTCATAAATTGATCAAAGTTTAAATAAATATTTTAGCACAAAAAATAATTTCAGATTTATGAACATGTGCTATTAAATGTATAAATACAATACTATATGTTGTAGTTATAAAAGATATACTTGGAGTACGATTATCTAAAACTCGAGAATTTGTTCGACTTTTCTTGATAAGTTTGATAGTAGGCCTAAAAACAAATTTCTAGGTAAATATTTTGTCCACAAAAATAGTCAACACTCATAGTCCTCACAAACTCTCCCTTTGGCATTTTCGTGTGGTAAAACCTCTCACTCACTACATGACACTTATAAAAATAATATATAAATACAATGATATCCCAGACTCCATAGTGGAACTATCTTATGGTCTGGTGAATCCATCTTCGTTGCAACTTGACAAGCTTGTAAGTAACTGAAATGATATTGACAAAGCATAGGACAACTTGGCATGAAAGCCTCATTGTACATTAGTTCAGTTTACATAAAAATAAGCAAAGTGTAAAGAATAATCACGTAGTGTGCATTCATACCAAACAAGCTTAATTAAATATGTTCTCTTCCTTTATGCAAAACAAAATAAAAACACGAAAGTAAAACACATTTTTCTTTCCCTCTTTTGACATACGAATAGGACAAAGCATTAGACAAAGTAACAAAGCTAAACACCTGTTAAAGATATAGCAATGTAAAATCAGAGTAATGCAAAAGCACAATGTGCTATAAACTCTCCCTAAGTTCTATGACTTTCTAACTTAAAAACCAATTAAAAATGTAATAAATGAAAAGAAGATGTAAATGAAAAAAAATTTGATTTTTTTTCTTTTTAAATTTGCATAAATAGCCACAGATAGCATTAAACTCATTTAATCACAAACAGACACATAACCAATTGAGAACTCACTAATTTTTAACTCAACTTTTGATTATTTATCATATAAATAAACAAATAGAGTAGAAGAGTCACACAAGCACATCTAATGACATATTGATATTTACTTAAAGTAATATATATGTTTAAACTCCACAAATATGTCAATTAATTCATTTATGACCTATCAAGAAAGACTCAAAAGAAAAAAAATATCACATATCATGTAAAACCATAATCGAGTCTTCAATCTCACAAAATAAAATATATCTATGAAAGGAGAACTTACTTTTTTATATATATATGAGATAAATGATATATTTTTTATAACCTCTATTGGCTCTTTCTTTTTGTACATTAAATGTACAAGATTTATAAGTAGTCACTTTTTGCATAATCTTTCCTTTTTTTTGCACGAGCCATAAACCTAGCATGATGACTTTCACACTAGTTGTGAGGTAGCCCTCTCTGCTCACTGTGGTAGCTTCACACATCACAGTAGGTAGCCCTCTCAATACTAGGTGCCTCCATACATTAAAATTTTAGTAAGCAAAAGTAGAACTCAACACAATTTTACAATTAAGATTAGTTGAAGTCCTAGAGTCTTTCAAGGAAATTCATAAACTTCAAGCATAACATATATGTGTGTTCGTGAGTGTGTGAAGAAGTTTATGTCAACATCGATCATCACATGTATAAGAATATGTGTGTGCGTAAGTAAAAATTATATAATAATTTATACAAGAAATATCAAAATGAGTTGAGTTACTAAAAATGAGATTATGTGTATGTAAGTATTAAATAAGTCGAATATCGTGTTGGTCAGACAAGGATGCTATTTTTTTTTTGGTAATAAAATTTGAAATTCAATTTGAGGGAGAAATTCCCGAGGCACTTCTGAGATACTCAAATCTTTGAGTGTCTATGGCTTTAGTGAATATATCAGCTAGTTGTCTCTCAGTAGGTACAAACTCAAGTGTCAATATTTTCTCTTCAACTAATTCTCGAATAAAGTGATGCCTAATGTCAATATGCTTAGTTCTAGAATGTTGAACTGGGTTCTTAGAAATACATATAGCACTAGAGTTATCACAATATAAGGGCATCATACCTTGTGGTTGACCGTAGTCCTTGAGCATGTTTTTCATCCAAAGCATTTATGTGCAAGAGCTTCCTACAGCAATGTATTCTGCTTTAGCTGTAGAGAGTGAGATAGAGTTCTTATTTTTACTATGCCAGGATACTAAGTTGTTTCCAACGTAGAAACAACCACCTGATATGCTTTTCCTATCATCCTAGTTGCTTGCCCAGTCGACATCTGTAAAACCACTTACTTCATAAGTAGTGTCAGTAGTAAAATATAAACCATAATTACTTGTTCCTGAGATATACCTGATAATTCTCTTTACATTCTCTAAGTGTGATTCCTTAGGATCAGCTTGATAACGGGCACACACACCAACACTAAAACATATATCAGGCCTACTTGTAGTGAGGTAAAGTAAACTACCTATCATATTCCTATAAAGGGTTTGATCAACACTTTTACCTTGAGTGTCCTTTGTAATTTTTGTGCTGGTACCTAAAAGAGTCTGTAATGGCTTGCTAGTTTCAAGACCAAACCTTTTAATAAGGTTATAGGCGTACTTCGTTTGAGAAATAAATATATTATCATGAGATTGTTTGATTTGTAAACCAAGGAAGAAAGTCATTTCACCTACCATGGACATTGCAAATTCATTTGTCATAACATGCACAAAATCATCCACTAGTGTACTAGATGTGGATCCAAAAACTATGTCATTCATATAAATTTGAGCAATAAATATCTCGTCACTACTTCTTTTAATGAATAGAGTCTTATCAACTCCCCTTCGAATAAATCCCTTGTTCAAAAGATAGTTGGTAAGTCTCTCATACCATGCTCGTGGAGCTTGTTTCAACCCATAAAGAGCCATTTTGAGTTTGTAAGCATGATTTGGAAATTTTAGATCAACAAATCCTTTTGGTTGTTCCACGTATACCTCTTCATTCAGAAATCCATTCAAAAAGGCAAACTTAACATCCATTTGATATAATTTGAACTTTATATGATAGGAAATGGCAAGTAAAATCCTAATTGACTCTAGTCTAGTTACAGGTGCAAATGTTTCATCAAAGTCAACTCCTTCTACTTTCGTGTAGCCTTGAGCTACCAACCTAACCTTATTTCTAACAACAATGTCATGCTCATCAGATTTATTTTTGAACACCCATTTTGTTCCAATAACATTTTTGTTTTTAGGCTTAGGTACTAATACCCATACATGATTTCTTTCAAATTGAGCAAACTCATCCTACATGGCATTTATCCAAAATTCATCCCTAAGGGCTTCATTCACATTTTTTGGTTCAAATTGAGAAATATAGCATAAATGGGTTACCTCACTTATTTGTCTTCTTCTTGTTACCATGCTTACATTACGATCTCCAATTATATTCTTAATAGGATGATTTTTTGAAGTTCGAGTTGGATTTATCATTGATGAGGTTGATGCTACTTCCTTCTTTTGTTCTCTTTCCTTTAACTCCTCTTTTTTTATTCCAATTGTATCACTGGTCATTGTTAATTGAGGTGTTGTGAAATTTTCTTCATTTCTAACTTCTTCACTTGTAATCTGCTTACCTCCATCATCTATAACGACATTTATGGATTCCATAACTACATTAGTTCTACAGTTGAAGACTCTGTAGGTTCTACTATTTAGGGAATAACCAAGAAATATACCTTCATCACTTCTTGAATCAAATTTATCCAATTTTTCTCGATCTCTAAATATATAGCATTTACTTCCAAAAATATGCATGAATTTTAGATTGGGTTTTTTACCTCTCCATATCTCATAGAGAGTTTGGTTTGTACCTGGGCGAAGATAGACATGATTTATAATGTGACATGCAGTGTTTATAGCTTTAGCCCAGAACCTTTTGGAGACTCCCTTAGCATGCAGCATTACTCTTTCCATCTCTTGAACTATCCTATTTTTCCTTTCAACTACTCCATTTTGTTGAGGTGTGATAGGAGCAGAGAATTCATGAAAGATACCATGTTCTTTACAAAAGTCGGCATACTTGGTATTTTCAAACTCTTTTCCAATGTCTGTTCTTAGTCTCTTGATGGTTACTATTTTGTCACCTGCTTCAACTTGCACTCTTGTGCAATATGAGATGAAGAACTCAAAAGCATCTTACTTGTCTCTAAGAAAGTCTACCCACGTGTAGCGAGAAAAGTCATCTACTACAACTATGATACATTTCTTATCTCCAATACTTTATGTTCTCATAGGACCCATAAGGTCAATATGTATCAATTCCAATACTCTATTTGTATTTATACTCTTGATCTTCTTATGAGCAATCCTAGTTTTTTTACCCAATTGACATGGTCCACATACATGTGTTTCAGTTTTTGAGAGAATAGGTAAACCACGCATAGTCTCAGTTTTACTTAATCTAACTAGATCTTTAAAATTCATATGACCTAGTTTTTTGTGCCATAAGGTAGTTAAGTCATTGCTATCTAGGTTACATGTTACTGTGGGTGATGTATCAATACAATAACAATTGTCATGTGATCTGATTCCCTTAATCATACATTTACCCTTTTGATATGTTATAATACAATGATTGTTTGTAAATTGCACATTAAAATCACTGTCACATATTTGACTTATACTAATCAAGTTTGCCTTAAGTCCTTCCACATATAAAACTTCATCAAGTTTAAGGATACTATCTATTTGAACAGAGCCTTTTCCAATAATTTTAGATGTTTTACCATCACCAAAGGTAATTGTCCCTTCATTATATTCCTTAAAGGTTTTAAACAAAGAACGTTTCCCTGTCATGTGTCTAGAGCATCCACTATCAAAATACCAAGCAGTATTTTATTTAGCTTTAAACACTATATGGGCCACAAAGTAGTGCAACTCATATTTCTTAACCCATCCTCTTTTAATTTTGGACATTTGAGTTACCGGTTTCTTATGTTCCTTTTTTTGTGTAGTTCTTGTAGTAAAAACTTTACATTTTTGAAATTTTTTGAGGTGTCTTAGAAATATTTGTACTAGTGATAGAATCATAAGCATAATGAAATCTATACTTAGGTCTAATATGTCCTTTCCTACCATAATGATGATAGATGGGAACAAACTAAATTTTCTTAAAATAATAAGGTGTAGAAACTACCTTCCCTGCCTAAGCAATAGTGGGTTTTACAAATTGAGTTTTGGATGCTGAAGGTGTTGACTGTTCATCTATGTATCCAAGACCTCTCTTTTCTCCATGTGGCTTTTCATAGTCTAGGACTTTGGTTAATTTTTCAGCACCAATGGTCAAATTCCTCATCGTTTCTTTAGCAATACTAAGTTCTTGCCTAAGATTTTTGTTTTCCTCAGTGGTTTCTGCAAGTCTCATATTCAAGGCATTAATATGATTAGACAATTCCTGTTTATCTTTCTCTAGGCTAGAGGAATTTTTTTTTGGACATTGATGATATCATTAAGTTTAGTTACTTCCACAAGCAATTTATCTCTCTCTTCCCTAGCACTTAGACAATCCATGAATAGTTTCTCATAATTAGATACATTAAACTTAGACAGTAAGATAGAAGAGTTTACTTCCTCATTTTCTTCATCCAAGCTAAGATCGGAGTCATTGGGGTGTGCTTTGACAGTTACGGTGAAGGCACAATAATTAGTGTCATCATCCTCTGAGTTACTAGCATTGTCTTGCTCACTTTCTGTGTAACTGAGTGTAGCATTAAAGGATTTTCCAAATTTCTTTTTATTGTTAGCACAATCTATAGAAATATGACCAAATCCCCCACAAGTAAAGCATTGAGGACTAGTGGGCTTACTTTTCTTACCATCAAGGCTAGGAGGCTTGATTTCCCTTGACTTTTAGTCATTCAAACGATTGGATTGTCCCTTGTTGGAATAATTATTCTGTTGACCGTTCTTCTTCATGAACTTCTTAAATTTTTGTGCTAACAAGACTAGTGACACATCATTCATATCATCATCACTATCAGAGATGTCCTTTTTGGAGCTTTTGAATACCACATCCTTATTTTTCTTGGGTGGATCAAGAGAAAGCTTATAGGTTTGGATTGACCCAACAAGTTTATCAACTTTTAGTGTGTTTACATTCTTGCTTTTCTCTATCGCTGTAACTTTCATTTTGTAGTCTATTGTTAAAGAGCTTAGGAGTTTGCGTACTTGTATAGGTTGTGGAATTTTCTCACCAAGGTTAGAACAAGCATTAGTGATATCACAGAAGCGAGCATAGAGCTGGCCAAAAGTTTATGTGTTGCTCATTTTAATGGAATCAAATTGAGATGTTAGAAATCTCAATTTTGTTTGTTTCACTTGGGATGTTCCCTCGTGAGCAAGAGCAAGTGCATTCCATGCATCTTTAGTAGTCTCATAGTCGGAGATGCGACGTAACTCATCCATTGACACTGCAGCAAATATTGAGTTAGACCTTTTTGGTTTGCACCACTAAGGGTGCGTTCTTTAGTGGTCTAGTCTCTTCTTGGATTTATGATTGTTACACCGTCTTTCATTACCGAAGGTGGTTCCCAACCATCAAGAATAGCATCCCATACTTTTTCATCTTGTCTAAGAAAAGCTTGCATGTGAGCCTTCCAGTAAGGGTAATTAAACCCATCAAAGAGTGGGGGTCTAATAGATGACCCACCTTCTTTCATTTGGTCCATAAGTAAGAGTGTGTGTCCCTAGGGATCAATCTCACTAAGTGTGTCTAGTGTCGGCTCTGATACCAATTAAAATTTTATAAGATATGGACCTGATTAACCTAGAGGGGGTGAATAGGTTATTTTTAATTTTTACCAATTTATAATTTGATAACCTAAACAAATCGGCCAAGCATGCAATCGTGTGTAAAAATAAGTACAAAAATAAAAGAATAACACACGATATTTTCAGGTGGAAACAACCTACGCCACAACCATGACCTAAGAGGAAAACCACTGGTCCATCGGACCACCTACCTTTCCATTATAAAAATCAAATGTTGAAGTACAAACTTGGTCTTATGTTACTCTTCCTATGATATTGTCCCAATGTACTTTACTTACGAGCTCTTGCTCTATTTTCACAGTTTCAAATGTTAGCATGAGCGGGTTTCAGACCAACTTTTTCAATAAACTCTCTACTAATCAGATTGTTCACAATTCAATTGCAAAAAAGTTAGCACAAAAACACAAGTGTCTGTGTGTGTTCTAGGATGGATTTAATAATGAATAATCCTAACTAGATTATTCAAAACACGTGTCACTTGAATCAAATCAACTAGCAAATTTTAGAGTAAAAATATTAAGCACAAATTTAATAAAAATAGTTTCTTTGAAATTTAATAATCAAATCAAATAATTTTGATCACACATAAAAATATTTAATTTAAACATATAAAAATCTATTCAATAAGAATTTATATAAAGATAAAAAAAATATCAAATAAATTTACTAATAAATATATATGATATAATATCAATTTGATATTATTAATTTATTTAATTCTTATATTTCAATTACTAAAGATTAAAATATTATTATTACTAAACTATTAAACTCTTTCACGTTCTATACCAACTTCACACATATATATATATATATATATATATATATATATATATATATTACTTACCATATAACTCCTTGCTGATTACTTATATATATATATATATATATTACTTACCATATAACTCCTTGGCTGATTACTTATATATATATATATATATATTACTTACCATATAACTCCTTGGCTGATTACTTATATATATATATATATTACTTACCAATTGCTCCTTGGCTGATTACTTATCAATTATATGAAGTCTTAGTCGATCAACAAGTGTATATCTTCTTTTCCATTTGGCCACTCATTCTTTTGTTTTTTTTTTTTTCGTTTTCAATGATTTCGACTTGTTCAGCCGCTTGATAGATTGGAATAGTTCGACAGCAGCAATTTTTAGTAGATGAAGCTCGACAGTTTAGTAATTTTTTTTTTATTCGGCCACAAGCTTGCTGTTTCTATTCAACTACAACTTAATTTAACCCCAGTGTATAGTATTAGGATTAAATGCTTAATTTTTAAAGTCCATTAAAAAACTTAATATTATAAAAAAATTATTTTTAAAACATATCTTAAAAATATTAAAACATATCTAAAAAATATTTAAACACATCTAGATAATTTCATAAATTGATTAAAGTTTAAATAAATATTTTAACACAAAAAATAATTTAAGATTTATGAACACGTGTTATTAAATGTATAAATGCAATACTATGTGTCGTAGTTATAAAAAATATACCTGGAGTATGATTATCTGAAACTCGAGCATTTGTTCGACTTTTCTTGATAGACTTGATAGCAGGCCTAAAAACAAATTTACAATTAAATATTTTGTCTACGAAAATAACCAACACTCATAATCCTTACAAATAGCATTGGTGTCCTTAAAATTTAATGGTTAATGTTTTCATCCATTACTATTCATATTATTATTCCTTAGTTTTGATACCAATTTTTAGGGGTTTTGATCACCAAAGATTGCTACAGTAGAATTTCAGTCAATCTGACCTTAATGTACTAGCTAAATTATTACCTTGATAATTCATATGTGTTGAATGCACATTATTTGTCTTATTTGTAGTATATAAATAGGTTTTTCTTATATACATGCAGTGTATTTATAGCCTTCGAAGAAGTTGTATCCAAACATTATATTGTTAAATTCTTCTTCTATTCTTACATATTTTTAACTAAAATAATATCTTAATCTCTTTGAAATAGGATGACCTTGATACTTGTGATAGCTTTAATGTAATCTATGTAGATGTCTAACAAGATGTTAAATCTTTTAAAATTTTCAAAACAAGTTTCATAATCTTCCTCTTTAAAGTATTCATTTAAATGATAAAGATAGCTTTTGTCATACTTTTTTAATAGAATTAGATTTTTATCTTTAGTTTCATTTGGAGTTGTCTATTTTTAAAAACAATTTTCATTTTCCTGTTTATCAGTATTATAACTTGATGTAAGTAAATATTTAAACATTCAAGATTCTTAATTGGCTTAAGTTTATAATTATTATACCTGAATTTAATAGGTCTACTACGATCTTTTTCCTTCTATCCCTTATGTTCGTCTCCTTTTGTTACATTTATTATGCCTCAACTTTGCTTAAACCTCAATGCCCTTTCGGCAATGGTGAGCCTTCTACATCCATACATAGATGATGTTCAATATTTGACTTACTAGAGAAGAGTAACTGAATTTCATTTTATTCATAATATAATAATTATTACAAACTTAAGGCTAACTAAGAATAAATAAGAACCTTGAAGAGATTCTTAATCATTATAATTGCTGGGTATATTATTATTGGTCTTGGAATTTCTAGATAGAGAGGGTTTTTATGCTAGAGTTTGTGTGTTCAAAATCGAGTGTTCTAGTTTTTTGTGTTTTGAAATGAGAATAAAGGTTCTTTTTATAGCACAAGGAATCCTTGTTTACAAGACTAAAATTATTATTTTACTTTTGCTTTAATAATTCGTCTTCTTCTTACTTTAAATGATAGCCACTATTTTTTCCCTTGGCACGTGCTGTTGATGTGGGGTTTACATCTTTATTTTTTTGTCGTCTTCTACTAAGAGTTCCTTTCTTTATTTTTTGTTGTTTTCTACTGACAGTCCTTTTGATGACGTTGATGATGAAACATCTTTGTCTTCTCTATCTCTGATGCAAAGAATGTGTATGTGATCTTAAGTGACTTTTTTTTGGCATAGAAGTAGAATACCTTCCTTGTTTCTTGATCAATTTCCAGGTTGTTAAAATTGGTTTCATATTTGGATAGTTTTTCACCATCTTCTTGAGATAGTCATGTTCATGTGAGAAATGATGAGGACTTTACTAGTTGAAAAATTACTTTAATCTCAATAGAATTGTCAATCTTTCTCGGTTCATAATAAATTTTGCCTAACATTTGACCTCAAAATTCTTTTGTGTTGAATTCTTTTTTAGGGTGTACCCTTGGTTTTGGAACTTTTTTGTTTGTATTGGAAATCTATATCTTGATGAAGTGATATGGATTGATATATTCTTCCTCCTTCCAATCCATTAATGAATTAAAAAATATGAGATAAATGTGCTTGTCTTATGCTTTTATCTTTTTTCTGAAGTTCTAGATTGCTCTTTTAAGTGTTTTTTGGGAAATAATTTAATTCACTTAAATTAATTTATGAATATATATTTTCTATTAGTCTTGCATGGAAAGCTTTATAAACGAATATTAGATTAGCTCATTCCAAGATATTGAATTTATTTATGGTAGGAAATTCCTTATTTGTGGTATAGAACTTCATATCTTCAATATGTTCCTCGGTAAACTTTCTAGCTAAGTTATAGAGATTCAACCATTGTGGTTTGTTGAGTTTCTTATATTGGTCATTCTCATCTTGAATGATTGGAGAATTTTTGGGAGATGTCTCCCTGAATAGAACTGAATGCTTTACTATCTTTTATGTCTCTAGCAAAGATGCTTCCCTGAATAGTAGTGAAGTTGCTCTAGCTTGTGCTGGTTGAGGGAAGTTTTGTTGTTTGTTCATTAGCCAAAGTTTTAACCACATGATCTATATAATGTTGTGGAAGAAAAGTTCATTTAACTTAATAAGAGTATCCATAATTTGACTATGTTCTTTAGTTAATAGAGTTTCGTCAAAAAAGAGTTTGGGATTTCTTATTGTGGTTTTGACAGAATAATTTTTTTATTAGATTTCTTGTTCTTAACACATGGTTTTGTACTACCACTTCTTCTTAAAGGTTTTTGAATTTCTTTAAAATATTTTTGGTATTCAAAAGAGTTTTGAGTTTCTTCAAAAGAGAAGTTTTGAGTTTCAAAAGAGACTTGGTTATCTCTTTCTTTGTTTTGAAAAGAAGAAAAGAATATAAAGAAGAAAAAGAAGCATAATCTAAAAGTTATCACCAAAAAAAGTTAAACGAGAAAATGAAGAAGTTCTACAAAAAGGCATTTAAAAATTATAAACTTGTAAAACTTACTTTTAAAATAACTTATCAATATAATAGCTTTAGTCTTTAATAATGAATTCTTAATTTTTAATACTACTTTCTTTAATCAACTATCAAGATACTTAATTATACTTTTGATAGCAGAAATTAAGAAGAGAATATGAAATAGTTCCACAGAAGATAGAACTATTAACTACATTACAAAAGATGTGGCGTAATTATAGAATACGACATCTTTATTGGCCAAAGATGTGGCATAATAATAGTTCTTATTAATTTTATTATTATGTTTAGCTATTACATTTGTACTTGAATTTGGTTTAAAAACCAAAGGGTGTATGAAGATGTGGCATATTATAGTCTTGTTAATTATATTAGTATGTTTGACATATGAGTTTGTACAAAACTAGAGGGTGTTGAAGGGTAATCCCGTATCATAACTCTATAAAAGAATGTTATTTTGTACCAATGAAAATCATTGAGTTTTGAACACTACAGGTTTGAAAAGAGTTTAGTATTTTCATCTTTTAAATATGAGGAGTCACCCATAAAATGTAGTGATATTGTCAATATCAAAGTTGATACTACATCTTGGATAGGTTCTCCGTAATGATCGAGAATGGGTTCCCATCCTCTCTAGTTTGGATAGCACATAAGTTTTCCAATTATTGTTGCACATAAGAAGTTCAGCAACTGTTTTGTATGAAGTTTCAGTTTGGGTTTTATAAGTATTTGATGCCATGGTCATTTCCTATTATGGGTTTAAAATTTGATATTCATTTTTACCATCAATATTCCATTCGTAAATGAATAAGGCATTATATTTTTTTTTGAATGAGCTGGTTTGGATGGGTTCCAAAGTTTGGGGACCTAACGAGTATGATGCTCATTGGTGCTATTTGTGTTGTAGTCTGAGGAGATGTTCCCTAAAATGCCTTTTTACCAAAGGTACTGGCAGCCTTATGTAGGATACATATACTTTGAGATGATTTTGAGATAGTAGTATCTAGGTGTAAGTTACTAACATCATGTGGCATTATGTGAGGAATTTTGAGAACAATTAAACCAGTGTTGTAGCTGGCAGGTTCTACGAAGGTTTCCTCGTCAGAGTTACTAGTATCTATATATGAGACACTAAAGCTATCGAGTATTTTTTTTAGTTCCTAATCATTATCTAGTAACTTTTTGAAATATTCCATTGTGATTTCAACAGTATCAATTTCTTAAAAAGAAGAGGGTTTGATTTCTCTCTTCGGGAGTGGTTTTGATTGTTTCTAGAGTACTAGTGTTAGAGTTAGAGTCAATAAACTCAAGCTTTTTTCCATCAAGGGTAGTAGTAACTGGGTGTATAACACTATTATCCTAGGAAGTGTTTTGTGATTCTTCTGGCGTTATAGAGGTGAAGCATAGAAGCTTGGAATCATTTTTCCAGTGTGATATTTCAGGAGATTGTTCCTTAACTAGTTTTTTATCATAGATATTAGAGTCTAAGTGTAAGATATCAATATCCTACGATTTTGTTTGTGGTGTTTTGGTGTTAACCATGTTAACTATTTTAACTGGGTGAATAGTTTTTGAGTTTTGGATTGATTTTGCTTTTTAGAAATGATAATTCCAACTTGGTTTGGTGGAATAATAGATTTCAAGCCAGTCTAAAAACAATATATTTTCTTTGTTTTGATTTACGTACCTGGAATTTTTTCGAAAGAGTCTTTCCTTTTCCCTATCAGAAAGTTTTTCAAGATACCATTTTCTTATGTGACTATTGTGTTTTTGATCAAGGTCTACACCTAATAGTTTTATGCCTATCATATTAGATTCCTTTTCATAGGTTATGATTGAAGGTGTTGATGATGAAGGGGGTGATTGATTCATCTTCTGGTTTTGTTATACTCTTTTGAGTTTTGAATTAAATATTTCTAAGATAGAATACTTGGGTTGAGTTTTAGAAGGTAGAGATATTTTGGATATCTCTTGTTTTGGTGAGAAAGATTTTTTGAGGAATTCTCCTTATTTTTAGATTTAAGAAGAGAAACCTTTTTTTTAAGCTGAGGATGTTTAGTCTCTATAGTTTTGGTTTTAGCCTACAAGTCTTACATATGAATTTGTGGCTTGTCGTTTTGGTTCTTCCTATTAGGGATAACAGTAAGGTTGTTCTGGCTTATGGTGGTTGAGGGAAGTTTTGTTGTTTGTTCAATTGCCAAAGTTTTATCCAAATGATCTATATAATGTTGTGTAAGAACAAGGTCATTTAACATAATAAGAGTATCAAGAATTTGATTATGTTCTTTAGTTAATAGAGTTTGGAATCTTTTACTATGGTTTTGACAAAATAATCTTTTTTTAGGATATTTCTGGTTTTTAATATAAGGTTTGTACTACCAAATCATTTTAAAGGTTTTCGAATTTCTTTAAAAGATTTTTGGTATTCAAAAGTGAAGTTTTTAGTTGAAAAAGATACTTGGTTATATCTTTCGTTGTTTTGAAAAGAATAAAAAGAATCTACAAAAGAAAAGTAGCAGAATCTAAAAAACTATCATCGAAAGAAGCTAAACTAGAAAATGAAGAAGTTCTACTAAAAGCCATTTAAAAACTATAAACTCATAAAACTTACTTTTAAAATAACTTATCAATATAATAGCTTTAGTCTTTAATAATGAATTCTTAATCTTTAATACTACTTTCTTTAATCAACTATCAAGATACTGAATTTTACTATTGATAGTGGAAAGTAAGAAGAGAAAATGAAGTAGATCTATAGAAGATAGAACTCATCGTATATTCTGTTTGAATTTTCATTTGACTATAATCACTTATACTTTGATCAATTTACCGACCTAATGGGATGAAGGAATTCATAAGTAATTGGACACATTTTGTAAGGACTATATAGTCTCATTCAGTTTATGGTTCATATTCGTACTTTGATTATTTTACCAACCTATCAGATTGAAGGAATTCATAATAAGTCCTATTGTGTGAGAACTATATCATTTTATTCAACTAATAGTTCATACTTACTTTAGCTAGAATTGGAAATGGGTCGAAGACTCTTTACATTAAATTAGGACTTATATCTCTTCTGCCTATCTGGCAAAAAGATTGAAAAGTTCTAATGAAACATAGTTTTCTAGCTTATAGAACTCATCCTTCTACTATATAAGTTTTGCAAAACAAATTAAGGATTTTGGTTAACTAGATTTAGTACCCATCTTTTTGCTACGGAGTCTTTACCCATTTTATCTAGTCACACTTATCAGCACAACATGGATTTACGGCCTCAACCTTGGGACTTATTACCATCTCTTACTTAGTAGTCAAATTCCACAGGCAATTCCTTCATAGAAATCAATAGGTACTATTTCTTGTAGTTCAATACTTTCTTAGTTCATATATGGTAAATAGAGCAAGTATTATACAGTCTTATATATAGCAAGCTATATGACCCGAACCATCCAACCCCTTATTTTGAAGGAATGGTTTAAAATAAGTTTTATTCTTTGTAAATAATCTTCAAAGCCCACTGGTTTTAACACCAAGTAGTTTAGTACAAACTCATAAGTAAAAATACTAAAATAATTAACAAGACTATAATATGCCACATCTTAACATACCCTTGGGTTTTTAAACCAAATTCAAGTACAAACACAATACCTAAACATAAAAATATAGTTAATAAGAACTATTATTACGCCACATCTTCACATACCCTTTGTAAATCAACACAGTTAATCATAGTAGAACTATATTATAAACAGTATATAGAATAAGAGCACGAGACTAATTAAGAAGCATATCAAATTAATAGCTTAGGGTGCTTAGCCGGCCATAAGTATTAAAAAAATATAGATGTTAAAATTGAAATACATAAAATAAAAGAAATAAAGCACACTTACAAAGATAAATAAAACTTACATAAAATGGAGAATATACAAGAAGGTTTTATAAAGATGGGAAGGATAGGCGTATAGGAGGTTTTAAGGGAGAATTCTTGTAGTTGTTTAAACAAGGCTTGGTTTTGAATGGAGATGATCTCTCCTTTTATAGCCAAATATTTTATTGTTGGAGATTCTTTCTCTCTTATGAACAATGTTCTGTTGCCAACTTTAAAATGTAAAAGATGTTGTTACTATTTGGTGAACAATGTTTTGCATCACAGCTTCTAGTATAGGAGATGCTTTGTACTGATGCTTGAATAGTGAATTGTCAGCCACTCATGTAGTCGTTTTGTCTTTGGTACTGACTCATTAGTGTTGGCTACTGATGTCTTAGTGATGTCATGTTGAAGTCACCATGATGTTGATGTCTCAGTGACATTCTATTGATGTCACCATGATGGGCTCTAAACCCTGATGCAAGTAAATGGGCTTTTACCCCCAATACAACTTTTAAGGCCCAAAGGCCATTTTACATGGGTTCTAAAGCAATCCATTTTGAAGTGGGTCCCAAATAGTCTTCCTCGTCATCCCCAAAGGTTCTGAATTATCTAGAATAAATTCATCCAACATTTTGCTTATATGAACCTCTTTTATCTTCTAATAGTTGCTGCATGGTGTCTAGATGTTCTTTTGTTCTTGCTGCAACAAGTAATGCATTTGTATTGGCTTATAGGATTTGGATCAAGAGTTGGAATCGGGTCGGTTGAAGTTCTTCATTCTTCTGCCGCCGGCTTCAGAATTACTATAAGGACATTGGGTGTTGTCCACCACTTGATTTTTCTTAGATTTCTTGGGTCATAAACCTATTTGAGGGATAATTTATATACCAAAGGAAGGTATGGTTTTGTAGGGAAGATGCATAGAGTTGTGAACATTCTTTCACTCTTTGTAGATTTCAAGAGTGTTTTGAACAAGATATGACTTGCTTGGATTCATGGTAAAGATCGAAAGGACTTCCACCAATGGGTATGCATTCTAGGCATTTTGGTTGATTTAATAGATTTAAAATACAATATCCAGAACAAAAAATATTCTAGGTTTTGGATTAAGGAGCTATCGAACCATATTGGTTGACGATCTCAATAATCAACGATTTTGGAATTGATGTTTTGAGGAGTGGATGAATCCAAAATACTTTAATAGTATTATGGGTTTTTGTTAGGTTCTATGTTTTATGGAACCGATTTTTTGAAAATATATTTTGCAAATAATTCCTGTTATGAAATTCTTGTTTTGAAAATAATTTTTGTGCAGAAATATAAGGATTTATTCCATGGAATCCTAGCATAAATGTGATAATATTATGAGTATTTTTTAAAATATACACAATTTGTTTTGAAAAATATTATGGAGAATATGATTCCTCTTTCTCCATTTTGGAGATTATATCAAATGATATTAGAAAAGATTCTCATTTTTCTATTTCAAAGGTTATAGATGAGGATGGATCCTCTTTTTGGGAAATATTTGGGAAGAATTTTCTTCCTTTTTATCTTCAGTAAGTTTAGAAGTTATACCTGCAGAGGCTAGGGCCTCTAATTGATTTTGGGATTCACTCTCCTAAAGAAAGTTCTGAATGGTTTTGAGTATCTATGTATATGCAGAAAGGGACATACTCCACTTCTAGTTTTGTTTGGTTTTTTCAAACTAGATGTTAATGCGTTTGGAAGAAGAAATGGGTTTTGGTAGTGGTTCTTCTTTTCAGGTGATGTCAGATTTAGAAGAGGTGTTATACGAATTTTATTTTTTCTTCCCCTAGTAAAAATGATTTCTTTTACTGGTGTAAAAGAAAGTTTTAAGATTCATATCATCGATATAAATAATGCAGAGTTCGAAGTATAGGTTAAAAATATGATTTATAGCTTTTTGAGATTCATAAGGTGCATATTTTAAATCGAAGTGCATATCATTGCATTCATACTATCCTAATGGAACAATGAATGTTGTTTTATAATGGTGTTTTGGCTTAAAATGAATCTACAAAGACTCTTATTATGGAAACATGCAAGGAAAATGCAGTTGGAGTTTTATATATTTTTCTATGAAGTTTGGTTCGCAATCTTCTCTTTGGAAAATGTTTTGATATTTAGATATTCTTTGTTGTACAAAGTTTGTTTGAAGTTCTTGTTTTGGTTTATCAGAATTAGGATTAGTTATGACTAATTTACTAACTTGATAGTTTTGATTATTAGAAGAGCTTTCAAAATAGGCTTTAAACTTAGTGGTTTTAATGAGGAAAGTAGAGACTCTTTGGGAAGTCTCTTTCTCAAGTTTTGATTTCTGAAGTTTTTGGGAAACTCGACATTATTTTTGAAGTATAACTTTTCTTTCCACATCTGTAGCAAGTGATTTTTATTTTTGAAGAGGCTCCTACATTTTTTGGAGATCTCTTGTATGGTTTTGAAAAAGTTTTGCTACTACATAGTGTATTGCGGTATTAGATTTTAGTAAGGGAATTGTCGAATTGCTTACAGTAAGAACCTAGTTCTTTCTGGGTTTCACGCATTTCCCTTTTATGTTGTTTTTGTAACTTCAAGTCTTTGCATATTTGAAGTCCTTGGTTTTGTATGAAACTAATCATATAGGATAATGTAATTTCCCATGCTCACCCTAATTTTGTTTGTAACCTTTTCTCTTAGTAGGTTAGGAAATCTTGTAAGGAACTTCTCTTTCTAGTATGATTGGTTAGAGTCTTCTTGTAGCATAACTCTGTTAAGGAAGATTGTTTTGTACCAGTGAAAATCATTAAGTATTGAACAACGAAGGTTTGAAAGAAGTTCGATATTTTATCTTTTAAATATGAGGAGTCACCAATAAAATGTAGTGATATTGTCATTATCAAAGTGGATACTACATCTTGGATAGGTTCTCTATAATGATCAAGAATGGATTTCCCATCCTCTCTAGTTTGGATAGCAGTCAAGATATCCAACTATTGTTACTAGGTAAGATGGAAAGCCGACCATCCTTTTAGTTGGCCTGAAAAGCCAGCTATGAGAAGTTTAGCAACTGTTTTTTTCTTAAGTTCCAAATTGGGTTTTATAAGAACTTGATGCCATGGTCATTTGCTGTAATAAGTTTAGAATTTTTTATTCATTTTTACCTTCAATATTCCATTTGTAAATGGTTGAAGCATTATATTTTTGTTGAATGAGTTAGTTTGGCTAGTTTCCTAAGTCTAGGGTTCTAGCGGCTATGATGCTCATTATTGTTATTTGTGTTGCAATCTCATAAGATGATTCCTTGAATGCCTTTTTATCAGAGGTATCGGAAGCCTTGTGTAGGATACCAATACTCTGAGATGATTTTGAGATACCAATATCTAGGTGTAAGATACAAACATCCAGTTGTATTGTGTAAGAAGTTTCTAGAACCATTGGACTAGTGTTGTAGTTGGTAGGTTCTTGGAATGTTTTCATGTCATAGGTACTAGTATCTATATGTGAGACACTCAAACACTAAAGTGTAGTTTTGGTTTCCCAACCATTATCCTGTAATTTTTGAAATCTTCCATTGTAATTTCTTCAGTACTGATTTCTGAAAAAGAAGAGGGTTTGATTTCTCTCCTCAATAGAACTTCCCTCCACCAACACAAGATTGAATGACCTCACTATTATCCCTGATAGGAAGAACCAAAACAATAAACCACAAAGACATATCCAAGACATGCAGGCTAAAACAATAACTGTAGAGACAGAACATCCTCAACTTAAAGGAGTAGAACAAAATCAGGAGATGAATCATTCACCTCCTACATCATCAACACCTTCAATCATAACCTACAAAAATGAATTTAATATGATAGGCATAAAACTATTGCGAATAGACCTTGATCAAAAACACAATAGTCACATTAAAAAATGGTATCTTGAAAAAGTTTCTAATAGGGAAAGGCAAGCCTTATTAGAAAACATTCCAGGTACATAAATCAAAACAAAGAAAATATATTATTTTTGGACTGGCTTGAAATCTATTATTCCACAAAACTAGGTTGGATTTATCCTTTCAAAAAAGCAAAAGCAATCTAAAACCCTAAAACTATTAACTCAGTTAAAACAGTTGACATGGTTAACACCAAAACACCACAAACAAAACCTTAGGATATTGATATCTTACAGTTACACTCTAGTATCTCTCATGAAAAATTAGTACAAGAATAGTCTCCTGAATGATCAAACTGGCAAAATGAGTCTGAGCTTCTAGGCTTCAATTCTATAGAGCCAGAAGAATCACAAAACACTTCCTAGGCTAATAGTTTCTTACACCCAAATACTACTACCCCTGATGGGAACAAGCTTGGGTTTACTAACTCCAGTTCTAACACTAGTCCTCCAGAAATAATCAAAATCACTACTAAGAAGAGAGAAATCAAACTCTCTTTCTTTTTCAGAAATAAGTACTGAAGAAATCACAATGGAAAATTTGAAAAAGTTACTGGATGATTAATTGTAACCCAAAATAACACTACATATTTTTAGTGTCTCACATATAAATATTGGTACCTATGACAAGGTAACCTTCCAAGAACCTACCAGCTACAACACTGATACAATGGTTCTAGAAACTCTTCACATAATACCACAAGATATTATATTTTACACCTAGATACTTGTACCTAAAAATCATATCAGAGTATTTGTATCCTACACAAGGCTACTCATACTTCTGATAAAAGGGCATTCTAGGAACCATCTCTTAAAATTGTAACACAAATAGGACCAATGAGCATCATTCCCGATAGGTCCCCAGATATAGGAACCCAACCAAACCAGCTCATTCAACAAAAATATAATGGCTCATCTATTTACGAAAGAAATATTGATGGAAAAAATGAATATCAAATTCTAAACCTATTACAACAAATGATCATGGCTTCAAATGCTTATAAAACCCAATATAGAACTTCAAACAAAACAATTGCTAAACTCCTCATAGCAGGCTTTCCAGGCCAACTAAAAAGATGGTGGGATTTCCATCGTACCAACCAACAACAGTTGGATATCTATAAAGGCTGGAGAACCCATTCTTGTTCATTATAGAGAACCTATCCATGATGTAGTATCAACTTTGATATTGACAATATGACTACATTTTATGGGTGACTCTTCATAATTAAAAGATAAAAATACCAAACTCCTTTTGAACCTTTGGTGTTCAAAACACAGTGATTTTCACTTGTACAAAATACCTCCCTTAGTAGAGTTATGCTCCTAGAAGACTTTAACCAATCCTACTGGAAAGAGAAGTTCCTTGTAGAACTTCCTAACATCTTAGGAGAGAAAGTTAGAAACAAAATCCATGAAAGTGTAGGAAATTACATTACTCCATATGATCAACTCACTTACGGTGAATTGATTAGCTTCATAGAAAACCAAAGACTTCAAATATGCAAAGAATTAAATTTGCAAAAACAACTTAAAAGGGAAATGCATGAAACCTAGAAAGAACCAGGTTCTTACCATAAACTATTTGACAATTCTCTTACTAAAATCAAATACTTCAATACACTCTATAGTAGCAAAAATTCTTCAAAACCATACAAGAGATCTCTAAAACCCCTAAAAACATCATCAAAAACAAACATCACTTGCTATAGATGTAGTAGGAAAAGTCATGTCAAAATACTGCCAAGTTTCCAAGAAACTCCAGAAATAAAAACTTGCGAAAGAGACTTCCCAAAGAGTCTATGCTTTCCCCATTAAAACCACTCAGTCTGAAACTTGTTCTGAAGACTCTTCTAATAATCAAAACTATTAAGTTAGTAAATTAGTCATAACTAATCCTAAATATCAAAACTTTTTTCCAAAGAGAAGCTTACGAATCAAACTTCAAGAAAAATATATAAAACTCCAACTGTAATTTCCATGCATGTTTCTAAAATATGGGTCTTGGTAGATTCATTTTAAACCCAAATAACATGCATTGTTCCATTAGGACAGTATGAATTCAATGGTATGCTCTTCGATTTAAAATATGCACCTTCTGAGTCTGAAAAAACTATAAATTATATTTTTAACCTATACTCAAAATTCTGCATTATTTATATCGATGGTATACATCTTAAAACATTCTTTTACATCAATAAAAGAAATCATTTTTACCAAGGAAAGAAAGGATTAATTGCCCATAACACCTCTTCAAAATCTGGCATCACTTGGAAAGAAAAACCCCTACCAAAACCCATTTTTTCTTCCAAATCTATTACCATCTAGTTTAACAAAACCAAACAAAACCAGAAGCAAAATATGTCCATTTCTACCTATACATAAATACTCAAAACCCTTCAAAATTCTCTTCAAGAGATTGAAGACCAAAATCAGTTAGATGCCCCAACCTCCGCAGTATAATTTCTAAATTTACTGAAGATAAAAAGGAAGAAACTTCTTCGACAAATATTTCTCAAATAGAGGAGCCAACTTCATCTATAACCTATGAAATAGAAAAATGGTGAGTCACCTCCAAAATCATTTAATATAATCTCTAGAACGAAGAAAGGGGAATCGTCTTCTCCATAATATTTTTCAAAACAAACTACTCAAAATATTATTATAGTTCTGCACAAAAAATATTTTCAAAACAAGAATTCTATAAAAAAAATATTTTCAAAAAATCGATTCTATAAAATGTAGAACCAACAACAACCCCATAATACAATCAGAGTATTTTGGACTATTCCACTCTTCAAAACTCCCATTCCAAAATAGTCGATTAATTGGATCATCAACCAACATGGTTTGATAACTCTTTAATCCAAAACTTAGAATATTCCTCGTTGTGGATATTCTATTTTAAATCTATTAAACCAACCAAAATTCCTTGGATGCATACCCACTAGTGGAAGTCCTTTCGATCCTTACCAAGAATCCAAGCCAGTCATAACTTGTTCAAAACACTCTTGAAACCTACAAAGAGTGAAAGAATGTTCACAAATCTATGCATCTTCCCTACAAAATCATACCTTCCTTTGGTATATCAATTATCCCTCAAATAGGTTTATAACCCAAGAAAGTTGAGAAAAATCAAGTGGTTGACAACACCCAATGTCCCTACAGTAATTTCGAAACTAGCGATGGAAGAATGGCATGAAGAACTTCAACCAACCTAATTCCAATTCTTGGCCCAAATCCTAGAAGCCAATACAAATTCATTACTTGTTGCAACAAGAACAAAAGAACATCTAGACACCATGCATCAACTATCAAAAGGTAAAAGAGGATCATACAAGAAAAATGTTTGATGAATTTATTCTAGACAATTTAGAACCTTTGGGGATGACGAGGAAGACTATTTGGGACCCATTCCAAAATTGGATTGCTTCAAAACCCATGCAAAATGGCCATTGGGCCTTATAAGTTATATTAGGGTTAAAAGCCCATTTACTTGCATCAGGGTTAAAAGCCCATTTATTTTAAAATGTAAAAGCCCAATGTATAAGGCTTCAAAAGGGTTTAGAGCCCATCATGGTGACATCAAAAGGACATTACTAAGACATCAAAATCATGGTTATATCAAAAGGACATCACTAAGACATCAACAATCGACACCAAAGACAAAACAACTACAGGAGTGGCCAATAACGTAAAAGGTTTTATAGTAAAAGGTTTCAAATAAAACACTATTCACCAAATAGTAATGGAATCTTTTACAATATAAAGTTGGCGACAGAATACTATTCACAACAATGCAAGCATCTCCTGTAGTAAATTATTTGGCTATAAAAGGAGAGTTCTCCAAACCAAGCCTTGTTTAAACAACTACTAGCATTCTCTCTTAAAACCTCCTATACGCCTATCCTTCCCATATTCATAAAACCATCTTGTATATTCCCCAATTTATGTCAATTTTATTTATCTTTGTAAGTGTACTTTATTTCTTTTGTAATAAAGCTTCTTTTATATAATTATAAATAGTATCTTTGTAAGTGTACTTTGATCATTTTACAGTATATAGTATCTATACACACATTGAATCTGGCAACGAAGAAAGAGAATTGAGAGTGGTGATTATGAAATTGAAATTTGAAATTTTATAAAAAAAAATTATAGCATGAATAATAAAATAATTTTGAATTTTGAAATTTGAAGTGAAGAAAAAAGTAAATAAATTTTAAATTAAATAAATAAAATAAAATAAAAATAAATAAAAAATAATTGAAAAAGATAAAAAATAAAAATCAAAAAAAATCAAAAACTTTATTTTCAATTTTTTTATTTTTTTTTTTTTTTTTTTTTTTTTTCTTTTATCTTTTTCAATTATTTATTTTCAATTTATTTTATTTTATTTTTATTTTATTTTTGGCTTAATTTTTAATTAAAATTTTTTTTTTCTCTTTTTATTTTTTTATTTTTTTATTTTTCTTTTACTTTTTCAATTTATTTTATTTTTGATTTAATTTTTTAAAATTTAATTTTTTTTAACTATATTTTTGTATCTTAATTTTCGTTTAAGTTAATTAACTTAAGTTTTAATAACTTAATTTACTAACTTATATTAATTTAATTTACTAACTTAATTAACTTAGATTTTCATTAATTTAATTAACCTATTTTTTATTAACTTAAATTTTAACTTAACTTAACTTAATTAACTTAATTTTAATAGCATGAAAAGTAAAGATCTAAAGGAGTTCTGTCTAAGAGACTAGTTCCTAGAAGTCTTTGTGCCACTAATCGTTCCTTGAAATGTTGCTCTGTCTAGGAGGATAGTTTTTAAGGAGTCTTTACCCCACCATTCTTTCCTAGGAGTACTCTTAGTTAATACTGATTAGGTTATTTTAACTTAGATATTATACTTAAAAAAACAAAAATCAAAAAAATAAAAAACTTTATTTTCAATTTTTTTTTCTTTTTTTTTTCTTTTATCTCTTTCAATTATTTTTTATTTATTTTTATTTTATTTATTTATTTAATTTAAAATTTATTTACTTTTTTTCACTTCAAATTTCAAAATTCAAAATTATTTTATTATTCATGCTATAATTTTTTTTTATGAAATTTAAAATTTTAATTTTTTTTATTTATTATGAAATTGAAATTTGAAATTTTTTTTTTACTTTTCACAAACAACAAAAAAAAAATTTTATTTTTTTAAATAAAAAAAATCACAATTATTTACAACACCAAAAGTTTTTAAAATTTTGATAAATAATTTAAAAACGCTATTCCTTCCCAGGCAACGGCGCCAAAAACTTGATGAAAACAGAACCGACATCGCCGATCTTGCCGATACTTTGGTTTTATTTATTTATAAAACTCTCACAAGTGCACGAATCATTTCGTAGAAAATGATAAGTATACTCCCAAGGTCAATCTAAAGAAGGAATATATGTGGTTTTTAATTTATTATTCAAACTTTTAAAAACGAAATTAAATCCTAAACATCATGTCACGATATTTTGAGGTTTTGTAGTTTTTAATCTAATAACATAAAAATAAACATAGATACAGATTCAATAAATATTTATGTAAATTTTATCATTTATAATAGTGGAGTATTTATGGATATAATAACTAAGTTAATTATGTTTGCTCATATTATTTAGGTTATTAAAGATATGAATTGATATTTATTGATTCTCTCTTTTTTATATGAATACCACCTTTGGTGGGGTTAGATATTCTTTGTTAACTAAACAAATCAATTAATACCTATGGATGGAGTTGATAACTAATTTGGTTAATTAAATTAATTCCTTTTTCTAAGAGATTGAAAATGAACCATTTAAATGCCACCTTTGGTGGAGTTAGATAGTTTAAACTTTATTCAAGGTGTCCAAATTAAACCTAAGAATTTAGTTATCCGAGTATTAACTTTCAATTTTTAAAACCACTACTGAAAACATGTTGTCAATACATTTTCAGATAATAATTCTTATAAAAACTTTTGAAATAGAGCTTCACTCTAACTACCGAGCAATTGTACCAACAAATAAAAAAGCACTACTCTAAATTAGACCGGATAACTAAACCATAAAATCTAATTTTCAGTTTTAAGTTTGTAATGAAAAATAATATATTTCTCTCTAACATTCTTAATATAAAAATAAAATCAATTCATTTTAGAGATTTTTACCTAACAACGTTATTATTATACCATGTTTACAAATAGCCAACACAATTAAATTTAATCACAAACAAATTAAATATAACATGTAAGAATAAAGCATAAAAAATAACTGCAAAGAAAATAAAATCCTTACAAAACTTCGATGCTATTCTCGTTGCTGGAAAACCTCCAAGCGGAATTTGCACTCTCATTTATTGAATCGAAAAGCTAATAAATTACAAAAACATAGCTAATTCTTCTCAAAAAGAGAAAAACTCTAAAACTAAGAGAATTTAACTAAGAAAAACTAAAAACTAAGAAAGAAACTAAGAAAAGCTTAAAAACTAAGAAATAAGAGAAATAAAGAGAAGAAAAGAATGGTTTTGAGGTGTGGTTAAAAGTGAAGAGAATGGGGTATTTATAGGTGAGGATGGAGAGAAAAAGTGGGTGAAAAAATGTTAAAAAATGATGAAAACGCGGAGTGGTGATTGCTGACGTCAGCATGACGTGAGGCGGTTGTGCACAGATGGGGCGCAACTGGGCGCAGGCGTATGCATATGGGTAGCAGTTGGGCGCAGGCACCCAGATGGGAGTAGGCTAGGCGCAGGCGCGCGCAGAAGGAGGATTTGACGCGCGCTGCGCGCAGTGGCCTGCGCGGCTGGGCAGTTGGGTGGCTGGGCAGCACAATTTCCTCTTTTTTGACATTTTTGACCTTTTTGACCCATTTTGTCCAATTTTTTCATATTTGTTGACTTTTCCTCATTTATTTTTGAATGTATTTGTGATGTATTGCCTCCAGTATTCCTTTTTGAGTCTTTAAGTGACGTTTTTAAGCAAAAATACCTAAAAAATAATAAAAATACCCGTGATTCCGAAAAGACAAATTTATATAAATATATGATAAAATCATATAAATATATATATATTTAATCAATTAATGTGCATAAAATCATGGTAATTTTAGTGTTTTTTGAGCACTCATCAGCGACAGTGGTAGTAGTAAAGTTTAAAAACAAAAAGATAATTGGAGTAAATGGGATTAAATAAATTAGTTAGTACTAAATTGATATCGTACCATAGGTATTTATTAGTAAATTTATTTGGTATTTTTATCTCTATATAGTTTCTTCTTGAATAAAGTTTTACATGTTTAGATTAAATAATTTTATGTGTAATCATAATTATTTGATTTGATAATTAAATTTTAAATAAACTATTTTTATTGAACTTATGCTTAATCTTTTTTCTCTTGGATTTGCTAGTTATTTGATTTAAGTGACATATGTTTTGAATCATCTAGTTAGGATATTCATTATTAAATCCGTTCTAGAACACACACGAACACTTGTGCTTTTGTGATAACCTAGTTGATTTGTGAACGTATCTGATTGGCGGAAATCTTATTGAAACATTGGTCTGAAAACCACTCATGCTAATATTACAAACCATAAAAATAGAGTATGGCCTCATAAGTAAGGTACATTGGGGCAGTATCCTTGCAAGGGTCTGAAAACCGCTCATGCAAATATTACAAACCATGAAAATAGAGTATGGCCTTATAAGTAAGGTACATTGGGGCAGTATCCTTGCAAGGGTAGCTTAAGAGCGAGTTTGTACTTGAAAATTTGGTTTTCATAGTGAAAAGTTAGATGGTCCAGTGGACCGATAGTTTTCTTCTTAGGTCATGGTTATAGCCTAGGTTGTTTCCACCTCAAAATATCATGTGTTACTCATTCATTTTTGTACTTTATTTTTAAACGCAATTGCATGCCTTGTCATTTTTTTAGGTTAATAAATTATAAATTGATAAAAATCTAAAATAACCTAATCATCCTCTCTAGCTTAATTAAGTTAGTATTTTATAAACTTTCAATTGATATCAGAGAAAACACTAGACATGCTTATTCAGTTTGATCCTTAGAGACATACACTCCTACTTATGGACCAAATGAAATAAGGTGGCTCATCTATTATACCTACTTATTGATGGGTATAATTACCCTTACTGAAAGGCTCACATACGAGCCTTTCTCAAACAAGATGAAAAGGTTTAGGATGTTATTCTTGATGGTTAAGAACTACCTTTAGTAACAAAAAATAGTGTAACAATCATAAAGCCGTGAAAATATTAGACCACTAAAGAATGCACCCTTAGTGTGGCAAATCAAAAAGTTCTAAGCTCAATTTTTATTATAGTGTCAATGGATGATTTTTGTCATATCTCCGACTATGAGACGGTAAAAGATGTATAGAATGCACTTGCCTTGCTCCTGAGGGAACTTTCAAAGTGTAACAAACAAAATTGAGATTTCTAATATCTCAATTTGATTCCATTAAAATGACAAATACTGAAACTTTTGGTCAATTCTATGCTCACTTTTGTGATATCACTAATGCTTATTCTAAACATGGTGAGAAAATTCAATAACCTATACAAGTATGCAAACTCTTAAGCTCTTTAATAGCTGACTATAAAATGAAAGCTACAGCGATAGAGGAAAGCATGAATTTGGACACACTAAACATTGATGAACTTATCAAGTCAATCCAAACATATGAGCTTACTCTTGATCCACCCAAGAAAAACAAGGATGTGGCATTCAAAAGCTCCAAATACGACATCTTTGATAGTGATGAGGATATGAATGATGAGTCACTATTCTTGTTAGTACAAAAATTTAAGAAGCTCCTAAAAAAGAAGGGTTAACAAAGTAATCAATTTAACAGGGGACAATCCAGTGTTCAAGGGACCAAAAGTCAAGAGAAATCAAGCCTCCTAGCTCTAATGGTAAGAAAACTTAGCCCACTAGTCCTTAATTCTTTACTTGTGGTGGCTTTGGTCATATTTCTACAAAATGTGTGAATAATAAAAAAAAATTAGAAAAGCCTTTAATGTTATACTCAGTGACATAGAAAGTGAATCGGATAGTGCTAGTAACTTAAAGGATGATGACACTAACTATTGTGCCTTCACCACAACTACCAAAGCACATCCCAATGACTCTGACTCTAAATCAAAAGAAGAAAATGAGGGAATAAAATCTTCTCTCTTACTATCTAATATTAATGTATCGAATTACGATAAACTATTCATGGATTGTCTAGGTGCCAAAAAAGAGAGATAAACTACTTGTTGAAATAACTAAACTTAATGAAATCATCAATATTCACAAAAACAATTCCTCTAGCCTAGAGAAAGATAAGAAAAGAATTGTTTGAACATATTAATGTCCTGAACCTGAGTCTTATAGAAATTAATAAGGAAAACAAAAAGCTTAGACAATAACTTAATATTGCTAAAAAGACGAGGATAAATTTGACCATAAGTATTGAATAATTGACCAAAGTCCTAGACTATAGAAATTCACATGAAGATAAGAGAGGTGTTGGATACATAGATTAAAAGTCAACACGTTCATCGTCCAAAACTCAGTTTGTAAAACCTATCGTTGTTTTGGCTGGGAAGGTAATTTATTCATCTTATCACTATAAGAAAATTCCTTTTGTTCCTATAAGTCATCATTATAGTAGGAAATGACACATTAGAGCAAAGTGTAGATTTCTTTATACCTATGATTCTATCACAAGTAAAAATGTTTCTAGGACACCTTAAAAATTTTACCAACATAAAGTTTCTAATGTAAAACTACACAAAAAAAGAAATCTAAAAAACCAATAGCTCAAACATCCAAAATTAAACAAGGACGGGTTAAGAAGTCTAAGTTGAACTACTTTGTAGCGCGTATAAAATTTAAATCTTTGTCAAATACCGCTTGGTATTTTGACAGTGGATGCTCTAGACATATGATTAGGAAATATTGTTTATTTAAAGCCTTTGAAGAATACAATAAAGAGATAGTTACCTTTGGTGATGGTAAAACATCTAAAAAATTTGGGAAAGGCTCCGTTCAAATAGAGGACATCCCTAAACTTGATGAAGTTTTATATGTAGAAGGACTAAAGACAAACTTGATTAAAATAAGTGAAATATATGACAATGATTTCAAAGTGCAATTTACGAACAATCACTACATTGTAATATATTGAAATGATGAATGTATGATTAAGAGAATTAGATCCCATGACAATCATTATTCCATTGACGCATCTCCCACATTAAAATGTAACCTAGCTATCAATGATTCAACTACCTTACGGCACCAAAATATAGGTCATATGAATTTTAAAGATCTTAGGAATGCCTTGGGAATCTCTCCCTCAAAATGAATTACAAATTTTATTTAAAAAAAAATAGAGAGAGAAAGAAGTAGAATCATTATCTAACCAACACAGTATTGGACACAATTATCACTTACATATATATATCCTTATTTTTAATAACTTAACTCATTTTGATATTGATTGTATAAATTATTCTACAATTTTGACTTATGCACACATATATTTGTATACATGTGATGATTGATGTTGATATGAATTTATTCACACACTCACGAACACACATATATATGATGCTTGAAGTTTATGAATTCTCTTGAAAGACTCTAATACTTCAATTAATCTTGACTATAAAATTGTGAGGGGTAGTTACCTACAGTGATATGTGAAGCTACCAAAGTGAGTTGAGAAAGCTACCTCATAATTAGTGTGAAAGTCATAATACTAGGTTTTTGGCTCGTGTAAAAAAAAGATTGTGCAAAAAGAAACTACTTATAAAACTTGTACTTAGCATACATAAAAAGAAAAGGCCAATAGAGCTAAAATTACAAAAATCATGTGCCTATTTTATCAAATAAAGATAAAATATTTAAGTCTTCATTTGGTAGATATATTTTATTTATTGAGATTGAAGACTCAATTATAATTTTACATGATAGGTGATATTATTTTCTTTTGAGTCTTTCTTGATTGATCATAAAGGACTTGGTATATTTGTAGAGTTTCAACATATATATTGTTTTCAAGTAAATGTCATGATGTTGCTATATGTGTGAAGTTTACTTGTGTACCTTTTATACTCTACTTGATTATTTATACAATGGATGATCAAAATTTGAGTTAAAAAAATGAGTTCTCAATTGATTGTGTACTCGTTTGTGATTAAATGAGTTTATTAATAACTTATATGGCTATTTATGAAAATTAAAATATATATATTCATTTATATCTTCTTATTTATTAACTTTTTAAGTGTTTTTTAAGTTAGGGAATCATATAAGTTAGGGAAAGTTTAAACCATACTGCATTTTTGCATTTATTTTCTTTTACATTACTTTTTTATCTTTAGAAGGAGTTTAACCATGTTACTTTGTCCAATGTTTTTTCTCCCTCGTATGTCAAAAAGATGAAGAGTGTTTCATTTTCATGTGTTTATTATGTTATGCATGTAAAGAGAGAACATATTTAGGCTAAGAATGCATTTTATCATTTTATCTTATGTTAAGCTTGATTGATATGAATTCATATACTATATGATTATTCTTTACACTTCACTTATTTCTATGTAAATTGAACTAATATACAATAAAACTTTCAAACCAAGTTTTCGTTTGCTTTGTCTATATTATTTTAGTTACTTACAACCATGTGAATTTGTAACGAAGATTGATTCACTAAATTATATGATAATTCAACTAGAGTCTAGAAAATCATTATATTTTTATCTTATTTCTATAAGTTTCATGTAGTAAGAGAGATTTTATCACACAAAAATGTAAAAAGAAGATTGTAAAGATTATAAATATTGACTATTTTTATAAACAAAATATTTGTATATAAACTTATTTTTAAGCTTATTATTAAGTGTATCAAGTAAAGTCAAAAAAACTTCAAAATTTCATATTGTTGTAATTTAAGTATATTTTTTATAACTATAACACATAAAATTATACTCATATATTTAATAGCACATATTTATAAATTTAAAATTATTTTTACTACTAAAATATTTATTTAAACTTGAATTAATTTATGAAATTTCCAACACTACTATAATACATACATATGGCTTCGATTTTTAACTATGATTATAGATCTATAGCCACAGTAATAAGAACTGAGGCCTTAATGAAAGAGACCATAAACTATTACCTATAGCCCGAGTTTTTTAATCGAGGCCATAGATGTATCTTATGACCTCGATTTTTTAATAACTGGGACAATAGGCATACCCTATGACATTAATTTTTTACATAATCGAAATCATAGACATATCTTATGATCATAAATTTAAATAAAACACAATTATTAATTACAATATTAAAAATCAATATAAATTACAATAAATTTATTAATTATAATAAAAATTATATTATATTAAAATTAAAAGTACAATTATATTTGAGAATTTATATACCAAAATATAATAAAACATGACTAACTAATTCTAATATTTACAATGACTGAACAATAGACTTTCTATTACAAAATAACTTTTTACTATTATAATAATTTATGAGTGTACTTCTTCAAAGCATTTACAAGTATATTTCAAATCAACATGATCAAGTCAACAACGACTTTAGTAGAATTCTATTGCGCTAGTACTAGTGTTGGTGCCTACTGGTGCCTACTGGTGCCTAGTGATAAGAGTCAAATTATTGCATTTTTGTTATGATTTAAATGTGAATATTTGTGTGAAAATTGTGTTTATTTGATTATTTAATCCAAAAATATCATTTCACGGATATTTTGTGTTTAAAGTACAATTTTAGGTAAAATCATGATTTTAGAAAAATTTGGGACAAATTTCAATGATCAGGATTGAGTGCAAATAAAAAGAAAACAAAATTTCAAAATTTGGAATCCTATCGACGAGAAGATTCTCACCGCGGACGAAACTCTTACAGAGAATACAACAAAAATCACACAAAGAGCACGGGTTTTGGCCAATTCATCTCACCGCCGACCAACATAGTCTCGCCGCTGGCCAAAGTAGTCTCGCCGCCGGCCAAGTGCATCTCGCTACTGACCACATTAATCTCGCCACCGACGAGAATTAGCGGAACCAAAATCATAACTTTTCCAGAAATCTTGCCGCGGCGAGAATAATGTCACCATCGACGAGTTTCGTCCGAAAACACATTTTTTATGTTGTTTTGTTCCAAAATTGCCCCCAAAATCCTAGATCTATATATACAATATGATGGAGAAAGAGGGGAACGACAGAGAGAACAGATCTGAGTCATTTTTGGAGGAGAAAAGGTAATTTTGGAGATAAAGTTTGGAAAAGCTTGAATGATCATCACCATTGTTGCTACCAAGTCTTCATCTTCAAGAGTTTTTCATCTCTTTTCCTTAGCCTTCATATTCTGCATTTTATTTAGATTTGTTATTCATGGATTTAATTGAGATAATGTTTATTCTTATTTCCGTTATGAACTAATTTATTTTTGCTAAAAAAAAAAGATAACTTTGTGTTGTTTTTGTGCTAGTTGATTTTCTAGTTGTAGGATTTTTTGTATAAGACGTACAAAAAGCCTAAACCTTCTTCCATTTGATCCAGAGATTGATAGAACATATAGGCGTTTAAACCGAGAGAGAAGGCGTTCAACCTCAGCTCCTAATAGACAATCAGCCATGGATCCACCATTTGTTGAGGAAGGTGAAAATCGTAGAGCTTTGAAGGATTATGTTGCGCCTAATGTTGCTGGAACTACTTCGGGTATAAAGAGGCCAACTATTCAAGCCAATAACTTTGAGATAAAACCATCCTTTATCCAAATGGTTCAATCAAATCAGTTTGTGGGAATGTCAAAAGATGATCCAAATGCACATATTGCTTACTTTCTAGAGGTGTGTGATCTTTACAAGATAAATGGTGTGTCCCAAGATGCTGTAAGATTGAGGGTTTTTCCTTTTTCACTTCGGGATAAAGCCAAGGAGTGGCTAAACTCATTACCACTGGGATCAATTACAACATGGAATGAACTGGTTCAAAAATTCTTGTCCAAGTTCTTTCCTCCTGCTAAGACGAAAAAATTGAGGAATGAAATCACATCTTTTACAATGTATGACCAAGAATCATTGTATGAAGCTTGGGAAAGATTCAAAGAAATGTTGAGGAAGTGCCCACATCATGGTATACCAATTTGGCTGCAAGTTTCTACATTTTATAATGGGTTAGTTTCAAAGTATTGTGCAATGATTGATGCTGCAGCTGGAGGGTCTTTAATGGGAAAAACATCGAAGGATGCACATGAGTTGTTAGAGATTATGGCAGAAAACAAGAATCAATGGCATTCAGAGCGGGTAATTGCAAAAAGACCAACAACAGTGCATGAAATTGATTCAGTGAATGCTTTGTCGGCTCAAGTTGCTATTCTTTCAAGAAAGATGGATTCTTTGTCATCCAAATTCGAATCCAAACCAACTGCACAATGTGATTTATGCGGTGGAAATCATGCTAGTATCGAGTGCCAAGTTGGAAATCCATTTGCTTCACCAAATTTTGAGCAAGCAAATTATGTTTCAAATTTCCAAAAACCTCAACATAACCCATACTCGAACACCTACAATCCAGGTTGGAGAAATCATCCAAATTTGTCATGGGGAAATAACCAAGGGGGATTCAAACCGTCATCATCTTCCTACCAACCCCAAGAGAAGAAACAAACAGACTTGGAAGGAATTTTGGGAAAGTTCATTGAGGAGTCAAGAACAAATTTCAGAAATCAAAAGGCAATCAACAGGGACATCCAAAACCAACTGGGGCAACTTTCAAAGCAGATTGCAGAAAGGTCTCAAGGATCGTTGCCTAGTGACACAATGAATCCCAAAGAGCATGCAAAGGCTATCACATTGAGAAGCGGTAGAGAAATTGAGAATCAAAGGAAATCAGAGAAAAAGATGGAAGAATCTAAAGAAAAGCCATCAACATCCCAAGATGTTCAACCTTCCCCAAATGCGAAATATGAGCCTCCTATCCCATATCCTTAAAGATTGAATAAGAAAAAGCTTGATAATCAATTTGATAAATTTCTGGAAATTTTTAAGAAATTGTATATTAACATTTCTTTTGAAAAAATGTTGGAACAAATGCCCAAGTATGCAAAATTAATGAAGGAAATTCTATCAAAGAAGAAGAGGTTGGGAGATTATGAAACTGTCATGCTAAATGAGAAGTGCAGTGCAGTTCTTCAAAGAAAACTGCCACAGAAATTGAAAGACCCAGGGAGTTTTATTATACCTTGTACTATAGGAAGTTACAATTTTGATAAAGTCCTATATGATTTAGGAGCAAGCATTAATTTGATGCCACTTTCTGTTTTCAGGAAACTAGGCCTGGGAGAAGTGAAGCCCACTTCAATCTCTCTACAATTAGCGGATCGATCGGTGAAATATCCTCGAGGGGTAATTGAGGATGTTTTAATTAAAGTTGACAAATTTATTTTCCCTGTAGATTTCGTGGTGCTTGACATGGAGGAAGATAGAAAGGTACCGTTGATATTAGGGAGACCATTCCTTGCAACTGGAAGAACATTGATTGATGTTCAACAAGGAAAGCTCATTCTACGGGTACAAGATGAACAAGTGACTTTTGATGTCTTTGAAGCAATGAAATTTCCAAATGAGGTACATTCTTGTTTCCAAATTAACACTCTTGACAGGATAATCTCAGAAACTTTTGAGGAGAGAACTCCATTGCTACCACTAGAAGCTTACCTTGTGAAATCTGCAACAATTGAGGAGGAAGATGAAGGAGTGAGACAATGTTCCGAATTACTGGTAGCACTTGATGAATATTTGTCCAGTGATGGAACATTCAAGGAAGCCAACAAGATTGAGCTAAAGCCACTGTCACCCCATCTAAGGTATGCCTATCTTGAAGACTCTGAATCTTTTCCTGTTATTATTAACAATTCCTTGAATGATGAAGAGGAAAACAAGCTATTAGGAGTTCTTCGGACTCACAAAACGGAAATTGGATGGACAATGGCAGACATCAAAGGGATCAACAATTCTGTTTGCATGCATAAAATCTTGATGAATGAGGATTACAAGCCCACAATTCAACCACAAAGGCACTTAAACCCAACAATACAAGAAGTGGTCAAGGCTGAGGTGATTAAGCTTTTGGATGCCGGGGTAATTTATCCGATTTTCAGATAGTGCTTGGATAAGCCCAATTCATTGTGTACCAAAGAAAGGAGGAATCACAGTTGTAGAAAATGAAAACAATGAGCTTATTCCAACAAGGATAGTGACTGGGTGGAGAGTGTGTATTGATTATCGAAAGTTGAACGACGCCACCCGAAAAGATCATTTTCCTTTGCCATTTATTGATCAGATGTTGGAAAGATTGGCTGGACATGCTTATTATTATTTTCTTGATGGATATTCGGGGTACAACCAAATTGCAATTGCACCAGAGGATCAAGAGAAAACAACATTTACATGCCCTTATGGTACTTTTGCATACAGAAGGATGTCATTCGGTTTATGTAATGCACTTGCAACTTTCCAAAGTTGCATGATAGCAATTTTCTCTGATATGGTCGAAAAGTTTATTGAGGTTTTTATGGATGATTTTTCTATTTTTGACCATTCTTTTGATAATTGCTTGCATAATCTCTCTTTAGTCTTGCAGCGTTGTAAAGACACAAATTTAGTGCTAAATTGAGAGAAATGTCACTTCATGGTTCAAGAAGGAATTGTTCTTGGCCATCGGATTTCAACAAAGGGAATAGAAGTGGACCATGCAAAGGTGGAAGTGATCAAAAAATTACCACCTCCAACAACTGTAAAGGGCGTTAGAAGTTTCTTGGGACATGCTGGATTTTATAGAAGATTTATTAAAGATTCTCAAAAATAACAAAACCTCTTTGCAGTTTATTAGTTAAAAATGCACAGTTTGATTTTTCTCCTTATTTTTTGTAAGCTTTTAACCTTTTGAAGGAGAAGCTCACTTCGGCCCCTATAATTTGTGCACCAGATTGGAGTCTTCCATTTGAGGTAATGTGTGATTCTAGTGACTATGCTATAGGTGTTATTTTGGGCCAAAGGAAGAATAAGTTGATGCATGTGATTTATTATGCAAGCAGAACATTAACAGATGCACAACTTAATTATGCAACAACTGAGAAAGAGCTTTTGGCAATAGTGTTTGCATTTGATAAGTTTAGATCTTATTTAATTAGGTCTAAAATCATTGTTTATACTAATCATTCTGCTCTTAAGTATTTGCTAGCCAAGAAAGATACCAAACCGTGATTACTAAGATGGATTCTTCTCTTGCAAGAATTTGACTAAGAAATCCAGGACAAAAAGAGGACCGAAAATTTGGTTGCTGACCATTTGTCCAGGTTAGAGGAAGATTACCTTAAGGTTGAAGACCAAATTAATGAGACATTTCCTGATGAGCAATTGCTTGCTATCCGAACGGCTCCATGGTTTGCTAATTATGCAAATTATTTGGTCAAGAAAATTTTACCTCCTAACTTATCTTATCAACAAAAAAGGAAATTCTTTTCTAATTTGAAACATTATTTTTTGGATGAACCTTACTTGTATAAACATTGTGCAGATCAAATTATTAGAATATGTGTACCGAAGGAAGAAATGGAAAGCATTCTTCGTCATTGCCATTCGAAGGAAGTTGGAGGACATTTTGGCAGAACAAGAACTGCAGCAAAAATCCGAATTCTATTGGCCTTCATTGTTTAAAGATGCTTTCAAGTTTGTTTCGATGTGTGATGATTGCCAAAGGAGTAGAAATATTTCACGGAGACATGAAATGCCCTTAAATAATATTTTGATAATTGATTTATTTGATGTTTAGGGTATTAATTTTATAGGGCCTTTTCCTTCATCTCATTCTAATAAATACATTCTTGTTGGTGTAATTATGTCTCTAAATGGGTAGAAGCAGTTGCCTTGCCTACCAATGATGCTAGGGTTGTGATCAATTTTCTCAAAAAGAATATATTTTCCAGATTTGGCACACCTAGAGCAATTATAAGTAATGGAGGTAAGCATTTTTGCAATAACCAATTTGAGACTTTATTGCAGAAATATGGAGTAACACATCAGATAGCAACACCTTACCATCCTCAAACTAGTGGACAAGTTGAAGAGGATCCTTGAAAAAACCATAAATAACTCACGCAAGCATTGGGCAAGGAAACTAGATGATGCACTGTGGGCCTATAGGAAAGCTTTCAAGACACCTATCGGCATGTCTCCATACCGATTGGTGTATGGAAAAGTTTGTCACCTTCCAATTGAATTGGAACATCGAGCATATTAGGCAATTAAAATTCTGAATTTTGATCTTAAGGCAGCAGGTGAAAAAAGGGTGTTGCAATTGAATGAGATAGATGAAATGAGGAATGATGCTTATGAGAATGCCCGAATATACAAGGACAAGATGAAGGTTTGGCATGATAAGCACATTTTGAGGCGAAACTTTGAGGTGGGACAGAAAGTGCTTCTTTATAATTCCCGTCTCAGACTTTTTCCGAGAAAGCTAAAATCTCGTTAGTCAGGGCCTTTTCTAGTAACCAAGGTATTCCCTTATAGATCAGTTGAGATCAGTCATGCAACAAAGGGAACGTTCAAAATGAATGGACAACGATTGAAGCCATATTTTGACGAAAAATTCAGCAAACAGAAAGATTCTCTAGAGTTACAACAACCGCAATAAAGAATGACAAAAAGTCTAGCTAATGACTATAACTTAAAGCGCTTAATGGGAGGCAACCCATCAGGTAAAAATAATAATAATAATAATAAATAAAAAAAAAATTACATTCGTCGCCGACGAAAAGGAGATCTCCTTGTTCTTTCTTACATTGAGGACAATATAAGGTTTTGGTTGAGAGTACAGTAAACGATAAGTCTTTTCTTCGCTTCATTTTTTTTAGTAGTTTTGTTCATGTGTTTATTTGTGTTTAATTTTGATTTTCCATTTATTTTTCTACATTTTGATTTAATTCTTTTATTTGTTTATTATCTTATTTCTATTTTTATTTTTTATTTTATTTGCATTTTACTTATTTTAATTTACACGTTGATGATAATAATGTGATTGTGATAACAAGTAGCTTTTAGAAGACATTAAATTTTGCTTCGGTTTAAAGATAATTTCAAATGTTGATTTTACCTAATTGGTGACTCTTTTGGTATATGGTATGATTTGGTTGATTAGTCTAAATGTTTAGAGAAGTCTTATGTGCGAATTTTTCATGAACATTTTTATGATCTCAACAAACTCTAGAACTCATTTGAAAACCTCTTAGAGGCAAAATAATTTGGAATTGCACTGTTTAGGATATGATGTAAGCCATTTTTGGATTGATTGTGTCATTTTAAGCCTACCTTGTTATCCTTATATCACTGGTTACCTCTTTGAGCCTATTTAAATATATTGTTAGCCTTACTTTTCTTTCTTTTTGCCTTCTCTAACCTACCTTTTATTGAGCCAAAAAAAAAATATATATATATATATATAATTCCTATCTTATTTGTTAAGAGCACTTAATTTTGAACACAAACTTTTCAAGAGCAATTGGAGAAATCTTACACATATATTGGAAGAAATTGGTTAGGAGTTATGTCTTTTCAAGAGCAATTGGAGTAAGGATGAAAAAAACAAAAAAAAAATTTCCACATATATTGGAAGAAAGTGGTTGACTTTTCAAGAGCAATTGGAGTAACGATGAAAGAAAAAAAGAAGAAGAAAGCCTTCACATTCTAGTAAATAAAAGAGTGTTAGTGATGGATGTAATGAGGTGAAAGATTGAGAAAGAACTTTGTTTATCTTTGGAAATATGGGTTATAATCGGAAGAAACAATTTGGGTTAAATGGTGTTACTCTTTTACTTAATTGGTTGTGTTTAATCTAATAAGTGCCCTTATTTGTATTTTGACACTTCCCGTTCTTTCTTAACCAAATACCTAAGCCTAACATTACAAGCCTCATAAAATCCTATTGATCCGAAGTGGTATATTTTCCTTCATTAGTAGAGAGTGGTTTGAAAAGTGAGCCTATGAAGTTTGAAATTTCACCTTTTTATTTGTGGATGTTATGCATAATATTATCCAGGCATTATGACTATTGGTTTGTGGTTTGATGGATGTTTAAGAATCAATAACAAAAGTGAAATTGGCATTTGAGATTTCTTAAAGCTTAGGTGACATTTAATTATTCTATGTGTTGTGTGTTATTTATAATTTTTGAGACATTTGTGCAAATTAATTGTTATATGATTTTATGGTTTTGAGTTAGGACAGTTATAGGTAAGATGTTTGTGGGTATCATCACTGGAAGCCCTCACGAAACTACAACTCCTCCTACTAGGACCGCCTAGGGGTTTAAAGGCTTATTGCATACGCTTAATGTAATGTTATAAATAGAATAAATTTTCTTTGAATTTTTCTTTTAATGTCTCCTTTGAATTTATTCATAGATCGTTTTTCTTGCTAGAGACTAGCAAGAAGTCGGTTGGGGGTTGTTGATAATAATCAAATTATTGCATTTTTGTTATGATTTAAATGTGGATATTTGTGTGAAAATTGTGTTTATTTGATTATTTAATCCACAAATATCATTTCACGGGTATTTCGTGTTTAAAGTGCAATTTCAGGTAAAATCATGATTTTGGATAAGTTTGGGACAAATTTCAATGATAAAGATTGAGTACAAATAAAAAGAAAACAAAGTTTCAAAATTTGGAATCCTGCCACCGACGAGAATCTTCTCGCCGGCGGCGAAAATCTTACAAAGAATACGACAAAAATCACGCAAGGAGCACGGGTTTTGGCAAATTCATCTCGCCGCCGACCAACATAGTCTCGCCATCGACCAAAGTAGTCTCGCCGTCGGCCAAGTGCATCTCACCACCTGCCACATTAATCTCACCACTGGCAAGAATTAGCGGAACCAAAATCGTAACTTTTCCAAAAATCTCGCCACAGCGAGAATAATATCACCGCCGACAAGTTTCGTCCAAAAACACATTTTTTATGTTGTTTTGTTCCAAAATTGCCCCCAAAACCCTAGATCTATATATACAATATGATGGAGAAAGAAGGCAACAACAGAAAGAATAGATCTGAGTCATTTTTGGAGAAAAAGCAATTTTGGAGAGAAAGTTTGGAAAAGCTTGAAGGATCATCACCATTATAACTAGTAAGTCTTCATCTTCAAGAGTTTTTCATCTCTTCTCCTTAGCATTCATATTCTGCATTTTATTTAGATTTATTATTCATAGATTTAATTGAGATAATATTTATTCTTATTTTCGTTATGAACTAATTTATTTTTGCTAAGGCTATGATGTAATTGAATCAAGAAAATCTGATTTCTTGTGTTATTGTTATGAGTATTTATTTCCATGTTTAATGCTTTTAAATTTCTGGCTAAAATTTAAATAATTTGTTGCATTATATTGAGACCAAAAAGAGATGTGTAATGAATACTTCTCGTGATAAATATCGTATGTTGAATGCGAGTGTGAGAACTAATGCATAATGTATGTAATTATTCTAGAAATTTCATAAATCGTAATGTGCTTGTTTGTTATTAAATCTTCATAAAAATATAATTGGTTTTCATAGATAAATAATTCTAATATAACTCAAGAAAGAGTATTAAGTAAATTTGGGTTTTTCAACCATCACTTTTAGCTTTGATTCTCATATAACATGACTTAAAATCAGATTGAATTGATTTAACGAAATCAAATACCTTAGCATTTTTAATCATTTATGAACATTAAATTTTGTTATTTACGTTTAGTTTTAAGTTAATTTGGTTCTTAAACAATTTCAACAATTAGGGTTTTCAAATAAAATTAGGATTAGTAAATTTCAATACTTAATAACACCATTCCTTGTGGGTTCAATATCCATACTTTTGTACACTTTATTACTTGAACAATTCGTACACTTGCAAAAATACGCATCACCTAGTATTGGTATCGGTGCCTACCGATGCCTAGTGTTGGTATCGGTGCCTACCGTTGCCTAGTGTTGGTATTGGTGCCTACCGATGCCTAGTGTTGGTATCGGTGCCTACCGATGCCTAGTGTTGGTATCGGTGCCTACCGATGCCTAGTGTTGGTATCGGTGCCTACCGATGCCTAGTGTTGGTATCGGTGCCTACCGATGCCTAGTGTTGGTATCAATGCCTACCGATGCCTAAACCATCCACTATTGATATCATACCATCTAAGTTGAAGATATATGTATTGTCTATCTGCACGATTGATCAATATACTACACCCTTGAATACTTTTACACGAAAGACATTCCAAAATGAAATGCTAAAAATTTAAAATATAAAGAACCAATAGCACATCACACCTAGTTATTTACAAAATCAAAAAGAGTTTGGCATCCTAATATTTTCATTTCATCATGTCGTGTTCAGTCCCATAGAATATGTATGACACTTAAAAAACTATTGGCAAACAATGGCTTGCCAAATAATATACAACTTACTTTAATACAACTACATATCATTAAATAAACCACAAACCTCAATTTAAAGCATCAACGGGTAATTTCATTTCACTATAATTCTTCATTTACCTGAATATTGAAGATTTTCACTTAAAGTGAGCAGGACAAGGCTGTTTTTTTTTACTCTAATACAACTCCTACAAGAAACATACTAATGAAAAATAAGCTTTATGGAGAAAACAAGGTGTGTTTTTTTCCTTTTAAATTTCAGCAACAACCTCTTTAATATCGATTCCTACATTAACCATTTTTGGTCACCCTGAAAGCCTTTCTGGTACTAAAAAAACAAAATCAGGGAAGATGCAAAATATACATCTTTTCAACATTTAATACAAGTAAGGTTACACACCTCAAATTAAATATTGATTGACAAAAAAGTTAAGGCTTTGTTTTCTCTCCATGTTACCTGCACAAAAGGCACGAGATGAGCTACTATTGACCAAAACACCTCACCCTTGGGTCTGATTCCCATTCATTAGGAAAGCTCTTATATTTAATATCCATATCTACATTATAAAAAATTATGTATAATTTCATTCCTGGCAAAAACAAAAAACTAGGACTTTTAGTACGATGACCAAATATACCCTTCCAAGCCAAAATAAACCATATTTAAGCATAAATCAAAACAATAAGTTACAAAAAAGAAAAATAACAAGAAATTGAAACCTACCTATGTGCATGGCGTTGAGAGCTTTAGGACGATCATGTGTTATTACCGCAACACCTTTTGGGTGAACAATTCCTTTGATGAACTCGTCCGCACCAACCATGATCGTGAAGGCACAGAATGATGAATTCTTAAGTCTTCATCAAAAACAAACAGATCTACATTTTCTATGCATGTTGAGTCTTTGCGTAAACAAGAATCACACTTAAAACAAATATTAGGAAACCTTTCAAATTTAAATTGTATCCAAAAACAATATTATCTTCCTTCAAATGAAAACAAATTTATAAACAACATTTTAATTGATTTATATATAAACAAAAATGGAAAAGCCAACTAAAAATCAAATAAATATACAATCTAGATAAGGGAAGTATATTAAGAGGCTTATAGAATACTTTACAGTTGAATAATGAACATGAAACAAGCAAAAAACCAAAACATAATAAACTATTTGAGAAATATAGAATTATTAATTTAGTAGATGAACTATTTGAGAAATATATAAATTCAAAGGAGACATTAATAATGAACATGGGCATGATAATGAAACTACCAACTAGGCAGCCAAGCTTGGAGGATAAAATGAAAGTGCTTCGAGAAATTGCTTCTGAGAAAGGCATTACTCTGCAACTTGAGGAAGCTCCTTCCTTTTCTACTGAGATATACAAGTTAAAATAGAGTATTATACTAAATAAAAGTACTATGATTTAATTCAAAATTTTGAAATATGCTCAATGCAGGACAAGGACAATAATCAAAATCAGTCAACAAGCCAACCTAGCAACTTGAGTGACAATGGATCAATGAATAATTTGCAAGTATTGCTAGAGGAGATTGTGAGAGATGATAAGTTTTTAGTTTCTATAAATGCAAGAAAGAAATACAAGGATGTTGTTGATGTAGCTCAGGCAGCTTTTGAGTCTACAGCTTATGTAGTAGAAGCTACAAGAGCAGCTGTGGAACTCTCTAGGTTTGGATCCCATGATCTCGATAATAATGATGTTCCAAGTTCTCTGTTCAAACATGAGGGTCCAACTTCTCCGTACAAACCCTCCCCTTTTCACTCTATTGTCATCTCTAAAACCCATCATTGAATACACACATCATTGTATACAATATAGTAAATAAGAAAACACAATATCAGAACACATATAGGAATTAGGAAATAAAGATACAATTTTAAGCTTCAAAGCATCACAAATATAGCAAGGGGAATTCCAGCATTTAATTCCCTGATCTGGTAACTTACCATTGCAAAATCTACAAAGGCTATACGAGTTGAGTGCATGTGATCTTCCAGAAGCCTCAAACGAGTGACCTAAAAGAAAAAAAGAAAGACAACGTTAAAAATAGAAACATAGTTATAGCCAAGAGCATCATACATACTCAAAAATTAATAGACAAACAAAATGATCTTGAAATCTCTGTACCTCACCATAGGCTGTTTCAAAAAAATTCTTCATTTTAGCTTGAGAAACCTGCAATTACAGAAATACATCTTCATGGTAAAGTCATTTGACTGCAGCCACTCTACGAGCATTATGAAGAACACTATTATGAGTTTAGAATACTGCAAATAAATTACTATGTTAAAGAAACAAGAATGGATCTGTAATAGAAATTACAGTAAGAAATTTACCCAAAGCTGGGTCACAAGATTAGAAATTGCTGTAATAAAATTACAGTAAGAAATATATACAGTAATGAATCTGTAATAGAAATCACAATATCACACATGCCTGGAGTTGGGTCGCGAATGATAACGAAGAAGAGATCAATTGGGTCAAGCAAAGGAGCGAGCCGGGGAAAAGGAAAAGGAAAAGAAAAAAATAGAAAGAAAAGAGGAAGAGGGAAAAACCCATGGATGGAGCTGCGCCCTGGTGGGGAAGGAAAAGAAAAGAAAAAGAGAGGTTAGGGTAAGGCAAGGATGGAGGAGGAAGGAGCTGCATGCTGGTTGGGAAGAAAAGAAAAAAGAGAGAGGCTAGGGTTACGTGCATGAAGATGGAGCTGCGTGCTGGTGGGGAAGAAAAGAAAAAAGAGGGAGGCTAGGGTTATGCGCGCGAGGATGGATACTGGTGGGGGAAAAGGAAAAGAAAAGAAAAAAGAGGGAGGGAAAAAGAAAAAAAGATGGAGGGAAGAAGGAAAAGGAGAGAGGAAGAAGGAAAAAGGAAAAAGGAAAAGGGGAAAAGGGAAAAAAATAGGGAAAAAAAAGGAAAAAAGAAAAAAAATTTAGAAGAGATCAAGAAAAAATCAGATATAAAAATTTGGTGAGTAGTATAAAAGAAATAAAATATATGAAATTAAATTAATAAAAAAATGAAAAAATTGTAAAGTAATTTTTGTATCTTTTTAAATGAATAATAAATAATATATTATTCAATTTTGATTTTAAAAAATTAAAAATATTATTATTTTAATTATGATCACGGTTATTTAATGATCGTAATTATATAAATTTATTATATTTAAATAATTTTAATAGTTTAACTTATAAATACAGTTACTATAAAATCAATTTATATGTATTTATTATAACTTTAATTTTTATAAAATCGTTATTAAAATTTTATAATCTCGATTTTTAAAGTAAGTGAGGTTAAATTTTTGAGATCATAAGATACTATTGTAATAACTATTTTTTATATGTGTTTCAATATGTTTAAGATGTATCTTAAAAATAACTTTTTATAATATTAAGTTTTTTAATAGATTTTGGATAATTAAGCATAAAAATATTTAACCTATTAGATTATTACTATTTTATATTTATATATATATATTAGGGTTGAACAGTGCAAGCTGCTGAATCTACAGTTTACTGCGAAAATAAAATAAAAAATAAGAAAAGGTGAACATGATAATGGCGGCAGCAGGAGCTAACAATTATATATATATATGCGTGGAATCTGTCAGCTAAGAATGAGAATTGATGGTTTATATATATATATATATATACGTGGAATCTGGCAGCTAAGAAAGAGAATTGAGAGTGGGACAGTGGCTATTTTGTATTTAGAGAATAAGGGATTAAATAAGTTAGTTAATATCAAATTAATATTATGTTAGATGTATTTATTAGTAAATTTTATATTTTTATTTTTATATAGTTTTTTTTTAATTATATTTTTATATGTTTAGATTAAATTATTTTACGTGTAATTATAATTATCTGATTTGATTATTAAATTTTAAAAAAATTATTTTTATTGAACTTAAACTTAATCTTTTTTCTCTACGAATTGTTAGTTGATATGATTTAAGTGGCATGTTTTGAATTATCTAGTTAGAATTATTCATTATTAAATTTATTATAGAATACATATAGACACTTCTACTTTTGTGATAACTCTTTTACAGTTGATTTGTGAACGTATCTAATTGGTGAGAAGTTTATTGGAAGTTGGTCTGGACATCACCTACGCTAATATTAGAAAATATGAAAACATAAGAAAGGTTCGTAAGTAAGGTATATTGGGACAATATCCTAGGGAGGGTAGCATAAAACCAAGTTTGTACTTGAAAATTTGATTTTTATAGTAAAAAATTTAGCGATCCAGTAGACCGGTGGTTTTTTTATTAAGTCATGATTATGGCATAGGTTGTTTTTACCTAAAAATATAATATGTTATTATTTCATTTTTACACTTTATTTTTACATGTTATTGCATAACTGACCTCTTTTTTTAGGTTATTAAATTATTAATTGATAAAGATCGAAAATAACCTATTTACTCCTTTAGGTTAATTAAGTCTATATTTTATAAACTTTCAACAATGAATTAACCTAATTACTTAATTATATGCTTGAATAATTCTATAAATTATGTATCTAAATGTTTTAAATCTATATTCTCATATTCTTATACGGCGTTGTTTTGTATATATTTGTAAGAGACAAAAATAAAATCAAGATATAACTAGAATTGTTGGTAGTCTGGTGAAGATATGATTAGTGTGCATCACATGTCAAAAAGATAGGATAAGTTGCGATGGTTAAAAGGATAAGATAAGCTGTGATAGGAATAAGTTGCAAAATACATCTATTTCCTCTTTAAGCTAATTCACCTATCAAATAAAAATCCATAAATGTCCCCAAAAAATCTAAAAAATTAATATTTTTTAAATAAAAATAATAATTTTAACTCATTATAATAAAATATATATATATATAAAGGAATTGATATTTAAAAATTTTGTATAAAATAGCACTCATCTCTTTGAAATTTTTTTATTTTTATGTATTTTATTTTATTTTGTTTTTATGCACTTTTAGTTTAGTCATTTTTGTTTTTGGATGTTATTGTATTTTATGTTTTTTACATTTAGTGTAATTTTTTTATTTTAATTTATTTTATTTACTATTTATGTGAACCATATTTATTTCATTTAGAAGTGTTATATATATAACCATTTGTTAAGATGTGATTAATGCACCTAACTTACTACATCATTACTTATCATATTATGCTAAGATAAATGGGTGACTTTTCTTTCCTTTATCTTTATCTTTTATTTACTTTTTATTTAGGTTCATTTTTAGTAATTTGGGAATATTTAGGTTCAATTTTGATTTATTTATTTTTGTAAAATTATCATGTTTCTGGTTGATTTAAAGTAAATGATGGAATCTTTGTACTATTTGATTGATATCTTAAAGATGTCATGGAATATTATGAAAATTAGTTTTTTTATTCATAGTTTGCGTTTCATGCTTAGATGTAGAGATATAGATAAACTTAAATTGATGTTTAGGAATCAAATAGTGGATGCTACCTTTTGAAAATATTTTGAGCCTATATTTTTTTATACTTAGTGGTAATATTTTTTTACTCATTTAAACACTATTTTTACTATTTCAAATTATTAGGCGATCTCTATAGGTTTTGTATTGAATGTTAGGATTTTAAACATCTGATGAAGAATCATACACTTATTTGTATTACTTAGATTGAATGATTTGAGTAAAATTTAAAATGTATGCCTATTTCATTCATGCTTGGCTTCCAAAAAAGAGATATATTTAGGGTTACTTAAAGTCAACACAACAAGAGCCAAAAATTAGTCAACAACAAGAGCCAAAAATTAGTCACTCACCAAATGCACATATGTTCAAGGATCCACTCTCTAATATATATATATATATAAAGAGTATAAAAAAAGAGAGAAAAATAAATAGTATAACTAAATACTATGACCCTAAAAAGAAAAAAATAGAAAATAAATCTCCTTGAAATCTATCCATTTTCATTTATTCTAAGGCATATATTTGAGCTTTTTACTTCGTAATTTTAATCGATGCATGAGAATAGTACTGATATTCTTCATAAATCCTATCAATAGATTCCTTTCATGATATCAATGTTACATACTTTTTGAGTTATTTCTTATTTAATCATATGCAACCTATTTGCTTGCTTCTTTACATAACTTTTATTCGCATATATATTTGATGGGTGCTTAAACCCATAAGATCAGTGTAGTATTGAGAGTATGACTTGTAAGGATTAAAGCAAAGCGAATTCAAATTCCTAACACTGATATTGAATGAGTCAAGATATGTCTCTCTTTTTTTTGTAACAGTCATGCACGAATGAGATAAAAGCATATACTATCAATTTCTACTCAAATCATTTAATCTAAGCAAAAATAATAAAAAAAAATATACGATACTCTATTAAGATGAGAAAAAATTCATACATTCAATATTAATGCCTATAGAGATCATCTAAGAATTTGAAGAAATAAGAAATGTGTTTGGAGTAGAAAAAATATATATTTTACTCTCAATAAGGGAAATTAGGCTCAAATTATATCTCACAAAAGTAGTCTCCACTAAAACAAATTCATAAATACCGATTTTGGGTTTAATATAATTTCTACATCTTATCAAGAAATACTAGTTATGACAAAAATTAACTAATTATCAAAAATAATTACATAATATTTCATGATATGTTTTCAAAAATTAATCTAACAGTACAAAAGACTTAACTATTTACTTAAATTTGATTTAAAGAAATGATAAATTTTTGGGAGAACTTTTTTTTTTTTTTTAATTCCAAAATTACTAAATCACACAAAAAAAAATAAAACCAAACACAAAAAATGAAGATGTGAACATAAAAAAGAAAAAATTAATAATATTTGTTTTTTTTTGAAATTTTTTTTTTAATTTTTAAATTGTTAAATCTTTTTTTTTCTTTTCTAATTAAGCATGGTAACTTTTCACCACCCCCAACCTAGAACTTACATTGTCCTCAATGTAACAATTGTAAATTAAAGATAAAGAGAAAAGAGAAGAAAGATTACCTATTTGTTGAGAATGTGTAAGTAGTAATGGAGAAATGCAGGTGCATTCATCATATTCATCATTAAAGTGTATACTGAATGATTCTTTGTGAACTTCTAACAACTCAACAAATATTTTTAGTTTTAACAATTTAAAAATTATTCACATATAATTAAACTAAAATAAACAATAAAATTAAGTATATAAAACAAATAATAAAAAATTACCTAAAATGATGGGTTGCCTCCCATCCAGCGCTTAGTTTAACGTCTTAGCAAGACGTAACTTGGGGATTGTCTTTTAAGTAAACTCAATGTCCCCTCATCATTGAGTCAATCAAACCTACAAGTAAGACAAGATTGTCTACCTATACTATTTCAAACATGCCCTATTGATTTTTAAATTTTTTTTCTGTACTAAAAACTAGGGACATGCTTGAGGGTTTTAGATAACCCACATCTAGGTGCAAATCAAATAATTAAGGCATCAAAACACAATTGTACCTAGATCAAACAAAGAAAATAACTCTTGAGATTGCAATTAAAACTTTAAAAATTTGGAGATAGTTTCAGATTTTTTTTTTGTTTTTTTTTTGTTTTAAGTATAATATCTAAGTTAAAATAACATAATTAGTATTAATCAAGAGTGCTACCAGGAAAGAATGGTGGGGCAAAGGCTCCTTAAAAATCATCCTTCTAGACAGAGCAACGTTCCCAAGAAAGACTAGTGGCACAAAGACTTCCAAGAACTAGTCTCCTAGACAGAACTCCCTTAGATCTTTACTTTTCATGCTATTAAAATTAAGTTAATTAAGTTAAGTTAGGTTAAAATTTAAGTTAATTAAGTTAATAAAAAAATAGGTTAATTAAGTTAATTAAGTTAATGAAAATCTAAGTTAATTAAGTTAGTAACTTAAATTAATATAAGTTACTAAATTAAGTTACTAAAACCTAAGTTAATTAACTTAAACGAAAATTAAGATAAAAAAATAGTTAAAAAAAACAAAATTAAAAAAAAAACCTAAAATAAAATAAATTGAAAAAGTAAAAGAAAAAAAATAATTTTAAATTAAAAATTAAGCTAAAAATAAAATAAAATAAAAAATAATTAAAAAATAATAATAATAATAATAATTGAAAAAGATAAAAGAAAAAAATAAAAGAAAGAAAAAACATAAAATAAATAAATAAATAAATAAATAATTGAAAATAAATTTTTTTATTTATTTTTATTTATTTTTATTTATTTTTATTTATTTTTATTTATTTTTATTTTTTATTTTTTATTTATTTTATTTATTTTTTTTATTTAATTTAAAATTTATTTACTTTTTTTTTATTTCAAATTTCAAAATTCAAAATTATTTTATTATTTATGCTATAATTTTTTTTATGAAATTTTAAATTTTAAATTTTTTTTTATTTTTCACAAACAACAAAAAATTTTATTTTTTTTATTTTTTATTTATTAATTTAATTTAAAATTTATTTACTTTTTTTTTTACTTCAAATTTCAAAATTCAAAATTATTTTATTATTCATGCTATAATTTTTTTTATGAAATTTAAAATTTGAATTTTTTTTTATTTATTATGAAATTGAAATTTGAATTTTTTTTTTATTTTTTTTATTGTTTTTTTTTAAATAAAAAAAAATCACAATTATTTAAACACAAAAAGTTTTTAAAATTTTGATAAATAATTTAAAAACGCTATTCCTTCCCCGGCAACGGCGCCAAAAACTTGATCAGGGCAGAACCGACATCGCCGATCCTGCCCGTTACTTTGGTTTTATCTATTTATAAAACTCTCGCAAGTGCACGAATCATTTCGTAGAAAATGATAAGTATACTTCCAAGGTCGATCTAAGGAAGGAATGTATGTGGTTTTTAATTTATTATTCAAACTTTTAAAAACGAAATTAAATCCTAAACATCCTGTCACGATATTTTGTGGTTTTGTGTTTTTAATCTACTTACATAAAAATAAACATAGATTCAATAAACATTTATGCAAATTTTATTATTTATAATGGTGGAGTATTTATGGATATAATAATTAAGTTAATTATGCTTGCTCATATTAATTAGGTTATTAAAGATATGATTTGATATTTATTGATTCTCTCTTTTTTATATGAATACCACCTTTGGTGGGGTTAGATATTCTTTATTAACTAAACAAATCAATTAACACCTATGGGTGGGGTTGATAACTAATTTGGTTAATTAAATTAATTTCTTTTTCTAAGAGATTGAAAATGAACCATTTAAATGCCACCTTTGGTGGGGTTAGACAGTTTAAACTTTATTCAAGGTGTCCAAATTAAACCTAAGAATTTAGTTATCCGAGTACTAACTTTCAAGTTTTAAAACCACTACCGAAAACATGTTGTCAATACATTTTCAGATAATAATTCTTATAAAAACTTTTGAAATAGAGCTTCACTCTAACTACCGGGCGATTGTACCATCAAATAAAAAAGCACTACTCTAAATCAGACCGGATAACTAAACCTTAAAATCTAATTTTCAGGTTTAAGTTTGTAATGAAAAATAATATATTTCTCTCTAACATTCTTAATATAAAATCTTGAATAAAAACAAAATCAATTCATTTTTGAGATTTTTACCTATTTAATATTTCGCAAGCATAACAACGTTATTATTACATCATGTTTACTAAGCGGCCACGGCCTGATTAAATTTAACCACAGACACATTAAATATAACATGTAACAATAAAGCATAAAAAATAACTGTAAAGAAAATAAAATCCTTACAGAACTTCGATGCTATTTCCGTTCCTGGAAAACCTCCAAGCGGAATTTGCACTCCCATTTATTGAATCAAAAAGCTAATAACTTACAAAAACATAACTAGTTCTTCCCAAAAAGGGAAGAACTCTAAAACTAAGAGAAATTAACTAAGAAAAGCTAAAAACTAAGAAAAACTAAAAAATCTAAGAAAAGAGAGAAAGAAAGAGAGAAGAGAATGTGTTTTGAGGTGTGTTTAGAAGTGAAGGGAAGGGGGGTATTTATAGGTGAGGATGGAGAGAAAAAATGAGTGAAAAAATGTTAAAAAAATGTGAAAACGCGTAGTGCAAATGCTGAGGTCATTGATGACGTCAGCATGACGTCATGGGGCGGCTGCACGTGAAAAATGGGGCAAAATGAGCGTCGGCGCGCACGGAGACTGAGCCTTGATGGCGGGCGGACGTGGGGCGTCGGCGAGCGGTGAGGCGGTCTTGGCACGATTTTCTCCTTTTTGACATTTTTGACCTTTTTGACCCATTTTATCCAATTTTTCCATATTTATTGACCTTTCCCCATTTATTTATTAATATATTTGTGATGTATTGCTTCCAATATTCCTCTTTGAGTCTTTAAGTTACGTTTTTAAGCCAAAATACCTGAAAAACAATAAAAATACCCGTGATTCAGAAAAAGACAAATATATATAAATATATGATAAAACATATAAATATATATATATATATATTAATCAATTAATGTGCATAAAATCATGGTTATTTTAGTGCTTTTTGAGCACTCATCAATGAACACCATCTATGAGATGCAACAATTATAACTCTCCTAATCTGTGACATAGTTTTGTCTTTAGGTCATTAGAAGCTGCGAAAGAAGACACACCAAGGGACATGGAAGACTAGAGCTCTCTTTCATTTATTTTATTTTATTTTTTCATTTTTATTATTTAATGTAATTTTTTTTATTTTAATTATTTTGGGATTTTTTTATGATATTTAGTTAAACCTCTTAACTTTATGATTTTGTTGGTAATGTTATTATTTGTAAGATACATTTTAATTCTCGATATATGTCAGAAAATACTAAATATGATGAATTGAGAATGTGAACAATGCTCAAAATAGCCTGATGAGTGCTCAAAAAGCACTAAAATTACCATAATTTTATGCACATTAATTGATTTAAACTATATATATTTATATGATTTTATCATATATTTATATAAATTTGTCTTTTCCGGAATCACGGGTATTTTTATTGTTTTTTAAGGTATTTTTGCTTAAAAACGCAACTTAAAGACACAAAGAGGAATACTGGAAGCAATGCATCACAAATATATTAATAAATAAATGAGGAAAGGTCAACAAATATGGAAACATTGGACAAAATGGGTCAAAAAGGTCAAAAATGTCAAAAAGGAGGAAACGCGCACGGAGCCGCCCGGCCTTGGCAAGGTGCCCAAGACGTCCCAGGACCGTGCTCGCAGCTCCCCACTCCCGTGCACACCGCGACGCGCAAAGATGCCCGATCACAAGACGCCAGACTCTCCAACGCACGCGCCGCGCCATCCCAAGATCCGCACGCGGCCATTTCACGCGTCATGCTGACATCATCAAATGACATCATCAATCACTACTCCGCATTTCCACCATTTTTTAACATTTTCTCACCCACTTTTTCTCTCCATCCTCACCTATAAATACCCCCTTTTCTTCACTTCTAACCACACCTCAAAACACACTTCTCTCCTCTTTCTTTCTCTCCATTTCTTAGTTTTTAGTTTTTCTTAGTTTTTAGTTAGTTTTTCTTAAAAAGAGAAGAACTCTAAACCTAAGAAAAACTGACTAAAAACTAAGAAAAACTAAAAAAAACTAAAAATTAAGAAATGGAGAGAAAGAAAGAGGAGAGAAGTGTGTTTTGAGGTGTGGTTAGAAGTGAAGAGAATGGGGTATTTATAGGTGAGGATGGAGATAAAAAGTGGGTGAAAAAATGTTAAAAAATGGTGGAAACGCGGAGTAGTGATTGATGATGTCATTTGATGACATAAGCATGACGTGGGGGGTGGCTGCGCGCGGATTGGGGCGCAGATGGCAGCGGCGCGTGCAGAGTGGATCTGGGGCGCGCACAGGCGCGCGCAGGTGCGCGCAAGAGTGGGAAGCTACGCGCGCGGTCTGGGCGGCTCCGTGCGCGTTTTCCTCCTTTTTGACCTTTTTGACCCATTTTGTCCAATGTTTTCATATTTGTTGACCTTTCCTCATTTATTTATTAATATATTTGTGATGTATTGCTTCTAGTATTCCTTTTTGTGTCTTTAAGTTGCATTTTTAAGCAAAAATACTTGAAAAACAATAAAAATACCCGTGATTCCGAAAAAGACAAATTTATATAAATATATGATAAAATTATATAAATATATATATTTTTAATCAATTAATGTGCATAAAATTATGATAATTTTAGTGCTTTTTGAGCACTCATCATAGCCATAATTTTCCATTGCAAGGTAAATTTTCTCTTTGTCTATTCTCTTTACATGCATTGGAACATTGAAGATAATGTAGATCTTAGGTTGGGAGTAAGAAAAGTCCCTTTTGTATTTTTGTTGAGAGTTCAAACAAAACTTCGAGCCAAAATTTTCAAAATTTTTATTTTTATTTTGAGTCAATTTTTACTTCTTTTGATTGTGTGTTTAGATTCAATTTAAACTTCAATGATAGGAATGTGATTGTGATAACTTTAATATCTAGAGGACTCTAAGTTTTATTTTAATTAAGGAGTGATTTGAATGTGAATTGAATCTAGTGTGAAATTCTTATGGTTGGTGGTAAGAATGATTGAGTAATCTATGTACTTATGATTTTTTGTGTATGAATGTTTCATAAACATCTTTGAGGTCACAACAAACTCTAGAACTTACATTGTAAATCACTTAAGATAGGTACATAATACTTAAGAGATGATTTAGGCCATTTTTGGACCGTTTGAGCCTTTGTAAGCCCACTACTTATTTGTGTCATTAGTAATCCTTTGAGATTATAAAGTAAACATGTAGTCTTTTATTAGGCTAGCTTGTTATAACTCACCTCTTTTATGAGCCAAAAAAGTACATTATCCTACCCTTTTAATTCCTAAAAGAACTTATCATGAACTTATTTAGTACGAATCTTCCATGGAATAGAAAAAGTAGTAATGAGAGGAGAAGAAAGAGATTACAACCCAATAATATATGGAAAAAATAGGTTGGGTTGTAAATAATTTTTTGGGACTTCAAAAGAATGGGAGGTTACGACATGTAATATTTTAGCTATATGTATACTCTAAATTTTTAAATTCAAATAATAATAATAATAATAATAATTTGGGTCAAGGGATGCAGTGATATATGAAAGAAATAAAATGGGTAATACATTAATTGTGGATGAAGAGTGATTGAATGAGTGGGTAACACTTGAAGTTAACTTAGTACTTAAAATCAAATAATTGTGTTTGAGTTCTCTTGCTTTGTGACTCATCTTCCCATTTTTTTCATAATCCCACACCTTGGCCTAACATTTTAACCTTGATAAATACCTATTGATCTAAATTAGTATGACCATTCTATTTTAGTGGAGAGTGAATTGAAAAGATAAGCCTATAGGGGTTGTGACTACTATGCACACACATCATATTTGCATAATCCAGAGACCAAGAATTTGAATTTTGTCCTATGAATCTAATGTATAAGATTATCTGGTATGCAGAGTATAGCTTTATGGTTAGATGGATGTCTAAGATTTGATCACAAAAGTGAAATCAATATTTCAATTAGTCTTTGATGAAGAGTGAGATTTAGATAATCTATGTATTGAATTTACGGGCGATCTTTGAGACAAATGTATAACTAATTCGATAGTAATGCCTTTGTTTATTTTTCTTTTTTTTATTTCTTATAGTTATTTAATTTATTTTAGTTGTGATATTTGTGGGTATCATATATCAAAACTCTCATGAAAACTAAAAGTTTGTTGCATATACTAAATACAACTGTGTTGTTCTACTAAAATGATATAGGTTAGGTAAGGATAGGTTTATTTGCTCTCGTTTTGAAAGAAACTTTGGTCACTTATCTTACTAGAGACTAACAAGAAGTTGGTTAGGAGTTATGATACGTGCCTAAAATGCACGCATATCTTGTGATTAATTGGGGCTAAAGGAATGAATTAGTTTTAATATTATATTTCTACCTAAGTATTTTATGAATTGTGTTTTCAAAATCACAATGTATGTTTTGATATATTTCAGATACTTTGGGACATTAAAAGCTCCAAATGACAAAGGATAGAAAAAATCCTCATAATTATTATTCATTGGAAGACTTGAATGCAAATATTTGTAAAAAATACATTAAAGAGGGGTCAAAAAGTGAAAGTGGAAAAAATATGAGCATGTCGTAGCATAATCCTTTCATATGGAATTTCATAGAACCAGAAACACGGTCGTGCCATAGTGTGAGTCTAAGGGCACCACAACCCACACTCTTAGATTTGCATTAAACACACTAGATTTTCAATATCCTTATCCCAATTGTTCCAAATTTATTAGCTTAGAATTCTAATTGTTTTAGGTTTCTACAACCCTAATCCTAATTACATTGTAACTCTTATATTATAATTATGTAACTAGGGTTAACCACAAAATAGGAGATTCAGACAATATTTACAAAAAAATACAATTAGGTCTGTAGAGAATTTGGAGGCTAGAGGCAATATAGGATTCAAATAAGAAATTAAGGAGTGGAGATCAACCATAGACGTTAGTCATTAGATTATTCTTCTTCTCTTCCTTGATCTTTTTATTTTTTTAATGATTTTAATTATGATTTTTTTCAGAATACATGCCTGGTTAATTTATTTATACGATTATGGTCAATTTCCAAGTTTTGGACTATGGTTAAATTAATATAACACCATGAGGAAGTTTTAGATTCAATCCTTGACTTTTGATGTGTTTGAATTTATCTTTGAATGTCATAACTATGCATGTATGAATTAGAGTGATCAATAAATTTATTGCACAAATATGTTTAATTCTAGTTTATGATTTTGGTATGTAATCTTTAATATTCATATTCAAAGTGGTACCTTATAGCCGCGTGACAAGTATGATTGAACACCTTCGTTAAAGGTTATCAATGGTTATATTATTGCATTGTTTAGTTATCTCATTTTTAATTGCAATAAATGTACTAAATCTAGTAAGTGTATGATAAGCAGAACCGACATTGGTTAGCAATATCAATCCTGCAAATACTTTGGTTTCATATTTGTAAAACTCTCGCAAGTTCACAAATAATTTTATAGAAAAATATAAGTATACTCCCAAGGTCAATCTAAGGAAGGAATATATATATAGTTTTTAATTTATTATTCAAAAAAGAATATATGTAATTTTTAATTTATTATTCAAACTTTTAAAAACAAAATTAAATCTTAAACATCTTGTCACGATATTTTGGTTTTGTGTTTCCTAATCTAATAACAAAAAAACATAGATATGGATTCAATAAACATTTATGCAATTTTTTATTATTTACAACAATGAAGTATTTATGGATATAATAATTAAGTTAATTATGCTTGCTCATATTAATTATGTTATTAAAGATATAAATTGATATTTATAAATTCTCTTTTTTTATAAGAATACCACATTTGGTGGGGTTAGGTATTCTTTGTTAATTAAACAAATCAATTAACACCTATGAGTGGAGTTGATAATTAATTTAGTTAATTAAATTATTATTTTTATGAGATTAAAAATGAATTATTTAAATATCACCTTTAGTGAGGTTAGATATTTTAAACTTTATTCAAGGTTTTCAAATTAAACATAAGAATTAAATTATCCGAGTACTAACTTTAAAGTTTTAAAACCATTACTAAAAATATGTTATTAATACATTTTTTAATAATATAGTTCTTATAATTTTTTTTGAAATAGAGCTTCACTTTAACTATCGGACGATTCTACCAATAAATAAAACAACACTTCTCTAAATCAGACTGAATAATTAGACCTTAAAATCTAATTTTTAGATTTAAGTTCATAATAAAAAATAATATATTTCTCTCTAACATCCTTAATATAAAATCTTGAATAAAATCAAAATATATTTATTTTATAAAAATGTTTTATCTATTTAATATTTCACCGATATAACAACGTTATTATTATATCATATTTACAAATAGCTAGCCATGTTAAATTTAATCATAGATAAATTAAACATAACATATAAGAATAAAACATATAAAATAATTGTAAAGAATTCATTTTAAAATTATACCTTAAAAGAATCCTTACATAACTTTGATGCTAATTCTATTACTGGAAAACCTCCAAACGGATTTGCATTTCTATTTATTGAATCAAAAACTAAAAATCGATAAAAGCATAGCTAGTTCTTCTCAAAAAGAGAAGAACTTTAAAACTACGGAAACTTTCAAGAGAGAGAAATCTAGAATGAGAAAGAGTTGAGAGAATTGTGTCTTAAGGTGTGTTTTTTACAATGGGGGATATGGGCTTTTTATAAGTGAGAAAAAAGCTAAAAAAGTGGGAAAATATCTTAAAACATGATGAAAAACATATATTAGACAAGCTCACATACGTGTGGGGCGTTGACGCGTGCGATCGGGAGGGATTCATAGCCAAAAATGTGCTGATATGGGCAAGATTCGTTGAGTGGATGGGTGTTAACGCAGGCGCTGACGTACATTGGATTTCGGCATGATGCGTGCACAGCTGCATGCAAAATTGTAGTGTGAATGGATATGGCTATGTGTGGACTTTCATCATGATGCATGCGCGGCTGGACAGTTTTGTCTATTTTTTCATTTGTTTTACTTTTTCTCATGTTTTTCTTAACATATTTGTGATGTATTACCTTCAGTATTATTAGTCGTATCTTTAAATTATTTTGGAAGCAAAAAATACCTATAAAAACAATAAAAATACCTATGATTCTAAAAATTTAAATTTATATAAAAATATGATAAAATCATATAAATATAATCTTTTTAATCAATTAAAGTACATTAAATTATGATAATAAAGAAGGTCAAATTCTAGTCTCGTAGAAAGAAGAGACAAGTTCTAAACTTGACAAACCTTCGGAAAAACTCATTGGGAAGTCATGTGAGAAGTTACACTTGCTTAGTCAATTCAGAAATTTACAAGGTCATTTCATTACCAGAGCCAACTTCATTGACTCTTGCTCTCCTTCTTCTGGTACTTCTTTGTTGGGAATTAGAACCCAACAACTCATAGAGACTATAGGTTTCCTCTACGATCTTCTCTCATAAAGCTCCTGTAGCAGCATTATCAACCATGTAATGACTCTACAATTTCAATCCATCATAAAAGAATTGATTTTGTAATTATAATGGAAAGCTATGATGAGGACATTGAATGAAAATGATTTTGAATCTTTCCCATGCTTCATGAAAGGGAACTTTATCCATTTGATAATATGTTTCTTTCTTCGTCCTTAGATCCTACCTATAAAATTTTCATAGATTGCCTCCCAATTTCTTAGAGAACCTGATTGTAGAGTAATGAACCATGACCAAGCTTTATCCTTGAGAGTGTAAGGAAAACACCTTATCCTAAGCTGGTCTTCATCAATTTTCTACAGTGGAAAGGTTTGGACAATAGAATAGAATTCTCTAATGAAATGCAAAAGGTCTTTATTAGGGATACTGTAAAAGGAAGGTAATAAAGAATAATTAATCTTTTTAAATTCATAGTTCCTTGTAACCTCTTGCAATTGTATGCCAGAAATTGCATTGCCAATGATTGGCATTGCATAGTCCTTCATCATTTTCTACCTATCTCCAACATCTCCCATGGCTACTTGTAGTTGAAATTGATCCTCCTCCTCTTGTGTATCTAGCTCCTAAATTGAAAAATAGTTTAATTCTCTAAGAAATATTTCTCACTTGACAAAATGTATAGGCTTAAAAAAGATGAAAGATGTAGAGAGCCTAATTTTTATTATTTATTTATTTATTTATTATTATTATTTGTAATGCAAAATTTAAAGAATGGACACAATTTTTGAAACTAATTATTTTATATTATTTCATATGAATTTTGTTACACACATTCCTAAAATAAAAACAAAATAAAACAAACTAAAAGAAAGGAAAATACAATAATGGGTGACCTCCCTCTTAGGAGTAAAATATATCGTCTTCTAGTAAGACGTTGCTTGGAGATTTTGGAATGAAAAACTCAATGTCTCTTTTTCATTGAATTTATTTGATTCAATTTGACCATTTAGTTAGCCTTTTATTTGTTTTTGTAAATGCTCAGCTAACTGTTCCACTTTGACTTCCATCTTTTTGATAGAGGCTTTTACAGAGTCTAATTGTTGATTGGTTTTATATTGGCTATCTCTATAGACTTGAATAAAAGAATTCAAGTTTTCCTCTAGGATTGGTTTACTGGGAAGGTTTCTTGGAATGGGCTGGTGGAATTGTAGGCCTGATAGATTTGAGCTTTTTGAGAAAGAAGGGTTGTTTTGCCTTTAGGAGAAGTTGGGATGATTTCTCACCCTGAGATTGTAGGTATTTGAGTTGGGGTTGAATCTTAGTCTCTGTTGATATACTCCCAAAACATTAACCAGTTCAAGTCCAATTGGTGTTTCTCCTTGATATGGAAACGCTTCAGTACCATGTCCTATGTTGCTACACAAACCACAATGTTCATTATTGGTATTAGTTTGTGTAGTGAGAAGGGAAACTTTCTTGGCCAATTTAACAAGTTGTTGTTGAACTTCATTACTGGAATCAATTTCATGAACTCTAGCTCTTCTCACTCGTGAGCTTTTTTATTGGGAATGTGCATCCAATATCTCAAAGAGTTTGTACATATTTGAAGTTGTCTTCTCTCCCATAGCTCACCCGGTAGCATTATCAACAATGAACTAGCATTGCTACATAAGTCCATCATAAAAGAATTGGTTTTGCAACTATAGGGGGAAGTTATGATGGGACATTGAGTGAGGAACAGTTTAAACCTTTCCTAGGTTTCATGAAATGGTTCTCTTTCCATCTGAGAGAAAGTGTAATCTTTGCTCTCAGCTCTCATGTGTTTTGGTTAGAATAGTATTTTCCTAGGTATTTGTTGTAAACATCCTTCTAAGTCATCAAAGAACCTGGAGGGAATAACATCAATCAAGCTTTGACCTTGTCCTTCAATGTGTAGGGAAAACACCTCATTATAAGCTGATCCTCATTTAGAATATCGAGGGGGAAAGTTTGGACTGTGGCATAGAAATCCCTAATGAAGGAATGAAGGAAAGAAAATCTTCATTAGATAGCCCATAGAATGAAAGAAGCATGGAAAAATGAATGTTTTTCAAGTCATAATTTTGAGCAACCTCACCTAGCTAGATAGAGGTAGTTATCGTGCCAATTACTAGCCATTCAAATGCTTTAATGGTGGTTCCCCTAACATGTAGGTTTTATCCCATTTCTATTGGTTCCAGTAGAGGATTAAGGCTTGGTTTTTTGTTTGGCTCAAAAATAAGATGATGGTTAGAATCCAACCTTGTGAACAATTGTTTAAATTTATGAATATTATCTATGTGTGCTGTAAGAGGGTTTCCTAAGGATCTCCTACCATCTATAGACTAGTGAAAGTGTAAATTTAAAACACCTGTCAATTAAAGAGGAAAAGAATGATAAAATAACTATACAAAAGTTTAGAGAAAATAAAAATACTAAATAAAGAAGTTAAGTTAAATAACATAATTAGTATTAATCAAAAGTACTCCCATGAAAAAATGGTGAGGCAAAGCCTCTTTCAAAACCATCCCCCTATACAGATCAACGTTCCCAAGAAAGACTAGTGGCACAAAGGCTTCCAAAAACTAGTCTCCTAGACATAATTTTCTTAGATTTTTACTTTTCATGCTATTACACAGTTAGTTTTTCATTTTATTTTATAATTTTTTTAGAAAAGAAAATAATTAAATAAATTAAAGTTTAATTTTTTTAATTAAAAATCCAAAATTAATTTTATTTTAACACAAATAAATAAATAAAATGACAATTATTTACAACACAATTTTTTTTCAAAATTATGATAAATAATTTAAAAAAAGATATTCCTTCCCATGCAACGGCACCAAAAACTTGATGAGACAAAACTGACATCTAGTTAGTAATACCTATCTTCAAATACTTTGGTTTTATATTTGTAAAACTCTCACAGATGCACAAGTCATTTTATAGAAAATGATAAAGTATACTCCCAAGGTCCATCTAAGGAAGGAATATATTTTGTTTTTAAATTTTATTCAAACTTTTAAAAATGAAATTAAATCCTAAACATCCTGTCACGATATTTTGATTTTTGTTTCCTAATATAATGACAGAAAAAAATAAACATAGATATTAATTCAATAAATAATAATGTAAATTTTTATTATTCATAATAATGGAGTATTTATGGATATAATAATTAAGTTAATTATGCTTGTTCATATTATTTAGGTTATTAAATATATAAATTGATATTTGTTGATTTTTTTCTTTTTGGTATGAAAGTGTCCTTAGACAGGGCCCAAATTCTTTTGTTTAATATTAATTGAATAATATCCTTAGGCGAAGCCTATTAATTAATTAAGTATTAAATTTCAACTTTGTATCTAGAAAAATAGTAAACCATCTAATCACATCTTTAGGCGGAGTAAGTTAATTATACTTTATTCAAGGTATCCAAATTAAACCTAAGAATTTAATTATTTGAGTACTAACTTTCAAGTTTTAAAATTATTACTAAAAATATATTGTCAATACATTTTTAAATAATAGTTCTTAGAAAAAACTTTTGAAATAGATCTTCACTCTAACTACCGAGCGATTGTACCAAAAAAAATAAAAGAGCACTACTCTAAATCAAAAATAATAATTAACCTTAGAATCTAATTTTTAGATTTAAGTTTGTAATGAAAAATAATATATTTCTCTCTAACATCCTTAATATAAAATCTTGAATAAAAATAAAATCAATTTATTTTATAGAAATGTTTTACCTATTTAATATTTCACAAACACTCATTATGATAATTTCTCTCCTCTATTCAGGAATCAAATGCTTGAAAGATTAGTTTGGCATTTATTCTTTTGCCTTCTAGATGGATATTTCAACTATAATCATATCATCGTAGCACCCAAAGACCAAGAAAAGAATACCTTCACATCTTTATAGATGATTTCATGATCTTTGGAAACTTTGGTGAGTGTTTACACTATCTCTCTCTAGTACTACAAAGATGTGAAGAAACTAACTTGATTTTAAATTAGGAGAATTTCCACATCATGGTACATGAAGTTATTATCTTGGGCTACAAAGTCTCAACTACGAGTATTGAGGTGGATAGAGCTCAAATAGAAGTGATTGAGTAGCTACCACCACCTACTAATGTAAGAGGAGTTAGGACTTTTCTTGGGCACGCGAGCTATTATCTTATATTTATCAAAGATTTTTCCTAAGTCTCTAAACCTTTGTGCAATCTATCAAAGAAAGTCGTGCCATTCAAACTTGATTATAAATTTTCAGAGCATTTTGAGTGCTTAAAGAGAAATTAGTGTTAATAATAGTTATAGTGGCACCATATTAGAGCAGGCCCTTTGAGTTAATATGTGATGTAAGTGAATTTTATATTTGTGATATTTTGGGGTTGCAAAGAGACATGCCATATATTATGCAAGTAAAATGCTCAATGATGCTCAAATGAATTATGCCACTAAAGAGAAGGAACTTTTAACCATTGTATATACCTTTCAGAAATTTAGGTCGTACTAGTTGGGACCAAGGTGATTGTCTATATAGACCATTATTTAATAAAATACCTCATGATAAAGAAGGATGCCAAATCAAGACTGATTAGATATGTTCTCCTTCTATAAGAGTTTGGCTTGGAAATCTATGATAAACGAGGGATAGAAAATTAGGTGATAGACCATCTATCTAGATTGGAGAGGGAAGTTAATATGGATGACAATATGGTGATTGGGAATCTTTCTCAAATGAGTGACTTCTTTCAATGGCTTAAATTGACATCTTATGGTATGTAGACATTGCAAACTTCTTGGGTTCTAACATCTTTCCACCTGACCTCACATGGCAACAAAAGAAGAAATTCTTCCATGGTGTAAAATAATATTTTTGGGATGAGCCTTACCGCTACAAAGAATATAGTGATGATATTTTAAGAAGGTGTGTCCCTTATGATTAAAGTTGGAAGTATTCTTCATCATTGCCAAATCTTAGACTATGGAGGCCACTTTGGAAGCACAAAAAAAGAAACTAATGTACTTCAATCTAGTTATTTTTTTCGTATGATGTTTAGAGATTCCTACCTTTATGTAAAGACATGTGATAAATGCCAAAGTATAAAGTAATATTTTCAAAAGAGATGAGATGATCCTATATAATAATACTTAAAGTAGAGTTGCTTGATGTTTGGAGCATTGAATTCATAGGACCGTTCCCTTTGTCCTTTGGTAACCAATATATATTAATAGTATGAATTATGTATTAAAGTGGTAGAAGCCATAGCCAACAATAAATGTGATGCCAAAGTTGTCATGAAATTTTTGAAGAAAAACATTTTTACTAGGTTTGAAACACCTAGGATTATCATTAGTGATGAACGTAGTCAATTTTACAATAGAGCCTTTAATTATTTATTTTCTAAGTATGGGATTAAGCATAAAGTATCTACCCTCTACTATCTCCAAACAAGTGAGAAAAAATAGAGGTGTTCAATAGAGAGGTGAAAAGAATTTTGTAGAAAATAGTGAATAATTCTAGGAAGAATATGGCCTCTAAGTTAGATGATGCTTTATGGGCATACAAAATTGCATTTAAAACACCAATTGGTACCACCCCATACAGGCTAGTCTATGGAAAGGCATGTCACCTACTCGTATAATTGGAGCATAAAGCATATTGGGTATTAAATCAATTGACCATATCCTTGGATACAACTGGTGAGAAAAGAATGCTACAGTTAAATGAGCTAGATGAGCAATAGTGTAACGCTTATAAGAATTCCAAAATATATAAAGAGAAAACAAAAAGATGGCATGATAATAGAATTGTGCATGGTACTTTTAAACTAGGACAATAATTTTACTTTACAACTTAGAATCAAACTATTTCTAGAAAAACTCAAGAGTAAATAGTCAGGTCCATTCACCATCACTAAGGTAACCAACCATAGAGCCATTGAATTAGAGGAAAAAAAAAGAACAGTTCATGGTAAACTGGCACAAATTAAAGCACTATAATGAAGATCCATTACCAAATGAAAAAGTTGTGATAACCTTTGTGGATGTGCCTTAGGAGCCTATATGATTGTCTAGCCAAGGAAGTTAAACATGGCACTTGTTCATAGGTAAATAAATGTGGAGGGCAATGGCATAATAAATGTGATGTGCCAAGGCTAAAGGAGTTTTCTTTCCTTTCACTCTTTTCTATATCCATTTATGCACATTGGGAACATTGTGCAATTTAAGTGTGGGGGAGGAAAGTTCATTCTCTATTTTAGTGCTTAGTATGCATTTTCTTTTTTATAATGTTTTTCTTATTTTTAAGATGTTTTTAATCATAATTTGGGAAGAAATTGATGAATATATGGAAATCAAATGCATGCATATTTGATATGAAATATATGAACTCAATAATAAAAATTGTTTGTCATGACTAAAATAAAGAATGTAACATGCTCGTTAAGATCCTTACGTTAATCAAGTGATATACTTGCTACTTTTGATTGATTCAAATTTTATACACATGCTTATGATTAATTTTGTTGGGAGAAAATTTGGGGTGAGTTATGCTAGTTGATAAGGTCTACCATGTTTTATAATCTATTTGATCATCCCTTGAGGTGAAATCCTAAATAGTATTTGGCTTGAGAAATGATTTAGGCCTTTATTGGATTAATCGAGCCTTTCAAGCTAACCATTGTTTATATCCTCGGTCACCCATTTGAGCCTAATTAAGAACCATTCATATTTTTAAGCCACATGTTAAGCTTAATGAATAAGCATTACATTTACCCTTACATTTTTAGCTTGGGTGAAAAAACAATGTAAACATGTGTTATGCTATAGAATGAGGTTAAATGTAATGCATGTATTTCTACAAAAAAAAAAAAAAAATAGAAAAAAAACTCACAACACAATTACCCCTCTAAATAAAAAAAAGAATAAAATTATAAATAAGTTTTGAGGTGTTATAAGGTTATATATTAAAAGATATAGAAAGAGAGAGAGAGAGAGAGAGAGAGAGAGAGGGATGTGGAATAAAAAAATGAAAAGAATGATAAGATATGGTGCACTAGAACATCAAATGAAAGCTAAATTAGAGTTAAATATTTCATGATGAATAGAAAGAAAGCTAAGGTGTGAAAAAAGGCCTAAATATATCCATTTATCTACCCCCACTTGAGCCTTACATTATAACCATACAAAGCTCTATTGATCTTTAGCTAAATGCATATTAGTGGAGAGTGGTGTAAAAAATAGACTTATGAAGCTTGTTCTAAGAATTTTTGTTGATTATCATGCTCACACAAATTGATCTCAGGAGTACATTGGATGACATCATGTGTAACACACACATGAATCAATTTGTCAAAAAATTTTGCATATCTTTACATTAATGGATATGTGAACCTTCTTATCATGGAATTGTACAATATTTTAGGGGAACATTTTCATCTTAACATGCATGTATTAATAGATATGTATTTATGAATATGTTGTCCATTTCATTTAACTAGATAAACTTGGCTTTGCTTGAGAGTAAGCAAAGAGTTAAGTTTGGAGATGTGATAACACTACAAAAGTAGAGTTATTTAACCACTTTTGAATCACTTATTTGCCTTGTTATGTGCTAAAATATCATGAAAAATCTTAATATATGTTTAATTATATCAATGTAGGTGGAACTATGGAAAATGGAACGAAAATGAGTCAAAAATGAGAAAAAATAGCACCATACTTCATAGGGTATTTTTCTATGCTGCGGTGCCATGGAGAAAAAATACTCAGTGAGGACCACGTTATGGCAGTGAAAAAAGGGTGCTATAGTGTATGATTTATGGCCCAAAAATTTGAGAAGGCTTAGGCATGGTGCACAAGAAATCATGGTTGTAATGCTTAAAAATTTAAGGAAAAATCTAGTTAATGATGCTTATCTCCTATTTTTAAACTCAACACTTGGATCTTTTACGGGTTTGTTCTAATGGTCCATATTAGGTCATTTTTTCTATTTACTTCTCCCTAATGTGCATAAATTAAACACACAATTAATAATAAAAAAACTTATCAATTATAAAGAAGAGAGAAGAAGAGAAAAGTACAAGAGAAGATAAAAGAAGACAACTTAACGAAAGATTCAAGAGAAGATTAGTACTACAAATCAAGATATGAGTGTATTTCTTATTCTTCTCTATTCTTTATCATTTTTATGTCTTTCTTTATGAAAACTCTAAGCTTTATGAAATTAATTATGTCTAGCTAATTTATAAATCTAAGAGTCATATGAATCCAATTTTCTACATATGATGATCTAATATTTTACCCCAATTGTGATTTCATTTTAATTATATTATTTAATGTAATTTTTTTGCTATTAATTATTTGGCCAACAATTAATCTACAAAGACATAGATTTGAGAGAATTATTTAATTGTTTGTCTTGATTAAATAATATACATAGTTTCTAGGAAAAGATGCATGATTCTTATGTGTGTGATCTATGATTGATGATCTTAATGAGTAATATGCAATCTAATTGGCATGAGAGTATAATTAGATTAATTACTATATAGTGTGTAATTTACTTGAGAAATGAATGCATGCAAGATTAAATTCAATTGATTATGCAATTGGTTGGTAATTATTTCAGAAAATTCTAGTTATTCAAATACTTAGGAAATTGAGGGATTAAGATTCATAGGTCATTTTCTTATATATCTATGTAGTTGTTAAGTTTTACAATTTAAAATTAGTCATCATTTATTTTTCATTTTTTTATAATTTGCTACTATACAAATAGTATTGATAATAATTATATTGATACTCAATTATAAGTTACATAACTTCCTTTAGGATTGATATATGTACTTAGGTACATTATATTACTTGGATGACCTATATACTTGCAGTTACATCACTATCATTCAACAACTCTCTTTGGATAATAATGTCATTACTAAATTTCACTCTAATTGTGTTTTCATTAAGGATGCTTTGAACAAAGAAACTCTTGCCAAAAGGAAAGCTAAGGGAGGGCTTTACTCACTGGAAGGTCACATTCAAACTCTTGTATCCTCCAATGTTTCTTCTTATTATTAAGTACGTACTAGTCTTTCTACTTTTACTGTAATAAAATCACATTTGTGGCACCATAGGTTAGCACATCCATCTATGGAGGTGTTTAACATACTTGTACAAAACTCTTATTGGAATGTGATAAATTTTCTTCTTCTAGTGTTTTCTCTACTTGTTGTATAGCTAAATCACACAATCACCTTTTAAACATAAGCATATTCCTTATGCTACTTTTTTTTCTTTGCTTTATATTGATTTGTGGACATCACCAGTTATTTCCAACACTAATGAAAAGTATTTTCTGTTAATAATTGATTATTCCACCTAGTATATATGGATTTATTTTCTAAAAACTAAGGTTGAAGCACATATTGTCTTTAGTTTTCTTAACATAATTGAAAGGAATTTAAGACTAAAGTTCAATCTATCCAATTTGATGGTGGTAAGGAATTTATTTTCTTACTAAGCTAGGTTACATTGACTTTTAACATTGTATCTCTTTTCCACACAAGTTATTCTCTCAAAAAACATCTTCTTATGCCAATGTCAAGGGAACAACTGAAGGGGAAGTGGCTATGAAAAATGAATTTCAAGCATTATTGGACAATGGAACTTAGGAATTAGTACCTTATCCTACTGAGAATTATCCTATTGGCTACAAGGGGTTTTTTCGAACGATACTACAAAGCAATTGAAAGCTTGACAAGTATAAGGCAAGACTAGTGGCAAAGAGGTATCATCAGGTTGAAGGAATAGCTTTTTTGGAAACCTTCACTCCTATTGTTAAGCCTCAAAAAATTAGATTGGTCTTGTCTCTTGCATTGGCTAAGGGATGGTAATTGAAGAAATTAGATATCAACAATGTTTTTCTCAATAGTGAACTCTAAGAAACTATTTTAACGCATCAACCTTAGGGCTTTGTTGATAAAGACTATCCAAATTGGGTTTATAAGCTAGAAAAGGCTCTATATTGGTTAAAACAAATCCTTAGAGCTTGATACCAAAAATTTAGCTCTATCCTTATTGATTTATGTTTCTCTATAATTCAAAGGCATACACCTCGATGTTTTTCAACTTTAAAGGAGGTTCTATAACCATCATCTTGATTTATGTTAATGATATTATCATCATAGGAAGTGACAAGACTTACATTACTACTTTGGTCAAACTACTCAATGATAAGTTTTCATTAAAAGACTTAGGAGATCTTCATTTCTTTCCTGGTATTGAAGTACAAAGAAATCCTACTATTTTGCACCTATTTGAACACAAGTATGTCATTTAATTGATAGATAAGGCTAGATTGGTTTCTTCGAAGCCATGTAAGACACCAATGATTACAGGTCTTCTTCTTTTAAGTTTGATGGCATACCTTTAGAAGATCCCTCAATGTATATAAGTATAGTAAGTTCTCTCCAATACTGTGTACTCACACAACCTATAATAGCTTTTTTAGTGGATAAACTCTGTCAATTTCTTCACTCATCCACTGATGTCCATTGGAAAGATGCAAATAGAATCCTTCGTTACCTCAAGGGAATTTCCTCTCATGGTAATAGTTTCATAAAATTGATATGCTTGGGCTTATGGCTTGTCAGACTGTAATTGGGCAAGTGGCCCTAATGACATTGATCTAATGGTTCATATAGCATTTATTTTGGTAATAACCTCATTTATTGGATATTTGCAAAGCAAAAAGTAGTGTAAAGGTCTAGTGTAGAGGCCGAATATAGAGCATTTGCTCATACTGCGTATGAGGTGGTTTGGATCAATTCTCTTTTTAAGGAATTGCTTGTTCCATTAGTTCATAAACCAAAGTTGTTTACAAATACTTTAAGTGCTAAGCATTTAACTACAAAGCATACTATACATGCTAAATTGCAGCATGTTGAGATTGATTTTTATTTTATATGAGATTTGATGGTTAATTATTCATTAGATGTTTAGTTTACTCCATCCACAGATCAAGTGACAGATGCTCTCATCAAACCTTTAGGTGAATCAATATTTGGTTCTCTTAAATTCAAACTTATGGTTTTCCTACAACCATTTGCTTGAGGGGGATATTAGACTTATAGTGTAAACTAATTTGTGTAAACTACATTAGTGTTGATTGTATTGGTTGTTATGCTAATTATATAACTAGCAGGAAATGTTAGTTGTTATCATCATAACTGATAGTTTGTTAGTTAGTTAGACAAGAGATGTATATAAGCACTTATGTGCTTCATTATTCATTAACGAGAATTATCTTTACAATTACATTTCCATCTCTCTCTCTTCTCTTTCAACATTCTCATTCTTTCATAACTTGTAAGAACAAATAGTACAATTTCATCAAAATATTTTAGCACATCTTGGCAAGTGTTACCAAAGCTTGAAAACTTATCTACCATATTTATTAGAGACATGCATAGCATATGAACTCAATAGTTCTCTTTTGTTAGCTAGTTTTTGTTGGCATGTGAGTAATATGGCAGACAACAAGGAGACAACAATGCAGGAATTATGGTAGATAATCAGCAGACAAGAATAATAATGGAAATTAATATTGTTATAATTTGTTTACTTTCTGTTTCCTTTTGTATACAAATACTATACATTTGTACATAAATATTAGAACAAAAAATTATAGAAATACAATCATAATATTTGACATGGTATCAGAGCAGATTATCTAAAGAAATAAAAAATTACGTTGCTACCTGTTACAACGTAATTTTCTGTTCTCACGATATTGTTTGTTTGGCCAATCTAGTTTGACAGATCACTTTCTGATCTGGGATCAGGGGTGGTGTTTCTGTTCATTTTTTTTGGCCGATCTGGTTGATTTTACTCTGTTCGTCTCCTCAGTATTGGTAACTTTGTGTGTTGGACGGAGGGATCCTCCACTGTTTTACCTTCAAACACCGAATAGTGGTTTGAGTTCATATTCAGCTCTTGTAGCCATTTCACTCTGCCTATTTGTCATCAGTTGGTGTAGCTCAAAAATGAAAGCAAGATAGTTATTTAACTTTTATTGTTTCAGAAATTCAATAGAAGATTACGGGTTACACTTCAAAAAAAAAATATCTGCATACAACTTACAAGGAGTCAAGTGATTCGCAACACCAACTCAGCGAAGAACCATAGAAAGAAGGTCGGACCCATTTGGAAATCGAGTACTCACAGTAGCCGTTGATGCATTTCCTTGGAAACCAAGTACTCACAAGCAGCCGTTGATGCAGTTCCAGAGAGTAACAGAATAGGTGGTGGTACCAGCGACAAAGGTACTGGTGCTGTATTCTTGAAACTAATACTTCGAGCAGAGAATGAAGGGAAAAAAACAGTAACAGAGGCAGTTTGCGAGAGGATAAGAGCCGCTGCGAAGAATCTGAGAGAAGAGGAGAAGAAGAGGGCTGCGCGAATTTGGCTGAGAAGAAGCTGTGCGAGTTTGGAATTTCTCTTAGGGTTTGGAACGCGCAAAAGAAGCTGCACTGCACTCATTTGTAAAATTTTTTAGGGTTACGAATTTTTTCTATTTATAGTGTACGAACGAAGTGTAAAAAAACGAATGGAAGGAAAAAAAATTTAGATTTCATGGCAGAACCTAGAGATTTAACTACCAATTTCATGTTGGAAGATTTGACGGCGAAAATGACAAAAGTTCTAACTAGAGCTCAGATCAGCTCACAACCTCCGCCAACTGAAGCGTCGACTGCTCCCATTAGTATCAAGTTGGGAGGATCCAACTATGCCTTGTGGTCCCAAGTGGTGGAGATGTATATCTCTGGCAAAGATAAACTGGGATATATTAATGGGGACTTTCCTCAACCTGTTGAAACCGACCCCTCATTTAGGAGATGGCGTACTGAAAATGTCATTGTCAAAGGATGGTTGATCAATTCGATGGATCCCTCCTTAATTGCAAATTTTATCTGATTCCCAACTGCAAAACAGGTTTGGGATTCGGTGGCTACCACTTACTATGATGGGATAGACACGTCTCAAGTGTATGATCTTCACCGTCAAGTTACTCGTACGAAACAAGCGGGTGGATCCATTGAAAAATACTACAATGACCTTCAAGGGTTGTGGCGTGAAATTGATTTCCGTCATCCTAATCCAATGGAGTGTGCGATTGATATACAAAAATACAACTCCATCGTACAGGAAGATTGAGTGTATACCTTCCTCGATGAACTTGATGATAGATTGGATAAAACTCGAAGTGATGTGCTTTAGATCAAACCATTACCTACGGTGGAACAAGCCTATGGATTCGTCCGTAGGGAAGAGGTCAGGCAGACTGTGATGATCACATGTGTAGATACGACACCCGAAGCAGTTATGGCTTTTAAAGGGGTCAAGGGACACCATAATATAATGCCACCAAAACAGGAACTTCCTTGGGTAGCAAGAAATTCATGGGAAATTCACCATCTCTTGACATGAAATGTGGCCATTATGGAAAATCCAAACACACCCGTGAAAACTGCTTCAAACTACATGGGTATCCAGAATGGTGGAATGATCTTCAAGCATGGAAGAAACGGGACACCACTGGGCAAGCCGCTGTGGCTACCAATAATGCCTCACTATCCCTTACTTCTCAGGCCGAATCTTCCCATGATCCAGGTATTTCAAGTAAAGCATTTCACATCTCTACTCGTAGTGATAAGGAGGATTGGATTCTGGACTCTGGAGCTACAGATCACATGACATTTGACCCAAACGATCTCTCCAATACAACTTAGCCAAGACGGAGTCGTGTTGCCAATGCAAATGGGGTCACTTATCCAGTTATAGGAGCTGGAACAGTGACCTTATCTCCTTCATTATCATTATATAATACTTTACTTGTACCCTCTCTATCAAACCGACTAATGTCTCTAAGTCAGGTCACTTCAGATCTTAACTGTGTAGTACTAATGTATTCTACTTTTTACCTTCTACAGGATATTCTCACCAAGGAGATCATTAGGCGTGGTACTAGGAGAGAAGGGCTATATTATGTGGATGACCTCAGTTCAGGAAGAGCCAATCACATGCAAAACACTGTTGGTAACAAGGGACGACAGATTTGGCTATGTCATCGTAGATTTGGGCATCCATCATTCGGGTATTTAAAGCACCTACTCCCCAGTTTATTTTCAAATATCACACATTCAGATTTCAAATGTGATACTTGTATCCTAGCAAAAACTCATAGGGCATCTTATCCTATGAGCATGAATAAAAGTATGACTTCTTTTGCTTTGGTACATTCTGATGTTTGGGGACCTTCCCCGGTCATTACGTCATCGGGTCATCGTTGGTTTGTTATTTTTGTTGATGATTGTACATGAATGACATGGCTTTACCTTCTCAAACACAAAGATGAAGTATTTGCTACATTTCACCTGTTTCACACCATGGTTCAGACACAATTTTCTGAAAAAATTAAGATACTTAGGTCTGATAATGGAGGGGAGTATGTTAATCAACAATTCTGGACATACTTGGACAACCATGGTATTCTCCATGAAACCTCGTGTTCACAAACCCCTGGGACTGCGGAAAGGAAGAATCGGCATATTTTAGAAACGGCTCGGGCCTTACTAATCGGTGCACATATGCCTAATAAATACTGGAGTGATGCTCTTACTACAGCGGTGTATCTACTGAATCGTATGCCCACAAAACCTTACAATTTCAGACTCCATTAAAGGTGCTATCTGATCATTTTCCCTTGCCTACTATTTTGATGCTTCCGCCCTGAATTTTTGGATGGGTTGCTTTTGTCCACCTCCATAAAAATCAACGAACTAAGTTGGATCCATGTGTTGTCCGATGTGTATTCTTGGGATATGGCATACAAAAAAAGGGTTACCGATGCTATGATGCAATTACTAAAAGAACCTATATTACCATGGATGTCACTTTCCTCGAATCAGAATGGTTTTTCCCATCATTGGTATCCAATTCCACTCTTCAGGAGGAGAGTTATGGTGAAGAACGTAATTGGCTTGATGTTGAAATATTATACACTAGTCCAACATACTCGGATCGTACCAATCATATGGAGGAGCCAGTATCTAGACCCGAGTTTGAACTTCTAAGAACTGAAGCTGAAGTAGTAATTGAATCTCCAGAAGATGAAGTGGTTGATGTACCCCTCCACTCCCTAGTACCCAATGATCCTCCTGCTGAGAATACTCCTGAGGTAAGCTATCCTAGCACACCTTTACAAACTAATGCTATAGATACATCTGTTGGTTATGTTTTACCTTTCAGACACAATCGAGGTAAACCTCCAAATCGATACTCCCTAGAAAGAGAAGAATGACAATCCAAGTATCCAATAGCAAATTATGTATCTATTTAAAGGTTATCAAAACCTATCAGGGCATTTGCACAAACATTCTCCTCGTGTCAAATTCCAAGTAGCATTGAAGAAGCCTTATCTGATCCAAAATGGGCTCAAGCTATAAAAGAGGAATTTGAAGCATTGCAGAAGAATAACACATGGGTGTTAAGCGAGTTGCCTCAAGGGAGGAAGATGGTAGGATGCAAGTGAATTTTCTCCATTAAATATAAAGCAGATGGGTTAGTTGATCGATACAAGGCGAGACTTGTAGCAAAAAGATATACACAGAAACACGGGATAGATTATCAAGAAACCTTCTCACCTGTGGCTAAACTAAAAACTGTTAGAGTCTTGTTATCTCTTGCGGCAAATTTAGATTGGCCATTGCACCAACTTGACGTAAAAAATGCTTTCCTTCATGGTGATCTTGAGGAAGAGATTTATATGGATATCCCATCAGGATATACTGTTACAACAGGAAAAGAAACTGCATGTAGATTACAACGAGCATTGTATAGACTAAAACAATCACCTCGAGCATGGTTTGGTAGGTTGAGTTCAACAATGAAGAAATATGGGTTCCAACAAAGCAACTCTGATCATACTCTTTTCCTAAAACACCGATTAGGGAAGATAACAGCCCTTATAGTCTATGTAGACGACATGATCATTACAGGGGATGACAAAGAAGAAATCTCTAAGCTTCAAAAACAACTATCAAATGAGTTTGAAATGAAGAATTTGGGAGGGCTCAAATACTTCTTAGGTATTGAGGTAACAAGATCAAAACAAGGCATATGTCTTTCTCAAAGGAAATATACTCTGGACCTATTGGCAGAGGCAGGACTACTAGATTGTAAACCTGTCGATATTCCAATGGTTCAAAATCATAAACTCGGAGAATATGTGGACCAAGTACCAGTAGATAAACAGAGATATCAACGGTTAGTAAGTAAACTCATATATTTATCTCATACTCGACCTGATATTGCTTATGTCGTGAGTGTCATGAGTCAGTTCATGCACTGCCCAAGTGAAGACCATATGGATGCGGTCATGCGAATACTTCGTTATTTAAAGTCCTCCCCTGGGAAAGGACTTATGTTTTCAAAGAATGGTCAATTGGAAGTCCTTGGATATACAGATTCAGACTGGGCAGGGAATATGAAGGATAGGAAATCTACTGCTGGGTACTTCACGTTTGTGGGGGGCAATCTTGTTACATGGAGGAACAAGAAGCAAAAGGTAGTTGCCTTATCTAGTGCTGAAGTTGAATTTCGAGGAATGGTCAAGGGAATATGTGAGCTCCTGTGGTTGAAAAAACTTCTAACTGAGATTGGTGTTGCTCCTAACTCTGAAATGAACTTATTTTGTGATAACAAAGTAGCCATTGCCATCTCTCACAATCCAGTTCAACATGATCGCACGAAGCACGTTGAAGTAGATCAGAACTTCATCAAACAGAATCTTGAAGAAAAGATTATTAAGCTTCCATTTGTTAAGTCAGAAGATCAATTGACTGATATACTCACAAAATCTGTGTCTGCAAAGAACTTTTACAACTCACTTGACAAGTTGGGCATAAGAGATATATATGCACCACCTTGAGGGGGAGTGTTGGCATGTGAGTAATATGGCAGACAACAAGGAGACAACAATGCAGGAATTATGACAGATAATCAACAGATAAGAATAATAATGGAAATTAATATTGTTATAATTTGTTTACTTTCCGTTTCCTTTTGTATACAAATACTATACATTTGTACAGAAATATTAGAATAGAAAATTACAAAAATACAATCATAATATTTGATAGTTTTAACTTCATGAGTAAGGTGTGAGTATGTTCTAATTTTTCTTTCAAATCGATAATACAATGAACAAGCTTTGGTGAATAAATCTCTTGCACATTTTTAAGAAGTAGGTTTGAGTCAATGAATAATGGGGTATGATGAACTTCAAAAAAGCTTAATGTTATGGAGCCTCGAGGCACAACATCTATCCATCTTCTTGATGTAGTTGACCTTATGAGAATTGACCACAATAAATAATATCAAAATAGCTAGAATCATGATTAAGAAAGAATGTTTATTTTCCATTGAAATAATTGTGTGTTATGTTGAAGTGGTTAGAAGAAAGATTTGAAGGTGAGTTTGAGAGTGTGTTAATGTTTGTTGTAAAATCATAAGTCTTAAAGTAAGAAAATAAAGGGAGTTTAGCTAGTATGTAAGGCTTAGCTAGGTGAGGTGCTTATAGCGTGTTTTAGGGTTTGTTAAGGTGTGCAACAAATACTTTCTTACTAGGATTGATAAAGGCACACATATTTTGCATATCATTATAATGTTAATTATAGTGTACAATACGTCAAAATGTTAAAAAATTTAACTCATCGTCTCATAATTAGAATGGGTATAAATATATGTGTAAATTTAGAGTGTGTATTTTTATACGTAGATAATAAAATTATATTCCCACAAATGTATTTATTTTATTTGGTTATTATAAATAGAGTTCGTTATTAAATCAAGTGAGATATTGATAAAATATTTAATTAACTTTTGAGTAATAACGACGTAATAGCTGAATATTTAGATTTTTAAGTAAATTTATATACATTTAGTATTTTCACACTTTTTTTTAAAATATATACATTATTCACACAATATTAATTTAAACTCAAACTTTAGACCTTCCATGTGACCAAATGAGTCACTGCCTCGTTGACAACATTTCTCACTTTCTTAATTAGCTCATTAGTTTTCTTTCTAACTCTAGGACCAAACTGACAATAAAAAAAAACATAGATATTACTAATTTAAAATAGGGATCAATTTATTTGGAAAACAACCAAACTGACAATAAAAAAAAACATAGATATTACTAATTTAAAATAGGGATCAATTTATTTGGAAAACATAGGGTGTTTGATAGCAAATTTCACAATGTAGATTTTTTTCCCATACAACAATGTAAAGTTGGGTGAATAAAATTTTCAAATAACCATATAGAAAGTTTAAATAACACAAATTGCATTAGCGCATAGAATTTTCATATACAAGCGTAGAAATTTCACAAATTACATAAGTGTATAGAATTAATTTTCCTACGATAATGTAGAAATTTCACATACTTGGATTTTCTCACACCTAGAATTGAAAATTGAAGGAAAATAAAATCATTAACAATAAGATGAATAATGAGTGAAACATATTATAATATAAGATCAACTCAAATTAAATTGTGAATTAGTATAACTCAAATTTATTGAGTGAATTTATAATAATAAAAAGAAAGTGACCATAGCAAATGACTGTTTATATTTTAAACTAATAATGTCTTACAAAGTAAATAAAATTAAACACCATATTGTTATTATTATTATTATTATTATTATATAAGGAAATGAAACTTAATTAATTAAAAAAATGTCCAAAAATTGCATATGCATGTACAATTTTGGGCATAATTGAGTTGGATATTCAAAGCACAACCTGAAGTGCAACTGGTACGTAGCAATCAGCAAGCATATTATTAGACACTATCATCTTTATTATTATAAATTTCCTCAAAGAGTGAAAGGGTATCTATCAATGCAGTCTAACCAAGGATTATTCCTAGGAGGCTTTCTGACTTTGCGCATGGACTTCCAAACCAAGCTGTTGCATTTAAACCCAGAACCAAAAGCCAATTGCCAAATCCTATCTCCTCTCCTTACCTTCTCTTTTGCTTCTAAATAAGCTAATTCATACCAAATACTGCTGCTGGAAGTATTACCAAAACGGTGCAGTGTCATTCTTGAAGCTTCCATGTTGTTCTCACTAAGGTCAAGGTTTCTCTGCAGCTCATCTAACACTGTCTTGCTTGCAGCATGAACACAGAAATGCTCAAATGCAAGCTTGTAGTTGGGGATGTAGGGTTTCTTTGTAGAAGATAGCGATGGCTGTGAATTTTTTTTGTTGTTGTTTCCACCAAACAAGTGCCTCCAAACCAATGTTGCAAAAAAGAGGAGTTGCTCGGAGAAGGGTAGCACAAGAGGTCCCATTGTGGTAATGTTGGTTTTCAGAGCATCACCCCCTATTTCCACTAGATCTTTGCTCACCTTTAATCCCTTGAACCTTCGCTCATCTTCCTCTTGGTAGATACACCTGTTCAATTATAGAAATTTAATCAACCAGTTGACTGTAGTCAATAATTTTTCTTCTTGCAATTGGTCCACACTGTTTTTTTTTTTTTTTGTTTTGTTTTCCGTATGAAAGATACAGGAAGATTACATGCCTTATATTGAAAAGTTACAGGAAAAAAATCCTACATTAATAAAATACTAATAGTAACGTAGGTTTATAAGTGAATGATTCAACCCGATTAAACCTTTTGTGATCGGAGCTTAATGTCTTTAGAAAAGACATGGGGTCTATTAATTAGACCTAATAATTAAATTGTTTCAGAACCTATAATTGTTATCTCATAAAATGTAAACTTGATGGGTCTCTAAAAAAACACTCGTGATGGTGTGGGTTTATTCTAAAAATAAAGGAGAGATTTTGAACTTGAAGGATTTTAAGAAGACCATGAAACCGGCAAATAAGGTCAAAATTCAAGAGGTTTTAACCATGCAAAACCTAGTTCAATGGCTTGAATGAGAGTATAAATCAAGTGATCTTGTTTGTTTGAGTAGAGAATTATTGAGAGACAAATAAATTACAAATTGATAAAATATTAATGAAAGTATAAATTTATAAGTGTACAAGTCAAACTTAATAAATAAATTAAACTTTTGGATTGAGAGTTGAATAACTTGTAAAAATCTATAAAAAGCATTGGCTAACATAATATTTAGGTTTTTGCAGCAAGTTAGTTACAAATTAAGGTGGGACATACTGTTTATTATGTTATTAAATTATTAGGGGTTATAACTTGTCCCGAAAACATTTATGATTAATAAGAAAATTAAAATGCTTGATAAGTAGATTTCTCTTTGAAAAGTACTTTTAAAGAATAAGCAAACAAACCACTAATTGAGTGGGAAAGTTATCCAGTTTCTTAGATTTTTGAACTTAAAAAGTCGGTCAATGTAATAATAGATTGAAAGGAAAATCCAACAAAATTATCAAACTCTATGAGTGATTAAAAAGTGAGTCCATGCATGTACTTAATTTTATTTTTAAATTCTAATTTTTGAAACAAGATTTTAAAATTAATGCTATTTGGCAACTTATTTCATTTTTAAATTCAAAATAAAGTTATAATTTAATTGTATTGTTATAAATATTTTTTTTAATACTTAATATATATAAACTATACTTCAAGTTTATTTTTTTTTTTACATTATTAAACTTTATTTCTTTGTTGTAAGAAATAAAAAATAAAAACATAATTTTTTAACAAATAATTTTCTTATTAAATAAATTAAAAAATATTAAACTAATTAAAAATAAATTTGTTACAAAACAAATCCATAATAAACCTAAGAAACAAGCGATAATAGAAGAAGACAGCTAGCTAGTCAAAAATGATGCTCCTCTTTTTATTTCAAATCAAAACCAGTCATGTTATAAGTAGAGTATATTTTTCAATACCGTAGTATACAGAAGGCAGGTACATCTTATAAGAAAGACAGCACACCTGTTTGCTAGGTTTTCTCTGTTTGTATCACTCTTACCTGCATTTACTTTTTTGTCCTTCCTTCCCCAAAATAACAATCGAATTACCAAAATTATACAGCATTTGAAACGGCAAATCCCATCCTTAGGTAAAAGTAAAACATCTAATTTTTCTTTCTAAAAAAATAAAAATGCCCACGTTTCTCCGGGTATGGTCACTCACTTGGACAATTTTTCAAGAGGGAAATATTAATTATACTTTTCAGGTTTAAATTTTCTTCCCAAATTTTTTACATAATCATTTAAAAATGTCAAAAATATCCAAAAGCTAGAGACAATTGTTTTTCAGTGGCACTTCAATAATAACTTTAAAGTCAGAGAGTTATATATTATTATAAGATAAACTTTTAACTTTTCTTATTTTTTAAATTAAACAATCAATAATATTAAATTAAAATATTCATTTTTTTATTTTCTTTTCTTAATATGATTAAAGCTAAAATTAGAAAGAAAAAAAAGAAATAGATAAATGAACATAAAATTTAAAATATATATACATATGCTTACAAATTAGAAAAATAAATTTAAAATACATACTATGAATGAAATTCTTTTATTATTTATCCCAAATCTCAAGCAATAAAATAGTTAGATTTTAATTTTTTTAATTCTCAAAAATGGTTGTGGTCCATTTTTTTTTAAATAAATTTAATCACATACAATGTACTGAATATTTTTAATTTTAATATATATAATGTAATTAATAATATAATTAACTTTAAATAAAAAAATTGAAATTAAATTTCAAGAAATTAATATTTATGGATTGAGTGAGTTGGATTAAATTATAACTATCTCATTTTATAATAAATTCTCCGATTATTATAAATAATTAAATAAGATAAGTAATTTTATCAATTATGCTAAGCATATAAAAAAATATATAAAATTTCAATTTTTACACGAAATTATAAAAATATTTTTTTTCATTTTAATTAATTTTTTCATCAATAAATATCAAAAATGATAAAAACTTTCCAATAATATAAAAAATTAATGTTTAGAGAGGAAGTGATACAAATAAGGAAAGAAATTAAGAGCATTAGATTATAAATAAGCTTCCATTGGCTAGGTAATTCTTCATTTAGATTTTTTTAACCATAACAAATAGAGTAAAAAAATATTTTTTATTCTGTTATTACTTATGAAATCTTTTCAATAATTTAGTATAAATTAAAAAAGTATTTGAGTGTTACATTAATGGATTCAAAAAATTAACTACGTTAGGGATATATAACATGTTCAAGCTGATTAGAGATTTTCTTCAAATGCTAAAAACATTTGTGAAAAAAATAAAAACGTCAAGTATTGAAGTGATTTTCCACCTTTTTCAAGTAGTAATAATTCATTGCAATATGAGTGTATATTTTATTAGTAGAAGATTAAAATCATGGACAAATTGTCGCTATTTCTAAAAACTTGATTATTTTTTCTCAAAATTAACAGTAATTTATAAAAAATATTAATAATTATAATACTAAAATTGTGATTAATTAAAATTATATATATATATATATAATTTGATAATTATAAAACATCAAGTTATGATTAATTAAAATCACACATAAAACCGAAGTTATGGTTATATTATATATATAACTACTTTGAAAAATATATTTTTCATATTAAAATACATAACACTTTAAATATTTTTCTATTTAGATTGATTTTTTTAATTCTTACATGTATTTGTTTTCATTTTATTTAAAAATATGTAAAAAATAGTTAAAGAATATAAATCAATATCAATATTTTAAATAAATTAGTAAATATTATATTGATATTTTAATTTTTTATGTTAAATATATTTTTAAATAAATATTAAAAAATAAAAATAATGGTTAAACCATAAAAAAACTTCAATCCAGCAAATTATCATTCAAATATACTAAAAATTAGTACAAAGTGTAATCATCCCGGTTCCAAGTTAATAATTTGCCCAACCTCCAACACAACTTTTAGATAATAATAAATAAATAAATCACTGAAAGGTCTTTTTAGCTTAATCTTTAGTGAACCTCACAAACTAAACTCTATAATGCATTATGCGTGCAACATTATTGATAAGTGATAAGATTCAATACGTTAATATGTAAATTTGCAATAATTTTTATTTGGAAAATCGTAATTGAAGTCAGATAATGACATTTAATTGTTTTCCTTTAATACCTTTAATATTTATATAAAATATGTTAATTAAAGATATAAATTATTATTTTAATGTATTAAGTTAAAAAATTTATTATTTTAGAACAAGTGATTTGGTAGTATAAACTTGGAATGAATATATTTAGGAAAAATAGTCTCATTCGGTTTGATCTTCGTTTGCTATAGAGAAAATAAGAAAATATAAGAAAATGATAAAAACAACCCTATTAAAATTAATATTCAAATATTAAAATAATTACTTAAAATATTAAATATCAAATAATTACTGTTTGTCCTCGTTTGATACTTTAATAAATGAACTAAAAATCACATGTTATAAGAAAATAGATTAAATAACACTATCTGTAAGGGAACTCGATGGCTACCCACTCTTTTTATTTATAATAAACTTCACATTCTGTCTAACAAATTGGCTTTTCTTTTGTTAATTTAAATTTTTAGCAGTATCTCCGTAAAAATAACAAAGTATATGTTAATAGTTTTGTTTCATTTTTTATTTTATTTTATGATATGGGTGTAAAAAAAAGAGTAACATGAATTTAGTTAAAGAAATTTAAGTGTTTTAGTATTACTATGTGGACTTATTTTTTTTTTTAAAAAAGAGTTAATTTAAGAATATATAAAAATAAAAATTATTAAAATATATTTGTTAAGTATCTTTGTCTCACGTCGGTTAGGAATAAGGTAGAAAAACTACTTATAAATTTGAATAAATTTTAACTCAATGAGATTTTATTAAATTGAATTAAGTCTAAATTTTTAACAATATTAAATGCATATATAGTCATATATATTAATTTATTTGATTAAATTTAATTTTTAATATCTTAAGTGTGCTTACTTAAACATGTTAGAGAAAAATTTGACAGTAACAACATTATCAGCACAAAGTTACTTAACAAAAATAAAATTCTTCTCTAACTTTGGAACACATGGCAAGTTGGATAGTTAAAGTAGATATGATCCATAAGACAACATGTACTACCTATACGTATAATAAGTATACTAAATCCATCACCAAGTATCACATATGTATTTCTCGTGTAAGGTCTTGCTTGTTGAGAACATAAAGCCATTAAAATCGATAATGATCATCAACAAGTTTAATATTATAAGCTGAAAGTACAAGAGTAGGACCCTATGGATCAACATAAATAATGTTAAAAGGTTTCTGTGATCGAATATGAACATTATTAATTGGCAATAAGTGAGACTTCCCTAACTGATAAGCACTACATATGTGAGAAAGACCATTAGACCTAATGGTATTATTCGTACTATGAGTTACAACTTTGATAGCATCAAAATGTGCATGTCTAAGCTTTTCATGCAATGAGATTCAACAAAGCTGAGCTTTGTTGCAAACAACACCAGAAACCTTGGAAGTTATAGTAGGAATAGCACATGAAGATCCAAAGGTAGACACAGTTTATAGTCTATATTTAATGTCCCTCATCAAATTGATAAGTATTGGTTAAATCCTTTACATGAAAACATTCAAAGAAGAACTCCATATAAACATTATTATCCTTACATAACTGCTTGATAGAAACAAGGTTCTTCCCGATTTGAGGAACACAAAATAATTGTTGTAGTTTGAGTGCAAAAGGTATATGAGTCAAATATGCATTTCCTACGTAAGTAATAGGAATTATAGATCCATTACTTAACATAACAATTGAGTCACCTAAGTAAGGATCTGATTGATGCACTAAGTATTCATTGAAAGTAAGGTAATGTGTAGCACCTATGTTTAGCTACCATTCCAGTAGATTAGTGGTACATGTGCTTGTATATGCTAAAAAGCCTTGTGGCTTAAAATTAGCATCATGTGAAGTAGGAAAAGAGGATGAGGATATAAAATGATCTCACCTTGATTGTCAAGTTTTTGAAAAAAAATCATCATTTTTCTAAGTTTGTGAAACATGAGCCTAAGTTGAAGAGCTTTTTAGGCTTTCTGTTGTTTGAAGGACAATTGTTTTTAAATTGTGAGTATCTAAAATAACATTTAACAACAGAATGTCTCATTTTCATACAAATTTGACATTGTATATTGTTAAATGAAGTATTCTTATCTTTATCTTGAACAAATGAAGACTGAGTTGAAGTATCATGAATAAGAAATGATTAAGAACGGGTTTTACTACCAGAAGTAGTATACATGTTTTTAGTGTAATTTTCTTGATTCATTTAAGGATTAAGTAAACATATACTTTCTCTACCTTTCATGCATGCACATTTTAGTGAATTCCTTATCCAATCCAAAAATTATCTTCTTATATGTGATGTTAATGACTATAAAGGTATAATTGGAGTCTAATTCACCTAGAACTAAGTGATATCCAACTGCTAGTAAACGATCCATTAGATCTTTAGACTTGCTAATGTATTGTTCAATATTGAGATTATATTTCCTCACAGACTGTAATTTCCATTGAATATTCATGAGCCTTTCTTAAGAATAATTATTGAATACCTTTGTAAGAGAATTCCAATATTCAAGAACTATCTTCTTGCTAGTAAAGTATTTGAGAAATCTAGGAGAAATTGGGGAATAAATCCAATTCTTAATCCTATTGACATGCCTATACTATAGAGTAAATGTTGTATTTTTATCAAAAAGTTCACAATCAATATGGACTCCATTTTCAAAAATTGTAGCTAATTTCTTAATCAATTTTTGAGGTATGACAATATATGAATCAATTAAGAAATGTAATCCAGAAATTTAAATGACTTATTTGAGCTTTTTCTCTTCAGATGAGATAGTTAGATTCATTTAACTTTACGAAAAATCTTGGATTAAAAGGATAGGTTGGAAGGTTCATCACCATAGAGATTAATGAACAATCTATGTTGTGTTGAGGAACAAGGCTAGAAGTTTGAGGTAGGCGAAGTAACTAATGAATTTGGAGAAGTATATGCTTTTGATGAACTTGATAACATAGAAGGAGATGGAAGAGTCACATTTATAGCTCTGATACCATGATAAACTAGCAAGCATAATAGGCACATAAGAGAGGAAATGATACTAAGAATATGTATAATGATTAATAGTATAGTAATATCATTGTAGTATTTATAGAGATGTTTATTAGCAACTAAGGCTAACAACACTATATCACAATGCGCACACACACATTGTAACAACCTACAACAAGCTAAACATAGTTGTAACAACCTCTAACAATGTGCCTAAGTCATTTTAAGACTCTATCAAGTCAACTACATAGGAACAAATGTCATATGAATTACAAAAATAAAATGGAAAACTCATAAAATATTATGTGTTAAGTTATATCAATATTTTAAAAATTATGCATTATTTCAAAGTAATGTGATATTTTTTACTAATAATTGATTAATAGTATAGTAATATCATTGTAGTATTTATAGAGGTGTTTCTTAGCAACTAAGGCTAACGACACTATATCACAATGCACACACACGCATTGTAACAACCTACAATAAGCTAAACATGGTTGTAATAACCTCTAATAATGTGACTAAGTCATTTTAGGACTCTATCAAGTCAACTGCATAGGAACAAATGTCATGAATTACAAAAATAAAATGGGAAACTCATAAAATATTCTGTGTTCAATTATATCAATATTTTAAAAATTACACATTATTTCAAAAATGTAATAGATAGTTATATTTGTTTAAATAATAATTATTATACTTATCATCCATCTCATTTTCTTGGAGCATATCATTATTAATTTAGAACCAATGAATAATTTCTATTAATGTTCACAATCTAATTTGAGTTAACATTATTTTAAAATATGTTTTGATCTATTAATTTTGTTATTCACTTTTCTAATTTTCATTTTAACACACCTAACACATATACAATGGTGTGTAAAAAAATGATAATATAATGAACTCGACAATCCTTTAAATTTTGAGTGGTTTTGAACCTATGGTCACATTGTATTAGATTGAAAATTCTCATTCTCTTAAGATCATATTGATTAATGGATTGTTCCATTTATCATCCACTATAATTCAATTTGAACCAATCAAAATAAATAAGGTCGATATTTTGTACATTTGTTACTCTGTTAAGAATTTTACTAATTATTATACACTTTTTTTTACATTTACTTGCAAAATTGGTAAAAATTTCTAATGTCATTTCATTCTCTCCCTTCATATATTTTGATTTGATTGTATATTTAATTTTCTATTAATGTTGCGCTTAAAATTATAATATTATTAATTTATAATATTTGTATTGTTATTGTGATATTTATGATTTTATTATACATCATATACTTATATGTTAATTGTTGATGAAACAATTATAATAGATATTCAAAAACAACCCAAAAAAGACATATAAGTTATTATAGATTAGATTGATATTATCTTATTCATTCAATTAATTGATTAGATGAAAACTAATGATTGGATTGGATGAAAACAAGTGATCAAATCGGATTACATGAAAATTCTACAATCTCATCAAATGATTCGATTGGATTGGATAAGCTCAAATTAAATGGTTTCAATCCTATGAACACCACTACATATCTGGGTGAAATTTTCACACAAGTATGTTTGCACATCCATTTAACTCTCCTTTTCACACGAGTGTGGAAATTTTACATATATAATCTCCACAATAATAATATGATTAACTTATTCTCCTTTGTAAAATATTATAAAACTAGGTCCTACATAAGTTGATTGAGAAAATATATCATAAAAAATTGAGAAAATGGTCAGATTAGTCCTAGAATTATTTAAAATGAATTATTAGATGAACTAATTTGACAAAATAGTCAAACTATTTTAATTAATATCATTTCAACTCTGCGTCCATAAGTGTAAGAAAGTTTTAAAAAATTCTCTCGAAGAACAAGGATTCTTTATGCGAACCCTTTCCTTCATCAATTTCATCCCCTTTTCATGTTTCTTTCATCAACCTCTATTTGGATTACTCAATTCCTCAAGCTATGTTCTTTTCCTATCTTTTTGAGAGGCAATTTTGTCTTCTCTAAACTCTTCTCTATGCGAGGTGTGATAGGGGTGGCTGTATGTGCTTTCTTCATTTGCCTTTGATTTTCTTGGCTATTTGGCCTCGAAGTGATTGTCTTATAGTTATCTAGCCCTCTGTATTTGTGAAGCATAGAGGATGTTCTTAATGGACTGGATAATCGTGATTTATCGTTAGAGATCGAAGACCAACTTATTGAGGAAAAGACTTGTGTAAGCTAGTGATTGTAGCTCTTGTTGTCACTGATCATTTTATTAATCTAGATAGACTACTTAGAGTATTTCAGCTTATATGGGCGAGGAAAGGTGGAACTGAGCTTAAGGCCCTCAATCGATCAACATTCCTATTCTATTTTGAAAAGACTAATGATGTTGAGCTTGTGCTAAGTAATCTCCTAGAGTTTCAATAATTCTCTAATGATAATGAAGCAATTGGATTTTGGTGTTCATCCATCACAAATAAGATTCGAGTCATTGTCTTGCTGGTTAGAAGTGCACAATCTGCCCCCAAACTGGAGAAAGACATCAATTGTGACAAGGATCGCTGAAAGAGCATGTAATATTCAGGATTTTGATCTATATTCCCTACAAAAAAAATTTGTGAAGGCTATAAAAGTTAAGATTAAACGTACTCTCAATAACTTCTTGTGCATGATGTTAAAATTCCTCTATCTACTAGTGGTGCTAGTTCTAAGATTGTTTTGATTGATTTTAGATATAAGCATATCCCACGTTTCTGTTATTATTATGGTTTAGTCACTTATGATAAGAAGGTATGCAAAACTGGTAGTTGTTTGAATGTGGGGTTTGGGAGTAGGCATGCAAGATTTGGGGAATGGCTGCACTCTAACTAACTTAGGAGGTCTAAGAACCCTAGAACATGTTAAGGGTGTTATGTCCTCTCCTAGCCATGCTAATAGGAAGACTAGTGTGGGCCCTAGCTCGGTGATACAAGCATAATTTGCTCAAGGCTGTTGGGCGCTCGAGTATAGGTACTCGAGGAGCAAAGAAGTTTGTAATGGGAGTAGAACGATGGACACACGAGGCACGGAGATGGTGGGCGAAGAGGCACGCTGAATGCGTGAGTAGAAGGGACCATTACAAATTTAGTTAGGAATGTCAGAATCAGTTATTATGATTCCTTGTAATTCCAAATGCATGTAAGGCTATATATAGCCATAATTAATCGAGGAATAAGGACAACAACTTATATGAAACAACTCCCCTTACCTCTGTCTTTTTCTTCCCTTAACCTTTGAGAAATTTAGTTTTTATCAATGGTATCAAAGCTGGTTCTAGCCATGTACAACCAAAATTGATCCAGCATAGAGACCTTTGATGAGGAATCTTATTCTTTCGTGCTATCTGAGTTCAATTCAAAGCGATTCAATGCCATCCTATAAGTATTGCAAGCTGAGGTGATAGCTCTTCGCGCCGTTCGTAGTTCACCATCGATAACCTTTCTTGCCAATCAAAGAAGTACATCATCTGAAACCTTTGAGAAATTGAAAGCTCCATCCATGGATTCCTTCACCTCTGATACCTATTCGAAGAAATCTCCTAGAAATCCCCAAATTGTAGAGAACCCATTGCTTCCTGGGTTTTACAGAGAAGCAACGAAGGACACCGAGCTTAAGCTCTATGGATCGCCAGCGCTTGGGCTTCCAAAAGTGGCCCATGAGCCAGCCCAAGGAGCCAGCCTACCCCGTAAGGACAACCTCTCTCCATCAGTTGAACTGCCTCGCAATAGGCTTGGTTTCGGCCCATCACCTGACCCTATAACCCTTGCCCATGAAAGAGACCAGATCCCTTTTGTCTACACCTTCTCTTCGTTTGGAAACTCTTTGACAATAATTAGACCAATGGATCAATCAACCACCGGAGAAACTCGCGAGCAATGACGAGAAAGATTATGTCCTTATTGTGGTGAGAGAGTTGTTGTAGGCCATCGTTGTGCAAGACCCAAGCCTTTTCACACTGATGAAGGTTCAATCAACTTTACGAACGCACTCCTTTACCAATTTTTGACAATTAGATGGGTATTCTCCTAAAAGAGGTTCCCTCAGTTACTTTGAAAACAATGATGAATCTACGAAGCTCGAGGTTAGATAATAGAATTCATACCAGTAATGTAAGAGTTGTGTATGAGTCGTATTATGTCCATGAGTCCATTAACCTAGTGATATTGTATGAGTTGTACCTCTGTATTGATGGTATCATAAAAGTAATATTACTCATAAACGATATAACCACACATCGGTTATAACTCTAGTTTTTCCCTTGATTTGCTCTACGATCATGTTAACAAGCTGGCTAGGGTTTCAACTCTCAAAGGTAGAAGTAGAGACAGAAGTGCCCCTTTCTATCCATACCCTATTCCAAAGGTTAAAGTCAAAGGGTCTTCTGTTTCATCAGAAACAAAGAGCTGAGAAATATCAACAACTATCGACCATGTTATGAGAAGTGTCAGATAGTAGCTGAGAGTATAAGTTATCAGTTCTCATGCGTTGATTCAACTGAGGATATTAGAAACCTAAGCATTAGAACTGGCTCAGCTCTTTTTGGGGTTAATCAGCTTGGCCATCCACCTAATTGAGGGAATGTTTCTACAGTGGACAGATTGTTTACCTTTCGTTTTCCATGTATAACTTGGGTTCTGAATTCTTGGGCTGAGTTGAATCCTCCAGATCTCAATCAACAAACTTTTGAAGGTGTTGAGACTTTGGTTTTGGAGTTTACAGAGACACTTCCTAAGGGAATAAGGGTTCTGGCCATGGTTTTCTGAAGGGAATTTGAATGACAAACTGAAGGATTCCTTCAAGAGCACTCAAGCTCATAATGGTGAGAAGAAGAATAGGACAACCATACAATTCGAACCTACTGATGCTAGAAGAAGTTTCCCATGCTGGGAGGAACAAGCTGGTAAGGCTACCTTGAAGATTACAACATGTGAGCTATTCAAATTGGTAGCAATTTTCCACCTGCCAATGTTTGAAGAAAAAACAAATGAACATGTCAAGACAGTTTCACATCAGGAGTCATCCATTGTGTCGACTTATTTGGTTGATAGGGGAACTGGATTGTTAGATTACATTAAAGGTCAGACATCTGATGGGGCCGAGGCTAGGGTATCCTATCAAGTAGGTAAGGTAAACCATTGGAATTTTGCACTACCTATTGATAGCAGGACCTGGGAATGGTTCAAAGAATATTTTGTTGTGCCATATACTTTGCCAAAATGGATGTGATTGTTATCCTTGAATTGGTTGCTAGAGCCATAGAAAGTTACGAAGTGGCTACATGCCGTGACATAGTTTTACAGTATAACGAGCAGCACTCTACAGTTGCCAACAAAAAAAAAGTTACCACTGTTGTAGCCCATGAACGTGCAAACCAATGGTTTGGCAATCTGGTAACTATGGAGTGGCTGACACAATTGAGGTTGAATGAGGAAATGGGAACGTCGGAGAGCTATCTAGTCATTGATAATTTGTTTCTTGAATGGAAAATGGGAACCAAACAACAAGACTATCCAGTTGTAACAATTCAAGCTAAAGGCCTAGAATTAGAGTTCGAGTAGTTCCTATTTCTATCAAAATGTTCCTCTAGAGAAGGACAAAGGGGCATTCCTGCTACATTCTGTTATGGCTGGTATAATACCAGCAAGCATTTCTTACTACAAGCAAGGTCTGAAACTCTTGACATGGTGGAATTCTTTAGCTGCTCAATTGTTAGAGACGATCCTACAAAGACTAAAAGTGCTACCTGTAGCTGGATAGAGGTTAATATGATAGCCACTAGGGATATCTGGGAGCTTGAGATCGATGCAAATGCATGTCCACCTGTAAGAGGGTTGTTGGACTCACTAACAGAAATTGTAATACTAGAGGCTCGAAGGAGTAGTACAAGGCAATTGGATAAAGATATTAAGCAACCAGCATGGAAGCCATATGATGTAGAAGGATTCCATGAGTTGTCAATACCCTTGACAGGATCGAATGGAGATCAAAAAGAAGTTTTATCCTTTTCACCTTAGTGCTAAGAATTCTGAATAGAAAGTGGATAAACAAGCAGTGAAGTTCTTCCCAACCTTGAGTAGTTTGGTATGGATACGCTATCAGGTGGATTGTGGTAGTAGATCTTCTATCAAAAGATCTCATCAAGTGTCAGTGATCTCAAAAATCAAAGTGGTAAAGGTGTGCAAGCGACGGCTAATAGAAGAGCATCCAGTTGACAGAAAAATAATATCAAGTGGGCATGACCTTAGCATCATGGCAACCATCCATGCCCTTATAGACCTGCTTAAAAGTCAATTCAGGGCTACCTTTTGCACCTATCTCGAGGCATTGACGGTGATCAGACCAACTCATATCTCCACTCTATCCTTGGGGACAAGGATCTAAAAGGGGGATGAAATGATACGAGCATAATTTGCTCAAGGTTGTTAGGCGCTCGAGTATAGGTAGATGAGGAGCATAGAAGGTTGCAGTGGGCGTAGAGCGATGGGCGCACGAGGCACAGAGTTGGTGGGCGAAGAGGCACGTTGAACGCGTGAGTAGAAGGGACCATTATAAATTCAATTAGGAATGCCAGAATCAGTTATTATGATTCCCTGTAATTCCAAATGCATGTAAGGCTATATATAACCATAGTTAATTGAGGAATAAGGACAACAAATTATATGAAACAGATCCCCTTACCTCTGTCTTCTTCTTCCTTCGACCTCTGAGAAATTCATTTTTTATCACTCGGGAAATGGAAGTGGGAAATTCATTTTTTATCACTCGTGAAATGGAAGTGGTTCATTATGTGTAACTCTTGATGCAATTACGTGCACAGTTGGTAGTGTGTCTTCAGATGGTGGTAAAGGTTAAGCTGATTTGAGCCTTATTGTGGAGACATTGTTTCAAGCTAGAAGAGCCAATCCTAGGGTGGCTAGGAAGGAGAAAAAGGTTTTGTGTGAATAGTGGAAAGCTCATTACATCTACCTGTGGCAAGCGTCTATGAAAAGAGATCAAAGACACCTCCAGCCTTTCATGTACTCCCAATGAAACTGCCAACACTCCCAATCAGAAAATTAGTCTTGGTTTTATAATTTTGTGTTTTTTTTTTGTTTCTGTTGTTTCCTATGTTTTCTGTTTCTGCATTGGTAAACTGTTTTGTTTTGGCTGGTTTTATATTTTCTAGTGTAGTTTGTTGGTTTTGGTAGTAGTTTTGGTTTTATGGTTTGTTTTTTGTGTCTATTCTATTTTGCTTATTGTTAGCTCTGTTGCAACTATTTGTAAAGGCTAGCCACACTTTTCCATCTAGAAACAAGTGTCGGTTAGATAGCGAGATTTAGTTTGGTAGTTAAGCATCTTACTTTTACACTTTCCTTATGATAACATAGATTATTATGGTTAGGTTGTAGTTCTTTGTAAGCCCTTGTTCTCTTAGTTTACTAGTTGATGGTTGTAATGCTTCTTCAAAAAGAAAAAAAAAATTCCCGTAAAAGATCCATCTCAACTCACATCACAAGTAACTACAGTTAATATTCCTGTGTATAGGTTGTTTGTGAGAAAAAAAAAAAGGCATCCCTATGTTATGTTGGAGAAAAATAGCATGATATTATAATATAAAATACAAAAAATAAAAAACTATAGGTTAGAAGAAAGAACACCAAACCTGAAGCTACGGTCATCAGCGCCCTTATGGGTACGAACGATATGTTCAAGTCGGTATTTGGCACGGTGGTAATCACGGCTGCGATTGGAGAGAAGAACAGCAGAGCAACCCATGCGAAAATAACAGTTCGAGATAATCATGGACCTATCACAACCCGGGTACCAGTTATATCCAACCATCTCAGTGCTCACAACCACTGCATAATTATTCGAGTTGGCTTGAAGCATATCCCTTGCCAAATCCACAGCTATGACTCCAGCACTACAACCCATACCGCCAAGATTGTAGCTCAATATGTTGCCTCTCATCTTGTAGTGGTTTATGATCATGGCTGAGAGTGATGGTGTTGGGTTGAAAATACTACAGTTCACAACTAGTACTCCTATATCCTTAGGACGAACACAGGTCTTTTCAAACAACTCGTCTAGTGCTCCGAATATCACAATTGATGCCTCGGCTCGACCTTCTTTCATAGTTGTGTTGTTCTCATTTGATGTGATCACTGACTTTGGGATGTAGGTTTCGTCACCTATGCCAGATGAGTTCAGAATTCTCTTTTGGAATTCTAGGTTTGCTTCGTCAAACTTGCCTGATTTTCTTGCTCGTTCTATGAACTGCTCCTTAGATACCTGTCACAAACTAGAATTGTTATAATTAAGAAGTGTACCATTTGATCTAGTTGATGACGTTGTTCAGGAGTTTATTTATAATTATTCCCATAACTTGTACGACGAATGCTAGTTATAGAGTGTAACTTATACTGATATTTTGCGCTCACACTAATCATTACAAGAAAATAATGTTAATTTGATAGTTCATCTAAGATACATCGAGTAAAAATAAAATAAATTCAACAGATTAAAATAATAATACCGACAATTTAACGTATTTTACTTTTTAATTTGAATTACGTCTACGAGATAAACTGTAAAAAATATTTTTTTACAAATAAAATTAATAGGTATAAAATGAGAAACAATATAACAAATTAAAATAAATTCAAAATAGTGACATATAAGTGTTTCACAAATTTATTATTTTGTAACTCTCTTTTTATAAAAATATTCTCTTATTCTCTAACACATACAACACTATTTTTCGTCAAAGTAAATTGTTTCTTTGACTTTGTTTTTATTCTTTTTTTAGTGTATTGTTTTAAGGCAAAAACACCATTAGTTAAATTAAATTGGCTATTCTTTGCAACTGACCAAAATTTTAACCAAAATTTTTTTTATTTGATAAATTTATTAAATATGGTTTTATCTAAAAATTTTATTTTCTTTCCTTTTCACTTTCCACTGTCTTGTATACTTAGGTGATTGTCATGCAACTCAAGTCTCATTCATAATTTCCAAGATATAAAAGTAATTACAGAAATTAGATGCCGATTTTGCAGCTTGCTAGAGAAAACATTCTAATTTCTAAGACGAGATTTGCCCGATAAAAATACACAGAATACTTGTGGACCAACTTTCTGCAAACGTGGGATCCATATATAAATATACGTACCAAATATGTAAGCATTTTTAAAATTTTATAACATTTAAGTTGGTAATTATTTAGACTATGTCACACCGAGTCCATAAGGCTACTAATAACTATTCAGACATGTCTTTTTCTAAGTATTTTTTAAATCTACACCAACTTAAAATACCCACATGCACTTATATTAATATATTCATGATATGTAGCTTATATATAATACTTCATAAATAAATAAAAAAAGAGAGTAAAATAACATAGGTTTAGACTTGTAATATTGCTTCATAAAAAGATGAAAGATTTTAGATATGTATACCTTGAAATCGTCCTGTGGTCTATAACAAGCAAAATCAATGAGGTAAATGGACCTTGGGCGCGACATGAAGTAGACAGACAAGGTGAAGACGAAGACACCAAAAAAAGAAAGAACTGTAGCAAGATCATAAGGAGCATCATCCCACAGCTTCTTCCTTAACTCTGCTCTACTGAGACTTCCAACCTCAGCACTAAACACAAGCACAAGCACAGGTATGGTAGCCAAGTAGATACCATGGTTTATGAGATAGTGGTAACCCAATTTCACATACTTGAGATTCACTGATTGAAGAAAGTCCGGCAAACGTCGCCGGACTCTAACAGAGAATGTTAGAGAGCCAGCATTTGGGCCAAAAGATTCAATTCCACGGTTGACAATTTCTGTAGACAAGAGATCTCTTTCCTTAGACATATTCTTGAAGAAATATAGCTGAATTCTAAAGCTATTGTTATTGACTATATATGAAATGAAATGAGAGGGGGTTTTCTTATTTATGAAAGGAAAAGGTGAAGGTCTGGTGGCCACCATGGTGGGTGGATAATAGTTAATGCTAATACCAACTCCACAAGGATATAGTTGAAGTTCTTTCAACAATCTTAAATTCTTCATTAAATGGAAGTGGGTGTGTCAAAACATAATGCTCGATCTAACGGCCATGAAAGGGAAATATATTATTTATTATTTTTAGATTACGTAAGGATATAATATTTTAAGTTATTTAAATTTAAAATTAATGTAAATTTTTTTAAAAAAATAAATATCTAATAAAACATAAAAAGATAAAATAATTTAGTTAATTGAAAATATATTTCAAAAAAAATTAATATCAGCTCGCTAAACCTTTTATATGAACGAATTGTATAAGAAAATATTATTATACCTATACTCTTATAAAAAAAAAAAAGGAAAGAGAGAAAAATGTCAGCTTTACGTTTAATCTCTTGTGAATATTAAAGAGTCAAACTGTCAAACTCCTGATGTCACGACTCACGAGGCATTGCACATTTTTACTTTTTTTTAATTATGGGTAACTACTCTTACGATAACTTATTTTAAATAAAATTTAAAATTATCCTAATTTTTTTTTAAAAATAAATAATATATTTTAATTAATAAATAATATATTAAAAAATATTAATTATTTTAACTTAATTTTAATTGTTTTAAAAAATATGAACTCCTCCTAATTTTATCATATTTATATAAATAGTAAGAAAGAAAGTAAAAATTACGATAATTATGCAATAAATTATTATCTTTATAAAAATATTTATTTAATGATAATTTTATTTAATAATAATAATAATAATATTTAATTTATATTAAGAATAAAATAGATATTTTATATATTTTTATTGATGTAAAAGAAAGTTATTGTGCCAATATCATTATTTAAAGATAATGATATTATCACAATAAAAATATATAAAATGTAAATTTTATCTATAATATTAATTATATTTTATTATCATTATTATTTAATATTGTTACCTAAAATAAAATAAAAATACAAATAAAAGGTTTTATATAGATTTATACCGAGAAACATAACTCTAAAAATCTTATTCTCAATTCTTAAGGTATTTATTTAAAATGCTTCTGGATTTAACATATTTTCACTTGTGTCTTTAAGGTCTGTAAGAAATGTTATAATGTCTTTAAACGTTATGGTTAATACCATTGGTGCTCCTAAACCTAATGGTATTAACTTTTCTATTTATATTATGTTATTATTCTTATGGTTTTGATATCAAATTGAGAGCTAGTTGTTTAATACTAGTTGTTAGTTTCTATAAGTCCTACATATTATTAACATTCAATATCTTTAATATTGTGTTATTTCTATATTCATCTTCTTGTTAGTTTCTATAAGTCCTAGATAATTTTCCTAATCATAATATTGTGTTATTTTTATATTCATCTTCTTATTTAGTATAATAAATTGATATAAACAAATATTTAAACATTCAATATCTTTAATTGGCTTAAAAATTATAATTATTATATCTGAATTTAATGGATCCACCATTGTCTTCCTTCTATTCATCTTCTCTTATTACACCATTTATGCCTCAACTTTGCTCAAACCTTAATATCCTCTTAGTATTCGTGAGCCTTCTACATCTATACATAGATGGTGTCCAATTTTGACTTAGTAGAAAAGAGTAATTGAACTCCAATTATTCATAGTATAATAATTATTACAATCTTAAGACCAACTAAGAACCTTGGAGGGATTCTTAGCTGCTCATAATTACTGGGTACATAATTAATAGTTTAGATTCATGAATAGAGAGAGTTACTATGTTAGAAGTTGTGTGTTCTATTTTTTCGTCTCCTCAAATGAAAATAAGAGTTCATTTTATAGCATAAGAAATCCATGTTTATAAATTGAAAATTACTATGTTATCCTTACTTTAATAATTCATCTACACTTCTTTAAATATCAGCCTTTACTTTTCCGATGGCACATACTGCCAACTAAAGATATGGGTCTACATCTTTATTTTTCTTTGTCTTCTTCTACCGATAGTTCCTCTTCTGTATTCATCCTTGTCATTTTTTTTCTCGATAGTCCTTTATATGATATTGATGATGACACATCTTCATCTTCTCGATCTTTGATGCAATAAATGCATCTGTGATCTTTGGTGGCTTTTCTAGCATTGAAGCAAAATACCTTCCTTATTTCTTAACCAATATCTAGGTTATTATTGTTATATTTTTTATCATATTTGATGGTTTTTTCACCATCCTCTTCAGAGAGCCATTCTATTGAAAAGTGATGATGATTCTACTAGTTGAGTAAATTTACTTTAATCTCAGTAGAGTTATCAATTTTTCCGAGTTTGTAGTAAATTTGGCTAAACATTTGTTCTCTTAATACAAAGAGTTTTCTGTGTTGAATTCCTTTTCTGGAAGTGCCCTTGGTTTGAGAACTTCTCTGTTTGTGTTGGAAATTCCCAACTTGATGAAGTGGTAGGAATTGATACATCCTTTAGCATTTTCAGTTCATTAGTGAACTAAAAAATTTGAGATAAGCAAGCTTGTCATCTCTTATTGTCTTCTTCTTGAAGTTCTTGATTGCTTTTTTCAAAGTTTTTGAGAAATAATTTAATTCACTTAAATTAATTCCTAGATATATGTTTTCTATTAGCCTTACATGGAATTATTTGTAAACAAACATTGGATCAACTTTTTCCAAAATATTGAATTTACTCTCCGTAGAGAATTCCTTTTCTGTAAGGTAGAACTTCAAATATTCTATGTGTTCTTGGGTAGATTTTCTAGCCAAGTTGTAGAGGCTCAACCATTATGGTTTACTGAGATTTCTATATTAGTCCTTTTTCATCTTAAATAACTAATGAATTTCTAGGGGATATTTCTTGGAATAGCATTGAATGCCTTACTATGTTTGATGTCTCTAGAAGAGTTGCTTCTCCAAATAGTATTAGAGGTTTTACTATTTTTCCAAGGGTTTTCAACCTGCTTGGTGCTACTGGTTATTATTATAATACTCTATAGTAATTCTTTACTATCTCCTTTGAAATTATTAATTTTAGTATTTTGTAATTGGCATAACTACCTTCAGTCTCTATTATGTTGGTAAAAGCTCTGAGTTATTCTACTAAACCCTAGAATAGATTTACTGACTTCTATCTAGTTGTTATAGATTCATAGTTTTAGGCCATTATAAACATAAGTCTTTTATGTTCCTCTTTTTCTACTTCATCAGCCCAATTGAGCATTCTTATTTCAAAGATGTTACTTTTTTTGAACTATTAGGTTCTTCCTTTTCATCCTGAATTCTCTCTTAAGAAGTTTTATCTTCTTTAGATTGAATTTTTGATAAAGATTCCTCTTTAGAGCTTTTAGACTCCAAGAGTTTTTTAGAGACTTCTCAAGATATAACAACTCGAGTCATTCCTATAGGATTTTTATCTCATTTTTGTTTATCTTGATCTTGATATCAAGATATTCCATTCTTGTAAGCATAAAAATAGTTAGAGGTGTTAATTATTTGGTAAGAGCGTATACTAAACTATTCTTATTTCCTGAGAGATGTTCGGCATCAAAATTATAGTGGTTGAATCATTATTTCTATTTAACTAATCTTTCATGTGTTTTAATCACCTGCAATATCAATTATTAAGAAATAACTAAAATTATTGTTATCAATTCTAACAATAAATTTAGAACTTATGACATATATTGTAAATTTCTTAATAACCTAGCTAGACATTCTTTTTCATTACTATGGTAATTTAATAATGAACCATAGAAAGATCCTAATGTATATCTATAAAAATATTTAAGTTTGGGGGTGTTGATAACTGTATTTTATATAGTTATTTTCACCTATTTTATTAATTATAATTGCTATGTTCTTCATGTTTTTAGTTAATTTTCGATTAATAAATTAGGATTTACTGTTGTTTCTAAATTTTAAGAAAATTAAATAAATTGTATCGAAAATGCTCTTAATGGTAAATTTTTTTCCACAAATATAATTTCAAATAATATAGATCTTAATTACAATTTATAAAAATCGAAAATATAATTTAAATTAAATTTGGGCTTCATTTTAATTATTAAAAGTTTAAAAATTTAATTTAAAATTAGCAAAGGGGTTAATTGTAATTAAATAAAGTTGAAAATGTAATTTGAAATATATTTGTGGGTCAAAATACAATTAATAAAATTGAATTTTCTGCGCAGATTAGAAGAATCACGCGCTAACAACAAGCGCCAAAGGTGGACCGTCCGATCAAAGAAGGAACGGCTACGATTGGCGCGTATAGATCAAACCCGACCAAAGCGAATGGATGCAGGGAAGATTCCTTCGCGCGGCTCGGCGTGTCAGTGGGCCCCACCTGCCGCGCAGGCCGGCGTGCAGGGTGGGACCCACGTGTCGGTCACACGTCTGCCAAAGGGCGTTGTTCTGTGCGGGCGAACCACGTGCGATCTTCCCTCGGCCAATCAAACTCTTCCACGTGTCCCAATTTTCCCTTGAACGAATCATCAGCGGACGCGTGGCACATATCGGTGGACGCAAAGCAGAGAATCTCACACGCGTTATGGCGGGTTGCGCAACGTTGCGCGCGCCCCAATCCGTGCGACAAGTCTTCGTGCGCCGTTTCCCCTCAACGAATGAGACGCTGCCACGTGTCCCACTAATTGTGTCCGCGAATCAGAACGCGACACGTGGCAGCGTGGAAGAAAATTAAAACAGAACGCGCAGCGTTCCACCCACTCCCTCGATCCCATTTTCGATACACTTTTTGTCCCCCCACGCGTTTAATTTATTATTTTCGCCACACCATTTTGTCCCCCCGCGTAGATTTTAATTTAATATTTTATTAATGTATTTTTTTGCTATAAATAGGAGATAGTTTTTAGTTGTAGAAAAGTTTGGTTGGAGTAGTTTTTGGAGTAGAGATTTAGTTTTAATTTTTGAAAGTTTTTAGAGTATTTTAGTTTTTTCAGTTTGTAATTTTCGTGTGTTGCTCGGTTTTGGACGGCAAAACACGCAGAAGCCATTTTTGGCTTTTGTTGTGTTTTGCGTGTGCCAAATAGTTGTTTTAAGTTATGTTTTAATTTTATTTCTGCTTCTTCTTAATTTTCTGTAGTTGTTGTAATTTTTATTTTAATTTTATGAAGTAATTTAATTTTTCTAGGGTTGCATTTAATCTAAATTTATGAAACTTTAATTTTAATTATTTTTGATAGATTTATAAGACGTTCGATTTGTTCGTTCTATTTTGTTCTTAATGCTTTTTGATTATTTACGAATCTTATCAAAACGATCCTGGCACATGAATAAACTTGAGAAAGGCATTTGTGTGTGTATTGCTCGTAAATAGAATGACATGTATGATGAAGGATAGAAATATACCCTAATTGTATGTGTGGCCATTTGAAAACTTAGAACGTAATGAATCTCGGTAAATTTAATTTTCATAGAGATATAGTAAATTAATTTAACGAGGTGTGTTTATACGAAGCTCGAAAGAGATGTATGAATAATAAAAAAAGAAGTTTTCGGTTGACAAATTAAATGTACCAAAAAAATATAAATCAAAAGAAAATAATATGATTTGAGTGGATTAGTTTGGTGAAAAATTGCAATCCTAGATTTCTTTTATTTTCTTATTTTACTTTTTTCTTAACTAACGATTGTTTTGGATAAAATCAGAGAGATACAATTTTAGTACTCGACAAACTATGGTAACAAATCCTCGTGGGATCGATCTTTACTTACAAATCTTTATTACTTGTGACCGTGTATGCTTGCACGAGTTCGTGTGTTGAAAAACACGCAACAAGTTTTTGGCGCCGTTGCCGGGGATTTGTTTTACTATTTTCATTGTTGATATTAATACCAATCAATTTGATTTTAATTCAAAAAAAAAAATTTTTAAAAATAAAAAAAATTTATGCTTATTGTTCTTGTTTATTTTATTTTAAAAATTTTCTCGTAAGTTGAGATTTTGTTTGACACACAAATCTTAACTTACAAAAAGAAAAAAAAAATTTTATTGTTGTTTTATTTTATTTTTCAATTTTCTCGTGGGTTGAGATTTTGTTTGACACACAAATCTTACCTCACAAAAAGAAAAATAAATTTTATTTGCTTATTTTTGGTTGTGTAATTTATTTTTCAAATTTCTCGTGCGTTGAGATTTTGTTTTACACACAAATCTTAACACACATAAAGAAAAAAAAAACAGAAAACAAAAAAAAAATGTATTTGCTTATTGTTAGTTTATTTTATTTTATTTTATTTTTTTTAATTTTCTTGTGGGTTGAGATTTTGTTTGACACACAAATCTTAATACACGAAAAGAAAAACAAAAAAAAAAGTTTTTTTTTTCTTATTGTTGGTTGTTTGTTTTATTTTATTTTTATTTTTATTTTTCTAGTGAGTTGAGATTTTGTTTAAACACAAATCTTAACTCACAAAAAGAAAAAAAAAATTTATGGTTATGTTTTCTTAATTTATTTTTCAATTTTCTCGTAAGTTGAGATTTTGTTACACACAAATCTTAACTTACAATAAGAAAAACAAATTGAGAAGTCAAGCGGAAGACTATAAATCAAGCGCTTCTTGGGAGGCAACCCATGTGTTTTATTTTATTTTATGTTTATGTTATTTTATTTTTATTTATTTTCGCATGTATTAGTTTTTATATTTTGTTATGTTATTTTTTCTTTCGTAGGTGCAAATTGGAGGTAATGAAGCTATTTTGGCTTAACCAATCAAACAAACCAGGAAGTTTCTTTAAACCCATCTCATATGTTCTTTAACTTTCACACATTGAGGACAATGTGTATATTAAGTTTGGGGGTGGTGGATATATTGAACCTAATTGAAATACTTTCTGGATGTTATTGCTTGTAAAAAATTTTTTTTTTTTGTTTGTTTGGTTGATTGAAGATATTTTGCTATGAATAGTGATTTATTTTTATTTCTTCGATTTAAATGATGCATAATTCTTTGAAAAATTTGAATATTGTCTAAGTGATGAATAATTTTTACGTATGTTTCGTTTTTACAAGAATAAATATTCATGAGCACTAGTCTTGATTTTTGAGTTGCTATGATAATTTAGAGAAGGTTTATATGAGTATGAAATTCGATTGATTTTTGTGGTGTCACAATTTTTAGAATTTGTTTGATTTTCTCTCGAGGCGAAATTATAGATGACATGTAACTAAGAAAATGATTTAGGCCATCTTTGGATCGTTTGAGCCTTTCTATCTACCTTGACATACATTATCCATAGTATACCCCTTTTGAGCTTCAAAGTTTACATATATATTTTTCTCATTTCAAAAACCTATCTAAAATATATATATATGTGTAGATATACCTATTGTTCTTATCTCACTAACATGTGACAATTGTTAGTAAATATTTAAAGTTATATCCGAAAAAAAAGGGATACTGTGAAAAGAAAAAAAAAAGAAAAAAAAGAAAAGAAAAAAAAAAGAAAAAAAAAAGAAAAAAAGAAAAAAAAAAGAGTATTGTATGTTATGATAAATCCCAAATTGGGAAGTAATTATTGTGATGATAGAATTATCTTTTTCAATCCTGAAATGTTATGCTTGGGAAAAGTTAAGCTAAATATTATCCTTTATCCTACCCTTACCTAAGCCATACATTACAAGCTTTATAAAGTCCTATTGATTTTGTGTTTTGTGTTTGTCTACATTAGTGGAGAGAGAAATGAAAAATAAACTTATGAGATTTGTGATTTCATGACAAATTGTTTGATTTTATATTTGTATAAACTGATCCGGATTTCATGTGATGAAATATGAAAAGACTTCACACACGCACTAAAATTCGTTGTGAAAATGTGATATACTTTTAAAATTAATTTTGATGCTTAGATAAAATTCTTTTATTTCTTTGAGTTATGTAATTTCAAAAGAAAAAGAAATATTTTGAAAATCACTATTTTAAATGCAGTTATCTTTGTTTTATTTCCTTCCCTTTGCTCGAGGACTAGCAAAAACTTAAGTTTGGGGGTGTTGATAACTGTATTTTATATAGTTATTTTCACCTATTTTATTAATTATAATTGCTATGTTCTTCATGTTTTTAGTTAATTTTCGATTAATAAATTAGGATTTACTGTTGTTTCTAAATTTTAAGAAAATTAAATAAATTGTATCGAAAATGCTCTTAATGGTAAATTTTTTTCCACAAATATAATTTCAAATAATATAGATCTTAATTACAATTTATAAAAATCGAAAATATAATTTAAATTAAATTTGGGCTTCATTTTAATTATTAAAAGTTTAAAAATTTAATTTAAAATTAGCAAAGGGGTTAATTGTAATTAAATAAAGTTGAAAATGTAATTTGAAATATATTTGTGGGTCAAAATACAATTAATAAAATTGAATTTTCTGCGCAGATTAGAAGAATCACGCGCTAACAACAAGCGCCAAAGGTGGACCGTCCGATCAAAGAAGGAACGGCTACGATTGGCGCGTATAGATCAAACCCGACCAAAGCGAATGGATGCAGGGAAGATTCCTTCGCGCGGCTCGGCTGTCAGTGGGCCCCACCTGCCGCGCAGGCTGGCGTGCAGGGTGGGACCCACGTGTCGGTCACACGTCTGCCAAAGGGCGTTGTTACGTGCGGCCGAACCACGTGCGATCTTCCCCTCAGCCAATCAAAGTCTTCCACGTGTCCCAATTTTCCCTTGAACGAATCATCAGCGGACGCGTGGCACATATCGGTGGACGCAAAAGCACAGAATCTCACACGCGTTATAGCCGTTGCGCAACGTTGCGCGCGCCCCAATCCCGTGCGACAAGTCTTCGTGCGCCCGTTTCCCCTCAACGAATGAGACGCTGCCACGTGTCCCACTAATTGTGTCCGCGAATCAGAACGCGACACGTGGCAGCGTGGAAGAAAATTAAAACAGAACGCGCAGCGTTCCACCCACTCCCTCGATCCCATTTTCGATACACTTTTTGTCCCCCCACGCGTTTAATTTATTATTTTCGCCACACCATTTTGTCCCCCCGCGTAGATTTTAATTTAATATTTTATTAATGTATTTTTTTTGCTATAAATAGGAGATAGTTTTTAGTTGTAGAAAAGTTTGGTTGGAGTAATTTTTGGAGTAGAGATTTAGTTTTAATTTTTGAAAGTTTTTAGAGTATTTTAGTTTTTTCAGTTTGTAATTTTCGTGTGTTGCTCGGTTTTGGACGGCAAAACACGCAGAAGCCATTTTTGGCTTTTGTTGTGTTTTGCGTGTGCCAAATAGTTGTTTTAAGTTATGTTTTAATTTTATTTCTGCTTCTTCTTAATTTTCTGTAATTGTTGTAATTTTTATTTTAATTTTATGAAGTAATTTAATTTTTCTAGGGTTGCATTTAATCTAAATTTATGAAGCTTTAATTTTAATTATTTTTGATAGATTTATAAGACGTTCGATTTGTTCGTTCTATTTTGTTCTTAATGCTTTTTGATTATTTACGAATCTTATCAAAACGATCCTGGCACATGAATAAACTTGAGAAAGGCATTTGTGTGTGTATTGCTCGTAAATAGAATGACATGTATGATGAAGGATAGAAATATACCCTAATTGTATGTGTGGCCATTTGAAAACTTAGAACGTAATGAATCTCGGTAAATTTAATTTTCATAGAGATATAGTAAATTAATTTAACGAGGTGTGTTTATCTGAAGCTTCGAAAGAGATGTATGAATAATAAAAAAGAAGTTTTCGGTTGACAAATTAAATGTACCAAAAAAATATAAATCAAAAGAAAATAATATGATTTGAGTGGATTAGTTTGGTGAAAAATTGCAATCCTAGATTTCTTTTATTTTCTTATTTTACTTTTTTCTTAACTAACGATTGTTTTGGATAAAATCAGAGAGATACAATTTTAGTACTCGACAAACTATGGTAACAAATCCTCGTGGGATCGATCTTTACTTACAAATCTTTATTACTTGTGACCGTGTATGCTTGCACGAGTTCGTGTGTTGAAAAACACGCAACAGTTATCTACTTTTGCTTTCAAAACTACTCTTTAATATTCTTTTGAAGCATCTATTTTGATTATCATTTTATCATCTAGCCTTGGATAGTATAAAGTTGGTAAATATTTTTACCTATGCTTTTACTTTATCCATATATCAGGTATCTTGTTCCCTCCATTTTCAGATATGATATTTTTTCAGTTTTGTTTGTAAAGGTTTTCGCATTTAAAGTTTCTTGATATATGTTTTAACATATGTCAAACATCCAAGATTTCTTTGTAATTGCCTTTTGTCTTTTAATTCACTAGAAAAACTTAGAATGTTATTTAGTATATGAGATTGTAGATTATGTTTTGAATCTTCGATTTCCAACCCTAAATACTTAAGTTTCTACTGAGCAAATATTGCTTTCTTTTTAGAGAGTACAATGCCTTGTTTCCTACATTTTTTTATAAAATTAATAATATCTAAATAATTTTTATTTAATTAATTACTGAAAACCAAAATATCATCTATTTAGACACAACAAATATTTTATAATTTTTTAAAGATGTTATCTATATATCTATGAAAGATACCCATGACTTGTTTTAATTCAAAAGATAAAATAGTCCATTGGAATTGTTCTTAGCAACAACTGAATGCTGTTATTTTTTGAGATTTTTCATCTAGTCTTATTTTCTAAAATCTACTTTTGCAATAAAAACTTGAGAAATATTTCTTTTCTTTTATTAATGATAATAGTTCTTTCTTAGGAATAAAGTATCCATCATCAATGGTTTTTTTATTCAATGCTTTGAAGTTTATTACCATACTCTTTTTTCTCTTATTTTTTTAGCTTGTTTTTACTAAGAATATTGGACTTGAGTGAGATAAATTACTTGGTACTATGACTTTTAGTTTCAAAACTTCTTGAATTTTTTTTCAAATTCAATCCTTTATGGAGTATATATAATTGGTTTCACTCAAATAACCTTATTAGGGGCTCTTATTTTTATGTTGACAATCATTTTAGATTTATTGATTTTTGGATCTAAAGGATTTTTAGCATACTATTTTTAATAATTTTTTGATACCTATTATGACTTTATCTTCATGTATTTCATTAAGAAAAGAATTTTGTTTCTCTTCTATATCTAATGTTTTTTACTTTGTATTTATCACACAGTTTTTTTGCTTTTCATGTTGTTGCATAAAAGTTGGATTTGATACAGTCAAAACTTTTCTTATTTTTGATATATAAATGGTATCGCCATCTAATGTTGTTACACTTATTTTATCTAAATATTATGTAAAAAGTTGCTATTAGTTTAGAAAATTATTTCTTATTAATAAATCAACTCTTGTTTTATATTGATATATGATAAGAATTTGAAAATTTTCTCCTCCTATCATTGTATCTATATATTTTAAAACCTTATTAAGATTTATTGTAATATTATTAGAAATTCTTACAATTAAATATTTTGGTGTCTATTTCCAATGTTTTTCTAGAAACACATATTTACTTATTACACACATACTACTTTTTGTATCTATATATGCATGTAAATGATAGTTAACATAGCCTTTAAATCTAAGTTCTACGTTAATATATGTATTATTTAGATTTGTAATACAATAAAAATAATTCATCTTCTCATGAAGAGTACCCATATTCCGGTGTTTATATTCTTAGTCGGTTATTTCCTCCTCAGTTTCCTCTAATAGATAAATACTGTAAGTATCATCTATATCTGATTCCTCAATTGGTTCTAATTCTATCTTAAAAGCTTATTCTAAGATTTTTATTTTCTGTGGAAATTCCTTTTTAAATTCTTTCCTATGTTGAAGCCTACTAAAGCATTCATTGGCATAATGTCTTTCTTCGTTACAGATCCAACATCTGTATTTCCTTTTTCCTGAGGGGAAATAATTCTTGTGTTCAAAAGGTTTATACATTTTTCTTCTAAATTATATTTTCCTATAGGTTTTTCTATTAAACCTTCTTTTGTATTTTTGAAAATTTTGTTTTCTTCTTTTAAATTTATTGTATTTTTTATATTTTTCATATTTTGTTTGTAGGAGTTTTTGTTACATTCATATTTCCTTAGTATTTTAAAATCTTGTATCACAATAGATTTTATCATTTCTACTTATTTGTTTATAATCCTTCCTTTATTGACATTTAATTATTATCCAGCTTATAAGGCTTCTTATTCTTCCTTCTAGGGTGTTTGATACAATTTCCTTATTTTTTTCTGATTCTAACTTTCTGTTAAGGCCTTACATAATGTTCCAAGTAATTTTTGGGAAAAAATTCCATATAGGTTATTTGAATAGAGGGTGGTAATTTATGGTAATACATTTTATATTCACTATAAAATAAATTTATGTAACATATGTGACAAATGTTCATATTTGTTAAATTACAAAGTTTATATTAGATTATTTTCACCAAAACAATCAAACTACATCACAACACTACTAAAAAAAGTACATATGACCTCAGTTTTTAACTGTGATCGTAGGTCTATGACCACGGTTATAAAAACCGAGGCCTAAGTGAGAGAGACCATAGGTAACGACTTATGGCCTCAGTTTTTCTAATAACAGAGGCCATAGGTACCCCCTATGGCCTAGGTTTTCTAATAACCGAGGTCATATGGTATACATAAATTAAAAAAAATATAATTATTAATTATAATATTAAAAATTAAATCAATATAAATTACAATAAATTTATTAAAAATAATATTATATTAAAGTTAAAAGTATAATTACATTGAGAGTTTATTATACACTAAAAATTAATAAACATAATGTACAATAGAAATAACTTGAGTATAGTATTTATTTTTATTTATTTTGAGATTCAAAACATAGTGCGCCTATTGCGCGGGTGCACATCTTTGTCTTGGTACGCTTTATTCTGTAGTGCGCTTTGTGTGGAGTGCACCTACTACTGAATGCGCTCTGTTACCTTGCAGTACGCCCTCTTGTCTTTGGTGTGGTATTCTGTAGTGCGCTGGTGTGCCTATTTGCTTGGTGCGCCCTCTTTGCCGGTAACTTAGATAAAATAAGAATGAACCATAAACACAATGACAATAGATATAATAGTAGATAAATCCAGCCAATACACTACTAGGAAAGTCATTAATTTTGTTTTCGTCTTTCCATTTCCTTTCTAACTATTGGAAACTATTTAGAGGTCAAAATCAAATTCCGAATTCACAAAACAGATTACCACATTTGGTGTTTAACTCTTATCCATGGCACAAGGGATGCATGAAGAATCTTTTGCATGGTCATGGGGCTAATAACATCCAAGTAGTGATCGTGAAAGGTGTGGCCACATGGTAGAACAACAACAAGCACATGGTATGTGAAGCCCTAAAATACAAAACAAAGAGAAAATGATGATCAAGTTATAAGAAGGTAAAATGAAACTAAGCCCCGTTAGCTAAAGTCCTCTTTGTGGTATTGTTGTACAAAACTGCATCAAAGAAATAGCAACGGAACACTGTTGACAACTTTATATACTTAGCATAATCAGTGAAGCAAAGCCAATATCATAAGGAGTGAACCTATTTCCCATTATTGCCACGCATGAAAGCATCCCCATTATTTTTCTTCAACTTCCCGTTTAAAAAGATTCAAACTTTCTTCAACTAAAAATGGTTTTGATGAATTCCCACATCAATTTATGATTTTAATGAAAGAAAATTCCATAGATCAGATAATAAAAACAAATGAACCCATAAATTCCACAAAGATTAATAAAGGAAAAAAAATTATTTAAGAAATGGGGAAAAATCAAAATCAAAAACAATAAACTGATAACCTAAATGTAGCCATAATCTAAATGAAAACGAGAAAGGTTTGTTTTGATTTGCAAGAATCTGGAAACCTAATGAAAAAAATTAAGAAGACCAACTAATTGCCTAAATTAGGTCATCAAAGAAATCAAAACCAGAGTCAGAAAGGCTTCTTACACATTATAAAAGAAGTAACAGATAAATTGATAGAGAACAGTGGAAGTAACACATATATGTACATATATATGGTCTCGGAACCAGTGAACCAGCGACCAGCAATAGCGCACTAGCCCTAGCGACCAGCGACCAGAGAACAATGGCTAGAGACCAACGAATTGAGAACAAGTACCAGCGAACCAACGACGCCACAACCAAACGAAGAAATGTTTCCAGAGATTTCCAGAGTAAAAAAGAAACAAAAGTGTAGAGGGAAAATGAAAAATAAAAAATGAGAGAGGGAGAGAGAGGTAAAATGAAAAATAAAAGATGAGAGAGAGTTGTGAAAATGAAAAATGTGAGAGAAGAAAATTGTAAAAAAAATAAAGAAAAAGAAAAAAATTGATAAATTTTTTAATGTTGTCTATGACCTCGGTTATTTGAAAACCGAGACCACAAACATATCCTATAGTCTCAATTTTTATAAAAATCGAGGTTAAATATTCGAGACCATATATATGTTTTCTAGTAATGAAGATGAATTTATAAAAATATCATATTTTGTTCTTCAATTATTATTTTTTCTCACATAATTCGATTGATATACTAATATTATTCCTTTTATTATAAAAAAGATTCTATAGGTACAATAGTTTTTATCTTAAAATCTAGCATCAATAAGCGGAGAAAGAACAATTGTTTGTGAAAATACACACACATAAGAGATAAAACTATCATCCTTAAATCATTATATGAATAATGTAGGGCATTCATATTTAACTTATGAATTTTTAATTTGATACTTTAAATTTTTTGTTTTTATTTTAAATTACTAATTATATTAGTAAAATATATTTTATTTAACCAAATATCAACTAATTTTATCGAAAGTTGTGTCACATGACATTATAATGATGTTTTAAGAATTTTCTTTAGTAAACTTTGTTCAATAATACCCTTACATGGAATAAATATTTGTTTAAAATACCCTTATAAATTCAAATGTCAAATGTCGTGACACAAGTTTTTCCATAAAATAATTGGTTTTTCGCTGAAATATTTATTTAAAAAATTTTAATAATAAAAATAATCAGTTAAAAAAATAAAAAATAAAAAATTTTAACAAATAATTCTTCACCCTATATAACAAATCAAAAATTTTAAGACCAATACCATCCAGCTCTGAGCTTCATCTCAAGACTAAGACAAAATAAACAAGGTTGTCACACCGACACTGCGCACATATAAGATATGAAGATAACCAACCTGTAAAGTTTTTTTTAACAAGGTCGATTAAAAGCCTTGCTGATTACTAACCAAGACCTGTATCCATATGAATACCCAGGTAATCAAATGACATACATTGATGAAAAACAATAAGAGAAACAGCCTGCTGTCGCAATTTTCCAATTCTGGCCTACCGCTAGTTAATGAGCTTGGGACCATGTCATTTAAAGCAACCCTTCTGATCAATAATAAGTCTAGACCACTTATTACAATTCGTGCCTTAAAAGAGAGTTTTTCTAAGCCGACTAATCCAACACTTGAACTAAACTTGACATATTCCAAGTTCCTAAAACAATTTGGGATAAAGTTGATGTCTTTAGTCGTAAAATTTTGGTGAAATGTTAATAGCAACTAAAAACGTGTTTGTGATTTTTACAAACTCCAAAGATATCTATTAACTAAAAGAATTGGGAGATTTGGGCTTTAAATCACTTTTTAATATGAACAAACCCTTATTGATAAAACTTGGATGGCACCGGATTTCTAATTAATTCCGATAAAATTTGGATTAAGATCCTCTTATAGAAATTTTGTCATCAAATTCCTTTTTGCATCTGAACCTAAATCTTACATATTCTTTTTGTTTGGAAAAGCATTTGTGATATTAGAAAGCATAATTTAAGTAATGGCTTTTGTATTTAAATTGGAAATGGTGGCAATGAGGTTATATGTCGTACATGACCCTTAATTGGCTCACTAGAATGCTTAATTTTAAGCCTAAAAATTTGGATAATATGTTGATGTATTTAAGTGTAAAAGATTTATGTGATATGGTGGTGGATGGAATTGACCGTTAATCCATTCACTTTTTGATGTTACAACGGCAAACTCAATTATTAGACTTTAGGATGTCAAATAACTAATTATTACCAAAGAAACTAATTTGGATTTCAAATAATTTATTACCAAATAAACTTATTTGGATTCCTAATAAGTCGGGAGTTTTTTTTTTTTTTTTTTTCAATTTCTAATTATAAAAGAAGAAAAGGACATAGGCATGAATTCTTTGGCTGTTAAACATATTTTTGTAAAATTTAATAGCCATATCAACAAAGAATGTCCTCTATGCAACAGAGGAATTGAACCTATTGAACATCTTTTGTCTTAATTGTGAGTTAGTTCATATACTTTGGTTTGTATGGTTTGGTGGTATCAATCTTAGAGATTTCCAAAATGTTGACATCAAAAGATTTTTGCAACTCTATGTAGACCAGACCATCCAAAATCCTTCATCAATAATAATGATTTAAAAGAGGATCTCATCTCATCTTGGCTCTTTCATTAACTTGAATTTCTATATGGAAAATGAGAAATGAAATTTTTTTTCAAGTAAAATCACCAAATCTACATAGCTGCATCACATGCATTTCTGAAAAATTCTTTTACAGATCTAGTTCAAATATATATAGGAGAACGTACTGTGAAAAATGCTAATAATATGATAGATCCTAAATTGAATAATTGGTGGGTGGATAAAATCTCCTTCTAGATTTATTAAATTCAATTTTGATGCTATTTATTTGGATGATTCTAATATTGTTGTTTCCATTTCAAGAGACCATTTTGGTAATTCAATAGGAATCTGGTATAAACGTTTAATCACTACAAGTGTTGAAGCGGCAAAATTTACAACTTTATCCCTTACAATATCTTGCTAAAGCAATTGGTAAAAATGTGGTGTGGTTATAATTGAAGGAGATTACAAGACTATTATTAATGACATGAAAAATCAAGATAATTCAACATCTTGGGAAGCAAAACAATTTTCAGATTAGGCAAAGGTGTTATTCAATCACTTCAACTGTTGTGATTTATTAAAAATAATATTAGATTTGTTAGTCAAAATAGGAAGTGCCTAATTTAGAAGAAAATTCATGGAAGGTGGCTTACCATATTGTCAAAGATGGAGGTGCCTAATCTTGTTTGAATAAAAAATAGGAAAATTAGGTATCCTAATTTTGTTGAATGAAGAAATGTTTGGCATATGAAATGAGAACTTGAAGGCTATAAATATGTCTTCATTTCTTCATTGTTAATCATCCCAAAAATAGAGAAAAGCTTGTATGAGAAGTTCTTAAGTGAGAGAATTTTGTGGGAAAATTCTCTTGGGCTTGTAATTGCTCTTGTCTTTTGGGTGTGTGAGAAAATTACTGAGAGTGTGGTTGTAACAATTTTCCACATAGTGAATTTTTCTCTGGTTGTCTTTTGACAACGAAAGTGGTTTTTCTCTAATTTGGAGTTTCCACTATAATTCTTGTGTTGTGTATTATCTATTTCTCTGTTATTTGATATTCTGCTAAGGAAGATCTTGGGAGAGAGAATTTGTGATTATACCATTTTATCCAAATTTCCTAACAACTGGTATCAGAGCCAATTTCAAAGAAAGAAGGAGAAATGACAAGAGTCAAGATTGACATTGAGAAATTTGATGGGAGAATCAATTTTGGTTTGTGGCAAGTACAAGTCAAAGATTTGTTGATCCAATATGGGTTACACAAGGCGTTAAAGGGGAAACCAGCCCTTGTTACTGGTATTGAGTCCAGTAAAACCAATATAAGTGATGAAGATTGGGAAGATCTTGATTTAAGAGTTGCAAGTGCAATTCGACTTTGTTTGGCCAAAAATATTCTTGCAAATGTGCATGGAATATCTATGGCCAAAGAACTCTGGGAAAAGCTTGAAGAATTGTATCAGGCAAAAGGCGTTTCAAATCGGGTGTATTTGAAAGAGCAGTTTCATACTTTGCGTATAAATGAAGGAACTATTATGTCTAACCGTCTCAGTGTTCTCAATGGTATTGTCTCTGAACTGAAAACCATTGGAGTTAAACTTGATGATGAAGATATAGCTTTAAGGCTCATCTGGTCTCTTCCATCTTCTTATGATCACATGAAACCTATCTTGATTCATGGAAAAGAGAAAATAATTTTTTCAGAAGTTACTAGCAAGTTGTTTTCTGAAGAAAAAAGGCTGAGTGGTGGAAGAAATGTTTCGCCTGAAAACTCAACATTGGTAGCTGACAACCGAAAGAAAAACAATTTCATGAAAAAGAAGATAGTGTGCTGGGGTGTGGACAATCTGGGCACCTCAAAATAAATTGTCCAAAGGGTGGAGCTGATTCGGCAAGAAGCTCAAATACCGACGGTGACGCTAATAGTATGTCCGTTTTCAAAGACTATAGTGCTGCTCTTTGAAAAGAGTGTGTACATCCTCATGGCATGCCACAAGTCTCTAAATATTTCCATGAAAGAGGGTGTGTTACTGGTAGCGGGTCCACAAGTTTGCACATGGGCATTGGCTTGGTATAGATGCAAGGTGTGTGGTGGAAAGGATGTGGATGGCTGATGAACTCTCGGGAAAACCAAGTGTGAGAGTTGTACCATAAATTTCAGCAAGTTTTTTTTTCGACATGAGCCAATGTGAAATTCTTAGAATTGGTGATTAATTCTAAGTGGGTGTACTCTTTATGGTGGAGTATGATAATTCTCGGTGTAGAGAATTATGACTGTTGGAATAGATAGTGTTGTAGTGGTAACTATGTTTATTTTTAATCAAGGTGGAGATTGTTGTGATTGATTAAAAATAATATTAGGTTTGTTAGTCAAAATAAGAGGTGCCTAATTTAGAAGAAAATTCATGGAAGGTGGCTTACCATATTGTCAAAGATGGAGGTGCCTAACTTTGTTTGAATAAAGAATAGGAAAATTAGGTAGCCTAATTTTGTTGAATGAAGAAATGTTTGGCATATGAAATGAGAACTTGAAGGCTATAAATATGTCTTCATTTCTTCATTGTTAATCATCCCAAAAATAGAGAAAATCTTGTATGAGAAGTTCTTGAGTGAGAGAATTTTGTGGGAAAATTCTCTTGGGCTTGTAATTGCTCTTGTCTTTTGGGTGTGTGAGAAAATTACTGAGAGTGTGGTTGTAACAATTTTCCACATAGTGAATTTTTATCTGGTTGTCTTTTGACAACGAAAGTGGTTTTTCTCTAATTTGGAGTTTCCACTATAATTCTTGTGTTGTGTATTATCTATTTCTCTGTTATTTGATATTCTGCTAAGGAAGATCTTGGGAGGGAGAATTTTTGATTATACCATTTTATCCAAATTTTCTAACATCAACATCATGTTGGTTAATTGGATCCCTAGAGAAAGCAATATGGTGACTCGAAATTGCCAAGTGGATCGATTCTCTTTAATTACAAGGAAGCTTTCATGTATTTAATTGTAATTTAATTTTCATAGATGCTTATAATATGTTTTATCTGAATATATAATATGATGATGCATATTTATCTTTAAAAAAAATCACATGAAAAAATATAAAGATATTCCTCGGGAGTAATTATATGTTTTATTTGAATATATAATATGATGATGCATATTTATCTTTAAAAAAAATCACATCAAAAAATATAAAGATATTCCTCGGGAGTAATTATATGTTTTATTTGAATATATAATATGACGATGCATATTTATCTTTAAAAAAAATCACATAAAAAAATATAAAGATATTTCTCGGGAGTAATTATACATTTAGTTTAGGAGTAGATGAAATGTTATTTCTCATTAATTTTAGTGGTTGTTGTATTAGAAAAGTGGTGGGTATTTTGTTTTTCAATAAGATAATTACACTTATCTTTTATCTGATTAGTTTGGATCATTATATTATCAATGATTTAAAATTATAACTGTATTATGTTTATTCTAAAAATAATACTTAAGTTTTATATTTATTTTTGTTAAAATTTAATTTTATTATTATAAAAAAGTGATTACATATAGAAAAATAATCATTTTTATTTTTTATTTGATTCTTTCGGTTATAGTTTATTTATGTTAAAACAATTTTAGTCTAATGAAGTTGGAAAAAATCAAAAGATAAAATAAAAAAAATTAATTTATCTTCATGCAGTTATTTTTTTAATAACAATAGAATTAATCTGTTACAAAAAAAAAAGTATAAAATCTAAATATCATTTTTATAATAAATATAAATTTTTTAAGTATCGGAAGTATTTTTCTCTTTTAAACTTTTAGTTAACCAAATGAGATAAAGAGTTGCTTGGACCGTATTTATCTCTGTAAGCTTTTAGTCATCCAAATGAGACAAGAGCTTTTCAAATCTCAATCAGAAAAATGATTTCGGTGGAGCTAAAAAGTCTGAGCTGAATAGAATACCAACATATAATGATCTTTGTTTTAACGCATCATAAATAACTTCAATCTGATATTATTTTGTATAAAAAATTGAAATTAATAGAAGAACGCATCATAAATAACTTCAATCTGATATTATTTTGTATAAAAAATTGAAATTAATAGAAGATAGTGTTATTTAAATGTCCCAAAACAAATATGGCCCAAGAACTAATACTAAATAAATCCTATATTCATTTGCTATATATATATATATTAACTAAGTTTGCTTAGTTAATTTCTGTGCGTATAGCCGCGAGAACTCAGCGGCCCGAAATCAATCAGATCTCCCTCATTTTCTCACTATCTCCTTCTCGTATTATTAACTCTAGCTTCACTTTAAGAACTACCCTTATTATTCTTGGTAGAAGAACTTAGGACGAGTGGGTCATTTTTCTCAAGCAGCTTTCCTCTGGATTGTTTCTTCTAACACCAATTTCAGTGCAGACGCAGATAGAAGAATAAGGGAGGAATTGAAATTAAGTAAGTTATTGATATCATGTGTACAATATTTGATTTAATAGCAAGTTTGTTAATTTATCTTGCTATATATTACCAGTAAATTAGAGGGGATATTTTGTGGGTTGATTTTGGATTATGATATAATTTGTGAAGTTCTCTGGAAATTGGTATTTGTATCTCTATTTGATTATTAGTGGATTTTTACTCGGTGTGCCGTCGTGAGTAGAGTAGACTTTTCACATTGAAAAGTTGAACCACTTAAATCATTGTGTGCCATTAATTTCCTTACTGTTTTATATTTTTACCGTTACCCATTATTATTAATTTGTGCAACCAAAATTGGATCCGATCTTCGCTTCCGCAAGTGCTAATTTATAACAGATAGACGTAGCTCGTCTTTCCTACTTTCCTATTATGCAGTTTTGTCCAATCAACATGGTTTTGAAATTCAACAATAAACTTGCGAAAAAAACTAACATAACAAAGAAAGAAAAATAGCTGAATAGCACCGTATAAAATAAAGCAATATGAAATACATTGTTACTTACCATTCATACTATCGACTTGTCAATGTTTCTATTACCACCACCACTATCTCCACTGGTACCACCGTGGTATCTGATTGTTGCTTCCCAATGCATGCTCCGGACAAGTGTATAAGTATAATCCCAGCATGGAAAAAACAACAATTCCTGTTATGAAATTTTCCACCAAGGTAATTTGTAAAACCCTCTAAATTTATTATAAATACTTAAAGTAACTTAAAAAGAATATTAGATAATATATTGAAGTGTAGGGATATATTGGAATTTTTTTAGTGAAAAATTGGATGACATCTCGTCACCATTGTTGGTAAGTTCCTTAATGAACTCCTTGGCGAGTTCCTTACATTTTTCTTTCCTTATTTCTCCCTCATTCTAAGACTTTCTCCCCCTTAATTGTACGAGTCTTTGGTGACTTTATGAAAGTAGAGTTATTAGTCCACGTTTTTACTTAATATTTACTTGTTTTATGCAATAAATAGTAATTTTTAGGCCAAAAATATTAAAATATACTTTTTAGTGAAATGGGGTAAAAATATAATTTTTAGAATTTTTTGAAATTTTTCTAGAATTTTTATGAATTTTTAACCCAAGGTCAATTAAGAGCTGGTACGTGGCCTGCCATGCAAGCAGAGGAGCTGATTGGGCAATCCACGAGAACCCCATGCAAACAGGGACATCAAATCACATTACGTAGCATGTGAGGAGGAAGAACCACGTGCCACGTGTCAACACAACATTTAATACGAGTTCAAAGATCGGTCAAACCACACTGCCACGTGATTGCTCCCCATGTTCCACCCGTGCACGACATCATCTATTTTTGCAAATCACGTTGTGCCTTGAGGCATTGACTCAACGAGCGTTGACTCTGATTGGTCTCCCCTACCACGTGTCGAGCTCTGATTCGTCCGATGAATTCTGTGTGCCACATGTCGTTCTATGATTAGCTAGCGTTGTCATTTTTGCTTGTTTTGATCACAACCCTTAACCTAAAGCTGATCTGATAATCTAGATCGCACCTGTGCTATATATAAGCCCCTAATCACCCTATAAACCCTAAGGGGGCCATCATTAGCATAATTTTGGTCAATTTTTAGAGCTAAAAAGAGAGAAAAATTCAAGAGAGGATACAATTTTGGTGGAGATTCAAGAGGAGATTAACACTACAATTCAAGTTATTGATTGTATTTCTTTTTCTACTATTTTTTTTATCAATATTTATGTCTTTCTTTATGAAAAATAGGAGATGTATGAACATAATTATGTGTAGTTAATTTATTAATCTAGGGATCTTATGAAACCAATTTTCACCATGTGATGATCTAATATTTTACTCCAATAATAATTTTAATTTAATTTTATTATTTAATCTAATTTTTATGATATTAATTGTTTGACCAACAATTTATCTATAGAGGTAATTAAATAGATTTAAGAGAATTATTTAATTATTTGTCTTGAATAAATAACATGCATAATTTCTAGGCAGAGATGTATGATTGTTATGTATATATATGATCTATAATTGATGAACTTAATGAGTAGTATGCAATTTAATTGGCATGAGAGTGTGATTAAATTAATTACTATATGGTGTGTAGTTTACTTGAGAGAGGAATACATATTAGGTTAGATTCAATTGATCATATAATTAATTGATAATTATATTAAGAGGATTTTAGCGATTTGCATGTTTAGAAAATTAGGAGATTAAGTATTCCTATATATTTTCTCATATATATTCTTCGTTACTAAATCTGATTTAATTAATTATTGCTATTTACTTTTAGTTATTTTAATTTTTCTCCCTAAAAATATAAAAACATAAAAAATTGATTTTTATTTTTTTTGTTTTAAAAATTAGTTTTTAATAAAATAATCTCTGTGAGAATGATTTTTTCTTATCATTATATTACTTGTGGCAATACGTATATTTGCGTATTTATTGTACACACAATTTGTGTGGCGATCAAGTTTTTGGCACTGTCGTGAGAGATTATAAATATTAGAAATTAATAATTTTTTTATTTTTTATTTTACTTTACTTTACTTTAATTTTAATTTTAATTTACTTATTTTCTTTTATTGACTTATTTATTTATTTTAACTTTAATTTATTTATTTAGTTGTTTATTTTTTTAATTTTTATTCATTTTTAATTTGGACACATCCTTTAGTGTTATTAGAAGCATAGAGTAAAATATGGCTAGTAATAATTATCAATGATTAATGAACAAAATGATAGCCACAAAAAGAGTAGCAGGAATGCATGAGGTTAATGATATCATGACACTTACAACTCAAGTGTCATCTTTGGTAAATCATATGAAGGTTCAAAACTCGCCAGTGAGTATAAACTAGGTCCAAGATTCAATGGTGTTTTGTGTGTTTGTGATAAAGCCCATTTGTTTGATAATTGTCCACATAATCTTGAATCGGTCTTCTATATGGGTAATGTGAATCAAAACAATAATTCATACTCAAACATATATAACCTAGGATTGAGACAACATCCATATTTCTCTTGAAATAACAACAATCAAGGGGGTAATCAATTAAACCATCAATCATTTCCATCATTTTGTTTTCAACAACCACAACAATTACAAGCCTACGAAAAGAAGCCACCTATTAAAGACAATACAAATACTTTAATAGGGATGATGAAAGACTTCGTCCCATCATTTAATACAAAAGTGTCAACTCAAGAGGCTTTAATTCAAAATTTGGAGAACCAAATGGGGAAACTTAGGCTATAAGTCAAAGGTGTTAAGGTAACCTTCCAAGTGACATAATTGTAAACCCAATAAGAGAATGTAAGGACCATTGCAACGCCATAGACTTGAAGAGTGGTAAAACTTTAGAGGAGGAACATAGGACCCAAAAGAATAAGGAGGAACTAGAAACTAAAAAGGATGAGGAGGAATTAGAGGATAAAGAAAGAAATAGAAAGGAAATAATTTAGCCAAATAAGATCAACCTCTACAAACCCATTATTCCTTTCCCTCAAAGACTGGAAAAGAAAAAGTTAGATACATAGTCTTCAAGAAGTTGCACATAAATATATCATTTGTAGATGCACTTGAATATATGTCTTCTTATGCCAAATTTTTGAAGGACATCTTGTCTAACAAAACGAGGCTTGGAGGTAATAAAATAATAACCTTAACTGAAGGTTGTGGTGCCATATTTTCAAGAAAACTATCCCAAAAGTTGAAAGATCTATGTAGTTTTGACATTCCTTGTACAATTGGGAACATCCACTTTGAGAAAGCATTATGTGACTTAGGTTTTAGCATTAACCTTATGCCATTATCAATCTTCGAGAGATTAGGGGTTGGTAAAGCTAAACCCACTTCAGTAATATTATAAATAGTAGGTAGATCAATTAAGAGACCTTGGGGTGTGGTACAAGATGTTCTTGTAAAAGTAGACAAATTCATCTCTTCGGTAGACTTCCTTCTACTAGACATGGGGGAAGATCGTGATGTTCCTATCATAGAATGGAGATAACCCCAACTCCGAGAAGAATTCCCTTCAATTCAATAAGGGATCGATATGACAGTTTCCCGTCTATTCTTAGCAACCAAAAGAGCACTCATTGATGTATAAAAAGGTGAACTTACAATGAGAGTACAAGGTGAAAAAAATAATGTTCAAAGTTTTTAAAGCATCTGAACCGTCTGACATTGATAGTGCTAATGATGCTTAAGGATAAATGTTACTAAATGTGGGGACAACTTAAAATAATCTATTGAGTCACCCACACTTAAGACTGTTACACATTATGCAATGAACAAGGACATAAAATCACCAAAAAACCACTCAATTTGTTTTAACTTTGAAAGTATGGAATCAAAGGTTGATATTATGTACTACATGAAATTTTTGGAGGACACACCTCTCGTGTGTGTATCAAAGGCGATTATGGAAAATTTTGAAATAGGATCTAAGCTCAAACCATCAATTGAAGAGCCACCAAGTTTAGACCTCACACTTTTATCCTTCCAACCTTAATCATGTATGAAAGTGAAAGAGTCCAATGGAGAGGTTAAAAAGATGTTAGAAATACATAAATTGGATGAGTTACGATGAAGTGCTTATAAAAATGCCAAGAAGTTCAAAAAGAAAAACAAATGTGGCAGGAGAAGAGAATTGAGCAATGTGTTTGCTAACTAGAACATAAAGTATTATTGAAAAAATTAAGACTCAAGTTATTTTCAGGAAAATTCAAAATTAAATGGACATAAAGGGATGTTGCTTAGGACTTGATATGGCCGTCTAGTCAAGGACGTTAAACGTGACCCTGGTTGAGAGGCAACCCAATGTTATTTTATCTATATTTTCATTGTTTTTATAGGTGACTAAATATGGAGAGAAATGGCACAACAAGAATGAGCATTTCAACAGTAGATGTGATGCGCCATGATAAGGGAGTTTTTTTACTTTTTTCATATTTATATGTGCACATTGGGGACAACGTGTAATTTAAGTTTGGGGGAGGGAACTTCAGTCTCTACATTAGAATTTAGTATGCATTTTAAATTTTTAGGGAATTGTTTTTAATTTTTAGGATGTTTTTAATCTTGATTTGGGTAGAAATTAACGAATATATGAAAACTAAATGCATGCATGCTTGATGTGAAACATAAGGGACCACTCCAACTACATTTTGTGTAGAATGGAAATAGGAAAACATAATCATGGACCTTGTACAAGAATAATCACACTCTCAAAGTCGATCGTATCTAATTGAGATCCAAAGTTTACTTCACATTTGTGGTGTTATATACAAGAGGCTTTGAACATATATAGATTTGGCGTATAAATGGTCGTATAAATCTCCATTGTGTTGGGCAGAATGTTGAACTTATTCGCATCATATAAGACAAACTTCGAACAACATAAAGTTAGTACAGGAGTTATGCTGATCGTGGACAATGGTGATTGAACTTTGAAATGGATGACTACATTTTTCACAAGATTCAACCTCAAAAAATAGTAACTTGTTTGAAATTAAAAGGGAAGATTAGCTCTATGCTACATTGGACAATTCAAAATTATTAAAAGGATTGGAAATGTTGTGTATTAGTCAGAATTACCCCATGATTTTCATAAGTTCATAATGTCATAGTCGGAATACTATCTTCGATTAGATAGAACTTCCATTGCAAGGAAAACATGTCATATAAAGAAGAACCAGTAGCGATAATTGATTTTCGAGTTAAGAATTTGAAAAAAATAAAAATATCACTAGCAAAGGGTCAGAAGACTTGGAAGTAATAAAATAATAACCTTAACTGAAGGTTGTGGTGCCATCGTTGCTAGAAAACTATCCAAAAGTTGAAAGATCCTTGTAGTTTTGACATTCCTTGTACAATTGGGAACATCCACTTTGAGAAAGCATTATGTGACTTAGGCTTTAGCATTAACCTTATTGCATTATCAATCTTCAAGAGATTAGGGATTGGTAGAGCCAAACCCACTTCAATAACATTACAAATAGTAGGTAGATCAATTAAGAGACCTTGGAGTGTGGTACAAGATATTGTTGTAAAAGTAGACAAATTCATCTCTCCGGTAGACTTCATTGTGCTAGACATGGGGGAAGATCGTGACGTTCCTATCATAGAATGGAGATAACCCCAACTCTGAGAAGAATTCCCTCCAATTCAATAAGGGATCGATCTAAAAGTCACCTGTCTATTCTTAGCAACCAAAAGAGCACTCATTGATGTATAAAAAGGTGAACTTACAATGAGAGTACAAGGTGAAAAAAATAATGTTTAAAGTTTTTAAAGCATCTGAACACCCTGACATTGATAGTGCTAATGATGCTTAAGGATAAATGTTACTAAATGTGGGGATAACTTAAAAAAATCTATTGAGTCACCCACACTTAAGACTGTTACACATTATGCTATGAACAAGGACATAAAATCACCAGAAAACCACTCAATTTGTTTTAACTGTGAAAGTATGGAATCAAAGGTTGATATCATGTGCTATGTGAAATTTTTAGAGGATGCACCTCTCATGTGTGTATCAAAGGCGATTATGGAAATTTTTTAAATAAGATCTAAGCTCAAACCATCAATTTAAGAGCCACTAAGTTTAGACCTAACACTTTTGTCCTTCCAACCTTAATCAAGTATGAAAGTGAAAGAGTCCAATGGAGAGGTTAAAAAGATGTTGGAAATACATAAATTGGATGAGTTACGGTGGAGTGCTTATAAAAATTCCAAGAATTTCAAAAAGAAAAAAAAATGGCATGAGAAGAGAATTGAGTAACGTGTTTGCTAACCAGAACATAAAGTATTATTGAACAAATCAAGACTAAGTTTTTTTTGGGAAAATTCAAAATTAAATGGACATAAAAGGATGTTGCTTAGGACTTGATATGACCGTCTAGTCAAGGACGTTAAATTCTGACGCTGGTTGATAGGCAACCCAATGTTTTTTTTTGCTTATATTTCATTTTATTTTGTTTTATAGGTGACTAAATATGGAGAGAAATGGCACAACAAGAATGAGCATTTCAATGACAGATGTGATGTGTCATGATAAAGGAGTTTTTTTTACCTTTTCATATTTATATGTGCACATTGGGGACAATGTGTAATTTAAGTTTGGGGGAGGGAACTTCAGTCTCTACATTAGTATTTAGTATGAATTTTAAATTTTTAGGGAATTGTTTTTAATTTTTAGGATGTTTTTAATCTTGATTTGGGTAAAAATTAACGAATATATGAAAAATAAATGCATGCATGCTTGATGTGAAACATATGGGACCACTCCAACTACTTTTTGTGTAGAATGGAAATAGGACAACATAATCATGGACCTTGTACAAGAATAATCATACTCTCAAAGTCGATCGTATCTAATTGAGATCCAAAGTTTACTTCACATTTATAGTGTTGTATACAAAAGGCTTTGAACATATATAGAGTTGGCGTATAAATGGTTGTATAAATATCCATTGGGTTGGGCAGAATGTTGAACTTATTCACATCATATAAGACAAACTTCGAACAATATAAAGTCAGTACAAGAGTTATGCTGATCGTGGAAAATGGTCATTGAACTTTGAAATGGATGACTACATTTTTCTCAAGATTTAACCTCAAAAAATAGTAACTTGTTTGAAAGTAAAAGGGAAGATTAGCTCTATGCTACATTGGACAATTCAAAATTATTAAAAGGATTGGAAATGTAGTGTATTAGTCAGAATTACCCCATGATTTGCATAAGTTCATAGTGTCATAGTCGGAATACATCTTGGATTAGATAGAACTTCCATTGCAAGGAAAACATATCATATGAAGAAGAACCAGTGGCGATAATTGATTTTCGAGTTAAGAATTTGACAAAAAGAAAAAATATCACTAGCAAAAGGTCAGAAGGCTTGGTGGTAATAAAATAATAACCTTAACTGAAGGTTGTGGTTCCATCCTTGCTTGAAAACTATCCCAAAAGTTGAAAGATCCATATAGTTTTGACATTCCTAGTACAATTGGGAACATCCACTTTGAGAAAGCATTGTGTGACTTAGGTTTTAGCATTAACCTTATGTCATTATCAGTCTTCAAGAGATTAGGGGTTGGTTAAGCCAAACCCACTTCAGTAACATTACAAATAGTAGGTAGATCAATAAAGAGACCTTGGGGTGTGGTACAAGATGTTCTTGTAAAAGTAGACAAATTCATCTCTCCGGTAGACTTCATTGTGCTAGACATGGGGGAAGATCGTGACATTCCTATCATAGAATGGAGATAACCCCAACTCTGAGAAGAATTTCCTTCAATTCAATAAGGGATCGATCTGACAATCGCCCGTCTATTCTTAGCAACCAAAAGAGCACTCATTGATGTATAAAAAGGTGAACTTACAATTAGAGTACAAGGTGAAAAAAATAATGTTTAAAGTTTTTAAAGCATTTGAACCCCCTGACATTGATAGTGTTAATGATGCTTAAGGATAAATGTTACTAAATGTGGGGATAACTTAAAAGAATCTATTGAGTCTCCCACACTTAAGACTGTTACACATTATGCTATGAACAAAGACATAAAATCACCAGAAAACCACTCAATTTGTTTTAACTCTGAATGTATGGAATCAAAGGTTGATATCGTGTACTGCGTGAAATTTTTGGAGGACACACCTCTCATGTGTGTATCAAAGGCGATTATGAAATTTTTTGAAATAAGATCTAAGCTCAAACCATCAATTGAAGAGCCACCAAGTTTAGACCTCACACTTTTATCCTTCCAACCTTAATCAAGTATGAAAGTGAAAGAGTCCAATGGAGAGGTTAAAAAGATGTTGGAAATACATAAATTGGATGAGTTACGGTGGAGTGCTTATAAAAATTCCAAGAATTTAAAAAAGAAAACAAAAATGTGGCATGAGAAGAGAATTGAGTAACATGTTTGCTAACCATAACATAAAGTATTATTGAATAAATCAAGACTCAAGTTGTTTTCTAGAAAATTCAAAATTAAATAGATGTAAAGGGATGTTGCTTAGGACTTGATATAACCGTCTAGTCAAGGATGTTAAACGTGATGCTGGTTGATAGGCAACCTAATGTTATTTTACCTATATTTTCATTGTTTTTATAGGTGACTAAATATGGAGAGAAATGACACAACAAGAATGAGCATTTCAATGACAGATGTGATGTGCCATGATAAGGAGTTTTTTTTACCTTTTCATATTTATGTGTGCACATTGGGGACAATGTGTAATTTATGTTTGGGGGAGGGAACTTCAGTCTCTACATTAGTATTTAGTATGCATTTTAAATTTTTAGGGAATTGTTTTTAATTTTTAGGATGTTTTTAATCTTGATTTGGGTAGAAATTAACGAATATATGAAAACTAAATGCATGCATGCTTGATGTGAAACATATGGGACCACTCCAACTAATTTTTGTGTACAAAGGAAATAGGACAACATACTCATGGACCTTGTACAAGAATAATCACACTTTCAAAGTCGATCGTATCTAATTGAGATCTAAAGTTTACTTCAAATTTGTGGTGTTGTATACAAGAGGCTTTGAACATATATAGAGTTGGCGTATAAATGGTAGTATAAATCTCCATTGTATTGGGTAGAATGTTGAACTTATTCGCATCATATAAGACAAACTTTGAACAACATAAAGTTAGTACAAGAGTTATGCTGATCGTGGACAATGGTCATTGAACTTTGAAATGGATAACTACATTTTTCTCAAGATTCAACCTAAAAAAATAGTAACTTATTTGAAATTAAAACGGAAGATTAGCTCTATGCTACATTGGAAAATTCAAAATTATTAAAAGGATTGGAAATGTAGTGTATTAGTCAGAATTACCCCATGATTTTCATAAGTTCATAATGTCATAGTCGGAATACTATCTTGGATTAGATAGAACTTTCATTGCAAGGAAAGCATGTCATATGAAGAAGAACCAGTGGCGATAATTGATTTTTGAGTTAAGAATTTGACAAAAAGAACTAGCAAAGGTTGAGTGAAAACATTCGAACAATGAAAATGAAAATTCGGAGTTATAGTTTGAAGTCTGCACGAGCTATCCAAACTTAAGGAGTTGTGAAATTTCAATGATAAAATATTCTTTAAGCGGGTAGAATTGTAAAGCCTCATAAATTTATTATAAGTACTTAAAGTGCCTTAAAAATAATATTGGATAATATTTTATCATTGAAATTGGATCGAACGGGAAAAATTGGTAAATCTCTATATATCTCACTACCAACTCACCACCACCACTTCACCAACCCCTCGTTGCAACCTTGCCACCACTGTTGGTGAGCTCCTTAGTGAGCTACTCAAGAATGAGCATGAATCTCAAAAAGAAAAAAATATCCTTGATTGAAATTTAACCAAAATGGTCAAATTTTTCCCAAAACAATTGTAGAATCAAGATGAGTCTAACAATGTTGGGAGAAATGGTAGAAACAACCTCAAAAAAGGTGTTTGTTTAGTTAAAAAACTTTTTCTTTTGAATTCCCTCTCATTATTTATGTTCATTATTTATATGAGAGATTGGTCATTTATTTTTCTTTTGCATACCATTTGTGGCTATTTCTTTTTGTGCATTGAGTTATTTTTTTTGTATATAGTTATTTCCTTTATCATATTGCTTTTATTTTATGAAGGAAATATGTACAAGCTAATATACCTAGTATGATGACTTTCATGCTATTTGTGAGGTAGTCGTCTTTACTCATTGTGGTAACTTTCACACATCGTATTAGATAGCCCTCTTAAAATGAGGTGTCTTTCTATAGTAGCATTTTATATAATAAAAGAGAGTTTAACCATAATTTTTATAGTAAAGGTTAGCCTTAAAATCTCACATAATTAGTTATAAAATTCAAGCATGACATACTGTGTATCTAGGGAATATTTGAGTGAGTTCTTATTAAACATCAATTATCCGATGTATGAAAGAATATATATACATAGAACATGATACTCAATTGTACAATGAATAATTAATCAAAGTAAATCAAATTATGTAAAATATTTATTTTCTTGATCCAAAATAATATTTGTACTTTATTTTAATGTTAGAACAATTCTACTCTCTTCATGTTTTTGAATTTTTTTTATTTCATTTTTGATTTTTTTAAATAACAAATTTTAAATAAACTAAAACAAAATCAAGAATCAAACTAATAAATTCAAAATTGAAAATAATTAAAATAATCAAACTAGCATGCTCATCTATGATCAAACAAGCACACAATATCTTTGGGTTTGGATACAATTGATTTAATTATTTTTGAATTGATCTTGTGTTTATCCTTATTTTTTACTTTATTATTTTTATTTTTCATCATTGGTGGAGATTCAGCATACATATATGAATGATGAAAATTAATTCCAAAATATTTAACATGAAAGTCATTATTATATTAAGGAAATTTCACAAGAAATCTACAATGTGGTATAATATGACATTCCTACCACATTGATGACAAACAAACAAAAATTTAACTTCTTTTTCAATCATAGGTGCAACTCTTCTTTGAGTATAATGAGTAATAGTAGAAGTAGGATTAGAAGGTCAAACCAATTTCGTTCTTGATATTCAAGGTGTAGCATGTGAGGAAGACATGTCGTAGGGCTTTACAAATTCACTAGATTTTGAAGAAGATGGCATAGTTTTCTCATCTACATATCCTAGAACTCTATTGTCTCTTGCTAACTTTTCTTAATCAAGAACTTTGTTCAATTTTTCAGCTCCATTTGATAGTCTTTTTATGGCTTCCTTGGATTGTTCAATTTCCAGTACCATATTGTATTTTTCCTATTCTAAATCTTCAAGATTTAAATTCAGCATTAAAATGTTCAGACATATCAAGATTATCCATTTCTAGTATCGATGAATTTATTTCATAAGATTTTAATTTTTCATTGAGTTTAGCTACTTTTACAAGGAACTTATCTTTATGTTTTTTGTGTATTATGAACTCTATAAACACTTCATTAGTACTAGTGACATGAGAATATTTAAGTAAGAATTCAAAAGTAATTTTCCTTATTGTTTGAATAAATATCAGAGTTACTAGAGTGTACACTAGTTTTTGCAAGAAATGCTAGAAAATTAGTGTAATTGTTTTCTAATTCAATTGGATTATAGTGATCACCTTTAGAGTCAGTAAGTGAATGTTGAAAGCTCTTCCAATGTTGTTCTTCTTATCTACCTAGTCATATGTAATATGACCAAAACCTATACATTCAAAGCATTAAGGTCCAGTGGTTTTAGGTTTCTTACCATAAGAAATCATAGATTTGAGTTCTCTTAGATTTGATAATTTTGATGACTTGGTTGTCCTTTGTTTTGATGATTCTTTTTGTTGATGGTTTTATCCAATCTTCTGGTAAAGAGTTCCAGTTCTACATCTTCATTTTTACCTTCTTAATCATACCAATTTTGAAAGAACACCTTTGTTCATTGTGGGAGGATGAAAAATCATCTCAAAAGTAAGAATTGAACCAACTAGCTCCTCAATTTTAATGGTGTCCACATCTTTGCTTCATCTATGGCAAAAAATTTTGCATGGAAGAAATCTGGTAAAAAATGTAGTATTTTTTTATGCAACATGAGTTCCTCAATTTTCTTACCAAGATTAACGAAAAAGCTAGCGATATCACTTAACTTCGTATAAAATTTAGAAAAGGTTTTTTCCTCATTCATTCTAAGATTTTCAAATTGACTACCAAACATATGAACTTATATGGTTCTCATATAGGCAACCTTTAAAATATCCCAAGAATGCTTAGTAGTATCACCATGAGAAATATGATGAAACTTATCAGTAGACACAATACTAAAGATAACATTAATACCCTTTTGATTCTAGTTACTACCAATTTTATCTTAAATGGCCCAATCTTTTCTAGGTTTAGAAGTGATTACATCATCTTTGGTAACCATAGGTGATTCCCATCCATAAATCATAATGTTCTAAACACTCTCATCTATAGAACATTGAAAGGCTCTCATATGAGCCTTCCAATATGAGTAATTAAACCTATCAAGGTAAGAAGCATGGATTTTAGATGAACCCTCTCTCAAATGGTCCATAATAAGGTCCTAAGAACACTAAGGGTATTTAGTAAAAGCTTTGATAGCAAATGAAAGTTTTTCTTTTTAGTTACGGATATAATTAACTAGAAGGGTGAATAGACAATCAACAAAATTACTACAAATTAAAATTTTCCTAGATGGCTTGGCATACAATCATTTGTAAATAAAGTAATGCAAAAAATAAATCAACAAATGAAATTTTCAGGTAGAAACAACCTAGGCAACACACTTGACTTAAGAGGAAAACCACCTATCTACTTTGAAAACTAAGGTCAAATTACAAAACCAATTCTTATATTACCTACCAAGATAAAGTCCCTAAGTAATCTACTTACAAGTTGTTTTTTGATCATACTGTCTATAAGAAAGGTGTTTAGATCCTAACCAATGTTCTGACAACTTGAGTCATACAAGAAATCCTCACAACTTGAGTCACACAAGCAATCAAACCCGTTCAACTAGTACTTAAAATGTTGGCACAATAACACAAGTGAAAATATATGTCCTAGAGTAGATTCAATAATGAATAATCATAGCTAGATGATTTAATAAATATATCAGATAAATCAAAATCAACTAGCAATCATAGAATAATCACATTAAAGCACAATATCAGAAATATTGTAGGCTTGTTAATTCATTAAACACAATCACAAATATTTGATAAATTAACTACATGAAAAAGTCTACTTTAATAGTTTTTGCAAAACAATATGAGAGAGATTAAGTTGAAGAGAGAATACTCTTGTGTGCTTAGGTTTATATATATATAGAATATTTTGAAGCACTAGATCAATATAAAATTACTATGTTGTCCATAAAATCAGTTAAAATAATTTTAAAGAAAATTGACAATATAGTTAAAAACCAATTCATTTTGAATTAGAAGTAGGTTTTAAAATCAAAGCCCTAATCACTCGATCTATTGAGTACATAGTTTGATTGATCCAGTCAATTCTTGATCGATCTAGTGTAGTAAATAATTAATTCTGAAGCAAGGTCAATGATCTAACTAATAAATCGATCGATCTAGTACTTAATCAATCTACTATTAATTACTCGATAGATCTAGTATTCAATAATTAATTCATGATTTTTTAAACTTAGTAGATCAATTCTCAATCAATCTACATAACTTGATCAATCTAGACATGTCTCGATTGATCAAGTAGCCTAATCCAAAATGTTCCTACATGTATAATATGAAATCTAATGTGTATAATAACATAGATATATCTAAATTGTGATTATTAGAGCTCGATAGTTGTTTTGACTTGAAAATATTCTTGAAGGACACACCTAGAAATTAAAATTAGATTTGTATGTTTTGTTCACGAATATTACCAACACTCACATTGACCTTACAAGTCCTTTTTACTCATAAAAAATATGCTTATTAGTCCTTTTATTTATAAGAAAGGAGTTATAAAAAGACTTTTGTTGATAAAATTTTTTTAAACAGATAATGATGAGGGTATTTTCATCATTTATCCCCCCACCATACCAAAAAAGTTGCAAACATAATTAATAAGGGTATTACCGTCTTTTACCCTCACCCTATGACTACAATACTTATGATAATTTTTATTTATTTTTAATTAATTTCAAAATTAATAAATATTGCTTTTGGTTCCATTTTTATAAGTAAAGGGATTAAATATCATTTTCAAAGCTAGGGGACTAAACAATATCTTTTGTATAATTAAAGGAAATAATGTGGCCTTTTACTCTAAAAAAATATATTATTTTATAAAATAAAATACTTTTTTAATTAATTCCATAAAAATTATTATATTAAACCAATTAAATAAAATAAGATATTATATTTATTAAATAAATTAAACATTACATTTAATTAAAAAAACACAATTAAAAGTATATATCGATAGACATTAATTCTTTGAATTAGTATGTTCATTCTATAAAACTTCAATTGATGTATTTCGAAGTGTAATTTGAGTCTCTTTATCATTGATTTGTCTACATCGAATAAGAAATTCTTAAAATCAAGTATTTTTGTTTACCATTATCTTAAATTTTTGTCAAGACCTATATCATGTGACGTGTCCTGAGTTAACATAAGAACTAGCATTGCTAAAATTACTCTGGTTAAACTTGAAGATTCAATTTAAAGACTTTTTTAAAAAATTGGGCAGAGTCTTCCTTAATGATTAGACTAACCTCTCTGGAATAACATAACAACATATCTAAAATGATGATTTTTCACAAACCAAAGAACTTCATATAACTTTACACATCCAAAAAATGGCTCATAGCTAAAAAAATACATAACTACACACTATAAGATACATACTATACATCAAAAATATAGAACTTCTTAGCCTTGATCTATAGTATAAACAAATCAACCAGAATGTACCATGCAAAGGCAAAGGATAAAGAACATCCTAGACTATATGACAAAAGATGATCCTAAGTCTTCGAAATCACATGATGTGGTTTCAAAAGTTGTTAGCTGAGAAAGGAAATAAATAAAATGGGGGATCTTAAAAGCTAAATGAATGGGTAAGTTTTATGAAATAATTGTACATAAATTTATGCAAACTACGTATGAAATACTTATGAATTATCAAGTAATATCATATTTATAAAATTAATCTACATATGATAAAATAATTTATGATCTTATGAGTAATATTGAAATAACATTCTAGTGAAACTAACCTTTCTGATCGTTAGAATATAGTATCATTCATGATCTTACACGAATACAAAAATATAACTATGAGAAATGTAATTTGATTTTATTATGCCAAGAGCACTTGGGGATATGGTCATACATGGAGGAAATTTTAAGCACTGATACTAGTTCTTAACTACACATGTGGGGAACTTACTTGATATAACCATTAAAATAGCTCTATTGGCTCTATTGATACATATGTCATGTGCGCACTGACTTAAATAAATAGATACATACCATAATGAACTTGTAACAATATTTAGCTAAACTAGTATCATATTAAGTTGGTAAATATCATACTGAGTTGAACTACCAAAATCTATTGGTCATGATGTCTTACCAAATCAAAATGAATATTCTAAATGCTGAGTAGAGCCAAAAATCTCTCAATACTAAAAGGAAAGTACTATGACAAATCTAAAATATTTATTGAATTTGCAAGCTTGTATATAAACTAGTACATGTAATACATTATTATTATCTCAACTTGAAATTTCTTGTAAATTATCTTTTTTTTAACAGGCTAGTTCTAATAATGAAAATAATATATATTCCCATAGTGCTATCATAGTAAAAGTGCATTGAAACTGTCATGTAATATGTTCTTTAAAGTTCTAGTTAAATGATTAATGCACTTTTGAAAAACATGCAACTTATACTAACTAAATTTACTTGAGTATACATGAATTCAAAATAATATTTTCAAATCTTTAGAAAAAAACTAGATATCCACTCATTGTAATGTATCACTGTTTATTCTTTTATGTGTATTGGAAGGTCTTTTGGCTCTGGCCTTCCTTTTTTATAACACTTGTGTCAAAAATAAGAGCAAGATCATAACTTGTTTATCTAATTCAAACTGTAAAATAAAGGCCATTAAATATTTATTTTGTTTGATCATTACACTTAAATTGTTTTTGGATACTTCTAGACCTATCCTTATAAATTCAGATATATATTTTGATAGAAATTTCCAAAGTTATTTATATAAAAGGCAAAAAAATATAGACATTTCAACCTTTATAACAAGGTATAATACACTGAACAAAAAACATATAAAATTGATCAGTTTAAAATATGATTTTTTAGCGTGACTTCCATAGAACATACTTTAAATTAATAAGAAAATATAATTATAACAAGTTTAAATCAAATATATATTTAAAGTGAAATACAAATTAATACAATTAGATTTTTTATTTTTTATTAAAGAAAATAGCACATGAATAGTATAATACCAAATTTGATGTGATACTATTAATTGTACTACATTTGGTGTATATTGAGAACAATTTTTAGTGTAAAAGTTGCACCATTTTGCTGGAATGGTACCTTCTTGGAGATGGTCTTAGAACGTGTTGGGTGTAAATTAGTCCTAGCCATATGGCATGATATCAGAGATCTTAGTCATTAGATAATTCATAAGCTAGCTCAGTAAGCATAGAGTCAGCAAATGAGCATCAATGCTAGATAAATATCAAATAGAATAAGCAATCGACAAAGAGATAATTACGAAGAGATAGCTTAGACACTAAGATAAGTCTATTGTTGTTGGTAAAGGTCATCAATATGTATATATTCTTCATTATATATTCACCATGTATCTCTCTCACAAGATAACTTGACTCAACTTAACAGAATTTCATAATAACCTGAATATATACTCACTTCCTAAATCTCTCTTCATATCTCTAAATCACAAGGAGAGACATAGTCTCCTCCTTTTTCTTACTACCCAAACTTACTTAAGAATTGGAGGGCCAAAGGTTGTCACATTATGTGTTGGTCTGGGGACCTAACGTTGTATTCTTTATTCTTAGGTCCACAAGAAGAAGAGGTTCATCCAATCATTGGTGTTCAAAAAAATCGATATCAGTATCTAGCTCCGTCTATGGGAATGATTATACTTTACTATTTGAATAAAAACTATAGAGAAAAAAATATTCTATAGTTTTCTATTAGGCTCTAAGCTAGACATTATTTGAAGAAAATACCTTAAAATTTAAAAGAAAACTACTCTAAAAGAAGTTGATTAACATTCATACAGTCACTAAAAGGCCAGATTTTTAGTCCTTCTAAAATGAATCAACTTCTTGATTCAGACGACCAAGATTCTAAAAGTGATAATCAAGTCCCACCTCAGATTCCACAAGTTATGCAACCACCTATTTAGGCTACTAACCTTGCATTGCCATGGCCATAATGGGCCTGTGCATAATGCTAATAAATGTCACAAATGGAAATCTGTCTTAGTATAATGGAGAATGTGCTCCATACCATCATAAAGTGTCTACGAGGGCTATAAGCTCCTAAACCAGAAGTCATCATTGTGATATCTTCCAATGCCCATAATGCACAATAACTAATCCACATCTATTTAGGCTTTGGTCGGAGATATGACTCATACTGACGAGGCCTAAGCCTACGGACCTAATATATAGAGTTAGTCCATATGATCCAAGGTAGCTTATTCATAGAGGTTAAAATCCCATCCCTTTGCCCATCAATCTTGGACTACTTGGGACCTGTTCATCCTAACATGTGTGATCATTTTGAACCTCATAGGTGGGACCATTATATCTAGTCAAGTCATGGGACAATGTGGCTTTGGTGGTCGTTGGCCACCCTAGGGATAATCAATATAGGGATACACCTACACTACTTCATCACATCATCGATCGATTAAATGTGGAATTGTAAGATGTGCAACAAAGGCTAAATGGAGGTAGACTCCCAGTTCTACATATTTCTACTGAGTGCCCATTCATTCTAAAAGTCATAGTCATCTAACTTTTAGATAAATTGAAGATACCTAGTGTGAGTTTCTATGATGGTAGTAAGGACTCGTTAGAGCCCTTTGAGAAATTTTAAAGGTTGGGTAGACCTTTATGCTTACAATGATGCAATCAAGTCTAGGGCCTTCCAACTTAATCCAACTCACAAAGCCCAAGCTTGGTAACCCATCATCATGCCTAGCACACTTAGTTCCTTTCCCACTTTTTAGTTAATAGAAGAAGACTAAAAACACTAGCACTCTTGATAACACTATGCTAAGGGAAAGATGAAGCCCTAAAGGATTTCTTTGACAGGTTCAATAGTGAGAAAATCCAAGTGAAAAATTGTTCTGACTTAGTAGCCATGAGTGCCTAACACCCAACTCTCTACAAAGGACCCATTTAGAGGGACACAAAAAAATATTTTCCAACCACATGCACAAAGGCCACTCAATTTGTCAAGACGTATCTTGACCAAAATATAGGATCAAAGATGAGCCTACACTCTTGTAGAATAAAAGACCCTATTAGAACCATAGTGATGAGTTGGCTAGATTGGTTTGAGATGCTATACCTATGCTTCTCCAACATTTTCTAGGGAGACACTTCTTATGCAAGTTGAAAACTAAGGTGTAATGTGCTAGCCTAACAAACCTAAGGATTCTTATCATAATAAAAATTAGTATTGTAAGTTCCATAGGGACTCATGGCACTCAAATAAATATTTTTAGCATTTGAAGGATGAAATTGAGCATTTCATCATAAGGGGACAATTGGGAGAATTTGTGCAAAATGGAAGTCCAGAACAACAGTAAGCCCTTTCTCCATGAGAGTGAGAAACATTTCCTAGATAAGAAGTTTGAGAAGTTTAGGTCATCCTGGTGGCCCTACCAAAAGAGATTTTAATAATGCCCATAAAGTACACATCAAGGAGGCTTGCAAAGAGGCCTTCCACATTGCCTCTATGCATAGCTCAAACAAAGATCATAAGTTGACAGTCTTATAGATAACAACCTCAGAAAATGAAGCCATCAGGCTACTTCATCCCTACACCAATGCATTGGTAATCCCCCTTCTAGTGGAAAATATAAACCCGCATAAAATCCTAATATCCAATTATAGCTCAACTAACATCATGTTCTCTCAAGCATGGAAGGATATAAAGCTCACACACCTACCAAGACCAGTGACCACCCCATTTGTGGGATTGTTTTGGATTTTTAATGAATGTAAAAGGAAGAGTGACTTTAACAATCACAATGGGATAAGACAATAATATGGAAACGTTTATGGTGGATTTCCTCATAGTAAAATACCCATCAACTTACAAATGGATTTTGGCATGGCCATTCTTACACGCAGCCCAAGCTATAGCCTCCACTTAGCATCTCGCTCTAAAGTTCCCAGTAGAAAGTGAAATAGAAATAACACTTAGAGAATAGAAAGTGGCCAGGGAATGCTATGTCTTGGGAGTCCAAATGAGACAGAAATAAGTTCCCAAGGAGAAAAACAATGGATAGTGCACCCCACCAACTTTGTTTTATTTTTCCTTTATTTTAATTTCAATTGTCACATTTCAAGTTCATAGGCTTAGGATTTATTTACTTTGTAATTTGAATTCATAAGTAAAGGGAACATTTAGGCCATAATTGGGTAAAAAACTACATCTCATCTTCACTTACAGAATTTGACAAGGACAGGGGAAGTCTAAATGACAAAGGAATTAACATGTATGGACTCTAGAAAGTATATGTGCTAGTATCCTTGGGTTCACACCTATGATAAATTAGAGACCACACCAACCCTATAGATGCATTACACGTGCCTAAGATCGAAGTCCAACACCATATATAGAAGTTGGAGTCTATAGTTAACGATAGGATGTACCATAAGTATAGGCTCTACAATCGACTTTAAAACCCACATGACGAGCAATTTAACAGGCTCTTTATCTCTTTGAATAATGGATCTAGATGATGGTTCCTAATTGGCCTTTGAATAGGCATCAATAATGCCACGGGTCTAGGAGTTGCTACAACTTCTGCACCCTATTTGTTCACGTTGAGGACCTCGATTCTTTAACCCTAACCACTAATGGAAAATCAAATGCATGTTTGACTTGATAAACTCAAGTGTACCACGAAAGGAGGCTGGTATACCAAGAACACCTTAGTTCAAAGAAACTATGCTAACTTAGAAAAAATAAAAAAACAAGTTTCTCAAGAGTAGATACAATTTTAGTGGAGATTCAGGAGGAGATTAATTCTATAATTCAAGAGGTTGGTTGTATTTCTTCTTTTACTCTTTTTTTATATCAATTTTTATGTCTTTCTTTATGAAAAATATGAGCTTTATGACCACAATTATGTGTAGTTAATTTATTAATCTAGGGATCTTATGAACCCAATTTTCACCATGCGATGATATAATATTTTACCCCAATTATAATTTAATTATAATATTTAATCTGATTTGTATGCTATTAATTATTTGGCCAATAATTTATCTATAGAGGCAATTAAATAGATTTGAGAGAATTATTTAATTGTTTATCTCGATTAAATAACATGTATAGTTTCTAGGTAGAGATGTATAATTCTTATGTATGTGATCCATAATTGATGAACTTAATGAGTAGTATGCAATTTAATTGGCATGAGAGTGTGATTAAATTAATTACTATATGGTGTGTAGTTTACTTGAGAGAGCAATACATGCTAGGTCAGATTCAATTGATCATGTAATTAATTGATGATTATATTGAGGGATTTTAGCGATTCATATGTTTAGAAAATTAGGGGATTAAGTTTTTTTAGATATTTTCTCATATATCTTTTTAGTTACCAAATTTGATTTAATTAATTATTGTTATTTACTTTTAATTATTTTAATTTTGCTTAAATTATAAAAAACACAAAAAATGATTTCTATTTTTCTTATTTTTAAAAATTATTTTCTAATAAAATAATCTCAGTGGGAATGATATTTTTTTATCATTATATTACTTGTTACGATACGTATACTTGTATATTCATTGCACACATTTTGTATGTGTCCTAATTGACCTTTGAATAGGCTCCAATAATGCCCCAAGTCAAGGAGTTGCTACAACTTCTACACCCCATCCTAGGAAACTCACATTTTCTCTCATTGATTACCTTGAGTCTCTAACCCTGGCCATTAATGAAAACTACCATGAATGAATAGAGTGCATTGACACTCGTAACAGGATAGAATCATCCACCAAGAATGACAAATTTTCTAAGTTTCAAGATCAAATGCTTAGTTGACTTGATAAACTCAAGCATACCAAACAAGGAGGCTGGTATACCAAGAACACCCTAGTTCAAAGAAACAAAGTTAACTTAGAAACAATAAAAATAAGTTTTCCCAAATGGTTTGTCAATTTCTTAGAAAATAAGTATAAATTAATTATATTAATTTATAGGTGTTAAGTGATTTAGTTAATAATAAATAATGGTCCAACCGAAGGATTATTTATATAGATAAAGAAGAATCAATATTCTAGATTTATATTTCACTAACCTAATTAATTATACCAAATAATCAACTAGCTAAATATCCTATTAATTTTTCATTGATTCATTAATTTCACATATGCCTATAATTTGTACGAACTAATCTATATTTTATCTTTTTATTATTTTTGTCATTAGATTTGTATTTTCAAAACCAAATATTGTGATAAAATGTTTAGGTTTATTTTTATAATTGTTTTTATTGGTTGAATTATTTAAAATCACGTGATTTCTTCTTATATTGATCTTGGAAGTATACTTATCCCTTTTTACTAGTGATTCATGCACTTACGAGCCATTATAAATTTTACAAAATTTAACTACCAAGTTTTTATGTATCTGAGTTATGCTATCTAAATGAGCTCAACACAAGTTCCAAAGTTTTTATGTTATCTCCTGACCTGTTTGGCCAAAATGGGTTCTAAATAACCGAGATAAGTTGTCCGGCATGTAAAAGGGGGTGCCTCACTCTTCTCTGCGGGATACTTCCCAAACTATCTAAGGGTAAGTTGCTAGGCATGAAGGAGGTAGTATATCACTCCTCTCTATGGCATATTTCATAAATTATTTGAGGGTATGTTGCTTGGCATGAAGGAGGCATTCTCACTCCTCTGCACAGCATACTTCACATAATATCAATGTCTTGATTATGCATCAACAGTGGGTGCCAAAGAATGGTATGCCTCACTTTGTTTTTCACACAAGACTTAATGGCAGAACATGTTTTAGTCTAATGAGACATTGTCATTGTTGGATTCTAAGCAGGTAGCTTTACACCTACATGGCAAGACTTACGTCAAATACTCTTAAAAATTTATTAATACAAGATAGTAATATCTAAAAAAATAAAAATAAAAATAAAACATTCCAAATAAAAAAATTACGTGAATCAAATTTAAGTTTTATATATTTAAAATAATTGATACTATTATATATATATTTCCCCTTTTCCGTCGTTCAAAGATAAAATTTAGAAAGATAGCTTAAATATCTTCTCTAATAATGTACCAACAATGCTTTATCGAAGCTTTGACCAAGTTAGTACTATCTTTGACTTGAAAATAATATCAATAGTTGACCGATTTTATCTTTCCGCTTATGCCATACGAACTCCTCCCGAAGATAAGCCTTACATTTTATATTTGTACTTGAATCGTCCATCTTTCCCAACTTCTCAAAAGAACTCTTTGCAACATTACTTCATTGTAGGAGCTCTCCCGTGAATGTACACTCCGTTAAGTGATTGGTTATGATTAGATCAAAAGAACACTTGATCATCATTATGAGTTCACTTTCTATTCCTATAAACAGAACTTCCCAATTTTTTGGGGAATTAATAAACGTGTTTTCTTTAATATATTTATCTAAAATACTTGTAGTTTAACATATATTCACTTATATTCTTTAAGTTTATAAAAAATGTTATAATGTTCTTAGAATTTATAATTAATATCTTTGACATTTTCAAATATAATGATGTTAACTTTTTCATTCATATTATATTAATTTATGTTGCGTAATTCCCGATAATTTTTCTCCCTGTATATTAAAGATAATTTTTCTTATCATAATATTGTGTTATTTTTATCTTTATCTTTTTGTTTATTAATATAATTTATTGATATAAATAAATATTTAAACATTCAAGATCCTTAATTGACTTAAATGTTATAATTATTATACTTGAAATTAATGGCTCTACTACGATCTTCCCTTCTATTCGTCTTCTCTTGTTACATTGGTTATGTCTCAACTTTGCTCAAAACTTAATAAGTTTCTAGTATTAGTGAGCCTTATGCATCTATATATAAATAATGTCCAATTTTGACTTACTAGAAAATAGTGACTTAACTCTCTTTTATTCAAAATATAATAATTATTACATTCTTAAGGCCAATTAAGCAGTTTGAAGTGATTCAAATACCCTTAAAATTACTGATTTGGATTTTTATATAAAGAGGATTACTATGCTAAAGGTTATGTGTTTTTTGAGTCATGTTCTTTGTTTTTTCTTTGTCCCTTAAATGAAAATAAGGTTGTCTTTTATAGCACAAAGAATCCTTGCTTACAAGATAAGAATTACTATTTTTTCCTTTCTTTAATAATTCATTTGCTTTACTACTTTTTGGCTTATCAATTTCAGCCATTGCTTTTTCCTTGGCATATGCTACCAACTAAAGATATGAGTCTACATCTTTATTTTTCTTTATCGTCTTCTACTGATGGTTCATCCTCTTTATTCTTCATTATCATTTTCTACCATCCTTTAGATGACGTTGATGATGACACATCTTCGTCTTCCCAATCTTTGATGCAGTAAATGCATCTATGATCTTTGTTAGCTTTTTTGGCATACGAACATAATACCTTCCTTGTTTTCTGACCAATTTCTAGGTTGTTGTTGTTAAAATTTGTCTCGTATTTCACCATCCTCTTTGGAGAGAACCATACTACTATGAGAAGTGATGATGACTTTATTAGTTGTGTAATTTATTTTGATCTCAGTAGAATTATCAATTTTCTTGAATTCATAAGAAATTTGGTTTAACATTTGAGCTTTTAGTACATAGGGCTATTCTGTGTTGAATTATTTTTCTAGAAGCGCCCTTGTTTGGGAACTTTTCTATTTGTTTTGGAAATCCCTAGCTTGATAAAGTGATAGAGATTGATATATCCTTTCTCATTGCAATCCTTAGTGAACTGAAAAATTTGAAATAAACAGGCTTGTCACTTGCTCTTTTCTTCTTCTTGAAGTTCTTAATTACTTTTTTGAAATTTTTTGAAAAATAATTTAATTCAATTAAATTAATTCCTAGATTATTTTTTTCGATTAGTCCTGCATGGAAAGCTTTTAAACAAATATTAGATTAACTCATTCCGAAATGTTGGATTTACTTCTTGTAGGGAATTCCTATTTTGTAGTATAAAACTTCATATTTTCTCTGTGTTCCTAGGTATATTTTCTGTTAAGTTGTAGAGATTTAACCATTGTCGTTTACTGAGATTTCTATATTGGACTTTTTCATCTTCAATGACTAATGAATTTCTAGAAGATGTTTTCCTGAATAGTATTGAATGTTTTACTATCTTTAATGTTTCTTGGAGAGATGTCCCTCTGAATAATACTATAGGCCTTACTATTTTTCCTAGAGTTGTCAACCTACTTTGTGATGTTGCTTATTATTGTATTTTTATAGAGTAATTCCTTACTATCTCCTCTGGAGTTATTGATTTTGGTACTTTGTAATTGACATAGCTACCTTCAGCCTCTATTCTATTTATGAAGGCTCTATAAGTTACTCCACTAGACCCAAGAATAGATTTACTAGCTTATACCTAGTTGCTGTAGATTCATGGTTTTAGGTCATTATAAACCATAAAACTCTTTGTCTATTCTTCTTTTTCTACTTCATTAGTCCAATTGAGTTTTTTTATTTTAGAGTGTTACTCTCTTTTGAACTTTTAAGTTCCTCCTTTTCATCTTGAATTCTTTCTTTAGAAGTTTTATCTTATTTAGATTGAATTTTTGATGAAGATTCCTCTTTAGAGTTGTTTCGAATAATGAAGTTCTTCTTGTTTATTTCTTATATTCATAAGAAACTTCTCGAGGTATAAAAACTCGAGTTGTTCTTGTAGGATTTGTATCTCATTTTTCTTTATCTTGATCTTAATATCAATATATTTCATTACATTGAGAATAAAAATAGTTTGAGGTGCTAATTCTCTAGTAAGAACATTTGCTAAACTATTCTTATTTCCTAAGAGATGTTCGACATCAAAATTATAATGGTTGAACCACTTTTGCGATCTGAATAATCTTTCTTGTTTACAATCACCTACAATATTAGTTCTTAAGAAATTACCAAAATTCTTGTTATTAATTATAACAATGAATCTAGAACTTATGACATATATTGCTAATTTCTTAATAGCCTTTTTAACAGCTAGATATTCTTTTTCATGATTGTGATAATTTAATTCTAGCCCATGAAAAGATCCTAGTGTATATCTACAAAGATATTCATCTTTCTCATCTACTTTTGCTTTCAAAACTGCTTCCCAATATTCTTGTGAAGTATCTGTTTCAATTATCATTTTATAATATGGCTCTAGATGGTATAAAGTTGAAAAAAAATTACCTATGCTTTTACGTTATCCATATACAGAGTATCTTATTATGTCCATTTCCAAATATGGTCTTTTTTCAATTTTACTTGTAATAGTTTTCGCATTTCTACAAGTTTCTTGATATATGCTTCGACATATGTCAAACATCCTAGAAATCTTTGTAATTGGTTTTTGTCCTTTAATTCATTAGGAAAACCATGAATGTTGTTTAGAATATGGGGTTCTAGATTATTTTTTCTATCTTCATTTTCCAACTCTAAATACTTAATTTTTTGCTGAGCAGGTGTTGCTTTCCTTTAATTTAGTACAATGCCTTATTTATTGCATTCTTGTAGAATATTAATAACATCTAAATAATATTTATTTAATTCATTATTAAAAACCAAAATATCATCTATATAGATACAATAATTATTTTGTAATTTTTAAAAGATATTATCCATATATATTTGAAAGATACTTGGAGCTTGTTTAATTCAAATGGTACAATAGTCCATTGGAATTTTCCTTGGGGAAAAATAAATGCCATTAATTTTTAAGATTCTTCATCTAGTCTTATTTGTCAAAATCAACTTTTGTAATCTCTCAAGAAGTATTTCTTTCATTTTATTAATGATAATTGTTCTTCTTTCTTTGGAATAAAGTATCCATTATTAGTGGTTTCTTTATTCAATGCTTTGAAGTTTATTACTATTCTCTTTTTCCCTCTTTCTTTTTTTAACTTCTTTTTTGACTAAGAATTCTAGACTAGAGTAGGGTGAATCACTTGGTATTATGACTTTAAGTTCCAAAAGTTCTTCAATTTTTTTTCAAACTAAATCCTATCTTTTGGAGTATAAATCATTGGTTTTACTCTAATAACTTTATTAGGGTCACTTAATTTTATGTTTGCAATTGCTTTAGATTTCTTAATCTTTGGAGCTAAAGGATTTTCTAAGCTTACCTTTTTAAAAATTCTAATAAAATATATTCTAGATAAGGTTTTTGTTGCTTTCTTACTATCTCACCACATTTTCACTTTTTATGTTATTGCTTAAAAGTTAGGTTTAATGCAGTCAAAGCTTTTCTTATTTTTGATAAATAAATGGTATCACCATCTAATGTTGTTAGACTTATTTTGTCTAAATATTGTGTAGAAGATTGATATAAGTTTAGAAAATTATTTCCTATTAATAAATTAACTTATGTTTCTTATTGAAATATGGTAGGAATATGGAATTTTTCTCATCTTATCATTATATTTGTATCTTTTAAAACCTTATTAAGATTTATTGTAGTATTTTAGCAATTCTTATAATTAAATCTTTTGGTGCTTATTTCTAGTGTTCTTTTAGAAAAACATATTTAATTGCTACACACATACTAGCTACTGTATTTATATACGCATATAAATGATAGCTGGAATAGCCTTTAAATTTCAGTCTTACCTTGATATAGGCACTATTTGGATTTGTAATACTATACAAATTGTTCATTTTCTAATAAAGAGTACCCATATTCTGTGTGTTAATATTGTGAGTTGGTTATTTCCTTTTATAGATAAATACTATAAGTATCGTCTATATCTTATTCCTTAATTGGTTCTAATTCGATCTTAAAAGCTTCTTTTATCTTTTTTTTACTTTCTGTGAAAATTCCCTATTAAATTATTTCTTATGTTGAAGCATGTTAGGGCATTCATTGGTATAATGTCCTTCTTCATTATAAATCCAACATCAACATTTTGTCTTCCCTAAAGGACATTAATTCTTTTTTCAAGAGGTTTATACCTTTTCCTTCTAATGTATCTTTTCCTATAGGTTTACCTATTAAATCTTCTTTTATATTTTTGAAAATATTGTTTCATGAATTTATATCTTTTAAATTTATTAGATTTTTATATTTCTATTTGTAAGGTTTTGTGTTACATCTATAATTTTCTGGTATTTTAAAATATCTTGTATCACAACATATTTTACCATTTTCTCTTATTCGTTTATATTCTTTTCTTTCTTCACATTTAATAATTATCCAACTTTTAAGGCTTCTTATTCTTCCTAGGAATGTGTATGGTATGGTTTTTGTATTTCTATGATTCCAACCTTTTCTTAAGGTCTTATGTAATGTTTCAGTTAATTCTTGGAAAAATATTTCCTTATAAGTTGTTTGTATTTATGGTGGTAATTTATGGTAATAAATTTCATATTTACAAATAAAAGAATCTATGTTACACATGTTAAAAATTTTCGTATTTGTTAAATTCTATTTGGCTTCTTTGATTAAATTTTCACTAGATTTAGTGATAGTTCTACCCTTATCTTCTCCAATAATTTCCTTGTATATTTCATTTACTAATATATCTAAATATTCTCTTCTTGTGGGAGAATTATCTTACATTAATAAATATTGTTGGTCTATTAAATTTGAAAATCAAACTTTAACATTTCCTATTATTTTATAAGCTACTAATATCCTACGGATTGAAGAGTTTGTTTGTGTAGTTTGAGAGGTTTGTATGAGTATTCTCATACTACTAGCCTATTCATCTAAGACTTTTTTTCCTATCTCTTATGCAATCTATATCTAAGAGATCAGATCTATAGTTTTCATAAAGCTTTGATTTTGGTAGGATACTACCTCTAGTTCCCCAATGCAACCCTTCTTCCATTTTTGGTGGTTGTCTTCTTCTATTGGAAGTGTTAGGTTCTCCTAACCTTTGTCTATTTCTTTCTTTCTTATGTGGGTTAGATTTTTCTTCTTAGTAAGGAATTGGAAATAAAATTAGTTTTATGTGACCGTTTTAGGTTAGGATTTCTGGTTCAAAATCAATCTTGCTAATTATTGTCATATCATCTTCCTCTTTATTTGCACAAAGTATGTTCTTCTAATTATTTTATATATTTCATTAAATTGGAATTATATCTTTTTCTTTAGATTTTTCTTTTTTCTTCTTCTCTCATTTCTAGTTATCAGGGTGTTTGATCTCTTAGTTAGTTTTACTTTTAATCCTTCTAAGAGATTGCATTTATGAATTATAATATCATTATTTCTATATATGTTATATAATTCTTTTTGTGTTTTGATTATACTTTGTAAATATTTCGTGTTTGATTCTTGGACTAAATCTATTTCTTTTATTAAAAGTCTCAAAGCTTTCATTAATGTTGCTTGATTTTTTGCTACCCTTACTAGGCTTCCATTCATTTCTAACTGTATATTTTTTATTATGTCATTAAACATTATTTTCTCCCTAATATGACATCATGAACTTATGCTTTCATTGCATGAACTTCATCTTTTAGTTTTTTAACTTCTTTGTTAGAAGTTTCTTCTTCATGATCTATAAAAGTAAATCTTAGTATATTATTGTTTTTAATCACATTACTTTTTCTTCCTAATATTAGAGGTTTTTCCTTGACATCTAAGTGTCATTCCTCGAGTATTTCAAAATCCTTTAGTATTTTTTATTTTATTATTTGTCCAAGTTCTTGAAAGGTTTTATCTATTTCTACCAATTCATTTTGTCCATATATTTGAATATTATGATTGTATACCCTACTATGTAGTGTATTAAATATGGATGATTTTCTTCTATTATCAAAACTCCTCTTTCGAATTCATAAGCTAAATTTAATAATGAGTGCTTAAAAAACACTAAAATTACCATGATTTAATGTATTTTAGTTGATTAAAAATATTTATATTTATATGATTTATCATATTTTTATAAAAAAAATTTCTTTTCGGAATCACGGGTATTTTTATTCTTTTTTAGGTATTTTTGTTTCAAAAATAATTTAAAGTCTCGAAGAATAATACTGGAGGCAATACATCATAAATATGTGGAGAAAAAATGAGTACAAGTAAAAAAAATGAATAAAACTACCCAACCGTGCCTATTTTATGTCGAAGTTGTGGGCACAGTAGCACCCATTTCATGCCAAATTTGTGTGCACAGCAGTGCCCATTTCACGTAGAAGTCCGCTCACATCAGCACCCATTCAAGCCGAATTAATGCGCGCATCAACACCACTACTACAAAATGTACATATGGCCACGATTATAAGAACTGAAGCCTTAGTAAGATAGACCATAGGTAATGACCTATGGCCTCAGTTAAATGCTAACCAAGGCCATAGGGTATACATAAATTAAAAATATACAATTATATATTAATTACAATATTAAAAATCAATATAAATTACAATTAATTTATTAAAAATAATATTATATTAAAATTAAAAGTATAATTACATTCTTGAGTTTATTATACACTAATTATTAATAAACATAGTGTACAATAGAAATAACTTGAGCATATCATTTATTTTTATCTATTTTGAGACTTAACACAATTCGCCTACTACTTGGTGTATTTGGTGCCTATTCATTTGGTGTGTTGGAGCCTCTGCGTTAGGTGTCTTTGGTGCACTGTATTTGGTGTCTTTGGTGCCTACTACTTGCTACTCTAGTGTGCTAGTGCCTAGTGCCTGGTTCCTGGTGCCTGTTGCACTAGTGTGTTGGTGCGCCTGGTGCCTGGTGTACCTATATGGCTATACAAGCAAGTAATAAGAATGAACCATAAACACAGTGTACAATAGAAATAACTTGAGTATGATATTTATTTTTATCTATTTTGAGGCTTAAAACATAGTGCACATAGGTACTTACATAGGTATTTATTTTTATCTATTGGTTAGGGTGCATGTAAGGCTCTAGAAATAGGCACATGGCAACGTGTATTGTAAATGATTTGCTATTTTATATAAAAAAATGCCCAATAAACATAACCCATACTAATCTTACAATAATTGGTTCAAATGCATGAATATAGAGTTTCATTCATTTAACAAAACTGAAACAATAGAAACAATTGACTTTCTTACCAAGAAAATATGAGAAACACCACATATACAATGGAAGTATTAAACAGTAGGACTCAAGGCATTTTTCTAGTTTAGACTAAATTCAAACCTACACAGCATTTAGGCACAGACGTACAATGAATGCATGAGTTTCTAGGGATCGCTTAAGTGTGTCCTCGCCCTCCTGTAAGACAATGTTAAAAAATGTTAGGAAATCAACTTTCTCAAAAAGTTAAGTTAATAAAATAAGTGACAAAAATATTTTCGTGCATTATCAAACAATACAATGAAAACCAAGAATAAAGCAAGGTACAACTAAAAACACCTAAATCAACAATACACATGTATTTTCCTAGTAGAAAACATTCACTGGAAGGAGCTCAACACAATGCTATTATATGGTGGCAAAGGTTTGATGAATATGATTACCTCAAAAACCTAGTTGACACTGAAATTTGCAATATTCACATTGTCATTTCGAGTTACCAAAATATTTTAGGTTTGATACCTCCATGCACTACATTCTGATCCAGGAAAAAGAAATTAGCAACAAAATAGATAAAAATAAATACTATATGCTCAAAACACAGTGCACATAGGTACTTACCAGAAAATAATATAGCAACATCAATCTGTAGTGTAACTATTGAAAAAATCTAACAAGGGGACTTTGAAATTAAGCCTAATTTCTATAATTTAAGCCTAATTTATTTTATTTTGAGTGAAATATATATTTTCTATTCCAAACACATTTCTTATTTCTTCAAATTTTTAGATGATCTCTATAGGTATTAGCATTGAATGTATGAATTTGCTCATCTTAATAGATTGACTTATATTTATTTTTTATTTTCTTAGATTAAGTGATTTAAGTAGAAATTGATAGTAGATGCCTTTATCTCATTCATGCATAACTTCTACCAAAAAGAGACATATATGGGGTGACCTAAACCAAAATCAAACAAAAAGCCACAAATTTATATGAAGTAAATCCCTAAAAAGTCATTGCACTTTCTTCATTTCTAATTGGAATATATCTTGAAAATTTTGCTTAATGAGTTTGTTTGATGCATGGAAATAATATATATGATATATTTATAATTTATACATTCGATTCCTTTCTTGAGATCAATTTTATGCACTATTTTGAGCCTTTCTTCTTTATACATATGTGAACATATTAGTTTATTTCTACACATCAACTCTTTCGCATATGAATTAGTATGAGTGTTTGAACCCATAGGATTCAATGTTTTTGAGAGTATTGACTTGTGAGGAATAGAGTCGAAGCAAATTCGTATTCCTCACACTAATTTTGGGATAAATTAAATTGATACATTTTTTATATGAAATATGAAAAGGATTTTCAACTAAATATTACAATAAATCATGAATATTTAGGAAGTTGAAATAATCTATGCTTAAGATTTTAATTATGAAATTTAAAAGTGATTTTGAGCATGAGATATTTTTGTATTTCATTTCTTTAATTTATTTTAGTCTTTTTACTTTATTTTAAATTTTAGTTAACTTATTATTTTATTTGTTTTATTTTGTTTTCATTTTTTTTGTTAATGTTTGTGGGTATTATTACTGAAAACCCTTATGAGACTTAAACTCATCCATTAGGAAAACCTAGGGGTTTAAAGGCTTATTGCATACGCTAGCAATTGTGTCAATCCACGGAAGTGATTTAGGATAGTTTAATTTTTAGTTTTTAATTTACTTTTTACTGCTTCTCTTGCTAAGGGACTAGAAAGAAGCTGATTGGGGGTTGTGATGAGTGCTTAAAAAGCACTACAAGTACCATGATTTAATGTACTTGAATTGATTAAAAAGATTGATTTATACGATTTAATCATATTTTTATAAAAAATTATCTTTTTGGAATCACAAGTATTTTAACTTCAAAAATAATTTAAAGACTTGAAGAATAATATTGGAGGAAATACATCACAAATATGTTGAGAAAAAAAATGAGGAAAAGTAAAAAAAATGTAAAAATGGAAAAATGGACAAAAGTGTCCAACCACTTGCGCATTATGCTTATCAAGCGTGCAGTCGTGCCTATTTCACACCGAAGTCATGCACACAACAATGCTTATTTCATGCTGAAGTTGCGCGTGTAGTAGTGACCATTTCATGGCCATTTTGCGAATCCAGCGAGCATCAGGGCATTTTCGACAGCAAAACCTGCCCAGTCGTACACGTCTACACCTCACATGCATGCCCTACTTTTAAAGCCTTTTCTTCACCTCTAAAAGGACCCTCTCCCCAACACCAAAATACACAGTTTTCTAATCTCTTTCTCTTTCTAGCTTTCTCTCTGAAGAAAGTTTTTGTTCTTTTTTTTAGTTTTTAGTTTTAAAGTTCATCTCTTTTTGAGAAGAACAAGCTATGCTTGTATAGATTTTTAGTTTTTGATTCAATAAACGGAATTGCAAATTCGTTTGGAGGTTTTCTAGCAACAGAATTAACATCAAAGTTTTGTAAGGATTCTTTTGAGGTATAATTTTAAAATGATTTTTTTACTGTTATTTTTTATGTTTTATTCTTATATGTTATGTTTAATTTGTCTATGATTGAATTTAACATAGCTGATTTTTTTTAAATATTATATAATAATAATGTTGTTATACTTACGAAATATTAAATAGGTAAAACATTTCTATAAAATTAATTGATTTTGTTTTTATTCAAGTTTTTATATTACAGATGTTAAAGAAAAATATATTATTTTTCAATACAAACTTAAATCTAAAAATCAGATTATAAGGTTTAATTATTCGGTCTGATTGAGAGTAGTACTCTTTTATTTGTTGGTATAATCACCCAGTAGTTAGAGTGAAGCTCTATTTCAAATTTTTTTTATAAGAACTATTATTTGAAAATGTATTGACGACATATTTTTAGTAATGATTTTAAAACTTGAAAGTTAGTACTTATATAAATAATTAAATTCTTAAGATTAATTTAGATACCTTGAATAATTAATAGGCCCCCTAAGGATATTAGTTAATTAATATTAAATAAAGGAATTTGGGCCCTGCCTAAGGATGTCCATTATAAAAAAAATATCAATTTATATATTTAATAACCTAAATAATATGAGGAAACATAATTAACTTAATTATTATATCCATAAATACCTTACTGTTGTGAATGATAAAAAGTTACATTATGGTTTATGGAATACATATCTATGTTTATTTTTTTAATGTCATTAGATTAGGAAAAAGAAATCAAAATATCGTGACAGGATGTGTAGGATTTAATTTTGTTTTTAAAATTTTGTATAATAAATTAAAAATCACATATATTCCTTCCATAGATCGACTTTAGAGTATACTTGTCATTTTTTATAAGGTATTCGTGCATTTATGAGAGTTTTACAAATATAAAACCAAAGTATTTGCAAGATTGGCATTGTCGTTCTTGTTCATTACTTAACTCTTGGTTTAAGTTTTTATCATGAATATTAATCCCAAACCTAAGATATGTTGCAAATTTTAGTTTATGATATCCCAAATTACCTTGGAGAAAATCCAATTTTTCTCGAATAGAGAAAATCACTTTGTGGGATGGATTAGAGGATCACCGAGGAAAATCTACTAATAATCAAATGGATATATAAACACCAATAATCAGATAGCATCACAAAATATACCCAGAAAATCCAAATACACCCACCAAATAACTCCCTCTAATTTACTAGTAATATATAACAAGATAAATTAACAAACTTGCTATTTAAACAAATATTACCATACAAATATACATCTACAACTTCTGCTTAGATTGCACAAGTAAAACTAGGAGGCGACATAAGGTAGGTAGACAAACGGTAGCTCGAAAATGGCTAAAATAGAGAGGTTGAAGCTTGGTACTATTGGGATTGTAGTGGAAGAAAGCGGAAGAAGAAAGTCCACAAACACAGCTCTATTTATTTTCCTCTTTTCTCTATTTTCTCTCTATGACAGCTCTGCTTTAGTTTTTAAATTCTCATCTAAGAAGGAGAAAGGGGAAAGGGTTTCTTTGGGATATGGGCTTTGGGATAAAGGGTTTTGGGCCAATTTTAACAAATATCCACCTTGGCTCAATATAGAAAACAAATTCTTCAAATATGAAATTCCTCAGATTACCAAATAATCATATTCCAAAGCCTCGAAGGCTGATCATCTTCTGCAAACGCCAACAAGTCCAAATAATGCTTGAACTTGTTAAATGGAACTCCTTTGGTTAATATATAAGCTAGATTCTCTATAGTGACTATCTTATTGACAACAATAGTACCTTGAGAGATAATTTCACGAAGGAAGTGATATGTGACATCAATATGTTTAGTTCCTTCATGATACATAGTATTCTTGGTCAAGTGCATCACACTTTGACTATCACAAAATACAACAAAAGTATCCTGCTATAAACCCAAATCATAAACCAAACCTCTAAGCCAAATGAATTGTTTGACTGCTTCTGTTGCTACCATATATTCTTCCTCTGTGGTAGACATAACCTATCAGAGATATTCTTCTGTCCAAATCACCAGCATAATAAGAGTCCATATAACTAATAACACTACAATTGGTATTAGAACTTCCATCATATACTAAACCAAAATTAGATTTGCCACTCAAATACCGAAGTATCCATAGCATGTGAAATGTCTAAACGAGTACAAACCATAGCATACATCAAACTACCAACGACACTAGCATATGAAACCTGAGACATGTACTGCTCTTCTCCTTTTGACTGTGGTGACAAATCTAAAGAAAGCCTAAAATGTGTAACTAATGGCATACTCATAGGTTTAGACTCTTTCATACCAAAGCATTAAAGAACCTTTTCAATAACTTTTCTGAGTCAAATAAAATTTTCCCGCTTGTCTATCCCTATAAATTTCCATGCCTAAATTTTTCCTTGCTACACCCAAATCTTTCATCTCAAACTCACCACTAAGTTGAGACTTTAATTTCAGAATCTCAGACTTATTCTTAAAAGAAATAAGCATGTCATCAACATAAAGTAACAAATAAACAATGAACCATTATGGAATCTTTTATGATAAACAAAACTATCATAATCACTCCCAGAGTAACCATGATCAATCATAAAAGAATCAAACTACTTATACCATTGTCTAGGGGATTGCTTCAACCCATATAAAGACTTTTTCAATAAACAAACATGATCTTCCTTACATGTTACAACAAACCCCTCTAGTTGATGCATATATATTTGTTCCTCAAGCTCACCATGTAAGAAGGCTATCTTGACATCAAGTTGTTCTAATTCCATGTCAAACAATGCAACCATAGCAAGCAACACATGAATAGAGCTATGTTTCACAACATGTGAAAATACTTCATTGAAGTCAATACCTTTCTTCTGACAATAACCCTTTGCAATAACATGTGCCTTGAACCTAGCTGCTTCAACTCAAGTATACCTTCCTTTTTCTTTAAGATCCATTTTTTTCCAAAAATCTTCTAACTTTTAGGCAGTTTTACCAATTCCAAAGTATGATTCTTATGAAGTGATTCAATCTCTTCATTCATAGCAACCAACCACTGAGCAAACTCATCACAATTGACAGCTTTATGATAACAAGAAGGTTCATACACCTTAATAGACTCTACTACAAGCAATGTAAAAGAAACTAAGTCTGTATCTGTGTACCTCTAAGAGCATCGAATCTCTCTTATTCCTTTCCCTTAGCGATACTATATGGTTACTCATATTGCTCTTCTACTACATCATGAGTAGAATCATCTATCTCATCCATAGATGGCTGATTTGAAGTGCCCTCTTGCACTTGACTAGGAGCTCCACTCTTAAGCTCCACCTACTCACTAACATTATGGTCTTTACTTGTAATAAAAGACTCCTTTTTATTTTCCAACATGGAAAACTCATCAAACTTAACGTCTCTACTAATCAAAAATTTAGGTGATTTGGGTTCTACACACCATAATCTATAACCCTTCACCTCAGAAGGATACAATAAAAATATGCATTTCAATGCCCTAGGATCAAGTTTACCATCATTAACATGAGCATAAGTAGGACAACCAAAAAATTTCAAAACAGAATAATAAGCAAGAGTACTAGAGAATACCTTAAACAAAGTCTTCAATTCAATTTCAGTTGATGGAGACCGATTCACCAAATAACAGGCATGGTTACAAGCTTCAGCCTAAAAATATTTATCCAAGTCAGCTTGAAAGAGTATACAATGAGCTCTTTCTAAGAGAGTCCTATTTATACGTTATGCTACTCCATTTTGCTGTGGAGTATGATGCACAGTGCGATGTCTCACTATGCCATTTCTTTCACAAAACTCATTAAATAGAATTTCACAAATTTCCAAACCATTATCAGTTCTCAAATTTTTGATTTTCTTTCTTGTTTGATTTTCTATACAAGCCTTGAATTTTACAAATTTTGAGAATGCATCATTCTTGTTCTTCAGAAAATACACCCAAACATAACGGGACAAGTCACCAATAAAAGTCAACATATAACAGACACAACCCTTAGACATAACATGAGAATGACTCTAAAGATCTGAATGAATATAATCAACAATACTTTTCATTTTATGGATGGTTGTACTAAACTTGATCCTACGATGCTTTCCATAGACACAATGCTCACAGAAATAAAGTCCCCAATTTTCTGACCACCAAGGAAATGCCATAATCGAGTAGTATCTAAATATTGATACGATGAGGATGAAACTAAAACACTGCCAATACTAGTGCTACCCTAAAGCATATAGAGGCCATGAAATAATTTCCCTTTAATAAAAATGAGATCACCCATACTAACTCTTAAAACTCCACCTTCAGATATATACTTGTAGCCTTGTGAATCAAGAGTACCCAAAGATATCAAGTTCTTTTTCAAATTTGGAACATGGCAAACATTTTTCATTTTCCTAACAATACCATCATGCATCTTAATTTGGACAGTACCAATACCAACAACCTTGCAGGATATATTGTTTCCCATCAAGACAACATCCCCATCAATAAACTGATAAGAAGTAAACAATCTCTATTGGGGCACATATGGTAAGTGCAACCTCAATCAAGAATCCAAACATCTCCAGGAGAACCAATAGATACTGATTGAACATTTTTACCATCGAAACTAGTACTATCTACTACCCCAACGACATCATTAGTAATAAAAGATGTTATGGTAGATTTTCTTTTGCCTTTGAGTTTTGGACAATTTACTTTCCAGTGCCTTTCCTAACGACAATAGTTGCATTTATCTTTTCTTTTTTTAGATTTCGATATAGACTTACCTCTGGTATTTCTTGTGCCTTTTTCTTTATTTCTACCTCTGACAAATAAACCACTACTATTATCATTGTTACTTGTAGACATCTTTTTCTTCAACTCTTTGGAATTCGAAGCTACTTTGACATCCTCCAAAGAAATAGTGTCTTGCTCATATAGCATGGTATCAACAAAATGTTCAAATGAATCAGGTAAAGAACATAATAAAACTAAGCCTAGAGCATCATCATCAATTTTAATACCACCATTTTTTAGTAAATTCATCAAGGTTATCGTTTAAAGGTATACCTTTTGACATTCTGAATGTATACAAACGCTGCTTCAAATATAACCAACTTGTCAAAGACATGGTCATATACAAATTCTCTAATTTAAGATATAACCTAGTAGGAGATTCCTCATCACCAACCTCACGTAATACCTCACCAGACAAGGATAACTAAATTGAATTGAGAGCATTTTCCATCAATGCATCTTTTCTTTATCAGTCAATTTTTTTGATAATTTATCTTTACCTTTAAGTGTCTTAATGAGCCTTTCTTTAAATAATACGGCATGTATCTTCATTCGCCATAGAATGAAATAATTCCTACCATTGAATTTCTCAATTTTGTATTTTGTCACAATGATAGAAAACCTAATATTAAATAAACAGAAGCACAACCCAAAAAATATGAAACCAATCAGATAACTAGAAGCTCAAAATAAATCCAAAAGAGTCAACTTGATCAATTCCAATAAATAACAGAACAACCCAATGATCTGATACCAATTTGTGATACATTAGCACTTGTGGAAGCGAAGTTCGGGTCCAATTTTGGTTGCACAAATATATAATAATAGGTAACTGCAAAATAATAAGCAATGAGAAAAATAAATGGCACAAAATGATTTAAGTGATTTAACCTTGTGATGTGAAAAGTATACTTCATTGACGATGGTACACTGAGGAAAATTCACTAATAATCAAATGGATATACAAATACCAATAATCAGAGAGCTTCATAAAATATACCAAGAAAACCCAAAAACACCCACCAAATAACTCCTTCTACTTTACTAGTAATATATAGCAAGATAAATTAATAAACTTCCTATTTAAACAAATATTACCATACAAATATACATATGCAACTTTTAGTCAGATTGCACAAGCAAAACTGGGAGATGACGTAAGGTAGGCAGACAAACGGTAGCTCAACAATGGCTGAAATAGTGAGGTTGAAGCTCGGTACTACTAGGATTGTAGTGGAAGAAAGCGGAAGAATAAAGTTCACAAACACAACTTTGTCTATTTTCCTCTTCTCTCTTTTTGCTCTCTACGGTAGCTCTATTTTAGTTTTTAACTTCTCATCTAAGAAGGAAAAATGATATATATATATAATAAAAGGGAAATGGTTTATTTGGGATATGGGCTTTGGGCTAAAAGGTTTTGGGCCAATTTTAATAGTCTAAATGTAAATTACTTTCCCCAATCTACTTCAATCATTGACTCAGGGGCAATTGGTGGTATGGTCAACTTATGCCTTCCATCATTTTTCAGAATGTTCTATGTTCCAAGTTTTAATTTTAACTTAATCTTTATTAATAAACTTATTTAGTCACCTTTTCTATCAACTATTGTCTTATACAGGATTAGTCCTCGAAGAAGATGGTTGCAGTAGGTAGATTACTTGATGGCCTTTATGTTTTATAAGTCACCACCAAAATATTTTTCTATTACGGGCTACTCCATCTATAACTATAGGCACTAGTGCTTGGGACACCCTAGCCAAAGTCGCCTTAATATGTTCTAAAGTCGAACCTCTCAATTGAAGATACAATTTGTGTAACTTGTCCACTTCCCAAACAAACTCATCTCCCATTTTCTATTAGAAAATCAAAATATATATCACCTTTTAATAAGAGATTCCTTGTGATATTTGTGGAAAATATCATCATCAATTTTTGCGTGCAGCTTATCATTTTTAACCATTATAGATGATCATTTAAGTTGAACATAGGTTTTTCTCATGCAATGCATTGGGTGAAAAAATCACTTGGTAAAATCGGTCCCTTTGATTGGTCTATGTATCTATTAAAAAGTTATATGAACTTACTGAGTGTACAATCAACTTAGATTTAGCTTAGGACAAAATATTTATAATATGCTTCTTGAATTTGTTTAAATCTATACACTAATGACTCAAATACACATTTATGGAAGATCATTAACATATTAAATAATTTATATTAATTATTTAATATTTAGATTATTATGTTAATTTTAATATTAATTAATAAGTATAAGTTATTTAAAAGATTGTCACTATTCAAAATCTATAAATTGGCCATCCCTACCTCAAAAAGGTATGCATAAGCAAATGCTAGCTCAAACTCTACAAATCCTCTCTGATCTAAGCTCCCTCAAACAAAATCTGACTTATGTATGGGAGTGTATGTGACACCTCACGGTGTCATTCCATTTGATGTGTTTGCTAGTGATTTGTATAATCAACGTGGTAAGGATGTCGTGAACATAAAATTGGGTTTAATATCTGGTGCCATTTGTGGGAAATGTTTTAGGTGTTTTAATTGTTCTAAGCTGACAAAAAACTCAATAACATTCATCGTATTCTTCATGTTCTTCGTCATGTTCGCCACATTCTTCATCCATATTTCCTTCAAAAACCCATTTGATCCAAAAAGTCACTAAAATGAGTTCCCAACATATTCCTATCAATGTCCCACTTTCACAACAATTTGGTGATTTAGGTGGCACCCAAGACTAGCCATCCACCCTTGATCTGTTTCAAGAGAACGTGAACCCTCAGAAGAAGTCCAGTCATCTTGACTTTAGACTATAATTAGTGGACACCTAGATCATCGTCAGACAATAGACCCTTGATAAGAAAGCCCCTAAAGTATTTGAGCAGGATTTGGATCCTAGGTTGAGCTACTATTTGTTTGCCAACCTAGTTAAGGAAGCCAGGCTTCTTACCTTGTTAGAAAGGGAACCATACTTAGACCTGTTGTGCACCACCAACTAGGTTGACCAGACAAGCATACATCCCAAGTAGAATATCAAGACAGAGCATCTAGATAGATCAAAAGCCTAGTCTACCAAGCATCATCTAGCATTGAGCTTCTACAACCCAAAAGCAAAGATATTAGCCATCCCTTAGTGTTTGACATCTATGCAAGTATGTGTAGTTTAAACTAGACTTTTCTGGCTCACGTTGAGGAACCGCCCAAGGTTAGATGATTGATGCAATCAAGTTAGAACAAACATGCCGACGATGTCATTAATCTTGAGGTAAATGTCTATAGCTACAGTGGTTAGACAAATATAGCTCTAAGAAAGTAAGATTTACACATGAAGGAAGATTAGACCTTAGAAGGATAGGATGCACCACAAAGGTCTATAAGGTCTAGAACACAGCCTCCAAGGTTATCTTTTCTAGAGTGTAGCCTTCTAGGTCACACAATCGAGGATGTAGTTGCTTAGGTCATGCCATACTTGATGGATTACCTTTTAGGTCTTGCTAATTAGACAAGTTTCCTTCTAGGTTGCATTGCCTAGCTTTCCATCCTATAAATTATGGATATAGGCCACATCTAATGACTATGGATTCAAAATTTACTATACATCTAGGCTACATATGATGAGACATATACATTACTTTCCATGTAGTGATGTTGGCAGTCATCACCTCATGATGAGAAGTCTAGGTTGCTACTATGAAGGCCATGCCAAACTAGAAGCAACTTCTTGCTCCGACTCTAGAGATGTGACCAACATTACATTTATAACTTAAAGTTGTTGCAAAAATTTTAAATAAAGGAACTTCCTAAGGGCATCACCTATTTCTAAATTTTTTTAAGTTAAGCACACATAATTGTGGAGTTCCAAAGAGTGGTTGACCAAACCTACTAGAAATAAAGTTTTGATTAGAAGATAAGCAGCAAGTAATTTAGCTTTATCTCCCTAATAGATAAAAAGAGTTCTTCACCAACAACAAAGCATCTTAGATCCAAAATGTTCATCCTATAATAATGTGATCAAACATTACCTCTAAAGCACATCAGCTTAGTGCCTTAGCATCTAGAGTTAAAAACAAAAATGCACTCTCATACTTATTTAGATAAAGACACTCTCAAGTAGGGTAGAGCTTCACACATTGGGGTTGGTGGAAAAGACTTTAGAAGGAAAAATTGGAGTCTATGTAAGTAGTGTTATTCATCACTTTAATTTGAATCACTTATTTGCTGAAATATCATGAAAAAGATAAATTTGTGTTTATTTTATCAATGTTGGTGGAACTATAGCAAACAAAGTGAAATCAACTCAAAAAAGGGAAACATTAGCACTATACCACATTGGGCATTTTTTTGTACCATGGCACACATGAACTAGAAAAATACACTACATGAACCATGCCTTGGGCTGGAAGAAACCATGCTATGTGTGCATTGGTAGCTAGATGTGAATCCTATTTTTAATCAAACAATGACTCTCAACTTTAATCCTCAACTGTCATTTTAAGAGAAAATCTAATGGTCCATATTAGGTCATTTTTCCTTTAAATAAATTTCATTCTTGCACAAATTAAATTCACAATTAAGAATAAAAAAAAACCTAAAAGTTTTCAAGAAAAGAAAAGAATAGAAAAATTCAAGAAAGTATCAAAAATAGATACAACTTTATGAAGGATTTAAGAGAAGATTATTTCAACAAATTAAGAGATTGAATATCTATTATTCTTCTCATTTATGTATCAGTTTTTGTCTTTCTTTATGTAAAATATGAGCTTTATGATTTTAATTATATCTAGCTAATTTATCATTATAAGGTTCTTTTGAACCAATTTTCTACATGTAATGATTAATATTTCATCAAAAATTATGATTTCAATTCAACAATATTATTTAATCTAAGTTTAATGCTATTAGTTGTTTGGCCAACAATTAATCTATAGAGGTAATTAGTTAGATTTCAGAGTATTATTTAATTATTTGTCTTTGTTAAATAACATGCATAGTTTCTAGGTAGATATATATGGTTCTTACATGTGTAATTTATAATTGATGAAATTAATGAGTAATTTAGAATTTAATTGACATGAGAGTGTGATTAGGTTAATTATTGATGGTGCATAGTTTACTTGAGAGAGAAATGCATACTTGGTTAGATTCAATTAATTGTTATGGATAATTATTTTGGGAACAGTTTTAGTGATTGAAATCCTTTGGAAATCGGGAGATTAAAGATTCTTAGTTTTTCTTCTCATATATCTTTGTAGTCGTTAAGTTTTGTGATTTAAAATTAATTTTCATTGATTTTTTCTATTTTTATAATTTGACATTGTCCAAATAGTATTCATAATAATTATATTGGTACTCGATTATAAGTTACACAATTTCCTGTGGGATTGATATCTATACTTAAGTATTTTTTATTACTCATATGACCCATATACTTCCGGTAAGTATGATCAAGTTTTTGGCACTGTTGTCAGGGAGTTTAATACTGGTAATGAATATCAATAACAATTATTATTACACTAGTTTTAAGCCTTTTAATATTTTTAGTGTTTTTGTTGTATGCCCTGGTTGATAGGTGAAAATCTTACTCCTTTTGATCCAAAAATAGATAGAAACTTACTTCGCTTAGGAAGGGAATGGTTATTATAAGATCAATTATGACTTATGCTAATATAAGGGGGATTAATGAGCTATAGTGGTTCCTGAACCTTGAAGTTATTTTGAAAACATATAAGTAGATGGAGCCCAATCATCTATCAATAGATCGGGAATCAATGCTAACAATTTCAAACTCAAGCCAGGTGTCATTCATATGGTACAAGAAAATAAATTTAGAGTGTTACTCAACAATGACCTAAATCTGCACTTAGATTTATTCTTGGAATCCAATAATTGCCATTGGCCAATGGAGTGATCCAACCCAAGGAGAGTGGCTGGAGTAATAGATGTAGACACCATTGCAGGATTAGAAGCTCAAAAAAATTCCTTACCATTGGATTGAACTAAATTTTGGATGGTGGCCTTATGGGGGTAAATATTGTACAAAGTCCATGATAGTATGTGATTATTGCAATAGATCTCATTTAATATGGAAAGCTTCCTGAAACTATAGTAACAATAAAAAATGTCAATGAAATCCATACTCCAACACATACAATCAAGAATGGAGAAACCACCCAAATTTTCATGGAATAATAACAATAATCAAGGTGGTAATCATTTCAACCATCAACCCTTCCCACCACTAGGTTTTCAACAACCAGAGCAACCACAAGCCGAGGAGAAGATGCCACCTAGTGACAATAACACAATTGTTTTAATGGAAATGATAAAAGACTTCATCCATTCATTAAATACAAAAGTGGATCACATAGAATCCACTCATAGGGCTTCTATATGGACTTTAGAAATCCAAATAGGGAAATTAACCCAAACCATAAGTCAAATGCCTCAAAGTAACCTTCCAAGCAACACAAAAGTAAACCTAAAAAGAGAGGGTAAGGAGAATTGTAAAGCAATAAATTTTAGGAATGGTAAAAATTTAGAAGAAAAGTAGGAAGCTAAATAAGATGAGGAGAATAAAGTGGATAAATAGAGCACTAAAAAGAAAATAATTCAGCTCAATAAGAGCAATTTCTACAAACCCATTATTCCCTTCCAAATGACTGTATAAGTAAAAGTTAAAAACATAGTTTAAAAATTCCAAGATATCTACAAGAAGCTCCATATAAACATACCATTTGTAGATGCACTTGAACAGATGCCTTCATATGCCAAATTCATGAAGGAAATCCTGTCTAAGAAAAGAAGCTTGTAGATAAGGAGACAATAACTTTGACTAAAGGTTGCAACACCATCCTTGATAGAAAGCTAACACCAAAATTAAAAGATTTAGGTAGCTTTGACATCCCTTACAAAATTGGGAATATACACTTTGGGAAGGAACTATGTGACTTGGATGTAAGCATTAACCTTATGTCGCTATCAATTTTCAAAAGATTGGGTGTTAAGGAAGGAAAACCCAGTTCAATAAGATTGCAAATGGTAGACAGGTCAATTAAGTGACCCCAAGGTGTGGTAGATGATGTTCTCGTAAAAGTAGAAAAAATCAATTTTCGATAGATTTCATTGTACTAGACATGGGGGAGGATCTTGAAATTATTTCATACTCAGTCATCCATTGTTAGCAACTAGAAGAACACTCATTAATGTACAAAAAAGTAAGCTTACAATGAGAGTGTAGAATGAATAGGTAACATTTAATGTTTTTAAGGAAATTAAATTTGTAAGTTTAATGTAAATATTGGCAATATTCATGAACAAAATATATAATTGTAATTTTAGTTTCTAGGTGTATCTTAGAAGAAGAATATTATAAGATGAAGAAACCTTCAAGCTCAACGATCACATCTCAAGTATATCCGTGTTTATGCAAGTTAGATTTCATATTAAACACTTAGGAGCAATATGAAAATAGGCTACTCAATCGATTTAGTAGTGACTCGATCTATTGAGTTAAATTATCTGTTAAATTAATTATTTATATGACAAGATCAATTGAGAAATTAATACTCGATCGAGCACTAGATTGATTCATATTTTTTAGAATTAGTTAATTGATAGACTAGATTGATTAAGAGAACATTCGATAGATCAAATTATGTACTTGATCAATTAAGCACTTGATTAGATCGATCTATTGGCCATGGCTTTGATTTTAAAACCTATTTCTAATATAAATTGGATTAACTTTTTACTATATTGTCCTTATTCCTTAAAACTCATTTAATTGATTTTATGGACAAGATGGCAATTTTACTTTGAAATAAACTGCTTCAAAATATTATATAAATATAAACGTAAGCACACTTTTGAATCTAACCACACAAGAACTTAGTTGTGCTTATTCTCTTCATCTTTTATTCTCTCTCTTTTTTGCTAACATTTTTTCAAGTAGGCTATTTTATTAAGTTAATTTATGAAACATTTGTAGTTATGTTTGATGGATTAACAAGCCTATAATAATAATTGTGTTATTGAGCTTTTAATTGATTATTATAGAGTTGCTAATTATTTTTTATTTAGCTAATATATTATTTAAAACAAAAAGTTAGGATTGTTCATTATTGAATCTACTCTAGGATACACACTTATAATTGTGTTTACATGATAAATATTTTTGTGATAGTGATGTGAGTTCAATTAACTCATGGGACTTGAGTTTGTCCGAATATTGATATGGATCTGAACGCCTTTCTTGTAGACACTATGATGAAAGTAGTGGCTTGTAAGTAGGTTACTTTTGGGCATTACCTAGGTGGATAGGTTAAGTCCTAGCCTTATAACTAGATATGTATTTTTCATAGTTGATAGTTAGGTGGTCTTATAGATCGGTGGTTTTCCTCTTTGGTCATTAGTGTGGCCGAGATTGTTTTAAGCTAAATATCTCATAAATTGACCTTTATTTTTTACATTACTTTATTTATACATGATTGTATGCTTGGCCACTTAATTTTTTTGATTTTTTCATACTTCCACTAATATTATACTCATTAAATTACTAGATCCATAACTAAATAAATGAACTTTCATTTGGTATTAAATCAATCACTAGATATACTTAGTGTGCCTAGGACTTTGTTATGGATCACTTGAGAGAGGGTTCATCTACAACCCATATACCTTATTTTGATGGGCCCTACTACCTCTATTGGAAGGCTCATATGAGTCTTTCTATGGTCTATAGATGAAAGCACCTGGAACTCTATGCTTTATGGTTGGGAACCACCTATAGATACCAGAGATAATATTGTTACTCTTAAACCTAGGATAGACTGGATCACTAAAGAAAAAATTGGTATTAATTGGAATCAAAATGGTATTAATGATATTTTTAGTGCTATGTTTGCTAATGAGTTTCATTATATTTTCCATGTTTAAACTGCTAAGCATGATTTGGATATTCTAGAGGTTTCCCCTGAGGGTACCTCACAAGTTAAACAAACAATACTTTCAATGCTTAGTACTCAATTTAAGAATAATGGGATGAAAGAAAATGAGACTTCTTTTGAATTCTATGCTAGATTATGTGACACTACTAACACATGTGCCAATCTTGGAGAGAATTGATGATTTTAGGATAGTTCAAAAGATTCTCTACTAGTTACCTGATCGCTTCCATACAAAGGTCAATGCCATTGATAAAAGTAAGGATGTTGACAATATCAGAATAGAAGAAATTATTCTATTAGTTTAAACTTTTGTGTTGATTTTTCATCCTCTCACAAAAAGTAAAGGTATTTCTTTCAAAACTACTATGATTGAAGATGTGACAATAAAGAAGCGAAACTAGCACTCTTGACCAAAAGGTTGAAAAAAATTTCAATAGAAAAAATCCTTAAAAAAAAGGTCAACCATTTCGTTGAAAGGATTTGAGTTTGAAAGAAATCAAAATTGTGATTTTTGATGGTAAAAAACCTAAACCTGCTAGACCTCAATGCTTTGAAGATATGGGTTTTGGTCACTTAATAACTTATGTACAAATAAGAGGAATGACATTGGAAGAGCCTTCAATACCACCCTTAGTGACTGCAAAAGAGATAATGACAATCCACTTGAACCAAAAAATAGTGACACCAATTTCTTAGCATTTGCTACAAAAGGTGGTGGTGAACATTCAAGTAAGTCTAATATTGATTCAAACAATGAGAAAAGTGACTCTGAATTCTTACTTAGATATTTTAATGTCACTAGTATTGATGAAGTGTTCAAAGAGTTTGTAATACACAAAAGATAACTAAGCTCAATGAAAAATTGAAATCCTATGAAATAAATTCATGAGTATTGAAAAAAGATAATATTCATTTTTCTGAATGTTCTAATATTTTGAATTCATGTCTTGCAGTTTAAGAACATTCAAAACAAAATTTGATGTAGGAACTTGAACAATCCAAGGAAGTTTATAAGAGAATAACAATTGAGTTGAAAGGTTGAAAAAGGTTTTTGACTACGGAAAACATTTTTGAGGCAAGAGAGGGCTAGGCTATGTAGATGAGGATTCTACACATTGTCTTCAAAAACAACTAAGTTTGTAAAATCCTTTAACTTTTCTTCCTTATAGGATATAAATATAGCTTCAACATCAATGACTACTAGTATAAGGCCTCCTATCCCTACTCCTAATGTTAATTATTATGCACAAAGAACAGTTGAGCCTATGATTGAAAAATTTGTTTAAGTTTGTGCCTATTTATCATTATTGTGACAGGAAACATCATATTAGACCACATTGTAGATTTCTTGTGACATATCCATGTGTTTAACAATGGTTTTATGCACGATATACTAGAATTAATTTTCATCATCCATACATGAATGTTAAATCTCCATCGATCACTACTACAAATAACACCTTTTAAGTCAGTTAGGTGAACCGGCTTAAAACGAGGAGACCTAAAATTTAAAGTTGGATTACAACTAGAACCAACTTTAAATTAAAATACGGTTCAACCCTTGAACCGAGTTTAAATTCTATATTCTCTTTAACATATTTTGGTCATTTTTTGCTATCCTCACTACCTGTTTTCGATCACATAATAGTAGATAAAACCCAAATATATTTAAAAGAGTTTTTAAATACTACAAATAATTAAAAAATTAAATGTTAATTAATTACATAAGAATTAAATTTATAACAAAAAATAATTTATATACAATATATATATATATATATATATATATATTTAACTTGAATTACAAATAAAGTGATGATGCCTCTTTTGTCATGGTTTTATATTAGAGAGAGGAAGCTTGGTTCATTGCTTAGAATCACCAATAATGTCCCATTCATAATGACCAGGGAACATTCCATTGAGATGAGATGAAGTTTGGGCAGAAAAAGGTCCCATGCAAGTATTTAACTCTTTCAAATCCATAACACAATTTATTCCCCTAAATACATGAGCCTATAAACATCCTTCAAACAAGCCCAAAAATCATAGACACATGATTAGAGAAATTAAAGCATTAAAAAAATTTACCATGGTGTTTTCCTATGCTACTCAATATGCATGACATCTAGGATGTGATGAATGTGTAGGTCTTTCCAATAAGGTCATTTTTAAAATATTGATTTTTTATTCCAATAATCATGATCTACTGATTCAATAATATTTTCCTTTTCACCCTTTTATTAGTTGACCTCTTTCATTTCCCTCCATCAGTGAGTAATCTTTTTGCATCTTTCCATATCATTTGAATGTCATACAATTCAATTGCCTTAATATCTCAACACCTTACAAAGAGGTTGGTGTAGGATCATGATCTTTTTCACCATCGAAAGGTTTCTTTTGGTATCTAAACTTGTGTCTAGATGGAAAAAATATTCTATGTCATCTATAAGACATCTTTTGTCCGTTAACAAGATAAGTTACAAAAGTGTCATCACTACAAATAGGGTATCCCATATAACCATTTGTCGCATGTCCTGATAAGTTCCCATAGGCAGGAAAATCATTAATTTTCCATAAAAGACCCCCCCTCAAGTTAAAGTATTATTCTTTATGTGTATCATAAAAATTACACCATCATTCCAAAACGTCTTTAAATCATCTTTCAGAGGCTGCAAATGTACATCAATATCAACTTTAGGTTGTTTCGGTCCTAGGATTAATAAATTTAGCATTTTGAATTTTCTTTTCATACCCAACCAGGGATGAAGGTTGTATGTTATAATAATTATTGGTCAAGCACTATATCTACTACTAAGGGAATTGTGTGGATTAATTCCATTAGTAGAAATGGCCAGACAAAGATTCTACGGATCAGATGCAAATTGGGGAGGATAAATTATATACTACTTTCCAATTTGGAGAATCAATAAGATGACGTAGCATCCCATCATCAAATCGATTATCTGAATACCAAGTCAACATGTTTTATGTCTCTTTACTTTTGAACAACCTTTTAAAAGCAAGGAATCGATAGAAAGTACCAAAGAACCTTTGTGGGCATGCTTTTCTTAGGTGTTGTCTCATTTGTAGCATGCTTCCATCTTGATTCTTTACACACTAGACAATCATCTAATGTCTTATATTCTTTTCTATAAAGAATGCAATCATTTGGACAAGTATGAATCTTATGATATTCCATGCAAAAGAAACTAAGAGATTTATTAACTTCATACATTAAAGATGGCAATTCATAACACTTAGGGAACATATCTATTAGTACATTTAGTAATTTTGTGAATCTCTTGTCAAAAAAACCATTTTTTAACTTTAAATTTTACAAATGAACCAATCCCAACATTTTAGTGTATTTCTTGCACTTTGGATACAATGGCTTTCTGGCATCTTCTAGAAGTTTTTTAAAGGTTTTGGGATCATCCTTATGTAGTTCATCTTCAACAACATGAAATATTTTCTATTTGTACATTCTGATAAGATGTATATAATCTACTCACATCCTTATTTATCTCTTTCCCATGAGTATTATCAATATTTTCTCTATGATAATACCAACATTTATAACTCAAAAGAATACCACTACAGATAAGGTGATACTTAACCTCGTCAACATTATGAAATTTTTCATTTTTACATTTGACACATTTGTATCTAATCATACTAATTTCATTATTACTATTTCTATTATCAAATTTCAAGAAACTTTAAATTCTAGAAGTATAGTCCAACTCAATTTTACACTTTGACATACAATATTTGTCCATTTTCTATTAATGACATTAAGCATATTAAATATGTATCCAACCAATATATTTTCACATATTATTATATATGAAATCATAAATTATTAAAATATCTATCAAAACATCATATAAAAATAAATACATAAAATCCAAACAATTAATAAACTCATTATAACATTAAAAATATATAATATTAACAATATATAGTATATAATAATATTTCATGTACATGTAAATTATTTTAAAAAATTTTAAGTTTAAAATAAATTAATATATATCAAAAACATAAATACACAAAATTATTAAAATAAATAAATGAATAAATACCTTCTTCTTTTCTAAGCTTGAATAAAACTACACAACTTACATAACACAAAAATATATATAAATAATCAATAACACATAATTTACATTAAAATAAAAGAATATTAATAATAAGTGTAAAATAATTCATAGAAATACTTACAAGTAAATGAAGGAAATGAAGAAAAAAAAGTGTTTCGTAAATGAGAAAGTGAAGAAAAATGGGTATACAAATTTGAATATTATGCTAAAAAAAGTAGTGGATATAGAAGAGAAAATGAAGAGGAAGAAAACCCACTTAACGACACTGAAAATGGTGGGTGGAGGTGGTCGAAAAATAAGAAAGAATATAGAGGGTCGACTATTAGTTTTTCTACAAGGGAAGAAGGAAACCGAAGCTAGCACTATCGATAAATAGGGTAGAGAAGAAGATAAAAGGAATAAATAAGGTAGTGTTGATTAAAATGTAGGACCGATGCTACACGTAGGATGTGTCATCAATTCTACGTGTCAACTGGCCCTACATATGGCTAGCGTCGGTTGACACATAGAACTGACACTACGTCTTACGTGTAGCATCAGTTGGCATGTAGAATGGATGGTATCAGTTACTTGTCAATCCTACTTGTCAACCGACACTACATGTAAGACGTCGCGCTGGTTGTACATGTTAACCAACGCTATATGTTAATTATGTCGGTTGGCACGTAGAACTGACCCTACGTTCTATGTGTTGCATCAATTGACACGTAGGATCAATCCTAATATTTATAATTTTTTAAGTCGGTCTATCAACAGACCGACTTAAAATTTTTTTATAAATCTATTTTGTGCAAAAACTGACTTTAAATCCTGACTTAAATGTTTTTTATTATAGTAGTGGATGATGAAAAAGAAAATCAAAAGTCAAAATAAAGATAAATCCAAAAAATTATTTAAGTCAATTGAATCTAAACCCAAAAATATAATGAAACCAAAAATGAAGAAAGTTTTTGTTAGGAAAGATTGTCTTTTTTTGGTTAAATGACCGTCCTTCTGTTCACTTAGGAATTATTATTCTATGCTTGATTGACCTTAGGTGAACATATTATTTTGATTGCATGTTTTAAATTTTTTTTTATCTTAGTTTGTTTGTTGAGATCTTAATTTTATTTTTAAAAAATAACTCATGGAAATATAATTGTTTTAACCTTGAAATAGACTACAAATATCATTTAGAGTAAAAAAAAAGTCTTTCTTATAAATTGATTGATTATTGATTGTGTAATTGAGTATCTTGCACATTTATATTTACATACATTAGGTGATTCATGCTAATAAAAATTCACTCAAACACTCACTAGACACAATTGTTTTCCATAACTAAAATTTATGATTGATCATGTGAGTATTTAGGGAATTAAATAACGTTGACTGCTAGAATTATGTTTGAGCTCTATCTTTTGATTTATAAAATGCTAATATAAAGAGACATCTAGTTTTCAGAGAGCTACCTACTATGATGTGTGAAGCGACTATAGTGAGCAGAGAGGGCTACCTTACAACTAGTGTGTAAGTCATCATATTAGGTTTTTGTGTTGTGCATATTTCCTTAAAAAAATAAGGAAAGTAAAAAAGCATTTATATGCACAAAATTAAAGAGCCACAAATGGTTATGCAAAAAGAAAGGTAAATAACTAATCCCCCCATACAAAAATATAATACAAAAGGGGAATACAAAAAACAAATTACTAAGCTCTCTCTTAGTAAACTTTCATGTTGTGAAAGTTTGAATTCAATTGCAATTCTTTCATAATTGGTGATGGTTTATTCTTTAAATCCTTTATAAGTAATTATTATTGGACAAATCCACAAACCATTGCTGCTATAATATTTTCCGTACTTCATGCAATTGTTGATATGTCACCATGTATGTTGAAAAATACTTGTATGCTTTTCTAGAATATATAGTAAATAATTTAATTTTATTGAAGAATAAAGTTTATTTCAAAATTGATTATTTAAGTGGGTTTTATATCTAAATAAATCTACTACCATGATATATATATATATATATATATATATATATAAAGAGAAGGTATTTTTATATTCGTCTTCGTCATTGTTAGTATTTATTTGAATTTTTTTGTGCTAGTATCGGACTTAGGGGGACTTTTAAAAATTTTCTGGTTTTTTGATACTCAATCAATGATGAACTAGATCGATTGAGGTATGAATGTTGATTGATCATAACATGTCTTGATCAATCAAGCATGTTTAAGTTTTATGCACATCTTTTTTCCTCCATTCCCCCACATAAACCCTACCCCCTATTTGGCCAATTTTTTATTTTTACTCAAAAGCGCACCAAAATAACTGAACTTTGTCCATAATTCACTCAAAATTGATTGTTAAACTCTTCCCCTACATAAATTGTAACAAAACACATCAGGATGAGATTGGTCATGAAAAAAATGGTTTGTGCTAACCTATTACATTTAAAACACTATTGAGATTGGTCACTTACATGCAAAGTTTTTTTGACATTGGATAAGGGATTGCATTTGTTATAAGATCAATAATTCAGGATGAGATTATAAACGAATCTAAGATTCTAAACCCAAGGACTGGAAGTATGGTTGCTTATCACTCAGCTAATTCTAGCTATAGATGCACAAGAAAAAGGGATGCTAAAATGTTTGCTTGATGAGTGACATTGGAAAGTGAACCATTTCAATATTTCCTACTCATATAGAGATAAAGGCCCACTAATGTTGATACAAATGGAATAGAAGCTTTTAGAGTTGATGCAAGTGTAAGAGGAGCTACAAATGAAATATTTGGGGGCGAATATATGGAAGATATACTCAATCCTGAACCATCTCATCAAGAATTATTTAAAAATGAGGCGAGGATGAGATTAGGAAGGTTGGGACAAAAAGTGGATGAAATGGATCAAATATAAGCATTAATGAATCTCAAGAAAAAATACTTTCCATGATTATGAAATCCATTCCCACTATGGGTTTCCTCCTCCAAGACAATTATTTAATTTTATAATTTCTTGATATTTTGTCCTGATTTATTATTGTGTTACAAAGTAAACTTAGTTTGTTGTTGTTTTGAAGTGTAATGGAAATGGTTTGTAAAGTGAAAAATTATATAATTTAATACATTTTGTGATTAATTCATCTATCTATGTTTATCTTTGGTATGTGTTTGTCTATTCGTATGATAAGAAGGGCGAGAAATATTAGTATAAATTTTTTTGACTTAAATTGAAACATAAAAAAAGGATAGTTAATTTAAGGAGAGATTTTTACTTTTGAATAATTTTGATTTCTTTTGGATATTTAACATCGTGGGAGTTATTTTTAATTTTTATCAATTGTTTAATCGTTTTTTGACCATATTTCGCTTCTCTATTATTAGATACAATAAACTATTATAAACAATAGTCCTTTAGGACAAGTTGTTTGCTTACTATTGCTTTTGTTTTTTCAGTGTAAATATGAGCATTCGAGATTCAAGAAAAGATGGTTCCACTGGATCATAAAATAGTACCACTATGGTAAAATATTATTTTCCTATGAGCGTTATTAAGTGAGAGAGAGGTTTTGTCACATATAGTTGTAATTTTAGTTACTAGGTGTGTCTTAGAACAATAGTTTTCAAGCCAAAGAAAGTATCGAGCCTCAATGATCACATCTCATGTATATTCCTATTCACATGCATGTTAGATTGCATATTAGACATATAGAAACAATACGAAAATAGGCTACTCGATCAATCGAATATTGCCTTGATCGATTGAGCTATATTACCTATTTAATTAATTATTTATATGACTAGATCGATTGAGGAATTAGTACTCAATTGATCAAACAGTAGAATGATCGAGATTAATCACTAAATTGATCATATTTTTTAGAATTAATAAATTGATACACTGGACCAATGAGAGGACATTCAATCGATCGATTGAACTATGTACTCGATTGATCATGCACTTGATTAGATTGACTAAGTGGACAAAGCTTTGATTTTAAAACCTATTTCTAATATGAATTGGATTGGTTTTTTATTATATTTTTTTATTACTTAAAAATCATTAAACTAATTTTATGGATAAGATTGTAATTTTGTTTTAACCTAAAGTGCTTCAAAATATTGCATAAATATAAACCTAAACATACATTTGATACATTTTTGATTAATAGTTTTCAAGTAGACTTTTTAACAAAGTTAATTTATGAATCATTTGTGGTTATGTTTGATGAATTAACAAGCCTATAATAATAATTATGTTTTTTGCATTTAACTAATTGTTCTCGAGTTGCTAGTTGTTTTCGATTTATCTTATATGTTGTTTAAATCAACTAGTTAGGTTTTTCATTATTGAATTTGCTCTAGGACACAAACTTGTAGTTATGTTTATGTGCTAACTTTTCAGGTGATAGTTGTGCGGGTTCGATTAACTAGTGGGACTCGAGTTTATCAGAATGTTAGTCTGGATCCAAATGTTGTTCTTTTAGAGACTATAATGAAAATAGTGGCTTGTGAGTAGGTTACTTATGGGCATTACCTGAGTAGGTAGTTTGAATCCTAGCCATGTAATTAGATACTTATTTTTTACATTAGATAGGTAGGTGAGCCGATGGTGTTCCTTTTAGGTTATTAGTATGGCCTAGGTTGTTTCCACCTAATATTTTGTGTGTTGATAATTAATTTCCACATGATTTTATTTACACATGATTGCATGCTTGGTCACCTACAAAATTTTATTTTTTCATTTATTCGCTAATATTGTGCTAATTAAATAACTACATCCATAACTAAATAAAAGAAATTTCAAAATTTCTTGATATTACTAATACTAGTGATTGCTTTAATATAGATGTTATTGATGAGCTATCCATTGATGCACTTCATAACGTGTGTCCTAGTAATGCTTTACAATATGTTCTTGTTAATTCTATGGACACATGTGCTAATGAACACCATCACAATCACTTTGGAACACACATTCATGATGATAATTTAACTAATTTTATTGAATTATTAACACTTAAGATTCTAAAATATGATGCTATGAAAAAGGAAATAAACTCATCCAAAAATATCTCAGCTTTATTTAATTATGATACTTTGGAATCTATGATGCAAGTTAATATTGTTGACTATGTGAACTATTAGGTGGCTATGCCTTCCATATGTGTATCTAATGAGGTTTTTGAATGCCTTCAGATAGGTTTTAGGCTCAACCCATCCATTGGGGAGTCACCCAAGTTAAAGATCAAACCTTTCCCAAACCATCTTTGTTATGCATTTTTGGGTGTGAAAGAGATACTTCTATTCATAATTTCTTCTTGACTAAGTATGGAGCAAAAAGAGTCACTATTGAAGGTGCTTAGTAAATTCAAAAGAGCTATGGGTTAGTCTATTGCTTACATTAAAGGCATAAACGCATCCATATGCATGCACAAAATCTTGTCGATGGATGGAGCTAAGTCTAGTAGGGACGCAAAATGTTGGTTAAAAGAGGTGGTGAAAAAAAATTGTTTAGTTGTTTACATGAGCATTACTCACCCAATATTAGGTAGTGAATGGGTAAGTTTAGTCCAGTGTGTACTAAAAAAAAGGAATCACTATGATGGCAAATGAGTTAATACTGTCACATGATGGAGAGTATGTACATATTTTTGCAAGGTGAATAAAGCTACAAGGAAGAACCATTTCCCTTTCCCATTCATGGATCAAGTACTTGAAAATTAGCCAAGCATTCCTTCTTTTGAATTCTAGATGGATATTCTGATTATAATGAGATCACTATGGCACCTGAAGACCAAGAAAAGACTACCTTCACATGTCTTTAAGGAACTTTTATTTTCAAGAGAATTGCATTTGGGTTATGCAATGCACCTGTAACATTTCTCATATATAGGTAAGCATTTAAAGATCTTCATCGACGAATTCTCGATCTTTGGGAAGAAATTTGATGAGTGTTCACATTATCTATGCCTGGTGCTACAAAGATGTGAAGAAGACAACTTAGTTTTAAATTGGGAGAAGTGTCACTTCATGGTATATAAGAGTATTATCTTATGCCATAAAGTCTCAGATAAGGGTATAGAGGTCGATAGAGCTAAGATAGAAGTGATTGAGAAGCTATCACCATCTACTAGTGTAAGAGGAGTTAGGAATTTTATTGGGCACAAGACTTTTATCATAGATTTACCAAAGATGTTTACAAAGTCTCTAAAACCTTGTGCAATCTATTAAAAAAAGATGTGCCTTTTATATTTAATGATAATTGTTTAGAGGCATTTTGAGTGCTTAAAGTTAAATTAGTGTTAGCAATAGTTATAGTAGCACCAGATTGGAGCAATCATTTTGAGTTAATGTGTAAGACAAGTGACTTTCGTTTTGGGATTTTTTAGGGAAACTAAGATATAAGATGTTCCATGCCACATATTATGCAAGTAAAATGCTTAATGATGCTTAAATGGATTATGCTACTAGAATGAAAGAGCTCGTTACCATTGTGTATATCTTTGAGAAATTCAGATCTTACTGGGTTGGGACCAAGGAGACTATCTATATGGATCATTATGCAATAAAGTATCTCATGATAAAGAAGGATGCCAAACCAATACTGATAAGATAGGTTCTCCTTCTATAAGAGTTTTGACTTGGAAATTCTTCCTGAAAGAGGGACAAAAAATTTGGCGACAAACCTTCTATCTAGATTGGAGAGGGAAGCTAATATGGATGATAATATGGTGATTATGGAATCTTTCCTATATGAGCAACTTCTTCCAGCTGCTCAAATTGACATCCCATGGTATGCAGACATTGCAAACTCTCTATTTGCCAACATCTTTTCACTTGACCTCATATGGCAACAAAAGAAGAAATTATTCCATGATGTAAAACGATATTTTGTGATGACCCTTACCCATACAAAGAATGCAGTGATGGTATTTTGGAAAGATGTGTCCCTAATGATGAAGTTGGAAGTATTCTTCACCATTGCTAGAACTCAAACTATAGAGGTCAGTTTGGAAACAAAAAAATAGCAGGTGAGGTACTTCAACATAGTTATTTTTGGCCTACACTATTTAGAGATACCTACCTTTATGTAAAGACGTGATAGATGGAAAATGATAGGTAATATTTTCAAAAGATATGAGATGTCCCTAAATAGTATACTTGTAGTGGAATTGTTTGATGTCTAGGGCATCAATTTAATAGGACTGCTACCTTCATTATTTGGTAACCAATACATACTATTATGTGTTGATTATGTGTCAAAGTGGGTAGAAGCTATAGCTAGAAACAAATGTAATTCCAAAGCTGTCATGAAAGTTTTGAAGAAAAACATTTTCTATAGGTTTGGAACTCCTCGGATTATCATTAGTGATTAAGGTAGTCACTTTTACAATAGCGACTTTAATTCTTTATTGTCTAAGTATATGATTAAGCATAAGGTATCTAACCTCTATCATCCCCAAAAGATTGGGCAAGCAGAGGTGTCCAAGAGAGAAATGAAAATAATTTGGGAGAAAATAGTGAATAACTCTAGAAATGATTGAGCCTCTAAGCTAGATGATGCTTTATAGGTCTATAGAACTACATTTAAAAATCCAATTGGTACCACCCCATATAGGCTAGTCTATTGAAAACCATGTCCTTCACTAGTGGAATTAGAACCTAAAGCACATTGGCATTGAAACAATTGAATATGTCTATATATTTAGCAGATGAGAAAAGAATGCTAAGATTAAATGACATAGATAAGCTAAAATGGAATGCTTACTAGAATTCCAATTTGTACAAAGAGAAATAGAAAGATGGGAGGACAAGAGAGTTTATGCATCATACTTTTGTCTCAGGATAGAAAGTATTACTATACAACTCAAAACTCAAATTGTTTATGATAAAAACTCAAGAGTATATGGTCAAGTCTATTCACCATCAATAATGTAACCAACTATAGAACCATCGAATTAGAGAAAAAAAACATAGAATAGATCATGAATAATGAACATAGAGTAAAGCACTATTATAGAGATCCATTACCAAATGAAAAGGTTGTGATGACCTTGTTGGATGTACTTTAGGAGTTTATACCACCGTCTAGTTAAAGATGTTAAATTGGCGCTTTTTGGGAGACAACCCAACATTATTTTACTTTTTTTTCTATTTTTTAGGCAAATATATATGGAGGGTAATGGCACAACAAAATTAGACATTTTTGGCAAGGAAATGTGGTATGCCAAGGCTAAGGGATTTTTCTTTCTTTTCACTTTTTCACATCCATATGAGCACACTAGGACAATGTGAAATCTAAATATGGGGAAGGAAACTTCATTATCTACTTTAGTGTTTAGTATGTATTTGTTTTAGGATGTTTTTATTTTTTGAGGATGTTTTTATCATGATTTGGGTAGAAGTTGATGAATACATGGAAACTAAATGCATGCATGCTAGATACAAAACATATGAACCTAATGATTGACTTGGATGTTATGGCAAGGATAAAGAATTCAACATGCTTGTATATAATTTGATTTCATGAGTGGATTGGATGACATCATGTGCAACATATACACACGAATCAATTTGTCAAAAACCTTGTATATCCATATATTAATGGAATGTTGATTGATGGATATATGAACCTACTTATTATGGAATTGTACAATATTTTGGGGGGGGGGAGGGAATTTTGTCTTAACATGCATGTATTAATAGATATGTGTTTATGAATATGCTACATGCAAAGAGTTATGTTTAGGGTGTGATAACTCTATAAAATTAGAGTTATTTAATTAATTTTGAAAACTTATTTGCCTTTTATATGCTAAAATATAATGAAAAATCTTAACTTGTGTTTAATTATATCATTGTAGATGGAATGGTGGAAAACAGGGTGAAAACAAGTCAAAAAATGAGAAAAATCAACACTATACCTCGGCGAGCATTTTTTTATACCATGGTGCTTATGGAGGAGAAAAAATGTAACATCGACCATGCCATGGTGCACAAGAAACCATGTTGTTTTTGCATTCATAACTTGGCATGAATCCTATTTTTAATCAAACAATAACTCTTAGCTTTAGTCCTTAACTATTGGATCATTTTAAAAGATGATCTAATGGTCTATATTTGGTCATTTTTCCTTGTACACACTTGAACAAATTAAACACCCAATTAAAAATTTAAAAAAACCTAACAGCTACCAAGAAGTGAGAAGAAGAGAAAAAGTTCAAGAGAAATTAAAGAAGATACAACATTGTGAAGGGTTTAACAAAATATTAGTGCTACAAATCAAGAAATTGATTATATCTCTTATTCTTCTCCTTTCTTTATTAGTTTTTTTTTTGTCTTTCTTTATAAAGAATCTAAGCTTTATAAACTTAATTATGTCTAGCTAATTTATTAGGCTAGGGCTCTTATGAACCTAATTTTCTACATGTGATGATCTAATATTTTATCCTAGTTGTGATTTCAATTTAATTATATTATTTAATTTGAGTTTTATGTTATTAATTGTTTGGCCAATAATTAATCTATAGAGGAAATTAAATAGATTTGAGAAAATTATTTAATTATTTATCTTCCTTAAATAACATACATAGTTTCCAGGTAGAGATGTATGATTTTTATTTGTGATCTACAATTGATAAACTTAATAAGTAGTATGCAATCTAATTGGCATGAGAATGTGATTAGGTTAATTACTATATGGTGTGTAGTTTACTCTATAAAAGAATGAGTGCTAGGTTAGATTCAATCAATCATATAATTGATCGGTAATTATTTTGAGAGAAATTTTAGTGATTCACATGCTTAAAAAATTAAGAGATTAAAGAATCCTAGGTCATTTTCTCATATATCATTGTAGTCGTTGAGTTTTGCGATTTAAAATTAATTATCATTTATTTTTCTATTTTTATAATTTGATTTTGTCCAAACAGTATTCATAATAATTACATTGGTACTCAGTTAGAACTTACACAACTTCATGGGGGATCAATATCTATACTTAGGTACATAATATTACTCGTACAATTTGTATATTTGAGATGAGTGTGATCAGATAGAGAAGATGTGACTGTTAGTCACCGAACCCAACCTTGGGATCTATGAATGATTGGACCATATCTCCATGACTATATATGATAGGATACAATCGACCAATCAACTAATTCAGGAGCCTACAAGCATCCACCGTCACTTATCCTATTGAGCACCATTCGAAAATTTTATGGATTCACACCGCGGGTGTTACGATGGTTATACTAGGTAGTTAGGGTTAGCTTGTCTTAGCCCACCATCCAACTATCAAAAGATCCTATAAAAATTTCTAAACACTAATAAATTGTCAGTTTGTAAAATAGAATTGTAAATTCTAAATTAAATTATATCTAGAGAAAGAAAGTAAATAAAAGTGAGTAAATTAAACTATAGACGCCCATTCTATGTGGAATGAAAGCTGAATAAAACCTAGAGGTAAGTACTTATTTGTAGGAAAGAATATGGGTATAGAGGACTTCATGTACTTTTAATGGAAGCACACCATGGCATAAACTCTTTTATGCCACAACACAATATAGGTTTAGGTTCACCAAATTCTAAACCAAGAGGTTTGCTTCGTGGCGCCACCTATTCCACGCAATGACACATGTTACTAAGTGTGCCTAATCCATACCAAACTGTGTACATCACGACAAATTTCAATTTTCTTGAAAACTTTTCCTTGTACACCTTACAAGCTAATTGGTTCTTTATGTAAGGATTACAAGTCTTATTATTTTGAGCTCCTAAGGTCCAAATCGAGTGCTTCTAGTGTTGTTCTTCATATGTTGATAAATTTATATATTTGAAGCTAAGAACACCCAAAGTAGAACATAAAATACTTGTGATTCTAAGAATAAGTATTCAAATAAATTGGCTATAATCAAACCTTTTTGTTACACTTAAGCTTAATAAAATCACAAAATTTAAGTACTTTTCAAGCACTTCTCACAACCCCTGACAAACTTCTTGCTAGCCTTTAGCAAGGAAAGTGATATAAAAACTAAACTAAACTAAATCATTTTCGTAGATTGATATGGTTGCATTTAGTATATGCAACAATCCTTTAAACCCCTAGGTGGCTCTAGTGGACAAGTTTAAGTCTCGTGAGGGCTTATAGTAATGATACCCATAAACATCCTACTAAGTAAAATTAAAACTAACGATAATAACATGGCAAAAATAAAAAGTAAAAAATAAAAAAAGAAAAACAAAACAAAACTACAAAAAACAAAATAAAAACTAAAATGAACAAAACTTCTCATGCTTTAGTTTCATTTTAGTTTATAATTAAAATCTCAAGCATAAGTTAAATCAATATCCCAAAGGTTCACAGCTTATTGCTCAAATCAGTACTCATCACAAATTCTTGTCCTATTACAAGCACATATGAACATTGACTCACCCAATTCTAGTGTTAGGAATCTAAATTTGCTTAGACTCTGATCCTAACAAGCTATACTTTCAATTTCACATTGATCAAATGGGTTCATGCACTTAACAAGATATATTCGAATAAAAGTTATGTAAAGAAAGACTAAAATGTGCATGACATTAATCTCATTAAAGGAATCAAATGCTAGGATTTATGAAGATATTACATTAATAATATCATGCTTCACTCCAAAATGATCAAGCAAAAATATCAAATGTGTGCCTTAAGATAAATGAAAATGCATTAACTTCAATGGGATTATTTCTTATTTTTTGTAATAATCATCTCATTTTTTTGAAGAACTTTTGTGTCATAGTATTTAGTGATACTATTTATTTTTACCTCTCTCTTTTTTATATGGGGTTCATCAATTATATATCACACATATAAGAATCATATATCTCTACTAAGAAACAATGCATGTTGTTTAATCAAGACAAACAATTAAATAATTCTATTAAATTTATTTAATTTCCTCTATAAATGAATTCTTGGCATGAACACAACTTAAGCTTATTCATGATATTTTAACACATAATAAGGAAAATAAGTGGTTTGAAAGTTGATAAATAACTCTACTTTCGTAGAGCTATCACACTCCCAAACTTAACTATTTTCTTGCCCTCATGCAAAGTCAAATCTATCTGGCTAAAAGGATATAGGCAGCACATTCATATATATATATACATGCATGTTTAGTAAAAATTATCCCCTCAAAAGTTGTACAATTTCATAACAAGGAGGTTCACATATCCATCAATCAATGTTCCATTAATGCATGGATATGAGAGGTTTTTGATTAATTGTTTCATGTCTATGTTACATATGATGTCATTCAATGCACTCATGAAATCAACTTATAAGAGCATGCTAATCAACTAAGTCTTTGAACAAGTTTCATAGGTCTATTCTTCACAATTGTCTCCACTAATGTAACTATGTAATTAACTATAATGGTCATTAGGGTTTTACGTGCTTGTAGGGTAAGGCTTAGGTGATAGTAGATAAAAGGATATATTTAGGATTTTCCACACCATAGCTCTCTTTTTATTCATCATGCGACATTTAACTTCAGTTGAACTTTCATTTGATATTTTTGTGCAATCTATCTTACCATTATTTTCATTCTTTTTTCCACTTCTCTTCTTCACTTTCTCTTCTTTTTTTATTATTATTTATTTTATTTTTTAGGCTCACAACACCCTTAAACTTATTTTTAATTTTATTCTTTTTGTTTAGAGAGGTAATTGTGAGTTTTTTTATAAATGTAAAGAAGTAGGATGCATTATATTTCACCTCGCTATATAGCATAGCATATGATTGAAATTTTTATAAAAGCTAAAGGTGTAAAAGTAAAAGTAATACTTATTGGTTAGGCTAAAAATGTGGCTTAAATATATGAATGGTTTTAGTAAGGCTCAAAAGGGTGACTAAAGATATAAACAATGGTCAAATTGAAAGGCTCAATCGATCCAATAAAAGCCTAAATCATTTCTTAAGAAAATTAGTATTTAGGATTTCGCTTCAAGGTATGATGAAATAGTTTCTAAAACATGGTAGATCTTATCAACTCAAATAACTCACTACAAAATATCTCTCAATAATCACAAAAAAATCAATCATGAACATGTGCATAAAAATATGCATCAATTCAATCAAAACTTGCAAGCATATCACATGATTAATGTTAGCTTCTTAACAAGCATGTTACATTCCTTATCCTAGTCATGACAACCAATTATATCTTCATATTTTTATGTCTCATATCAAATATGCATGCATTTAGTTTCCATATATTAATCAATTTCTACCAAATCATGATAAAAAATATCTTAAAAAGTGAAAAATATTTTTAAAAAAATGAAAATGCATACTTAAAACTAAAGTAGAGAACGAAGTTCCCTTCCTCATACTTGAAATTCACATTGTACCCAATGTGAACCTATGAATATGAAAAAAGAGTGAAAGGAAAGAAAACTCCCTTAGTCTTGCACACCATATCCGTTATTGAAACTGCTCAAAAATTACTCTGCCATTGCCCTCCGTATTTATTCACCTACAAAATAGAAAAAATATAAGTAAAATAACATTAGGTTGCCTCCCAACAAGAACTAATTTTAAAGCCCTAGGTTGACATTCATATCAAATCCTAAGGTGCATCTACCAAGGTGGATCTCCGTGATAGTGCTTTACTCTATGCCCATTAACCATGAACCACTCTTTCTTTTTGTTTTCCAATTCAATTGCTTCATGATTTGTTACATTTTCATACCATATCTTTTTCCTCTCTTTGTAAAGCTTAGAATTCTTATAAGCATTCCACCATAACTCATATTGTTCATTCATTTGTTGCATCCTTTTCTCACAAGCTGTATCCATATATATGTTTAACTATTTTAATGCCTAAATGCAATTATATACACCTCAAGGCTATTACTTACAATGCTCATTACCTTCTCTTTCTGGATTAACTTCTGTGTTGCTTGGAAGGTTACCTTGACGCCTTTTACTTATGATTTGGGCCAGTAGCCCCATTTGAATCTCCAAATTTTGGATGGAAGCCCTATGAGTGGAATCTATGTGGTCCAATTTTATATTCATTGAATGGATGAAGTCTTTCATCTTCCCATTAAAGCACTTGTGTTATCCTCACTATGTGGCATCTTCTCTTGGGCTTGCTGTTGTTATGGTTATTGAAAACCTAGTGGTGGAAAGGGTTTATGGTTGAATTAATTACCACATTGATTGTTGTTATTGTTCCATGAGAAATTTTGGTGGTTTCTCCATCGTTTCCTATATGTGTTTGAGTATGGTTTCCTTAGTGGTTTTGATTATTGACATAGTTTTCTACTTCAGGAATATTCATACTTTTCCTAATAGAATGAGGTCTATTGTAATAATCACACACTATAAATGGGTTTTGAACCATATTTACCCCCACACTAACACATCTAACTTCTTAGTTAAACCTAGTAGTATAGCATTTGTTTGAGCTTGTAATGATACTATGATGTCTACATCTACTGATCCAACCATTCTCCTTAGGGTTAGCCTCTCCATAGGCCATGGAAAATTAACGGAGGTCATCTCATCATGTAATGCAAAAGCTACCTCTTTAGTTTTACTCATTAAAGCTCCACCAGTTGTAGCATCAATTATGGTTCTTGGCTGCCTCATTCCTCCATTGTATAATGTTTGCTCTTATAGCTATGTAGGAATACCATGGTATGGGTATCTTCGTAATAGCTCTTTGTAGCATATCCAAGCTTTATAAAGCCATTCCTCTTTAAATTGCTAAAAATAAGTGATGTCATTTTTGAGCTTAGCTATCTTTGAAGGTGGAAAGTACTTTGCTAAAATATTTGAGCCAATTGGTCCCATGTATTGATTGACCTAGCATGTAGTGATTGTAACCATGCTTTAATGTTATCCCTTATTGAGGAAGGACACAAGTGAAGGTGAATTGCATCATATAATACACCATTCATCTTAAAGGTGTCACATATTTCCAAGAATGAAGCCAAGTGAAGATTTGGATCATTGTTGACTAACCTTCCAAACTAATTTTCTTGTGCCATTTGAATGACTCCTAGCTTATGTTCGAAGTTGTTAGCATTGATGCCCGATCTATTTATAGATGATTGTGTTCCATCTACTTATAGGACAAAAAAATACCTTAAAGGTTTAGGGACCACAATAACTCATTAATCCCCTTGTTCTACCATAGCCCCTGATTGATTTTATGCTAATCGCTCCCTTCTTAAGTGAAGTAAAGTTCTCTCTATTTTTGGTCTGTGAACTTGGATATACAATGAAAAACACTAGAAAAAATTAAAAGATCCAAAATAGTATAATAATAACCATCATTGATATCTATTATAAGTACTAAAATACCCGATAATGGTGCCAAAAACATGATCAACATGATGCAATCCGCTAATACGGGTTGTTCAAGTAGTATAATGTAACTAAGTACAAATTTGATACTGCAAAGAGTTATATAACTCATAACTAAGTACCAATATAATTATTAAAAATACTATTTGGACAATTAGAAATTATAAAAAATGAAAAATAAATGGTAACTAATTCTAAATCAAAAGACTCAACAACTACGAAGATATATGAGAAAACGATCTAGAAATCTTTAATCTACCGATTTCTTAACATGTGAATCGCTAAAATTTCCCCCAAAGCATAAAAATTAGGTAAAATAATATAATCGAATTACAAAAACAATTGAGATAAAATATTAGATCATCACATATAGAAAACTGGGTTCATAAGACCCCTAGATTAACAAATTAGCTAGACATAATTACGTTCTTAAAGCTCAGATTTTCATAAAGAAAGACAATAAAATTGATAAAGAAAGGAGAAGAATAAGAAGAAGAAGAGATACACTCAATCTCTTGATTTGTAGCGCTAATCATCTCTTGAATCCTTCACAAAGTTGTGTTTCTCCTTTAATCTCCTCTTGAATTTTTTCTCTTCTTTCCTCTTCTTGGCAGCTGCTTGGGTGTGTAATCTTAATTGTGTGTAGTTTATGACCTCCCTATAGATCTTTAAATAAACTTAAATTGATCCTCATTAGATTAAGATTCATATTATTATGATCAAAGGGTTGAGATTGAAAGTTGGGACTTAATTCCAGGCTTACACATTTTAATCATCACTACTCAATCAATAGAGCTTTTTCTCAATATATTGAGCAATGACCTCATTTGATCCACTTCTTTCTCGATCGATCTAGTTGTAAGAAATTCAATCGATCCAATTCCTAGTCGATCGATCGGCCCTGTAATTCGGTATTTGTTCTCATTTTTTACTATTTATGATTAGTTTGACATCCTTTCCACCTACATTACCATATTGAACAATAATTAAGCTTATTCATGATATTTTAACACATAATAAGGGAAATAAGTGGCTTAGAAGTGGATAAATAACTCTACTTTTGTAGAGTTATCAATCATTCAATCTAAATAATGAAAATAGGTACATGATTCCTCTGAGATGTTTAAAAATCCTAACACTCAATGAAAAACCTATAGAGATCATCTAACAATTTGAAATAACAAGAAAAGTGTTAAAAGGAGTAGAAAAATATTATCACTTAAAATAAAATGCTCATAAGCTCAAAATATTCATACAAGATAGTCTTCACTATTTAATTTTCTAAACAACAATTTTAGGTTTATCACAGTTTCAACATCTAAGCATAATACACAAAATATTAATAAAAAACTAATTCTCACTATTAATTTGTTTAAGATATCAAATCAAATAGTGCAAAGACTCGGTCATTTACTTTAAATCAATTAAAAGCATAACAACTTTTCAAAAAAAATTCAATGGATCTAAATGTCACTAAACAACTAAATAAACTAAACAATAGCAAACACATGTTTAATAAAAAATTTAAAAAATGCATAATTTTTATGTAACTTTTTTTCCACCCCAACCTAGAACCTACATTGTCATCAATATATCACATATAAATTAAAGATAAGAAAAGAAAAGTGATCTATTTGTATTAGCTCAATGTGATCAAACAAGTAACATGGTTACTTGATAGGACATCCATCACCTATCTCAGTTATATCACATTGATAGAACACTATATTTCTCATAAATCACATTTGATCAAACGGTTATGAATTTAACATTTTTAAATAAAATAAACATAGTTCACCTTAACAGAAAATAAAAATGAAAATAAAATAAAAGACTAAGTACATCAAATATAAAAACAAAAGAAAACATAATAAAATAAAAATAAAATAAAGTACATAAAAAAAGAAATCTAAAAATAAGATTGGAGCTCAGTCCTCCATATCGTCCCATCCTTCTTCAAACTTAAATGCAGATAGTAGTGTTTCGTGCAAGAGAAAATTGGGGTTCAGGAAGAAGAAGATAAAATGTGTGTGGGTCTCATTTGAAACGCATATGCCAAGATGTTTAGTGTAAAACTACATCGTGGATCGTAGCGTAGTTAGTTCCATGACGTGGTGTGAATAAAAAATATAATCTAGTGTATCAAAACAAGGACCCGTGTTCAATGGTGTACCAAGTATTTATGTCATTACATGAAAAGTTTTCTTTCATCTGATTTTATCCTGAGAGCCCAATACCGTGGCCCAAAAGTTGTTTTTACATTCTGTAAATAATACTAAATATTAAATTAAAATAATTACTAAATAATTATAAATTGATAAAAATAAAAATAAAATAAAAACAAATAAATAAATAATAAAAATAATAATAAAAGAATATAAACAAATACAACCAAATCAAAAGATTTGAAAATAAAAAAAAAGAAAATAATTAAAGCAAACAAAAATAATTGGCTCTATCACATAAATAAAATGAAATAATAAAAGTAAAAGTAAAAGTAAATAAATAATAAAAATAAAATAAATAAATAATAAAAATATTATAAACAACTAAAAGTAAATTATTAAAATAAAATAAACAAGAAATAAAAATTACTAAACAAGAATAAATAACAACAAAAGAAATAAAAAATAAAAGAAATGGTACAAATAAAAGGGGAAAAAAAAAAATGAAAAAAAAAAGAAGGAAAAAGAAATAAATAAGATAAAAAAAATAAAAAAAATAAAAAAAATATTTTGTTATTTTTGAATTTTTGAATTTTTCATTTTTGTATATATATGTTTTATCCAAACAACCCACAAATATTAAAAACAAATCCCAAAAAATTACGAATATTTAAAAAACACAAAAATAAAAATAAAATCATAAAACAAAAAAAATACAAGCAACAACTAAATAGAAAATAACTAAACAATTTTAAACATCAATTCTTCAACAATGACACCAAAAACTCGATGCATAAAAACATTATAGTCAAATTTTGTATTTATAAAAAGCTCACAAGTACACGAATCATGTATAATAAACGATAAATATACTCTTAATATTATCTCTCAAGGAATTGCTATAGTTTTAAAAAGTTAATTTATTTTAAAATTTAATTAAGAAAATAAATTCTTAAACATTCTAACAAATTGTCAGTTTGTAAAACAGATTTGTAAGTTCTAAATTAAATTATATCTAAATAAAGTAAGTAAATAAAAGTGAGTAAATTAAACTATACATGGTTGCCTATTCTATGTAAAATGAAAGATGAGAATTTCATATGTAAAAATATTAGCATAAAGGTAATTTGTTAGTCAACCTCAAATAGGTAATCAGGACCTAGATAAGCAGTGGAGACACCAACTCGTAAAATATCTTCATGAGCTCTATACCAATTCGGTCATGTAAGCTTCACAAATGTGAATTAAGCAAATGACACAGCAAAAATACAAACAAACATGCTCAATTCAATACATAATAAAAACAACTAGAAGTAAAAAATAACAAACTATGGTAAACACATTAGTGACGGTGTACCTCATAAGCATGGAAAACAGTAAACAATATGTGAGACAAGAATGCATATCGCAACAATAAAATGATTTTCAATCACTTCAAGACTTCATATATAGGAATATATTTGATAAATAATAATTTTACTTTCACAGTATGCGATCAAATAAAACATAGCATATTAAGAGAAATAGTTCGAAAACTAGTACATAACCAGAGTAAGGATATACTGACTCCTTAGAGACTCGTACAAAAACCACATGTAGAAAAACAATAGAAGCAATACAAATTAATCACGAAGAAGGAAAATTAATTTAATACTATAAAATTAGCAAACAAGAAGCTATATGCATGCTTCAAGTAAACAAAAGAAAGCATGCAACCATAACATTAAATAAGCTATCTAATTACAGTCTAGATCTAGTATGTTTGCACATACATGATGAAGACAAGACCAGTATCGGGTTAGTAATATCGATCTTACAAATAGTTTTGTTTTATATTTGTAAAACTCTCGCAAGTGTACAAATCATTTTATAGAAAATGACAAGTTATACTCCCAAGGTCGATCTAAAGAAGGAATACATATGATTTTTAATTTATTATTCAAACTCTTGAAAACAAAATTAAATCTTAATCATGATATTTTGATTTTTGTTACCTAATCTAATGACATAAAAAAATATAGATATGGATTCAATAAACAATAATGAAACTTTTTATCATTCATAACAGTTGAGTATTTATGGATATAATAATTAAATTAATTATGCTTCCTCATATTATTTAGGTTATTAAATATATAAATTGATATTTGTTGATTTTTTTCTTTTTGGCATGAAAGTGTCTTTAGACGGGGCCTAATTTCTTTTGTTTAATATTAATTAACTAATATCCTTAGGCGGGGCTTATTAATTAATTAAGTATTAAATTTTAGCTATATTTCTAAGAAAATAGCAAACTATCTAATCACACCTTCAGGTAGAATCAGTTAATTAGACTTTATTCATGATGTCCAAATTAAACCCAAAAATTTAATTATCCGATTATTAACTTTCAAGTTTTAAAATCATTATTGACAATATGTTGCCACTACATTTTTGAATAATAGTTCTTATAAAAAATATTTGAAATAGAGCTTCACTCTAATAATCGGGCGATTATACCAACAAATAAAAAAACACTACTCTAAATCAAACCGGATAATTAAACCTTAAAATAAAATTTCAGATTTAAGTTTATAATGAAAAATAATATATTTCTCTCTAACATCCTTAATATAAAATCTTGAATAAAAAAAATCAATTCATTTTATAGAAATTTTTTACCTACATAATATTTCGCAAGCATAACAACATTGTTATTATATCATATTTATAAACACCCACTCATGTTAAATTTAATCACAAACAAATTAAATATAACATATAAAAATAAAACATAAAAATAAATGTAAATAATTCATTTAAAATTATATCTCAAAAAAATCCTTACAGAACATTGATGCTAATTCCATTTATTTAATGAAAAACTATAAATCTACAAAAGTATAGCTAGTGCTTCTCAAAAAGAGAAGAACTTTAAAACTAAAAAAATTTAAAAAAATAAAAAAGCTTTCTAGAGAGAGAGTAGTTGAGATTTTTGGGTGTGTTTTTTTGCAATGGGAGAGATGATCCTTTTATAGGTGAAGAAAAGGCTAAAACAAAGGAAAAATATCTTGAAAATGGGTATTGGATGTGTTTCGGACAGGCTGGAATACGTGTGGATAGAGATGCGTATGGTTAGGCACTGATGCCGACATATGGGCACAAACAAAGGCAATAATCTAGGCATGGAGGGCGCTAGAGCGCATGGGACTGGGCATGGATTCTCGACTGATGCACACGTGACTTGGCAATTTTACCCATTTTTTCCATTTTTGACTTTTCCTCACTTTTTTCTCAACATATTTATGATGTATTTACTTTAGTATTTTTCTTCTAGTCTTTAAATTATTTTATAACGAAAATACCTAAAAAACAATAAAAATACCCATAATTCTGAAAAGGTAAATTTATATTAAAATATGATAAAATAATACCACTATAAATCTATTTAATCAATTAAAGTATATTAAATCATGATAATTCTAGTACTTTTTATGCATTCATCACAACTCCTAACTAGTTTCTTGTTAGTTCCTTAGTAAGAGAAGCGGTAAAAACTAAAAATTAAACTATCCTAAATCACTTTCGTGGTTTGACAAGGTTGTATTTAGCATATATGATAAGCTGTTAAACCCCTAGGTTGCTCTAGATGACGAGTTTAAGTCTCAGACGGTTTTCAGTAATGATACCCAAAAACATTAACCACAAAAATGAAAACAGAATAAAACAAATAAAGTAAGAAGTTAACTAAAATTTAAAATAAATGAAAAGGCTAAAATAAAATAAATAAATGAAATACAACAACATCTTATGACTATAATCTCATTTAAGATCATAATTAAAATCTAAAGCATAAGTTATTTTTAACTTCTTAAAGAGTCATAGTTTATAATAATTATTAGTTGAAAATCATTTTCATACTTCATTTCAAAAATGTTTCAATTTAAATTTACCCAATTTTAGTATTAGAAATTTGAATTCGCTTCGACTCTATTCCTCACAAGTTAATACTCTCAAAAATAGTGAATCCTATGGGTTCAAACACTCATACTAATTTATATGTGAAAAAGTTTATATATAGAAATGAACTAATATGTTGCATATGTATAAATAAGAAAGGCTCAAAGTATTATTTTAACGTTGATCTCATGAAAGGAATCAAATGTAAGGATCTATAAAATGTTATATATTGCTTTCATTCATCAAATAAAAATATCATGTAATATGTCTTTTATAAGATGTAGGAAAGTGCAATGTTTTCTTAAAGAATTACTTCCTATATTTTCTTTTGCATTAAACCATTTCTCACAACTGTTTAGGATTTTTGTGTCATAGTATATAGATTATATTATTTATTTTCCTCTCTTTCTTTCTATTTTTTATTTCTATTATATTCTTTTTTATAAGAGAATCCATTTTTTTAGAGAGTAGACTCATGTACATATTGTACATTTTTTATGTGGTAAGATGAGTAGTTAATATTTGGCTTTTCTGTTTGTATTTGTAGAGGTAATCCTAGATATATCTTTTTTTTAATAGAAGTGATGCATGAATGAAGAAAGACATATACTATCAATTTCTACTTGAATAATTTAATCTAAGAAAATAAAAAATAAATATATAACAATTCATTAAAATGTAAAAATCTAGACATTCATTGCTAAGTCCTATAGAAATCATATAATAATGTTAAGAAATAAAAAAAGTATTTGGAGTAGAAAAAATAATATTTATTACTCAGAATAAGAGATAATGGGCTTAAAATATTTCTCACAAGGGTAGTCTCTAGTATTTGATTCCTAAACACCGATTTTGGGTTTAATATAATTTGCATACCTTATCAAGAAATACTAGTCATGACAAAAACTAACTAATTACTATATACTTCATAATATGTTTTCAAAAATCAATCAACAATACAAAAGACTTAACTATTTACTTAAATTTCATTTAAAGAAGTGATAAATTTTTGTGAGAAAATCTAATTTTCAAATTTAAGTTTGTAATGAAAAATAATATATTTCTCTCTAACATCCTTAATATAAAATCTTAAATAATAAAAAAAATAATTTATTTTATAGAAATGTTTTACCTATTTAATATTTCGCAAACATAACAACGTTGTTATTATAAAATATTTATAAACAGTTAGTCATGTTAAATTTAATCACAAACAAATTAAATATAATATATAAGAATAAAACATAAAAATAAATGTAAAGAGTTCATTTAAAAATTATACCTAAATAGAATCCTTACAGAACTTTCATACTGATTCCGTTTCTAGAAAACCTCCAAACGGATTTGCATTTCTATTTATTGAATTAAACACTTTAAATCAATAAAATCATAGCTAATGCTTCTAAAAAAGAGAAGAATTTTAAAACTAAAACAACTAAGAAAGCTTTCTAGAGAGAGAAAGATAGAGAGAGAAGTTGAGATTTTTAGGTGTGTTTTTTTACAATGGAAGAGAGTGTCCTTTTATAGGTGAAGAAAAAGGCTTAAAAGGTGGGAAACTATCTTAAAAATGGGTTTGGATGCATTTCGGATAGGCTGGCAAGTGTGTGGGCAGAAGTGTGCACGATTAGGCATTGGCATGCATATGACTCGGCATGGCAAGCACTGGCGCGTGAGGGATTGGGCTTGGATTCTCGCATTATAGGTGCTGGCACACACGAGACTCGACAGATGCGCTCGTGATTAGGCAGTTTTACCCATTTTGTCCAATTTTTCCATTTCTTTAACTTTTCCTCATTTTTTTCTCATCATATTTGTGATGTATTGCCTTAAGTATTTTTCTTCAAGTCTTTAAATTATTATTGAACAAAAATACCTGTAAAATAATAAAAATATTTGTGATTCTGAAAGAAAATTTTATATAAAAAATATGATAAAATCATACAAATATAAATCTATTAAATCATAATAATTTGAGTATTTTTTAAGCATTTATCAATTCACGATAGAAACTCATATTATATTAACACAACAATCTAATCATGCATAACAACATTGAAGGAGTACAAGACTCAATACACAATCAAGTTAAGAATATATTGACTCTTTAAGGACCCATCCCAAACCAGAAAACAATAGACAGATACACACTTAAGTGATAATCATAGCAACAGTACAAAATTAATCATACACATGCAGTAAATAAACAATAGATATATTATTAGTAGTCAAAAAGAAAGCAATAAATATTATAATATTTCTAATTAAAGTTAAACCTTAGTATGTTGATACATACACAATTTAAAATCAGAATGTAGTAGCCAAATAATAGAGCATACATAACTCCAGATATAATGAGGCAAAGCCACATCAAATCCTTGCCTATGTGGTAACAACCTTAGGTTGTTTACGACAGCCACTCAATAGCAAACAATCTATTAGCAATAAAACAATTACAATCTTGACTTACATAAAACTCATATTACCTCTATCAACCAAAAAAACTGTCCAAACTACCTATTGCTCCTCTCACCTACTACCTCCATTACCACTTAGTTTGACATATGAACTTGACTTTCATCCAGTGCCAGTACTACTCATTATGGTGTGATCAACTACCAATGATAAGTAAAGTGTAATGTGAACAATCTTTTGTGACGAAAGTATTCTTCTTATGGTTAGATCCAATCTCTTCGTCCCTGCGAAAGGAAAAAGAATTTCACATTCTTCTACCTTAATGATGAACAACTAATAATCACTGTGGGACACACAGTCAATCCCATAATTTTGCACAAATGGGACACATAGTCACCACTTATCGCATATAGCGAAAGATATGAGAATTCAACAATTCAGCTTAACCCATTCTCATAGAGTTGTTCTCATATAATAAAAAGTTGCACAAAGGCAATTAACAACTGAAACAAACTTCGTAACAACATAGGCTCCTCACATAAGAAAAAGTTATATAAGAGCAGCTACCACCCAATACATTGTTTACCACTACACAGGATCCTAAAATAAAACTTGCTAACACTACCTCGATCACTCACCACTCAAAGGCAAAATTTTGTCCATATAGTCACGAATCATTAATATTTGAAAACAAAAAAAAATGATATGCCAATTTGCAAAGCTATGCTACATGTTTTCTGGATAACAAATACAAAGAGAAGAGGATATTTATAAAAGAAAAACGAACAGCTAGACCACCTCATCACAGCCTCACCATAGTCTTTGTTGAACACCTCATAATAGCCTTGTCGAGAGGTGTAGCAAGGCCCTTATTAAAGGCCTCCTTTGAGGTGCCAAAATTCACATTTTTTCATTTCAAAAATTACCAAGAAATTTTCATAAATACTGGCACCAAAATCAAGCCAAAATTCACCACTCACAGCCTAGCATGCATGTTAAGAAGCTAACCCTGTGGTGTGTGAAAGAACATGTTTTCAATCATAATGTTCCTAACTATGTGCACATGTGCATTATTGATATATAGTAAGAAATCTCATATAAAGGAAGACAAAACATTGAGTAAAATAAACTAACTTTTTGTTTTGTTCAAGGGAAGCCAACACATAGGCATAAAGTACAAGCAGACTTATAAACTCCCTCTTTGTCTTTCCATGCCAAAACATTGTACAACAAAGTACAAATGCATATCAATCATGGGATGATTATGAAGATGACCAATGCCACCTAAATATGTCAGTGAATCTATAAGAAAACGTTGGCTAGGAATCAAACTATCTTCCAAGCTGACACACTCCTAGTGGCTTAACTATCTTTCCCCAAACATCAACTCGACATAAATGTATTAGTGAATCCCTAAAAAGAAGTTGACTAGGAGTCCAACTATTTTCTAAGTTGACACACTCCTAGTGACTCAACTGTCTTCCCCTTACAAAACTTGGGTGTATTCAAAAATGCAACCTCGCCTTATACTATGCACACATATACTAAAAATAAATCCCAATCTACCAAAGAAAACATATGTCATGCATTCTAAAAGAAAATACCAAGAAAATAATTACATATAGGAAACATGCAATATCTCATTATAATAAGAAAGCTAGAAAAAACACAGAAAGACATGTGAAACAAGAGATTGCATATAATGCATGCAACATGTCATACTAATAGTCCTAGTTATCATGGTTCATACAAAGTGATGTCAAGAATAAGGTAGCATGCAAGAACATACATTATAAAAAAATTCATATAGGACAACTCATGGATGCAAAAAAAAACACAATAATCCCCCTAAAAATATGCAATTGACATACACCTCTTCCCCTTATGTATGCATGCTAGGTAATAAAGATATTTATACATCCAATACTTTCAAAACTCCCCTAAAACAAATGCATCTACACATATTAGAAAACAAACAATACAATAGTAGCAAAGCGTACTATGCAAGGTAAGAAAACTCACAAAAGAGAAACATGTTAGTAGAGAGTAAAATCGTCAATCTCACAAAACATGTACATGAAAAAAACAATAAAAAATGACAAAAATGCCTCAAAAGAGATCATAAGCCAAAAAGATAAGAAAGTACCTGATCGGGGCAGAACCGACATCGCCGATCCTGCCCGTTACTTTGGTTTTATTTATTTATAAAACTCTCGCAAGTGCACGAATCATTTCGTAGAAAATGATAAGTATACTCCCAAGATCGATCTAAGGAAGGAATGTATGTGGTTTTTAATTTATTATTCAAACTTTTAAAAATAAAATTAAATCTTAAACATCCTGTCACGATATTTTGGGGTTTTGTGTTTTTAATCTAATAACATAAAAATAAACATAGATTCAATAAACATTTATGCAAATTTTATCATTTATAATGGTGGAGTATTTATGGATATAATAATTAAGTTAATTATGCTTGCTCATATTATTTAGGTTATTAAAGATATGAATTGATATTTATTGATTCTCTCTTTTTTATATGAATACCACCTTTGGTGGGGTTAGATATTCTTTATTAACTAAACAAATCAATTAACACCTATGGGTGGGGTTGATAACTAATTTGGTTAATTAAATTAATTCCTTTTTCTAAGAGATTGAAAATGAACCATTTAAATGCCACGTTTGGTGGGGTTAGACAGTTTAAACTTTATTCAAGGTGTCCAAATTAAACCTAAGAATTTAGTTATCCGAGTACTAACTTTCAAGTTTTAAAACCACTACTGAAAACATGTTGTCAATACATTTTCAGATAATAATTCTTATAAAAACTTTTGAAATAGAGTTTCACTCTAACTACCGGGCGATTGTACCAACAAATAAAAGAGCACTACTCTAAATCAGACCGGATAACTAAAACTTAAAATCTAATTTTCAGATTTAAGTTTGTAATGAAAAATAATATATTTCTCTCTAACATTCTTAATATAAAATCTTGAATAAAAATAAAATCAATTTATTTTAGAGATTTTTACCTATTTAATATTTCGCAAGCATAACAACGTTATTATTACATCATGTTTATAAACAACCAGCAGAGTTAAATTTAATCACAGACAAATTAAATATAACATGTAAGAATAAAGCATAAAAAATAACTGCAAAGAAAATAAAATCCTTACAGAACTTCGATGCTATTCCCGGTGCTGGAAAACCTCCAAACAGAATTTGCACTCCCATTTATTGAATCGAAAAGCTAATAAATTACAAAAACATAACTAGTTCTTCCCAAAAAGGGAAGAACTCTAAAACTAAGAGAAATTAACTAAGAAAAGCTAAAAACTAAGAAAAACTAAAAAATCTAAGAAAAGAGAGAAAGAAAGAGAGAAGAGAATGTGTTTTGAGGTGTGTGATGAAGTGAAGAGAAGGGGTGTATTTATAGGTGAGGATGGAGAGAAAAAGTGGGGGAAAAAATGTTAAAAAATGGTAGAAATGCGGAGTAGTGATTGCTGATGTCATTTGATGATGTCAGCATGACGTGGGGGGCGGCTGTGCGTAAAAATGGGGCGCAGATGGGTAGCGGCACGCGTAGAATGGAGCTGGGGCGCACAGGGCGCGCGCGGGAGTAGCAGCTGGACTCGCAGGCGCGCGCGCGGACAAGCAGCAACGCGCGCGCGCGGGCGCGGGCGTGGGCGCGAGACGACAGCATGGCACGCGCGGCTGGGTGCTGGCGCGCGGGAGACTGGGCGCGCGGCTGGGCAGCTGGGCGACATGGCGGCACGATTTCCTCCTTTTTGACATTTTTGACCCATTATGTCCTATTTTTCCATATTTGTTGACCTTTCCTCATTTATTTATTAATATATTTGTGATGTATTGCTTCCAGTATTCCTTTTTGAGTCTTTAAGTTACGTTTTTAAGCGAAAATACCTGAAAAACAATAAAAATACTCGTGATTTCGAAAAAGACAAATTTATATAAATATATGATAAAACATATAAATATATATATTTTTAATCAATTAATGTGCATAAAATCATGGTAATTTTAGTGCTTTTTGAGCACTCATCAGTACCTTAAGAGAGAACATAGGCGTAAACTATACAATGTTACCTCTAGAGAGAGCATCAATAACTAAGTACACACTATTTCCTCAAAAGAGATCATCGACAATGGTCATATCATCACTAGTCAAGAGAAGGAAAGAAGCTAACTAGTTAGTCAGCAACACAAAGCACCCTTAATAGATAGAAGAAACAAGGAATAATACTAAAAAAACTAAACATGTGAGAAAGGCTCAAGTTTCAAAATTGAAGCGAGAGACATGGTTAGATAGGATCAACACCTCAAACACCAAGAATGCCAAAAAAATAGACTAGTTTAGTCATAGTAATGCATATATGTCAAGAGTCTCAAAGATAGGTAAACAATCTTATGACATAAAAATGCATAAGAAAACCCAAACAAGCATAGTATAGAGAAACACTCACGTACAAAATCTTGTACCATAGTTTTCTCCAAAAACACATCTAAACCATGTGAAAAGGAAGAGCAGGTAAAAGATGAACTTAAAACAAAAGGAGACAAATAGAAAGTATTACATAACATACTAGATATAGGAAAGAATAACTTAATAAAATAAGCGAGATGCATTCTATATGACATGGTATAAGAATGACAAGACTGTAGATAGAAAAATCATAATACATTGACAATACATAATAAAATCATGTGACTTAATGCTATACACAAAGTCATAGAAGAAAAGGGAAGCAATAAGTAAGGGAAGCACACATAATAAGCATGTCAAAGGGTATAGTAGGGGAGAAAACTAGTAAATAATCAAATAGCTAGGTATAATAGCAAGTAAGAAAATTAACATATTATGCAAGACAAAGGTTCATGGAGATAACAACAACATCCCTCTCTATAGGTGAAAAAGGACATAAACATGTAAGGTATGTATATATAGATAGAGGTCTAAGATCGAGCACCCAGGTAGTTAAGCCTAAACAAGGGTAAACTATTATGATACTAATTGAGAATTCCATATGTAGGAACCATTGCACAAAGGTGAATTATTCTTCCCACTCAAATAGGAAATGGGATCTAGATGAGGGCTAGAGATACCAACCAATAGAATCTTTTAACTAGCTCTATTCCAATTTGGTCAAGAAGGCTAAATAACATAGAAAAAGTATAAAAAAATATGCTCAATTCAACATACAACAAAATAACTAGTTAAAAGAGAGAACAAACTAAAGTAAACAAACTAGTGATGTTATGCCTCATAGGCTCCTGTCCAGACTAGCTACAAGTATAAGCATGGCAAACAAAAAGAATATGTGAGAATAGAATGCAGACTAGCACAACAAAGAATTTCCAATCACTTCAAGACTTATTAGTTGGGAACATATTCGCCAAATGATGATTGTACTATCCTTGCATGCGATCAAAGAAGACATAAAATATCAATAGAAAGAGATTGACATCTGGTACACAACTAGAGTAAGGAGATATAGACTCCTTAGGGACTCACACCAAACTTACATGTAGAAAAATAGTATAAGTCATATAAATTAATCAGAAAGAATACAAATTATTTATTACTATAAGAGTAATAAATAGGAAGCTATAGGCATGATTCAAGTAAAGGAAAGAAAGCATCCAACCACAAAAAAACAAATAACCTTTCTAATCAGAGTCTAGAACTAGTATGTTTGCATATACACGATATAAACTAAGATTATAGTAACATAACAATCTAATCATATATAACAAAATTGAAGGAGTCCAAGACCCAATACATAATCAGATTAAGAAGATATTGACTCCTTAAGGACTTATCTCTAACATGTAAAGAACAAAGAGAAAACACCTAACTGATAATCATAGTAGTAGTACAAATAATCCCAAAGAGGTAGCAAATAAGCAAAAAATATATATTATCAGTATTCAGAAAGCAAACAATAAATACTAAAGGCTTTCTAATCAAAGATTAAACCTTAGTATGTAGAGATATATGCAATTTAAACTCAGATTGTATTAGCCAAACAATAAAGCATGCACAACACTAGAAAATAATGAGGTAAACCTATATAGAATCCCTACCTATGTGGTAACAACCTCAGGTTACTTATGGCAGCCACTCTATGGCAAACAATCCAATAAGTAATAAAACAATTACAACCCTAATAGCAATAAAAACCCCATTTATTACACACAACCAAGGATATGAGAACTCAACAATTTTTCTCAACCCACTCTCACAAAGTTGTTCTCACATAAGAAAAATTTACACAAAGGAAACTACAAGCTGACATAGGTTCACAACCATATAAACACCTCACATATGAAAAAGTCGTATGAGGGCAAGGACCAGCTGATACATGACTCCTAGCTACACATTCTCCTCATGAAAAACACTTGCAAAAACTGTCTTAAGTACTTACCACTCTAGAGCATGATTTTTCCACATAGTCAAGAATTACTAATAATTAAGAACATTAAAGGAAAATGTGATCTAAAAATAGAAAATTGAGATGCCAATTTGTAGAGTTATGCTACATATTTTTTGGATGATGAACACAAAGAGAATAAGGTATTTATAAAAGTAAAACCAATGAATAGACCACCATGCCATAGCCTTCCCATGATCCTCATCGACCACTTCCCTACGGCCTTGTCGAGGGGTGTGACGAGGCCCTTTGAGATCCTTGTCGAGGTGCCAAAATTCATCTTTTTTATTCCCAAAATTATCGAGTAATTTTTGTAAATACCCATACTAGAATTGAGCCAAAATCTATCACTCTTGGCCTAGCATGCATACTAAACAATCATAGTACTCCTATCATTGTGCATGTATGCACTACTGATATCCATTAACCCACCTTATATAAACGAAGAAAAAGTACTGAGTAAAATAAACTGAGTTCATATTTTGCACATAGGAAGCCAACACATAGACAAAAAGTACAAATGGACTCAAAGTATCCCCCTTTTGCTTTCCTATCAAAATACTACACAACTAAGTTTAGATGCACATCAATCATGAGACGATCATAAAGATAACCTATAAATGTTTTTTCTTGAGAACAAAATATCAATGCATACCGAAAACCCAAAAAAAAACTAGAACCAAGTGCATCCATCTTGTATGCTCCTTCCTTCTTCTTAATCAACTCATCAACAATTTTACCAATATTTATTGATCCAACTAAGACACAAGGGTCTTGACATAGCTGGCTGATGAAAAATGATGAATTGCAAGACCAACATTACAAATACTGCTCTTGCGAAAATACCCTTCTATGATTTTATTATTTATAATAACTCTCGCAAGTGCACGAATCATTTTATAGAAAATGATAAGTATACTCCCAAGGTCAATCTAAGGAAGGAATATGTGGTTTTTAATTTATTATTCAAAATCTTAAAAACAAAATTAAATCCTAAATATCCTGTCATGATATTTTGGTTTGTTTGTTTCCTAATCTAATACCATAAAAATAAATATAAACATAGATATAAATTCAATAAACAATAATACAAATTTTATCATTCATAACAGTAGAGTATTTAATTATATAATAATTAAGTTAATTATGTTTTCTCATATTATTTAGGTTATTAAAAGTATAAATTAATATTTGTTGATTTTCTCTTTTTCGTATGAAAGTGTCCTTAGGCAAGGCCCAAATTATTTTGTTTAATATTAACTAACTAATATCCTTAAGCGGGGTTTATTAATTAATTAATTTTAGCTTTATTTCTAAGAAAATAGCAAACCATTTAATCACAGCTTTAGGCGAAGTCAAATAATTGGACTTTATTTAAGGTGTCTAAATTATACTTAAGAATTTAATTTTCCAAGTACTAAATTTCAAGTTTTAAAACTAATACTGAAAATATGTCATCAATAGATTTTCAAATAATAGTTCTTATAAAAAATTTTTGAAATAGAGTTTCACTCTAACTACCGGGCGATTGTACCAACAAATAAAAGAATATTACTCTAAATTAGATCAAATAATTAAACCTGAAAATCTAATTTTCAGATTTAAGTTTGTAATGAAAAATAATGTATTTCTCTCTAACATCCTTAATATAAAATCTTGAATAAAAACAAAATTAATTTATTTTATAAAATTGTTTTACCTATTTAATATTTTGCAAGCATAATAACGCTATAATTATATCATATTTACAAACATCCAGCCATGTTAAATTTAATCACAGATAAATTAAATATAACATATAAGAATAAAACATAAAATGATAACCGTAAAGAATCCATTAAAATAATACCTTAAAAGAATCCTTACAATAATTTGATGTTAATTCTATTACTAGAAAACAGCCAAATGGATTTGCATATCTGTTTATTGAATGAAAAACTAAAAATTTATAAAAACATAACTAGTTCCTCTCAAAAAGAAAATAACTTTAAAAATAAAAAATAAAACTTTCTAGAGAGAGAAAGTTAGAGAGAGAAAGAGCTCAAAATATTTATGTCTTTTGGAATAGGGAAGAGGGTCCTTTTATAGATGATAAAAAGGCCAAAAAGGGATGAAAATATTCCAAAATTTGAATTTGGACGTGTTTAGACAGGTTGGGCGGCTAACGCACTGGATATGGCGAGGAGTGTGCAGCGCCCACGATGCTACTTGCGGGACTCGACGTGGATCGGATGGTATGCTCAAGAATCGGTGCAATGGACAGCTACGCGCAATTTTGGCCCACTACAAGCGTTTCTCTGCGCAGTTGGGTGGTTGCAGTGCAATTTTGGCCTTTTTGACATATTAAACCTTTTTTACCCATTTTGTCTAATTTTTTCATCTTTTTGACATTTTCTCAATATATTTGTGATGTATTACCTCCAGTATTTTTTTCTTTGAGTCTTTAAGTTATTTTTGAAATAAAATAATTGAAAAACAATACAAAATATCCGTGAAACCTAAAAGATAAATTTATATTAAAATATGATAAAATTATACAAATATAAATCTATTTAATCAATTAAAGTACATTAAATCATTGTAATTTTAGTGCTTATTAAGCACTCATCACTGACCACATTATGTCTAAAGCTCATTAACTTCAATATGTACTTGTAAATTGCACACACGTAACAAACACATATACCGTGAGTGTATCATGTAGATATAGCATATAGTCCATCATAATACTATCATGTTATCTTTACACAGGTACACAATGATAGGCTAAGCATAGTCAACATGTAGCATAAACAAACACCTTCTACATGCAACACAAATATGCAAATATCCCCTGAACATATGCAACACTCTCTCTAAGTGCATACATATCATGTAATCATGATGCAGTGAAAACTACACTTGCCTCGCCATCCCATGCAACAAATAGCATGTTAACAAACAAATACAATGCACAAATAAACACAAGTTGTGCATAAAATTTGAATAAAACCTAAAGGCTAAGTGCTTATATATAAGAAAAAAAATGAGTACCAAGGGCTTTGGATCATTTTAATAAAGGCATGTCATAACACAAGGTATATTTAGCTTTTCCAAATTCCAACTCGAGAGGGTAGCATTACGGTACCACTTATTCCATGCTGCGACACACACTACTCCGCATGCCCGACAAATCCATAGCAAATACTATGCGCCATAGCACACTTGTTTTTGTCATGACATGCTTCACTTTTCTTGAAAATTGTACCTTGTACACCTTACAAATTAATTAATTCTTCATTTAAGGCTTACATGTCTTATTATTCTATATTCCTAAGTTGCAAATTGAATGTTTCAAGTGTTATTCTTCATGTGTTAATAAATTTATATATTTGAAGCTAAAAGTACCTAAATTATAACAAAAAATACCCATAATTTTGAACATATAGATTTACATAAACATTATCATAAACATGCTATAATCAAACTTATTTTTTACATTTATACTCAATAAAATCATGAAATATTAGGGGTTTTTAAGCACTCGTCAGTCTATGTGCCATACATTCATACATGATATTATTTGGATTCTTTAAAAGACTATCATATAGAAGATTTTCACAATATACTTGATAGGAGAGCTTAATTGATTAAGTACTATAATGCAACATATTAAATCATCATACATATTTGTTAATATTACTTGTGAATTGTATAAAGCTCATAAACTTTGATGTGCTAAAGTTCAAAATGTCAAAAAACAATGGTTATACCCGAATGTAAGTTTACAGATTTCACATTTAATTAGTTTTGCTAATTATTATAAATACATAATATTTAACTAACATAAATTAATTTTAATAGTGTGCCAAGCAAATTGGTGTCAAATTATACTGGTATTATGTCATGAAGTTTATAAATGAAATCATACATAATTTATTAACACATTACAGATTTACATGTAAGCTTTTAATTTACTTATCTTCATTTTAACAATATTTTGTAAATTACATCAATTATATATTGAATATTGATTATTTCTCATTTATAATAGAATAGAGCAGATGCTCCATACAAGTATACATCTTTGGTTAAACTATGATAGATATGATCAAAATACATGTCTTCATTTATGGTTGACAATTAAGATGAAGATGATAATGAAGAATAAGTATATATGTATTTTCTTAAATTATTTTGCTATGTGTGTGTATATATATTGTGAACTACTTTTGTATTTAAAATATTTTGTAACTTGTTTTTGAACTTACCTCATGCTTAGTTGACAAGAATGGAATAGAATCAAAATTGATTCCTTCCAATTTTATGTTTGGTTGGGTTGAAAAGTGGGAATGAAATGGAATCGATTACTAAAAGAGAAGGAATCAGAATTCCTTTTCCCCCTTAAGGAATCATGTTTCCATTCCCAACTCAATTTTTTCTCAATTTTATCATAACCCTAAATATAACCCTAAACCCTAAATCCCAAATCTCAAAACTCTAAACCCTATTTAGAAAAAATAATTTTAATCCTAAACCTTAACCCACAAATATAACCCTAAATCCCAAATCCTAAAACCTTAAACCCTATTTAGAAAAAATATAATTTTAACCCTAAATCCTAAATCCAAATCTCAAAATCTTAAACTCTATTTAGAAAAATAATAATTTTAACCCTAAAACCTTAACCCATAAATATAATTGTAAACCCTAAATCCCAAATACCAAAACCCTAAACCCTATTTAGAAAAATAATAATTTTAACCCTAAACCTTAATCCATAAATATAAACCTAATCCCTAAACCTCAAATCCTAAATCCCTAAACCCTATTTAGAAAAATAATAATTTTAATAATGTATTTTATTTTAAGTAATAATTATTTAAAAATAATGATTTCAATAATATATTTTTTCTTACAAAAAAATAACAATTAATGATATTATTTAAAATTTACTGAATATATGGGTATTAAGGTAATATATAGTATTTTTCATTCTATTCCAATTGTAAACCAAACACTGTAATATTTATTCCTTCTTTGATTCTAGTGATCAAACCAAATAAAACTGTTTCATTCTCATTCCCATTACATGTCGTCAACCAAACATCACCTTAGTAATAAAATATAACCTAGTTCAAAATTCCTGTGTATTATATAAATCTATGTAGGATGTTGAATTACAAATTTTTTTATCTATATAGATATAATATATAATGAAAATTCTAGTTTTAGAAATAGGAACAACATAATTTGAGTCAAAATTGACTCTAAATGTGTCAATTATTTTTAAAAAGTTGACTCAAAATTTGAATTGGTTTTTGTTCAATATTGATAAATAATTTGCTACGTCATTATTTGAATTGATTTTATCAAACTGATGCAAAAGAGGATTTTTAGTGAAAAATATTAACACAAATATTCAGTTTTAGTATAGTCAACTATTTACCAATATAGTACTTACCAATAGTTTTGAGGGTTACCTAGAAGGGAAAATATCAAAAGATATGTCCTATTTACCCAAGGGTTGGTGGGAGATGTAGGATAGGATTTCTAATAGAAATATAATTCTCTTTAAATCTTGATAAAATTAGAATAAATAAAAATATATTTTATTTATTTGCATTTGTTTTATAACTCTTCAAATAAAGAGTAAAATTTTCAAATTAATAAACTCAATATTACAACATATATTGAAAATTAAATCATGCAAACTAAACATTATTGAATCATTCAAATAATGAAATATATATATATAGAGAGAGAAGGGATGAGAGAGAGAGCATAACACTTTGATCACTTTCATAAATTAGATGCATTAATTATATTTTGTTAGTTAATGCACTTTAATTATCTTATTATTTTTTTTTGACACTTTGTCAATTTATGAAAATTTTAGTTTTTTTATATTATTTTTTGATGAAAAACTTGAATTGGATCTAATTAAACCTTACTCACATGGTGTTGTAAATATTTGAAAAGAAAAATATCTTAAAAAGTTAATTAAAAATGAAAAATAAAGTGATTAAAATTATAAAAATTGACTTAAGTTGATTAAAATATCTAAATATATAATTATAAAGTGACTAAAAGACACCTTAAAACAAGTTCAGTAGTATAATCAATTTACAAAATTTAAGTGATCATGAAAAACAAATTAATAATTAATAGTAAGGTATTATGAAACCATATATTATTGATTACTTCTCAACGCCTTGACAAAACAAATAAATAAGTGTAATGGGAAAGTTTTTTTATCATAAATGTGTAAAAGTTCACAGATAAATTGTTATAGAATTATTTAATGGTGTAGTTAAGCTTCCTATTATATAATCAATAAGATTCTACAGACAAGTTGAAATTATCATAAATTTGTGATGAATAGCATTTCTTAGGTGTAATACTGAAATGGAATTCCAATACCCGAATAATTTTGGCGATAACTCTCAACTCGTTTCAAATTACATGTTTCAATTACATGAAGTGTAGTTTACTTAGAAATATAAATAATAAAAAGGAAAATAATTTAAGAAAGAATAATACTATTATCACCGATATTTTATTGCTCTTATAAAAAAATATAAAATATTAATTTTATTTTTGTATTGATACATTATGTTATTGTTAGTAGTTAAGCTATTAGTTAGTTTCTTATATTAGAATAACATTCACTTTAGTGTCTAGACTAATTGCATAGTAACTCTTGTAAGCCTTACAAAATTAGATACACTTGTGTGTAATCCTTATTAATATGTATGTGAGTATATAAGGATGTAATCCTCAATGAGGTAAGTTAATTAATCAAAATATTATTCAATTTTAGACCATGAAGTTCTTTGTTTTGGTTTATCAAATGTTTGGTACCAGAGCAATCTTTAAGAAAGCTCTTAAAACTATGGATGATCCTATTAATACTAGTTATTCTACTGCACCTCAGAGCAACTGTGTTGCAACTCTAGTGAACTACATTACGTTTAAAGTCGGTTAACTTGGTGAATCGACTTTAATTTTTTTTTTAAATTTACTCATTTTCTATTATACTTAAATAAAAACCTATATTCGAGCAGAAAAAAACTAAAATCAATTTAGCAAATAGTTTAAATAATATAAATAATTAAAAATCAAATATTAATTAATAACACAAAAAATACCATGGTGTATTCTTCTCCTGATGTTTATAATACAAACCTACATATATAATACAAAAATTTATACACATAAATAACAACACATAATAACAGAAAAAATATGAATAATAAAAATACTTGCATGAGTAAAATGAAGTGACAAAATGAATAAATGAAGAAAAAATGGTGTTTTGTAAGTGAGAAATGAGTGTAAAAAATTTGAGTATTTCGCTTAAAAAAATAGGGGATCTAAAAGATTAGTTAGAGAGAAAGAAAACCCATTAACCGGTGCTGGAAATGTTGGTCGTAGGTGGCCAGAAAATTAGAAAGAGTGGAGGATAAGTGGATGAGGTTTTGGGTTTTTGAGAGTTATGTAACGCTTGGAATAGTTTCTGTCTAGAGAAGAAAGAAAAGAAAAGAATTTATCCACGTGTGTAGCGTCGGTTTTACGTGTCAACCGACGCTATCCACGTAGGATGTAGAGTCGATTGATGTGTCATTACTGATGTATAGACTTCTCCTATTATCTCTATCATTGGTGCTAAGTATTTCCTCTTACTTGTTGATAATTGTAACAATTTTATGTGGGTTTATTTCCTTACTACAAAGAGTCAAGTGAAGTTGGATCTTGAGTTTTTCAAAGCTATGTTAGAAAGATAGTTTGAGTCTTTAGTTAGGTAGAGAGTTCCATTTTACTGCAAAGGATTTGAGACTTTTGAGTATCAATTTACTTGCCCTCATACCTTTGAATAAAATGGTTTAGTTGAGAATAGGTTGAGGAAAGTTATGGAAGGGATTTAACATTATTACTTCTATCAGGAAATCCAACCAAGTATTGGTCATATGCTATTAGAACAAGTGTTTATCTTAAAAAAATATTACCTTCCCTAAATTTGGAGTTAGTGTCACCATACGAGGTTTTGTATTACAAGATTCTTAACTAAGCATTTCTTAGGGTATTTGGGGTTTTTTTTCTCTTGCCTTATTTCTTATGTTAAACATATGCTTGAGCCAAGATCAAATTGTTGAGTTTTTCTTGGCTATGCATCTGGCTTAAACTCAAAAGTGGTATATGTTGGAGATTGTTATAAAACTCCTTAATTTAAGGAGCAAATTAAGGAGCAAAACAAGGAGCAATTCATAGAGCAAAACAATGAGGTTATTTCAAGGAGAAATTTAGGGAACCATTAATTTAAGGAGTAATTCAAGGAGTGAATTTTCCTATAAATAGATGTGTAATTGTAATGAATTAACTAACCAAGTGTTCATTCTAATTGAGAGAAAATCTTTTGTGAGAGAAAATTGAGAGTAATTTTCTTGAGTGTAATTGGGTTGTGGGTTGTGAGTTGTGAGTGTTGTAAATACTTTGTGTAATTTCTCCCCTTTCAGTAAAAAGATCTGCAGCAGGTCCGGAGATATAAGCAAGATTGGCCGTACTCTGTTATCAAATGTGTTATTTTTCTATTCTTGCTTTCTCATAAATCTGACTTATCAGAAATTTACGTAATTTCCCAACAGTATAATGTTTGCTAGTAGACATCTTGAGTTTCATGAATCCACTTTTCCTTTGTTGGACAATCAATCACCTCATATTGAATCTGATTTAATGTCTTAGGTTCGCCATTTTTTACATTCTAAGTTCTTTAATTTCAGTTTTTAGGTTTTCATAATATTTAATTCAGCTACATACCCATTAGCCCACTAGCCCACTATCCTATTAGCCCATTAACCCATCAACCCATTAGCCCATCAACCCATCTGCCAAAATTTAATTATAGGCCCATTAGCATATTAGCCCATCAGCCCATTAGTCCATCAGCCCATTTACCAATTTCAACCCATCAGCCCACTTAGCCCACAGTCTAGTCTGGTAAAAAAACAACTTTTTATTCCGCTGCACAATATTATTTATTTCAATTGAAAATTTAATTCCACTTCATCAATAAGGACCTCCACCAGGCTATATCAATGGCCCTCATCCCCACTGCTCCTTTTGCAATGAACGAGGGCATCTTCGTGAGACTTGTTGGAAACTGTACCCACACTTGCAACCAAAAGTAGACTACTTTGGAGCAAAAAGGCAATCTTATCGTCCTAGAGCAAAAGCGGTTGTAGTGCAAATTGTCCAAGAACCAAACTACTATGGAGTAAATGGACATGATTATCCTATGGAATGTAGAGGTATCCCTACAACTTCAATAACTGGTCATGGTAAGATTGGTGTGACCTTACATGTTTCTCACTCTGTTGGGTCTAATACTTGGATTATTGATTCTGGTGTATTTGATTATATGACTTATGATAGATCTTACTTTAATGAGTTATCTTCTCCACCAGTGTGTTATGTTACGAATGCTAATGGTGAGGCCTTTCCTATCTTAGGAAATGGGTCAGTTCATATCACTCCATCTTTATAGCTCCATAATGTTTTATATGTACCTGACTTATCTCATCACTTAATATCTGTCCCACATTTGAATATTGAGTCTAAATGTTCTGTAACCTTTTACCCTATGTATGTGATTTTTCAGGATCTTCTTACAAGGGAAATAAGTGGTCGAGGGTATCTGAGGGGCAGATTGTTCCATTTGGATCAAAACTACGCAGGGGAGAGACTAGGAGCACAGGCACGCACTGCATTGACTTCTAGTTCTGATAAGCTAAGTGAAATTTGGTTATGGCATCGCCGCTTAGGGCTTCTATCCTTTAGTCTTATGAAAAAATCCATGCCCACTTTATTTATTGGTGTTCGTGAGTCTGTTTTATATTGTGAGACTTGTGTTTTGGCCAAGAGCCATCGTATTACTTATTCTCCTAGTATTTCTAATAAAAGTACTATTCCTTTTGAATTAATTCATTCCGATGTTTGGGGAACATCTAAAGAGCCCACTATATCAGGTATGAGATATTTTGTTTCATTCATTAATGACTGTACAAGGTTGTCATGGATCTCTCTTCTTAGAACAAAAGATGAATTTTTTTCAATTTTTCAAACTTTTCATACCCTCGTTCAAACAAAATACAATGGCGTCATTCGGATCCTCAGTTTTGACAATGGGGGAGAATATGTTAATCATGTTTTTCAAGACTTTTTCAAAACACATGGGATTATTCACCAAACTATTTTCCCACAAACACCGAAACAAAATGGAGTGTCTGAAAGAAAAAATCGTCATTTACTTGATATGGTCATATGCCAAAATATCTTTGGGGTGATGCTGTATAAACTTCCACCCATCTTATTAATCGTCTCCCGTCTAGTGTCCTTAATGGAAAATTCCCATTTCAGATTCTTGCATCTTACGTCTCCTCTTCATCCTTCCATAATCTTCCTACCCGTGTATTTGGTTGTGTTACTTTTGTACATGTTCCTAAAAATAAAAGGTCTAAATTAGATGTCCGGACAATTAAATGTGTATTTGTTAGTTATGGAAGTTACCAGAAAGGGTACAAGTGTTTCCATCCACCGACCAGAAAGTATTATGTCACTATGGATGTTACCTTCTTTGAGGACATGAGTTATTTTTCCTTACCTGATACTGCTCGTCAAGGGGAGAATACATATTTCAAAGAACTGTATCATGGTGAGGGGGAAAAATTAGAAGAATCACCAACTGATGTTTCGATGGGACCATATGAGATTCCTAATCCATTGAATCCAGTCATTGAAGAAACAGATGCTCCAAGTAACCAAGCACCATATTCGCTTACAACAAATGAAATTGAAGACACAATTGTTCCTTCAGGCACCACTCCTACCCCTGATCAACAACTTCCTGGTACTGAAGGTCACCCATCTGAGGTAAGTACACCCACTAATACTAATAGCATTGAGTCTAATGTTGGACAGTATGTGTTACCAAATAGGTCTACTCTAGGTCAACCAGCCAAAAGGTATGAACCAAATATTCATGCAAAATCAAAATACCCAGTAGCCAACTACATATCCACTAAAAGATTATCTAAGTCATATAAATCATTTATGAATCAAATATCTATTGTATCAGTACCTAACAAAGTGCAGGATGTGTTGGGAGATCCAATATGGAGAAAAGGCAATGACTGAAGAGATGGAGGCGTTACAGAAGAATGATACTTGGCAACTTGTGCCTCCACCACAAGGAAAAAAAGGTAGTTGGATGTCGATGGGTGTTTACTGTAAAACATAATGGTGATGGATCTGTAAATCTGTATAAAGCTCGTCTTGTAGCAAAAGGGTTCACTCAAACGTATGGTGTAGACTATGATGAGACTTTTGCTCCTTTTGCCAAAATAAATACTATTTGGGTTCTACTCTCACTTACCGCTAACCTAAACTGGCCACTTCGACAGTTTGATGTCAAGAATGCGTTTCTTCATAGAGAATTAGCCGAGGAGGTGTACATGAGTCTTCCACCTGGGTATGTAGCTGATTCTCCTGGTAATTTTGTATGCAAATTGAGGAAGTCTTTATATGGTCTCAAGCAATCCCCTCGAGCCTAGTTTGGAAGGTTTTCACAGTTAATGCAAAAGGTTGGTTACAGACAGAGTAATTCATACCACACTCTATTTCTTAAACATCAACGAGGGAAGGTAACAACCCTAATCATTTATTATGATGATATGGTAATCACTGGTGATGATACTGCTGAGATGGATAAATTACAAAGACAACTAGCCTCTGAATTTGAGATGAAAGACTTAGGTGAACTAAAGTACTTCTTAGGAATTGAGGTAGCTAGGGGGAGAAGGAATATATTTGTGCCAGAGGAAGTACATTATTGATCTACTAATAGAGACAAGTATGTTGGATTGCAACCCAATTGACTCTCCTATTGAGCAAAACCATTATTTAGTAGAGTATCTAGATCAGATAACTACTGATCGAGCTCGCTATCAGAGATTGGTTGGGCGTTTGATTTACTTGGCTCATACTATACCAGATGTTGCATATGCAGTAAGTGTGGTGAGTTAGTTCATGCATAATCCAAATGAGAACCATGTGAATGTTGTTTTGAGAATTTTACGATATTTGAAATCGGCTCCAGAAAGAGGAGTAATGTTCGCTAAACACAACAATCCTCTTGAAGTCTATGGCTTCACAGATGCAGATTGGGCAGGAAGTATTACAGATAGAAAGTCAACATTGGGTTATTTAATCTTTGTGGGAGGTAATTTGGTTTCATGGAAAAGTAAGAAGCAGAAAGTGGTGGCGTGATCTAGTGCTGAGGTTGAGTATAGAGGTATGGCTAATGGGGTTTGTGAATTGATGTGGATAAGAACTTTGTTGTTTGATTTAGGTTTCGAACTCAAAAATACTACGCAGTTGTATTGCGGTAGTCGGGCAGCCATTAATATATCACAAAATCCAGTACAACATGATCGGACTAAGCATGTAAAGGTTGATCGTCACTTTATAAAAGAGAAGCTAGATGCCAAACTTATTAGCTTTCCTTTTGTTCTCATCGAAGAGCAACTTGTAGATATGCTTACCAAAAGAGTTTCCAAAAGAGCATTATACGACTCACTAAGCAAGTTGGGCATGATCGATATTTATGCGCCAACTTCAGGGGGAGTGTTAATGAGTCATCATTAGTTGTATATTAGTTGTATGCAACTAATATACTTTTCTTAAAAACACTTTTCTTAAAAATAGATTCTTATTTTCTGTATATATATGTATTATCATTCATTGTATTTCAATAGTGTACATAAATATATTTCATCATATTCAACTATCCTCTCCTTCACCTACTTATTCACCTATGCACACACCATTATCTCATACTATTGTGGCTTCACCACAACATTCTATGTCATGTCTTGTACCTTATTATTCACTTGTGCATCCATCTTTGTCTCAACTTGTTATGGCTTCATCACTTCAGTCATTGTCATCTTTTAATCATTCATCTATAGGGATGTCTAATAACCCTTCTTTTCATAGTATTCCACTTATAATGGCCTTACCTCAATTTCTACTTAGAATAACCACCTTATGCTCACACGTTCTAAGTATGGCATAGTTAAACCTAATATTCTCTTCCAGTTACTTGTCATCTTAGTGTTGATAATGCTCTACCATCTCATTTCTCTGTCACTTGTACACCTAAATCAAGGGTTCTTGCAAATGGGTTTTATTAAGTGGAATGTGTTGATTAGTTTGAGACATTTATTGTTGTAATAAAGAACACTATAGTGAGGTTTGTGCTTAATATAGTTTTGTCTAATTATTGAAAATTCAGGCAATTGGATGTAAATGATGGTTTCTTTAATGAAGAGCTTGAGGAGGTTGTGTATAAAATAATCTACAATTTTAAGATTCAATCTAACGTTTTAATGATTTGAAAGCTCAATAAAGTATTGTATGGGCTCAAGCAAGCACAAGTGCTGGTTTCAACGTCTCAATGCTTGTTTAGTGCACTTGTGATTTGCTAACAGCAAGTATGATGTTTCTTTGTTTTATTTTTTATTTTTTATTTTTTATGTGTAAATAGAGTTATCACAATCATACAAAAAGTTGAAGTGACCATACTACAGCAATTACTCACGTGTAGAAATGCGTTTCTCTTAACGATAATGATTGCTTCAAATTGGAAGGAGTCTTATTAAATTAAAGATAATTTTTTGTTTAATGTAGGTATTATAATAATAATTATTATTATTATTATAAAATATTAATATTTAATAAAACAAAAATAATATTAAAAATAAAAAATATTTCCTATATTATTATTAAATAAAAATACGAATTATAATATTAATATGATTATATTTTTATATAATAAAATAGTATTTGATTTTGTCCTTACATTTAATTTGTTTCTTTAGTAGAAATAAAAAATCAAAATAAACTCTTCGTTACATGCCTATTCTCAATTATATTTAAAAATTGCTCCACATTAAAACAAATTTTCACTATTAAAATTATAGTTAATTCATGGAAAATTATAAAAAATAACCTAAAATTTATAATATTAAAAATAACATTTTAATAATATTAGATAATTATTTTTAGATTAATTCAATATTTTATGAGTCAAAATAACTCTAATTCAATTTAAATGACATCCAATCAATACGAAATAATGTATAAAGAAAAAAATTAATATTAAAAATATATTAATTAAATATAAATAATATTATCTTATAATTATAAATTTTAAAAATATTATTTTATTATTTTATCATATTGCATTCTGTAAACATCTTGTGATCCAAGTAGAATTTTATGATTGAACTAATTTTGATATATTTTTTTTATAGATAATTTTTTTAATTCAAGTAATTCTTTATTTCCCGCAATTATTTACGGCCCTATTTTCAGATGGAAAATAACTTTGTCCGGCCTTTTCATAATAAATATTGAATAAATTAATTTCAAACAGAAAATTAATTTAATATATTATAATCACAATTACATACCAAATCATTTAAAATAGATATATATATATTTTTTAAACTTCGTAGCTAGAGAAGTTGTATCACATATTGATGCATCTCTTCATAAGGTACATAAAATTAAAATGGTACAATCCAAAGTACGCCCAAAAAAACTAAAATGGGTAAATTCAACCTAGATCCAAGCTATAATGCTGATCATTTTTAAGTAATTACATTTAATAAATTGAGTATATATGTTTAATTAATTACTAGTTTATCATGAGCAAAAATAAACACATATATATAAATTATGTATAACAAGTTAATTAGAAGTTCCAAAGAAATGATTGGTGAGAAAAATCCAGATGAAGATCATCACCATAATTAATTTCATCTCCTCCTCTAGAAAAACTGATGTCGGGCTCATGATGATGATAAAATTCACCAGAATGTAGTTTTTCAAGTCCACAGAGATCAATTTCAACATCATAATTACTACTAGTAGTAGTAGTAGTAGTAGTAGTAGTAGTGGCTAGTGCTTCATTGGAATCCAATAAGCTCAAAAACGACCAATCTATATCCATTTGACTACTACTACTTCCCAAATCTACTTGTTGATGATCATGTACTGTTGCTGATTGTTCAAAGACAGTTTCATCATCATGGTCATCATCTTTTGATATTTGCTGATGATTATGATGATCATGATTATAAGTATTAGCAAAATTAGAAGCAACAACTTGAATCTGTTGAGGAGTAAGAGATTGAGCAGCATGAATCTGAGGAGGAGTTTGAGGGAAATTGAATTTAGCATTATGACCACGTAAACAGAAAAGAGCAGCATCAAAAGCTCTAGCTGCTTTTTCTGGTGTATCATAAGAACCTAACCAAATACGCTCTCTACTATTTGGGAGTCTAATTTCAGATACCCATTTTCCCCATTTTCTCTTCCTCACTCCTTTGTATTTTGCATCTGATATTATTGGGTTCATCAACCCAGATAATTAGTATCAAATGCCTCCTTTAGATTTTATGGTTACTTATTTAACTTTTGTAATTGTGGTTACTGAAATTTAGCTCTCTACTGTTATTGGTCAAGTACATCAACGCTCGTATATTTATAGAAGGGAAGGAAAGAGTTGCAAACGATTGTGAAGCTTTTTAGTGGGATTTCAAGCAGGACCGGAAGTATGTGGTTGGGAGGAGGACACTTATTTCATCTCAATATTTGATAAAAATTATAAATTTTTAGTTATTATATTTATAAATTTATAGATAAATTAATATATAAAATATAAGTGTATTTAAATTTTTAATTTTTAATTTTTAATACTTAATATATTAATTAAACTCAAAAAATTTAACCTACTTTTACTAAATGAAATATATAATATCTTTTTTTTAACTTAAAATAAGTAATGATTAAAAATTAATTAATATTAGTTTTTATTTCCTATGTAATATAAATCTTAAATCCTCACAAATGTCTCGCTAAACGTGTGGATTTATGAAGTCTTGTGAAACCTAATTTGAAGGCAATTTTTTTGAGCGTTGAAGAAGCGGATACGTAGGTCGACTAGGTAGGCTGACTAGGAATTAATATGGATATTTAGACCATTTGGAGCACGTGTTAATGAAAAAGTTTGTTGGGTGACCATTTATAATGTTAATTAAAATTTATAATTATAAAATTAACATGTTTTTAATTTAACTTATATATTTTTATTAAAAATATTTAATAATAAACTTAAAATTTTACATGATTGTTATTGAATTTATACCCATACAAATTTCTTCATGCCATATTTGAAAAGGGAGATGCGATCATCTTTGTTCGAGTGGTGTTTGATGTTAGGTTTTTCTCTTATTTAGAAGAATCCAAGTAAAATTCACTATGTTTCATAGTCTACGAAGAAATAAGTAATTTTGTCCATTTCATTCATTAATTAATAAACTCATTTAGGATTTGTTGTGAGTGATTTTTTGCAAAGAATTTTTAGCAGCTATAGCAGAAAAATTGCTCTTCGTTTTTTGGTTTTTTCTTCATCAAGCCTTCATCAAGTGCTCTGATGAAAGGTCATTTGTAGGCCGATTGAGCTGAAATTATTCAGAAAGGTTCACGACTCAAGACTCTTCAATTTGTACGGTGGGATTTGGATTTGGCTCACTGGTTTCGAAAAATATGGGCTGTGAACAGCGATCACAAAATTGGGTTAGATCTCTCAATTTTCTTGAAATAATTGTAAGTTTCCAAGAAGTTATATTCTTGATGACGTTGTTGATTATTTGCCTCCAGTTTTATTTAGAGAGAACTTTTGTACAATTGTTTCTTGATAGTAGAAGTTTTGGAGAGTAGTGTCGTGGTTGTTTCCTTCCTACATCAGGAAGGTTTTTCCACGTAAATTGATTGTGCTGATTTTGTGCATATTTTATTTTGAGCTCTATTTATTTGTTTCCTAAAAGATTCACACAAAGAAGAAGAATAAGTTTCATTCTACTGTTTGGAGCTTGATTAAGTTTGAATTATTATTGTGATTCTTCTAACAAAGTGGTATCAGAGTAGTGGTTATTATTATTGAATTTTTTGTGTTGAATAATAGAAGAAAATTTGAATAGAATGATTACTTTGAATGGTTCTAATTATCACACTTGGAAAGGAAAAATGGAAGATCTACTTTATGTCAAATAGTTTCATTTACTGGTGTTTGCCTCTGAGAAGCCAGAAAAGTTATCTGAAGAAGAATGACTTTATTACATTGATAAATTTGTGAGTATATAAGGCAGTGGGTAGATGATAATGTTTTGAATCATATTAGTGGGGAAATACATGCACGGTCACTCTGGAATAAACTTAAGGAGTTATATGCTCGGAAAACAGGAAATAATAAAATGTTTCTCATAAAGCCATTGATGGCTTTAAGGTACCAAGATGGAACTCCGTTGATAGATCACTTGAATACGTTCCAAGGAGTAATAAATCAATTAGCTGGAATGGGTATCAAGTTTGATGATGAGATTCAAGGGTTATGTTTATTGGATACATTGTCGGACTCTTAAGAAACATTTAGAATGTCATTAAGTAACTTAGCTCTAAATGGTGTAATCAACATGGATCTGGCTAAGAGTAGTGTTTTGAATGAAGAAATGAGAAGAAAATCACATGGGTCTTCTCAGCATTCAGAGATTTTGGTTACAGAAAGAAGAGGAAGGAGTAAAAACAGAGGTTTCAAGAGTAAATAAAAAGGAAGAAGCAAGTCCAACAGGTTTTCTAATATTCAGTGTCATCATTGTGGCATTAAAGGGAACCTCAAGAAATATTGTAGATAGTTGAAGTGGGATAACAAGAAGAAAGACAAAGAAAAAGAGGGTGATGTCAATGTTGTTTATGATGAAGATGTTGTCAATATTGCATGTCACGAGATGAGTTGAGTTATTGATAGTGGAGCCTTCATTCATGCTACGTCTTGAGATGACTTCTTTACATCTTATACAGCAGTTGACTTTGGGACAATGAAGTTGGGTAATGATGGCTTGGTTAAATTCATTGGTATTAGAGACTTGTGTTTAGAGATGAATAATGGCACGAGGCTACTTCTTAGAGAGGTAAAGCATATTCCTGAAATTCGTTTGAACTTGATCTCTACAAGTAAACTTGATGATGAAGGATACTGCAATACCTTTAGTAATGGTCAATGGAAACTTACTAAATGTTCTATGGTTTTTTCTTGTGGGAACAAGCATTCTAGTTTGTATATATTGTAGGCAAGACTCTTTAAAGGTGTTATTAATGCTGTGATAGATGAGCTCACAATAGAATTGTGGCATAAGAGACTTGCTCATATGAGTGAGAAAGGCTTGGCAGTATTGACTAAAAAGAACATTCTTTCTGGAATGAATGATATTTGTTTAAAAAGATGTACTCATTGTTTGGCAGGGAAGCAAAATAGAGTTTTTTTCAAGAGTTCCCATCCTTCAAGAAAACAATACATACTTGATTTGGTACATTCAGATGTATGTGGTCTTATGAAGACAAGAACTTTGGATAGTGCCAGTTATTTTGTGACCTTTATAGATGATTGTTCAAGAAAGTTATGGGTATACACTTTGAAGAGCAAATATCAAGTATTAGATGTGTTTAAACAGTTTCAAGCCTTAGTTGAGAGATAGACTAGGAAGAAATTACGGTGCATCAGAACAGATAATGTGGGAGAGTATTTAGGTCCTTTTGATGAGTATTGCAAGCATCAAGGCATTCGACATCAAAAGACACCTCCCAAGACTCCTCAGTTAAATGGGTTGGCTGAGAGAATGAATAGGACATTGTTTGAAAGAGTAAGATGTCTTCATTCGCAAGGTCAGTTGCCAAGATCTTTCTAGGGTGAGGCTTTGAATACAGTTGTACATGTTCTTAATCTCATACCATGTGTTCTTCTTCAATTTGATGTACCAAACAGAGTTTGGACTGGCAAAGATGTTTCTTATGATCATCTCCATGTTTTTGGTTACAAGTCATTTGTGCATATACCAAACGATGAGAGATCTAAGCTCGATGTGAAGACACGATAGTGTATCTTTGTTGGTTATGGTATGGATGAATTTGGCTATAGATTTTATGATCCAGTTGAGAAGAAACTGGTAAGGAGTCATGGTTTTGTGTTTATAGAAGATCAAACTATACAAGATGTTGAGAAGATAGAAAAAGGAGTCCATCAATATAACGATGATTTAATTGACCTAGATTCGGTTCCTTTATCAATACAAATGGAACAAAATGTTTAAAAGGACCGACAGGGTTCAGATGATGCAGATGCTCCTATATAAGTTGAAACAAATCACCAGACTACTAATCAGTTGTCAGAACCAAAAATTTCACTTAGAAGGTCTACTAGAGACCGACTTCCTTCCACACGATATGATATAGATGAGTATATATTATTGACAGATGAGGGAAAACCTCAATGTTATGTAGAAGTGATGGAAGATGGAAACAGGGCACACTGGGTTGGTGCTATGGAAGATAAGATCCAGTCACTGTATGACAATCACACGTTTAAGCTGGTAAGTTGCCTAAGGGTAAGAGAGCTCTAAAGAACAAGTGGGTCTACAAGATGAAGTAAGAAGAACATAGTTCATAACCACGTTACAAAGCTAGACTGGTTGTCAAGGGATTTAGTTAGAGAGGTACTGATTTTGATGATATTTTCTCTCCAATTGTGAAGATGTCTTCCATACGGGTTGTTCTAGGTCTAGAGGGTTTTGAGGTAAAAGGAAAAGAGGATTATGTATGACGGTTAAAGAAAAGCCTCTACGGGTTGAAGTAAGCACCTAGACAATGGTATAAGAAGTTTGAGTCAGTTATGGGGAAGCATGGTTACAAGAAGACTACTTCTGATCATTGTGTTTTTGTACAGAAATTCGCTAATGATGATTTTATCATTTTATTACTCTATGTTGATGACATGTTGATTGTTGGCAGAAATTATTCAAGGATTGATAATTTGAAGAAGCAGTTGAGTAAGTCCTTTGCCATGAAGGACTTGGGGCCAATAAAACAAATTCTTGGTATTCGAATTTGTCCAGACAATAAAGGAGAAAAGTTGTACATGTTACAGGAACGGTACATTAACAAGGTACTTGAAAGGTTTTATATGGATAAAGCTAAAGTGGTTTCTTCTCCTTTATCTAACCATTTTAAGTTGAGATCGAGTCAAGGCCCTTCAAAAAATAAAGAGAACAAATATATGGAAAAGGTTCCATATGCCTCAACAATAAGCTTAATGTATGCAATGGTGTGTACTAGGCTAGACATAGCTCATGCAGTTGCAGTTATTAGTCGTTTTCTTTCGAATCTAGGAAGAGAGCATTGGGATGTAGTAAAATGGATTATGAGATATCTTCGAGGTACTTCCAAGTTAACACTTAGCTTTGGAAGTGGAAAACCAAAGTTAGTTGGATACACTGATTCAGATTTGGCAAGAGATGAAGATTCTTGTAAGTCTACTTCAAGTTATCTAATTACTTTCTCTGGTGGAGCAATTTCTTGGCAGTCAAGATTGCAAAAGTGTGTTGCACTTTCTACAATAGAGGCAGAGTTTATTACTGCAATGGAAGCATGTAAGGAGTTATTATGGATGAAACAGTTCTTGAGAGAACTTGGTTTCAAGCAGCGAAAATATGTGTTGTTTTGCGATAATCAGAGTTCTATTTACCTGGGGAAGAACTCAACATTTCACTCAAGATCAAAGCATATTGATGTGAGGTATCATTGGATAAGGGATACTCTTAACAATAAGTTACTTGAACTTGAGAAAATCCATACTGATGAGAATGGATCTAACATGCTGGAAAAAGCAGTGTCAAGGGAAAAACTTGAAGTTTGTTATTTTAATTGCCGGGTTGGTGGATCCCTCCATCTAATCGGGAAAGGGGGATATTTGTTAGGTTTCCCTCTTATTTGGAGGAGCCCAAGTAAAGCTTATGTGATTTCATAGACCATGGAGAAAGGGGAAATTTTGTCCATTTGATTGATTAATTAATAAACCCGTTTAGGGTTTGCTGTGAGTGATTTTCTATAGAAAAATTTGGGCAGTTGTAATAGAAAAATTGCTCTCAGTTTTCAGTTTTTCTTTCTCTAGCAAGCCTTTATCAAGTTCTCTGATGAAAGGTCGTTTGTGGTTCGATTAAGTTCAAATTTTGTAGGAAGGTTCAAGACTTAAGACTCTTTAATCTATAAGGTGGGATTTGGATTTGGTACACTGGTTTGTGAAAATCTGGTTTGTGAACAGTAACCACGAAAATGGGTTAGATCTCTCTATTTTCTTGAAATAATTGTTAGTTTCCAAGAAGTTGTATTCTTGATGATGTTGTTGATTTTTTGCGTCATAGTTTTATCTAGAGAGAACTTTTGTACAATTGTTTCTTGATAGTGGAAGTTTTGGAGAGAAGTATCGTGGTTGTTTCCTTCTTACACGGAGAATGTTTTTTCACGTAGATTGATTGTGTTGATTTAATGCATGTTTTATTTTGAACTTTATTTATTTATTTTCTAAAAGATTCATTCAAAGAAGAAGAATAAGTTTCATTCTGTAGTTTGGAGCTTGATTAAATTCGAATTATTATCCGATTTCCATCATTGTTATCCGATTTCCATCATTGGTGGTACTCATCGTGATTGGCATTGATTTTAAAAACCTTTTAGTTGTGGCGACTTGGTTGCCCGTGGGTGCATTAGTGGCCCATTTATTAGATTGTTGGATTGATATTGTTTGTTATTGTTTAGTGCAATATTTGGAATATAATATTGCCTTTTTACTGATAATTATTATTTAAATAAAATCCATATTGTATTATTTGATAAAAAATTAGAGGTTTATGACACCAAACAATTACGTTTTCCAAAAGTGTACTAGTACGATAGCGGCATTACTAAAACACAAACTCATACATTCTAAGCTTTGGCTTTACAAATATTTATGTATTTTAACGGGGGGTTATACTTCATAGTATTTTTAAAATAATATAATTGGATTCTTAATTTTTTTATTTAAAAACTATATTCCATAAAATTTATATATTTTATAAATGTGGTCTAATATTTCAATTTCATTCAAATTAATTAAAATTGTTATACTTAATTATTAGGCGACTTGAATTTTTAATTCATTTACTCCTCAGCGTATAATTTAATACATAATATGATCTCCGACCTACAATAAAATTTAAAATTTAGTTTTTAACCTTTCATAAATATTTCAAACATATGATAATTAAGTATAACGATATTAAATCAATTTAATAAAAAATTATTTTATTACAATTTTTAAATTTTAAAAATAAAGGATTAAATTATACAAATTGAAAAGTCACAAAGTATATATAATTTTTAGTTAAGAATGATTACCATTATATTTAATACTTTTTAAAGAAAATTTATTGATGACATGCCATAATAAGTGTACCAAAATGTCCTAACTAGATTGGTAGCTCCTTAATATCTCCTTCATATATGTCCTCAATTACAAGTATTATTAAATATATATAAAAAATATGAAATATAAAAAAGTCTTAGTAAAACCTATAATTAGATTTGTTTTTAGCATCCAAATAAATAAATAACCTAGCAAATGATGGGACATCCCACCATCAATTGTACAAATACTAAAGGCCCAAGAAGCTACATCAATATTACATTATCTATATATATAATAACTATGAAACTCCATGCAAGTAATTTTTTCTAAATAATCAACCTATGTAAAATACCACCTACATCGTACTAAAAGTGACCCAATTCAAAAAAGAGTAACAATATAAAAAGATTATGACTCCAACCAAAGTTTCCTATACCAAAAGCTATTAGCATACATCACTGTGTGAATGATAGTTGCAAGTTCTACCTCAAAATCATATGAGACTCCAAGCAGGATGCATAAACATCCCTTAACAAATTATATTGAGGTTTGAAAAATAGCAACACACCTAGACAGGCTTGACGATCCAAGAGAAGCACCATCTGTATTGTATTTTATCCATCCTGAAAATGGTGCCTTCAAAACAACCTCTATATTCCATAGAGCCAGTCGATGGCCACCTTGTTTTTGCATATGTCTAAGCACCTAAATTTGATCACTGTATTTTGCATAGATCCACATTGTGATAGACCTATCTTATAAATAAATCATCTAACTTTAGAAAATGAAAAACTAAGAATTATTTGTCTATTCTTAAATCGACAATCATATTTTTTTATCCATATCAACTAGATGATAGAAATAATCCCTACTTTTCATAAATTGTAAAGTTGTGACCTAAAATGAGTTGGCATTATGGTCACCAATAGATCAAGGATGGAAGAATCTGTATGCGACACCTACAAAAGAAGGACCATAAAAGATCCTAGAGTGCCCTTGAAAAATGATAGCTCAAAAAAAGGTGAGATATATTTTCCTTCGCAAAAGGATAGCTTAAAAAGGTGAGATATATGTTCCTTTAGTATGCTATACAAAAACCATCTAGAAGGAAAGGATTGTCCTAATTTCTTTAAATGGAAATCTATAAGGAGCTTGTTATAAATAACCCACCAAATTAAAATAGACAATAAGGACAATATAAAAGGAGCCTAAATGTGTAATGCGTAGAAATTTGCATTGAGTATAAACTATGAAATGTTATCCTTTTTGACTTTTTTTCATAAATAGTTATCCAATAAAAACTCATTCCTTTATTTAATAATTTTTAAATTAACAATATAGCATTTTATCATAAAATAATTTTGGTCTTAACACACTAAGACAAATGGATTTAAATGTCATAAAATCAATCACAAGGAAAAGAATTTTAAAAAATATTAAATTTTTGAAGGTTGCTTTGTTTGGGAAAATTGTAGATAGCCATACCACCAATTTTCCCCTCTTTGTCATCTAGGTCTCTAATCATTATCTAAAAAATGTTAAAACATACATCAATAAGCTAACGCTTAGTATGAAAATCCATATCCAATATGCACCATGATGAATGTATATGAAAATCATGTAGTTGTTTATCTTTTATAACCATGATGAATGTATATGAAAATCATGTAGTTGTTTATCTTTTATCATTAAACAGATGTCCTCTTCTGGTAGGATACATATTCATTGATTGTTTTCATTTCCATTTCATTCCATAGTAAGGCCATTTTGTGATACATATGCTATCCATAACTAGTGGGCCATGGTTTTTAGAACCTATTTCAACTACCGAATCCTTGGTAGTATCATACTTGGGGAAAGGCGTGAGTGCGATTAACCAAGTTGCTACACACCCCTTAAAAGAAGCTTATGCTCAAAACTTGACTTATTGAAAAAGTATGGATGTTTAGTAGGCACCTTTCTTTTCTATCCTTTTGTTTCTTACTTAATTGATGGTCTTTGCAAAGAAAATTTATGTTCACAATCATGTGCTATATGGCCAGCTTTTCCATATCTAAAGCAAACATTAGTTTCCATACTACACTGTCCACAATGGTCTCTGCCACACTTGGGACATCTAACCTTAGCCTGTTTATTTTGAGCATCCTATGTATCATTGTTGTGGTACTCATTTCCATAATGACCTTTTATCTTTTCGTGTTTTCCTATGTCTAGCCAAAACATTTCTCTTAGGTCACTAATTCCACCATTAATTAGGGTTTTATTTATTTCATGGTCCTATCGCTAGGAGGTCTCAATCATGAGTTCTTTGTTTACCACTGCGGCGTAGGTGGTTAACTTAAATGGTAGCACAATTTTATTTATATGTGTCTTTAATTTTTCTTCAATTGCCACATGAGTAGGTGTAAATTTTACAAGTCAAGAAAACATTCCTTTGTACCTAGCTACAACCTTGTTTCATTGTTACATTAGTGGGTATTCATATTCATTTTGTTTTATGATGCTCTTGGGAAAATTCTTATCAAAGGAGTTTCAAAATATCTCCCATGTAAATATGTCCACGGTGCCATCGTGCTATCATATAATCATCTTCCACTAGTCAAAAGAATTTGTTTATAGCATATAAGCAACATTTGCCACTATTTCTACCTCAAATCATCATATGTTTGAAAAACATTTATCTCAGATTTCCACTTTTATGCTTCCAATGAATCTATGGTGCCTTCAAAAATAAAAGGTGACAATCACCTAAATTTAGAGAAGATACTTCTGTTCTACTATGGTCTAGGATATTGTTGTTGCTGTGCTTGTCCAAGAGCATTCATTGCTTGCATGAACATCCCAATATTTAGTGAAGCATTTCAAACTTCATTTATTTAGTTATGGATCCAATTATCATTTTAGTGAAAGTATGACAAATTAAAATTTCATAAGCGACCAAGCATGTAATAACTTGTAAATAAAGTAATGTTGAAATATAAAGATAAAATATGAGATTTTTACATTGAAATAACCTAGATCACACCAATGACCTAAAAAGAAAACCACCGGTCCACTTAACTATCCACTATAAAAAATAAGAGTACAATTATAAGATAAGGACTCAAACTACCCACCTAGATAATGCACCCACGTAACCCACTTTCAAGTTATTACTATCATCATAATCTTTATAAGAAAGGCGTTTGGATGCGAACAAGCATTTCGACAAACTTGAGTCCCACCAATTAATTGAACCTGTACCACGATCACCTAAAACGTTAGCACATAAACACAAGTTTAAGTGTATGTCCAATACAATATTTAAAATGAACAACCCTAACTAGGTGATTGAAACAATATATCAAACAAGTTGAAAACAACTATAACTCTTGAACAATCAGTTAAAAGCATAATAACATAATTATTATTATAGGCTTATTAATACATTAAACGCATTCACAAATGTTTGATAAATTAATTTAATGAAAAAGCTTGTTTGAAAACTTTTAACAAAACAAGAGAGAGAATAAAAGATGAGATTAAGCTCTTGTGTAGTTAGTTTCAATGGTGTACTTAGGCTTATATTTATAGAATATTTTAAAGCACTTTAGGTCAAAGTAAAATTACTATCTTGTCAAAAAAAATCAATTAAATGAGTTTTAAGAAAATAAGGACAACATAGTAAAAAGCTGATCAAATTCATAAAATTAGGTTTTAAATTAAAAGCCTTGGTCGCTCAATCAATATTATTCAATTGATCGAGTACTTCCTCCTGATCAATTCAGTATAACAATTAATTAATTCTAATAAAAAATATTGATCTACTCATTAATATAGATCAATATAGTGCTCGATTGATCGAGTATTAGTTCCTCGATTGATCTAGTCACTACTCGATGAATTTTGTGACTAGATCGACCGAGTAGCCTATTTTTATATTATTCCTATGTCTATTATGCGATCTAACATGCACAAGCACATAAATAGAGATATACCTAAGATATAATCATTGAGGCTCGATAATTTATTTGGCTTGAAAAATATTCTTATAAGATACACCAGAAAACTAAAATTACAATTATATGTTTTATTCACGAATATCGCCAACACTCACATAAACCTTACAATCTCCTCCTTTTGCTTATTGTTGTAACAAAACCTCTCTCTCACTACATAATTCTTATAGGAAAATTAAATTTTTATAGAGTGGTACTATCGTATGATCTGATGGAATCATCTTTTATTAAATCTCAGAAGCTCATGTTTATACTAAAAAACAAAAATGTAAACAATCAAACTTGTTCTAAAAGACTCATTGTTCATTAGTTTACATATATAACAATAGGAAAGCAAATAATATTTATAAGAGTGAGTAATCAACAAATAAAAATTAAGAAAAAAATTCCCCGTATGTGTAGTATCTCCAAAAAGGATTTTCAAAGTAATTTTCTCACTAAGTTAGCTCTCCCTTTTTTGTAGATTTTCAATTAATATTTCAATTTTTCTTCCCCCTTTTATCTTACGAATAAACAATATAATCATGAAACAATGAAAAAGGTTGAGCAAGCAAACAATGTATTTAATGAATGAAAAGAGAAGTACATATTCTTAAGAGCTGAAAACAAAGAGCCAAACAGAGTTAAAACAATATGTTTTCTAAAAATGAATAAACTCCCCCTAAGTTCTACGACTTCTCTAAATAAATTAGAATAAAACAAAATTTATAAAAATTCACTTATGTAATTTTCTTAATTGAGGGTAGTAGACTTAGCTTAACATGACTACAACAATACACGTAAATGATGAAATTAATTTCATTCAAAGTCTGACTATTCATTAACAACATAAACATACGCAGACAAGACAGACAAACATACTAGCACATATGATGACATATCAACAATTACTAAGAGTAAAATATAGTTTGGAACAACAATAGGAAGTCAATTTGTTCATTAATGTGTAGTTATGAAAGATTCAAAAGAAGGAGTATCATCTATCATAAAAAAATACAATTAAACTTTATTCTATTTCTTTTTTTTTGTATTCCCCTCTTGTATTAATATTTTTGTGACGGATTGGTTATTTATCTTCTTTTTGTATAACCAGTTGTGGCTCTTTCTTTTTGTGAAGAACTTTATTTATTTTTTCTATTTCCCTCTTGTATTACTTTTTTTTATGAGAGATTAGTTATTTATGTTTTTTATATAACCAATTATGGCTCTTCTTTGTGCATGAAAAATCTTTTGTATTTTTCTCTTTTTCTTTTATATTTTTTTTAAAGAATTATGTAAATACTAGTATACCTAGTATGATGACTTTTATACTAGTTGTGAGGTAGCCCTCTCTGTTCATTGCGATAGCTTTCACACATCACAGTAACTAGCCCTCTCAAAATTAGTTATCTCTTTATAGTAGCATTTTATATAGTGAAAAATAGAGTTCAATCATAGTTTTCACAATCAAGCTATTCATACCCTATAATCACACATAATTAATTATAAACTTCTCGGATGACATACTTATGTATCCATATGTGAAAAATATTTGAATGCAATTTAAAATATCCATTTTTATAATGTATAGCCAATCAAAATAAATATGAATAAAGTATGTAATGATTATGTCAATGTTAAAGTGTGTCTACTTTCCTCCTTTTTGTATTTTTATATTTTATAATTTTTTTATCATCTTTTAAAACTAAAAAAACATCAATAAAAATAAAAAATAAACAAACAAACTAAAGATGCTCACTTAGGGTCAAATATACACTAAAACAATTATCTAGATGAACAATAAAGAACGATGGTTGGGTAACTAGAAAGAGACAATCTTTTCTAATCCAAACTTTCTTGAATTTTGATTTCTTTATTTGGGTTGGAAATCAATTATCTTAGTTTTCATTGGCATATTCTTGGAATTAACATTAGATTTTTTATCCATCCTTAATGGAGATACAACATATATGGTAGGATAATGATAATTAGTCCTATAATTAAATGTATTAAATTTCACTTGCCTCTTTGAGCCAACAACTTCATGCTTTCTAGTAGGGATTTTGAAAATGTTATCATAGTTTCTATTCATCCTTGAATATGATGCAACATCCATAGATGGATGATAGTTATGAGTCCTACTATGTGAAGCATGGAAAGTATTATTACATTTAGGATAATTTATCAAAAATCTACAGTTGGGCCTAATATAACCTTTCCTACCACATAGGCACAACCTTAATAGATTTTTTAATCACAAGTGCTACTTTTCTTTGTGTACAATGGGTAACATAAAAAGTAGGGTCATAAAGACATACATATGTGGTTTTTGATGTTGAAGGATTGGAGCTCTCATCCTTATAACAAATTTCATGTGTATCATGTGAGGAGGACATATATGAAGGTTTGACAAATTCAATTGATTTTGATGAAGATGATGTAGTGTGATCGTCTACATATCCTAGCCCTTTCTTGTCTCTAGTTGGCTTTCCATAATATATAAAATTGTTCAACCTTTTGGCTTCAATTGTTAACATCTAAACTACTTCCTTTAATTGTTCAAGTTCCTTCATAAGATTATTGTTTTCCCGTTTAACATCTGCAAGACTTGAATTCAAAAATTTGTACATTCAAATAGTTAAATTTTTTATTTTTCTATCATTGAGGAATTTATTCCAATAGATTTAAGTGGGTCAATTAGTTTAGCTACTTCCCTTTTGTATCTTACATAATCTATAAACACTTCATCAATACCAGTGACACTAAATTTCTTGAGTAGAAATTCAACATCATTTCCTAATCATTTGAATCAATGTCAAACTTACTAGATTATCCACCAACAGTTGTAGTAAATACAGTGTAGTTGGTCCAGATTTAACTAGATTATCGTTATCACTTTCAGAGTCAGTAAGTGTAGTATTGTAAGGTCTTTCAGTTTAGTTCTTCTTGTTTACACAGTCAACTTCAAAGTGAACAAAATTCTTACATTCAAAACATTGAATTCTAGTGAATTTAAATTTCTTACCATCAGAACTCATAGATTTAAGTCCCCTCAAATTCTGATCCTTTTGGCAACTTGATTGTTCTTTGTTTTGAGGATTCTTTTTTGTTGAGGATTTTGTTCAATCTTCTAGTTAGAGTGCCAATTCTTCATCATCATTGTCACTATCTTCAACCATAGCAGTTTTGACAGTGATAACTTTGTTCTTTGGAAGTTTTCAAAAGATCATCTCAAAGTTTTGAAGTGAGCCAATGAGTTCTTCTATTTTGATGGTGTTAACATCCTTGCTTTCATTAATAGTAGTGACCTTTGCATAGAAGCGATCTAGTAATGAGTAGAGAAAATTTCAAACTATCCTAAAATCATTAATTTTCTCTCCAAGATTAGTAGAGGTGGTAGAGATATTAGTAATATCGTATAAACTAATATAAAATTCAAAGAAAGTTTCATCTTCTTTCATCCTAAGATTTTCAAATTGACTACCAAGTATGCGAAGTTTAGTTCGTTTAACTCGTGCGGTTCCTTCATGGGAAATGTCTAAAATATCCCTAGTATGCTTAGTAGTATCAATATGAGAAATACTATGAAACTCATCAGTAGACATCGTACTAAAAATAGCATTGATACCCTTTTGATTCAAGTTTCTTGCAATTTTATCTTAATTGGTCCATTGTTCCTATGCTTAGGGGTGACTATATTATCTTCAATAACTATAGGTGGTTTCCAACCATAAAGAACTAGAGTATGACAATACATGAGAATTTTAGGTGAAAATAATCTAGGTCACACCAATGACCTAAGACAAAAACCACCGGTCTAATGAATAACCTAACTAACTACTATGAAAAATAAGTATCCAATTATAAGGTTATGACTTAAATTAACCATTGAGATAATGTTGTTGAGCAAGACCGACAATGCATTTCCTACAAATACTTTGGTTTTAGTGCACGAATCATTTTATAGAAAATGAAAGTATACTCTCAAGGTTAATCTAAGGAAGGAATATATGTAGTTTTTAATTTATTATTCAAACTTTTAAAAATGAAATTAAATCATAAACAAATTGTCACGATATTTTGGTTTTTGTGTTTCCTAATCTAATAACATAAAAACAATAAAAATAGATACAGATTCAATAAACAATTATTCAAATTTTTATCATTCATAATAGTGGAGTATTTATGGATGTAATAATTAAGTTAATTATGTTTTTTCATATTATTTAAGTTATTAAAGATATAAATTGATATTTATTCATTCTTTTTTTTATATGAATACCACCTTTGGTGGGATTAGATATTCTTTGTTAAATAAACAAATCAATTAACACCTATGGGTGAGGTCGATAATAAATTTAGTTAATTAAATTAACTCCTTTATTTTATAAGAGATTGAAAATGAATCATTTAAATATCACATTTGATGGGATTAGACATTTTAAACTTTATTCAAGATGTTCAAATTAAACCTAAGAATTTAATTATCTGAGTACTAACTTTCAAGTTTTAAAACCATTACTGAAAATATGTTCTCAATACATTTTTGAATAGTAGTTCTTATAAAAACTTTTGAAATAGAGCTTCATTCTAACTACAGGGCAATTGTGCCAACAAATAAAAGAACATAACTATAAATTGGACTCGATAATTAAACCTTAAAATCTAATTTCAGACTTAAGTTTGTAATAAAAAATAATATATTTCTTAATAACATCCTTAATATAAAATCTTGAACAAAAGAAAAATTAATTTATTTTATACAGATGTTTTACCTATCTAATATTTTTCAAGCATAATAACGTTATTATTATATCATATTTACAAACAACCAGTTATGTTAAATTTAATCCAAAACAAATTAAACATAACATATACGAATAAAACATAAAAATTAACTATAAATAATTCATTTTAAAATTATACCTCAAAAGAATTCTTATAGAACTTTGATGCTAATTTTGTTGCTGGAAAACTTCTAAATAGATTTGCATTCAGTTTATTGAATCAAAAACTAAAAATATATAAAAGCATAACTAGTTCTTCTCAAAAAGAGAAGAACTTTAAAACAAAAACAAAACTAAGAACTAGAGAAACAAAGCTCGAGAGAGAAGTTTTTGATTTTTGGGATGATTATTACAATGGGGAAGAGGGTCCTTTTATAGATGAGAAAAAAGTCAAAAAAAGTGAGAAATATATCTCAAAAATTGATTTTGGTTGCTTTTGGACAGGCTTGTATGCGTGTGGGGGACGAGATTTGTCGTAGACGATCGTTGGCACCCGTGGTCGCGTGCATAACTCAATACGAGTGTTTATTGGTTACGCATGAGCTAGTGTGTGCTGGGCGTGTTCTAGCCATGTGTTGGCATGTGTTGGCTGCGTGCGCTCGCATATGTTGGTTGTGCACGGGCACGCATAGCACTAGACATGTTTGAAATTTTCGACTATTTTAACACATTTGTCCAATTTTTCTATTCTTTTTCAACATATTTGTGATGTATTGCCTTCAATATTTTTCTTTGAGTTTTTAAGTTATTTTTGAAGGAAAATACCTAAGAAACAATAAAAATATACATGATTATGAAAAGACAAATTTGTATAAAAATATGATAAAATTATACAAATATAAATCTATTTAATTATACAACCCTAACCAACTTCTTGCTAGTCCTTTAGCAAGAGAAGTGGTAAAAACTAAAAATTAAACTATCCTAATTCAATTAAAAATGTTTTATTTTCACTTCACCCAATTTCAATGTTAGGAATCTGAATTCACTTCGACTCTATTCTTCATAAGTCAATATTCTCAATTCACTGAATCTTATGAGTTCAAGCACTCATACTAAGACGTATGTGAATATAATTTATGTTTAGAAATGAACTAATAAGTCCACATACTTATAAAAGAAGAAAGGCTCAAAAAGTGCATAACTTTGATCTGATGAAAGGAATCGAATGTATAAATTATAAAGATATTATATATATTATTTTCATGCATCAAACAAACTCATTAAGCAAGAATTTCAAGATATATGTCTTTTAGAAGTGTAGGAAAAATAAATGAAATGACTTTTAGGGGAATTATTTCCTATATTTCTTTTGTACTAACCAACTCTCACAATTGTTTAAGGCTAGAAATATCATAGTATGTTGATTATGTTATATATTCTTTATCTCTCTCTCTTTTAAAGATATTTTTCAACATATTGTTTTTAGATATAGTGGACCCATGTACAAATTGTACATTCAAAAAGTCAAATTTATATAAAAATATGATAAAATCATACAAATATAAATCTATTTAATCAATTAAACTACATTGAATCATGATAATTTTAGTGCTTTTTAAGCACTCATTAGTACTTCACAAGTTAAACGAACAAAACTTTGCATGCTTAGTACTCAATTTGAGAATGTTAGGATGAAAGTAGATGAGACTTTTTCTAAATTCTATACTAGATTATGTGATATTACTAACACCTCTACCAATCTTGGAGAGAAAATTGATGATTTTAGGATAGTCCAAAAGATTCTCTACTCCATACCAAATCGCTTCCATGCAAAGGTAACTGCTATTTATGAAAGCAAAGACCTGGACAATATCAAAATTGAAGAATTTATTGGCTCACTTTATACATTTTAGATGACTTTTCATCCACCTAAAAAGAATAAAGATGTTGCCTTACAACTACAATGATTGAAGAAATGGACAATGAATAAGTAGAATTTACACTCTTAACAAGAATACTGAACAAAATCTTCAACAGAAAGAATACTTAAAACAAAGAACAATCAAGTCGTCAAAAGGACTAGAATCTAAAAGACCTCAAATCTATGATTCCTGATGGTAAGAAACCTAAACCTACTAAACCTCAATGCTTTGAATGTATGCGTTTTGTTACTTTTCAACTAACTATGCTAATAAGAAGAACAACACTAGAAGAGCCTTAAATATCAAACTTATTGACTCTAAAAGTAATGACGACAATGTAGTTGAACTAGAAAACTATAACACAAACTTGCTAACATTTGTTGTAAAATTGGTGGATGCTCCAATAAGCTAGACATTGATTCAAACATTGATAAAAGTCACATTGAATTTTTCCTTCAACATTTTAATGTTACTAATATTAATGGTGTATTTAAAGAGTTCATAATATACAAACTAAACTTAATGACAAACTCAAATTCTTTGAAGTAAACTCATCACTATTTGAGTAGGATAATATTGATCTATTTGAACGTTATATTGCCTTGAATTCAAGCCTTATAGGTTTAGAACAAAAAAATAAATTTTGCTACAGGAACTTGAAAAATCAATGAAAGCAGTGAGGAAGTTAACAATTGGAGCAGAAAGGTTAAACAAAGTTATAGATTATGAAAAGCCAACTAGAGAAGAGATAGGACTAGGATTTGTTGATGAGCACACTATGCCATCTTTCACTAAACCAGTTGAATTTTTCAAACCTTCAAACACGTCCTTGTCATATTATACACACGATATTGGTTATAGGGTTGAGAGCTCCACTCTTTGAATATCAAAAACAACATAAGTAAGGCCTTCTAATCCTTCTCCTACTAGTGCACCTATACTCAAAGAACAATTGCACATATTGTTGAAAAGCATGATAAATTTGTTGTTGTTTGTCATGACTATGGTAGGAAATGACATATCAAAACTTACTATAGATTTTGTAGGACTTATTAATATTATCACAATGCTTTCCGTGCTAAATATTATGGAAATAATTTTCATGATTCATACATATATGATGCATCTCCATCAATGATGAAAAAGAATAATAACAAAGGAAAAAATATGGATGGCCTAAAAAAAGTCAAATTCAATTAAGTCTATTTATTCCAAACCAAAAAAATATAGAGACACTGAAATCTAAGAAAATTTGGATTAGAAAAGATAGTATATTTTCGGTCATCTGACTGTCTCTGTTTTACCTAAAAATAATAATTCTATGATTGTTTGATCTTAAATCAGTCTTTTAGTTTGATTAGTTAAAATAATATATTGGATTTTGAATTTAGTTGTTTGTTTATTAATTTTGATTTTAGGTTATTTAAATTTTTTCAATAAAATTAAAAAATTAAAAAAATAAAGGTTAGTAGAATTATTCTAATGATGAAATAAATTCCAATACTATTTTGGAACAAAGTAATAATATTTTATAAAATCATATTTATTTTAAATAATTATTCAGTGTGTAATTGAGGATCTTGTTCTATGCATATATGGTTTTTGTTATGTACAATGATCGATGTCAACAAGAACTCACTCACACAATTACTACATACATAAGCATATCATGCTTGAAATATATAATTAATTATGAGAAATTTTAGGATTTGAGATAGCCTTGATTGTAAAAACTACATTTGAACTCTATCTTTCATCACATCAAATACCACTATAGAGAAAATTATATAACCATTGCCTCATTTAAAAAAAATAAAAGAAAATAAGTGTGATAAAATGAGAGGGAAAACATAAAAAAAAATTTAAACTCTCCTTTAGTAAAGAAATTTTTTGTTATGTAAGAGCTTAATTTCCACTAAATTTGTTTTTTGCATGATTGGTAATACCCTTTACTTCAAAAAAATTTTAAGTAATTATAAATGGACAAATTGACATATTATAATTCAACATTTATTTCACTTTGAGCAATTATCAATATATTACCATATTTGATGAGACATATAAATATGCTTTATGTGAATACTTATGTTTACCGTGAATAATCTAATTTCGTTAAAGCATAATCTTTTTTTTCATATTCTAAAATTGATTATTTCAATAATGTTCATATTTAAATAAACCACCTGCCTTTTTTAGAAAAATATATAACAATAATAATTTCTTTAATTTTGATTTTTTATTTAAAATGTTATAAAAACTCTATTTTTCCATCTTTTCACAATTTCCCACCAAATAAACACCCATTCTAGGCTTCTTTTCTTTGATTTTTTCACTACATTATTGCACTGATTTTTTTTTTGTAATTTTATTGAGAAATTTTAGGTGTTTGGTAAATTTTTATTAAGAAGGGTATTTTAATCATTTGGGTTTTCTGCCATGGCTATGTAGCGATGTGCACTACCTCCAGATGCTTCCATTCCTTTCTCAACCCAATAATGGGATGAGAAATCTATATCATGGTAAAATTATTACTTCTCTTGATGCCCTATTTTATGCGAATATGTGATTTCTATGAAGTTTGTATAACCCCCAGCCATTAGAGATATTGGTTAGGTATCCCTATTCACCCTTGTTAATTTATGTTACCTGACCCTTGTACGGGAATTATATGCCAATATTGACTCCGACTAACCCCACACTGATGAGTTACAAAATGTTTGTTAGGAATAAAAAATTGATATCTCAGTAGAGAAAATAATAATTTTTTATCTGTCACAAATATAAGTGACCTAGAATTTAAGATAGGCCAGTTTACTATTTCCATTGAAGATATGCTTACCAAGCTATATGGTTCATCGAATGTCAAATTTAGTGCAAAATGAATTTTTATTCTCAATGAGTTCACACCCTTCTATTGGGTGTTGGACAATTTTGTTTGTGCCATCCTCCTACCTTCCAAACACTCTACTGAGATTAGTCTGTTATTAAGTAAAGGTTATACACTATATTGAAAAATAATTTCTTTTTTCATAGAATCATTAATTTAAGATGAGATTATTAATTGATCTCATACTACAAACCTAAGGATTGGACTCCTCTATGGATGTCTTATCCCCAATTGATTATAGCTACTGGTGTACAATAGACAAGTGATTCTGACACTGCTTGGTTAATGAGTGACTTAGTAAAGTCAAAAATCTCTAGATTATATACACAAATTATAAAGATACAAAGGCCTATTGGTGTTGAAGCTAGTAGAGAAAGAGCCATCGAAGCTAGTCTTAGTGACGGAGGAGCTACAAATGATTTTTTAGGGACAAGGATATGCAGAATTTATTTAGTCCTGGACCTTCTCATAAGGATATATTTGAAAATGAAGTAAGGATGAGATTGGGTAACTTGGAATAGAAGTTGGGTGAAATGGATCAAAGAATAATACACATTATTGAATCATAAGAAGAAATACTTCCAAGATGCATGCCATCCATACACACCTCAGGCTTCTTTTGAAAAGATAGTGACTTTTTTTGTTTGTGTAGTTTTTCTTATGATTTGATGATTTGTGTGTCCAATTTATTTTTTGCTATTTTATATTGTATTTGATTTTGATTAGGATGTACTTAATACACTACTCTAACTGCATATGAATGTTTATAATTCCCCTTTTTCCTATTGCATTTGAATGCTTATTGCAACATTTTATTTTGATCTATTTGTATTACAAAAAAAGGAGAGATAAAATTTAATGTAATAAATTTCGTATATTTCAATTAAAAAAACTGGCCAAAAAAATTGAAAACATGATAATTGAAAATAAGAGATAGTTAATTTAGAGGGAGATATTTATTTTTGAATTCTTTTTTTGAGATATTTGACATATGGGACTTATTTTTTAATTACTATCATTTTTTAACACTAAATTAATGACTAATGAACACTATCATTTATTTAACAGTGAATTAATGAACAATGAGTCTTTCCAGACAAGGTATTTGGTTGTTTATATTTTTGTTTTTCAGTGTAAACATGTGCTTTTAACATTCAAATGAAGATGGTTCTACCAAATAATAGGATAATACCACTATGTAAAAACTTATTTTTCCTATAAATATTGTGTAATGAGAGAGGCTTTGTCACATGAATATGCCAAAGGAGGAAAGTGTAAGGATTATGTGAGTGTTGGCGATATTTCAATGGTCACATATTAAGTATATTTCTATTCGCGTGCATGCTAGATTTCATATTAGATACAATAGGAACATTGTGAAAATAAGCTACTCGATCAATCGAGAAATAATACTTGATTAAATTGATTTTAATGCATTATTAGATCGATCGAAGGATTTATTTGATTGATTTAGGGATTTATTTAATCTATCAAGGATTAGATCGATCGAGTTATATCACTCAATTGATCCACCTTTTTTGAATAATAATTAAATAATTGTTGGATTGATCGAGAGGATCTTTGATCGATTGACGTATATACTCGATCGATCGAGCACTTGGTTAGATTGACCGAACAACCATTTATATGATTTTAAAAAAGTATTTTTAAAATGAATTGGACTGGTTTTTTATAGTATTGTTCCTATTTCTTAAAAGGTTTTAACTAATTTTATGAATAATATTGTAACTCTAGTGTAACCTAATGTGCTCCAAAATATTCTATAAGTACAAATCTAAGCACACATTTGAAATTAACCACACAAGAGCTATTATGCTTATTCTTTTTATATTTTATTCTTTCTCTTGTTTTGCTAAAAGTTTTCAAGTACGCTCTTTTATTAAGTTAATTTATCAAATATTTGTAGTTGTATTTGATGGATTAACAAATCTATAATAATAATTGTGTTATAGTGTTCTTACCTGATTTTTCTTTAGTTACTAGTTCTTTTTTTAATTATCTAATATATTATTTAAATAAACTAGTTAGAGTTATTCATTATTGAATATGCTCTAAAACACACACTTTAACATATATTTATGTGTTAAATTTCAAGTGACAGTGGTACAGGTTCTATTAACTTATGGGACTCAAATTTTTTGGAATATTAGTCCACACTAAGTTTGAATGTAATTATACAATCATATATTCCACTTCAAATAACAAAATCAATCATTATTTTACTTTATTATTTAGTAGATTAAGTTTTAAATTTTTACACATATAGTAATTCCCCAATTACATAGATGTTTTCTTGGTTTAGTTTGAGGTGTCTTTTTAAATTTTTAGTTGTTTTAAAGTTTACTTTTTAAGCTTCCAAAATTGAGACGAGAATAAAATGATTTATATGATTTATATATTTTTTTACTTTAATGCATAATAAATTGATATTTTTTGAAACTATTTAATTATAAATAATGATATTATTATAATAAAAATATATAAATTATCTACTTAAATAAAAATGTATGTTGTCTTCTATAATTAATTATATGTGAATATTACTATAAGTAAATAAAATTATTATTAATAAATTATTCTTATAAATATAATAAAATTAATTATGATAATATGATCACCATTTTTATAATGATGTTCTTGAAAAAAGTAATTTGAGGTGCACACTAATCTCTAAAATTTGTATCATAATAAGTCTTTCTTAGTAATTTTATGTCAAATATTTTAAAAAAATTTCAACTTTTAAACCAAATCGCTTCAACTTTATCTCAAATATGAAATCCCTTAATAGATACAAATGACCTCGAGGGAGTGAATTCACAATTAAAAAAATTCTCCTACAATAATAATTAACAACAAAAATATTAAATAAAAAATATACAGATATTATAATAAAAGCAATTTGGCAATATAATGAAAATAGCAGTAAAGCATAATACAACAGAGCAAAAAAAGCAATAAAGGCTTTCAATATCTTCAAAACGTTATATGGTTAAAAAATATTCAATTAATCTTTATTATTATCTCAAGCATGTGAGTATATATATAATGTGGTAAAACTATAATAATTTTCTTCGATATGGAAACATCTATGAGTTGCAAACAGTAATATAACTAAGAGAAATAGAACTAGTTGTGATCACCCATCCAACCATTCCTATTGCTGCCCGGTTTGTCAGCACAACGCACCTCTAAATGGAGAATTGCTAGTCCAAGAGCTCCACCATTGAGTGATGAATAATCAATTATCAACAAGTCAATTCAAGTGAATCCTAAAGAATAAGAGTATGGAATGCTGAAGTACCAAAGTTGCTTAACTATGCTTTAATTAAAATTTTGTTTTCAAATATTAATCCAGCCCGAAAGGAAGTTTGTAAACCAAGTGTGTCTAAAACCGGATCACCATGAACTGGATTAAAATATTTGAAAAAGTTGGCCTTACAAAACCATTTTTCTTAAAATCATTTATTAACAAAATTCAAACCATTATTAGGATGGATTGAGACCTTTATATCGGCGTATAGCTAGTTAGGATGGAGAGATATCATATGTTCAAGCCGACAAGTCCAGCCAATAACCATCATATTGGAAGTTAGTCTAGTGGTTATTAGTTTGATCCATATCTTTGTGTTGTCAACTCCATAATTCAAGCAACTGTTATTTGTCTTCCCTAAGCCATTAGTTGTGGTGTAAATCAAGGAGTCAACCTCCTTATATATTGATATACAATGGTAATGAATTTATGATGGAAATAATACAACCTTTGAAAATTAAGATGGTATCAAAGCATGAAAATTAACATACATCTGCTTTACTGCTATCCAAGTGTGTTCAATCTTCAAAATGGTTGAAGACAATCCATTAGGATCAGAAACTGAAAGTTCATTGGTGCTTTCCTCCATAAATGTGCATGAGGTAGATGTTAACCCAAATCAAAGATTAAGCTCAGCCTTGTTGAATAAGTTTAATTACTTGCCTTAGTCGAGAGCAATGTCTCTAGCTTTAGGTGGAAGGTCTAAGTTGGCGTTCATAAATGGAAGCATCAAAGTGCTTGATCCTTCCTCACCAACCTATGAATCCTAGCTTAGCAAGGATCAACTGGTTATGTCATGGCTCTTGAATTCCATGGAACGTAAATTATTTGAAATATTCATATACTCTAAATCCTTATACCAGCTATGTGCGGCGGTCAAGGAAATGTATGACAGTCAGAACAATGTTGCATGGGTTTTTCAATTAAAGAAAGACATCTCTGATATGCAATAAGACAGAAAGTCATTTGTGCAACTCCTAGGGAGCACGAAAAGCATATGGAATGAGTTGGAAATATATCCTCTTCATAAAATTGTTGTAGCTCTGCTACAAAAAGGGTGAAAGAAAACAAGATATTTCAACTCTTGTCCTGTCTCGATTTAACATATGAAGATATACGATGCCATATACTAATGAACATTGAAATTTCTTCCTTCACCAGTGTATGTGCGAAAATTCAATGTGAAGAAGTAAGGAGAAAAGTTATAAACATGGGTATAATGGCCAGTGTACCTGAGGCGAAGGCCTATCTATGCAACAAAAGGAAGTACAAACAGAAGCATTCGAACTTGAAGTGCAAACACTACAAAAATACGGGCCACGCTAAGGATACATGCTGGATTTTACATCAGAATTAAATCCTGATTTCATGAAGGACAACAATCGTTTACAGAGGGTGAACCATACTACATACCATACCAATCATGCATCTACTTCCACCTTTAATAGGTCTGATCCATTCAAGAACTTCACAGAAAATCCAGTTGAACTTATGAATGAGTTTCTGTTGTATCTTCAAAGCAAGATAGGAGGGGCTAGAATTGACCATGTAGACATCATAAAAGAAGGGAACTTGACAACATTACTAGGAAAATTTGTGGGTTTTTTGGTAGATACAAAACCCATACCCCAATGTTGGAGATTGTTATAAAGCTCCTTAATTTAAGGAGCAAAACATAGAGCAAAACAAGGAGTAAAACATGGAGCAAAACAAGGAGATTAATTCAAGGAGCAATTCAAGGAACAATTAATTTAAGGAGTAATTCAAGGAGTGAATTTTCCTATAAATAGATGTGTAATTGTAATGAATTAATCATCCAAAGTGTTCATTCCAATTGATAGAAAAGCTTAGAGAGAAAAGCTTTTCTGATAGAAAATTGAGAGTAATTTTCTTGGGTGTAATTTAGGTTGTGGGTTGTGAGTTGTGAGTGTTGTAAACACCTTGTGTAATTTCTCCCCTTTCAGTAAAAAGATCTGGAGTAGGTCCGGAGACGTAAGTAAGATTGGCCGAACTCCGTTATCAAATTTGTTTGTTATTATCTATTTTGTTTTTCTCATAAATCTGACTTATCGAGAATTTGCGTAATTTCCCAACAACTGGTATCAGAGCCTTTGGTGGTAATTTCTGTCAATTTCTTGCAAGGTTACTATTTGCATGAATAGTGAATTTTGTCGACGATATTTGTTCATTGACGATATTTGTTCATTGATCCAGAGGAAGTCAGATTTAAGTGGGAGCAATGGTCGTAGATGAAGGAAGAGTGAAACTCGAGAAATTCGATGGCACATATTTTGGGTTTTAGAAAATGCAAATAGAGGATTATCTGTATCAAATAAATCTATATCAACCTCTCTTAGGGAAGAAGCTAGAGGCTATGAAGGAATAAGATTGGAATCTTCTAGACATATAAGCCCTTGGAGTTATTCGATTGACACTATCCCGTAATGTTGCTTTCAACATAGCAAAGGAAAATACCATAGTGGGTCTTATGGTAGCTCTCTCCAATATGTATGAGAAGCCATTAGCCTCAAACAAAGTGCACTTGATGAGGCATTTATTCAATTTGTAGATGACGGAAGGCGCATCGGTAGCTCAACATCTCAATGAACTCAATAGTGTCACAACCCAGTTGAGTTCAGTGGAAATTGAATTCGATGAAGAAGTACGAGCATTGATACTTTTGTCTTCTTTACCAGAAAGCTGGAATGCTACTATCATGGCTGTGAGTAGCTCGTCAGGAGCAATAAGTTGAAATTTGACGATGTTCGTGATCTGGTTCTCAGTGAAGAGATCCGACGTAGAGAGTTAGGTGAATCGTCAACTTCTTTAGTTTTGCATATAGAGTCAAGATGAAGAACTTCAACCAAAGGGAATCTACATGGCAGAACAGACTACCAAGGTAGATCAAAGGACAGGAGGTCCAAATCTAGGAATCCTAATAATTCCCATAGCTCGAAGACTATCGAGTGTTGGAATTGTGGAAGAACTAGGCACTACAAAAATCAGTGCAATAGTGCACCGAAGGACAAACAAGTGAAGGCAAAGGCAAATGTTACTTCTACCTTTGGAGGAGATGATGCATTGATATGCTCTTTGGAGAACAAAGAAGAATCTTGGGTGTTAGACTTTGGAGCATTGTTCCATGCTACTTCATAGAAAGAATGCTTCGAGAAATATGTCCTCGGAAACCTTGGAAAGGTATATATTGGTGATGACTAACCATGTGCTATTATTGGCAAAGGTGTAGTGAAGATTAAGTTGAATGGGTTTGGTTGGGAGCTGAAGGATGTCAGACATATTCCCGACTTAAGAAGGAACTTAATCTCAATAGGGAAATTGGCCAGTGAAGGTTACACTATGATCTTCCATGGTGATGATTGGAAGATTTCAAAGGGCGTAATGATAGTTGCTCGAGGCAAGAAGAGTGGCACTCTTTACATGACAACATGAGCACGTTGTTCAATCCCAGTTACAGTAAGCAATGAAACATCAAATTTGTGGCACCAGAGATTAGGCCACATGAGTGAGAAGGGGATGAAGATTATGCACTCAAAGGGAAAACTTCCAGGTCTACAGTCTGCGGAGATAGACATGTGCAAAGATTGCATACTTGGAAAGCAAAAGGGAGTCAGCTTTCAAACAAGTTGCAGAATCCCAAAGAAGGAAAGGCTAGAGCTTATTCACTCTAATGTTTGGGGACCAACGACCGTCTCATCCATTGGTGGGAAACACTACTTTGTTACTTTCATCGATGATCACTCTCGGAAGGTATGGGTTTACTTTCTAAAGCATAAGTCTGAAGTATTTGAGGCTTTCAAAAAATGGAAAGCTATGGTGGAAAATGAAACGGGTTTGAAGATCAAAACGCTCAGAACCGATAATGGTGGTGAATATGAAGACACCAGATTCAAAAATTTATGCTATGAGCACGGGATCATAATGGAAAGAACTGTGCCAAGCACGCCTCAATACAATGGTGTAGCTGAGTGTATGAACCAAACGTTGACAAAAAGATTCAGAAGCATTCGTATACAGCCAGATCTACCAAATTGGTTCTGGGCAGAAGCAGTCAACACGGCAGCTTACTTGATCAACTGAGGCCCATCTGTTCCATTGGAACACAGAATACCAGAGGAGATATGGAGTAGAAAAGAGGTGAAACTATCACATCTAAAAGTTTTCGGCTGTGTAGCATTTGTGCATATCAGTGATCAAGGTAGGAATAAGCTTGATCCCAAATCCAAGAAATGCACATTCATCGGTTATGGTGAGGATGAGTTTGGCTACCGTATTTGGGATGACGAAAACAAGAAAGTGATCCATAGTAGAGATGTGATTTTCAACGAAAGGGTGATGTATAAGGACATGCATAAAATAGACGCCAACGACTCAGAGAAAAATGAGTCAGTATTTGTAGATGTAGATGATGTCCCAGATAGTTCTGCAATGGACCCAATTGTAACAAGTCCTCAGCCAGAGGAACTTGTTGGATAAAGTAGTACGCAGCATTCCGACACACCACAGCCTCCTACTCCAACTCCTATATTGAGAAGGTTTTCTCGACCTCATGTGCCTAATAGGAGATACATGAACTATATGTTGCTGACTGATTGAAGGGAGCCTGAATGTTATGATGAAGCTTGTCAGACTCGAGATTCTAGCAAGTGAGAGCCATGAAAGAAGAAATGAAATCTCTCATCTCCAACCAAACTTGGGAACTAGTTGAGTTACCTATGGGAAAGAAGGCACTTCATAAAAAATGGGTGTATTGGGTGAAAGTGGAGCATGATAGTTCCAAGAGATACAAAGCTCGCCTAATTGTCAAAGGGTTTCAACAAAAGGGAGGAGTTGACTACACTGGCATTTTTTCTCCCGTTGTGAAGCTCAATACTATTAGATCAGTGTTGAGTATTGTAGCCATTGAAGATCTTCATCTTGAACAGTTGGATATGAAAACTACATTCCTTCATGGAGATTTAGATGAAGAGATATACATGTACCAAACAGAAGGTTTCTTAGAAAGAGGGAAGAAGAACATGATGTGTAAACTTAAGAAGAGTTTGTATGGCCTGAAACAATCCCCAAGACAATGGTATAGAAAGTTTGATAGCTTTATGCACAAGGAAGGTTTTCAGAAGTACAATGCCAACCACTATTGCTACTTCAAGAGATATAGGTCCAGTTATATCATTTTACTACTTTATGTTGATGATATGTTAGTAGCAGGTTCAGATATGGATGATATCAGAAGGTTGAAGCATCAATTGTCAAAGGAGTTTGACATGAAAGACTTGGGTCCAGAAAAGAAGATTCTTGGAATGCAAATCACAAGAAATAAGAAGAAAGGATCCTTGCAGTTATCAGAGGCAGAATACATCAATCGTGTTTTGTAGAGATTCAACATGGGCGATGCCAAGCCAGTTAGCATACCCTTAGCCAATCACTTTCGCCTATCCAAGGATCAATCCCCTCAGACAAAGGAAGAAAAAGAATTCATGGCTAAGGTTCCTTATGCCTCAGCCATTGGAAGTTTGATGTACATAATGGTCTGTACGAGACCAGACATTGGCCATGTAGTGGGAGTTGTTAGCAGATTTATGTCAAACCTAGGGAAAACTCATTGGGAAGTAGTCAGGTAGATTTTGAGGTATCTACGAGGCATCACAGAAAATTTCTTGTACTTTAGTAAAGGAGAGTTAAAAGTACAAGGGTACGTAGATGCAGACTTTGGAGGTGAAGTTGATCACCGAAGAAGCACCACCAGTTATATATTTACTATTGGAACTACAGCTGTTAGTTGGATGTCATAAATACGGAAAATTGTCACTTTATCCACTACAGAGGCTAAGTATATAGTAGTCACTGAAGCTAGTAAAGAGATGATATGGCTTCAAGGTTTGTTAACTGAGCTGGGATTCAAACAGTAGAAGAATGTTCTGTATAGTGATAGTCAAAGTGCAATACATTTGGCGAAGAATTCAACATTTCATTCTAGAACCAAGCATATTGGACTTCGTTATCACTTTATCAAATCACTATTGGAAGATGATGTGTTAATACTGGAGAAGATTCAAGGAAGCAAAAATCCAGCAGATATGTTAACAAAGGTGGTGACTATTGACAAACTGAAGTTGTGCTCAACTTCAGTTGGTCTGTTAGAGTAACAAAGACTAGAAAAGCTACTGCATTGATCGAGGTGTGAAGACAGATTGAAATCAGTCTTCAAGTGGGAGATCGTTGGAGATATTTATAAAGCTCCTTAATTTAAGGAGCAAATTAAGGAGCAAAAAATGGAGCAAAAAAAGGAGTAAAACATGAAGCAAAACAAGGAGCTTAATTCAAGGAGCAATTCAAGGAACCATTAATTTAAGGAGTAATTCAAGGAGTGAATTTTCCTATAAATATATGTGTAATTGTAATGAATTAATCATCCAAAGTGTTCATTCCAATTGAGAGAAAAGCTTTTCTAAGAGAAAATTGAGAGTAATTTTCTTGGGTGTAATTTGGGATGTGGGTTGTGAGTTGTGAGTGTTGTAAACACCTTGTGTAATTTCTCCCCTTTCAGTAAAAAGATCTGCAGTAGGTCCAGAGACGTAAGCAAGATTGGCCGAACTCCGTTATAAATTTGTGTGTTATTGTCTATTTTATTTTTCTCATAAATCTGACTTATCGGGAATTTGTGTAATTTCCCAACACCGAAGAGGACATGCAAGGTATCATGAAAGCCTTTAAAACTGCTCTTAAAATAAATATGTAGAATGATATTTGGGTTCTAGATTCGGGTGCTACATATCATATGACCAACCATGTGTAAATGTCTCATAAGTTTGAAAAATTAGCAAATCATTCTCAAGTTTTAATTGAAAATGGTGAGAATGTAAAGATTTTAGGAAACAAAAAAATAAAATTAATGTAAGATAAAATTGAGTCAGCGGCTTTATATGTACCTTCCTTTCCCTTTCAACTTCTATCTGTGGAAAAAATCACAAATACCTTGAATTGTTTAGCCATATTTTCTCCTTATAATGTCATTTTTTAGGATTGTGCCACCAAGAAGACTATTCGTGAAAGGTTTTATTTAGATGATTTCTATTACATATTGAAGAGCAATCCTAAAGGGTTTCTAGCCAAGTTCAACCCCATCCAATATAATCAATTGTGGCATCAACGTTTAGCTCACCCTTTTTGATACCATCCCCGGCAACGGCGCCAAAAACTTGATACCATCCCCGGCAACGGCGCCAAAAACTTGATCGGGGCAGAACCGACATCGCCGATCCTGCCCGTTACTTTGGTTTTATCTATTTATAAAACTCTCGCAAGTGCACGAATCATTTCGTAGAAAATGATAAGTATACTCCCAAGGTCGATCTAAGGAAGGAATGTATGTGGTTTTTAATTTATTATTCAAACTTTTAAAAACGAAATTAAATCCTAAACATCCTGTCACGATATTTTGGGGTTTTGTGTTTTTAATCTACTTACATAAAAATAAACATAGATTCAATAAATATTTATGCAAATTTTATCATTTATAATGGTGGAGTATTTATGGATATAATAACTAAGTTAATTATGCTTGCTCATATTATTTAGGTTATTAAAGATATGAATTGATATTTATTGATTCTCTCTTTTTTTGTATGAATACCACCTTTGGTGGGGTTAGATATTCTTTGTTAACTAAACAAATCAATTAACACCTATGGGTGGGGTTGATAACTAATTTGGTTAATTAAATTAATTCCTTTTTCTAAGAGATTGAAAATGAACCATTTAAATGCCACCTTTGGTGGGGTTAGACAGTTTAAACTTTATTCAAGGTGTCCAAATTAAACCTAAGAATTTAATTATCCGAGTACTAACTTTCAAGTTTTAAAACCACTACTGAAAACATGTTGTCAATACATTTTCAGATAATAATTCTTATAAAAACTTTTGAAATAGAGCTTCACTCTAACTACCGGGCGATTGTACCATCAAATAAAAGAGCACTACTCTAAATCAGATCGGATAACTAAACCTTAAAATCTAATTTTCAGGTTTAAGTTTGTAATGAAAAATAATATATTTCTCTCTAACATTCTTAATATAAAATCTTGAATAAAAATAAAATCAATTCATTTTAGAGATTTTTACCTATTTAATATTTCGCAAGCATAACAACGTTATTATTATATCATGTTTATAAACAACAGAAAGTTAAATTTAATCACGGACAAATTAAATATAACATGTAAGAATAAAGCATAAAAAATAAATCAGAAAGAAAATAAAATCCTTACAGAACTTCGATGCTATTCCGTTCTTTGGAAAACCTCCAAGCGGAATTTGCACTCTCATTTATTGAATCAAAAGCTAATATATTACAAAAACATAACTAGTTCTTCCCAAAAGGAAGAACTCTAAAACTAAGAGAAATTAACTAAAAACTAAGAAAAACTAAAAAACCTAAAAATCTAAGAAAAGAGAGAAAGAAAGAAGAGAGAAGTGTGTTTTGAAGGTGTGTTTTGAAGTGAAGGGAATGGGGTATTTATAGGTGAGGATGGAGAGAAAAATGAGTAAAAAAATGTTAAAAAATTATTTAAAAATGTAAAAACGCGTATTGGAATTGCTTGATGTCATTAATGACGCAAAGATGACGTCACAGGGGCGGCTGCACGTGAAAAATGGGGCGAAAAGGCGCTGGGCGCGCGAGGGGGCCGCCGAAGGCCGCGCTACGGGGTCGGTTGCCGCGCGCAGCCGCGCTGGTGAACGCGTGCTGCGATGGGGCGCGCGGATGGCAGGCTGCGCTGGCGCGGCATGGGGCGCCGAGGCGCTGGTCACACAAGCGCGGCAGTAAGGGCGCGATTTCCGTCTTTTTGACATTTTTGACCTTTTCGACCCATTTTGTCCAATTTTTCCATGTTTGTTGACCTTTTCCTACTTATTTATTAATATATTTGTGATGTATTGCTTCAAGTATTCCTCTTTGAGTCTTTAAATTGTGTTTTTAAGCCAAAGTACCTGAAAAACAATAAAAATACCCGTGATTCCGAAAAAGACAAATTTATATAAATATATGATAAAACATATAAATATATGTATTTTTAATCAATTAATGTACATAAAATCATGGTTATTTTAGTGCTTTTTGGGCACTCATCACTTTTCCACCCATTTTGTCAACTTTATTTCCAAACTTAGGGAAGGATGTAATTTCATATGAAAGTTGCCACTTGTCTAACACCACTAGATTACCTTTTAACTCTTCCTTGTCTAGGGCTAGTAAGTGTTTTGAACTAGTTCATTCAGATGTTTGGGGACTAACTAGTGAATCTTTTGATGGTTATAAGTATTTTGTGATTTTTGTTGATGGTTGTATCTTCTAAAGTCTAAGAATGAAGTTATGGAAGTATTTAAGGACTTTCATAATCTTGTTAAAAATCACTTCTCCTCTAAAATTCAAACCTTTAGGTCTGAAAATGACATCGAATGCATGTCCTATATCATGAAACAATATTTGAGCACTCGTGGCATTATGCATCAAACAAGTTGTGTTGGCACACCTTAACAAAATGGCGTAGCCGAATGTAAAAATCGCGACTTACTTGAAAAAACTAGAGCACTAATGCTACAAATGAATGTATCAAAGAGATTTTGGTTTCAAGGGGTTATGGTAGCTGCTTACATCATCAATAGATTACCCAACCGAGTCTTGGATTTCAAGTCTCCTGTAGAGGTCATAAAAGGAAATAAAATTAACCTCTCACACCTTAGAGTCTTTTGCTACATCTATTTTTTACACATTCAACCTCATCATCGAGATAAATTGGATCCTAGAGCTATTAAATATATTTTTCTTAGTTATTCATCTACAAAAAAGGGATATAAGTGTTATAATCTCCACCTAAGGAGATTGATTATGTCCAAAGATGTTTGATTTCATGAAACTAACCATTTTTCACCAAATCACATGAAATCACAAGTCAAAGGAATGGCATTTTAGATGTGTTCCCACTACCAAGAATTGAACTTGTGGCTCCACAACAACAAGATCGCAACCATGTTAACATTGATGCACACTACTACAAAAGAGGTATATAAGTCGATATATAAAGACGGTTTTTGGAAAAAATTGACTTATAATGAATTTAAAATCGGTTCGGTGTAGAACCAACGATACACACGTGGATAGCGTCGGTTGACACATAGAACCGACTATTCCAAGCGTTGCATAACTCTCAAAAACCCAAAACCTCTTCCACTTATCCTCCACTCTTTCTCATTTTCTGGCCACCTACGACCACCATTTCCAGCGCTGGTTATTGGGTTTTCTTCCTCTCTAACTAATCTTTTAGATCCTCTATTTTTTAAGCGAAATACTCAAATTTTTTACACTCATTTCTCACTTACAAAACACCATTTTTTCTTCATTTTTGTCACTTCATTTTATTCTTGTAAGTATTTTTATTATTCATATTTTTTTTGTTATTATGTGTTGTTATTTATGTGTATAAATTTTTGTATTATATATGTAGGTTTGTATTATAAACATTAGGAGAAGAATACATCATGGTATTTTTTCGACTATTAATTAATATTTGATTTTTTAATTATTTGTATTATTTAAACTATTTGCTAAACTGATTTTGGTTATTTTCTACTCGAATATAGGTTTTTATTTGAGTATAATAAAAAATGAGTCAATTTAAAAAAAAAAAAAGTCGGTTCACCGCGTGAACCGAATTTAAACATAAAGTTGGTTCACGCGTTGAACCGACTTTAAATTTTAAGTCATTTCATTTAAAGTCGGTTCAGCGAACTGACTTTGAATTGGTTTAAAGTTGATTTTTAACCGACTTTAATGCCCTTTTTTGTAGTAGTGGCATCTCTCAATGAAGGGTCTCGCCTGGATGGTACACCACATGAAGATGGTGGGAATCAAGATGATCCTCATAATATGATACAAGATATGAATGGGTTTGAGAAAACGCATCTTGCTCCATCATGCAATCCAATGCGTGTTAGGCAACCTCCCACAAGACTTCAAGACTTTGTCACCTACAAACCTACACATCTCATCTCCAATTGTGTGTCATACAAGAGAGTGACATCAGCCCATGCTGCATTCCTCAGCACCATATCGAGTTACACTGAGCCTCAGAATTTCCATGGGGCCAAAAGCCAAGAGGTGTGCAAGAAAGTCATGCAAGAAGAACTTAAAGCCCTAGATCAACACAACACCTGGAGCATCACCAAATTTTCAAAAGGAAACAAAGTCGTGGGTTACAAATGGATTTATAAGCTCAAATTTAAGTCATATGGATTAATTGAGAGGCATAAAGCAAGATTAGAGGCTCAAGGATTCACTCAAACATTAGAGGTGGATTACAAAGAAACGTTTGCACTTGTTGCTAAAATGAACACTATAAGAGTGCTACTATCCGGGGCTATAAACAAGGGATGGTCCATGTACCAAATGGACGTGAAGAATGCATTTTTGCATAGTGATCTCAAAGAAGAAGTCTATATGAAAGTTACCACCCGACCATCCTCACTAGTGTTGGTTTCAAAAGCAGCAATGTTGATTCCTCACAATTTGTTTGCATAGGAGCTATGGGCAAATTAGTTGTGTTGATCTATGTAGGATATGATAATTATAGGTGATAATGCTGACGAGATATTCAATCTCAAATAGTCCCTCAGACAAAGATTTGCAATTAAAGACCTTGGGATATTGAAGTACTTTCTTGTTATCAAAGTGGCAACCTCGTATAGGGGACTATTTCTTAACCAAAGGAAGTACATCTTGGATTATCTCAAAAAAGATAACATGAGCGATGCTAAATTGACCATTACCCCTATTGACAGCAAACTCAAACCTAGCTTAAAGGGCACGCCACTCACGGATATAAGCTATTATTAGTGAGTGGTTGGTTAAATGATCTACCTAACAATCAATAGATCCTACATCATATATTCTATAAGTATTGTGAGCCAATTCATGCACTCCCCGACACTTGAGCATTTGACCCCTGTTAAAAGGATCTTACACTACTTAAAAGGATTAGTGGGTCATGGTATCATCATGAAGAAGAATTTCAACACACAAATCATGGGGTATTGCGATGCTGGTTGGGCAAGGAACACAATCGATCATAAGTCCACCACTGGCTACTGTACATTTGTTGGTGAAAACTTGGTCACATGGAAGAGTAAGAAGCAAACTATCATCGCCAAATCAATTGCCGAAGTTGAGTATGGTGCAATGGCTTCAACTGTGAGTGAGTTGATATGGCTCAGGGGTCTTCTATGTGATTTAAGTGTTCTTACAACTCTCCCCATGTCCTATTTTGTGACCATCAGTCAGCTTTGCATATAGCATCAAACCGAGTGTTTAATGAGAGGACGAAACATATTCAAGTTGACTGTCATTACATTCAAGAACAAGTTCAATCACAAGTGATTCAAATACATTATACAAGAAGCTTCGATCATCTTACCTATATCTTCACCAAGTCCTCGACTTCTTATCAATTTCAACGATTTCTGTTCAAGTTTGGATCCATAAATCTTCTAGATCCAGCTTGAGAAAAAATATTAGAAGTTAGTCCAATGGTTATCAAGCATCTTTGTATTATCAATTCCTTAATTCAAAGAGTTTTTATTTATATTTTTTAAATCATAAATTATAACGTAAATTAAAAAGTAAATTAAGTCCCATTATTACGAACTTAGGAAGAAAATAATATTAAAGCGACCTTTGTTGCATTCTTACAAGAAATATAGAGAAAATAAACAAATTGACAAATAGTACTATGTCCAATCAGTCAAAATGGCATGTGTAATTCAAAGATTTGAGCAAGGGTCACATCACCTTAAACTTATGGATTATGCTATCAAAAATATCAACGCCATGGACTAGCAGTTCGATCGTTTTTAGGTTCATTTCCTTTTCGAGTCAGTAGTTTAATTCTTCACCTTTTATGTTCATTGCCACGTTGACTCAGCCGCATTGCTGAAAATTAAAGGTTTTTTTTAATGATTGGTAATGATTGTTTCAAAAAGCCAATTCGTGATTTGCAACCTCTTCTAATAGCCTGCTCCGTCCAAATTAAAGTTACCCGCGAAGTTGTGAGAAGAATTATTTATTACAATTAATATATTTTTTAATTAATTAAATTAATTATTTTTATATATATGAGATTAGAGTTAACACGGTATAATTTTCCACCTTATTATTTTAGATTAATTTCAAATATTATCCTTATAATCTTCATCTATTTAATAAAAAATTTTAATATCTTTAAAAAAATAAATAAATTTTTAAATATTTATATTTTTATAAAACTTGCTACGTTAACTTTAAATTTTATTTTGTTGCAAGTTGATATTTGGAAGAAACGGGAAAAAACTTAAGAACATCATGGATAAGATGAGAACGAATAAAGTAAAAATCAATCTCTATGTATTTAGTTCATGTATGAAAAAATCATTGTGATCAATATAAATAACACTCTTATTATCACAATAAAAGAGAGTAGTAGAAGATGTGGATACATCCAAATCCTTAAGAATCCATCGTAGTCAAAGGAGCTCAGATGTGGTATCAGCAAGAACAAAATATTCTACTTCAGTATTGGAGATGGTCACAAAATTTTGTTTCTTACTTCACCAAGAAATCAAAGAAGAACCAAGGAAAAAGTAATAAGTTGTAGTGGACCTACGATTAGTGGGATCTTCTGCCCAATCAGCATCAGAGAATGCATGAAGTACAAGAGGAGACTAAGTTGAGTAGAAAAGGTCATGGAAGGGAGTGCCCTTCAAGTATCGTAGAATGCGCAGAACAACAGCATAGTGAGTCGATCGTGGAGTAGACAGATAATGGCTCACTTGATGAACAACATAAGAAATGTCTGGACGAGTTACTGTAAGATATATCAAGTTGCTAACCAATCGTCTATAAAGAGAGGGATTAGACAATAGTTTTCCCCCCGAGGGTGTCAGATGCGCATTAAGTTCAACTAGAGTGTCAACAGTCTTGCTATTAGTGAGTCCAACTTGAGATAAAAAGGTTAGATGCATATTTGGCTTGGGTAATATAAAGATCATCTGTGGAATGAGTGATCTTAAGACCCAAGAAATAGTTGAGATGTCCAAGGTCTTTCATCTCAAACTACTGACTAATAAAATCTTTGAGTTCTTGAATGCCATTGAGATAATCACCAGTTATGATCATATAATCCACATATAGGAGAAGCAAAATGGTGCCTTTATCATTGCAACGACGAAATAAGGCAGAATCATAAGGATTGGCACTGTAACCTAAGTGAAGAATGGTGGAGCTGAACTTGGCAAACCATACTCGTGGAGCTTGTTTAAGGCCATAAAGTACATGTCAAAGGCGACAAACCTTGTTTGTTTCAACAGAAAGACGAGGAGGAGGTTGCACATAGACTTCTTTATTCAGATCCTTATTAAGGAATGCATTTTTAACATCCATATGAAAAAGGTCCCATTTACTAGCATCAGCAATAGCTAAGAGGGCACGAACAGAGGAGATACGGGCAACTAAAGCAAAAGCCTTTTCATAATCAATCACATACTCTTGTGTAAAACCTTTTGAAACAAGGCGAGCCTTATAGTGCTTGATGGACCCATCAGAGTTAGTCTTGATCTTATAGATCCACTTACAACCAACCATAGATTGACTAGGAGAGAGAGTAACCAGATCCCAAGTATGGTTTTTGGTTAATGCATCAATTTATTCTTTCATTGCAATCTGCCATAAAGGGTTAGTAAATGCCTCATGATAAGTGTGAGGCTCATGGAGTGTAGTAAGAGTAGTGTAATTATGATAGTCAAGTAAATGTGCAAGAATGGATCTTACCCAGGTTGAGTGGCGAGGTGGAATGTCTTATAGAGGATCTTTAGGCAGAGCAGACGTAGGAGTCGTATGCTCAAGGTGGGGTAGCTCGTCATCAACCTGTTCTTCTACAAGCTGTCTAGGAGAATCATCAAAAATATTTGAAGAATGAATAGAGAAGTCCAAAGTAGGATCAAGAGTATCTGTAGAATGAACAAGAGACTCATCTGGAAAGTGAGAGAGTTTAATAAATAAGCGGTGTTCCCAAAAGACAACATTATGGGAAACACGAAGATGATGTGAGACAGGATCATAACATCGATACCCTTTTTGAGTTTCACCATAACCAAGAAAATAACAAAGTCTAGATCTAGGCTCAAGTTTGTTGTGCTCATAAGGCTGAAGAAGAATGAAACAGGTAGATCTGAATGAGCGAAGGTGATGATAGTTAGGGGATGACCTAAAAATGCATTCATACAGAGTCTGATGATGAATGACAGCGCTTCAAATGCAATTAATGGCATGAATAGCATGAAGAGCAGCTTCACCCCAAAATGGGGTAGGAACTTTGGTAGAAAGAAGAAGAGTACGGGTAGTGTCAAGAATATGATGAAGTTATCTTTTGGTCAACCATTTTGTTGAGAAGTGTCTGGACAGGTTAGATGATGTACAGTGCCATAGGAATGTAACAGAGCTTGAAAATCATATTGAGTATATTCAAGAGAATTATCAGATCGAAAAGTTTTGATATGTTTGGAGAATTGTATTTCAACCATTTTTGTAAAATTATTGTATATTGGTAAGATTTTAGAATAAGATTTTATAGGAAAGATCCAACTATAATGAGAATAATAATCAATATAAAAAACAAAATAATGAGATCCACCAATACTAGTAACAGGAGAAGGTCCCGAAATATCAGAATGAATTAACTCCAAAATACTAATAGTGATAGATTCACTATTATTGAAAGGTCAATCTAGCTGTTTTCCTAACTCGTATGAAGTACAATCAAAATTATCTTTGGATACAAAACACAACAGACCTTTAAAAGCTAAATGTTGTACCCGAGTGGATGGGGCATGACCAAGACGAGAATGCCAAAGTGCGAGAGAAGGTAAGAAAGAAACTATAGTAACTGCTGCAGCAATAGAGACAGGAGCAACATGTGGAAGATAAAGATTGTTCATGGGAAACATACGCCTAACCCAAGGACCGATCCCAAGCTCTTACCCCATCCTCAGATCCTGCACAATACACCCAAAATATTCAAAAATAAGGCAATATCCTAGTTCAACTAATTATCCCACATAACATAAATTATAGGATAGGTTAGCTATATGGAAGACCCTTGGAACAGAAAGGTTAAAGGTCGAAACAAAACCTAGATTATTCCCATGCATGGTGGAACCATCAGCTATATGAATATTAAGAGGATATGGTGTAGGGTCAAGTTTGGAGAATAAAGATGAGTAAGGTGTCATGTGATTACAACAGGTAGAATCAAAAAGCCAAGTTTGAGACTTACTGGGCATAACTGAGAGAGCAGTGGAAAAAGATGCATTACTAGCCATATGAACAGCCTGAGTTATGATCTTCTATAGTTCAGTAGGGGAGATGTTGATAGTGGATCCAGAAGACTAGGACTCGGTTGAAATGGAGGCATCAGTGGAGTAGATTTAGTATTAGTAATATCAGTAGTAGATTTGTTGCGATGGTAACAAGTCTCAATGGTATGGCCACGACGCTTGTAATAATTACAGAACTTCTTGTTGGTTAGCTTGCGATGATTGCTAGAGCTAGAGGAATCACCTGAATGCTAAGGTTACTCAATGATAGGAGCAAAAGGAGTAATAGCCAAGACATTGAAATTATTTTTGGCTTGAAGGGTTGCAAGCCGAGCTTCTTCTCTAACCAACTCATTTACAACAGTATTAATATGAAGGATGACTGTGATTGAGAAGCTGACCTCAGATGGGCTCAAAGTCCTTATGAAGTGACATTAGGAACTCAGAGAGATATAATTCATCTTTAACTGCAGCATATTGTTGAGCATCCTTTAAGCATGCCCAAATTGGATCACAAAGGTCAATTTGGTCCCAAAGAAAGCGAAGTTGATCATAGTAGTCATTAATGGATTTCCCTGGTTCTTGTTGGAGTTGATGAAATTCAACTACTAACTGATATTTCATGGATCCGTTAGTAGTGGAGTACCTTTTGGCCATTATATCCCATGCTAATTTTGCATCATCCAAGCTGCCCAATAGATTGGAGATGGAGGGAATGAAAGTATTCCGAATCTATGTGAGGATCATGTGATTATGACTATCCCATTTAATCATGCGACCAAGGAAGGCAACATCTTCTTCACTTACTCCTTTGACAGGAATGGTAATTGTACCAGTACAGTAATGCCATTTCATGTAACAGGATTGTATGGTCATGGAATGCGACCCTTAAGAAAATTACGCATAGCTTGAGACCAAGATAAGTAATTCTTCATCCCTTCCAATACAATATTGATGGTAGGGAGAAACTGCAAAAACACAATATGCAAAAACAAACTGCAAAAATGAAGTCTATGCCAAAAACTAGGTAGGGAGAACCTGTTTTACAAAGTCAACGTTGTAGAAAAGTCAATGGTTAAAGTCAACGACGGTTAACAGCAATCAAATGGTCAACCCTGTGAAGATCAACGACGGTCAACAGCGATCAAATTTTCAACCCTGTGATGATCAACGACGATCAAGTCAACTTAGTCACGGCCAATAGTGGTCAACCCTAGTCAACAAAAGTTAACTCTGGTCAAAAGTGACAACAATGGTCACAACGATCAATGATGATGTGAGCCCTAGTTGACGTGTTGGATGATGTCAGTAAAAGGGATGATGTCACAGGACCTAAGTGTGGCGTGTGAGGTGTATGAATATGACGTATAGATTCTAATGGCGGTGTGTGAGGGCATGTGCATGCTCTGATGGTTGCGAGACTTCCACGATTGTGTAGATCTGGGCTAAAAAATCACAGTGGTACTTGCAAAAATTTTACAGAGCAAGATGCAAGGCAAAAAAGGTGATTACAGTGGTCTGTGTAGTGTCGGACTCCTCAACGACGGCGGTTGTAGGTCCGGAACCCAAGGGCAACGGTTGAGAGACATCAGAGGTTCAACTGTGAGTGGTTACAGTGGTTTTTGTGATGACGAAATCGATAAGGGTGGAGTAACACCAGAAGAGACAAGATTGCTAAAAGAAATGTTAGAGTTGTGGCTCTAATATTATGTTAGAAATACTGAATGATTGTATTGTATTTTGTGTATTAAGAAATATACATGATGCTTTTATATAGGAGTTACAAGTAAACTAGATATGTTTAAAGTAAACTAGATACACATTAATAGATATGATATACATTAATCTGTTAATAGATATATATTAACATATTTATTAGAGTAAAATTATGAGGTAATCCGATTATGATATATAATTTTCAATTTCTTAAACCTCGTGAATTGGCCTATCTGATTCAAGACCCGCGTAGAGATATAGGTCGGAGTTCTATTTCTATGTCGATGCCATGTCTCAAACAATCTAGAGTTTTATCTCTACTGGCTGCAAATTTAATTTATGTTCAAATTCAAGACGAAAGAAAATTTGAAATCTTTTTATCTCTCCATACATGTAATAATGTCAAATTTTTACCATCGACAATGAATGTTTTGAGCGGCTTGTTCATCAGACTTATCACATTTATGTGTTATCTAATTCACTAGAAAGTCTTATATATAATTGTGCATGTGTATGAATGACCTAGAAAATATTAGGGAGGATTATTTTAATTATGAAATAAATAATATTTTCTTGAAAATATTTAGATACACATTTATATATGTCTGTTTTATATAAATTTTCTTTTAACTCACGTGAAAAATTCATATTCATAAATATGTGATATATATTAATAATTTTAAGAATATATAACAGATTTTTACATCCGCTAAAAAGTTACTAAATGGACAGAGACATATATATTTCGCAAAAAAATAAAAAACAAAAAAAAATTGACATATACATATATGTGAGACTTTATGAGAAACAGAAATTGTATCCATAAAACGAGAACTTGCACCGAAAAAGGATAGTGATATAACGAAGAACAATTGATCTGAAATATTACAGTTTTTTTTTCTTTTGCATTTTTTTTCTTTTATTTATGGTTTTTTTGTTTCCAAATTAATAAAAACTTATTCTAAATTCACTTCTTGATACCGAAGGATAATAAAAGACTAAAACATCCTAATTACATGACTTAGAAAATGAAAATATGATTAGATTCAATAATTTTTATGACATCTAACACTAGGAGCCACCACAGTCGATCCCACCAAAGAAGATAAGGCCTGATATATTTTTAAGTAATATATATAATATGTTATATATGCTTTGAATATAAAACCTTACATATTTATAGTCTGGATGTTAACGTTACATTTGATGACCCTATAGTAGTTTCACCATCGCTTGATGTAAGACTTTACATATTTTTAAGAATATATGTATTGTATTACATAAACTCTGAATATAAAACCTTATATTTGTATGTCCGATGTAAAGTTATACATATTATAATCATAATCCATATAATTTATTTCATGTCATATTGAGTATAACTTATTCCATAAAATTTTATTTTGGTTGTTATGTTGGTCTAAATAAAAGGAAAAGGAGAAAGAAACATATAAGGAAAGTTCTTGCTTTCATCCCATCCTAAACCCAATTTAGCTTGATCTTAATTTTGTATCTTAATCTTACACTTTGAAATTGATTTAGTTTACAAACCAATACATTTTGTATTTGACTCTTTTTTTAATGGAGTTTCAATTCCAATCCTATTAATATCTACAATATAACAACAATATTGTATCCAGGTTGCTTGGAAGCATTGTTATCACCCCTAAAAAGGGGTCTCGACTTGTGGGAACTCAGCCTCTTAAATAAGGTTATGTTAAGAAAGTTTGCATGGTGGACTATCATAGAAAACTCTAGCACACTGTATTACTTCACATATGGTACTTTGAAAAAGGAAATCTCCACGAATTTAATATGTTGGCTCTTTTGTCTGGCCTAATTTATGGCCTCATTATTTGACCCTTTTTGAGGAAACTATACTTTTAGTTGGTATGAATTCTTTCATACTATTTTAAACTTAAAATGGCTGGGTACTCCTCTAAATGAAAGAATAAACAACCCCCAATGGATCCAATGATGCATTAGGTAGTGGGGATTATTTGCAGACGGACGGATGACATTTATCACAAGCTTTTAAAGACTTCTATCTTGATATTGCTTTAAAGATTTGATCGATAATTTTTAGGACATGTACTGACACTATAATTTTAAATGCTCACTTAAGGGAGTAGTCACAACCAACGAGGCCTATGATTCACATTGTTGGTTAGGGAACTTAAGAGTTAGGGAAAGGCTATTTGGACCCCTTTCATATCTCGCTCATGGTTTATTTTACTCTAGCACCTTATTCAACCCAAACTTCCCACTGATTTCCAAGTCAAGGAAGAGGGGATACTCCTTTCCTTCTCTATGCTTCTTGTGTGGCATAGTATAGGAAACTATCTCTCATCTTTTGTGGAGTTGTCATTTTGTAGTGCACTCTGCGACCTCTTATGCTCCTTTTTTGGCATACGACCTCGTATAGATTCTTCCATTCTCGGTTTATAGATAGGTGCAATCACTATTAACTTTGGATCATAACTTAATAATTTATAAAAAGTAGGGATTGCTTTAGTCATCTTATTTATATGGACAAACATAATGATTATTGGTTTGAAGACCAATACATAACTCTAAATTCTGGATTTGTAACAATTTGGCAATTTATCCGTACGGTAGGTCTATTATACCATGGATCTATATAAAATACAGTGGATGATCTTTAGGTACTTTGATGCAATGGATGGATACAAGGCATTTGTCGATGGCTCTACATTTTATAAAGGTTATTTGGAGGGCATGACCTTTAAGGTGGATAAAGGTCAATACAAATGATACTGTTTTTGGAAAGTTAAGCTTATCTAATTGTGTGGATGGTTTTTTGACCTCACGATCTTTTGTTGATGTTTTATTATCCCACTTGGGATCCCTTATGCTTTTAAGGTAGAACTCATTACAGTCATTCATATGGTGATGTATGCTACCACTTTTGGTGGTAAATACATTGGTTGGAGTCAGACTCTACCTATGTTGTCACTCTTTTTTGAACTCAGTGGCTATCAATACTATAGAGATAGTATTTTTCTTATGCTGACAGCTTAGAGAAGATTGATCAGATGGAGTTTTGTTGTCCCCATGTTTATAGAAAGGTAATATTGTAGTTGATAGTATAGCCTTTATAATTCAATAATACAATATGAGATGAAAAACTCAAAAGCATCTTACTTGTCTCTAAGAAAGTCTACCCACGTGTAGCGAGAAAAGTCATCTACTACAACTATGATATATTTCTTACCTCCAATACTTTCTGTTCTTATAGGACCCATAAGGTCAATATGTATCAATTCCAATACTCTATTTGTATTTATACTCTTGATCTTCTTATGAGAAATCCTAGTTTGTTTACCCAATTGACATGGTCCACATACAGGTGTTTCAATTTTTGAAAGAATAGGTAAACCACGTACAGTCTTAATTTTGCTTAATCTAACCAAATCTTTAAAATTCATATGACCTAGCTTTTCGTGCCACAAGATAGTTGAGTCATTGCTAGCTAGGTTACATGTTACTGTGGGTGATGTATCAATACAATAACAATTGTCATGTGATCTGATTCCCTTAATCACACATTCACCATTTTGATCTGTTACAATACAGTGATTGTTTGTAAATTGCATATTAAAATCACTATCACATATTTGACTTATGCTAATCAAGTTTGCCTTAAGTCCTTCCACATATAAAACTTCATCAAGTTTAGGGATACCCTCTATTTGAACAGAGCCTTTTCCAATAATTCTAGATGTTTTACCATCACCAAAGGTAACTATCCCTTCATTGTATTCCTTAAATGTTTTAAACAAAGGATGATTCCCTATCATGTGTCTAGAGAATCTACTATCAAAATACCAAGCAGTATTTGATTTAACTTTAAATGCTATATGGGCCACAAAGCAGTGCAACTCAGATTTCTTAACCCATCCTTTTTTAATTTTGGACATTTGAGTTACCGGTTTCTTATATTCCTCTTTTTGTGTAGTTCTTGTAGTAAAAACTTTACGTTTTGAAATTTTTTTAGGTGCTTTAGAAACATTTGTATTCGTGATAGAATCATAAGCATGAAGAAATCTACACTTAGGTCTAATATGTCATTTCCTACCACAGTGATGACAGATAGGAACAAACTGAATTTTCTTAGAATGATAAGGTGCATAAACTACCTTCCCTGCCTGAGCAATAGTGGGTTTTACAAATTGAGTTTTGGATGATGAAGGTATTGATTGTTCATCTATGTATCCAAGACCTCTCTTATCTCCATGTGGCTTTCCATAGTCTAGGACTTTGGTTAATTTTTCAGCACCTATGGTCAAATTCTTTACCATCTCTTTAGCAATACTAAGTTCTTTCCTAAGATTTTTGTTTTCCTCAGTGGTTTCTACTAGTCTCATATTCAAGGCATTAATATGATTAGACAATTCCTTTTTATCTTCATCTAGTCTAGAGGAATTTGTTTTGGAAACATTGATGATATCATTAAGTTTAGTTACTTCCACAAGTAATTTATCTCTCTCTTCCCTGGCACCTAGACAATCCATGAATAGTTCCTCATAATTCGATACATTAAACTTAGATAGTAAGAGAGAAGAGTTTACTTCCTCATTTTCTTCATCCGAGCTAAGGTCGGAGTCATTGTGATGTGCATTGGCAGTTGCGGTGAAGGCACAATAATTAGTGTCATCATCCTCTGAGTTACTAGCATTGTCCTGCTCACTTTCTGTGTCACTGAGTGTAGCATTAAAGGCTTTTCCAAATTTCTTTTTATTGTTAGCACAATCTGTAGAAATATGAACAAATCCCCCACAAGTAAAGAATTGAGGACTAGTGGGCTTACTTTTCTTACCATCAAGGCTAGGAGACTTGATTTCCCTTGACTTTTGGTCATTCAAACGACTGGATTGTCCCTTGTTGGAATGATTATTCTGTTGACCCTTCTTCTTCATGAACTTCTTAAATTTTCCTGCTAACAAGACTAGTGACTCATCATTCATATCATCATCACTATCAGAGATGTCCTTTTTGGAGCTTTTGAATGCCACATCCTTATTTTTCTTGGGTGGATCAAGAGAAAGCTTATAGGTTTGGATTGACCCGACAAGTTCATCAATTTTTAGTGTGTCTACATTCTTTCTTTCCTCTATCGCTGTAACTTTCATCTTATAGTCAGCTGTTAAAGAGCTTAGGAGTTTGCACACTTGTATAGGTTGTGGAATTTTCTCACAAAGGTTAGAACAAGCATTAGTGATATCACAGAAGCGAGCATAAAATTGACCAAAAGTTTCATTGTTGCTCATTTTAATAGAATCAAACTCAGATGTTAGCAATCTCAATTTTGTTTGTTTTACTTGGGAAGTTCCTTCATGAGCAAGAGCAAGTGCATTCCATGCATCTTTAGCAGTCTCACAGTCGGAGATGCGACGAAACTCATCCATCGACACTGCAACGAATATTGAGCTTAGACCTTTTTGGTTTGCCCCACTAAGGGTGCGTTCTTCAGTGGTCCAGTCTCTTCTTGACTTTACGATTGTTACACCATCTTTTGTTACAGAAGGTGGTTCCCAACCATCAAGAATAGCATCCCAGACTTTTTCATCTTGTCTGAGAAAGGCTTGCATGCGAGCCTTCCAGTAAGGGTAATTAAACCCATCAAAGAGTGGGGGTCTAACAGATGACCCACCTTCTTTCATTTTGTCCATAAGTAAGTGTGTGTGTCCCTAAAGATCAATCTCACTAAGTGTGTCTAGTGTCGGCTCTGATACCAATTGAAAGTTTATAAAATATGGACCTGATTAACCTAGAGGGGGATGAATAGGTTATTTTTAATTTTTATCAATTTATAATTTATTAACCTAAACAAAGCGGCCAAACATGCAATCGTGTGTAAGAGTAAAGTGCGGAAATTATAACACGATATTTTTAGGTGGAAACAACCTAGGCCACAACAATGACCTAAGAGGAAAACCACCGGTCCACCGAACCACCTAACTTTCTACTATGAAAATCAAATGTTTAAGTACAAACTCAGTCTTATGCTACCCTCCCTAGGATACTGCCCTAATGTACTTTACTTACGAACCCCTGCTTTTTTTTCACAGTTTCCAATATTAGCGTGAATGATTTCGAGACCAACGTTCCAATAAGCTCCCCGCAAATCAGATCGTTTACAAATCAACTGCAAAAAGGTTAGCACATAAACACAAGTGCCCGTGTGTGTTTTAGAACATATTTAGCAACGAATAATCCTAACTAGATGATTTAAAATATGTCATTTAAATAAAATCAATTAGAAAATTCTAGAGTAAAAAGATTAAGCCCAAATTCATTAAAAATAGTTTTTTAATATTAAATAATTAAATCAAATAATCATGATTATTCATATAATTATTAGATTTAAATATTCAAGATTCTAATCATAAAATAAGCTATATGAATATGAAAATAAAAATAAAATAAATAGAATAATAAATATGAAACATTAATCAAATATTCAACTAATATAAAATTTCTATGCAGTAAATTTCTCACCTTCAATTATATATATATTAATTAACTTTACTTTACCGTAATAACATATACTTACTTTTTGAGCTTGTTGTTGCCGCGTCTGCATATATTAATTCCTTATCTTCTTCTAAGTTTGTTTCCCTTTATATTCCACGGTTATGGAAATTCTTCTTCAGCAACTTCAATTTTTTTTTTTTATTTCGGCAGCTTCTCCGCTTCAGTGTATTCACTTTCTATTATCACACACCACTCTAACCCTAATATATCTATATCTATATATATATATATATAGATAATAATAATACTTAATGATATTAGGGTTTAGGTTAATTGTGTTTTTGGTCTTAACTTTTCAAAGCCCATTAAAAACAAAAATTTAATATTATCTTAAAATATATTATAAAAATATTTAATTAATAATTTCATAAATTAATTAAAGTTTGAATAAATATTTTAACATAAAATATAATTTCAGATTTATGAAAATGTGTGATTAAATGCATGAATGCAATCCTATGTGTCGTAGTTATAAAAAACATACCTAAAGTATGAATATCTGGAACTTGAATATTTGTTCGACTTTTTTTAATAAACTTGATAGCAGGCCTAAAAACAAATTTACAAGTAAATATTTTGTCCACGAAAATAACCAACACTCATAGTCCTTACACAACGAATCTTTGTTCTCTTTGGATGATGATCATACCATAGGTGATTTCATCATAGAATGATAGGTTTAATTATTCACCGGGCTATGAAATCATTTCACCCTTTGAGCTACCTCTACACTTTTACATAAAGTAGTTATTAATTAGGGGAAAAGGTAACTCAAATGATGGTTATTAGCAAATAATTTTACCATGTTGTAAGTTATGGTCCCTACATCCAGGGGAATTTTACATGTGATTGCATATAGTAAAATGGGCTCCCTTTTTCAACCATACTATAGTTTCTAGTCAACATCATAGAACCAATAAACTACTAAGAAGGTTGGACTTTGAGATCCTATAGCCTTTTGTAGAAAAAAATAATGAACTAAACTTTGATCCTTTACTTAAACCTTTAATTATAGGGGAAAATCAACCATAAAGGAAAACTATAATGAAGGAGTTTGGAAGGCTAGTATTTGGCATTATAATTGCCTATATCTAACTTGGTGAGGCTGCTTGAAAAAATGAATTATGAAATATTCATTTTTCATGTTACCTATCTTCCATGGACTACCTAATGAGACTCAATGTCTTTCATTTGGGACTTACACTCAATAGTCCAAACATTTCCCATCGGTGTACTCATTTAGGGTTAACTTAGAATGACGTGTTTCCCTTACACCCTAAAAGATAGGGTGAAGACATGGCTAATATCAATTCCCCTAGGTTCCTTGATTAATTGGTAGAATGTTTTAACAAGTTAATTGAAAAATTCTATCCCATGAACCATGGGACCTTCATTATAGTTATCCTCTACAACTATAGAACAAATTTTTATATCATGGATTGACATGACAATGTTAATTTATCATTAATAATACTACTGGGGAGCAATGGGAGAAAACACTGCCTTAAAGACTCACAATTTGTTTGAGATATTGTGTGCTAATTCTAAACAAAAGAGCTCCTGAGTGAGAAAATTCGAAGTCTATGAAATAGACTCAAGTACTGAAATTCAAAAGTAGCTTACTTAACTGACCAAGAAAGTTGTACTTCTAACGACACATGCCAAAATAAATAAGGATCAATGTGGTATATGTAGTACTTTGGGACATGGTACTGATACCTATCCTTATCAAGTAGAAGCTAGTGCTAGACTTGAGCAGGTTAATGAGGGGCTATCAACCAAGACAAAGGTATGATCCTAATGCTAATACCTACAATCTTGGATGGATTAATCATCCCAATTTCCCCTAGACTTAGAGCAACCCTTAATTTTTCTAAAGCTCAAACCCACTCGGCTAATAGTTCCATCAATAAATGCTGAAAAATCCTCCTAATAAGCCAAATCTAAAGGACAAATTAAATTCATTCATTGAAAGTTAGTAGAGACAACCATGCATGAACTAAACTAAGGTAAGACTGTGAAAATTTCCATTAAGAAGATGGAAGTATACGTGGAGCAATTAACTGAGCACTTGCAAAAAGTAAGGTATGGAATAACTACAAAGGTTAGAAAATCAACAAAATTCAATAATGAGAGGATATTGGGTTTATGAAAAAATGACAATCCCTCAAGCAACATCTTACTAAAGATGATAAAAATAGTCTTGGATGGGAGGTAGCCCATTAATTTTGCTTTAATTTATTTTTTCATTTTGTAGATAATTAATTTTATTTGTTATTATTTTTATACATTTTGTATGATTATTGTTGTGTGAGTATCAAGTATACAATTTTATTTAATATATAAAAAAGGGGGGTAAATGTGAAAACAAGTGAGAAAAGTAGTTTCAAGTTCATTACGGTGTGCTTTTCTTTGCATTGCAGCATGGGGTAGCGAAATTCAAATGGTCTGAATTTCAAAGGTTTGTGCCATGACATGAATAATCCTTCACCGTGGCCGGTATTCATTTATTGGGCTAAAATACCTTTCCCCACAAGAAATTTCTAACATTCTCTCATTTTATCACTTTTTCTCACACAAAGCTAACTTTCTCTCCCACTAAACACCACAAAGCATTCAAAAATCCTACATTTAATCAATTATTCTTCAAAACCTTTAATAATAACCACTTTCTTAACAATTTCATACCTATCCCACAATAATATTTTCAAAAATCTTCAACAAAATCAAGAATCTTCATCTTCATAGAAGAGTGTGGTTCGTTGTTCTTCAATCCACAACAACACAAGTAAGTTTTTTATAAATTTTTAGAATTTAATTATTTCAATTAAATTTTCTAAAATTTATGAAATAATTGTGATCTTTAAAATTTCCAAAACCCTAATTTGGACAAAGAGAGTTTAGAAAATATATTGGAATATCTATGTTGTTGTATTGAAATTTTTATGAACTCTTGGATTTTAGATTTTATTTATTTTTGAAAATGGGACAAAAAAGAAGTAGGAAATAAAAGAAGGTTTCAACTTCTAGAGATTATGCTAGTTCAAAATTTGCTAGTTATAAGGCAAAAATTCACTTTGAAAAAGCATTTGAAGTTGATAAAGGATTTATAATAGAGAGAGGGATGGAATTTAATGATGGACTTGAGTAGATTATGGATTTCATAGCAAGCCTTGGATAGAAGAAATTTGTTAATAAACCAGAGACTACTATTGAATCCATTATTCAAGAAATCTATATGAATGATCCTGGCGTTGTTGAAAATCAAGTTTTAGTAATTACTTGTTCCAATTGGACCTAATGATATAAATGCTATATACTATATATGAATGTTGGAGAAGGTGAAGTCCATCATTATTTAAATAATATGGATTCGACTACAGTTTTAGAAACCTTAACTATACATGGTATTGAATGGATTTATGCTAGTAATAAATATAAGGGTTTTGAACCAAAGTAATTGGATAAATTTTCTTGTATTTGGCAATACTTTGTGTGTTCAATACTTATGCCCACAAGACATTACATCATTGTTGATTGTGATAGGACTATTTCATAGTATGCAATCGCACCCAAGATGCCTATGGATGTAGGGCCTATAATTCACTAAAAAGAAAATGGTTTGTAAATAGGCACCCTATGGGTTTCTTTTTTTCCCTAGCTAATCACTTCTTTATGGACGAAAGTGAGGGTATCCCATTCAAAAAGTGAAATTTTTATAGAACCTAGTAAATTATTGAACCTAACATATATTGATGAGCTCACTTTTGGTATGAATATTGTTCCAAGAGAAAGAAAAACCATTCATCCATCAAAACTATCTTTGAAAGAACAATTTTATAATTTTGGTTAAAGAATGATCTCTATGGATGAATATCAAGTAGCCTATTTTTCTTAACAAGCTACATTTCTGAATTAACAAAATCATGATCAGGTGGAACAAATAGGTTAATGTATGAAATGAACCAATTATAATTGAGTCATCTCAAGTGCATACAAGCCACTTAGTAACACACTAGTATCGTTATTATTTTATCACTTTTGTACCTCCACAAAGATCACAACATTAACCTAAAGAACGAAGTATGGATGATATGGAAGAGTGTTGGGTATTTTTCAACACACGAACTCGTGCAAGCATACACGGTCACAAGTAATAAAGATTTGTAAGTAAAGTATCGATCCCACGAGGATTTGTTACTATAGTTTGTCGAGTACTAAAATTGTATCTCTCTGATTTTATCCAAAACAATCGTTGGTTAATAAAAAGGTAATAAAAGAAAATAAAAGAAATCTAGGATTGCAATTTTTCACCAAACTAATCCACTCAAATCATATTATTTTCTTTTGATTTATATTTTTTAGTACATTTAATTTGTCAACCGAAAACTTCTTTTTTTATTATTCATACATCTCTTTCGAGCTCCGTATAAACACACCTCGTTAAATTAATTTACTATATCTCTATGAAAATTAAATTTACCGAGATTCATTACGTTCTAAGTTTTCAAATGGCCACACATACAATTAGGGTATATCTCTATCCTTCATCATACATGTCATTCTATTTACGAGCAATACACACACAAATGCCTTTCTCATGTTTATTCATGTGCCACGGATCGTTTTGATAAGATTCGTAAATAATCAAAAAGCATTAAGAACAAAATAGAACGAACAAATCGAACGTCTTATAAATCTATCAAAAATAATTAAAATTAAAGCTTCATAAATTTAGATTAAATGCAACCCTAGAAAAATTAAATTACTTCATAAAATTAAAATAAAAATTACAACAACTACAGAAAATTAAGAAGAAGCAGAAATAAAATTAAAACATAACTTTAAACAAATATTTGGCACACGCAAAACACAACAAAAGCCAAAAATGGCTTCTGCGTGTTTTGCCGTCCAAAACCGAGCAACACACGAAAATTAAACACTACCCAAAACTCCAAAACCTCCCAAAATTTTCATCTTATCTCCTATTTATAGCCAAAAATAATACATCTAAAATATTACATTTTTTATTTTATTTTTTTATAAAAACGCGTAATAATTTGTATCGAAAAACAAAAATTACGCGTATCGATTTTATTAATTAAATCACGCATGAGCCAGGGGCGCCGATTCTGCATTTTTTAAATTCTTTATGCATGCCACGTGTCAGCGTTTGATTCGCTGAAAGGAATTAATGCGGACACGTGGCAGATTCGGATTCGCTTCTGGGGACGTGCGCAGGAGACATCAGAGCACGGGATCAACGGTTACACACGGGCTTGATCCTGTGCTTTCGCGATCACCATAACATGCCACGTATCATCATTTGATTAGCTGACAAATAGACTGGGACACGTGGCAATTTCAGATTCAATGAATGGGTTCAGGTGCACACGTGGCATCTCTTGATTGGAGGAAAATCCGGTTGTATGCAGAGATCAGCGCACGGGATCAGAGGCACGCGAACGTGGGGGACAGCGGCTGGACGCGTCAGACATGTGGGTCCCACATGCACGCCGGCCTGCGCGGTAGGTGGGCCCCACTCGGGCGCCGAGCCGCGTGAAAATTTGAGACCTGCACCCACTCTCTTTGGTCGGGGGTGATATGGACGCGCGAATCTCAGCCGTTTCTTATCTGATCGGACGGTCCACGATTTGCGCGTGTAGATTGGCGCGTAGATTCTTCTCCCCTGCACAAAAAAATTAAACTTTCTTAATTATATTTTGACCCACAAATATATTTCAAATTACATTTTCAACTTTATTTAATTACAGTTAAGCCCTTTGCTAATTTTAAATTAAATTTTTAAACTTTTAATAATTAAAATGAAGCCCAAATTTAATTTAAATTATATTTTCGATTTTTATAAATTGTAATTAAGAACTATATTATTTGAAATTATATTTGTGGACATAAATTTAACATTAAGTACATTTTCGATACAAATTATTTACATTTATTAAAATATAAAAAAACAGTAAATATTAATTTATTAATCGAAAATTAACTAAAAACATCAAGAACATAGCAATTATAATTGATAAAATAGGTGAAAATAACTATATAAAATACAGTTATCAAGGAACATAGTTTTTATTGTTTTTGGATAATGTATTTGTTTTTATTTTATGTTAACTCTGTATTTTTATTTTGTTTTCTTTCATTTGAACATTATTTAGGATTGTTAAATTTTATAACCATATGTTGAAATTTGTGAGAAGTACATCGTTTTCTATCTATGTAATATTTACATTATTGGATACACATGAAATTACATATCAACTCTTTTATAGGATCAGTAAATGGGTAGCTTTTCTATCTATTAATTTTTTATCTTTAATTTACAATTGTTACATTGAGGGAAATGTAAGTTCTACGTTAGGGTAGGAAAAATTTAATTATAAAATTATGCTTAAATGAAATTTTTATATGTTTAGATGTACACTTTTAAATATTTTTTACTTTCTTTGTTTTTTAGGTGCTTTAATTTATTTTCATTATTTTAGGAAATTTTAAAAAATTTAGGATAATTTTAAATTACTTTTTTACAAAATTATCATGTCTTTTAGTAAATTCTAAGCAAATGAAAGCCTTTGCATTGTTAAATTAATTTCAAAAATAGTCCAATGAGTAATGTGATAATTAGTTATTTTTTTTATCATAGTTAGTATTTCATGATTAAATATAAAAATTACAATAAACCTAAAATCAATATTTAGGAATCAAATAGTGGAAAATATCTTGTGAGAATATTTTGAGCCTTTATCTTCCCATTTTGAATGATAATATTTTTTTACTCTTTGAAACACTCTTCTTATAAATTTTAAATTACTAGATGATCTCTATATATCTTTGCATTGAATGTTAGGATTTTTACATCTAATAAAGTATCATATATATATTTTTATTGCTTAAATTTAACTACTTAATTACAAATTGAAAGTATATGCCTTTCTATTCATTCATGCATGTCTTCTTATAAAAAGAGAAATATATAGGGTTATCTAAACCAATAAAAGAAAAAGTCCCAAATTAGCCACTCACTTTATCATAAAAAATGTACAATCATTACATGAGTCATTTCTATAAAAAAGAATATCTCTAAAAAAACAGAGAGAAAAGAAGAAAAAAAGAAAAAAAGAGAGAAAAATCAATAGTATAAATTAAATACTATAACCCAGATATACCATACAAAATTTGCAGAAATGGATAACTACAAAAAAAGGAAACAAATCCCCAAGAACTCATTTGCATTTTCTTCATCTCTTAAATGCATATAACTTGAAATTTTTATTTGATGAATTTGATTGATATATGAAAGTAATATATGATTTATTTATAAAATCCTTTCATTTGATTCCTTTCATGAAATCAATATTATTCACTACTTTGAGTTTTTTCTTTTTTAAACATATGCAAATATTAATTTATTTCTATTCATAAACTCTATTCACATATACCTTTGAATGAGTGTTTGAACTAATTGGATCAGTGTTATTGAGAGTATGCCTTGTAATGTTAGAGTTGAAGTGAATTTGGATTCCTTACACTAAGATTGGGTAAATTTAATATTGATACATTTTTTATTTGAATATGAAAGTGATTTTCATCTAATCATTATAGTAAACTATTAATATTTAGAATATTAAAATAGCTTAAAATAGAGATTTCAATTGTAATCGTTGAAGAAATTAAAAAGCAAGAGAAATTTGTTATCTTTTTACTTTGTTTTAAATTTTATTTGTTTTTTTTTATTTCTTTAATACTTCTAATTTTGATCTTTGTAAGTATCAAATCCAAAAACCCTCACAAGACTTAAATTCGTCCACCAGGGCAACCTCGGGATTTAAAGACTTGTTTCATATGCTAAATACAACTGTGTCAATCTATAGTTTTGCATCAGTATTTGAATATTTGAGTTTCATGTACCTGTATGATATAAAAGTAACATTATTAAAATTCAAAAGCAATAAGGAAATAAAATAAATTTCTTGATCAATTCTTCGTGAATAGGCATAGAAAACATAATATATATATATATATATATGGGGAAAATTAAGAAATATTTCTAAGTTTGAAAATTACAAAATTATATAAATTTAAATCATTATTAGAGTTATTACATACATTGTGAAATAAGTAAAAATGTAATCATAATTAATTTGATAACTTTGTTATTTTTTATAGTATAAAAAAGTCTACATTATAAGGCAAATGAAAAATAAATATAATAAAAATAGATGGGGTCAAACCTGACTAGGTTTGTTTTTCACACCTTGTATTCTCATAACATAAAATAAATTTTTTCTTCCTCATTTCAAACTACATATATGTCTCTTTTTAGGAGTCATGCATGAATGTAAAGAAGGGCTTATACTTTAAGCTTTTTACTTAACTTATTCAGTTTAAGCAATAAATATTTATATATGACAATCTATTAGAAGTAAAAATCTAACATTCAATGCAAAGACATATAAAGATCATCAAACAATTTAACATTTATAAGAAGAGTTTTTAAAAGAGTACAAAAATATCATCACTCAGAATGGGAAGATAATGGCTCAAAATATATTCTCATAAGGTAGTATCCACTATTTGATTCCTAAACACCGATTTTGAGTTCATCATAATTTCAACATTCTATCATGAAATATTAATAATGAAAAAAGCTGACTAATTTCACATTACCTCGTGATATGTTTTTGAAATTAATCTAGCAATGTAAAGACTTAATTACTTTCTTAATCTTAACTAAAAGATATGATAATTTAAAAAAAAGAATTTTGAAATTATCCTAAAAGAATTTCTGATGATTCCATAAAATTAATAATCAGATTGTAATAGCACCTTGATTTTATGAATATTATGCACTAAGGATACAACAATGATAGGACACTACAAGGATTGCAAATTCCTTGGTAAGTCTGTAAAGAACAATGAGGCTAAAAGCTCTCTCATTTGATTAAAAAAATGAAATCTCATAAATGAACCAAGTTCTATTTAAGAGCTACCTAATTAACTATATATACATTCAAAAATAAAACCTTAAAGAAAAGGTCAAAACATTTGAAACAAAAAATTAACTATGCATGCCACGACGCATATTAAATCATGTTTCAGCATGGTCTTAAAAATTGGAAAACTAAATTATCCTGAGAGCTTCATACTGTAGCGTGCTTTAAATTATGCCGCGACATGTAAGCCCATTTTGACATAGCAATATTCCAAATGTGAATTTTTTTTTTGTAATTAATTTTCCCTATTCATTCATCTTTTCAATGAAATTTGAATCACTTCCATTGGATATTGGATGCCAAAGTTATCACCATAAATGTGATAGCTATTTAATGATACTTTCCAAATTAAAATTTTACTTTGATAATTTCTTATGCTCTATACCCAAGCAACCCAACACTTGTAGCATACATCCAAACAAATTATAAATGAGCACATTAAGTGAATCTTTTTAAAATCATCAGCATAATTTGTTATTTTTTTGAAATTTTAGCTTAAAAAGATGAAATTGATCAATACTTGAAGAAATAGATTTGAGGCACTCCATTGCAATGCTCCAAACCAATAAAAAATGACGTAAAAATAACAAAAAAAAGTTATGCATAATAGTGTGTGTCATGGCGTAGAATTATTGTGTTTCACAATGCGATGCTTTTGGAATCAATACAATTGTCCCTAAACCTTCATGGGCCACAACTTGAAAAACATGTGTACAGTAGTGCGAGATGCTTGGACCGTGTAGAAAGCATGTATCAATTATGTGCATGTCATGGCATGGTTTATTGTGTGTTGCAATACCAACCTATTTGAGAATATTTTATGAACCTATAAATAGGACCCCTATTCTATTGCATGAATCATTCCTTATCCATCATCCTTCTCATGCCTTCTTTTCTTTAGTCTTTTTAGCTTTTTTTTATTAGTTTAAATTTTTTCTTTCAATTAAGAGTTGAACAAATTTTAATATATTTAATAGTTGTAGATCCAATTCAATAAAAGTTCAGCATTTCTTTTGGAGATTTTCCAAAAATAATTCAAGAAAACTCTAATGAGGTATATTTATGTATTCTTTTAAGTTATTCTTTATGTGTTATTTTTACATGTTATATTTAACTTTCTAATCATTTATCAAATTGAGCATGTATGATTGAAATTATAATAGGATATTAATAACGTTATTATGCTTATGAAATATTAATTGATAAAATATTTTTACAAAATTAAGTATTATTTTGTATTAAAAAATTTTATAAAGATTATTTCAGAAAATATAGTGATTTCAGAATTTTTGTCATAAACTTAAAATATGAAAGTTAAATTTAAGATTTAATTATCTAAATTTGATTTAGTGTACTACTTTTTTATCAGTGATTTGGTTCACATGTATAGTTGGAGTATAGACGCTATTTCAAATATTTTTATTAAGAATTATTATTGAAAGATATATTGACTATATATGTTTCATAGTAGTTTTAAAATCTGAAAGTTATTTATCAGATAGTTAAATTCTTGAACCTAATTTGAGTACCTTGAATGAAGTTTATATTATCAGGCCCACTTAAGGAATACAATTAAATGGTTTATCAATCTCTTAAAGAAGAAGCATAATTTAATAATAAAATTAATTAATAGACCCTATCTAAAGATTTTAATTAGTTTATTATTGAAAACGAGAAAGATTTTTGTCTTAAGATATTTTCATACAAAAAGAAGAAAATCAATAATCTTAATTCAAATATTTAACAATATATTTAATATTGAGCAAGAATGACCAACTAACTAATACATCTCATATATTCTCCACACCATGATAAATGTCTAAATGCCTCAATATTTATTGAATCAATCTTTATTTTATTGTCATTAGATTAGGATCACAAACCCAAACTTTGTGGAAAAATGTTTAGCTATTATTTTTGGTTTTTAAGAATTTGTTGAATTATTTAAAAACCACATGTTTACTCTTTAGATAGACTTGGGAGTATATTTATCATTTTCTATATGGAAATCATGCACTTGTCAGTAGTTTATAAATTTTACAAAATTTGTATGCACAATATTTTTGTTTAGCATGGCCCTTTGGTGATTCTTTTTAATTCTCATAATTCTTCCTATCCTCGAAAAGATTCTACCTTGAATCTTCACTTTAATGTTGGGGATTTCTTGTGTCTCAAAGGATGATGCATGCTCAAGATTCAATAATATCATGACTGGCCTAATTAAATTTTTTCATCCAAGTATACAAGAAATATAATGCTTGACTCGTATGGTATCAATTGGTTGCTCAACTACGCTAAATAAATCTGTTGAATACTAGGTAAATAAAAATTTAATTTGCACCAAAACATGCCTATTTTCTTTCCTTACTATTCAAGACTCTCTCTGTTATTTGACTTTTTTTTTACCTCTCCTCTTACGCATATCTTTTTGTGCACTCTCTTTCTTTTGAAATTCCCTTTCCCTGTTAAACTCTATTTCTTTCTTTTTTAATTCACTTTCCCTTTCCCTTTCCAAATTCATTTCTTTCTTTCACTCACTCTATCTTTCTAACGTAATTCAATCGCCTTGTTTATCTTTTGTTAATGATAAATCAATTCATCAAGCATAACATCTATTTGAGTAAGGATTCTTTTGTAAAAGCTTTTTTTCAAGTTCGCTTTGAACATGTACATTCGATCCCTCATGTCACCAAACTTTATATTTAGTCACTCGAAGTGTGGTCGAATGTCGTGCATTGTAAATGCCAAATAATAAAAAGTAAAATAAAATTAGTAGTAAAGGAAAGTTTTAATTGCAATAGAACTTGTGTAAGAAATAGCAAAATAAAATCTTGGAACAAAAATCTAATTTCCTTTTTTTTTGGAATAGCAGAATATATATATATATATATTAGACTTTCTTTCTTTTAGATCTTGATGAGTGCTTAAAAAGCACTAAAATTACCATAATTTAATGCACTTTAATTGATTATAGATTTATATTTGTATGATTTTATCATATTTTTATATAAATTTGTCTTTTCAGAATCAAAAATATTTTTTATTATTTTTCAGGTATTTTAGTTCAAAAAAACTTAAAAACTTGAAGAAAAAAATACTGGAGGCAATACATCACAAATATATAGAGATAATAACTGAGGAAAAGTCAAAAGGATGAAAAAATTGGACAAAATGGGTCAAAAAAGCCAAAATCATGCCCAACCGCACCAAGAAACGCGTGCAGTAGCATATTGAGAAACGCATATAGTAGTGTGCCCATCTGCCCCGAGTCTCGCATGCACAGTCGCCCATCGCGCTGATTCCCGCGTGCACCACCACGGTATTCTAAACGAGGATTAGCTTAAAATGTGGTGTTTTCCTTATACTTTGAAAGACAAGGCCAAATATTGGTTGATGTCACTCCGTCCAAGTTCTTTGAGGACCTGGGAAGACGTTTACAATAAATTCATGGGAAAATTCTATTCCCACCAAAAAACATCAGAGTTGAGAGCAAAGATTGCCACTTTCTCTCAAATGGAAGGAAAACCATTCCTTGAATCCTAGGATAGGTTTAAATTATTCCTCACTCAATGCCCCCATCACAGCTTCCCCCTACAGTTGCAGAACCAATTCTTTTATGATGGACTTACACATAAATGCCAGTTCATTGTCTACAATGCCACTAGAGGACCTATGGGTGATAAGACATCTTTAGACACATACAACCTCTTTGAGATGTTGGGTGCAAATTCCCAATAGAAAAGCTCACGAGTGAGAAGAGCTAGAGTTCATATAATGAATTCCAACAATGAAGTTCAATAATAACTTGTTCAATTGACCAAGCAAGTTTCCCTTCTTACTACACAAATCAACACCAATAATGAACATTATGGTTTGGGTAACAACATTGGACATGATACTAAAGCCTGCCAATATTAAAGAGAAACACCAGCTAGACCTAAACATGCTAATGTTTTGGGAGCATATCAACAAAGACCAAGATTCGTCCCCAATTCAAGTACCTACAATCCTGGGTAGAGGAATCATCTCAACTTCTCCTGGAGGTAAAATAACCCTTCTTTCGCCCAAGGCTCAAATCAACTAGGCCAGCAATTCCACTAGCCCATTCTAAGAATCCTTCCCAGTAAACCAACCTTGGAAGACAACCTGAATTCTTTTATTCAAGTCTGCAGAGATAACCAATCTAAAACTAATCAACTGTTTGACTATGTGGAAGCTTCTATCAAAAAGGTGGAGGTCCAAGTGGAACAGTTGGTTTAGCATTTGCAAAAAAACATAGCAAAGACTAACTCAATGGTCAAAGTGAATCAAATAAATTCAATGAAGAGGAGACATTGAGTTTGTCATTCTGAAATCTCCAAGGAACATCTTACTAGAAGACGATAAATTTTAGTCTAGAATGGGAGGTCACCCATTATTGTATTTTCATTTCTTTTAGTTTGTTTTGTTTTGTTTTGTTTTTATTCAAGAATGTGTGTAATAAAATTCAAATGAAATAATAGAGATCCATTTGTTTCAAAAATTGTGTTCATTCTTTAAATTTTGCATTACAAAAAATTATTAAAAAAATAAAAACTTAATTCATCAACTTAATTAACTTATATTTTCAATAAAAATAATTAAAAAAATAATAAATAATAAATAAATAAAATGGGTTCCCTGCATCTTGTGTCTTCTATAAGCCTATACGTTTTGTTAAGTGAGTAATTTTTCTTAGAGAAGCCTACTATTTTTCAATTTAGGAGATAGATACACAAGGGGAGGATGACCAATTTCCACTATAAGTAGCCATGGGAGATGCTGGAGATAGGCAGAAAATGATGAAGAACTATGCAATGCCAATCATTGAAAATGCAACTTCTGGCATACAACTACAAGAGGTTGCAAGGAACTATGAGTTGAAAAAGATTCATTATTATTTGTTTCATTCCTTTTACGGTATCCCTAATGAAGACCCTTTGCATTTCATTAGAGAATTCGTGATCTATGCTATTGTTCAAACCTTTCCACTGTGGAGAATTGATGAAGACCGGCTTAGGATGAGGTGTTTTCCTTACACCCTTAAGGATAAAGCTTGGTCATGGTTCATTACTCTACAATTGGGTTCTTTAACAACTTGGGAGGTAGTCTATGAAAAATTTATGTTAGTTCTATTCCCATCAAAAGACTATTGATCTAAGAATGAAGGTAGCAACGTTTCTCAAATGAATGAAGAGCCCTTTCATGAAGCTTGGGAATGATTCAAACTTCTTTTCATTCATTCTCCTTATCATAGCTTTCCATTAACAGTATAGAACCAATTCTTTTATGATGGATTAACATTGCAGAGTCAATATATGGTTGATAATGCTGCTGGAGGAGCTGTGAGAGAAAAGGTCGTAGAGGAAACCTATAGTCTCTATGAGCTGTTGGGTTCTAATTTCCAACAAAGAAGCACTAGGAGAAGAAGAGTAGGAGTCAAAAAAGTTGGCTCTAGTAATGAAATGACCTTGAAACTTGCTGAATTGACTAAGCAAGTACAACTTCTCACTACCCACCAAATGCCAAATCAAGAGGTGAGTGAAATGTGTTATTCAATTGGGCATGATGCTTGTAATTTTTCATATACTTGTGACTCTAGTGTTTATGCCATAGAGGAATTCATTTCCTTTCAAAGGTATCATCCAAACACCAATAATAACCCTAACCATCATTGGATACCAAACAATTACCAAGCCTAACCTAATGTCAAACACTAAGGCCATATAAAAACCACCCTTACCCACAAAATCAATCTTTTAAGCCAACCTTAGAGGATAGCTTGAATGCTTTTATTCAAGTTATTCATGACAACCAATTGATGAATAATCAAAGGTTGAGCACTGTGGAGGCTTCGGTTAAAAGGATTGAAACTAAAGTTGGGCAGCTAGCAGAACAAATGCAAAGGCAAGAACCAGGAAAGTTGCCCAGTCAACCCAAACAAGCGAAGGATGTAAGAACCCTTCGAAGTGGTAAGGTAGTCAATAATAGTTTACCTGAAATCTCTAAAGATCTACCTTGTAGTTTAGGTAACAAAAAGGTGAAATTCTAGTTTCACAAAAAGAAGAGACAAGTGCTAAACTTGATAAACCTTTAAAAAAACTCATTGGGGAGTCATCTGATATCCCCAAAATTCAAAAGACAACAAAACCACACCAGCTATAAGTACCTTTTCCACACCGACTGAAAGAATCCAAACAAGATAATCAATTCTATGATATTTTAATATGCTTTCTAAAGTAAATATCAATTTACCATGATTAGAAGTAATCATGAATATGCCCTCCTATGCTAAGTTTTTCAAAGAGTTAAACACTAAGAAAAGGATATATGAACTTAATGAACGAGTAGTAGTATCATAAATTTCTAATCCTGTACTTCAGCACCGACTTCCTCCCAAGGTGAAAAACCTTGGAAGTTTTATCATAAACATAGCTATAGGGGATAGGAAAGTCGCTAAAGCAATGCTTGATTTAGGTGCTAGTATAAGCTTGATGCCCTACTCTATATTCTTACAACTTGATTTAGGAGATTTAAAACCCACAACTATGTCCATTCAACTTATAGATAAATCTCTTAAGTATCCAAAGGGAATAGTTGAGGATGTGCTGATACAAGTAGATAAACTGATAATACCTATTGACTTTATGGTTCTTGATATGCAAGAAAATATAGCCTTGGATAGATAGTACACATTACTGCTTGGTAGACCATTTATGGAAACTACCAAGACTATTATTGATGTTCGGGATGGAAATTTGTCAATGATAGTCTTAGGAAAGATTGTACATTTAAAAGTTTTTGATTCTTCATCTTTTCCTTCTATTTTTACCATCGATGAAATATTCGATGTTAACGCTTTGGATAATCTTGTCCAAATCACCTTTTTCCAAACCAGAATAGAAGACAAGCTTGAAACTATTCTTACACTTGAAGAGGTTGAAGAAGATTTAGATGAGAAAACTAAAAGGGTACCTTGAACAACTAGATAGTGATGAAATAAGGACAAAATCTAGTACTCTTAAATCTACACCGTTCCCCATCTAGTAAAGAGGTCAATCTACCTGAACTTGAACTTCAAGACTTACCTAAGCCCTTAAAATATATGTTTTTGGGAGAAGGAGAAACTTATTCAGCGATAATTTCCTCAACATTGACCAAATCCCAAGAAAAGGAACTTATAAACATGCTTAAGAAGTTTAAGAAAGCCATAGGTTGGAGTATCGGGGATATAAGAGGTATTATTCCTACCATGTGTATGCATAAGATCAACTTGGAGGATGGTGCTAAACCCATACGAGAGGCCCAAAGAAGACTAAACCCAAACATACAAGAGGTAGTTAAGAAAGAAATCCTTAAATTGTTAGAAAAGGAATTATCTACCCTATTGTCGATAGTAAATGGGTTAGTCCAGTGCATATGGTACCTAAGAAATCTAGGATAATGGTTGTTAAGAATGACAAAAGTGAATTAGTGCCCACTAGAATAATCATTGGTTGGAAGATGTGTATAGATTTTAGGAAATTGAATTTATATACTAAAAAAGATCACTTTTCTCTTCCATTCATTAATCAAATATTGGAAAGATTAGTTGGGCACAAATTTTACTATTTTCTAGATGGATTGTCCAGATATTATCAAGTACCCATAGTAATAGAAGATCAGGAAAATACCACATTTACATGTCTTTTTGGGACATTTTCTTTTCGAAGAATTCCATTTGGGTTATGCAATGCTCCTGCCACTTTCCAGAGATGTATGATGTCTATTTTCTTGAACATGGTGGAAAAATATATTGAGGTTTTCATGGATGATTTCTCTATCTTTGGAAACTCATTTGAGGATTGCTTACATAAATTGAATTTGGTTTTAGAAAGATGCACTAAATGCAATCTAACCCTTAATTGGGAGAAAAGTCATTTTATGGTTCAATAAGGGATAGTGTTAGGACATATCATTTCAAACAAAGGTATTGAAGTTGATAAGGAAAAAGTTGAACTTATTTCAAAATTACCTCCCTTTACATTTGTTAAAGGCATAAGAAGCTTCTTAGGACATGTAGGATTTTACAGATGATTTATTAAATATTTCTCTAAAACAAGTCATCTCTTATGTAACCTGTTATCAAAAGATGTTTACATTGATTTCAACGATGACTACCTTATTGCCTTTAATATCTTGAAAGAGAAACTAACATCTACCCCTATTATTTTGGCACCAAACTAGTCTTTACCCTTTGAAGTAATGTGTAATGTGTCTGATTATACTATCGGAGCAGTCTTGGGACAGAGGGTGGATAAGTGTTTGCATGTCATCTACTATGCTAGAAAAATGCTCAATGATGCCTAGATGAATTATACCACCATTGAAAAAGGAATTATTGGCTATATTGTTTTCTTTAGACAAATTCATATCTTATTTAGTAGGATCTAAAGTGATTTTGCATTCTAATCATGTTGTTTTAAGATGCCTATTAAGTAAACCTAATGCCAAGCCAAGATTAATTATATGGGTCTTACTCTTACAAGAATTTGACCTAGAAATCAAGGATAAGAAAGGCAACAAAAACTTAGTAGCTGACCACTTATCTAGGTTGATTTTTGACTTCAATTCTCTTAAGGTGAGAGTAATGAAGATATAGTTGAAACCTTTCCTGAGGAACATTTATTTTCAATAGGTCCAAACCCATGATATCTTGATATTGTAAACTATCTTACCACTAGTATTTTGAGACCTAACACTTCGTATCAGGACAAGAAAAGGTTCTTTAAAACTATCAAGGATTATTTCTGGGATGACCCTTATTTATACAAGATTGGTCAAGATCAAGTCATTTAGAGATGTGTACTTGAAGAAGAACATAAGAGCATTCTAAATTTTTGTCATGAACTTCATTGTGGGAGCCATTTTGGTGGTGAAATGATAGCCCATAAAATATTACAGTCTGGATTCTTTTGGCCCACTCTTTTTAAAGATGCCCATATGTTTTGTGCACAATGTGATAGATGTCAAAGAACAGGTAACATAAGCAAAAGAGATTAAATGCCTTTGACATCTAATTTAGTTATTGAACTCTTTGATGTGTGATGGATTGACTTAATGGGTCCTTTTCCCCCATCCAATGGTTTTCAATATATTTTGGTTGTTGTGGATTATGCATCCAAATGGGTAAAAGTGGTCCCCACTAAAACCAATGATGCTAATGTTGTTGTAAACTTCTTGAAGGATTCAATATTTTGTAGGTTCGGAATGTCTAGAGTTATAATAAGTGATAGAGGTAGCCATTTTTGTAACAAAATCTTTGATGGAGTATTGAAAAAGTACAACATCACACATAGAGTAGCTACTCCATATCATCCTCAAACTTTCAGTTTAGTGGAAGCAAGTAATAGGCAAATTAAGGGAATTTTGGAATGCACTCTGCGTCCTTCAAGAAAGGACTGGGAAATCAAGTTGAATGATGCCTTATGGGCATACTACACAGCTTACAAAACTCCCATTGGGATGAGACCTTACCAGTTAATCTTTGGGAAAGCATGCCACCTTCTTGTTGAACTTGAACACAAGGCTTATTGGGAAATTAAAGAGCTGAACATGGATTTAGATAAAGTAGGAGAAAAAATGTTGCTCCATCTTAATGAGTTGAAAGAGATTAGGGATGAGGCCTATGAAAATGCAAAATTATACAAAGAACATACTAAACACTATCATGACAAGAGGCTAGTTCCTAAGTCATTTCTTCCTGGAATGAAAGTTCTTTTATTTAACTCTTGTTTGAGATTTTTTTCAAGAAAATTGAGATCAAGATGGGATGGACCTTACACAATTGTCCAAGTTTTTTTCACATGGAGCGATAGAGTTGTTGAATCCAAAGACAAATGACTTTCATAGTTAATGGGCACCGTGTAAAGTCTTATTTAGGAGGAGAAAACAACATGGCTGATGTTGATTCCATACTAATAAATTGATCCTTAGCACTATGATGATGCGTCTTGCTAAGACGTTAAACTAAGTGCTAGATGGGAGGTGACCCATCCTTCTAAGTAAATTTCTTTTATTTTTTTAATTGCATGTGAATAATTTTAGAATTGTTAAAACTAAAAATATTTGTTAAGATGTTAGAAGTTCATAGTGATCTGTCTGTGTGTACTTTAATGATGAATATGATGGATGTACCTACATTTCTCCATCACTACTTCATATTCTTAGGAAATAGGTAACTTTTCTTCTCTTTTCTCTTTATCTTTACTTTACAACTGTTACATTGAGGACAATGTAAGCTGTAAGTTAGGGGTGGTGAAAAGTTACCATGCTTAATTTCAAAAATTTTAACAATTTTAAAATTTTTATGTTCACATTTTCATTTTTGTTTTGTTTGATTTTATTTTCTTTATATGATTTAGTAATTTGTAAAATTTTAGGATTAGTTTTAAAAAATTTCTTACAAAAATTTATCATTTCTTTAAATCAAATTTAAGTAAATAGTTAAGTCTTTTGCATTGTTAGATTAATTTTTAAAAACATATCATGGAGTATTTGGTAATTAGTTAGTTTTTGTCATGACTAGTATTTCTTGATAAGGTATGGAAATTATATTAAACCCAAAATTGGTGTTTAGGCATCAAATAGTGGAGACTACCCTTGTAAGATATAATTTGAGCCTAATTTGTTTTATTCTAAGTAAAATATATTTTTTCTACTCCAAACACATTTCTTATTTCTTCGAATTATTAGATGATCTTTATAGGACTTACCATTGAATGTCTAGATTTTTACATCTTAATGAAGTGTTATATATTTATTTTTCATTTGTTTAGATTAAATGATTTAAGTAGAAATTGATAGTATATGTCTTTCTTCATTCATGCATGACTTTTATTAAAATGGAGATATATCTAGGGTTACCTATACAAATACAAACATAAAAGCAAATATTAACCACTCACCTTATCATATAAAAAATGTAGAGTCTGTACATAGGTCCACTCTCTAAAAAATTGTATTCTCTTATAAAAAAGAAGAATATAAGAGAAAGAAAAAAAATAGGAAGAAAGAGAGAAAAGAAAAATAAATAGTATAATCTATATACTGCGACCTAAAAAGCCTAAACAGTTGTGAGAAATGGTTTAATTCAAAAGAAAATATAGGCAGTAATTCCCTAAGAAGTCATTGCATTTTCTTACATTTTCTAAAAGGTATATTACTTGATATTTTTATTTGTTGAATTTGATTAATGCATGAAAGTATTGTATAATATTTTCTAAATCTTTACATTTGATTCCTTTCATGAGATCAACGTTAAAATAACACTTTGAGTCTTTCTTATTTAGACATATGCGAACAAATTAGTTCATTTCTATACATAAACTCTTTCACATATAAATTATTATGAGTGTTTGAACCCATAGGATTCAGTGTTTTTGAGAGTATTGACTTGAAAGAAATAGAGTCAAAACGAATTCGGATTCCGGACACTAAGTTTGGGTAAAATTAAATTGATACATTTTTATATGGAATATGAAAATGATTTTCAACTAATTATTATAATAAATCATGAATGTTTAGGAAGTTGAAATAATCTATGCTTAAGATTTTAATTGTGAAGTTTAAAAGAGATTATAAGCATGATATATTTTTGTTTTTCACTTCTTTATTTTATTTTAGACTTTTTAATTTATTTTAAATTTTAGTCAACGTCTCATTTTTTATTGTTAATGTTTATGGGTATCATTACTGAAAACCCTCACGAGACTTAAACTCGTCCACTAGGGCAACCTAAGGGTTTAATGGCTTATTGTATACGCTAAATGCAACCGTGTCAATCCATGGAAGTGATTTAGGATAGTTTAATTTTTAATTTTTAGTTTTTATCGCTTCTTTTGCTAAAGGACTAGCAAGAAGTTGGTTGGGGGTTGTGATGAGTGCATAAAAACCACTAAAATTACCATGATTTAATGTACTTTAATTGATTAAATAGATTTATATTTATATGATTTTATCATATTTTTATATAAATTTATCTTTTCAGAATTACATGTTATTTTTTATTGTTTTTCAAGTATTTCAGTTCAAAAATAACTTAAACACTCGAATAAATAAAATACTGAAGGTAATGCATCACAAATATATTGAGAAAATAAATGAGGAAAAGTCAAAAAATGGAAAAATTAGACAAAATGGGTCAAAAATCTAAAAAAGGCCAAAATCACACGCGTACCATCTGATCCACGCCGCATAGCATCACGCCCACATGTACCATGCTACGTGTGCACCTACACACTCCTCACAATGTCCTACACGCACCAATGGCCTGTCTACCACATCGATAGACCGTTTGGTGAGATTTTCACGCCCTATACTCACGCCAACCTATCCAAAAGTGCCCAAATTCAAATTTTGAATTTTTTTCCCCTTTTTTGCCTTTTCCCCATCTATAAAAGGACCATCTTCCCCCATTCCAAACCACACAAAATTTGCTGAGCTCTTTCTCTCTCTAAAAAGTTTTCTCTTTTTTTTTATTTAATTTTAGTTTTTATTTTTAAAGTTCTTATCTTTTTGAGAGGAACTAGTTAAGTTTTTATAAATTTTTATTTTTTGATTCAATAAGCAGATATGCACATCCATTTGGAGGTTTTTCAGTAAGAGAATAAACATAAAAATGTTGTAAATATGATATAATTATAATGTTGTTATGCTTGTAAAATATTAAATAGGTAAAAAATTTTTATAAAATAAATTGATTTTGTTTTTATTCAAGATTTTATATCAAGGATGTTAGAGAGAAATACATTATTTTTCATTACAAACTTAAATTTGAAAATTAGATTTTAAGGTTTAATTATTCGATCTAATTTAGAGTAGTGTTCTTTTATTTGTTGGTATAATAGCCCGGTTGTTAGAGTGAAACTCTATTTATAATTTTTTTATAAGAACTATTATTCGAAAATGTATTAACGACATAGTTTTCACTATTAGTTTTAAAACTTGAATGTTAGTAATTGTAAAATTATATTCTTAGGTTTAATTTTGACACCTTGAATTATTTGACTCTACCTAAAGCTATGATTAGATGGTTTGCTATTTTCTTAGAAATAAAGCGAAAATTTAATATTTAATTAATTAATAGACACCGCCTAAGGACACTTTCATACCAAAAAGATAAAATCAATAAATATTAATTTATATATTTGATAACCTAAATAATACGAGCAAGCATAATTAAATTAATTATTATATCATTAAATATTCCACTGTTATGAATGATAAAATTTGCATTATTTTTTATTGAATTTATATCTATGTTTATATTTATTTTTATGTTATTAGATTAGGAAACAAACAAACCAAAATATTGTGACAAGATGTTTAGAATTTAATTTTGTTTTTAAGATTTTGAATAATAAATTAAAAACCACATAAATTATTTTCTTAGATCGACCTTGGGAGTATACTTATCATTTTCTATAAAATGATTCGTGCACTTGCGAGATTTTTACGAATAATAAAACCACAAAAGAGAATTTCGCAATATTGGTATTTGTAATGCTGGTCTTGCAATTCATTCATCTATTAGATCTATACACTTTTTTAATAGTCATACCCCTTTTCATCTTCTTCTTTTTTGACTCAATTCAACAATCAAGAAAACAAAACTAAAAAGTAACCCAAAAAAGACAAAAAACTCACACAAATTTAAAAAAAATCAATAACACAAAAAATGAATGAAAATAAATAAAGATAGGAATATGAAATTAGAACATAGGGTATTGATAAAAACAATGTGACCCTGTGAACTCAAACCTTGAAACCCAAAGACATGAAAATATTTGAAAACTAATTAAAAAAACTAATCAACATTTGAATAGGTCAAAAATATTGTGCGTGCCATAGTGCATATTGAATCATGCAACATAATGGTCTAAAAAACTAAAAAACTAAATTATTCTGATTGCTTCATGCTGCAACATGCATTAAATCATGCCGCAATTCACCTTCAATTTCCTAAATCAAAATTTTCACAAATATCTAGTCACAACTTATGAGCGCATTTTGATGAAGTAATATTTTGATTTTGAAAATTTGTATTTTCGTAATTAATATGCCATACTCAGCTTTATAATGCAATTTGAATCACCTATATCAGATATTGGATTTTAGAGATATTGCCATGAATGTGGCAACTGCTCAATATTATTAATACTTTTCAAATTATAATTTCATTTTGATAATTTCTTGTGCTCCACACCCAAGAAATCTAACACATGTAGCATGTATCCAAACAACTTTTAAATGAGTCCATTAAGTGACTCTTTAAATAATAGGCTCTATTGGAACACGACTCTTTGTTAATGCTCCTTGATTTTCTTTAAATATAGTAACAAAATATCATTACTAAAACCAAATTGTATATTATGTGTTTATAAAATTAATAAGTATTTTTAAGATTTATTTAAAATATTATAATAAAAATGTGTTATTATAAATAAATATAATTCTCTATTAAATTCACGAATGTAAAATTTTATGGCAATATATGTTTTAATGACTAGTGGATGTATATTCGTGACTTTTATTTTGCTAATTTAAAAGACGTTAAGATGTTGGAAAAATATTAAGTAATATGCTTAACTGTTGTCTTTAGTAAAGTGGTGAAATTTTATCATTTTTAAGAAAACACATTGGTTCAAATTTCTCACTCTCAAATATTCGTTTAGTGAAAAAATGATTAACAATAATTATTTTTCATTTTGTAAAAGAAGACAAAGGAAAGAAAGAATATGATTAGCTCAAAAAACATAAATATAATTTGGATTTTGGACAAATTAATTTTTTTTCTAACAACATCCCCAACATCAGATGCATTGCATAACAAAATCACATAGGTTTCAAACTCGTAATTGTTATTTGGTATATAATAAGTGTCGGGTGTAAAATAGTTCATGCCATGTGTAGCAATATAATAGGTCTCAGTCAACAAGTAACTGACAAGCTAGCGCACTCAACGCCGAGTCAGTAGATCAACATCAATATCATATAAACATCCTATAGGATATATATGACCATCATTTAATTTTTTTAATTATCCGACAATGAGATAATTAAGTAGATAAAGCTCCAATATTAAAATAGGTATATCACTATGGATAAGAATGCTTCGTAGGTATATTTTCTCCTATATATATTCAATACTGCTCACCATTAAACTTCTTAATTTTAGGTAACTAGAGATAACTTCTTATAACTAAAGACACTAAGATCTATGCTCTCTCTCAAATATCTCTCTATATCCCTCTGCATGAAGAAGAGAAACTAGTCTAATCATCCTTCTCACTACTTGAACTTACTTAAACACTGAAGAGTCAAAAGCCACCACGTCCTATGGTAGTCCAAGGTGATAACATTGTGTTCACTATTATTAGTTCCATTGGAAGAAGAGGTGCATCCAATATTTGGTGTTGACAAAAATTAGTATTAACATTTGTCACTATTTGTGAAATTATTATGCACAACTAGTTGAATTACAGCTAGAGAGAAAATTATTTTATAGTGCCATCTCATATTCTAAAATAGGTAAACTATGAATAAAAGACCCTAAAAATTAAAAAGAAAGCTGATCCATAAGTAGTTCTTTCTATGGGGCCTTTAAAGGCCACACTATTTTTCCTTTAAAGATGAAGCAACCTTTTGACTCAGATAACCAAGCTTGTACAAGGGATAATAAGGCCCTACCTCATGTCCAAAAATTTAGGCAATAACTTGTTTAGGTTGCCAACCTTGCATTGCCATGATTATAGTGGGTTTGATCAGAGCACTCGCAAAGGACATGAATGGAAGTTGGTCTAAACACAATGAAGAATGTACTCTATACTATCTTGGAAAGCCTGTAGAGGCTACAAGCCTTAGAACTAGAAGACATCCCAAGGACATCTTCTAATGCCCATAGTACACTAGATCAAATCCACAACCATTCAACCTCAAATCATAGATGCGAATTTCCCTCATAAGGTTTAAGCCCGGGGGTCAGACATATAATGAATACCACCAAATAGTGGCTCCATTTTTCACACCTTTAGAGAGTGAGGCATTTATGATTGCTGGGCATGAAATCCTAATAAGTTGGCCATGATGGTTCAATTCAAAAGGGAGCCACGTTCACCTTTTTTGTTTGACCAATTATCCTCTATTTGAATCTATAAATCTATGAATCACCTAAAACTTTTGAGACCACCATCGAAAAGATAACATCCTAGTAGAGCCCGTATGTGCCACCATGCACCATCAGTACGAGTGGGCACCAGATAGAAAAATAGTCACATAGAATATGGTCCAAGCTTGTTTGATTTTTGCAAGACAATGATATAATCCTATTCAATGTTGGTTGACCCACTCTTTGACCAGTTCTTGGGGAAGTAAAATCGATTCTAAAATCATCTTTATGAGATGATTCCAATGGATATATATTCAACATTTTCTGATATACATAGAAAAGCAAATGTACAAAAATGTATGTTTGGAGAGATTATTCACCCATCAAATTTAGTAAAATTTCTGGGGAAATGATTACCCACTGTTCCATTCATCTATTTCATCCAAATAATATTTGAAAAAAAATATTATCTTCTCTTTTGATTTTCATCGTTAAAGTGTTCTTAAAGAGTGACTGATCATTCTTCAAAAAGGAATGAAATATTGAACTAGTTTAAACACCCAAAATGATGAAAATAGCATTCCATGACATCTTGGAAATGCCTCCAAGAGCCCCTAATCCACTTTTCTTTAAAGAGAATGTCTACATAGTATCTTCCAATGCCTATATTGAAAAGGATTTGACCCATACATGAATGAAGTTTGACAAATCACATTTCCTACCAAGATGGAAAGCAAACCTTATGGCCTGCCAAAGAGTGTTCACCCATAAAGTATAAAGTCATATATCTATAGATGCCCTGGAAATATCTAACCATCCATCTTGGATAGATTGGGACCACCTCTAGCAATTTCTATCCATCATGGTCCATATGACCATCTTGAGGCCTACATGTAGGGACACTCTATGTTAACTATGTGGCCCTCAGTGGCTAATTGTTGCCCAATAAATCATCACCTATGATTACTAAAAAACCTTTGAAGTACATGGAAAACTTCAAGGCATGGTACCATGTGTCCACCTTCACATCATGAATAGCACATTTCAGACTATTTTGCAGTGCCTCTATAGCCCATAAGATCTGTAACCATTTTTTTGTCAATAAGGAATCGTTGTGGCATCCTCTAATACCCTAAGAAAGGAATCGTTGTGGCATCCTCTAATACCCTAAGAACCATAGTGCCCAATCACTTGTTATATAGTCTAGACCGCTACATCACATGGTATGTGGTCTATATTGATGCTCTAAAGTCCACAATCTCACCAATATATGAGACCACGGTTACATTCAAAGATAAAACTACATGTAAAGAATTGCATGGGTCACATGCAAGAACATACGTGATATGTTTGGAACATGCATGGAAAGAAATAAATTGTGCAACCTAAAACTATACCCTACCAAAATATTTGGTTTTGAGGTGTCTAACTAGCAAATATCATTCAAGGATATACACCTCCACATTAATTATATCAAAATGGGTTTTGTGAGAATGTCCTAGAGTGCAATCCAGAAATCCACCCAAGTCCAATATGAGAACACTTGGTGAGATTAGCATAATTAACCAAGTTTGGACACAGACTCGATAAAGTAACACATCATATCCAACTAAAGAACAAAATATATGTCCACTCACAAATCAAAGGTCTATAACAATGTTCCAGCACCACTAAGATTACATAAGTTCACATGATACCCAAGTGGCACACACCAAAGAGGTGAGCATAGGCCAAGAAGGCCCTACAATAGGGTTTCAAAAATTCCATTCCTATATATGGATGTGGGCTCCTATCCCTACATATCATCTCTATCAAAAGCTTGAGAGACAATAATTGTCTTGAAAGAGTAAAAAAAGGCATAAGATGCCACTCATAAGGAGCCAACAAAGGACTGAAACAATACCTTACTATGATAAAAGGATAGAAAGTGCTTCACTTACATCTTTATTCTAATAAAAATTGTGTTGTACATATGTAGGTTATGCTTGTTTACACTCAAGGAATTGGACAAGGACTGGGATGTCTAAATGGTAAAAGGACTAAAATGTTTAGACTATAAAATTTCAAATGCCAACATCCTCTCATTTAGAAGTTGCTACAACTTCTACACCCTACCTCTACGAGCCCTGAATGACCTACGAAAAGGTAGAAACTATGCTTCGGGTTTAGGAGTGACTACAAATTTTGCACCTACCTCAACAAGCCTTAACTAACATTTGAAAAGGCAACAACTATATCCCAGGTTTAGGAGTTACTAAAACTTCTGCATCCCACCTCTACAGGCTCTAATTGACCTTTGAAAAGGTAGGAACTATATCGTGGGTCCAAAAGTTTTTAAGACTTTTGCACCCATATCTATAGGCCCTCACTGACCTTTGAAAAGACATAAACTATTCCATGGGGGTAGGAGTTACTAAAACTTTAGTACCCTACCTCTACGGGCATTGAGTGACCTTTGAAAAGGAAGAAACTACACCCTAGGTTTAGGAGTTGCTACAACTTCTGTACCCCAAATCTATGGATCCTTACTAACCTTTGAGAAGGTAGCAACTATTCCATAAGTTCAGGAGTTACTATAACTTTTGTACCCCACCTTTATGAGCCCTAACTGACCTTTAAAAATGTAGCAACTTTGTTGGAAATTTAGGAGATGTTACAACTTTTGTACCTCACCTCTACTAGCTCTGATTGACCTTTGAGTTGGTAGAAACGATGCCTCTAGTTTAAGAGTTGCTATAACATTTGCTCCCTACCTATACAAACCCTAACTGACCTTTGAAAAGGTAGCAACTACACTCAAGGTTTAGGAATTATTCCAACTATTCTACCTCACCTATATTGGCCCTAACTCAACTTTAAAAAGGCATCAACGACATCTCAAGGCTTGGAATTGTTGCAACTTCTATGCCTCATCCATCCATACTCATATTTACTCATGTTAGGGACCCTCAATCTCCAACTCTAGACATTGATAAAATTGCAAGGCATAAATATACTACAATGAAACTCATGATAGGATGGAATTATTTACCAAATGCTTGGATTACTTGATTAACTCAAGAGCATAAAGTAAGGGGGTTGGTATACCAGGAACACCATGGTTTAAACAAACCATCCTTACTTATAAAAAATGAAAACAGATGACACGAAAGTGACAAAGTCTAGGCATAAGCCCATTGGGTACACGATCGAGTTGAAAATGACTAGACTAGCTAATAGACATATGAAAAAATGGACAAATATAAACCACCAAAATGGCATATAGCTAGACATGGCACAAGTGTCCCGATATGGCATATATGGCTTGATATGGTACACTTGCATAGACCTATAGCTATCTGAATCACTCTGGACCTACTCTCTAACAAGTACATACCATCGCATAAAAACACTATGGACCAAAGATACTAATAAGAGAGATGTTCAAAGAGGACCCCTCACCTCAAATATATGAGATAAATGATAGACCTTGCAAAAAATTCATTACTATAAGAACAAAACAAGTATAGAATCATGAGTTCATGATTCAAAAGTACAGATTTTGTAAAGCATTGTGGCATATATATAGGTCTAAAAGGTCCATATAAAGACTTGAACTGTAACATTATTATCCAAGCATGTGGTAGGTCGCTAGGTCTTCAAAACATTACTGGGCATGTCATAGTTCGCAAGTTCCGTGAACTTTGAAAATATGGAATAATGAATGATCCCAAAGAGGCCATAGTGGAAGCACCCAATGATGTACTTCTGTATGTCATCCCTTGTAGGATACATTCCTAAAGTGTTCAACCATATGTCTATATTCTAGATAAATTTTGGGCCAAGTCAAGCACATAATTTATTAAGTAGACTAGTATATTAGTCCTACCAGAAAATTGAGGCAATAAAGATATGATCTCACCCTACTTGGACTCCTTAAAAAAGTTCATACCTTTGTATGGCCATGCCACTTCACTCCAAAAAGGGACAAAAGTGCAACAGTTAGAAAAAATAATTATGATAATGAAAAGCCTAATTGTTAAAAAAAGTAAGATAACTATAAGAGTAGTATTAGAATCCCCAAACTTATGTACCCCCTAGAAAGAGGTGGTCATGTCATTGATAGATCCTATAAAGATTATAGAATAGTTATCACAAATAGAATCATGTTGTTGGAATTTTTTGGGTCTATTACTAGACTCGTTACCTACCTAGCCACTAATGCATGGAACCAAGCCATCCATACCATGGTCCAAGACTCCATAAGTGGTCAAACCATGGCCAAACACTCCAAGAGTGGTCAAACTATGGCTGGATACACCATTAGTGGTTCGCCTTCGTTGAAGTTTTAAATGTAGTTTTATCATAGGAAAACACATCACGAAAAGTCAGACATGGATTCCCTACTCCTCCGTTGGGCATCCACTATGTGGCCATATCATGGGACCCATACTAGTATATGCTTGTTCATCCCATGATGGCCAAGTTTGATCGTGCTCATCGATTATTGGATCCTTTTATGCTCTTGTGCAGCTCGTTAGCTCACAAGTTCACAACTTCCAATTCATGTCTTCCATCCAAATTTGAGAAAGTGAACCCATTGAGTGGTGGTTTTAATGTCGATGTCACTCCCTAAACAAGAGTCCAATTGAGAATCTACAAAAACCACTAAAAACATGACATCTTCGTGGACATTTTGAGTGCTTGGTAAAAATAATAAATTCATCATACAAAAAATTTAATGACCATGTAAAAGTGGACTCAATAAAACTAATAAGATTCTAGAAAGTCATGAACCCAACTGATGAATGAATGGAAAATAGACCTCCTAACCCATGTATCCAGGCCTATCAAGCCTAAGAAGAAAATGTTAGGTGTACAATAGTTCATGCCATGTTAGGAAATATATGAGGTCTTAGTGCGAAAGTAACTCGTAGGCCAACCCAGTCAGTGTTAAGTGATGTGCAAATTTTTTTATTTTTACCTCACAAATGCACAAATCACTTTGTAAAAAGCATTAAGTATATTTCTAATGTCAGTCTAAAGGGGAACTATGTGGATTTAAATAATTCAATTAAATCCTTAAAAACAAATATGAAAAATAAATATAAACATTCTGTTAATAACTAGGCAGATCAAAATTAAAACTCAATGAAGAATTTACAAGAATTATTAGTTAGTTAACTATGTTTTCCCAAAATCAATTATATATTAATGATATAAATGAATTTTATAGACTTTGTTTTGTATAAAAATATCCTTAGGCGAGGATCAATCTTTTTGTTAATAAAACCAATTAATATCCTTAGGTAGGGATCACCAACTCGTTAAATTAAATATGTTCTATTTCTAAGTAAATAATAAATCATCTAAATAATTGTTTTAGGAAGAGCACGTAATTTAGACCCTTATTCAAGGTGTCAAAATTATATCATAAAACTTAACTTTAAAATTTTAAATCTATTACAAAAAATATGTCGTCATTATATTTTTAGTAATAAATTATGTGGAAATCTTGAACAAAAAAATAAAATCAATTTATTTTATAAAACATTTGACCTAAATTAATATTTCACAAACATGACAATATGACTAATATCCCATAATAATATTCAACCACACATGCTCAAATTTAATGAATGATTAGTAAATTAAAAATAACATTTAGAAGGATATATAAAATTAAATCTGTAAATAATAGAATACAATTTAAATTAATACCTCAATATATTATCCATTATATAGATAACTTTTGAAATGATCAGTGATTTGGAAAACCTCTAAAAGATTTTCATATACTCTTATTAAATCAAAACTACTACTACAAAAATAAAGAAATAAACTCTTTAACTACAAATTTCTATCTGATATATGTTTTTGACCAATGATTCTAGTATATGAAAACAAGAAAAATGAGGCTTTATTTATAGCTAATTTTTTTTTAGAAAAGTGGATCATGAGGGATTAATCATCATGCACCATGGCCCAAGTTTATCCATGCTGCGGCTCGTATTACATTTTAGTTTGCTTGATTTCAAACAGATAGGATCGCATCGCAGCCCAAGTATTCCTCGTTGTGGCCTAATACTTGAATTTGATGTTTGAATAGAGTAGTGTGCATTGCATCCCACTATATTTCATAACATGGCCCATGTTGCTTTATTTCATTTGCTTGTTTCACCCCTTACAAACTAGTTGGATTATATGTAAGCTTTACATGTATTATTCTATTATTCTTCTAAATTGCAAATAAGTGCTTTCAGGCATGAATCTTCAAGTATTTATCAACTTAATCAATTTAAACCCAAAAAGATCTGAAAATCAACAGAACATACCCGTGATTTCGAAAACATAAATTTGCTTAAATATTGATAAAATCATGTATGTTCAATTCTTTTTATAAAATTTAAGTGCGAATAAATCACCAAATAATTGTGATTTTTGCACGCTCATCACAACCCTCAACCAGTTTCTTGCTAACCTCTAGCAAGAAAAGCAATAAAAAATTTAAAAAATGCTAAATTAAACTAATCCTAAATCATTTCCATAGATTGACTTGGTTGCATTTAGCATATACAACAATCTTTTAAATCCCTAGGTTGCATAATGGAGGAGTTTAAGATTCATTAGGGATTTTAGTGATGATACCCACAAACATCCTACTAAATGCAAAAACTAAAAGAAATAACAAAAACAAAATCAAACAATTAACAAATAACAAAATAAAAACACTAATTAACAAAGTAAAAATTAAAACAAAAAATAAGAGTGTAAAATTAAATAACAAAATTTCTCATGCTTTAGCTTCTTTTCAGTTCATCATCAAAATCTAAAGTATAAGGTGAATCAACAAATATTCACATTTTAATGTAAATATTAGCTGCAAATCAATAATTCATATTGCAGATAAAAAATGTATCAATATTGACTCACTTAACTTTAGTGTTAGGAATCTAAATTTGCTTTTGACTCTAATCCTCACAAGTCATACTTTGAATATTATACTGATCTTATTAGTTCAAACACTTAATCAAAGATATATATGAATATAAGCTATTTAAGGAAATAAACTAATAGGTTTTCATATGATTAAAGAAGAACCACTCAAAAAGTGAATAAAATTGATCTTACGAAAGGATTCAAATGAAAGAGTTTATAAAGAAATTAAATACTATTCTCATGCAATAATTAAAATCATCAAGCAAAAATATCAAGTATATACCTTAGAGAATGAATGAAAATATAGTGCCTTTAAGAGGATTTATTTCCTATCTTTCTTTTGTAATAACCATTATCACAACTATAGGGACTTTTGGGTAATATTATTAATTATACTATTCATTTTATTCTTTTTTTATAATCTTTGTATATATTCTTTATTTCTTTTTTAGAGAGTGGACCATGTACATATGTGTATTTGGTGAGTGGCTAATTGTTTTTGGCTCTTTTTATATTGGTCTTAGGGAACCCAAATAGATCCCTTTATTGGAAGTCATGCATGAATGAAATAAGAATTAGCATATGACACTACATCAAATGTTAAAATCCTAGCATTCAATACAAACTCATAGAGATCATCTAACAATTTGAAATAGTAATAAGACTGTTTAAAAGAGTAGAAAAAATAATATTACTCATAATAAAAAGATTATAGGCTAAAAATATTTTCACAAGGTAGTCTCCAATAAGTGATTCCTAAACATCAATTTTAGACTTATCTCAATTTACAAATTTAAGCATGAAACAAAAACTATGACAAAAAACTAATTATGACAATATTTCATTACATGTTCAAGACATTAACCAGTGCAAAGACTCAACGAATCAATTAAAATCAACTAAAAGCATGATAATTTTTCAAAAATATTTAAAATTGAACCTAACTATCCCTAAACCAATAAATAAACTAAACATGAACAGATGTAAACACATGTTTAATAAAAAATTTAAAAGGCGTAAATTTATGTAACTTTTTCTCCACCCTTAACTTGGAGTCTACATTGTCCTCTATGTAACAAATATAAATTAAAGATAAAGATAAAGAAGAATAGTTACCCATTTTATCTAGCTAATGTGATCAAGTAATGATATGGTAAGTCAGATACATCTATCATCTTAATAGTTTAACCACACAAATAAAGTGTTGTATACTTGTCATACATTACATCGCAATAAAAAATTATAAATTCAAAAATTCTAAATGAAATAATCATGGTTCACATAAAAGAGGAAATAAAATAAAATAAAGTTAAACAAATTACATAAAATGAAAAATAACATAAAACAAACTAACATAAAGATAACTATAATAAAATAAAGGAAAATAATATTAACTAAAAATGATGGGTTGTGTCCCATCAAGTGCCATTTTAATGTCTTAGCAAGATGTAGTTGCCATATGATGCTTAGGCTTGTACACTTGTATGGACTTAATGTCTATTGGGTTGTGCCTTCCTTCTAAATAGGGCTTCACACAATGCTCATTGACTTTGAATGTTCTTTGTGTCTTATGATTCAATAACTCTACCACTTCATTTGGAAATAATTGGATAATTGTGTACGCTCCATCCCATCTTTATTGCAATTTTTCTAGAAACAATTTTTTATAAGATTTAAATAAAAGAACTTCCATTCTAGGAAGAAAATACTTATGAACTAGCATTTTGTTATAATAGTGCTTAGTGTGCTCTTTGTATATTTTTACATTTTCATAGGCTTCATCCTTAATCTCTTCAAGCTCCCAAAGTTTGAGCAACCATTTCTCTCCTACTTTATCCATATCCATATTTGGCTCTTCGATTGCCTAATAAGTCTTATGCTCAAGTTCAAAAAGTATGTGGCATACTTTCCCAAAGATTAACCATTAAGGGCTCATCCCAATGAGTGTTTTGTAAGATGTACGATATGCCTATAAGGCATTATTCAACTTGATTTCCCAATCCTTCCTTGAAGGGTGCACAGTGCATTCTATAACCCCATTGATTTGCCTATTACTCACTTCCACTTGAGTGAAAGTTTATGGATAGTATGCATTAGTCACTTATGTGTGATGTGTACTTCTTTACTAACCCAACAAAAAGTTTATTGTAAAAATGGCTCCCTCCATCACTAATTATTTCTCTAGGCATCTCAAACCTACTAAATATTGAATCCTTCAAAAACTTCAACCCAATCTTAGCAACATTTGTTTTGGTAAGTATAGCTTTTACCCACTTTGACATATAATCAACAGCAATAAGAATATATTAGTTACCAAAAGATGGGAAAAGGGCATAAAGTCAATCCCCTATACATCATAAAGTTCAATAACTAAATTAGATGTCAAGGGCATTTCATCTTATTTACCTATATTACCTATCCTTTAACATCGATCATAATGTATGTAAAACATATAAGCATCTTTAAAAAGAGTTAGCCAATAAAATCCATATTGTAATGCATTAAGGGTTGTTTTCTTACTACCAAAATGGTCCCCACAATGATGTTCATGAGAAAAAGTAAGAATGCTCTTATATTTCTCTTCAGGCAGACACCATCAGATGACTTGATCTTGACCAATCTTGAATAGATAGGGGTCATCCTAGAAATATTGCCTGTAAGATTATAAAAATCTTTTCATTTCTTGAAAGGAAATGACAGGCCTTAAAACACTAATAGTAAGATAATTTACTATATCTATAAGCCATGGGTTTGGACCTACTAAAAATAATTGTTCATTAGGAAAGGTTTCAACATGATTAGCCTTCTTTACTCTCACTTTCAAAATAATTGTACAACATCTTCTTTACTCTCACTTTCAAAATAATTGAATTAAGAAATTAACCTAGAAAGATGAGCAACTACAACATTTTTACTACCTTTCTTATCTTTGATATCTAGGTCAAATTCTTGCAAGAGTAAAACCCACCTGATTAGTCTTGGCTTAGCATTTGGTTTACTTAATATATATCTTAAAATAGCATGATTAAAATGCACGATTACTATATAACCTACTAAGTAAGACCTAAATTTTTCTAAAGAAAATACAATAGTTAAGATTCTTTTTCAAATGTAGCATAATATATGACTGCAAATGCTTATCCACTCTTTCTACCAACAAACTCCTATAGCATAATTAGAAGCATCACATATTATTTCAAATGGGAGAGATGAATTAGGTGCCATAATAATAGGGGCCAATGTTAATTTATCCTTCAAAGTATTAAAGGTGATAAGGAAATCATCATTAAATAAAAATAGACATCTATTGATAACAAGTTACCTAGAGGATGACTTATTTTAGAAAAATCCTTAATAAATATCCTATAAAAACATGAATGTCTAAAGAAGCTCCTAATAGCCTTAATAGATGTAGGGGTGGTATTTTAGTAATCAACCCTATTTTTTCCTTATCAACCTCAGTTCCATTGTTAGAAATTAGATGTCTTAACATAATCCCCTCTTGGACTATAAATTGAATTTTCTCCCAACTAAGTGTCAGGTTACATTCATTGAAATATTCTAAAACTAAGGTCAATTTATGCAAGTAATCATCAAATGAGATTCCAAAAATAGAAAATTCATCTATAAATACCTTAATGAGATTTTTCTCCATGCCCAAGAAAATTGATATCATACATCTTTGAAACATGGTAGGGGCATTGCATAATCCGAATGGAATCCTCCTAAAAGTTAATATCCATAAAGGAAATGTGAAGATTGTCTTCTCCCTATCCTTTGGTGTGATAGGTATCTAATAATAACCTAAATGGCCATCTTAAAAATGGTAAAATTCATGTCTAGCTAATCTTTCAAAATCTGATAAATGAATGGAAGAGGAAAGTGATCTTTTTACTGTACAAATTAAGTTTCTTAAAATCTATACACATCCTCCATCCTATCATTGTTCTAGTGGGCACTAATTTATTTTTATCATTTTTAACCCCTTTTATTTCAGATTTCATTGGTACCATATGAAGCAGACTAACCCACCTACTATCAAGGATTACATAAATGACTCCTACTACTAAGAGTTTTTTAATTTCTTTTTTAACCACATCTTGCATGATTGGATTTAGTCTCCTTTGGACATCTCTCACTAGTTTAGCATCATCCTCTAGAATAATCTTATGCATTAACATAGCTAGACTAAGGCCTCTAATATCCCTAATACTCTAATCTATTGCTTTCTTGAATTTCTTAAGCATCTTAATTAACAAGCTCTTTTTATTGGGTTTTTGTCAAAGTGGAAGAAATAATAACTAAATATGTTTTCCCCTCTACCAAAAATGCATATTTTATGTGCTTAAGAAAATCTTTTAGTTCTAGCTTAAGAGTAGTGGCCTCTTCCCCATATGGGATACTTGGTAGATTTAAGGGTGTATGAGGCTCTTCTATTGGTTGTGCTCTATCAAACAATTCATGGTACCCCTTAGTCTCCTCATCTAAATGCTCTTCTACCTTTTTCAAATGTAAGAAGAACTTGTAGTTTGTCTTACAATCTATCATGCAAACAAATGTTATGAACAAGTCTATCCATAGAATTAATTCTAAAACATTCATCAATGGTAGATATAGAAGAATAAGTGAATAGTTAAAAAATTTGGAATGAATAGTCACTCTCAAGACTATCATTGTCAAATTCTCATCTTGGACATCAATAATAGTCTTGTCAGTTGCCAAAGATGGTCTATCAAGAAGTATTTTATGTTCTTTGTCTAATGCTAGGTTTTTCTACATATCTAGAGCCACAAAATCAATAGGTATTATTAATTTGTATACATGTACCAACACATCCTCAACCATTCTCTTTATATAATTAATAGATCTATTCGTAAGTTGAAAGGACTTGATTGTAGGTTTAAGTCTCCCAAACCTAGCTATAAGAGAATAGAATATTACATAAAATTAATAATAACACCTAAATCAAACAATACTTTATCTAAATTCATATCCCTTATAGTGATATTAATAATAAAACTTTCTAGGTATTTCAACTCTACACATAGTGGATGTGGAAGCACAAAACTAGCAACTGATCGCCACATAAATTATGTGTGCAATGAATACGCAAGTATACTTATCGCAATACGTAATATAATGATAATTAAAAATTGTTCCCACAAATATTACTTTATTAGAAACTAATTTTTAAAACAAAATAATAATAAAATCAATTTTTTTGGTGTTTTTATATTTTAAGGAAGCAAAATTAAAATAACTAAAATTAAATGGTAATAATTAATTAAATCAGATTTAGTGACTAAAAAGATATATAAGAAAATATTTAGGAATACTTAATCCCCCAATTTTGTAAACATATGAATCGCTAAAATCTCCCTAATATAATTATCAATTAACTACATGATCATTTGAATCTAATCTAGCGTGTATTCCTCTTTCAAGTAAACTACATATCATATAGTAATTAATTTAATCACACTCTTATGCCAATTAAATTGCATACTACTCATTAAGTTCATCAATTATGCATCACATACATAAGAATCATACATCTCTACCTAGAAACTATGCATGTTATTTAATCAAGAAATAATTCTCTCAAATCTATTTAATTGCCTCTATAGATAAATTGTTGGCCAAACAATTAATAACATTAAAATTAGATTAAATAATATAATAAAATTAAAATTATACTTGAGGTAAAATTTTAGATCATCACATGGTGAAAATTGGGTTCATAAGATCCCTAGATTTATAAATTAATTACACATAATTGTGTTCATAAAACTCATATTTTTCATAAAGAAAGACATAAAATTGATAAAGAAAAGAGTAGAAGAAGAAAAACAATCAATCTCTTGAATTCTAAAATTAATCTCCACCAAAATTGTCTCGTCTCTTGAATATTTCTGTTTTTCTCTCTTTTTAGCTCTAAAAGCTAACCAAAATTATGCTAATGGAGGCTAATTAGGGTATATGGAGTGATTAGGGGCTTAAATAAATCCCAAGTATAATCTAGACCATCTGATTAGCTTTAGATCAAGGGTTATGATCAAAACAAGCAAAAATGATAGTTTCGGCCAATCATAGCACGACACGTGGCATCAGAAATTCATTGAGCGAATGAGGGAGCGACTTATGGTAGGAGAAACCGCTCAAAGTCAATGCTCGCCTAGTCAGCAACACGTGGTGTTAAGTGATTCACAGGAATGGATGGTATGGCGCACGGGTTGAACGTGCGGAGTAATGGCATGGTGACATGTGGAATGGCATGGTGACATGTGGAATGGCACGTTGATCGATTTTTGAACTTGGATTGAATGTCGTATTGACACATGGCGCGTGTTTCGTTCTCCTCATATGCAGTGTGACCTGAGTTGCTCTTCGTGCTTATGTGGTGTCCACGTGGCTTGCTCAGTAAGATCCTATGCTTGTGTGGTGCGCCTTCCATAAGGATATGGGCAAAAAAAAGACCATAGACACTTAAAAAATGAGATAGAGGAGTTGATAGCTAGGGGATATCTAAAGGACCTCATTACAGAAAATGGGGATAGAAAGAACTACCAAGGTGGACGAGGGATGCCAAAAATAACAAACCCGTCAGGCGATGGTAGAGAGCCACGTGATGAACCCAACATTAATATTATATATACCATACACATAGGACTTGGGGTCAACGTGGTCTCTAATAACTCACACAAAATATTTTCAAGGGAGTTGTGCAATGTTTCCCATGTATACACCTTGGATAAGACTGGACCTCCTTTAGGAATCATTTTTAGTGAGAAGGACGAGAGCTCGTCCCATCACGAGGACCCTTTAGTAATAACTCTGAGGATCAAATCTTCTGATGTCTGCCAAATAATGATTGACACTTGGAGTTTGGTAGATCTCCTTTTTTTGACCACTGCCAAAGCCCGAGGAGTAAAGGATTCTAATATCATTAACATAGAACTCCCTCTTATAGGATTCAAGAGAAACACCACCTATGCAAAAGAGACGATTGTCCTACCTATCATGGAAAAAGAGGTAATAATAATGACTAATTTTGTGATCATTAATGTCCCTGTACATTACAATACCATCCTTTAAAGGCCATAGATACATAAAATAAGGTTATTCCCATCCCCCTTTCATGAGATGCTAAAATCCCCCATGACCGAGGGTCCCAAGGAGATAAGAGGTGTCCCCAAATAGAAATCCCCAAGGGGTCTCCCTTAAAAGAGAACAAGGAGAAAAGGCCAAGCGAGATCATTCTACCTAAATAAAGTGATGGACTTATCAATAAGTGTCGAAGGCAAGAACCACCCCTTGAAAATGGGTAAGGATTTGACAACAATGCTTAAGGAGAAACCCTTACAGTTCCACATAGCTAATGTAGATGGCTTCGCGTTGTCTCCAACATACATGCCAAGAATTGATCCAAAATTCATAACACACTATCTGAACATCAACCCAAAAGCTAGATCAATTCAGCAACAAAATGGAATATTCCCTAGAGAGAAGAATGAGGTGATCAAACACCATGTGGCTACTCTTAAAGAGGCTGAGGTCATCAGAGAGGTTAATTATCCTACATGGCTTTCAAATATGGTATTTGTAAAGAAAGTGTGTGGGTTATCTCGTATGCATATGGCCTTCATAGATTTAAATTAGGCATGTCCCAAGGATTGCTTCCCCCTTCCAAGCATTGATCAACTAGTAGACGCCTCTTTCGGGTTTTGGTTGATGAGTTTTTTGGATGCATGCTCCAGGTACTACCAAATCAGAATACACCATAAGGATGAGGAGAAAACCTCTTTTATCACAGAGGAAGGAACATTCTACTACACAAGGATGCCATCTGGACTAAAAAATGTTGGTGCTACATTTAAAATTCCTATTAACAAAATGTTCGAAAAAAAATGTGAAAGCATCTGGAAGCATATGTAGATGACATGGTGGTGAAATAAGTAGAACCCCTGAACCACATCAAGGATCTACAAAAGATATTCGAGGTGATCTAAAGGTATGGCATGAGACTTAACCCTAAAAAGTGCATCTTTGGTGTTACTATAGGAAAATGTTTTGGGTATCTCGTGTTAGCAAGATGGATTGAGGCCAATCCAGAAAAATACAATCATGGGTGAACATGAAGCCACCCGCTAGCCTCAAGGGAATATAATAGTTGAATGGAAGAATAGTGGTGCTGAACAGGTTCATCTACAAATGCATTGATAAGTGTATGCCCTTCTTCAAAATTCTGAGAAAAACACATCAATCTTTTGGGATGAGGACTGTGACATTGCCTTTGAAGGAATCAAGAAGTACCTTAGTAACCCCCCGTCTTGGTCAACCACCAACTAGGAGACATTCTTTATCTATATTTAGCTATAATTCCCCATCTACTATGTGAGCCAAATTCTATTGGAAGCCCAAAGTAGATATTCTACCATTGATAAATTGGCCTTTTCTTGCAAGATTACTACATGAAAGCTCATACAGTTCCTCGGCTCGCATACAATCGTGGTACTCATCTCATACCCTTCTAAGAGTGTCCTGACAAGACAAGATGTTGCATGGAGGCTGGCCCATATAGCTATAGAATTTGGAAAGTATGGGGTTAAATACATGGCTAGAACATCCATTAGAGGGCAGGCTATGGTCAAGTTTGTGGCTGAATTCAACAATAGGTCTGAGTTTGTCACCAAGACGGAGCAAAATGAGATGTGTGGGATAGACCAAAGGGTAACCCCAACCTAGCAGGTATTTGTGGAGAGAGCATACAACTTCAATGGTGTAGGACTAAGGGTGGTCATAGTTGATCATGACAACAACTGCATTGAATATGTAGTTAGACTTGATTTCCAAGCAACTAATAATGACACATAATATGAGGATGCTATATTTGAGGCCATGACTAAAAAAAATTAGTAACAGATAGAATCACCTTACATAGTGATTGTAGGCAAGTGGTCAGTCAATTTTTGGGGACGTTTAAATAAAGGGATGGGAAAATGAAGGAATACTAGGAAAGATTAAAGAAAGAATGCTAAAAATTTAGTATGTTCAAGATCAAGAAAATAGCTCGAAATGAGAGTGATCACACCAAAGACTTGGAAACTTTGCATCAGTAAGGGAGACTAAGCACAATAGAGTAGTGTTGGTAACAATTATGGCAGAAGCATCTTTAGAGGAGGCCAAAAGAAAGGGCGGGTGTGTAGATGTTTCCTATAACACATAGTTCACCCCAATCTATAATTTCTTAGAAAAGGGGGACCTACCCGAAGATTACAAGTCCTTGAAAGAAATAAAGGCCAAGATAGGTCAGTACATGATTGAAGCAAGGAAACTATACCAAAGATCCACACTCTGTCTTAGCTTCTTATGCATAGCCAAGGAGGGATTGGAAAGGTTGATGTTTGAAGCACACGAAGGAGACTACAGTTCACATCCCAATCTATTATTGGCCCATGTAGACTGCACCAAATATGCTTAAAAATACGATAAATTCCAAAGGTTTTCCCCACTGTCGCACATGCCTCTGAATACCATGGTGGAGGTGGTAAGTCCTTGGCCCTTCTACAAGTGGAGACATGACATAGTAGGTTCCATTCCTTTTGGTATGGGCCAAAAGAAGTTTCTCCTTGTGGCCACTGATTATGGGAGACAATTCAATGGCTGCATCATCAAAGCATTTGCCCTCATATACAATATTAAGATGTGCTATTCAATGCCATAATATCCCTTAACTAATGGTCAAGAAAAGTCTTCCAACAAGATGATTATCAACCTATTATAGAATAGGTTAGAAAGAACAAAGGCAAGATGGGATAGAGGAGCTACGATGTACATTATGAGAGGTTAAGATATGCACTCGTTAGAGCACTAACAAAACCCTTTATTCCCTAGTCTGCAGAACCGAGGCAATTATAGCAATCGAGGTCACAATTTCCACTTCCAGATTATTTATAATAGAAGAATGAAAAGAGGTGAGAAGTGCAACTGGGACTTGAGAAGAGAAGAAAAGGGATGAAGCTTTAAGGAGGATGGTAGAGCAAAAAAGGAATTTATCATATTACTACAACAAAATTGTGCACTTCAAAACATTTCTAGATGTGATTGGGTTCTTAGGAAGGTCTTCCCTAACAAAAAGGATTGGATGACTAGTAAAATGGGTTCCAATTGGGAGGGACCTTATCAAATAATTGAAATGACACCCGGGGAGCCATACGCGTTGGAAAATATTAAAAGCATGGAAGAGGGAGCAAGTTGGAATGCCAAACACATGAAGAGATACCACTTTTAAATGTCCACTAATTTTCCACCTTTTTGTAACATTAGCATATATTTATCTATGAAATAAATCCACTCAACAGATGGTCCCTCCCTAGAGTTCTCGCACTATAAGCACAACATATGATGCCTTGGTACTTGTATAAGCTCACAAGTTGTCCACCTTAGTTAGCAACTAGGTCGGATCTCTAACATTGAAGGGAGAGATAAACACCTTAGTTAGGAAGCAGTTAAGGCTCTCTCTCCCACCTATTTAAGCCATAAGTTGATTACCTCGGTTTATAACCAAGTAGAGCGCCATGTTACTCGTATAAGGTCACAAGTTGTCCACCTCAATTAGGAACTAGTTTAACGCTTTGACATTGAAGGGGGATGTGAACATCGGACAGGAACTAGGTAAGACTCTCTCCCTTACCATATTATGCCACGAGCCTGATCACTTCCATTGAGAGCCAGGTATAGTCCTTGAAAAAGATCAAAGATTAAGCTGACCACTTCGGTCCATAACCAGGTCATATCATACAATATATATATATATATATATATATATATATACACATATAATTTTAGGGTATCACAAGTACATACCATCCATAATACTTTGATTATTTAAAATTACAAATCTTTTGATATTTTTTAATATAAAGCACGGCCATCTCAAAAGGTTAAAAACTCTTTAAATGCTTGGACACACGACCAGTGTCTCGATCATCAGTTTCTTCAACTAAGGGTAATAGCTCAGCTGAATCTAGATAATATTATTCTATGCATTGGTCATGGGCTTAGGGTGAGCTATCATCATCAAGATCAATCCTCACTACAATTCTTCAGTAACCTTCATCACCTTAAGGAAGACTATTTCAGATTTCTCTTTTGAGATTGTGTTTGTATTAAATGCTCCTTACAAGAAGAAAGCTCACACAATGTCTCTTTGACCTTACCCTCAAGTTTAACCACCTCAACCTTAAGCACCCTAACCTCATCCTTAAGCCAACCGTTTTCAACTCTCAAAGCTTGAACTGAGCACCTATTGGTTCGATCATAATCCATAAAATACGACCAAAAAAGTTGAAGGAATTGGCAAAATCCCTAAAGGTATGGATTAAACAAGTGTTCTTAACCCTTTTTTTTATAGAAGATGAACGTTGATGATGAAAACAAAAAAAGAGGAAAAATGAAACAAGTTCCCAAAAAACAAGTAGGCAGGTCAACATCATAAATACACAATAATAGAGGAAAACTATTTTTATATTAATAAATAAAGTTGATTTTTTCTTTTCACATTCTCACAAGTTTTATCTCGCGACCACACAAACATGAGTGTCGTCCAACTTAGAAAAACGAAATTAGATTAAGTTCTTAAAACTTCCATGAGTCCCTTCCCCCGTGATCTCAAGACCATCCTCAACTTTAGAGGAGCCCGAGCCTTCCCATTCTTCCTCCTTTATAGAAAGAGCCTGCATACATGGTAGAGTGACCAGGATGTCCAGAATATGATAATAATACTAGCCCAAGCCCTTCTACATAGCCTCCATCTTGAAGGTTTCCATGGTAAGCTCGTACACCCTTTCTACACTTAACTAAAGCTCCTTGGTAGAAGCCTCGGCTCTTCTCTAGGCTTCCCTGGTCCCCTTCTCATCTCACTTTTGAACCTCCTCGAGATCAATAATGCATTGGACAAATTCATTCACCTTAGAGGCAACTCTTTTTAACTTCTTCTCCTTATCAATTTCCTCGCCCTCACACTTAGTTTATTTCTCTAGTAGCATAGTATATTTTGAACATAGATGCATAACTCTACTTCTCCTACACCAGCTTGACTTTCAAACAACCCACGTTATGAGCCTTGTCAAAGTCATAAAGCATTATCAGTTTAAACAAAAAAGGATTATGAGGTCAAACAAATAAGTCTCAAGCTCACACTTATATACACTAATTATAAATAAAAACAAAACATGAGAGATAGACCACCTAACATATCTGGCAACAAATGACCTTGCTAGAATCCACACCCTCACAAATAACCTCGAACTACTTCTCATATGAGTCAACATAAATGTGGCTTAGACAATGATAGAGGTACTCTGGTGCCAAGCCTCAATTTAAAACTATCTCATCTGCATTAGTGGTGAGGTCATTAAGGACTGCCTTCCCCTTTCTTGAATCTCTTAAAGGATCACCAGATTCTTTAGAATTCGAACAAGGAGTTGGAGTCATATGTTACTCTTACAATAGTGATATGGGTGGGAAAACATTCAAAGGCATAGGTCTCAGGATAGGCTCGTTGACCACCACCTTCTTCTTCTTCTTCTTCTTTAGCAATGTAGGGTGACCTTCATGAAAGGATTTCCCTTTTTCTTACCATTAGAGGAGCCCCCTAGGAATAGAGAGTGTACCTATTGGAAAGCTAGCCCCTGTAGATGTAAACTTGTGAGAGGATGTCATGTTAATCATGTTACATTCAAAAAAATAAAAGAGGTAAGTCATAGAACTTGTTAACCATCATTAGCCACCACCTCATACCAACCCCTGAAATTTGTAGGAGTTTTGCTTTTAGGAGGAGCTCGAGGTTTACAAATGATTCTAATAGAGGGCTCTACCACACCATGTCTCATCAACCACACGCAACAAAGCGTGAGGTGTTCAATAAGTTCCTTCAGTTGGTCTTTTTAGGAAGATTGTTTTGGATGTCAACCAACATTTGCTTCTCATTAAGACTCAAGGTTGTGATTAATGAAGCCATATTCCTTATCAAGACCAAAGTGTCGATACAGATGCTCCTTATCAATCTGGTGTCACTAATATAAGACTCCTACTAACCTAAAACATAGAAAAAAACTACTCTTTCCAATTTTTCTCATTCTAAAAATAGTGACAAGTTCATCCCCCGATCCTCTTTCACCAAAAAATATACCTTCCTCATATCTGTGGGGTTCTACTTCATAACATAAGCTCATCAAACTCGTCCATATCTAAGTCCACCCCATGTTATTGACATATCTACATCAAGTAGAGAAGATACCTCCACCCATTAGGCATCAATTGCCTTGGGGTGAGTTGTGTCCTAACTAAGAATCTCCTAATGATAGGGAATAGGGGGAATCTTATCCCGAACCATAGGGCCTTTTCATGAAAGACAATCCAATAGGATGCAGGTTGATCACTATCATAGGCTCTCTTTAGAGGAATCATTATCTGAATTGAGGAATGGATGTTATAGGTTTTTCTTAATCTTTCTTCATCCTAGGAAACCAATTCACAATTCTAAGGCATAGTTTACCAACCCTTGGTTTGACCTATTGGTTCCCTAGATCCTATATTCCATGTTTTTTTCCTCCACATCCTAGCCAATGAGATTTGAGTCTGAGGCATGCTTAATTTAAGAGTGGGAGTGGTCTAAGGGTTAGAGGTAAAAGAGGGCTAAGGAAGAGATTGACTCACCTTACTAGAAAAGCTCGAGCGAGAATACCCCCGAGTCTTCACTAGCACTAGAATATTAGGGGTTTTCCCAAGATCTTGAGATAGAGGCTGAGGTATTTTCTCTATGCATTTTGTAGAAAGCTACAAAAACATAAATAAAAAAATCGATGGGTAAGGTACGAGAAGAAGGGATTACCTAGGGTCGAGTTTGAAAATAAAAGAAAGCGATCCTTTAAAAACTGATCTGAAAATAAAGTAGAACATCTTTAGGTCCTTAATGCTTAAACTCTGAAAACTCAAAAAAATAAAACTATAGTCTGAGTTGAATTCTTACCACCAAACTAAAACATTTTACAAAAGGTGATGCAACAGAGCATTCTTCTTCAATATTTCTCAATCGTGCAGTAATGATGATAATTCCTAGTCCATACATCTCTTTATATAGAAGCACTTGGTTTCTCTCTCCATTCATATGACATGCATTTATTAGGGGAACTGAACCGTTTGTATCCTATGCTCAATAATTACACTTCCACCTCCGGACTGGCCTAGTACCTGACCCATTCTAACCGCTCAAGAAAAGTCACCAACCCAAGATGGAATATGAAGCACTCTAAATATCCTACCTATAGACCAAGCCCAGCTCAATGATTAGCCCAAGCTCGATTTTAAAGAATTGAATCCTTTGTATGGATGACCACTAGCCTGAGCTAAGGTTAACCTCAACCCATGATATGCTATACTTTATACCAGTTATACCCCTATGACATGTAAATATGTGCACACATTATGTAACTGACACCTATATCTATAATGTTCTATAAATAGATGGACCTTTTTATGGAATCCACACATCCAACCAATTATCATAACTTCTCTATAAGTTCTCTTTCTGAAAATAGGTTGAATCCTAATAAGTGAGTATTCTATGAATTTTTCTTCTATTATTTTCTTTTCATGAGAATTCTTATTAGCATTATCTTGGTTTTTCCAATGCTTACAATGTCTGGGAAGGATGATTCTCCATTAAGATTCATATTTATTTTTCAATCCTTCACTTTCATGAATATAAATATTTTGCATTTATTTACAAGGATGCTTGTTTAAAGGCAAGCGGTCTATGGCCTCATACATATGGTGAAGCTGGTAAGGAGCTTTGGAGTTTTACCACTTTTCTTGTTTTAAATTTATATTGCTTTTAATTATTCTTTTATTTTGACTTATATTACCTCTATCAATTAAGGGAGCTTCACTTTCTGGAGGCTTTGGCTATGCTAGAGGCTTCATGCCCCAAGAGGGTGTCTACTAAGCCTCATATTTTTTTAGAAGAAGCTTGCCTCAAGGTTGTAAAGAGGTCAGCTTCAAGGTGAAAAAACCCAATGCTTTCAAGGGGAAGGAAGCTGCAATTGAGGTCCCTATGTCTTCTAAGGGGAGTATCGATAGTGAAATTCCTAGGAGAAAAAGGCTCAAGTCTTAGCTTATTTTCTTTGGAGATGCTTCTTTTCCCTCATGGAGCGTCATCAAAAGGGTAGCTCATATGATGGGGAGCATAGCTACTAAGAGGCTTTTGAATACTAAAGCTTTATTAAGGGAAGTGACTCTTATGAATATTGTTCTATCGAAGATGGTATTGATTTGTTTAGGCCACCATGGAGAAGCTGAGCCATGTGAGTTGCATGTTTTTCATACTTTACTCTTTCTTTGTAGATGATGTTGTCTTAACCCTCATTATCTTATATCATAGTTGCTACAAGAGGTGGGATTCTACTATGAAAGCTATGAAGCCTTAAGGAATAAAGAAGACCTATCACTTTCATGAGCAACAATCATAGTAGCTTACTATTGAGAGGCATAGGGCATTGGGAGCTTCTGTTAATATGACGCACAACCTTAAGAAGATGGAGACTAAGTGGAATCTCAGGATGCAGGATTTCACATAGGTCTAGTAGGAGCTTTAGCAAACTCAAGATTCCCTACTCAAATCTAACAGCAAGAATGAAACTCTCAAAGAATATTTGAGAAAGATGGGAGATTATACATATATATAGGCAATAGGCTTTAGGTCTGCTCGCTCTCCTATGAGGGTTCTACGATTGGAGAGTCTAGTCCTTTAAGAGATGAATTGGAGGAAGTGCAACTTTTTTGTCCAAGGATAGCCAAAATATTGAATAACATCCTCCAATTGAGTCGATGTTGGTTGGGGTTATGTTGATGACACATCCAATGCTCTAATCTCTAACCTTACTTTGTCTATTTAATTTTATTGTTTGTTTGGCTTCCCCCTTTTTAAGGTGATTTTTTAAATAAATATATGATGATTGTTGCATGGTGGTAGCTTCCTTTTAATTTGAATGATTTTTTTATATGCATCTTTAATCTTTTGTGTGGAGTTTACTACTTTTCAAACAATGATATTTTTATTTGATTTATATTGAAATCAAACCTATATTAGAGATTAGCTCCTAAATTCGAAGCTTTGCTTTGTGTAACTCACTTAGCTTCTTACATCCTTAGGAAGCATCCTTCACGTTAATTTTAGACCTAGAAGTTTTTTGGGTATGATTCCCTTGGCTCTAAGTGATGCACAAATTTTGTATTTAATAAATAGCTTATAAATGCATGAATTACTTTTTAAGAAATAATAAGTATACTTCCAAGATTAGTCAAAAGATAAACTATGTGGTTTTTAAATAATTCAACAAAATTCTTAAAATCTAAAAATAAACCTAAACATCCTATTACAATTATTTTGGTTTTGAAAATCCTATTCTAATGACATAAAAATTTAAAGAAAGATTTTATTCAAGAAATAGTGGATAGATAAACATTTAATCATTCAATGGAGAATTCATCGGATAGATAAGTTAGTTAATCATGCTTACTTAAAATTAATTAGGTCGTTAAAGATATAAATTAATATTACTCTTTTTTTATGAAAATATCCTAAGGCCGAGATCAAATTCATAGTAAATGAAACCCAATTAGTATCCTAAGGTTAAGATCATCAATTGATTATTATCAAATTATGATTTATTTCTAAGGAAAAAGTAAGCCATTTAAATGACTCCTTAAGACTGAGCACATAATTTAGTCTTTCATTGAAAGTGTCAAAGTTGGATTTAAGATTGATATATATGAAACCTAACTATCGGATTTTAAATCTATTACAAAAATATGTCATCTATATATTTTTCAATAATAATTCTTTCTAAAAAGTCTTTGAAGTAGAATTTTATTCTAAATTAGATCTAGATATCCAAATCATAAATCTAACTTTTATATTTTAAATCTATTATGAAAAATATGTTGTCAATATATTGTTTTGTAATAAACTTTGTTGAATTCTTTAATGAAAAATAAAAATCAATATACTTTATAAAAAATATTTACCTAAATTAATATTTAACAAGCATAATAACATAACTAATATCCCATATTATTTTCATCCAAACATGCTAAGATTTAATAAATGATCAGTATCTTAAAAATAACATTTAAAATAGCACATAAAATTAGAGAGGAAACTCTAATTTTTGATGTACATTATATAGAGGGAGGGGTTTATATAGGTAAAAAATGAGAAAATAGTCATAAAGTTGGATGTTGTGGCACATATTTTTCACCACCGTGGCCTACGTCAATCTGGTATGCATTTCAATTACGAACGAAGCACTTACACTACGTCACACTTAAAGCACCACCACAACACATGTTAATCTACGTTTCTTCATCTTATTAGCTTGATTGGTTCATATGTAAGCTTACATATGCTATCCTTGTATTATTCTTGTTTGCAATTGAGTGCTTTTAGATATTATTCTTCATTTATTAATCCTCTTTAATCAATTTGAAGTTAGAAATACCTAAAAAAATAAAACATATCCTAATTTCCAAAACATAGACTTGCTAAAATAAAGATTTATTTTTGACATCAAAATTCAAATGAATCACATAATATTTAGTGCTTTTGAGCACTCATCACAACACTAACCAGCTTCTTTCTAGTTTTTAGCAAGGAAAACAATAAAAATTAAAACAAAAACTAAAATAAAATTAAACAATTCTAAATCATTTTTTGTAGAATGACATGGTTAAATTTAGCATATGTAACAAACCTTTAAACCTTTAGGTTGTCTTATTAGATGAGTTTAAGTCTTGTGTGGCCTTTTAGAGATAATAATCACAAACATAAAACTAAAATGTATAAATTAAAAGAAAAAATAAATTCAATAAAAAATAAAAAAAAACAAATAAAAACAAAAATTTAACAAAGTAGAAGTAAAATAGCAAAACTTCTCATGATTATAGTATCTTTTAAGTTCATAATTAAAATCTACTTCAAAAGGTAAACTAAAATCCCAAAAAATCATAGTTTATTGTAAAAATTAATTGAAAATCAAAAATTTATACTCCCTATGAAAAATGTATCAATATTGATTTAACCAATTTCAATATTAGGAAGAATTTGCTTCAACTCTAATCCTTACAAGATAGACTCTCAATATTACAATCATTCTATGGGTTCAAGAACTAATCAAAGTTATATGCACGTTGAGTTTAGGTAAATAAATGAACAAATCGGTTCACATATTTTTGAAGAAGAAAAGACTCTAAAATATTGTGTAATACTTGATCTCATGAAATGAATTAAATGGTAGGTTTTATAAAGAAATCAAATAGTATTTTCATGCATCAGGTAAAATCATTAAATAAAAATATCAAGCATACGCCTTTAGAGATGAATGAATATGTAATGACTTCAAGGGGATTTATTTCCTTTTGTAATAGCCATTCTCATAACTTTTAAGTACTCTTGGGTCATTGTATCTAGTTTATTTTATTGATTTCTCTCTCTCTTTTTCTTTCCCTCCCCTTCCCCTTTTATCATTTTTTATTATTATTTCTTCTTTTAAAAAAAAGAGTGTGGACCCTTGTGCAATTTGTACATATTTTGTATGATTTGGTGAGTGTTTAATTTGATTCTTTGTTTTAGCTTTAGAGAATCCCATATATATATATATATATATATCATTTTTTGGAATTCATGCATGACTAAAATAAGCAAACACTTTCAATTTCTACTTAAAAATTCAATTTAACCAATAAAAAATAAATATATGGCTTTTTATGAGAATTATAGGCCATTAAAAATTTTGAGTGATCCTATCACGAGATCAAAGATAAAGAAACTCAAGGAAGTATTGAATGGACTTATTCAAGGATTGAAACATGATGAAAGAGCATCACAAATGTAGCACAAGACATGGAGAGATCTAGTCAGTGAAACAAAAGCAATGTTGGATTTTAAAGGTTTGTTGCGGCTCGAGAAATAGCTTGTCGCCAATAGGGGCTCTCTAGAAGATTTGGAACTCACATAGAAACATCCACATCTTGGCATGAGAGAAAAGGCATCATGATCAAACTCTTTCTGATCTCGATTGGCTCTTTAATTTTACAGCTGCATCACGACATGGGTTTTTTGTTGTCGTGGCCTGTATACTTTTTATTGTATTTTTGTTCTCACATACCTGTTTCCACACTAATGTCACTTTCCTTTTTGGGTTTTTTTATACCATATATATAATTTGTACTCATCAACTGAACTTTCAATTTAAATCATATTTAATACAATTGATATGATATCAAAGTTGAAATCTTTAATGGTCTTTTTTCCATACAAACTGACTTATCAATGGATTTCCAAACCTTTCGGCGTCTAATCCTCTTTGTATTTTTGTGAGTAATATACATTGTGTCAAAGTGGATGCAAACATGATAAAAATTTCATATTCTAATATCACATTTGTGGGTTACAAGGTTTGTGTCTGAGTTTGCATCATTTGGTATCAGAGCTCTAGGTTCTAATTTTCATATTCTAATACTTTTATTTTTCGTTTTTTAGATTTTTTTTCTTAGTCTTATTATATTTTGAAATTTTCTGTGTTACATACCAAAAAAATTTCAAATTTTGTTTCCGTATTCTTTTTAATTTTTGAAATTGTTTGGGTAATTTTTGGTATTGAAAATTCCAAATTTGTTACATGTTTTAGTTTATTTTTTGAAAAAATTCTTTGTTATTTTCGTTTCATAAATTCTTAGATTCATATCATAATTTTTGTTTTAGTTTTCTTGATTTGTGAATAGATTCCTTTTATTAAAAAAAAAAAGGCATGAAATATTTTAATAGCCCCTACTACAATCAAATACTTTTAGAAATTTTGATTCTAAGAATTCTACTTTACTTTATTATTGTTATTATTATTCATTTTTGTCCTTCAATTTTCCTTGAAAATTAAAAAACTTGTATTTTCTGTTATCCTCTCTTATTCCAATTCATGTCTATTCTAGATTTAGGAATTCTAAACACCCTGAGTTTGTTCCATTATGTTTTGACTTAATTGGATATTGTGAACTACCATTGGTTATAGTTAATTCTACATTGTTTAGAACACTTGAACGTTTTGGTTTGCTTAGGAGCTAAGGGTGCTTAAGTAATCAACGTGAGTGCTCAACATGAGAGTTAGATTAGAGAAATTAATTTTTATTATTAACATCTTATTGTATTAGTTGTTCACAATGTCCAATAATAACAAATTGAATAGTCAAGAAGAAAGACATGATGCAAAATTCATGAGGGCTTTGTAACAATTGATTGAAAGAATGAATGCAAAAATGGTAAGCATGAATGACTAGATAGAGAGGAAAGAAGCCAAAATAGCCAATTTACAATAGGGAGTTTAGAATGTTAGGGGGCTAGATAAATAAGCTCATGTATAGGAAGAACCTAAATATGATACTTGGGAGAATAATGGAGACCATGAGGAGGAAGAAGAAAGGGTACCTATAAGAGGGAGGTACAAATGGTAGAGGAGGTATGTGGAGACCACCAACTAGACCACTATTCAGACACGAATTATGTTCGAGGAATACGTAAGTATATATGTATCGTAACAAGTAATATAATGATAAGAAAATATTGTTCTTATTGAGATTATATTATTATAAACTAATTTTTAAAACAAAAAAAATAAAAATAAATTTTTTTGTGTTTTTATATTTTAAGGAAAGAAAATTAAAAGAACTAAAGTAAATAAAAAAAATTAATTAAATCATAATTGACAACTAAGAAGATATATAAGAAAATATCTAGAAATACTTAATCTCCTAATTTTCTAAAAATGTGAATCACAAAAATCCCCCAAATACAATTATCAATCAATTACATGATTAATTGAATTGAATATATCATGTAGTTCTCTCTCAAGTAAACTACATACCATATAGTTTTTAAGCTAATCACACTCTCATATCAATTAAATTGCATACTACTCATTAAGTTCATCAATTATGGATTACGTATATAAGAATCATACATCTCTACCTAAACTATTTAATTGTTTCTATAGATTAATTGTTGGCCAAACAATTCATAGCATAAAATTAGATTAAATAATATAATTAAATTAAAATCATAATGGGGGTAAAATATTATATCATCACATGGTAAAAATAGGGTTCATAAGATCCCTAGATTAATAAATTAGCTAGACATAATTTTGTTCATAAAGCTCATATTTTCATAAAGAAAGACATAAAAATTTATAAAGAAAGGAGGAGAAGAAGAAATACAATCAATCTTTTGAATTATAGTACCAATCTCCTCTTCTATCTCCACCAAAATTTTATCTCCTTTTTAAATTTTCTATTTTTTTCTCTCTTCTTGGCTACAAAAACTATAAAAATTATGTTAATTATAGATCCTCAGGATTGATGGGGTAATTAGTGGGTTAAATATAGCTCAGGTAGAATATGGATCGTCAGATAAGCTTTAGTTTAAAGGTTAAGATCAAAAAAGGAAAAATTAATAGCACAACACCTAGCACACAAAATTCACTAGGTCAACTAGGGTGTGACGCATGGCATGGGAAGACTGGCCTGGTCAATGAAAGTTGAGTCAGTGCCATATGGTGCAACTTTAATCACAATTACGGATTGCATTGCACGATGGTGGTAAGAGTGGATGAATCGCCTTAAGACACATGGCAGAACTTTTAGTCATGAGACGAAGTCAAAATGAATTTCATGCTGACATGTGGCATCATGCTATGCTTGCCCTATCAACTCCTATACTTATGTGGCATCTACATGGCTTGCCCTATCAGCTCCTATGCTTACGTGGCTGATCGCCAAACAAATTGTGTGTGCAATGAATATGCAAGTATATGTATCACAACAAGTAATATAATGATAATAAAAAAATTATTCCATGAAGATTATTTTATTAGAAACTAATTTTTAAAACTAAAAAAAATAAAAATCAATTTTTTATGTGTTTTTATATTTTAAGGAAGAAAAATTTAAATAAATAAAAGTTAATAGTAATAATTAATTAAATCAGATTTGGTAACTAGGAAGATATATGAGAAAATATATAGGAATACTTAATCCCCCAATTTTCAAAACATTCAAATCGCTAAAATCCTTCCAATATAATTATCAATTAATTACATGATCAATTGAATCTAACCTAGCATGTATTCCTCTATCAAGTAAGCTACACACCATATATTAATTAATTTAATCACATTCTCATGCAAATTAAATTTCATACTACTCATTAAGTTAATCAATTAATGATAACACATAAGAATCATAGCCTAGAAACTATGCATGTTATTTAATCAAGACAAACAATTAAATAATTCTTTCAAATTTATTTAATTACCTCTGTAGATAAATTGTTGGCCAAACAATTAATAACATAAAAATTAGATTAAATAAGATAATTAATTTGAAATTATAATTGAAAAAAAATATTAGATCATCATATGGTGAAAATTGGGTTCATAAGATCCCTAGATTAATAAATTAACTACACTTAATTGTGTTCATAAAGCTCATATTTTTTCATAAAGAAAGACATAAAAATTGATAAAGAAATAAGTAGTTGAAGAAATACAATCAATCTCTAGAATTGTTGTATAAATCTCCTCTTGAATCTCCACCGAAATTGTGTCCCTTCTTGAATTTTTCTGTATTTTTCTCTCTTTTTCGCTCCAAAAACCAACCAAAATTATGCTAATGACAACTCCTTTTCACTAAAAAATTTATATTTTAATATTTTTGGCCCCAAAAATACTATTTATTGAATAAAACAAGTAAATATTAAGTAAAAAAATGCGGTGATGACTCTACTTTCATAGAGTCATCAATGGCATACACGTGACATCTTTTGATTGGTTCTACATTTAAAAGTCATAAAAAACCCTAAAAATTCCAAAAATTATATTTTCACCCCTTTTCACTATAAATTTTATATTTTAATATTTTTAACCCCAAAAATACTACTTATTAAATAAATCGAGCAAATATTAAGGAAAAAATTGCACTGATGACACTACTTTTCATAGAGTCATCACACCTCCAAACTTAACTCTTTGCTTGTCCTCAAATAAATCCAAGTATAACTAAATAAAATAACATGTACAATATATTCATAAATATATATCTACTAATACATGCGTATTTAGTGAAAACTATCACCCTCAAAATTCGTACAATCCTATGACAAAGAGGTTTACATATTCATCAATCAACGTTCCATCAATACAAATATATGAAAGATTTTTGATGAATTGATTTGTGTTTATGGGCACATGATACTATCTAATGCACTCATGAAATCAACCTATGTAAGCATGCTAATAGATTCAATCTTAGAACAAGTCACATAAGTCAATTTTTCACATCCCTCTCCACTTATATAAATATGCATATAGCTAAAGATCAATAAGAACTTTCATGCTTGTAATGTTAAGCTTAGGTATAGGTCGATAAATGAAAAAATTTAGGCTCTTTCCACACCTTCACACAGATGCCTCAGACTTTGCCATTGATGGAGTATTGATGTAGGAAGGACGTCCGATAGCTTATGAGAGCCGCAAGCTAAATGAAACCGAATGCCGCTACACTGTGCAAGAAAAAGAAACGACAACTATCATTCATTGTCTAAGGGTGTGGCGACACTATTTATTGGGTTCTCATTTTGTTATCATGATGGAAAATGTAGCCACAAGCTACTTCCAGACTCAAAAGAAGTTGAGTCCCAAGCAAGCTCGGTGGCAAGACTTCTTAGCGGAGTTTGACTACAGGTTGGAATACAAGCCCGATAAGGCCAATGTGGTGGCTGATGCGTTGAGCCGAAAGGCGGAGTTAGCAGCCTTAAGTAGGCCAAGTAGCCCTTTGTTGGAAAGGATTAAAGAAGGGTTGGAACATGATGCCCTTGCTCAAAACCTCTTTGCCCTCATCAAGGAAGGAAAGACTAGGTGATTTTGGCTGAGTGACGGACTACTCTACGCCAAGCAGAATCGCATCTTTGTGCCGAAGTGGGGGGAACTTAAGGAAGGAGCTAATCAATGAGTGTCATGATTCATTATGGGCTGGACACCCAGGGATGAGGCGCACCCTTGCTTTGATCAAATCAATCTACTATTGGCCTCAATTACGGGATGACGTTGAAGCTTATGTGAAGACTTGTCTTGTATGCCAACAGGACAAGATAGAGCAGCATGTACCCGGGGGATTGCTAGAACCGCTGCCTATTCCAGAGAGACCGTGGGAAAGTGTCTCAATTGATTTCATCACTTGTCTGCCAAAATCAAAGGGCTTTGGCAGCATCATTGTTGTCATCGATTGCTTCAGCATATACGCGACATTCATACCTGCCTCAACGGACTGCATGGCAGATGAGACGGCATGATTATTCTTCAAGAATTTTGTGAAGCATTGGGGAATTCCGTCTAATATCGTGAGTGACCGAGACCCACGATTTACTGGCAAGTTTTGGACGGAACTATTCAAGCTGTTGGGATCAGACTTGAATTTCTCCACAAGCTTTCACCCACAAAGTTATGGAAAAATAGAGCATGCCAACGCGTTGTTGGAGTTGTATCTTAGGCACTTTGTGAGTGCTAATCAATGGGATTGGGCAAAGCTATTGGATGTAGCCTAATTTTCATATAATCTGCAGAGGAGTGAGTCCACCGCAAAGAGTCCCTTTGAGATCGTCATGGGTCAGCAACCCATGACTCCTCATGCCTTGGCCACGAGTTACGAAGGAAAGAGTCCTGCTGCCTTCAAGTTTGCCAATGCATGGCATGAACAGGTGGAGTTGGCCCGAGCTTATCTGAACAAGGCGTCTAAGAAGATGAAGAAATGGGCTGACAAGAAAAGGAGGATGGTGGAATTTTAGGAAGGTGATTTGTTCCTTGTCAAACTATTGCCCCAATAATTCAAGTCTTTGCGAAAGGTTCATAAGGGGTTGGTGCGGAAGTATCAAGGACCATTTCCTATCCTCAATAAAGTCGGTAAGGTGTCATACAAACTACAACTCCCTCCAAAACTTAAAATCTATCCAGTCTTTTATGTAAGTATGCTGAAACCTTTTCATAGAGACAAGGAAGACATGAGTAGGGGAGAATCGAAGAGGGCGCCTACCATAGTGGTAACCTCCTTCGACAAAAAAGTGGACTCAATCTTGGCAGATCACCTAATCTGGCGTAGGGGCGTACCAAGTTATCGAGAATACTTGGTCAAGTGGAAGAATGCCCCAAACACAGAAGCAAGTTGGGAACCTGAAGATTCTTTGTGGCAATTCAAAGATGACATAGAGAGGTTCAAGCTTGAAGGCTCGACGAGGGTGTCACGAACTTGAGTGGGTGAGGGTGTTACGTCCCGCTCGAATTGTCCTGCAAAATACAAAGAAATGGTGGTTGCCTAAAGGATCTAGACTTTTCTACATGGGAAAGTTCTAGAGTGGCCTAGAGATGTCTAGAGGAAGCTAGAGTTGGATGGACTTAACTCAAGCATTGAAAGCTCTAGAATGCTCCAGAGTATACTAGCATGTGCTTGAAGGTGCTAGAATGGGCTAGAATATTCTAGAACGTGGGAGATGGTTCTTGAAGGATGTAGAAGTCACTGGAAGCTTACGAAACATCCTAGAACTTACATGAAGGAGTTAGAAAAACCTAGAAGACTCTAGAGTTGGCTAGAAGGTCCTAAAATCTTGTGGAATATTATAGATAAAACTAGAACACTCTTGTACATTCTAGGCTTAAAATGATCTAGAAAGATGTGGCATAGCCTTAAGCTTGGAGCCACACTATAAATAGGCCCATTGGTCTTCATTTGTATTCATCTTGAGAAATCTTGACAAATCCTTTGGAAATTCTTAGCAAATTGTGACATAAACTCTCTCTAGAGTAATACAAAGCATTCTTTACAAACTCTCTTTGGAGAATTCGTTCGAGGAAAGGCAGGCATAGTGCAACGGACCGTGCTAAGTGCCACACAATCACTACTTGAAATTTAAGGTCCTAACAATATGCTTGGTAATTAGTTGGTTTTCAAGAAGGGCCAGGGTAATTATAGGTGTTGGAATGACACCTATACATATAATTGGCTTCCCCCAAGGTATCTATATTAGAATCACTTGCATTTGAAAAATAAAAATCACTATATTCAATTGAACCATAATATTCACAAACCTCTTGTTATGATATTTGATGGATAGTGAGCATTTGCACTTACTTAGTCAATTATGCAAGTTTCAAGTCCATTTCATTACTAAAGCTAACTTTATTGACTTATGCTCTTCTTCCTATAGTACTCTTTTGTTAGAAATTAGTACCTAACATCTCATATAGCTTTAAAGTTTATTCTATCTACCATCTTTTCACCCATAGCTCCTCTTGCCACATTATCAATAATATACTAACACTGATGTGTTAGTCCATCATAGAAGAACAAGTTATATATTTGCAATGGAAAGTTATGGTGTTGGAATTGGTGCAAGAGTAGCTTAAATGTTGCTATTTTTTCCATTAACTCTGTAGTCTTTTGATGGGAATAGTACCTACCCATAAACTTGTTATAGGCTATCCCCCAAGTAGTTAATTAATCTGGTTGATCTAACTCTCTTGTTTATTATGAAAAATACCAAGTCAACATACTTTTATTTAACAAACTTTGGTTTTAATCTTGATGATTAAATAAAGCTTAATTGATTTTATAAAAGTATTTAATCCACTTAAATATCTCACAAGAATAATAACAATATTAAGATCCCACATTATTTATAGCCAAAGATCCATAGTTTTATAAATGATCAATAAATTAAACATATAGCATATAAAAGAACACTTAGAGATCATCTGAAAGAATACCTTTAAATACACCTCAACAGAATTCTTAGAATTGCTTTTGTTTTGAAAAATCTCTAAATACAATTGCCGCATTGTTCATTGAATTGAAACTATAAACTAAATTTTTTCAAATCTCAATCGAGAGAAGAGCTTTAAACTTCTAAAAGAAAACCCTAAAAAGCTTAAGAGACTAAGAAATGAAAAATTATAAGAAGGATGAGATATATAGATTACAATAAAAATAGCAACCTATTTATGTATTACAAGTTTGGAATCATGCATGCTTTATAGACCTTGGTATTTTCTTCTATTTAAGACATTGGTAGATTAACCTCAGTGTCGTGGCATACAATTCTTTCACTCTATAACATACACAGGTAGTACATGGTTTTGGCTTGATCCATTACATTTGTTCCATAGCATACAACATTTTCATGCCATAGCCCGAATCATATTTGGGACACGTTAATGTCACTTCTATTACCTCTCACTACGACATACAAAAGCTTCATGCCATGGCCCACTATGTTATGAAATTCTTAGATCCCTTGTTTGTTGTATATCCTTCTTTCAATTTTTGAAACATATGTAATTCTTGAAGTATATTTCTTCAAGTTAAATCATTAAGTATAAGAAATACCTGGAAAAAAACAAAATATACCCGTGATTCTGAAAAGATAGATTTTCTTAAAATGATAATAGAACTAAGCAAATAAAAATCTATTTAATCATTAAACATGCATAAAATCATAATATATTAAGTATTTTTGAGCACTTATCACCTACCTGCACCTTCACTCTCTTCATTGATGTCTCTAAAGAATCCAATCTTCAATAATTATTTATTGGTTGTCTTTGCTTACTTGAATGAAAGCATTCAAGTTTTCCTCTAAGATTTTTTTTGGAAGATTACAAGGCATGTTTTTGTTAATTGTTGGCCCTATACTTGGTTTTGGTTCTAGTCATAGATAGGGTTATTTTCCCTCTAAGAGAAATTGGGATGATTTCTCCACTCTAGATTGTAAGTGTTTGCATAGGGGTTATTCCTAGGTCTAGGTTGATAAACCTTTATTGTATTCACTTGTTCATGATTATGTCCTATAAAAAGTTTATGTTGGAAAGGAAAAGTGTTAGCACCATGCGCATAATTACTACCCCCTTCACATACCTCTCTATTTTGAGGGTATATGGTGGCAAGAATGCAACTTGCTTGGTCAATTCTACAAGTTACATAGAACTTGCTTAATCTTACACTTTTCTATTGGAAATAAGCACTCAATATTTCATAGAGCTCATAAGTCTCTAAAGCTATCTTTTCACCCATAGCACCACATACAACATTGTCAATTGTGAATTGACACTATTGTGTCGATCCATCATAGAAGAATAGGTTTTATAGCTACAATGGATAGCTATGGTATGGGCACTGAGTGAGAAATATTTTGAACCTATACTAAGCTTCATGGAATGGCTCTCATTCCATTTGAGAAAATGTAGCATTTTTGGTTGTCAAATGGGAATATAATTTTCCAATGAATTTATTATGGACTCGTTTCTAAATTATTAGGAATCTTGATGGGAGAGTCAATAGCTAAGCTTTTGCCCTATCCTTGAGCAAATATGGGAAATACCTCATTTTATGTTGATCCTCATTAAGCCATTACAAAGGAAATATTTGTAGAGTTGAATAGACTAATGATAAGTTACACTGAGGTCGGTCTCTGAAGGAATTGACTAGTTGTTCTAAAAAGTTAAATTATTTTTTAAATTAGTTAAAAAAAAGAATCATACACATTCTATCAAGTATTGGTTGAGAGAAAAGAACTATAATTTCTAAATCAAATTAATATCTAAAATATCACAAATACACTAAATTATAACAAGTAAATTTATAATAATAAGAATGAGGAATGAATATGGAAAATTAGTGAGCATAACCCTTTATAGAATGAACAAATTAAATGATTTAAATGACATGTTACATTTATTTATTTTTTCTTTTTAAATAGGAGAACCCCCAATGGTCATGATTAGTATCCACAATTCTCAATTAATCAATATTTTCTAGGTCGGGTTTGAAATTGATTAATGAAATTAAATTAAACTCTTATTTATTAATGTACAACTAAGTAAAGATGATATGTTTAATGCTTATTGTTAAAATATTTTCTTCAATTATAAATCATGACTTGGGTCATAATTAATTTATAATTAAATATTTGAAGAATACGAGTAAGAAATAAATAAAATTTTTACTTATTCAAACCATAAAAATTTTCTTCTAATAAATGAAAGCAAATATTGAAATCTCATATTATAGAAACTAGCCAATTATAATTAAATTATAAAATTTAATTCAACTATAAAAGACATCAAATTATAAAGAGAAAATAAGATTTAACAATAAAAATACCCCTTCTTGATAAAGATGGTAACTTTATACATGACATGATATTTTTTAAGAGAATTTAGGTTTGTATTTATAGGCTAAAATTAGAGTTAAACCCATTTCAAATGGGTATTAAGGTTTACGGTAGATTTTTACAATTGAATAATGGCATGCTATATTCTATGCCACAATGCACGTTGAATCTTGATTCTTCAATTACAAGCCAAAAGTGTTGTGCTGCGGTATGGAATAAATTAGGCTGCAATGTGCATTGATCTTCCAAAAGTAGAAGTGACCCAAAAGCCTTGTGTCGTAGCATGGATGTTTTGGCTAGTGGTGTGCACTTAAGTTCGAACCCAAGAACAACTCACCACGACAAGGAATATGTCTCGGCTATGGTGCATAGACTTTTAAGTCTTTGACATTCCAATTTATTATGCCTTGTATGAATTTCCATTAATTACTGTTTCGTTCATGTTTGTCCAAAAATTTTCTAAAAGCACTTTACCCAAAAAAAATTCAAAAATACCCTCCAAAATAAGATAATAGCAAAGTAAAACATAAAATAAATGTTCATCAAAACCCATATGAACAGTCACCTTTCGGTTTGAAAACATTGAGCCCACACATCCACCATGTCCTAAGTATAATCATCAATGTCTTTGTACTCTACAATTGCATCTATCCAAGCTGTCCAAATCTCAATGGTAAACTCACGTACCCACACTCGAGATAAATGTAGAGTCATAGATAGCTTATAAACTCACTCACTCTCTTAAGCCAAAGTGGCATATTTCCTTTGAAGATAGCATCGATCCCAAGCTTCTAAAGAAACTTCAATTGTCACCAAAGATGTAATGTGAACCTGATGGGCTATACAAGCTACACTCACAATGAGAATCCTTAGCAATGTCTCAAGTCACAACTACCTTACAGCTTGCCTCCTCTATAGCCAAAAAATGACATTCCAAGCTAGCTTGAACCTTAACTACACAATTTGTATCTATGAGAAGCTTTTGGACCGTAGTAACTACGCTTTATAAGTCTAAACCCTCAACAATCATAGACTCCAAAAAGCTCATATGTATGTGGGATATCAATGGTCACAGGAGAAAGATCCAATTCAATGGACCGTGAACTTGTACCATCTACAGTCGACACCAACGAAATGTCAACAAGTGTTGACAGGCATCATGTTCTCCTAAGAGATTATCTGGAAATATCCACTCCATAAAGTAAAGGCAATTTTCCTTTTTGAGACCCACAAATTGCTAACCACCTTGGTTCATGTGGGAGCCTATCCTTGGCTGGAATTCTTGAGAAACTTAAAACCCGTCGTACTCCTATGTTTCATTCCATCAGGAAGATCAAAAGTCATACTTACAAAAAGGCATAGTAACTGACTAATTTTTCAAAAGAAATACTAAAAAGAAAGGGCTTGTAGTCACTATCTAGATCTAAAAGATCATCGCTCTCTAGCTCAGCTACTATAGGGTCCAAACCCAAGCAAGCGACCAACTCAAGAGGTATAAGCCTATCATTATATTGTTCCTCCAAATTTGCACCGTGAAGGTAAGCGATGAACACACAAGATTGTCAGGTGGAAACAACCTAATAGGCTTATTAATCAATCCAACACAACCACAATGTTTGATAAATTAACTAAATAAAGAAACATAAAGAATTATGACCTTATATTTGTAAAATAAGAGAGAGAATATGTTGAAGAGAATGAGCACAATTAAGGTCTTGTGTGGTTGAATTCGAATATGTGCTTACGTTTGTATTTAAAGAATAGTTTGAAGCATATTAGGTTAAAGTGAAATTATCATATTGTTCATAAAATCAATTAAAACACTTTTAAGAAATAAGAACAATGTTATTAAAAATCAATCCAATTCATATTAGAAATATGTTTTAAAATCATATAACTAATTGCTTGATTGATCCACTCAATTGCTCAATCAATCAAGTACATTGATTAATCGATCAAACATCTACTCGATTTATCCAAAATACATTTAACCAATATTTAAAAACAAGTGGATCAATTGATGAGGTATATCCCTCGATTAATCTAGTCATATATTAAAATCAGATTATTTAGGTTTATTACTTAATCGATCCAGTATACACTCGATCAATCGAGTGGCTCAAATTTATATATTTTTCTTATTGTGTCTAATATGCAATTTAACATGAACGGGAATAGAAATATACCAGATATATAATTATTAAGGCATGATAATTTTTATGGCTTGAAATATTCCTCTGAGACACACCTAGAAACTAAATTATACTTTTATATTTTATTCACGAATATTGACAATATTCACATAAACCTTACACGCCATGAATCCTATTACCCACTAGATATAACCTATAACATTCACGTGTATTGTTGTATATAGATGATTAAATACACCAGAGCTCCGATGGGTTAATGGTGGTGGCTATTAGTGCTCCAATATGGTCGCTTGTAGTGGTTACGAGAGACGTGGTAAGTGTGACTCAATCTAATTTTATTGAAGTTACGAAGGAGTCTTTTGGTCTTGTTATTATGTAATTTGATATAAAATTATAAAATTTTGAAATGAGTTGTTGCTAATTATGAAAAATTGAAACTATTTAGGCAAATGACTAGTTACAAACACTTGCCAAGTCTTTGAACCCAAACTAGCTTATCCAATCAAATTTACTTCTTTACTTCTTTACTTCTTTTCTTTTGTTCTCTTCTATGAGCAACCAAATTTATTTAGTGATCATGTAAGCTCAAATTTTTATTTTATTTTATAATAATTGAAAATGAGATCAAACTAACGTATTGCATGAAAATAATAAAATATACTAAATATTTACCACGGTACGAGAGGCTATCACGTCTAAGTTAATTCCATTCATAAGAGATTTTTTTTTCGTTCAAAAAATTTGATAATTTAATTTAAGAGATTTAAAATAAAAAATATTTAAAAATCACAACTCATGTACTTATGGATTTAAAACTATATAGGTTGATATTCCTTTAATGTATAATTTTTCTTGATTTATTTTATTTTCATTATGCAATGGAATTGTGTATACTTTTATAAGATTACTAACGATTCTTCAATTATGTACTTTTAATTAATTGATTTTTTTACATATAAACAAATATTATTAAATAACACTTAAATACGTATACAAATATAATAACTGATTTAAATTTACGCATTTTTAATAATCAAAACTAACCTATATTATTATACAACAATGCAGTTGAGATAATATGAACATATATTGAAAACTGTTTCAATATTAGCACCGTACCACCAACGTACCTAACTCAGTGAAAAGTAATCATGTGGATGTAAGCATGAGAATCGAGATGTATTTTTCTACTTTGTATAAGTTACATATATGACTAATTATAATACATATATTAATATATTTATCTTATATTTATATACAATAAAGGTGACATCGTATCCCAAGACATTGATTCCATCATTTTTCTCATTTATTGAATTTTCTTAACTTCATTATTATAAAAAAATGTTTGGTTTTTCTCTCTTTTGAATGGATTCATGACAAACAAATTGAAAAAGAAAAGTTAACTAGCTTAAATTTTTATAAATATTTTTATTAATTTATTAATTAAAAGGGAAATAATTAAAAATTTAAAAAAGACTAATTACATACATATTTCATCACATACACAACAAAAGACAAAAATACAAGCTAATTAGATTTACTATTTAATTTTAAACTTATATGGCAAGTAAAATTTGTTTATTAAATTTTATCATAATATGTAAGAAATGGTTTATTGATGATGAATAAACGAATGTTTTACGATCTATTTATACAAAAGAAAAGCAAAATTGTAATAATTAAAAATAAACACAATTATGGAGAGGCATGTTCTTGGACAGCCTATCCTTCCCCACCAAGCTGTTAGTGGCTGCTTCCAGCTGGTGTGTTGGTTTTCACCAGCTGGATCCCAAGTTCTTTAACATTCCCCCTCAAGTTAGAATATATGTTAATTATTCCTAACTTGTTAAGTAAGTTTGAGAACTGTGGAAAACTCAGGGATTTGGTAAATATATCTGCTGGTTGCTCTAATGTAGAGATATGATAAGTTTTGATCATTCCAACTTGAATATTTTCTCTTACTAGATGGCAATCAATCTCTATGTGTTTGGTTTGCTCATGAAACACTGGATTTGATGCAATGTAAAAAGCTGCTTGATTGTCACAATATAACTTGGTTGGTTGGGAGTGTTTGATACCCAAATCATCCAAAATATATCGTAACCAGGTTACTTCGCAACATGTTGTTGCCATAGAGTGATATTCTGCTTCTACACTTGATCGTGAGACTGTATTTTGTTTCTTAGTTTTCCAAGAAATTAGCAAGTTTCCAAGAAACATACAATATACTGTGGTTGATCGTCGTGTATTTGTGCATTTTGCCCAATCTACATCACAAAAAGCATTTAGTTGTAATGAACTAGTTGCTGAGAAAAAGAGACCTTGCCCTGGTGTGTTCTTGACATATCGTAGTACTCGTTGAGCTGCTTCCAAATGTGGTTGACGTGGTTTATCCATATATTGACTGAGAATGTGCACTGCATACACTAAGTCAGGCCTTGTGATGATCAAGTATATTAATCTCCCAACAAGTCTTCGATAGGATGTGGGATTACTGATGAATTCCCCTTCAACCTTGCTGAGGGATAAATTTTGTTCCATAGGTGAATTGGCAGATTTGGCACCAAGATAACCCATGTCCTCCAATATTTTCAAGTGCATACTTGCGTTGTGACAGAACAATTCCCTTCTTGGAACGTGAAACTTCTATGCCCAAAAAATACTTTAATTCACCGAGATCTTTAAGCTTGAATTGTCTCATGAGATGATTCTTAGTTTCTTCAATGTCTTGTACATTGTTTCCTGTTATGATTATATCATCTACATAGACAAGAAGAGCAGAGAAGGAATTACGACGGGTTCGGACGAACAGTGAGTGATCATACTTGGATTGGTTAAAACCAGCTAGCTTAAGTGTTGTTGATAGCTTGATGAACCATTGTCGTGAGGCTTGTTTGAGTCCATACAAAGATTTATGTAGCTTACATACTCGTGTTTCCCCCTTTCGTCTGAATCCAGGTGGAAGGGACATGTAGACATCTTCATAAAGATCACCATAGAGAAAAGCATTGTTGACATCGAGTTGTCGAAGATACCAATTCTGAATAGCAGCAATGGCAAGGAGAAGCTAAACAGTGACAAGTTTGGCTACTGGTGCAAAAGTTTCTTAGTAGTCAAAACCTTCAATCTGATTGTATCCTTTGGCCACTAACCGAGCCTTGTATCGTTCCACAAAGCCATCAGGATTATACTTGATTTTGTAGACCGGATGGAAGACCAAATCGAGTGAACAACGCGTCGTTTGCTTCAGCGGCGCGCGAATGACGTGTCGTTGGAGTTGTCTTCTTCAGCAGCTGGCGCGTGTGGCTCTGGCGAGGCGCGTGAAACGACAGTGAGATTATACAAGGCGCCTGTGAGCGCGTGAAGAGGTATTTTGGCTTGATTTTAATTGCAGATTGCTCGGATTCTTCTGAATAATATGATGGGGTGAAATTGAAATTATTTTGTGAATCAAAATTGGTTTTGAAAAAAAAAACAGATTGAGAAAAAAAGGAAAAAATTTATGTGAGCTGAATTTTTTGGGGATTATTTCCTAAGCTCTGATACCATGTAAGAAATGGTTTATTGATGATGAATAAACGAATGTTTTACAACCTATTTATACAAAAGAAAAGCAAAATTGTAATAATTAAAAATAAACACAATTATGAAGAGACATGTTCTTCGACAGTCTATCCTTCTCCACCAAGCTGTTGGTGGCTGCTTCCAGTTGGTGTGTTGGTTGTCACCAGCTGGATCCCAAGTTCTTTAACATAATCATAACTAATACAATATAATATTATTAATAAATATAATTAAATTTATATAATTTTATTTAATAAATAATTATTATATTAATTATAATTATAATTATAATATATAAAAATATTTTGTATAATAATAATGCCATTACAAATAAATCCTAATACCGTTAACATGTCCAATTCAACTCTTGGTGTTACTAATACATATTTTTGATTATTTAAAATTATTAATAAATGAATATATATTTTAAAATATATTATACAATTCAATTAAAAATAAAACATTTCAAGTGTCGTTATCCACCAAACATTGAGATAATTCTTTTTGAAATATCAATAAAAATAACTTTTATAATCATAAAAATAAAATATTTTATATATTTTTATTATTAAAAAAATATAATATATTATTTTATTTTAAATTTGGTTCAAATTGATCCGTTTAAATTGAACTATAATTATTTAAAATCCGTTTCATATTTTTAAGTGTTATTTTTATTATTGTAAATTTTTTAGAGTATTTTTTTTAATTTTTAAGCTATCCTTCATATGAAATTATGAAATTATATGTTATCTATTTTACAAGGTGTACTTACATATCATATTCATGAAGTCTTCAAAAAAAAAAATCGAACACCGGTAGTTGACCAGCAAAATATTTCTGCAGCATGATGCAATTTAAGCTATCCCTCATATTTCGAAGCCATAGACATACCATATGATCTCGATTTTTACAAAACTAAGGCCATAGACGTACTCTATAACCTCAATTTTAATAAAATTGAGGCCATAGACATACCTTATAACCTCGGTTTTGTATAGATATACTTTATCAATTTTCTTTTTTTATAATTTACATTAAACACCAAAGTTTTTAACCAATTATTTATTTATTTATTTTCTCTCTTTTACACTAAAAACCAAATTTTTTTGTCTGATGATTTTTTTTAATTTTTTTTTCCGTATATATATATATATACTTTCGATCCCGGTCCTAACCCTAGTATTCTCTTCTTTGCTCGATCGAAACCCTTGCGCCATCGCGTTCCAGCCTTTGTTCCACTCTTGCACCCCATTCTAGCATCTGTTCCACTCTCGCACCACATTCCAGCCTCTGTTCCACTCTCGCACCGCATTCTAGCCTCTATTCCACTCTCGCCATAGTAGTTCCTTGGCCACTGCTTGAATCTTTTTGGTAACATTAACTCATATTTTCCTTTATAAATGACTCTCGGTACCAAATATCGATCAATACGTAGAGGTTATTTCTAGCTGCCTAAAGGCTTGCTTGTGTTGAGAAATTTAGATGTTGGATATTTCTTAGATGGGTTATGAAAATTTGTTAGGAAGGTCGCTTGGTATGGTTTGTGGAACGTGTTGGTCGCCTGGTGCTTGGCTTAGTGCTGGTACTGGTTCATTGGGGTGGTGCGTTGGTGCTGGTGCGCTATAGCTGGTTCGTTGGGGTGGTGCGTTGGTGCGTGGTGCTTGGCCTGGTGTTGGTGTTGTGCATGTTTTACCCTAGCTAGCATTTCTGTTACAATAAACAGAGAGGACCGAAAATAGTATTTTTGGAAAATTTTATTGATATACTATTTACCAATTAACTTGTATTTCACCAGAGAAGTTTACCTGGCCACTATGCTATCTTACCATAGTTGTGCTTAATTAGCTTCATTAATGAGAGAACCGCATAAGCCGTTGATGATAACAATTTATTTATGGTAATTTTTACTTGAAGTCCCTTGTTAAATTATTTATGTAGTTGCACTGTAGATTTTTGTTGCTATATTATTTTTTGGTAAGTACCTATGTGCACTATGTTTTGAGATATAGTATTTATTTTTATCTATTTTGTTGCTGATTTCTTTTTCCTAGATCAAAATGTAGTGCATGGAGGTATCAAACTTGAAAATCTTTTGGTAACTTGAAATGATAATGTGAAGATTGCAGATTTCAATGTCAGCTAGGTTTTTGAGGTAATCATATTCATCAAACCTTTGCCACCATACAAAAGAATTGTGTTCAACTCCTTCCAGTGAATGTTTTCTACTAGGAAAATACATGTGCATTGTTGAGAAAGTTGATTTCCTAACATTTTTTAACATTATCTTACAAGAGGACGAGGACACACTTAGGTGATCCCTAGAAACTCATGCATTCACTGCACGTCTGTGCCTGAATACTATGTATGTTTTAATTTAGTTTGAACTTGAAAACTGCCTTGAGTTCTACTGTTTAATAGTTTCATTGTATATGTGGTGTTTCCCATATTTTCCTGGTAAGAAAAGTCAATTGTTTTATTTTTTCAGTTTTATTAACTGAAACAATAGAAGTACCCATATGACTATTTCCAAAGCCTTATATGCACCCTAACCAATAGATAAAAATAAATATCTATGTAAGTATCTATGTGCACTGTGTTTTGAGCATCAAAATAGATAAAAATAAATACTATGCATAAGTTATTTCTATTATACACTGTATTTATGGTTCATTCTTATTACTTGCTTGCATAGCCTTATAAGTACATCAGGCACTAGGGGCACCAGTGCAGCAGGCACTAGGCACCAGGCACTAGCACACCAAAGAAGCAGGCACCAGTGCACCAGCGTAGCAGGCACCACCCACCAGCTATATTTCTCTTTTTTTCCCTCCCTCTAAAGTTTTGTATTTTACTATCTCTGTTTTGGGTTTCTTTCGTCCCTATTATTTAGTGTTTTTGATTTAATCTGCTAAGATTTGTGAACACAGGGGAAAGATGGAGATTTGGAATGTAAGGAGAATGATAGAGTGGAGCCCATGCAAATGGTGGATTATTACCATGTCTACCACACACCCAATGGATTTGGTTCGAGGGAGGCTAACCGTGTAGGTACTTTCTATCATTCTATCGTTCCCTCAATTTCTTGTTTTGAAGAGAGACTTAGATGAAAAATTATGCAGTTTGTATGTTGATCCAATTTTTGAATATTTGTTCTATGCATTTATTTCAAGTGCCCTACAGTGTAATATTGCAGTTATATTACTATTTTTTTCATAGATATTTTCTATTAGATTTTAGTATGACAAAAAATGGAATTTATTTCACTATTTGCCTCGGTTATTTCACTGGTGTTGATGCTGATACAAGTATAAAAGGAGAGAAAATTCTAGAATCTAAAAGGGGTCTTTCACCTTATAATTGTTATTCCTATCAGCAGACCCATTCTTCCTTTATCCCCTCTTTGGAAAAGTCTGAAATCTGAAACTTCTTCTGCTCTTAATTTATCAAATCATTGAAGTTTCTTATTTAAGGTAGTTTTCAGCTCTCTTGTTGTTATCTTGATCTATCTGTTAATGTGATTATTTTAAGAGATCAGTTAATATTTTGTGTGATAACATTTGGGTTGGTGTTTCAAGTTCATGATCTGAAGTTGATTTGTAATTTGTTAGGTGAGATTTAGGATTCTATCTATAACGGATAATCGGTTTTTGTGATCTTCGGCTGCATCTAGTTGAAAATAGTTAGCGTAAACATTCTCTTTTAACATATTTTATCCATATTTTGGGAAAGAAAGTAACTTTGTAAAATCAGCCAAATGTTTTTTCTTACCTATACTTATGACTAGTTTGAAAGCATAAATGACAACAATTTATGCTTTTGGATCTAAGTAATGTGCTAGCTAACGCTTTTTAATCTTCTTTTCATTCCATTTCAACTGACTCTTCTTTGTCTCTATTTACATGTGTATTTATGCATTTGTCCCTCTTTTTTGGAAAGCTTGACTTGTTATTGAAACAGTGTTGATCAAAATATCAGTGTCCTGGTAGAATTGTTGGGATGCACCATTACATTCCCTGAAATCCTTCTTGTTTATGAATATGTTCCAAATCAAAGCCTACATGATTACTTTTTCAGAGGTACTATTGACTTTAAAATCTGTCATCTTTTTATGTATGGCTATGTTATTTTCTTTTACTTATTCCTCTTTTGATTATTGTTAAATTGATTGTTGTTGGTACTATTGTTGTTATATTGATTTAAATCTCCTTGCCATTGGTGCACCACTGTTGGTTCTACTCATCTTTGGCGTTGGTAGTCTTGAATTCGATCTTGTTTGTCGCTAGTCTTTGTTGGCTCGAGGTGGTGTTGTTGATGGCTTTGTCTTGCTTCTTGCCGTACTCTGGTGCTATCCGGTATTCTTGATGGCGTTGTCAGTCTTTGTCTTATTTGGTATTGCTGATGGCGTTGTGCTGGTGCTACACTGTGTTGTTGGTGTTGTGCACTGGTGTTGGTGTTGGTTCTGGTGCGCTGCGTTGGTGCATTGACGCCGCTGTTGGTGTTGGTAATACTAAGTTTTTTTCATGTTTGTAATTAATACTAAAAAGTTAGTTTGTAATACTAAGTTTTTTTTTGTGTATATATAATAAACTCTCAAATGTAATTATACTTTTAATTTTAATATAATATGATTTTTAATATTGTAATTATTAATTGTATTTTTTTAATTTATGTATACCCTATGACCTCGATTATTAAAAAACTGAGGCCACAAGTACACCCTATGGTCTCAGTTATATGCTAACCGAGGTCATAGATACATCCTATGGCCTCGGTTATATGCTAACCGAGACCATAGGTACACCCTATGATCTCGGTTAAAAATCGAGGCTATAGGTCATTATCTATGGTCTCTCTCACTTAGGTCTCGGTTCTTATAACCGTGGCCATAGACCTACGGTCACGGTTAAAAATCGAGGCCGTATGTATGTTTTTTTAGTAGTGATTCTTTAATTAACTAAAATTAAATTTTATTATTTTTAATTCTATATTTTTATTTTAGTTAAAAGAAAATGCTAAATAATTAAAATATTAAAATTAATTTTAATATTTTAAATAATATAATGTAATAAGATTTATTGTAACATATATTTTTTAAAATTAAACATGTATTTAAATAAATATGATTAAATAAAAACATGATTAAATGGTAAAGAAATTATTAAGATTATTACACGAATTATCCGAAGCTGTCCTCCGGCTCCACCTACATTCCTAAACATTTCTACGAGATTCAAGTTGACTTGCCTTCATCTATTACATGTTAATGCGTCACTGTCATTCCATAAGTAATAAAAAAGTAAATAACTTATATAGGTAATTCGCCACAAGGTTTAAAATGTAATATCATTCAAATATGAATTAACTTTTACTTAACGTAAATTTCAAAAAAAAAAAAAACTTTACGAAACTAATGAAAAACTTTATCAAAATAATAGATTTTAATAAAATTTAATTAATTATAATAATAGTGAATTATTTACATTTTTAAATAACTTTTTCTATTTAATTTATATATATATATATATTTATTTATTTATTTATAAATATTTATAGTATTTATTTTGATAATATGTCAATTATTCAAAAAAATTACATAATAAATAATTATTTAGATTATAATTATAAAATATTATAACTAAATAAACATCAACAGTGCATAATGTTTAGATGGCTATTAATGATATGGGTCTCTCCTCATGAATGTTCAAATTTTTTCTTAACGATATATATATAAGCATAAAACCTTACAATTATCACCAATACAATGGGTTAACGCTCTATTTGAGGTGTAGGTAAGTAGATTTTGTGTCAACATATTAAGGAGGGACACGACTCACTATTGCATACTAAAAATATCATCACGCTTGAACAGGTTGCCTCCATCAAGTTATCAGGGAATCAAAGTCATTACAGGACAAACTTCGTTCAATTGGATCTGACCAGACCATGCACAATAGGTTATGTAGAATAGTTGATGTACCATAGCTTGTCTAATTGAGTCTAGGTACTTCGTTTAACTCAATCTGGATAGGCGCGTAAAATAGTTCATGACGTAGCTCATCTAATTTAGTCCATGTATTTGATAGAAACATGACACTTATAATTCATTAGTATCAGTTTGGTGGTTTAAGCCATGTAGGTCTCTTAACCTTACCACGTTGACAATATCAAACATTAATTCCTTCATTCTCTGGTAAAAGGTAGGAGAACTATTTCTACTCATATATACTTGCTTAGGGGTGGTTTTGCAACTTCTTTTCAATTAATTTACATATAACCTGCACGTAACCTTTTGACTTCTCTGTCACCCTATGGTTAAATCCTTTCACTATAAGCAAGGAAACTCTCATTTTACCTTTACTACTTCTTAAGTGAGATTTTTACTACTTTCTTATCTAGAGAAAACATGCCATTTGAAATATGATTGCAAGGAAATTAAGTCTATTAATTTGATTTTCAGCTCGATTACCGATAGGATAACATATACTCCCAACATTTCAGCTCACTAGATATTACCTTTTCAACTTGTTTTTTTAAAAGTATATTTTAAGTCTTTGCATTCCTTTGCTTTATAAATTTCCTATTGTGTTCTTTTCCTCGATCATGATTCTACTTAGGCGATCATGATTAATGGTAAGGACTCCATTCCACTAATGAATTTTTCTTAGCCACCTCACTCAGGTTGCACAAGAACAATTCATGTGGCCACTCGATCTGGTTGAGCTCTACATCCACCTCCATAAGAGTTTGTTGAATCACAAGTCGGTCGTGGTAAGGAAACCTATAGTACTTCTGGTAGGAATGGTGGTTTTAGCATTCTTGCACTTCCTGCTTCAACGACCTTAGGGTCTATTTCAACATCTACATTGGATTTAGGTTGTGTGAGCAACAAAACTAAGACATAAGATCTAGTGGCCATGATTAAGATCCTCACAATAGTTTGCACTCAATGAAAAAATAAAGGACTCAAAGGGTGAGCCAATAATGCCTAGGAAACATAATGCAAATGATATAGGTCCCTTCATGAGGAATTATAGCATTCCTTTTAGGGTAGCTTTGATGCGAGTACATCGCCACATATTGGGCAATAAAGATCCACCAATTGGGTGGTATATATTCATTCCAAGGCACTTAAAATAGGTCCCAGATTTCCTATACCATGATTGATAGCCCATGCATTATCCATTTTCAATATCAATCTGGCCTAAATAACACCATATGGATGGAGGAAAATTCTATGCCTATCAATTATTGTTGGAGGATTAGGGGTGGACTTAAATGATTTCCAGATACGCGTCATGTATTGCTTGAAAAGGAACATCTTGGACAAAGGGATAGCATACATTTAAGCCATTTTGATAAACTAAACTGATTTCTATTATTCTGTTTTGATTTCTACTACCTTTGCTTCCCGTGCTTTGTATTTTTTGTTTTCTTTCTGTTACACCAGCTGGCGTTCTAGCTAGGTTTTGGATCTCTATATAATAAATGCAATGCCTTCTACTTCTCCTAAGAAAAGAGCACATTTTACCAGCTTCACACTTTCTATCTTAGTATTAGAGCAACAGAATCAGATCCAAGAATGACTTCATCTTCAACTCAACTCTCTTCATCATCTGGTTCGATTGGATCTGGACAAAGCTCAACAATGGTGTCCTTCCTTTCCTATCAGATGCTTAATCATACTCTACCTGTGAAGCTCGATGTTGTTGATCTTGCTAATGGATTTGAGGATTTTATAGACGAATCATCTATCTGTCCAAACAAAGAACTGAGTCCAGGAGTAATCAATCCAACTTTTGTTGCTTGGAGAAGACAAGATTGAACAATCCTCAACTGGATCTACTCATCTCTCACACCAGCGATCATGACACATCTCATAGGTAATAATTCCTCTCACTCTACTTGGAATGCATTGGAGAAAACCTTCTCATTTTCCTCCAGAGCCAGAATAATGTAGCTCAGACTCAAGTTATAGTCCACCAAGAAAGGATCTATGTCCATAATAGACTATATCATGAAAGTCAAAGGAGTTTTAGATAACCTAGTAGCCATTGGAGAACCTATTTTAGAACACGATCATGTTATGAATCTCCTCGGTGGCCTTGGATCTGACTATAATGTAGTTGTTACTGCTATTAACATTAGAGATGACAAGATCTCTATTGAAGCTGTTCACAGTATGCTTCTAGCTTTTGAAAATCATCTTGAGCAACAAAGCTCGATTGAACAAATCTCTACTATGTTTGCCAATTATGCTTCATCCTCTAATAATAGAGGTGGTAGAAGGAAGTATAACGGCGACCGAGGAAAAAATCATACTCCAAATGCCAGCAACTACACTTATAGAGGTCGTGGGAATAGATATGAAGACATAGTTCCAACAATTTTGAGAAACCACAATGCCAGTTGTGTGGCAAGTTTGGGCATACAGTTCAGATCTGTTATCACAGATTTGATATCTCTTATCAAAGTTCTCAAAATAGTGACACTACTTCCTCAAATGCTGGTAATCCGAATTCTATACTTGCTTTGATTGCTTCTTCTAATAATCTTGTAGATGAGACGTGGTATCTTGACTCTGGAGCAAGTCATCATCTGACTTAGAATGTGGAAATCTGACTAGTTCTTCACCATACACAGGCACAAATAAAGTGACAGTTGGTAATGGTAAGCATCTATCCATCTCTAACATTGGTTCTCACTATCTTTTGTCTTATTCACATTCCTTTCATCTAAAAAAGGTTTTTCATGTTCCTTTTATATCAGCAAACTTGATAAGTGTTGCTAAGTTCTGCTCAGACAACAATGCCTTAATTGAGTTTCACTCTAATGGTTTCTTTGTGAAGGATCTACATACGAAGAAGGTACTAGCTCAAGGTAGCCTTGAGAATGGACTTTACAGGTTTCCAAGTTTGAACAACAAGAAAGTAGCCTATGTTGGTATTAATACTCCTTCTATATTTTACTCTTATAAATTGAGTATTATTGATAATAAAGTCCAGTTGTGGCATCACAGATTAGGTCATGTTACTACTGACATTGTAACCTATGTAATGTAGAGTTGTAATGTCTCTTATGAAAAGAATAAAACTGTTATTGGCTCTTCTGTTTGCTCTTCTTGTCAACTTGCTAAAAGTCACAAATTACCTACTCATCTTTCACTATCTCGTGCCACTAAATTTTTGGAACTTGTTCATACTGACATTTGGGGGCTTGCCTCAGTCAAGTCCACATCTACTGCCAGATATTTCATCTTATTTCTAGATGATTACTCACGGTACACATGGTTTTATCCTCTCCAAACAAAAGATCAAGCTTTTCCTATTTTTAAGTAGTTTAAACTCCAAGTAGAAAATAAATTTGATGCTAAAATCAAATGCCTAAAATCTAATAATGGTGGAGAGTTTAAGATCTTCATATCTTTTCTTCAACAATCTGGGATATTGCATCGGTTTTCTTGTCCCTATAATTCAGCTCAGAATGGGAGAGTTGAAAGAAAGCACAAACATGTTGTTGAAACCTCCTAGCTTTGTTAGCTCATGCTTCCTTGCCAATGGAATTCTTGCAATATGCCTTCCAAACCGCTGTTTTTCTCATAAATAGAATCCCAAGTAAGGTACTCCAAAATACTTCACCTTATTTCAATCTTTTCAACAAATTTCCAGATTACAAGTCACTTAGAGTCTTTGGCTGCTTATGCTACCCGTTCATTTGTTCCTACAACAATAACAAACTACAGTACTGATATGTTCCATGTATCTTTCTTGGCTATAGCTTTCATAATAAAGGATTCTTGTGTCTTGATTTTTTGACTGGATGAGTGTATGTTACTTCTCATGTTGTCTTTGATGAGGGGAAATTTCCTCTAGCTAACACTCCTTCTCTCTCTCTAACCAAAGCTACCTCAGCAGACATTTTCCCTCCAGTCATCATACCTTCCTTTTCATTGTCCTCTAGGTCTAATGACAACCACATGTCATCATCCTCTTCATTACCGTCCATAAGTGCTCCTTCAGACTCTGTGAGCAGCCCTACTATTACTCCTACTCCCAGTACCTTTCCTGAGATACTAGATGAGGCTCTTCCTCCAACTCCACACATGACAACAAGGTTAATAAGAGGTATAACCAAGAAAAAGACTATTCTTGACCTTTCTGCTGTTAAAGTCTCAGAACCGTATACTCTCAGCCAAGCTCTCAAAAATCCAAACTGGGTACATGCTATGGATTTAGAGATTGCTGCTCTTCATCGAAACCATACTTGGGATCTTGTTGAGCAGCCTTCTGATGTCAATGTAATAGGTTGTAAGTGGGTATACAAGTTGAAACACAAGACAGATGGGACCATAAAAAGATATAAAGCCGGACTTGTGGCTAAGGGGTATAATCAAACTCTTGGGCTTGATTATTTTGAAACATTTAGTCTAGTAGTTAAGGTTGTAACCATTCAAATTGTACTCACTATTGCTCTCAGCTTTAAGTGGGAAATTCGGCAGCTTGATGTTCATAATGCTTTCCTCAATGGTGAATTAGAGGAGGAAATGTACATGTCTCAACCTCCTAGGTATTTAGACTCTCAATTTCCCACCAAAGTGTGTCGATTAAAGAAAGCTTTATATGGTTTGAAACAAGCACCAAGAGCTTGGTTTCAAAAACTCAGCTCTGCTCTTCTCCAATGGGGTTTCAACAATTCTAGAATTTATAGTTCTATGTTTCTACTATTTAGTAGATCTACCACTCTGATTGTTTTTGTCTATGTCGATGATATCATCATCATTGGAAGCTCTTCCACCCAAATTTCCTCCCTCATCACTAAGCTCAATTCTGTGTTTGCTTTGAGAGACTTGGGGCAGCTATCCTACTTCCTTGGAGTAGAGGTCTCTTACAATGAAGACACTATGAATTTAAGTCAAACCAAATATATTTCAGACCTACTATATCGAACTGAAATGTTTGATTCTAAATCAACAAAAACACATGGCGCTGTTGGGGTGAATCTTTCCAAGTTTGATGGTGCACCTATGGATGATGTCACTTACTATCGCAGTGTGGTAGGGGCCCTTCAATATTTTACCATAACAAGACCTAATATAGCCTTAGTAGTTGATAAGGAATGTCAGTTCATGCAGCAACCAACCTCAGCTCACTGGCTCTCAATCAAAAGGATCCTTCAGTATCTCAAGGGAATAATGCACAAAGGCCTCTTGTTAAATCCTTCTAGTTGCTTGACAATTGAAGGATTCACAGATGCCGATTAGGGGGCTCAACCTAATGACAGGCACAGTTCAAGTGGCTATCTAGTTTATCTGGGGAACAACTTAATCTCATGGTCTTCTTCCAAACAGAAGGTAGTGTTGAGTCCGAGTATCGTGGGCTTACCTTAGCCACTGCTGAGATTGTTTGGATGCAAGCATTACTGCATGAAATTTGTGTTCCTATACCTGCAATTCCTCTGCTCTGGTATGATAATATGAGTGCCTCTCATATGGTGAAAAATCCAATGTTTCATGCCAGAACGAAGCACATAGAAATAGATCTTCACTTCATCCGAGATCAAGTTCTACGCGATAAGATAATGCTGCAATTTGTTCTTACTGTAGACTAGCTAGCTAACCTTCTGACAAAGCATCTCCCAAGCTTAATATTCTTGTCCCTTAAAACTCAACTTTGTATCACTCCAAGTCCCTTTCACTTGAGAGGGGATGATAAACTAAACTTATTTCTATTATTCTGTTTTGATTTCTGCTACCTTTGCTTCTCATGCTTTGTATTTTCTGTTTGCTTTCTGTTATACCAGCTGGCATTCCAGCTAGGTTTTGGATCTCTATATAATAAACACAATGACTTCTACTTCTTCTAAAAAGAGAGCATATTTTACCAACTTCACACTTTCTATCTCATTTTAGGTTGTAGACTTATTCTGAAGCTCTCTAAGAGTCAAGGTACACGGAAGGACAAATACTAATATGTCAATGGAAACATTTTGTATGATGGGGTGGAATTCCTTATTTGTTCTACATGGAATCATAATTTTTTTAGCACCTAACCTCGTGGCAATGAGCTGTTGAATAATATGGGACTAAGTGGAAAATTAAAAATGAAGGTATGAGACTTAGTGCAAAGCTAGACATTCTTAAAATGGATTGCTTGAAGAACTCTAGTGTAGGAAAGAGTTATATAGACCAGTCTACATGTTTTAATTTTATGAATGGCGTTATTTAACACTTATATCATTTTTTTCTTACACTATTTATTATATGAGGGTATGGATTACTGTGATGTGAGAATAGACAACCCGATTTCCACTGTAGAAGTGGTGGAACTTCCAACTTCTACTCATTCCTAGGCTACTAAACTTTCACCTTTTTCTTCTCCTCTACGGGCTTCAAAACCAGCCCATGCTGACGACGTACCTGAACTCTCTCATGGTTAAGTAGAATTACCAATGCTAATGATGGATATACCTAGTTTATCGTGTATACCTCCGTAAGAGGCTACATCAACCAATAAAAGGAAACATTCTAGCAACCCTTAAGGTTTCAATTATATTCAATGATGCCTTTAACTTTTTTTAAAAAGGTATGTAATACCCTTTAACTTTAAATAAATCTTCAAAAATGCCCCTCATTTATATTGGATGTTCATAAATTTGTTAGTTATATGGTATCTTAAATGTCCATAAAATTATACTTTTTCCTTCTCAGCCATCCCCATCTTCCTCTCGAGAAATTAGATCTCCATAAGAAAAAATGGTCGATCATCTAGTTTTTCTCCTTCCCTTAGTTTGGCTTCATGTAATTGACAAGAAAATGTGAAGCATGTAATACTAGTCAAAGATAGTGATAAGAATATTGAGTAGTTTTTTAATCAACATTAGCAAAAAAACTCTATATAACAACCATCCATTGACGTTGAAGGAGAAGAAACAGAATACAGGTATGATCAAAATTAACTAATCAGCACATACTATTTGTATGGCTTATGAAATCCTAGGTCTATTAAGTAAATATGCAATTAAAATTGATTTCTTGCTTCTCAAAATGTTGCCAAAAAGACAATGAATAAGGGGAATTTTGCAATCAAAGATAGTTTCCTTCCATCAAATGAGGATTATAAGCTTAGAACCATGACAATGTGTGTATCATGTCTGTATCATTTAAAGATGCAAACTCAAATAGAGTTCCTAGAACTTGGTACACTCCTAATGGTTTTAGGATTGCCATTTTATTCTTTTTGGGCTTGGGCTTGGGGTCACATCCAAGGTGTGGATGGGATGTAAATTGATCAAAGTTCAAAGTTTCACTACTACAAAAGGGGCATTAAAGTCGGTTAAAAACCGACTTTAAACCAATTTAAAGTCGGTTCGCTGAACCGACTTTAAATGAAACGACTTAAAGTTTAAAGTCGGTTCAAGGCGTGAACCGACTTTAATTTTTTTTTTAATTTATTCATTTTCTATTTTACTCAAATAAAAACCTATATTCGAGAAGAAAAAAAAACAAAATAAGTTTAGCAAATAGTTCAAATAATACATATATTTGAAAAATAAAATATTAATTAATACTAGAAAAATTACCATGGTTTTGTTCTATTTTATTCAAGATCATCATATTCTTCTCCTTATGTTATAATACAAACCTACATATATAATACAAAAATTTATACACATAATAACAGAAAAAAATATGAATAATAGGGGATCTAAAAGATTAGTTAAAGAGGAAGAAAACTCACTAACCGGTGCTAGAAATGGTAGTCGTAGGTGGCCGGAAAATGAGAAAGAGTGGAGGAGGTTTTCAGTTTTTTAGAGTTCTGCAACGCTGAAAATAGTTTTTGTCTGGGAAGAAAGAAGAGAAAAGAATTTATGCACGTGTATAGCATCGGTTCCACGTGTCAACCGATGCTATGTTACGTGGATAGCGTCGGTTCACCATGCCAACCGACGCTACGTCCATGTGTAGCGTCGGTTCCACGTGTCAACCGACGCTATCCATGTAGCGTAGCATCGGTTGATGTGGTGAACCGATGCTACGTCCATGCATAGCGTCGGTTCGATATGTCAACCGACTCTACTTCCTACGTGGATAGTATCGGTTCTACACCGAACCGACTTTAAACCAATTTAAAGTCGGTTTTAGTGAATTTGTTAAATTAGATCAAGTAAGTCAGCTAGGGGTTGATCTCTTAGATGTCATGTGTTGAGGCAATAACTAATCATAATTGTGATTATTGGAGCGTGGTAGTTGTCTTGTAATACATACTAGTTATCCTATGGAATGTAGTAATTTTCTTTATTAAATAAAGTAAAAGGTATCAAATTCATGCAGCAAGACTAAAAAGCTTAAGGGCCTTTGGTGGGTGTCAATTGTTTGGAGAATTATTAATTCTATAGATCTCTTGTAATGAATGTTTAGATCCTTGGTTAATGAGAAAGATTGGATATATATAAGCATAAAACCTTACAAGTTTCACTAATACAAAGGTGGATGCTCTGGTCAGGGTATAGTAGAGAAAATCTTGTTTTAGAGTAAGTTAAGTGGTGACATGACTCACTATGGCATACTAAAAATATCAGCTTGCTTAAATAAGTAACCCCCATCATGTCTTATGGGAATCAAAGTCATTGACAAGACAAACTTCGTTCAAATCAATCTAACCAGGCCACACATAACAGGTCATGTAGAATATTCTATACATCATAGTACATTTAATTGAGGCCAAGTACTTTGTTCAACTCAATATTACTAGGTCCTTCATAACAAGTCATGTAGAATACTCCATACACCATAGCTCATCTAATTAAGTCTAGGTACCTGATGGAAACAAGGAACATATAATTCATTGGTATTATTTTGGTTATATAGGTTGTCTAGATCGCTTAACCTTACCACATGGATAATACCATACATATAGTATAATTATGAAAAATAAAACTATAAGTATGACTAGCAAAGTAAATTTGCGATAGAAAAAAATATTTATGAATAAAGCACAAAATATTGTCTCAAATTGAATGAAAATATCTTTTGATTGAATGTACAAAAACTATATATAGAAAATTGTAAAGATAAATTAATTATAAAGGAAAAAATAATAATAAGAAATGACATTTTGTCAAAATTTGTTGATATTTTATAGTCAATGTCATGACAATATCTATAATACCTAGAATATTTTGGCAATATAATGTTATTTTCTTGATAACGATATTTTATCAACAATGACACGACCTTTTCTCAACAATTTTTTCAAAAGTGATGGATATCACATATCAATATCGAGATGTCTAAAATCTTGATAATGTCAAAATATTGTGACAATGTAGACATTGATGACGATTTTTTATACTTGCTTGGCCGTTCCACAATAATTGTAACTTTCTATTATGTTTGTCAATGGCATAGGCGAGACTAGAGACCCATTTTTGTTCTCTGTCTTTTGTTTAGAATTTATCATCTATACTTGCTTAAAATTTTTGCAGATATTTTTTTAAGTCTTTGTAAAGACTTGTTGGGGGGTTCTATTGTGATATTTCAAATACATTTTGGAAAATTACATAAAATAAAACTACTAAAATTTATAACAAAAAATAACACCTAATAATAAGGAACAAGGTTCATTTGGATAGAGTTTGATATTAAATGGGTCTAAATAAATGTAGTTCAACTTGAATGATGTCCAATTTGTTAGTGTTCAATGTAAATAAGCAAGGATGGCTCCTCGAGACCTTTTGTGGCCTAAGACAAAGCATAATAAAAATTTTCCTTAAGTATTTTTCATAATGATATTATATTTTTCTTCAAAAATAAATAATAATTAAAGTAAATTACTAATAAGAAATGAATAAATAAATAAATATTTAAAAGTTAATTTTCTTGTAGAGTATTCTTATTGATACTGATTTTTGTTAACACCAATAATTGGAAGCACCTCTCTTTCTTGTGAACTTGAGAATAGAGAACACAACATTATAACTTTAGACCACCATTGGATGTGGCAACCTTTGGCCCTTCAATGCTTAAGTAAGCTTAGGTAGCAAGAAGAAGGAGAAGACTAGTGTCTCTCTTTATAACACACAGATATGCAGAGAGATATTTAGGGAAAATAGATAGATTTAGGTGTCCGAAGTTCTTTCAAGTTATCTTTAATGGTGAATTATGATGAATATATATAGAATGAAATGTACCTATTGATGACCCTTACCTGTAGTGATAGACTTATCTTAATTTTAGAGGTTTATCTCCTTAGTTATCTTATTGTCAGATAATTAAGAGATCAAATACAAGTTGCTTATCCTATTAGATATTTATCTAATATTAATGTTTGTTTACTGACTCAATACTTACTGAGCTGCCTGTGAGTTATTTGTGGATTGGGACCTTTTATATTATGCCATATGGCATGAAATATTTTACTCCATACATCAACCTCCTAGAATTTCTAAGCCTGATTACAAAGGCTAGAAGGTCTATTTTATCATTTTTCCATCACATAGGTTCACGTCTTTGTGAACTTCTTTAGTGGTGTCTAGTCCACCCTTGCATGGTTGTTACATGCTTGTATGACAAATTTCTTATTTGTCCCAAGAACTCAAAGTGTACACAGTGATGTCTTGTTGTTAGTTCGTTTTACGAATTCTCAATCGAAATCCTAGTTAGGAAGTTAATTTGATGTCAAAACCACCATTGAACAGATTCACTTTCCTAATTTTGGAGGGAAGACATGGATCCAAACATGTGGGATTGAGGGCCCATGGCTACCCAAGAGCTTGGAACTATTCGATGGGTTCCTTAATGTATGAATGAGATCACTTCTCCTCCTCTATATAAAGAGATATCCCCCTCGCTTTTTGATTCTACCATTTGAGGCTCATTTTTTAGAGAGAGAGAAGAGTGGATGAGCTTTGCATCAAGGTATGGTAAGTTCTTATTTTTTTCAACTTTTTCCATTTATATATTTTCCTAGCACTTTGTAAAAAATGTAGGATTTTATTTTCTTGCTATTCAAACACCTTAGATCCCACGGCACTTACACTCATCCTTTCCAACGTAGTAGTGATGAAGGATGAGATGATTGATGGATGAGATCAAACTTGGCCATCTTGGGAACAATCGAGCACAAACTAGGATGGGTCACGTGAGGTGGCCATCAAGTGGAAGACTAACGGAGGAAAGGGATACTCATGTTAAACAGGCTGATGAGTGCTTAAAAGTATTTAATATAACATGATTTTATGCACTTCAAATGATAAATTAGTATAGTTTTGTCATCTTTTATGTAAATCTATCTTTTTAAAATTACATGTATGTTTTGATGATTTTGTGGTATTTTTAGCTTCAAAACGATTTAACTGAGAAACACTCAAAGAATAGTACCTAAAAGCATCCCATTACAATATTGAAGCATAAAATATTAACATATGTAAGCCATACATATGATCCAAACTAATAAAGAGGGTGTAAAGAAAATAGGGATTCTAGAAGTTTAGTGGAACATAGGATGATTTCCACAAATGAAGTGTGCAATGAATACACAAGTATACATATCGCAACAAGTAATATAATGATAAGAAAAGATTTTTTTCACAGAGATTATTTTATTAGAAACTAATTTTTAAAACTAAAAATAATAAAAATCAATTTTTTTTGTGTTTTTATATTTTTAAAAAGCAAAATTAAAATAACTAAAAGAAAATAGCAATAATTAATTAAATCAAATTTGGGGACTAAAAATATATATGAGAAGATATCTAAGAATACTTAATCCCTCAATTTTCTAAACATGCGAATCTCTAAAATCCCCTCAATATAATTATCAATTAATTACACGATCAATTGAATCTAACCTAGCATGTATTCCTCTCTCAAGTAAACTACACATCATATAGTAATTAATTTAATCACACTCTCATGCTAATAAATTGCATACTACTCATTAAGTTCATCAATTATGGATCACATACATAAGAATCATACATCTCTACCTAGAAATGTTTCATGTTGTTTAATCAAGATAAACAATTAAATAATTCTCTCAAATCTATTTAATTTCCTCTATAGATAAATTATTGGCCAAACAATTAATAGCATACAAATCAGATTAAATAATATAATTAAATTATAATTATAATTGGGGTAAAATTTTAGATCATCACATGGTAAAAATTTGGTTCATAAGATCCCAATTTTAATAAATTAATTACACATAATTGTGTTCATAAAGCTCATATTTTTCATAAAGAAAGTCATAAATTTGATAAAAAAAAGAGTAGAAAAAGAAATACAATCAATCTCTTGAATTGTAGTATTAATTTCCTTTTGAATCTCCACCAAAATTGTATCTTCTCTTGAATTTTTGTGTATTTTTCTCTCTTTTTAGCTCCAAAAAATGACCAAAATTATGCTAATGGAGACCAATTAGGGTTTATGGAGTGATTAGTGGCTTAAATAAAGCTCAGGTGCGATCTGGACCGTCAGATCAGCTTCAGATCAAGGGCTACGATCAAAACAGGCAAAACTTATAGTTTCAGCCAATCACAACGCGACGCGTGGAAGGGGAAATTCACTGAGCGAATCAGGGAGTGACACGTGGTAGGGGAGATCGTTGAAAGTCAATGATCGCTAAATTAGGGACACATGGCATGACATGATTCAAGGAAATGGATGTCGTGGTGTATGGGTGGACCATGTGGAGTAATAGAGTAGCGACACATGGCATGATGCGTTTACCGATTTCCAAACTAAGATTGAAATTCATGCTGACACGTGGTGCATTGCTTGCCCAGTCAGCTCGTTTGATTGTGTGGCATGCCACGTGGTGCATTGCTTGCCCAGTCAGCTCGTTTGCTTGTGTGGCATGCCACGTGGTAGCTTCTGATTAGTCCTACGTTAAAAATTCCCAAAAAATCCCAAAAACTTCCAAAAATTATATTTTCACCCCTTTTCACTAAAAAGTTTACATTTTAATTTTTTTGGCTATAAAAATACTATTTATTAAATAAAACAAGTAAATATTAAGTAACAAAAAGTGTCCTAATGACTCTATTTTCGTAGAGTTATCACGGGTTATGGCATGAAAGTTAGTATGCCGTGGTGCAAAAATAGTAGATCCAGGATTCCAAGTGCATATTGGTTGTCCCATCTCATTAGTGGAATATATATTAAAAGTTTCTTTTTTGTTTTAGTTATAGACCAAATTTGTTGGAGGTGAATAGATAATTATCAAAATTATGAAAAATTAAAATTTTCATAGATAGCCAAGCATAAAATCATGTGTAAATATAATAATGAAAAAATATAAAGATTGAGAAACAATATTCTTAGGTGAAAACAACCTAGGTCACACTAATGACCGAAAGGGAAAACCACTGGTCCACCAGATCACTTAACTATCTACTATGAAAAATAAGTTCCAATTACAAGGCCAAGTCTTAAACTAACTACCAAGATAAAGTGCCCAAGTAATCTACTTATAAGCTACTTCTTTCATTATAGACTCTACAAGGAAGGTCTTAAGATCTAGACCAACATTCCAATAATTTAATTCATACAAGTAATTGGACCCGTTCTACCAGTACCTCAAATGTTAGCACAATAATAGGTGCAAATGTGTGTCCTAGAGTAGATAGAATAATAAAAAACCCTAAATAGATGATTTAATAAATATATCATATAAGTTGAAATAAACTAGCAACTCTAGATCAATCAGTTTAAAGCACTATATCACAAATATTGTAAGCTTGTTAATCCATCAAACACAACCACAAATGTTTGTTAAATTAACTCAATAAAAAACTTACTTGAATAGTTTTTGCAAAGAAAGATGAGAGAGATAAAGTTGAAGAGAGTAATTCTCTTGTGTGGTTAATTAATGTTGTATGCATATAGAATATTTTAAAGTAGTCAAAGTAAAATTACTATGTCGTCTATAAAATTAGTTAAAAGAGTTTTAAAGAAAAAAGACAATATAGTAAAAATCCAATTCAATTCGAGTTAGAAATAAGTTTTAAAATCAAAGCCTTGACGACTCGATCAATCTAACATATTCTCCATTAATCTAGTCCATAGTTCTATCAATCACATGCCCTTATTGATTGATCCAATACAGTGATCAAAGCATGTTGATTAATCCAGTCAATTCTTGATCAACCTAGTGTAATAAATAATTAATTCTAAACTAGGGTCGAGCGATCTAACTAATACATTGGTTGATCGAATGCTCGATTGATTGACTATTACTTAATCAAATGATTTAGTCAATTAAATAATTGATTTAAGACCTTTTAAACTAAGTAGAATGATTCTCGATCGATCTAGACATATATTGATCGATCAAGTATCTAATTTGAAAATGTTCCTATATGACTAATATGAAATCTAACATGCATAAGAAGAGAGAATTACTTGAATTGTGATCATTGGAGCTTGATAGTTTCTTCGGCTTGAAAATATTCTTGAAAGACACTTAGAAACTAAAATTATATTTGTATGTTTTGTTTATGAATATCGTCAACACTCACTTAGACCTTACAATCTCCCCCTTTGACATATTGGGGGTGACCAGTCCTCTCTCTCACTACATAATGCTCATAGGAAGAATAAATTTTTACGTAGTGGTACTACCCTATGATTTGGTGAAACAATCTTCACTTGAATCATGAAAGCTTATGTTTACACTAAAATTCAAATATATAATTAAATACCCAAGCAACTTGCCTTGAATGACTCATTGTTCATTAGTTCAGTGTATATTAACAATAGAAAAAGGAAATAATATTCATAAGAGTGAGGAACCATGAAATATAAACTAAAAGGCATTACTCTCCCTATGTGTAATATTTCAAAAAAAAAATCAAAGTTGATTCTCCCCCTTAATTAACTCTCCCTTTTATATATTTTCAATCAACACTGAATAACTCTCTCTACTTTTTTATCATATGAATATATAATATAATTATGAAGCAATGGAAATTGGGTTGAGCAAGCAAGTAGTGTATATAATGATTGAAAAGAGGAGCACATATTATGAAAATCTCAATAACAATCAAACATAAAGATAAAAACAATATTTTTTCCAAAAATGAGCCCTCCTAAGTTCTACAAATTCCCTAAATAAATTAGACTTAGCTAAACATGACTATATTAATAGTATGCACAAAAGATGAAATTAATTTTGTTCAAAGTTTTACTATCTATTGACAACATAAATATATGTAGAAAAGATACACAAACATACTAACACTTATGGTGATATATATATCAACAATCACCAAAACTAAACTATGTTTGGGAACTACAATAGAATTTCATTAACTCTTTTTGTTGTATTTTCCTCTTGTATTTTTATGTGAGGGATTGGTTATTTATTTTCTTTATGTATAACCATTTATGGATTTTTCTTCCTGTGCATGCAAAAATTTTGTATTTTTTTCCTTTATATTATTATTATCTTTCTTAGAAAATATCTACGAGCCAAACACCTAGTATGATGACTTTCACACTAGTTGTGAGGTATCCTTCTCTACTCACTGCAATAGCTTCATATATCATAGTATGTAACTTTCTTAAAACTAGGTGTTTCTCTATAGTAGTATTTTAAAATGTGAAATACATAGTTCAACCATAATTTAGTAGTCAAGGTTATATCGTGCCCTAAAATCTCACAATTTCAATCATAAACTTCAAGCATGCATACATATATGTCTAGTGAGTGTATGAGTAGGTTCATGTTGACATCGATTACTAGATGTGAAAAATATGTAAATTCACTAGTCATAATATCCATTTGCATAATGCATAGTCAATAAATATGAAAGTAGTATATAATGTTCATGTCAATGTTAAGGCAGTCTACTTCCCTCCCTTTTTGTTTTATTTATTTATGTTTTTTTTTCTTGAAACTAAAGAAACATCAATAAAAGTAAAAAAAGGAAAAAATTAAATATACTCATCTAGGGACAATTAAATACTCAAACAAAAGTATCTAGGTGAACAAGAAATGACGGAGGTGACCAAAAAGATACAATCTTTCCTAACCCAAACTTTCTTGAATTTTGGTTTCTTTATATATTTGGGTAGGAAATCAACTACCTTTGTTTCCATTAGCATATACTTGAACTTACCTATAGATTTCCCATTTCTAAATAAAGATATGGAATGCAAGATATGGTAATGGTAATTAGTGCAAGAATTAAAAGTGTTGAATTTGACTTGCCTTTTTGAACCAACAACTTCATGCTTTCTAGTAGAATTTTTGAACATGTTATTATAATTTTCATTCATCCAAGAATATGATGCAATATGAAAATATGGATGTAGTTATGAGTCCTATTATGTGAAGAATGGAAAGTATTATTAAATTTTAGAGCATTCATTAAGAATCTATACTTGGGCTAATATGACATTTCCTACTGAAATGATAACATACATGCATAAACTTAATAGCTTTATAAATTACATGTTCAATAGTTCTTTGTGCATAATTAATAATTGTAGGAGTAGAGTTAGTTGGCATTATAATAGTTTTCTTTGATATTGAAGCTATACTTGTATCCTGTGAAACAAAAAGGTTAAAGGGTTTTAAAACTCATTTTTTATGAATATAATGGTATAGAATCATCATTTACATAACCTAGCTCTCTTTTGTCTCCAAAATGTTTTTCATAGTCAAGAACCCACTCTTGTCTCCAAAAGGTTTTCCAAAGTCAAGAAATTTGTTTATCCTTTCAGCTTCAATGGTTAACCTCTTCATAGCTTCTTTTGATTGTTCAAGTTCTTGGATTAGATTATTATTTTCCTATTAAAGATATGAAAGACTTGAATTCAAGACATTAGTACATTCAAACATTTCATTTTTTTCTTTTTCTATAGTTGAGGAGTTCATTTGAAGGAATTTAAGTTTATTATTTAATTTAATTACTTTTACAAGTAACTTATTATTTTGTCTCTTACTGCTAACTAAATTAACAAGAAATTCATCAAGACAATTTTATTTAAATTTACTCGGTATAAATTCAACATCACTTTCCTCATCATCTAGATCAATATCAGACTTACTGGAGTGTCCACCAGTAGTTGTAGTAAATTCAAAACCTTAGTTGTCATTGCTTTTTGATTCAACTGGGTTATCATTGTCACTTTTATATCAATAACTACATCACTGAAGGTTCTTCCAATTTTGTTATTCTTGTTGGAACAATCAGCTTCAAAATACCCTAGCCCATGCGTTCAAAACATTAAGATCCAATATGTTTAGATTTCTTAACTTCATAACTCATAGGTTTAAGTTCTCTTAGATTCTGATCCTTTGAATGGTTTGGTTCCTAGTTACTCTATGAATTTTTCTGGTTTAAGAGTTCATTAAGACTTTTGTTTAAGAGTATGAATTATTCATCATCCTCGTCATTATCATTATCACCATCATCATTCATTATAGTTTTGAAAGAAATAACTTTTGTTCTTTGGAGGTTTTCAAAAGCTCATCTCAAAGGTATGAAGCGATCCAACAAGTTTTCGTATTTTGATGGTGTTCAAATCCTTGCTTTCATCAATAGCAGTGAACTTTGCATGAAAACAATTTGGTAATGAGCAGAGAATCTCTCAAACTATCCTAAAATCATCAATTTTCTCTCCTAGATTGGTAGATGTATTAATAATATCACATAATCTAACATAAAATTCAGAGAAAGTTTCAAATTTTTTCATCCTAAGATTTTCAAATTGACTATCAATGTTGTTATTGCTAACCATGCTTGAGATATTTTAGAGGTGTCCCACGAGGGAATCACTCAAAATAAACAAACTAAACTTGTGAAACTCATTAGTAGACATAGCACTACAAATAGCATTATTACCCTTTTGATTCCGATTGGTAGTGGGTTTATCTTGATTGGTTCATTCGTTCCTAGTTTGAAGAGTGATTATATTACTTTGATAAACGTAGGTGGCTCCCAACCATAAAGCATAGTGTTCCAGACACACTCATCTATTAGGCCATAAAAAGGCTCTCATATAAGCCTTATAATATGGGTAATTATACCGACATAGAGTAAGGAGTACGAGTTGTAAATGAACCCTCTCTCAAATGATCCATAATAAGATCCCTAGCTCACTAAGTATATCTAGTGAGTAGCTTTGATACCAAATGAAAATTTCATTTTTTAAGTTACGAACCTAACTAATTACAAGGGTGAATAGATAATCAACGAAATCATGACAAAATAAAATTTTCAGAGATGACCAAGTATGCTATCACGTGTAAATAAAATAATGCAAAAATATAAAGATTGAGAAATGAGATATTTGGGTGGGAACAACCTAGGCCACACCAATGACATAAGAAGAAAACCACTAGTCGACCAGACTACCTGACTATCCATTATGAAAAGTAAAGCCTAATTACAATTCCAAGCCTTATACTACCCACCAAGATAAAAGCCCCCAACTAATCTACTTGCAAGCCTCTACTTTCATCATAGCATCTACAAGAAAGGCTTTTAGATCCATACCAACATTCAAAAACCTTGAGTCACATAAGCAATCGTTAATGAACATGTTAACATTGTAATCTAATGGCATGCTCATATAAGTTTATCTTTTGATTACATTGACTGATGTCATTTGTAGGACACACACATGAATTATTTCAAAAAAATCCATTCATACCCAAGTAGTAATGCAATGTTGATTGCTAGCCATGTGAACTGCTTGATCATAGGATAGTACAATTCTTGAGCAAACTATTTTTTTTAAAAATGCATGTATTAGAGGAAATGTTTTTATGAATATAAATTAGTAAATGACCCAAAGAAATTTTATTTTTTTTGTTTAGTAATTTATTTTAGCCTTAGCTTTGATTGGGGACAAGCAAAGAGTCAAGTCTAGGGTGTGATAATTCTACAGAGTAGCATTATTTAACCACTTCAATTTAGCTATTTGTCTTGTCTAATTATATTGATGTAAGTGAAATGATATCAAATGGGGATAGAAGAGGAAAATTGGGAAAAGTTAGGATCAAAATGGGCTCGATATATTAAGCCAAACCTCGATAGATCAAGAGAAGACTTGATTGATTGATGATCAATCTAGGATATAGGGCATTTACACTAATGAGTGTTGATTAGAGTTATATCAATTGAGAAGGGTCTTGATCAATTGAGAATGGATAAGTCAAATGAGTGATCTCGTGTTGAACGATAACATACCACGATCAATTAAGCATGGTCTCGATCGATAGAGCGGAAAAATATTTGACACAATAGCTCTATTTTTAAATCCAACTTTTAATTTCAACTATTGGATTAAAGCTAATATGATTCCTAAACTTAATATGACTTATTTTAGCCTATTTTGAAAATGCTAGAGGCCATAATTTAAGACACAATTGCATAATTAACAAGAGAAATACATAACTTATAGAAAAAGATAGTCCACATAGCAAAGAAAAGAGCTACACATCAAAAGAAAACAAAGAGAAAAATTGGAGAAGATTGAAGATGAAGTCAGTACAAGTCAAGAGATTGATTGTGTAATGTACTCTCTTCCTTATATATTAATTTCCATGATCTTCTACATTGAACTTATGAATTTGATAAAGATGTGTTAAGATTAGAATTTATTTTTTAGGGGTCTTATGAATCCAATTTTATACTATGTGAATTAATTAGTTTGAACCCATTGTGATTATTATTTATTTCATATTATTTAATTTGATTTTTATTATATAAATGTTTGGCCAACAACTAATCTGTAGAGGTAATTAGACAGATTTGAGAGAGTTATTTAATTACTTGTCATGATTCAATAACATGCATGGAATTTCTAGATAGGTATGTATGATTCATATGCATGGGATTGATAATTGTGAACTTAATGAGTAGTATGTAATTTGATAAGCATGAGAGTATAATCTAATTATTTGCTATATGGAATGTAATTTCATTGAGAGTGGAATTACTTGTTAGTTTAGATGCACTTGATTTTTTGATTATTATAGCAATTATATGAGAGATTTTTAGTTATTCATATATGTAGGAAATTTGAGGATTAAGGGTCCTAGATCTTCCTCTTATTGTTTACTCGTTAATTTAATAATCTTATTCATTAGTTTAATAATTTTCTACATCTTAAATTTCCACTATTCAAATAGTATTAATAATATTCAAATTGGTACTCAATTACAAAACAATTACTCTTTATGGGATGGATATCTATACTTAGAATACACTATATTACTTGCATCGACATGTGCCCTTGCAGTTAGCATGTAATTTTCAATATGCATTTATATATCATAGAGATTTTTACTTGTCTTTAGAGCTTTTAACTTACATGCATTGTTATAACTAGACTAGTTAGTATAGTTAACATTCCTTGTTGTTTAAGTTGTTCACCCTTTATAAGAATATCTTTTGTTTTCTATGTTGAAATGTAATACTTTCTCATATGATTAGTTTTTTTAGTAGCATCCTTTATTTCTTCCTTCAGTTGTGGGGTGTTATTTGTATTTCTCATTAGTTAGTCTATTTCTCACTTTTGACTAGCAATGACGTAATTGCTACAGATGATCTCTTTTAAGGAAACATTGTGCAACTTTTTACCAATCATTTTGTAGGAAAAAATATACCATTTGTTCTAATGATCTATCTTAAGACACATATAGTTTTTTGGCCAATGATTCCTTTGAGGCCATCTTTTCCATCTCACGTGTTTGCTATTTATTGCTTTTCATGAGATTCATTGTTTTACTCTCCTACTTGCATATATCTCTTTTATGAGGTTGAGAGTTATGTTTCTCTTAAAATTTTTAGTATACTCCTATATTTATTTATTGTATGTCATATACAATATGTAGATGGATTTGTTAAATGTATGATGTTTGGGGGAGTGTTGTTTTTGTTTTTGAGAGTTCATTTAGTTATAAATCTAAATATCTAGTCATCAGAAGTATGGTAAATTAAAAATTCATAAGCGACCAAACAACCAATCACATGTACATAAAGTAATGTAGAATAAAAATATCAACACACTAGATTTTTCAGGTGGAAATAACATATGCCACACTAATGACCCAAGAAGAAAACTACCAGTTTTCTAGACCTAAAACCACCCATCCAAGTAATAGCTCCAAATAACTTACTTGCAAGCCGCTACTTTGATCACAATCTCCAAAAGATAGGCATTTGGATATAGACCAACATTCCGATAAACTTAAATCCCACAAGTTAATTTAGCCCACACCACTATCACCTAAAAGATTAGCACATAAACATAAGTGCAAATGTGTGTCCTAGAGAAATTCAATAATGAAAAACCCTAAATAGTTTATTTAAACAACTATAAACTCTAGAAAAGTCAATCAAAAGCACAATAGCACAATTATTATTGTAGGCTTGTTAATCCATCAAACAATACCACCAATGTTTAATAAAATGAAAAAGCCTACTTGAAAATATTTAGCAAAATAAGAGAGAATACAAGATGAAGAGAAAATAGCTCTTGTGTGGTTGTTTCTAAATGTGTGCATAGCTTTGTATCTATAGAATATTTTGAAGCAAATTAGGTTAAAATGTAATTACCATATTGTCCATAAAATCAGTTAAAATATGTTTAAGAAATAAGAGAAATATGGTAAAAAGTCAATCCAAATCATATTAAAAATACATTTTAAAAACTGGAAGATAGATGCTTGATCAATTGAGTGCATTCGTCAATCTATCGAATGATTGACATGAATTGTGTGCAACGGTTACCCAAGTATAACGTTCCCACATAGATTATGTTATTATAAAATAATTTTAAAACTAAAAAATAAAGATAATTTTTTATGTGTTTTGAGAAAGCAAAAATTAAAGAACTCAAAATAAATAGAAGTAATTAATTAAGTCTATATTGGCAGCTAAGAAGATATATGAGAAAATATCTAGTAATACTTAACCACGAATTTTCTAAACATGTGAACCACTAAAACCCCCTCAATATAATTACTAATCAATTACATAATCAATTGAATCTAACTTAGCATTTATTCATCTCTCAAGTATACTGCACACCATAAAATAAGTAACCAAATCACACTCTCATATCAATTAAATTACATACTACTCATTAAGTTCATCAAATATGGATCACATATATAAGAATCATACATCTCTGTGTATAAACTATGCATGTTATTTAATCAAGACAAATAACTAAATAATTCTATCAAATATATTTGATTACCTCTTTAGATCAATTGTTGATCCTACAATTAATAATATAAAAATTAGATTTAATAATATAAATGAATTGAAATCATAATTGAGGTAAAATATTAGATCATCACATGTAGAAAATTGGGTTCAGAAGACCACTAGATTAATATACTAGCTAGACATGGTTTTGTTCATAAAGCTCAGATTTTTATCATAAAGAAAGACATGAAAATTAATAAAGAAAGGAGAAGAAGAATAAATACACTCAATCTCTTCAATTGTAGCATTAATATCCTCTTGAATCTCCACTAAATTATCTCCTTTAAAACTTTTTTTTGTATTTTTCTCTTTTTTAACACCAAAAATAGATAAAAATTGATAATTTGGCTCATATTTTTGGAGTACTTAGGGGGTTAAATGAGGCTAAGATGGAATATGGACCATTAGATTAGCTTCATATCAAGGGCTGAGATGAAAAATGGAAATTAAATAGCGTAGGCCAATAGGAGAACACTGGATGAATCAACGCACGACGTATGGTAGGGCAAACTAATTGTGGTCAACACATGTTGAGTCAACACCATATTGCATATTGCGATTCACTGATCTAGATTGCATGGCACCTTGATGGAATGAATGGAAAAATCTTATGATGATGCATGGCATACCCATTGATCGATAAGTAAAACTCAAAATGAATGTCGTATCGACACATGGCAACACCTGCATCACCTAGTACATGCTATACACTTTGATAGGCTCCCCTTTTCTTGCATGGCATCCATATGGTGACGACTGGTCAGGTGTAGATGTAGTGTGCTCCGATTGGATCCTTTTTGCTTGTGTGGTGTCCATATGTCCTATTCTAGTTGGTCCTCAATTTAAAGATCCATAAAAATTCCAAAAAATTATCAAAAAATATATTTTTACCCCTGTTCATTAGAAAGTTTATATTTTATTATTTTTAACCCCAAAAGTACTACTTATTAAATAAAATGAACAAATATTAAGTAGAAAAGTGCATTGATGACTCTATTTTCATAGAGTCGTCATCGAACATCCACTCGATCAATCCAGAATATGTTTAACCAATATTTAATTATGCTTATTACTCGATTGATCTAGTATACACTGAATCGATGAAGTGGCTCAAATTCATATTTTTCCTATTGTGTCTAATATGCAATATAACATGTAGGAGAATAGAAATATACCTGATATGTGATTATTGAGAAACAATAGTTTCTAAGGCTTAAAATATTCTTCTAAGATACACCTAGAAACGAAAATTATAATTAAATATTGTTTTGTATAACGAATATCGTTAATACTAACATAAATATAACAATCTCCCCCTTTGGCATATTCGTGTGATAAAATCTCTCTCTCACTACATAAAGTTTATAGAAAAATTAAATTTTATAGATTGGTACTATCTTATGATCCGATGGAATCATCTTTGCTTGATTCTTGAAAGCTCACTTGAACACTACGAGTCAGAAACATAAATACCCAAACAACTTGTCCCGAAAGAATCATTGTTTATTAGTTCAGTGTATATAACAATGTAAAAAGTGAAGAATATTCATAAGTGAGTAATCATTCGATAGAAATTAAAAGCATTACTCCCCCTATGTGTAATATCTCCAAATTGCTCCCCTAAATTAGCTCTTCCCCTCTTGTGTATTTTTCAATTAAAGTTCTAATTTTTCTACCCATTTTTATCATACGAATAAACAATATAATCATGAAATAAGGACACAAAAGTTGATCAAGCAAGTAATGAATTTAATGACTGAAATGAGGAATCCACATTTTGAAAAGCTTAGTAAGAATCAAAATAGAGAGCTAAAAACAATATGTTTTCCAAAAATGAATAAACTCCCTCTAAGTTCTATGAATCTTTGATGAGTGATTAAAAAGACTAAAATTACCATAATTTAATGTACTGTAATTGATTAAATAGATTCATATTTGTATGATTTTATTATATTTTTATATAAAATCTTTCTTTTCGGAATCACGAGTATTTTTATTGTTTTTAGTTATTTTCGTTCAAAAATAACTTAAAGACTCGAAGAAAAATACTAGAGGTAATGCATCACAAATATATATTAATAAAAGAAATGAGTAAAAGACAAAAAGATGAAAAAATTGGACAAAATGGGTCAAAAATGTCAAAAATGCCAAAATCGTGCACTCACCCGTGTGTAAATGCCCATTCCTGCAGAGCCCCATGTGTATCAATGTGCACTTACGCCTTGCATACAATGGCACATACTCGTACATGGTCGGCACACGCCCAGCACAAGCCCGACACATGCCAAATGCTTGTCTGCTGAGATTTTCACACCCATAAAATTATATAAATATAAATCTATTTAATCAATTAAAGTACATTAAATCATGATAATTTTAGTACTTTTTAAGCACTTATCGACCTCTAGGTGAATAACCTTAAGAACCTACGAAATCAAAGGAATAGGGACGATTCAATTAATAAGAACATATTGAAGATGATCATATTAGAACCCTAAGGAAACAAAGTCCTTAAAAGCCTAATCTTGAGATGCCACATCTGATGATCACTCCCTTTGATAAGTCGAATTCAAGCATTTAATCAAGAACACAAAAAGGTAAAGTAAAAAGCTTTATGAAATATAATTTTCATTAATGATATGGTTTCTCTTTTTCTAAATGGATGCTGTTTTTTATAAGCCATAAAAACCCTAGATGCCACTTCTCTAAAGAAACCCCTAGGCACACTTCTATCCCCTACCCTAGGCATCAATTCAAGTGACAAAAGACTAATGGGCTTATTTATTGGTGGATTGGGTTTAATTCATTCTTAAAAAAAAGACAAAAAAAAAACTTATGATAATAAGGCATCAAAAAGCCCACAATTAACTGAAACAAAAATAACTAAACATAAAAGGCCTATAATTATCTAAAAAAAAATTGCTTCTTTAATTATTCCTTGCATCCAATTTGATATTCTAAATGTATCTCTTATGTAAGATCTTGAGAATATTGGTCAACACTTGGGAACGACAACTTGATTAGCACCTCGATCTCCATTATTATTACATTTAGGAGCATTCATCAAAAATCTATATTTGGACCTAATATGACCTTTCCTACCCAATGATGACAGACAAGCATAAACTTAACAAATTTACAAGGGTAAATCCAAAATAAATAAAATATATTACATTTAGGAGCATTCATAAAAAATTTAAGCATTATATATAATAAATAAAATATATAATACAAAATAAAAATAATAGACTATCTATATAAACTTTAAATCTTACCACAAATGATTCATCAAATAGAGGAGGACTCCCGTGTGGGATAGCTATTGGAAGGACATTCTCATCAAAACATTCGTCATGATGTGATGGATGGTAAGAATGCACAAATTGCACTAAAGATGTTAAACCACTACCTGATTGTATCTACACTCCTGGCATAAAGGGAGAACCAATAGGATGACTATATCCCATACAGGATATAGTTGGGTGCCATAAGATTGCATGGGGGCATACCTGGCATGGATGGTGGCATGACTGGTTGCATGCCTAACCAATTGGGCATGCTATGATTGTAGTATGTTGCCATGCCTGACATGTATTGTGATTGATATTCTTTTAAAGTGGAAATCTCACTTAACACTAAGGCCTTAAAGGAGTTGAATTCTTCTTCAATTTTACAGTACTTCTTCTTACTAACCATCTAAGGCTTTTGTTTTGGAATGTTAAAAAACTCCATATAACCATCATATTTTCTTCCTCCTCTAACACAACCATGATGCTTGTATCCGAATGCATGATATATATCATCTCTCCCTGGCTTTTCGATTATTTCACTCCTAGTAATTGTTCTTGAACAGCTCTTTATAAATAATAAAGCAAACAAATATATCATACATTATTACATCAATTAGCAAAAATCATAAGGACTTTGTATCAAATTAAATTACAAACCAACTTATTTAGTTGTTCTTCTTCTCGTTTAGTCATTGGTCTTGACTTCTTCATTTTGGAGGTCTTTGTTTCTATATACAATTCATATTGGATATCTGGTCTACCCAATTCAACTTACTACATAAATTAAATAAATTTATTAACTATGACATCAACTTAAATTTGAGAAAAATAAATATAAAAATATTTATAAATTAACAACTTAATAATACTATTCTTTGTCTAATTTTAGGATTTGAAGACCTCTCTGTACGGTTAGGAAGAATATTCTACATTTGTATATTTTGATGTTCTTCCTTAATAATTTGAAATGCATCTGTACATCTATAATCCACGAAGTCTTTCCAAACTTGGGGTCCATCCAAGGGTGTTCTTCAGGGATTTTGTACAGTTTTACTTCATCAAGCGGTTCCAAATATGAAAACACATAATTTTTGGTCAATCTGGAAGTTTTGTATTCCTTCCATGCCTTATTTTCAATCTTATAACACTTGCTCATCCAAGTGTCAGGAAATTTATAATGATTATGTAAAAACACACTACAAAAGATGAGATATAATATAAAAAAGATATAATATACGTAATTAGTTATAAAATAAAAGAGAATTACACAAATAAATTTCCATATTTTGAACTTTTCAACTTTTTCAACCTTAGTCCAATCATTTATATTGATTGGTATACTTGACTTCACAAGTATACCAATAGAGGATTTCAATTGTTGGTCATTTTCCCCTAATGGATTACCAGTAGCATTAAATAGAATGGGTACTCTATCATCTGGGTTAAGTGGAGCATCAGGTATATTCGCCCTACCCCTTCTTTTCAAATTCCCTAATGGATCATTTGGATCTACAAGCTCTGGTACTCTAAGATCTATTTAATATCTGCAAACAATGATGAAATAGAAATTAATTGACAATTTTATGTCCATACATCTAAACATGCAAGAGTTATTAGAATAATATAGAACATACATTATATTTAATTAGGTTGTTGATCGTATTTATATATTCCTTCACAATCACTTTGAGTCCATGACCACGAGTCATCGTCATCAACTAGATCATCACATAAATTAGGAAATTTTTTTGAGAAATGACTAATATTGGATAATGTATCAAGCATGTCATCATCTTCTAAAGCATCATAATGGTAGAACTCTTTTTGTGAAGGCATCAACACAATAGACCATCTTGTGTCAATTTAATCGCTCCTGTAAAATACTTGTTTTGCATGAAGTGCTAACGTGAAAGGATCATCAGTGAGACTTATCTTGGATAAATTTACAAGAGTAAATCCAAAATCATCTATTTTATATCCAAAATTGATAACATTAACGATCCAATCACATAAGAATACTATTTCATGGAAGACCTTATAATCAAGTTCCCAAATTTCTTGAATTATACCATAATATTTCTATCATAAAATATAGGATTACCATCTTTCAAACTAGAACATTACATAGTTTTTGCAACCATCTTCACACTACTATTCTAATTTACACAAAATTTGTCCCTTGCTTGAGTCGTATACCTCTATCCATTAATTGTGAAATTAGAACATGATTTGACATCAAATTTTTGACAATGTGCAAGCCATTCTAAACTTTTTGTTATTTTATGATTAGGTTTGTTGAGTTTAACTCGAATCTATGCATATAAAAACATGAAATGTGTTTAAAACTTTGTTTTAAAACATTTCATAGAAGTACTAATGAATGCTTGTATGTGACACTTTCATGGTCGCAAAACCAATTAATAAGCTCTCTCTTATGTTCATCATACAACCATTTTTCTTTTCCTTTTTTTATAACGAGTATCAATCTTCAGTAAGTTTAAATGCATTTTGTAATGTTATTAAAGATATATCAATTAGATATCATTAGTAGTTAAATGAAAATTAATTTTATTTTAAATGAAAATTTGAACTTGTCATCACTTACTCTATGTACGGTTGTACGTGCTTCATTATTATTTACCAAAATGTTTCGATGTTCTTTTTCCTATTGAGTGTGATCAAATAACAATTTCTTACTTCCACCAAGCATAGGGTTACCTACTTGGATCATGTGATTTTATAAGAACAACTTGTGTGTAGGATTCTCAATTTCAGTGTAACCACTAAAGTATTCAGAATAAAACTCAATGGCCTCTTTAGCAATGTAAAGTTCTACCATACATCCTTCATGATGATTTCTATTATTTACATATTCTTTAAGGACTTGCATGTATCCCTCAAAATGAAACATCCACCTTAAGTAAGTAGGACCACACAATTAAACCTCTCGAACTAAATAAACACACAAGTGAATCATTATATCAAAAAAATAAGGAGGAAAATACTTTTCAATTAGACACAAATTCTCTACAACATCTTTCTGTAAAGAGTTTAACTCACCAATTGATATATATTCCTTGCATATTGTATTAAAGAATGAACAAAGATGAATTATTGACAATCAAACATGTTTTGGAAGAATTGATCTAATAGAAACCGATAATAATTATTGTATTAAGATATGACAATCATGTTATTTCAATCCATAAATTTTCTTAACCGTGATAGACACAAAATTTCTTAAGTTGAATGAGTAACCATCAGGAACTTTCACACCTGTCTAAAATTTACAAAACACATCCTTTTCTTTTTTTGAAATTGTATATGATGCTGGTTGCAAGTATGTTTAATTCTTATCATTTTTCACCCTTGGTGCCAATTCAAGTCATATGCCTAGTTTGTTTAAATCCAATCTTGCTTTAATTCCATCCTTCTTTTTTCTAGGTATATTAAGTAATGTATCAATCAAGCTCTCACATACATTTTTCTCAATGTGCATGACATGTAAGATGTGATTAATGTGTAGGTCTTTCCAATAAGATAATTCCCAAAATATTGATTTTTTATTCCAACAATCATGATCTATTAATTCAGTAACATTTTAATTTTCACCCCTTTTATTAGTTGACCTCTTTTGTTTCCCTCCATTAGTGAGTATTATTTTTTTCATCTTTCCATATCATTTGAATATCATACAATTCAATTGCCTTAATATCTCAACGCCTTACAAAGGTCGGGGTGCAGGATCATTATCTTCTTCACCATCAAACTGTTTCTTTTGGTATCTAAACTTGTGTCTAGATGGAAAACATCTTCTATGTCTTCTATAAGACATCTTTCATCTATAAACAAGATAAGTTGTAGAAGTACCATCACTAAATATAGGGTATCCCATATAACCTTTTGTTGCATGTCTTGATAAGTTCCCATAGGCAGGAAAATCATTAATTATCCATAAAAGAACTCCCTCAAGTTAAAATGTTCTTCTTTATGTGCATCGTAAATATTTACACCATCATTCCACTACATCTTTAAATCATCTATTAGAGGTTGCAAATATACATTAATATCAACTCTGGGTTGTTTCAGTCCTGAGATCAATAATGTTAACATCATGAATTTTCTTTTCATACACAACCAAGGAAAAAGGTTATATGTTACCATAATTAGTGGCAAGCAGCTATATCTACTACTTAGGGAACTGTGTGAATTAATTCCATCGGCAGTAGTGGAAAGACGAAGATTGTACAGATTAGATGCAAATTGAAGGGATAAATTATCTACTACTTTCCAATTTGGAGAATCACAAGGATGATGTAACATTTCATCATCAGATCGATTATCTGAATGCCAAGTCAACATCTTTCATGTCCCTTTACTTTTAAACAACCTTTGAAAGCGAAGAATCAGAGGAAAGTACCGAAGACCCTTTGCAGGCACACCTTTCTTAGGTGTTGTCTCATTTGTAGCATGCTTCCATCTCGATTATTTACACATCAGACAATCATCTAAAGTTTCATATTCTTTTCTATAAAGAATGCAATCATTTGGACAAGCACGAATCTTATGATATTCCATGCCAAATCAACTAAGAGATTTCTTCACTTCATACATTGAAGATGACAATTCAATACCCTCAGGAAACATATCTATTAGTACATTTAGTAATTCTATGATTCACTTGTCAGAAAAACCATTTTCTGCCTTCACATTGTACAAATGAACCAATCCCGACATCTTAGTGTATTTTTTGCATTCTGGATTCAATGGTTTTTTGGCATCTTCTAGAAGTTTGTTAAAGGCTTCAAGATCATCCTCATGTAGTTTATCTTCAACACCATAGAACATATTTTTTGTCTGTACATTATGATAAGATGTATATAATCCACTCACATTCTTATTTATCTCTTCCCCATGAGTATTATGAATATTTTCTCAATGATAATACCGACATTTTTAACTCAAAAGAATACAACTATGGATAAGGTGATACTTAACCTTGTCAACATCATAAAATCACTCATTTTTACATTTAACACATGTGAATTAGATCATACTAATTTCATTATTACTATTTCTACAAGCAAATTCCAAGAAACTTTCAACTCCATAAATGTAATCCTATTCAATTCTACACTTTGACATACAAGATTTGTCCATTTTCTATTAATTACATTAAGCATATTAAATATGTATCCAACCTATATATTTCAGATATTATTATATATGAAATCCCTAATTATTAGAATATCTATCAAAACATCATATACAAATAATTACATAAAAACCAAACATAACAAATATATACACATAAATATAATTATATGAGATTGATTGTAATTACTAATAATAATATGTCACATCATTTGAGTTGATTTCAAATTTAAGTTATTTAAAACAAAATTTATATAACAATTTTGTGATGATTAATATTTGTTTAAATAACTGTACTATTTGAAACCTAAATTTTTAATGAGTATCATATTGTTGAATCATGTCTTTCTCATTTCATATTAATAAAAATAAATAAACTAAAAACTAACCTTAAATCACAGTTATAAATATATAAATTTATTTCATTATAAAAATTTATACAAAACCTACATAATAAAAATAATAACACACATAATACAAAAAATTATACACAATAATAACACATAATATACAAAAAATAAATAAATATGAATAATAAGTGCGTAAGATTAATAGAAATACTTACAAGAGTAAATGAAGTGACAAAATAAAAGAAATTAAGAAAAAAAAGAGTATTCTATAAGTGAGAAAATGGGTATAGAAAATTTGAGTATTTCACTAAAAAAAATAAGATCTAGAAAAGAAATTGGAGAGGAAGAAAACCCACTAAACGACGTTGGAATTGGTGGTCAGAGGTGGCCGAAAAATGAGAAAGAGTGGAGGAGGGAGTGTCAGTTGATTTTTGGTTTTTGAGTTTACAGTGCTAGAATGTTTAATCTAATGGGGAAGAAATAAGAGAAAAAAAATAAAAACTTGTGTAGCGTCGGTTGATGTGTTGAACCGATGCTACACGTAGGATGTAGCATCGGTGCTACGTGTCAACCGACGCTATACATGTTGATAGCGTCAATTGACACGTAGGACCAACGCTACGTCTTACGTGTAGCTTCGGTTCAACACGTCAACCGATGCTATATTCTAGCATCGGTTGACATGTTGAACTGATGCTACACGCAGGACGTATCGTTAGTTCTACGCGTAGTGTCGATTCAACACGTCAATCAACGCTACAATCTATGTGTTTTAAGTCAGTTTTTGAATGAACCGACTTAAAATTCATTATAAGTTGATTTTTACAAAAATTAACTTTAAATTTTAACTTAAATGTCACATTTTGTAATAGTGTACATGAGAATGTTAGTATAGGGAGAGTTGTGCTCGATTATATATATATATATGCATGGGCGATAGGTATTATTTGGATTGAAATTTGGTTGCGACGTCGTTTCTTTATTATTATTACAATTAAAGAATGATGGGTAAGTCCATAAGAAATAATAATAATAATAATAATAATAAAATGATGGGTTTCACGATAATGGATGGAACTTCAAATTATAATTGATATAAAATATCTATTTTAATTCGTGGGATCTCGAAGAAGTGACGTAATGGTAATATCATTTGGAGAAAAAAGTTTGGATGTGTAATAATGTGTGCCGTACCTAGATGCTATAAATTAATATTAATTAAAAAATAGGTATTTATCATGAATTAAATTTAGATAACTTGAATAATAAGAAAAATTTAAAGTTGGGTTAAGAAAAGTCTAATAACATAAAAATAAAAAATAATTTTAATTATTATTATATATTATTAATGTTTTTTTATATGTTAATTCTACTACTTGATCTCATAAACAATTGCTACATTTCTTCAATTATTTTTATTACAATTTTTTTTCGTATTTATATATGTATTATTCACTTATTAACAAGAATTATATAATATTTAATCAACAATGAATATATTTTTTAATTTTATTTAAAAATGAGATTTGTTATCATTTTTTTAATTCATAAATTATTTCATATAAAATACTTATAATGAATTTATTAATTTATTAGTTTATTTCTAGTCTATGAAATTTACTTATAATTTTATTATTCTTAATTACTTTTGTAAATATATTATATTATCATTTATCATAATTACATTAATTTTAAATCTAAAATATTCATTTATTTTAATTTTAAGTAGTGAGTCATTGAATTGTTTTGTAACATACTTATAATTTTAAAACTTTTACTTTTTAGTTTTGTAAAAACTTATAATAAAATTTTTATTTGTATATTTAATGTTAATAGAATGCATTGAATTTGATTAATTATTTTATTATTTTAATTAGATTAAAAGTTATCGTAAAATTTATAATATATCAAAAGGTTAAATAAGATAAAAAAACACTAATTGATATATATAAATAAAAATTTGGATCAATTCAGATTAATTTAAACTAACTCAAGATTTTTTAATTTAGGTTAAGATTTACAATTAATGACAAATTAAATTCAATTTGGATTAAAGTTTGATCATTGAAACTAGATTTATTTGAAACAATCTAAACTAACTAATCTAGCACAAAATTCAGACCCTTAATTAAGTGAATTATATATATTTGTATTAATTTTTTGATAAATTTTAAAAAAACATTATTAATATTTATATTAAAATAAGGTTTTTATATGAAAATGAATACATATAAGATAATGAATACTGAGTTTCTCTACATATCTCAGAACCTATGTAAAAGTTGTAAATTTATACTTTGTGGAATAAAGATGATACCATGTGTACATCTCTTATAGTTATCATATTTAATTTTCTTTCTTTTAATTTTCTTCATATATCTTACCTGGCATTAACAAACACATGTTAAAAACTTACTTTATTATATATATAAATATAACAGCTCCTAGCAACACAGGTTTCCTGAAAGTTGTACACAAGCATGGGCCACGCTCTAAACTCTGACAACATTTATAGGGCAAATAATACTTTTATGCCTCACAATGAAATACAACAAGAACATCAGTTTTGAGTCAGCCCAATTCACTCGAAGTTGATGAAGAAATCCAATGATCGTTTACGAGCCGAGCCTATTGTCACGTCTCGCTCGAATTGTCCCTAAAAATCCAAAATAAATGATGGTTGTCTAAAGGATCTAGACTATTCTACATGGAAAGTTCTAGAATTGCCTAGAGAAGTCTAGAAAGGGTTAGAGTTGGACGGACTCAACTTAAGCTTGAAAACCCTAGAATGTTCTAGAGCACGCTGGAGAGTGCTAGAATGGGCTGAAATATTCTAGAGCATGCCGGATGGTTCATGAAGGATGTAGAAGCCGCTGGAAGCTTACGGAACATCCCGGAACGTGCATGAAGGAACTAGAAAAACCTAGAAGACTCTAGAGTTGGCTAGAAGGTCCTAGAGTCTTGTGGCACTTTGTAGATAAAACAAGAACACTCTTGTATATTCTAGACTTAGAAATCTCTAGAATGTGGTGGCATAGCCTTAAGCTTAGAGCCACACTTTAAATAGACCCATTGGTCTCCATTTGTAATCAACTTGGGAAATCTTGGGAATTCCTAGCATCTTGTAACATAAACTCTCTCTAGAGCAATACAAAGCATTCTTTACAAACTCTCTTTCTAATCTCTTTGGAGAATTCGTTCGGGGAAGGGCAGGCTTAGTGCAACGGAACGTGCTAAGTGCCGCACGATCGCTACTTGAAAATTTAAGGTCATGACAGTTGGTATCAAAGCTTTCGGTTGAAGTATTTCTACCTTTGGCATAATGAAGAACGTTTCTCCATCTACACCAAGCGTTGATGTTCCATCTATGGAACGTGGACGTGAGGAAGTTCGGAAACCATCGAAGGAATCTCGAGCCAAGTCAAAAGACATGCTTTCTAGCTTGGAGGCACGAGTTGAGAGTGCGCAGGACAGCTTAGGGGAGCTGTTCGACCGGGTGGACAACTTAGAGGAACGTTGCAATGGCTTGGAGGCCGAGGATGTGGAGATCCATGTAGCGGTTAAGATGTCTCTCAATGAGCTAGACGGTGGACTAAGGCAAGAGATTGATGGGCTAAAAACTGAACTTGCCAAGGTAAGGGATCTTGTCCAAAGAGAACTTGCTAATGTATTGCTTAGAATGGAGGACATGAGTGGCGATCTAGCTCTATGTAAGCGGGCTATGGCCGGGGGAACTAGCACAGCCACCGTCATTGAGGCTAAGAGGGTGGATGTTCCCAAGCCCAAGACCTTCAATGGTGTTAGGAACGCTAGGGAAGTTGAGAACTTCCTATGGGGGCTGGAATAATACTTTGAGGCTACTGGCGTAACGGACCATGCCAGCAAGATTCGAACTACAGCCATGTATTTATCCGACACTGCGATGTTGTGGTGGAGACGGAGGCATGGATATGTGCAATGAGGGGTTTGCACAATTGATACCTTTGATGACTTCAAAAGGGAGTTCAAAATGCAGTTCGTCCCCGTTAATGCTGAGGAGGAGGCAAGGGGCTGATTGCGACGATCGAAGCAAACGGGTAGCATAAGGGACTACGTCAAGGAGTTCATAATCTTGTTGCTAGAAGTCCCCGACACATCTGACAAGGATGCCCTATTCTTGTTTATGGATGGTCTCCAATCATGGGCTAATCTCGAGCTTAAGCGACGTGGTGTCCAAGACTTATCTTCGGCCATTGCGACTGCGGAAAGCTTTATTGATTACTCCACCAACAAGGAGAGCTCAAAGGCCACGGATAAAAATTTTGGTGGAGGAAAGACTGGGGGAGGCCACGCCAAAATTCAGGGTTCCAAAAACCATAAAGACAGCTCCTCATTCAAGCCACGAGATAAGGGGAAGGGGAAGGAGGATCGTAGTGCCTCAAAGCCCTGTGTGACGTGCTTCATTTGCAACAGACTGCATTGGGCACGTGAATGTCTGAAGAGGAAGGCCTTGAGTGCCTTAGTTGCCTCCACGCATGATCAAGATGGAGGTGAGTCGGACGAAGGTGCAAAGATGGGTTCTTTGCGCCTACTTAGTGCATTACAGAGCGCCCCAAAGACCCCTAAAGGCTTAATGTATGTAGATGCAGCCATCAATGGGAAGGTCGCCAAGGCTTTGGTCGACACAGGTGCATCTCACAACTTTGTTTCAATGGAGGAAGCAAAGCGACTTGGCCTGAAGGTTGTCAATGGAGGGGGATTTCTCAAAGCAGTTAACTCAACAGCACTACCATTGCATGGAGTCACTCGTGGAGTTAAGGTCAGTCTCGGTGCTTGGACTGGCCAAGTGGACTTATCAGTGGCGCCTATGGATGACTACTCGATAGTATTCAGCATGGAGTTCTTGGACCAAGTTAGAGCTTTCTTGGTGCCATGCTCAAACTCTATGTGCATAATGGATGGATCAAAGGCGTGTGTGGTACCGACGGACAAGACCACCAAACGTACGACCCAAGCTCTCTCGGCACTTCAATTCAAGAAGGGATTGAAGAGAGAAAAAGAGAGTTACCTTACCATCTCAAAAGAATACGATAGGGAGGAGGAGTCGCCAAAGCCAAGCTTGCCGACGGATGTGCAAGTTGTCTCAGATAAGTCCCATGAGGTGATGTCGGACGCATTGCCCCAACAGTTACCTCCAAGGAGGGAGGTGGACCACAAAGTTGAGTTGGATCTTGACACAAGACCACCAACAATGAGTCTTTATCAGGCGGAAAAATCAAAGTCGCGTAGCGGAAGTGTTGTGGTTGACCCTCCGAGCCAAAAGACGGAGCTAGCAGCCTTGAGTAGGCCAAGTAGCCCCTTGTTGGAAAGGATCAAAGAGGGGTTGGAACATGATGCCCTTGCTCAAAACCTCCTTGCCCTCATCAAGGAAGGAAAGACGAGACGATTTTGGCTGAGTGACAGACTACTCTATGCCAAGCAGAATCGCATCTTCGTGCCAAAATGGGGGAACTTAAGGAAGGAGCTAATCAAGGAGTGTCATGATACATTATGGGCTGGACACCCAAGGATGAGGCGCACCCTTGCTTTGATTAAGTCAATCTACTATTGGCCTCAACTACGGGACGATGTTGAAGCTTATGTGAAGACTTGTCTTGTATGCCAACAGGACAAGATTGAGCAGCATGCGCCTGGAGGATTACTTGAACCGCTGCCTATTCCAGAGAGACCATGGGAGAGTGTCTCAATGGATTTCATTACTTGCTTGCCAAAATCAGAGGGCTTTGGCAGCATCATTGTCGTCATCGACCACTTCAGCAAATATGCGACATTCATACCTGCCTCAACGGATTACACGACAGATGAGACGGCACGTTTGTTCCTCAAGAATGTTGTGAAGCATTGGGGAATTCCTTCCAATATCGTGAGTGACCGAGACCCACGATTCATGGGGAAATTTTGGACAGAACTATTCAAGCTGTTGGGATCAGACTTGAATTTCTCCACAAGCTTTCACCCACAAAGTGATGGACAAACAGAGCGTGTGAACGCGTTGCTGGAGTTGTATCTTAGGCACTTTGTAAGTGCTAATCAACGGGATTGGGTGAAGCTGTTGGATGTAGCCCAATTCTCATATAATTTGCAGAGGAACGAGTCCACCACAAAGAGTCCCTTTGAGATCGTCATGGGGAAACAATCCATGACTCCTCATGCCTTGGCCACGAGTTACAAAGGGAAGAGCCCTACTGCCTTCAAGTTTGCCAAGGCGTGGCACGAACAAGCCGAGTTGGCCCGAGCTTATCTGAACAAAGCATCTAAGAAGATGAAGAAATGGGCTGACAAGAAAAAGAGGATGGTGGAATTTCAAGAAGGCGATTTGGTTCTTGTCAAACTATTGCCCCAACTATTCAAGTCCTTGCGAAAGGTTCACAAGGGGTTGGTGCGGAAATATGAGGGACCATTTCCTGTCCTCAAGAAAGTCGGGAAGGTGTCATACAAACTTCAACTCCCTCCAAAGCTTAAAATCTATCCGGTCTTTCATGTAAGTATGTTGAAACCTTTTCATGGAGACAAGGAAGACACGAGTAGGGGAGAATCCAAGAGGGCGCCTATCGCAGTGGTAACCTCCTTTGACAGGGAAGTGGACTCAATTTTGGCGGACCGCTTGATCCGACGTAGGGGCGTACCAAGTTATCGGGAATACTTGGTCAAATGGAAAAATGCCCCAGACGTAGAAGCGAGCTGGGAACCCGAAGAGTCTTTATGGCAATTCAAAGATGCCATAGAGAGGTTTCAGCTTGAAAGCGCGACGAGGGCATCGCGAACTTGAGTGGGGGAGGGTGTCACGTCCCGCTCGAATTGTCCCTAAAAATCCAAAATAAATGATGGTTGCCTAAAGGATCTAGACTATTCTACATGGGAAGTTCTAGAGTTGCCTAGAGAAGTCTAGAAAGGGCTAGAGTTGGACGGACTCAACTCAAGCTTGAAAACCCTAGAATGTTCTAGAGCATGCAGGAGAGTGCTAGAATGGGCTGGAATATTCTAGAGCATGCCGGATGGTTCATGAAGGATGTAGAAGCCGCTGGAAGCTTACGGAACATCCCGGAACGTGCATGAAGGAACTAGACAAACCTAGAAGACTCTAGAGTTGGCTAGAAGGTCCTACAGCCTTGTGGCACTTTGTAGATAAAACAAGAACACTCTTGTATATTCTAGACTTAGAAATCTCTAGAATGTGGTGGCATAGCCTTAAGCTTAGAGCCACACTATAAATAGACCCATTGGTCTCCATTTGTAATCAACTTGGGAAATCTTGGGAATTCCTAGCATCTTGTAACATAAACTCTCTCTAGAGCAATACAAAGCATTCTTTACAAACTCTCTTTCTAATCTCTTTGGAGAATTCGTTCGGGGAAGAGCAAGCTTAGTGCAACGGAACGTGTTAAGTGTCGCACGATCGCTACTTGAAAATTTAAGGTCGTGACACTATACAGCCAAGTTGATTTAGGGGATAAAAATTCTTCAAAATTCAATAACACTCGAGAATAATTTTCTAACAATTCTTAAAAAATTTTAAATTTTTATTTCTGATTTCTTGACTTGATTATTACATAATTATTGAGAAATATTTATAAAAACAACTAATAAATTAAAGTCATATGACATAAACCTACTAAATAATCTAAAACCATATACCTAGTCCCTTACCTAACTTATTTCTTTTTTTCTTTCTGTCTACCAATCATGAATTGTATCATTATCAACTCAGATCATCATCATAGAAACTTTCATGAGCTGAATTTCAAATAAGTTGGACTTTTTCAAAAAATTTGGGCTTGTAAACAAGTTTACAAAAAACAATAACGACATGGGTTTTGGTAACTACTACATTGTCACAGTGGGGCTTGGCACTCCAAAAACAGATTTGTCGTTGGTGTTTGACACTGATAGTGACCTTACTCAAGCACAATGCGAACCATGCGCTAGTTATTGCTACAAACAAGACGATTCTATTTTCCGACCATTGAGTTCATTTTCCTTTGCCAATATCTCTTAGTGCCTCCACCAAAGGCATATAATCATACTACTTGATCCCAATTTTACATTTATTTCTAAAACTTTTTAGTGTTGTTTTATGATCTTCTTTTTAGCTATTCATTTATGGTTTTGTTAACTTTAATTTCTTTCTCTTAATACTTTAATAACTATAATTTTATTTTTTTAATATTTAAATCTTCATCATATAATACCAATACCAAGGGAACACACATTTATACTTGCATTAATTATCATGTATAATGTGTCAGCAAAATTTGAATCTATTTAATATTTTGTTTATTATTATTATTTTTCTTAAATTAATAAATGTATAAAAATAATGTTAATTATTTTTTTAATAATTTAACCGTTTTATAGAATTTATTTCAAAACAACTTTTAATATGTTATAAAGTTAAATACACTGTATTCAAAATATAGTAATTCTAATTATTGAATCTCAAGTTTTTGGCCCTACATGATATATAAAGTAACCTTTTTTGAAAAATGTTACGTGTGTAAAAACAATATTAAATAATAGTTTTAATTGTTAAGAGAATTAATTTTACAAGTAATTTATATTATTACAAACTTATCATATATATATATATATATATATATATATATATATATAATTAATAAGCTTAATTTGGCAAAGCTAGTGGTTCGGAGGAGAAAGAATCTTCAAGCCACAAATTTGTTTTTCAGTCAATACAATCATTTTAAGGCTCCATAATAATTTTTAAATTATAAGGAGGGACTTGAACCCACGTGCATGAGAATATGTTACACCATTTTTACCTGCTGGGATTATGTAACTTAAAGTCACAAGTTTATATTAAATAAAATATCATTTGATTTTTTTTAAATAAAAAGAACTTATATGTAGTTACATTTAAATATTGATTAAACTCATATATATCAAACTCATTTGATCATATAAAAGATCCTAGTTAAATTCCAATTAAGAGTATATGAATAATAAGGATAAGGATAGAATTCCTATTCCATTTTTTTTCTTTCTTTTTTATCGACTTCTCTGTCTTAGTGAAAGTGGGATAACCGAGGCTCCTAAAAGCAGCTGCGATCTTATAGACCACCAGGCCTTTCTAAAGCCACTTATTTAATTTTTTTTATTAAACTACCGTGTGTACCATTTCAAGAATAAATAAGAAATTTAGTGTAATCATGTATAATTATCAAGTTGTGGTAGGTCAACATGCATATATAAGGTTCAAAACGAGGACAACTCATACTCCATGGGATTCTTCAGTCAAGATAGACTGACCATAACATCAACAGCAGTGTGCAACAATTTTATCTTTGGTTGTGGCCAAAATCATATTGGCCAATTTGGTACCACATCTGGCTTTCTTGGACTCGGCCATCACCAATTTGGTTCGTGGAACAAACTATTGAAAAATACAATCGTCGCTTCTCCTATTGCTTACCTTTAACCCCATGCTCAACATGTTTTCTTTCCTTTGGATACAATGGAAATATATCTAAGACCTTAAAGTTTACACCATTGTCAGTTGTATCTAAATCATTTTACGTACTGATCATGAGTAAAATAACCATTGGAGGTCAATGTTACATGCATAATATGCTCGGGCGATTGTGCACGTAGCACCCAGCCCGAATGAAGAACATAGGGGACACAATTGAGCGTATGACGGTACTGAACGGGCGTTAGGAGGGACCATTGATAAATCTGTTATGTGTTAGAGTTGGTTAGCATCTTAGAACCATTTTCTTAGTGTTTTTCTTGCTTTTAATCACACATATGTAAGGATATATATATCCTTAAGGATTAGAATAAAGTTAACAAGAAATTATCACAGTTATCCCTCTCTTTCTCACAGCTCTCTTTCCCTCTTTTCCTCTTTTGCAAGTTTTACAAAAGTTATCATTACATTGGTATCAGAGCTGTTTATTAGTATGAATACTCGGGGTCACTCAAATGTTGAGTTTCGTAACGACGTCCTAGAGACTCTAGCACGCCATGAGAATGAATTCAACTTATTTGGAACCATCATGCAAACATTGCTTACTGAGGTGTAAGTGTTGCACGCCACTAAAAACCTACCTGAAGATGATCCCTTTCCCAGGGTTGAAACTATACATTCACACCCCACACATCTTGATCAACTAACGATAACCTACTTCCATATATGAAATTATCATTTCCAAGGTTTTCCGGAGAAGATCCCACTAGGTGCAGTACTTTGAATTTATGAATATCGCTCAAGACCAACGAGTGTAGCTGGTTTCCTTTCATCTAGAGGGCATTGTGTTGTAATGGCATCGATAGCACACAAAATTTCGTGGGCCACTCACCTGTGAGAAGTTCACCAAGGCTGCTCAAATGAAATTTAGACCCATAAACTCTGAGGATCCCTCAAAAGCATTATCGCACCTAAAGCAAACCACAAGTGTTGCCACTTACCAAGAATTTTTTGAAAATCTTTCTCATCGCGTGGATGGATTACCTGAGGAATTTCTCATCGATTGCTTCATCCCTGGGCTAAGTGATGACATTCAGATTGATTTCAAAATCAAACGACCAAAAACACCAGTTGATTCCATTGGAATGGCTAGATTGATTGAGGAAAGGAACATCTTACAAAAAAGATCTCTAACTAACCCCCGTTATCATTTTCCGGCAGCCCAACCCAAACAAGCAACCAACACTACAGTTGGGTTACTAGGATCAACACATGCTCAGTGTGTTAATGTAGCTTAACCAGTAACTTTTCAAAAGTTGACTAGTCAAGAGGAACGTGAAAGACAGGAAAAGGGATTGTGCTACTACTATGAGGAAATATTTATGGCTGGCCATCACTGTACTCAACCACAACTATTTATGATGAAAGATTGGAACCAAGATGATGTAGCTGAATGTGAAAAACTCACATCCGAGGAAGATCACCATGAAGTATTACCTGAGATCTCCTTCCATGCTATAGCAAGTATTGAACTTCCTGAAATGATACGTATTATGGGAAAAGTGAAGAATAAAAATGTATTAGTACTAATAAATGGAGGTAGTACCCATAATTTCATAGATCAGGACTTCAATCTGCCTATAGAAAAGGGTAAGAGGTTGGAAGTGATGGTAGCTAATCGTGAGAAATTAGAATGTGTTGGACAATATTGCAATCTCACTCTCATCATTTAGGGCTATCTAGTGGTGACTGATTACTATGTGCTACCAGTGGTAGCTTGCTAAGTGGTGTTAGAGGTTCAGTGGTTGGAAACCCTTGGACCCATTCATATGGACTACAAGAAGCCCACCTTGAGCTTCCACACATAAGGGAACTCTTACATTCTCTAGGGTTTGGGCAGAACTAATATGACTGCCTTAACCAATAAAGAATGCAATAGTCTATAAGGGACAGGGCTATTCCTTCAAATAAGACCAACTAACAGTCACAAGGATCCTCCTCTGACATACCATCTTGAGATAAGGAAACTATTGGCTGAGTTCCCTAAGTTATTTGATCCATCCACCTGCTTACCTTCTGTATGGATGCAAGACCACATAATTCCCTTGCAGCCTAGCTCGGACCAGTGAATGTTCGACCATACCACTATCCACATTATCAAAAAAATGAGATAGAAAAGATGATGTAGGAGCTCTTGAAATCCCAACTAATAAAGCCAAGTAATAGCCCTTTTCTCTTCACCAGTGTTGCTAGTTAAGAAGGCTAATGGAACTTGGAGAATTTGTGTGGACTATCGAGCTCTGAATGCCATAACTATCAAAGAAAAATACCATATACTTGTCATTGATGAACTGTTAGATGAGATTCATACCACTAAGGTTTACTCCAAGTTAGACCTTAGATCAGGGTATCACTAGATAAGGGTTCATGATGAAGACACCCATAAAATAGCATTCAGAATGCATGAAGGTCACTATGAATGATATCTTCTGACCTTTCCTCAGGAAATTTATCTTAGTATTCTTGGATGACATACTGGTGTATTACAACTCATGGAAGGATCATATCTAACATTTGCAATCTGTATTATAGTTGTTAATTGCTCACAATTTATTTGCAAAAAATTCTAAGTGTCAATTTGGTGTATTACAAGTGGAGTACTTAGGCCACCTTATTTCAGAACAAGGGGTCTCAGTTGATCTAGAAAAAATTCGTGCTATCATTGAATGGCCCATACCAACCACAACAGAGGGAGTTAGAGGCTTTCTGGGGTTCGTAGGCTACTACAGAAAGTTTATTCAACATTTTGGAGGGATAGTAGCACCCTTAACTCAACTACTGAGTAAAGACGGGTTCCACTGGAATGAAGCTGGTGAAAAAGCCTTTCCAGTAGTTAGAAAGGGATCTCACTTCTCCTCCTATCCTACATTTTCCTGATTTCTCACAATGTTTTGTGGTGGAATGTGATGCTAGTGGCATTGGACTTGGGGCAATTCTCAGCCAAGAAAATAGGCTAGTGGCTTATTTTAGTGCTACCCTCAAGGGATCATCTCTAGCATTGGATACCTAAGCTTATAGGCTATGATTATGAGATTGAATACAAAAAGGGAACTGAGAACCTAGGGGTTGATTCTCTATCCAGAGTAACAGAATTACAATTCCTGTCTATCTCTCAATCCCAATCAGATTGATGGCCCATCCTCCAACATGAAGTCCAACATAATGCTTTTTATAAGAAACTGAGAGACAAAAGCTCCTATACATATGTTCCTCAAATATGCCAATGAGATGGGGTTTGGTTCAAAGGGAACAAGGTATACCTAAGCTCTCAATCATCCTCAATACCTAAAATATTGGGGGATTTCCATTCATCACCCATTGGAAGACATTTTGGTTTCCACAAAACCCTATCCCGAATTAAGTAGAACTTTTGTTGGCCTCATATGCACCAAAAGGTAAAAGAGTTCCTGCATAGGTGTGACGTATGCCAACGGTGCAAAGATGATTGCATGAAGCTAGCCAGATTGTTACAACCATTGCTTATTCCTACCCGAATAGGGACTGAGATCACAATGGATTTCATTGAAGGACTACCACCCTCCAAGGAAAACATAGTCATTATGGTAGTGGTGGACAAGTTGACAAAGTATGCTCACTTCACAACTATGAAACATTCTTTTACTACACTTGTGGTAATGAAGGCATTTGTGGCCAATGTAGTGAGGTTGCACGGTATACAGACTTCCATAGTCAGTGACCGAGATAAGGTTTTTATTAGCTCATTCTGGTAAGCATTGTTTCAGTTGCAGGGTACTCAATTGTGTATGAGCTCCAGTTACCACCCACAAATGGATGGGTAGACTGAGGTGATTAACCAGACTATGGAATAGTATTTACGTTACTTTGCTGGTTATCAACCAAAATAGTGGGTTGAGTGGATACCTTGGGTTGAGTTTAGCTATAACACCTTCATACACTCCTCCACAAAATGCACACCATTTGAGGCAGTGTATGGTATCCTACCTCCTCAGCTTGTGGCTTACATACCAGGTACATCTAAGGTTCCCCACTATAGATAAGTACCTGCGTGATCGTGATACCATCATATGAGAGTTATGCCACAACCTTCTACAAGCTCAAAACAATATGAAATGTCAAACCGATCAAAATAGGAGAGAGCTTTCCTTCTAAGTAGGGGATTATGTCTACTTGAAATTGTAACCCTACTGACAGACCTCTATAGCTTTTCGTTCATCCCTGAAGCTTGCTCCACGCTTCTTTGGACCTTATGAAGTTATTGAGAGAATTAGTCCAATAGCCTACATACTACCTCTTCCTCTAAACTCTCAAATACACGATGTGTTTCACGTCAGCATGCTAAAGAAGCACGTAGGAACCATTACTCCAACTAGCCCCCAGTTACCTCCAATCTCAGAGCACTCAACAATCATACCATAGCCTAAAGTTATCCTAGAGCATTGAGTGATTCAGAAAGGTAAATATCGACCAAAATTTGAAATTTTGGTCAAATGGGTTGGAGTACACATAAGCTTCCAACTTTTTTGTCTACACAACCACCTAAAAAAATCGATCTAGCTCCCCCAAGAACTCAACCACCATGTGATGATGTATAATCAACAAAGGTTCAATAAAGTGAACAACATAGGTTTGAGCAACTCCCATGCACATAAACCCCCCAAAATTGGACAAAAAAAACATTTAAAAATCGAGTTTAAAATTTGCAATATTTTCTTCCATTTTTTTCTAATTACGGAAACAATATAAAGAGGGATATATATGGAAAATTATTTAGTTTCCTTGAGCTCACCAATTGCCCTCGTCAACCACTCGATGATGTTAAAAGACACTAAACCACTCATGACACTCGATAAACCCTCGCTAGCCTCGCTGATGAGTCCACCTCAATGAACCACGTGTCATAACACAATATGCTCAACGATCCATCCCTGACACCTCAATGAGACCTCGACAAGCGTCAAAAACATACCATTTTTTTAAATGCTCAATAATATCCCACAAAACCTCAAAAAAAAAACAAAGCAAATATACAATCTAAACATATGAACTACATGCCGAACTCCCAAATGGTGTATATATCATGAAAATATTCAATGTATAATCTATATGAGTATGTGAAAAACTTAACTGTCAGTAATCAACCATAACAATTTATAGATGAAGAAAAAGAAAAAATAGTTGATCAAATAAGTAGGTGTTATGACACATATTATTTTCATGTCGTGGCATGAGATAGGTTGTACATGGTTTGGAACTTGATCCACTATACAAGTGTCGCGTCACACATTGTTCTGCAGCTAGCATTCCTCTAAATAACTGCAATCCTTATTTTCTTGTACACCCTTTTCAATGGTTTAGAACATATGTAAGCTCTAAATAAGTAAATATTTTAAGCTTTAATGTTTTAATGAAATGCTTTTAGGTACTATTCTTCAAGTGTTAGTCAATTAATTCATTTTGAAACTAAAATACCTAAAAAACAACAAAACATACTTGTGATTTCGAAAAGATAGATTTAAAAAAATAATAAGAAAACTATACATATACAAATCTATTTTATTAGTTAAAGTACATAAAATCATGATATATTAAGTACTTTTAAGAATTCATAAGGCAATACTATACCATTTATGCTGATGATCTCTATTGAGGTATATCTCTTTCTTTTTGGCATATGATCTCCTTTGAGGCCATCTTTGTCATCTTACATTTTTCTTGTTGTGTTTCATGAAATTGATTGTTTCTCTCACTTACTAGCTCGTTTCTCTATTATGAGTTTATGAACAACACTTATCTCAACTTGATTTGTTTCTTCCCTTCTTCTGTATTTCATGTGTTCTACTGTGTGTAAACGCTTTTGCTTGGGGAAAGTCTTGAGAATGTAGGATACATGAAATGTTTATTACCTAACATGCTCACATTTAGGGGGAGATTTATGTGTCTATTGTATGATGTTAGGGGGAGTGTTGTGTTTGTTCTTGCATCCATAGTGTTCGTTCTATTTATGATTTTATGTTATGCTATATCTCTTGTGATGCTTCCTTCTTCTTAATATCACTTTGTATGAACTATGCATAAGTATGATTGTTAATTTGATATGTATCATGCATAGTATGCAGTATCTTGTTTCACATCTCATCCTATGTATTTACCTGCTACCATGTTGTAGTGAGTTATTGCATATTTCTTGCATGTAGTTGATAGCCAGGTATTTTTTGATGGAATGCACAAAAATATGTTTTCGTTGGTACAATAGGATGTCTTTCAGTATATATGGGTAAGGTTATAGGATTGAATACACATAAGTGTTGTTAGGGAAAGATAGTTAAGTCACTAGGAGTGTGTTAACTTGGAAAATAGTTAGACTCCTAGTAAACTTCTTCTTAGGAATTCACTGACACCTTTATATGGCATTAGTGTTTAGGCAAAGATAGTTAGCCCCTAGGAGTGTCTCAAGTTGGAAGATAATTAGACTCCATGTTGAACTACTAGAAGTGCTTCAAATTGGAAGATAGTTGGAATCCCAGTCAATGTCTTCTTACAACATTTATGTGACATTGGTTTTTGACCACCCATCCTGCCATTGTGTTTTACACATATTGTGAAGTCCCTTATGCCCTCTAATAAGATGAACATATATAGGGCTCCGTGATATAGATAGCATTTGGGAGATGTTCTATGTTTGCACTTTTCTAGGTTTATTTATGCATTCAGTTTGTTGTTTATTGCATGTTTTTACCTTGATGTTCCCTTGATGTTTTCTCTAATATTTTCTATTGTATTTCATGAGTGTTAGGATTATTGCATTTATTTTTTACTTCTTTCCATTATATAGGGGTGTGGAATGTTACATATTACGTGGGTGTTTTGTTTGACTTTTCATGTCAACAAAGGGGAAAAATATGCACAACATGTGTTTGTTTGTGCATTGTGTGTTTGTTAACATGATGTTTGCTACATGGTTTCCTTTATGGGATGGTGAATTTAGTTTTCACTACATTATGGTTACCTAATATGCATACACTAAAGCAAAAGGGTTGCATATGTTTAAGGAAAGGTTGTATATTGGCTATGTAGATTATGTTTGTTTATGCTACATGTTGATTATAATTAGCCTATCAGTGTGTACCTGTGTAGGGATAACATGATAGTATTTGGATAGAGTAGACATTGTTTATACATGATACGTTCATAGGGTATGTGTTTGTTCTTGTGTGTAGGTTATAAGTGTAGATTTAAGTTTTCATACTTTAGATGTGTTGTGTACAGATGTATTGAAACCCTCATGTTTTTGACTACCAGAGTGTAGATGAGTTGATCCAAAAGATAGATGGAGTGCACAAGATGGATGCACTTGGACTAGGTGTGTTTCTAGGTGTTGGGTGTGTGTTGATGTTTTGTTCATAGGAACAAACATCTTTATGTCGTCTTCATGATCATCTCATGATTGATGTGTATCTATGTTTATTTGTGCATTTTTTGATACAAAAAGCCAAAGGGAGGGAATGTAGGTCATGTAGTCCTTTGTGTCTATGTTGGCTCCCCATATGCAAAAGACAAAGTCTGTTTATTTTGCGCATTGTTCCATCTTCCTCTATGTAAGGTTATTTACTTTGGATTAGTAATACATATGCACACTTAGTTAGGAACACTATGATTGAAATCATGTTTACATATACCACAAGGTTAGTTTTCATGGTATGCATGCTAGGTTAAGTGTTATGGCTTTTGGCAAGTAAGCATGCGAGAGAGCCAACTTTGCTACTCATGTTTTTGGCTTGATTTGGGTATTGCTATTTATGGAAATAATCAACATTTTTTGGAACAAAAAATGATTTTAGGCACCTTTCCACACCTTTGGCGAGGTCCATCATGAAGATAGAGGCAAGGTGGTCTGACTGTTAGGTAACTTCTATAAATACCCCATATCTACTTGTTTCTTATCTAGAAAATATGTAGTGAAGCTTTGTCAAATTGGCATCTCATTTTTCTATATCTTGATCACTATTTCCTTGAGTGTTATTTAGTATTATGATTCATGGTTGAGTGAGAAAAACCATGTTTTTGAATAGTGACTACTCAATGTGGTATTTGCAAGTTGGTTTTTGGTGAGGAGCCTATATAGCAAAGACTTGTGTGTCAACTGGTAGTTACCCTCATGCAACTTTATCTTATGTGAGGAGCTTATGTGGTTATAAGCCATCTGTCGATTGGTTACTACCTTCATGAAACTTGTTATTTATTTGAATAATTTTGAGCGAGTGGATTCAACTAAACTGGTTAAGTTCTAATATATTTGGCTATTTTCAATACATGGATTGATTATATGTCCCAGATATACTCTTGGTGATTTATGACTTGACTATGTGGATATAGTGATTGTTGTACATGTTTCACTTTACTAATCTATAATTTTTTATCACACTATATATATGGTATATGCTTTGTAGGAGAGCTGAGTTCATGTGTCGAACCAATTTATTGCAAAGGAAGTAAGCGAGGGTAGAAATAAGTAGTTTAGACAATGGTCTTGATTGATAGAGATAATAGGGGTTTTATTTCTATCAAGGTTGTAATTTTTTTTATTTTTGAGTAGATTTATTTACTGTTAAGTGGTTGTCATAGGCAACTCGAGGATGGGACCACATAGGTAGGAGTTCAATGTAGGTTTACCTCATTACAATTGGTGTTACGCATACTCTAATGTTTGGTTAGTACAATCAGATTTTAAACTGTGTATATCTCTACATATTGAATTTTACACTTTAATTAGAAAGTTTTTTTATTTATTGCCTACATTTTGAATATTGATTATTACTTCTACTTTATGATCATACATTTTTTTTAGTCTCTAACAAGTCTATATCTCCTTACATTGGTTGTGTACTAGGTGTTATATTCTTTCTTGTGATATGATATGTTATGGTAATATGATTACATGTTATGGTAATATGATCACCATTTACTGAATATGTACCCACATATGAGGTCTAAAATTGATTGAAAATCCTTTATAACTTTTCCAATATGTATGATCGATTCGCATGCTATATGATGTTTGCTACATTTATGGTTGCTGCTATCCTGGACAGGAAGCTATAAGTCATAGCATCACTAGTTTTTTTACCATAGTTTGTTCTTTCATACTACCGGTTGCTTTTGTTATGTGTTGAATTAGCATGTTGTCTTCTACTTTAACTGTGTTATTTGCTTAATTCATGTTTGTTAGGCCAGTTTGACCTAACTAATATAAAGCTTATGAATAGATTTCATGGGTTGGTATTTTTACCCCTCATCTAGGTTCTAATTACCTATTTGAGTCAGAAGAATAATTGACCTTCGTGCAATTGTTTCTACATACGGAATTCTCAAATACAAATGTAGGAAGTCTTAAGCATACCTAGACTTCTTGAGCTACGCTTAAGAATTCAATAAGGGTTTTAAATTTTGGTTTTGATTTAGGACTTAAAATTTGTTTTTTAATTAATGACATGTTTAATTAAATTATAGATTAGTCATGAGGATAGTCGCATAATCACACATGCATATGTCATTACTTTTTTTCCCTTAAAATTGTGTTTTCATTATTTTATATATTTTTATTTTATCTTTTAAAAAGAAAAAACAAAAACCTCATGTTGCTAAATTTAATTAAATTTTACTAATAAACTAATAATTAGGAGTAGATATTGTCATTAATCCTTATGGATATAACAGCTATTGTTCTTAAATTTCTTATCACTTATGCGTATACTTCCATATACTAAAGCTTGTCAAAAATTCCACATGTATTTTTAATAACAATCATAAAATCCATTGCATCTAACCTAGCATGCAATTCTCTTCCCAAGTGAACTATATACCATATAGTAAATAATCAAATCACACTCTTAAGCTAATAAAATTACATGCTCCTCCTTAAGCTTGCAATTATCGATCTCATACATATTCATGTTATTCAATCATGATAAACAATCAAATAATTCTCTTGAATATATTTAATCCCATCAATAGAATAAGTGTTGGCCAAATAATTAGTAGTATGAAAATAAGATTAAATAATATGAAATAAATAACAATCACAATAGATTCATAATAATCAATTCACATAGTAAAAAATTTAGTTCATAAGACGACTAGACAATAAAACCCAAACTCTACACTTCTTGATCAAATTCTTAAGTTGAGTATAAAAGATCATGGAAATTTACAAAAGATGAAGAAAGAAATACAAACAATCTCTTGACTTCTACTGACTTTGTCTTCAATCTCCTTGTTCTTCTTGCTCTGTAATGTAGTTCCTTTCCATTCTCTGAGTACTTTTCTTTAGATCTTTGTATTTGTCTATCTCTATGTTTCTCTAGCAATTGTATGTTAACTATGGTTTCTCAATAGTGTTTAAGCAAGTTGAAGAACTTCCTAAGTTGTTCAAGATTAGTGTTATCTTTGATGCAATGGTTAAGATTTGTAATTAGATGTAAACACAAAGCTAATATCTTAAATTCTTCTCCATTCAATGGATCAATACCTTAGCTCAATTGATCTAATTGTGTCATTGTTTAGCCCAAGAGTGCTCAATATAAGCTCGATTGATTTAATATATCTTTATCAATCAATAGCCTTTTTAATCGATCAAATAATGCTTTACCATTCATCTGCCTTATACCCTACTTCCTAGATCAACATTCAATTGATCAAATCCTTTCTTAAACTATTAATAGATGGCTCAATCTGTTGATCCCTTTTTGGTCCAGAATTTTCCCAATTTTCTTTATTTTTCACTCCATTTGATGTCATTTCACCGACATTAAAATAACCAAGCATAAGATAGGCCTTTTTAACAATATTTATACCAAAATAAGACAAGTAGCTAGCTTGAAGTGGCTAAATAACACTACATTCATATAGTTATCACCCTAAATTTGAATCTTTTCTTATCCTTAAGCAAAGCTAAGGTTAAACGAAATGACTAAACTGGCAAGATATGATTATAATATTCATAAAAACGTCTCCTACCATGCATGCCTTTTTGACAAAAATTACTCCCCTCAATGATTTTACAATCTTATATTGAAGAATATCCCATGGCTATCTATTAGAATTTGTTAGAAAACTAGCTCTACGAAAATCTTAAGCTATTAGAAAAGGACCAACTATGACTTTATACATTTATCACTCCCCAACAAAGTGTTAGCTCTATGTACCATGTAAACCAAACATTTATAATTCAATAATTGGGGTTACTGGGCTTTGAACACAAGACCTCCAGCTTTGATACCAAATTAATTATGAAAGAGCTTATTTTTCTCACTAACCCCAATGGGGTATTTGTACACAAATACATGTTGTAATTAAGGAAAGAAATAAATATAAAATATACAAAGAGTTAATACATATAACATATACACAATTTAATTTTGTCAATCAACATTCCATTACTATGATGGTTTGTATGGTTATTAAAGGAATAATTCATGTGTGTATGACTTGCAAATGATGTTATTAAATGGTTTTAAGTGACATACTTATATGAGCATGCCATTTGATTATAGTGTTAACATTTTTCATAAGTTTATTTTCACATATCTCTCCACTAATGTAGATTGTGTACGTACTTGAAAATCAAAAGGACATTAAAGTTAGTACAATTAGGCTTAGATGAAGGTAGATATAGGTATAATTAGGCTCAAATCCTCACCTTAGTATACTTTTCATTATCATGAAAATGCGTTTTTCTTCAATAACTTAGTGCATCATTTTCATAATATTCTTCTTTCTTTATTTCCTCATTTTTTTCTTTTTTTCTTTGTAACTCAACAACACCAAACTTTTTAAGTTTATTTATTTTCTTTTATGGGGAAAGTGATATTGACAGTTTATCTTTTATTTTATTTTATTCTTTTATTTTTAAATGCATCACCTTTCATCTAAATCTTTAACATTACATGTGATTTCATGTATTCATAAGCTAAAAGTGTTAAGGTTAAGGTAATACATTTAAAGACATAAATGGTAACAAATTAGGCTCAAATTGGTGACTAAGGATATATATATATATATCTTGAAAGACTTAATCATTTCAACTAAATCCTAAATAATTTCTCAAACTAAATATTATCTAGGTTTATGCCTCAAGGGATGATCAAATAGATTCTAAAACATAGAAGATTCATATCATATATCATTACTCACACCAAGTGTTTTCCAAATAAGAATATCAAACAATCAGTTACATGCATTGTGCATATATAATGTATTGTTTCAATTAAAAACAAGCAAGCATATGACATGGTTAATGTAATCATCTCAATAGTTACATGCTAGACTCCTTATAATGGTCAAGACAACCATTTCTATAATTGAGTTCATGTGTTTCACATCAAGTATGAATTTAGTTTCAACGTATTCATTAATTTCTACCCATATCTAAAAAAAATAAAACATCATAAAAAATAAAAAATAAAAAATAAAAAATAAACATTAAATTAAAAATAGTAAATAAAATAAAGATGATGAGCTAATAGATAAAGTAGGAGAAAATCTTACATACAATATGTTGTATGCTCCTTATTAATATCAATCGTTGATCTTGTCCTAACTTCTAACAACCTTTTTTTATAAAAATGCACAGTCATGATTATGACTAAATTCTACAATACGTCTGTGCCTAATTTTATGCAAGATTCTCTCCTAAAGTAGATAACAAAGTTCACTCCCACACAACTGAGTTGTACAATGTCCCCAATATGCAAATATCAAATGAAAGTTGTGATAGGTAAAGAAAACGCCCTTGATAGTAGAACAACATGCATGATCACCATAGCTTTTCCAAGTATTGTTTCATTGTCTTCTACTCTTTGTTCCCTAAAAACTAAAATCATGAGTAATAAAAATGTTGGTTTGCCTCCCAAACAAGCATCACGTTTAACGTTTTTAGCTAGACGAATGCACAAGTTTCTAGGGTGCATCCACTAATGTCATCAATGCTACTTCCTTTCATAAAGGACATCCATAGTAGTATTCCACTCGATTCCCATTGATCATAAGTCTTTATTTCTTATTGGTTTTAAGTTCAGTGGCTCCATTGCTTGTTAACATTGTAAAGATATGCGATCCTAACCATATACTTTTAAGCTTTCTGATCGCCACACAAGAAGTGTGTGCAATCAATATGCAAGTATACGTATCGTAACAAGTAATATAATGATAAGAAAAGAACATTCCGATGGAGATTATTTTATTAGAAACTAATTTTTAAAATTTAAAAATAAAAATCAATTTTTTTGTGTTTTTATATTTTAAGGAAGAAAATATCTAGGAATACTTAATCCCCCAATTTTCTAAACATGTGAATCGCTAAAATCCCCCCAATATAATATCAATTAATTACATGATCAATTGAATCTAACTTAGCATGTATTTCTCTCTCAAGTAAACTATACCCCATATAGTAATTATTTTAATCACACTCTCATGCCAATTAAATTGCATACTACTCATTAAGTTCATCTATTATGGATCACATACATAAGAATCATACATCTCTTCTTAGAAACTATGCAAGTTATTTAATCAAAACAAACAATTAAATAATTCTCTCAAATCTATTTAATTGTCCCTATAGATAAATTTTTGACCAAACAATTAATAGCATAAAAATTAGATTAAATACTATAATTAAATTAAAATTGTAATTTAGGAAAACTTTTAGATCATCACATGGTGAAAATTGAGTTCATAAGATCCCTAGATTAATAAATTAATTACACATAATTGTGTTCATAAAGCTCATATTTTTCATAAAGAAAGACATAAAATTGATAAAACAAAGAGTAGAAAAAGAAATTCAATCAATCTCTTGAATTGTAGTATTAATCTCCTCTTGAATCTCCACCAAAATTGTGTCGTCTCTTGAATTTGTATGTATTTTTCTCTTTTTAGCTCCAAAAAATGACCAAAATTATGCTAATAGAAGCCAATTAGAGTTTATGGAGTGATTAGGGGCTTGAATATTGCTCAAGTGTGATCTAGACCGTCAGATCAACTTCAGATCAAGGGCTATGATCAAAATAAGCAAAATTGATAATTCTAGCCAATCATAGCTCGACACGTGGCATTAGAAATTCATTGGCGAATCAGGGAGCGACGGGTGGCAAGGGAGACCGACCAGAGTCAACGCTCTCTGAGTTAGTGACATATGGCATGCCATGATTCACAGAGATGGATGGCATGGTGCACGATTGGAATGCGTTGAATAATGGCATAGCGACACGTGGCATAATACGTTGACCAATTTCCGAACTCACATTGAACGTCTTGCTGACATGTGGCATGCATTTCATCTCCACACAAGCAATGTAATGTGATTATCTCTTCGTGCTTGCGTTGAATCTGTATGGCTTGTCCAGTTAACTCCTCTGCCTACGTGGTATGCCACGTGGTAGCTCCCGATTGGTCCTACATTAAAAAATCATAAAAACTCCAAAAAAATCCCAAAAAATTTCTAGAAATTATATTTCCACCCCTTTTTGGTAAAAAGTTTATATTTTAGTATTGTTTACCCAAAAAATACTATTTATTGAATATAACAAGTAAATATTAAGTAAAAAGTGTGTTAATGACTCTATTTTCATAGAGTCATCACTTTCTTAGAAACAACTTGAGTCTTGAATTAAATAGCAGTACCTTTTTTCCCAGTTCAAAATGATAGTTTGAAATGCTTTTTTCATGCCAATATTTTGCCTTTTCCTTGTACAATTTATGATTTTTGTTGCCAACTAATCATAAATCATCAAGTTCATCCAATTGAAGCCTTCTCTTCTCACCAGCAACATTCAGTCACATATTCAAATTTTTCTAGGCCTAATAGGCTTTATGTTACAATTCTATCAATAGATGGCAAGCTTTTCTGAAGATCAATCTATGAATTGTGCCAATGGATGTTTTAGATTCAGTTTGGTATGACCACAACCATTATATAACCTTGTTTCCCAATCCTTTCTTGAGGTGCTAACCATTTTATTAACTTCTCTATTTGAGACTTCCACTTTGCCACTTGATTGGGGATGGTAGGGGGTAGATACTTTATGCTTCACTCCATAGTTAGTTATTAGTTAATTAAAAGCTTTGATAAATAATGACTATCCCATCAATAATAATTATCTTAGGTGTTTGAATCTAATAAAAATATTTTTCTTTAAGAATTTCATAAAACCTTTGCATCTCATGTAGAACAAATGATGGATTCTACCCACTGGAGACATATACATGGTCATTAATATGTATTGGTTGCCAAAGAATGGTGGGAATGTTCCTATGAATTCAATACCCCTTACATTAGATAATTCAACCTCAAGAATGTTTTCAATAGAATCTTCTCTCTTTTAGTGACATTATCCACTTTTTGATACCTATCACACATTTTAACATACAAGAAAGCATCTATAAAATAGTAGCCCAATAGAAACTAGATTGAAGTACCTTATATGTTTTTCTTGTGCTCCCAAAATATCTTTTATACTCTGAGCAATCGCAATGGTGTAGGACAATTTCAATCTCCTTATAGGGGATACATCTTCTCATTATACCATCATTGCCTTCTTTGAAAATACAAGGATCATCCCAAAAGTATGATTTTGTATCTTAAAATAATTTCTTCTTTAGTAGCTATGTTAACACTTTTAGAATGATTTTGCTAGCAAGGTAATTTCTATATCTATAAAACATGGGATATCTAGTTGTGCTATGGATAAGAATTGTACATCTAGGAAAGAATCCCCAATAGCTTCATTATCCTTCACTTTGGCTCCTTTTTCTAAACTTGAGAGGTGATCCATAACTAATGACATGATTTAGAACACATAAGTATACATGATCATGTACAAGTGATAAGTAATTTTAAGATCTAGGATAGTCATACCCACAAGGATTGGTGACAATTTTCACTACTGCTTATTATTCATTAGTGAGTTAATTAAATTTGCAAATGAGGATTTTGAATTATTTTTGAAGAAAAATAATATAAAGTAATAATGTAATTTGCAAAATGATTATAAAAGATATGTGATAATGGGACCATCTTCACAGCTCGCCTACAATTTCATTAACCATATTATTAATGTAAATTAATTTCTTAAGATCTAATTTACTTTCATAATTTAAAACCATTCTTGAGTTCTTAACTTTAACATTAGAAGTTTAGGTCCACTAAAGACTTCCCACCTTTTTCTTACATTGTAATTGATCAAGAATACCATCATAAATCAACCAAAATCCTAAACAACCTAGAAGAACACTTACTGGATTTAATTCATTCATTGTAGTAGGATCTAAAAAAGTGATAATTAAACTAGGAAAGATTAGAACAATTGTTTTACCATTGAATTTTTTATTCAATTTTTCTAACAATCCTCACATGCATAAAAATTGACATAGATTTTAAATCAAATTTTGACATGGAAATAGAGTTCAACAGATCAAAACCTACATAGGACCCTTTGAACCTTCCTTTGTGAAAATATATTTACCTTACTGACTGAGTAGTAGACGTGATGTCCTTGAACTATTATGTCGTTTATGTAAGCGATGACATAATTCACACAAGAATATTTCCTAACACAATTCAGTTTTCACTGTTATGTTCATTTTGGCCATGAACATATGCCTGGTTCTGTGAGAGTCTCTAAATAATTGAGCCCTATACAATTCTCTTTTGAAGTGGCCCCACTCCTCCCTTACATAGGTGATCTCTTATCTTTTAAAAGTTATCCGCCAAGAGTAACCCATATACTCCGCTTGGTATATTTTTATAAGAATCATTAAAAGTCTTAACTTATCCTGTATCTTATAGGTATCACTATTTTTCATCATAAGAATGGACTTGAGGGTAAACCCCCCACAGTGATCTCACTAAGTCTTTACAATTAGGTTGTCCCTTTGAACCTAGATCTTGGGATCTCCAATCAAATAAGTTGGGTTTCCTTTGCAAATACTTATTCATTTATGGGCTTCAATCTCATTTCTCTTGATGGCTTATCAATAAACTCTCAATTTAACCCTTTAGTTAAGGGATCCGCAATGTTATCTTTTGACTTCACATAGTCATTAGAGATAACTCTAATTGAGAGTAATTGCCTAATGGTATTATGTCTACAACGTATATGTCAAGACTTACCATTATACATATTGCTCTATGCCCTGCCAATAGTAGATTGACTATTATAATGAATGCATATTGTAGGTACAGGATTTACCCATTTAGGAATATCCTCTACAAAATTGTGTAGCCAGTCGGCTTCTTCACCATATTTATCCAAAGCGATGAACTCAGATTCCATCGTGGATCTAGCAATGCATGTCTGTTTAGAGGACTTCCATGAAACAACTGCACCACCCAATATGAATACATATCCACTAGTAGACTTTGAATATTTCATATCAGATATCCAATTGGCATCACTTTATCCTTCTAATACAGCTGGATATCTTATGTAGTGTATTCCATAGCTACGTGTATATCTTAAGTATCTAAGTAGTCTTGTAATACCTTTTCAGTGATTAGATCTAGATTACTAGTATATCTACTTAGTTTTCTTACAGCATAAGCTATGCATGGTCTCCTACAACTCATCAAGTATATAAGATTTCCTATCCCTCTAGAATATTCTATTTGAGACACACTCTCACTTTTATTCATAGATAGGCTCATAATTCCAGAATCACCCTTGTTGAATTTCTCAAGTATTTTGTCAACATAATGACATTGACTTAGAATGAGACCGTTAGATATCCTTGATATCTTAATTTTTAGAATTACATCAGTAGGTCCCATGTCTTTCATATCAAACCTTGAATTGAACATAGACTTAGTAGATTTAATCATTTGATCATTACTACCCATAATTAGCATGTCATCAACGTAAAGACACAAGATAACATAACCATCTTCTTTGTCCTTGACATATACACATTTTTCACATTCATGACATTATCAAACTTTTCATGCCATATTTTTGGTGCTTGTTTGAAGCGATATAAACACTTTACTAATTTACAGACCTTTCCTTCTTTCCCTAGGCATGAAAATCCCTTGGGTTGGTCCATCTAGTTTTCTTCATCTAACTCTCCATTTAGAAAGGCTGTCTTTACATCCATTTGATGTATTTCAAGATTTCATAGAGCTGCGATAGCAATTATCATTCTTATAGATGTTATTCTCGTCATAGGAGAATGAGTATCAAAGTAATCAATGTGATGTCGTTGTTTGTATCCCTTAATTACAAGCATGGCCTTGTAATTATCAATTGATCCATCTGATTTATGTTTTATTGTGAAAATCCACTTAGACCCTAGTGTTTTACTACTTGGAGTTAAATCAACTAGTTCCCGAGTGTGATTTTGTAGAATGGACTCAATTTTACTATTTATGGTTTCTTTCCATTAAGGACCTTTAGAAGAATTCATAGCCTTCTCATAGGTTTGAGTTTTACTTCTAGAAAATAGGTCAAACAATTTAGACCGTAAGACGCTTCTATCCTAGCCCTCTTACTACGTCTGAGTTCAACCTCAACCTCTTGTTTAGGTTCTTTATTTTGACTATCTTCATTCATAGTCTCATATGTTTTTTTAGACGAACTTGATTCTCCTTGAGATTTACATGGAAATACATTTTCAAAGAACGATGTAGTGTTCTTGTGTATATCTGGGATCTTTGACTCATGCACAAGAAATCGATAAACACTACTATTATGTGCATATCCAATGAAGATGCAATCTATTTTTTTTGGACCTATCTTCACCTTCTTAGGTATAGGTACAACCACTTTTGCAAGATACCTCCACACTCTTAAATATTTATAGGAAGGTACCCTTCCTTTTAGTAATTCATACGGTGTCTTATATGTCTTTTTCAGGGGTACCTTATTTATAAGATAGGTAGCTAACAAAATAGCTTCCCCCACAAGTTTTGTGGCAACCCAAAACTTAATAGCATTTCATTCATCATTTCTTTCAAGGTATGATTCTTACATTCAGTAACTCCATTTTGCTTAGGTGAATAAGGCGTTATGGTTTCATGAATGACTCTGTGTTGTGCACATAATTCACCAAACGGTACCTCATATTCACCACCATGATCACTACATAGTACCTTGATTTTCTTGTTGAGTTGATTCTCAACTTATATTTTATAAAGAATAAATTTCTCTATAGCCTCGTATTTGCTTTTAAGCAAATACACATAGAAATATTTTATGCTATCATCAACAAAAGTATTAAAATACTTATTGTCACCTCTTGTTTGAAGAAATTTTAAATCACATAGATCACTATGGATTAAGTTCAAGGGTTTAGTGTTCCTTTCAATCAAATGAAATGATGACCTAGTCATTTTTGCCTCAACATAAGTCTCACACTTATGCTTTGAATCTATTTGGAATAAGGGTTTGTGTTCCATATTAATTAATCTATGCAATGTATCATAATTAACATAACCTAGTCTACCATGCTACAAGTTGGAAGACTCAAGCATATAAGCAAAAAAATTAATCTTATTAATATTCTTAGCTTTTACAGTCATTACATTGAGCTTAAATAGCCCATCAGATACATGTCCCTTCCCTACAAACATCCCATTTTTGGTCACACTAATCTTTTCAGATTCAAAAACCATCCGAAAACCATGCTTGTTTAATAATGAGCCAGAAAAAAAATTCTTATGGATGTCAGGCACATAGAGTACATTATTTAATGTCAGCTCCTTCCCATAGGCCATCTTCAGTTTGACCTAGCCTTACCCTTGAATGGCTGTTGTGGCTGAATTTCCCTTGAAGAGCTTCTCTCCATCTTTCACTACAAAAGTAGTGAATAGTCCCTTATTTGAGCATACGTGCCTCGTTGCACCTATGTCAATCCACCACTCATTTGAGTTTGATCCCACCAAGTTTACCTCAGAATTGATTGCACACAAGTCAATGTCAGAAATATCATGAGTGATGTCATCAATCATGTTTGCCTCATGGTCTTTGTTTCATTTTAGAAACCTACAGTCTGGGGCTTTATGCTCTTTCCTCTGACAGTTAAAGCAAATCCCTTTAAAGCTTGACTTCTTAAAATTTTATTCTCTAGGTCCCAATTTAGAACCTTTACCCAGGTTCCCCTTGCCCTTATTTTTATTGTGTTTGGAACTTTGACCATGTTCCATCACATTAGCCTTGGGTGTTGATGGGATATAACCACTTTTAGAAGAAGCCTTGTTATCTTCTTCCACTTTGAATCTTCTTAGCAAGTCTTTTAAAGACACTTCCCTTCACGTATGCTTAAGGTAGGCCTTGAACTCTATCCATGAAGGGGACAACTTTTCAATAATAGCTACAATTTGGAAGGTTTCACTAAGTACCATCCCTTCATCATACATCTCTGTTATGATATCTTGGATTTCACATGCTTGATTGCATACCGATTTAGAGTCCAACATCTTATAATCAAGAAAGCAACCAACCAAAAATTTCTTGGCACCGGCATTTTTAGTTTCATACTTCCAGTCCAATGATTCCCACAATTCATTGGTCATCTTTTCCTTATTGTACTCATTGTACAAGGAATCAATTAGACTATTTAGAACATAGTTCCGACAAAGATAATCAGAATGTTTCCATGCTTCAATAGCACTAGCAAACTAAAAATCTTGTTCACTCTCAGGTTGATTGGGAGCATCTTCAGCCAAGAACCTTGCTAAATTCAAGGTGCTTAGATAGAACATCATCTTACTCTTTCATCTCTTGAAGTTCAAACCATTAAACTTCTCTCGTCTCTCTACCATAACATGATTCATTGGAATAGAAACCGATAACAATGGGGTTACCCCATGAGCCATAGAAGGCCTCATCATTTGATTCACAGTACAACCACCAACAGTAGAGCCAGTAACATTTGCAATTCGGCTTTCAGTTTGGGACACTAGAGTTGCCATTTCAGATTGCATAATATTTTCTTTATATTTTTTCTTTTCAATACACAAATAGCAATTTAAGTTTTAAAAATTACCAAATAAAGTTTATTGATTAAAAAAATTATATATATATATATATTTAATGAATAAATGATAGAAATATGATAATTTACATATATATAATTTCATTAATTATAGTGATTAAATATTTTTAAAATAAAACAATTTATTTTTTTATAAAATTATAAAATATATATGTATAAAGCAATATATATATATATAGTAAAAATAAAATACAAATATAAAGTAAAGAGTATTAAGGTTAGTAACATAAAATAAATAAAGAAAACAAAATACTTAATTTAAAATATCAATATAAAAAAATATTATAATTATATAAAATAATTAATAATAACAACCATACAGAAAGCGATAAATAATAGTAAATAAGGATGATGAAAAGAATTAATAAAGATGTAAAAATTAAACAATAATTATAATAGAGTATATATAGCATAACAGATATATAACATAATATATATATATATATAACATATTATAAATAATCTCTTTGTCTTAAATATTTATTAAAAAAAACTTTTTGTATTTGTTTGTCAAAAAACAAAAGGCGAAGAAATTATCTTAAGATTGTTATAAATAATACAAGGACAAATAATTTAAGAATGAAATTATTTTATTAAAAACAAATTAGAAATATATATATTATATAAATACAAAATTTAAATAATATATAAATTAAATAAATGAATAAATAAAATAATAATAACCGAGACATGTGTATCACACAATGTCCTTAAAATAATTGTTCCGCTCACCTTAGATGTTTGAAATTGATGAAAATTTATCTCCTATGATAGAACAATTAAATAATAATAAATTTACATCATAGTTTATTATTCTATGAACTTTAAAGTATTTGAATTATATCGAAAGAACCTAACTCTAGATAAAAATTATACAACCAAAAAAAATAATAAATAAATAAAAATATTTTTTTCTTTTACCTTTACCGACTTTCCTTGTTTTTTTCTCTTTCTTCTTTTCCTTTTCTATTTTTAATTAATTGAAGATTTTGGTGTATATATATTACAAATCATTCAATTTCAACCTCGGACAAAGAAAAATTAATTGATTGATTACCATTGGAACCTCAATATGGAGTTTTATTTAAAAAGAAATTTAATCAATAAATCTAGCTTATATTTAAATCATTTTATTCATTCTATCCATGAAGTATTATGCTTGCATATACATATATCATCCCACGTTTGGCATAGTTTAATTTATCACTTTAATTTATTGCTTTCATTTATCAACTTTAATTTATTGCTTTAATTTACTCATTTTTTTTACTTGTTTACTTTAGCTATAATTTAATTTATAATTTACAATTCTGTTTATCCAAACAAAAAATTGTTGGAATGTTTAGGACTTGTTATTCTTAACTAAATTAGAAAAATAATTTGACTTTCTAAAAGCACTAGAATTCCTTAAGAGATGATCTTAGGAGTATACTCATTACTTATTATAAGTTATTCATACACTTGTGAGATTTTATAAATACAAAATTTCATTATTAAGTTTTTGTGCATCATGCTGCGATGCAGTTTAAAGCATGTCGCAACCAAGTGGTCAAAATTTGTGAGAACCCTCATATGCATTGTATACATGTTTCACCCTAATTTTAGCCTATAACTATAACTCTAACCCCTCTTAAGCACATATCAAGTCATATAATAATTACCAACTCCCACAGCTATTCTATGGCATCCATAATACAAATACTGAGGGATCTATTTATTAATAATGTGGATCACGATGTAAAAATGTTTTATGCCATTGCACTAGTTAGTTGATCAAGCTCAAAAATGCGTACAACCTGTGTATGCTACAACTTGAAAGAATTGTATGTAATGGCGCTAGTCATTTCATCCATATTTGTCTCCTTTCTTACACTTATAAATTGGACCCTAATTCTATTGTAATATATATCCCACGACTTCATTCTTAGGCTAATTTCTTAGTCTTTTAACCTTTTTTTAGCTTTTTTTTAGTAGTTTCAAGTTCTTTTCTCATTTGAGAGTTGAACAATTTTAGTTTATATAGTAATTCTAGTTTCAATTCAATAAAGTGTATTGGTAAATTCTATTAGAGGTTTTCCAGAATTGAAATGATACTGAGATTTTGTTAAGGTATATTTAAGTGTATTCTTTTTATATTATCTTTATGTGTTGTTTTACATGCTATGTTTAATTTATTAATCATTTATTAAAATATACCTGTCTGGCTATAATAATATGGGATAATAATAATGTTATTAAACTTGTGAAATATTAAAGTAAATTAAACATTTTTATAAAATGAATTAAAGATTTATTTCTTCGTCAATATTAAAACGAAGTTTGTAAAAGAAAAATATATTGACGAAGTTTTTTTCATAACACACTTGTTACGGTGTGCCTCATAGGCTCCTATCCATATAGGTATAAGCAAAAGCATGGAAAACGACAAACATCATGTGAAATAAGAATGCATACTAGAATAACCAACAAAAGATTTCCAATAACTTCAAGACTTCTTATGTGGGAGCTTATTTAGTAAATAATGATTGTACTCTCACAACATGTAATTAAATAAAATACAAGATACTATGATAAATAGTTTAACACCTAGTATAAAACTAGGGTAAAGAGATACTAAATTCTTAAAGACTTACACCAAATTCATATGCACACAAATTAAATTAAATCAACTGAAGCAATAATCAGAAAATTATAGGCATGCTATAAGTAAAGGAAAGAAAGAATTCAACAACATATATCAAATAAGCTTTCTAATCAGAGACTAGATCTAGTTTGTTTGCATAATGGAAGCTTAGTTTATACTAACATAGCAAGTTAAGTAAAATAGTTAATAGAAAGCAATGAATGTTGTAACACCAATCACAAATAATCAAAAATAAGCTACGAATATATTATATAGTATTCAGAAAACAAGAAATAAATAACCAAAGCTTTTTAATGAGTTTAAACTTCAATATGTGGAAATATACACAATCTAAACTCTGATTATACTAGCCAAATATTAGAGCATGTGCAATGATGACTCTATGAAAATAGAGTCATTAGCGCACTCTTTCACTTAATATTTACTTGTTTTATTTAATAAATAGTATTTTTATGGCTAAAAAATCAAAATATAAACTTTTTAGTGAAAAGGGGTGAAAATATAATTTTTGGAATTTTTTGGGATTTTTTAGGAATTTTTAACATAGGACCAATTAGAATCTACCACGTGGCATGCCACGTAAGCATAGGAGCTGACTGAGCAAGCCATGCGGACGCCACGTAAGGACGGAGAGTGAATCACGTTGTGTTGTGTGTGAGGTGGACAAAACACATGCCACATGTCAACATGGCGTTCAATCCGAGTTCGGAAATCAATCAATGTGCTATGACACGTGTCACTATGCTATTGCACCACGAGCTCCACCCGTGCACCACGCCATCCATTCCCGTGAATCACATTGCGCCATGTGGTACTGACTCGACGAATGTTGACTTTGACCGGTCTCCCTTGCCATGCGTCGCTCTCTGATTCACCCAATGAACTTGTGATGCCACGTGTCATGCTATGATTGGCTAAAACTGTTAATTTTACTTGTTTTGATCGTAACCCTTGATTTGAAGCTGATTGAACGGTCCAAATCACACCTGAGCTTTATTTAAGCTCCTTATCACTCCATAAACCAGAATTTGCCTCCATTAGCATAATTTTGGTCAGTTTTTAGAGCTAAAAAGAGAGAAAAATATAGAAAAATTCAAGAAACGACACAATTTTGGTGGATATTCAAGAGGAAATTAATTCTACAATTCAAGAGATTGATTGTATTTCTTTTTCTACTCTTTTCTTTATTAATTTTATGTCTTTCTTTATGAAAAATGTGAGCTTTATGAACATAATTATGTGTAATTAATTTATTAATCTAGGGATCTTATGAACCCAATTTTCACCATGTGATGATCCAATATTTTTTCCCAATTATAATATTAATTTAATTATATTACTTAATCTGATTTTTATGCTATTAATTGTTTGGCCAACAATTTATCTATAGAGGCAATTAAATATATTTGAGAAAATTATTTAATAGTTTGTCTTGATTAAATAACATGCATAGTTTCTAGGCAGAGATGTATGATTCTTAGGTGTGTGATCCATAATTCATGAACTTAATGATTAGTATGTAATTTAATTGGTATGAGAGTGATTAAATTAATTACTATATGGTATGTAGTTTACTTGAGAGAGGAATACATGTTAGGTTAGATTCAATTGATCATATAATTAATTGATATTATATTGGGGGGGATTTTAGTGATTCACATGTTTAGAAAATTGGGAGATTAAGTATTCCTATATATTTTCTCATATATCTTTTTAGTCACAAAATATGATTTAATTAATTATTGCTATTTACTTTTAGTTATTTTAATTTTTCTTTCTTAAGATATAAAAACACCAAAAAAATTGATTTTTATTATTTTTAGTTTTAAAAATTAGTTTCTAAAAAAATAATCTCTATGGGAATGATCTTTATTTATCATTATATTACTTGTTACGATACGTATACTTGTATATTTATTACACACACAATTTTTGTGGCGATCAAGTTTTTGGACACTAGATATAACAAGGTAAAACACAAATAGAACCCTTACCTATATGGTAACATCATCTAGTTGCTTATGGAAACCACTAATAAAACTAATCAAAATTATGCTAATGCTAACTCATTAGGATTTATGGAGTGATTAAGGGCTTAAATATAGCTCATGTGCAATCTGGACCATCAGATCTACTTCAGCACAAGAAATGAGATCAAAATAAGCAAAATGAATAGTGCCAACCAATCATAGTGTGACATGTGGCACACATAATTTACTAGGCGAATCAGAGCGCGATGCATGGGAGAAGAAATCAATCTGAGTCAATGCATACTGAGTTAGGGCCACGCGTCACAACGTGATTCACAGTAACAGATGGCATAGAGCACGGGTGGAATATGGGGAGCAATCATGTGGTGACACATGGTAGTGCTGTTTGACCGCACTCCGAACTCAGATTGAACATCGTGTTGACACATGGCATACACTACTTCACTCCTCCCATATGGAGATTTATGATTTTTTTCCCTACTTGAATGGCATCCATGTGCCTTGCCTAGTTAGCTCCTCTACGCTCATGGCAGGCTATGTGGTAGCTTTTGATTAGTTCTGCTTTAAAAATTCATAATAATCCATAAAAATTCCAAAACTTATAATTTTACCCATTTTCACTAAAAAGTATATTTTCAAATTTTTACCCCAAAAATACTATATATTGAATAAAACAATTAAATATTAATTATAAAAGTGCGCTAATGACTCTACTTTCATAGAGTTATCACTCACCTAAGAAAAAGTTGCATCCTAACAACTACAAGCCAATGCACGGCTCACCAACATATGGCTCACCACTATACAGGCTCATCAGCGAAAACCAACTTGCAAACAGCAAATTGAGTACTCACCAATCAAGAGCATGATTTTTCTCACTCAGTCACGAATCACTAATATCGAATAATACTCAAGGTAATAGTGATTCAAAAATAGAAAAATGACATGTCAAATTGATGAAGCTCTATTATATTTTCTGGATAAAATATAAGAAAATGGGATATTTATAGATATCTTCCTAGCTCGTGGGATAACTCACCCAGGGCCTCACTGACCACCCTTATCAACCCCTTGACAAGGCCCTTATTGACGCACACCAAAAGGTCTACTTTTTTATTTAAAAAATTGTTGAGTAATTTTCTTAAATACCTGCATATGAAATACAACACCAATAACATCCCCTTGGTATGCGTAAACATGCTCACATACAAGGTGTACCTGACTATGTGCGTGTGTGCAATAGTGATCATCAGTAATGAACCTTACATAGAGAAAGACAGATACACTAAGTAAAAGAAACAAACTCCATATTTTGTAGAAAGAAAGCCAACACAGACACAAAGGACTATAGGACTTCAAATTAGTTTCTTAAGTTATTTACATTCTTGTAATTCTCATTTGAAGCATACTAGACACATTTCCCCCCACACCTATCTCTTTGTTATCCTTAAGCTTGTCCTTGGTAAGAAAAGTTATTTAAAGTACTTCTCATACCAAGGCACCTACTTAATACCTTTCATAAGAGATATGTAGATATTCACCTTAAGGAATGTTTCCAAATTCCCATTGTAATAACTCTACTTTGTTGTATTATCGATCATGCTAGAAAAAGATAAAGTAGGGTCATCTGTAAAAAAATGGATGGTATGAACAATACCTTTGGTGCCACATTGTGTTCTTAGGGGCGATGATATTTTCTTCCTCATTAGTCCCTTCTTTGGATATATCATTCATAGGGACTCTTTGGGGTTACTCTAGTTGCTTACTACTCTCCATAGTAATGACATTGACGATCTCTTTAGATTTAGCATCAATTTTCATCAAGAATATAATCCTTTGACAAAACTTTTCAACAATAAAAAATAAGCTAAAACAAAATTTGATAACTTATAGCTTTTCTAACTGGACAAATTCAATACCTTAACGTTCAATTTGACCAATTTGGTACTTTTATCTATTCTAAATTGACAAATCAGTCATTTCCGTGAGTTTAGTTAGAGAAAATTAACATAAAAGACCACGTGTGATGCACATGTTCATTAATGGTTAAACTAAAACAAGAATCAGTGAAATACCGCATTGCACGTGGTCTTTTTCGTTGATTTTCTCTAATGAAAATTCACAAAAATGACTTAATTGGTCAAATTAGAAAAGGTTAGGTGCCAAATTAGTCAAATTAAAATATATGGAACCGAATCAGTCAAGAAAGGAAGATTTCAATACCAAATGTATATTTTGGCATAAAATAATTAGAATATTAGATATTAATATTATTAGTATTAGAATATTCGATATTAGATAATTATCATTATATTTCAACTAAGATTAGTGTTTTGATATTATTAGTCCTATAAATACATGTGTGATTTTTCAGAATTATTATGAATGAGTATTAAAATATCTTTCTTTCAATTTTTGGCTTCAGCATTCTTTATTTTACCAATTTTATATTTCTACTTAATATCAGAAACGTGTTCAATCTTGAACACTTACATCTATTTTCTAAATTGTAGTTTTATCCTCTCCTAAACAGTTTGTATCTTTTAAAAAAAAAGAAAGTCAGATCAATTTCTTGAAAGAGGAGGGAAAAAACAAAAAGCCCTTCAGCAGCCACCTTCAAACCCATGGATAACCGGCCAATCAGATCAAGTCGTCAGCCACCAGTCTCAGTTCGCAAAACCACCAGCAGCCAATCACCTTGCAAGCCCAGTTGCTGTTGGACTCCTGCACTGACATCACCGTCTGTTCCCCATCCTGAGCCACCGAAAGCCACTTAAAGTTCTAGCACTCCTTATGTCCGACATTGTTGCATCCCCCTCTACTCAGGACCATTGTTTTCGAGAGACTCAACCAGCCACAGTCACCACCTGCGCCAACGACATTTACCCACCACGTAAGTTCCACCAATATCTGCCTTTCGATGCCGTATGTTGCGCTGCTGCCACTTACTATCATTTCTCTAACCCTACCTTTTCTATTAGGATTAGTCTTTTAGTCTTTAGGCAAATTGTTATGATTGGGTAATGTGGTTATTTGGGCTGATGCTGCTTTTCGGACTTATTGACTGCTGATTTTGGGTATTCCTCTCTTTCGGGATTATTTGGCTAAGTTGGAAATTTTGGGTTGGCTTATTATTTTTGGGTTGATTAAATGTGCCCATTACAGTCCTTATTTCTGCTAATGAGAATATTTTTATTAAAACTGGATTTAAATTGGTCACTTTGTCTTATTGTGATGGTTGAGTTTCTTTGGTTTTTTATGGATTCAACTTTGTTGGACTTTTTATGTTGTTCAACTTCACACTTAATCCATAAAAATCATTTACTACTCACTTATGGTTATATCGGCCTCAATACCATCGATTGTACTTTTTGACTATTGCTCCAATTATTAATTTCTTATTTTCCTCAACAAAAAGTAATAGAGATTGTTGTCGACAGCAACATCGATTGGTTATTTGGGTGGTTCTATATGGTAATTTTTATATTTGGTGGATTATCTTATTAATTAGAATTTTGGTTGTTGATATATACCATTCACTTTAAAACTTGTGTCATTCTATTAGTAGTGAGTTTGTTTTTATGGAGGTGTTGGTTGTCTTTTGTGGCTGGCACCAATTGCAGACGGCATGAGAGTTTTTTGTATCATCGTCTACCACCAAAGAGTCGATTGACTTCTTCTATAATGTTATTGTTCTATTGTTTAGTTGTTGTTCTCTATGATGCTCCTATGTGATCTGATATAATAGAGTTCTGGTATGAAGAGATTTAAATTCGTGCGAGTTGAATTAGCCCATACCTTGAAACTTTGAGCTCAAGTCGAATCGGTATTGTTAGATCGTGTATATTTTTGGATCGAATTAGGATGAATTTTTTAATTTAAATATAAGTCCAAAGCCTAACCCTGTTTATTTGGGTAGATTCGAACCTGATTTTTTTAAACATTAAATTGATTTAAGTTAGTGCTCAAGTTTAAATTACACATAAAATACATACCATATTCAAATATAAATATAGTTTATAAAATTTAAACTTATTCGCCTTTTAAGCTTGTTTGGACCGAGCTCATAATATAAATGTTTGGTCCTATGTCCAGCCTAAAATTATTCGGGTAGGGTTGGGGTGGACTTACTCAGGCTTAGAGTCAAGTTGAATCAGGCTTAATCGTTTGGATTTTGGTGGAGACGAGTTAAATTCACATCACTACTTGTTTGCTATTGCTATTACATGGGTTATATATACTAATTGAGGTTACAATTTGATTGATTGAAGATTACTTGGTTATATATTTCTATATGCCTAATTAAAGGATAATCATTTTAAATTCGATAAAATTTGAGTTCTGCTATTAATACCCGGTAATAATTTCTTTGTTATTAGAAGATTTTCATACTTCACTATTCAAGTTGAGCATGCTTTATATTTATACTCTAATTTAATGGGGAGAGTAAAATTAGAATTTCATACCTCACTATAGCATGCTTTATATTTATACTCTAATTTAATGGGGAGAGTAAAATTAGAATGTATATTTCCTCTACTTGTGTCAATAGCTACTTACACCAGCCTTTGTTTGTTAGGTGTTCTTGTTACTTTTCGGGCACATTTGCAACTGACTATCCCCAGTTTTGGCCTTTTCAATGGGTTTTTTTTGCATAATTGGAATAATAGATATCTAATATTCCAATTAAAATAAGTGGACTCCAAAAGACATATAGATTGTCCGTACTCTTACCATTACCACCCCTGCATATTACAGCTCTGGAGTCCCCAACGTTTGCAACAAGCAATCGGTCACCAACTAGGATGGCAGTAGAAGCAGTTGACCCAGCATCTCTGTTCTGATTGTTCTCTGATTTCAGAAATTCCGAGTCTGTATGACTGTATGCATCGGCTGCAGTGGCAGAACAAAATCGTTATAAACCCATCTTATATCAGTCAATTCTACGTTTTCTGGCTACAAAGTATGAAAACAAACCTATAGCAGATTTGGTTTCAGAAATGAACTTTGGATGCTTGATCAAATTACTAAAAAGATTTTGCTTGACATATTCAGCTGCATAAGCACCTCCATGACCTTAAACAAACATAAGGCAAACTTCAATCTATCTTATACTACCGAAAGGTGTACAAGTATGAACATATAAATGTGTGTAATAACACCTACAAAAACAAATAAATAAATATCCTAGTGAAATAAAACAAACATTAAAGAAGAATTAGCATGATGATCAAATCAAATAACGTCCAAAATATTACGGATAAATTAACAAATCTACCACCTAACAATTGAAAAAATTACAAACCTACCATCTAACTTTATTTAGTAACAAAAAAATACTCAAGTACAATTTATGCAAAAAAATATACCATCCATTAAATTTTCTATTAGTTATTAACGGAAAGTCATTTAAATTTATTTTTAACAAAAAAATCATTAGAAAATCTATAAAAAACAAAAGAAGATATAGAAATAAATTATTAAAAAACCCGCATCTTCCCCAATCCCTCATCTTCCCCGTAGGTGGTGGTCTCCATTGCACCAGGGACTGTTTATCGCTTGAAGCTGGGGTCGCGATAGTCTTCCACTAGCAGTGCTGCCCATATGCCAATTCCCACCCCCGACATAGGCTTCAACCAAACACATCACATCACGCTCTGCAAACCCAATACGCCATGTAAGCCAACACTTCCAGCAGGTCCTCACTAAAATTTGACAGCCCATACTAGACAAGGATATCGAAGTGGGTGAAATATAACATTTAATAAAATACAAATTACAAAAGAAACATCAATAATTATTTTTTAGAAAAAAGCACCAAGTTACCAAAGAGAGTAGGAGTCAAAGTAATAGTCGGTGCTGGTTTTATCATCAATAGTTTTGTTTTCGCAGCCAACACCAGAGCCATTGAGATTGCACATAGACTTGTCGATAGAACTCACCGTGGCCTAGTCAAGAGCTTCGTCATCGTGTCGAAAGCAAATCTTGATGGCTTGTTAATTTTGCATATTTTTAACGGAGCTCGGCGAGCCACCACTGTTGTTATTGTTCTTGTTTTGGTGACCCATTGGAGGATAGAGATAGGTTTTGTATGGATTGAGGAAGATGAGGGATGTTTTAATAATTGTTTCTACTCTTTTTTTATTATAGATTTTTGTTAAAAAATAAACTTAAATGTTTTTCCATTAAAAACGGACAAAAAATGAAACAGATCATATATTTGTAGCATTAATTGTACTTAAATGCTATTTTCGTCGCTAAATAAAATAAAATTAGATGGAAGATTTATAATTTTCTCAATAATTTGGTGGTAGATTTGTTAGCTTATCCAAATAATAAGGCACTTGCTGCTCAGAAAAGGCCATCCACATTCGTTCAGCCATTTGACTAACAGTTGTATTACATAGGACCTTAAAGTTATCTAGTTGGGACAAAACTACAGCCTTATAATAGGATACCACTGTTTAAATATGATATCCTATCCTACAAGTCGTTGGACTGGATTGGTCACTTCATAACAAACCCACAAACTGAGAAAATGTATTTGAAAGTGAAATGATAGAACATATGTGAATAATTTAACAGCACCAAACAAACAGATGTAATCAACCTTCCAAGCACAGAAATTCAGGCAATGTTTTATCCACCCATCCCTATACTCACATTATGCTTCTTGTACTCTCTTAGATTTGTACAAGAGAGGGAGAGTATAAAGAGAAAGAAATGTACCATCAAAAACACCAAAGAGACCAACTATTTGTCCGTCCACTCTGTCAACTCTTGTGTCATAGAAATCTTCCATAGAAGACCTTTTCCCAGGAAAGCTTGCATATCCATAGCTGAACTTTCCATTATGACTACTCAGACAAATTAAAAATCAAAATTAGTGCAGAAGATCCCAAAACAATATTAATGTAGTCTACAGGACTTTAAAAAAAAACTAGATATAAGGAGCAAACTTAAATAAACCGTCCTTAATACTTTCAGATAACTATAGTAGAGAAAGGTGCATAATGGAAGAACAAATCTTCTACCTTTAGTAATTAGTATCTATCACAAAATCCTAAATAATAAATAAGATCTAAAAAAAAGACAAGTATTCATTAGACCTCAGCGTATGCAAAATGAATCATCGATGGAAAGTTTTTCCATCTTGGATAGAAAAGTTGCTATGTTATTTGTTGGATAATATGTAAATTCAACCTGACAGAAGAAAAAGAATATTTTATCTAAAAGCATATGATATTATGAAATGGCGAATGAGACAAATTGTATCAGATCAAGAAACCATGGATCGAGAATAACATATTTGACTCCTCGAGGTAATATTAATGCATGACTACAAAAACATGATCGAGAGATGAGTTTCTCTCGTCATGACGAGGAAATTGCAACTAACAAGCATCACGTGCTTGCATTAAAGAAACTACTTGTTCATTGGTACAACAACAAACAATCCTTTGGAAGGTCCCCCAGAGCAAAGAGACGTAACAGCTTAGAAAATAAATTTGGAACTTTCCAATTTATACAATACATAGTTTCACTTTTCAAGCCATCATTACATTCGGCATATTATGTTCCCCATATCTAGGCTCATCATATAACGACAGGACATGGTGCTTCACGCCAACCAGATTACCCAATTAAGTTGAGATCTATTCTGTGGATCAGCATCAGGTAAAGTAGCCAAATTATTAAAGACCTCTCCAGATCACTCCACTCTCAGGGTCAAATTACAGAGGCCTAGTCAAAAGGGCACACTAAATACAATGCAACAAAACCATCATATGTCTTAATCAATTCTTCATAGCAATGCAGTGCAAACAATTGTCATCATGCAACCATTAGGAGGAATATAATGGCCAAGATTCCTTTTGTTTGTGAATCATGCGTGAGAAAAACGAAACCCATATCTATGACAAAATCACCCAACTGTAGAGATTAAGACAATCACTAACCATCGTTATTGTTCAACAGTATGCATCCCAAAATAGGAATCACTTCCGGAAAGGAATATGAATCAACATACAATACCAAAATTCAAATGAGAGTAAACAAAATGTATCAATCAAATTAAAAGAATCCAAAAATACTGATAATTAAGACAAATCCAGATCTAATTAGAAGATTACTGCAACAAAGAATCAACCTCAGACCACCGCCGCATATAGGGGCATCCTCAGCATGAACCTGACTTTGACTCGAAGATGACAAAACTGGATTGAGATAACCCATGTTATTTCTAGTATCAACAAACTTCCCACCACTCCTTTCCTTGACCGAAATGAGATAATAAAATACGACAGCTACGGTAATTGGTATATATGTATATATAGAAAGGGGCATATAAACAGATGGCCTAATTTGGAAAGTCAATGAAGCCTATTAATCTTAGTATCATTCAAAATCACGAATAATTCGGCTTAACCTGCATATAAACCAGAAATTTGAAATTCAAAAAACTAATTACATTCAAATATTTTAGATCAAATACGTAAATCTTATTCAAACAACATGCACAGATTAATCAATCAATAAAAAGACCTCCAATTTACCAAAAAAAAAAACCCTAGAAAATACATGAAATGGGGAAAAGAGGACTTTATGAAGAGTTTATGCATTCGTTTATCAACTGAGAGAAAGAAAGTACCTGAGGAAATTAAGAGAAATGAAATGCCATGAGAAAAGGCAAAATGGATAAATCATGGGTTTTTGGACATATTCTATTCAAAAGTAAAAAAAAAAAAAACTCTTTCTTAATTTAGTTAAAAAAAAAGCTCTTTTTAACCTCCCAATCAAATAATAAGTCATTTTTTTTCTCTTTTCTCTTTCAATTATATCTCAATTTTTTTAGTTTTTTCCTCTCTCCTCCCTCAATTCCCAGCTAAGTTTTTTTTCTCTTCTTATTTTAAAAACAAGACAAAACAAATATTTTAATTACCCTTTGCAACTTTAAAATGTCGAATACAAAAATTATAAATTTTTAATAAATAAATTTTGAGTGAATAAAAAATAATAAAAATAATTTATATTTATAAAATACAAAAATATATTTAATAATAAATATATAATTTGTTATAACAAATAACTTATCAAAATTTTATTATAAATTAACTTAAAATAATAATAATAAATTATAAAATAATTACAAAATTAATAATAATTATTATTATAAAATAAATTATAAAAAATGGGCTAATAATTATAATAATATTATATTAGATAATATTTTCACACAAATTTTACGATATAATGTGTTATGTTTGTATTGTATATTGTAAAAAGTTGGATAGAGAGGTTTCACAATTTTTTATAATTTAATTATTTTTATGAATATTATTTTTTATATCATAATTATAATTAAATATTATAATTATTTATTAAATATAATTATAATTAATAATAATAATAATATATTATATTATTTATGAATTATCAAAATATTTAACATATAATTTTCAATATATGTATAAATTTATATTTATTTTATTGTAAAATAAATTATTTTTTATTTTTTAAAATAAATTTTTTAATATATAATATGATAAAAAATATTTATGTATTTAAAATTAATTATAAATTTATAAGATGTTAATATTTTTTTTATGTTTACAATAATTATTTTTTTGTAAAATAGAGCTAATATATCTTTTTTTTAAATAAAATTGATTAAAAATTTTGCTTTCAAGTTTAAGGTAAAATTTTGTCTATTTTTAAAAGAAATCCAACTTGTGCCCATTTTTAAACTATTGTCCAAAAATTGGCTATTATAGACAAGACCCCATAAATGATGCAAATGATGTATATATAGGTTCCAAATTGCCCTATAAGTGATTTGGACTGTCAGATCTTGAAACATATATGAAATCCTGCTATTTTAAAAAACTGTCGTAAGCCTTATGTAAGGGCGAACGACTTTCATAACCCTTACGAATCTCACAAAAAACTAGCATAAACCCTTCACAAAAAATAGATGTATGCCTTACAACGAAGCACGCTCAATTATTCTTTAAGTCTTATTTTTGTGCATTTTCACTATTTTTGTTTGTTACGCTCCCAAAATGAATTTCTTTGGGAATAATAAATAAATATAAATATGCGAAATTAAGACTTAAAATTGTGTATAAAATAACCCCAATTAAACTCCCACAGGCTTACTCTTTTGTCCTCAAACATACTCTAGATTATTACCAATGATAACAATATATTTCCTGACAATTCATCTTAGGAGTTACCAGAACACATGGTCCTAAAATCCAATAAATATTGAAAAGGAGCCACCAAATCATTAGTTTTCATACAACAATAATAGTCAGAGTGTAACACCACATTCCTAATATAAAAGTAAAATTTTAGGTAAGTGTATATTTTTTAGTATTATTATGATATTAATCTCAATAGTATTTATATAATTATTTATTTAAATAATTATATTTTAGCATGAGGTGTTATTCTTTGTTTCATGAGAGGAAACATCTCATTGTGACTAATCTAAAACAAATTTAAGAGGTGATTCAATCCCATATGTCCTACTTTTAAACTCTTCCTATCTTGAGCTTGTGAGTCCTACTTCTAAACTCTTCCAATCTTGAGCTCGTGAGGGCAAGCTTCTTCAAGAATAATTGCCATGAAATAAATTAAAAACAACGGAAAGAAAAGGAGAAAAGAAAAGAAAGAAGAAGAGGAAGAAGACAAAGATTCTAAGTTAAAACATAGCAAGGTGATTGATTTTGTAGACTTTAAATGAAAATTGAGAAACATTAATGATTCAGATTTTGAAAAAATATCTCTTTGAAAATATACGAATGTCTATTTTAAGAGGAAGTTCTAAGCTTTTTTTTTTCATTTCAATATATGTAGACAAATTTATAAGTGTTTAACATAAGGTATATCCAGTGGAAATTATGCTGGAAATCATGTTTTGGATCAAACGCTATTTTGATAATTTGAAATTGTTATATATATTGTAATTAAGTGTGTGCTATATTATTTTAAAGCTCAAAATATCTAATTTTTTTTATATTTTTAATAAATTATATTTGAACATTTTTATAAAAGGTTATGCCTACTGATCATATGATAGTTCAAAAGTATTTTAAAATGAGCATATGTTAGCTCTTTATATGGCTTGGAAATGTATTCTTTTTTTACTCTTTTTATATATTTTAGTTTGAATATTTTTATTGAAAATTATGTGTTTGAACAAAGAAATTCTTTTCGGTGATTTCAAAAGATGTTTCATCTAACTTTATGGCCAAGAAGTTGAGTTTTAACTATGTATTTCAATGATGTTTTTAAATAGTTTTGAACCTATTTAATTTCAAGTTTCACATATTTAATAGTATGCATTTTTATTGGGAGTATAAGAATAAGAATATTGAAACTAGAAATAAAATTTTGATTTCTATATAAATATTAAAGAGAATATTGAGTCATATGTTAATAACCCATGCTTTATCATTTGTAGGGTATCTTTCAGTTTTAAATTAGTCAAATTAAGTATGGTGTAACTCATGTTTTTGACACAAGTATGATCAGATAGGAAGAAATTGTTCAACTAACCATACAGAACAAATCGAGCAACAACATTGATATAGTACTGTAAATAAATATTCAAAATTTTAAAAACTAGATGACATGATTTTACATGTCTGCTTGACTATTTAATTAAGTAACTAATTCATTCAAATATTTATTAAAGTTTTATGCATATTGGTATGAGATTACCAGTTCAATTAAAAAGAATTTTCAATAACACATATTAGTTTTTTTTAACAATACGACTTCATGCCAAACTTTTCTACTAGAGTTGATCATATCTAGTTTAAAAATTCACGTTTTATGTCAATGCATCTTATGTGCTTATGCACCAAATCATGTTATGGAAAACATATTTTCCTCTTACACTTGAACCAGTCGTCAGCAACTTCAGTATTAGAAAAATATGTTTTAGTAGCTACATTGATTTAAAATAGAAGTTTACAAAGTGATAATAAGTTTACTTTTCTAATGATTTGATAGCATGATTCATAATGCCATACACATTCAAGTAATTTATGTTAGTTTTAGTAGAATGTTTTTGAGCAGTAAAATTAAAAGTGCATTCACTTTTTAACTACAATTTGAAGAGCATATTGTAAGGTTTATGAGTATTAACAACATTCATGAAAAAAATCTTTAAGGTGGCATTTGATTCATGGAATGGAATCAAATGGGAATGAGAATGGAATGAAATGGAAAGAAAACAGTTTTGTTTGGTTTGACCACTGGAATCAAAGAAGGGATTTATATTACAGTGTTTGGTTTATAACTGTAATGGAATGAGAAATACTGTATATTACTTTAATACCCTTATATTCAGTAAAGTTTAAATAATATCATATAATTATTTTTTTTATCAGACAAAATACATTATTGAAATCATTATTTTTCTAAATAATTATTGCTTAAAAATAAAATATATTATTAAAATTATTATTTTTCTAAATAGGGTTTAGGTTTTGAGATTTGGGATATAGGATTTAGGATTTAGGGATTTAGGGTTTAAAGTTTAGGGTTTAGGATTTAGGGTTATATTTGTTGATTAAGGTTTAGGGCTATATTCGTGGATTAAGGTTTAGGATTTAAGGTTATATTGTGGGTTAATATTTAGGGTTAAAATTATTATTTTTCAAAATAGGGTTTAGGTTTTTGGGATTAGGGATTTGAGATTTGGGGTTTAAGGTTTTGGGATTTGGGATTTAGTGATTAGGGTTTAGGGTTATATTTGTGGGTTAAGATTTAGAGTTAAAATTATTATTTTTCTAAATAGGGTTTTGGGTTTTGGGTTTTGGGATTTGGGATTTGAGATATAGGGTTTAGGGTTATATTTAGGGTTGGGGTGAAATTGAAAAAAAGAAATTGAGATGGGAATGGAATGGAATCATGATTCCTTAAGGGAGAGAAGGAATTCTGATTTCTTTTCTTTTAGGATTTGATTACATTCCATTTCCACTTTTTTGTCCAACCAAACATAAAATTGGAAAGAATTAATTCTAATTCAATTCTATTCTACCCAACCAAACATGGAGTAAGTGTAAATTAGTTTCTATGTGCATTTTCATATTCATTATTCAAAACGAAGAAAATTTTGAGCTTCAAATTGATGTGCTTTAGGTATACATTTATTTCTTAAACACGTTACGATTGATTTTAGACACATAAGAAAATATGATATATATATACTAATAGATCGATCAAGTCTTAGTTCGATCGATCAAAGTGCTATATTGATCGAGGATCGACCTTGTTTGATCTACCTATTCTTGGTTTTTTTATTAATCGTTGTTGGATTGATCGAAAAGGGTTTAGATCGATTGACCTATTGGTTTGATGGATTGAGTCTGTTTTAAATTAATCAAGATCATAAGTTTTTAACTTAAAATATTTATTTAAACTCGAGTCAATGTATGAAATTACCATTTAGTCTTTTCTTTAATGTGCTTCAATGTTTTTAATACATTTCCTAAAATATAGGTTAAGATATAACTTAAATTATATGCTAAAATATAGGCTAAAATATCGATTTGAAGTGGAAGTTTGCAAACTGATATTGAGTTTACTTTTCTAAAGATTTGATAGCATGATTGAGAATGCCATACACATTCAAGTAATTTATGTTGGTTTTAGTAGCATGTTTTTGAACAGTAAATTTAAAAGTGCATTCACTTTTTAGCTACAATTTGAAGAGTATATTGTAAGATTTTTGAGTATTGGCCACATTCATGAACAAAATCTTTAAGTGTAAACTATTTTTTAGATGCACTTTCATATTCATTAGTCAAAACGAATAAACTTTTGAGCTTGAAGTTGATGTGCTTTAAGTATACACTTATTTCTTAAACACGTTACAATTGATTTTACATATATAGGAAAATATGGTATATATGCTGGTAGATCATCGAGTCTTATTTTGATCAATCAAAGTGCTAGATCGATTAAGTATAGATTGTGTTTGGTCTACCTACTCTTAGGTTTTTTATTAATTGTTGTTGGATCGATCGAAAAGGATTTCGATCGATCGACCTATTGGTTTGATGGATTAAGCCTGTTTTAAATATTTATTTAAACTTGAGTCAATTTATAAAATTATTATTTAGTATTTTCCTTAGTGTGCTTCAATATTTTTAATATATGTCCTAAAATATAAGCTAAAATATAAGATAAGATAGTCTACTAAAATATTAGATAAGATACGGCCTACATTATAGGCTAAAATATTATATAAGATATAACCTAAGAGCTAGACACCCTAAAATCTCAATGAAACTACTTTAAAAAGAACTATTATTTAAATAAGAGCTTTTTTGATTAATGAGTATTATTAGTCCTACTTATACTAGAAAATATATTTATCAATTACATAGAATTAGGGTTTTAATTTTTAATATAAATAAAACTCATTACTTATTGTTTCAAATCACTACACACATTCTATTAATCTCTTATGCCTTCACTCTCAAAAAACATTTTAACTGGATCATATTTATTTAGGCATATTTTTAATTTAAACTATCAAACATTGTGTGGTTATGTTTGATTAATTCTTATGTCTATTTGCTTTTATGAAAATCATATTTTATTTATCCTTTTTTATTTAATTAATCTATCAAATATTATGTGGTTATGTTTGATTTATTAATAAGCATATTTGTTTTTATGATACTGTGATTACATGTTTATATAGCTTCTTCTTGATTAGGTTCTTCAATGATTGGATTAAATAATTTTGTGTGACCATAATTATTTAATTTAATTATTTAACTTTAAAGAAACTATTTTTTTCAAACTTGTGTTTTAACTTTCTTTCTAGATTTGTTAGATGATTTAAATTAACTAATTTATTTTTGAATATTAACTTGTGTTATTTGTGTTAACTTTTTTGGTTCCAACCAAATGAGTTCGATTGCACGTATGATTTAAATTTATCGAAATGTTGGTTCGGATCTATACACCTATCTTATGAAGATTATGAAAGAAATGATAACTTGTAAGTAGATTACTTGGAGACAATAGCTGTGACGGGTAGTTTAAGTCTTGGATTTTTAATTAAACATTAATTTTTATAGTGATAGTTAAGTAGTCCTATGGATTGGTGATTTTTCTCTTAGTTCATTGTTATAACCTAGGTTGTTTTCACTTAAAGTATTTTTTGCTTTATACTAATTACACACGATTACATGTCCGACTGCTTATGATTTTTTAACTAGTAATAATTCAAAAAATTACTTATTTGTCCCTTTAATTAATTAGATCTATAACTATAAACTTTTAATTGTTATTAGATCAGGTCACTATTTACCCTTAGTGTTTTCTTAGGACCTTGCTATGTATCATTTGAGAGAGCGTTCATTTACAACTCTTGCTCCCTTCTTTGGTAGGTCTAATTACCCATACTGGAAAGCTTGTATAAGAGCCATTTTATGTTCTACAAATGAGTGCGTATGAAATTCTATTATATATGGTTGGGAACCACCTACAGTTATCAAAGATAATATTGTCACACATAAACCTAGGAACATATATGCCATTAAAGATAAATCTACTAGTAATTGGAATAAAAATGGAATTAATGTTATCTTTAACACTATGTCTACTAATGGGCAAAACCGACATTACCGATCCTACCGATAATTTGTTTTTATGTATTTATAAAACTCTCGCAAGTGCACGAATCATTTCGTAGAAAATGATAAGTATACTCCCAAGATCGATCTAAGGAAGGAATGTATGTGGTTTTTAATTTATTATTCAAACTTTTAAAAATAAAATTAAATCTTAAACATCCTGTCACGATATTTTGGGGTTTTGTGTTTTTAATCTAATAACATAAAAATAAACATAGATACAGATTCAATAAACATTTATGCAAATTTTATCTTTTATAATAGTGGAGTATTTATGGATATAATAACTAAGTTAATTATGCTTGCTCATATTATTTAGGTTATTAAAGATATAAATTGATATTTATTGATTCTCTCTTTTTTATATGAATACCACCTTTGGTGGGGTTAGATATTCTTTGTTAACTAAACAAATCAATTAACACCTATGGGTGAGGTTGATAACTAATCTGGTTAATTAAATTAATTCTTTTTTCTAAGAGATTGAAAATGAACCATTTAAATGCCACCTTTGCTGGGGTTAGACAGTTTAAACTTTATTCAAGGTATCTAAATTAAACCTAAGAATTTAGTTATCCGAGTACTAACTTTCAAGTTTTAAAACCACTACTGAAAACATGTTGTCAATACATTTTTAGATAATAATTCTTATAAAAGCTTTTGAAATAGAGCTTCACTCTAACTACCGGGCGATTGTACCAACAAATAAAAGAGCACTACTCTAAATCAGACCGGATAACTAAACCTTAAAATCTAATTTTCAGATTTAAGTTTGTAATGAAAAATAATATATTTCTCTCTAACATTCTTAATATAAAATCTTGAATAAAAATAAAATCAATTCATTTTAGAGATTTTTACCTATTTAATATTTCGTAAGCATAACAACGTTATTAATATATCATGTTTACAAACAACCAGCAAAGTTAAATTTAATCATAGACAAATTAAATCTAACATGTAAGAATAAAACATAAAAAATAATTGTAAAGAAAATAAAATTCTTACAATACTTTGATGATATTCCTGTTGTTGGAAAACCTCCAAACGGAATTTGCACTCCCATTTATTGAATCGAAAAGCAAATAAATTACAAAAACATAACTAGTTCTTCTAAAAAAGAGAAGAACTCTAAAATTAAAAAAAACTAACTAAGAAAAAACTAAAAACTAAAAAAAACTAAGAAAAGAGAGAAAGAAAGAGAACTAAAGATGTGTTTTTAGGTGTGTTTAGTTATGAAGAAAATGAGGGTATTTATAGGTGAGGAAAGGAATAAAAAGTGGGTGAAAAAATGATTAAAAATGGAGGAAACGCGTAGTATGTGAAGATGACATCAACTAACGTCAGCGGGTAGGTGGCGCGAGCAGGATCGGGCACTGATGGGCGCAGGTGCACGTGGAATGGGCGCGCTATGCGCGTTGGCCGACGCGGCTGGGTGGCTGCGTTCGCGATTTCCTCCTTTTTGACATTTTTGACCTTTTTGACCCATTTTGTCCAATTTTTCCATATTTGTTGACTTTTCCTCATTTATTTTTGAATATATTTGTGATGTATTGCTTTCAGTATTCCTCTTTGAGTCTTTAAGTTACGTTTTTAAGCGAAAATACCTAAAAAATAATAAAAATACCTGTGATTCCAAAAAAGATAAATTTATATAAATATATGATAAAATCATATAAATATATATATATTTAATCAATTAATGTGCATAAAATCATGGTAATTTTAGTGCTTTTTAAGCACTCATCATCTACCAATAAGTTTCATCGTATTTTTGATAATGATACAGCTAAACATGCATGGGATGCTTTAAACTTTCCCATGAGGGCATAACCAATGTTAAAAGAACCAAAACTTTGTATGTTATGCATTAGGTTTGAAAACCTTAGTATGGAAGAAGATGAAACCTTTTTTGAATTTTATGTAAAATTATGTAATATTACTAACACCACTTCAAATCTTGGAGAAAAAATTTAGGAATTTAGGTTGGTTAGAAATATTTTTTGCTCATTACTATATTGCTTCCATGCAAAGATCACTGCTATTGATGAAAGCAAGGAACAAAATTGAGGAACTCGTTAGCTCCCTTTAAACTTTTGAAATGAGTTTTCGAACACCTCTAAGGAACAAAGGTATCACTTTTAAAACTGTCATGACTGATGATGGTGATAATGATAATGATAATGATGATGAAGAATTGAAAATTTTAGCCAAAAGACTAAAGAAAATATTCAAATAAAACAATTGGAAACTAAGCCATTCAAGGGATTAGAATCCAAGAAAAACTCAAACCTATGAGTTCTAAAGGTAAGAAAAATAAACCCACAGACTCAAATGTTTTGAATGCAATGGAATTGGTCATATTGTAGCTGAGTATGCAAACAAAATGAAGAAAACTGGAAGGGCTTTTAATGCTTCCTTTAGAGATTCAAAAAGTGAAAACAATAGTCTTAATGACTCAAACAATTGTGGGACCAACTATTTGGCATTTACTATAACTACTTGTGGACATTTCAGTAAGTTTTACATTGATTTAGATTATGAGAAAAGTGATTTTGAATTCATACTAAATAAATTTAATGCTAATAGTGTTGATGAACTGCTTATTGATTTAGTAGGTTGTAAGACACAAAAGGATAGGTTACAATTAAAAGTAACCAAATTAAATGATAAACTCAAATCTTATGAAATTAATTCCTCCATCTTAGAAAAAGAAAATTTTAGCTGGCTTAACTTTTTGATGGTTTGAATTCAAGTCTTATAGATCTTAAATAGAAAAACAAGAATTTTAATAAGGAACTTGAACAATCAAAGGAAGACATGAAGAGTCTAAAAATTTAAGCTGAAAAGCTATACAAAGTTCTTAACTATGAATATTTTTTTGGAGATAAGAGATGGCTATGATATGTAAGTAAGCACTCTATGGCATTATCTTCAAATATGTAAGGTTTGTGAGTGTTAGCGCTATTTGTGAACAAAACATTTGTATGTAATATTAGTTTATAGGTGTATATTTCAAGAATATTTTCAAGTTAAAGAAACTATCAAGCCTTATCAATCACATCTTAGGTATATTTATGTTCTCGTGCATGTTAGATTTCATACTAGACATAGATAAACATTGTTCAAATAAGTCACTCGATTGATCAAGTAGTGACTAGATCGATCGAGCTTAATTAAAACTAGTTGAATCAATTTTCAATATGAGTAGACCGATCAAAGAACTAACTTGATCGATCTACTTATTTCTAAATTAATTAATTTTTCACTAGATTGATCGAACTATTCATAGTTGATCGATCAAGCTTGACTAGATCGATCGAGTGATCATACTTATTGGATTGATCAGGTTTTCAAATTTAACCTAATTTTTACTCGAGCAAATTAGTATTTTAATACATTGTCCTTATGTTTTAAGATCTTCTAAATACTTTTAAAGATAGTTTTTTAATTATTCTTTAACCTAGGGTTTCAACTCATGATATCTTATCATACCATTGGCTCACAATTTTGTGAATCTGAGAAGAGCATTATTCTTTTTATCTTAATCTATCTCTTGTTTTACAAATATAAGATCATAATTTTTTAGTCTTTTTTATTTAGTTAATCTATCAAACATTGGTGATTGTGTTTGATTGATTGATAAGCCTAATTGGTTTATAATATTTTGGTCATATGTTCTTATAGCTTCTTTTTTATTTTTTTATTTTTATCAAATAATTGTGTTTCATATCATAATTATTTGGTTGGATTATTAATCTTTAAAGAAACTATCATTGTTGAACTTGTGCTTAAACTGATTATTCTCTGGTTGCTAGTTGGTTTCAATTTATTTGATATATTTATTAAATCAACTAGTTAGGGTTATTCATTATTGAATCTAATCTAGGACATACATTTTCACTTGTGCTTCTGTGCTAACTTTTCAGGTGCCAGCTGTATAGGTTTGATTATCTCGTAAGACTCAAGTTCATTGGAATGTTGATCTGGGTCCGGACATCTTTCCTTTAGAGACTATGTTGAAAGAAGCGGCTTGTAAGTCGATTACTTGAGGGGTATTACCTTGATGGGTAGTTTATGTCCTAGCCTTGTAATTGTACTTTATTTTTATAGTTGATAGTTAGTTGATCTAAGAGATCGGTGGTTTTTCTCTTTGGTCATTAGTATGGCCTAGGTTGTTTCCACCTAAAAATCTCATGTGTCAATCTTTATATTTCAGCATTACTTTATTGACATACAATTATATGTCTTGACATTTTGCAAAATTTTAATTTGTTATACTTCTACTAATTATCTTCTATTTATCCCCTCTAATTAATTAGATCTGTAACTAAAAAAGAAACTTTTCAAAATACAACTCAGTCTATAAAACACTCTAACCATTATTCTTCACATGATACACATGACCTTGGTTATAAGGATGAGCGCTCCACACCTTCACCATTAAAACCCTATTTGTAAGGCCTTCTAACTCTACTCTTGCTGTAACTACTTATATACAAAGAATCATTGCATTTATGGTAGAAAATATTGTTAAGTTTGTACATGTCTATTATCATTATCGTAGGAAAGGTCATATAAGACCAAAATGTAGGTTTTTGATGAATGCTCTTAAGTTTAATAATTATTTCCATGCTTTTAGTTATAGGACTCATTATTATCATCCATCTATGCGTAGTACGTCTAATAATTTTACAAGAAATCATGAAGTTGTTGGTTCAAAGAGGCAAATGAATTTCAACACTTTTAATTCTAAGACTAATTATCATTAACCTAGAATGAATGTTTCATCTTCAATTAGGATGAATGTGAAATCTAAAGGTAAGTTCAAGAACATGCCAATGACAACTAAGGTATTTGACTTCCATCTCAAAGATATATAGAAACCAAAATTTAAGAAAGTTTGTCTATTTTCGTTCACTTGACCATCCTTTTTTGTTCAACTAGATACTATTGTTTGAGTGCATAATTGACTGTAAGTGAGCATCCTTAGTATGTTTGTTTTTTTAATTTTTATTAATGTTTCTTTGGTTTTAATAAAATAAAATAAAAATAAAAAAGGGATGTAGATTTGTTTTAATAATGAAATAGACTTTGCATACTACTTCCCTTTACAAACTTGACTTATTCTGTTTGATTTTTCATTATGTAACTGAGTATTTTGATTTATGCATTTATATATTTTTTTTACATATGGTGATCGATGTTGACAAGAACTTACTCATACCCTTACTGAACTCATATGTACATCATGCTTGAAGTTAATGATTGATTTTGTGAGATTTTAAGGCTTATGTTAACCTTGAGTGCAAAAATGTGTTTGAGCCCTATTTTTCATTTTCAAAAATTTTATTGTAGAAAGACACCTAGTTTTGAAAGGGATAACTACTATGATGTGTAGAACTACTGTAGTGAGCAGAGAAGGCTACCTCATAATTAGTGTAAAAGTTATCATACTAGATTTCTAGCTCATGCATAATTCCTTAAGCAAAAAAGGCAAGAAAAACTTAAAAAGCTTAGCATGCATAAAAAGAGTCAAAATTTGGTTATACAAAAGAAAAATAAAAAAATTAAATAACCAATCTCTATATATAAAAGAAGGGAATAAAATTTTTGAGTTCTCTATTGATAGATTTTTTTGGTGAACGTGAGGAATCTATTACATTTTCCCCTGATAAGTGATACTCTTTCCTTTGAATCTTTCATGTCTAATCATAAATGATTTAAATGACATACTTTTGATGTTCAAACATGTATCTTATTTTTGGTGATTGTTGACATATCACTATATGTGTTAATATGTGTATGTGTCTTGTCAAAATACTTACGCATACAATGGTCATCCAAATTTGAACAAGAATAATTTCTTAATTAAGTGTTTTTTAAATTCATGTTTAAATAAGTCTACTACCCTCATTTAAAAAGGAAAAAGTTATATGTATCAAATTTTATAAATTTTTGTTTTACTTTATTTTGGGGAGTCATAGAACATAGGGGGAATTCATTCATTGTATATATTGTATTCATGATCACCATATTGAATTTAAGCTTCAAAGTTAAATTATATTTTCATATAATAAAAGAGAGAGAGAGTGATTAATAAAGTTAGAGATATTACACATAGTGGGAGAACTCTCAATAATTAAGTGTTTACTTTGACATATCACATATGGGGAGTAATTTTATTATTTAAATGCTCTGTCAGTTATTACTCACTGCTTATATTTACTTCTTTACTTTACTACTACTATGTACATTGGACTAATGAACAATGTGCCATTGAAGTCAAATTGTATGCCTTCTATTCTTTTATGAGTATACATATGAGCCATCAAGATTCAAGTGAAGATGGCTTCATCAAATTAGAAGATAATTTTGTGCGTGATATTTTGTGTAGCTTCTTTCTTTAATTAATATGTCAAATATTGTATGGTTATATCTGATTGATTAATAAGCCTAATTATTTTATGATATTATGATTTCATATTCATATAGCTTCTTCTTAATTAGGTTCTTGAGTATTTGGATCAAATAATTTTGTGCGTGATCATAATTATTTGATTTGATTATTTAACTTTAAAAAAGATATTTTTATTGAACTTATGCTTCAAATTTCGTTCTAAGTTTACTAGATGGTTTAAAATAACTTATTTATTCTTGAATCTTCCAGCAATATTTTTTTTATTTAATATGCTTTAGGACATATTTTTCACTTGTATTATTTCTGCTAACTTTTTAGGTACTAGCTAAACAAGTTCAATTTCTCATGTGACTCAAGTTTATCAAAATTTGGTTCATATCTGTATACCTATCTTGTGCAGACTTTGAAAAAAGCGATGGCATGTAAATAGACTACTTAGGGGCATTATCTATGATGGGTAGTTTAAGTCTTGACCTCGTAATTGAACATTAATTTTCATAGTGGATAGTTAGGTGGTCCCATAGATTGGGGGTTTTCCTCTTATGTCATTGTTGTGGCCTAGATTGTTTCAACCTAAAATATCTTGTGTCAATCCTATTTGTTTCTTCTTTATATTAATTACACACAATTGCCTTTTCCATTTTTTAATTGGTCATAATTTGAAAAAAATTACTTATTCACCCTCATTCTAGTTAATTCAATTCGTAACTACAAACTTTCACATATTATTTGTTAGTTCAATGCACTTCCAATTTGATAGTAGTGAGAGTATATTTTATTTTCGTTATTAGAACTAGAAAGCTAAAAAGCAAGATACTTTTCAAGTAACTTTAACTTGATATTAAATAAGCTTTATTACTTATACTAGTTCTATATAAGCTTGTAAGTTTAATAAATATTTGAGAACTATCATAATACTGCCATTTCAGTTCAGCATAATGCTTATCAGTTAAGTATGATATCTATCAATTCAGTCAAGTTAGTGCACATGACATGTATAATAGTAGAGCTAATTGATCCATACATTATAATGGCTATATCTGGTAATTTCTTGACATGAGCCATACATTATAATGGCTACATCTGGTAATTTCTTGACATGTGTAGTAAAGAGCTTGTGCCAGTCCTAAGCATCTCTTTCGTGTGTGAACTAGATTTATAGGTACTCTTGATATAACAAATTCAAAGTAAATTTATCACGGTTATACTTTTTAATTGCATATTTATAATAGCATGTTATTATCTTATAAAGATCAAACAAAGAACATTTTCATTTAAAATAGTACATTATTATATTTTAAAGATCAAACATAAATCATTTTCATCCTAATGTTATTTCATGGTAAGTCATTGATCAATTCCATTTTATACATATATTTGTACATTGGTTCTCATATATTTACAATGAATTATTATTCCATATGTGTTTTATGTATTTATTTTATCTTATTTAGGTATTAGGGGGTGAAATGAGCAAAAAGAGACAAAAACTTGTATTTAGAGAGAAAATAGAACACTTGATCGATCAAGCTTCGATAAAGATCAATCGAGGAGTCAAGGAAAAAATGAAAAGTAGAGTTAGATCGATCCAAAAAGGGATTTGATTGATAAAGCACTAGGTCGATTGATCGAACTTTGATCGAGCACTCTTAGGCTGGAAATTGCAATGATTAGATCGACCAAGACATCCAGTTGACACTCGAATCTGGCATTTTTAGCATAAAATTTTAAACCTGGCCATTGGATCAAGAAAATTCTAATCCAACTCAAAATAGGCTCAAAAATGCACTATATAAACAACATAAGGGTTCATCTAAACATAAAAATTACTACATGGAATAAGTGAGATTAAAGAATACATCTAGGGTAACTTTTGAATTTGAAGAGGAGATTTAGGTAATCCTTTCTTAATCTTTCTCTATTTAGTTTTCTATAATTACAATGTTAATTCTTATAAAATCTATGTCTAGCTAAACTAAAATGTGATTGTGGAAAATTTCAAGCCCTAGACTATAGTTTAATTAATTTAATGTCATGATAGTTTTTGTTTCAATTCTTAATTTTTGATGTGTTCAATTCTATGTTTGAATGCCAAACTATACATGTATAAATTAGAGAGTTCAACTAGCCTATTGCATAACTTTGTTTATTTTTAGTTTAAGATGCCATTATGTAATCATTATTATTCTTATTTGGGTACTTTTTGGCTGCTGTCATAAGTAGGATTGATTACCTACGTAAAAGGCTAAGCGATGATTTTAATCTTTTCTAGTTTAGATAAAATATTTTTAGATCTTAATGTAATAAATGAATTAAATCAAATAAGCATATCTCTAGGTTGTTCAGGTTTTAGGTTGATTAGCGATCGTATCATTAATTCAATACACGATAAGAAAGGATGGGAAGTCTTAAGCAGGCCTAGACTTTTAAAGATAAAGTTACGAATTTAAGAATGGTTTTAAATTATGAAATTAATTTAGAACTTATGAAATTATTTCCATGACATGGTTAAAAAAATTGTAGGCTAGTAGTAATGACATTCCCATATTATCACTCTTTATTATTTTCTTCAAAACCCCAATTTTCTAATTTTAATTAATTTACTAACAAACTAGTACTTATCATTTTAATGTGACCACATATACGTACGTGTGCTCAAGTGTGTTAGTTGTAATAATTTTATTCATAGTTTTCAAGCTTACAATTACATATATTCATCAAACTCATCCACTTACTAAGCTTCCAAGCTTTGATTTTATATTTTTCTCTCTTAGGTAACAAATTTGAGATAACATAGTATGATAACTAGTTAGGAGGCTTAGAATTAACCTTTTGTTATAAAATATTGATGGTTCTTTGCACTCATGTGTGCTCCTTTTTATTTATTTTTTTGTTTTTCTTTCTTGCGGTGTTGCTCTTTTTTTCTCTGTTGCCATTCTACCACTTTCTTTTTATTCTCTCCCTTTTATGATTTCCTTTTTCTATATATATATATATATTATAGAAATATTATTTTAAATTTGATTTAAAAAAATCTTCATTTAAATGATAAGATTCTTTAGATGATATGCTTTTAAAATTTTGGATCTTCACTATCTTCAAATCTGTAATAAAATTTAAATAATAATCATGAAGTCTACATTCAATAAAAAATAAATATAATTGGACTAAATTTAAAGTGGAAAAGTGATAAATTATACCAAATTATGCAAGTCATCACATTGAATATTAGGATTTTTAACATCATGTACTTATTTTCATTGTTTAGATTAAATGATTTGAGTAGAATTTAAAATGTGTTCTTATTTCATTCATGCATCACTTTTGAAAAAAAGAGAGAAATTATATATATGTGTGTGTGTGTGGGTGGGTGGGTGTGTGTGTGTGTGGGGGGTGGGGTTCCTTAAGAAAAAGAACGAAAAAAGCCTCTTATCAAAACATACATATTTATATGGGTCCATTCTCTCTATTTTTTTAAAGAGAATGAAAAAAAGAAATTAAAAAAAGAGAGAAAAATAAGTAGTATAAGTAAGTACTATGATTCTAAAGTTCTTCACAGTTGACAATATTGCAGATGGAGCTACGAGAGAAATAACAACCTTAAAGGCATATGATCTATATGAGATATTAGGTACTAATTCTCAACAAAAGAGTTCTAGAGTGAAAAGAGCTAGAGTTTATGAAATAAATTAAGCACTGTCTATGCAATTTGCAGAATTAACCAAGAAAGTTGCACTTCTTGCCACTAAGGGCACCCAAAATAGAGAGCATATAAAGTGTAGTAATTATAGGATGGTGCTAACATATGCGCTTATCAAAGAGAACCATTTGTAGGACCTTTTCCTAGGAATGACCTTTATACAAAAAATTATAATAATGGGTGGAGAAATAATTCCAAATTCTTTTGGTGGGAAAACAATCCTAACTATGCCTAGAACTCAAACTAGTAGAGCCAATAATACCACATAACTTGAATGCTTTCATTCAAGTTAGTAAAGACAACTAGATTAAAAAAATCAAAGGTTAGACTTTCTGGAGGAAACAGTGAAGAGTGTGAAAGTGCAGATGGGACAACTAGTTGAGCATGTGAAAAGCTAGCAAGAGAAAAGGTGCCCGATTAAAATGAATGTGTGAAGGCTATTATAGCTCTTCATAATGATGAGTTTCTAAACATTAAATTCCCTGATTTTTCCAAATATTTACCTAATGATGTAGGGAATATGAATAATTCTTATCCTACCTCCAAAGATTCTACAAGTATTAATTTAATGCCTTGTTCTTTATTCGTATAGTTAGGAATGGAAGAGCTAAAACCCACAACCATGTCCCTTGAAGTATATGATAATTCTTTAGTTTATCCGAAGAGCATAGCAGAGGACATATTGGTACATGTAGATACACTTATCATACCTTTAGATTTTATAGTTTCAGATGTATAGGAAACTCCACAAATGGACAAGGAATATGATGTACTTCTTGGTAGGCCATTCATGGCCTCAACCAAGATAATTGTTTATGTTCAAAATATGAGTCTACCAATGATAGTCTTTGGGAGAGACTATATATTTTAAAGTAGAATCAGACACTAGTTGATAAGTGCTCAAAATCACTCAACATGTCGTGATTTTATGCATGTTAAATAATTAAAAAGATTTATATTTACATAGTTTTACTATCATTTTAAACAAATCTATCTTTTTAGAATCAGAAGTATATTTTCTTATTTTTCAAGTATTATATCTTTAAAAAGATTTAGTTAATCAAACACTTAAAGTATATATCTGAAAGCTTCCATTACAACTTTAAAAGCTTAAAAGATAAAATATGTAAAACATTATTTATGTTCCAAAATATGAAAAATGATGTACAAAAAAATATAAGGGCAAGTTTTCAGAACAACATGGGCCATGGCATGGTAATTTTATATGCCATGGTGCAAGACAAAAGGCTTGAGAATCAAGCATCCCATAATTGATATAGGTCGTACCGTGAAAATGTTGTATGTCACGGCTTGAGTGGCACTACTGATCGACACATAAATTGTATTCAATGAATACACAAGTATGCGTATCGTAGCAAGTAATACAATGATAAAAAAAATATCGTTCCTACAGAGATTATGTTATTAGAAACTAATTTTTAAAATAAAAAATAAAAATCAATTTTTTTTGGGTTTTTATATTTTAAGAAAGAAAAATTAAAAGAACTAAAAATAAATAACAATAATTAATTAAATCAGATTTGGAAATAAGAATTATAGATTACATACATAAGAATCATACATCTCTACCTAAAAATTATGAATGTTATTCAATCAAAACAAACAATTAAATAATTCTCTCAAATATATTTAATTATCTCTATATATCAATTATTGGTCAAACAACTAATAACATAAAAATAAGATTAAATAATATAATTAAATTAAAATCATAATTGGGATAAAATATTAGATTATTACATGGTAAAAAATGGGTTCATAAGACCCCTAGAATAATAAATTAATTAGACAATATTTTATTTGAAAAACTCATATTTTTCATAAAAAAGACAAAAATTGATATAGAAAGGAAAAGAAGAAATACAATCAATCTTATAAATTGTAATATCAATCTCCACTTGAATCTCTGCTAAATTTGTATTTTTTTTTATTTTCTCTCTTCTTAACTCTAAAAATTGATAAAAAATATGTTAATTTTGACTCATTAAAATATCTTCTAATTTTACTATTTTGTTACGTGTATTCAGATGTTTTTTTTTTCCTCCAGAACAAAGTCATTGAATTTATTTATTTATTTTTTTGAATATGAGAGCGGTAGTTTTAAAAGTTAAATGCACTATAGTCATAACGTGTAATACGACTCAATATATATGTGCTACCAATTAATAATTGATAAATATAAGTAAAATAACTCACTTTAAGCACCCATGGATCCTCCCAAATATTCACAGACGGAACATTATGAATTTATCATCTCAGCCTAGCAATCAAAACATGACGAGCCTCTATAAATCCTCTCTAAGCCCAAGAAGGAGAGCAACCTAATTTAGCAGTAAGAAAAGAACATTTTCGAAAATACTGGCCCTTAAAAATTGTACAAAAAAGGAATTGGATTTTGTAGAAGGTGCCAACATTGTTTCACAACCATTGCAATATTAAAAGCACGTAAATCTCGAAAGCCAAGGCCACCAACCTCCCGTACCTCATACAAATTGCTTTTCGAGCAATCCAATGGATTTTAATTTGTATCCCCAAACATGGATCCCCACCAGAACTTGTGCATTGGAGACTCTAAATCAGTACAAAGACCACTAGGTAAAAAAACATTGCATTGCAAAATTAGGAATGATGCACGTCATTGATTTGAATAGAATATCTTTTACCTGAAAGTGAAAAAGACCCGTATGTCTGGTTCTGAATCCTCCGGCGCACCCTGTCCAAAATGTAATTGACTTGTTCATGCTTTTCTTGCCCAAAAAGAGTTGGAAGACCCAGATATTTCTCAAACCCAATTGTAGTCCCCAAACCCGAACATTGTTATATATGCTTCTTGTTTTGAAGAGTTGTATTAATTTGAACTCAAAAAGATACTAGATTTTTGAAAATTTATTGTCTGTCCAGAAGCTTTCTCATATTCCTGAAGAATTGCCTTCAACCTGTGCTTCTCCAATATCACATTTACAAAAATTGAGGGAGTCGTTAGCAAATAAAAGATGGGAAGTTGGTGGGCTATTATATTCCAACACACCTCTATCCACTAACATTCTCGACCTGCTCCTCTCTATGTAACAACCCAAAAAGTTCCTCTACTTAATCAAGAATAGAAACATCCATAACGAATCACATTGTCTCAATCCTCGTAATGGCCTAAAATAACCAGTTGCTTCCCCATTAATGACACAAGAGTAGGTGACAGAAGACAAGTTATAATCCATCGGATTCATTTTTCAAAAAAAATTCAAGCCTCCTCATCATTGCCCCAACAAAACCCATCGCACCTTGTCATAAGCCTTGCTCATATCTAACTTGAGGGCCATATATATATTGTTGGTTCCCACATCTTTTATTCTTAGGTGCATGAATTATTTTGTTTGCTACCAAAATATTATTAGTAATAAGTTGTTTAGGTACAAAAGCACTCTGGTTGGGGCTAATCACATCAGAAATCATCCTGTTAAGTCGATTGATTTATATTTTAGCAATAATATTATTCATGACATTACACAAACTAATCAGTTGTAGCTGGGCATATTTCTTGGAGTATCAACCTTAGTTAGAAGTATAATATGGCTATAATTAACCCAGGTTGCCAAAATTACCAAACAGTACTTTTGAAAAGATAAGGAGGACATACCATATGGTCCCGAAGCTTTAGATGGATTTATTTGGAAAACTACAGCTTGAATCTTGACATAAGTGACTACTTGCTCGAGGTGTATATTTAGTAACTCAGATACACGGTGTGGTACACATCTTACCATAGAATCTCAATCATACTCGCCCACCCAAGCTATCCAATATACCCTAAATTTATCAATGATTATTCTTCCTACTCTTGATTTTTCAATTTCCAGTCACTAGCCTCCGGGTTGTCAATGGTAGAGAATTTGTGCTACTGTTGGACAGTAGCGTGGAATAAGGAAGTATTTCTATCAACCTTTGCTACCCACTCCACTCAAGCCCTTTCCTGCCAATACCTCTCCATATCCACCCAAACCTTTTTAAGAGCTTGATATGACTGAAAACAATCCAGTTCTTGTTTAGTCTTCTTGCTAAGTAGTAAGAGTTCAGTTCTCAATTCATGGTATCTATGTGGGTGTTAAAATTGGTCTCTTTTTTACAGTTACTCAGGCCACTCTAACAATGTACGATTTTGAGCTTCAACATGAACCATATTGAACCAATCACCTGTGTATTCCATGCTATGACTAACCTCCTCATATTCAAGTAAACCAGTCCACCTCTATTTAAAGCTTAATATTTTCTTTATTAACAATCGTTGAAATGAGAACAGTTACTATTACAAAAAAAAGTATTTAAGTCGCCGTGTAAAGTCGATTTTTTTCAAAAATTGACTTATAATGAATTTAAAGTCGGTTCGGTGTAGAATCGACGTTATTCACGTAGGACGTAGCATCGGTTGACGTAAAAAACCGACGCTATCCACACGTGTAGTGTCTGTTCGCTACGTCAACTGATGCTATGTCCTACGTGGATAGCGTCGGTTGACGAGGAGAACCAACGCTACACGCGTTGATAACGTCTGTTGATGTGACGAACTGACGCTACGTCCTACGTGTATTTTTTAAATTAAAAAATGCATGCAATTTACAATTGAAATTTTTTTAAGTTAATTATTATTTTATTTGACTCTTTAAAATTTAAGTTTGATATATATATATATATATATTGTATAATTTTTTCTTTTTTTTTAGAGAATTAGTTTTTAAAATTATATAATTTTGTTTATTTGTTTGGATATTTAAATTTATATATGTACGTACAATATATCTTTATTTAATTTTGTGTGTTTGTTTTAAATATTATTATAAAATTATTATTTTTTATTTTTCTATAGTACGTATATATATATAAGAGTTTAAATAAAATAATAATTGAAAAAAAAATCTATTTTAAATTGCGTGGATAGCGTCGGTTGGCGCGACGAACCAATGCTATCCACCTAATATTACCGTTCGGCTATCTTTTTCACTACAGAAACCCAAAAAAATTTCATTTCTCTTCTCCACTTCTCCCAAAATCGAGCTCATTCACCTTCTTTCTCAATTTTCGGTCACCACCGACCACCATTTCCAACGCCGTTTTATGGGTTATATTCCTCTTCTCATTATCTTTCAGATCTACTATTTTTTTAGCAAAATACTCAAAAATATTTATACCCATTTTTCACTTATTCTCACTTACAAAACACTATTTTCTTTTTCATTTCCTTAATTTAGTCACTTTATAACATTCTTGTAAGTATTTCTATTAATTTTGTAGCTTATTATTCAATTTGTTTTGTGTTTTGTATAAATTTTTGATTTATGTATGTTTTTTATTATGCTTGTTATTATATGTTTGACTTATTTTCTATGGAAATAATATCTGAATGTTGTGTGTTTGAGGGACTATAATATTTACCGTGCGTGGATAAATTTATTTATATATAAATAATTATATTTTATTAAGATACATTTTAAAATGATTCAAATGATAATTGTTTTATATTATGTATGCTTTGATATATATTATAATAATTAGGAAATTTATATATAATAATACTTGAAATATATTCATTGGATACATAATTAATTAATATGCTATAAATTTATTTACATATAAATAATTAAATTTTATTAAGTAAAAGTAATACATTTGTAAAATGATTAAAATGATAACTGTTTTGTATTATATATGTTTTGATATATATTTTAATAATTAGGGAATTTATATATAATAATACTTGAAATATATTCATTGGATATATCATTAATTAATATGCTTAATTAATGACATTAATAGAAAATGGATAAATCTTGGATGTCAAAGTGTAGAATTGAGCAGGACTATATTTCTGGAGTTGAAAGTTTCATGAAATTTGTTTGTAGAAATAGTAATACTGGAACTAGTATGATTCGATGTCCATGTGTTAAATGTAAAAATGAGCAATTTCATGAATTTGACGAGGTTAAGTATCACCTTATCCATAATGGTATTCTTTTGAGCTATAAATGTTGGTATTATCATGGAGAAAATATTGATAATACTCATAGGGAAGAGATAAATAAGAATGTGAATGGATTACATACATATTATCATAATGTATAGACAGAAAATATGTTTCATGGTATTAAAGATGAATTACGCGAGGATGATCCCAAAACCTTTAAAAAACTTATAGAAGATGCCGAAAAACCATTGTATCCAAAATGCAAAAAATACACTAAAATGTCAGGATTGGTTCATTTGTACAATGTGAAGGCAAAACATGGTTTTTTTGACAAGGGATTCACAGAATTACTAAATCTACTAGTCGATATATTTCCTGAGGGTATTGAATTGCCATCTTCAATGTATGAAGTGAAGAAATCTCTTAGTCGATTTGGAATGAAATATCATAAGATTCACGTTTGTCCAAATAATTGCATTCTTTATAGAAAAGAATATGAGACATTAGATGATTGTCCGATGTGTAAAGAATCGAGATGGAAGCATGGTACAAATGAGACAACACATAAGAAAGGCGTGCCTGCAAAGGTTCTTTGGTACTTTCCTCCGATTCCTCGCTTTCAAAGGTTGTTCAATAGTAAAGACACATCAAAGACATTGACTTGGCAGTCAGATAATCGATCTGATGATGGAATAATACGTCATCCTTGTGATTCTCCAAATTGGAAAGTAGTAGATAATTTATCTCCTCAATTTGCATCTGATCTGCACAATCTTCGTCTTGCCATTGCTGATGATGGAATTAATCCACATAGTTCCCTTAGTAGTAGATATAGCTGTTGGCCAGTAATTATGGTAACATACAAGCTTCCTCCCTGGTTGTGTATGAAAAGAAAATTCATGATGTTAACATTATTGATCTCAAAACCGAAACAACCCAGTGTTGATATTGATGTATATTTGCAGCCTTTGATAGATGATTTAAAGACGTTATGGAATGATGGTGTAAATGTTTACGATGCACATAAAGAAGAACACTTTAACTTGAAGGGGGTCCTTTTATGCACAATTAATGATTTTCCTGCCTATGGAAACTTATCAGGACTTGCAACAAAAGGTTACAAGGGATGCCCTATATGTAGTGATGGAACTTCTGCAACTTATCTTGTTCAAGGACAAAAGATGTCTTATAGAAGACATAGAAGATTTTTGCCATCTGGACACGAGTTTAGATACCAAAAGAAACCATTCGATGGTGAAGAAGATCATGATCATACAACTCGACCTTTGTGAGGTGTTGAGATATTAAGGCAATTGAATGGTATGATATTCAAACGATATGGAAAGATGAAAAAAAACTCACTAAGGTAGGGAAACGAAAGAGGTCAACTAATGAAATGGGTGAAAATGAAAAAGGGTTTGAACCGACTTACCATGGTTGTTGGAATAAAAAAATCAATATTTTGCGAATTATCTTATTGGAAAGACCTACACATTCGTCACATCTTAGATGTCATGCACATTGAGAAAAATGTTTATGAGAGCTTGATTGGTACTTTACTTAATATACTTGGAAAAACAAAGGATGGAATTAAAGCAAGACTGGATTTAAAGAAACTAGGTATATGACCTGAATTGGAACCAAGGGTGAAAAATGATAAAAATCAAACATACTTACCACCAGCATCATATACAATGTCAACAAAAGAGAAGGATGTGTTTTGTAAATGTTTGGAGGGTGTGAAAGTTCCTGATGGTTACTCATCCAACTTAAGAAATTTTATGTCTATCACCGATAAGAAACTTTATGGATTGAAATCACATGATTGTCATACCTTAATGCAACAGTTATTAACAGTTGCTATTAGATCAATTCTTCCAAAACATGTTCGATTATCAATAACTCGGCTTTGTTCATTCTTCATTACAATATGCAAGAAATCTATATCAATTGACGAGTTAAATTCTTTAAAGAAAGATGTTGTAGAGACTTTGTGTCTAATTGAAAAATATTTTCCTCCTTCTTTCTTCGATATAATGATTCACTTGTGTGTTCATTTAGTTCGAGAGGTTCAATTGTGTGGTCCTACTTACTTAAGGTGGATGTGTAAATAATAGAAATCGACCTGAAGGATGCATGGTGGAATGCTACATTACTGAAGAGGCCATTGAGTTTTGTTTTGAATACTTTAGTGGTTGCACTGAAATTGGGAATTCTATGCATAAGTTATTCTTAGAACGTCACATGATTCAAGTAGGTAACCCTATACTTGGTGGAAGTAAGAAATTATTTATTGATCACACTTGATGGGAAAAAGCACACCGAATCATTTTAGTAAATAATAATGAGGCACAATTGTACATAGAGTAAGTGATGTTCAACCTTTCCATTTATGCAAAACACATTTTTTATTTAACTATTAATGATGATATATACTTCATATATATTTAATAACATTACATGATGCATTTAAACTTATTGAAGATCATAATCATCACAAATATCAAAATTCCAATTGATGATATATACTTCATGAAGTTTATGAGCGAAATCATCACAAATATGAAAATTCCAATTATGATGTGGTAATATCTTTTACCTATATACAAAATTTTTTTTAACATATTTGAGTTATTTTTTGTAAATACATGAAATTACATTCTTATTTTGATTTAATATACATGTAGTTCTTTGGTTGGAACAAGACGAGCTACGACCAATAAATTTTTGATGATTTACGAGAAGAATGGACAGAACACATGGTTCAAATTATATCATCACAAGAAGAATCAAGAGAAGATTCTGATGATCTTGAATAACATATGACAACATAACGGAAGATTTTTTAATGATTTAATTTCTCTATTCCTGTGTTTGAAGTCCCTTGTTTGATGGATGGTTATGTGCTCATGTATTTAGGGGAATGCATTGTTTTATGGACCTATTTTTGGCCCAAACTTCATCTCATCTCTCTTTCTTACTTTCCTTATGACAATATCATATGAGCACTTTATTAATCATTTGTCTATAAATATGAAGTTATCTGGAATCTCTACTGGTATTTTTAATGTTATAATGAGCTCTAATATGAAGTCAGGTGTAACTCATATTTTGTTACTTGGCTTTGATGAGTTTTGGTGCCCATGAACGTATTACAAAATTGTTCCATACGTTTGAGGGCACCAAAACTCATACAAGTCAAGTAACAAATCAAAGTTACACTTGATTTCATATTTAGAGCTCATTATAGCATTAAAAATACTAGTAGAAATTCCAGATAACTTCATATTTATAGAAAAATGATTAATAAAGTGCTAATATGAATTTTAAGGGTTATATCACTCGAATTTCGCTGTGGTAATCTCTTTTTGATGGTAATATTTATAATGATTTAATTTCTCCATTTGTATGTCTCTGAAGTTTAGACTGCTTGTTTGATGGATATTTACGTACTCATGTATGTAGGGGAGTGAATTGTTATATGGATCAACTGTCTTTTGTCCAGTTTCCTTGTCACAATGCTGGTGATTCTAAGCCAACCAAGCTTGCTTGCATAATCCAATTACACTTGGACGACATTATTTTATTTGTAATTTAAGTTAACTATATATGTATTGTATATACATTATTTATTTTTGTAATAAATTTAATTATCAAGTAATTAATTATATTTAAATTTTTAATTATTTGTATTATTATTTATATTTTGGTTTTTTATACTATATATATTGAATATTGAATACAGGGTTGAGTGAAAAATGAGAATAAAAAAAAATCATAAAATGTAAAGTCGGTTGTCCTTTGCAATGTTGGCTAGTGGTATCTCAGTACCACTTAGGACACAATTGCATGTTTTCTTGTTACATACATTCCCTTTTTTAGTTTACATATAGCTTGTGTTATTGGATGTTTACTGTTATAGTGTCCCGTTAGGGACTTTATTTGTTGTTGTGGTGTCTCGTTGGGGACTTTGTTTGTGTTGGGTTCCTTGTGTTGGAACTTGGCATTTATCTTCGTTGGAAACACCAACTCGGTCACTGACATTGGTGCCTTTGAATTTCCATTGCCTTGTCGGGGAGCTCGTCACTCCTTTCCGAGGAGGTCAATGAGTGTGCAACGGCTAGTTTCCTTGCATATCATTGATTACCTCACATTTGTTGTTAGAACGTATGACACATGTTTTGTTTGGTAAAATATGATGTCTTTTCTTATGTGTGTGCATAGCATAAGGTGAGGTTTTAGGATTGAATCTACCAAATTGTCATTGGGGGAAGATAGTTAAGCCATTAGGAGTGTGTCAATTTGGAAGATAGTTGGAATCCTAGTCAACTTCTTCTTACATATTTGTTAACACATATATGTGTCATTGGTTTTTGACTAACCATCATGTCGATGTGTTCTAACCACATTGCGAAGTCCCTTATGCCCTTCCACAACATGTAAAGACGCAGGGCTCCGTTCTATGTATTGCATCAAGGAATGATTTTTTGTCTACACTTCTCTTTATTTATTTGTGCATTCAGTATGTTGTTTGTTTCATCTTTTTACCTTGGTGTTGCCTTGGTTTTATTGTTTGTTTGTTTTGCATGACTATTAATGTTGCATGAATTTTTGTTTAACTTCTCTTCTTCATATAGAGGTATAATATGTTGCGTACTATATATGTGCTTGATTTGACTTTTCATGTCCAAATGGGAAAGAAATGTTGATGCTCGATTTTTTTTATTTATAAAATAGCTCGCAAGGTCAGTCTAAAAGAAGAATCATGTAGTTTTTAAGTATACTGTCAAGGTCGATCTAAAGAGGAATCATGTAATTTTTAAATAATTTAACAAATTCTTAAAAACAAAAAATTAAACCTAACCATTCTATCACAAAGTTTGGGTTTTTGAAATTTTTTAACTAATAACTTTAAATTAAGGATAGATTCAACCAATATCAGGCAAATAAGCATTTAAACTCAATGAAAAATTTATGATATTTATTAGTTAGCTAATAATGTTTACTCAATATTAATTAGGTTATTAAATTTATGAATTCTGATTATTGATTCTCTCTCATATATACCAATTGGAGATTAATTAAATGTATTATGTGTTCTTAATTAAAATCACTTACTACCTTCGATCGAGTCTAACAGTTAATTTTAATTAAATTATGCTTATTTTCTAAGAGTAATACAAACCATTTAGTTGCTGCCTTGGGTCGGCTCTAACAAATTAGACTTTTATTCAAGCTTTCTAAATTGGATTATAATTCGATGAATCTAAAATCTAACTTTCATATTTTTATTACGAAAAATATGTCATCAATATATTTTTCAATAATAAATTTTAAAAAACTCTGAAATAGAACATTACTTTAAACCAAGTTTAGATAGTTAAATCTTTAATCCAAGAAATTGACTCTAAATAAAATCTAGATTCATGTTTCAAAAACTCAATTTAGTATAAATTTTGTAAAATTCTTGAATAGAAAATAATACTTAATCTTATAAAAATATTTAACTACTTTAATATTTCATAAGGATAATAACATTAATAATATCTCATAGTATTTTCAACTAAACATACTTATAATTAATAATGGATCAGAATATTAAAATTAGCAGTGAGAACAACACGTAAAATTAATTTCAAAATAGAAGAATACATTTAAAATTTATAGCTTAAACATATCCTTCCAAATAGAAAAATACATTGTTTGTTGAATTGAAAGATAATTATTATATAAACTAAACTATGTTCAACTCTCAATTGAGAGAAGAACTAAAATAAAACTAAAAACTAAAAAAAAGCTTAAGAAATATGAAGAGAAAGATAAGAGTTGAAGAGATGATGGATATGTGATAAGGGATCAAAAGGATTTTTATGGGTGTGGAAAACGCTACAAACAAGGTAATTTTATGAATAAAATATTTAGGCACCATGGCATGCTTTTCTTGGGACTATGGCATGAGTTAGCATGTACCCATTTTTAACTAGGATCCAATTTTCCTCACATCGAAGCATGGTAAAAGTGCACTGCATCACACTATTATTATGCTTCTAGAAATTCACTCGTATTTCATCCTTTTACATTGATTTGTAACATATGTAAGGGTTATGTATATTAGTCTTTTATGCTTTAATGTTGCAATGGAGTGCTTTCAGATACTATTCTTTGTGTGTTGATCATTTGAATTATTTTGAAGCTAAAAATACCTGAAAAAGAATAAAAATACTAGTGATTTTAAAAGATAGATTTACATTTAAAGTGTATAAAATCACGTTATATTTTATACTTTTAAACACTCATCACAATCCCAACCAAGTCCTTACTAGTTTCTTAGTAAAGAAAGCAGAAAAATTAAAATAAAATTGTACTATCCTAAATCATTTTCATAGACAAACACAGTTACATTTAGCATATCTAATAAGTCTTTAAACCCCTAGGTTGTCCTAGTGGAAAAGCTTAACTCTCGTGATGGGCTTTCAATGATGATACCAACAAACATCAAACTAAATACAAACATTAAACAGAAAAATAGAAATAAATAAATTGAAAGTTTAAAATTAACAAAGTAAAGATAACAAAAATAAAAAGTAAGAAAATAAAAATTTCTCATACTTCTATTATCTTTTAAATTCATAACTACAAATCAATGCCTAAGTTATTTTAATATCCTCAATATTTGTAGTTTATTATAATAATTAGTTGAAAATCATATTTATACTCAAATCAAAACTACAACAATATTAATTTGTCCAAATTCAATGCAAGGATCTGAATTTTCTTTGACTCTATCCTTGCAAGTCATAATCTTAATATCATACTAACCATATTGATTCAAACACTCATTCAAAGGTTTATGTGAATAGAGTTTATGAAAATAAATGAACTAATAGTTTTACATATGTTTAAAGAATAAAAGGATCAATGAATAGAGTTTATGCAAAGAAATGAACATATAGTTTTGCATATGTTTAAAGAATAAAAGGATCAAAGTATTGCATTAACATCGATCTTATGAAAGTAATCTAATGAAGGATTTATAAAGAAATCATATACTACTTTCTTCCATCCATTAAAATCATAAAATAAAAATTTCAAGTTATATGCCCTTAAGAAATGAAAATAATGTAATGACTTCTTAGGGATTTATTTCCTATTGTTTTCTTTTGTATTTAACAATTTCGCACGACCTCGTAGGATACTTGGCTCATAGTATTTGACTTTTCTCTCATGTTTTTTTTTCTTTCTTTTTTTAGATATATTCTTCTCTTTTTTTAGAAAGAAGACCTATGTGAAGTTTCTACATATTTTTATATGATAAAATGAGTGTCTTTTTTGTATTGGCCTAGGCAATCCCATATATTCCTTCTTTTTAAAAGTAATGCATGAATGAAGGAGGGAAAATGCTTTCAATTTTCACTTAAGTCATTTAATTTAAACAATAAAAATAAATATATAATACTTTATCAGATGTAAAAATCCTAACATTCAATGCAAAAATCTATAAAGATCATCTAATAATTTGAAATTGATAAGAAGAGTGTTTAAAAGAGTAGAAAAAATATTATCACTCAAAATACAAAGATAATTGCTCAAAATATTCTCTCATGATAGTCTCTACTATTTCATTCCTAAACACCAATTTTGCGTTTATTGTAATTTTAATATTTTATCATGAAATGTAAATTATAACAAAAACTAACCATCAATTTACTCTATGATATGTTTCAGAAATTAATCTAATAATACAAAGACTTTAATCATTTGCTTAAATTTAATTTAAAGGCATGATAATTTTGCAAGAAATTTTTTAAAATTAACCTAAAATTCCTAAACCAATAAAAATAAATAAAAACACACAAAAATAAGTTAAAATGTAAAAATGTGAACACATGTTTAACAAAAATTTTAAAATTTTAAATTGGCTCAAATTTATAAAGATGTAACTTTTGCCTAGATATTCCATTGCCCTCAATGTAATAATTACAAATTAAAGATAAAGAGTAAATAATATAAAAGTTACCAATTTATTAAACATGCTCAAGTATTGATATGGAAAAACAAAAACATAAAGGTGACATCATAATTGATACTTGTGTGCTACTAAATGGCTTGTATCCATCCTGAGATGGTTAAGTTGTAACCGATTCATTTCATACATAAAACGATTATGATCACCTAATCTCGATGCCGATGATTTAAAAATGTAGCTTGTTGGGTGATGTAGGCATGTTGATACTCTTCCATATAGCTTATTCTTTTACTAAAATTATGAATTTCGTCTTTCATAGTCATCTTTGATGAAGAAGATGCCTTTATATCCCTTTGGGCAATGTTTGTACCAGAACTGAGTTCATTGAAATAGGCCATATTTAATAATTCACCTAGTTGAGTGAGTTACACCCTTTCTTTTACATAAATCAATGACTAGTTAGGGGAAAAATTACATAGTCGATGAATGTTAGTAGATAACTTAATCATGTGATGAATTATATTTCCTACATTCATAGACATTTTGAATGTTATTACAAATAGTAATATCACCCTTTCTCTATCCACAGAGTTGTAATGTCTAATGGGCATTAGTCTTGAACATACAAAGTATTTCCATATCCAAACAATTCTATCCAAATACTTGGCTTCAAAACTCTTATGTTTTCCACTGGTATAACTTCATTCAACACCTTCTATTGCTAGGCTTTCTATTATTACAACATAATCAACATTTTCTAAATATGTCTTATATTCACCCTAGCCAATATTCATTAAATTGTAATGAGCATCAATATTAGTCGATCCAAATAGGACTAATACACCTCATACTTCAACAATATTATCAACATCATCGGGAGCATTTGTATAAAATTCCAAAAAATATTGATTCTATAGCAGCATCTAGTTCCTTAACAAAAAATTTTCATCCTAATACAGTTATAACCTTAGAAGTTCTCTCAAATTGGGCATTATGCCCCAAAAAAGTCCATTCCCCTTTCAACTATAAAACCTTTACTCACTTCTATAGCTTTTTTAAATTGTAACTTGGCCTCGTAACTAAAGAATTCAGTACTATCATAATCCTCAGAATTGATATCCCATTTCCCTTTATTATTCCTACCACTTTTTATTGCCATTTTTAAAAGTTCAACAATATCTAAATCTAAGGATTTTCATAGGTAATCCAGAAAAATAACACAAGAAAATTTTAATCCAAAATAATTTCCTTACCCTTACTTAATCCAAATTAGGGTTTTAAACTCTTAATAATCCAATAAAATTCACAAAAATTAGGAGAATTTATTGTAAGACTAAGAATTCTAAAAAATTTAGATTTACTTACTTGTGTTGTTGAGGATGAAGAAAATAAAGAACATCCCTTGAAGAACATGAAGAATTGTTGAAGAGTTTATGGTTTATCCAAAAATATTTAATGGAATGGCTAGGAAGTGATTAGGTAGTAAAGCATCTCCCATATTGAATGGCTTTAGTTGTGGCTTAAATGATTTTCCAAGAAAAGTACAGTAAAAATAAAATTAACAACTAAAAACAAATAAATTAAGGAAAAAATAATTGAAATAAAAAAAATAACAAAATAGATCACAGATATTCATCAAGTCACAAAAATAAAAATAAAATCACAAAACAAAAAATCCCAAAAAATAAACAAAAAGAAAAAAATAATTTAAAACAAAAAATCCACAATAACGGCACGAAAAAATTAATGCACAAATTTTTATTTATAAATAACTAACAAGTGCAAACATCACTTATAATAAGCGACAAATATATTTTCAAGGTTAATCTCGCAAGAAATTACGGTGGTTTTATAAAGTTAACTTATTTTCTAATATAATTAAGAAAAATAAATTTTAAACACTTTAACATATGTTGGTGTGCATAATAAAAATGTAAATTCTAAGTTAATACCTAAAGAAAGAAGTAAATCAAAGCAAATAAATAAAAGCGAATAAATTAATTATAGCTGAACCTAAGATGATGGATGTATATGGGATTTTTGCGAGCATAATCCTTTATAAACAGAACGAATTAAGTGATATAAATATAAGTTAGATTTATTGATTTTTTTCTTTTTAAATAAGTGAACTTTAATCATGGTGAGTTCCCAATGATATTCCATTAATCAATACTTCCTTGATTGAGTTGAAATTAATTAATTGGTAAACTAAATAAGCATAAATGAACAAAAATTCTCAATTAATTAATAACTTTCTTGTCGAGCTTGAAATTAATTAATTGATAAACATAAGATAAATATATTCTTCAATTATAAATCAAAATTTGACCTATTATTAATTTATAATTAAATATATTTTTTACCCATATAATTTAATAAAAATTAATGAAATTAAATTAGATTCCTATTTATTATACACAATTAAGCACAAATGATAATGCTTAATTTTAAAATACTTTTTTAATCATTAATCAAGACTTGGCCAACCATGAATTTATGATTAAAGATATGAAGATTATGAACAAGAAATAAATCTAAAATTTTTATTTATTTAAATCATAAAATTATTCTTCAAATAGTTAAAGGCAAACACTAAAATATCATATTACAATATTAGTCAATCATAGTTAAATTAACAAAAATCAATTTAGCATGAATTAATTTTTATTTATTCTAGGAAAAAGATGTAATTTAATTCTGAACTATGCTTGTTTGTTTATGTTAATTTGAATTATTTCTATTCATGTTTGTATTATTTATTCTAAGTTTATTGTTTTTAATTAACTTGTCATTAATTAGATGATTTTAATCTTATGATTTACTATCGAGAGAGGCTTTTGAATATTTTTTGGAGATTGCTAACAAATAGAGTAGAATTAAATAACATTAGTTAGATGAGTAAAGCATAGTAAGGGATTAGTTTAAATAAATTCCCTAAAAGTTTTCTTCCCATTAATTTGATCATTGAATAACATCTTTATTTTCTTTTGCATATATTATTTAAATTAATTTTATTTTAAATTTCAATTACAACAACCTTAGGGACATTTCTAGATAAAATTGAGATTACTATAGTTTTGATATTTGTCAAAAGTAAGTTACCAATCCCTGAGGATGATACTCTTCTTATCACTTCATTATAAAATTATGATACTATGTACTTGTAGTTTTGCACCAATCTTTGGCACCATTGCCGGGGATTAATTTTTTCTTATTTTTTCCAACATCGATATAAAGTAATTTTGGTTTTAATTTAGAATTATATTTTATTTTATTTAGATTTAGATTTAGATTTTTTTTCTAGGTGTGCTTTTGACGTTGGATGCACCATGCTAGAACTTGAAACATGATTTATTTTGATCCAGAGATTAAAAGAACCTTTATATCATGAAGAAAGAAGAAAGTATTAGCCATAGCTGAAGGAGAACAGAATATACAGCAATGCACCTTGAAAGATTATGTAAGGCCAATTGTAAATGAAAATTACTCAGGTCTAAGACATCATATCATTAATTTCAATAATTTTGAGCTCAAACCGGCATTGATCAGTATGGTGCAACAAGCTCAATTTAGCAGATCACCACTTGATGATCCCAATATTCATTTGCCAATGTTTTTGGAGATTTGTGACACTATAAAGTTGAATGGTGTTACTGAAGACACCATAAGACTGAGATTGTTTCCTTTTTTATTGATGGGCAAGGCTAGAGGTTGGCTATAATTGCTACAACCAAGAAGCATCACTAGTTGGCAAGACATGGTAAAAAAATTTCTTACTAAATTCTTTCCACGTGTAAAAATTTCCCAACTCGGGAGTGAGATTGGTCAATTCAAACAAAAAAATTTTGAGACACTCTATGAAGCATGGGAAAGGTATAAAGATATGATTTAGCATTTTCCTCAACATGGAGTTCCAGATTGGTTGCAAGTTCAGATGTTCTATAATGGGTTAGTGGGCAAACTAGAACTATAGTTGATACTGATTCTAGTGGAACTTTGATGTCAAAGACAACTAAAAGTGCTACTTCTCTTTTGGAAGAAATGACCTAAAACAACTATCAATGGCCAACTAAAAGATCTATGGCTAAGAAAGTTGCCGAGATTCATGATTTGGAGCCATTTGTTTCCCTTTTAGCTCAAGAAGCTTCTCTATCTTATAGAATATGTTACAGACCCGAGTATGATAGTTCCAATGAATGAATCATGTCAAGAACATGTTCAATACATCAATAATTGGAATTACAACTATCATAGTAATCATATATCATAGTAATCCTATGCCAAATTACTACCATCTCCTCTAGGGTTTGATAGTCAACCAAGTGAGAAGAAGATGTCACTTGAAGATGCCATGGTTTTCTTTGTTGAGGATACCAAAGAAAGGTTTAAAATGAGTGATTCATGGATGGATAACATTGAGACTTATTTTAACAATATAAGAGACACTATGAAAAATCTTAAAGTGCAAATTAGGAAAATAGCCACAACTATCAATTCCCAACAAAGAGGAACCTTTACTAGCAATAAAAAAGTGAATCCAAAGGAACAATGCAAGGCCATTACACTTAGGAGTGAAAGAGAAATTGAGAGGTCACCATCAAAGGAAATCGAGTCCACCCTTATAGCTCCAAACAATGGCCAAAGCAATAATAAAGTAGAAGAAGAGGATATTGTTGAAGATACACTAAGAGAGACTGACATACCTCTATCATTTTCATTTCCTAACTACTTCACTTCCTTATCCCCAATGCTTTCAAAAACAAAAATTAGATAAGTAATTTTCTAAATTTTTGGATATCTTTAAGAAAATTCACATAAATATTCCTTTTGCCCTTTTACAGATACCTTGGAACAAATGCCAAATTATGCCAAATTCCTAAAGGACATCATGTCCAAAAAGAGAAGGTTGGAGGATTTTGAAATAGTGAAGCTTTCTAAAGAATATAGTGCCATTCTTCAAAAATAATTGCCTCAAAAATTAAAAGATCCAAGGTGTTTCACTTTTCCATGCACTATTGGAAATTAATTTTTCAATATATTTTTATGTGATCTTGGTGCTAGCATTAATCTTATAACACTTTCGGTTTATAAAAAAATTGGGACTTGGAAAGATGAAACAAACAACAATTTCTTTACAACTAGTAGACCGATCCATCAAGTATCCACGAGAAATCATAGAAGATGTATTGATAAAGGTGGATAAATTTATTTTTCCTACTGATTTTGTGGTGTTAGATATGGACGAAGACCAAGATGTCCCACTAATTCTTGGCCGACCATTCTTGGCAAACCATTCTTGGCTATGGAAAAGGCTTTAATGGATGTTCAAAAGGGTAAGTTAACATTGAGAGTGAACAAGGAAAAGGTTACATTCAAAATTTATGAAGCCATGAGATTTCTAGAAGATCCAAGCACTTGCTTTCGAGTAGATATCATTGAACAATGTGAAGTAGAAGCCTTTCAAGAAGATATGTTGGTTGATCACCTAGAACGCTGCATCATCACTTCATCTCATGCTTATGATTTCAATAACTCTACTATTTGTGAATCTAATTTACCTTTTGTTAGCGGATAATTTCTCCACTATGTATTTGCCTTGGAAGCATTACAGTAGGTTACATCATTTAGCAAAAAAGTTGAGAGGTTGGAACCAATGGTAGAAAAGAAGGATTTTGCAATCTCTACAAAAAAGTGCAGAAAACTACAACTCTAAAGTTGAAGCAATTGCCTGAGCATCTTTGCTATGCATTATTGGGTAATAGTTACATCTTTCTAATGATTGTTGCGGTATCACTTACACCCGAAGAAGAGGAAAACTTGTTACATGTGTCTAGGGAGCTAAGAACAGCATTGGGATGAATGCCTTGTGAATTGTGCCTAGAACATATGGCTCTACAAAACATTTGCTTTTAGAAGGATGCCCTATGAATTATGCAATTCTCTAGCAAAATTTCAACATTGTATGATGGGTTTCTTTTCAGATATGGTGGAAGATATAATGGAAATTTTCCCTACTCTATTTTTCCTATGAAGAGAAGGAGTTGAATTAACTGGGTTAGGAAAATTCATTCTTGCTTTTTTCTAGAATCTGTTGATGGATCCTTAAGGTGAAATCCTAGTTTATACCAAATATTAGAGAAATGATCTAGGCAATTTTTTTGTCACAACAAAAAAACTTTCCTAGCCGTCCTAATTATCATGCTATCATTGCATGGTGTATTCCCATAGTCAAACCCCTTGAGCCTTATTTTACATAAACCTTTATTTTTTCTTTTAACTACATAAAATATTTCCATTCTAAGCTAGAAAAAACATGAACTTACCTTGAATTTTGAGAAAATACTTTTGTGAAAATTTGCATTTAAAAAGAAAGTTAGTTAAAATTAAATTATCCACATTATCTTTGCTCTATTTGATCAAAGTGTGAAAAAAAGAAAAAAAAGAAACTAAAAGGAAAGAATTGAAAAGGGGTTAAAGTGGTTGAAAACAGTAAAGATTATGAGTATCAAGGAAACCACATCTTAAAAAAAAACACTCCACTTATTTAGTATGGCAACAATATTGGCATCAATATGAGCATATTGTCGAGAAAGAGCTACGGTATGTGGCGAGTGCTTAAAAAACACTAAAATTACCATGATTTAATGTACTTTAGTTTATTAAATAGATTCATATTTGTATGATTTTATCATATTTTTATATAAATTTGTCTATTCAGAATCACAGGTATTTTTATTGCTTTTCAAGTATTTTTGTTCAAAAATAACTTAAAGAATTGAAGAAAAATACTAGAGGCAATACATCACAAATATATTGAGAAATGAAATGAGAAAAAGTCAAAAAGATGGAAAAATTGGACAAAATGGGTCAAAATGGTCAAAAATGTCAAAAAGGCTAAAATCCCACGCACAACCACCCATCCGTGCAGAGTCCTGCATGTACCAACACGCGCGTGCTCCCAACACATACCCAGCACAAGTTAGCACATGCCTGCACACAACCAGCACATTCCATACCGATTTCCGTGCATGCTAGAACACGTTTGTTCCTTGTCTCGTGCTTTCCAGCCTATGTCATAGTTATGTACCATGTGTGCCTACACACACCAAACGCCTATCTACCGTGCCAAATGCCCATCTACCACAATTTTTGCACCCCACACGTGTGCCAGCCTGTCCAAACCCATCCAAATTCAAATTATGAAATATTTTCCCATCTTTTTTGGCATTTTCCTCACCTATAAAAGGACCATCTTCCCCCATTATAAAACACAAAATTTTCTCAGCTTTTTCTCTCTCTAGAAAGTTTTCTTAGTTTTTAGTTTTAAAGTTCTCTTTTTGAGAAGAACTAGCTATGCTTTTATAGATTTTTAGTTTTTGATTCAATAAGTGGAAATGCAAATCAATTTGAAGGTTTTCCAGCAATAGAATTAGCATCAAATTACTGTAAGGATTCTTTTAAGGTATAATTTTAATGGATTCTTTGCAGGAATATTTTTTTGTGTTTTATTCTTATATGTTATGTTTAATTTGTCTGTGATTAAATTTAACATGGTTGGTTGTTTGTAAATATGATATAATAATAACATTGTTATGCTTGCGAAATATTAAATAGGTAAAAATATTTTATAAAATAAATTGATTTTGTTTTATTCAAGATTTTATATTAAGGATGTTAGAGAGATATATTATTTTTCATTACAAACTTAAATCTAAAAATTAGATTTTAAGTTTTTATTATCCGATCAGATTTAAAGTAGTGCTCTTTTATTTGTTGGTATAATCACCTGGTAGTTAAAGTGAAGCTCAATTTCAAAAGTTTTTTTATAAGAACTATTATTCAAAAATATATTGACGACATATTTTCAGTAATGGTTTTAAAACTTGAAAGTTAAGACTCCGATAATTAAATTCTTAGGTTTAATAAAGTCTAATTAACTAACTCCGTCTAAAACTGTTATTATATGGTTTGCTATTTTCTTAGAAATAAATTTGCAATTTAATACTTAATTAATTAGGCCCTGCCTAAGAATATTAGTTAATTAATATTAAACAAAAGAATTTGTGCTCCGTCTAAGGACACTTTCATACCAAAAAGAGAAAATGAACAAATATCAATTTATATATTTAATAACCTAAAAATATGAGCAAATATAATTAACTTAATTATTATATCACTAAATATTACACTGTTATAAATGATAAAAATTTGCACAATTGTTTATTGAATCATATCTATGTTTATTATTCTTATGTCATTAGATTAGAAAAAAAAAACCAAAATATCGTGATAAGGTGTTTAATATTTAATTTCATTTTTAAGATTTTGAATAATAAATTAAAAACCACATATATTCTTTCCTTAGATCGACCTTAGAAGTACACTTATTATTTGCTATAAAATGATTTGTACACTTGCAAGTGTTTTACAAATTATAAAACCGAAGTATTCACAATATCGGTATTTGCAATGCCGATCTTGTGCTCATCTGTATTAATCCTGTGGATATTCTTTTTATTGTTTTTTTCTATCGAGTATTTCCTAGTTTGCTTTGATTTTTCATATCCATTTTTTAAATTCCATTAAATTTAACTTCCATAATATTTGAAGATATTTTTGAATATTTTGAAACCTTAAGGATATTTTTTATATTGAATGTTATTATTTACTTCCTTTAGATTTAAGGATATTTTTGAATTTTTTAAAACCTTAGGGATATTTTTAAAAATTCCTTAAAGTTTGGTGACATACAAAATAATGGGTAAATATAATTAATTGTCAATTATATATTTAACTTCTAATTTTTTAAAGCAAAATTTTTAAAATTAGTATTGTTTAGTTATTAATTATATTGTTAAGGTCAAAATCAGGTGAAAAAAAATCAAAATCAGATTAAAACTTAGTTTATTTTTACACATTTTTTATTCTGTTTAAAGCTTATAAAAATTTTAAAAATAACAAAAATAGCATTTTAAAACTTATACTACAAAAATAATATTATTTATACCCACCTCATATATTTTTATAATGAAAAAGTTCAACCAATTTATATCTTTTTACAATAAAAAAAGTTCAACCAACCATTTCACGTTTAACGTCGTTTGAGATTAATATAATTACTTAAATCGGTTTAATGTTTAACACAATCCAATTCGTCCCCTTTAATATTATTGAGATATTTTTTTTATTGTTAAAAGTTTTAAATATATCATTTTATGTAATTTCTCAAAGAAGTTTTTGAAAATTATATTCCAAGTTTATTTTTTTTTTCATTGGTTAATTTTATTTCTTTTTTTATTATGACTTAAAAGCAACGAAAGATAGACGAAAAAAATTTACAAAACAAACTTCTGTTTATTTTTATAAATGAATTAGAAAGCAAAATGCTAGTTTAAAAGATAAAAAAACATAACTCAATATAAAATAAGACCTTAATTTTTGCAAATGAGTTTAAGGTGGAATTGGTCTAGATCAACAAGAAGTTTGCAAAAGAATATTCAATTTTCACAAAAATCCAACCTATATCATGTGGAAATTGCATTTTACTCTCTAAGGGACAATTAACATTTAACCAAAGCCTTCAGATTTTCTTGGTTCCCCTTATTGACCTACCATGGCATGGCGGGCAAGAGTCGGAGGTTCTCAAGTTGCCATGCATGTGCCAATTGTTAAAGCTTATTGAAAAAGAGAAGTAAAAACAAAGAATGAAAATACAAAAAGAAGAAATTTAAAATATATATTAATTAAATATAATGGATATTATTTTTATAATTATAAAATTTAAGAGTTATTTTTATTTTTTTAATTTATAATAATAAAATTAGCACTTTAATGATATTAAATATAGGTTTAATTAGATTGCGTTTAATATTAATGACTCTAAATAGTTGTATTTTAATTTAATGACATCTAATTGGACAACTTAAATGTAAAATAATATATAAGACCTTTTTTAATAATAAAAATATATTAATTGAATATAATGGATATTATTTTTATAATTATAAAATTTAAGAGTTATTTTTATTTTTTTAATTAAAAAAACCTTCTTTTTTCCCTTGCATCAAGGTGATACGTGCTAATGGCTACTCGGTGCGCAAGAGATAGGTAAAAGGGCTACACGCTGGCGCTGAGGGCGCAACGTATGAATCACATAGATGTTGTGCACACATGCATTCTATTAGGTGCAGGAGTTGGTTAGGCCACGAATAGTGACAGTTAGTTAGCATAGCAGAATTATCTTTCTCTTTCCTTGTAAAATTTTCGCTTTTGTAGGCTATATATAGCCATGCTCAGGTTCTAGCCAAATTACTCTTACTATTGGTATCAAAGCTCAGGTTCTAGCCATGGACACCCGAGGAAAATCTAATGCAGAACTTCATAACAAAATCACTAAAACCTTAGCAAGACATGAGGCTAGCTTTGATCAAGTGGACATTGCCTTACAAGCGGTGCTAATCGAGCTTCAAGCTTTTGGCGCTTCTCGTAGCCTACCTGAAACCAACCCCTTTGCACGAGATGAATCCTCACATCCACATCCAAATACTTCTCGCCCCAACCATGACCACCCCTACCCACACCTTAAGCTGTCCTTTCCAAAATTTGATGGCGAAGACCCAATTGGTTGGATTTATAAAGGAGAGCAATACTTTGAATTCACCAACATTTCAACTAATCAATAAGTACAACTGGCTTCCTTCCATCTAGAAGGTATAACCGTACAATGGCACCAGTGGCTTACTAAATTTTATGGACCATTCACCTGGGATGAGTTCACCAGGGTTGCACAACTACAGTTTGGTCCAATGGACTATGAAGACCTTTCAGAGGCCTTAACTTTCCTTAAGCATACCACAAGCATAGCTACCTACTAGGAAGCTTTTGAAAATCTATCTCATTAAGTTTTGTAGTTTGGTCCAACAGATTATGAAGACCCTTCAGAGGCCCTGACTTGCCTTAAGCATACCACAAGCATAGCCACCTACTAGGAAGCTTTTGCAAAGCTCTCTCATCAAGTTGATGGGTTACCAGAGGATTTTCTCACCGAGTGTTTTATTATAGGACTACGAGATAAAGTTCATAGAGATGTCAAAATAAAACAACCTCGAACCTTGGCAGATGCAATAGGAGTGGCTAGGCTGATCGAGGAACAAAATCACTTACATAGGAAATCAACCCAAAAAACTCATTTCCCACAAACCTCATTGACACAAAAGAACTCAACCAATCCCATAATTGGTGTGCTAGGACCACTACCAAACCAGTACTTAAACCAAGGCTCAATTGCTTAACTTGTGCCTTTTTGTCGTATTACCAATCAAGAGGCACACGAGTGAAGAGAAAAAGGATTATGTTATCATTGTGATGAGAAGTTTGTTGTCGACCTTCGCTGCGCACGACCTCAGCTATTCATGATTGAAGATGTACCTCCAATTCACACCGAGGAAAGTCAGGAGGCTCTTCTTGAGCAAAATATTCATGAAGTCAAACCAAAAAATTTCTTTCCATGCAATAGCAGAACACCCACAAACCATACACGTTATGTGCAAATTAAAAAATAAGAAGGTATTAGTACTAATAGATGGAAGGAGTACTAATAAATTCATTGATCAAGCATTAGTCTCTCAGTTGGGATTACCAATAATCCGGGATAAAAAATTTGAAGTCATGGTTGCTAATTGTCATAAGATAGAATGTAGAGGCCAATGTCGCAACCTCACCTTGACCATCCAAGGATATTCAATCACAACAGACTATTACATTCTTCTAGTTGTAGCATGCCAGTTGGTCCTAGGGGTACGATGGCTTGAAACTCGAGGACCTATTAATATGGATTATAAGCAACTCACCATAAGCTTTCAAGTATAAGGAACCTCTTATACCTTCCATGAATTAGGAGAAACCAACATTGAAGCTTTAAAGGCCAAAGAGTCCAATGGGTTACAAAGCACCAGACTATTTTTCCAAATCATCCCTTCAAGCAACAGTAGTAGAATTCAACCCAATTCGTACCCTTTAGAGATAAGTCAGCTACTCACAGAATTCTCACATGTATTTGAACCTCCCATCAGCCTAGCACAAGACCTATGAATGTGAGGCATAATTGTTACCCATATTACCAAAAAATTGAAATAGAAAAGATGGTAAAAGAGCTTTTGCAATCTGATTTGGTGAAAGCTAGCAACAACGCTTTTTCCTCACCAGTTTTGTTAGTCAAGAAAGCTGATGGAACCTAGAGGTTATGTGTGGACTATAGGGCTCTAAATGACATCACAATTAAAGATAAATATCCCATCCCTATTATCAATGAACTACTAGATGAACTCCAAAGAGCCAAAGTTAATTCCAAATTATATTTGCATTCAGGGTACCATTAAATATGAGTCCATAAAAAGGACATTCCTAAGACAACCTTCCGAACATATGAGGGCCATTATGAATTCTTAGTGATTCCATTTGGCCTCACCAATGCTCCATTGACTTTTCAAAGCCTCATGAATGACGTATTTTGGTCCTACCTCTAAAAATTCATTTTGGTTTTCTTTGATGACATTCAAATATACTCAAGATCATTTTGGTTTTCTTTTATTTTAATTATTTTTGAAAGATTTATAAGACGTTTGATTTGTTTATTCTATCTGTGCTTAATGCTTTTTGATTATTTACAAATTTTATCAAATTGATCCGTGGCACAGAAATAAACTTGGAAGAGGCATTTTTGTGTATATTGCTCGTGGATAGAATGACATGTATGATGAAGGATAGGAATATACCCTAATTTTATGTGTGGCCATTTGAGAACTTAGAACTTAATGAATCTTGGTGAATTTAATTCTCATAGAGATATAGTGAATTAATTTAACGAGGTATGTTTATAAGGAGCTCGGAAGAGATGTATGAATAAAATTAGAAGTTTTCGGTTGACAAATTAAATGTACTAAAAAATATAAATCAACAGAAAATAATTTGATAACAGTGGATTAATTTGGTGAAAAAATGTAATCCTAGATTTCTTTTATTTTGTAATTAAAACTCTTTTCTTTAACTTGTTCCAATCAACGATCGTTTTGGATAAAATCAGAGAGAAATAATTTTAGTACTCAACAAACTATAGTAACAAATCTCCATGGGAACGATATTTTACTTATCAAATTTTATTACTTGTGACCGTGTACAAGGTTGTTCTCAAGATCATGGGAAGACCAAATTGTGCATCTACAGGTTGTTCTCAAAATCTTATCAACTAACAGTTTGTATGCCAAGGATTCTAAATGTTGATTTGGCGTTCTATAGGGGTAGTACTTGGTTCTATTTTTTTTGGAGCAGGGCGCCACAATTGATCCTACCAAAATACATGTCATTGAATGGATAACCCCAACGACAAAAAAAAAGAGTCCGGGGATTCCTCAGGTTAGCTAGCTATTACAGGAAATTCATCCATCAATTTGGTAGTATTTCAACTTCCCTAACCTGCCTATTGAGTAAGGATGGATTCCAATGGAATGAGCTGGCTGAGAGGGCCTTCAAACAACTCAAAGAAGCCTTAACCTCCCAGCCAATTTTGCACCAACTAGATTTCACTCAACAGTTAGTGATTGAATGTGATGCTAGTGGAATTAGACTTGGGGCCATCCTTACCTAAGAAAACAAACCAGTGGCATATTTTAGTGAAGCCCTAAAAGGATCAACCTTAGCATTATCCACCGATGAAAAGGAAATGTTGGCCATTATCAAAGCCATCAAGATATGGTGCCCATACTTGCTAGGAAAACCATTCACAGTATGCACTAATCAAAAAAGTCTCAAGTACCTCTTGGAACAACGTATCACAACTCTAGCATAGACATGGTGCACTAATCAAAAAAGTCTCAAGTACCTCTTGGAACAACGTATCACAACTCCAACATAGACATGGTGGCTGCCAAAACTCCTTGATTATGACTATGAAATTGAATAAAATTGCATACTAGAAAATCAAGGTGTAGATTCCGTATCACCTGTAGTTGAATTTCAACTTCTATCCTTTTCTTAACCGTGCGTAGATTGGTGGCCCATGCTTCAAAAGAAAGTCCAACAAGACTCATTTTATGAGGAACTATTAACCAAATCTTCCTCTCTAACTACCCATAAATTGCTCCAACAAGATGGAGTATGGTTCGAAGGTAACAAGGTATATTTAAGCCCCAACTCATCTTTGATTCCTAAGATAATGGCTGATTTCCATTTAACACCTATAGGGGGAACTTTGGGTTTCATAAACCCACTCTCAAATCAAGCAAATTTTATGTTTGTCAAAACTATGCCAAATGTTCAAAGAGTTCCTACGATAATGTGAAACATGCAAGCGATTTAAAATTGATTGTATAAAGCTAGTATGATTAATCCAGCTACTTCATGTCCCTACCAAATATATGGGACGATATCTCAATGGACTTTATTAAGAGGTTTCCATCTTCCAATGGCTATATCATGATCATGGTAATTGTTGATCATTTGACAAAATATGCTCATTTTTTTCCCATGAAGCATCCGTTCACTGCTATGATTTTTGTTGAGCCATTTGTGACCAACTTCCATAGTCAGTGATCATGATAAGGTATTTATCACCTCCTTTTGGTGAGCCTTGTTCTAGTTGTAGGGAACTCAATTGTTCATGAGCTCCAATTATCACCCCCAATCAGACAACCAGACTGAAGTGGTCAACCAGACCTTGAAACAATATCTACACTAATTTGCTGGTGATCAACCACAAAAATGGCTTGAATGGATTCCTTGGGCTGAATTTAGCTACAACACTTCAAGCCGCTCCTCTACTGATAACTGTATTTTATATAGTTATTTTCATTAATTTTATTAATTATAATTGATATGTTCTTGACATTTTTGTGTAATTTTAGTGAAATAAATTAATATTTACCTTTTATGTGTTAAGAAATATATTTTTAATAAAATTAAATAATTTGAATGGAAATCGAACTTAATTTCAAATTTATGTCCACAAATATAATTTCAAATAATAGAGTTCTTAATTACAATTTATAAAAGTTGAAAATATAATTTAAATTAAATTTGGGCTTAATTTTAATTATTAAAAGTTTTAAAATTTAATTTAAAATTAGCAAAGGGGTTAACTGTAATTAAAGAAAGTTTAAAATGTAATTTGAATTAAATTTGTGGGTCAAAATACAATTAATTAAAGTTTAATTTTTGCACAGGAGAGACGAAGTCCACGCGCGGGATCACACGCGCGCAACGTGGACCATCAGATCAGAGAAGAAATGGCCAGATGCGCGCGTTGCAAACACACCCGACCAACGCGAGTGGGTGCAGGATTCTATTTATCACGCGGCTCGGTGCACCGAGTGGGGCCCACCTGACGCTCAGGCCGGCGTGCAAGTGGGACCCATCTATCTGACGCGTCGCAACCGCTGTCCCCCACCTTCGTGTGCCCTTTTTCCCGTGCGGTCGGTCCACATGCACCCGGTTATTCCATGAACCAGAATCTGCCACGTTTCCCACTTTATCTATCAGCTAATCATTTTATGACATGTAGCATGTTACAATGAGCGCGAAAGTGCAGGATCACGCCCACGTTGCAGCCGTTGTCTCCCACGTTTCTCGTGCCACAATCCGGTACGACAATTCTCAGTGAGCCCGTCCTTGCTATCCAATTATCTGTGGCCACGTGTCCCACCATTTCTTGCAGCGAATCAGACGCTTACACGTGGCATGCACAATGAATTAAAAAAATACACAAACGGTGCCCTGTCTCACGCGTGAATTAAAATAAGGTTTCGATATCGAATATCGATACACGTGTTTTTATTTTCGATGCAATTTTTTAGCTATAAATAGGAGATATTATGATAGAGTTAAAAAGTTTTTTTGGAGAGTTTTTAGAGAGTTTAGAATTTTTGTGGTGTTAAGTTGTGGACTGTGGAACACGCAGAAGCCATTTTTGGCTTCTGTCGTGTTCTACGTGTGCCAAATATTAACGATACGAAATTATATAATTTTCCCTTTTCTTCTTCTAATTTTTCTGTATCTGTTGTAATTTTATTTTAAATTTATGAAGTAATTTAATTTTTCAATGGTTGCATTTTATTTAAATTTATGAAGCTTTTATTTTAATTATTTTTGAAAGATTTATAAGACGTTTGATTTGTTTATTCTATCTGTGCTTAATGCTTTTTGATTATTTACGAATTTTATCAAATTGATCCGTGACACAGAAATAAACTTGGAAGAGGCATTTTTGTGTATATTGCTCGTGGATAGAATGACATGTATGATGAAGGATAGGAATATACCCTAATTTTATGTGTGGCCATTTGAGAACTTAGAACTTAATGAATCTTGGTGAATTTAATTCTCATAGAGATATAGTGAATTAATTTAACGAGGTGTGTTTATACGGAGCTCGGAAGAGATGTATGAATAAAATTAGAAGTTTTCGGTTGAAAAATTAAATGTACTAAAAAATATAAATCAACAGAAAATAATATGATAACAGTGGATTAATTTGGTGAAAAACTGTAATCCTAGATTTCTTTTATTTTGTAATTAAAACTCTTTTCTTTAACTTGTTCCAATCAACGATCGTTTTGGATAAAATCAGAGAGAAATAATTTTAGTACTCAACAAACTATAGTAACAAATCTCCGTAGGAATGATATTTTACTTATCAAATTTTATTACTTGTGACCGTGTACAGGGCTGTTCTCAAGATCATGGGAAGACCAAATTGTGCATCTACAGGTTGTTCTCAAAATCTTATCAACTAACAGTTTGTATGCCAAGGATTCTAAATGTTGATTTGGCGTTCTACAGGGGTAGTACTTGGTTCTATTTGTTTTGGAGCATGGTGCCACAATTGATCCTACCAAAATACATGTCATTGAATGGATAACCCCAACGACAAAAAAAAGAGTCCGGGGATTCCTCAAGTTAGCTAGCTATTACAGGAAATTCATCCATCAATTTGGTAGTATTTCAGCTTCCCTAACCTGCCTATTGAGTAAGGATGGATTCCAATGGAATGAGCTGGCTGAGAGGGCCTTCAAACAACTCAAAAAAGCCTTAACCTCTCCGCCAATTTTGCACCAACTAGATTTCACTCAACAGTTAGTGATTGAATGTGATGCTAGTGGAATTAGACTTGGGGCCATCCTTACCTAAGAAAACAAACCAGTGGCATATTTTAGTGAAGCCCTAAAAGGATCAACCTTAGCATTATCCACCGATGAAAAGGAAATGTTGGCCATTATCAAAGCCATCAAGATATGGTGCCCATACTTGTTAGGAAAACCATTCACAATATGCACTAATCAAAAAAGTCTCAAGTACCTCTTGGAACAACGTATCACAACTCCAGCATAGACATGGTGGCTGCCAAAACTCCTTGATTATGACTATGAAATTGAATAAAATTGCATACTAGAAAATCAAGGTGTAGATTCCGTATCACCTGTAGTTGAATTTCAACTTCTATCCTTTTCTTAACCGTGCGTAGATTGATGGCCCATGCTTCAAAAGAAAGTCCAACAAGACTCATTTTATGAGGAACTATTAACCAAACCTTCCTCTCTAACTACCTATAAATTGCTCCAACAAGATGGAGTATGGTTCGAAGGTAACAAGGTATATTTAAGCCCCAACTCATCTTTGATTCCTAAGATAATGGCTGATTTCCATTTAACACCTATAGGGGGAACTTTGGGTTTCATAAACCCACTCTCAAATCAAGCAAATTTTATGTTTGTCAAAACTATGCCAAATGTTCAAAGAGTTCCTACGATAATGTGAAACATGCAAGCGATTTAAAATTGATTGTATAAAGCCAGTATGATTAATCCAGCTACTTCATGTCCCTACCAAATATATGGGACGATATCTCAATGGACTTTATTAAGAGGTTTCCATCTTCCAATGGCTATATCATGATCATGGTAATTGTTGTTCATTTGACAAAATATGCTCATTTTTTTCCCATGAAGCACATGTTCACTGTTATGATTTTTGTTGAGCCATTTGTGACCAACTTCCATAGTCAGTGATCATGACAAGGTATTTATCACCTCCTTTTGGTGAACCTTGTTCTAGTTGTAGGGAACTCAATTGTTCATGAGCTCTAGTTATCACCCCCAATCAGATAGCCAGACTGAAGTGGTCAATCAGACCTTGATACAATATCTACACTACTTTGCTGGTGATCAACCACAAAAATGGCTTGAATGGATTCCTTGGGCTGAATTTAGCTACAACACTTCAAGTCGCTCCTCTACTAAGATGACACCTTTGAAAGTAGTTTATGGCCTCCCACCTCCATGCTTATTGGCCTATGTTCTAAGGACTGCCCACGTCCAAGCAATAGATGAGTACCTACGTGACAGGGACACAATTCTACATAAGCTGAGACACAACCTTCTACAGGCTCAAGATCGAATGAAATGTTATGCTGACCATCATCGGCGTGATGTCTCTTTTCTCAAAGGGGATTATATGTATCTGAAACTCAAACCATATAGACTAAATTATATGGTTTTTTGTTTTTCCATGAAACTTACCCTATGATTGTTTGGCCCTTATAGAGTCATTTCCTGAGTTGGTCCTGTGGCTTATAGAAGCACTTAGGACCTATCACTCCAATTTCCAACCGACTTCCTCCAGTCTCTTATCACTCAACTGTCATCCCACAACCTGAAGTCATCTTGACTCACCATGTGATCCGAAAGGGCAAATATCTCTCCAAACTTGAAATTTTGGTCAAGTGGACCAGAGCACTCACAAAAGAGGCTGGAAGAACGAGTGGTGTTTCACCAAGTCATGTCCTAATTTTATCCTTACGAATAAGGATCCTCTAGTGGGGGAAATGATACGTACTAATGGATACTCAATGCACAAAAGATAGGTAAGAGGACTACACGCTAGCGTTGAGGGCACAATGTTGGAATCACATGCACGCTGTGCGCACTGGGCATTCTATTAGGTGTAAAAGTTGGTTAGACAACGGATAGTGACAGTTAGTTAGCATTATAACATTCTCTTTCTCTTTCCTTGGAACTGTTTCCATTTTGTAGGCTATATATAGCCATGCTTAGTATAATGAAGATATCAAGAGAAATTACCAACTTAGCTCCCTCCCTTTGTCTCTGATTCTCTTCTTTTCACCTCTCCTAAATTACTTGTACCATAAGGTCCAAATTTAAGAGAAAACTATTCTATACACTCCACTTTTGAATAGTATATAGAAGTATTGATATTTTAATAATAGTTGGGAATAAAATTTGTATGGCACCTGTAAAGGTACAAATTAGTATCAAAATTAAATAAAGGTACAAATTAGTATCAAAATTAGATAAAGGTACACCATTAGTACCTTACTTTAGTAAGGGATACACCATTGGTCTTTTTGAGAAAATCTTAATATCATAAATACTCTTAAGACTTCAAAAAATCATAAATATCCTTAAACCTAATGAAAGTTAAAGTTAATGAAATTGAATAGTAATTTCTAAAAAAATGGTAGAAATAATAGAAAATCAAGAAGAAATAGAAATAGAAATACAAGACATTTCAAAATGTTTCTCATAGAAAATAGTAATTAGTAAAAAGAAATTTGAAAAAATATAAATAGTAAGATTAAATCTCAAGGAAGGAGATGGATTTAAAGATTTATCATTCTCAAGAATAAGAAAAGTATTTTGAAGGAAAGATATAGTTTATTATTGAATAAGTAATAAAGAAATAAGCACTAATATTACATATGCAAAAAGAAGGTGTAATATACCACTAATTGACAAATAAATCAATATGGATAAATTATTAAAAACCTCTCAAAATGACAAAAGAAAATTTGAATACGTCCATTTAGGAAAAATTTAAATATTAATGAAAGCACATTTTAGAGATTGAATTGATGCACTAATAAAATTAGCATTTCTAGACAATAGAAAAATAAATATAAAAGATGTTTTATTAGGAATTATCCATAGAAACTTATGATACCAAAAATAAAAATTCACAACATACCCTAGGTTTTCCATTAATATTAATAATAAGAACTTAAACCAAGTGTTAATTTTAGCCTATGAATTTGAAAGAGGAGATTTAATGAAAGAAGAAAATCATCCATTTTTAGTACACTATATAGTATGATATTCATTAATAAATAGCCATAATAGATAATATAAAGACAAAATAAATTCATAGAAATAGATAAAAACTTTCCAAGAAATTGAACAAATAATAAAATCATAAATATTAATAGATTTTGAATATACTAGAAGAATGCAACTTAGATGTTAAGGAAAAACCTCTATTATCAAGAAAAAGAAGTAATGTAGCAAGAAAAATTAATGTATCAAGATTTACGTTTATAAATTTTGAAGAAGAATCCTCTAACAAGGAAAGACAAGTAACAAATTTAGAACAAGAAGTTGAAATAAGAAAGAATTAATCCATGATGTAATATTATGAAGAAAATAATATTATTATAATAGCATTAGTCCATGGCATAATAGTAATATTATGAAAGCTAAGTCCATGACATAATAGTAATATTATGAAGAAAATAATATTATTATCCTTTTTATGTTTAAAAATAAACTATAAAATATAGAATTAGATCTTAATGGAAGCCTAACAAGCATATCAAAAAATCAAATGACAATAATGAAAGCTTTAATTCTTTTAGCAAAAGAAATAGATATAACACAATAATCAAACATCAAGATCTTACAAGACATAAATGATACCCAAAAAGAAATAAAAGAATATGGTTATAATAAAAAACTACAACAAGACATACATAAAGAATTTACAGAATTAAGAATGGGTATAAATAACATACCTAGGTTATAAGTTTGATCCATTTGTTGGATTAAAAGAATAACTACCTAGGAGATCATATGCATTGGTACCTAGGAATGAGAAACGAAGAATGAGGAAAAACCCAAAGATAAAGACAAATCTATAATCCTAATTTAATGAAATATATAAAAGAATTAGAAGAGAAATTTATGGACCCTGTGAATAGGGATATAGAAAAATTAGTTAGTTTGTTAATCCTAACAACTAATTAACTATGAAGAAATTATGATGAAAAACTTTGTACAAAAAATGAGGAAGATGATATGACAATAATCAATGAAACTAATTCTGAACCAGAAAATATGATTCTAAAAAATCATATGAAACCAATTACATTATCAATTCCTTACCAAGAAGGCATATCTTACCTATATAGAGAAGAAAGAAATAGGCAAAGGCCAAAAGAACCTAACTTTCCTTACTGAAAAAAACAACACCCCAAAATGGAAAAAAAGATTACAATGAGGAATTAGAGGTATTATCCCACTAGAATTCAAACTTCATAAAATTTACAAATGTGATCTTTTAGGTTTAGATTGTGTAAATGATAGGAAAAAAAGCCTTAAATGAATGGTCTAGTGGTATAATTGTAATCATACAAATTGGAGAAGACAAGTAGACATACCACTGAATCTATTGAAAATGAAATTTAGGAAACCAAATGGCATTTAACAAATATGAAAATATGTGACAGAGTTATATATACTCCTTTATTTATGAATATGAAATATATTATAATAAGTTACTACCCTTCATGCAAGAAACTCATAAGGAAATACTTTTCCTAAAATTACTTGGGATATTATATAAAAATATAACAGAATGATGGAGTAAAAGAAATAAGAAAAATATACCAGACACCATAGGAGAAAAAATAAGAAATCTTAAAAATTAGATAATCGTCAATTTTCAAGAAAGACATGGATATAAACAAAAAAGAGGAAATGATAAAGTCTGTTGTAATATAAGAGATTTTAGAATGTTAGAAAAATATGGATGTAACATAAAATCTTATAAAAATTATAAAAAATACAAAATAATCAAAATATTTAAAATATATAAATTTATAAAATAGAACTTTCAAAAATATAAGATGAGCTATAACAAAGAACCTTATAGAAAAAGATATTTTAGAAGAAAATTGTATAAGAGAATAAAAATTATTGCATATTAGGAAAAAAAATGCAGGTGTTGGATTTGCAATGAGAATGCACATTATGCTAATAAATGCCCTAACAAGCTTCAACATAAAAAAAACGTATTTAAAAATAAATTTCCACAAAAATTAAAAATCTTAGAATAAGTATTTAAGATGGAATTAGAACTAATAGAGAAATCAGATATGGATGATACTTGTAGTATTTATCTATTGAAATAAATTGAGAAAGAAATAGCTAACTCAAAATATGAATGTTCAGAATAATCTTCATTAAAATATAAATGATTTGTATAGTATTACAAATTAAAATAGTACTTATATTAAGGTATGATTAAAATTTGAAAATTACACAAGTTGTCACTTACATACATATATAGATACAAAAGCTGGTATCAAATTACAAAGGAGCAAAAACAAAATGCATTAACCTAAGAGACCAAACTTATAAAAACAAAGTAATAAAAGGTTAAATAAACAAGGAGGAACATCATAAATGTTTTGAAAAAAAATTTCAAAGATAATGAAACAACCGACAAAATTCAACTTTCAATGGAGATAAACTCTCTTGGCTCTCAAGTAAGCCTAAAAGTTGCATATCACCGTATACCACTTATAAGATTCATTAAGATTTTAGTGAATCTCCCACTTTTCCATTTGACTATTGATATCATGACATATATCTCCCTTGATTTGTGCCACAGTATCACTTCCTTCTTCAGATCAGAGGAACTATTTTTCTTTTGTTATAAGTTCATCAAGAACTCCTAAGAGGAATCCCAAGTATTTACATGAAACATAAGCATGTATAAACATGCATGCTTCTTTAGGCATGACACAAACCATCTCTATCGACTATCGTGCTTGAGATAGTCTTCTTTTGGTACCACTATTGCACGCCCTATGGTCGGGGTGCATGATGCTACTTTTGTGAAATCATGTTTATGCAGCAGAATTCCCATATTAGGCCATATGTCTTGACAAGTGTCATAATATGATGATATAAAGAAAAGTGTAGTTATATAATTTATACATGTGTCTTATGTATACTTTATATGCCACGCATGCAAGTGGTCATGTGTCATGAATAGCCACAAAGCTATTGCATGATAAATTTTGTAAAGTTGCTTTTGTATTTAAACAAAAGCGGATCAAGAAGGAAATGGAATGAAAAGATTAAAAAAAATAACCTCATTTTAACTCCATTATTCTTCTTTGATTGGGACCTATAAATTGGTATCAGAGCTTGAGTTAATGACGACAAACCGAGAGAGAATAGAAAGTTTTGACATTGGTCTGGGAGGACTACAAGATAGCTTCGCATGAATGGAATTAGGAATCAATGACAATCTATATCATCTTGAAGAAACCATCAACAAGATTTCGTATGTCTTGATACAAAAACAAGATTCTTCTTTAATAACTATAGGAGAACACCATAGGAATCATTTTTCCAATGGTAGAAACTACGAGCCACGCGAGGATCTCGAGACAATAATGAGGGAGGAAGACCACCATTTTTTTCTAAGTTATCCAAATTGGAGTTTCCTCGATTCTCAGGAAATGAACCTACTGAATGGCTTACTAGAGTGGAGCGATTCTTTGAGTATCAAAGCATAGCAAAGGTGCAAAAAGTTTCACTAGCTTCCTTCCATCTTGAAGGTGAAGCAAACCAATGGTGGAAGTGGCTACAATGTGCTTACAAAGAGGAAGGCAAAGAGGTAATATGGGATTTGTTCATCGAAGAGCTATGGGCATGTTTTGGACCTATTGACTGTGAAGACTCTGATGAAGCACTATCAAAGATCAAACAAGTTGGCTCCTTAATAGACTACCAAAAGAAGTTTGAAAGATTAAGCAACTGAGTATATGGTTGGAAACAAAAGGCTTTAGTAAGGACATTCATAAGAGGACATAAGATAGAAGTATCAGATTAAATTCACATGATTAAACCAAGAACATTAAAAGAAGCCATTAGCCTATTCAGAATGCAAGATGATTAGTTGGGTCGTCAAAGAAAATTTAGTAAAAAACATGTTCGAGCTTCAACTGAACTAGCTTTTATAACAACCTTTAAACCAATCACACCAATAAAAAAATTGACGTTGGATGAAATGCAGCAAAATATGGCTCATGGGCTTTGCTTCAATTGTGATCAAAAGTTTACACCAAGTCATAAATGTAGAAGTAGAAGAATGCGGTGATGTTTTAGAAAATGCTAAGCCTAAAATATCCCTGTATACTCTTAGGGGATGGTCTGCCAATCGAACTATGAGGGTAAAAGTAGTGATCAATAACCATGAACTAATTTTCCTTATCAATAGTGGTTTTACTCAACTTTTCATCAATGAAAGAGTAGCTAACATCCTTCCACTTCCAATGCAACCTACAAAACCTTTTAATGTAAAAATAACAAATGGTGGCTCATTGACATACATGGGAAGATTTGAAAATGTTCCTATCCTAATCCAAGGTATCTCATTTATCCTCACACTATATACCTTACCATTAAATGGCTTAGATGTAGTGTTAGGAGTCCAATGGTTGGAACGGTTAGGAACAGTTTCTTGCAACTGGAAACAATTAACCATAGAGTTCACATGGGAAAACCAAAGTTATAAGCTTTAGGGAATTGATAATAGGGCAATAGGAAGAGCTTTAATGAAATTTTTTTCTAAAGATATGAGACAAGGAGGTGTAGCCTTTGCTATATGCCTCCAATCTTTCTCAAACTCATCCTTGCAACAATCTCAACATGACATCCAACAATTATTGTATGACTTTAGAGACATATTCCAAGAACCTAAGAAATTACCTCACATCTGAAAGATAAGCCATCACATCAATCTAAAGGAAGGAACTGAGCTTGTTAATGTTAAACCTTACAGGTATGCTTATTTTCAAAAAGCTTAAATTTTTGGTTAAGAAAAAAGATGGTACATGGCGATTTTGTACCGGTTATAGGACTCTCAATAAAGTGACCATCAAGGACAGATTTCCCATTCCAATTGTTGATGATATGCTTGATGAACTTCATGGAGATTCCTACTTCATAAAGCTTGATTTGAAAGCTGGTTTTCATCAGGTACGAGTGCACCCTCCACATGTGCATAAAACTACATTTCGTACTCATAATGATCATTATGAATATTTGGTTATTCCATTTGGTTTTTCAATGCTCCCTCTACATTTCAAGCTCTTATGAACTCTATCTTTCACCCTTATCTTTGAAAGTTTGTCTTAGTTTTCTTCGATGACATATTGGTGTATAGTCCTGATTGGAAAACACATTAATCATGTTAAGACAGCATAAGTTCCTTCTCAAGTTAAGCAAATGTGTATTCGAGCACCAGGTTTTAGAGTATCTTGATCACATAATCACACCACAAGGTGTAAAAGTGGACCAAGGCAAGGTTAGAGCAATACTTGATTGGCTTAAACCCACTAACATTTCTAAATTAAGAGGATTTTTAGGCCTTATAGGATACTACAGGAAGTTTTTTCGTAACTATGGCATCATCGCTCAACCTCTGACCGATCTCCTCAAAAATGGGAGCTTTGGATGGACAAATGAAACCAATGATGCCTTCTAGAAACTCAAGCAAGAAATGACTACAAAACAAACTCTTGCCATGCCAAATTTCAAAGAGCCATTTATCATTGAAATAGATGCTTCTGGTGATGGCATAAGAGCAGTCCTTTCTCAATATGGTAAGCCTATTGCATTCATGAGTAAGTCATTAGGGCCATCTAAGAGAACATGGTCCACCTATGCTAAGGAAATGTTGGCCATTGTACATGCTATCCAAACTTGGCAACGATATCTGATAGGACACAAATTATATATTCAAACAAACCAAAAGAGTCTTAAATATTTGCTGGAATAGCGCATTACAACACCAGAACAATAAAAGTGGGTCCCTAAACTGCTAGGGTATGACTATGAAATCACTTATAAGCCCGACAAATAAAATAATGCAGCCAATGCTCTATCTCGGCTTACAAACAATCCTACTCTTAACACCATAGTCATTGCACAAGCTCAACTATGGGATACTATTAAATCTGAAGTAAAGACTGATTCTTACATGCAAAAAATTTACAAACAAGCCCTTGATTAACCAGGAGCTCCTTACGTATAGAAATATGACATGGTCTTCTACAAAAATAGAGTGGTTCTTGCTCCTAAATCACCTATCATTCATCAACTATTACAAGAGTTTCACAATTCTATCTTAAGAAGACACTCAAGGGTTCTCAGAACCTACAAGCAAATGGCTCAACAATTCTATTGGCCTTCATGTATAATACTATAAAGAATTATGTAGCCTCTTGTCAACTGTGCCAAAGAATCAAAACTGAGACTTTATCTCCTATAAGACTTCTTCAGCCACTACCTATTCCCTGTCAAATTTGGGATGATATAAAAATGGGTTTCATTGACAATCTTCCCTCCTCCCAAGGCAAAAATTTTATCTTAGTTGTCGTGGATCGACTTAATAAACCTTCTCATTTCATAGCATTGCCCCACCTATACACCACCAAGATGTTTGCTAAAAAATTTGTTGCAGAGGTGGTGAAACTCCACAGCATGCCACGATCAATTATTAGTGATCGTGACCCAATCTTTATCAACCATTTTTGGTAGGAATTCTTCAAAAAATTTGGAACTAAACTAAAAATGAGCTCAGTATATCATCTTCAAACAAATGGCCAATCAGAAGTTGTGAATAGATGTTTAGAACAACACCTTCATTGCTTCGTCCATCAACAACCTCATAAATGGTTTTTTTCTTCCATGGACTAAATTATGGTATAACACTACATATCATGCTTCCATCAAAACAACACCTTTTGATACCCTCTATGGATTTCTTCCTCCTATAATTCCACGCTATAATGAAGGTACTTGTCCTATTAATGAAGTAGATCAGCAATTGAATTCCAGGGATATATTTCTTAAATAGCTTAAAGAAAATTTGTCTTCTGCCAACAATAGAATGAAACAATAAGTAGACATAAGAAGAAGGGAAATTGAATTCAACATTAGTGATCTTGTCTTTCTCAAACTACACCCTTACCGTCAACATTCAATTTTTAAAAGACCCTATCAGAAACTTGCCAACCGCTATTATGGACCCTATGAAGTTAAGGAAAGAATTGGTCAGATAACTTACAAACTGAAATTACACTCAAATTCTTGAATACATCCATTTTTTCATGTATCCATGCTCAAGAAATGCATAGGATAAGGTCAAGTTTCAAGCTCATAATTACCACCAATTCTTAACGATATCGAGCTCATCATTGAACGAGAAGAAATTTTAGACTCACGATGGGTAAAAAGGGATCCAAATTTATAGAATAAATCCTCATTAAATGGAAAAATATTTCCTAAATAAAAAGCCTTTTGGGAAGACTATGAGAAGATCAAGGAAAGTTTCTTGAACCTTGAGGACAAGGTTCATGCAAAAGAGGAGGGTATGTTAGACATTCATCAAGAACTCTTAAGAGAAATCCCAAGTACATTCATCAAAAACTCCTAAGATAAATCATGAAACATAAGCATGCATAAACATGCATGATTCTTTTGGCACGGCATAAACCATCTCCATTGGCTGCTGCGCATGAGATAGTCTTTTTTTGGTACCACTGTTGTGCGCGCTATGGCTAGGGCGCAGGATGCTACTTTTGTGAAATCATGTTTATGCAATAGAAATCCCATATTAGGCCATATGTCTTGACAAGTGTCATAATATGATGTATATAAAGACAAGTGTAGTAATATAATGTATCCATGTGTCTTGTACATGCTCTCAATGCCATGCATGCAAGTGGCCGTGTGTCATGAACAGCCACAAAGTTGTTGCATGATAGATTTTGTAAAATTGTTTCTGTATTTAAATAGAATCAGATCAAGAAGGAAAAGGAATGAAAAGATAAATAAAATAACCTCCTTTTAACTCTATTATTTTTCTCTAATGGGACTTATCATCTTTCTCTGTCTCTATATCTCTCTATGCATTAGCTGATGTACCACAAACTCTACCTACCCTTTACTTGAGAAGAAATAAATCAAGTTGATTTGGTGGTATATATAGGGTCAATCAACATAAGAAAAGGAATGGTAAAAATTATAAACTATTGCTGAGACAATAGTGGGTTGTGTCAATTTTAGCTACTTAGCTGCAAGCTATTTTACTTGCTGTGAACTTTGCTATGGAACATGGGATGGATGGTGTTTTGTATGAAACTGACTCAAAGGGGCCGCTACAATTATAAATGAGGAGGGTTGTTACTTGGCGTTGGAGGGTGTATTGGGGGAGAAGGTTAGGAAGATGTTGGAGATGTGCAGATCATGAAGAGGTTAGGAACATGTTTGGAATGGGATGGTCATCTTGGAGTGTGAGATTTCTTGAGATCAGAGGCTTTAGGATGTAAGGAACAAGTTTCTTGATTAAATGAATGCAGAGGTTTTGTTTTATAAAAAAAACAGAAAGAAAGAAAGAAAAACAAAGATAAGTACCTTACACATTTCTCTCATTTGTACTTCTCACCATTTTCTCTCTAGCTTTGCCCTCTTAGGAATTAAAAAAAATGAATGCAGAGGTTTTGTCAAAAAAAAAAAAAAAAGAAGGAAGATAAGTATAAACTTACACATTTCTCTCATTTGAACTTCTCACCATTTTCTCTCTAGCTTTGCCCGCTTTGTAATTAAAAAAAAAAAAAGTAGACGTATTTTCAAATACAAGGTTCGAGTAAGTGGTTTACTTTTGCTCGAGCTTAAAGCTTCACATTTCAAGTCACTGAGTTTATAATACAGTTACTATGCTTTGATATAAAAAACGATATTTACACAATATTTTGTAGATAAAAATGCTCATTTTGAGAAAACAACAAAATAACTATGTTCGGGTGTGTTTGTAAAAAGAAATGGGGAAGAGTTTCAATACTCGGAACCAGATCCTTATGAACCTAGTCCTAGTCCTGGCCAATCCTAATCATAATCCTATTTTAGGGCGGTAATGAAAAGTGTGAGTAGGAAGCAAATTTAAATAAAATAATGATTAAGTAACGCAGGAATCACTTCTGCAGCCCCCTCGCAGCCAGCTACCCAGCACTGCCTTGGGTTCGTTAGCTTCAATTTACATGGGATTTTGGAATACAAAAGTAACCGTAGGAGCAAGTTCAGTTAGACCCATGCCCAATCTTCGCAAAACTTTCCCACATGATAGCATCGGTCTTTTAGATATTGCAGCTCTGATTGAGACTGTCCGAATCACTAGTAAGCTTTCGGACAGTTTCAGCTTGTTAAGATCTCAAATGAGGCTAATCGGGTTGCAAAACGTGTTGCTCGTCAAGCTTTAGCAAGAAACAGGGTTTACTCTGCCATGTATTCTCTATTTTCTAAAGCACATAAGCAATCAAAGAATGAATAATCTCAAGTAACATAATAAACAAATGCAATATTGGAACGAGTCCCAGAATACGAAACCACAAGGAACATTGTCTACTTATTGCTTGCAAAAACAGTTCAGCTCAAACAGCCAATTGGCATAAAGAGTAATGTAACACTTAAAACCAAAACTTAGCATCAGAATTAGCACACCAAGTGGACAACTACAATGTTACACTTTAAATATGCAGTATATATATAACCTGAAAAACTGATCAGAACAAATAAACCATTATCATAACATGACATGATCATTCCTAAACCAATTGTGAAAATCTGACTGGCTCATCCTTTTTATTTTTCCTCTTTAAATTAAAGCTTGGCAATCGTCTCCAAATTCTAAATTAAAGCTTGAATGCCAAAAAAGAGAAATTAACACAACAGGCAACCAGTTCAGAATTTACCCTTACCCAAACACATGCTTCTAGCTCTAAAGCAACCCCGACATATTACTAAATAAAAATCACTGAAACACAGGTTTGGCGTTCATCTTTGAGGCAGCTCCACTGTCCGAACATTTGCAGTTGCCATTCCTTCAACTCTGTCTTTCGTGATCTCCACAAAATGACCCACTATTTCATGGAATTGCTTGAGCCCTGACAGAGGAAGAATGATGGAGGACCTATCCAAACCAGCGACCTGATGTTTTGGTAGCCATAAGGAGAAAAATTAGAATTCATAGGCATCAGTAATACTATGAAAGAAAAAATAATGATCAATTACTCCTTCAGCCCTCCAAGGAAATTACTCTAGGACAAACCTCAGATATCCTTAGGAAATGACCCCTGTTATTGCTTCCAAGATCAAAAAAGAATCTCTTTTGATCAACTCTGATTACTTTTGAAACAGCCATGTCATTAAGTTCGTCCTGTGCTGGCAACTCAACAGATCTTTCCATATTCAATTCAGATGTTGCAATCTGATTACTGTGGCCAGATATAAAGCCTGCACCTACATCATCTGAAAGCCCAGCGATATGTTCTGATGGTTCAGATCGTTGCTGTTTTGAATTCCAGGAACAAGGTAAAAGTTTAATGAAAATGATACACTTCTCACAGAAGTAATACTTTCCGAAACAAAAGAACGGAGAGGTGGATGACGGAAAAGGATACCTGATTGGGCAGTATAAAAAGCCTTGATGCTTCATTGATCTCTGCTAAAATGTTTCTAAATGCTGCCCACCCTTCATCCCTTGAATTTCCTGCAGGAACAATTATAGTACTACGATTCCGACTAACAGAAGCTTCTGATACCTGCAGAATACCAAAAGAAATGGGAAAACAAAGCAATTAGAAGGAAATTATCTTGCAACAAAAAAAGGAAAGAAGAGAATATAGGCTCAGGCACAGCCTTTTTCTGTCCAGAATTCTAACAAATTATGCAAATATAAAAGATTGCAACTCTAAGACAGCTGAAATCAAATGACATATCAAATCTTGCTTCTCTTTAAGAAATAATATTTAGTTGATCAACAACCCAGCATTTGTATGGACCTATAAGAGTTCCCTTGCCTCTATAATCAAACTTTGGGTAAATAAAGCACTTAAGTAGAAAAGGAAGAAAAGCAAATAAAAGCATCATTCTTCTTCTTCTTCTTCTTCTTTTAATAACTATACTACTCACACACCCGTAGCTGGGACTCAAATACCAGACCTTCTATATGTCCAAGTAGGCTACATGCCGTAGAACCACAAGCTTGTTGGTAACAAATAAAAGCATTCTTAAAAACTAGGTATAGGTTAATATCCTATCCCTGTTTGGTATTTGAGGTCAACCGCTATGCATGCAATAGAAGCAGGAGGAAATATATTTTGAAGGAAAAAAAAATTTTAATTGTCAAAAGGATGGATATTTTATGGTTATATTACATGTTCACAAGTGCCTAATTATATGAGCCATCATTTATTTTTCCGTGTCATTGTAGGAAAAGGCAAGTTGTTAACTTCGTTACAATATTGTACTAGAAAACTTCAAGCACACCCCGTATTTAATCGTGAAGAGAATAATATGTAGGCTGGTAAAGAAGTGATCTCATAATATCTTTACATCTCGAGTATTGTTAAGAAGTAAATAAATTGTCAGGCCCATCTCCTATAGGCTTGAACTTTTAGAAAAATTAGTACCTAACACTTCTTAATGATATTAGAACTAAACGTCATGTATTCAAACCATAATAATCTCAATTGTTGAATTGCAAGTGTTTAGCCTACATGATCCATAGAGCTAATATTTGTAAGGGGAAGTCATAAATGTATAAAAGTATTACTAGCCCTTCTCCCTGTCAATGGACAGCTTAGCTGTCCATAACAGTTTTGTGGTAATTTGTTGTCCATATTCATTTAGTTGTACACAGCTGCTGTCCATAGTCTATTTAGCTGTAAATAATTGTCCATAACAGCTATCCATAGCTGTCCATAGACAGCAATCCATGGCTGTCCACAAACTGCCCATAAACAGCTGTTTATAGCTGTCCACAACTGTCCACAGCTGTTCATAGACAGTTTTGATGTATTTTGTAGGTTTGTTGTATTTTGTAAAGTCTATAAATAGAAAGAAATCATAAGACCAAATCATTTCGGTCATTTTCATACAACATTCTTGACTTATTTCTGACATGGTATCAAAGCTGGGCATAGTCTCTATGTGCTTGGACCTTAGGTTCTACCACAGTCTTACCGTAGTACTAATGTCCACATTTGTCTGCCGTGTGGAGGGGAATTGTTAAGTATCCTTATCCTACATCGATTAGGAACAAAGCAGTAAAATTATTTATAAGCTTGGGCAACACTTAACTTAATGAGATCTTATTAGGTTGAGTTAGACCTGAGTTTCTAACATGCTACTCACATGCTGTCAAGCATGATAGTTAGTGCCAAGCTATGCAGGAAGAAATTGTTGCTCTTGAGGCCAATCACACCTGGGACATTGAGTCTTGTCCTTCCACTATAGTTACTTTGGGTTACAAATGGGTTTACTCAGTCAAGGTTCACTCTAATGGAAGTTTGGATCGTTATAAAGCTCGACTTGTTGTCCTTGGGAACAAACAGGAATATGGTGTTAATTATGAGGAGACCTTTGCTCCTGTGGTTAAAATGACTACTGTTCGAACGATTCTAGCTCTTGTTGCTTCCAATGATTGGCCACTACATCAGATGGATGTTAAGAATGCTTTCCTTCATGGAAATTTTAAAGAATGTATTTATATGAAGCCACCTCCAGGGTTGTTTTCCTCTCCGACATCCAATATGTGTAAACTTCGTCGTTCTCTTTATGGTCTTAAACAAGCTCCACAGGCGTGGTTTGAAAAATTTCGAACCACTTTATTACAATTTTCTTTCATGTAGAGCAAGTATGACACTTCATTGTTTCTTCGAAAATCAAACATGGGCATTGTTGTCATTTTGGTTTATGTTGATGATATTGTTATCACTGGTTCTGATTCTACTTTACTTGTCCAGCTCAAGACCCATCTCTCACAATCTTTTCATATAAAGGATCTTGGGTCTCTTACATATTTTCTTGGTCTTGAGATGCATCGTAACCCCACTGGTATTTCCCTCAATCAACACAAATATGCTAGTGATTTGATGACTACAGCTGAACTACAGGAAGTTACCTCTGTTGATACTCCCATGGAATTAAATGTCAAGCTTCGTAAAGAGGAAGGTAACTTACTTGTTGATCCCAGCTTATATCAAAAATTGGTAGGTAGCCTTGTCTATCTCACCATCACTAGACCAAATATTTCTTTTGATGTACAACAAGTCAACCAATTTCTTCAGGCTCCTCGTCATCTTCATCTGGCTGTTGTTCGTCGGATCATACGCTATGTTCATGGCACTTCTGCCCGTGGCTTGTTCTTTCCTTCAGGCAATTCTCTTCGTCTTGTTGTTTATAACGATGCTGATTGGGCTGGCTGTGCTGATACACGTTGCTCCATCACTGGTTGGTGCATGTTCTTAGGTGATGCATTGATCTCCTGGAAGAGTAAGAAACAAGACAGAGCTTCTAAGTCATCTACAGAATCTGAGTATCGAGCAATGTCTCTTGCTTGTTCCAAAACTATTTGGCTTCGAGGTTTGCTAGTTGAGTTACTTCTCTGAGACCGATCCTACACCTTTACATGCCGATAATACAAGTGCTATTCAGATTACGGTCAATCCGGTCTATCATGAGCACACAAAGCATATTAAAGTCGACTGTCACTTTATCCGTGAAGCCTTTGAAGCTCGTGTTATCACTCTTCCATATATTTCTACTGAATTATAAATTGCTGATATCTTTACCAAGTCTCTCACTCGTCATCGACATTGCTTCCTAAGTCGCAAATTGATGCTTATTGATCAACACGCATCAATTTGAGGGGGGCTGTCAATGGACAACTTAGTTGTCCATAACAGTTTTGCTGTAATTTATTGTCCATATTCATTTAGTTGTACACAGCTGTTGTCCATAGTCTATTTAGCTATAAATAATTGTCCATAAACAACTGTCCATAGCTGTCCATAGACAGCAATCCATGGCTGTCCATAGACAGCTTTGATGTATTTTGTAGGTTTGTTGTATTTTGTAAAGTCTATAAATAGAAAAAAATCATAAGACCAAATCATTTTGGTCATTTTCATAAAACATTCTTGACTTATTTCTGACACTCCCACTAGCTTAAGCTTTTGGGAGAAATGATTTTCCAACAATTTCTACATGACATCAAAGCAACGAGGTCCTGAGAGAGAATCCCTTGACAATCGTTAAAAGGAGAGTTAAAGAGTATACACGATTGTTAAGTTCACCTTTCATAAACTTGAGCTTTTGGGAAAATTGATGCACTTCTACATGGTATCAAAGCAACAAAATCTTGGGATCGAATCCCTTAACAACCTCCAAAATCAATTAAAATTCCTAAGTTGATGGACCTTACAAAAGGACAAGAAAACTACTCTTGGGGAGAGTTAAGTGATGAGATTTTACAAAGACAAAGTAGCCCACACTTAAAGGAAAGTGTCAAAAAGAATAAATGAGTTGTTAGGCTCACCTCTCATAAGCTTGAACTTTGAGGAGAATTGGTGTCTTAACACTTTTTATGGAATTAGAGCTGAAGATCATATGTTCAAACCATAGTAACCCCTTGTTTGTACCGCTCAGGGGTAAGGCGTTGATGCTCAAGCTAGTTTCTGACTAGACAGGGCGACCCCTTCCTGATACGTGTTTCTTTTGCTCTCTCCAGCTCTCGAATCTAGGACCTAACCCTTAAGTAGACCTTGGGAAGCAAGTTGGTATCATCTGGGCTAATAGCCCAGATGGTACCAGCTTCTAAGAATCTATGGCTATAGGTGAGGTCACAGGTTCGAAACTGGGGAGGCGCTAAAGAAATGCGTACCAGGCTGAGGCCACCCTGTCTAGTCAAGAACTAGCTTAAGCATCAACACCCTACCCCTGGGCCCCATGTGGATATCCCGAGATGTCTTGTGCTCTCCGTTGAGCTAGGCGCGGTACAAACAACCCCTAATTGTTGAATTGCAAGTATTGGCCTGCATGGTGCATAAAGCCAACACTTGTGAGAGAAGTGATAAATGTATAGCAGTATTATTGGCCCTTCTCCCATTGACTTAAGCTTTTGGAAAAATTGGTTTTCCAACAATTTCTAACAAGTATAAATTTAGCTATTAAGTTTTCATAGTGAACTGACAAATTCAACAAAATTAAAATATAATAACATAATTTGTTGAGAAATTCAGCTTCTTACCATGCAATCCAGGTGGCATACACTTATTCTAGAACTAAACACCATAAAAGAAAGATAATTCAAGGCAAAATTATTGAGCTTTCAAACATCCAAGGAAATGAAGAATAAATATTCGGTTTTTAATCCCTACACCAAATATAGATGATACATACATTTTTAAAAGGACTTTTAGAACTTCTCAACATATGTGTTTTGATCATCACTTTCCATGGATCCCCTAAAGAATGCAAGTTGATGACCGTATTCAGCTATCCAACTTTCTTCTCAAAATTGACGAGAGTAAGAAAGGAATAGAGGAGCAGGTGCCGTGTTTCAAATACAAAATATTATAAAAATAAGCAAGGACATTGGTAAAAGTTAAATAAATCAAATCAGCTGTAAGTCCAAACTTCGTGAGAAAAAGAATAATCGTGGCTGCTGTAGCAATATCTCTGGACAAATGTCTCAGTAGTCTTAGCTTCCAGATTAATTATATGACAAAATTGAATAATTTACATACGTATTAGTGAGAAAAAAATCCCCACCAAAATTATGAAATTAGAGCACGTTTAAAAAGCACACAATTCAGGTCAAAACATTAAGAGCATGTATGTCTGTAAAAGAGCCTGAAAAAATAATGCTGAAACAAATCATACATTGTAATCAAAGAGGGAACGTCCCCTACTCCCCCAAAAAAAAAGGTTAATTGGATTGGCAGCCACCAGAACGATTAATTAACAGGAATAGCAGAATAAAAACAGAGAGGTAATAGTGCTACCTTCAAGAAACGACCCCTCCTATTCTCGCCAATGTCAAAGTAGAAAACCTAGATGAAGAAGAAAAGGAAACAAGCTTTAGTTAGATATAAATGGAATCTAAATTTTAAAAACTTATGAGAATGGTGTTGATGCCTTAGTATCGAGCTGCAATTCCTTGCTGAAGACTTCTTGATCATCAGAATCAACATAATAATTAAACAGATCAAGGAACCAGGAGATCCCAGAGAAGGGAACAATGATGGTGGACCTGGTTGTGGAAGTCTTCTCAGATATTTTGAGATAACGACCCCGGGGGTTCTCCTTGAGATCAAAGTAGAATAGCTTGTGCTCGACTTGCAGTGTCTTACACAACAGCTCTACATCATTACCTCCTCCTGCTGCCACCACTCCTCCTCCTGCACCAGCTGCTCCCACGCCCCCAGAGTTCCCCTCCATATCCCCAACAACTTCAAAGAGTTACTGTCACCTTGCTTGTTTTTGTATCTACGTATCTGTTAATGAAACAGAGAGATTACTCAATTTGGTTATATAATTAAATCAGAGCCTCTGTCATTCCCACAATTATCCCTACCTAACTCAATTGGTCTAAGATTAACTGAGGGATGATTGGATTAAGTAATATGAGCTGCATAAATGCACTGTCTTGTGCTTCAACATTTTGAAGGGGAACGTTTAAGGGTGGATGATAAGCAGTGAAGAATGAGGGCATTGGTATTTCATAGGGTAGGTGTTCTTTTCAGCAATGACAAAGTTGACAGGAAGTGTTAAAGGAATTGGATGTATATTGCATCAATGCAGTGTGAAGTGCAGTTCAGTGCAGAAACTACATTTGACTGAGCCTTTTCCATGATTTGTGTTCATGCTTTAAAGTAAAACCAAGGAAAAACGGACTTGTTCTAACAAAAAACCTATATCAGAAGTCCTAACTAAGTTGCCTAATTAATACACAACTGAATAAATAAAAGATTATCACTGCGAGTAAAATGTTGAACTAATGCCTATAAACAAGAGACAAAATAGAGCTGAATGAAGAAACAAAATCTAGTAAATCTTAATGAAACCATAATTTGCTGAATAAACGACAATAAATGTAACAAATAAAATCTAAAGCAGAATGGACCCAAATATGAAAAGAAAATTCCCCAAAAAAAAGAAGTCCACACTTCACAGGCGCCATAATCTTGCTTTTGATTCTCTTCCCAAATAAAGTTCCATTTATCCCCTTAAGAAAGCCCACAGAATAAAGACTCAAAAATCCAAAATTGTTTACGATAATCATTTATTCAAAAAAATTTAAGCTTTATTGGTCAGAAAAGGAAATTATAAAAACAACAACAACAACACTTAGCAACTAGACGACGCATTAGCTCAGAATTTCAAAAACACCTTAAGAACCCCAATTCATCAAAAGAAGATCCACAAATCATAAAATACAAAAACAAAACACAATTGAAGAATAAACAAAGAGAACTTAAAGAGAGATCGCGCTGGAATCTGACAAAGTTCAATTATCTAATCCAGGATAGAAAGAGACAAAAATTTGAAGCAAAATTAGGAAAACAAAATAAAAACAGAGTAGCGAGGACAAACCGATGCGGTATCGTCGGCGACGTATCGCCGCCGGTGAAGAGTAGTAGATAGCAGGTGGGTTTTATTTTTTCAGTTAACTGATGGCAGCTGGGGTTCAGAGGCTGAAATCTGAACGCGTATAAAGCTTGCGGCTACTTTCGCATTTTTATTTTTCAGATGAAATTAAATATGTCCTACTTTTATGGAGCCACGGTCCCCTGTTGGAAGTAGTAGACTCAAACGATGCAGTTTCCTTGGAACTTGTGCATGCTTCTAAACAAACCTATAAAAATTAAATAAATAAATAACATTTTTAAAATTTATAACAATAATAATACTAAATTTTAATTAAATAAATTTAATCATAAATTCTATTTAAAAAGATATCATTTAAAATAAAATAATATATTAAATTTTTTTAATAATAAAAATATATAAAATAAATACAAAAAATTATATTTTTATAATTAAAAGATGATACTAATGATTCTAATTTTAATTAGAACAAAATTTAATAAAATTGTTTTTAATATTTTATTAAATCAGGTGTAAAACACATATTTATAATTAAAAAATATAAATTTAAATCACACATAAAATAATTTTAAATATAAAATATATTTATACTTTAAATTAATATTATATCTTACTCATTATATTATATTTTAAATTTTCGTAAACAATATAAAGTTAAAAACCTTGGACATTTATAAAATTAAGAAGTTTTCTTTCCTCGCAAAACATATTACACTTGTATTGTTCTCTAATTACCACAAACACTTGCATTTAATTTTTTTTATTTTTATTTATTTATTTATAAATTTTATGTGTTTTTTAAAAATTAGATAATAAAAATTAAAATTAAAAGTATAACAATTCATACTAAACACATGTTTTTAACTAATTTCAATAAAACTCTACAAGTATATTTATAAAAAATTAATATAATATTTAATAAAAATTTTGAGATAGTAAAAACCTTGATTTGACCTCTAATATTTTTTTAGATTACTTATTATAAATAAGCTTCAATAAAAAAATAATTATAATTAAAATTATCAATATTTTAACTATTAATAATTTATTATTTAATTAATAAAACTAAGACTTAAGATAATTAACCGTAGAAAAATAATTATTTATATTGTTTAAGATATATAATCTAGATAATTTGTCAAAATTTGTCCTAAATTTACTCTAATAGTACGGTATGTATCTTGAAGATCGTACTATATGACTAATTTGTTTCCTTAGTTGATTCTAATTCGTATCAAAATCATAATTATATAAAGTTCCATAAAAAATTTGGGAGAGTTTTTTCTAAATTGGAATTAATCATTCTGTAGTAAAATAACAATAATTCTCATTTAATATATTTTCACAAACTAACAAATATCATAATCTTTTAAATAATCATAAAATAACTCATGTCCATCAATATGGTTATACATCATCGTGATACGTGTTACACGTTAAATCATAAGTCATTTTAGCCTTGGTTACTAGTCTATTACACATTATCCAAAATTTACTTAAGGTTAAATAGATCGAACCTTCTAGACTATAAAATATAGATTGATCCTATACTCTCAAAATTGTTGTTATATTATATTTTCTCAAAGATGATACCTAAGAGATGAAAATATAAAATGTGATCTTAAAAGCTTAGTGAATAGATGAGTTTCATAAATATCTATAATTACAAGCTTGAAAATTGTAAATGAAATGTTTATGACTTATTATGAAATAACATACAGATAAAAATGATTTATATCTAACATTTAGAATATAACAATGTATTATCTTATAAGTTACCATAATCTCAAGAAAAACTCTATTTCTCCTTTCCGTAACTCTATTTTTTTGTGGTGTACTAAGTGATATGAAATGTGAGACTATCCCATGTTCTATAGCAAGTGATCCTTGAACTCTATGTCAAGGTATTCCCTACCATGATTTGAACATAACATCTCTAATGACATACCTAGTTGTTTTTCAATTTCAATACAAAAATTCTAAAAAAATTTAAAAGTTTTGTACTTCCACTACATTAGGTAGTGTTAGGACAATCACCAATTCTACCATCAAATTGACACACATAAAATTCACTCAAGAATTCTTTGTCAAGCAGCACAGAATATTGAAAGAAACATGCATATTAAATCTTAGAAAGACACAAGAATTGTTATGTGGTTCTTTCTCAATGTGATGCTTACACCTACGGAACTAATGCAGTTCCAATCTATTAGCAACAATGAGTAATCCTTACACTAATTGTAGCCTTTCACAATCAGATCTTTATCACTTTTGATCCAAGAAATATGAACACTGAACTCTTAAGAATTTCACAACCTATAAAACTCATTTTCTCAACCTACATTCGTTTACAATCAAGTGATGAATACAAGTTATATCCTTATATTTATAGCTAAGTTGATACCTTCTAGTGTAATATATTACATACGATAATAAACTCTCAAAGTGACATGTCACGCATTGTGCATTGCCCTTGCCTCTAGTGTATGTTGTGCGCATACGCACGAGACTTTCTTCATGCAATCTATCGAGAATTTGCTACAATATGTCCACACCTTTGTGACACGAATCTCCACCTTGATAACAAGTAATTCATTTGCTAGTTGAATTGAATCCAGCATTATTTGTTCCACCCATTATCTCTAACCTTCACCAACCTTTAGCAAGTTTATATAGTGCTTAAGTTTGCTTGTTGTAACTACCTTGGTTAGCATAGCTGATGAATTTTCTTCTCTCAATACCATAGTCACTTTAACAAGTCCATTGCTAATATTATCCCTAAAGAAATGCAACCTTATATTGATATTTTTTTGTCTTCTCATGAAACACTGGATTCCTAGATAAGTCGATCGAAATCTTATTATCACACCTCACTTCAATAACTTCCTGGAACCTCTAATTTACTTATGAACATTTTATCCATAGAACTTCTTTAATTTCCTAAGTACATGCAATGTATTCTACCTCAGTAGTAGAGATAGCCACAATTGGCTACAAGTTGCTCTTCCAACTCACGATATTTCCAAATAAGGTGAAAACATAACCAGTAAGTGACCTTTTTTGATAAAGGTCTTCTATAAAGTTTGCATCTATGAATCCTTCTATCTTTACCACTTCAGTTGAGTTTCTTCTGTAAATCAAATCCATCTTTGACCTCCCTTTTAGGTACCACAAAATCCACTTCTCTTCTGCTTGTAGAAGCCATAATAAGGTGGTTTTTGACAATGATGATGATTAAGTAAAGTCATGCATAGCATGCTAAATAGAGATAGAGTAATAAGGACTGTAAGATGTACATGTGCAATATATGTGGTAAATTACTTACACAGGTTGGTTTTGTGACAAGCTTGTTGTTGGCTACGTGTGCAGCATATACAACATATATAGTCTTGTGTATGTGTGCAACATATTTCGTATATGAAATTTCAAACATTAAAATCATCCAAAAGAGATATGCAGTGAGCATTAACACCCATACTGGCACAAGTTGACTAGGTTTGTTATAACAGTAATAGGTGAAGCTTAGTTGTAATAGAATTTGTTATGTTTATTGCTTAGATGATTGCTAATCTAACAGTTTGGTGCACACCTTTCACATTAATTCACAACACAAAAATAATATAAAACAATAACATATATTCTATAAAAGTAAAGAGAAAAGTGAAGAAAGGAAACAATTCTTAATAAAGCCTTTTAGATGGTATCAGAGCATCTATCATAGGCACAAAAAAACATTCAAGGATCAATTAAAGTAAAAACATTCAAGAATAGTGAAAGTAACAATGGAGATTAAATGCATAATGGCATGCTTGTTTTTCATAGCTTTTAAATCTTTAATGAATGTAGAGGAAGAAACTACAATAACAACATACCACAGTTTCAAATCTGTGGTAAGTTGGGTCATTTTTCTAACAAGTGTTGGCACCATTTTGATGCACAAATGACACAAATTCAAACCAACCAAAACACATTTCCACCCAATCTATTTGCCCCACCAATTCATCCATACTACAATATCAATGCCTCTCGAACAAAATTTCCCTATCAATTCTTCTCGGTCAATCAACCAACCTTTACTTCATACATAACAATAAACCAACCAATGCAAATGCTCCTCTCAATAGTCAAAATTTCCTTCAAGCTCAAGTGGTTGTTTTCAACCCTTTTACACAAACTTTATTGAATGATGCAACATCAATGAATTAAAACCAAACACAGATGGTAGCTCTATGTAATTAATCATTGAACGCTAGTTCAACACTTGAATTGATGAAACAACCATTGTACCATATTCACACAGGACAACCAACAGCTTCTATGGTCACTCAACCTACTACAACTCTACTTGCTAATCATAACTCTGTATACGATCCAAGTTGGTTCATTGATAATAGTGCTACTTATCATATCACAGTAGATCCACTTAACTTGACTGTCAAAAATGAATTTATAGGAAATGAGAAACTATAAGTAGGAAATAGGGCTAGCCTACAAATTGTTAACATTGGTATGTCTTCCATCTCTTCTACTTATAATCTCGATAAGAAATTCTTTCTACCCAATATGTTACATGTACTATCCATCACAAAAAATCTTCTTAACAAAGCCCAATTTACAAAAGACAATAATGTTTTCATGGAAATTCATGCTGATTATATGTGAAGTACAAGAACACAGGACAGAGGCTCATGCAAGGGGTACATAAGAATGGATTGTATGATTTTGATATGGCCATTTATAAATAATTACCATTCAATTGACATCTTGCAATCTGTTCATAATTCCACATCAGTACTACACAAGGTAATAAATGTCAATCTACAATCAACAAGAATGACTCATTCAAAGACTCTAACATAACTCTATGGCACAATAGACTAGGTAATCCATATATTAATGTCATTAAAGTTGTAATGAATAAGTGTAATGCTAGGTATGAATTGAGTTTGAACCATAATCAGTCCATATGTGATGCTTGTGAACTAGGCGAAACACACAAATTGCCATCTGTTTTTGTAATATATAAAGCTAAAGCTCTTTTGGATGTCATTCACTCTAGTGTTTAGGGAACCTTACCTATGATATCTAGTCTTAGTTACAGGTGGTATGTACATTTTACAAATGATTTTTCATGTTTCAATTGGATCTATTTTTTAAAAGAAAAATATGATTGTAAGAAAGCATTTTTGCTACTCAAAGCAAATGTTGAGTTACTTACTAATAGATGTATTAAAGTCCTTTAATCTAATGGAGGTGAAGAATGTGATAGTCTTAATACTATACTTAGCTTGGCTAGTATAGCTAGACAAATATCTTTCCCTTACACACCTAACTAGAATGGATTAGTAGAAAGAAAACATCGTCAGATTGTTGAAATGGGGTTATATATGATGGCCCAAGCCTTTATTCCATAAAAGTACTGGGATAAAGCATTCTATGTAGCAACCTTATTATCAAATAGATTACCAAGTTCAGTGTTCGATCAAAAAAGTCTTTTGGAGATTCTCTTTTCAATTCTTCTTGACTATAAATTTTTGAAGAAATTTGGTTTCAAGTGCTTTCCTTTGACAAAACCATTTAATCAACACAAGTTTGCCTTCAAATCTATAGCAAGCACATTCATCGAGTATAATATGAAAATTTATAATATACAGACCTTATTAACCTAAATGGGTGAATAGGTTGTTTTTAAATTTTATCAATATATAATTTAATAACCTAAACAAAGTAACGAGAATACAATCACATGTAAAAATGAACTGCAAAAATGAAAGAATAATACATGATATTTTTAGGTGAAAACAACTTAGGCCATAACCATGACCTAACAGAAAAACCATCGATCACCCAACTTTTCATTATGAAAATCAAATGTTCAAGTACAAACTCGATCTTATACTACCCTCCTACGATATTGCCCCAATATATCTTACTTTTGAGTCCCTACTTTATTTTCACAATTTTCAATATTAGTGTGAGTGGTATTCAGACCAATGTTTCAATAAGCTCTCCACCAATCAAATATATTCATTGAATAACTATAATCATGGTTAGCACAAAAACACACAAGTGTTTGTGTGTATTCTAGAACAAATTTAATAATAAATAATTTTAACTAGATGTTTTAAAGCATATATCAATTAAATCAAATTAACTAGCAAATCATAGAACAAACAGATTAAACACAAGTTCAATAAAAATAGATTCTTTGAAATTTAATCATGATCACTTATACAATTATATTATTTAAATATGCAAAATCTTAATTGAGAATAAGCTATATGAAGATAAAAATATATTATTGAAAGATAAAAAAATTAAAATTAATTTATATTACAATATCCTTGACGTCTTTTCTTAAATATCAACTTGACAATATGTATATTACCTTACATGCTGCCAATGCTGTGTATTTGTATCCTTGATGATTTAACGCTCCACTAACTAAACAAACTTATATTATTAATGTATGACCCAGCCTAGCCGAATAGAAGAAGGAAAAATCATACCCATTATTTTCTCTTTTCTACTGTGTTTGTTATTCGGCTGCACACCTTCTTTTTTTACAGCATATATATATATATAACATAATAGTATTAAAGTTAAATTATTTTAGGCTTGATTATCCAAAGTCCAAGAAAAGCTTTAATAATATAAAAAGTTATTTTTAGGATATATTCTAAAAACATTAAAACACATTTAAAAAAAATTAATTAGTAATTTCGTAAATTGATTTGAGTTTAAATAAATATTTTAACAATAAAAATAACTTCAAGTGTTATGAATATGTGCTCATGAATGAATATGTGTAATCTTATGTGTAATAGTTATAAAAGATATACCTGAAGTATGACTATCTAAAATTCTGATGTTTCTTCGACTTTGTTTGATAGACTTGATAACGAGCTTAAAAAAAAGTTTACATGCAAATATTTTGTCCATAAAAATAGCTAATACTCATATTCTTTACAAACTCCCCTTTTGAAATTTTTGTGTGACAAAACCTCTCATTCACGACATGACACTCATATGAGTAATGTAAAAATAAACTAATGTCTTAGACTCTATAGTGAAACTATCCTATGATCTGGTGAATCCATCTTCACTGCAACTTGACAAGCTTGTAAGTAATTGAAATGGCGTAGACAAAGCATACAAAAATTTGGCTTGAAAGTCTCATTATACATTAGTTCAGTTTACATTGAAACAATCAAAGTGTAAAGAATAATCATGTAGTGCATGCATTCACACCAATCAAGCTTAACATAAGACAAAATAATGCAAATGCATAACAAAGTAAAACATAAAAGTGAAACACACTCTCCCACTTTTGGACATACGAGAAAGACAAAGCATTGAACAAAGCAATGAAATAAGCTCACCCTAAAGGTAAAAGAGCAATGCAAAAATAGATTAATGCAAAAGTACAATGTGGTTTAAACTACCCCTAAGTTCTATAACTCCCTAACTTAAAAAACCAATTAAATAGTTAATAAATAAGAAAAAGATATAAATAAATAAAAATATGATTGTTCTTTGATTTTTTTTATAAAAAACCACATAAAGTATTAAATTCATTTAATCACAAGCAAGCACACAACTCAACTGAGAACTCATTTTTTTTACATTTAAATTTTAATTATTTATTATATAAATAAGCAAGTAGAGTAAAAGAGGTACACAAGCACACATGCACATATAATGACATACATAAATTTACTTAGAAGTAATATATATATTTAAACTCCACAAATATCAATTAGTCATTTATGAGTAATCAAGAAAGACTCAAAAGAAGAAAATATCACCTATCATGTAAACTTTTAATTGAATCTTCCAATCTTATAAAATAAAATATATCTACCAAAAGAGGACTTAAACATTTTATCATTTATTTCATAAATGAGGCATATGATTATTTTTATTTTTTTTTCTTTAATCTCTATTGGCTCTTTCTTTTTGTGCATATCAAGTTCAATTTTTATAAGTAGTCACTTTTTGCACAATCTTTCCTTCTGATTTTTTTTCTTTTACGAGCCATAAACCTTGCACGATGACTATCACACTAGTTGTGAGGTAGCTTTTGCATTCACTATAGTGGCTTCACATATCATAATAGGTAACCCTTTCAATACTAGGTGTCTCCCTATGATAAAATTTTAGAAAGTAAGAAATAAAACTCAACACAATTTTATAGTCAAGATTAGTTGAAGTCCTAAAGTCTTTCAAGAGAATTCATAAACTTCAAGTATAGCATATATGTGTGTGAGTGTGCAAATAAGTTTATATCAACATCAATCATCACATGCATAAGAATATGTATATGTGATGTTGATGAATGCTCAAAAAGCACTAAAATTACCATGATTTTATGCACATTAATTGATTAAAAATATATATATTTATATGTTTTATCATATATTTATATAAATTTGTCTTTTTCGGAATCACGGGTGTTTTTATTATTTTTCAGGTATTTTCACTTAAAAACGTAACTTAAAGACTCAAAGAAGAATACTGGAAGCAATACATCACAAATATATTAATAAATAAATGGGGAAAGGTCAACAAATATGGAAAAATTGGACAAAATGGGTCAAAAATGTCAAAAAGGAGAACATCGTGCCGCCGCGCCGCCCAGCCGTGGAGTCCGCGGCGCCCGGCCAGAGACGCGCGCGGCTCCAGGCCACGCGCAGCACGCCCCACGTCCGCGCGCATCAGCGCACGCCCAGTCCCAGTTCCGCGCGTGCCCCTGGTGCTGTCAGCGCGCGCCGCTGCCCATCTGCCCCCCATTTCGCGCGCGCCACCTACCCGCTGACGTCATTTTCACCTACTACGCGTTTCCATCATTTTTTAACATTTTTTCACTCACTTTTTCTCTCCATCCTCACCTATAAATACCCCTCTTCTCTTCACTTCTAAACACACCTCAAAACACATTCTCTTCTCTCTTTCTTTCTCTCTTTTCTTAGATTTTTTAGTTTTTTTAGTTTTTCTTAGTTTTTAGCTTTTCTTAGTTAATTTCTCTTAGTTTTAGAGTTCTTTCCTTTTTGGGAAGAACTAGTTATGTTTTTGTAATTTATTAGCTTTTTGATTCAATAAATGGGAGTGCAAATTCCGCTTGGAGGTTTTCCAACAACGGGAATAGCATCGAAGTTCTGTAAGGATTTTATTTTCTTTATAGTTATTTTTTATGCTTTATTCTTACATGTTATATTTAATTTATCTGTGATTAAATTTAACTCTGCTGGCTCTTTATAAACATGATGTAATAATAACGTTGTTATGCTTGCGAAATATTAAATAGGTAAAAATCTCTAAAATGAATTGATTTTATTTTTATTCAAGATTTTATATTAAGAATGTTAGAGAGAAATATATTATTTTTCATTACAAACTTAAATCTGAAAATTAGATTTTAAGGTTTAGTTATCGGTCGATTTAGAGTAGTGCTCTTTTATTTGTTGGTACAATCGCCTTAGGTAGTTAGAGTGAAGCTCTATTTCAAAAGTTTTTATAAGAATTATTATCTGAAAATGTATTGACAACATGTTTTGGAAGTGGTTTTAAAACTTGAAAGTTAGTACTCGGATAACTAAATTCTTAGGTTTAATTTGGACACCTTGAATAAAGTTTAAACTATCTAACCCCACCAAAGGTGGCATTTAAATGGTTCATTTTCAATCTCTTAGAAAAAGGAATTAATTTAATTAACCAAATTAGTTATCAACCCCACCCATAGGTGTTAATTGATTTGTTTAGTTAACAAAGAATATCTAACCCCACCAAAGGTGATATTCATAAAAAAAAAGAGAATCAATAAAGAATATCTAACCCCACCAAAGGTGATATTCATAAAAAAAAAAAGAGAATCAATAAATATCAATTCATATATTTAATAACCTAATTAATATGAGCAAGCATAATTAACTTAATTATTATATCTATAAATACTCCACTGTTTTAACAGATAAAATTTGCATAAATGTTTATTGAATCTATGTTTGTTTTTATGTAAGTAGATTAAAAACACAAAACCCCAAAATATCGTGACAGGATGTTTAGGATTTAATTTCGTTTTTAAAAGTTTGAATAATAAATTAAAAACCACATACATTCCTTCCTTAGATCGACCTTGGGAGTATACTTATCATTTTCTACGAAATAATTCGTGCACTTGCGAGAGTTTTATAAATAGATAAAACCAAAGTAACGGGCAGGATCGGCGATGTCGGTTCTGCCCCGATCAAGTTTTTGGCACCGTTGTCGGGGATGGTATCAAGTTTTTGGCGCCGTTAACGGGGAAGGAATAGCGTTTTTAAATTATTTATCAAAATTTTAAAAACTTTGTGTTGTAAATAATTGTGATTTTTTTTATTTTGATTAAAAAAAACAAAAATAAATTAAATTTTTTTTCGTTGTTTGTGAATAGTAAAATAAAAACAAAAATTTAATAAAAATTAAAATAATTTTTTTTTCTCTCATAAAAAACAAAAAAATAATAAATATATAATAATAAAATTGTTGTTCGTAAATAGTAAAAACAATAAATAAATAAAAATTAAAATAATTTCAAAAAAAAAATTTCAAATTTCAAATTTCATAATAATAAAAAAAACTAGGAAAATTAAAAAAAAATAAAAAAATAAAAAATAAAATAAAACTTACCGTTCAAAAATAGTAAAAAAAAAAGTAAAAATAAATAAAAAAATTAAAATTAAAAAATTAAAAAATTAAAAAATTAAATTAAAAAATTAAAAAAATTAAAAAAATTAAAAAATTAAAAAAATTAAAAAAATTAAAAAAATAAAAAAATAAAAAAAACTTAAATAAATTTTAAATAAAAAATAAAATAAAATAAAAAAATTATAAAAAATAAAAATAAATAAATAAAAATAAAAAATAAATAAAAAAACTTAATTTTTAATTTTCATTTAATTTTAAGTTTTTTTAATCTTAATTTTATTTTTTTAAAATAAAAAAATTCAATTTTTATTTTTTTACCTTTTTAATTTAATTTTATTTTATTTTCCCTTTTTTTAATTTTATTCTATTTTATTTTTATTTTATTTTATTTTACTATTTTTTTACTATGTTTTTTTTCTCTTAATTTTCATTAAACTTAATTAACTTAAGTTTTTACTTACTTAATTAACTTAGCTTTTTAGTTAACTTAGATTTTCATCAACTTAATTAACTTAAATTTTTATTAACCTTATTAACTTAACTTTTTAATTAACTTACATTTTCGTTAACTTAATTAACTTAGATTTTTACTTAACTTAACTTAATTAACTTAGAGTTTCATTAACTTAATTAACTTAAATTTTTACTTAACTTAACTTAATTAACTTAATTTTAATAGCATGAAAAGTAAAGATCTAAGGGAGTTAAATACAGGAGACTAGTTCTTGGAAGCCTTTGTGCCACTAGTCTTTCCTGGGAACGTTGTTCTGTCTAGGAGGATGGTTTTTAAGGAGCCTTTGCACCACCATTCTTTCCTGGGAGCACTCTTGGTTAATACTGATTATGTTATTTTAACTTAGATATTATACTTAAAAAAACCAAAAAAAAAAAAACCAAAAAAAAAAAACAAAAGAAAAAAAAATCTGAAACTATCTCCAAAATTTTAAAAGTTTTAATTACAATCTAAGGAGTTAGTTGTTTTGATTGATCTAGGTACAATTGTGTTTTGATGCCTTTAATTATTTGATTTGTACCTAGATGTGGATGATCTGAAACTCACAAGCATGTCCCTAGTTTTAAGTACAGAAAAATTTAAAAATCCATAAGACATGATTGAAAAAGTATAGGTAGACAATCTTGTCTTACTTGTAGGTTTGATTGACTCAATGATGAGGGGACATTGAGTTTACTTAAAAGGCAATCCCCAAGTTACGTCTTGCTAAGACGTTAAACTAAGCGCTGGATGGGAGGCAACCCATCATTTTAGGTAATTTTTTGTTATTTGTTTTATATACTTAATTTTATTGTTTATTTTAGTTTAATTATATGTGAATAATTTTTAAATTGTAAAAACTAAAAATATTTGTTGAGTTGTTAGAAGTTCACAGCAATCTGTCTGTATACACTTTAATGATGAATATGATGAATGCACCTGCATTTCTCCATTACTACTTACACATTCTCAAGAAATAGGTAATCTTTCTTCTCTTTTCTCTTTATCTTTAATTTACAGTTGTTACATTGAGTACAATGTAAGTTCTAGGTTGGGAGTGGTGAAAAGTTACCATGCTTAATTAGAAAAGAAAAAAAAGATTTAACAATTTAAAAATTTTAAAAAAAATTTAAAAAAAAAATTATTAATTTTTTTTTTATGTTCACATCTTCATTTTTTGTGTTTGGTTTTATTTTCTTTGTGTGATTTAGTAATTTTTGGAATTAAAAAAAAAATTTCTCACAAAAATTTATCATTTCTTTAAATCAAATTTAAGTAAATAGTTAAGTCTTTTGTACTGTTAGATTAATTTTTGAAAACATATAATGAAATATTATGTAATTATTTTTGATAATTAGTTAATTTTTGTCATAACTAGTATTTCTTGATAAGATGTAGAAATTATATTAAACCCAAAATCAGTTTTTATGAATTTGTTTTAGTGGAGACTACCTTTGTGAGATATAATTTGAGCCTAATTTCCTTTATTCAGAGTGAAATATATATTTTTTCTACTCCAAACACATTTCTTATTTCTTCAAATTCTTAGATGATCTCTATAGGCATTAATATTGAATATATGAATTTTTTCTCATCTTAATAGAGTGTCGTATATTTTTTATTATTATTTTTGCTTAGATTAAATGATTTGAGTATAAATTGATAGTATATGCTTTTATCTCATTCATGCATGACTGTTAAAAAAAAGAGAGACATATCTAGGGTTACCTAAACCAAGATCAAACAGAAAAGCCACAAAATTAACCACTCACCAAAATCCTTAAAAAAAAATGTACAATCTGTATATGGGTTGACTCTCTAAAAAAATGATATATATTGAAAAGTATCTTCAGAAAAAAGTAGAGAGATAAAGAATATATAGTATAATCTACATACTATGACCCGCATTACCCAAGATCCTAAGAAAAAAATGTGTACAATCTTAGATTTTTTAGTTTTTCTTAGTTTTTAGCTTTTTTTAGTTAATTTCTCTTAGTTTTAGAGTTCTTCCCTTTTTGGGAAGAACTAGTTATGTTTTTGTAAGTTATTAGCTTTTCGATTCAATAAATGGGAGTGCAAATTCCGCTTGGAGGTTTTCCAACAACGGGAATAGCATCGAAGTTCTGTAAGAATTTTATTTTCTTTACAGTTATTTTTTATGCTTTATTCTTACATGTTATATTTAATTTGTCTGTGATTAAATTTAACTGTGTTGGCTATTTGTAAACATGATATAATAATAACGTTGTTATGCTTGCGAAATATTAAATAGGTAAAAATCTCTAAAATGAATTGATTTTATTTTTATTCAAGATTTTATATTAAGAATGTTAGAGAGAAATATATTATTTTTCATTACAAACTTAAATCTGAAAATTAGATTTTAAGGTTTAGTTATCCGGTCTAATTTAGAGTAGTGCTCTTTTATTTGTTGGTACAATCGCCCGGTAGTTAGAATGAAGCTCTATTTCAAAAGTTTTTATAAGAATTATTATCTGAAAATGTATTGACAACATGTTTTCAATAGTGGTTTTAAAACTTGAAAGTTAGTACTCGGATAATTAAATTCTTAGGTTTAATTTGGACACCTTGAATAAAGTTTAAACTGTCTAACCCCACCAAAGGTGGCATTTAAATGGTTCATTTTCAATCTCTTAGAAAAAGGAATTAATTTAATTAACCAAATTAGTTATCAACCCCACCCATAGGTGTTAATTGATTTGTTTAGTTAACAAAGAATATCTAACCCCACCAAAGGTGGTATTCATAAAAAAAAGAGAGAATCAATAAATATCAATTCATATCTTTAATAACCTAATTAATATGAGCAAGCATAATTAACTTAATTATTATATCCATAAATACTCAACCATTATAAATGATAAAATTTGCATAAATGTTTATTGAATCTATGTTTATTTTTATGTAAGTAGATTAAAAACACAAAACCCCAAAATATCGTGACAAGATGTTTAGGATATAATTTCGTTTTTAAAAGTTTGAATAATAAATTAAAAACCACATACATTCCTTCCTTAGATCGACCTTGGGAGTATACTTATCATTTTTTACGAAATGATTCGTGCACTTGCGAGAGTTTTATAAATAGATAAAACCAAAGTAACGGGCAGGATCGGCGATGTCGGTTCTGCCCCAATCAGAGACTAGTTCCTGGAAGCCTTTGTGCCACTAGTCTTTCCTGGGAACGTTGCTCTGTCTAGGAGGATGGTTTTTAAGGAGCCTTTGCCCCACCATTATTTCCTGGGAGCACTCTTGGTTAATACTGATTATGTTATTTTAACTTAAAAAAATTAAAAAATTAAAAAAAAAATTCTGAAACTATCTCCAAAATTTTAAAGTTTTAATTACAATCTCAAGAGTTAGTTTCTTTGTTTGATCTAGGTACAATTTTGTTTTGATGCCTTAATTATTTGATTTGCACCTAGATGTGGGTTATCTAAAACCCTCAAGCATGCCCCTAGTTTTTAGTACAGAAAAAAATTTAAAAATCAATAGGGCATGTTTGAAATAGTATAGGTAGACAATCTTGTCTTACTTGTAGGTTTGATTGACTCATTGATGAGGGGACATTGAGTTTACTTAAAATGAAATCCCCAAGTTACGTCTTGCTAAGACGTTAAAATAAGCACTGGATGAGAGGCAACCCATCATTTTAGGTATTTTTCTTTTATTTATTTAATTTCTATTATTTATTTCAGTTTAATTACATGTGAATAATTTTAAAATTGTTAAAACTAAAAATATTTGTTGAGATGTTAGAAGTTCACAACGATCTATCTGTGTGAACTTTATTGATGAATATGATGGATACACTTGCATTTCTCCATTACTACTTACACATTCTCAGGAAATAGGTAATATTTCTTCTCTTTTCTCTTTATCTTTAATTTGCAGTTGTTACATTGAGGACAATGTAAGTTCTAGGTTGGGGGTGGTGAAAAGTTACCATGCTTAATTAAAAACAAAAAAAGATTTAACAATTTAAAAAAAAAATTTAAAAATTTATGTTCATATTTTCATTTTTATTGTGTTTGGTTTTATATTTTTTTTTGTGTGATTTAGTAATTTTGGAATTAAAAAAAAAAGTTCTCACAAAAATTTATCATTTCTTTAAATCAAATTTAAGTAAATAGTTAAGTTTTTTGTACTGTTAGATTAATTTTTGAAAACATATCATGAAATATTATATAATTATTTTTGATAATTAGTTAATTTTTGTCATAACTAGTATTTCTTGATAAGATGTAGAAATTATATTAAACCCAAAATCGGTGTTTATGAATTTGTTTTAGTGGAGACTACCTTTGTGAGATATAATTTGAGCCTAATTTGCCTTATTCAGAGTGAAATATTTATTTTTTCTACTCCAAACACATTTCTTATTTCTTCAATTTTTTAGATGATCTCTATAGGCATTAGCATTGAATGTATGAATTTTTTCTCATCTTAATAGAGTGTCGTATATTTTTTTTATTATTTTTGTTTAGATTAAATGATTTGAGTAGAAATTGATAGTACATGTTTTTATCTCATTCGTGCATGACTGTTAAAAAAAAAGAGAGAGACATATCTCGGGTTACCTAAACCAAGATCAAACAGAAAAGCCACAAAATTAACCACTCACCAAAGTCCTAAAAAAAATGTACAATTTGTACATGGGTTGACTCTCTAAAAAAATGATATATATTGAAAAGTATCTTCAGAAAAATATAGAGAGATAAAGAATATATAGTATAATCTACATACTATGACCCATATTACCCAAAATTCAAAAAAAAAAATGTACAATCTGTACATGGGTTGACTCTCTAAACAAATGATATATATTGAAAAATACCTTCAGAAAAATATAGAGAGAAAGAATATATAGTATAATCTACATACTATGACCCACATTGCCTACAAAGTTGTGAGTAAAGGCTAATTACAAAAGAAAGATAGGAAGTAATTCCCTAAAAAGTCATTGCACTTTCTTCATTTGTAAAAGGCATATATCTTGAAATTTTTTCTTAATGAGTTTGATTTATGCATGAAAATAATTTTTATATATGATATCTTTATAATTTATACATTTGATTCCTTCCATGAGATCAACGTCAAAATAACACTTTGAGCCTTTCTTCTTTATACATATGCGAAAATATTAGTTCATTTCTATACATCAACCTTTCGCATATAAATTAGTATGAGTGTTTGAACCCATAGGATTCAGTGTTTTGAGAGTATTGACTTGTGAGGAATAGAGTCAAAGCGAATTCGGATTCATGACACTAAAATTGGGTGAAATTAAATTGATACATTTTTGATATGAAATATGAAAATGATTTTCAACTAATTATTATAATAAATCATGATTGTTTAAGAAGATTAAAATAACTTATGCTTGAGATTTTAATTATGATCTTAAAGGAGATTAAAAAGTATGAGACATTTTTGTGTTATGTTGTTTTCTTTTATTCTTAAAAGTTAATTTTTGATTTTGTTGTAATTTTAGTTTTTAAGTTGATTGTTGTTATTATTTCTTTTAATTGTTTTTTACATTTAGTTTAATGTTTGTGGGTATCATTACTGAAAACCCTCACGAGACTCAAACTCATCCATTAGGGCAACCTAGGGGTTTAAAGGCTTGTTGCATAGGCTAAATGCAACCGTGTCAATCTACGGAAGTGATTTAGGATAGTTTAATTTTTAGTTTTTATCGCTTCTCTTGCTAAGGGACTAGCAAGAAGCTGGTTGGGGGTTGTGATGAGTGTTCAAAAAGCACTAAAATTACCAAATATATATATTTATATGTTTTATCATATATTTATATAAATTTGTCTTTTTCGGAATCACGGGTGTTTTTATTGTTTTTCAGGTATTTTCACTTAAAAACGTAACTTAAAGACTCAAAGAGGAATACTGGAAGCAATACATCACAAATATATTAATAAATAAATGGGGAAAGGTCAACAAATATGGAAAAATTGGACAAAATGGGTCAAAAATGTCAAAAAGGAGAAAATCGCGCCGCCCAGCCACGCTAGCCCCGCGCGCGCCAGCGCCCAAACCCGCGCGCGCTAGCACCCAGTCCCAGTTCCGCGCACCCCTGCGCGCCCCTGGTGCTGTCAGCGCGCGCCGCTGCCCATCTGCGAGCCATTTCGCGCGCGCCACCTACCCGTTGACGTCAACTGACGTCATTTTCACCTACTACGCGTTTCCATCATTTTTTAACATTTTTTCACTCACTTTTTCTCTCCATCCTCACCTATAAATACCCCCTTCTCTTCACTTCTAAACACACCTCAAAACACATTCTCTTCTCTCTTTCTTTCTCTCTTTTCTTAGATTTTTTAGTTTTTTTAGTTTTTCTTAGTTTTTAGCTTTTCTTAGTTAATTTCTCTTAGTTTTAGAGTTCTTTCCTTTTTGGGAAGAACTAGTTATGTTTTTGTAATTTATTAGCTTTTTGATTCAATAAATGGGAGTGCAAATTCCGCTTGGAGGTTTTCCAAAGAACGGAATAGCATCGAAGTTACGTAAGGATTTTATTTTCTTCTGAGTTATTTTTTATGCTTTATTCTTACATGTTATATTTAATTTATACGTGATTAAATTTAACTCTATTTGTTGTTTATAAACATGATGTAATAATAACGTTGTTATGCTTATGAAATATTAAATAGGTAAAAATCTCTAAAATGAATTGATTTTATTTTTATTCAAGATTTTATATTAATAATGTTAGATAGAAATATATTATTTTTCATTACAAACTTAAATGCTGAAAATTAGATTTTAAGGTTTAGTTATCGGTCGATTTAGAGTAGTGCTCTTTTATTTGTTGGTACAATCGCCCGGTAGTTAGAGTGAAGCTCTATTTCAAAAGTTTTTATAAGAATTATTATCTGAAAATGTATTGACAACATGTTTTCAGTAGTGGTTTTAAAACTTGAAAGTTAGTACTCGGATAACTAAATTCTTAGGTTTAATTTGGACACCTTGAATAAATTTTAAACTGTCTAACCCCACCAAAGGTGGCATTTAAATGGTTCATTTTCAATCTCTTAGAAAAGGAATTAATTTAATTAACCAAATTAGTTATCAACCCCACCCATAGGTGTTAATTAATTTGTTTAGTTAACAAAGAATATCTAACCCCACCAAAGGTGATATTCATATAAAAAAGAGAGAATCAATAAATATCAATTCATATCTTTAATAACCTAAATAATATGAGTAAGCATAATTAACTTAATTATTATATCCATAAATACTCCACTGTTTTAACAGATAAAATTTGCATAAATGTTTATTGAATTTATGTTTATTTTTATGTAATTAGATAAAAAACACAAAACCCAAAATATCGTGACAGGATGTTTAGGATTTAATTTCGTTTTTAAAAGTTTGAATAATAAATTAAAAACCACATACATTCTTTCCTTAGATCGACCTTGGGAGTATACTTATCATTTTCTACGAAATGATTCGTGCACTTGCGAGAGTTTTATAAATAAATAAAACCAAATGAACGGGCAGGATCGGCGATGTCGGTTCTGCCTCGATCAAGTTTTTGGCACCGTTGCCGGGGATGGTATCAAGTTTTTGGCGCCGTTGCCGGGGATGGTATCAGATGCTTATTTTCGCAAGTGTACGGATCGTTCAAGCGATAAAGTGTACAAAAGTACGTATATCTAACCCACAAGGAATGGTGTTACTAAGTACCGAAATTGACTAATCCTAATTTTATTTGAAAACTGAATTGTTGAAATTGTGTAAGAAGAAAATTAACTTAAAACTAAATGCAAATAATAAAATTGAATGTTGTTCCCAAATGATTAAAAACGCTAAGGCATTTGATTTCGCTAAATCAATTCAATCCGATTTCAAGTCATGTTATATGAGAATCAAAGCTAAAAGTGATGGTTGAAAAACCCAAATTTACCTAATACTCTATCTCGAGTTATATTAGAATTACTTATCTATGAAAACCAATTATATTTTTATGAAGATTTAATCACAAACAAGCACATTATGATTTATGGAATTTCTTGAATAACCAGATACATCATGCATTAGTTCTCACACTCACATTCAACATACGGTATTTATCACAAGAAGCATTCATTACACATCTCCTCTCGGTCTCAATATAATGCAACAAATCATCTAAATCTTGGCCAGAAATTTAAAAGCATTAAGCATGGAAATAAATACTCAACTTGAAAACAATGAACTGATATAACAATAACAAAAGAAATCAAATTTTCTTGATTCAACTACATCATAGCCTTAGCAAAAACGAGTTAGTTCATAACGGAAATAAGAACAAACATTAGCTCAATTGAATCCATGAATAACAAATCTGAATAAAATGCAGAATATGAAGGCTAAGGAGAAAAGATGAAAAACTCTTGAAGTTGAAGACTTGGTAGTAACAATGGTGATGATCCTTCAAGCTTCTCCAAACTTTCTCTCCAAAAATGATTCAGATCTGCTCTCCATGCCGTGTTGCCTCTTTCTCCATCATAATGTATATATAGATCTAGGGTTTTGGGGGCAATTTTGGAAGAAAAAACATAAAAAATGTGTTTTCGGATGAAACTCCCCGGCGGTGACATTATTCTCGCCGTAGCGAGATTTCTGGAAAAGTTATGATTTTGGTTCCGTTGATTCTCGCCGGCAGCGAGATGCACTTGGCCGGCGACGAGATGTACTTGGCCGACGGTAAGATTGCTTTGGCCGGCGGCGGGATTACTTTGCCAAAGCCCGTGCTTCCTGCATGATTTTCATCGTATTCTCTGTAAGGTTTTCGTCGGCGGCGAGAATATTCTCGCCGGTGGCGAAATTCCAAATTTTGAAATTTTATTTTCTTTTTATTTGCAGTCAATCCCGATTATTGAAATTTGTCCCAAACTTCTCCAAAATTATGATTTTACCTGAAATTGCACTTTAAACACGAAATACTCGTGAAATGACATTTGTGGATTAAATAATCAAATAAACGCAATTTTCACACAAATATCAACATTTAAATCATAACAAAAATGCAATAATTTGACTCTTATCAATATGCATAAGTCAAAATTATTGAATAATTTATACAATAAATATCAAAATGAGTTAAGTCACTAAAAATATGGTTATATATGTACGTGTTAAATAAGTACAATACCTTGTTGGTCAAATAAGGGTTCTACGTCTTTTTTTTAAGTAAAATTTGGAATTCAATTTAAGGGAGAAATTCCCAAGGCACTTCTAAGTTACTCAAATCTTCGAGGATCCATAGCTTTATGAATATGTTAGCTAATTGTCTCTCAATATGTACAAACTCAAGTATCATTACTTTCTCTTTAACTAATTCTCGAATAAAGTAATGCCAAATGTCAATGTTCCTAATTCTAGAATGTGTAACTGGGTTCTTAGAAAGACATATAGCACTAGAGTTATCACAATATAAGTGCATCATACCTTGTGATTGACCATAGTCCTTGAGCATGTTTTTCATCTAAAGCATTTGTGTGTAAGAGCTTCTTGCAACAATGTATTCCACCTTAACTATAAAGAGTGAGGTAGAGTTCTAATTTTTACTATGCCAAGATACTAAGTTGTTCCCAATTAGAAGAAACCACTTGATGTGTTCTTCCTATCATCCTATTTTCCTACCCAGTTGGCATCTATATAATCACTTACTTCATAAGTAGTGTCAATAGTAAAATATAGACCATAATTACTTATTTTTGAAATATACCTAATGATTCTCTTTATATTTTCTAAGTGTGATCCATTAGGGTCAACTTGATAACATGCACACATACCAACTCTAAAACATATGTGAGGCCTATGTTGCGTGTTTTTCAACACACGAACTCGTGCAAGCATACACGGTCACAAGTAATAAAGATTTGTAAGTAAAGTATCGATCCCACGAGGATTTGTTACCATATTTTGTCGAGTACTAAAATTGTATCTCTCTGATTTTATCCAAAACAATCGTTGATTAATAAAAACATAACATAAGAAAATAAAAGAAATCTAGGATTGCAATTTTTCACCAAACTAATCCACTCAAATCATATTATTTCCTTTTGATTTATATTTTTTAGTACATTTAATTTGTCAACCGAAAACTTCTTTTTTATTATTCATACATCTCTTTCGAGCTCCGTATAAACACACCTCGTTAAATTAATTTACTATATCTCTATGAAAATTAAATTTATCGAGATTCCTTACGTTCTAAGTTTTCAAATGGCCACACATACAATTAGGGTATATCTCTATCCTTCATCATACATGTCATTCTATTTACGAGCAATACACACACAAATGCCTTTCTCAAGTTTATTCATGTGCCACGGATCGTTTTGATAAGATTCGTAAATAATCAAAAAGCATTAAGAACAAAATAGAACGAACAAATCGAACGTCTTATAAATCTATCAAAAATAATTAAAATTAACGCTTCATAAATTTAGATTAAATGCAACCCTAGAAAAATTAAATTACTTCATAAAATTAAAATAAAAATTACAACAACTACAGAAAAATTAGATGAAGCAGAAATAAAATTAAAACATCAATTAAAACAATTATTTGGCACACGCAAAACACAACAAAAGCCAAAAATGGCTTCTGCGTGTTTTGCCGTCCAACACACAAACACAATAAAAATTACAAACTGAAAAAACTAAAACACTCTAAAAACTTTCGAAAATTAAAACTAAATCTCTACTCCAAAAACTACTCCAACCAAACTTTTTTACAACTAAAAACTATCTCCTATTTATAGCAAAAAAAATACATTAATAAAATATTAAATTAAAATCTACGCGGGGGACAAAATGGTGTGGCGAAAATAATAAATTAAACGCGTGGGGGACAAAAATTGTATCGAAAATGGGATCGAAAAAGTGGGTGGAACGCTGCGCGTTTCTGTTTTAATTTTCTTCCACGCTGCCACGTGTCGCGTTCTGATTCGCGGACACAATTAGTGGGACACGTGGCAGCGTCTCATTCGTTGAGGGGAAACGGGCGCACGATGAATGGTCGCACGGGAGCCAACGGCTACAACACGGGCTTGATCCAGCGCGGTCGCGCTCATTGTAACACGCCACGTGTCGGAGTATGATTTGCTGAAATATTAAGTGCAACACCTGGCAGACTCTCGTTCGCGTAAAAACCGGGCTCACGTGGATCAACCGCACTGGAAAAGAGGCGCGAAAGTGGGAGACAGGTCTGCGCGGCGTCAGACGGTGGGTCCCACGCTGCACGCCGGCCTGCGCGGCAGGTGGGCCCCACTCGGGCGCCGAGCCGCGTGAAGGAATCTTCCCTGCATCCATTCGCTTTGGTCGGGTTTGATCTACACGCGCCAATCCTAGCCGTTTATGATTTGATCGGACGGTCCACGTTTCACGCGTGGATGATGACGCGTGTATTCTTTTCTCCTGCACGAATATTAAACTTTATTTAATTATATTTTGACCCACAAATTAAATTCAAATTACATTTTAAACTTTCTTTAATTATAGTTTACCCCTTTTCTAATATTAAATTAAATTTTTCAACTTTTAATAATTACGATTAAGCCCAAATTTAAATTTAATTTATATTTTCAACTTTTATAAATTGTAATTAAGAACTCTAATATTTGAAATTACATTTGTGGACAAAAATTTGAAATTAAGAACATTTTCGATACAATTTATTTATTTTTCTTATAATATATAAAAAACAGTAAATACTAATTTATTAATCGAAAATTAACTAAAAACATCAAGAACATAGCAATTATAATTAATAAAATAGGTAAAAATAACTATATAAAATACAGTTATCAGCCTACTTGTAGTAAGGTAAAGTAAACTACCTATCATTACTCCTATAAAGGATTTGATCAAAACTTTTGTAATTTTTGTTCTAGTACCTAAATGAGTCCTTATTGGCCTGCTAGTTTCAAGGCCAAAACTTTAACAAGGTTGTAGGCATACTTAGTTTGAGAAATAAGTATATTATCATGAGATTTTTTTATTTGCAAACCACGAAAGAAAATCACTTCACCCATCATGGACATTTCAAATTCATTTGTCATGACATGCACAAAATCATCCACTAATGTACTAGATGTGGATCCAAAAACTATGTCATCCACATAAATTTGAGCAATGAAGATTTCATCACTACTCCTTTTAATGAATAGAGTCTTATAAACTCTTTCTCGAATAAATCCTTTGTTCAAGATATAGTTCATTAATCTCTCATACCATGCTTGATGAGCTTATTTCAAATCATAAAGAGCTTTATTGAGTTTGTAAATATGATTTGGAAATTTTAGATCAACAAATCCTTTTGGTTGTTCCATGTATTCCTCCTCATTCAAAAATATATTTAAAAAGGCATACTTAACATCCATTTGATATAATTTGAATTTCATGTGATAGAATGGCAAGTAAAATCCTAATTAACTCTAACCTAGATACATGTGCAAATGCTTCATCAAAGTCAACTCATTCTACTTATGTGTAGCCTTGAGCTACTAACCTAGCCATATTTATAATAATAATGTCATGCTCATCAGATTTATTTTTGAACAACCATTTAGTTCCAATAAAATTTTCATTTTTAGTCTTAGGTAATAATATCCATACATGATTTCTTTCAAATTGAGCTAACTCATCCTACATGGTGTTTATCCAAAATTCATCTCTAAGGACTTCATTCATATTTTTTGGTTCAACCTGAGAAATATAACATGAATGGGTTACCTCACTTATTTTTCTTCTTCTTGTTACCATGCTTGCATTAGGGTCTCCAATTATATTCTTAATAGGATGATTTTTTGAAGTACATGTTGCATTTATCACTAATGAGGTTGATGCTTCGTCTTTCTTTTATTTTCTTTCCTTAAGCTCCTCTTATTTTTTTTCTAATTGTGTAACTGATTGTTGTTAATGGAGGTGCTATGAAATTTATTTCATTATCAACTTTTTCACTTGTAATCTACTTGCATGTATCATCTACAACGACATTTGTGGATTCCATAACAACATTAGTTCTACAATTAAAGGCTTTATAGGCTTTATTGTTTAGGGATTAACCAAAAAAATATACCTTCATCATTTCTTGAATCAAACTTACCCAATTATTCTCCATCCCTAAGTTTGTAGAATTTACATCTAAAAACATGCATGAATTTTTTATTTGGTTTCTTACCTCTCCATATCTCATAGGGAGTTTGGTTTGTACCTGGGCAAAGATATACATAATTTATAATTTAGCATGTCGTGCTTATAGCTTTATCCCAAAACCTTTTGGAGACTCCTTTGTCATGCAACATTATTCTAGCCATCTTCTAGATTATCTTGTTTTTCTTTCAACTACTCCATTTTGTGGAGGTGTGATAGGAGTAGAGAATTTATGAAAGATACCATGTTCTTTGTAGAAGTCAACATACTTGGTATTTTCAAACTCTTTTCCATGGTCTATTCTCAGTCTACACTTTTGTACAATATGAGATGAAAAATTCAAAAGCATCTAACTTGTCTTTAAGAAAGTATAATGATGAGTGCTTAAAAAGCACTAAAATTACCATGATTTAATATACTTTAATTGATTAAATAGATTTATATTTTTATGATTTTATCATATTTTTATATAAATTTGTCTTTTCGGAATCATAGGCATTTTTATTGTTTTTTAGGTATTTTTATTCAAAAATAACTTAAAGACACGAAGAAAAATACCGGAGGTAATACATCATAAATATATTGAGAAAAGAAATAAGGAAAAGTCAAAGAGATGGAAAAAAATTTGGACAAAACAGTCAAAAATGTCAAAATGGTCAAAATCTCGTGCATAGTAGCCCATCTATGTCGAGTCCCGCACTTACTAGGGTGCGCAGCTACCCATTCCTATCGAGTCTCGTGCGCACTAGCCCATCCGCACTGAGTGCTATGCCCATCAATCCATCCGTGTCGAATCCCGCACGCAACATCCCTCTTATGCCGTGCTGCGTGCGCACCAACACTTTTCCCACTATGTCCCGCGAGTGCCAACTACCCGTCTATTGAGATTTTCGTGCCCCATACACCTGCCAACCTATCCAAACATGCCTAAATTCAAATTTTGAAATATTTTTCCTCTTTTTTGGCCTTTTCTTCACCTCTAAAAGGATTCTCTTCCCCATTGTAAAACACAATTTTCTAATCACTTTCTCTCTCTAGTTTTCTCTCTCTAAACTTTTTTCATTTTTTTAGTTTTTAGTTTTTAAGTTCTTCGCTTTTTATGAAGAACTAGCTATGTTTTTATTAAAAAAAATTTGATTCAATAAGCAGATATGCAAATCCATTTGGAGATTTTCCAACAACATAATTAGTATTAAATTGTTGTAAGGATTCTATTAAGGTATAATATTAATGGATTCTTTACAGTTATATTTTTATGTTTTATTCTTATATGTTATATTTAATTTGTCTGTGATTAAATTTAACATAGTTGGCTATTTGTAAATATGATATAATAATAACGTTGTTATGCTTACGAAATATTAAATAGGTAAAACATCTATATAAAATAAATTGATTTTTTTTATTCAAGATTTTATATTAAAGATGTTAGAGAAAAATATATTATTTTTCATTACAAACTTAAATCTGAAAATTAGATTATAAGGTTTAATTATCCGGTCCGATTTAGAGTAGTGCTCTTTTATTTGTTGGTATAATCATCTGATAGTTAGAGTGAAGCTCTATTTCAAAAGTTTTTATAAGAACTAATATTTGAAAATGTATTGACAATATATTTTCAGTAATGGTTTTAAAACATGAAAGTTAGTACTCATATAATTAAATTCTTAGGTTTAATTTATACATCTTGAATAAAGTTAAAAATGTCTAACCCCACCAAAGGTGGCATTTAAATTGTTCATTTTAAATATTTTAGAAAAAAAAATTAATTTAATTAATAAAATTAGTTATCGACTCCACCTATAGGTATTAGTTGATTTGTTTAATTAACAAAGAATATCTAACCCCACCAAAGGTAGTATTCATATAAAAAAAAGAGAATCAATAAATATCAATTTATATCTTTAATAACCTAAATAATATGAGCAAACATAATTAACTTAATTATTATAGCCTTAAATATTTGACTGTTATAAATGATAAATATTTTCATTATTGTTTATTGAATCCATATCTATGTTTATTTATATTATTTCATTAAATTAGAACACAAAAACCAAAATATCATGACAAAATGTTTAGGATTTAATTTTGTTTTTAAAACTTTGAATAATAAATTAAAAATCATATATATTGTTTCCTTAGATCGACCTTGGGAGTTTAAAAATCAAATATATTTCTTCCTTAGATCGACCTTGGGAGTATACTTATAATTTTTTATAAGAGGATTTTTGCAAGATCGGTATTTGTAATGTCAGTCTTATGACTCATTATATACCTAAGTGTAGCAAGAAAAGTCATCTACAACAGCTACGATATATTTCTTACCTCCAATACTTTCGGTTCTCATAGGACCCATGAGGTGAATATGTATCAATTCCTTTGTATTGATACTCTTAATCTTCTAATGAGCAATCCAAGTTTGTTTACCTAATTGACATGGTCCACGTATAGATGTTTCAATTTTTAGGAGAATAGGTAGACCACCCACAATCTCAATTTTACTTAATCTAAGCAGATCTTTAAAATTCATATAACCTAGCTTTTCATGCCATAAGGTAGTTGAATCATTGTTAACTAGGTTACATGTTATTATGGGTGATGTTTCAATACAATAACAATTGTCCTATGATCTAATTCCTTTAATCATACATTCACCCCTTTGATCTGTTACAATATAGTGATTGTTTATAAATTGCACATTGAAATCATTGTCACATATTTGACTTATGCTAATCAAGTTTTCCTCGAATCCTTTCACATATAAAACTTCATCAAGTTTGGGAATACCCTTTATTTGAACGGAGCCTTTCCAAAAAAATTTAGATGTTTTACCATCACCAAAGGTAACTTCCCCTTCATTGTATTCTTCAAAGGTTTTAAATAAAGAACAGTTCCCAGTCATGTGTCTAGAGTATCCACTGTCAAAATACCATGCGATGTTTTTATTTAACTTTAAACGCCATGTGGGTCACAAAGTAGTGAAACTCAGACTTTTTAACCCATCATCTTTTAATTTTGGAAGTTTAAGCTACTAGTTTCTTAGGTTCCTCTTTTTATATAATTCTTGTAGTAAAAAAATTACGTTTGAAAATTTTTTGAGGTGTCTTAAAAACATTTGTATTCTTGATGCAATCAGAGTTATATAGAAATATACACTTAAGTCTAACTTGTCCTTTCCTACCATAATGATGACAGATATTATTAATGTATGACACCAGCCTAACCGAATAGAAGAAGGAAAAATCACACCCATTATTTTCTCTTTTCTACTGTGTTTGCTATTCCGCTACAGCCCTCTCTCTTTTCGACAACACATCCCTTCAACCCTTAATATATATATATATATCAATTCGACTTAATTAACCAAAACCCAATAAAAACATTAATAATATAAATAGTTATTTTTAGGTTATATACTAAAAATAATAAAACATATGTAAAAGTTAATTGGTAATTTCATAAATTGACTTGAGTTTAAATAAATATTTTAAAAATAAAATTAATTTAATGTGTTGTGAACATATGCTCACGAATCCCCCATAGTAATTTTATGTGTGATAGTTATAAAATATATACCTAAAATATGACTATTTGAAATTCTAATGTTTACATGCAAATATTTTGTCCATAAAAATAACCAATACTCATTATCATTACTCTTTGCCATAAAGGGTACAAATGTCTTACCAATAAAGATAAACTCTTAATCTCGAGACATGTAATTTTTGAAGAAAACATCTTTCCTTTCTCTAATAAACCTATGACTTAGCCAGCAAGCTCAAACCCAAAATTGTGTCTTCTTTCTATCACTAAATCAATCCTTTCTCAACCTATGTCTAGCATGTTACCTATGGATTCCAATCTATCTCTTGATAATGTAGAAAATGATTCCACCAGTTCACTTCCTTTATGCTCTAATCAATCTCATGATATTATACACATTTCATCTCTATCTTTACAACCTGCCTTACTAGATGTTCCTTGCTTACATTCCAGCAATATTGATCCCCCACAACAATCTTCATCACCCATTAATACCATTAATACTCATTCCATGCTCAATCAATCTAAGACTATTTCATTTCTATCGAGAAAACCACCCAATACTCATAGCATGGTAACCAGATACAAAGTTATTTCAATTAAACCCAGAATCTTTCTTGCCTCACACAATATCAAACAGTCAAGCAAGCCTTGACACATGAGGGTTGGTTCAAGTCCATAAAGGATGAATATAATGCTCTTATGAGAAACAATTTATAGGAATTGGTTCCTTGTCCTGCTAATAGAAAGGTAATTAATAAAAGTGGCATTTTAGAATTAAAGAACGAGCTAATGGCTCCTTGGAGAAATTAAAATCAAGGCTAGTGGCCAAAGATTACCTATAAGTAGCTGGTTGTGACTTTGTAAAAACATTCAGCCTTGTGGTAAAACATGCCATTGTTAGATTTATTCTATCAATTGCTTTGAGCAATCATTAGGTAAGTAGACAATTAGACATCAATAATGCATCTCTTAATGGCAATCTTCAAGAGGAAGTATATATGAGACAACCTATTGGCTTTGTTGACAAAGATCATTCTACCTATGTATGCCATCTAAAAAAGTTCTTGTATTATTTAAAACATGTCCCACGTGTATGGTTTGACACATTGTCAAGAACTCTTACTCAGTTTGGCTATACAAGGGCTAAATATGATGACTCCCTATTTTTCATGGTGTGTGATGCATATTCCATCTATGTCATTATGTATGTTGATGACATGATCATAACTAGGTCTAATCCAACCAAAGTTAATGATTTCATTCGGCTCTTAATTGATAAATTTGCCTTGAAAGGCATGGGAAACTTACATTACTTTATGAGAATTGAGGTTTCCAAACTTGCAAATGGCTCCTTACTTCTTAAACAAACTAAATACATCAAGTCGATACTTGTAAAAGGCTCAATTGCTTCATGCCAAACCTATTGTTACTCCCATGATATCGAGTTCAACTTTAAAGGATAAGGATAGTGACAATTTTAGGAACTTGACTTTATATAGAAGTACTATAGATGCTCTTTGGTATGTAATAATAACATGGTCTAATATTATCTTCTATGTCAACAAAGTATATCAGTATATAATCCTACCTAAAGATCCATACTAGATAGTAGTAAAGAGAATCCTTTGTTACCTAAATGGAACTATAGACCACATGTTATAATTCAATCCTTCAACAACACTCCATATTAATGGTTTTGTTGACTTAGACTGGAATCATGTCTATATACAAGGCACTCTACGTTTGGAATTTGCATCTTTCTTGGAGCCAATCCAATTATATGGTCTATTAAGAAATAAGCCACTATCTTAAGATCCAATGCCCAAGTTAAATATTGATGCCTTGCTAGTGTAGCTACTTGGGTTATCTAGTTGCAAGCTCTTCTTCATGAAATTCTATACTAGCTTTTTCTCTTCCTATTATCGGGTGTAATAGTACCAGTGCAATTGCTTTAACTACTAAACCATTCTCCATTCCAAGGCCAACCACATAGAACTAGACTATCACTTCATTCGAGACAAAACACTTCAAAAGTAGCTAAGTGTACAATATGGGCATCTTATGACCAAATAGAAAACATTTTAATTAACCTCTCTCTCCATATCCATTCAGTTTTTTAAAGGTAAACTCAGTGTTATTAAAGTATTACTGAGTTTGAGGGGGTGTAGAAGACATAACTGAGATGGTTCTTGATAATGATGATGATGAAGTAGAGTCATGCATAGCATGCTAAATAAAGAGAGTGTAACAAGGACTATGAGATATACATATGTAGTATAGTACTAAACTACTTACAAAGGTTGGTTGTGTGACATGCTTGTTATTAGCTATGTATGCAGCATAGAAGTATACATAGTCATATGTATGTGTATAACATATGCAGAATATGCAACGTCAAACATTAAAATCACCCAACAGAGATATGCAGTGAGCATTAACACCCATGTTGGCTCAAGATGATAGGGTTTGTTATAACGGTAATGAGTGAAGCTTAGTTTTTATTTATTAGTGCTTAAAAAGCACTAAAATTACTATTATTTTATATATTTTAATTTATTAAATAGATTTATATTTGTATGATTTTGTCATATTTTTATATAAATTTGTCTTTTAGGAATCATGGGTATTTTTATTTTTTTATAGGTATTTTCATTCAAAAATAACTTAAGGTCTTGAAGAAAAATAATAGAGATAATATATCATAACGATAAAAAATGTCAAGTCCTGCGCGTGCCAATACACTTCCACATTAAGTCCCGTGCACACTAACTCATACCCATGTCGAGTCCTGCCCGCGCAACCAGCACATGCCCGCATCGAGTCCCACGCTCGTTAATGCCCATCTACCACTAATCTTGCCCCTAACGCGTGACAGCCTGTTCAAATGTATCCCAAATCAAGTTTTGAGATATTTTTCCACCTTTTTTGGTCTTTTTTCTCATCTATAGAAGGATCCTCTCCCCCATTGTAAAATTCATCCCTCAAATCCCAAAAATCACAAACTTTTCTCTTTCTCTCTCTAGATAGCTTTCTTTTTTTAGTTTTAAAGTTCTTCTCTTTTTGAGAAGAACTAGTTATGCTTTTATAGATTTCTAGTTTTTGATTCAATTAAAGGAAATACAAATCTGTTTAAAGGTTTTCCAGCAATAAAATTAGTATCAAAGTTCTGTAAGGATTCTTTTGAGGTATAATTTTAAAATGAATTTTTTATAGTTATTTTTTATTTTTTTTATTCTTATATGTTATGCTTAGTTTATCTGTAATTAAATTTAACATGACTATTTGTTTATAAATATGACATAATAATAACATTGTTATGCTTGTGAAATATTAAATAGTCAAAAAATTTCTATAAAATAAATTGATTTTATGTTTATTCAAGATTTTATATTAAGGATGTTAAAGAGAAATGTGAAAATTAGATTTTAAGGTTTAATTATCTGGTCTAATTTAGAGTAGTGCTCTTTCATTTGTTGGTATAATCACTTGGTAGTTAGAGTTAAACTCTATTTCAAAAATTTTTTTATAAGAACTATTATTCAAAAATATATTGACAATATATTTTTAGTAATAGTTTTAAAACTTGAAAGTTAGTATTCGGATTATTAAATTCTTAAGTTTAATTTGGACACCTTGAATAAAGTCTAATTAACTCACCCCGCTTAAAGTTGTGATTAGATGGTTTGCTATTTTCTTATAAATAAAACTAAAATTTAATACTTAATTAATTAATAGGTCTTGGCTATAGATATTAGTTAATTAATTTTAAACAAAAGAAGTTGGGTCCCGCCTAAGGACACTTTCATATCGAAAAGAGAAAATCAACAAATATCAATTTATATCTTTAATAACCTAAATAATATGAACAAGAATAATTAACTCAATTATTATATCCATAAATACTCTAATGTTATGAATGATAAAAGTTTCTTTGTTTATTGAATCCATATCTATGTTTAGTTTTTTATGTCATTAGATTAGAAAAAAAAATCAAAATATCGTGACAAGATGTTTGGGATTTAGTTTTGTTTTCAAAAGTTTAAATAATAAATTAAAAACCACGTATATTTTTTCGTTAGATTGACTTTGAGAATATATTTTTCATTTTCTATAAAATGATTCATACACTTACTAGAGTTTTACAAATATAAAACCAAAGTATCTATAAGATTGGTATTGCTAACCCGATGTTGGTCTTGTGCTCATCAAAATTTTTTGCTCCGTTGCCGAGAATTTGATTGTTATTCATCAAGTTTTTGGCATCGTTATTAGGGAAGGAATAATTTTTTAAAATTATTAATCAAAATTTTAAAAACCTTTTGTGTTATAAATAATTGTAATTTTTTTAGCTTTAAAAAAATAAAAAAAAATTATTTTAAAAAAATATATAAATAAAAAAATTTAAAATTTTAAAAATATATATAAATGAACAATAAATCATAAATTAAAATTAAAAAAAATAATTTAAACTTTAATTTATTTAATTATTTTCTTTTCTAAAAAAATAAGAAATAAAAAAAATAAAAAAGAAACTTACTGTATAATAGCATGAAAAGTAAAGATATAAGAGAGTTTTGTCTAGGAGGTTAGTTCTTGGTAGTCTTTATGCTACTAGTCTTTCTTAGAAATGTTGCTCTATTTAGGATAATGGTTTTTAAGAAGGCTTTATCCAATCGTTATTTTTTGTGAACACTTTTAGTTAATACTTATTATGTTATTAATAAAAAAAATTAATTAATTTTTAACTTTTACTTTTAATTTTAATAAAAAATATTAACTTAATTTTATCTTAGATTTTAATTACTAACTTAACACTGATTAACTTCTTTAGATTGTATTAATTTTAGTTTACTCCTTTTTATTTATTATATAGTATTTTTGTGTACTAACTTGTAAATATTGTATGATATAACACGTATAAAATTATTTTTTAATTATATATTAAAGAGAATGTGTTATATTCTGTACAATTTAATCATATATATTTATTTGTATAAAAATATGTTTGTATTATATTTTAGATAGAGTGTATTATAAATATTTATTCTATATAATTTAATCATGTATATTTATTTGTAAAAAATATGTTTGTATTATATATTAGATAAAATGTATTATAAATATTTATTTTGTATACTTTAATCATGTATATTTATTTGTAAAAAATGTGATTGTATAATATGATAGATGAGTGTATTATAAATATGTATAGTTTAAGTATGTATAATTATATGTATCAAAAGTTTTATAAAAGTTATTTGTATAATTATACTATAATATATGTATAATTATTTTTTATTCTTTCCTTTATTTTACTAACTTCATTTTTATTTTACTTTTTTTTTCTTTTATTTTTTCTTTTGTTTTTTTCTTTTATTTAATTTTTATTTTTATTGTTTAGTATTTATTTTTATAGTTAGTATTAGACTAGTAAAAAATTATAAAAAAAAAATTGAAACTATCTCAAAAATTTCAAAGTTTTTAATCACAATCTATGATAAAATAAAGTAGTTGCTTTATTAGATATATGTATAAATGTGTTTTGATGCCTTAGTTATTTGACTTGCACGTAGAAGTGGTTTTAAGTAAATAAAATTTTGAAAATCCATAGGATGTGACTTAAAAAGTATAGATAGACAAACTTGTCCTACCTTTAGGTTTGATTGACTCAATGATGTGGGGACATTGAGTTTACTTAAAATAAAATCTCCCAAATTACGTCTTGCTAAAATGTTAAACTAAGCACTAGATAAGAGGCAACCTATCATTTTATGTAATTTTTATTTTTTTTGTTTCATTTATTTAATTTATGTTGTTTGTTTTAGTTCAATTGCATGTGAATAATTTTAGAATTGATAAAACTAAAAATATTTGTTTAGATATTAGAAATTTACAACAATATGTCTGTGTGAACTTTAATGATAAACAATATGGATGCATCTACATTTCTCCATCACTAGTTGCACATTTTCAGGAAATAGATTACCATGCTTCATTTCAAAAATTTTAACAATTTTATAAATTTTTATGTTCATATTTTCATTTTCATTATAAAATTTTATGTTCAAATTTTCATTTTTATTGTGTTTAATTTTATTTTCGTTATGTGGTTTAGTAATTTTTAGAATGTTAAGATTAGTTTTAAATTTTCTCATAAATATTTATCATTTCTTTAAATCAAATTTAAGTAAATAGTTATGTTTTTTGCATTGTTAGATTAATTTTTGAAAACATATCATGGAGTATATGGTAATTACTTAGTTTTTGTCATGATTAGTATTTCTTGATAAGGTATGAAAATTATATTAAACCCAAGAATCGGTGTTTATGAATCAAATAGTGAAGACTACCCATGTGAGAAATATTTCGAGCTCATTATCCTTTATTCTAAGTGATAAATATTATTTTTTCTACTTTAGACACTTTTCTTATTTTTTTTAGTATTATTAGATGATCTCTATTGGACTTAGCATTGAATGTCTAGATTTTTACATTTTAATGAAGTATTATATATTTATTTTTTGTTTGCTTAGATTAAATGATTTAAGTAGGAATTGATAGTATATGACTTTCTTCATTCATGCATAACTTCTATTAAAAAGGAGATATATCTAGGGTTATCTATACAAATACAAACAGAAAAGTCAAATATTAACCACTCACCTTACCATTTAAAAAAATGTAAAACCTTTACATGTGTCCACTCTCTAAAAAAAATGAATTCTCTTATAAAAAAAGAATGTAAGGGAAAGAAAAAAAATAGAAAGAAAGAGAGGAAAATGAATAATATAATTTATGTACTATGACCGAAAAAGTCTAAACAGTTGTGAGAAATGATTTAATACAAAATAAAATATAGGAAGTAATTCCTTAAGAAGTCATTACATTTTCCTACATTTTTTAATAGGCATATTACTTGATATTTTTATTTGATGAATTTGATTGATGCATGAAAGTAATGTATAATATTTTATAAATCCTTACATTTAATTCATTTCATGAGATCAACGTTAAAATAACATTTTTATCTTTTTTTCTTTATACATATGCAAACATTTTAGTTCATTTTTATACATTAATTCTTTCGCATATTAATTAGCATGAGTGCTTTTGAGAGTATTGACTTGTGAAAAATAGAGTGGAAGCAAATTCAGATTCTTGACACTAAGTTTTGGTGAAATTAAATTGATATGTTTTTGATATAAAATATAAAAATGATTTTCAACTAATTATTGTAATAAATCATGAATGTTTAGGAAGTTAAAATATTCTATGCTTAAGATTTTAATTATGAAATTTAAAAGAGATTATAAGCATGATATATTTTTTTATTTTATTTTAATCTTTTTACTTTACTTTAAAATTTAGTTAACTTCTCATTTTTTATTTGTTTCATTTTTTTGTTAATGTTTGTAGGTATCATTACTAAAACCCTCACGAGACTTAAACACGTTCATTAGGGAAACTTAGGGGTTTAACGGCTTGTTGCATATGCTAAATGCAACTGTGTCAATCTATGGAAGTGATTTATGATAGTTTAATTTTTAGTTTTTCCGCTTCTCTTGCTAAGAGACTAACAAGAAGTTGGTTAGGAGTTGTGATGAGTGCTTAAAAAGCACTAAAATTATCATTATTTAATGTACTTTATTTGATTAAATAGATTGATATTTGTATGATTTTATCATATTTTTATATAAATTTTTCTTTTAAGAATCACATGTAATTTTATTGTTTTACAAGTATTTTCGTTCAAAAATAACTTAAAGACTTGAAGAAAAATACTGGAGGTAATACCTCACAAATATGTTGAGAAAAAGTCAAAAAAATGAAAAAATTGGACAAAATGGTAAAAAAATGTAAAAATTACTAAGTCCCACACACACAGCCAACACACGCCTAGCACATGGCCCACCTGAGTCACGCGTGCTCTAGCACACACCCGCATTAAGTCTCGCGCGTGACACATGCCCGTGCTTGTCCCACATGCGACAACGCTTGTCTACCACTAATCTCGCCCCCACACGCGTGCCAGCCTGTCCAAACATATCCAAAATGAATTTTTGAGATAATTTCCCACCTTTTTTTGGCCTTTTCCTTATCTATAAAAAGACATTCTCCCCTATTGTAAAAATCATCCCTCAGATCCCAAAAATCACAAACTTCTCTCTTTAGAAAGCTTTTATTTTTTTAGTAGTTTTTTAGTTTTAAAGTTCTTCTCTTTTTGAGAAGAACTAGTTATGCTTTTATATATTTCTAGTTTTTTATTCAATTAATGGAAATGCAAATCTATTTTGGAGGTTTTTCAGCAACAGAATTAGCATCAAAGTTTTGTAAGGATTCTTTTGAGGTATAATTTTAAAATGAACTCTTTACAGTTATTTTTTATGTTTTATTCTTATATGTTATGCTTCATTTTTTGGTGATTAAATTTAAAATGGCTGGTTGTTTGTAAATATGATATAATAATAACGTTGTTATGCTTGCTAAATATTAAATAGGTAAAATATTTCTATAAAATAAATTGATTTTATTTTTATTCAAGATTTTATTTTAAGGATGTGAGAGAGAAATGTGAAAATTAGATTTTAAGGTTTAATTATCCGGTCTCATTTAGAATAGTGCTATTTTATTTGTTGGTACAATCGTTCGATAGTTAGAATGAAACTCTATTTCAAAATATTTATTATAAAAACTATTATTCGAAAATGTATTGACAACATATTTTAAGTAATAGTTTTAAAACTTGAAAGTTAGTACTTGGATAATTAAATTCTTAGGTTTAATTTGGACACCTTGAATAGAGTCTAATTAACTGACTCCGTCTAAAGCTATAATTAGATTATTTGTTATTTTGTAATAAATAAAGCTGAAATTCAATACTTAATTACTTAATAGTTAATTAATTAAGTAGTAAACAAAATAATTTGGGTCCTATCTAAGGAAACTTTCATACCGAAAAGATAAAATCAACAAATATCAATCTATATCTTTAATAACCTAAATAATATGAGTAATCATAATTAACTTAATTATTATATCCATAAATACTCCATTGTTATGAATGATTAAAAATTACATTATTTTTATTGAATCCATATTTATGTTTAGTTTTTTATGTCATTAGATTAGGAAACAAAAATCAAAATATCGTTACAAGATGTTTAGGATTTAATTTTGTTTTTAAATAATAAATTAAAAACCACATATATTTCTTCCTTAGATCAACCTTGGGAGTATACTTGTCATTTTCTATAAAATGATTCGTGCACCTGCAAGAGTTTTACAAATATAAAACCAAAGTTTCTGCAAGATCGGTATTGCTAACCCGTTGCCGGTCTTGTTTCATCAGTTATAGAATTTGTTATTTTTGTTTCTAAGGTGGTTGCTAATTTAACTGTTTGGTGCACATCTTTCAAGTGAATGCACAACATTTAAATAATATAAAAGTAACATCATAGATTCTATAAAAGTAAGGAGAAAAGTGAAGAAAATAAACAATTTTCAATAAAACATTTTCTCATATGAATCTTCCAAGAACTTGTCTTCAATCAATATTTCTTTCCCAAAATACATAGTTAATTCATATTTGTTAAATGTGGATCAAGAAAAATGAAAACGAACAGTTAATCAAGAATGTCTAAACTACCTAATGTTCCTTTCCATATTTTGATATAAACATGCTTATAACACTAATTGAGTGTGCTAAGTCTAGTCTCATTATAATCATAGTTAACATAAGACAACTAGTAGCACTTGAGTAAGGCACATTTTTCATTTCTTTTTGCCTCTTGATCAGTTTTGTGAGATTGATCTGCAGAAAGTTTAAAATGGGATGCTAAAAGAGTTGAAGCTGGTTTGGATGTTTCCATTCCAAATTTATTGAGTACGTTATCTAGATATCCAGTTTGAGTTACTAATAACTCTCCTTTCTCTCTATTTCTCGAAATCTCCATACCAAGGATCTTCTAAGCCTTTCCTAAGTCTTTCATCCCAAACTTAGTTTCTAAAAGTGGTTTGAAATTAATCAAATATTTAAGATCCTTACTTGCCAATAACATAGAATCTACATACAATAATAGATAAATTGTGTTCTCGCTGATTTTTTCTGATATAAACACAAGCATTATACTCACATCTTTGAAAATTTAAATGAATCATAAAGCTATCAAACCTTTTGTACCATTGGTGTGGGGATTGTTTAAGTCCATATAATGATATTTTCAAGAGACAAACATTATCCTTTCTACACTTAACCTCGAAGTCCTCTAGTTGCTTCATATAAATGGTTTCTTCAAGCTCCTCATGTAAGAAAGTAGCCTTCACATCCATTTAATCCAAATGAAGATCAATTTGGGCAACCAAGGAAAGAAGAATTTTGATTGGAGTGTACTTGGCAATAGGCAAAACAAATCTCATTGTAATATATCCCATTCCTTTGTGAAAATCCTTGAGCAACAACTCTTTCCTTGTACCTTGTTGATTCAACCCCTTCTATTTTTTTTTAATTTTGAACACCCATTTTCTTCCAACCAATCCTTCCTTTTCTAGTTTCTTTACAAGCACCCATGTGCCATTTTTTGAGAGTGATTTCATTTCTTCCATTGTTACTTTTTCCCACTATCTTTCTTATCTACCAGACATAGCTTCTACATAACTTTGAGGCTCAATTCTATCAATATATTCACTAATTGTAATAGCAAAGGCAATAGAGTCAATATGGCCATATCTCATAATTGGCTTTTTCACTCTCCTAGGCCTATCTCTAGCCACTAAATAATCCTGAAGATCCTGATATTTAGCTCTTATAACATCTTCATGTTCACTGGTAAATGACTCTCCAGTTTCAACATTGATTAGATCAAACTCATTACCACCATATCTTTCTCGCACACTTTGATCTGATTTAGAGTTCCCAAGGTGATTCTCCACCTCAATTGAGACAAGTACCTTTATTTTCTCGACAACTGGTTCAACATTTTTATCATCATAAGTAGCATTCTCAACAAAAGTCACATTTATACTATTAAAACACTTCTTTGCTTTTGGATCCCAGAATCTGTACCCCTTTACTCCATCGGGATAACTTAAAAAAACAATCCTTTTTACTCTTGCTTAAAGCTTCCTATCATTCGTGTAAGTGAATGGTAAACATCCATACACTCTGAGCTTGCTATAATATACATGAATTCCACTCCACTTCTCTTCTAGGGTTTTTAAAGTCAATTTCTGAAGATGGTCATCGATTAATTAAATGAGTAGCAATTTGAACTACCTCAGCCCAAAATCTCTTAGATAGTTTAGAGTTAGAAAATATGCAACTCACTTTGTTTAGGATGGTTCTATTCATATGTTCCCCTAAGCCATTTTATTAAGGAGTACTTGCTATTGTCTTATGCCTCTAAATACCACAATTCTCACCTACCTTCTCAAACTCATCATTGCAAAATTCCATTCCATTGTCAGTTCTAAGCACCTTGATTCTTTTTCCTGTATGATTCTCCACTATAGCCTTCTAAGAATGTAACTTAGCAAACGTCTCATCCTTACTCTTCAAAATATAGGTCCAGACCTTCATTAAGTAGTCATCAGTCAAACATAGATAATACCTACTTCCACCCAATGATTATGTCGATAAAGGCCCCTAAAGATCTATGTGTATATAATCTAAAATTCCCTTTATTGTATGCTTGGTAGTATGGAAGTTATCCTTAGTCTTCTTTCCATATATGCAACATTCATAAATTCCAATTATTGTAACCTTATCTTCTCCTACTAGACCTTATTTGTAGAGTTATGTTAGACCGATATCACTAATATGCCCAAGCCTATTGTGTCAAAGAGTAGTAGCAATTTCTGATGAAGTTGTCAAAGCATTTCCATAATAAAAAAACTATTTTACCGTGAAGGATGTAAAGAACATGTTGCCTTAAGCCTTTCATAACAACTAAAGATCCCTTGACTACTTTCAATGTACCCTATTCAAATGTGATTGAGTAATCTGAGACATCAAGTGCTCTAAGAGAAATTAGGTCTGTCCTTAAATCTGACACAAATCTCGCATCAAATAGTATTTTATTAAGTCATCACTAAGTTTAATCTTAATGCATCCAATGCCTTTCACTTCACATTGGTAATTGTTCCTAAGTAATACCTTCCCACGATAGCCTTTGTTCAACTCCCTAAACCACTTCTTGTTAGGGCACATATGAATTGTGCAACCATAATCTAACACCCATTCATTCACACACTTTCCAGTTGCAATAATACTTACATCTACAGTACCCCCTATTTTTAGAGTCATAGTTCTTACCTTTTCTTAATGGACAATTTCTCTTGAAATAGCCTTCCTTGTTGTTTTTCTTGGATTTTGAAATGGACTTTTCTCTCCCCTTAGACCCATTAGTTCTCTTTTCTAATATCCCTCTTATAAACAACCCTTTGATGGTATCTCCTGCTTTCTTGAACTTATTATGATCAAGTTCCCAAGATATTTAGAGATGAAACAACAAAATCAAGCTTCATTTTTTCCCTTCCATACTTGATTGTTGTCTTAAGTTCATTGAAAGATTCTGAAAAACTATTGAGTAGGATTATTGCTTGATCCTCTTGATCAACCTTCTTATCTAGATTGACTAATTAGGCAGTAATCATCTTGAATTGATGAAGATTATGATCAAGTGCCTTTCATTGATCAAGCTTGAAACTAAAAAGTCTTTCCTTTAAGAATATCTTGTTTGAAAATGTCTTATAATCTTATAAGATCTCAAGCCTTTCCCAAATTTTTTGTCAGTTTTCAAATCTTGAATTTTCCATAGGATATTATCAGCCAAACAAAGCTCTGTACGACTACTTGCTTTTTTAAAGATTTTCTTCTTATCTTTATCCTTAGTTTGAGCAGGGAAGACTTCATCAATAGCCAAGTCTACATCTTGTTGTATCAAACACATTATTCATCTTTATTTTTCACAATGCAAAGTCACCTATTTTATCAAACTTCTCAAGATCATACTCGGTGGAAACCATTAACACCTTTCTAAGCTTTTACACCCTCAAAGAGATCAACAATGTCATAAATTTCTGAGAACTGAAAAAATTGTTTTTTCAAGTACCATGAGTCTTTCTTGACTGCCACAGTTTGTATCCTTGTATATCAATTCCTTAACCTTCTCGTATTGGGCTCTGATACCACTAATTGTTAGGACAATTACCAGTTCTACCATCACCTTGACACACACAAAAGTCACTCAATAATTCCATGTCAAGAATCACAGAATATTGAAAGAAACAAGCACATAAAATCATAAAAAGACATATAAATTGTTATATGATTCTTCCTCAATATGAGCTTCATGTCCGCGAGAACCAATGTGGTTCCAATCCACTAGAAATAATGAGTAATACTTACACCAATTACAACCCTCACAATTAGATCTTTCTCGCTTGTGATTCGAGAAAGATGAACACTGAACTCTTAAGAAATGTTATATGAATAGGCCTTTCTCTCTCTAAAATTCTACATCTTATACAACTCACTTTCTCAATCTACAATCATATATTACAATCAAGTTATGAATACAAGTTATATCCTCATATTTATAGTTGAATGGACACCTTCTAGTGCAACAACTTACATACGATAATAGCCTTACAAAGTGACATGCCATGCACTATGCATTGACCTTGCCTCTGGTGCATGTTACGCTCAAACATGCACGAGAAGCCTTCTTGTTGCAATTTTATAAGTATTTGCTAAACATGTCCACACATTTGTTATCACATGTCCATAAGTAGATATACCCATATATGGAGTAGTCATCTATGAACGTGATGAAGTACTCATAGCCATCTTTTTCTTGAACACTTATGGTTCCACAAACATCCAAGTGTACTAGTTCTAGTATAAAATGGCTCTTTAACCCTTTGCTAAAAAAGGTTCTTTTGGTCATCTTATTTCCAAACAAGATTCACGTTTCAAATACTGGGAGAGTGTTAACACTTAGTTCTCTCAAAGGACTATCCTTTTCAAGTCTTTGAATCTAGCAAGGTTGATATGATCTAGCTTTAGATGCCATAAATATGTATCATCACTAGAAGAGAGCTTTTACTTTTTAGGCTTAGGTTGCTTTAGTCTGAACATTTTGGAATTGTGAGCGTTGTTTTGGGTTTAACGTATAAAGGTCACTTTCCAAAAGTATAGTACAAACATTTCTTTCATTTGTGTTTTTTAAAAAATAGTCATTCTATTACTCTTGAAAGAAATCTTATAATCTTGTTTGCATAACCTTGAAACATAAATCAAATTTATAGTAAACCCCAAAATATAATACCTATTGTTCATAACATGGTATCTATTTTCTTTAAAAAGAACTCTAACTTCTCCAACTATATTAGGTGAAACAACATCTGCATTGTGCACTGGTATGGTGAGTTGTTGATCCTTTAAGTTCAATGTTTAACTAATCAACAAAAGTGAAGAACATACATGATTAGTCACACTTGAATCAACTATCCAAAGTAACATAGAATTTTTCTCAAAAAGCCTCTAGGACAAGTAAATCATATTTACCTCCACTCTTTTGTTTATGGGTTGGGGTTATATTGAGAACTCCTTCTCACATTGTTCCTAATTTAATGGCAATGGAAATCGTTTTCATGTGTAAATTTCTTCTCTTTTTCCTTCATGTTCTTTTTGCTATCTCATCCTCTATGAGAAAACCATGTTATCTCTCTTTAGCATTCACAACAAACTTTTATAGGTTCAAGTTGTGATAGGTTGTTTGCATTTCCTAGAAAACGTTGAGATTGCAATATCATATATGGGGTCATTTTTTTTCTCTTGCATGAATTCGATTATATCAACCATGCCAGTTATCATATAGCTACCGGGCTATGTCATTGGATCCAATCTAATAATCATAAATCATTTAAAGGCATCATTTTGTATTTATGGCATTCCAGTTAGCAAGTAACTATGATTAATTTTATTGGATGCAATCCAACGTTCATATGCATTTCATACACTACAAATTGCATTTATGAGGAGAGTTGGAAGGTATTATACTATAAGTCCACTAAGAACATTTACTATCAAAAAAGGAGGTTCAAGATGATTTCCCACTTGTTAAAGTAATCAATTTCTCATTTTTGAGTAAGGCTAAAATAGGAAAATTCATTTTTATGTCGAAAACAATAAATAAAAATAATTCAATTTACATGCTTGCCCTAACTATTAATTCATATATAGTAAATGATACATGTATGCATGATGTAATTATATATATTACTATGATAAGGATTATCCAACTCTTATGAAATTTAGATGCAGGTTTTATGTTGATCATTAAAACTCCCAATTAGATGAGAATTTCTTAATTAATGAAACTACATAATATCCCTATATTGGTAAAGCATTTATAATCACTATATTTTGGTTCACACATAATTAATTCCTTAATTTTATTTGTTGAGTGTAAGTCACCCTTTTGGATTCCACTAATTCCAAGGAATGCTCCCTCTAAGAGACCTATTGGCTTCCATAACATTTATGCATCCATTCGAAAGCCATGATTGTTACTAACTCCAATTAAACACCCTCTTTTAGGAGATCTTTTTAGAGAAATACATGACTCAATTCGTTTTTCACAATTATATACTAATCACAAAGATTGTGTGAAAGTTGTAAGGCTTCTCCGCTCTCACTCAATATTGTAAATGATTTTAATTTAATTTTAAAAAAAGATCATATGTCTATTATTTAACAATCTAAATTATTTAAACTTTTAATATTTTTCAAATTAAATTATTTACCCATTTAACCCAAACCATTTAAATTATCTTTTATAATTTTAGTTTAATCACATAAAATTATCACGTATTTTACTTTTATCAATTTAATGCATGTTAATAATTTTTATAAATTTTTTTTTATAAAATTTGGACCATGTAGTTATGTAAGCATATAATATATATTTAATTCAATGATTAAATTAAATCATATAAATTAGTATGTATATCAATGTTATCCATATCATGCACAATTCCCACGTAAAAAAACATAAAGGACATAAAATAAATAGACTGTTATTTATGACCGTATTTTCCTTCGGATTAAGAAACAAAGCAAACTATATAATCATTATAATTTAGTTCTAATTGGGACAAGTGCCCATTTTTCATACTAGTAATTTGGTTTTGGGTACGGCCCAATTTTTTTTTTCCAGTCCCAAGGAAAAATACTTCTTTGTTACCAAAAACAAATTATGATATCATGTTTTTCAAATTTTAGATCAAACTCATGTTCTGATTCATCCAATGGAAAAACAAAATGGACAACTTGGGCCCGGTTTAATTGGATCAAGCGAAAAACAATTTATCGTTCCCAAGCTTAAAAAACATCGAAATCTTATATTAATATAATAGGGTGGAGTAATATAGTGGTAATTAGTACTTTTCTTATTTATGTTATTGAAAACTTCCAATTTAATATTTATATTTATTAAATAATTTTAATTTAATATCATAGTTTATAAAATATTTATAATTAGTATCTTAATTACAAAAATAATTTCAATTTACTATCTTAGTTTAATAATTTAATACTTATTTTTTATTCATAATTATTAATGTTGAAATTATTTAACTAAAAGTAATATTACTTTTTAAATTTAAGTCTGTTATCCCCTAATTTAATATCGAGATGGAATAAAGTGGAGCATCACATGCAACCACAACTAACACAAAAGATTTACAAAAATTGAAAAGGATGTGTCGTCATTTTGAATAAGAAGTATGAATAAATATTTTAACTATAGATAATTATAAAAATTTGATGATTTTTTTAAAAATAATCTTAATCGATAAGACGTGAGGTAATGATAGTTATTACAATAACTAAATTGTATTTAATCAAAATTAAACATATATTAATATTATTTTTTATATATACATAATTATATAAAAAATAAGAAAATTCATGTATTCACGTACATATAATATTATAAGTTGACTTAAGACCAATAGTAGATTTTGAAGATTCTTTTTCATTAAAAATCAAATTTGAAAAATGTAGAAATGATTGATATTAGGTAACAAAATTTTATCCAATAAAGATCTTATGATATTAACAAATTGATTATTATAAATATTATGTGTGTTGGTTATTTTTATAGACAAAATTGTTACCTATAAACTTGTTTTTAGACTCGTTATTAAGTCTAAAACAAACCACAAAAACGCTCAAGTTTTAGATAATCATAATTCAGATATATATTTTATAATTATCACATATAATATTATATTTATGCATATAATAATACATATTCACATCACTTAGAATTATGTTTGGTGTTAAAATATTTATTTAATTTTGAATCAATTTAAGATTACTTAAACTTTTCTTAAATATCTTTTAATGTTTTTAAGATGTATTTCAAAATAACTTATTATTTTATTTATATTTTTAATCAATTTTGAATAATTAAGTAAAATTAATTTTAATATTATTAAATTATCAATATAAATATATATATATATATATATATATATACACACCTGGGTTTACTATGATAATGCCAAAGAGATAGAAGCACAGGAAATTAACCACACAAATTATAAGCAAAAAGTAATTAACTTCATATATCATCAAGTGACCATTGGACAAGAGCAGCCAAAGGGATCAACCTATTTTTCATCAAAGTAGGTAAATTTATTGACTTGGAATATTATCAAGGATATTCGGAAATTACTCATATAGGAGCAAAAGGTATGAATTAAAGATAGGGGTAATATGTTGTCATCAATTTGTGATCAGATCCACATTACGTACATTACCTATTAATCAACGGAGAAGTAGTAGTATTAATTAGTTTGTAATCATCGGGCTTTAGGAAAATTAATTATTAATTATTATTTTTTATAACCATATAATTTCTTTTTAATTAAATTATTATATATTTAAATCAAATAATTTTGTATATGATCATGATTATTTGATTCAATTATTAAATTTAAAAAAAACTATTTTTATTGAAATTGTACTTAATTTACTTGGTTTAAGATTTACTAATTAATTTGATTTATTTGATATATATTTTGAATCATCTGGTTATGATTATTTATTATTAAATCTATTCTAGAATACACATGAGTACTTATGTTTTTATATTAACCCTTTTATAAGTTGATACATGAAAGTATCCGATTAGTGAGAAAACTAATTAGAATGTTGGTCTAGATACCGTTCACACTAGTATTGAAAAATTATGAAAATAGAATAGGGGCTCATAAGTAAGGTAAATTGAGGAAGTATTCTAAGGAGGGTAACATAAGATTGAGTTTGTATTTGTATATTTGATTTTCATAATGAAAATATTAGATAATATGGTGGAACAATGATTTTTCTCTTAGGTTATAGTTATGACTTACGTTGTTTCTACCTAAAAATATCATGTATTATTTACCTATTTTTATATTTACTTTTAATACGCGATTACTTGTCTGATTGTTGTGATTAGGTTACGAAATTATAATTTGATAAAATTAAAAAAAACTATTCACTCACTCTAAGCTTATGAGGTCAATTTTACAACTTTTAATTATAATAAAATAAAATAAGAAACATACTTTTGTAGCTTGTAAATAAAAAGTTGAAACCTTCGGCCTTATAACCCTTGTCAACCAACAAGCAAGGACATGATTGATAGTAATCCTTGTATAAACAAAGTTAGTCAAAACTTGCTTCTAATTCACCAACTCGAACCCCTTATTGTGTGAAGCCTATTGTTGAGGAACAACAATTTTCTATCAAAAACACCATATTGAATCACTTTTAGGTTGCATTTTGTTATCACAAAATTCTCTCAATGACCTATCTATTGGCCGGCCATACAATGGGGAATATGGTGTATTTAAATGGCCTCTATTTGACTTAATTTGATTAAAATTAATCCATAAATTTTCACTAATTACAAATCATACACATAATTAAAGATTCATTGCCATTATTTAAGCCTTATCCATGCCACATCAAGGAGCCATACTCCTATTTGTGTACTACAATTTAATTCTACATTAAATTACTTCAATAATTAATCCAAAATTAAATATAGTTTAAAAATTACACAATCGTATTTTTTTTCCCACAAGTATTTAAATAACCACCAAACATTTAAATTTAACATTTTAATTAATTCAAATAAATATTTAAACTAAATATTATTTAATTAATTAATTGAATTAATTTTATTATGCCAAATTATCATTTGACTCTTATATATTTGTTTGATATTTTTAGCCATCATAAAATGCTCCAATAATCAAATATGCATTTTGATTACATGAAATAATTCATTTCAAATTATTTATTCATTTATCTCAAAAATAACATCATTTACTCGTTGTTATAGAGTAGATTTGGAGATCGATAGAACTACAAATTCTAACTTAAATAAGACATTGTTACATTAATTAACCTCTAAACTAATTAACATTATTTATATATGTCAGAGTTACTTCACTATAAACTTGAGACTGAAAACTCTTGAATACAATAACTGTCATTTACCCAACACAATATATGAGTAATTCATTGATATAATCATTAGGTGTAATTTTATCCTCTATATCTAGTTCGTAATACGATCGATGTCATTAAGTCAGTTTTACCTCCTTTACTACATTTTTTCCTTGAGTACTTGGTATACATATGAATAACTATCTATAGTCATATTATACATTGTGCATATTTATTTAAGTTCTGGATTGCTAAATAAGAGAACTATTATCTAATATCTATAAACACACGGAGTATATTCCACATCTCTTGAGATAACCTTCCAACCCACCATAAACACCAAGATACCAAGATATAAGGTATCTTAGGCCAACATTTTAATCATCATTGAGTAAGTAAAATATAAAGGTGCTACAACAAGGGACCTGTTAAATCAATCAGGATTCTTGTACATGATCATTGATTGATATAGAGAAACAACTGAGTAAATAGATATTAACAATGTTTCTAATATGCATGGTTCAATTCTATGTAATCAACTATTATACAAAATATCTCCAATTAGATGTCTCTACATTAGTCACCTCAGATAAGGGTCACTCCATTTCAAATGAACGTGAGTCATTCTAGTTACTTAATTAAAAATTCCATTATATAAAATTTAATTAATCATTATAAAAAATTTGATTATTTTACTTAAAAATAATTATCCTATACAATGATATACTGACTTTTAAGCATACATGAACAATCATGTATTTTTTTTATTTTTTTAAAGAATAAAAAAACGTGTAAATAAATTAAATATTCATCTTATTTATTCTAATTTCAGCAAAAATTTAAATACAACCTTATTTGCATTTAGACTCTATCATAATACCCCAAACATCTTCATGAACATACTCTATAACATATCTAGTTATGTGCTAGTCAATTGCAAACTTCACTCTTTTTAACTTCCTATACATGTAATGCTCACATAATGAAATCATTCACAACTTCTCTAACAAAATCATTAACTTCTCTACTCAGTAGAACTTTCTTGCTTAGCTAACACAATCCTCTTTCACTTATGTGAGAAAGCCTCTTATGCCATAAGTTAGCACAAGAAATGCCATATGTTTCTGCAATTGATGCGTCATATCGAGTTGATAATCCCTTAACAATGTAAAAACCATTTACTTTCTTCCCCTTTTAAACAGTCAGTGATCATTTTGATACTTTGGTCATTGCTCCTTCACCTTTGAAAGAACACCTTGCATTCGTCAACATACCAAGTGAGATTAAGTTTCTCTTTAGTTTAGGTACATGTTTTACATTGTCTAGATTTCTCTTTGGGCCATTAATCATTCTTAAAATGTCTATGCATACACCAACTACCTTACAAGAGTGATTAATTCCTATATAAAGCAATCTTCCATCATAAGGATTGCATATGTCAAATCGAGATCTCTTTGGAGTCATATGATAGGAGAAGCCAAAATCTAACACCAACCAACCTCCTAGATCTTTATCTGTGATATTTAGGGCATCAAAAATCTCATATCATTCAATAGCTATAAAAACATTTTCATTAGTGGATTTATTTGAATTTTTTTTGTGATTGAACTTTTAATGTGTCTTTCCTTGTGAGAAATGAAACATTTAAAGGTTTCTTGCCTTGAGACTTTGATCTTGATGGCAAGAAACCAATGCATCATATGACTGACCTAAGATTTCTCCTTCAGTTTTCAGTTCAAAATCTCTTGATCTCAATGATGACAAGACCATTTTCAGTGACAAATCTTGTCTACCATATTTGATTGCAATTTTAACATCTATATATGAGTTTGGAAAAGAGTTTAAGATAATTACAACTTGACTCTCATTACTAATATTTTCATCTATATTAGCTAGTTCAATCGTTAACTTTTTGAATTCATTTAGATTAACATCTAAAGATTGTGTATGATCCATTTTAAAGCCAAACAACCTTTCTTTCAGGTAAATCTTGTTTGACATAGTTTTGTTTAGAAATTGCACATACCTTGTATGTTGTATCCTACTTATTTATATGACTTGTTATATTATCTACTAGGTACAAAATAATGGTACTTGATGAGTGCTCAAAAAACACTAAAATTACCATGATTTTATGCACATTAATTGATTAAAAATATATATATTTTTATGATTTTATCATATATTTATATAAATTTGTCTTTTCGAAATCACGGGTACTTTTATGGTTTTTTAGGTATTTTCGCTTAAAAACGTAACTTAAAGACTCAAAAAGGAATACTGGAGGCCCAGTCTACGCCCATCCGCGCGCGCCTGCGCCCAGTCTACGCGTGCCTGCGCTCAGTCTGTGCACACCGCTACACCCCTGAGCCCCATCTGCGCGCGCTACCGCGCCCACACCAGCATGACATCATCAGTATGATGTTATCATTCACTACTCCGCGTTTTCTTCATTTTTTATCATTTTTTCACCCACTTTTTCTCCCCATCCTCACCTATAAATACCCCCATTCTCTTCATAACTAAACACACCTCAAAACACATCTTCTCTTCTCTTTCTTTCTCTCATTTCTTAGTTTTTTTAAGTTTTTCTTAGTTTTAGAGTTCTTCTCTTTTTTAGAAGAACTAATTATGTTTTTGTAATTTATTTGCTTTTTAATTCAATAAATGGGAGTGCAAATTCCGTTTGGAGGTTTTCCAGCAACAGAGTTAGCATCAAAGTACTGTAAGGATTTCATTTTCTTTATAGTTATTTTTATGCTTTATTATTACATATTATATTTAATTTGTTTGTGATTAAATTTAACTTTGCTGGCTGTTTGTAAACATGATAAAATAATAACGTTGTTATGCTTGCGAAATATTAAATAGGTAAAAATATCTAAAATGAATTGATTTTATTTTTATTCAAGATTTTATATTAAGAATGTTAGAGAGAAATATATTATTTTTCATTACAAACTTAAATCTAAAAATTAGATTTTAAGGTTTAGTTATCCGGTCTGATTTAGAGTAGTGCTCTTTTATTTGTTGGTACAATCGCCTAGTAGTTAGAGTGAAGCTCTATTTCAAATTTTTTTATAAGAATTATTATCTGAAAATGTATTGACAACATGTTTTCAGTAGTGATTTTAAAACTTGAAAGTTAGTACTCGGATAACTAAATTCTTAGGTTTAATTTGGACACCTTGAATAAAGTTTGAATAATATGAGCAAACATAATTAACTTAGTTATTATATCCATAAATACTCCACTATTATAAATGATAAAATTTGCATAAATATTTATTGAATCTGTATTTATGTTTATTTTTATGTCAGTAGATTAAAAACATAAAATCCAAAATATCGTGACAGTATGTTTAGGATTTAATTTTGTTTTTAAAAGTTTGAATAATAAATTAAAAACCACATACATTCCTTCCTTAGATCAACCTTGAGAGTATACTTATCATTTTCTACGAAATGATTCGTGCAATTGCGAGAGTTTTGTAAATATAAAACCAAAGTATTGGCAGGATTGGTGATGTCGGTTTTACCCCATGATATTATTTAGATTATTAAAGATATGAATTGATATTTATTGATTATCTCTTTTTATACGAATACCACCTTTGGTGGGGTTAGATATTCTTTGTTAACTAAACAAATCAATTAACACCTATGGGTGGGGTTGATAACTAATTTGGTTAATTAAATTAATTCCTTTTTCTAAGAGATTGAAAATGAACCATTTAAGAAAAACTAGAAACCAAGAAAACTTAAAAAACTAAGAAATGAGAGAAAGAAAGAGAAGAGAAGATGTGTTTTGAGGTGTGTTTAGTTATGAAGAGAATGAGGGTATTTATAGGTGAGGATGGGGAGAAAAGTGGGTGAAAAATGATAAAAAATGAAGAAAACACAGAGTAGTGAATGATGATGTCATACTGATGATGTCATGCTGGTGTGGGCGCGGCAACACGCGCAGATAGGCAGCAGTGCGCGCATATGGGGTGCAGGGGGGCAGCGACACGCACAGATTGGGAGCTGGGACGTGCGCGGAATAGAGAACAACGCGTGCATTTCTGGGCACGGCTGGGCGTGCTGCACACAGTAGGCGGCGCGGCTGGGCGACGCGATTTCCTCTTTTTCGACCCATTTTGTCCAATTTTTCAATATTTGTTGACTTTTCCTCATTTATTTTATGAATATATTTGTATGTATTGCCTCCAGTATTCCTTTTTGAGTCTTTAAGTTACGTTTTCAAGCGAAAATACCTAAAAAATAATAAAAATACCCGTGATTCTGAAAAAACAAATTTGTATAAATATATGATAAAATAATATATATATATATATATATATATATATTTAATCAATTAATGTGCATAAAATCATGGTAATTTTAGTGCTTTTTGAGCACTCATTAGTACTATAAGCCATTTCAAGGGATTCTTTTCTATCTTCCTCTTTCACTGACTCAACAAAGTCTAGATTCTCCATAATTCCTTTTGCTATCTTCATTTACATTGCCTTCATTTTCTTCCTCCATAGATTGAAGTCTCTTGAACCATCAAACCTCTTTATCTTTACTCTAGTTGAACTCATCATCTTTGTACTCTCAGACCAAGTTCACACCACTTTTTTTTGAATTTATTACTATTTTAGCTAGTCACCAATATAGAAATATGTAGACAATAGAAAATAAAAGTAGCAAGAATAAGGAAATAACAAGAAGATAAATGACATTGGTGTTTAACGTGGATTAGTCACCATTGTAGTGATCTAATCCACAACCCTAAACAACATGTAGCTTTTCTCTCATTGATCACTAAGACTGGATACAAATATAAGAGATTAACAATCCCTTACTATTTTAGAACCAACAAATGAGCACTCAAGATCTTTCTCAAACCTAAACCCCTTTATCACACATGCAATGTATTCCTCTTTCCTTACAAAATGGTTCTACAATCTCATTTATTTCCCCAACCCTTACATTGAAATATAATGACATTTATACACTCCAACTCTCTTTCCTAGAGCTTGTTTTGCATTGTGAATTTTGCATCCAACTTTCGTGAGCATAACCACTTAAAGGTATACCACAAAAAACTAATCATGACCTGGTACGATTGCTAGTATATCACCTTTTCTATCCTTCCACTTAGAGTTGTACTATATACCATCCATATTGCCTATGTAGATTTGAGACTTTCTTCCACTTCTAAGCTTATTTGGAACCGATTTATTCATATTGAACGGATGAATACTTTTTTTTCTTTTTAATAAACTATTGAATACTTTTAAAACAATTAACATATTTCTTAGTGGATAAACTAGGTTTTTGGCTAGTAGCATATTATTTTGAATAAAGGGTAGTCAAGGTCATGTACCTTTCACTAAAGAAGCACATAACTCCTAGGTAAATAACCATTTCAATACTTTCAATCTAATTTAGCACCCCCTACTTGTTTTTTTAAATTTCCCATAATACCCTTGTAAAAACTTAATTTGGAATACGTCAAATCTGAAATAAAACTATTCAAAAGGTGGTGGGAGAGAGGGAGGGAGGGAGGGAGGATAGGACCCTATTGATTTTGCCAAGATTAGAGCTAGATATGGAACTACAATTTTCTTCGACGATCCAACCAAGGAGAAGTGAAAAGGGTAGTTATGCAAGATGGTATTCAACTTATTTTTGCTACAATCTTTTTATACTTCTTCTTCACTTGGTTTCAAAATTTGTAGCATAATTGGTGATACATGCCTAATTAAAAGAATGAATTAGGATTTAATATTGTATTTTTATTGAAGTATTTTATAAATTGTGCTTTCAGAATCATGATGTATGTTTTGATGTATTTTAGGCACTGTTGGACTTAAAAGATGAAAATGACAAAGAACAAATCCTCACAATCAAGGAAATAATTGTAATACAATAGAGGATCTAAATGCAAATATTTATATAAGATATATCAATGAAGGGTCAAAACATTAAATTGAAAAAAATAAGGGTGCATCGCTTCATAGGTAAATGTGCACTGCATCATAGAAATCTTGGGATGAATTGCACAGAATCGGAAAGAAGGTCATGTCGTGGCATGAATTAATGTGCCCCATGACCTACTTAGTCAAATTTGCATTCTAATGTCAGATGTTCAACGCATGTCTATTCTAACTATTTTAGAATTATTAGATTAATATTTTAATTTTTTAAAATCCTACAACCTAATTTTAATTACATTGTAACTCTTTTACTATAAATATGTAGCTAGAGTTAAGAACAAAAGCAACCACAAATTGTCGACATAGAAATTTACAAAACAAATATGTAGATCTATAGAGAAATTAAAGACTAGAGACAATATATGTGTAAGGATTATGAGTGTTGGCTATTTTCGTGGACAAAATATTTACCTGTAACTTGTTTTTAGACGTGCTATCAAGTTTATCAAGAAAATCTGAACAAATATTAAAGTTCTAGATATTCGTACTTCAGGTATGTCTTTTAAAAAGTTATTAAATTTTAAAAAGTTATTTTTTGAATTTATGTTTAATCTTTTTGCTCTAGAATATTCTAGTTGATTTGATTTAAATGACATTTATTTTAAATCATCTAGTTAGGATTATTCATTATTAAATCCGCTCTAGAACACACACGGGTACTTTTTTTTTTTGTGCTAACCGTTTTGTAGTTGATTTGTGAACGATCTGATGGGCGAGGAGCTTATTGGAACGTTGGTCTGGAAACCGCTCACGCTAATTTTAGAAACTATAAAAAATAGAGTAGGGGCTCGTAAGTAGAGTACATTGGGGTAGTATCCTAGGGAGGGTAGCATAAGACCAAGTTTGTTCTTGAATATTTGATTTTCATAGTGGAAAGTTAGGTGGTCTGATAGACCGGTGGTTTTCCTCTTAGGTCGTGATTGTGGCCTAGGTTGTTTCCACCTAAAAATATCGTGTGTTATTATTTCTACACTTTACTCTTACACACGATTTCATGTCTGACCGCTTTGTTTAGGTTATTAAATTATAAATTGATAAAATTTAAAAATAACCTATTCACCCCCCTCTAGGTTAATCAGGTCTATAATTTATAAACTTTCAATTGGTATCAGAGCCGACACTAGATACACTTAGTGAGATTGATCCTTAGGGACACACATACATACTTATGGACCAAATGAAAGAAGGTGGGTCATCTGTTAGACCCTCACTCTTTGATGGGTTTAATTACCCTTATTGGAAGGCTCGCATGCAAGCCTTTCTCAAACAAGATGAAAAAGTCTAGGATGCTATTCTTGATGGTTGGGAACCACCTTCGGTAACAAAAGATGGTATAACAATCATAAAGTCAAGAAGAGACTGGACCACTGAAGAACGCACCCTTAGTGGGGCAAACCAAAAAGGTCTAAGCTCAATATTTGCTGCAGTGTCGATGGATGAGTTTCGTCGCATCTCCGAATGTGAGACTGCTAAAGATGCATGGAATGCACTTGCTCTTGCTCATGAAGGAACTTCCCAAGTAAAACAAACAAAAATTGAGATTGCTAACATCTGATTTTGATTCCATTAAAATGAGCAACAACAAAACTTTTGGTCAATTCTATGCTCGTTTTTGTGATATCACTAATGCTTGTTCTAACCTTGGTGAGAAAATTCCACAACCTATACAAGTACGCAAACTCCTAAGCTCTTTAACAGTAGACTATAAGATGAAAGTTACAACGATAGAGGAAAGCAAGAATGTAGACACTAAAAATTGATGAACTTGTCGGGTCAATCCAAACCTATGAGCTTTCTCTTGATCCACCCAAGAAAAATAAGGATATGGCATTCAAAAGCTCCAAAAAGGACATCTTTGATAGTGATGATGATATGAATGATGAGTCACTAGTCTTGTTAGCACCAAAATTTAAGAAGTTCATGAAGAAGAAGGGTCAACAGAATAATAATTCCAACAAGGGACAATCCAGTCGTTCGAATGACCGAAAGTAAAGGGAAATCAAGTCTTCTAGCCTTGATGGTAAGAAAAGTAAGCCCACTAGTCCTCAATGCTTTACTTGTAGGGGATTTGGTCATATTTCTACCAATTGTACTAACAATAAAAAGAAATTTGGAAAACCTTTAATGCTACACTCAGTGACACAGAAAGTGAGTAGGATAATGCTAGTAACTCAGAGGATGATGACACTAATTATTGTGTCTTCACCGCAACTGCCAAAGCACATCACAATAACTCCGACCTTAGCTCGGATGAAGAAAATGAGGAAGTAAACTCTTCTCTCTTACTATCTAAGTTTAATGTATCGAATTATGAGGAATTATTCATGGATTGTCTAAGTGCTAGGGAAGAGAGAGATAAATTGCTTATGGAAGTAACTAAACTTAATGATATCATCAATGTTCACAAAAAAAATTCCTCTAACCTAGAGAAAGATAAAAAGGAATTGTCTGATCATATTAATGCTTTGAATATGAGACTTGCAAAAACCATTGAGGAAAACAAAAATCTTAGGCAAGAACTTAGTATTACTAAAGAAACGATGAAGAATTTGACCATTGGTGCTAAAAACTTAACCAAAGTCCTAGACTATGGAAAGCCACATGAAGATAAGAGAGGTCTTGGATACATAGATGAACAATCAACACCTTCATCATCCAAAACTCAATTTGTAAAACCCATTATTTCTCAGGCAAGGAAGGTAGTTTCTATACCTTATCATTTTAAGAAAATTTAGTTTGTTCTTATTTGTCATCATTGTGGTAGGAAAGGACATATTAGACTTAAGTGTAGATTTCTTTATGCTTATGATTCTATCACGAGTACAAATGTTTCTATAGCACCTCAAAAAGAGGAACATAAGAAACCAGTAACTCAAATGTCCAAAATTAAAAAAGGATGGGTTAAGAAATCTGAGTTACACTACTTTGTGGCCCATATAGCGTTTAAAGCTAAATAAAATACCGCTTGGTATTTTGATAGTGGATGCTCTAGACACATGACGAGGAATCGTTCTTTATTTAAAACCTTTAAGGAATACAATGAAGGGACAGTTACCTTTGGTGATGGTAAAACATCTAAAATTATTAAAAAAGGCTATGTTCAAATAGAGGGTATCCCTAAACTTGATGAAATTTTATATGTGGAAGGACTTAAGGAAAACTTGATTAGCATAAGTCAAATATGTGATAGTGATTTTAATGTGCAATTTACAAACAATCATTGTATTGTAACAAATCAAAAGGATGAATGTATGATTTAGGGAATCAAATCACATGACAATTGTTATTGTATTGATACATCACCCAGAGTAACATGTAACCTAGCTAGCAATGACTAAACTATCTTGTGGCATGAAAAGCTAAGTCATATGAATTGTAAAGATCTGGTTAGATTAAGTAAAACTGAGACTGTGTGTGGTTTACCTATTCTCTCAAAAATTGAAATGCCTATATATGGACCATGTCAATTGGGTAAAAAAACTAGGATTGCTTATAAGAAGATCAAGAGTATAAATACAAACAGAGTATTGGAATTGATACATATTGACCTTATGGGTCCTATGGGAATAGAAAGTATTGGAGGTAAGAAATATATCATAGTTTTAGTAGATGACTTTTCTCGCTACACGTGGGTAGACTTTCTTAGAGACAAGTCAGATGCTTTTGGAGTTCTTCATCTCATATTGTACAAGAGTGCAGGTTGAAGCAGGTGACAAAATAGTAACCATCAAGAGACTGAGAAGAGACCATGGAAAAGAGTTTGAAAATACCAAGTATGCTGACTTCTGCAAAGAACATGATATCTTTCATGAATTCTCTACTCCTATCACACCTCAACAAAATGGAGTAGTTGAAAGGAAAAATAGGATGCTTTAAGAGATGGCAAGAGTAATGATGCATGCCAAGGGAGTCTCCAAAAGGTTTTGGGCTGAAGCTATAAAAAATGCATGTCACATTATAAATTGTGTATATCTTCGCCCAGGTACAAACCAAACTCCCTATGAGATATGGAGAGGTAAAAAACCCAATCTGAAATTTATGCATGTTTTTGGAAGTAAATGCTACATACTTAGAGATTGAGAATAGTTGGGTAAGTTTGATTCAAGAAGTGATGAAGGTATATTTCTTGGTTATTGCCTAAATAGTAGAGCTTACAGAGTCTTCAACTGTAGAACTAATGTAATTATGGAATCCATAAATGTCGTTATAGATGATGGAGGTAAGAAGATTACAAGTGAAGAAGTTGGAAATGAAAAAAATTTCACAACACCTCAATTAACAATGACCAGTGACACAATTGGAATAAAAGAAGAAGAGTTAGAGGAAAGAGAAGAAAAGAAGGAAGAAGTATCAACCTCATCAATGATAAATCCAACTCGAACTTCAAAAAATCATCCTATTAAGAATATAATCGAAAATCCTAATGCAACCATGGTAACAACAAGAAGACAAATAAGTGAGGTAACACATTTATGCTATATTTCTCAATTTGAACCAAAAAATGTGAATGAAGTCCTTAGGGATGAATTTTGGATAAATGCCATGCAGGATGAGTTAGCTCAATTTGAAAGAAATCATGTGTAGGTATTAGTACCTAAGCCTAAAAACAAAAATGTTATTGGAACAAAATGGGTGTTCAAAAATAAATCTGATGAGCATGACATTGTTGTTAGAAATAAGGCTAGGTAAGTAGCTCAAGGCTACATGCAAGTAGAAGGAGTTGACTTTGATGAAACATTTTCACCTGTAGCTAGACTAGAGTCAATTAGGATTTTACTTGCCATTTCCTGTCATATGAAGTTCCAATTATATCAAATGGATGTTAAGTCTGCCTTTTTGAATGGATTTTTGAATGAGGAGGTGTACATGGAACAACCAAAAGGATTTGTTGATCCGAAATTTCCAAATCATATTTACAAACTCAAAAAGGCTCTTTATGGTTTGAAACAAGCTCCACGAGCATGGTATAAGAGACTTACCAACTATCTTTTGAACAAGGGATTTATTCAAGGGGGAGTTGATAAGACTCTATTCATTAAAAGGAGTAGTGACGAGATCTTTATTGCTCAAATTTACGTGGATGACATAGTTTTTGGATCCACATCTAGTACACTAGTGGATAATTTTGTGCATGTTATGACAAATGAATTTGAAATGTCCATGGTAGGTGAAATGACTTTCTTCCTTGGTTTGCAAATCAAACAATCTCGTGATAATATATTTATTTCTTAAACCAAGTACGCATGTAACCTTGTTAAAAGGTTTGGTCTTGAAACTAGCAAGCTATTACGGACTCCTTTAGGTACCAGCACAAAAATTACAAAGGACACTCAAGGTAAAAGTGTTGATCAAACCCTTTATAGGAGTATGATAGGTAGTTTACTTTAGCTCATTGCAAGTAGGCCTGACATATGTTTTAGTATTGGTATGTGTGCCCATTATCAAGCTAACCCTAAGGAGTCACACTTAGAGAATGTAAAGAGAATCATCAGTTATATCTCAAGAACAAGTAATTATGGTTTATATTTTACTAATGACAATACTTGTGAAGTAAGTAGTTTTACAGATGCCGACTGGGCAGGCAACCAGGATGATAGGAAGAGCACTTCAGGTGGTTGTTTCTACGTTGGAAACAACTTAGTATCCTGGCATAGTAAAAAGCAGAACTCTATCTCACTCTCTACAGTTGAAGCGGAATACATTGCTGCAGAAACTCTTGCACACAAATGCTTTGGATGAAAAACATGCTCAAGGACTACGGTCAACCACAAGGTATGATGCCCTTATATTGTGATAACTCTAGTGCTATATGTATTTCTAAGAACTCAGTTCAACATTCTAGAACTAAGCACATTGACATTAGACATCACTTTATTCAAGAATTAGTTGGAGAGAAAATAGTGACACTTGAGTTTGTACCTACTGAGAGACAATTAGCTGATATATTCACTAAAGGCATAGACACTCAAAGATTTGAGTATCTCAGAAGTACCTTGGGAATTTCTCCCTCAAATTGAATTTCAAAAAAAAAAAAAATAGCATCCTTGTTTGGCCAACACAGTATTCGACTTATTTAATACTTCCATACACATAATCTCATTTTTAGTGACTCAACTCATTTTGATATTTATTATATAAATTATTCTACAATTTTGGCTTATGCACACACACATATTCTTATACATGTGATGATCCATGTTGACATAAACTTCTTCACACACTCACGAACACACATATATGTTATGCTTGAAGTTTATGAATTTTTTTGAAAGACTCTAGGACTTCAACTAATCTTGACTGTAAAGTTGTGTTGAGTTATATTTCTTAATTACTTGCTAAAACTTTACCGTATTGAGAAACCTAGTATTGAGAGGGCTACCTACTATGATGTGTGAAGCTACCGTAATAAGCGGATAGAGATACCTCACAACTAGTGTGAAAGTCATCATGCTAGGTTTATGGCTCGTAAAAAAAAAGGGGGAAAGATTATGCAAAAAAAAAAATGAATGACTGCTTATAAATCTTGTACATTGAATGCACAAAAAGAAAGAGCCAATAGAGATTATAAAAAAATCGTTTACCTCATATATATATATATAAATAAGTCCTTCTTTCGTAGATATATTTTATTTTATGAGATTGAAGACTCGATTATAATTTTACATGATAAGTGATATTTTTTTCTTTTGAGTCTTTCTTGATAGGTCATAAATGAATTAATTGACATATTTGTGGAGTTTAAACATATATACTACTTTAAGTAAATGTCAATATGTCATTATATGTGCGAAGTGTGCGTGTGCACCTCTTCTCTTCTACTTATTTATTTATATGATAAATAATCAAAATTGGAGTTAAAAAATGATGAGTTCTCAATTGGTTGTGTGCTTGTTTGTAATTAAATGAGTTTAATACCTTACGTGGCTATTTATTAAAATTACAAAAAAAATATATTTTTATTCATTTTTATTTATTACCTTTTCAATTCGTTTCTAAGTTAGAGAGTCATAGAACTTAGGGGGAGTTTAAAGCATATTGCATTTATGTATTACTCTACGTTTACATTGCTATATCTTTAGAAGGAGTTTAGCTTCATTGCTTTGTCTAATACTTTATCCTTCTCGTATGTCAAAAAAGGGGAGAGAAATAATGTGTTTTACTTCCATGTTTTTATTTTGTTATGCATATAGGGGGAGAATATATTTAATTAAGCTTGATTGATATGAATGCACACTACATGATTATTCTTTACACTTCGCTTATTTTTATGTAAACTGAACTAATGTACAACGAGGCTTTCATGCCAAGTTGTCCTATGTTTTGTCAATGTCATTTCAGTCACTTACAGGCTTGTTAAGTTGCAGCGAAGATGGATTCATCGGACCATAGGATAGTTCCACTATGGAGTCTGAGACCTCATTGTATTTTTATCTAATTTTAATAAGTGTCATGTAGTAGGTGAGAGGTTTTGTCACACGAAAATGCCAAAGGGGGAGTTTGTAAGAACTATGAGTGTTCACTATTTTCGTGGACAAAATATTTACCTATAAACTTGTTTTTAGACCTACTATCAAGTTTATCAAGAAAAGCTGAACAAATATTCAAGTTTTAGATATTCGTACTTCAGGTATGTTTTTTATAACTACGACACATAGGATTGTATTCATGAATTTAATAACATATTTTCATAAATCTAAAATTATATTTTGTGTTAAAATATTTATTTAAACTTTCATTAATTTATGAAATTATTAATTAAATATTTTTATAATGTGTCTTAAGAAATAATTTTTTTTATAATATTAACTTTTTGTTTTTAATGTGCTTTGAAATTCAAATTAAGACCAAAACACATTTAACCCTAATACCATTAAGTATTATTATTATCTATATATATATATACATTAGGGTTAGAGTTGTTTGAAAAACAAAAAAAGAAAAAGAAAACCTACCGAAACAAAAAAAAGGAGTAAAAACCTCTTAATTAAATTTACAAAAACAACCGAAGCTATTGAAGAAAAAGCCAGAAACAGTCGAAGCTGCTGAAGAAAAAGCCAAAAATAATAAAAGGTAATTAAGTTTATATACAGAGTAAAAGGTGCTGCGCTGCTGAAAAAGAAAAAAAATAGAAACAAGAAAAAAAACTGCTATGGAAAAAGAAGGGTGAATATGATGCTTGAGCTTAATATATATTGAAAGGTATGATTAATTAAAAAAGTTAATTAGTATATAGGGAGTAAAGATGATACACGCAAGAAGTGAAGAAGTTAATTAATATTCATGATACATATGTAGGGAAGTAAAACAAAACAATATCAATTGAAACACAAACAATTAAATAAATTGATAAATATCAAATTTATATCATATTAGAGGTATTTATTAATAAATTTATTTGATATGTTTTATCTTTATATGACTTCTTTTTATTAGATTTTTACATATTTAGATTATATAATTTTATGTGTGATTATAATTATTTGATTTAATTATTAAATTTTAAAAAGTTATTTTTTGAATTTATGTTTAATCTTTTTGCTCTAGAATATTCTAGTTGATTTGATTTAAATGAAATTTATTTTAAATCATCTAGTTAGGATTATTCATTATTAAATCCGCTCTAGAACACACACGTGTACTTGTGTTTTTTGTGCTAACCTTTTTGTAGTTGATTTGTGAACGATCTGATGGGCGAGGAACTTATTGGAACGTTGGTCTGGAAACCGCTCACGCTAATTTTAGAAACTATGAAAAATAGAGTAGGGGATCGTAAGTAGAGTACATTGGGGTAGTATCCTAGGGAGGGTAGCATAATACCAAGTTTGTTCTTGAATATTTGATTTTCATAGTGAAAAGTTAGGTGGTCTGATGGACCGGTGGTTTTCCTCTTATGTCGTGATTGTGTCCTAGGTTGTTTCCACCTAAAAATATCGTGTGTTATTATTTTTGCACTTTACTCTTACACACGATTGCATGTCTGGCCGCTTTGTTTAAGTTATTAAATTATAAATTGATAAAATTAAAAATAACCTATTCACCCCTCTAGGTTAATTAGGTCCATATTTTATAAACTTTCAATATGAATTCCAAGAGACAATTATATTTCTTATTTTTTCTTAGTTTTCTATCATTTTAATCATGATTATTTTAGACTCCACACCAAGCTAATTTATTAAGGTGATTGTAGGTAATTTTCAAGCCATATACTATGATTTTAATTAAGAAAATATTATGATGATTATAGATTCAATTCTCGATTCTTGATGTGCTTGATTCCATGCTTAAATTTCAAAACTATGCATGTATAAATTAGAGTTGCTAACTAGTTTATTACATGTATATGTTTAATGTTAGATTAAAATGTTAATATGTTGTTATTATATAATAGCTAATATTCTTATTTAAAATATTATCTTGTTGTTTTATGACAGTATGACAAGTAGGGTTGATACATTCGTTAAAAGTTATTAAGAAATGTAACTTGTGTACTTTAGTCATCTCTTTTTTAAAACTTAATGCAATGAATGGATTATCTAGCAAATATACTTAGATTTTTTATGATTTAGGTTGGTTAATAAGTATACCTTTGATTTAGGTTGGTTAATACAATTTCACCACTTATTATTAGTTTAATTTTGATTTTATTTTTTTAGATTTTATTTTAACTTCTTTTGAGATTCTACTAACTTTTTTTATTTTTTGAAGAAAATTAATTTTTTATTTTATTTATTTTATTTTTAGGTTTTTCTATTTTAATCAACTAACTTCTCACTATTACAAAAATGGGTATTAAAGTCGGTTCGTTGAACCGACTTTAAATTGAGGGACTTAAAATGTAAAGTCGGTTCATTGTGTGAACCAACTTTACATATATATTTTATGATTTTTTTATTTTTATTCTTATTTTTCGTATTCAATATTCAATATATATAGCATAAAAAAACTAAAATATAAATAATAATACAAATAATTATAAATTTAAATATAATTAATTACTTGATAATTAAATTTATTACAAAAACAAATAATGTATATACAATACATATAGTTAACTTAAATTATAAATAAAATAATGTCGTCAAAATGTAATTAGATTGTGCGAGCAAGCTTAATTGGCTTAGAATCACCAACATTATGACAAGAAAACTAGACAAAAAACATCTGATCCATATAACAATTCATTCCTTTACATACATGAGCACATAAACATCCATCAAAAAGAGATTACCACAACAACATCCGAGTGATATAACCCATCGACGAACTCATATTAGCATTTTATTAATCATTTGTCTATAAATATGAAGTTATCTGGAATCTCTGCTAGTATTTTTAATGCTATAATGAACTCTAAATATGAAATCAAGTGTAACTCCAATTTCTTACTTGGCTTGTGTGAGTTTTGGTACCCTTAAACATATGAAACACGTTCATAGGCACTAAAACTCATACAAACCAAGAAACAAATCGGAGTTACACTTGATTTCATATTTAGAGCTCATTATAGCATTAAAAATACTAGCAGAGATTCCAGATAACTTCATATTTATAGACAAATGATTAATAAAGTGCTAATATGAGTTCGTAAGGAGAGTAGGCAAGAGAGATGAGATGTAGTTTGGGCCAAAAATAGGTCCATAAAACAATGCATTCCCCTAAATACATGAGCATATAATCATCCATCAAACAAGGGACTTCAGACACAGGAATAGATAGATAAATTAAATCATTAAAAAGATTATTGTTATGTTGTCATATGCTATTCAAGATCATCAGAATCTTCTCTTGATTCTTCTTGTGATGATATAATTTGAACCATGTGTTCTGCCTATTCCTCTCGTAAATCATCAAAAATTTGTTGGTCGTAGCTCGTCTTGTTCCAACCAAAGAACTACATGTATTTAAAATCAAAATAAGAATGTAATTTCATTTATTTACAAAAAATAACTCAAATATGTTAAAAAAATTCTGTATATGGGTAACAGATATTACCACATCATCAATTAGAATTTTGATATTTGTGATGATTTCGCTTATAAACTTCATGACATAATAACCACACATGACTCCATTATTTTGTTGTGGAACCTACAAAAAACAAGTGAACATGATTTTCCATATTCGAACATCTTTATTATTCAATTGTAAAATTATTAATATTCACTTGTACATACCATAACTTTTGTCCATATAAGCTTATGAGATTTTTTAAGGGTAATGTCCCTAAACTTGTTCCACAGCTTCCATGCCCTATCAAGGTTTAAAACGGTTAGTTTTTATTAAATATTACAAAAAAACAATAGAAGAAAATAATATGTAGCTATAATTTTTACATTTCAACAACTGCTTTTGTATCTTTACTCAGTTCTATGGAAGCTGAGTCACAGTACCAAGCATGATTATTGAACAGATCAATGATTACCAACATCTAATGATCTTGGCCTTGTTCAAACCTTAATGGCCAAGGGATTATCAACTTTTGATTTCTGTTAAGCATTAATGCCCTATCACATAATTGTTTAGCTCTGATGCTAACATCCTTCTCTTGATATTGATTGACATATGAAGAATCATAGAACATTGCTAAATGTGATGAGTGATTATGTTGAAGTTGATAATAGCATGCCCAATATAAAAGATATATATATATATATATATATATATATATATATATATATATATATATAATTAGATAATATAAATTCATTATATATGTTCTACATAAATCAAAGAAAACTAAATAGATTAAGGAATCACCTTGTCCACACTTGAATTATACTTAAATCGATCATTTGATATTCAAATAGTTGCAATATGCACTCGATCGATATATAAGTTTGGCCAAGGTCTACACTAGAAATTTCGATAGGAAGTGGCACAGTCCATCCATCATTTATGCTAGATGCCCTCCCAACAATAGTCATCAAAGTGCCAAGATTTCTACTAAAGTTTAAAGCATAATTATAACTATACTTTTTCCAAGGCTTCTTCTTGAATGACTTGGTGCAAGATGATTGGCCACTAGACATAGATTTAGCACGAGATACTTGTTTCGTATCTCTTAAATGTGCCGCATTTAAGAGTTTTGGTATATTAGACTAAAAAAGGTATTATGTATTTTAGTAACAATAAAATATATAATTAATAAAATAATAATAGTAAACAACTGTTATCTTTTATGTTAAAAAATAGTACCACGTCAAAATTTAGAACAACTTGAATCGATGGCCAAGCCACATACTGTCCAACCGCCTCTTGGACTATGGTAGCATTAGAAGGCATATGTAGTGGACAATCATGAAACAATGATTGATCAATTATTATTCTCCAATGATTATGCATATATTGATTATGAAACATCCGATCATCGCTCAATTGTTGTACCGTTTGATTGGAAAAACCGACATCGCCGATCCTACTGATAATTTGGTTTTATATTTATAAAACTCTTGTAATTGCACGAATCATTTCATAGAAAATGATAAGTATACTCCCAAGGTCGATCTAAGGAAGGAATGTATGTGGTTTTTAATTTATTATTCAAACTTTTAAAAATGAAATTAAATCCTAAACATCGTGTCACGATATTTTGGGTTTTGTGTTTTTAATCTACTGACATAAAAATAAACATAGATACAGATTCAATAAATATTTATGCAAATTTTATCATTTATAATAATGGAGTATTTATGGATATAATAACTAAGTTAATTATGTTTGCTCATATTATTTAGGTTATTAAATATATGAATTGATATTTATTGATTCTCTCTTTTTTATATGAATACCACCTTTGGTGGGGTTATATATTCTTTGTTAACTAAACAAATCAATTAACACCTATGGGTGGGATTGATAACTAATTTGGTTAATTAAATTAATTCCTTTTTCTAAGAGATTGAAAATGAACCATTTAAATGCCACCTTTGGTAGGATTAGATAGTTTAAACTTTATTCAAGTTGTCCAAATTAAACCTAAGAATTTAGTTATCCGAGTACTAACTTTTAAGTTTTAAAACCACTACTGAAAACATGTTGTCAATGCATTTTCAGTTAATAATTCTTATAAAAACTTTTGAAATAGAGCTTCACTCTAACTACCGGGTGATTATACCAACAAATAAAAGAGCACTACTCTAAATCAGACCGGATAACTAAACCTTAAAATCTAATTTTTAGATTTAAGTTTGTAATGAAAAATAATATATTTCTCTCTAACATTCTTAATATAAAATCAATTCATTTTAGATATTTTTACCTATTTAATATTTCGCAAGCATAACAACATTATTATTATATCATGTTTACAAACAGCCAGCAAAGTTAAATTTAATCATAGACAAATTAAATATAACATGTAAGAATAAAGCATAAAAAATAACTATAAAGAAAATAAAATCCGTACAGTACTTTGATGCTATTCCCGTTGTTGGAAAACCTCCATACGGAATTTGCACTCCTAATTATTGAATCGAAAAGCAAATAAATTACAAAAACATAACTAGTTCTTCTCAAAAAGAGAAGAACTCTAAAACTAAGAAAAACTAGGAACTAAGAAAACTTAAAAAAAACTAGGAAATGAGAGAAAGAAAGAGAAGAGAAGATGTGTTTTTAGGTGTGTTTAGTTATGAAGAGAATGATGGTATTTATAGGTGAGGAGAGGAAGAAAAAGTGGGTGAAAAAATGATTAAAAATTGAGAAAACATGGAGTAGTGAATGATGACATCATACTGATGACATCATGCTGATGTGGGCACGACAACGCGTGTAAATGGGGCGTAGATGGGCGCAGGCACACGCAGATGGGGTGTAGACAGGGCGAAGGCACGCGCGGACAGAAGTAGGGGCACAGGTAAGACTGGGCGTTGATGGGCGCGGGAGCGCGCGGAATAGGTGTGCTGCGTGCGGCTACTCGGCGCGACTGGACGCGCCGCGCACGTTGGCCGGCGCGATTGGGGGGCTGCGTGCACGATTTTCTCCTTTTTGACATTTTTGACCTTTTTGACCCATTTTGTCCAATTTTTCCATATTTGTTGACTTTTCCTCATATATTTGTGATGTATTGCCTCTAGTATTCTCTTTGAGTCTTTAAGTTACGTTTTAAAGTGAAAATATCTGAAAAACAATAAAAATACTCGTGATTCCGAAAAAACAAATTTATATAAATATATAATAAAATCATATAAATATATATATTTTTAATCAATTAATGTGCATAAAATCATGCTAAGAATGTTTCAACAAACATTTCATATTATGTAAAAACTTTACGTGTTATATATAAAAAATAAAACATATAATAAGAATTTAAAAATAATAGATTATATACACCAGAAATTAAAATCTTACCACATATGATTCATCAAATAAAGGAGGACTCCCATGTGAGGTAGCTATTGGATGTAGATTCTCACCAAAACATTTATCGTGGTTTGATTGATGGTAAGAATATGCAGATTGCATTGGAGAAAATGAACCACTACTTGATTGCATATGCATTCCTTGCATATAGGGAGGACCAATAAGATGACTATATCCCATACTAGATGTAGTTTGAGCACAATGCGATTGCGTGGGTGTTATGCCTGGCATGGATGGTGGCCTACATGTCATGGATTGTGGCATGCCTGGCATGGCCTGCATGTCATGGATTGTGGCATGCCTGGCATGGCCTGCATGTCATGGATTGTGGCATGCTTGGCATGGCCTGCATGTCATGGATTGTGGCATGCCTAGCATGGATGGTGGCATACCTGGCATGGATGGTTGCATGCTTGGCCAATATGGCATGCCCTGGTTGTAGAATGATGTCATGCCTCACATGTGTTGTGATTGATATTCTTTTATAGTGGCAATCTCACTTAACACTGAGGCCTTAAAGGAGTTGAGTTCTTCTTCAATTTTAGTGTACTTCTCCTTACTTACCATCTAAGGCTTTTGTTTTGGAATGTTAAAATACTCCATATAACCATCATATTGGCTACCTCCCCTAACACGACCAGGATGCTCACGTTCGAATGCATGATATAAAGCATCTCTCCCAGGCTCTTCGATTATTTCACCCTTGGATATTTTTTCTTGAACAACTCTCTACAAATAATAAAGCACACAAACATATCATTCATTATTACATCTTTTAAGTTAAAAAATCATTAAGACTTTTTATCAACTGAAATTACTAACCAACTTATTTAGTTATTCTTCTCCTCGCTTAGTCATCGGTCTTGAATTCTTCGTTTTGGGAGTCTTTGTTTCTATGTACAATTTAGTTCGGGTAACAGGTCTACCCAATTCAGCTTCCTACATAAATTATGAAAAATTTATTAACAATGACATTAAATTAAATTGAGGAAAATAAATATAAAAATATTTATAAATTAAGACAAATTAATTATACCATTCTATATCTAACTTCAGGATTTGAAGACCTCCCAATATGGTTAGGAAGAATGTTATGCATTTGTATATTCTGATGTTCTTCCCTAATAATTTGAAATTCATCTGAACGTCTATATTTCACAAAGTCTTTCCAAACTTGAGATGTAATCCAGGGGTGTCCTTCAGGGATTTGGTAGAGCTCTACCTCATCAAGTGGTTCCAAATATGGAAACACATAATTTCTTGCCAATCTAGAAGTCTTGTATTCCTTCCACGCCTTATTTGCAATCTTATAACACTTAAGTTTCCAATTGTCATCGACTTTGTAACGATTCTATAAAAACACAGTACAAAGGATTAGATATAATACAAAAAAGATATAATATATATATTGATTATAAAATATAAGAGACTTACACAAATGGTTATCCATATTTGAACTTTTCTACATCGTCAACCTGAGACCAATCATTTATATTGATTGGTATACTGGACTTCACAAGTCGACCAATAGAGGATTTCAATTGTTATCCATTTTCCCCTATTGGATTACCAGTACCATTAAATAGAACATGTATTCTATCATCTGGGTTAAGTGGAGCATCAGGTATATTCACCCAACCCCTTCTTTTCAAATACCCAATGGATTATTTGGATCTACAAACTTTGTTATTCGAGGATCCATGAAATATTTGTAAACAATGAAGAAATATAAATTAATTGACAATTTTAGGAACATACATATATATAATAGTTATTACAATAATATAGAACATACGTTATGTTTAATTAGGTTGTTGATTGTATACATATATTCCTTCACAATCACTTCGAGCCCATGACGAAGAATCATCATCATCAACTAGATCATCACATACATTAGGTAATTTATTTGAGAAATTACTAATATTGGTTAATGTATCAAGCATAGGGTCATCATCTTCTACAACATCACTATGGTAAAACTCTTTTTGTGGAGGTGTTAACACAACAGACCATCTTGGATCAATTTGATCGCTCACGTAAAATACTTGTTTTGCATGAAGTGCTAACGCGAAAGGATCATCAGTGTGACTTATCTTGGATAAATTTACAAGGGTAAATCCAAAATCATATATTTTATATCCAACATTGATAACATCTTCGACCCAATTACACAAGAAAACTGTTTCATGGAAGACCTCATAATCCATTTCCCAAATCTTTTGTATTATACCATAATATGTTTTATCAGAAAGTACAGGATTAACATCTTTTGAACTGGAAAATTGCATAGTTTGTGCAACCATATTCACACCACTATTTTGATTTACTCGGACTTTGTCCCTAGCTTGAATCGTAAACCTCAATCCATTTATTGTGAAACTATGAAATGATTTGACATCGAATTTTGGCCCATGTGCAAGCCATTGTAAACTTTCTGATATTTTATGATTGGGTTTCTTGAGTTCATCTTGAATCTATGTACAAAAAAACATGAAATGTGTTTAGAGCAAAGTTTTAAAACAATGAAGTTATATGTTCATCATACAACCATTTTTCTCCTCCTTTTTTTATAACGAGGATCGATCTTCAATAAGTTTAAATGCATCTTGTAATGTTATTAAATATATATGAAGTTATATATCATCATTAATAGTTAAATAAAAAATGATTTTTGCAATCATGAAACAATGAACATCACTTGCTCTATGTACGGTTGTGCCTCATTATTATTTACCAAAATGATTCGGTGTGCTTTTTCCCATCGACTGCGATCAATAAAAAATTTCTTACTTCCACCAAGCATAGGGTTACCTACTTGGATCATGTGACGCTCTAAGAACAACTTGTGCGTAGGATTCCCAATTTCAGTGCAACCACTAAAGTATTCAGAACAAAACTCAATGGCCTCTTCAGTAATGTATCGTTCCACCATGCATCCTTCAAGTCGATTTCTATTATTTACATATCCTTTAAGGACTTCCATATATCTCTCAAAAGGGTACATCCACCTTAAGTAAGTAGGACCACACAATTGAACCTCTGGAACTAAATGAACACACAAGTGAATCATTATATCGAAGAAAAAAGGAGGAAAATATTTTTCAATTAGACACAAAGTCTCTACAACATCTTTCTGTAAAGAATTTAACTCGCCAATTGATATAGATTTCTTGTATATTGTATTGAAGAATGAACAAAGCCGAATTATTGATAATCGAATATGTTTTGGAAGAATTGATCTAATAGCAACTGGTAATAACTATTGCATTAAGATATGATAGTCATGTGATTTCAATCCATACAGTTTCTTATCGGGGATAGACACAAAATTTCTTAAGTTGGATGAGTAACCATCAGGAACTTTCACACCCTCCAAACATTTAAAAAACACATCCTTCTCTTTTGTTGACATTGTATATGATGCTGGTGGTAAATATGTTCGATTCTTATCATTTTCCACCCTTAGTTCCAATTCAGGTCATATGCCTAGTTTCTTTAAATCCAATCTTGCCTTAATTCCATCCTTTGTTTTTCCAAATATATTAAGTAAAGTACCAATCAAGCTCTCACATACATTTTTATCAATGTGCATGACATCTAAGATGTGACGAATGTGTAGGTTTTTCCAATAAGGTAATTCCCAAAATATTGATTTTTTTTCCAACAATCATGGTAAGTCGGTTCAAACTCTTTTTCATTTTCACCCATTTCATTAGTTGACCTATTTCGTTTCCCTACCTTAGTGAGTTTTGTTTTCATCTTTCCATATTGTTTGAATGTCATACCATTCAATTGCCTTAATATCTCAACACCTTGCAAAGGTTGAGTTGCATGATCATGATCTTCTTCACCATCGAACGGTTTCTTTTGGTATCTAAACTTGTGTCCAGATGGCAAAAATATTCTATGTCTTCTATAAGACATATTTTGTTCATGAACAAGATAAGTTGTAGAAGTTCCATCATTACATATAGGGCATCCCTTGTAACCTTTTGTTGCATGTCCTGATAAGTTTCCATAGGCAGGAAAATCATTAATTGTCCATACAAGGATCCCGTTCAAGTTAAAGTGTTCTTCTTTATATGCATCGTAAACATTTACACTATCATTCCACAACATCTTTAAATCATCTGTCAGAGGCTGCAAATATACATCAATATCAACACAGGGTTGTTTCGGTCTTGAGATCAATAATGTTAACATCATGAATTTTCTTTTCATACACAACCAGGGAGGAAGGATGTATGTTACCATAATTACTGGACAATAGCTATATCTACTACTAAGGGAACTATGTGGATTAATTCCATCAGCAGCAATAGCAAGACGAAGATTGCACGGATCATATGAAAATTGAAGAGATAAATTATCTACTACTTTCCAATTTGGAGAATCACAAGGATGACGTAGCACCCCATCATCAGATCGATTATTTGAATGTCAATTCAACATCTTTGATGTATCTTTACTATTGAACAACCTTTGAAAGCGAGGAATTGGAGGAAAGTACCAAAGAAACTTTGTAGGCACGCCTTTTTATGTGTTGTCTTATTTGTACCATGCTTCCATCTTGATTCTTTACACATAGGACAATCATCTAATGTCTCATATTATTTTCTATAAAGAATACAATCACTTGGACAAGCGTGAATATTATGATATTCTATGCCAAATTGACTAAGAGATTTATTCACTTCATACATTGAATATGGCAATTCAATACCCTCAAGAAACATATCGACTAGTAGATTTAGTAATTCTGTGAATCCCTTGTTAGAAAACCATATTTTGCCTTCACATTGTACAAATGAACCAATCCCGACATTTTAGTGTATTTTTTGCATTTTGGATACAACAGTTTTTTGGCATCTTCTATAAGTTTTTTAAAGGTTTCGGGATCATCCTCGCATAATTCATCTTCAACACCATGAAACATATTTTCTGTCTATACATTATGATAAGATGTATGTAATCCAATTACATTCTTATTTATCTTTTCCCCATAAGTATTATCAATATTTTCTCCATGATAATACCAATATTTGTAGCTCAAAATAATACCATTATGGATAAGGTGATACTTAATCTCGTCAAATTCATGAAATCGCTCATTTTTAAATTTAACACATGGGCATCGAATCATACTAGTTCTAGTATTACTATTTCTACAAGCAAATTCCATGAAACTTTCAACTCTAGAAATATAGCCTTGCTCAATTCTACACTTTGACATCCAAGATTTGTTCATTTTCTATTAATGACATTAATTAAACATATTAAATAATTATGTATCCAATGAATATATTTCAAGTATTATTATATATAAATAACTTTGGGAGGGATAATAGGGTTAGATTTGGGAATCAATCTGTACCTAAAGGAGCAGGAATGAAAATATAAAGTTACAAACAACCTCATTTCTATACAAATTAAAAAATAAGCAGCATGCCAGCATGAATATATAAAAACCAATCACTTTGGTTGATTTTATTTTCTAAACATGTTACTATATCATAATTAAAAAGTAATATTAATTACATGTATATAACATTCTATAGAAGTAGGGGCTACTAGTAACATATTTAACATTTTAACTCATAAGTAGCATATATAAATAAAAATAATAATACTACTTAGTTTTTAGTTATTATTTAATTTTTATTAATATATATATATATATATATATTATTTAAATTATTGAGTTTATAAATATATATTTATAATCTTTTTAAGAGTCAATAGATAGCACATATATAATTTCTTAAAAATTTAAAAAAACATATTACTTTTCCTCTATTCACTACTTAATAAAATATAATTATTTATATACAAATAAATTTATCCATGCACGGTAAATATATATAATCTCTCAAACCCACAACATTTCAGATATTATTTCCACAGAAAATAAGCCAAACATATAATAACAAGCAAAATAAAAAACATACCTAAATCAAAAATTTATACAAAAAATAAAACAAACTGAATAATAAGCTACAAAATTAATAGAAATACTTACAAGAATGTTATGAAGTGACTAAATGGAGGAAAGAAGAAAATGGTGTTTTGTAAGAGAATAAGTGAAAAAATGGGTATAAAAAATTTGAGTATTTCGTTAAAAAAATTAGTAGATCTGAAAGACAATGATAAGAGGAATATAACCCATAAAATGCCGTTACAAATGGTGGTCGGAGGTGGCCAGAAATTGAGAAAGAGAGTGGGTGTGAGCTCCGTTTTAGGAGAAAATGGAGAAGAGAAATGAAGAGTTTTGGTTTCTGCGTGGAAGAAATGAGCCGAACGGATATATTACATGGACGTATTGTCGGTTGACGGGGCAAACCGACGCTATCCATGTGGCTAGTGTCGGTTCGCCACGTCAATCGACGCTATCCACGCAATTTAAATTTTGTTTTGTCAATTATTATTTTTTTAAACTATGCATATACGTACTATATAAAAAGAAAAAATAATATTTTACAATAATATTTAATTAAAATAGATACACAAAATTAAATAAAGATATAATGTACGTACATATATAAATTTAAATATCCAAACAAATAAAAAAAATTATATAATTTTAAAAACTAATTGTCTAAAAAAAAGAAAAATTATATTATTTATATATATTTATATCCAACTTAAATTCTAAAGAGTCAAATAAAATAATAATTAATGACCTAAAAAAATTTCAATTGTATTTACTGCATCCATTTTTTAATTTAAAAAATAGGACGTAGCGTCGGTTGACGTGGTAAACCGACGCTAGCCAGGTGGGTAGCGTCGATTGATGGGGAAAACCGACGCTATCCACATGGGTAGTGTCAGTTATCTACGTCAACTGACGCTACGTCCAACGTGGATAGCATCGGTTCTACACCGAACCGACTTTAAATTTATTATAAGTCATTTTTTAAAAAAAATTGACTTTACAGAGAGACTTAAATACCCCTTTTTGTAGTAGTGTCTTTTCTTTCCTTTTTATTTTCATTCATTTTTTTTCAAAATTTTTTATTTTTATTTTTTTAGTATCATTTGGTCGTAATATGAACATTACTTGGGGTGGGTGATGCATTACGATCAAATATAGTTTTTTTATTCATTTTCTTTTATTTTGAGATTTTGTTATGATATTTAATTGAATCTCTTAATTTTATAACTTTGTTGGTAATGTTATTATTTATGATGTACCCTTAAATTCTCAATATATATTAGAGCTATATATAGAATGGTTAAGAATGTGAATCTAACGCAGCCAAAATTCACTATTATAAAGAATGTAACTTTCCTTTTTTTATCTTTTCGCTTTAGATAAAATGGAACATTAAGGAGAATGAAGACTTTTGCTTGGTGATGTATGAAGTCTATTTTATATTTCTACAAAATTGTTTTTTACTTGTTTTATTTGAGTGTTTTGAATCAATTTATATGTCGATGATAGAAACAGAATTGTGATAATATTAATATTTAGAGGGCTCTAATTTTTACTTCAATTAAGGAGTTATTTGAATGTGAATTGGACCTAATATAAAACTTTTAAGGTTGGTAGTAAGGATGTTTAAGTAATTTAAGTACTTAGAACTATTTTTTATGTGAATTTTGTATAGACATATTTGAGGTCTCAAAAAACTCTATAACTTATTCTGAAAAACACTAAAAGTGAAATTATAAAATACACAATACTTAAGAAGGATGGAGGCTATTTTTATACCGTTTGTACCTTTTAAAGCCTAGAACTTATATCTTTATCACTAGTATTCCTTTGAGCTTATATGAATTATACATTTTTTTCATTCTTTAACATGCTATAACCTACCTTTTTATAAGCAAATAAGTAAATTATCTTACCCTTCTACTTTCTAAGAGAATATAAAATAAACACATATTTGATATGAATTCTCTACGAAGAAATGGTGAAAATTTTAGTAGAAATTGACTACAACCCAAAATATTATTGAAAATAGCAGGTTGGAGATTGTAGAAATCAAATTTGAATGAAAAAATGATAAAAGGTTAGTAATGTAATTTTATAGCACTTCAGTTATAAAAACAAAAACAATTGAGAAGAAGAGAAAAACAAAAAAAATAGCAAAAAAGGAAAGAAAGGAAGAAAAAGAAACAAGAAAAAAAGGGTATATGGATATTTTATACAATATGAAATTGTACCCATAGTGTACTTAACTAGGGATGTGAAGGTAAAAATAGGTTGGAGAGTTAGCTAACATATCAAGCTATTTTAGAACTTAAAATAATGGTGTTTGGATTTAATTTATTTATTTTATTTTTGTGATTTATCTTCTCATTCTTTCATAACTCCACATCTTAACCTAATGTTATAACCTTGATAAAGACCTATTAATTTAAAGTAATGTTTTAGTGGAGAGTGAATTAGGAGGTAAGTCTATGAAGTTTGTGACTACAATACTTACACATCATATTTGCATAATCTAGAGATCAAAAATATTTTTCTATGAATATCATGTACAAGATTATCTAATATGAAGATTATATGTTTGTGGTTAGATGCATGTTTAAGAGTTAATCTCAAAATTGAAAGTAATATTTGAATTTATCTTTAATAAAAAGTGAAAATATGATAATCTATATGTTGAATGCTATGGACAATCTTTGATACAAATGTATAATTGATTCAATAGTAGTGTTTTTTGTTTATTTTTCTATTATTATTTTTATTTGAGTCATTTTTTTAGTTTAATGGTGATTTTTGTGGGTATCCTCGCTGAAAACCTTCACAAGACTATAACTCATCCAGTAGGACCCTCAAGGGATTTAAAGGCTTGTTGCATATGATAAATTCAATCATATCAATCTACAAAAATAATTTGAATTACATTAGTTTAGTATTTAATTATTTATTTTCCTTTTGAGAACCCTTTTATATCGTTTATCTTGCTAGGGACTTGAACGGAAGCTGATTGGAGATTGTGATATGTGCTTAAAATGCATGTATATCTTGTGATTGATCGGAATAGAAAAAATGAATTAGGTTTTCATATTGAATTTTCACCTAAGTATTTATAAATTATGTTTTTAGAATCACAAGATATGTTTTAATGTATTTTAGGTACCGTTGAACTTAAAATATGCAAATGAAAAAGGACCAAACAAGTCTTCACAATCAGGAGCATAATTATCATACAATGGATAACCTAAATACAAAAATTTATATGAGAAATATTAAGGAGAGGTCAAATTATTAAATTGGTAAAATTAAAGACGCACCGTGTCATGAGTATATATGTGCCACGACATAGCACTCTTCGGATGGATTTCACATAACTAAAGAAAAGGTTGAACCACATCATATGTTGACATGCGTTGCGACCAGCATAGTCGAATTTGTATTCCAAAACTAGGTTTTCAATACATGTCTATCCAAATTGTTCCAGATTTATTAGATTAACATTTTAATTATTTTAAACTTCTACAACCCTAATCCTAATTACGCTATAACTCTTTTACTATAAATATTTAGCTAGACTTAACAACAAAAATAGCCTCACCTTTGTGATTATTGATAATTTTTAAGCCCTAGACAATGATTTTAATCAATAAAATATTACGATGATTTTTATATTTTATTTTTGTTTCTTGATGTGTTTGACTCTATGTTTAAATTTAAAAACTATGCATGTATGATTTAGAATAGTTAACTAATTTATTGCATGTATATTTAATGCTAGTATAAGATGTTAGTATGATATCATTATGTAATTGCTAATATTTTTATTCAAAGTAGTATCTTGTTGATACCTTCATAAAAGGTTACTAAGAATTGTAAACTTGCACAATTTAGTTATCTCATTTTTAGAACTTACCCTATGTTTGGTTGATTAGAATGGAATGAAATCAAAATAGATTTCTTCCAATTTTATGTTTGATTGGACTGAAAAGTGTGAATGAAATGTAATTGATTTCTAAAAGATAAGGAATCACAATTCCTTCTCCTCCCTTAATGAATCATGATTTCATTCCTATCTCAAATTTTTTTCTCAATTTTACCCCAACTCCAAATATAACCATAAACCCTAAATCTCAAAACCTTAAACCTTATTTAGAAAAATAATAATTTTAACCCTAAATCTTAACCCCTAAACCTTAAATCCTAAACCCTAAAACCCTAAAGCCTATTTAGAAAATAATAATTTTAACCCTAAATCTTAATCCACAAATATAACCAAAATCTCAAAACCTTAAACCCTAAACCCTATTTAGAAAAATAATAATTTTACCCTAAACCTTAACCCACAAATATAACCCAAACCCTAAATCCCAAATCCCAAAACCCTAAACCATATCTAGAAAAATAATAATTTTAATCCTAAACCTTAACAAAAAAAACCCTAACCTCTAAACCACAAATTCCAAATTCCAAAACCCTAAACCCTATTTAGAAAAATAATATATTTTATTTTTACGTAATAATTATTTAGAAAAATAATGATTTCAATTATGTATTTTGTCTAACGAAAAAATAATAACTAATTGATATTATTTAAGATTTACTGCATTTATTATGATAATATACAATATTTTTCATTCCATTCCATTCCATTCTAATTGTAAACCAAATATTGTAATACTAATTCCTTCTTTTATTCCTATGGTCAAACCAAACAAAATTGTTTCCTTTCCTTTACATTCCATTCCTATTCCAATTCCTATTTCGATTCCATTTCGTGAACCAAACGCCACCTTAATACAATGAATGAATTATCTAGTAAATATGTCTAGGTTGCTCATGATTTAGATTGATTAATAAGTAGACCTTTAATCAATTGCAATGTAAGAAAATGTGCATTATGAAGTCTAGCCTTGGTTGCCTAGATTTATCAAGACAGCGTTAAGAATTCAAGGATAGTTTTAACAATGATTCATGATATAATTGGTTAGCTTATAGGCTAGTAGTGATGATAGTCTCATAATTACATATTTCTCTAATCTGTGTGCTCATGTATTTTAGTTACTGTTTTATGTTTTATTTTTAGTTAAAAATAATTTTCAAAACCCCTTAATTAATTTACTAACAAGCTAATAAATAGTGGTAGTTATTGTAACAATCCTCTTGGGTTCAACAACCATTAATTTTATATTACTTATCACTTGTACAATTTAATCACATATAAATTGTCAAGTCAATCCCTAACAAAGGTGTCAAAAATTTCATACACTTGAAAACACACAAGTATACGTTATCAAATTGTAGAAGTGATAAGTAATATAAGAATAAAGATTGTCGAACCCACAAGGATTATTACAATAATTGTCACTATTTATTAGCTAATTATTAAATTAGTAAATGGGTTTTGAAAATTGTTTTTAACTAAAAATATAACATAAAATAGTAACTAAAATACATGAGCATATATATTAAAATAAATATGTTATTATGAGACAATCATTACTGCTAGTCTATAATCTGATCAATTATATAATAATTTAATATTAGAACTATCCTTGAATTATTATATTTAGCTTGAAAAATCTAGGCAAATAAAGCAAGACTTCATAATAGGCCTTTTCTTATTTTGTAATTGATTAAAATTTCATTTATTAACCAACCTGAATCATTAACAACCTAGGCATATTTGTTAAATAATTCATTTATTGCAATAAGTTATAAAAAAATATGACTAAATTACGCAACAAGATACCACTTTGAATAAGAATATTGGTTACTATATAATAATATCATACTAACATCTTATACTAACATTAAACATATACATGTAATAAATTTGTTTGCTACCCTAGTTCATACATGTAATAAACTAGTTACCCACTCCAATTCATAGATGCATAACTTTGGAATTGAAATATAGAGTCAAATACATCAAAAATAAAGAATTAAATCTAAAAATCACCATAACATTTTATTAATTAAAATCATAGTTAAAGGCTTGAAAATTTTCCACAATTATATAAAAAAATTGGCTAGACACGGATTATAAAAGAATCATAATTAAAATAATAGAAAACTAAGAAAAAAAAATAAATATTATTTAATTACCTCTTTGAATTTCTATCTTACCTTTAGCCTTTACTTTCTCTGTAGGCCTACATATTTTTTTTTAAATTTTTGTGTTTACAATCTGTGGTTACTTTCATTGATAACTTTAGCTACACATTTATAGTAAAAGAACAATGTAATTAACATTATGGTTGCAGAGGTTTAAAAAAATTAAAATGCTAATCTAACAAATCTAAAACAATTTGGATAAACATGTGCTGAAAATCTTGCATTGGAATATGAATCCGAATGCTTGGGTCATGGCTCGTATCAACTCAACCTTGTTTGCAGTTCTATGAAATTCATCCAGAGAGTGCTATATCATAGTGCACATATACTCATATTGTGACATGCCCTTAATTTTTCCAATTTAATATTTTGACCCCTCCTTTATGTTGTATAAATGTTTATATTTAGGTTTCCCATTGTATGAAAATTATGCTCTTGATTGTGAGGATTTGTTTGGTCCTTTTTCATTTACATATTTAAAGTCCAATAGTACCTAAAATACATTAAAACATACTCTATGATTCTAAAAACACAATTTATAAAATACTTAGGTAAAAATGCATTATTAAATCCTAATTCATTCTTTTAATTTTGGCAAAACACAAGATATACGTGCTTTTTAGGCACACATCAATTGGTATCGCCATTAGCATTGGCTTTGTCTTCAGCCTCGATGGTGTAGGTTCACTCTTCATGCTTCAGGTTGCGTTTTTGGCATTTATCTTAATTTTGTTTACTTTCTAGTTGACATTTCTTGCTTATTGATATGTAAAACTTGTATTTACAAAAAATAGAGGTGTTCTTCGTTCCCAATTTTCCTGAACTTTGCATGTTTCATAACTACATCAATATATTAGATTTGTAAATGAGGAAGATGAGTGGTCTAAATTTAATTAAAATCAATTTTTTATGTCTATGAAAGCTCATGGTTGGTTGCGTAATATAATAAGAGAAATGGAACCTTTTTGATTGGAAAATTTAAGTAATTTTTTGAGTTAGACATTTGTGAAAGTCTATAAATTATAGACCTAATTAACCTAGAAAGGGGTAAATAGGTTATTTTCAACTTTTATCAATTTATAAAATAATAACCTAAAAAAACGGCCAAGCATGTGATCGGGTGTAAAAGTAAAGTGTAGAAATGAAAGAATAACACACAATATTTTTAGGTGGAAATAACCTAGGCCACAATCATGACCTAGGAAAAAAATCACCTATCTACCGGACCACCTAACTTTTCACTATGAAAAACAAATGTTCAGGTACAAACTTGATCTTATGCTACTGTTCCTAGGATATTGCTCCAATATACCTTACTTACGAGCCCCTGCTCTATTTTCATGGTTTCTAATATTGGTATGAGCGGTTTCAAACCAACTTTCCAATAATCTTTCCACCATTCAGATACATTCACAAATCAACTACAAAAGGATTAGCACAAAAACACAAGTGCTCGTGTATATTCTGAAACGAATTTAATAATGATTAATTCTAACTAGATGATTTAAAACATATGTCATTTAAATCAAATAAACTAGGAAATTTTATAACAAAACGATTAAGCACAAGTTCAATAAAAATAACTCCTTCAAAATTAATAATCAAACCAAATCATTCTTATATGATACACACAATTATTTGATCTAATAATTCCAAAACAAAAATAAAGAAGAAGCTATTAGAACTTATGATCAAAATATCATAAATTAATGAGGCTTATTAATCAATCAACTTAACCACCAATGTTTGATAGATTAACCAAATAAAAAAACCTAAATAATTATGATTTTATATTTGCAAGACAAGAGAGTGATTAAGAAGAAGATAATATTACTATTGTGTGGTTGATTGAAACAATGATGAATGAGTTTTATTTATAGGAAAAATTAAAATCCTTAATCATATAGAATTGATAAATATATTTTCTATTACAAACAAGATTAGTAATACTCATTAATCAAGAAGACTCATATTTAAAGAATAATTCTTTTAAAGTAGACTCATTAATCAAAAATACTTCTATTTAAAAAAGAATTATTTTAAAGTATAGTTTAGGCTAGGATTTAGCCTATAATTTAGGCTATATCTTATCTAGTATTTTAGTATATATCTTATTCTATATTTGAACATAAATATTTTAGTATAAAAATAATTCTAAATTTATGAATATGTGTTATTAAATGGATGAATACAAACCTATGTGTTTTGTTATAACAGATATACTTGAAGTACGACCATATAAAATTATGACATTTCTTTGACTTTGCTTGATAGACTTGATAGCGAGCTTAAAATCAAATTTACATGCAAATATTTTATCCATGAAAATAGCCAACACTTATAATCCTTATAATTTTTCAATTATGACGAGTTTGAGATGTGTTTAATTCGACTCTAATAGATCAGGGTGAAATTTGATAAGTTTGATACTTTTTTATTTGAATTAACATGAGATGAAAATGTGTCCAATTTAGTTTTAATAAGTAAGGTTATTGGCCTATAAAAATTAGGCCAATTGGATAATTGTCTAATTTAGTTAGACACGCGTCTAATTCAACTTAGCTTGTAGTAATAACAAGTATAGAATTTTTGAAATTTTGTAGTAATATTGAAGAGAACGGATATTGTAAAGGAATATTAAGCTTAAACTTTTGTACTTGTATGTGAGAAATTGAGCGGAAAATGGTTGATAGAATGTCTCTGTGAGATTAGTTGTATGTTTTTTAAAAACTCTTAGGGAGGTTAGTTAATTGTTAATTTAGTTGGATATGTGCTTAATTTAATTTTGATGAGTGAAATTATCGTCCAATCAAAATTCAATCAATTTTGATAATTATTTAATTTAATTAGATATGTGTCCAACTCAATTTTGATTAATAGATCACCGATGTATCAAACTCTAACAAGATGAATAATTATTTAATTTTGATAAATTAAATTAAATAAATATTTAATCAAAATTAAATCATATTTGATCGATTAAAATTAAGAAAATTTTATCATCTTAACTAAAAAAGTCAAGTAAGGGGGGTCCTATTTGATTTTTTACTGATATAAGATCGTAGCATATAACCATAAGTCTTATTCTTATCTGAGCATAAAAATTCTGTTAATTTTCAAAAAAATACCACAAAAGTCCAGCCCTAATATAAATAGGATCACGTGCATATTGTAAGGGTATTTTCGATTAACCAAAAAAATAAGTTTATTTTTGAAATTTCACCCAAACTATAAAAGCAAAACTAGGCGTAACTAGTCACAGCCCCTCATTAACGAATTGAGACACAAGTTTAAAAAATCAATTCCAGTCCTAAGCCCAAAATTGCCACCCTCGTATCACCACCCACACCGAATAACTGATACCAACAAAGCCCCACCCTCACTGGAAAACTGCTACCCACACAGAAAGTTTTTGTCCAAGTTTTTGCTTAAATGTTTGTGTATCCTTTGAAGTACCACCCAACTTGCCATAGATTTTCACGGAAGGTCAATAACGGCTACCAACATCTGTATTTGGATTTTTTTTGTTTTGTTTTGTTTTCTTTTTGGTTCGATGTTGGTGCAACCTAAGTTTTCCTAAATGTGATGATATAAACTGCATTGTCACCGTAAAAAAAATGTTGGAATTTGCATTTACAAGAAATAGGCCCTAATAAAGTACTTAGACTTGTGTTGTTACTTTCTCAATCAATGAAAATATGACAAAACTTGAGTGGCTTTCAGAGTAAACTCGTTGAAATGCTCAAAGTAATCTTAAGAGGGACAAGGGGGTTACTACGGTAAGTCTGAAACTTTTAAACCTCAAGGCATGCTCATAAATTCATTTAATATGAGAAGAAAATTTAGGGGAAGACATTGATAATCTTCTAGATTTTGGGGGCGACAATTGTGAAATGAGATTTTATTTTGGAAACAGATGGTAACAATTTTACGGTGAGGATGGGGTTGCGTTGGTATCACTTTTCCGTGCGAGTGGGTACGGGCAGTGATGTGACTTCGAAACATATATATATATATAAATGTTATTTATAATTAAGAATAAAACAGATAAAAATAAAAAAATATATAATTAAAATATATATTTAAAATAAGAAAAAAAACATCAATTTATTAATAATATATTTTATTGATTGTTAAATTTTAATCTATAAATTTTAATTCATAAATATTAAATTTTAAATCGATTAGATTTTAGACATTTTTCTAATATATATATATATATATATATATTTTAATTGTATATTTTAATTATTAAACATATAATTTTTATCATTTTTAGTTATTAAATGTTTTTATCTTTTTTTATTATTAGGTATAAGTACTACTATATTGAGTTTTTTTATTCTGTGATACTAGGTGGTGATTTCATACTAGGTGGTGATTTCTCAATTCATTAATTGGAGGGTTGTGAGTGGGCTTCTATCTTCTAGGGTCATAGAAGTAGGGGTGTTCATGGTTCGGTCCGGTTTTTCCTAAAAAAAAATATAACCAAATCGGACCGGACTAGACCGTTTGAAATGATTTTAAGAAATAAAAATCGAACCGATCGTTTGATTTATAAAACGGTTTGGTCCGGTTTGTTTCCCGGTTTGGTCCGGTTTGTTTCCCGGTTTGGTCCGATTTTTTTATAATTTAATGAAGAATAATGTGAAATTTTTAATATATTATTAAATCGGTCCGGTCCGGTTCGAATGGTTTAAAATTAGTACAAACTGGATCGGACCGTTTGATTAGTAAAATCGTTCGGTTTGGTCCGGTTTTACGGTTTGGTCCGGTCCGATCCGGTTTATGGACACCCCTACATAGAAGTGATAAAACTATACTTTAAGACTTATAATCCGTTTTTTATTAGCATGAGACTTTTATCCGGTTTCTCAATTTTAATAATAGGTGCTTGGAATTGATCTAACGAGTAGAGAGAATATTGAGATAAGTCAAGATAATTGATTGAACGTGTAGATTTTATAAAAGATCCATCTATTTATAGGATATTACATGTATATGTGTCAATCATAGAATGTATACAAATATGTGTGTGTCAATGAGAAATACAATTGGTATTAGTATAACATTTATGAATTGAGGTCGACCTTAGTTCGAGCTAGTGGTCGACCTTACATGGGATGTGGCCTTCTACGACCAACCTCATACTTGATGGTCTGTTAAATAAGCTTAGCTTAATTATGTAGGTCTCGTCTGACATAAAGCTCGATGTAATCATGTAGGCTCGAGTCGACCTCCAGGTCGATCCATATATGCAAACATCTAGTCCCCTAACTATTTCAACTTGATCTCTTGAGTAGAGGTGAAAGATTAATTCTCAGGTAGTGAATATGAATCGTTCAACTCCCCCTAATAAATAAATGTCAATTGATTGGAGAGAGAAAATGAGTACCTCTATATAAAGAGCTTTTAGGGTTGGGACTTATCATCATTTCCTACACAATAAACAAATAGTGAAGAAAAAACGCTCTATCACGTCAGCTCGGGTTATAAAAGGTTTTTCAATTTGGTGGTAAGAATTCGGTTTGAACTATAGTCTTGTTTGTTTGGGATTTTAGAGCGCAAATATTGAGATTCTAATGCTTTTATACTTGCCTTTTCAAGTTAATTTTTAAAGAATCACTTCCTTTTGTTTTCAAACTCAATCCAATGTACCTCCTCCTTCTCGTTCCTTACCCATTGTTTTTATATTTTGTGTTTTTTATAGATCATGCATAGAGAAGAGACCTCAGCCTCAGGCTCAGGCTCCTGGGAGAGCCCCCAATATTCCAATGCTAGTGATGATTCAAGGTCTTCTAGGTCAGGCTCTTCCAATAAGACAAGTCAGTCAATGCCTTTACCCTCTACCCCAACCACTCTTCCTCAGGTTGCTCCAATAATTTAGTTGAGCATGCCTTAAACTCAAATATTTGTGTCCCAGATGTGGAGCAAAAAGATGTGAAACAAGAGGGTTTGAGGAACCAACATGTCGCACAAGGGGTTGGTTAATTATTGTTAAGACTAGTGGGCTAGTGCCCAAGGATGCAAAAAGGTTAAGTAAAACCTACAACATCCCCTCCTTGGTTCAGATAATGATTCCTCTAGAGGGAGCAAGTGATAGTGACTAGCCTCTATTTGGGTGGAATGTCTTTCACGAGAAGCCACTATAGTTGGGGGTGAGGTTCCCTCTATACCCTCTTATAAAGAGATTTTTAGTTAGGACTCAACTTGTGCCAAGATAGCTGATGCCTAATCAGTGGAGGTATCTACTCTACCTAACATTGATATGCCAAGAACTTAGGGTGGATTTAGAGATTCTCAAGTTTAATGAGGGGTACATCTTTAAACAGAACCTTATAGATCCGAGAAGGGTATATATGTTTGTGAAGCAGGCTCGGGGTATGAATGTATCTCTCCTCGAGAATGAGAAAAATTGAAAAGAATATTTTTTCTATATCTCAGGCTAGTGGGAGTCTCCCACTTCTGACACCAGATTAATAAGGAGTATTTGGAATGACACTAAGGTCATGATAAAGAATATGGATTCCTTAATCACAACCTTAAGTCTTGATGCGAAGCAGCATTTGGATGATATCCAAAACCATCATCACAAGAAAACCCCTTGGAGGCACTTATTGAACACCCCAAATTTTGTTGCGTGTGGGTTGATAAGGCATAGTGTAGTGGAGCCCCCCTTAGGATCATTTAAAAAACCCAAGCTCCTCCTAGACGCCGAACCCCTCCCATGGAATTTTAGGGTCTGTTCAAAGTGGTTACTTATGATGATGAACCATGCCTAGGATCTCTCCGCTATGTTTTTTTATTTGGGGTGTCGTGATTAAAATAACCTTGCTTCTTATTATTTTTGGTAGATCACATGGAGCCTACTGCTCCCATCTTTTGTCTCGTCTATAAAGTAAGATGGCTTCTACCGAGACGAGTTCCCAGAAGGGTGTACCTCATGTGTCTGGAGGGGGCTCATGTAAGGGTAAGAATAGGAGCAAATCCTCTGGACGAGAAGGTTGCTTTGCATCCCTAAAAAAGAAGAAGAAAGCATCCATGGAGAAGCCTGTGCTTAGCCTAAAGTCATTGAATGCTTACATGCCTTGATCCTCGCTGCAAGAGGAACTTAGAACTCCACCTCCCTACTCCGGCTCTAAAGAGCCTAGAGACTCAACCCGGGATGAAAGGAAGGGAAAGGTAGTTCTAAACGACCTCATGGTTTATGTAGATGGGATTGTGTTAAATCGGGGCTTAGATTAAGAGTAGCTCAATTGTTATCTGAGCCAGATTCTAACTAAATCACTTGAGAAGCATCTTGAGGTGTTTTGTGAAGATGCGGACTTTGACAAGGTTGTATGTCACCAACTGTATCGGGTATGTTACCTTGCACCCGGCGTATATTTATGATAATAATTTTGACAAGGTTTAGCTTGTGATATATTCAATTGACCTCATACTTTTCTTTGGTTTCAGTCGGTGTTGCTTTACAAAGAACGAGATTACAAAAGAGAAAAATGCTTATACATTGACTCAATCTCAGTACATAGTGCTATTGGCAAGAGAAAATAAGTGACAAGGGAAGGCCATTAATAAGGAGGAAAAACAAAAAAGGGCCACCATTGAGATAAATGCCTATGCTAAGCATGTTATCAAGCTCAAAGGGGCTAGAAGACGAGATGAAGAAGAGACTGAGCAAGAGCAAAATAAAGTTGAGGCTGTTGTTAAAGAAAGATGTCCTTGTCAAACAGCTCGATTCAAGCTTAGAAAGGGGGTATGAGCTGGTCATGGAGTCTATCAAGATAGAGGCCAAGAAAAAAGACCTGGGTGAGTATTATTACCGCATTCTTAATATCTCGGTCACTACACCATACATGAACATTCCTTCTAGAAAAGGGAAAAAAGGAGGAATCTGGGTCAAGTGAGGGTGAGGATGGGCCTAAGGCAACATGTGTAGAGGTAGGAGCGAGGATCAATAATTCTTAAGACCTGGTCTTTTTATGTTTTCGAGCTCAATGTTACATCTATTTGTGTGAGCGCAAGCTCATACTTTTGTAAATCGCATTTTTGTGGTATAAAACCAATTTTTCTCATGAAAGAAAAGTTAATTTGTTTGAATTATTGTGTATTTTTGATATTGACCTACCCAATTTTTTATAGGAATATGTATCTTTTACCTTTTTTCTCAGTATCGTTTCCTATAAAAAGGGATCAATGGAATTTGTTTGATTCATGCTTTAATTCTTCCATCTTTTGTGGTCGAACTTCATAGATTCTGATTGGTCAAATAGACATTCAGTTCGAGCTTTGAGAGTGGAAAATGGTAGGCTTGAAAGCAAGGTTGACGTGTTAAAAACTGAGGTAGTAAAACTTGAGGCTAAGGTAAATCTCTTTAAAGAGAGCAAGGGTGAGCGCACTTCTTGTAAAGAGAAATTATGCCAAATTCAATCTCGAGAAAAGAGAACCTTGGCTAAAATGGCCAATCTCATATATAGGGAGTCCCATTGGGCTTACTTCTATATGAAGCGATCCAAGAGAGTGTTCCTTAAGGTAATAGAGGTTTAGGCCGAGCTTTTTCCTTTAGTGGAAGAGACCAACGACCTAGACACTAGCCTTGTGTCAAAGCGTTTGAAGAATTGTTGACCCTTGGTAAGGTTGAGCTTTGTATAAATAAGTTTATCAAAAATTTGCAATTTCAAATACTAAAAATATGCCTGGGGCCCTATATTTGCAATGCTCAAGCGTTACGTATAATCACCGAGCCTAGCTTTTGATCGGGGTGCTTGATGAGCACAAGACTGGTATAACAATATTGACCTTGTGGATACTTTAGTTTTATAATATGTAAAACTCTCGCAAGTGCATGAATCAATTTATAGCAAATGATAAGTATACTCCTAAGGTCGATCTAAGGAAGAAATATATATGGTTTTTAATTTATTATTCAAAATCTTAAAAACAAAATTAAATCTTAAGCATCCTATCACAATATTTTGATTTGTTTGTTTAATAATCTAAAAACATAAAAAAATAGATATGGATTCGATAAACAATCATGCAAATTTTTATCATTCATAACAATGGATTATTTAAGGATATAATAATTAAGTTAATTATGTTTGCTCATATTATGTAAGTTATTAAAAATATAAATTGATATTTATTGATTCTCTCTTTTTTATATGAACACCATCTTTGGTGAGGTTATATATTCTCTGTTAATTAAACAAATCAATTAACACTTATGGGTGGGGTCGATAACTAATTTGGTTAATTAAATTAATTCTTTTTTTCTAAGAGATTGAAAATGAACCATTTAAATGCCACCTTTAGTGGGGTTATACATTTTAAACTTTATTCAAAGTCTCCAAATTAAACCTAATAATTTAATTATTTGAGTACTAACTTTCAAATTTTAAAACCATAACTGAAAATATGTTGTGAATACATTTTCGAATAATAATTCTTATAAAAACTTTTGAAATAGAGCTTCACTCTAACTATTGGGCGATTGTACCAATAAATAAAATACACTACTTGAAATCAGACTAGATAATTAAACCTTTAAATCTAATTTTTAGAATTAAGTTTGTAATGAAAAATAGTATGTTTCTCTCTTACATTCTTAATATAAAATCTTGAATAAAACCAAAATCAATTTATTTTATAGAGATGTTTTACATATTTAATATTTCGCAAGCATAATAACGTTATTATTATATCATATTTACAAATAGTCAACAATGTTAAATTTAATCACATAAAAATTAAACATAACATATAAGAATAAAACATAAAAAATAATTGTATAGAATTTATTTTAAAATTATACCTCAAAAGAATCCTTACAAAACTTTGATACTAATTTTGTTGCTAGAAAACATCCAAACGGATTTACATTTCCATTTATTGAATCAAAAACTAAAAACTAAAAAAAGGAAAACTTTCTAGAGAGAGAAAGAGCTCAAAAAATTGTGGGTTTTATAGTGGGAGAAGAGGGTCTTTTATAGGTGAGTATAAGGCCAAAAAGAGGATAAAATATTTCAAAATTTGAATTTGGACATGTTGTCACGCGTATAGGGTTTGAAAATTTTTGCAGACGGACATTGGGCGCTCGTAGAACACGGCGTAGGAGTGTGCTGGCTCGCGTGTGACATGATGTAGGCGTGAGCTAGAACGCACAAAAATTGATCTGAGTGTGCGTTGTCATGTTCTAGGCGTATGTGTGAGTTGGTGTGCGTAGGACTCGGCGCAGATGGACTACTACGTGCGGGATTCGGTGCAGAACAGCTGAACGTTGGATTTCAACCTTTTTGACTTTTTTGACTGTTTTGACCCATTTTATCCAAAAAAAAATCCATCTTTTTGACTTTTTCTCAATATATTTGTGATGTATTGCCCTTGTATTTTTCTTCATTTCTTTAAGTTATTTTTGAACAAAAATACCTAAAAAACAATAAAAATACATGTGATTTCGAAAAGACAAATTTATATTAAAATATGATAAAATCATACAAATATAAATCATTTTAATCAATTAAAGTGCATTAAATCATGATAATTTTACTGATTTTTACGCACTCATCACAACCCCAACCAACTTCTATCTAGTCCCTTAGCAAGAAAAGTGATAAAAACTAAAAATTAAACTTTCTAAATCACTTATGTAGATTGACACGGTTGAATTTAGCGTATGCAACAAGCCTTTAAACCCCTAGGTTGCCCTAGTGGACGAGTTTAAGTCTCATGAGAATTTTCAGTAGTGATACCCACAAACATTAACAAAAAATGAAAACAAAATAAAACAAATAAAATAAGAAGTTAACAAAAATTTATAATAAAGTAAAAAAATACTAAAATTAAAAACAAAAATATATCATGCTTATAATCTCTTTTAAATTTCATAATTAAAATCTTAAGCATAGATTATTTCAACTTCCTAAACCTTCATGATTTATTAGAATAATTAGTTGAAAATCATTTTCATATTTCATATCAAAAATGTATCAATTTATTCTAACCCAAACTTAGTATCAGGAATCCGAATTCGCTTCGACTCTATTCCTTACAAGTCAATACTCTCAAAAGCAATGAATCCTATGGGTTTAACACTCATACTAATTTACATGCGAAAGAATTGATGTATAGAAATGAACTAATATGTTCGCATATGTATAAAAATGAAAGGTTCAAAGTGTTATTTTAACATTGATCTCATGAAAGGAATCAAATGTAAGGATTTATAAAATATTATACATTACTTTCATGCATCCATGAAATTCATCAAATAAAAATATCAAGTAATATGTCTTTTAAAAAATGTAGGAAAATGCAGTGACTTCTTAGGAAATTACTTTCTATATTTTCTTTTGCATTAAACCAATTCTCACAACTATTTAGGCTTTTTAGGTCATAATATATAGATTATACTATTCATTTTTTTCTCTCTCTTTCTTTCTATTTATTTTTCTTTCTCTTATATTCTTCTTTTTTATAAAAGAATACATTTTTTTAGAGAGTGGACTCATGTACAGATTGTAAGTTTTTTATATGGTAAGATGAGTGGTTAATATTTGACTTTTCTGTTTGTATTTGTATAATTAACCCTAGATATATCTCTTTTCTAATATAAGTCATGCATGAATGAAGAAAAACATATACTATCAATTTCTACTTAAATCATTTAATTTAAGCAAATGAAAAATAAATATATAAGACTTCATTAAGATGTAAAACTCCAAACATTCAATATTAAATCATATAGAGATAATCTTTTAAATAAATAAAAAATGCATTTGGAGTAGAAAAATATATTTCACTCAAAATAAAGAAAATTAGGCTCAAATTGTATCTTACAAGGGTAATCTCCACTATTTGATTCCTAAACACCGATTTTGGGTTTAATATAATTTTCACATCTTATCAAGAAATACTAGTCATGACAAAAACTAACTAATTAGCATATACTCCATGATACGTTTTCAAAAATTAATTTAACAATGCAAAAGGCTTAACTATTTACTTAAATTTGATTTAAAAAAATGATAAATTTTTGTAAGAAAATTTTTAAAAACTAATTCTAGAATTCTAAAAATTACTAAACCACATAAATAAAATCAAACACAATAAAAAAATGAAATTGTGAACATAAAAATTTTAAAATTGTTCAAATATTTGAAATTAAGCATGTTAACTTTTCACCACTCCTAACTTAAAACTTACATTGTCCTTAATGTAACAATTGTAAATTAAAGATAAAAAGAAAAGAGAAAGAAAAGTTACATATTTCTTGAAAATGTGTAAGTAGTGATGGAGAAATGCAGGTGCATCTATCATGTTCATCATTAAAGTTCACACAGACATATCGTTGTAAACTTCTAATATCTCAACAAATATTTTTAGCTTTAACAATTATAAAATAATTCACATGCAATTGAAATAAAATAAAATAAATAAATAAATAAAAGAAAATTATCAAAAATGATTGGTTGTCTCTCATTCAACGCCTAGTTTAACGTCTTAAAAGACGTAACTTGGGGGATTTCATTTTAAGTAAACTCAATGTCCCTAGAGAACCAATCAAACCTACAGGTAGGACAAAGTTTTCTTCTTATACTTTTTAAGTTATGCTCTATGAATTTTCAAATTTTCTTTACTTCAAACTAGGGACATGATTATCAATGTTAGATAACCCACTTCTAGGTGCAAATCAAATAATTTAGGCATAAAAACACAATTGTACCTAGATCTAACAAAGCAACTACCTCATTTTATCACAGACTATGATTAAAAACTTTGAAATTTTAAAGATAGCTATAGAATTTTTATTTTATTTTATTTATTTATTATAATTTTAAAGTTAAATAACATAATTAATATTAATCAAGATTGCTCCCAGGAAAAAATGGTGGGATAAATGCTCCTTAAAAACCATCCTTCTAGACACAATAACGTTCCTAGGAAAGACTAGTGACACAAAAACTTTCAATATCTAGTCTCTTAGACAAAACTCTTTTATATCTTTACCTTTCATGCTATTAAAATCTAAGTTAAGAAATTTATTAAATGAAAATCTAAGTTAATTAAGTTAATAAATTAGGTTAAGTAAAAATCTAAATTAGTTAAGTTATTAAATTAAGTTAAGTAAAAAGTAAGTTAATAAATTAAGTTTTTTTACATTAAAATTAAAATTAAGTGTGATAATTAAAAATTAATTAATTTTTTTTGTTTTCTAATTTTTTTAAAATAAATTAAAAATTAAAAGAAAAGGTTTTTTTTGTAAATTTTTTAAATTTAAAAAAAATTAATTTTTATTTTATTTTTTAACTTTTTTTTTAACTCAAAATAAAAAAATTCACAATTATTTATAGCACAAAAAGTTTTCAAAATTTTGATAACTAATTTAAAAATGTTATTTCTTCTCTAGCAACGGTGCCAAAAACTTGATGAGCACAAGACTGGCATAATAATACCGATCTTGTGGATACTTTAGTTTTATAATTTGTAAAACTCTTGCAAGTGTACGAATCTTTTTATAGCAAATGATAAGTATATTTCTAAGGTCGATTTAAGGAAGTAATATATGTAGTTTTTAATTTATTATTCAAAATCTTAAAAAAAATCTTAAACATCCTATCAACAAATTTTGTTTTATTTGTTTAATAATCTAAAAACATAAAAAAATAAACATAAATATGGATTCAATAAACAATCATGCAATTTTTTATCATTCATAATAGTGGATTATTTAAGAATATAATAATTAAGTTAATTATGTTTGCTTATATTATTTAGGTTATTAAATATATAAATTGTATTTATTGATTCTCTCTTTTTTATATGAATACCACCTTTAGTGGGGTTAGATATTCTTTATTAATTAAACAAATCAATTAACACCTATGTGTGGGGTCGATAACTAATTTGGTTAGTTAAATTAATTCTTTTTTACTAAGAGATTGAAAATGAACCATTTAAATGTCACCTTTGGTCGGGTTAGACATTTTAAACTTTATGCAAAGTCTTCAAATTAAACCTAAGAATTTAATTATCCGAGTACTAACTTTCAAGTTTTAAAACCATGACTGAAAATAGAAAATTATGAACTTCTATATAAACTGAATCACCTCTTCCTTTTGTATTCTACCAAGAGGTTCTACTTTGATCCATTTTGAGAAGTAATCAGTAGCCACAAGTAGAAACTTGTTTTGGCCCTTTTCTATGGATAACGGTCCTACTATGTCAAGACCCTATTTGTAGAAGGGCCAAGGACTCACCACCCCTTTTATGACATTCGGGGGAGTGCATGATAAAGGGGAAAACCTTTGGCATTTATTGCATATATGGGAATATTTTGTGCAATCTTCCACAGAGTGGGGCAATAATATCCTTGTCTCATAATCAGTTGTGATAATCTCTTCCCTCAAGAATGTGAACTGTAGTCTCCCTCATATGCTTTATACATCAACCTTTCAGACCCCTTATTGGCTACGCATAAAAGTCTCGAACCAAGTGAGGTTTTCCTATACAGTCTCCCTACTTTTATCATGTACCATCCTACCTTGGCTCTGATTTCTTTTGCAGACTTGTTATCTCCTAGTAGCTCCCCTTTTCCAAGAAGTTATGGATTAGAGTGAAACATGGGATAGTGGGAGCATCCACACACCCAACCCTTCTTTCGACCTTTTCTTAATGATGCCTCTGACAGGATTATTACCATCACCTCTAAATTATTCTTGGTCTTTTGTACTAATGCCAAAGTGGTTAAAGCATTGGCGTGACTATTTTTGTTTTGGGCTATTTGTTTGGATAATTTGGAGAACTCTTTCTTTAATCTATCTAAGTATCCCTTCATCTTGCCATCTCTAGTGTCAAATGTCCCAAAAAAATAGTTGACTACTAGCCTGGAATCGTTGTGTAGAGTGACCCCATCTACTCCTAGTTTCTTTGTAGTCATAGCCCCAAATATAGCTTCCTCTATTATGAAACATTATTAGTTGCTTGAAATTCAAGTCTTACTACATACTCAAAACAATTATTGGTGTGGTCAACTATGACTACCCTTAGTCCTGCACCATTGAAGTTGTGCAACCGATCAACAAACACCTTCCTAATTGGGGTCTCTTTTTGAGCCATCTCACACACTCTCTTTTGTTCCTCATTGATGAATTCTGGCCTCTCACTAAATTCAGCCACAAACTTGGCCAGCGCTTGCCCTTTGATGGTTGTTCTAGCCATGTATTTTATATCGTATTCTCCCAACTCTATAGTAATCTATGCAAGCTTTCTTGCTACATCTAGTCTCATCAGGACACTTTTGAGTGGGTGAGAAGTGAGCCAAAGTATACCTAATCTTTTGTGCACTAACTTTGAGAACGAATGCTAATTTTTCAATTGTTGGATACTTACTTTGCGCATATGTTAGGACCTGGCTGACATAGTAGACATGGTGCTAAATCTTATCTCTTTTGACTAAGAGTATGGTGCTGCATGTACGAGAGGTTTCAGCCATATACAAGTACAAAACCTCACCTAGTTAAGGGCTAACTAAGATAGGGGTTGCTTAGTACTTCTTGATTTCTTCAAAGGCTCTACCACAGCTCTCGTCCCAAAAGACTGATATGCCCTTTCTTAGCATTTGGAAGAAAGGCATACATTTATCAGTGCACTTAGAGATGAAACTATTCAATGTTATTATCCTACCATTTAGCTATTAGATTCCCTTAAGACTGTAAGGTGGCTTCATATTGATGAGGACCTATATTTTATCTGGGTTGGCCTCAATCCCTCAGGAGAACACGAGGTACCTAGGCATTTTCGTAGTGCAACACCAAATACATACTTCTTTAGGTTAAGCCTCATGATGTATCTTTAGATTTTTGAGAATATCTCTCCTTGGTCCTTGATATGGTTCAAAAGTTGAGCTGATTTCACCACCATATCATCTACATATGCCTCTAGATTCCTTCCAAGTTGCTTATCAAATATCTTGTTAACTATACATTGATATGTGGCACCCATGTTTTTTTAATCCAAATGGCATCCTCTTATAATAGAATGTTCCCTCTTCCATGATGAAATACATTTTCTCCTCATCTTGGAGGTGTATTTTGATCTGGTGGTACCCATAGTATGCATCCAGAAAACTCATCAGCCCAAATTCGGCAGAGGCATCTACTAGCTAACCAATACTTAGGAAAGGGAAGCAATCCTTGGGACATGCCTTGTTTAAATCTGTGAAGGCATCACACATGCAAGAAGACCCAAGGATTTCTTAACCAGGACCACATTTGATAGCCATGAAGGGTATTTGACTTCTCTTATGACCCCAGCTTCTCTAAGGGCAACTAGATGGTGCTTGATTATCTCATTATTTTCTCTTGGGAATTTTCTTTTTCGTTGTTGAACAGGTCTAGCCTTTGGATTGACATTTAATTGGTGCATCATGACTTCTAGATTAATCCCAGGCATATCAGTTGGGATCCATGCAAAGACATTAGTGTTAAATCTGAAGAATTGTGAGAGCTGTTCTTCCAGCTCCATCGTCAAGTCCCTTTCCCCCAAATTTAAGGGGTGGTTCTCACCTTTAGTTGCCATTGAAATTTTTCTTACACTATTTAGGTTGACTGACCTCATCATGCCTTTTCTTTTTAGTCTTTTTTTAGGGAAACCTCTTGGTAATTGCTACTTGGGGGCAATTTCTTTCATAGTAGCATTATAACAGCTTATGGCCTTCTTTTGGCCTCTCATGATCTCCTCTGGGACCTCATTAGTGGGAAATTTGATTACCTGATGGAGGATGGATGGATCTGTTCTCATTTTATGTATCCAAGGCATTCCCAAGATGCCGTTGTAATGAGTTGGGGCATCAATTATTACAAAATTGGTCATTATTATCACTCTTTTTTTTATAACAAGCAACACTACCGTTCCTTTGGCATAGGTGGTGCTATTGTTGAATCATACGAGATGGAGCTCTATCTTTACAATGTAAAGGTTCTTTACTCTTAGATCACTGACGGTCGTTAGAAAAAGGAGATCAACTGAACTCCCTGTATCAATCATTATTCTATAGACATCACAAGATCCAATCCTCAAAGTGATCACTAAGGGGTCCTCATGATGGGTCGAGGTCTCATGCTTTTCATTGAAAATAATTTATGTAGTAGGCCTTCTTTTGTCTAAGGCGTATACATTGAGAGTGTTGTGTAATTCTCTAAAAAACCTGTTGCGTGAGTTATTTAAGACTCTGTTAACCCTAGGCCTTCCATGTATAGTGTGAATAGTCCTGATATTGGTCTCCTTGTGGAGATCCCTCCCACTATCTGATAGGTTCATTGCTTTTGGCATCTCTTGCTTATTTTGTTTATTTCTCTGATCTCCACTCCCCATGATGAGGTTCTTCAGATATCTCCTTTCTAACAATTCTTCATCTCCTTTTTCAAGTGTCAGCAATCCCTCGTTTTGTGGCCCATATCATTATGGAAGGCACACCATTTAGATGTGTCCCTATGTAGAGATTTCATCTTTGGAGGCCACCTAACGTTGGGTTCTTCCTCCATCCTTAGTACTACTTGAGCCAAGTTTACTCTCAAAAGGGGCTCCCTAAAAGGAGAGAGTGACCTCTTTCAGGGTTCTTTATTTCTTGACCATGGTGAGGATTCTCTACTATCTAGTGAAAAGTGCTTGCTTTTGTTATTTTGTTATCCCCTATCTGGGCTCATCCTTCTCTTCTACTTATTCATCATCCCCTCGTGGTTAGCATGCTAGCTTTTTACCTACCCAAGTTCTATCTCCAGATTGACAAACTTCCTTGGCTCGCCATAAGCTTCTTCCAAAGTGCAAGGCACAATCTTGGTTAATTCCACAAACATATCAAAATTCTTCAAGAGAGCTCATCTAGAAGCCTATATGGCAATAGAGCTAGGATAATCATAGATTTCCATTTTCTCCTCCTTGTATCGTTTCATGTATTCCTCAATGGATTCTCCTCCTTCTTAAATAATGAAGAAAAGTTGGTGTGATTCTTTTCTCAAGCGCTTGTTGCAAGCATAGTTTGTGATGAATAGCTTGGAAAATTGAGGAAATGAGGTTATGGATTGGGGTGTCGAGTTTTTGAACCATTTTTGAGCATCTTCATAGAGGGTGGTCGCAAAAAATTTACACATCATAGAATCTCTCTTTCTTAGGGTTAGGCTTATAGGAGCCATGGATGTTTTGAAGTGTTACACGTGTGTTACTGGGTCTTTTGTCCAAAAATAGTCAGGGCATTTAGGAGCATTAAACTTGACTAGTGGCTCATCATTATCTATCTCATCGAAAAAGGAGAGATACACACTTGTTCACAATCTCTGTCCACTTCATAAGGAGTTTTACCCTTCTCATTTTTCTTGTTTACTGCCTTCAAAGCTTGGTCTTGCCTCTTGTTGACCTCTTCTAGCACTTGAAATCGTTCCTCCCAACTTTTCCTATCCTAAATCCATTGTTCATCACTAGGTCTTGTCAAGCTAGAATGGGGGTTTCTTTCATCTTCCTACTCTATTTGGTATGGCTCAGGCTGAGCTTGACCTGTTATGTTTCTATCAGCCAAGTCGATTGCTTGATCATCCACAGTCCTTCCCCTTGACTAGGACAGTAGTGTCCTGTTCTTTCTTCTAGCTTCCTCAAGCTCCTTTCTTAGATCTAGAAGCTAACGAGCCATTTTTAATGGTGAAGGTTATCTCTCGTTCTAATCTCCTCGAGGATTGGTGAGGCATCTCTCTAAGTCGCCCTGGTTTCTTTGTTAGCCAACTTCGTACGCCTTCCAGCGCGAGTCCCTACCATGTTTTATGGGTAACAAATGTATGAGAGTTTAGGGTGCAGTTCTTGAACAGAAAAGGTCAGATTTTCCAAGCTTCTTTCAACGCTCGGAGTCAATCCTAAAGAATACGGAGTCATAAACTTAAGCTCGATCTTCGAAACTGAGCCTTACGATGGATACCAAAATGTTTGGGATTAATATAACGAGCAGGGAGAATTTTGAGAGAAGTCAAGTTAATTGGTTGAATATGTATATTCTATAAAAGATTCATATTTTTATAAGATATTACATGTATAAATGTGGATCATATAATATATATATATACTTGTTATTTGGGTTTTGTTCGTTTAGCGAGTTATGTATTTAGTGAGTTTCTTATTTTGTTCTTTGAATTTCCCTTTACGGAGTCTCTCGCTTTCGTTGCTCGATTGTTAGCTTAATGGGTACAGTTGTAGTATGGTTTAGCATCAAGTAACCTTTTGGCTTTGTCAACAGTTGGAACTACATTGATTTTGACTGCCATGTGAAGCAAATATCAATTTGATTTTTAATTGCATTTGTTTATGTTAACAGCCGTAGTAAATAGTACACTCTTTAACCACCGCACCTTAAGTGTTGGTGTTGCCGTGTTGGGAACATGATATTAACGAATTTGTGATTATTACTTTATTGATAGCCCCTGGCCCCATGTCTCTATAAAAGTTTTGCATTTATGGGTCACAATGGGAATGGGTTGTGATGAAGATTTAACACGTAGGATTCATCGTCTTGTCTGCACTTTCTTATTTGATGGGATTCTGAGTTGAAGGTATTCCAAACCCATTATTTTATTTTACAAAAAAAATTATTTTATTTTATACAAAAAATTATATTAATTTTTTATTTATTTTTAACTAACAACATCACCTAATATATTAAAAAAATATTTTTTTATATAATAAAATATTTCTTTTATTTTTCTTTTATCAATTATTATATTCAATTAATTAAATAATTATATATTATTATTAATTAATTAATAACAATTAATTAAAAAATACAAAAATACAAAATAAAATATTATATTTATTAAATGAATTAAAAATTATATTTAATTAAAAAATACACATATAGATACATATTAATTAGATGAATTATTATAATTATTTCATAAATATTCAATTCATGAATTGAGTATTTGTGTATTATATATTTAACTTTAATTTATTATATGTAATAAAAAATTTAACATTATTTTTAAAATTTTTTAAATAGTTGTTTTAATTTATATTGTATTTTTACCTTTATATTATATTAGTATTTTTTTATTTATTTTATATCATATATTTAATTTTAATTTTTTTAGGTATTAAAAAATTTAACAATATTTTTAGAATTAAAAAAACTCAACATAAATAATGTTTTAGTACGATAAATAATATTACGTCAAATTTAATATGATACTACTGTTAATCCCATCAAATATGATACATAATTGGAGCTACTTTGCACTAAATTTGATGTTATAGAATTGGGTTGGAGATGATACTATAACTTCAAATAAGAGCAACATTGTTTTGTATAATGAAGTATTTCAGGATCCTTGCTATTGTTACTATTGAATGCTTTATTAGAAACATTTTTTATTCTATCCTGCATAATTTAATGGTATACTGTACAAGTTTGGTATACCGTAGGATGAAAGAAAAGCATGGGTTTGAAAAATACTTTGCATGTATGTGCTCGTGGAATGGATAGTCTCTTACTTTCTCAACATTTTGCAACAGTTATTCTATCATAACATTTCATCTTAATCACCTCACTTTAAATTATCCTTGCTCTTCATTTCTATTGTTTCTATAAAATAAATGCAAACAAAATATGATATTATTGCTTACAAAGGTAAGCGAAGTTTTGTTCGGGAACTGTTAAGAGACATCTAAAGAGAGAAAACATCAATATGAAAAAGAAAGTCAATTATGCAATTTCTAATCTATTTTATACGACTTAGTTATATTAAATCTGAACTGGTCCTCTAGTGTTACTTAAATTTTTTTGTAACATTTGGTTTATATATTAAATGAACTATCGATTGGTATTGCATTAAGTTGACACGGTGGTCGGACCAATTAACATAAGTTTATTGTAAGAATATTTTCACAACCTGTGGTTGATATAGAGTCATATATTATAAGAAAACAATTGATAAGCATGAAATTTTTATGCTTTGATTTTATACCTCAATCATTGATAATACCCATAAGAATTTAACACTTTTGGTAAGTTATTTATGGTATTCTTCTACTACTACAATTGCATGATATTTGTTTGGCAGCTCAATAATTTAGTATAATGATGTTTTGCACGTAGAAAAAGCCTAAAATTAGATGATGGATAAAAACTATTTAATTCATTTTAAGCCAAAAATGATACTCATGACGACCAAATTTATAACTTAGTAGTGTTTGACATACATGTGCCAAATGCTACTAAGTTGTGCATCTTTCAAAATAGTTTATGCAATTATTTGAGTAATTATACTTTGGAGTATACATTTTTCTTATGCATATATAAGATAATTATTCTAATATTGTTATATTATTTTTTTCTTTTTTGATTTATTTTATTTGCACATATTTATTTTTGGTAGAAAGAACTTCAAACAAAGTTCAACCCCAAGATCTTTGCATATCAATGTGAGGTAGAACAAGTACCTTAATCCATTAGGCATCAACTAACTCAATACGAGCTGAGTCCTAGCTAGAAATTTCCTTATAAAGGGGTACAGTGGAAATCTGACCCTCAATTATAAAGTCTTCTCGTGGAAGACTATCCACCCAATTGGAGGTGGATCGTTGTCACAAACCCTCGACATAGGAATCATAATTTAAACCGAGGAAGGAATGTTGTATGTTCTCCTTATCCTCTTCTCTTCCTGAGGTGACAACCTATTGTTCTTGACCTTGACCACCCAACCTTTGGTACGACTTGTGGGCTCGCCAATCCCTTTGTTGGTTGTTTTCTTCCTTTATGACCTCGGGACGGATATCTAAGTTTGAGACACATTTAGCCTAATTATAGGCACGACATGTGGATGAGAAATGGAGGTAGAAGGTTGGGGTGTGGATAACTCCTTTTTCTCTCGAAATATTTGTCTCATTGGTAGATCCAATGACATCACTTTTTAGCTGACCCTAAAAAGTAGAATATTATAGGCTCTCTCAAGACAAGCTCGAAGTCTCTTCTCTATGCATGGTCTCTACAAAATATCACGACATATAAACAAGTTAAAGCACAAGAAATATGGATTACCTAGGACAGAGTTTGAAATAAAAAGAAAGAATGATTCTTTAAATTGACCTAAAAAGAAAGAAAATTTGTTAGATTTGAGGACTTTTTTGTGTAAACTCAAGCAAGTAAACTATCTACTGCATTGATTTTCTCACCACCGAATAAAGAAATTATATGGCTCGAGCTAAGGCAAAAAGGTGTTTTTGCTTAACGTTTTGTCTCATGTGTAGGAGATTATGAAGTGAGGAAAGGCCCAGGAGGATATATAGAAGTTCATGTTTCTCTCTCCAATCATTTGACAAAAATTTATTGGGTGAATTGAATGGTTCATATTCCTACTTGAGCAAAACTCTTCCATCGCTATTTAAAACCCGAGCTAAAAGAGTAGGGAAATTGGATGTTTGGACATGTGGATCAACTCAGAGCCCTATCCATCTAATAATCTGACCTAACTGGTACCCCGAGCCGACAAGCGAGGTTGCCTTGGGAGAAAATACATGTTCACACCACAACAGCATCGGTAGCATGAACCTGCCTATGCGTGGGAGCGCTGGTGTTGGAAGACCGACCTCCAAGTCGATCTATGGTGAGGTGGACCTCAAGCTTTAGATGTAATTTACTTTACTATCTCTTTGACATGTTGTGACATGTATATCCTACGTAATCGACATATGTATATGCAATATTCTATACATTCATGGACTCTCTAAGAGATCCATACATTCCACAAAACTCTTTGACTTCTCTCTAGTTTCCCTTTCTACAAATCAAACCAATCCTAACAATGATATTTTTGTAGTATTTGTAAATTTTAATAGTATGAAAGTAACAAATTAAATATCAATGATATTTTTGTAACAACCTTCATAGTTCGATGATAAAAAATCTATTTACTCCAAAATTTATAAAGAAAACTAAAAGACTCATAAATATTATAATAATTGTTTATCATTTATGAAATTAAAAAAATAAGTCTCTTAAATATATGTTAAATAATATACTTAAAAATTACAATCCATAAAATATTATTAGAAACATTCTTAAAAGAGACATTCTTCATTTACTTGCTTTTATAACTTCATAATACGTTCAATATTTTAAGGATTTTAATATATTTTTATATTTTCTTCTCATAATTATAAATAATATATGTGTTGAATGCATTGAGGTATTAATTTATATCTTACAAACAAGCAAAATGATATCAAAGTAATTATATCTTTTATGTTTTATACTTTGAAATATATTATGTAACCATTCATCGAAATATATAATTGTTTTGATAAATATAAGATTTATGTTTCGTGAGATAAATGAATATTCATTTAATTAGATAAGTTTTAAAGTCATAAAAATTATTAAATATCGTTACTGTTGTTGGTAGTTCTATTCTTAGTATAAGATTAATCATTTTATATACTTTTGATTTTCCTTCTTTTCAACTTCAACACTTTGATTTTAATTTTAAATCTTTTATTTTATGCATTTCTTACTTTTTAAATTAATAATGTTATAAAATCAAGATAAGTAAAATATCATAAATTTAAAACACTAAAAAACAAATGATTTTCAATTAAACTATATGTATTTTTAAGTTAAATTTTTTATAAATCATTTAAATTACTTAAACTATTTTATGATTACACTACGTGATTTGAGTTCACTAGCCAACCGCGCACAATATCATTGTAGATTAGCCTTTCTATGATTCCACCGCACCTTCGAAGTACTTTCCCCCTGTCTACAGCAACAGAAATCCAGGATTAACTCAGGGAAGAAACAATTTCCTACTCCAAAATCAAACAATACGTCGGTTTGCTTCTCAACCGTCTGTGTTTCAAGTTACTAGTTATATTGTAGTCCCCCTCACTCAATTCAAATGGCACCAAATACTACTTTGATATGAAAAATAAAAACAATAGGTTCCTAGTTCTTACAGATTCCCCCGAAAAATAAAAGGTAGCCAAATCCCTGCAAAATCTAGTTTATATTAGAGGATGTGAAACTTGAAAAATATATTTTCCTTTTATTTAGTCATTTCATAATATATTACTAATTTAGAAAACAATGTTATTTGTCCAAAAGGGAGTTCCATACTATGTGTCTGCATGGAAAACATCTAAATCAAAAAATCAGGAAAATCAGTCTTTACAAGCTAATTAGATAGCAAGGGGCGTTTTATCATATTTTTTTCAAAAGAAGGAATGCCGATGCACAATCTGCAATGGTTTGCCCCTTTCTTGCTTTCTGCGTGACATAAGTTTAGTCAAATTCCGACGATACCTGCGAGCTACTCTCCCAAATACAAAAAGTTTATCGAACAGGTAGGAGATCCATTCGTGTCAATAATCTGACTAAATGGTCTAAGCGTCTTAATTTCTGTAATGCCCATATCAATGCTAAAAACAAGTTTTATCCGGTGTTGTATTTTCTTTCATATGCCCATGCAAAAACATATACAACTGTCTTCTATTCTTGGATTGGAAGTAAAAGTTTTCCCTCCAATTCAATGATCTTTTGGCTTTTAAGTATATACTTCAGATGTGTTGTGGCTGTGGATGTTCCTTTCCAAGGAAAGGTATATAAGCCAAAGGTAGAAAAATTTTAAAGACTGTCAAAAATCAACAGAGCGGTGGTGTTTCATCAACTTGTGCACAAGTCTGGAAATACAAACCCATGATGTTTCTGGAACTTTGTGGCTAAGATGGATCACTAGAGCTGAAACTATGTCCAAAACAAATTTATGAACCTCAGGTTTCACCGCCATTCGTATGAACATTGCTGTCCAAACCTCTGGGGCTAGTCCTATAGCTTGATGAAGAGACTGAAACCCATTGGAAATCCTCACAATCATGTCATGTTGCTGAAAGGAATAAAAACAACCATTAATAGAACTATTAACAGGAATGTTAACTCTACAATAATATAATCAAGATCATTGTGATACATGGCAGTCTCCCATAGTTCAAAAAGTAGACAGCTTATATAATAGAGACAAACCTCAGAGTCTGTTGTTAAAAGTTTCTCATTCAACTCAAAATTTAGCACTTCACCCTCTATAAATGCATCAACTGCATTGATTATATCACGGAGAAGGAAAACACGAACCCTCCGACCCTTTTCAGATATAATGAAGTGCAGAAGGTCTTCTGTGGCTGAGACAACAGCCCGAATGTCGAAAAATTTCCATCCCAAAGGTTCATTAGTTTTCTGCTGCATATCAGGGTGCTCTCCAGCTGACTCAGAAGCCTGTTCAGATATGGCTGCTATCTGAAACAAGATAGAGATGGATGACTAATGGAACTGGACAGATATAAAAGGATTGGAAATAACAATCTTCATAAGTTTGGAAAAAGAGAAAAAAATGCATAAACAACAAATTAGTACTAGGAATCTCAGGATCTAAAAACACAACATTTGAGATGCATGGACAAAATACTTAAAATATCTGGTCAAGTACAAAGCCTGACCTCTTTGATAACATGCAAATCATATGGATATCGGGATTTGCTTGTTGCCTAGGCTGATATGAGTCGATAACATAGAATTTTCTTTGCTAGTTTTAGGACCAGGAAAGAGCTGCAATGTATCAGAAGTGTGTTGAATGTACAGTTCACTCATACATTTTATATTGGAACATTTATAGTCACAGGTACGTGTGTTCACATATTTGTACGTCCATGTATGTCTCAACTAGTGCTAACTATGTCATGTAATAAGAGGGCAGAGTGAGAAAGTACCAGACGCTCTAGCCGATTCCACCTTACAGTTCCATCATTACGGATGAGAAGTTCCCTCAAAATTTTTCTCATATCAGGATCTGGGTCTGCCAGAAGTCTTCCAACAACAAAAGGATACGCACTCTCAAGAACTTTGAAATCTGGATCCAGAGCTTTTGCTGTGCCTTCCAGTGATCCCAATGCTCTTATTACCAGGGCATAGTCCGGTGGAAGAGAAAAATCAAATTCATACATGACATCGTATAATTGGTCCATTACTCCCTAACAAGAAAAGTTACAAACAACAGTATTAAGCCCATACTCTATTCTAATATTCTGTTTTTTCTCATTGGTTGTTCTTTGTCGAAAAAAGATTAGGTCCATTCTAAGGTCACTGAAGCATAACTCAAGGATGCTATTTGATTGATTTCTAGAATTCAGATAGCATGATTAAGTTTTGAAATTGAAGTTAGCACGTTTAGGTTTTGAAATTGAAGTACGTATATCCAGTTATTAGCATATATCTAAGAATTGGAATTTCTACACCTGCTTCTAATTTCCCCTTTGTAGGTCACAATGATTTTCTTCTCAGTACCTACATCCTAAGGTGTTAACAATTCGTGAATTGGAGTAAAATATGAAGCGTCTAGTGATCTTTTAAACATCTGCCACACAAAAAATAAAAAAACACATCATTAAAAAATCCTTCACCCAACAACTAGATCTCTATTGTTCTTTTGATACTACTACAAAATGTGTCGTTTAAGTCGATGTGTAAAGTCGATTTTTGGATAAAACCAACTTATAATCAATTTAAAGTCGGTTCGGTGAAAAACCGACACTATACACGTAGATAGCATCAGTTGACACGTAAAACCAACGCTACGCAATTAATTTTTTTTATTTTAAACATGCAGTTTAAAATATACAAATTTTTTTTTTATCAATTATTATTTTATTTGAATTGTTTAAAATTGAATTTAGATATATATATATATATATAGTATAATTTTTTCTTCTTTTTTTTAGTCAATTGATTTTTAAAATTATAGAATTTATAGAATTGTATATTTGTTTGGATATGTACTTAATTTTATGTACATGTTTTTCATACGTAGTTATCGAATTTGAATAGCATGAAAAACACAATACCGAAAAGTCTTCAAAAAAATATAAAAGATCTATAGTTAATTAAAATCTTAAAAAATGATTGACCAAAAAATAAAAAAAAATTATATTGTTTAATTTCAATTTTAAAAACTGTTAAAATAAAGAAATATACGTGGATACGTACTTAATTTTATGTACATATTTTTCATACGTAGTTATCGAATTTGGATAATATGAAAAACACAATACAGAAAAGTTTTCTAAAAAATATAAAAGGTCTATAGTTAATTAAAATCTTAAAAAATAATTAACCACAAAAATAAAAAAAATTTATACCCATTTTCTTACTTACAAAATACCATTTTTTTCTTCATTTCTTTCATTTTATCACTTCATTTACTCTTGTAAGTATTTCTATTAACCCTATGCACTTATTATTCACTTTGCGTTATTTTTTATAAATTTTTTATTTATGTTTTGTATTATGCATGTTATTATTTGTTTGGCTGATTTTCTATGAAAATAATATCTAGATGTCGTGGGTTTGAAGGACTAAAATATTTATCGTACGTGGATAAATTTATTTACATATAAATAATTATATTTTATTAAGTAAAAGTAAAACAATTTTAACATGATTAAAATGATAATTTTTTATATTATGTATGTTTTGGTATATATTACAATAATTAGGAAATTCATATATAATAATACCTGAAATATATTGATTGGATACATTTTTAATATGATTAATATCATTAATAAAAAATGGACAAATCTTAGATGTCAAAGTATAGAATTGAACAAGACTATATTTATGGAGTTGAAAGTTTAATGGAATTTGCTTGTAAAAAATAATAATAATGAAATTAGTATGATTCGATATCCATGTGTTAAATGTAAAAATAAACAATTTCATGAAGTTAACGAGGTTAAGTATCACCTTATCCATAGTGGTATTCTTTTGAGCTATAAATGTTGGTATTATCATGGAGAAAATATTGATAATACTCATGGAGAAGAAATAAATAAAAATATGAATGGATTACATACATCTTATCATAATGTATGGACAAAAAATATGTTTCATGGTATTAAAGATGAAATACATGAGGATGATCCCAAAACCTTTAAAAAACTTCTAAAAGATGTCAAAAAACCGTTGTATCCAAAATGCAAGAAATACACTAAAATGTTGAGATCGGTTCATTTGTACAATGTGAAGGCAAAACATGGTTTTTTTGACAAGGGATTCACAGAATTACTAAATCTACTAATAGATATGCTTCCTGAGGGTATTGAATTTCCATCTTCAATGTATGAAGTGAAGAAATCTCTTAATCGATTTGGCATGAAATATCATAAGATTCATGCTTGTCCAAATGATTGTATTCTTTATAGAAAAAAATATGAGATGTTAGATGATTGTCCGATGTGTAAAGAATCAAGATGGAAGCATATTACAAATGAGACAAACACCTAAGAAAGGCATGTCTGCAAAGGTTCTTTGATACTTTCTTCTGATTCCTCGCTTTCAAAGGTTATTTAAAAGTAAATAGACATCAAAGATGTTGACTTGGCATTCAAATAATCAATCTGATGATGGGGTGCTACGTTATCCTTGTGATTTTCCAAATTGAAAAGTAGTAGATAATTTATCCCCTCAATTTGCATCTGATCCGCGCAATCTTCGTCTTGTCATTACTGCTAATGGAATTAATCCACATAGTTCCCTTAGTAATAGATATAGTTGTTGGCCAGTAATTATGGTAACATACAACCTTCCTCCCTGTTTGTATATGAAAAGAAAATTCATGATGTTAACATTATTGATCTCAGGATCGAAACAACTCGATGTTGATATTGATGTATATTTGCAGCCTCTGATAGATGATTTAAAGACGTTGTGGAATGATGGTGTAAATATTTACGATGCACATAAAAAACACTTTAACTTGAGGGGGGGTCATTTTATGGACAATTAATGATTTTCCTACCTATGGGAACTTATCAGGACATGCAACAAAAGGTTACAAGGGATGCCCTATATGTAATGATGGCACTTCTGCAACTTATCTTGTTCACGAACGAAAGATGTCTTATAGAAGACATAGAAGATTTTTTCCATCTGGACACAAGTTTAGATACCAAAAGAAACCGTTCGATAGTGAAGAAGATCATGATCATACACCCCGAACTTTGCGAGGTGTTGAGATATTAAGGCAATTGAATGGTATGACATTCAAACGATATGGAAAGATGAAAAAAAGAATACTCACTAAGGTAGGGAAACGAAAGAGATCAACTAATAAAAGGGGTGAAAATGAAAATGTTATTGAATCAGTAGACCGTGGTTATTGGAATAAAAAATCAATATTTGGGAATTACCTTATTGGAAAGACCTACACATTCGTCACATCTTAGATGTCATGCATATTGAGAAAAATATATGCGAAAGCTTGATTGGTATATTACTTAATATACCTGGAAAAACGAAAGATGGATTTAAAGCAAGACTAGATTTAAAGAAACTAGGCATACGACTTGAATTGACACCAAGGGTGGAAAATGATAAGAATCGAACATACTTACCACCAATACACAGTTGTTCCATACGTTTATGGATACCAAAACTCAACCAAACCAAGTAACAAATCGGAGTTACACTTGACTTCATATTTAGAGCTCATTTTAGCATTAAAAATACCAACTTGATTCCAGATAGCTTCATATTTATAGACAAAAGATTAATAAAGTGCTAAAATGATTTCGAAGGGATAAGTTTATTATTATATCACTCGGGTATCGATGTGATAATCTCTTTTACTAATCTTTTAACATATATAAGTTATTTTTTGTGAATTCATGATATTACATTCTTATTTGAATTTAATTACGTATATTTTTTTGGTTGGAACAAGTAGGGCTATGATATGCATACTTTTGATGATTTACAAGAATAATGGACAGAACGCTTTGTTCAAATTATAACATTAGGAGAAGAATATGATGATCTTGAATAACATAGGACAACACCATGGTAATATTTATAATGCTTTAATTTCTCCATTCATATTTCTCTGAAGTTTAGACTGATTGTTTGATGGATGTGTTCATGTATGTAGGGGAATGAATTGTTATATAGACCAACTATTTTTTGCCCAATTTCCTTGTCTTTATGCTGGTGATTCTAAGTCAAGCAAGCTTGCTCTCCTTGAAATAAAGTGGGAATATCACAAAATCCATGACACTTTGATGACATCATTTTATTTGTAATTTAAGTTAAATATATATATGTATTGTATATAAATTATTATTTTTATAATAAACTTATTTATTAAGTAATTAATTATATTTAATTTTTCAATTATTTGTATTATTATTTAAATTTTGTTAAACAAATTTTGATTTTTTTATGTTATATGTGATCGAATACAAGTTATTAGTAGAGTAGAAAATGAATACAATATGTAAAAAAAATCAATATATATTTTAAAATCGATTCACGCATTGAACCGACTTTAAATTTTAAGTCTTTAAAGGCCCGTTTTGTAGTAGTGTGACTACATTGGTTAGAACAAGAACAACAACCATAAATAACAATCACATATTCCATGGAAGTTGATAATTCCACACAGCACACAATTAGAAAAGAACAATTTTAGACAGATATAGCATGATTGGAAAAAGAAACCTGGAAATCTTGTGATTGTATAGTCTGATCACTAAAGGATGCTTTCAATGCATCTGAAACTGGTTGTATGTCGACCCCTTCAGGAAGAAATCCCAAAGAAAAGAAGTCATTTGCCAAACCCAGTGAGTCGTGATTAGCGAAGTGCACAAGCTGGAAGAGAGATGAACTCATTAACAAATAACAAACACAATAACATGGCTCATATGGCTCGTATTGTCAAGCAGAAGAGAAACCTTGTTGGAGTGAAAGCTTAAAAGTACTCTTACATAGCATTCAAATTTAGTGCATATATTAGGCACCAACCATATCATAAATGAATGCAGAAAAGATAATTGTGAAAACACAATTTAAGCTAAATGACCACTATTCAGAATCGTTCTTGAAGTTTTTACCATTTGAATAAGCCCTACACGAAAATGTCGAGGAATATCCCCCATCATTCCAAAATCAAAATAGGCAAGGGCACCACAGTAAGTGGCAACAAGGTTTCCTGGATGTGGGTCAGCATGGAAAAATCCCACCTCGAGCAATTGCCTCAAAGAGCAGTACAATCCCTTACAAAAGGAAACAAAAAGAAAAGGAAAAATCAAGACACAAGCCAAAATATTGCACAGTATCATCTTCAATGACATTAGCATATCTATTTTCCCTACAGGAAAAAAATCAACTCATTAACTGCCCCAATAGATAGATGATCATTATTGAGGCTGTTAGAACACCTGGTCAATTAGTTCCCTTCTGTTTAGACAGGCCTTCTTCAGGCCAAGTTCATCTGTAAGCTTAATTCCATCAATCCATTCCATTGTAAGAACAGCTCTGCCGGTAAGATCCCAATATATCTTTGGAACTTTAATACAAAAATCTTCTTTATGTTGGACAGTCTTTCCCATTGTATTCTTTTCATGAGCGTTCTGATCACCACCTTCATGTCAACAGTAAATATATGTTTAACCAAAAAAAAAGGCAGAATTAAGCATGATAACGAAACTAATACCATTATCTTTATTTCACAAGCACGAGACAAGAATGTAATAGGTAACTTCTAACATACTTCCCCCCATCAATGATATTCCAAAGAAGGTAATAGTGGCCCTCAGTAAAAACACATATTGTTAACATGACATACAAGTATAGATTTTTCATGCAATTTGATTATATTAATGAAGACATCATGCATAGAAACTCCAATAAGAAACTCTATTTGAAAGTGTATAATGACTTGTATAATATATTGTCCAATGCAATAATTATATGTAAATACATTAAGATAAGAGAAAGTATATAAGAACATCACCTGGGCATGAAGCATATAACAAAGAAAAACGTTCGGCGTTTTTTCCCTCTAGGATGTAATCAATTTCATCAAACATGTGCCTGACCTGTTAAAAGTCTCTGGGTATGAGCACGAAAGCAAATATATGGGCACAATGAGAGAATAGCAACAAACAGGATATGATGATTGGACTTATGAGATAATATTTCTACATAAGCCTGATGATAATAGCTAATATGACGTGCATGCATAAAGCAAACACAAAGTGCATAAATAACAAATTGTGCCATAGCTAATGCACAAATTGAGTAGATACCACCCGAAGAAACTTAGCTTCCATTCCTAAAGATTTAGATGATAGAAAACATATAAGCAAGCAGGACACTTACTGCAGTCATAGAATAGAAAACTCACCAGTTCATTCACTGCTACTAATAAATCCTTACGAGCCTTGGCAAATCGCTTTAACTGACCCCCAATCATATGGAACAACAAGGCATCAAGGGTCAATGAAAGTGACATACCAGGTCTTTGAACCTTAACAGCTACCAGTTCTCCAGAGCGCAGATGAGCTGCAAAACTTGATACACATATATAACCATTTAGCTTAAACATTTTGTAAAAGCCAGAGTCCCAATCCCAAATATTCCATCCAGATGACAAGAAATGGGTGCATTAAGCATCTCCCATTCCCATCTACAAAAGAGCTCTCTGACCTTTATAGACCTGCCCTAAGGATGCGGCTGCTATAGGCTCTGCACTAATGTCGGCAAAAATCTGTGAAACAGGTATGCCCAACTGGGTTTCAATGGATTTAATAGCAACATGAGTTGGAAATGGTGGTATTTGATCCTGTCATAGAAGAAAGCTAAAAACATATGAGCTTGGAGACAAAATGAAGATCCATTTAGAAAAAAGAATAAATTGATCACCTTACCTACAGGCTCTTGAGTGACCAAAGGGGAAAAATAAATCTAGTAACCTGTAATTTAGCAAGCTCTTGGCAATATACTGTTGGTAATATATCAGGCCTGGTGCTCAGTGCTTGCCCAAGCTGTAATTAGTAATAAATGGTTAGTAATATAAATTTTAACTTTAACCAAAAGTTCATTAAATTTGATGATTTGTACGCTAATGTCCATTCCAATCACTTTCTACAAAAATTAGAGGGGGGGACCAAGAGAGAAGCTTATGTCATAATTGTTGGAAATGTGCGAACAAAATGTTTGTTGGGTTAATAAAGACTTTGGTTACTTCACCTAATAGGTTAACTTTTTGGGATGGAACCAAATTTCTCACAAATGGTATGCGAGCCACCCCCAAACTTAGTCCTTAAGAGTAGCTATATCAATCTCCTAATGAAGGCATGGGTTTCATCTGAGTGAACCTAAGCTCGTTGTGGTCTTCATCACTGTGAACCCAAACCTCCTTATGGGCTTGAGAGGTGTTGGACACAATGTAATGGATGAAGATAATGTATCTTTGATTGTGAGGATATGAACTCAATGTAAAGTACAAAAATAATGCGTATCTTAGGGGAGCCAAAGCATGTGGTACTTTGTTCGACTGGGAGATTGTTTGAAATGTACTAACAAAGTTTCATACTTGGGATGATTCATGGGTTAATAAGGATGATTCATGGGTTAATAAGTTAACTTTTAAGATGGAACATTAAATTCCTTACAATAATCATAGCCAAGAAAAAACAATTCTACAATTATCACAATTACAACAACAGTAGTCAACTGCAAATGTATTATTCCTATGAATATAAAAGGAGCATCCATAAAGGAAAGAAAATGGACAAAAGTGACAACATTCTCCCCAAATAGGATGAAATTTTTATTTGCTATTACATAGTGGGTTCAATTTCAATTTACTACTTTTGGTTTTTCATTGTCATTTTAATACATTATCTATGGATTTCATTTCAATAACCTATTCCAATGATATTGCCCGAAAAATTCACCATAATTGAGCTAAATTGATCGCAAGCTTCTCAAATGTCAATTTGTTGAGGATATGTTCATCACAACACTGTTACTAAGCCAAAATGAAGGGGTAAGATTTCATAAATCCTTACTGGATCTTCAAATTCAAAATTCTCTCTAAATCTTTACTTAATCTAAAATCATCGTCCAAAATCAAAAGCTTTGTGGCATCACAAGTATATACAGTAAGCAAGCATCTGATTGCTACTTAAGACTAATTATGTCAAAATGAAGTAAGCAAATGCTCTTTTCGAAAACTTAGGATATCATGGCCTTGTTATTTGCTTCCAAGATATGTCGTGAGGATTCCATCTAGCTGCTGGGGTAGAATATGCACAGAAGGTAATCAGTAATTTTCAGCCATGGATGTTCATTTCAGATGCTGAAGTGTTGACTAATGCCTCTTCATAAGAGACTGCAAAACAGGATCAAGGACCTCTTCTCGGGTTCAAAGAAAAGTTGAAGATTTCCCAAGCACACTCCATGGATTAGGGTTTGTCAACATGAATACTGGGAAAAAGGGGGTTAAATATGATGAATTTGGGGAAAATGAGCTAACGTGTGTGTCACATACTCACATGTTCATTATGGCTAAGTGTTGTGATGACAATACCCTTAAAATATTGAGACAAGGAGCACATGATCAATGTAGCTCAATTCCAATTAATTTTTTCAAATTTCACCAAAGTAATTGATAAACTATCAAATTGACAACCAAAAAAAATACATTCAAGTTGAAACCATAGTTGTAGTGGCAAATGAAAAGTTCTCGCTCCAAATAAAAAGAGAAAAAGAAATAAACTTTTAGCCCGTTGTGAAGAACACATCACAAATCAAAACAAGTATAGGGGAAACTTGGCGATAGCATTATAAGAAAAGACATCAAAGTTCCAAAAGGAATAGAGTGACATACCTTGACATAGAAAGGTCCCAAGCGGATAAGTGTCTTGCGAAACTACAATTTAAATTAAAACTTCTGTCAATTTAGAGAATTCATCATTAATACCCTAATAAAACTGAAGACGTCAGTTTTTTCAAGAAGGAAAAACTAAATAATTTTGCAGACCACAGCTGCATGATAAAACCATGTACCTTCACAGCACGTTTTCTTATGTCATGCACAAAAAAATGCCATATTGTTAGCTTCAAGACATGGAATGAAATGATTGCTGCTCTATACAAAGCCAAAAATGGACCAAAACGGTATACAGAAGAAAAACTTTTAGAACTATAAGTTCCTAGAGCATGTCCAAATTCACTTTCAAGAGATTCCTTCCTCAATTTTGCATACTCTGCTGATGGCCTTTCACCATGCACACTGGTATAACCTGCGGAGTATCTAAGAAGAAAAACTAAGCTAAGTGCACATAAGTTTCCCACTTCCCAGAATTCCTAAACTTAAAGAGGCAGCAATCAACTTACAAACGGCGGGGTAAAAGATAATGTGGAAACACATCTTCTGGTCTGTCCCAACTATCAATGTACTTCTGTGAATTTAATGGTAGCCATTTCAGCAATACCGTCTCTATTGAACTATCAACTCTGCCATATTGTAAAGCTGCAAAAAGTAGCCAAATTGTAACTAAAAAAGAACAAAGACAATATCTTACTGGTAAAATACATAAACATCAGGGGCAACAAAACCCTGCTGCAGCCTGCTGGATTGCAAAGTATATGTGTTATGTTTCTTTTTTCAGATCAAACATTATTTAAGGTGTCTTGAACTGTAACTGTGACTTAGAATAGGGTGGGAAAGGGGTATTCTTAAGTCTTAACCACCATGCTACCTCAAGTTGAACAGTATTTTATTTAAATCACTAGCAAATTATCAATCGACAATTCAACCGACACACTATCTAAAACAGAAAATCCATAAAGTGGGATTAACATACCACATGTAGTTCAAGATTATCATCAGAGTTTCAAGAGTACCAGAAAGAAATAGGAAGAAACTCAATGTATTATTGAAACTTGTACAGAAATGAAAAGAAACCTACAAACACAAGTAAAGGACCTGCTATATAAGCAAGAAGGATATATCAGTCTACATCTCACTAGTGCAAACTATAACAAACCTATATGCACTACAACAGAAATACATTCACACACCCTAACACCCTCACCCAAACTAATGGACGAGAAAGGACCATTAGTTTGGGATGCAGAAACCAAAAAAATAAAAGTGCAATTAGTGTCTAAAACAACTTGAAATGAAGAATCAGTTAACAAATTGACAATCTTGTTTAACTCATCCACCCATTAGTTGTAGAACCATGTAATCTTGTTTCAATGATTTCAACAAATGAACTTCTGAAAATCCATCAGCACAGTGAAAAAGAGAGTTGTGATCAATCCAAATGTGGCTCGACCCAAAGATAGAAATAGCATTGTCATCGGTAATGTATACAAAACTCGCTAATACCAGAAGACAACACGTTAAAACCAGAAGACAACTCGTTAATACCAAAGGACAACTCATTTACATGAGAAGAACTAGCAAGAACATGTTCAAAATTGATATTGAAAGTTGACTGAGTAACCAAATCATGTGAATGTATTGAGAAAATCATGTGTTGACATTGAGAAACAAGTAGAACTAGCTGGTTTGTTTGAGGTAGCCCCTTACCATGTGTTGACTGAGGAAGTGCTAATATTGGAAATGAATTAATGTGAGAAGTTGATTGAGACGACTCCTCAGGGCCCGTGAACTGATGCTATAGGACTTGGGCCACTAGGAGTAGATAAAGAAGCTTTATGTGCAGATAAAAACATAGACTGTGAATCAGAAAATGAAGGTGACAAGTCACGTAACGGACTAGAAAAAAAAGTGGACACAAGAATTTTGGAAATCTGCAGGCGTAGCAGAGAGAAAAACAAAGGGGACATCTCATGACTAGACTCAACAGCGCTGAAAGACGACAAATCCGCAGAAACACCATGTGACAATAGCAGATTGACAAGAAATGAAACTATCAGGAAAAAAAAATTCAAAATAGACAAGTAGAGAAAACACACCTCATTAAAAAAATCATGCCTAAAAACATATATTTTCTCAAATACATCTCTAGAGTCCTCTGATTCATAAAATCCTTCAAGTTCCATTTTGAATTAGAACCAGACTTACTGTTATAACCATGATAATGTTGAGATTTGTAACCATGCTATTTTCCGTAAACTTTTGCTACATTGGCTTGAAAAAAATTAATAAATAAAAATAAAAACATTCTATCATAAAGCTCTTGTTTCTTTAATGTGTGCTCATAACTCCCTAAAAGATTGTGAAAACCATTTATAGAAGCATTACTTTCCTCATCTGAATATTTGAAATAAAAGACAAGTACTAGGTTCCAAGACCCCCAACTCCCAAAAGATACAATATCATGCTTCTTTCATCAACTGGATCACTCACAGAAATATATGATTCCTCTAGCACAAGCCACCGCTGCTCACAATCTATCATACCACTACTTAAGGAATCAAGCATGGCTACTGAAACCAAACAATATATCCACCCTTTTACAATAGAATTCAAACTACTCCAATTAAGATAAATAAGATTCTGAATAAAAGAATTTCCATGAAACCTTGGATGTAAGGCAAAAAAACCATCAAAAATTCCCTCAAGACCATATAAAGTCACAAACATAAAAAATTGATCATACTATATAGTCATGATCATCAAGGTTCACAGAAAGACATACATTCATAGGTGAAGAGAAAAATGGATTTTGATGCAAATGATTGACCATACTCGAATTAGGATTAAAACTGAAGAAAGATCCGAGTAAACATGTCCTAAATAAACAATATCAGGAAATTCACACGAAGAAGAAACGATACTTGGAGGGACTACACCAGGAAGATTATAAGGAGTAGCTTCTTGATGAACTACACCAAAAAAATTAAGCATGGCTAGAGGGACAACACCAAGAATATAACTTGAAACTGAAATGAGATGAGAGAACCCTAAGGTGGAACCTGAGGAGATTGATAACATCTCTATAGCTCTGCCCATTAGAACATTTGTCCGCCATTGAAGAGCTGCAAAAGTAGGCTTTGAGAAAATGATGAACCCAACTTGAATGAAGATCAAGAATAAAGTCAATTTACAGAAGCGAAACAAAGATCCTTAAATCCCTAAATTTTGGGTATAAAATCTCTAACCCTAGATAGAAATTAAGACATTAAGCCATATGGCACTGATACCATTCATAGTTTCGAGAATACCAAGAAGAAAGAAGAAGAAACTCAATGTATTATTGAAACTTCTACAGAAATGAAAAGCAACTTACAAATACAAGTAAAGGACCTGTTATATATAGCAGGAAGGATATATCACTCTGATTGACTATCTACACGTGTACATTACTCATTAGTGCATGCTATAACAAACGTATATGCACTACAACAGAAATATATTCAGACGCTCTAATATTATCACATGGACGAAGTTGAGCTTGCAAATAGACATTGTAACGCAAATACATGTCTTACGATTTAATCCTCTGTTCTATCATGTTAATGGACAATTCATGCACCAATTTCATTCGATTAATTAGTAAATTAAACCTAATTACAGCGTGTGTCGTTTGGAACGTAAAAAACTAGCTTGGAAGGAGGAAATAGTGCATGAAATGCGAATTTCACATTTCAATTTTCACCAAATATTTCAAATAAGTTTCTTTTTCAAATTTCCCACCAATCAAACAGAAATGAAATTGACTTTATTTAAAAAATAAAAAAAGCAGAGACTAAATTGATATTCAGAAATGAAAAGGACAAATGTAGAGAACTTAACTACTTCGACAGAACAATATGGCATGGCGGTGAAGCTTCAGACACGCAAAGGCGCTCCTCATCGGCAGTAACGTCAGATCAACAGTGAAGTCCCATCAAAGAAAGAGAAATTTTGCACCGTAACTGTTAATGCACAAGTAACGCTCAACTATGGGCCCTGTAATTTGCAAATAAAACGCTCATTCGAAGAGAGATAAAGAGGAGGAGTCTGCTTGGAAACAAGGAACTTCCAGGTGTTGTCAATTGGCACACTCCGGAACACCAATCCTCTCTCAGACTCTCTCTAATCGACATGCGTCTGTACAGACTTGCGGGATAAAATGATACAAACCATCAAATCCAATCCCGTTTATTTTAGGGTTTCTTGTTTCCAAATTACCAAACTCGATAATTTTTTACGGGAAGAATGGTCAGTTACATTTGTTTTTCGAAAGATGTAATTAAATTCCACTGTTATTGAAAATAGTTATAGAATTCCATTTATTTGTATAAGAGGTAAAATTAATCAAAAATATCATAAAAATAACCGTACTAAGTCACGTGATTTTTATTAGTTCTTTTTATAAAGGAAAAATGATTATTATAAAAAAATAATTACTAAAACTTAAAAAATTCAAAACTTTTATTGCCATAATCCACCCTTGACCCATCATCATCTCTAATAACGTCCCTAATAGTAGAATTGAAACTCCTCTACTATCAACACTTCCACCCGTTAGTCAATAAAAAAATCAAAAAACACAAACTATTTACCTAAGTGATAGTCATTATCCACATTCTTATTTCATACTTCGGATAAGTATAACCTCTTTAATTATCGATTAGTCAACCCAAGTGTTCTTGTTACATGACTTCAATAAAATCATCACAAAAATCCAAAAAAACTTATAACTGTTCAGTGAGAAGAAAAGAATGATTCTAACAAAGTCAAAATGGTAGGAACATTTGGGCTTGACAAATCAATAACTTGAGAGGCTATACTCCTCGATAGTGTAAAATAGGGACATTAGTATCATCAGTCGATGGGATGAATAGTTTGAAATTTTTTTGGATTTTTCTATGGCCAACGACTTATGGTGGAGGTGTTGATGGTAAAGGTAGGATCACTACTACAAAAATAGGTATTAAAGTCGGTTAAAAACTGACTTTAAACAAATTTAAAGTCGGTTCGCTGAACCGACTTTAAATTTAGTGACTTAAAGGGTAAAGTCGGTTCACGCGATGAACCGACTTTACATACCGTATTTTTTTTATTTTTATTCTCATTTTTCGTATTATTCAATATATATAGCATAAAAAAACTAAAATTTAAATAATAATACAAATAATTAAAATTTTAAATATATTTAATTACTTGATAATTAAATTTATTACAAAAACAAATAATGTATATATAATACATATAGTTAACTTAAATTACAAATAAAATAATGTCGTCAAAGTGTAATTATGCGATCGAGTAAGCTTGGTTGGCTTAGAATCTTGATTGGCCTTCACAAGCATTATGACAAAAAAACAGCTGATCCATATAACAATTCATATTCCCCTACATACACATGAGCACGTAAAACATTCATCAAACAAACAGTCTAAACTTCACACATACGAATAAAGAAATTAAATCATTATAAATATTACCATAAAAAAGAGATTACCACATACAGCGACATTCGACGAACTCATATTAGCACTTTATTAATCATTTGTCTATATATATGAAGTTATCTGGAATCTCTGCTAGTATTTTTAATGATATATATAATGAACTCTAAATATGAAATCAAGTGTAGCTCCGATTTCTTACTTGGCTTGTACGAGTTTTGGGGCCCTTAAACGGAACACGTTCATGGGCACTAAAACTCACACAAGCCAAGTAAGAAATCGGAGTTACACTTGATTTCATATTTAGAGTTCATTATATATATCATTAAAAATACTAGCAGAGATTCCAGATAAATTCATATTTATAAACAAATGATTAATAAAGTGCTAATATGAATTCGTATGAAAGTAGGAAAGAGATATGAGATGTAGTTTGGGCCAAAAATAGGTCCATAAAACAATGCATCCCCTAAATACATGAGCATATAATCATCAATCAAACAAGTGATTTCTGCATACAGGAATAGATAGAGAAATTAAATCATTAAAAAATTTACTGTCATGTCGTCATATGCTATTCAAGATCATCAGAATCTTCTCCTGATTCTTCTTGTGATGATATAATTTGAAGCATGTGTTCTGCCCATTCCTCTCGTAAATCATCAAAAATTTGCTGATCGTAGCCCGTCTTGTTCCAACCAAAGAACTACATGTATTTAAAATCAAAATAAGAATATAATTTCATTTATTTACAAAAACAAACTCAAATATGTTAAAAAAAATTATGTATATGGATAAAAGATATTACCATATCATCAATTGGAATTTTGATATTTGTGATGATTTCACTCATAAACTTCATGACATAATAACCACACATGACTCCATTATTTTGTTGTAGAACCTACAAAATTTAATTGTAAAATTAATAAAATTATTAATATTGACTTATACATACCATAACTTTTGTCCATATAGGCTTATGAGATTTTTTTAGGGCAATGCCTCGAAACTTGTTCCATAACTTCCATGCCCTATCAAGGTTTAAAACGGTTAGTTTTTATTAAATATTACAAAAAATTATAGAAGAAACTAATATGTAACTATAACTCTTACATTTCAACAACTGCTGTTGTATCTTTACTTAGTTCTATAGAAGCTGAGTCACAATACCAAGCATGATTATTAAACATATCAATGATGACCAACATCCAATGATCTTGGCCTTGTTCAAACCTTAATGGCCAAGGGATTATCAACTTTTGATTTCTGTTAAGCGTTAATGCTCTATCACATAATTGTTTAGCTCTGATGCTAACATCCTTCTCTTGATATTGATTGACATATGAAGAATCATAGAACATTGCTAAATGTGATGAGTGATTATGTTGAAGTCGATAATAACACGCCCTATATAAAAGATATATATATATATATATAATTAGATAATATAAATATAATTATATATGTTCTACATAAATAAAAGAAAAATAAATAGATTGAGGACTCACCTTGTCCACACTTGAATTATACTTAAATCGATCATTTGATATTCAAATAGTTGCAATAAGCACTCGATCGATATATACGTTTGGCCGAGGTCTACACCAGAAATGTCTATAGGAAGTGGCACAACCCATCCATCATTTATGCTAGATGCCCTCCCAGCAATAGTCATCAAAGTGCCAAGATTTCTACTGAATTTTAACGCATAAATATGACTATACTTTTTCCAAGGCTTCTTCTTGAATGACTTGGTACGGGATGATTGGCCACTAGACATAGATTTAGCACGAGATACTTGCTTTGTATCTCTTAAATGTGCCGCATTTAAGAGATCTGGTATAATAGACTAAAAAAAAGTATTATATATGGATTTTGTTAGTAACAATATAAGATATAATAAAATAATAGTAGTAAACAAGTGTTATCTTTTAAGTTAAAAAATACTATCACGGCAAAATTTAGAACAGCTTGACTCGACGGCCAAGCCACATCTTGTCCAACCGCCTTTCTTGGACCGTGGTAGCATCAAGGCACAGTAGTGGACAATCATGAAACAATGATTGGTCAATTACTATTCGCCAATGATTAGGCAAATATTTATTATGAATCATCCGATCATCGCTCAATTGTTGTCTGGTTCCAATAGCAACATAGTCCGATTGACGAAGGATGTTTCAACAAACATTTCATATTCTGTAAAAAATTTTGAGTGTTATAAAAATACAACATATAATAAGAATTTAAAAATAATAGATTATATACAACAGAAATTAAAATCTTACCACATATGATTCATCAAATAAAAGAGGACTCTCATGTGGGGTAGCTATTGGATGTACATTCTCACCAAGATGTTAATCTTGGTTTGATTTATGGTAAGAATGTGCAGATTGGATCGGAGAAAATGAACCACTACTTGATTGCATATGCATTCCTGGCATATAATGAGGTCCAATAGGATGGCTATATCCCATACTGGATGTAGTTTGAGCACAATGAGATTGCATGGGTGGCATGCCTGTCATGTATGGTGGCAAGCCTGTCATGTATGGTGGCATGCTTGGCATGAATTGTGACATGACTGGCGTGGAAGGTGGTATGCCTGGCATGGATGGTTGCATGCTTGGCCAATATGGCATGCCCTGGTTGTAGCATGATGCCATGGCTGACATTTGTTGTGATTGATGTTCTTTTAGAGTGGCAATCTCACTCATAACTGAAGCCTTAAAGGAGTTGAATTCTTCTTCAATTTTAGTATACTTCTCCTTACTTACCGTCTGAGGCTTTTGTTTTGGAATGTTAAAATACTCCATAGAACCATCATATTGGCTACCTCCCCTAACACGACCAGGATGCTCACGGCCGAATGCATGATATAAAGCATCTCTTCCAGGCTCTTCGATTATTTCACCCCTGGATATTTTTTCTTGAACGGCTCTTTACAAATAATAAAGTCATCAAACATATCATTCATTATTATATCAATTATTAAATATCATTAAGACTTTTTATCAACCAAAATTACTAACCAACTTATTTAATTGTTCTTCTCCTCGTTGAGTCATCGGTCTTGAATTCTTCATTTTAGGGGTCTTTGTTTCTATGTATAATTCAGTTCGGGTAACAGGTCTACCCAATTCAGCTTCCTACATAAATTATGAAAATTTTATTAACAATAACATGAAATTAAATTGAAGAAAATAAATATAAAAATATTTATAAATTAAGACAAATTAATAATACCATTCTATATCTAACTTCAGGATTTAAAGACCTCCCAGTACGGTTAGGAAGAATGTTATGCATTTGTACATTCTGATGATCTTCTCTAATAATTTGAAATTCATCTCATGCGTCTATAATCCACAAATTCTTTCCAAACTTGAGGTGTAATCCAGGGGTGTCCTTCAGGAACTTTGTAGATTTCATTCTCATCAAGTGTTTCCAAATATGGAAACACATAATTTCTTGCCAATCTGGAAGTCTTGTATTCCTTCCACGCCTTATTTGCAATTTTATAACACTTGCCCTTCCAATTGTCATCGACTTTGTAACGATTCTGTAAAAACACAGTACAAAAGATTAGATATACACCTAATATAATATATATATATATATATATATATATATTGATTATAAAATATAAGAGACTTACACAAATGGTTATCCATATTTTGAACTTTTCTGCTTCGTCAACCTCAGACCAATCATTTATATTGATTGGTATACTGAACTTTGCAAGTCGACCAATAGAGGATTTCAATTGTTGACCATTTTCCCCTATTGGATTACCAGTAGCATCAAATAGAACAGGTATTCTATCATCTGGGTTAAGTGGAGCATCAGGTATAATCGCTCAACCCCTTCTTTTCAAATACCCCAATGGATCATTTGGATCTACAATCTATGTTGTTCGAATATCCATGAAATATCTGCAAACAATGAAAAAATATAAATTAATTGATAATTTTAGGAATATATATATATATAAGAGTTATTACAACAATATAAAACATACGTTATGTTTATTATAGAGAAAAAATTGCAAAATTCTACTATAATTATTTATTATCCACGCAAAATAATTATATATAATCCATCAAAACCACAACATTTCAGATATTATTTCCACATAAAATAAGTCAAACAAAATAAAAAACATATCTACATCAAAAATTTATACAGAAAAAACTGCAAAATTCTACTATAATTATTTATTATCCACGCAAAATAATTATATATAATCCATCAAAACCACAACATTTCAGATATTATTTTCACATAAAATAAGTCAAACAAAATAAAAAACATATCTACATCAAAAATTTATACAGAAAAAACTACAAAATTCTACTTTATAATTATTTATTATCCACGCAAAATAATTATATATAATCCATCAAAACCACAACATTTCAGATATTATTTCCACATAAAATAAATCAAATAAAATAAAAAACATACCTAAATCAAAAATTTATACAGAAAAAAAATGCAAAATTCTACTATAATTATTTATTATCCACGCAAAATAATTATATATAATCCATCAAAACCACAACATTTCAGATATTATTTCCACATAAAATAAATCAAATAAAATAAAAAACATACCTAAATCAAAAATTTATACAGAAAAAAACTGCAAAATTCTACTATAATTATTTATTATCCACGCAAAATAATTATATATAATCCATCAAAACCACAACATTTCAGATATTATTTCCACATAAAATAAGTCAAACAAAATAAAAAATATATCTACATCAAAAATTTATACAGAAAATGGGTATAAAAAAATTGTAATATTTTGCTCAAAAAAATAGTAGATCTGAAAGATAATGAGAAGAGAAATATAACTTACAAAATGACGTTACGAATGGTGGTCGGAGGTGGCCGGAAATTTAGAGAGAAAGTGGCGCGCGGTGTAGGAAAATGGAGGAGAGAGAGAGGAAGAAATTGGAGGAGAGAGGAAGAAAAATGGTTTCTGCGTAAAATTTGCCCGAAACCTGATTATATTACGTGGATAGCGTCGGTTGACGTGGAGAACCGACGCTATTCACGTGGATAGCGTCAGTTGACGCGGCCAATCGACGCTACGTCCGACGTGGATAGCGTCGGTTTAAGAACGAACTGACTTTAAATTCATTATACGTCGGTTTTTTCCAAAAACCGACTTTACACAGCGACTTAAATACCTCTTTTTATAGTAGTGGATGGCGAAGGAATTATAGTTCAGACAGTAGGGACGTTATCAAGAATGATGACCAAAGATGATGGTGTTGAGCTGATGGCGGATGACGGTAATGAAAGTTCTAGATTTTTTTATTTTAATTTTTTTATCTCCATTAATTATTTTTTATAATGACCATTTTGCCCTTATAAAAAGGGTCACATGAAAATGACGTGATTCCATATGGGTATTTTTGTGACATTTTTGAGTAGTCTGACTTTTTACAAAAATAAGGGAACTTCTATGACCCTTTTCAATAACAAAGAGACTTAAGCACACTTTTTGAGAAAAAATGGACCTAGACCTATATGGTCTTTTACTCCTTTTTTATGAGTCCAAGTTTGCTACTTTATTTTTACTTTGATATTTGTATATGTTATTAGGAGGAATGCTAGGTATGCATAAATTTTTACTCATTTTTATGTCTACACCACTTAAACTTCATGAGATATCATATATTATCCAAAAAATTAAATCATTTCTCTAATTTTAAAAACAATTAGGATGCATGGTAGGATATAAAGGTCACTTTTGCAAAATTGGTAATATTAGTATTTCTCATGTCATTAATACACAATAAACATATGGGTGAAAATTGTTGAGAATGTAGATATTTGAGTATTAAAGTGATTCCTTCTTTCACATGTTAGCTACGTATTATTGACACATGTAGTGACAAGCCAAGTCGAGACATGTATGAAGAAGCTAAATGCTTCTTCTATTCTTTTCCTTGGTGCATCTAGGCCATCTTGGACTTAGAACTAGAGACCTCGCTCGTGAAGTAAATAATCATACTTATAGTCCAACCAATTGGAAGAGAATCAATAAATTCCTTTTTTGGAGAAAAGTACAAGTGATCTAAAATATAGTTTCACACCCATCAACAATTTGACATAAATCATAATAGGATTGAATTTTTGCATATCATGTTCAATTTTGTCCATTTTCTTATCTCACTAGCTCTAACTCTCTCTCTTCCCCTTTGATGAATGCCTTCCATGTTTCCTCGTTAATTCCTTTATTTTGTATATTGATGCACAAACTTTATATTTATAAAAAGCTCGTTAATGTACAAATCACTTATAATAAACGACAAATATACTCCAAATACTCTATCACAATGATTTGGGTTTTTAAAATCTTAAACTAATAACAAATAATTAAAATATTAAATATAGATTCGACTCAAACAAAATCAAAATAGATATATAATTAATAATCAATGAAGAATTTATAAAAATATTTAACTAGTTAATCATACTTGTTAGAAATATTTAAGTTAATTAAACTATAAATTCAGATTATTGATTTTTTTTTCTTTTAAATATGAAAAAGTCTTTTGATGAAGATCTTTTTTTTTTTTGTTAATCAAACCACTTAATTTTCTATAACGACAATATTTAACTGATTGATTAAATTATGCATTATATCTAAGAAAATAACAAATTGTTTAATTCTATGCTTTTGGTGGAATCACCATTTAAACTATTGTTAAAGTTTTCTAAATTAGATCTAGGTAACATGTTCGAAACCTAATTCTCAAATTTTCAATCTATTATAAAGATTAAATAAATAATGAATTATTCATAAATAAATATCATAACAAATCTTAAACTAAGAAATAATTTTCATTTATTTTATTACAAAAATGTTCAACTAAATAATCTACACAAACATGAAAATATAACTAAATTTTCATAGTTAAATTTAGCCAAACATGCTCAATTAAAAATCCATGATTAGTGGTTTAAAATTAACATTCATTTAAAAAAATACAAAAAGATTATTTTAAAAATAAATTAATACATATCATATTTAAATACCACTAACGGATGGATGATGTTTTCTACTCCAAAATTGTGACATTGATCTTGAAAGTAGTATTGAACCTTTAGGTATCTTTTCTTCTTTTCTTGATTTGGAAAAACTTCCAAAGAAACTACCTCTAATATGTTATGAATCTAATCTATATTATATTTATGGAGATATAAAAACTAATCTAAAAACTATGAACTATTTGGATGGAAAATGTTTATAACAATTAAGTTGCTAACCTAAATAACTTAATCTACTATTCATAAGAAAATATTGTGCAAAGAGCTTTGGTGTCATAGAAAAGGTATGTGTACCACGATACGTATTATTCCCTGCCACAACACAGAGTTGAAAATCTTTTGCTCAAGACAACCCAAGAAGGACTCGTACTATGTTTCACATCACGATACGAAATGTTCAACTTACCCCATAAATAATTCTAAGAGGTGTCCACTACGGCACATTATATTCTCGTCGTGGCACGCTTTTCTTTTATTGAATTTTTCTTGTGCCCCCTTACACATTGGTTGGTTCTTGATGTAAAACTTATATACCTTAGTCTTTTTAGCTCTTATGGTGCTATTTTTGAGTGTTCCAAGCGTTGTGTCTTCGTGTGCTAACATGTTTATCTTTTTTGAAGTTAAAAACACCTGAAATATAACAAAACATACATGTAATTCTAAACAGATAGATTTCGATGACTATTGAATTTTTATTGTGCCCCCTTACACATTGGTTGATTCTTGATGTAAAGCTTACATACCTTAGTCTTTTTAGCTCTTATGGTGCTATTTTTGAGTGTTCCAAGTGTTGTGTCTTCGTGTGCTAACATGTTTATCTTTTTTGAAGTTAAAAACACCTAAAATACAACAAAACATACATGTAATTCTAAATAGATAGAGTTTGATGACTTTCATAATTTGACATGATTATTACTTCTCAACTTTAACTCTAGTATAATTTTATTTGATTTTTATTGATTTTAGTCTTCATTATTATTATTTAAATTTTATTGTAGATTTGCAGATAATGAAGATCCAAAATTTTAGAAGCATAATATCTAAGGAATCTCAAATTTAAATGAATATTTATTTAAATTAAGATGTCTCTAAATATATATATATATATATATATATATAACAAAAGAAAAAAAGAGAGGAGAAGAGCGACAGAGACAGAAAGAAACATTGCCAGAAGAAGAAAAGAAAATAAAAGAGGGAGTAGAAACGCAGAAATTGGGAAAAAGAGAAAGAAAACATGGGAGAAGACGAAAATAGATTATTTTTGTGATTCAATTTTCTTCTGATTTTTCTCAGAAAATTATGATGAATTTGTTTATGTTAAATTTAATTTTTAGCATGAACTAATTTTTCTTTATTCTAGGAAAAGATGTAATTTAATTCTGAACTATGCTTGATTTTCTATGTCAATTTGAATTATTCTCTTCATGTTTGTTTGATTTATTCTAAGTTTATTGCTTCTAATTAACTGACCATTAATTAGATTATTTTAGTCTTGTGATTTACTTTCGAAAGAGGGTATTATACGATAGATATGAAATATTTCGAAATAGGTAAATATAAAGATCGAAAGACTTGTATGAACTTGTGTAGTTTTAAAATCATTGGTCTTAATGTTTTCTTGCTTTATTAAATTGCATACTCTTATGTAAATTAATTATCAAAAATGCTTCAATTGACTATCGAAAGAGGCTTTTGGATATTTTTGGAGATTATTTACAAATAGAAAGAATTAAATTTAATTAGCTAGATGAGTAAAGCATAGTGAGAGATTAGGTGAAATCGATTTCCTAGAAGTTTTCTTCCCATTAATTTGATCTTTGAACAATATCTTTTTTTTCTTTTACATATTTTCTTTAAATTAATTTTCTTTAGTAACTTCTCTAGATAAATTAAGATTAGTATAATTTTGGTATTTGTTAAAAATAAGTTACCAATCCTTGAGTATGATATTCTTCTTATCACTTTATTATAAAACTATGATACTGTGCAGTTACAGTTTTTCACCGATTAAGTTTTTGACGTCGTTGTTGGTGATTGATTTTTTCTTATTTTGCCAATATCGATACAAAGTAATCTTTATTTTAATTTAGAATTATATTTATTTCATTTTATTTATTTATTTTATTTTATTTTTTATTTTTTTAGGTGTGTTTTTCTCGAAACATTATTCTTTTTTATCTGGAAATTGAAAGAACCTTTAGATCACGAAGAAAGAAGAAAGTACTAGCCATGGTTGAAAGAGAACAGAATGCACAACCACGCACCTTGATGGATTATGTAAGGCCAATTGTGAATGACAACTACTCAGGTGTAAGACGCTAGACCATTAATGTCAATAATTTTGAGGTCAAACCTGCATTGATCAACATGGTGCAACAAGCCCAATCTAGTAGATCGGAACTTGATGATCCCAATATTCATTTAGCGATGTTCTTGGAAATTTTCGACATAGTAGAGATGAATGGTGTTACTGAAGACACCATTAGACTAAGATTGTTTCCTTTTTCATTGAGGGACAAGGCCAGAGGTTGGCTACAATCTCTACAACCGGAAAGCATCACTAGTTGGTAGGACATGGTAGAAAAGTTTCTTGCTAAATTCTTCCCACTTGTAAAAATAGCCCAACTCAGGAGTGAGATTGGTCAACTCAAACAAAATAATTTTGAGACACTCTATGAAGCATGGAAAAGGTATAAAGATATGATTTGACATTGCCCTCTACATAGATTGCCAGATTGGTTGCAAGTTCAAATGTTCTATAATGGGTTAAATAGGAAAATTGGAACTATAGTTGATGCTGCTTCTGGTGAAACTTTGATGTCAAAGACACCTGAAGGTGCCACTTCTCTTTTAGAAGAAATGGCCTCAAATAACTATCAGTGGCCAACTGAAATATCTATGGCTAAGAAAGTTGTTGAGATTCATGAATTAGAGTCGTTTGCTGTCCTTTCAGCTCAAGTAGCTTCTCTATCTCATCAGATTTTAGCCTTGACAACTCAAAGAATACCACAAAGTGCAGAATATATTGCAAACCCAAGTATAACAGTTCCAATGAATGAAGAAAGTCAAGAATATGTTCAATACATCAACAATCGAAACTACAATTATCGTGGTGATCCTATGCCAAATTACTACCATTCAGGGCTTCGAAATCATGAGAATATTTCTTATGGAAACACAAAGAATGTGCTACAACCTTCTCTAGGGTTTGGTAGTCAACCAAGCAAGAAGATGTCACTTGAGGAAACCATGGTTTGCTTTGTTGAGGAGACCAAAGCAAGGTTTAAAAGAGTGATTCACGAATGGATAACATTGAGACTCATTTTAACAATATGAGAGCCACTATGAAAAATCTTGAACTACAAATTGGGCAACTGGACACAACCATCAATGCCTAACAAAGAGGAACTTTTCCTAGCAATACAGAAGCGAATCTAAAGGAACAATGTAATGCCATTACACTTAGGAGTGAAAAAGAAATTGAGAAATCACCATCAAAGGAAATCGAGTCCACCCCTACAGCTCCAAATAATGGCCAAAACAATCATAAAGTAGAAGAAGAGGAAATTGTTAATGATACACTAAGAGAGACTAACATGACTCCATCGATTTCATTTCCTGACAATCCTCATATTCTCTCTACTCCACTTCCTTATCCTCAACGTTTTCAAAAACAAAAATTAGATAAGTAATTTTCTAAGTTTTTGGATATTTTTAAGAAAATTAACATAAATATTCCTTTTGTAGATGCCTTGGAACAAATGCCAAATTATGCCAAATTTTTTAAGGACATCATTTCCAAAAAGAGAAGGTTTGAAGAGTTCAAAACAATGAAGCTTTCTAAAGAATGTAGTGCCATTCTTCAAAAGAAATTACCTCAAAAATTAAAAGATTTAAGGAGTTTCACTTTGCCTTGCACTATTGGAAATTCATTTTTTGATAAAGTTTTATGTGATCTTGATACTAGCATTAATTTTATGCCGCTATCTGTTTATAGGAAACTAGGACTTGGAAAGATGAAACAAACAACAATTTATTTGCAACTAGTAGATCGATCCATCAAGTATCCACGTGGAATCATGAAAGATGTATTGGTAAAAGTAGATAAATTTATTTTTCTCACTGATTTTGTGGTGTTAGATATGGATAAAGACCAAGATGTCTCACTAATTATTGGCCGACCATTCTTGGATACGGGAAAGGCTTTAATGAATATTCAAAAGGGTAACTTAACATTAAGAGTGAACAAGGAAGAGGTTACATTCAACATCTGTGAAGCAATAAGATTCCCAAAAGATCTAAGCACTTGCTTTCAAGTAGATTTTATTGAGCAATGTGTTGTAAAAGCCTTTCAAGAGGATATGTCGACCGATCACCTAAAACAATGTATCACCACTTCATCTCATGCTTATAATTTCAATAACTTTGCCATTTGTGAACTTGATTTATACTACTACAAAAAGGGGCATTAAAGTTGGTTAAAAATTGACTTTAAACCAATTTAAAGTCGGTTCGCTGAACCGACTTTAAATGAAATGACTTAAAATTTAAAGTCGGTTCACGCGGTGAACCAACTTTAATTTTTTAAAAATTTTTTTTTTACTCATTTTCTATTATACTCAAATAAAAACTTGTATTCAAGCAGAAAAAAACCAAAATCAGTTTAGCAAATAGTTCAAATAATACAAATATTTGAAAAATAAAATATTAATTAATAGTAGAAAAATTACCATGATTTTGTTCTATTTTATTCAAGATCATCATATTCTTCTCCTGATGTTATAATACAAACCTACATATATAATACAAAAATTTATACACATAAATAATAACACATAATAACAGAAAAAAAAATATGAATAATAAGTACGTAAAATTAATAGAAATACTTACAAAAGTAAATGAAGTGACAAAATGAAGGAAAGGAAGAAAAAATGGTGTTTTGTAAGTGAGAAATGGGTATAAAGTTTTTGAGTATTTTGCTCAAAAAAATAGGGGATCTAAAAGATTAGTTAGAGAGGAAGAAAACCTACTAACCGGCGCTGGAAATGGTAGTCGTAGGTGGCCGGAAAATGAGAAAAAGTGGAGGAGAAGTGGAGGAGGTTTTGGGTTTTTGAGAGTTATGTAACGCTTGGAATAGTTTCTGTTTGGGGAAGAAAGAAGAGAAAAGAATTTATCCACATGTGTAGCATCGATTCCAGGTGTCACCCGACGCTATGTTATGTGGATAGCGTCGGTTCCAAGTGTCAACCGACGCTATGCTACATGGATAGCATCGATTGACACCTAGAACCGACACTACGTCCACACATAGAGTCGGTTCGACACGTCAACCGACACTACATCCTATATGGATAGCATCGGTTCTACACCGAACCGACTTTAAATTCATTATAAATCAATTTTTTTCAAAAACTGACTTTACATATCGACTTAAATACCTATTTTTGCAGTAGTGTTACCTTTTCTTAGTGAAGAATTTCTCCACTATGTATTTTCCTTGGAAGAATTGCAACAAGTTATATCAAGTAGCACAAAAGTGGAGAGGCTGGAGCCAATGGTAGCAAAGACAGATTTTGTAATCTCTACAGAAAAAAGTGTAGCAAACTAAAATTTTAAAGTTGAAGCAATTGCCTGATCATCTTTGTTATGCGTTCTTGGGTGATAATTACCCCTTTCCAGTGATTTTTGTGACATCACTTACACCTAAAGAAGAGGAAAAGTTACTACGTGTGTTAAAGAAGCATAGAATAGCCTTGGGTTGAACTATTCTGACATAAAAGGCATAAGTCCATCCATTTGCATGCACAAGATTCTAATGAAGGAACCTTACAAACCATCAATTGAGCCCTAAAGAAGATTAAATCCAACATTGAAGGAAGTTGTGTGAGTTGAAATTTTGAATCTCTTCAATGCTATAATTATATATGTTATTTTAGACAACTCATGGGTAAGTCCATTGCATGTTGTACCAAAAAGGGTGGAATGACGGTGGTGAAAAATGATAACAATGAGCTTACTCCTACAAGAACAATCACGAGTTGGCGTGTATCTATAGATTACTGCAAGTTGAACAAAGCAACAAGGAAGGATCATTTTCCACTTCTATTCATTGATCAATTGTTAGATCAATTGATTAGATATACCTATTATTGATTCTTAGATGGTTACTTGGGGTATAACCAGATTGCTATAGCCCCCGAAGATCAGGAGAAAACTACATTCAAATTGCCCTATGGAATATTTTCTTTTAGAAGGATGCCCTTTGGATTGTGCAATGCCCTAACAACATTTCAACATTTCAAGATGGCTATTTTTTCGATGTGGTGGAAGATATAATGGAAATTTTCATGGATGAATTTTCGATTGGAAAAACATGACATCCCCCTATTGAGTTGGAGCATAAAGCTTATTAGGTTGTAAATAAGTTTAATTTTGATTTGAAGGAAGTAGGGGAAAAGATACTTTTTCAATTGAATGAAATGGATGAGTTCCGGAATGATGCTTATGAAAATGAAAAGATCTATAAAGAATGGAAAAAGAAGTGCCATGAAAAATATATTCTTAGGTATGAGTTTGCTCCAGGACAACAAGTTTTGCTTTTCAATTCACGACTAAAACTCTTCCAAGGCAAGTTAAGATCAAGATGGAAAGGTCCTTATACAATTGAAAAAGTTTCCATTTTTGGAATAATAGACTTGAAGGACAAGGCAGGGAATATATTCAGAGTTAACAGTCAGAGATTGAAGCACTATTATGGAGAAAAAGTGAAGAAAAATTGTGTATTTATTCCTCTTAAAAATCCTAATTGATGAAGATTGAAAAGTCTGGCTGTAGATTATAAAAAAACACTTATGAGAGGCAGCCCATAAAACTTTCTTTTATTATTTATTTTATTTTATTATTTATTACTATCTGACTCATTTTGATTTTGATGATTGTTTATTTTGTAGGAATAAAAAGATGAAAATTACAAACTAATATAGATCCACCATAAAACTAGGGAAGTTCTTTCATTTCTTCAATCTGTCTCACTTTTGAATTACAATGAGTACATTATATAGTTTAAGTTTGGGGGTGTCAACTATTATAGTCTTGAGTTGTTGAATTATCTTATCAAGTATGTATTTGAGTATGATTGAATTCACTATGACTCTGAAATTTGTGATTGAGGATGATTATAAGAAATGTTTTTCAAAATATGCTATTATATTAGTCAAAGTTTTATGGGTACTTTGATTTAAATTGTTGCCCTTGAAAATAATTGAGCACATAGTAAATTATTCTCTACACTATTTTGCCTAGGAAGAGAAGGAGTTGAATTAATTTGGTTAGGAAAGTTCAATCTTACTTTTCTCTAGAATTCATTGATGGATCCTTAAAACGGAATCCTAATTGATACTAAATATTAGAAAAATGATCTAGGTAATTTTTTTCACAACTAAAAAGCTTTTCCAGTCGTCCTAATTATCATGCCATCATTACATGGTGTATTCCTATAGTCAACCCCCTTAAGCCTTATTTTACATAAACTTGTTCTTTTAATTACATAAATCATTCCCATTCTAAGCTTGAAAAATCATGAATCTACCTTAAATTTTGAGAAAATACTTTGGTAAAAATTTGCATTTAAAGAGAAAATTAATTCAAATTAAATAATCCACATTATGTTTGTTCTATTCGATCAAAGTGTGAAAAAAAGATAAAGTGAAAGGCAAGAATCAAAAGGGTTAAAGTGGTTGAAATTAGTAAAGATTATGAGTATCAAGGTAACCACAAAAAAAAAGCAATCCACTTATTGAGTTTCAAGGTGAAAAAAAACACTCTACCTATGAGTATGACAACAATATTGTCATCAATATTAGAATATTGTAGACAAAGAGCTATTATATGAATCTTGTGGATATTCTTTTTATTATTTCTTTCTACCAAGTATTTTCCTAGTTTGCTTTAATTTTCCATATCCATTTATTTCTTAGCCCTCACTCTATGACCTGTCATTACAACCCCAATTAAAAACCTTTTGATCTTTGATTTTGGTATTTGATTACATTAGTTGAGAGGATTTCTGAAAATTGGACTTATGGAGTTAAGTTTTAAGAGAATTCTTCTGATTTTAGTTGTTCTACTTTTATCTGAATTTGCTGAAAGTTTGGAGTTAAATTGACTATTTCACACACACACTGAAGGACCTAGCTTTAGGTTGAAGTAAATGCTTAACTCTTGCTTGACAAATTGTGGAATTTTGATTGATGTTTTTGCTATCTTTGATGTAAAAAGAGAAAGTTATTAGTGATGAAATCTAAAATTCAAATCATTTGTTGGTGAATGATAATAGTTATCTATGGGGTCTTGTTGACACAATCTAAAGTTGTCTTTTTCTTTTATTTTCTTTTTGTTTGAGGACAAACAAAGTTTTAAGTTTGAGGGTGTTTGATAACTTGCATAACTTGATATGATTTATCACTTCTCAACTTTAACTTTAATCTAATTTTATTTATTTATTTATTGATTTTAGGCTTCATTATTATTATTTAAATTTTATTGTAGATTTAAAGATAATGAAAATCCAAAATTTTATAAACATATTATCTAAGGACTCTCAAATTTAAATTAAGATATCTCTAAATTTATATATATATATATATATATATATGTGTGTATGTGTGTGTGTATATATATATATATAAAAGGAAGTAAGATAATTTCAGATATATATATATATATATATATATATATAGATGATATAACCATCTAGATTTTTTTTCCTCTCCATACGTTTTATATATATTGATGACTTTATGAAAGTAGAGTCATTAGCGCACTTTTTTACTTAATATTTGCTTATTTTATTCAATAAATATTATTTTTATGGCTAAAAATATTAAAATATAAACTTTTTAGTGAAAAGAGGTGAAAATATAATTTTTGAGATTTTTAACGTAGGACCAATCAGAATCTACCACGAGGCATGCCTCGCAAGCATAGAAGTTGATTGGGCAAGCCATAAGGACATAACACAAGCAAGGATAGTGAATCAATTTATATCGCGTGTGAGGAGGACGAAACGTGCACTACGTGTCAGCATGGCGTTCAATCCGAGTTCCGAGTGCAGCCAAACTTCTCTACCACATGTCGCATTCTGATTGCTCCTGCGTTCAACCTGTATGCCATGCCATCTGTTTTCGCAAATCATGTGACTCAACGAGCGCTGACTCTAACCAGTCTCCCCTGCCACACGTCACTCTCTAATTCCCCCAGTGAATTCCTTATGCCACGTGTCACACTATGATTGGCTAACATTGTTAGTTTTGCTTATTTTGATCGTAGCCCTTGATCTGAAGCTAATCTGACGGTCCAGATTGCACTTGAGTAATATTTACCTCCTAATCACTCCTTAAACCCCAAATGGCCTCCATTAGCATAGTTTTGGTGAGTTTTTTGAGCTAAAAGAGAGAAAAATACAGAAAAATTCAAGAAGGGACACAATTTTGGTGGAAATTAAAGAGAAAATTAATTCTACAATTCAAGAGATTGATTGTATTTCTTCTTCTACTTTTTTCTTTATTAATTTTTATGTATTTCTTTATGAAAAATACAAACTTTATGAACACAATTATGTGTAGTTAATTTATTAATCTAGGGATCTTATGAACCCAATTTTCACTATGTGATAATTTAATATTTTACCCCAATTATAATTTTAATTTAATTATATTATTTAATCTGATTTGTATGTTATTAATTGTTTGACCAATAATTTATCTATAGAGGTAATTAAATAGATTTGAGAGAATTATTTAATTCTTTGTCTTGATTAAATAACATACATAGTTTCTAGACAGAGATGTACGATGTATGTGATCCATAATTGATGAACTTAGTGAGTAGTATGCAATTTAATTGGAATGAGAGTGTGATTAAATTAATTACTATATGATGTGTAGTTTACTTGAGAGAGGAATACATGCTAGGTTAAATTCAATTGATTATGTAATTAATTGATAATTATATTGAGGGGATTCACATGTTTAGAAAATTGGTGGATTAAGTATTCTTAGATATTTTCTTATATATCTTTTTAGTTACCAAATTTGATTTAATTAATTATTGTTATTTACTTTTAGTTATTTTAATTTCACTTCCTTAAAATATAAAAACACGAAAAATTGATTTTTATTTTATTAGTTTTAAAAATTAGTTTCTAATAAAATAATCTTCACAGGAACGATATTTTATTATCATTATATTACTTGTTACGATATGTATACTTGTGTATTTATTGCACACACTTCGTGTGTGGCGATCATATACATATATAAATAGAAAAAGAGGTAACAGGGCGTAGGTTTTTGGATGAATATATATATAGAACAAAAGAAAAAAAAGGAGAAGAGTTGCAAAGACAGAAAGAAATAGCGCCAAAAGAAGAAAAGAAAATAAAAGAGGGAACAGAAATGCAAAAACTGGGAAAAAGATAAAGAAAACGTGGGAGAAGACACGAAAGAAGATTATTTTTGCGATTCAATTTTCTTTCAATTCTTCTAAAAAAATTATGGTGAATTTGGTTATGTTAAATTTAATTTTTAGCATGAACTAATTTTTATTTATTCTAGAAAAAATATGCAATATAATTCTGAACTATGCTTGATTTTCTATGTTAATTTGAATTCTTTCTCTTCATGTTTGTCTAATTTATTCTAAGTTTATTGTTTTATTTAACTGGCCATTAATTAGATGATTTTAGTCTTTTGATTTACTATCGAAAGAAGGAATTATAGGATTGATATGGAATATTTTGGCATAGGTAAATATAGAAATTGAAAGAGTTGTATGGACCTGTGTAGTTTTAAAATCATTGGTCTTAATACTTTCTTTCTTTATTAAATTGCATACTCTTATGTAAATTAATTATAAAAAATGCTTCCAATTGACTATCGAAAGAAGCTTTTGGATGTTTTTTGGAGATTGCTTACAAACAAAGAGGTTCAAATTCAATTAGTTAGCTAGATGAGTAAAGCATAGTGAGGATCAGGTGAAATCAATTTTCTAGAAGTTTTCTTCCCATTAATTTGATCTTTGAATAATATCTTTATTTTCTTTAAATTAATTTTATTTTAAATTTCAAATACAACAAATTTAGTGACTTCTCTTGATAAAATTAAGATTAGTATAATTTTGGTATTTGTCAAAAATAAGTTACCAATCCCTAAGGATGATACTCTTTTTATTACTTTATTATAAAACTATGATACTATGCACTTACAGTTTTACACTAATCAAATTTGCTTAATAATCATATAAAATGCTATAATTAAATCTATTATTTTCAATTGAGCATAGTAAAAGCATAGAGTATAAGTGTTTTTCAAGCACTTAACGCATGTATAAGCTCTTATGTTTCAAAAAAGCTCAAAACTAGTATGAATTGGTCCATAATCTCTTTACTTATAGAGTCACCAACATGAATGAATGAAAAAAAGTTAAAAGTCATATCAATTTTAGATATTCATCTATGAAGCTATTATCTCTTACCCGTTAAAGGCTCCAAATAAGTTCTATTCACCAAAATTCTACTTTGATATAGATGCATTAAAAAAATTGGCATTGACTAGTTAGAGCGTGCCTACCCAAGTCAAGTCAACCAAGGTCTAACATTGTAGACCAAGTTTCATCCTAGTTGACTAGGATTCACCTTGGACAACCAAAGTCTACTGTGGCCAAGGTCTGAACACTAAAGTTCAACTTGACTATCCAGAAAACATTCATACAAAAAAGTGCAAAATAAATGTACACACACCTATGATAAAATCTATCTAGAAGGTACACTCTTATTGTACTTAGGAGACCCATCAAGTCCATATTGAGAGAACTTGGAAAGCCAACTTAGCTAACCAGGTTTGCATATAGAATCAAGGAACCAAATACCTCTTCCAGGCGTGTTCCACTCAAAAAGAAGTTTGTAAACTTTTAAACAAATAGGATGTCCAAAAGTTACATCTGTAGTGTGTTTTTAATGTCCACAAATGACACGATTAGAGGGTCTAATCAAAGAATAGCACTCAGTTCATACGAGTTAGAGAGGTGTTTCTATATTCACAATTACATCCTAAATGCTTGTAATGCGCATGATTTGAAGAAGTGCCATTAGTGATAACCATTTGCAAAATGTTTATCCATCCAAGTTATAGTGTAATTTATTTTTCATCAAGTGTTATGGAAGCCTTATGTGACATTATTTGTACAAACACCTTTTCCTTTATATTCAAAAAATAAAGAAAAAAATAAGAGTATATAGGTAATGTTAGTCATAAAAGTGTATTTTTTTATTAGAAAAAATGTGATGATAATTCATTTTCTTTAAGTAAAAGTGTTATTAATAACCTAACTTTAAAATATGTGTGTACAATAGATCAAATCCACGTAGTTTAGCAAATCTATAATCTAATCCGATTAGTACAGTTTAGAATTTTATAATCTGTAATCGATACTCACTTTATAGTCATCTGATGGAATTTGATTTATTGTACATGTGGTCTAATTCGGATCAATCAGTATAATCTATTATATAATATTTAAATGAAAAATTATGAAAATTATAAATTCATAATAATAAATCCACACATTTGTTTAATAAATATATCCATGTTTGTCTAAATTTGAGAAATGAATATGTATTATGTAGCAAATAAAAAATGAACAATCAAATAATATGAAAAGCTATGAGATTGAATTATGGGTACTTGAAAGTTGAATTAGAATAAATATCATGAGAAAAGCCAAAAAAAAACTCATCTAATTTAATTATTTTGTCATGGGTTACCATGTAATAATTAATGGTAAAATTATTTAATAAAAATTCTCATATAATTTATAAAAAAATATAAAAAATAAATATTTTAATATATATAGATCTGATAGCATTTACTCATATTTAAAAATATTAATCTATGATTCGATTCATATCTTGCGAATTTTGAAATAATTTATTCAATTCAATTAGACCATCGGATTGAAGCCATTCATAATCCTTTAAATGCAAATGAAATTTTTGAATTGATCAGATCAATGAATTTTTTATACACCCTTAATTTAAAAAGGTGTTCATTAGTCATCTTATTCATAAAAAATATACTTATTGATCATTTTAATTATAAAAAGGTATTCATTAGTCTTTGTATTTATAAAAAAGAAACCACAAAAGTCTTTTATTGATAAAAAATTCAAACATATATTAATGAAGGTATTTTTGTTATTTATCCCTATCTTATTAAATCAAAAAAATTACAAGCATAGCTAGTGAGAATATTATAATTTTTTATCCCTATTCTATGACTGAAATACCCTTGGTAATTTTTATTTTTTTTAGCACTTTTTATAAATAAAGAGGTTAAATATCACATTGTTAAAGTTAGATTACTAAATGATACATTTTATACCAATACCATTACGAAATGGGTTCAATATGTGAAATTTCTTGCCAGTTCATAAACGATGAATCCTGAATTTTTCATATGGAGTCTTGAAAAGTTAGATCTATTTTCAGTATCTTCTTTAACGTTGATACATGTTGGAAAGAACATTGTCTTCAAATAATGGAAGTCACGCGAGAAGGTGTTTGTCTCTACATCTAAGGCTCGTGTGATAGAGGTAAAATTATAATTGCAAAATATAAGAAAAGGTAGCTTGACTGTAGATGATTACTTTGATCGAGTTAAAGGTTTCTCTGATCAAATTTCAACCATTGGACATCCTATTCAGGAAAATGATTTGATAGTGCATATTTTTGGAAGATTAGGTGCTGAATATAATTCTTATGTGTGCAATTAATAATCAACTTGATGATTTTCCCATTGAAGAAGTTAAGAGTCAATCGCTCTCTTTTGAGAATCTTCTTGCATAACAAAACAAGAATGATGATAGTTAGATTATGTAAGAAAATCTCACAAACTCAATGTCTCTAGTCACACTGGAAATAATTTCAATAGTTCTTCTTCCAATCAGGCTGGAACAAACAAAACTTTTGGTGGAAATTCAAGTAGAGGTAATGGTAGAGCACCTAATCCTATTGGTAATGGACATGGTAATGGTAGCAATGGTCATGGAAGAAGTACTCAATGTTAATTTTGTCAAAAAATTGGACATGTAGCATTGAATTATTATTGTAAGTCTGTATGCACTTTGTGTTTGTGTGTTGGCTTCCCGTGTGCAAAACATAATGTCTGTTTTATTTTACTTAATTTTCTATCATCTTATATGTAAGGCTAGTTATTGCATATCAGTAATGCATACACACATATTTTTAGGAATACTATGATTGTGAGCATGCTTACACACACCACGAGATTAGTTTTCATAGTGTGTATGCTAGGTGGAATGTGTTTGCCCAATGACGTTATCACTCGTGTTTTTATTTTTTTTGGTATGAGTATTTATGAAAATTACTCAAAAATTATTGGAAACAAGAAAATAAGAATTTTGGCACTTGCCATCCCCATTCGCCACCACCCTTAGCGAGGTGGTTGGTGAGGTCCATGACGAGATGGCTGGCGAGGTGGACGACCAATTTCTATAAGTACCCCCACTTCTCTCTTTTCTTTATCCATGATTTTAGTTCCAAAGCTCTGCCAAATTTTGTACTTAGAATTATATTTATTTCTTAAATAATTTTGGAGAGCATACATTTGAGTGTGCACTACTACAAAAAGGGGTATTAAATTCAGTTCATTGAACCGACTTTAAATGAAATGACTTAAAATTTAAAGTCGGTTCAACGCGTAAACCGACTTTAAATTTTTTTATTTTTTTATTTACAAAATTTACTCATTTTCTATTATACTCAAATTAAAACCTGTATTCGATCACTAAATAATAGCAGGAAAAAAATTTGTTTAGCAAATAGTTTAAATAATACAAATAATTAAAAAATAAAATATTAATTAATAGTAGAAAAATTATCATGGTGTTGTTCTATGTTATTCAAGATCATCATATTCTTCTCCTAATGTTATAATACAAACATACATATATAATACAAAAATTTATACACATAAATAATAACACATAATAATAGAAAAAATATGAATAATAAGTGCGTAGAATTAATAAAAATACTTACAAGAGTAAATGAAATGACAAAATAAAGGAAATGAAGAAAAAATGGTGTTTTGTAAGTGAGAAATGGGTATAAAAAATTTGAGTATTTTGCTCAAAAAATATAGAGGATCTAAAAGATTAGTTAGAGAGGAAGAAAATCCACTAACCGGTGCTGGAATTGGTGGTCGTAGGTGGCCAAAAAATGAGAAAGAGTGGAGGAGAAGTGAAAGAGGTTTTGGGTTTTTGAGAATTATGCAGCACTTGGAATAGTTTCTATCTGGGGAAGAAAGAAAAGAAAAGAATTTATCCACGTGTGTAGCATCGATTCTACATGTCAATCGACGCTATCCACGTGTGTAGCATCAGTTCTAGGTGTCAACCGACACTTTGCTACGTGGATAGCGCCGGTTGATGTGGTGAACCGATGCTACGCTACGTGGACAGTTACACTTATTGTTACTATTCACACCACATTGGGTGGTGTTGGCTTAGAAAAGAGCTAGGTTCTCATATAGAACCAAGTCATTGTGAAAGATGCAAGTAAAAGCATCAATTTGGATCGAGGTCCCACTGATAGAGATAATAGTGGTTTTATTTCTTTCAAAGTTGTAATTGTTTTATTGATTTGAATTGTTTGCTACTAAGTGGTTTCCTTAAGCCACCTGAGGATGATACCACATAGATATGGTTTTCGTGTGGGTTTACCTCGTTAAATTACTTATTATGCATGATCCTTTGTTATGTTAGTATAATCTAAGTTTAAGGTATGAATGTTATATTGTAGCTTAAACTCTGATTAGAAAGCATTTATTATTTCCTACCTTTTGCTTGAAATATAGTATCTTCTGTTAAAATTTATCTACTTATATAATATTATATTATTTATGATTATATTGCATTTTCTACTTTAGTGTACCATATTCTATTTGTGCGAGTTAGGGTTGAGTCATTAAATAGTATGTATCTCCTTACCCTAGTAGTGTATCGGGTCGTAGACTCTTTTAATTGGTATCAAAAAGTGGGTGTACCCTTTTGGGCTTAACCACTCTGGTGTTAATTCAGTTAACTCTCTCTTTCACACACACACTTTCTCCAATGGATTCGAGAGAATGAGGTAATTTAGGTTGACCTCCATTCTTCAATGGGCTAAATTATGCCTATTGAAAATCGCAAATGAGAGCATTCTTGTGGTCCCAAGGAGACCATGTGTGGTGTCTTGTCGAGAATGGCTAGACGTACCCAACTTAAACCCTATTCGATAATACTATGATTTCAAAACCTATGATTGAGTGGACGAATGAAGAAAGTAAGGAGCTCAAATGGAATAGTAAGGGTTTATATGCAATTATTAAGGTTGTGATACCTGATGAGTTTAGAAGAATATAGAGTTGTACTACCTTAAGCAAACATGGTACATTTTGGAGATAATTCATGAGAAAACTTCTTTTTTATTCATACATCTCTTCCGAGCTCCGTATAAATACACCTCGTTAAATTAATTCACTATATCTCTCTGAGAATTAAATTTAATAAGATTCATTAAGTTCTAAGTTTTCAAATGGCCACACATACAATTAGGGTATATTCCTATCCTTCATCATACATGTCATTCTATTTACGAGCAATATACACACAAATGCCTCTTCCAAGTTTATTTATGTGCCACAGATCATTTTGATAAGATTCGTAAATAATCAAAAAGCATTAAACACAAAATAGAACGAACAAATCGAACACCTTATAAATCTATCAAAAATAATTAAAATAAAAGCATCATAAATTTAGATCAAATGCAACCCTAGAAAAATTAAATTACTTCATAAAATTAAAATAAAAATTACAACACATAGAGAAAAATAAGATGAAGAAGAAGGAAAATTAAAACAACACTTAGAACAAATATTTGGCACACGCAGAACACAACAAAAGCCAAAAAATGGCTTCTGCGTGTTCTGCCATCCAAAACCGAGCAACACAAGAAAACTAAACTCTACCCAAAACTCCAAAACTCTTTAACTCTATCATCTTATCTCCTATTTATAACACAAAATTTCTAAAAAAATACATTTAAAAATATATTTTTTTATACACGCGGGGAGACAAATAATGATGGAGAAAATAATTTAAAATTACGAGTGGGGGACAAAAATGTATCGAAAATGGAATCGAAAAAGTGAGTGGAGATGCTGCGCGTTTCTGTTTTTATTTTCCTTCCACGTTGCCACGTGTCGCATTCTGATTCGCGGAAACAATTAGTGGGACACGTGGCAGCATTTCATTCGCCGTGGGAAACGGGCACACGATGATTTTTCGCACGGGAGCCAACGGCTACAACACGGGCGTGATCCAGCGCGGTTGCGTTCAGTGTAACATGCCACGTGTCGGAAGATTATTTACTGAAATATTAAGTGGGACACGTGGCATATTCTGGTTCGTGGAATCATCGGGCGCACGTGAATCAACCACACTGGATAAGGCGCGCGCGAAGGTGGGGGACAGGTCTGCACGGCGTCAGAAGGGTGGGTCCCACGCTGTACGTCGGCCTGCGCGGCAGGTGGGCCCCACTCGAGCGCCGAGCCGCGTGAAAGAATCTACGCACACGCGATTTGGTCGGGCGTGATCTGGACGCGCGCATCGTAGCCGTTTCTTCTTTGATCGGACGGTCCACGTTTGGTGCTTGTTGTTGGCGCGTGGTTCTTCTAATCTGCGTAGAAAATTCAATTTTATTAATTGTATTTTGACCCACAAATATATTTCAAATTACATTTTAAACTTTGGTTAATTGCAATGTAGCCCTTTTGGTAATTTAAATTAAATTTTAAACTTTTAATAATTAAAATTAAGCCCGATTTTAATTTAAATTATATTTTCAACTTTTATAAATTGCAATTAATCACTCTTTTATTTGAAATTATATTTTTGGAAACAAATTTGTCATTTAAGAACATTTTCGATACAATTTATTTAATTTTTTTAAAATATATAAAAAACAGTAAATACTAATTTATTAAACTAAAATTACTAAAAATAGTGAGAACGTAGCAATTATAATTAATAAAATAGGTGAAAATAACTATATAAAATACAGTTATCAAGGGCCTATTAATTGATTATCTATTTATTTAGTCTTAATTACATGTGTGTTGGTCATACACGTGCAGACAATAACCCACTAGTTAATTATTTATTTCTTATGTTACTTGTGTATCTCGGGATGAGTCCTTATTTGATGATTTAAAAACAAAGCATAATAATATTCTAAAATATTGCTGTTAAAAATAGGACATTAAGTTTTATGTGTGATCACCACATACAAAGTGTATGCAATGAATAGATAAGTATACGTATCGTAACAAGTAATATAATGATAAGTAAAGATCGTTCCTACAAAGATTATTTTATTAGAAACTAATTTTTAAAACTAAAAATAATAAAAATAAATTTTTTTTGTGTTTTTATATTTTAAGGAAGCAAAATTAAAATATCTAAAAGTAAATAGCAATAATTAATTAAATTAGATTTTGTGACTAAAATAATATATGAGAAAATATCTAGAAATACTTAATCTCCCAATTTTCTAAACATGCGAATCTCTAAAATCCCCCCAATATAATTATCAATTAATTACATGATCAATTGAATCTAACCTAGCATGTATTCCTCTCTCAAGTAAACTACACACTTTATAATAATTAATTTAATCACACTCTCATGCCAATTAAATTGCATACTACTCATTAAGTGCATCAATTATGGATCACATACATAAGAATCATACATGTCTGCCTAGAAACTATGCATGTTATTTAATCAAGATAAACAATTAGATAATTCTCTCAAATCTATTTAATTGTCTCTATAGATAAATTGTTGGCCAAACAATTAATAGCATAAAAATTAAATTAAATAATATAATTAAATTAAAAATATAATTGGTGTAAAATTTTAAATCATCACACGGTGAAAATTGGGTTCATAATATCCCTATATTAATAAATTAACTACACATAATTGTGTTCATAAAACTCATATTTTTCATAAAGAAAGACATTAAAATTGATAAAGAAAAGAGTCGAAAAATAAATACAATCAATCTCTTGAATTATAGTATTAACTCCTCTTAAATCTCAATTAAAATTGTGTGCTCTCTTGATTTTTTTTGTATTTTTCTCTCTTTTTAGCTACAAAAATGACAAAAATTATACTAATGGAGGCAAATTAGGATTTATGGAGTGATTAGGGGCTTAAATAAAGCTCAAGTACAATCTAGACCGTCCGATCAACTTCAAATGAAGAGCTACGATCAAAACAAGCAAAATTGACACTTCTAACCAATCATAGAGTGACACGTGGCATAACAATTCATTGGGTGAATCAAAGAGCGATGTGTGGTAGGGGAGATCGATCAGAGTCAATGCTCGCTGAGTCAACGACACGTGGTGCAACGTGATTCACAAAAATGGATGGCGTGGTGCACGTGTGGAATGCGTAGAGTAATGGCGTGGTGCACGTGTGGAATGCGTAGAGTAATGGCGTATCAACTAGAGGTGTACAAAAAACCAATCATTTGACTAATCCGATCAATCTAATCTGATCCGTTAATTTTTTGACTGTTTAGATTCGACCATTGGATCGGATCAGATCAGATGAAATTATTTTTCAATTCGTTAAGTTCGAATCAGATGACAGATTTCACTATGTATTATTCGATTCCATCTGATCTAACCGAAAATTCTTAAATATATATTTATATTTTATATATTAATCATATTCTTATTGATCATTCTTATATTAGTCATATTTTAAGGTTTTTTAGCTTAAGTAAGTTTATGTTATGTGAAAATTTAAATTTTTTATTCAAAAATACAAAAAATAGACTTAATTAAGTTTATTGGTCGGATTGATCGGGTTCAACTGATTCAATTCGAATAGGTTATAGATTGATCGGATTCAACCAATCAAATCTGAATAGATTATAGATCAGATTGCATCTGATTTGAAAGGTGATTGAATTGGTTGCGAATTAGGATGTTTCAATTCGATCGGATGGTCGGATCAGATTGGATAAGTATCAAAATCAACGGTTTCGATCCAATGCACACCCCTAGAAGCGACACGTGGTATGGAGGGTTGACCAATTTCTGAACTTAGATTGAACACCGTTATGACACGTGGCGTAACATGATTCACTATCTCTGCTTGCGTGGCATCCTCGTGGCTTGCACAGTCAGCTCCTCTACTTACCTAGCATGACATGTGGTAGCTCTTGATTGTTCCTGTGTTAAAAATTCATAAAAAATCCCAAAAAATTCCAAAAATTATATTTTCACCCCTTTTTACTAAGAAGTTTATATTTTAATTTTTTTGACCATAAAAAATACTATTTATTAAATAAAACAAGTAAATATTAAGTAATAAAAATATGCTAACGACTCCACTTTCATAGAGTCATCACACCCCGAAACTTAAATCTTTGCTTGACCTCAAGTAAAGCTAAGTATTACTAAATAAAATAACTTGGGTAGTATATTCATAAATATACTTCTATTAGTACATGCATATTTCACAAAAACTATCCCTCTCAAAAGTCATACAATTCTATGATAAAGAAGTTTACATATTCATCAATACAAGGATATGCAAGGTTTTTGAAAAATTGATTTGTGTGTGTGTATTGCATATGATATCATCCAATGCACTCATGTAATCAATCTATATAAGCATGCTAATCAATTCAATCTTAGAATAAGTCTCATAAGTTTATTTTTCACATCCCTCTCCAATAATATAAATATGTACTTAGCTCAAGATCAATAGGATTTTACATGGTTGTAATGTAAGGCTTAGGTGGGAGGTCGATAAATGAAGACATTTTAGGCTCTTTCCACACCGTAGATTTTTTTTCATCATGCACTTTTTAACTGCAATTGAGTTTTTACTTGATATTTTAGTGCACTTAGACATTCTTTTCATTTTTTTTATTCCACATCTCTTTTCTCTTTTTTTTTTTGTAACTTTACAACACCCCGAAACTTATTTTCAATTATATTTTCTTTTTCTTTAAAAGGATAATTGTGTTGTGAGTTTTGTTTATTCTTTTTTATAGGGTGCATTACATTTCACCTTACTCTAAAGCATAACACATTATTGCATTTTTTTTCTTTTCATACAAGCTAAAGGTGCAAGGGTAAAGGTAATACTTATTAGTTAGGCATTAAATGTGGCTTACAGATATGAAAAGTTCTTTGTTAGGCTCAATTGGGTGACTAAAGATATTAACAATGGTTAGCTTGAAAGGCTCAATCGATCTAAATAAGGCCAAAATTATTTCTCTTTCTAATTTTTATCATTGAATTCATATGTTTCATTTCAAGTATGTATGCATTTAGTTTCTATATATTTATCAATTTCTACCCAAATCATGATTAAAAACAACCTAAAAATTAAAAATGCATACTAAATACTAATGTAGAGAATGAAGTTCCCTTCCCCAAACTCAAATTACACATTGTCCCCAATGTGCACATATAAATATGAAAAGGTAAAAGAAAATAAAACTCCCTTAATCATGGCACACTACATCTATCACTAAAATGCTCATTCTTGTTGCGTCATTGCTCTATACATTTATTCACCTAAAAAACAAAAAAAACAATGAAAATATAAGCAAAATAATGTTGGGTTACCTCCCAACCAGCGTCACGTTTAATGTCCTTGACTAGACGATCATATCAAGTCCTAAGGAATGTATCCCTTTTATCCATTTACTTTTGAGTTTTCTTGGAAACAACTTGAGTCTTGATTTGTTCGATAATACTTTATGTTTTGGCTCACAAACATGGTGCTCAATTCTTTTCTCATGCCATATTTGTTTTCCTTTTGAACTTCTTGGCATTCTTATAAGCACTCCATTGTAACTCATCCAATTTATGTATTTCCAACATCTTTTTCACCTCTCTATTGGACTCTTTCACTTTCATACTTGATTGGGGATAGGAGGGTAGAAGTGTGAGGTCTAAACTTGGTGGATCTTCAATTAATGGTTTGAGTTTAGATCCTATCTCAAAATTTTCCATAATCTCCTTTGATACATACACGAGAGATGTGTCCTCCAAAAAGTTCACACAATCCACAATATCAACCTTCAATGCCATACTTTCAAAGTTATAATAGGTTGAGTTGTTTTCCGGTGAGTTTATGTCCTTGTTTACAGCAGCATGTGTTAAAGTCTTAATTTTGGGTGACTTAACATATTCTTTTAAGCTATTCCCACAATCATTAACATTTATCCTTAAACATTCATTAGCATTAGAAATATTAGAGGGTTCAAATTCTTTAAAAAATTTAAATATTACTTGTTCATCTTGCACTCTCATTGTAAGTTCACCTTTTTGTACATCAATAGGTTGATAAGAATGGACGACCAAGTATGGTAGGAATGTCACGATCCTGTTCCATGTCTAGCACAATGAAGTCTGTTGGAAAGATGAATTTGTTTACTTTTACTAACAAATCTTCTACCATATCCCGAGGTCTCTTAATCGATCTATTTGCCATTTGTAATGTTACCGAAGTGGGTTTTGCTTTACCAACCCCCAATCTCTTGAAGACCGATAATGGCATGAGGTTAATGATAGGACCCAAGTCATATACTGCCTTACCAAAACGGATGTTCCCAATAGTGCAAGGGATGTCAAAACTACCTAGATCTTTTAGTTTTTGTGGTAGTTTTCTATTAAGTATGGCACTACAACCTTCAGTCAAGGTTATTGTTTCATAATCTTCAAGCCTCATTTTCTTTGATAGTATATCCTTCAAGAATTTGGCGCAAGATGACATTTGTTCAAGTGCCGTTGCGAATGGTATGTTTATGTGTAGCTTCTTGAAGACTTCTAGAAATTTTGAAAGTTATGTATCTGACTTTTGCTTTTACAATCATTAAGGGAAAGGAATAGTGGGTTTGTAGAGGTTGCTCTTTTTTGGCTGAATTATTTCCTTTTCATTACTCTCTTTATCCACTAATTCCTCATCCTTCTTTTTAGTTTATGGTTCCTCCTTATCCTTTTTATTTTTATAGTCCTCTTTATCATTTTTAATTTCCTGTTTCTCCTGATCTTTTTTTGTCTTATGTTCTTATTCTAAAGTTTTACCGCTCCTCAAGGCTATGGCGCTGCATTGGTCCTTACCTTATTTTCTTGGGTTTACAATTGTGTCACTTAGAAGGTTAGGTTGAGGCCTTTGACTTATAGCCTGAGCAAGTTTCCCCATTTGGTTCTCCAAATTTTGAATTAAAGCCTCTTGAGTTGACACTTTTGTATTCACTAATTGGATGAAGTCTTTTATCATCCCCATTAAAACACTTGTATTATCCTCAATATGTGGCTTCTTCTCTTGGGCTTGTGATTGCTATGGTTGTTGAAAACCAAGTGGTGGAAATGATTGATGGTTGAATTGAATACCACTTTGAATGTTGTTATTACTCCAAGAGAAATTTGGATGTTGTCTCCATCATGGGTTATATGTGTTTGAGTATGCATTATTGTTTCGATTTACATTACCCAAATAGCAAATAGATTCAGGATTAATTGGATAATTATCAAACAAATGAGCTCCTCCATAAAACACACATGTCACTCCTGAATTTTGGACTTGGTTTATACTCGCTGGCAAGTTTTGTACCTTCAAAAGATTAACCAAAGATGAAACTTAGCTGTAAGTGTTGTGATATCATTTACCTCATGCATTCTGGCTACTTTTCTCGTGTTGTTGGTATGAAGTAATGTCATTCTTTATTGGTGGGAAGTATTTCATCAAGAATTTCTCTGCCAAACCATTCCAAGTTGTAATGCAATCAGGTGGTAAAGAGCTTAGCCAAGCTCTAGCACGGTCTCGTAAAGAGTAAATGAATAATCTAAGCCTAAATGCCTTATCTATCACACCATTGAACTTAAATGAATCTACAACTTCAATAAACAATCTGAGATGAAGATGAAGATCCTATGTTGGTAATCTACTAAATTGTCCAACTATTTGAAGCATTTGAAACATGGCTGGCTTTAGTTCAAACTGATTAGTTTCAATATTTGGCCTTGTAATACTTGGATTCAGTCCTTCCAACGTAGGTATTGTATATTCATTCATAGCTCTATTTCTATCATCCATCAAAAGCATTTGATTGTTCAAGTTTAGTTCATTGTTGTTTATTTATAATGGATTAGCCATTTTTTCCTCTTGGGTGACTTATTGTTTTCTAATAAATCTCAAAGTAAGCTCAATTTCAAGATTTAAAGGTAAGATTTCTCTCTTACGAACTCTACTCATGCAATAGATTCAAATATGTTTCTACAATATTAAAAGAGATGTCTAAATAAAAACTAAATAAAATAAATAAAAAATTAACAACTAAATTAATAAATTAAAGTAATAAATAAATAAGTAAATAAAATAAATAAAAGAATTTAACAATAAATAAATAAGCCACTAAAAGAAAAATAAGTAAATTAAAATTAAAATTAAAGTAAAAAAAATTAAGAAAAGAAATTAAATAAAAATAACAAAAAAATTATTAATTTCTAATATTTATAATCCCACGCAACGATGCCAAAAACTTGATCGCTACATACGAAGTGTGTGCAATAAATATGCAAGTATACGTATCGCAACAAGTAATATAATGATATGTAAAGATCGTTCACACATATATTATTTTATTAGAAACTAATTTTTAAAACTAAAAATAATAAAAATCAATTTTTTTGGTATTTTTATATTTTAAGGAAGCAAAATTAAAATATTTAAAAGTAAATAGAAATAATTAATTAAATTAAATTTTGTGACTAAAAAGATATATGAGAAAATATCTAGGAATACTTAATCCCCCAATTTTCTAAACATGCGAATCTCTAAAATCCCCCCAATATAATTATCAATTAATTACATGATCAATTGAATCTAACCTAGCATGTATTCCTCTCTCAAGTAAACTACACACCATATAATAATTAATTTAATAACACTCTCATACCAATTAAATTACATACTACTCATTAAGTGCGTCAATTATGGTTCACATACATAAGAATTATATATATCTGCCTAGAAATTATGCATGTTATTTAATCAAGATAAACAATTACATAATTCTCTCAAATCTATTTAATTGCCTCAATAGATAAATTGTTGGTCAAACAATTAATACCATAAAAATCAGATTAAATAATATAATTAAATTAAAAATATAATTGGGATAAAATTTTAGATCATTACATGGTGAAAATTGGGTTCATAATATCTCTAGATAATAAATTAACTACACATAATTATGTTCATAAAGCTCATACTTTTCATAAAGAAATACATAAAATGGATAAAAAAAAGAGTAAAAAAAAAAATACAATCAATCTCTTGAATTTTTCTGTATTTTTCTCTCTTTTTACCTGCAAAAAATTACCAAAATTATGCTAATTGAGGCAAATTAGGGTTTATGGAGTGATTAGGGGCTTAAATAAAGCTCAGGTGCAATTTGGATCGTCCGATCAGTTTCAAATCAAGGGCTACGATCAAAACAAGCAAAATTGATAGTTCCAACCAATCATAGAGCGACACATGGCATCAAAAATTAATTGGGAGAATCAAAGAGCGACACGTTGTAGGGGAGACCGGTCAGAGTCAATGCTTGCTGAGTCAGCGACACGTGGCATCAGAAATTTATTGGGCGAATCAAAAAGCAATGCGTTGTAGGGGAGAACGGTCATAGTCAATGCTCGTTAAGTCAACGATATGTGGTGCGACGTGATTTACAAAAACGGATGGCGTGATGCACGAGTGGAACGCGTGGAGTAATGGCGTAACGACACATAGCATGGAACATTGAGCAATTTTCGAACTCGGATTGAACATCGTTATGATATGTGACACATGTTTCGTCCTCCTCACATGTGGTGTAATGTGATTCACTCTCCGTGCTTAAGTGGAATCCACGTGGCTTGCCCAGTCAGCTCTTCTGCTTTCTTGGCATGACACATGGTAGCTCTAGATTGGTCCTACGTTAAAAATTCATAAAAAATCCAGAAAAATCCCAAAAAAATTCTAAATATTATATTTCCATTCATTTTCACTAAAATGTTTATATTTAATTTTTTTGGCAATAAAAATACTATTTATTAAATAAAATAAGTAAATATTAATTAAAAAAGTGCACTAATGACTCTACTTTCATAGAGTCATCAATGTGCTAAACACAATTTATACACATACTGCAAAACTGAGTAAAAGATTTTTAATTGACATAATAATATGCATAATATTGTAGAATAGTGTTACTAAAATTTGAATATAAAATTTTATATTCTAATCAAGATCTATATTTATGTCGTAAATTTGAGTACAAACTTTTGAACAATCATAAGAATCAATTATCTACTTTTTAAACATAAAAATATTCATTATCTAATAAGAAAGAACTATACTCGTGAAAAACTTAATAAACTTAAATATTATGAACAAGTACTTATAAAATTTGAGTAAAATATGTCCACTCATTATACTGTATCATCGATTTTGTTTTAGTTATCCTGTAGGATTTGCTGAATCTTCATTTCCTATATGACTCATATTTGTGTAAGAAATAAGAATAACACCATATAGTTCGTTTTCCCAATATAAAACTAAATGGTACTTTAAAATGCTAAAACATGAGCTGCTAACATGTAACTTCTAACTTAGATACTCTTAAGCTCATAGTCTCAATTCAAAAAAAATACTCTTTAATCAATTCAACTAAATAAAAAAGAAGTTTCAAAAGAATTAAAAAAACTAAATTAAAGGAAGGTTAGGATTCATCCTTTTGGCCATAAACTTGGGTGAAAACTAATTTAAATTCATCACACACTACCTTCAATCAAAGAATTATAACTTTTAGAGAAAATATCCAAATTTAATTTTGTAAAATCCATCACAAACTAGGAATTTCTAGCTTTCCAACAATGCATCTTATGATAATTGAATATCAGTAAATCAATTTTAAATAACTAAATCAAAAGCTGTTAGAACAAAAGGTATACAATTTGAAAACTTCGTACCTATTCTCAGTAAATTAGGTATAACTTTTAAAAGAATTGTCAAATTTATTTCTAAAATGATACAAAAATTAGAATTTTTAAACTTTAAAATAAGATATAATGCACCTAATTCTAATTTGTATAACAATTTCAAAACACAAAAATACAGATAGGACCATAACAAGAGTTTTAGTTCGATTTTTACATAACATGTTTTAGCAAAACAAATATAACTTTTTTAAAACAATTTCAAATAATAAACCAAAAAATATTTATAAAACTAGACATGTCAATATTTAAGACAAGATATAACCTACCCAAATATAATCTGTAAAGCCATTTCAAAATCACAACATAAAGGTCAAGTTGAAACAAAGTTCTCAGTTTTGATTTATACAAAACATGCTTTGGTAAAACTAGTAGAAATTTCTGTACAAAACTTCAAATGATAAACCATAAAATTCATATTAGAATAGACATCCATATCTTTGCAAATCATATGGTTTGATGCCTAAATGTTCCAAAAAGTTCCCAAATTTCATCACAACTATCTAAAAATAGCTTTCAAATGTATAACAATACAACTTTTAAACATTGGAGTTTTGGTAAAAAAAAGTACCACTTTCTCATGATAAGACATCCAAAACTTGGAGAATTATGCTCATAAAGTTTCAGCAAATATTAGATGATTCAATCACATGGAGCCTTCTTGATTAATGAGTCTACTTTAAAACAACTCTTCTTTGAATATAAGTCTACTAGATTAATGAGTATTAGTAATCTTATTAGTAATAGAAAATATATTTATCAATTACATAGGCTTAAGGGTTTTAATTTTTCCTATAAATAAAACTCATTTATCATTGTTTGAATCAACCATACAAGAGCATTATTTTCTTCTTTTTAATCTCCCTCTTTGTTTTGCAAATATAATATCATAATTCTTTAGGATTCGTTATTTGATTAATCTATCAAACATTGGTGGTTGCGTTTGATTGATTAATAAGCCTAATTAGTTTATAATATTTTTATCATATGTTCTTATAACTTCTTCTTTATTTTTGTTCTTAAATTATTAGATCAAATAATTGTGTGGGTCATATCATAATTATTTGGTTTGATTATTAATTTCAAATGAATTGTTTTTATAGAACTTGTGATTAATAGTTTTGCTCTAGAAATTGCTAGTTGATTGGATTTTAAGTGACATACGTTTTGAATCATCTAGTTAGGATTTTTCATTATTAAATCCATTCTAGGACACACATAGACACTTGTGTTTTTGTGCTAACCCTTTTTGCAGTTTATTCATGAACATATCTGATTAGCGGGAAGCTTATTGAAACGTTGGCTGCTCACGCTAATATTAGAAACTGTGAAAACAAAGCCTTGGCTTGTAAGTAAGGTACTTTAGGACAGTATCCTAAGAAGGGTAGCATAAGACTGAGTATGTACTTGAACATTTGTTTTTCATAATAGAAAGTTAGGTGGACCAATGGACCAATGGTTTTTCTCTTTGATCATAGTTATGACCTAGGTTGTTTCTGACTAAAAATATCATGTGTTATTTATTCATTTTTGCACTTTATTCTTATACATGATTACATATCTAGCCACTTTATTTAGGTTATTAAATTATGAATTAATAAAAATTGAAAATAATCTATTCATCCCTCTATGTTAATTAGATCCGTATTTTATAGACTTTCAATTGGTATTAGAGCAAACAATAAATTCACTTAGTGTTGATCCTGAAGATTTTTATTATGGATAATTTTATTAAGGGTTAAAGCTTAGATGATGAAGAATTTGAATCTTCTTTTCTCTCTAAATATAACACTAAAAGTTCTAAAGAATTATTTTCTAAATGTTTTAGAGCCATAAAAGAGAATAATATTTTAAATGTAAAAATAGGATATTAAATGAACAACTTGAGGCACATGAAATTTTTTCTAATAAATTAAAAGAAGAGAATAATATTTTGTAAGAGCAAAATAATACTTTAAATTTGAGTTTGGTAAGTTTGAAAAAAGAAAATAATAAGCTTACTATAGATAATAAAAAACAAGTACAAGAGTACAAAGAATCAGGTAAAGTAGTTGAGAGACTTACCATTAGAGCTCAACGCTTAGATAAAATCTTGAGCATTGATAATTCACATGGTGATATATGTGACTTTAGTTATAAGGACGGGAGTTCCACACCTTCAACATCAAAGACCACATTTATAAGGCCCTTAAACTCTACTCCTATTATTACTATTTATGCATTATGAACTATTTCACCTATGGTAAAAACATTTGTTAAGCTTTTACATGTCTGTCATCATTATGGTAGGAAAGGTCATATAAGACCAAAATGTAGATTTTTGATGAATGCTCTTGAACTTAATGATTTTTTCCATGTTTCACGTAATAAGGCCCATAAGCATTATCCATCTATGCATGCTACATCATCTTCAAGGATGAACGGAAATTATAATAACGTGTTCAAAAATTCTACTAGGAAGCATGATGTCTTAAGTTTAAAGAGGCAAGTAAAATTCAATACTTTTAATGTTATGACTCATTATCATCATCCTACTATGCATACTGCATCTTCATTTGAGATGAGTGAGAAAAGTACATCTAAGTTCAAGAATATGCCTATGAAACCTAAGTTAGTTAAGTCCAAACCTAATGATATAGAGAAACCAAAATGAAAGAAAATTTTGGTTAAGAAATATTGTTTTTCGTGGTGACATGACTGTCATTTATTCTTTCATCTAGTTATTTTTGTTAAAGTGCTTAAATGACCCGAGATGAGCAATCTTTATTTTCTCTATTTTATTTATTAGTTAAACTTACAAAAGAGAGAGAAAGAGAAGTAGAATCCTTATCTAGCCAACAAGGTATTAGATTTATTCAACACTTACAGACATATAACCTTATTTGTAGTGACTTAACTCATTTTGATATTAATTATATAAATTATTTTATAATTTTGACTTATGCATATATATATTCTTATACATGTGATGACCGATGTTGACATGAACTTATTCATACACTCACGAACACACGTATATGATATGCTTAAAGTTTATGAATTCTCTTGAAATATTTTAAGACTTTAACTAATCTTAACTATAAAATTGTGTCGAGTTATATTTCTTACTTTCCAAAATTTTACCGTATTGAGGCACCTAGTATTGAGAGGTCTACCTATTGTGAGGTATGAAGCTATTGCAGTGAGTAAAGATGGCTACCTCATAACTAGTGTAAAAATCATCATGCTAGGTTTATGACTCGTGCAAAAAAAAATTGTGCAAAAAGTGAGTTTATAAAACCTCTACTTGGCATACACAAAAATAAAGGAAGTGCCAATAAAGGTTAAAAAATAAAAAAATCACGTGCCTCGTTTATGAAATGCAGATAAAAAAATTAAGTCCTTATTTAGTAGATATATTTTATTTTGTGAGATTGAAGACTCGATTATAATTTTACATGATAAATGATATTTTTTTTCATTTGAATCTTTCTTGATTGATCATAATGACTTAATTGGTATATTTGTGAAGTTTAAATATATATATATATATATATATATTGTATTTTAAGTAAATATCAATATTCCATTATATGTGCTTGTGTGCCTTTTCTACTCTACTTGCATATACAATGAATAATCAAAATTAGAGTTAAAAATGATGAGTTTTCAATTGGTTATGTGCTCGTTTGTGATTAAATGAGTTCAATAACTTATGTGACTATTTATGAAAATTAAAAAAAAATCATATTTTTATTCATTTACATCTTATTTATTAACTTTTTAATTGGTTTTTAAGTTAGGGAATCATAGAACTTAGGAAGAGTTTAAACTATATTATACTTTTGCATTAATCTACTTTTATATTGCTCTTTTATCTTTAAGGATAATTTAGTTCCATTAATTTTTCCAATACTTTGTCCTTCTCATATGTTAAAAAGGGAGAGAGTGTGTTTCACTTTCATGTTTTATTTTGTTATGCATATAAGGGGAGAACATATTTTGGGTAAAAATGATTTCCATCATTTTCTCTTATGTAAAGCTTGATTGGTATGAATGCATGCACTACATGATTATTCTTTATACTTCGCTTATTTCTATGTAAACTAAAATAATGTATAATGAGGCTTTTAACCCAAGTTGTCGTATGCTTTGTCTATGTCATTTTAGTTACTTATAAGCTTGTTAAGTTGCAACAAAGACGAATTCATCGGACCATAGGATAGTTCCACTATAGAGTCTATGACATCATTGCATTTTTATATTATTCCTATAAGTGTCATGTAGTGAGAGAAATGTTTTGCTACACAAAAATGTCAAAGGGGGAATTTGTAAGGATTATTAGTATTTGCTATTTTCATGAACAAAATATTTGCATGTAAATTTACTTTTAAGCTTGTTGTCAAGTCTATCAAACAGAGTCAAAGAAATACTAGAATTTCAGATAATCATGCTTCAGATATATCTTTTATAACTATCACATATAAGATTGAATTTATTCATTCATTACCACATGTTCACAATTATTTAATTATTTTTGTTTCTAAAATATTTATTTAAACAAATTAATTTATTACTACTTAGCCTATTCTTTAATGTGTTTCATTGTCTTGAATTTTAGGCTAAAATATAGAATAAGATATTGGCTAAAATATAAAATAAGATATATACTAAAATATTAGATAAGATATAGGTTAAATTTTAGCCTAAAATATACTTTAAAAGAATCCTTCTTTAAATAAGAGTCTTCTTGATTAATGAGTCTACATTAAAATAACTCTTTTTTAAATAGGAGTCTTCTTAATTAATGAGTCTACATTAAAATAATTTTTTTTAAATAGGAGTCTTCTTGATTAATGAGTCTACTTTAAAAGACTCTCTTTTAAATAGAAGTCTTATTCATTAAAAGAACTCTCTTTTAAATAGAAGTCTTATTGATTAATGGCTATTACCAATCCTATTTGTCATAGAAAAGACATTTATCAATTACATAAGATTAAAGATTTTTATTTTTCCTATAAATAAAACTCATTGTTCATTGTTTCAATCAACCAAATACGAATATAATTCTCTTCTTCCTAATCTCTCTCTTATTTTACAAATATAAGATCATAATATTTTAGGTTTTTTTATTTGGTTAATCTATCAAACATTCATGGTTATGTTTGATTGATTAATGAGCCTAATTAGTTGTGTTTTATTGATTAATAAGCCTAATTAGTTTATGGTATTTTTATCATATGTTCTAATAGCTTATTTTTTATTTTTGTTCCTGAATTGTTAGATAAAATAATTTTATATGTCATATCATAATTAGAATTTGCTAGTTGATTTGATTTAAGTGACATACGTTTTGAATCATCTAATTATGATTATTCATTATTAAATCAGTTCCAAAACACACATGGGCACCTGCATTTTTGTGTTAACCCTTTTTGTAGTTGATTCGTGAATTTATTTTATTGGCGGGAAGCTTATTGGAACGTTGGTATGGAAATCACACACACTAATATTAAAAACTGTGAAAACAGAGTATGAACTTATAAGTAAGGTATATTGGAGCAATATCCTAAAGAGGGTAACATAAGATCGAATTTGTACTTAAATATTTGTTTTTCATAGTGGAAAGTTAGATGGTCTAGTGGATCGGTAGTTTTCCTCTTTGATCATTTTTGCACTTTATTTTTACACGTGATTGCATGTCTAGACACTTTATTTAAGTGATTAAATTATAAATTAATAAAAATTAAAAATAACCTATTTAACTCCTTTATGTTAATTAAGTTCGTATTTTATAAACTTTTAAAAACATTAGTTAGAAACCTTTCTGCAAATTGGGCACTTTGACTCTAGGCTTGCAGCCTTAGGTGCTTGAAAGATCAATATGGAAGCAGCTAAGTAAGCGCATGAGTTGCAGATAACAATACTTTCTTACTGGCTGTAGATTCAAATCTAAAACATAGAAATCAAGTTATTACGCTCTTAAACACAATTCTGGACATTCAAATATAAATTTATCAATAACAAACATAAGGCATAAAAGGCCCGTCAATCCCATATATGAAGGTGTTCCTACTTCCTAGTGACTAAATATATATATGTTGATTTATAGACAAAATATGTTCAAGATTTTTGACAAAAATAGTATACATACTTGTATTTGCCCAAGCATGGTGGACATAGAAGCCACACTAGAACAAAATTCTTTTTAGGATTGTATACAGTATGTCACAAATATTGCATCACATAGAAACCACACTCAATGCTATTATGTTGAATAGGTGCCTACACAAATAGATAAGATTATCAAGTAAAAAATAATAACAAACAAAATTGATGCATAGTTAATAATACTTATAAAAATAGAGTATATAATACTATAATATTCTGGAAATTAGTCGGTGATTTGAATGGAGGTACATATTTACGAAATCTGAGCTCTATTTTCAGACTTCAGAAGTATACCATATCGTTATTCAAGCTAGCTACAGACTTTAGAAGTACATCATAATGTATGTTATTTCATAGTTGGATGTAGTTTAGATTGTCTTTAATTATCAACATCAAATCACCTAGATCTAGATTAGATTTTTATTACGACACACAAGGTTGATAACAAAGTTAATATAAGACCAACGACTTATATCAAACAGAATATAGCCCAAAAAAAGATCCAATTCATCCTGTATAAAGACTGCATGATATTGCCTCTCTCAGCAAACCCAACATATGTCCACGAAAAGGAGTCTGAGTAGAAAAAGGCAATAAGCAATATGAACAATGTTCCATACACCCCAGTGATTCTGAGCAATTCAACAATTCCCACTTTCATATCAACTTTTTAACCAATAATTAACCAATACCCAGATAAGAGCATAGGTTGAAGAGTTAGGAAAACTAGTTTTCAAGGATGAGAAGCCACGACTCAACTAATTCCACATGCGTCTCATGAATACGCAGAAGGAAAACCTATAAATAGTTGCACAAAACTTTTTCTAATATTAACAACAAACACGAGAGTAGAAGATCAAGAGAACACCCAGACATAAGTTCACGGGAGGTACCCTGCCCCAAAACCATAAGTTCACAAGATTATTTCTCCTAAATTTTTTAACATGGTGAATGAAGGTGGTAATGAACAAGTTGTGAGCAAGGAAGAAGAGGAAGCAAAGATACCTGCTGGAGCAAGATACTTACTAGTGACTGTGGGCAGAAGAGGAAGAAGAACTACAGTGAGCAGCTGGATTGGAAGGGTGCGAGCAAGAGCAGGGTGGATAGAGAAGCTAGGTGATTCAAGAGGATGTTGTTGCGAGCAAGAGCAGGGTCGCGAGAGGAGGCCGGTGAGTAGTGAGGTTAACATGAGAAATTTTTTATATTTTTTTTACTTTTGGGAATTTTTTTAGATACTGACATTCGTTATTTTGAAAATTTTACGATGATTGTTATTAAAATGGCATTCCAAAAAACTTTAAAACTTATGAAGGTAATTATTGTAAATTTTTTTTCATATTTTTCATAATATATTAAAAAAAACTTATTTATCATTCTTATTTGATATTTTTGATATTGATTATTTAAAGATAAGAGATAAAATTAAATATAATGTCTTTATTTAAAAAAAAGATAAATTATGATATAATCATTATCTTTTCATGTGAATTTATGTTAGATATAAAAAATAAATACTTTTATGTTTATTAGATGGCAACTATACAAGGGAAAACGGCATGACTAGTTGTAATGATATGAATACCTTAGAATAAAGGTTTCATTTTCATAAAAATTCAATATCTTTGATATATCTTAAATAAAAGTATTAAACTTATCATCGATTAAAGTCATGAAGTCATTATTTATGAAATAGTACAAGGTGGAGGTTAACTTATATTCATTAAAACAAGGTAAAATTAGACACAATTCTAAATTATGTTTGTTAAGTATAATATTTATTTGTTTAAATCATAAAATTACTTAATATTTATTTGTTTAAAATTCTTAAATAAAAAAATTAATCATACTAAAAAATTATTTGATGTCAGAACCATCAATGTGTAAAAACTTAACATCATTAACCAATAAGAATATCCATAATAATAAGTATATTAGAGATATTTTTATAAAAGTTAAGGATATATGTTAAAATACATTAAAACTAAAACATATGATTGAAATTTTACCGCTTCATTGGTTCTCTTTAGAGCTTTTTGGTAGGAATGAGCATACAGATGTACGGTAACGGTTTTTGATATAATTATCTCTGAATCGAAATGTAAAATTTATACTCAAAACTCAAAAATATTAATTAATTAAATAAATATATTGATTTAATAAATACATAAATTAATTAAATTAATATAATATATATCATGTACGATAGGGACGGATATCAATATAACTATACATTTTTTGAAACTGTTACTTCGTGATCCGATAATATTTGAAACCATCTTTGTCTCTGAAATTAATCGAAAAAAACCAATTCAATAGTGCAAATAGTTGTAAATATCTAAATACACAGTTAAAATGTACATTCTTGTTCCTTGGTCTCACAACCTTTGTGACCAATACACGTTTCTCGGGTGAAGATAGTTTCTACCTTCATGTAGGAAATGAATGTAAAGGTAATTTCATTCATTACATGTGGGGATTAATATAAAAAATACCCCCAAGTTTTAAGAAATCTTTAAAAATATATCTAACGTTTCAAAAAATTTAAAAATATCCTTGAAACATAACAAAAATTAAATCTAACAAAAGTAAATAGTAACATTCAATATCAAAAATACTCCTATGGTTTCAAAAAATTCAAAAATAATCCTGAAATGTAAAAAAAAGTTAAATTTAACAGAAGTAACATTCTTAAAATGGAAGAAGAAAAAATAAACAAAGAAATAATATATGTAAAAACAGAAGATATCTGAGGATGTTTTTCACAAGAAATAGTAATAAGTAAAAATAAATTTGAAGATATTCAAAAAGCAAAGTTAAGTCTTAAAGAGGAAGATGGATTTAAAGACCTATCATTTTTATTAAGAAAATTATTTCCTAGGAAAAACATAATTTATTATGGCACAAATAATAAAGAAATGAGTAGTAAGATTACATATGCAAAAGGAAGGTATAAAATATCATTAATTGATAAAGAAACTATATTAAACAAGCTATCAAAAATTTCTTATAAAGACAAAGAAAAAATTGGATACATTCATTTAGGAGAAATTCAAATATTAATAAAAGCTCATTTTAGAAAAAGGAATAAATACACCAATAAAAATAGTATTATTAGATAATAGAATAATAAATAGGTAAGATGTCTTATTGGGAATGATCCATGGTAATTTAGGATACCAAAAGTTAAAATTTATAACATATCCTAGATTTGCTATTAATATACATGATAAAAATCTAAATCAAGTACTAAGTCTAGCTTATAAATTTGAAAGAGGAGAATTAATGAAAGAAGGAAATCATCCATTTTTAATACATTATCTAGTAACATATTCTTTAATAAATAGTCATAATAGTTCAATATACGGACAAAATGAATTTATGAAAATAGAAAAACTTTTAAGGAACTTGGACAAATAATAAAACTAGAAATACTAACAGACTTTGAAATACCAGAACAATGGAAATTAGATATCAAAGAAAAACCCTTGATAATAGGAAGATGAAGTAATGTTGTTAAAACTAATAGCATGTCAAGGTTTACTTTTATAGAAAGGAGAAACTTCTAACCAAAAAGAAGTTAAAAAACTAGAAAATGAAATCAAAATAATGAATGCATTAGTTCATATGCTACATAGATTCTTTTATTTGTGATTATGAAATGTATTACCATAAATTACCACCCTCTATACAAACAACTTATAAAGAAATGTTTTTCCAAAAATTACTTAGAACACTACCTAAAACCTTAACAGAAAATTGGGAACAAAGGAATAGAGAAACTATACCAGATACTTTAGGAGGAAGAATAAGAAACCTTAAAAATAGGATCATTATTAAATGCCAAGAAAGAAAAGAATATAAACAGATAAGAGAAAATGATAAAATCTACTGTGATACAAGAGATTTTAGAATACCAGGAAAATATGGATGTAATATAAAATCTTATAAACAAAAATATAAATTTAGAAAACCAAATTTCCAAAAATATAAAAAGAGATTTAATAGGAAAAACTACAAGAAAAGATAATTTAGAAGAAAGAAGTATAAACCTTATGAAAAAAAGGAATTATTGCCCTTCAGAAAAGAAAAAATGCAGATGTTGGATCCGAAATGAGGATGACATTATGCTAACAAATGTCCAAGTAGACTTCAACATAAAAATGAATTTTCACAAAAACCAAAAATGTTAGAAGAAGTTTTCAAAATGGAATTAGAACCAATCAAGGAATCTGATATACATGATACTTATAGTATCTATCTATTGGAAGAAACTGAAGAAGAAATAACTGACTCAAAATACAAACACTCAAATTGTGGATATTCTTCATTAGAAGATGAATGATTTATATAGTATTACAAATCCAAATAGTACTTATATTAAAATAGGACTAAAATTTAAAGGCTATAACACTTATCATTTATATACATATATAGATACATGAGCTAGTATGTGTGTAGCCAGTAAATATTTATTTATAGAAGAAAACTGGAAACAAGGGCCAAAAGATTTAATTGTAAGAAATGATAATAATACTACAATAAAACTTAATAGGATGTTAAAAGATACTAATATAATGATAGGAGAAACTTTTCACATTCCTACCATATATCAATAGGAAACAGAAGTTAATTTATTAATAGGAAATAATTTTCTAAATTTATATCAACCTTTCACATAATATTTTGACAAAATAAGTCTCACAACCTTAGAAGGAGATACCATCTATGTCTCCAAAATAAGAAAAGTTTTAACTGTCTCAAATCCAACTTTTATGCAACAACAAAAAATGTGGTGAGATAGAAGACCAACAAAAACCTTATATAGAAAACATTTCATTAGATATATAATAAAAACAAAACTCTTTTCTCAATGAAATACAATAAGACAAAACCCTAACAGGTATTAGAAAACTATCAAAAATAGTTAGTTCAGAAAATCCTTTGGATTCAAAAATAAATAAATCTAAAACAATATTCAACATAAAATTAAGAGCTCCTAACAAGATCATAAGAGTAAAAGCAATGATTTATACTCCCAAAAATAGGATTGAATTTGGAAAACAAATTCAAGAACTTTTGGAATTAAAAGTCATAATACCAAGTAATTCACCTCACTCTAGTCCAACATTCTTAGTTGAAAAAGAAGTTGAGAAAAAAAGAGGAAAAAAGAGAATGATAATAAACTTTAAAGCATTGAATAAAGAAGCCATTGACGATGGACACTTCATTCCAAAAAAGGAAGAACTACTACCATTAAAAAAAGGAAAGAAATACTTCTCGAGTTTTGATTGCAAAAGTGGATTTTGGAAAATAAGACTGGATGAAGAATCTCAAAAATTAACAGCATTTAGTTGCCCTTAAGGACAATTCCAATGGACACTTGTACCATTTGGATTAAAACAAGCTCCAGGTATTTTTCAAAGATATATAGATAACATTTTTAAGAAATTACAAGATATTTGTTGTGTTTACATAGATGATATTTTGGTTTTCAGTAATGAATTAAATAAACATTATTTAGATATTATCAATATTCTACAAGAATGTAGAAAAGAAGGCATTAAAGAAAGCAGTACTTGCTCAACAAAAAATAAAATACTTAGGGTTGGAAATTGAAGATAAAAAACATAATCTACAACCTCATATACTAAATAATATTCAAGGTTTTCCTAGTGAATTAAAAGATAAAAACCAATTACAAAGATTTTTAGGATGTTTAATATATGCAGAAGCATACATCAAGAAACTTGCATAAATGAGAAAAACATTACAAGCAAAATTGAAAAAAGATCATATATAGAAATAGATAGAAGAAGATACTCTATATATGGATAGAGTAAAAGCAAAGGTAAAAAATTTACCGACTTTATACCATCCAGGACCAAATGATAAGATGATAATTGAAACAGATGTTTCACAAGAATATTGGGGAGCAGTTCTTAAAGCAAGAGTAGATGACAAAGTTAAATATCTTTGTACATATACATCATGATTTTTCCAAGGTTCAAAATTAAATTACCATAGTAATGAAACAAATATTTAGCTGTTAAAAAAACTATTAAGAAATTTGCAATATATGTTATAAGCTCCAGATTCATTGTTAGAACATATAACAAGAATTTTAGTTATTTCTTAAGAACTAATATTGCATGTGATTACAAACAAGGAAGATTAGTTAGATGGCAATAATGGTTCAATTATTACAATTTTGATGTTGAACATCTTCTAGGCCATAAAAATAGCTTAGTTGATGCTCTTACTAGAGAATTAGTACCTCTAATTATTTTTATGCTTTCAAGAATGGAATATCTTGGTATCAAAATCAAGATAAAGGAAAAGGAGATAAAAATTTTACAGGAACAATTCGAGCTGTTATATCTCGAGAAATCTCTTATGGAAATAGGAAAGAAACATGAAGAACTTAATTGTTCAAAACAACTTCTAGAGACCAGAAGCTCAAAAAATGAATTTTCATTAAAAAAGGAAGAACCTAACAATTCACAAAAAACTTCTGAAACCACAAAATTCAATTGGGCAGATGAGGTAGAAAAAAAAGAACAAAAAAAGTTTGTGGTCTATAATGGCCCAAAACCAAGAATTTATAATAACTGAGCAGAAACTAGCAAATCTATTCTAAGAATTAGTGGAGCAACTCATAAAGCCTTAACCAATAGAATAGAAGCTAAAGGTAGTTATGCCAACTGCAAAACATCAAAACTGATAACTCTAGAGGAAATGATAAGAAATTATTCTATAGTATTACAATAACAACTAACAACTCCAACAAGGTTGACAAATCTTGGAAAGATAGCAAGGCCTCTAGTGCTATTTAGAGAAACATCTCCTCTAGAGACATCAAAAATAGTAAAGCATTCAGTACTATTTAGAGAGACATCTCCTAGAACTACTCCAATCATTGAAGATGAAAAGGACCAATATAGAAACATCAGTAAACCACAATGGTTGAGTCTTTATAACTTGGCCAAAAAATATAGCCAAGAACATATTGAAGATATGAAGTTCTATACTACAGACAAGGAATTTCTTATAGGAAGTAAATTCAATATATTGGGAGGAGGTGACCAATATTTATGTATAAAGCATTTTATGTAAGACTAATAGAAAATATATATCCAGGAACTAATTTAAGTAAATTAAATTATTTCCCAGAGAATTTTAAAACAACAATCAAGAACTTCAAAAGGAAGAAAATGAGGTGATACATTTATTTATCTTAGATTTTTCATTTCATTAATGGACTGGAATGAGGAAGGAAGTATTAGTCCTTACCATTTCATCAAGATTGAGATTTATAACACAAATAGAGAAGTTCCCAAACCAAGGGCACTTCCAAAAAAGGAATTCAACACAGAAGAATTCTGTATACTAAGAGGTCAAATGCTAGGCCAAATTTACTATGAACTCATAAAAATTGACAATTCTTGTGAGATTAAAGTAAATTATTCAACTAGTAAAGTCTTCATCATTTCCCATAGTAGCATGGCTTTGTCAAAAGAGGATGGTCAAAAAAGTACCAAATACAAAACCAATTTTAATTACAACAACCTAGAAATTGGTCAAGAAACAAGGAAGATATTCTACTTCTATGTCAGAAAAGCCACCAAAGACCATAAATGCATTGTCTGCACCAAAGACCAAGAATATGAAGATGCGACATCATCAATGTAATCAAAAGAACCGTCTATAGAAAATGACAAAGAAAAATAAGAAAAGAAACTGTCGACAAAAGATGATAAAAGAAATAAAGATGTAGACCTCACATCTTAGTCGGTAACATGTGCTAAGGAAAAAAAGTAATGGCTATCCTTTAAAGTAGAAAAGCAGATGAATTATTAAAATAAGGGTAAAATAATAATTTTAGTCTTGTAAATATGGATTCCTTGTTCTATAGAAGGAACCATTATTATCATTTTAAAACACACATGAATACATAGAAATCCAGAGCTCTCTACTCTGATCCATAATTGATGAACTTAATGAGTAATATGCAATTTAATTGACATGAAAGTGTGATTAAACTAATTAATATATGGTGTGTAGTTTACTCGAGAGAGGAATATATGTTAAGTTAGATTTAATTGATCATGTAATCAATTGATAATTATATTGGGGGAATTTTAGCATTTCACATGTTTAGAAAATTGGGAGATTAAGTATTTCTAGATATTTTTTCATATATCTTCTTAGTTACCAAATCTGATTTAATTAATTATTGTTATTTACTTCTAGTTATGTTAATTTTTCTACTTGAAAATATAAAACACAAAAAAATTGATTTTATTTTTTTAGTTTTAAAAATTAGTTTCTAATAAAATAATATCCATGTGAATGATATTTTTTTATTATATTTCTTGTTGTGATATGTATACTTATATATTCATTGTATACACAATTTGTGTGTCAATCAAGTTTTTAGAGACTTTGCCATGGATTATAAATACTCAAAATTAATTTTTTTTATTTTTATTTTTCTTAACTTATTTTCCTTTACTTTAATTTTTATTTTAAGTTACTTTTTTTGTTGACTTATTTATTTATTTTAGTTAATTTAATTTATTTATTTATATCTTTATATATTTATTTATTTTATTTTTTATTTAGACACATCTCTTTTAGTACTCGTAGTAACATAGTTGATTATATTGCATGAGCATAGTTTGTGTAGGAGAAACTTGTTTTTAGATCTCAAAATTGAGTGTACTTTGAGGTCAATAAGAAAACAACAAGCTGTCACAGAAGAGAAAAACAATGGTTAATCCATTAAACATAAACAATAATGAGCTAAAATTGAATAATCAAATGCTTTTAATGGATTATATAAATAAAGCTATGAATGAATATGCAATACCTACGTTGGAAGGGCTAAATCCAAGTATTATAAGGCAAACATTCATTTTAATCAATTTGAGTTGAAGCCAGTGATGTTTCAAATGTTACAAACAGTTGAACAATTTAGTGGATTATTAACAGAAGATCCTCATCTTCATCTCAAGTTGTTTATTGAAGTTGGAGATTTATTCAAGTTCAGTGGTATGATAGAGGAGGTATTTAGGCTTAGATTGTTCTCTTACTCTTTACAAGATCGTGCTTGAGCTTGGCTAAACTCTTTGTGACCTGATTCCATTACAACTTGGAATGGTTTGGTAGAGAAATTCTTGATGAAATACTTCCCACGAACAAAGAATGCCAAGCTTATAAATGACTTTACTTCGTACCAACAATATGAAGGAGAATCTTTATATGAAGCATAGGAAAGATTCAAGGAATTATTAATGAAGTGTCCTTATCATAGTATTCCTTCTTGGATTCAAATGGAGACTTTCTACAATGATCTCAATGCTCAACAAGAACTATTGTTGATGCATCTGCTAATGGAGCTTTGCTAGCCAAATCTTACAATCAAGCTTATGATTTACTTGAGAAAATGGCTAGAAATAATTATCAATGACCAATGGATAGAATGACAATCACAAGAAGAGTAGTTGGAGTGCATGAGGTAAATGATATCACAGTACTTACAACTCAAGTGTCATCTTTGGTTAATATTTTGAAGGTTTACAACTCGCTAGCGAGTATAAAGATTTAGGAGTGTCATGTGTGTTTTATGGAGGAGCTTATTTGTTTGATAGTTGTCCAAATAATCCTAAATTAGTATTCTAAGTGGGGAATGTGAACTGAAACAATAATCCATACTTGAACACATATAACCCAGGATGGAGACAACATACAAATTTCTCTTATAGTAATAACAACAGTCAAGATGGTAATCAATTCAACCATCAATCATTTCCAACACCTAATTTTCAACAACCATAACAATCACAAGCCCAAGAGAAGAATCCATCTGTTGAGGAAAATACAAATTCTTTAATGGTGATGAGGAAAAACTTCATCCAATCAGTAAATACAAAAGTGTCTACTCAAGAGGTTTTAATTCAAAATTTGGAGAGCCAAATAGGACAACTTGCTCAGGCTATAAGTCAAAGGCCTCAGGGTAACCTTCCAAGTGACTCAATTGTAAACCCACGAAGAGAAGCTAAGGACCATTGTAGCGCTATAGCCTTGAGGAGTGGCAAAATTCTAGAGGAAGATGAGACTCAAAAGGATAAGGAGGAACCGGAAACTAAAAAGGATGAGGAGAAATTAGTGGATAAAGAAAGTAATGGAAAGGAAATAATATAGTAAAAAAAGAGAAAACTCTACAAATCCACTATTCCTTTCCCTCAAAGACTACTAAAGAAAAAAGTCAGATACATAATTTCCAAAAAATTTGGAAGTCTTCAAGAAGCTGCACATAAACATACCATTTGCAGAGGTACTTGAACAAATTTTGTCTTATGCTAAATTCATGAAAGATATACTATCAAAGAAAATGATGCTTGGAGATCATGAAACAATAACCTTGACTGAAGGTTGTAATGCCATCCTTGATAGAAAACTACCACAAAATCTTAAAGATCCAGGTATTTTTGAAATCATTTGCACTATTAGGAACATCCATTTTGGCAAGGCACTATGTGATTTGGGTTCTAGCATTAACCTCATGCCATTATTAGTCTTCTAGATATTAGGGGTTGGTAAAGCCAAACCTACTCCAGTAACATTGAAAATGGTAGACAATTCAATCAAAAGACCCCGGGGTGTGGTAGAAGATGTACTAATAAAAGTAAACAAATTAATCTTTTTGGTAGACTTCATTATGCTAGACATTGAGGAGGATCGTGACATTCCTATCATACTTGATCGTCCATTCTTAGCAACTAGAAGGGCACTTATTGATGTACAAAAAGGTGAACTTACAATGAGTGTGCAAGATGATCAAATAAAATTTAAAGTTTTTAAAAGAACCTGAACCCTCTGATATTGATAATGCTAATGAATGTTTAAGGATAAATGTTACTGGTTTTGGGAATAGCTTAAAAGAATCTGTTGAGTTGCATGATGCTTTAAACAAGAACATAAACTCACTAGAAAACAACTCAACCTATTTTAACTTTGAAAGTATGGAATCAAAGGTTGATATTGTGAATTGTGTGAACTTTTTGAAGGATGCACCTCTTATGTGTGTATCAAATGCATTTGTAGAGTTTTGACATAGGATCTAAGCTCAAACCATTAATTGAAGATTTCACATTTTTACCCCCATATCCCCAATCAAGTAGGAAAGCAAAAAAGTCCAATAGAGAGGTGAAAAAGATGTTAGAAATACATAAATTGGATGAGTCACGGTGGAGTGCTTATAAGAATGCCAAAAAGTTCAAAAAGAAAAAAAATGGCATGAGAAAAGAATTGAGCACCGTGTTTGCAAATGAGAGCATAAGGTATCATTGAACAAATTAAGACTCAAATTATTTCCAAGCAAACTCAAAAGTAAATGGACACAAAGGGATGTGCATTAGGACGTGATATAACTCTCTAGTCAAGGACGTTAAACATGACACTGTTTGGGAGGGAACCTAACAATATTTTAATTATATTTTCATTGTTTTTGTTTGTAGGTTAATAAATGTGGAGAGCAATGGCGCAACAAGATTGAGCTTTTCAGCGACAAATGTGGTGTGCCAAGCTAAGGGAGTTTTCTTTCCTTTTACCTTTTCATATTTATATGTGTACATTGGAGATAATATGCAATTTAAGTTTGAGGGAGAGAACTTCATTCTCTACTTTAGTATTTACCATGCATTTTAAATTTTTAGAGAATTTTTTTATTTATAGGATGTTTTTAATCATGATTTCGGTAGAAATTGATAAATATATGGAAACTAAATGCTATGTTTGATATGAAATATAAGAACTCAATGATAAAAATTAGTTGTTATGACTAGAATAAGGAATGTAACATATTTGTTAAGATATTTACATTAATCATGTGATATGCTTGCTATTTTCGATTGAATTGATTCAAATTTTTATGCACATATTCATGATTGATTTTGGTGTGCTTATTGAGAGAAAATTTGTAGTAGTATGATGCTTATTTTCGCAAGTGTACGAATCGTTCAAGTAATAAAGTGTACAAAAGTACGGATATCGAACCCACAAGGAATGGCGTTTACTAAGTACCGAAATTGACTAACCCTAATTTTATTTGAAAACTGAATTGTTGAAATTGTTTTAAAAGAAAATTAACATAAAACTAAACGTAAATAACAAAATTTAATGTTGTTCACCAATGATTAAAAATGCTAAGGCATTTGATTTCGCTAAATCAATTCAATCCGATTTCAAGTCATGTTATATGAAAATCAAAGCTAAAAGTGATGGTTGAAAAACCCAAACTTATCTAATACTCTTTCTCAAGTTATATTAGAATTACTTATCTATGAAAACCAACTATATTCCTATGAAGATTTAATCACAAATAAGCACATTACGATTTATGGAATTTCTGGAATAACCACATACATCATGCATTAGGTGTCAAACTCGCATTCAACATATGGTATTTATCACAAGAAGCATTCATTACACATCTCCTCTCAGTCTCAATATAATGCAACAAATCATCTAAATCTTGATCAGAAATTTAAAAGCATTAAGCATGGAAATAAATACTCAACTTGAAAACAATGAATTCATATAACAATAACCAAAGAAATCAGATTTCCTTGATTTAACTACATCATAGCCTTAGCAAAAACGAATTAGTTCATAACGGAAATAAGAACAACCATTATTTCAATTGAATTCATGAATAACAAATCTGAATAAAATGCAGAATATGAAGGTTAAGGAGAAGAGATGAAAAACTCTTGAAGATGAAGACTTGGTAGCAACAATGGTGATGATCCTTCAAGCTTCTCCAAACTTTCTCTCCAAAATTTGCCTTTTCTCCTCCAAAAATGATTCAGATCTCTTCTCTCTGCCTTCCCCCTCTTTTTCCATCATAATATATATATAGATCTAGGGTTTGGGGGAGCAATTTTGGAACAAAACAACCGAAAAATCTGTTTTCGGACGAAACTCGCCGGCGGCGACATTATTCTCGCCGCGGAGAGATTTCTGGAAAATAATTTTTTTTTTGGCCGGCGGCGAGATGAATTTGCCAAATTTTGTGCTCTCAGGAAGATTTTCGCCATGCTTTTTGTAGGATTTCGCCGGCGGCGAGAATGCATTGGCCGGCGGCGAGATTTCTTTGGCCGGCGGCGAGATTGCTTTGCTCAACGTATTCTCCGTAAGGTTTTCGCCAGTGGCAAAATTCCAAATTTTAAAATTTTGTTTTCTTTTTATTTGCACTCAATCCCGTTCATTGAAATTTGTCACAAACTTCTCCAAAATTATGATTTTACCTGAAATTGCACTTTAAACACAAAATACCCGTGAAATGACATTTGTGGATTAAATAATCAAATAAACGCAATTTTCACACAAATATCAACATTTAAATCATAACAAAAATGCAATAATTTGACTCTTATCAACAACCCCCAACCAGCTTCTTGCTAGTCTCTAGCAAGAAAAGTGATCTATGAATAATTTCAAAGGAGACATTAAAAGAAAAATTCAAAGGAAATTTATTCTATTTACAACATTACATTAAGCGTATGCAATAAGCCTTTAAACCCCTAGGTGGCCCTAGTAGGACGAGTTGTAGTCTCGTGAGGGCTTCCAGTGATGATACCCACAAACATCTTACCTATAACTATCCTAACTTAAAACAATAAAATCACATAACAAATAACTTGCACAAATGTCTCAAAAATTATAAATAACACCCAACATATAGAATAATTAAATGTCACCTAAGCTTTAAGAAATCTCAAATGCCAATTTCACTTTTGTTATTGACTCTTAAACATCCATCAAACCACAAACCATTAGCCATAATGCCCAGATAATATTATGCACAACATCCACAAACAAAAAGGTGAAATCTCAAACTCCATAGGCTTACTTTTCAAACCTCTCTCCACTAATGAAGAAAAATACACCACTTTGGATCAATAGGACTTTACGAGGCTTGTAATGTTAGGCTTAGGTATTTGGTTAAGAAATAACGGGAAGTGTCAAAATACAAATAAGGGCACTTATTAGATTAAATACAACCAATTAAGTAAAAGAGTAACACCATTAAACCAAATTGTTTCTTCCGATCATAACCCATTTTTCCAAAGATAAACAAAATTCTTCCTCAATCTTTCTCCTTAGTACATCCATCACTAACACTCTTTTATTTATTAAAATGTGAAGGCTTTCTACTTCTTCTTTTTTTTTTTTACTCAATTGCTCTTGAAAAGCCAACCACTTTCTTCCAATATATGGATTTTTTTTTCTCAATTGCTCTTGAAAAGCCAACCACTTTCTTCCAATATATGTAGATTTCTTTTTTTTTTTGCATCCTTACTCCAATTGCTCTTGAAAAGACATAACCCCCAACCAATTTCTTCCAATATATGTGGAAGATTTCTCCAATTTCTCTTGAAAAGTTTGTGTTCAAAATTAAGTGCTCTTAACAAATAAGGTAGGAATTATATATATATATATATATATATTTTGGCTCAATAGAAGGTAGGTTATATAAGGAAAAAAGAAAGAAAAGTAAGGTTAACAATATATTTAAATAGACTCAAAGAGGTTACTAGTGATATAAGGATAACAAGGTAGGCTTAAAATGGCACAATCGATCCAAAAATGGCCTACATCATATCCTAAATAGTGCAATTCCAAATTATTTCGCCTCAAGAGGTTTTCAAATGAGTTCTAGAGTTTGTTGAGATCACAAAAATGTCCATAAAAAATTCGCACATAAGACTTCTCTAAGCATTTACACTAATCAACCAAATCACACCACATACCAAAAGAGTCGCCAACTAGGTAAAATCAACATTTGAAATTCTCTTTAAACCGAAGCAAAATTTAATGTCTTCTAACAGCTACTTGTTATCATAATCACATTATTATCATCAACGTGCAAATTAAAATAAAAAATCAAAATCAAAATAAGACAATAAAGAAATAAAAAAAAATTAAATCAAAATGCAAAAAAATAAATGGAAAATCAAAATTAAACACAACTAAACACACAAATAAAACTACTAAAAATGAAGGGGAGAAAAGATTTACCGTTTACTGCACCCCCAACAAAAACCTTACATTGTCTTCAATGTAAGAAAGGAAAGAGAGATCTCCTTTCCGTCGGCGGTGAAACTGCCCTTGCCGGTAGTGAACGTAAATTTTTTTTTCTTAGATGGGATTGCATTGGCTTTAGCTCAATCTTGTTGGCTCCATTCTTTACCACTAAGGTTGGAGTTTCATTTGTTCCCAAATCCTTAAATTTTTCATCACTGCACAAATATTCATTAGGTACTGCCAGTAATTCGGAACATTGTCTCATCCCCTTATCTTCCTCCTCAATTGTTGCAGATTTCACAAGGCAAGCTTCTAGTGGTAGCAATGGAGTTCTCTCCTCAAAAGTTTCCGAGATTAACCCGTCAAGAGTGTTAATTTGAAAACAAGAATGTACATCACTTGGAAATTTTATTTCCTCAAAAACATCAAAAGTTACTTGTTCATCTTGCACCCGTAGAATGAGCTTTCCTTGCTGAACATCAATCAATGTTCTTCCAGTTGCAAGGAACGGTCTCCCCAATATCAACGGTATCTCTCTATATTCCTCCATGTCAAGCACCATGAAATCTACAGGGAAAATAAATTTGTCAACTTTAATTAAAACATCCTCAATTACCCCTCGAGGATATTTCACCGATCGATCCGCTAATTGTAGAGAGATTGAAGTGGACTTCACTTCTCCCAGGCCTAGTTTCCTGAAAATAGAAAGTGGCATCAAATTAATGTTTGCTCCTAAATCACATAGGACTTTATCAAAATTGCAACTTCCTATAGTGCAAGGTATAGTAAAACTCCCTGGGTTTTTCAATTTCTGTGGCAGTTTTCTTTGAAGAACTGCACTACACTCCTCATTTAGCATGACAGTTTCATAATCTCTCAGCTTCCTCTTCTTTGATAGAATTTCCTTCATGAATTTTGCATACTTGGGCATTTGTTCCAACATCTCTGCAAAAGGAATGTTAATATGCAATTTCTTAAAAATATCCAGAAATTTATCAAATTGATTATCAAGCTTTTTCTTATTCAATCTTTGAGGATATGGGATAGGAGGCTCATATTTCGCATATGAGGAAGGTTGAATGTCTTGGGATCTTGATGGATTTTCTTTAGATTCTTCCATCTTTTTCTCCGATTTCCTCTGCCATTCAAGTTCTTTACCACTTCTCAATGTGATAGCCTTTGCATGCTCTGTGGGATTTATTGTGTCACTAGGTAGTGATCCTTGAGACCTTCTCGCACCTGCTTTGAAAGCTGCCCCAGTTGGTTTTGGATGTCCCTGTTGATTGCCTCTTGATTTCTGAAATTTGCTCTTGTCTCCTTAATGAACTTTCCCAAAATTTCTTCCAAATTTGTTTGTTTTTTCTCCTGGGGTTGGTAGGAAGATGATGACGGTTTGAATCCCCCTTGGTTATTTCCCCATGACAAATTTGGATGATTCCTCCAACCTGGATTGTAGGTGTTCGAATATGGGTTATGTTGAGGTTTTTGGAAATTTGAAACATAATTTTCTTGCTCAGCAGTTGGTGAAGCAAATGGATTTCCAACTTGGCACTCGATACTAGCATGATTTCCACCACATAAATCACATTGTGCAGTTGGTTTGGATTCTAACTTGGATGACAAAGAATCCATTTTTCTTGAAAGAGTAGCAACTTGAGCCGACAAAGCATTCACTGAATCAATTTCATGCACTATTGCTGGTCTTTTTGCAATTACCCGCTCTGAATACCACTGATTTTTGTTTTCTGCCATAATCTCTAACAACTCATGAGCATCCTCCGGTGTTTTTCCCATTAAAGACCCTCCAAATTGACAAAGATCAATCATTGCCCGATAGTTAGAAACCAACCCATTATAAAATGTAGAGACTTGCAGCCAAATTGGTATACCATGATGTGGGCATTTCCTCAACATTTCTTTGAATCTTTCCCAAGCTTCATATAATGATTCTTGGTCATACTGTGTAAAAGATGTGATTTCATTCCTCAATTTTGCTGTCTTAGCAGGAGGAAAGAACTTGGATAAGAATTTCTGAAAAAATTCATTCCATGTCGTAATTGATCCCGGTGGTAATGAGTTTAGCCACTCCTTGGCTTTATCCCGAAGTGAAAAAGGAAAAACCCTCAATCTTACAGCATCTTCGGACACACCATTTATCTTGTAAAGATCACACACCTCCAAAAAGTAAGAAATATGTGCATTTGGATCATCTTTTGACATTCCTCCATATTGATTTGATTGAACCATTTGGATAAAGGATGGTTTTATCTCATAGTTATTGGCTTGAATAGTTGGCCTCCTTATACCCGAAATAGTTCCAGCAACATTAGGCACATCATAATCCCTCAAAGCTCTACGATTTCCACCTCCCTCAACAAATGGTGGATCCATGGCTATTTGTCTATTAGGAGCTGAAGTTGAACGTCTTCTCTCTCGGTTTAGACGCCTATATGTTCTATCAATCTCCGGATCAAATGGAAGAAGGTTAAGGATTCTTGTACGTCTCATACAAAAATCCTACAACCAGAAAATCAACTAACACAAAACAACACAAAGTTACTTACTTTTTTTTTTTTGATAAATAAAATAAAACAGCAAAATAAACAAAATTAAGAATGAAAAAAAGATAAAGAAAATTAACTTCAAATTAAAACTAAGATTAGGTAGTATCGATATTAATAAAATAAAACCATTCCCCGGCAACGGCGCCAAAAACTTGATGCTTATTTTCGCAAGTGTACGAATCGTTCAAGTAATAAAGTGTACAAAAGTACGGATATCGAACCCACAAGGAATGGCATTTACTAAGTACCGAAATTGACTAACCCTAATTTTATTTGAAAACTGAATTGTTGAAATTGTTTTAAAAGCAAATTAACATAAAACTAAACGTAAATAACAAAATTTAATATTGTTCACCAATGATTAAAAACACTAAGGCATTTGATTTCGCTAAATCAATTCAATCCGATTTCAAGTCATGTTATATGAAAATCAAAGCTAAAAGTGATGGTTGAAAAACCCAAACTTATCTAATACTCTTTCTCAAGTTATATTAGAATTACTTATCTATGAAAACCAACTATATTCCTATGAAGATTTAATCACAAATAAGCACATTACGATTTATGGAATTTCTGGAATAACCACATACATCATGCATTAGGTGTCAAACTCGCATTCAACATACAGTATTTATCACAAGAAGCATTCATTACACATTTCCTCTCGGTCTCAATATAATGCAACAAATCATCTAAATCTTGATCAGAAATTTAAAAGCATTAAGCATGGAAATAAATACTCAACTTGAAAACAATGAATTCATATAACAATAACCAAAGAAATCAGATTTCCTTGATTTAACTACATCATAGCCTTAGCAAAAACGAATTAGTTCATAACGGAAATAAGAACAACCATTATTTCAATTGAATTCATGAATAACAAATCTGAATAAAATGCAGAATATGAAGGCTAAGGAGAAGAGATGAAAAACTCTTGAAGATGAAGACTTGGTAGCAACAATGGTGATGATCCTTCAAGCTTCTCCAAACTTTCTCTCCAAAATTTGCCTTTTCTCCTCCAAAAATGATTCAGATCTCTTCTCTCTGCCTTCCCCCTCTTTTTCCATCATATTATATATATATAGATCTAGGGTTTGGGGGGGCAATTTTGGAACAAAACAACCAAAAAATCTGTTTTCGGACGAAACTCGTCGGCGGCGACATTATTCTCGCCGCGGCGAGATTTCTGGAAAATAAATTTTTTTTTTGGTCGGCGGCGAGATAAATTTGGCCGGTGGCGAGATGAATTTGCCAAATTTTGTGCTCTCGGGAAGATTTTCGCCGTGCTTTCTGTAGGATTTCGCCGGCGGCGAGATTTCTTTGGTCGGTGGCGAGATTGCTTTGCTCAACGTATTCTCCGTAAGGTTTTCGCCGGCGGCGAGAATATTCTAGCCGGCGGCGAAATTCTAAATTTTGAAATTTTGTTTTCTTTTTATTTGCACTCAATCCCGTTCATTGAAATTTGTCCCAAACTTCTCCAAAATTATGATTTTACCTGAAATTGCACTTTAAACACGAAATACCCGTGAAATGACATTTGTGGATTAAATAATCAAATAAACGCAATTTTCATACAAATATCAACATTTAAATCATAACAAAAATGCAATAATTTGACTCTTATCATAGTATATGCAAGTCAATGAGATCTACCAAGTTTTAGAATCTATTTGATAGTCTCTTGAGACAAAATTCCAAATAATATTTAGCAAGAGAAATGGTTTAGGCCTTATTTGGATTGATTGAGCCTTTCAAGCTAACCATTGTTAATTTCCATAGTCACCCATTTGAGCCTAACAAAAAACCATTCATATATTTAAGCCACATTTTATTCCTAACCAATAAGCATTACCTTTATCCTTGCACCTTTAGCTTGTATGGAAAGAAAAAAATGCAATCATGTGTTATGCTATAGAGTAAGATGAAATGTAATGCACCTTATAAAAAAAAGAAAAAAGAGTAAGCAAAACTCATAACACAATTGTCCTTTTAAAGAAAAAAATAGAATTGAAAATAAGTTTGGGAGTGTTGTGAAGTTACAAAAAATAAGAGAAAAGAGACGTGGAATAAAAGAATATGAAAAGAATGACAAAAGAGGGTGCATTGAAATATCAAGTAAAAGCTCAATTGCAGTTAAAAAGTGCATGATGAACAAAAAGAAAGCTAAAGTGTGGAAAAAGCCTAAATGTTTTCATTTATAGACCCCCACCTAAGCCTTACATTACAACCATGTAAAGTCCTTATTGATCTTAAGCTAAGTGCATATTTATATTAGTGGAGAGGGATGTAAAAAAATAGACTTATGAGACTTGTTCTAAGATTGAATTGATTAGCATGCTTGTATATGTTGATTTCATAAGTGCATTGGATGATATCATGTGTAGCACACACACACACACGAATCAATTTGTCAAAAACCTTACATATCCGTGTATTGATGGAACATTGATTGATGAATATGTGAACCTCTTTATCATAGGATTGTACGACTTTTGAGAGGGATAGTTTTCATGAAATATGCATGTACAAATAAAATTATATTTATAAATATACTACCCATGTTATTTTTTTAGTTATACTTGGCTTTACTTGAGGACAAACAAAGAGTTAAGTTTGGGGGTGTGATGACTCTATGAAAGTAGAGTTATTAGCGCACTTTTTTACTTAATATTTACTTGTTTTATTTAATAAATAGTATTTTTAGAGCAAAAAATATTATAAACTTTTTAGTGAAAAAGGGTGAAAATATAATTTTTGGAATTTTTTATGAATTTTTAACACAAGACCAATCAGAAGTTTCCATATGGCCTACCACGCAAGAAAAGGAGCTAACTGAGCAAGCCACATGGATGCCATGCAAGCAAGAACAACGAATCATAAATTAGCACGTGTGAGGAGTAAAGTAGTGCATGCCACATGTCAGCATAGAGTTCAATCCAAGTTTAGAGCACGGTCAAACCTTTACGCCATGTGTCACCACTCTATTCATCCATTTGTTCCACCTGTGGACCACGCCATCCATTACCGTGAATCACGTTGCACTGCGTGGTGCTGACTCAACAAGCGTTGACTGAGATTGGTCTCCCTTGCTACGCATCATGCTCTAATTCGTCCAATAAATTTTATGTGCCACGTTTTGCGCTGTGATTGACTAGTATTGTTCATTTTGCTTGTTTTGATCTCAATCCTTGATCTGAAGCTGATCTGATAGTCCATATTGCACCTGAGCTATATTTAAGCCCCTAATCACCCCATAAATCCAAATGAGTCACCATTAGCATAATTTTGGTCAAATTTTAGAGCTTAAAAGAGAAAAAAAATATATAAAAATTTAAAAGGAGATACAATTTTGGTGGAGATTCAAAATGAGATTAGCACTACAATTCAAAAGATTGATTGTATTTATTCTTCTACTCTTTTCTTTCTTAATTTGTATGTCTTTCTTTATGAAAATATGTGATTTATGGACAAAATTTTATCTAGTTAATTTATTAATCTAGGGATCTTATAATCCCAATTTTGTACCATGTGATGATTTAATATTTTACCCCAGTTATAATTTTAATTTAATTATATTATTTAATCTGATTTTTATATTATTAATTGTTTGGTAATTTATTTATAGAGACAATTAAATAGATTTGAGAGAATTATTTAATTATTTGTCTTGATTAAATAACATGCATATTTTTTAGGTAGAGATGTACGATTATTATGTATATGATCCATAATTGATTAACTTAATGAGTAGTACACAATTTAATTGGCATTAGAGTGTGATTAAATTATTTACTATATGCTATGTAGTTTACTTGAGAGAGGAATACATGCTAAGTTAAATTCAATTGATCATATAATTAATTAATAATTATATTAGAGGGATTTTAGTGATTCACATGTTTAAAAAATTCGAGGATTAAGCATTTCTATATATTTTCTCATATATCTTCTTAGTTACGAAATCTGATTAATTAATTGATTATTATTATTTACTTCTAGCTATGTTAATTTTACTTCCTTAAAATATAAAAATACAAAAAAATTAATTTTTATTTTTGTAGTTTTAAAAATAAGTTTCTAATAAAATAATCTCTATGAGAATGATATTTTTTTTATCATTATATTACTTGTGATACGTATACTTGTGTATTCATTGTATACATAATTTGTGTAGCGATCTAGTCACCCTCGTTTCTTTATTAGCCAACTTCGAACGCCTTCCAGTGAGAGTTCCTACCATGTTTATGTGTGACAAATGTACGCAAGTTTTGGGTGTAGTTCTTGAACATAAAACGTAAGATTTTTCAAGCTTCTCCCAAGGCTCAGAGTGAATCCTAAGGAATATGGGGTCAGAAACTTAAGCTCGACCTTAGATTCTGAGAAAATCAAGATATTTGGTTAAATGTGTAGATTTCATAAAAGATCCATCTATTTTATAGGACATTACATGTACAGATATCGATCATATAATGTATACACATATGTGTATGTTAGAGGGATACAATTGATATAAATACAACATTTATGAATTTAGGTCGACCCTAGTTCGAGCTTGTGGTCAACTTTACATGGGATGTGGCCTCCTAGGATCGACCTCATACTTATGGTGTAGAGTCAAGTGCGTCATTCAGCACGTCTCGATCATGTAGACCTCGTTTGATATAAAGCCCGATGTGTTTATGTAGGCTCGATTTTATAGCTCGGTGTGATTATGTAGATTCATACCAACCTCCAAATCAGTTCATATCTCTATACAATTTTCACCATCAAGACTAACAGGATAAGATATAACCCTATAATCAAAAGAAAAGTGGAGAAATTAAGACTATTTCATTATGAGCTTTACAGATTCCCAACAAACTATTTGTCATAGTAGTAATGAGGATATCACTATCAATCTAATAGAATAAAATCTCATAGCAAAGGAACCTATAACAAAAGACACTCTCACATCCAACAAAAGATAGATAGCAATCTAAAGCTCAATATTACACAAAGGACAAAGGATAGGACCAAACAATATCTTCCGTCAAGAGCATCTTGGATCGATAAATGTCATGCACATAAAAGGAAATGCTTAACCTTTGGTTGGAATTTAAGTTTTCATAGCTGCCTCCAAACAGGTCTACTTGGATTGGTATGGGTGGAGCATGCTCACCTAACTCAATGGTAACTTTAATTGTTAGAAAATCAGCTAATTTAACCTCTTTTCTCTACTCTTAACACATTAACCTCCCACTAACATATTAGGATTTTTCTCATATTTTCTCACCTATTAAACTCTCTACCTCCTTCTCCCTTTACCTCTATCGACTGATCAGCATCACCTATAGTAGTGACGACAATCATTCAACAAACAACAAGAGGCGATGTCGACGGGAGGCAATAGTTGGTCTATTCTCTCTTTTTTCGGTTTGTTTCTTCGTTTTCTTTCTATCGCTTCATCGGTATCTCTCTAATATCATACATTGGTGGAGAGGAATCTGATATAGAATCCAAAACATTGGAAATGGAAGAAAGTACAGAAACTGATACCAAGGAAAAGGCTGACAAATATGATATTTTTTGATGATTTTTATTTGGTGTTGATGTTGAATTGTAATTATGATTTCTAATAATTTTATATGTAAACTATTCTTTCAATCTTCTTCACAAATAAGGAATGATATTTTAAATTTGAAAAAAATAGAATTTACAGTCTATCTTTATGTGTACTGGACAAAAAAATCCAAATTGAAGAAACATAGGGAACGAAAACCAAAAGGGGTTGATTTGGACTAGATTAGGAATTCTGAATTCTGCAAATATTTTTGGTTTAAGGGATTAAAATCGATTCCTATTTTTTAGGTTTGTTATCTCGGGGGTATTTCTAAATTAAATATTTTTAATATATGCTAATATTTTTAACTATTAAATCTATTACTGATTTTATGATTTTTTAAACGATTAAACAAGTCAGACATGTATCCATTATGAATTTGGTAAAATTAAGTGTAATTCAACCAATTAGACATCTATTCAATTTAGTTTTGATTAGTTCGAACCCAGCGAATTGGATCACACTCGAACAAAATTTGATAAGTTAATAACTGTCTATTTTAATTGAATATGTGTCCAATTCAAGTTTGATTAGTTATCTGTAAGTCGATAAAACTCAAATCAATAAATCTAATCATTCAATTATAATTAATCATACTAGATAAATGTTTAATCAAAATTCAATCACAATTATTCTATAAAAATTAAAGATATTTTTATTACGATATGTAAAAGTTTAAATGTAAAAGAATTATATACGATTCTTAATTAATATATCATTACAATGCTAGTGTTATTATTATTAAAACATTTATTAACAAATTATTTAATAATAAAAATATTAAAATATAATTAATTATAAAATTAAAAAAATATTTCATATGATATTAATAAAAATATTTTATTTATTATTCTTAAATTTACCTTTACGAACGCATAAGTCAAATATCTATATCTAAGTAACACGTGTGAACAACATTTTTGTTGTGAAATATTTATTTGATCTTTTTTCTCCATTTAAGAATCGATAAAAATGCTTCTATAGTTTTTTATTTATTATAAAAATGACATTTAGATTTTATTGTAATTATTTTTTATAACATTTTAATCTTATTATTTTGAGAAATTAACTACATTAAGACAAAGATATTATTTATTTTACTTTTTAATTTTTTCAATTATATTAAATAAAAATATTAAATTTTAAATAAACTGTAACTAAAGAAAAAATAAATAAAAACACATAAAAATGAAAATTTGTTCTTACGTCACTTTTTCATAACAATAAAACTAAATTATTACAAAAAATAAGTATATGATCAAGATATTATTTTAAAATAAGTGTAAGACTTTTATAGTCATCTTCTATTAAGAATCTTGAGAGTAGTTTTTTTTTCCAAGAAAATCAAGTATAACTTATCCAATCATTATTCCAAAACAATAAATAAAAAACCTTATCCAATCACCTCATACATAAAATTTACTCAAATGATATAAAATTAGAGTTTTGAGTTTAATAATATCAATTTTATAAATTAATTAATTTTTTTAACTAGTAATAATTCATCTCAAAACTCACAATTTCATATCAAATTACTTAATAAATATACGAAAATATACTTATTTTATAACTTCAATAAAATAAGATCAAGGTAAGACCTCATCACTTTAACAGCCATTGTTAGTGATTCTATTAGAGCTCCGAGCATCCTACCAATGACTTCATTGGAGCTCCAACTAACACACCAGAGGTGACATAACATGTTACATATAAATATAAGACATATATAATATTTTACATACAACAATAGAGATAGATGTAACATGTTACATATAGAGATATAGGTAAATATAGTTGATTAAATATTGGTCCTGATTGATTCTAATACCTTTTTCAGCTAGTATTAAACTGATTCAACTTGTTAATTTTTTCTTTTATAATTAACTTATTTTTTTCTTTGGTGGGTATGATGATGTAACAAACTGTTAGTGAAATGTTTGATAGATGCTTGCCTGAATTAAGTGGGAACAATGCAATAATTAGTACATACAAAGATAAAAATAAATATAACATATTACATACAAAGACATAAATTGATATAATATATTACATATAAAGATAGCGATAGATATAATGTCACTGGTACTCTGGCAACTACCACTAGCGACCTCGTTAGAGGAGTATGTAACACGTTACATACAAAGGTAAATATAGATGTAATATATTATATACCAAGACACATGTGGATATAATATGATGCATAAGGTGGATCATCAAAACTACATTAAATGTAACAAGCTACATATAATATACATGTGAATGTGATTGTAACATATTATATACAAAATGCATTTACATATAAGAAGTTACATCCCATAATTAGTTGGAAAAAATGACATTAATCAAAAGCTATAATAAATCTAAAGGATCTCTTTGGATAAAATCATTCTTAAATCCAAAGTATTCTGAAAACTTAATCATAATGTGAATTCATTAAAAAAACAATGGGTTCATTTGATGGTCAGACTTTATTAACAAAACTTGAATTTTATCCTCATCTAATCATTGTCTTTTCTATACAATTCTTATGCCAGAAACTAAAACCTACTAAAATATAAAGGACGAAGAGTCGTTTAAGTTTGTTATCTTTAATAAAAGTAAATTTTAAATTCGTATCTATTAAGTAAGATACTACAAGTTCGGTAATTTTATAAAAAAGTTGCATAAGTCTATTTTTTAAAAATAGGACAATACAAATCTATTATATTTACAAAAAGATTTTTATGATCTTTTTATAAAAGTAATAAATTTGTATTATTTCATCTAATATGCACCAATCTAAAGTGCATTTTTATTAAAGGCAGTGAACTTAAACTTTTTTTTTTCAAATATGAATATATAAAGTAAGTTAACAATATTTTGGTTTAATGACGGACAAGGAAGAAACAAAATCAAAAACTCAAAGAAGAAGAAGAAAGTAAGCTAGCAATATTTGGGTTTAATGATGAAGGGAAAGAAACAAAATCAAAGCCAGAAGAAAAAAACAGTAATCGTGTATCTTTTTTAATGGCATAAACTCAGTTAGCCAATGAAGGCAAGAGACAATGAAAAACTGTTTCAAAGACAATGAAAAGATACCAGAAACAATGAAAAGCTATTGGACACATTCAAGGAGTTGTCGGAGGCATTCAAGGAATGTCAGAGACATCCAAGAAGCCGCCAATAACCAGAAACTGAGAAGCAAAGGCGCTCAAGGGTTTTTTGCTTATATAGGTATGGGTTTAGGACAAAAACGTAATTATTTTTCCAAAAATGATAACGTAGCACGGGAAAGGAAAAATGTATTTGAGCTAAAAAAAAACATGCTATACCACAACAATATTCTCATAAAATTAAGCACTCTATAATTTAATTTAATTAAGCCTAATACAATCATATTTTATATTATATAATGCGAAACATATTGTAATGATTAAAAGGAAAATATTTTTAACCAAAGACATGCAACAATATATAACACAATATAATGATATCCCAATCCTTTAACACCACACATAACTTTCACAATCAATCAAATATGAAGACTTGATGTATAATAAAAATTTGATGCATATAATATTATTCATTTAAAATTAGTGTAACATATGTATCTAACTAAATCTATAAATTTTCATGGTTATTGGACATCCAACACTTAAACAAGTAGTTCGTAAAAAAGTGCTATTTATATCATAAACAAAACTGCTATTTGTTACAACTGAAGTACGTGCATAAACATGATTGACCTCTATTTTCAATGATTTCTACAAGCTCCAATTTGCTATCATAAATGATTAATTCTATAATACCCAATGTGGTGCAAACTCGACAACATATAAATCTTTTGTTGGTTTTTAAATATGAATCTTGCAATGATATCAAATAAAATCTATAAATATTTGTGAAGTATTTAGTTTATTTTTAACTGTAATGATATTGTTACAATAACTTTTATTATTGTTATAATAAAAATCTATAAAATATCTATTTTATCTTTAGTATTAATTATATTTTAGTATCGTTATTGTTGAATAAAATTATCATAATACATAACAAACATATGTAAAACATTTCATCACAAATATATCATAATATTTGTGACAATAATTGATTAGATATAAAAGGAATTATTCATTGATCTAGATCATTAATGATAATGTTAAATATAAATGCAATATTTTTTATTATAATTTTTATTAAAAACACAACTATTTAATATTTTTTCTAAAATATCTAACAATAAGATTAGTGAGGAATATCATATCACTTATTCTTTAACTAATGTTTCGAGAAAATTTCGTGTTATAAGATTCTAGTGATTTTTAGAGAGAAGTATGAAATGTTAATAATGAAGGGACCATTTATTCTTCTTACTAAGGAGATATATATAGCACCTATTAGACAGGTGTAGAGGTTACATAGGTTAGAGCTCTCATACAAGTAGCTAGAATATATATAAAACAGCTCATATTAAATCATATTGTCATAAGTGTTACATAAACTGGTCGTCATATACATGATGTCTGAGGCCCTACATTTGGATGTGACCCAAGTCATTTGGACGATGTACTAGGTTGTTTACTTAGGCCAGGTCTTGACTCTCAAGTTCATAAGGTCGCTATGTACTAGTCGCTATGCAGAAGCTACCGTTACTCTAGGCGAGGTACCTCAAGTCACTGGGGTCGCGTACCTATTACCTAAATAATATCAAATATTAACTTCTATATTCCCTTGATTTTGAGAAGTCAAGGGAATAATACTTTGTTGCCTGATCCTTCTACATTTAGGCCACTAGGAACAAGAAGTTTAATTCAGAGGGCTCTTTAATAGATAACGACCTCTTTATGAGTGTTATGTTTGATACGAACTTCCCTAGTTGCGAGGTTACCAAGTCATTAAGAGTATATTCCCATTATTAATCCAAGTTTCAAGGGGTAAACCCTTAAGCCTCTCCTTATGTCTCATTATTAATTCTAATAATCATGTCACCATATAAGTGCTGCAAAATCAGGTCGCCATATAAGTACGGTCTGAGGTCTTGTATGGATAGGTAATCCAGGTCGTTTACCTGGGCTATGTCTTAGCCCTCACATCTTGGCCGTCATGTCTTGGTCATCAAGTCTTGACTCTCAAGTCTTGGCCATCAGGTCTTGACTCTCAGGTTGTAAGGCAAATGCTACTATGCCTCTCCATTGTCGTAGAGGAACAATTGAGTAGTCCTTACGAACAAAGAGGTGAATGGACTTATAATTAGGGGGAATATATCTAAGCCTTTATTGGTCACGCCTGAATATTGAAACTTTCCAATAGTGTGTCTCCTATTGATGAGCTCCTCACTAGTTTAGGACGAATTCATTTATTTTTGTAAGCATGGACTATACAAATATTGACTTTGAAAATTCGATCAATGTATAATACCCATGACCTGTAGCCCATAATGCCAAGGGCTGGTCCAAATATCTTATCTCTATTGAAATTCTAGTTAGGTAGGATGAGAAGTTGGACTTTAGTTGTGCCATACTACGCCTTGATATGGTATTTTCAAAATAGTAGGAGTAAAACACACCCTTGTAGTGGAAAGATATCTCATATATCCCAAATTCCTTTTAAAGAGCAAAAGAACCGGTAAGGAGCTGTCTTTCATAAGTATAACGGTGAACCAGGGACCTATATTCCCTACCTCACTAAATGAAGAAGCTATAGATTGCCACATCTATATTGCTTCTCACACCAAATTAGTGGAGGGAACTGAGGTCCCTTTCAAAAAAAGTAGGGGAACTTGTTAGAGAAAATTATTAGCCCACATTCGGATGTGACATGGAAGGGTGAAATATTCAATCCCTCACATGCGCTTCCAAAGAGAGGTTCACATTGGTGAACTCAAGATGAGACATGCAAGGATGAAATATCCAACCCCCCCATAAGCGCTTTCAACAGAGAAAATTATTAGCCCATATTCGGGTTTGACATGCAAGGTTGAAATATCCGACCTCTCACATGTGCTTCCAGAAGGGGTTCAAATTGGTGAACTCAAGATGGTGAAATATCCAACCTCTCACATGTGCTTCCAAAAAGGGGGTTCACATTGGTGAACGCAAGATGAGACATGTAAGGGTGAAATATCCAACCCCTCACATGCGCTTCCAAAGAGGTACACATTGGTGAACTAGAAACGAGACATATAAGGGTGAAATATCCAACCCTTCACATGCGCTCCAAAGGGGGTTCACATTAGTGAACTCAAGATGAAACAAGCAAGGATGAAATATCCAAACTCTCACATGTGCTACCAAAGGGGTGTATATTGGTGAACTCAAAATGAGACATGCAAGGGTGAAATATCAGTAGACTCCTTCCTCCAAACATGGAGGTCACTGCGTTAATTTGTCATAAGACAAGAGATATGTAAGGATTAAATTGAATCCAACCCTTAAATACATTCCTAAAGAGGAAGTTCACCTTGGAACTCAAGACTCTTTCTTGAGACGTATCCTGCATCTCAAGGGGGGTCAATGGATTCCATCCTTAAATCATGAGGCATAGGACGTATCTTGCATCCTAAGTGAGGGGTTAGTGGACTCCTTCCTTCAATCATAGTGGGTCAGCGCATTAATTTTTTTGTGAGACGGGAAACATGTAAGGGTAAAATTGAATCCAACCCATGCATTCTTAAAGAGGAGGTTTGCCTTAGAACTCAAGACTCTTTCTTGGGATGTATCCCGTATCTCAAGTGAAGAGTCAATGGACTCTATCCTCCAATCATGAGGCATAGGACGTATTTCGCATCCTAAGTGAGGGGTGAGTGGACTCCTTCCTCCAATTATCACTACTATAAAATGAACTATTAAAGTCAGTTAAATATCGACTTTATATTGAATAACTTAAAATTCAAAGTCGGTTCAACGCGTGAACTAACTTACGTAAAGTCAGTTCACGCGTTGAACTGACTTTAAAATATTGATTTTTTTTATTTTTTTATCATTTTTCTCTCAACTAATTTGTATTCAATATAGCATAAAAAACCAAAATCTATTTGACAAATTGTAAATAATAATACAAATAAGTGAAAATTTAAATATAATTAATTACTTGATAATTAAATTTATTACAAAAAAAAATAATGTATATAAAATACATATATATAGTTAACTTAAATTACAAATAAAATGATGTCATCAAAGTATAATGGATTGTGCGAGCAAGCTTGGTTTGCTTAGAATCATCAGCATAGTGATAAGGAAATTGGGTAAAAAGCAACTAGTCCATATAACAATTCATTTCTCTACGTACATGAGCACATAAACATCCATCAAACAAGCAGTCTAAACTTCAGAGACATATGAATGGAGAAATTAAAGCATTATAAATATTACCATGGTGTTGTCCTATGTTATTCAAGGTCATCATATTCTTCTCCTAATGTTATAATTTGAACAAAGTTTTCTGTCCATTCTTCTTGTAAATCATCAAAAATATGCATATCATAGCCCTACTTTATTCTAACCATAGAAATATACGTAATTAAATTCAAAATAAGAATATAATATCATGAATTCACAAAAAATAACTTATATATGTTAAAATATTAGTAAAAGAGATTATCACATCAACATCTGAGTGATATAATAATAATATTATCCCTTCGAACTCATATTAGCACTTTATTAATATTTTGTCTATAAATATGAAGCTATCTTGAATCAAGATAGTATTTTTAATACTATCTTGAGCTCTAAATATGAAATCAAGTGTAACTCCGATTTTTTACTTGACTTGGTTGAGTTTTGATGCCCTTAAACGTTTGGAACAATTGTGTAATATGTTTATGGGCACCAAAACTCAACCAAGCCAAGTAACAAAATAGGAGTTACACTTGACTTCATATTTAGAACTCATTATAGCATTAAATATACCAGTTTGATTCTAGATAACTTCATATTTAAAGACAAATGATTAATAAAGTACTACCATGATGTTGTCATAAGGAAAGTAGGCAAGAGAGATGAGATGAAATTTAGGCAAAAAAAAGGTCCATAAAACAATGCATTCCCCGAAATACATGAGCACATAAACATCCATCAAACAAAACATCCATAAAATAAAGAACTTCAGACACAGGAATAGAGAAATTAAATCATTATAAAAATTACTGTTATATTGTCATATGCTATTCAAGATCATTAGAATCTTCTCCTTATTCTTCTTGTGATGATATAATTTGAACCATGGGTTCTACCCATTCCTCTCGTAAATCATCAAAAATTTGTTGGTCATAACCCGTCTTGTTCCAACTAAAGAACTACATGTATTTAAAATCAAAATAAGAATGTAATTTCATGAATTGTTAAATTTTTTTTTTGTATATTGGTAAAAGATATTACCACATCATCAATTGAAATTTTGACATTTGTAATGATTTTGCTCATAAACTTTATGACATAATAACCACACATGACTCCATTATTTTGTTGTGAAACCTAAAAAAACAAGTGTACATGATTTCTCATATTCGAACATCTTTATTATTCAATAGTAAAATTAATAAAATTATTAATATTCTCTTGTACATACCATAACTTTATGTCATATAAGCTTATGAGATTTTTTAAGGGCAATGCCCCTAAACTTGTTCCACAACTTCCATGCCCTATCAAGGTTTAAAACGGTTAGTTTTTTATTAAATATTACAAAGAATAATAGAAGAAAAATAGCTACCTATAACTCTTACATTTCAACAACTGCTTTTGTATCTTTACTCAGTTCTATGGAAGTTGAGTCACAATACCAAGCATGATTATTGAATAGATCAAGGATTACCAACATCAAATGATCTTAGCCTTGTTAAAACGGTTAAGCGTTAATGCCTTATTACATAATTGTTTAGCTCTGATACTACCATCCTTCTCTTGATATTGATTGATATATGAAGAATCATAGAATATTGCTAAATGTGGTGAATGATTATGTTGAATTCGATAATAACATGCCTTATATAAAAGAAATATATATAAGTAATTAGATAATATAAATATAATTATTTATGTTTTACATAAATGAAAGAAATTTATTGATTGAGGACTCATTTTTTCCACACTTGAATTATACTTAAATCGATCATTTGATATTCAAATAGCTACAATATGCACTCGATCGATATATAAGTTTGACAGAGGTCTACACCAGAAATTTCTATAGGAAGTGGCACAGTCCATCCATCATTTATACTAGATGCCCTCGTAACAATAGTTATCAAAGCACCAAGATTTCTACTGAAATTTAAAGCATAATCATAGCTATACTTTTTCCAAGGCTTCTTCTTGAATGACTTAGTGCACGATGATTGTCCACTAGACATAGATTTAGCACAAGATATTTGTTCTGTATCTGTTAAATGTGTCGTATTTAAGAGTTCTGATATAATAGACTAAAGAAGAAGTATTGTGTATGTTGGTAACAATAAAAGATATAATAAAATAATAGCAGTAAACAAGTGTTATCTTTTAAGTAAAAAAATAGTACCACGTCAAAATTTAGAACAACTTGAATCAACAGCCAAGCCACATATTGTCCAACCGCCTCTTGGACTGTGGTAGCATCAGAAGGCACAGGTAGTGGACAATCATGGAGCAATGATTGATCAATTACTATTCGCCAATGATTTGGCAAATATTGATTATGAATCATCCGATCATCGCTTAATTGTTGTACCGTTCCAATAGCAACAAAGTCCGTTGATGAAGGATGTTTCAAAAAATATTTCATATTCTGTAAAAAATTAAGTGTTATATATAATAAATAAAACATATAATAAAAAATAAAAATAATAGATTATCTACATCAGAAATTAAAATCTTACCACATATGATTCATCAAATAGAGGAGGACTCCCATGTGAGGTAGCTATTGGATGCACATTCTCACCAAAATGTTCATCGTGATGTGTTTGATGGTAAGAATGTGCAGATTGCATTGGAGAAAATGAACCACTACTTGATTACAAATGCATTCCTGACATAAAGGGAGGACCAATAGGATGACTATATCCCATACTAGATATAGTTTGAGTGCCATGAGTTTACATGGCTGGCATGCCTGGCATGGATGGTTGCATGCTTGGCCAATATGGCATGCCCTGATTATAGAATGATATCATGCCTGACATATGTTATGCTTGATATTCTTTTATAGTGGAAATCTCACTTAACATTGAGGCCTTAAAGGAGTTGAGTTCTTCTTCAATTTTAGTGTACTTCTCCTTACTGACTGTCTGAAACTTTTATTTTGGAATGTTAAAATACTCCATATAACCATCATATTGGCTACCTCCCCTAACACGACTAGAATGCTTGCATCCGAATGCTTGATATATAGCATCTCTTCCAGGCTCTTCGATTATTTCACCCTTGGATATTTGTTCTTGAACAACTCTATACAAATAATAAAGCAAACAAACATATCATACATTATTACATCAATTATTAAAAATCATATGGAAAATTTAGATCGGGTAACCAGTCTACCCAATTCAGCTTCCTACATAAATTATGAAAAATTTATTAACCATGACATCAACTTAAATTTGAGGAAAATAAATATAAAAATATTTATAAATATACACAAATTAATAATACTATTTTATATCTAACTTCAAGATTTGAAGAATTCCTAGTATGGTTAGGAAGAATGTTATGCATTTGTATATTCTAATGTTCTTCCCTAATAATTTGAAATTTATACGTATGTCTATAATCCACGAAGTCTCTCCAAACTTGAGGTGTAATCCAGGGGTGTCCTTCAGGGATTTTGTAGAGCTCTACTTCATCAAGTGGTTCCAAATATGGAAACACATAATTTCTTGCCAATTTGGAAGTTTTATAATCCTTCCACGCCTTATTTGCAATCTTATAACACTTGCTCTTCCAAGTGTCATCGACTTTGTAACAATTCTGTAAAAACACACTACAAAAAATTAGATATAATATATGTAATTAGTTATAAAATATAAGAGACTTACACAAATGGTTTTCCATATTTTGAACTTTTCATCTTCGTCAACTTGAGTCCAATCATTTATATTGATTGATATACTAGACTTCACAAGTCTACCAATAAAGGACTTCAATTGTTGGCCATTTGCTCCTATTGGATTACCAGTAGCATCAAATAGAATGGTTACTCTATCATCTAGGTTAAGTGGAGCATCAGGTATATTCGCCCAATCCCTTCTTTTCAAATTCCCCAATGGATCATTTGGATCTACAAGCTCTATTACCCGAGGATCCATGAAATATCTGCAAACAATGAAGAAATATAAATTAATTGACAATTTTAAGAACATATATATATATATATGAACATCTAAGAGTTATTACAACAATATAAAACATACGCTATGTTTAATTAGGTTGTTGATCGTATACATATATTCCTTCACAATCATTTCGAGTCCATGATGAAGAATAATCGTCATCAACTAGATCATCACATACATTAGGCAATTTGTTTGAGAAATTACTAATATTGGTTAATGTATCAAGCATAGGGTCGTCATCTTCTAAAGCATCACAATAGTAAAACTCTTTTTGTGGAGGCGTTAACACAACAGACCATCTTATGTCAATTTAATCGCTCACGTAAAATACTTGTTTTGCATGAAGTGCTAATGTGAAAGGATCATCAGTGTGACTTATCTTGGATAAATTTACAAGGGTAAATCCAAAATCATCTATTTTATATCCAATATTGATAACATATTTGACCCAATCACACAAGAAAACTGTTTCATGGAAGACCTTATAATCCAATTCCCAAATCTCTTGAATTATACCATAATATGTTCTATTAGAAAGTACAAGATTACCATGTTTTGAACTAGAAAATTGCATAGTTTGTGCAACCATCTTCACACCACTATTTTGATTTACTCAGACTTTGTCCCTAGCTTGAGTCATAAACCTCGATCCATTTATTGTGAAACTAGAAAATGATTTAACATTGAATTTTGGACCATGTGCAAGCCATTCTAAACTTTTTGTTATTTTATGATTGGGTTTCTTGAATTCATCTCAGATCTATGTATACAAAAACATGAAATGTGTTTAAAGCAAAGTTTTAAAACATTGCATAGAAGTACTAATGAATTCTTGTATGTGACACTTACATGGTTGCGAAACTAATTAATAAGCTCTCACTTATGTTCATCATACAACCATTTTTCTCCTCTCTTTTTTTATAACGAGGATCGATCTTCAATAAGTTTAAATGCATACTATAATGTTATTAAAGATATATGAAGTAGATATCATCATTAATAGTTAAATAAAAAATAGTTTTTTGTATAAATGAAAAGGTTAAACATCACTTACTCTATGTACGGTTGTGTCTCATTATTATTTACCAAAATGATTTGGTGTGCTTTTTCTCATCGAGTGCGATCAATAAACAATTTCTTACTTCCACCAAGCATAGGGTTACCTACTTGGATCATGTGTCATTGTAAGAACAACTTGTCGGTAGGATTCCCAATTTAAGTGCAACCACTAAAGTATTCAGAACAAAACTCAATGGCCTCTTCAGCAATGTAACATTCCACCATACATCCTTCAGGTCGATTTCTATTATTTACATATTCTTTAAGGACTTGCATATATCTCTCAAAAGGATACATCCACCTTAAGTAAGTAGGACCACACAATTGAACCTCTGGAACTAAATGAACACACAAGTGAATCATTATATCGAAGAAAAAGGAGGAAAATATTTTTCAATTAGACACAAAGTCTCTACAACATCTTTATGTAAAGAGTTTAACTCGCCAATTGATATAGATTTCTTGCATATAGTATTAAAGAATGAACAAAGACAAATTATTGATAATCGAATATGATTTGGAAGAATTGATCTAATAGCAACTGGTAATAACTGTTGCATTAAGATATGACAGTCATGTGATTTCAATCCATAAAGTTTCTTATCGGTGATAGACACAAAATTTCTTATGTTAGATGAGTAACCATCAAGAACTTTCACACCCACCAAACATTTACAAAACACATCCTTCTCTTTTGTTGACATTGTATATGATGTTGGTGGCAAGTATGTTCGATTCTTATCATTTTCCACCCTTAGTGCCAATTCAGGTCGTATGCCTAGTTTCTTTAAATCTAATCTTGCTTTAATTCCATCCTTCATTTTTCTAGGTATATTAAGTAATGTACCAATCAAGTTCTCACATACATTTTTCTCAATATGCATGACATCTAAGATGTGAGGAATGTGTAGGTCTTTCCAATAAGGTAATTCCCAAAATATTGATTTTTTATTCCAACAAGCATGGTCTACTGACTCTCTTCCTTTTTCATTTTCACCATTTTCATTAGTTGACCTCTTTCATTTCCCTACCTTAGTGAGTATTATTTTTTTCATCTTTCCCTATCGTTTGAATGTCATATCATTCAATTGCCTTAATATCTCAACACCTCATAAAGGTTGGGGTGCATGATCATGATCTTCTTCACGATCAAACGGTTTCTTTTGGTATCTAAACTTGTGTCTAGATGGAAAAAATCTTCTATGTCTTCTATAAGACATCTTTCGTTCGTGAACAAGATAAGTTGCAGAAGTGTCATCACTATATATAGGGCATCCCTTGTAACCTTTTGTTGCATGTCCTGATAAGTTTCCATAGGCAGGAAAATCATTAATTGTCCATAAAAGGACCCCCTCAAGTTAAAGTGTTCTTCTTTATGTGCATCGCAAAAATTTAAACCATCATTCCACAACGTCTTTAAATTATCTATCAGAGGCTGCAAATATACATCAATATCAACACCGGGTTGTTTCAGTCTTGAGATCAATAATGTTAACATCATGAATTTTCTTTTCATACACAACCAGGGAGGAAGGTTGTATGTTACCATAATTACTAGACAACAGCTATATCTACTATTAAGGGAACTATGTAGATTAATTCCATGAGTAGTAGTGGAAAGGTGAAGATTGTGCAGATCAGATGCAAATTGAGGGGATAAATTATCTACTACTTTCCAATTTCGAGAATCACAAGGATGATGTAGCACCTCATCATCGGATCAATTATTTGAATGCTAAGTCAACATCTTTGATGTCTCTTTACTTTTGAACAACCTTTGAAAGCGAGGAATCGGAGGAAAGTACCAAAGAACCTTTGCGGGCACTCCTTTCTTAGGTGTTGTCTAATTTGTAGTATGCTTCCATCTCGATTCTTTACACATCGGGAAATAATCTAATGTCTCATATTCGTTCCTATAAAGAATGCAATCATTTGGACAAACATGAATCTTATGATATTCCATGCCAAATCGACTAAGAGATTTCTTCACTTCATACATTGAAGATGGTAATTCAATACCCTCAAGAAACATATCGACTAGTAGATTTAGTAATTCTGTGAATCCCTTGTCATAAAAACCATGTTTTGCCTTCACATTGTACAAATGAACCAATCCCAACATTTTAGTGTATTTCTTGCATTTTGGATACAACGGTTTTTCGGCATCTTCTAGAAGTTTTTTAAAGGTTTCGGGATCATCCTCACGTAGTTCATCTTCAACACCATGAAACATATTTTATGCATGTACATTATGATAAGATGTATGTAATCCACTCACATTCTTATTTATCTCTTCCCCATGAGTATTATCAATATTTTCTCCATGATAATGCCAACATTTATAGTTCAAAAGAATATCACTACGGATAAGGTGATACTTAACCTCGTCAACTTCATGAAATCGCTCATTTTTACATTTAACACATGGACATCGAATCATACTAATTTCATTATTACTATTTCTACAAGTAAATTCCATGAAACTTTCAACTCTAGAAATGTAATTTTACTCAATTCTACACTTTGACATCCAAGATTTGTCCATTTTTTATTAATGACATTAATTAAGCATATTAATTATGTATCCAATCAATATATTTCAAGTATTATTATATATGAATTCCCTAATTATTAGAATATATATCAAAATATACATAATACAAAAAATTATCATTTTAATCATTTTAAAATTGTATTACTTTTACTTAATAAAATATAATTATTTATATGTAAATAAATTTATCCATGTACGGTAAATATTATAGTCCCTCAAACCCACAACATCCAGATATTATTTTCACAAAAAATCAGCCAAACATATAATAACAAGAATAATACAAAACATACATAAATAAAAAATTTATACAAAAAATAAAGCAAACTAAATAGTAAGTATGTAGCATTAATAGAATATTTACAAGAGTAAATGAAGTGACTAAATAAAGGAAATGACACTAGTCACATCATATAAAGAAGAAAGGCATGTAATGATTAGCCCATACATCATATAAACTTAGCTCGCTTGGTACGCATAAGCTTCCCTTAACTTTTTTGAAACCCAATCTTCAAAATTATGGCGATACAACTACTATCAGGGGTCTCTAGATGAAAGCTCTTATTCGATATAGCACTAGTTGCATCAGTTCCAATCAGGCCAGCCCCTCAAATGTAATGATCATTTGAGGTCGTATATCTTTACTATACTTAATCTAGGAATGTTTGACTCACCAATTGGGAGGTAGGGTTGCCTATAATATAACTCTAGGACATCTACCAAGATCTTAGGCCTTGTACATGTCTGGCATTGTTGTCATGCCTTTGCTAATCAAAATATATCAAGCATGAATTATACCATAAAGCATTTCTACTGTTGAGTCAATTAATTCATTTTGAGATAGTTCTCTAGGACCTCATGTCGTGTAGAATAAGTGGGGTGACTTCTTTATAGGTTTTCCATTAGCATGGTTGGTGTTGACGGTCCAAACAAGCTCACTGAAACCATTTCTCTATGTTGTATTTGAAGTATGAAGTCAATGTTATGCAAAGAAACAGATGGCTAGATCGACTAATCTCCATGTATCATAAATGATGCTTTTTTCAAACCACGTCGTTTTGAACAAGTCACTAAACTCCATTGATGTCAATAGTTCCTAACCTTTCATTTTAGTTCGCTTGATGGGTACTTTCAATTCTCCTAAATTTCCTTTTGATACATGGGGAAACAAACACAAGTAGTGGTGCCATGTTAAAAACATTTGGGATTTTTCTGCAATCTTTCCTTTAGATCTCTCTATTTTATATAGGCTTAATAAGGTATGGGCCAAAAGACCACACCAAGTCACAAAAATACCCATTAATATAAGGATGGTGTTATGAATTGCAAGTCTATATCAGATTTGTTTATTAATCTGCTAGCTTTGCATAAGATAAATAATATGCTTATTAAAATATCACATGCCTTCACAATAGGAGTTGCAACTGTTATGTAAGCTAAATCACCCTGGATTGCAAAGTTGGTTGCAGCACATGCTAAACCACCAAACTATATGTTTGTCTTTGAATTTTTTGAACCTCCGAATCTTGCGGGCAAACTACACTTGGAAGAATGCAATCCAAGTGTTGAGAAATTCCTCATGATTGCGATCGACTTACTTTGACAAAGATCTTCATCCCCACCTATTAGATTTTGTTAGAGGTCAAACGTTTATAGGTTTGGTATATAAGTGAATGAGCTTCTTACTAGCGTAATTCCATATACTGATCTTTATGTAGAAACCCAAGCCCACACTATATTGGAGATGAACTACACTGAGTAGTAACTTATAGCAGTTGTGGTGTCTGATGGACTACGACCTTCCATTGATGTTCAGGAACTAACCATAGACTTATTAGGCACGAAACGAGCTAGGAAGGTGAAAGTTTATAAGATGTGGACCTAATTAACCAAGAAAGGGGTGAATAGGTTATTTTTAATTTTTATCAATTTATAACTTAATAGCCTAAATAAGATAGCTATACATACAATTACGTGTAAGAATAAAGTGTGAAAATAAAATGATAACACACAATATTTTTAGGTGGAAACAATCTAGACCACAACCATGACCTAAGAGGAAAACCACTGGTTCATCAGACCACCTAACTTTCACTATGAAAATCAAATGTTCAAGTACAAACTCGATCTTATGTTACCCTCCTTAGAATACAGCCTCAATATACTTTACTTACGAGCCCCTGTCCTATTTTTACAATTTTTAAAATTAGTGTGAACGATTTCTAGACCAACGTTCTAATAAGCTCCCCACTAGTCAGATCGTTCACAAATCAACTATAAAAAAAAAGGTTAGCACAAAAACACAAGTGTTAGTATATGTTCTAAAACAGATTTAATAATGAATAATCATAACTAGATAATTCAAAACATATGTCCCTTAAATAAAATCAACTAGTAAATTTTAGAGTAAAATAATTAAGCATAATTTCAATAAAACTAACTTCTTTAAAATTTAATAATTAAATCAAATAATCATGATTGTTTATAAAATTATTTAATTTAAATATCTAAAAATCTAATTAACAAGAATTAAATTAATTAATATAAATAGATATATATATTAATTACTTTTTTTTACTTTCATATATATATATATATATATACTTTTTTTACTTTCTTATATATATATATATATATATATATATATATACTTTTTTTACTTTCTTATATATTGATGCCGCCTTGACTCTTAATTACTATAAATTACTTAATCTTTGATGCCGCCTTGACTCTTAATTACTATAAATTACTTAATCAAGTATTTATTGCCTCTTTGTCTTGCACTACCGATCACATTATTTGACTTCAAGCTAGATAGTTTTTTTTTTTTTCCATGTGACGAAACTTCTGACGAAATCATTACAAATATATATTCACCTCTACTCTGCAATTTCGGCAGCTACTCTCATTCAAGTCTTATAATTTATATATATTTAAATCAACTGGGCAGTTTGTACAGCTTTTTATTTTTTCATCACAGACCCTAATTCAATCTTAATGTGTACATAATAATAATAATAATAATAATAATAATAATAATAATAATAATAATAATAAAGTTAAATATATTTTAGATTTAATTTTTAAAAGCTCATAAAAACCCTTAATATTATAAAAAAATTAATTTTTAAAACACATCTTAAAAATATTAAGAGACTTCTAAAAAAAATATTTAAATACATTTATCTAAGAGATAACTAATTGATAATTTCATAAACTGATTCAAGTTTAAATAAATATTTTAGCACCAAAAATAATTTCAGATTTATAAGCATATGTTATTAAATGCATAAATGTAATCTTATGTATCGTAGTTATCAAAGATATACTCGAAATACAATTATCTAAAACTCGAATATTTGTTCGGTTTTTCTTGATAGACTTGATGATAGGCCTAAAAATAAATTTACAAGTAAATATTTTGTCTACGAAAATAGTCAATACTCATAATCCTTACAAACTCTCTCTTTGGCATTTTTATGTGGTAAAACCTCTCACTCACTACATGACATGTATAAAAATAAAATAAAAATACAATGGTGTCCTAAACTCCATAGTGGAGCTATCTTATGGTCCGACAAATTCATCTTGGCTACAACATGACAAGCTTGTAAGTAACTGAAATGACATTAACAAAGCATACGATAACTTGGCATGAAAGCCTTATTGTATATTAGTTCAATTTACATATAATATATGCGAAGTGTAAAGAATAATCATGTAATGCATGCATACTAATCAAGCTTAATTAAATATATTCTTCCCCTATATGTATAACAAAATAAAAAATATCGAAGTAAAACACATTACACATTATTTTCTCCCCCTTTTTGACATTCGAGAAGGACAAAATATTAGACAAAACAATGAAGCTAAACATCTCCTAAAGATATACCAATATAAAATCAGAGTAATGTAAAAGTGTAATGTGATTTAAACTCCTCTTAAGTTCTATGACTCTAACTTAGAAACTAATTAAAAATGTAATAAATGAAAAAGAAGATGTAAATGAAAAAAAAATCTAATTTTTTTTTTTGAAATTTTCATAAAGAACCACTAAGGTATTAAACTCATTTAATCATAAATGAGCACACAACCAATTGAGAACTCATCTTTTTTGTAATTATTTTAAACCTAATTTTGATTATCTATTGTATAAATAAGCAAGTAGAGTAGAATAGTCACACTTCATACATATAATGACATATTAACATTTATTTAAAATCAGTATATATGTTTTACTCCACAAATATACCAATTAAGTCATTTATGATCAATCAAAAATGACTCAAAAGAAAAAAAAATATTACCTATCATGTAAAATTATAATCGAGTGTTCAATATCACAAAATAAAATATATCTACTAAAAGAGGACTTAAATTATTTTCTTTATTTTATATATGAGGTAAATGATATATATTTTTTATTTTTTTAACCTCTATTGCTCTTTCTTTTTGTGCATTCAATGTACAAATTTTATAAGTAGTCGATTTTTGCATAATCTTTCCTTCTTCTTTTTTGCATGAGCCATAAATATAGCATGATGACTTTCACACTAGTTGTGAGATAGCCCTCTCTACTCACTACGGTAGCTTCACACATTATAACAGGTAACCCTCTCAATACTAGGTGCCTTTATACAATAAAATTTTAGAAAGTAAGAAATATAACTCAACATAATTTTACAATCAAGATTAGTTGAAGTCCTAGAGTCTTTCAAGAAAATTCATAAACTTCAAGCATAACATATATGTGTGTTTGTGAGTGTCTAAATAAGCTCATGTCAACATCAATTATCACATGTACAAGAATGTGTGTGTGTGCATAAGCCAAAATTATAGAATAATTTATACAATAGATATCAAAATTAGTTAAATCATTAAAAATAAGGTTATATGTCTGTAAGTGTTGAATAAGTTCAATACCATGTTAACCAAATAAGGATTCTTCTTCTCTCTTCTTCATCTTTATAGTTTAACTAATAAATAAAATAAAGACAATAAGGATTGCTCACCTAGGTTCATTTAAGCACTCTAACAAAAATACCTAGATGAAGGAATAAAAGATGGTCAGGTGACTAGGAAAAAATAACCTTTCCTAGCCCACATTTTCTTGCATTTTGGTTTCTCTATATCGTTGGGTTGTGACTCAACAAACTTAGGTTTCATAGGCATGTTCTTGGACTTATCTGTACTTTTCTCATTCATCTCAAATGAAAATGTAATATGCATAGTAGGATGATGATAATGAGTCCTAGCATTAAAAGTACTAAATTTTACTTATCTCTTTAAACCTAAGACTTTATGCTTCCAAGTAAAATTTTTAAACATATTATTATAATTTCCATTCATCCTTGAATATGATGTAGCATGCATAGATGGATGATGCTTATGGGTCCTACTATATGAAACATGGAAAGAATGATTAAGTTCAAGAGCATTCCTCAAAAATCTACATTTTGGTCTTATATGACCTTTCCTACCACAATAATGACAGAAAGGCACAAACTTAACAACTTTTTCTACCATAGGTATAATAGTTCTTTGTGTATAAGTAGTAACAGTAAGAGTAGAGTTTAATGGCCTTACAAATGTGGTATTTGATGTTGAAGGTATGGAACTCTCATTCGTATAACCAAAGTTGTGTGTATCACCATGTGACTTACCAATGCTCAATATTTTATCTAATTGTTGAGCTCCAATGGTAAGTCTCTCCACTACTTCACATGATTCTTTATGCTCTTGCACTTGTTTTTTATTATCTTCAACAAGCTTATTATTTTCTTCTTTCACAAGACTCAAATTCAAAACATTATTTTGTTTTTGCAAAATATTATTTGCTTCTTTTAATTTATTAGAAAAATTTTAATGTGCCTCAAGTTGTTCATTTAATTTTTCTATTTTTGTATTTAAAATATTATTCTCTTCTATGGCTCTAAGATATTTAAAAATTAATTCTTTAGAACTTTTAACGTTATATTTAGAGAGAAAAGAAGAATCAAGTTCTTTATCATCTGAGCTATAATCCTCAATAAAATAATCCATAATAAAAATCCGTAAGATTAACACTAAGTGTATCTAGTATTGGCTCTAATACTAGTTGAAAGTTTATAAGATATGGATCTAATTAACCTAGAGGAGGGTGAATTAATTATTTTTAATTTTTATCAATTTATAACTTAATAGCCTAAACAAGACAACCAGACATGCAATTACGTGTAAGAATAAAGTACGAAAATAAAATAGTAACACACGATATTTTTTTGTGGAAACAACTTAGGCCACAACCATGACCTAAGAGGAAAACCACCGGTCCACCAGACCACCTAACTTTCAACTATGAAAATCAAATGTTCAAGTACAAACTCGATCTTATGCTAACCTCCTTAGGATACTGTTTCAATGTACTTTACTTATGAGCTTTTGCCCTATTTTCACAGTTTTTAAAATTAACGTGAGCGGTTTCCAGACCAACGTTCTAATAAGCTCCCCGTTAGTCAGATCGTTCACAAATCAACTACAAAAAAAGATTAGTACAAAAGTACAAGTACCATATGTTCTAAAATAGATTTATTAATAAATAATCCTAACTAGATGATTCAAAACATGTCTCTTAAATCAAATCAACTAGTAAATTTTAGAGCAAAAAAATTATATATAATTTTAGTAAAACTAACTTTTTTATAATTTAATAATTAAATCAAATAATCATAATCGTACATAAAATTATTTAATCTAAATATTTAAAAATTTAATCAATAAGAATTAAATTAATTAATATAAATAATATATATATATATATATATATATTAATTACTATTTTTTACTTCCTGCGTGCCCTTTCGATATATATATATATATATATATATATATATATATATATATATATATATATATACATATATAAAAGGCTACCTTTGCTGCCCAATATATAGCCATGACTCTTTAATTACTATAAATTACTTAATCAAGTATTTATTGCCTCTTTGTCTTGCACTACCGATCACATTATTGACTTCAAGCTAGATAGGTTTTTTTTTTCCCTTCTGACGAAATCACAAGCAGCTACTCCCATTCAACTCTTATAATTTATATATATTTAAATCTACTCGGCAGTTTGGACAACTTTTTCTTTTTTCATCGTACACACTAATTCAATATTAACGTTTCTATATATAGATAATAATAATAACAACATATTAATATTAAGATTAAATATATTTTAAGTTTAATTTTTTTAAACCCATAAAAATCTTAATATTATAAAAAATTAATTTTTAAAACACATCTAAAAAATATATTTAAATACATCTATTTAAAAGATAACTAATTGATAATTTCATAAACTGATTCAAGTTTAAATAAATATTTTAGCACTAAAAATAATTTCAGATTTATGAATATATGCTATTAAATGCATAAATGCAATCATATATGTCGTAGTTATCAAAAATATATTTGAAGTACAATTATATGAAACTCTAACATTTGTTCGATTTTTCTTGATAGACTTAATAATAGACTTAAAATCAAATTTACAGGTTAATATTTTATTCACGAAAATAACCAACACTCATAATCCTTACTATAGTAGAAATATTGTTAGCCCAACTCCAGCGAGGAACACCAACAACAATGATTACAACATAACAATTTGCGACTTGCCTTGTTTGTACCCACAATAGCTCTCGACCTGCAAATCATTCCAATCCATCCCCTAGCCCATACTCTTCCTTTATTTACCCGCAACCCGGTACACCTTTCCATATAAATGTAATTTTTCAGCTCAAGTCGATCAAAACCCAATCCATTCTTCTTCAGATTGAGACAGTTCCAATCGTACAAGCCAAATTTACGCTCTATTCATCTATTTGTGCCCTATTTAGCTCGTGGTTTGCTCGATTTCCACAACTTGTCTTGTGGTCTTACCATAGCGATCTGTAGGTCGCCCAGCCTCGTAGTGCCAAATCTCGCCTCATTGTCTGTATAATAAGTTTAGGCCCTCCTTTTGGAACCATCTCCAATTCAACTAATGTCCCTTATATTTCTTGGTCATTCCGCGTGTTGTTTCTCTCTGGTTTTTGTTAAGCCTAATTGAGGTAGGCCTAATTTGTGACAGCTCCAACCTAGTCCATTTCTCTCCAACTTGTGATATTTTCTGTCGAGCTATGTTTAGTTTGCTCTAATTGAACCAAACCAGTCATTTTTCCATCTCGTGACCCTTTTCATCCATTCCAATGAACGCGATTTGTGATGTTACAATAAAAAATTGCAACTGGGGTTACAACAATTGATCAAAGATGTGATGCATAGCTCGTTCCATAAACGACATATGCGAACATCTCATTCCACACTTTTGGTTGTATTCTTTTGTTCATCCCATGACCTAGTCAATTCTTAAGTAGTGCAGTCCGTTCGCTTGGGTAAAGCTAGGGCCAATTCATGAATATGACCTGAATTTTAGATTAACCTAAGAATTTGACGTCGAAGCTCAAAAAATGAAGACCTTGAATCTAAAATCACAACAAGGGAAAATGGCACCTAGCTTGGAATAAGAGGTCACTAGTTTTCCATCTGAAATAAGGTCCATAATGACGTTAGATACCTAACAATGGCAAATTAAATATGCAATCTGTTATTCAATCAAGCACCAGATCGTTCCTCTTTAACTCACAGATCAAACTCATAGCCAATAACCATAGCTAATTCCTCTTTAGCTTACAACATGTCCAATCAAGCCAAGCCCTATATACTTTTTCTCAACATACTTTCTCCGTAACTTTCTACCCACCTTATGGTAATTCAATTTTCAGTTTCACTTAGTAAAGAAATTGTAGAATTACAATGCTACGTAGAAAATTAATAAAATAGACTATGGATAAGGGTTGCTCATATTGTGTGTGATTGGTATCGAGTGATTTTCTTATAAAACGAAGTAATTCTCCTAGTTAAAAGGTCTCAAATTCTCTCATATGGACTAAGAAAATTTAAGGCCCTACAGTGAGCCCCAATTATTTAGAGAAAATTTTAGGTTATAGGATTCTAGTAATTTTTAGAGAGAAGTACAAAATGTTAATAATGAGAGGATCCTTTATTCTTCTCACTAATGAAGTATATATAGCACCTATTAGACATGTGTCGATGTTATATAGGTTATAGCTCTCATACAAGTAGTTAGAATACATATAAAACAACTCATATTAAATCAAGTCGTCATAGGTGTTACATAAACAAGTTGTCATATACATACTGCCTGAAGCCCTACATTCAAATGTGACTCAAATCGTAAGAATGGTGTACCAAGCCATTTACTTAGGCTAGGTCTTGACTCTCAAGTTTATCAAGTCGTTATGTACTAGCGGTTATGTAGGAACTACTCTTACTATGAGCGAAGTACCTCAGGTCGTTAAGATCACGTACCTGTTACCTGAATAATAACAAACAACTAATATATAATTTCTTAAGGTATAGTTGTGGGCCCTTACTATCTTAAGGTGCCACATTATTTGAGACGAAGACATGATCATGATTTATACAATACAAACGTAATAAGAATGCAAACGATAATAGAAATTGAATTCAATAAAAACAATAATATTATTACTATGTTTTTTTGAACGATAAGATTAAAATAATAATAAATATTAATATAAAATTATAAATAAAAATAAAATAAAAATTAATTTTTAAATAAAATAAAAGAAAAATAATAAATGAATATATATTTGAAGAAAATATAATAATTTTAATGGATCTTTTATTGCTAAAATATTTGTATTTTATTTAGGATTGTCAATTTTTCTTGATATGATAAATCTCCACGAAGATTTTTCAATTGGAGATAAAAATGAAGAAAATAAAATGAGGTATGAGAAATGGAACATAAAAATCCATATTTATAATATCAGGGTGTCAATGATGAAAATTATATTCTCTATCTTGTTCTTTAAAATTATATATCATATTTTAATAAATATATAAAAATTTAATTACATTTAAACTTAAACTTATTATAAGTAATACATTATATATATTTTATATTTCATCTTTAACTTTTTTATTCTATAAAAATATCAATAATATAAAAATTATTTAAAATATTTATTTATATTATAAAAATCTAAAATCGCATAATTAATTCATAATTTATTATTATTATTATTTGAAATTAATTTATAACAAAGTTATATAAATTTTGCTCAATCACGTTTTTTTGTTATATATATTTTATTTTTTACATAAATATTATTTATTTTTATTATTTATTAATTTAAAATTTTAACTTTTTATTATAAAATATTTGTTATTGGTTTATTATTTTTATAAATTTTTATTTATAATAAAAATATAAAATTATTAAAAAAATAATATTTAAAATATTACTTGAATTTTTATTTTTCATTTAAAGATTTTTATTTTTAATTAAATACCGTTGATATATTCTAACAAAGATTTTAAGTAAATTTTAAATAGTAAATAAAAAATTGAGAAGAGATACGAATGGCGACAGCGAGCTATTAGGGCTGAATGGCTGATTATTTTAGGTTTCATAAAAATGTTTTTTTTTTATAAATTTTTAAAATGATAATCCAATATAAAATAATATATTATAATATATAAATTTAAAAAATAATATCAAAGTATTTATATTTCTATTCGTCTGTGTACGCATTTGTGTCCGCCCTTGCCTTATAGAGTTTTCCTTTGTAAGATTTGGGTTGCACTTGGCAGGGGTTTACTTAAAGAGTCGCGACTTTTGTCTGACCCTCCTCACCCAGTTCAGAATTTTTTGTTCAAATTCCAAAATGGAGAATCATCAACTTTCGTCTTCACGACCATGGATACTCGAAACAATTCCTTTCATAGTGGTTCTGCTTATCGCTGCTCATGTATTCGCTTTGGTATTTCTCTAAATCCATATCTTTCCCTTTTCTAACTTCTCTTTAATTGAGAGCTGATCTTTGATTTTCTTTTCTTTCAGGTCTTTTGGATTTACAAATTAGCTACTCAAAAGCAGCCCCCAAGGAGAAAAGCACATTGATGGATCGCCCGGCTGATTTCCCACACGACAGAAGGGGTAAAGGTTGGTTAAAACCCTAGGCTGTTGAATTTCTTGATCAAACAAAAGGTAGTAATTGATTTAGTTGAAGAGGACTTATGGATATTTGTGGTGTTCGTTGTTGTTGCGATGTGTACTAAATGGCTTTCGATCGATGCGTATACAAAATTAGACGGTTTATGTAAAATGTAGCATACTTGTGTTTCCAATTCAATGATTCTACATATATTTTGGATTGGAAAAGTTATAATTATGCAATATTTTTGTTCTGGATCACGGTTTTTAATTATTATTTATAAATCATGTGTATCACCCTGTTTGGTTTCTCTAAAGATGCCAGAAAACGTTGTCTTTTTCTAATCTGGGAAGGTAGTTTCTTGAAATGGTATTCTTTAACATGCCCTGCTTGGTAGCTAACAATTGTTAAGGAACAAGAAATTCAAAGTTGACCCCCAAAACACTGTATCTGAGATTTTTACAAAATCAAATTATAGGAGGGTCGAACGATGGTATTTATCTTAGGTTCAATAAAATATGTTGTCTGTGTAATGTGTTTAGTGATTAATGGTCTGTATTTTCCTTTTGTTCTTTGATCTTTTGTTAGATAGACTCCTACATTCAGGGTCCCATTCGTGTTGGAGTTTGGGAATTACTTCCCGTGTCATTTTCATTGTTAGAGTTTACATGTTAAGTTTCAAAGTTTTGCTTGTGGATTGTGAACATACTGACCACATTGATTTTAATCATGTGATTTTATATTTGGTTATGTTCAATTGGATTCTTTATACCTCCTTATTAACACATACGAAGGAAACTAAGAACCTTCAGAAGAAACAATGTTTTCTCAATCACACTTCAGGTGATGAAAAATTTATGCATGACATGTGCAGTTAGCAAAGTAGATCAGTACATGAAAAGGATAAGATAAGGAAAGATTATAAGTCTGCTGGTCAATAAGTGATGTGCAATAAGAGTGAAAACAAGATGTAGACTAATGAATTGATCCCAGAATATGAATCAGTAGTGTGTTAATTAGATTGAAAGTTTTCCAGCTTTTTTATTTTCTCTGATAACAAAAATAATATTTAGTAACAAAGTTAATGGTTTCTTGGGGTAATTAAATTTGAAATACTAGAATACGTGTCTGCGGCAAGATGTTGTTGATGCACTATTTCCATATGTTTTAGGTATAATTTGATTGGAGTTCAAGAATTAGGTGTGGCAATCTTGGTCCCAATAACAAGATTGCGATTAGATGAAAAAATATTTGAAGAGAATTAATTTGTATGTTCAAAGCTTCTATGAATCCTTATTATTTATAAATAAACATTATGACAAAAGAAGTTACCAATTTTTTTTTGAACGTAGATAAGGACATGATTGCCATTAATAGTCAAGATGTTTGAAGTATTTAAGTACATGGTTGAAGGTTTAATAGGTGTCCAAGGTCTTAGGTATTGTTTCTGTTTAGCTTGATTTTTTGTGTCCTTGTATGTTTACATCTAAAACACAAGTCGTGACAAAAAAGAAAGATGATGACACTTCTTAGAGAGATCACTCATCCATGAATTTCTACAAGTTAAGCATGCTTAATTATAAGGTTCCAAAGAAATGGTTGGCCAATCCTCTTAGAAATCAAATATTGAGTAAAAGATAAACAACAAGTAATTCTTTTCATAGATCCAAACTGTTTATCACCCTATGATAAAACAAGTAAAATGAGAAGGGTATTTCATCAAAGTATATCTGGGATCATAACTCCTTTAAGAGCACTTCACATCAATGTCCTTGGTCGTTAGAGTTTTCGAGAACTAGAGTACCTTCACACTCAAATCCGACTACCCTTAAGCGAGGTAGAACTTCACCTAAAGTCCACAAATAAAAGTGTAATCTTGGAACAAATGTTCTTTACATAATTGATTTTGGATGTTCTGAGAATGGAGAGATCCAAAATCTCATCAAAATCTTGCAAGAACAAACTCATGAAGGTTGAAGAGCATTTTAGATTATCACTTTCTAGGTTATCATTTCTCACCTTGGGGGTTGGAAGTTGCTTCAGCTCTAAATGAGCAAAATCTTTAAAAAAGCTTCCATTCTATGTCAAATGCACTCAAAAAGTCAACATTAACTACTTATAGCACACCCGAGAAGAATCAATTTGGTTAGGGTTAACTATTAGAGTTCAACTAGACTATCAACAAGACATCTAAATAGAATGTGAGTAGTAAAGGGCACATCGGGAGTGTACTCAAAAAGTTCATTCAATCCATACTTAGGGAACGTAGAAAAGCCACAATAGTTGACTAGTTCTTCATCCTGGCCTAGGGAGTCAATTATATCTTCCAGGCGTGTTTCACTTAGAAAGAAATGGTAAAAATTTTCCCAAAAAGCAAATGTTTGCAAAATTGCATCCACATCGTGAAATGAAAACCCATAAACTATAACACTTATAATAGTTATCAAGGAAGAGCATTCAGATCATGTTGACTAGAAAAGTGTTAGTCATATTCATAAATGAGTATGGAGTACTAGGAAATGGAATATACAAAATAAAATACTTGAGTGGAACAAAAGTCTCGAACGCTTGGAGTGCACGACATCTAAGTTTTATACTTTTTTTTGTAAATTTTATTTTCAATAAAGTGTTTGGCAAGATCTTGCACGATTTTTTCAACATCTAGAGAAGAGTTGGAACTAGAAAAAAGAAAATAAAAAAATGAATTAAGAAAGGAAGAAATTTAATTAGTCCTACGTCCAAACCCAGGCGATTGGCGAACCAGGCATGGAAACCGAGGATGTTACCTATTTAGTTACTTACTATTTGGGACACTTTTATCTAAGGAGTCTAAAACTTAAGTAGTCCATTGTCAATCTCTAGCCTTTCATAGGAGCTTTCTCAAATTAGTGGTATTCAACTGGGCCTTGGAACCAAGTTAGTAATTGTTACACAATAGGGTAGTAGTTATTTAAGAAAAATATGTCTAAATGGACTATAACTTAAGTGATCCATTGTGACTCTTTAGCCTTTCATGGGAGCTTTCTTAAAATAAGTAGTATTTAGGTGAGCCCTACCTTCATTATCACTACAAAAAAGATAGAATACGTTACTACACTAGCGAATAGAGAGTATAAGCTCAACCAGTTAGTCTTAAGATTGGGCTTCCCAACAAAGTCTTATGGCATTCTCTCGAGAACCCAGAAATTCAATTCCATAAAAAGTTAAAACTTTAAATCAGACTTTGAGCTTTGACACGTTGCTCTAGCTAGGTTGAGAGTGAATAATTTCCTCTACCAAGCTCCAGTAGCTGCACTTGGCCAAAGTCTTGATATTTTAGAGATTCAACCTTCGAACTTAGATGAAGGAGGTTAAAATAATTAAAGAGAGTATGTTTCTCCAAACAAATCTCCGCAATAGCATTAAGCTAAAGTTGGAAGACTGATGCCTCATCATTATTTGTTATAAGTAGAAAACTAGATTTCCTTTAACAAAAAAGTGAGATTACTAACCCCTTTTGCACCTGACAACCTAGAACTTGAATTTGGAATTGATTGGTCTTAGAATCCTGCACGGTAGTAGGATGGAGTCATTCGCCTATGACATCTTGCATTTTGCATCAATCAAGCCTTTCATAGGAGTAGAAAGTACATCTTCCCCTGAACTATGTGGCGATATTCATCAAAAAAGACTTAAGGATACGCTACAGACATTCCCGTCAAGGAAGGACATGATAACATAACCTAGAACCTTGCATTGATTATCGTCTTGCTTGAAAGGGTACAACAACCTGTTAGAATGCAACGACGACTAATTCTTAGTAGAAACTAGGCATGATTCGCCACAATAAGTCTCACCAGGGAATGGCAGGACATCATACCAAGAACCTTACGGTGACTACTATCTTACTTGGAAAAGTACTATCTTACTTGAAAAAAGTACAACTTACCAAGAACCCTATGATGATAGAAAGATTAATAGGGAAGTGCAGGTCAACATATCGAGAACTGGATGATGATTTTGGTCTCCTTTGGAAAAGTATGGCAAATTGTATAGAATTTAACAATGATAGTGTCTTAGTGGACTAAGGTGCATTTCATCACTAAGTCTTATGCATGAAGTGATGTCCAAATTTTGTATTTTAAAATAGTTTACAAGTACACAAGTTATTTGATAAAAAGTAATAAGTATATTTTCAAGGTTGGTCTAAAAAGAAACTACACAGTTTTAAATAATTCAACAAAGTTTTTAATAACAAAAATAAACATAAACATTATGTCATAATTGTTCGGGTTTGAAAAATCTAAACTAATAATATAAAATTAATAGATAAAATCAATTTAACAAATATATGACAGATAAATATTTAACACTTAATGAAGAATTTATGGGATATATTAGTTAGTTAATTATACTTGTTCAAAATTAATTAAGATATTAAAGATATAAATTAAGGTTATTGATTCTCTTTTTTTATTATATGAAAAAGTCTTTTGGTAGGATCGATTAATTGATAATGATTAAATTATGCTTTATTCTTAAGAAATTAACAAACTATTTAAATCAATGCTTATTGTAGGGCTATCAATTTAAACTTTCATTCAATGAGTTTGAATTAGATTTTAGATTAATATAACTTAACCCTAACTTTTATATTTTAAATCTATTACGAAAAATATGTTTTCATTATACTATTAAATAATAAATTTTGTAAAATTATTTGAAATAGATATCCAACAAAAGACTTTAATTGATAGTGATTAACAATGAAATTGATCCCGTCAAAAGATTTTTTTATAAAAAAAGGGTGAATCAATAATTTTAATTTATATCTTTAATAACTTAATTAATTTTAAGCAAACATGATTAACTAACTAATATATCTCATATATTTTTCATTGAGTGTTAAATATTTATATGCATGATATTCATTGAATTGATTCTATCTTCTAATTTTATGTTATTAGTTTAATATTTTTAAACCCAAATAATTGTAATAAAATGTTTAGGTTTATTTTTTTTATTTTTAAGAGTTTTGTTGAATTATTTAAGATCACGTACTCCCTTTTAAGATCGATCTTGAAAATATGTTCGTTGTTTTTTACAAAATAATTCATGCATTTGCGAGTTATTTTATAATACAAAACTTATGCATCAAATTTTTTATGTTGTTGTCGAGATGGTATAAGCATTAATAACTTTATAATTTACAACATAAGTATACTAAATTTAAATTAATATACAAATTTGTGCATTAAGTATACCAAAAACTTGATATATAAATTTTGTATTTTAAAATAGTTTATAAATTTACGAATCATTTTGAAAAAAAGAGAAACTACATGATTTTAAATAATTTAAAAAACTCTTAAAAATAAAACATAAACTTAAACATTATGTCATAATAAGTTTTAAGTAATAACATAAAATTAAAATATATAATTAATTAAATAAATATCATATATATAAACATTTAATGAATAATTTATAAGATATATTAGTAAGTTAATCATTCTTGTGTAAAATTAATTAAATTATTAAAGATATCAAAATTACAGTTATTAATTCTCTTTTTTTTTTAATGAAAAAGTGGATTAGTATCGTTATTAATTAATAACAATTAAAGTTTTTTGATAGGATTAATTAATTGATAATAATTAAATTATGTTTTGTTCTTAACGAATTAGCATACTATTTAAATCATTGCTTACTGTGGGGTTATCAATCTTAACTTTCATTCAATGTGTATAAATTAGATTTTAGATTGATGTATTTGAATCGTAACTTTTATATTTTAAATATATTAAGAAAAATATATTTTTAATATATTTTTCAATAATAAATCTTGTAAAAATATTTGAAATAGAATCATGATTCTAAACTAGATTTTGATAATCAGATCTTAAAATCTAACTTTAAAATTTTAAATATATTATGAAAAATGTATCGTTAATATATTTTTCAATAATAAATTTTGTAGAGATCTTAAATGAAGAAATAAACTTAATTTATTTTATAAAAATATTTAACTAAATTAATCAGATTTTAAAATCCAACTTTAAAATTTTAAATGTATTACGAAAAATGCATCGTTAATATATTTTTCAATAATAAATTTTGTAGAGATCTTGAATGAAGAAATAAACTTAATTTATTTTATAAAAATATTTAACTAAATTAATCAAATTCTAAAATCTAACCTTAAAATTTTAAATGTATTACAAAAAATACGTCATTAATATATTTTTCAATAATAAATTTTGTAGAGATTTTGAATGAAGAAATAAACTTAATTTTTTTATAAAAATGTTTAACTAAATTAATCAGATTCTAAAATCTAACCTTAAAATTTTAAATGTATTAGGAAAAATGTGTCGTTAATATATTTTTCAATAATAAATTTTTTAGAGATCTTGAATGAAGAAATAAACTTAATTTTTTTTATAAAAATATTTAACTAAATTAATAATTCATAAGCATAACAACATAAATAATATTTTATAGTCATTTTTAGGGAAACATACTTAAATTTAATAAATTATCAATAAATTAAAAATGATACAAATTAATTTTGTAAATAATAGAACATAATAAAATTAATACCTCAATTGTATTCTTACAAATAACTTCAGTAGTAATCTCTTATCAAAAAAGATTCTAAATAAATCTATCTAAACTATTTATTGAATCCAAATTACTATAAAACTAAAAAAATAGAAACTACAAAAAGTATTTGCAAATTAGAACTAACTCTTATTTTTGGTATGCATTATATTGAATGAGGAGAGGGTTTTTATAGTAGGAAAAACATTGAGAAAATGATTGTAAGACTATGTTGCGACACATTTTTCCAACATCGCGGTTCTTGTCGATTCTGGCAAGTGTTCAATTATGATTTGAAAAGGTCGTGTTGTGGCACACATATATTCTCACTATGGCCTGCATTGATTTGTTTGTCTCCACATTTCTTTATTTTTCACCCTTTACACTTAGTTAGTACATATACGAGGATTACATATGTTATTTTTTTATTCTCCTAAGTTGAAATTGAGTGCTTTCAACTACAATTCTTCAAGTATTTATTATTTGAATCATTTTGAAGCAAAAAATACCTAAAAAATAACAAAATATACTCGTGATTTCGAAAATATAAATTTGTTAAAATAATGAGAGTTATGCAAATACAAATATACTTTTTACATTAAAGTATAAATAAATCATGTAATATTGGTGTTTTTCAAGCACTCATCATAAAGCAAAGATATGAATCACCTACTTTGATACCTATAATGATGCCAGTCTAGAATCAAGACACTAGGATACTTTGGGAAGTAAGCCACTAAGAAAAGTGAGGCACTACCTCATTTGCACCCGAAAACTTATCCCTCGACACTTGACGACCCAAAGTAGATCCATTGGGTCACGTAGCATAATCAGAACATTGGGAATATATGTTGATCTCATTATGACGACAGAACCCCAAAAATGAAAATTAAGGCTATACTCACTACCATTTGAGGTGGGAGTCCATACTAGCTTTGTTGCTTGCCACACTCAGAAAGTATGCCAAGCAAAAGAGTTATGAGACTGAGTGGATTCAATGGATTATAACCCTAGAAATTGACCATCCAACACTTGGGCAACATGCTAGAAAAAAGCACCTGAAACTTAGACGAGTTTTCAAGATTTCAAGACTTGAAAACAACTCTAGAAGAGCACTAGACACTTAGAAATGTTTTTAAGATTTCAAGACTTGAGAAAAACTTGAAAAGAGCACTCGACACTTAGAAAAATCTTCAAAGTTTGAAGACTTAGAATAATTGGAAAACATCACTCAACACTTGGAAGCACTTTTGACATCTAAAAAAAGGGAAGTTAGAAAAGAAGTTGCATGTCATAGAAGCAGAGAAATGAGCTTTGGAGTCCAAACTTCGGGTCAACATAGGAGCATGTTGTTGCGTTGGTAGAATGAGGATTCCATTTATCGTTCTTATGGGCCATGATCAAGTAGAACTCATCCGCTTACACCATGATCAAATAACCCTTGATTCCTCGATTACCCAACCATCCAGTCAGCCAGTAACCACTGTCGGACAACTACCATCAACTAGAGGGCCAACCGATAAGCGAATTAGTCCATTCGTCAGTTTACCATTGGCAAACCACCAATGGTCATACCCTTGTCCAACCATCCTTGGTAAATCCTATGTCTCTTTTTCTTAGTTCTGCTCATACTACCATCTGTCTTGTCGAGTGCTCTCTGAATCCTCTATGGATTCACACAACGATGCGACGCCATGTGCACTCTATGCCATATGGGCTTCTCCATTTTCAGATCACTGACATCCTCCACCAAATGATCAAAAATATATGTTGTGTTTCTTAAAGATCAACAAAGTATGATAAGTGTTTCCTGAGCAACCACTTCATCAATGTGACATTAGTAGACTTTAAGTCCTAGAAAAACTTGCTAAGTGTTGTCCCAACCATAAAATTTGCTAAGTGTTGTCCCAACAACAAAATTTGCTAAATGTTGTCCTAACGAAAAAATTTGTTAAGTGTTATCTTGATGACCAAATTTTCTAAAAGTTGTCTCAAAGAAAAATTGCCTAAGTGTTCTGTCAACAATGTGACATCGAGTATGACTTTAAGTCCTAGACAAATTTTCTAAGTGTTGTCTCAACGAAAATTTGCTAAGTGTTGTCTCAATGGCAAAATTTGCTAAATGTTGTCTCAAAGACAAAATTTGTTAAGTGTTAGCTCAATGACCAAATTTCCTAAGTGTTTGTCAACAATAAATTTGTCAAGTATTATCTCAACAACAAATTTTCCAAGTGTTATCTCAATGGAAAATACAATAAAGGTTGCCTCAACGATGGATTCGCCAAGTATTGTTTCAATGGAAAGCTGTGTCAAGCTAATGAATCTGGAAAACTTAAATATGCATGCCTAGGAGGCATTGGTGTCTGATATCCATGGGATGGTTGGACTCTATGTACTCCTGCATTGCTTATATGGAGCTCATAAGGAACTTGTGGACTTCTACATTCTTATGTGTTAGATATATCTCTTGCTAGTGGTAGTGTCTCATAACTCACTACAACTTGACAACATTGTTAGACTTCTTCTGGCCATCCCTAGATTTCTTCAATCTTCTTAGCAGCCTCCAAAGCTAGACAACATCTACCACAAAATGTAATTTCTAGGTAGAAACTGAGAAAGCAAGAGAATCACACCAGAAAATCACCAAGTCATTTATGAAATTTTTGTTTCGTCAAAGTTGTACCAACAATTTTTCCTAGTTTTCTCATTCAATTGAAGTTATACAAGTAGTTTCACTTAATCTTCCTCAGATGTTCTATTCTGATAATCACTTAGTAACTAGTGCATCTTTGTTATCAAGAAGACTAGAGATCTAACTACTCAGTGATTTTACATCAAGATCCTAACCATCCAAAGATCTTGGTCATTCTTAGATCTTGGTGATTCAACCAAATCCTACCAGATTATACTTCGACAGTTTGACTAGATAGACTTGGGAATAAATGAAACTAATGAAGGCATGACCTATTATTAAGGGTAATTTTGTACATCCCACATGAAAGTCAAAGAATGATCCTAGTCAACAAATATATGTATGGGCCAAGCCTAATAAGTGTGTAATTATCATATAAGTGTGAACCCAATATACTTATCCTAAGATGATAGAGACTTAATAATATCCTTTAATTATTTTAAAGAGATAAAGGGCTAATAAGTGTGTAATTATCATACAAGTATGAACGCAATATAGTTGTCCTAAGATGACAAAGACCTAATAATATCATTTAATTATTTTAAAGAGATAAAGGGCTAAAAATTATCCCTTAGTTATCTTAAAGGGTAATTAAACAGATATTTAAGGATAGATGTCTACAAACAATAGATATCTACAAAAAATAAATGTCTACAATAGATAAGTGTCTACAAAGTTACAACAACTTAATCTTAATCCGACAGGATAGTTATTAGATGTATTATTTTCCTTATATATAGCCATATATGCATAACATAATATCATACATCTCATAATAGGAAATCACAACTAAACACAATACGTCTATATAATTATTAGAGAATACTAAGATCTCCTCTACCTTTTATTTTACTGTTACTGACTTAATGATCGTAGGGTCAAAGACCACCCCCACAAGTGGTCCAAAGTCCTAGAAAATAGGGTATTGATGAGATCAATATTAGAGCACCTTACACTTATGTAAATCCTTTTGGAAAGAAGGAAGTCATCTCATTGATAGATCTTACCAAGATCTTAGAACTATTTTCACAAACATAGCCAAAAAGATTGCATTGATTGGAACAATTAGGCCCATCAATCAATTTGGACCTTCTCGACTGGAACATTACCAGCCAGAGGACCATCGTCTAGGAATGGACCGACCAGGATGTTGTCGACTAGGAATGGGCCAACCAAAATGTCACTACCTAGGATGTCACCGACTAGGCCAGAACTTCGTTTGCCAAGACTTAGTTGGCTAGAAATTTGTCTACTAAGGGCTACCGCCTAGAAGATTACCAGCCAAATGAAAAATAATTATCCTATACCACGTGAAGAATTTTTTTTTTCCAAGATTGCTTAGCTAACCATATAAGGATTAGGCTTAGGGTTTGAATTTTGAGCTTTCAACAAAAATAAGTGACAATTTGACTTTTTTGATAAAAAAGTCTATTTGAATGTAACTTTCTAATCAAAATTTCGATTGGAAATTTGAAGACATTGCTAACAACAAAATTTTGTCTTGCACATTTCAAATGGCTAGACATGGTGTAAAGTTTTTTGCTTAGGTAGGTAAAAAATCACGCAAGTGTAAGCCGAGAGTCATCAACAAAATTAGAATAAATATTAAACACAAGTTTTGATAGAAATTACAATCAAACCTTCTAGTATAAGGGCTAGAATGTCTCGAGGGTTGATGTTAGGGGTAATTTCATACATCTCACATAGTAGTTAAAGAGTGATCCTATTAAGCAAATATCCTTATGGATCAAACCCAATAAGTGTCTAATTATCATACAAGTATGAATACAATATAGTTATCCTAATATGACAGAGGTCCAATAATTATTCTATAATTATCTTAAAGTGATAAAAGCCTAAAGATTATTTTTTTCATTATCTTTAAGGATAATTGAGTAGATAATTAATAACAAATGTCTACAAACAAATTCAATTATAATTAGATTAGTGTTTATAAAACTACAACAATTCAATTATAATTAGAGAGTGATAACTATTAAGTTTATTCTTTCCCCTATATGTAGTCATATATGTATAAAATAATATCATATCTAAAATTATATTAAATATAATACATCTTATAACAGAAAATCATAACCAAATACTCTCCTTTTAGATAATTACTAAAATAAGACTGAGATTTTCTATATCGTTCATCTTACAGTTACTAATTTAGTAAGGATCTATAAGGTTTTAACAGTTTGTTCATCTTATAAGTTCTACGAAAAACAATCCATCCTAATGTTGAAAAAAATCAGTAACAATACTTATATATAAGTTCACAATCTCTATCTCGGCCATTCATTTGACTAAAGATCCAATGAATCAAATTGGAGGAATTTTTGAAGAATCTGATCAGATATCAATCAAGATTGAGAATTCAAAATTCGCGAGCTCATATTAACTTTTCATGGTAAAGTTTGATCGGTCATAATTTTTTAATCGAGAGTTTGATTGAGACACATATACAATCGTTGAAAAGCCACTTCGTACGTCAAAGATGGCCCAGGTGATCTAAGGTGTTGATATTGGGAAAAAAAGATTTCACTAAATACGAATGACACAATTTGATAGGTTTATGTCACAATTAAATAGTCAAATAAATAATGTTAGTTATAATTTAAATTTTAAATGAAATTTTTTTATGATAATTATAGGTTGATTTGAATTTGTATTAAATATTTAGCATTTGGTATCTCTATATGTAGATAATCATAAAAAATCATGATTAATATTAAAATAATATATTATTTTAATATTAATAATTAAATACGATATTATGTTATTTTTGTTTAATTAAATTTATAAAAAGATTTTTATATTCAACGTTAAATGTACGATATTTTAAAACTGCTATAAATTCATCGTTGATTTTAACAGTTAAATCTTATGAAAAATTAACTTAAATACCAGAGTAAATACAACACTTTTGATGTCATATCTCTGACCGTTTACTCACATATTTTAAGATCGTAATCAATAATAAGCGCAAAAATGAGATTCAATAAATTATAAACAAATATCAAGCCGAATATCTCTAGGGTGCATAAAATATAATGATATAATGAGAAATAAAAATCTCTACCTTTTTAAAATTTTATTTAATAAAAAAACTTTTTTTCCTTTTTTCTAGACCTAATAAATGCTCAGCAAAGGAATTTTTATTACCTGTCACGCAAATTGAAAGGTTAAGTATTAAACATCACATCATTATTTAAGGGTAAAACATAGCAGAATTTTATAACTTTAAATAAAAATTTATAATATTTTTATAATTATTAAGTAACTTACAAAATTTTTATAGCTTTTAAAATCATATATATTGTAGTTGAATTCATATTAATGTTTTTATTTTTATTAATTATTATAAATTAAATTTATTTTTAAATTTAATAGACTTGTAATAATTAATTAAAAATTTATTTTATTTTTAAATGAAATTAAAATATAAATGAGATAGTAATAAAATATTTAAATTTTTTAATTTAATTTAAATAGTTTAACCATATAATTATTATATTAATAACATATATTTTATAATTTAAAAAATGTAATAAATTTTTTTTATTTTATAATTTTTTGAATTAATCACTAAAGAAATTAAGTATTATAAATAATTTTTTTTATAAATTATAAGATTAAAAATAATTAATTTTAATAACTAACTTAAATTTGATAAAAATTATGAAATTTACGGTAACATTTGATCCCCCAAAAATCGATCTCAAGCAAATTATTTTAAAGGCAATCTAAGTCAATTAATAAACTATCTTTGTTTAGGATATTCATAATTTTTTTTAAAAAGAATTATATTATTGATGCACCCACTTGTATTCAAAAATCATACTCATCTTTATATTATAAAAGTTTCGATGAGCTATGCTTTGGTCGTCCTTCGATTGGCCTCTTTTTTTTCGTTACTTTTATCTTTCTACCTTCCTTTAAATTTTTTTTATTGTATTAAATATCAAAATATAATAAATATATATTATATTTTTTATTAATTTTTTATATCAATAAATATTAAAATATTTATTTAATAAATACATTTTTATAAATATTTATTTTATATAATATAATTATTTTTATTACATTAAGAGTGATAATTTATTAATTAATGATTATACATTTAATGAATATTTGATCAATTTGTTTATGATATCCTAAGTCTCAAATTTTGATCGATAATTTTTTTTCCTTTGTCTTAGTTTATTAATAATAATTGTTAAAATATTTATATAATAAATACATATTTTATAAAATTTTGTTAGTTTTTTACACTAATAAATATTATAATATCTATATAATAAATAAGTATTTTATAATTTTTATAATTTTTTACACCAACAAATATCAAAATATCTAAATAATAAATAATTTATTTATGAATAATTATTTTATATAACACAATAATTTTTATTATATTAAAAGTAACAATTCATACTATTAATGAATATTAGACCAATTCATTTGTGATATATTTATATATAAAAAATCATAATATTTAATCGACAATCACTTTTTAAATGTTTTTACATCAATAAATATTAAAATACGTATATAATAAATACATATTTTATATTTTATTAGTTTTTTTGCACCAATAAATATCAAAATATCCATATGATAAATAATTTTTTATTTTACACATATGATAAATCATATGTATCGTCTCATTATATTTGAGATTATTGATAAATAATAATGTATTAAGTTCATATATATCATCTTATTATATTTGATTTATTTATTAAAGAAAATATTATTCATATTTAAATTATGTGTTATTGTTACAAAGTATTGTCCATAAAATAATTATTATAATATTAAATTTTTATCTTATCATAATTAAAAAAAATTTCTTTTATTTTTTAACGTAAAAAATTTAAAAATTATTATTATTATATTTGTCAAAATTAAATTATTAATACGTGTATTTAAACGGATCCAGTAATTATTACAATTCTCTAATCATACAACATGCTAGTAAAGATGCCCAGGATATATATAATATTTTGAAAAGGCAAAAATAAAAAAGCTTTTGCAACCAGAAATTATCTGTCAAAGACAATAAGGTTTAATAATTTATGAAAAAGAAAAAAAGAATAAAAAGAAAATATCTGTGGGAGAATAAAGGACTATCTCGTAGTTTCCTCGAAATACCAAAGGCATATACTGTGTGAGAATATCGACTTACTTGAGCAACCTCCTCTAAGATGTTTTCTTTTCTTCCCTATTAAAACATATATTAATTTACCTTTTTTAATGAAAGGTTTATTTATTTATTAATATAGAATAAGGCACAAACACATTAGTTTGAGACCTTTACAACACAACAGTTAAACTTTTAAAAAAATCTTAAAAAAATAATAATCTTAAGAGTTTTTTGTCCATTTGCAATACAGCACCTACGTAAAAGATCATTGTGTTAAAGTATCCAGTTTAATTACATAAAATTATATAAAACATACTAACAGTAATTAGAGAAGAATAATATTGTAGAAAATTGGGAAGTCTCCTCAACCATTACTGTTTTAATCCAATTTAGATGGTTTGCTTGCAACGTTTATCTTTTTATTCCAAATAACTCGTCAATCATGGGAAAATTATCACTGATATTGTTGAAATTTAGTATATTTTTACATGTGTTGGTGGTTTATATAAAAAAAATTGATACACTAAGGTTTATAGTTTATATTATTAATGTTATTTAATGGTTAACACATACACTTTGCATCTAATATTGTATTTTTTTATATATAACTTTGATACCAAATTATAATTAACTATCTTACCAAATTAGTTATTACTTATTGAACATTAGTTATTAGTTATTACGTATTATTATTTAAAGATAAACATTTAAGTTTCTTATTTATTAGTTTTATAAATATTATAAACAAATATTTATTCATTTAAGATCCTTAATTAGTTTAGAATTATAATTATCATACCATAGTTTTTCCTTATATTTTTCATCTTTTTTTATTACATTCGATATACCTCAGCTTGTTCAACCTTTAGTACACTCTTAGTAATGACAGAACTTTTGCATCCGTACATGGTATGGTATCCAAATTAAACTTACTAGAAGAGAGAAAAAGTTATTGTACTTAATTTTATTCATAATATTCAAAATTATTACAATTTTAAAAGCCAACTAATAACCTTAAAGAAATTCTTAGCGGTTCATATTTTCTAAATATATAGTTGTTAGATGAATAATTTTCAAAGTACAGAGTTTTCTTACATAAGAGTTCCTTTTATAGGACAAGGAATCCCTGTTTACAATAGTGAGAAATCATTATTTTACCCATACTTTAATAATTTACATAACTTTATGCAACTTTATGCTTTTTACTTTTGAATTTAAGCCTTTAATTTTCTTATTATGATATGCCGACTAAAGATGTATGTTCTACATGTTTATTCATCTTTGTCATTTTCTATCAACTGTCATTTTGGCTCTTAACAAATTTATAGATTATTGCTATTAATTTTTTTTAAACTTATTGATTTTTTCACAATTTTCCTCAATGAGAATTATATTGCTAGGAAAAAGTGATTATAAATTTATTAGTTGAGTAATTACCTTGACTTTAGAAGAATTATCAATTTTTTTGAGTTTATGATAAATTTGACTTAGTATCTATCATCTTAGAATATAAAGTTTATTTGTATTAAATTCCTTTTCGGAAGTGCCTTGGTTTTGGAACTTCTCTTAGTTTTGAAAATCCCTAATTTGATATAATGGTAGGAACTAACACAATCCTCTTTATTCTAGCCCATAAGTGAACTGAAAAATCTAAGATATACATGCTTGTTACCTGCTTTTATCTTTTTCCTTAAGTTCTTGAAAGCCTTCTTGAAATTTTGCAAAAAAATAATTTAATTCATTTAAATTAATTCCTAGATATAGGTTCTTAGTTAAATCTACATAGGAAACTTTATAAATACAAATTTAATCAACTACTTCAAAATTATTAAATTTTCTGCCTATAGGGAATTCTTTTTCTTTCGTGTAAAATTTTATATATTTGATACATTCATATGTAGATTTTCTAACTTAATTATAGATACTCAACCATTGTGGTTTACTTAAATTCTTATATTGGTCTTTTTCATCATCAATAACCCATATAATTTTGAGGGGATGTTTCCTTAAATAGTACTGGTGCTTATATTATCTTTACTGTCTTTATGAGAGGCATTTCTATGAATAATATTGATGATCGTATTATCTTTCCTAGGGTCTTCAACCTACTTGGTGGTGATGCTTATTGTCGTAATGCTGCAACGTAATTTTTAACTATATCTTCTAGATTTATTCATTTTGGTAATCTATGACATAAGAGCTTAGTGTGTTATTCCACTAAATTCGATAATAACTTTTCTTGCTTCATGCCAGTTGCTGTAAATTTTTTATTTTGGACCATTATAGTCGACGTACACTATACTAAAATATACTATTAAAATCGGTTAATAACCAACTTTAAATTAATTTAAATTCAGTTAAGTGAATCGACTTTAAATTAGGAGATATAAATTTAAAGTCGGTCCATCGTGCGAATCGATTTTAAATTTTGTGAACAAACTTTAAATTTATATATTTTTACATATTATTCATTTTCTACTAAGAACTTGTATTCGGTCACATAATAGCAGAAAAAATCAAAATCTATTTAAAAGAGTTTAAATACTACAAATAATTAAAAAATTAAATATTAATTAATTACTTGAAAATTAAATTTATTACAAAAAAAAATAATTTACATACAATATATATATATAATTAACTTAAATTACAAATAAAATGATATCACCTCTTTTGTGAGAGATTATGTGATATTCCCACTTTATTTCAAGAAACAGAAGCTTGATTTGCTTAGAATTACCAATAATGTCTCATTCATAGTGACCAGGGAACTAGACAAGAGAGATGAGATGGAGTTTGGAAAAAAAAGTCCATATAACAATTCATTCCCCCTAAATACACAAGCACATAAACATCCATCAAACAAGTTGCCCAAACTTCAGAGACACATGAATAGAGAAATTAAAGCATTATAAAAATTACCATGGTGTTGTCCTATTCTATTCAAGATCATCATATTCTTCTCCTTATTCTTCTTTTGATGTTATAATTTGAACCATGTGTTCTGCCTATTCTTCTCGTAAATCATCAAAAGTTTGCATATCATAGCCCGACTTGTTCCAACCCAAGAACTACATGTATTTAAATTCAAAATAAGAATGTAATATCATGAATTCACAAAAAATAACTTATATATGTTAAAAGACTATATTATTAAAAGAGATTACCACATCGACACCAGAGTGATATAATAATAATCCCATCCCTTCGAAATCATATTAACAATGTATTAATCTTTTGTCTATAAAATATGAAGTTATTTGGAATTAAGCTGATATTTTTAATGCAATAATTAGCTCTAAATATGAAGTCAAGTGTAACTTCGATTTTTTACTTGAGTTGGTTGAGTTTTGGTGCCTATAAACTAATACTTTTGTATTTCCTTGGGGTGAAACAACAATTACTCTTGAAGATATGATGATTCTTGGTGGTTTTCCTATACTTAGCTTGCCAATAATTACTCTCATAAATGATCAGGATGATCACGTCCAAATGCATAATATATCTCATCTTTCCCTAGTTGTTCAATTATTTCACCTTTGTTTATTTTTTCTTGAACTATTCTCTATAAATAATAAAGTAATAAAATATACCATACATTATTACATCAATTTGTAAAAATTACACAACATATATTTCCCTAGTTGACATCCAAGATTTATCCATTTTATATTAATGACATTAAGCATATTAAATATGTATTCAACCAATATATTTAAGATATTATTATATATGAATTCCCTAATTATTAGAATATCTATCAAAATATTATATAAAAATAAATACATAAAAACCAAACAATTAATAATAAACTCATAATAACGTTAACAAATATATAATAATTTATATATATATATATACATGTAATTAATAATAATACATATTTTATGCATATATATAACAATAAATATTAATAAACTCATTATACATTATATACATATAAAAATATATCTTATATATATATACTTCATGTACATGTAAATAATTTTCAAAAATTTTAAGTTTAAAGTATTATAAAAATTATTATGGTGTTGTCATATGTTATTTAAGATCATCAGATTCTTTTCATGATTCTTCTTCTGATGTTATAATTTGAACCATATGTTCTGCCCATTTCTATCGTAAATAATCAAAAATTTGCATATCATAGCCCGACTTGTTCTAACCAAAGAACTACATGTATTTAAATTCAAAATAAGAATATAATATCGTGAATTCACAAAAATAACTTATATATAAGTTAAAAAGGTATATTGGTAAAAAAGATTACCACATCTTTAATTGGAATGTTGATATTTGTGATGATTTTACTCATAAAATTTATGACAAAGTAACCACACATGACTCCATCATTTTGTTGTGAAACCTACAAAAAACAAGTATATATGGTTTTCCATTTCGAACATCTTTATTATTCAATAGTAAAATTAATTAAATTATTAATATTCGCTTGTACATACCATAACTTTGTCCCATATAAGCTTATGAGATTTTTTAAGGGCAATGCCCCTACTCTTGTTCTACAGCTTCTGTGCCCTGTTAAAGTTTAAAACAGATAGTTTTTTTATTAATTATTACAAAGAAAAATAGCTAGCTATAACTCTTACATTTCAACAACTGCTTTTGTATCTTTACTCAATTCTATGGAAGTTGAGTCATAATACCAAACATAATTGCAATATAGATCAAGGATTATCAACATCCAATGATCTTGGCCTTGTTCAAACTTTAGTGGCCAAGAGATTATCAACTTATGACTTCTGTCAAGTGTTAATGTGCTATCACATAATTGTTTAGCTCTGATTCTAACATCCTTCTCTTGATATTGATTAACAAATGAAGAATCATAGAATATTGCTAAATGTGATGAATGATTAGCTTGAAGTCGATAATAACATGCCCTATATAAAAGAAATATATATAAATAATTAGATAATATAATAGAATTATATATGTTTATATAAATGAAAGTTATTTACTGATTGAGGACTCACGTTATGCACACTTAAATTATATTTAAATTGATTATTTGATATTCAAATAGCTACAATATGCACTCGATCGACATATATGTTTCGCTAATGTCAACACCAAAATTTTCTTTAGAAAGTGGCACAGTCCATCCATCATTTATGCTAGTCTTGCTCGCAACAATAGTTATCAAAAAGCCAAGATTTCTGGTGTAGTTTATAACATATTACTAACTATACTTTTTCCATGGCTTCTTCTTGAATGACTCAATGCACGATAATTGTCCACTAGACATTGATTTACCACGAGATACTTGCTTTATATCTCTTAAATATGCAGCACTTACTAATTTTGATATAATAGACTAAAGAAGACGTATTATATATATTAGTAACAATAAAAGAATAATAATATAATAGAAGTAGTAAAAAAATAGTACCATGTTAAAATTTATCAGAAGACGTATTATATATGTTAGTAACAATAAAAGAATAATAATATAATAGAAGTAGTAAAAAAATAGTACCATGTTAAAATTTATCACAACTTGACTCAACGGCCAAGCCACATATTGTCTAACCACTTCTTGGATTATGGTAGCATCAGAAGGCACAGGTAGTGGACAATCATGGAGTAATGATTGATCAATTACTATTCATAAATAATTTGGCAAATATTGATTATGAATCATTCGATCATCGCTCAATTTTTGTACCGTTCCAATAGCAACATAGTCAGTAGATGATGGATGTTTCAACAAACATTTCATATTCTTTAAAAAATTTAAGCGTTATATATAATAAAAAATTAAAAATAATAGACTATCTACATAAAGTTTAAATCTTACCACAAATTATTGATCAAATAGATGAGGACTCCTATATGGGGTAGCTATTAGAAGGACATTCTCATCAAAAAATTCATCATGATGTGATGGATGGTAAGATTTCACATATTGCATTAGAGATATTGAACCACTACATGATTGCGTCTGCATTCCTCGCATAAAGAGAGGATCAATAGGATAACTATATCCCATATAGGATATATGTTGGGCGCCATGAGATTGTATGGGTGGCATGCCTAGCATGGATGGTGGCATGCCTATCATGAATAGTTGCATGTCTAGCCAATAGGGCATGCCCTGATTGTAGTATGCTGCCATGCCTGACATCTGTTGTGATTTGTATTCCTTTAAAGTGGCAATCTCACTTAACACTGAGGTCTTAAAAGAGTTGAATTCTTCTTCAATTTTACAATACTTCTCCTTACTAACCATCTGAGGATTTTGTTTTGGAATATTAAAAAACTCCATTTAACCATCATATTGGCTTCCTCCCCTAACACGACCAAGATGCTCATATCTAAATGCATGATATATAGAATCTCTCCCTGGCTATTTAATTATTTCACCCCTGGTTATTTATTCTTGAACAGCTCTTTACAAATAATAAAGTAAACAAACATATCATACATTATTACATCAATTAGCAAAAATCATAAGGACTTTGTATCAAGTTAAATTACTAACCAACTTATTAAGTTTTTCTTCTCCCCATTTAGTCATTGGTCTTGACTTCTTCATTTTGGGGGTCTTTGTTTTTATATATTCAGATCGGGTAACCGGTCTACCTAATTCAGCTTCCTACATAAATTAAATAAATTTATTAACCATGACATCAACTTAAATTTGAGAAAAATAAATATAAAAATATTTATAAATTAACAACTTAATAATGTCATTCTTTGTCTAACTTCAGGATTTGATGACCTCCTAGTACGGTTAGGAAGAATATTCTACATTTGTATATCTTGATGTTCTTCCCTAATAATTTGAAATTCATCTGTATGTCTATAATCGACAAAGTCTTTCCATACTTGGGGTTCAATCCAGGGGTGTTCTTCAAAGATTTTGTATAGTTCTACTTCATTAAGTGGTTCCAAATATGAAAACACATAATTTCTGGCCAATTTAGAAGTTTTGTATTCTTTCCATACCTTATTTGCAATCTTATAACACTTACAAGGACTTTAAAATGATTTTGTAAAACCACACATTTTAGATGATATATAATACAAAAAAGATATAATATATGTAATTAGTTATAAAATAAAAGAGACTTACATAAATGATTTTTCATATCTTGTACTTTTTAGCATCGTCAATCTTAGTCCAATCATTTATATTGATTGGTATACTTGACTTCACAAGTCTACCAATTGAAGATTTCAATAGTTGGCCATTTTCTCCTAATGGATTACCAGTAGCATCAAATAGAATAGGTACTCTATCATCGAGGTTAAGTGTAGCATAAGGTATATTAGCTCAATCCCTTATTTTCAAATGCCCTAATGGACCATTTGGATCTACAATCTCTGGTACCCTATGATCCATAAAATATCTGCAAAAAATTGATGAAATAGAAATTAATTGATAATTTTAACTCCAAACATATAAACAAGAGTTATTAGAATAATATAGAAAATACATTATGTTTAATTAGGTTGTTGATCGTTATATATATTCCTTCACAATCACTTCGAGTCCATGACGAAGAGTCATCTTCTTCAACTAGATCATCACATACATTAGAAAATTTGTTTGAGAAATGACTAATATTGGATAATGTATCAAGCATGTCATCATGTTCTAAAGCATTACAATGGTAGAACTCTTTTTGTGGAGGTGTTAAGACAACATACCATCTTGTGTCAATTTTATCGCTCACGTAAAACATTTGTTTTGCATGAAGTGCTAACATGAAAGGATCATCAATGTGACTTATCTTGGATAAATTTACAAGGGTAAATCAAAAAGCATCTATTTTATATTCAACATTGATAACATCTTTGACCCAATCACACAAGAATACTATTTCATGGAAGACCTCATAATCGAGTTCCCAAATTTCTTGAATTATACCATAATATGTTCTAGCAGAAAGGAAAGGATTACCATTTTTTGAACTAGCAAATTTCATAGTTTGTGTAACCATCTTCACACTACTATTTTGATTTACTCGGGTTTGTTGAGTTCAATTCGAATCTATGCATATAAAAATGTGAAATGTGTAGATGCTTTTTGATTATATAGAAGTACTAATGAATTCTTGTATGTGACACTTACATGGTTGCGAAACCAATTAATAAGATCTCGCTTATGTTCATCATATAACCATTTTTTTTATAATGAGGATCGATACTCAGTAAGTTTAAATGCATTCTGTAATGTTATTAAAGATATAACAATTAGATATCATTAATATTTAAATAAAAATAATTTTATTTTAAATGAAAAGGTTAAACCTGTCATCACTTACTTTATATACAGTCGTGCCTCATTATTATTTATCAAAATGATTCGATGTTCTTTTTCTTATAGAGTACAATTAATAAAAAATTTCTTACTTCTACCGAGCATAGAGTTACCTACTTGGATCATGTGACGTTCTAAGAACAACTTGTGCGTAGGATTCCCAATTTCAATGGAACCACTAATGTATTCAGAATAAAACTCAATGGCCTCTTCAACAATGTAACGTTCCATCATGCTTTCTTTAGGATGATTTCTATTATTTACATATCCTTTAAAGAATTGCATGTATCTCTCAAAAGGATACATCTATCTTAAGTAATTAGGACCACACAATTGAATCTCTCTAACTAAATGAACACATAAGTGAATCATTATATCGAAAAAAAGGAGGAAAATATTTTTCAAGTAGACACAAATTCTCTACATCTTTCTATAAAGAGTTTAACTCGCCAATTGATATAGATTTCTTGCATATTGTATTGAAGAATAAAAAAATATGAATTATTGATAATCGAACATGTTTTGGAAGAATTGACCTAATAGAAATTGGTAATAACTGTTGTATTAAGATATGATAGTCATGTGATTTCAATGCATAAAGTTTCTTATCAGTAATAGAGACAAAAGTTCTTAAGTTGCATGAGTAACTACCAGGAACTTTCACACCCGACAATCATTTACAAAACACATCTTTCTCTTTTGTTGACATTGTATATGATGCTGGTGGCAAGTATGTTTAATTCTTATCATTTTCCACCCTTGGTGCCAATTCAGGTTGTACACCTAGTTTCTTAAAATCCAGTCTTGCTTTAATTTCATCCTTCATTTTTTTAGGTATATTAAGTAATGTATCAATAAAGCTCTCACATACATTTTTCTCAATGTGCATGACATCTAAGATGTGATGAATGTGTAGGTCTTTCCAATTAGGTAATTCTCAAAATATTAATTTTTTATTCCAACAACCATGATCTACTAATTCAGTAACATTTTCCTTTTCACCTTTTTTATTGGTTGACCTATTTCGTTTCCTTCCATTAGCGAGTATTATTTTTTCATCTTTCCATATCATTTGAATGTCATACCATTAAATTTCATTTGTCTTAATATCTCAACACATCACAAAGGTCTTGGTGTAGGATTATGATCTTCTTCACCATCGAATGGTTTCTTTTGATATCTAAACTTGTGTCCAAATGGAAAAAAAATTGTCTATGTCTTCTATTAGACATCTTTCATCTGTGAATAAGAGAAATTGCAGAAATTTCATCACTAAAAATAGGGCATCCCATATAACCTTTTGTTACATGTCATGATAAGTTCCCATAGGCAGGAAAATCATTAATTGTCCATAAAAAACTTCCCTTAAGTTAAAGTGTCTTCTTTATGTGCATAGTAAACATTTACACCATCATTCCACGACGTATTTAAATCATCTATCAGAGGTTGAAAATATACATCAATATCAACTCCAAGTTGTTTCGGTCCTAAAATCAATAAAGTTAACATTTGAATTTTTTTTCATACACAACCAAGGAAGAAGATTGTATGTTACCATAATTACTGGCCAATAACTATATCTACTACTAAGGGAACTGTGTGGATTGATTCCATTAGTAGCAATGGCAAGAAAAAGATTGCGTAGATTAGATGCAAATTGATAGGATAAATTATCTACTACTTTCCAATTTGGAGAATCATAAGGATGATGTAGATCCCCATCATCAGATCAATTATCTGAATGCTAAGTCAACATCTTTGATGTCTCTTTACTTTTGAAAGCGAGGAATCGGAGGAAAGTACCAAAGAACCTTTACGGGCACGCCTTTCTTAGGTGTTGTCTCATTTGTAGCATGCTTCCATCTCGATTCTTTACACATTGGACAATCATCTAATGTCTTATATTCTTTTCTATAAAGAATTCAATCATTTAGACAAGCATAATCTTATGATATTCCATGCCAATAAGAGATTTCTTCACTTCATACATTGAAGATGACAATTCAACATCCTTAGGAAACATATTTATTAGTACATTTAGTAATTAGGTGAATCCCTTGTCAGAAAACCATTTTTTGCCTTCACATTATACAAATGAACCAATCTCGATATTTTAGTGTATTTCTTGCACTCTGGATACAACCATTTTTCGTCATCTTCTAGAATTTTTTTAACGGTTTCAGGATCATCCTCATGTAGTTCATCTTAAACACCATGAAATATATTTTCTGTCTATACATTATGATAAGATGTATATAATCCACTCACATTTTTATTTATCTCTTCCCCATGAGTATTATCATTATTTTCTCCATGATAATACCAACATTTATAGCTCATAAGAATACCACTACGGATAAGATGATACTTAACCTCGTCAACATCATGAAATCGCTCATTTTTACATTTAACACATGGGTATCAAATCATACTAATTTCATTATTATTATTTCTAGAAGCAAATTTCAAGAAACTTTCAACTCCAGAAATATAGTCTTACTCAATTCTACATTTTGACATCCAAGATTTGTCCATTTTCTATTAATGACATTAAGCATATTAAATATGTATCCAACCAATATATTTCAAATATTATTATATATGAATTCTCTAATTATTAGAATATCTATCAAAATATCATATAAAAATAAATACAAAAAAATAAAATGTAACAAATATATAATATTAACAATATATAATATATAATAATTTATATATATATATGCATGTAATTAATAATAATACATATTTTATACATATATATAATAATAAATATTAATAAACCTATTATACATTATGTACATATAAAAATATATCTTATATTATATTATATTATATATATATATATATATTTCATGTACATATGCATTTAAGTGTTTAATACATAAAATTATTAAAATAAATAAATGAATAAAAATACCTTCTATTTTAAGCTTGAATAAAAATAAAAAACCTACATAACACAAAAATGTATATACATAAATAATAACACATAATATACAAAAAATAAAGAAATATGAATAATAAGTGAAATAATTAATAGAAATACTTACAAGAGTAAATGAAGTGACAAAATGAAGAAAACATGTGTTTTGTAAGTGAAAAAATGGGTATAAAAAATTTGAGTATTATGCTAAAAAATTAGGAGATCTAGAAGAGAAATTGGAGAGGAAGAAAACCCACTAAACAGTGTTGAAATTGGTTATTGGAGGTGGCCGAAAAAGGAGAAAGAGTGGAAGAGGGAATCATTTGTTGGTTTTTGAGTTTACACAACAGATACGTTCTATTTGGAAAATGGGGGAGAAAGAAGAGAAAAGGAAAATGTGTTTAGCATCGGTTGACACGTAGAATCAACACTATGTCCTACGTGTCAAACGATGCTACATTTTAAATATTTTAAGTCGGTTTTTTAGCAAATTGACTTAAAATTCATTATAAGTTAGTTTTCTCCAAAACCCGACTTTAAATCTTGACTTAAATACCCCTTTTTGCAATAGTGATAAGTTTTTTTTCTTTTTTTGCTTCTTTAACCCAACTGAGCTTTTTTTAGATGTGTTCCTCTATTTTGAACTGTTAGGTTCTTCCTTTTCATTTTGAATTCATTCATTAAAAGTTTTAACTTCCTTATAATGAATTTATGAAATGGATTCCTCGTTATATTTTTCGAACTCTAATGTTGGCTTTAAATTTTTAAGTTCTTCTTCTTTAACTATTGTCTCAAAAAGAGGCTTTTCTAAGTATAAAACCTCGAGTTCTTCTTGAAGAATCCTTATCTTTTTTTCTTAATCTTGATCTTGATATAAAGATGTTTTATTCCTACAAGAATAAAATTAGTTAAAAGTGCTAATTCTCTTGTAAGAGCATCTGCTAACCTATTCTTGTTTCCTAAAAGATGTTCAACATTGAAAAATTTCATGATGTGGTATATGACTAGGGTAAGGAGAAATATACTCCTAAAGGACTCTATATACTTCACATAGAAGAAGCACAAAACATATAATATCAAAAGTAGATGACTTTAATATAACACACACACATATATACATATATATCAAACAGATGCAAGCAAGAATGAAAAAGTTTTTTAATCTAAGTTTAAGTTTTTAGTATGTTGTTAAATACACCTTAAATTTGGATTATATTAGCACAATATCAAATCGTATAGAAACTGTATCTTTATGGTAACATCTTTAGGTTGCCTAAGAAACCACTTAGTAGCAAATAATTCACTAAATAGAAAAAAAGTTAGACCTCTAATAGACAGTAAAATCACTATTACATCAATCAACGGGGACCTCAGTCCTAACTTCTTACTACTACTCTTTACTTGCTACTTTTGCAAGGATATGGTTCTGATGAGCACAACATCAAGTCCTCGAAAATGGCGCCAAAAACTTGATGAGCACAAGACCGGCATTGCAAATATCGATATTACGAATACTTTGATTTTATTATTTGTAAAATCTCGCAAGTGCACGAATCATTTTATAGAAAATGATAAGTATATCTCCAAGCTCGATCTAAGGAAGGAATATATGTGGTTTTTAATTTATTATTCAAAATCTTAAAAATGAAATTAAATCCTAAACATTCTGTCATGATATTTTGGTTTTGTTGTTTCCTAATCTAATAACAAAAAAACATAGATATATATTCAATAAATAATAATGCAAATTTTTATCATTCATAACAGTGGAGTATTGAATGATATAATAATTAAGTTAATTATGCTTACTCGTATTATTTAGGTTATTAAATATATAAATTAAAATTGTTGATTTTCCCTTTTTGGTATGAAAGTGTCCTTAATTGGAGCCCAAATTCTTTTGTTTAGTATTAACTAACCAATATCCTTAAGTGGGGCCTATTAATTAATTAAATATTAAATTTTAGCTTTATTTCTAAGAAAATAGCAAACCATCTAATCACGACTTTAGGCGAAGTCAAATAATTAGATTTTATTCAAGGTGTCCAAATTAAACCTAAGAATTTAACCATCCAAGTACTAACTTTTCAAGTTTTAAAATCATTACTGAAAATATATCGTCAATACATTTTCAAATAATAATTCTTAAAAAAAACTTTTGAAATAGAGTTTCACTCTAACTACCAGGCGATTGTACCAACAAATAAAATAGTACTACTCTAAATCAGACCAAATGATTAAACCTTAAAATCTAATTTTCAAATTTAAGTTTGTAATAAAAAATAATGTATTTCTCAACATCCTTAATATAAAATCTTGAATAAAAACAAAATCAATTTATTTTATGAAAATGTTTTACCTATTTAATATTTGCAAGCATAACAACATTATAATTATATCATATTTACAAACAACCAGTCATGTTAAATTTAATAATTTACAAATTAAATATAACATATAAGAATAAAATATAAAATAATAACTATAAAGAATCCATTAAAATAATACCTTAAAAGAATTCTTACAACAATTTTGATGTTAATTCTGTTACTGGAAAACCTCTAAACGGATTTGCATATTTTCTTATTGAATCAAAAACTAAAAATTTATAAAAATATAACTAGTTCCTCTCAAAAAGGGAAGAACTTTAAAAATAAAAAATAAAAACTTTCTAGAGAGAGAAAGAGCTCAGAAAATTTGTGTTTTGAAATGGAGAAAGATGATCCTTTTATAGATGAGAAAAAGGCCAAAAAGGGGGGAAAATATTCCAAAATTTGAATTTGGACTCGTTTGGACAAGTTGGCGCGCGCTTGGGGCACAAAAATCTCGGTAGACAGGCAATTGGCGTGCGTAGGATACGGAGAGGAGTGCGCAGGTGTGAGCACGACACAGCGTGGGTGGGAGTAATGTTACCTGTAGGACTCGACGCGGATCGGATGGTGTGCACGTTGCATACGTTTCTCGGCACGGTTGGGCACACTGAGCGCGTTTCTTGGCCCGATTGGGCGGCTGCAAGCACAATTTTGGCTTTTTTGACATTTTTGATTCATTTTGTCCAATTTTTTCATCTTTTTGACTTTTTCTCATTTATTTTCTCAATATATTTGTGATGTATTGCCTCCTGTATTTTTTTCTTCAAGTCTTTAAGTTATTTTTGAACTAAAATACCTAAAAAACAATAAAAAATACTCGTGATTCGAAAAAGATAAATTTATATTAAAATATGATAAAATCATACAAATATAAATCTATTTTATCAATTAAAATACATTAAATCATGGTAATTTTAGTGCTTTTTAAGCACTCATCAGTTTACAATGGGGGAAGATGGTCTTTTTATAGGTGAGAAAAAGACCAAAAAAGAGGAAAAAATATTTCAAAATTTGAATTTGGACAAGTTGGCATGCGTATGGTATGAGAAAATTTCAGCATACAAGCGTTTGGCAAGGTAGATGGGAGTTGGGCAGGCACGGGAAACGGTGCAAGAGTGTGCTAGATTGCTTGCAACACAGCACAGGTTTGTGCTGGAGCGCACGAAAATTTGCGCGGCTTGTTTCGGGCGTGTATTGGGCATTTGTTGGCTACATGCGCTGGTTGGGCGTGTGCCAACTATGTGCGGGCATGTGCTGGGCATGTGCTGACCAGGTTCGGGCATGTTTTGGGCGTGTGCAGACTACGTGTGGGCGTGCATGCGAGCTGGTATGCACGGAACTTCACGCAAATGGGATGATACGCTCGGGATTTTAGCCCTTTTAACCCTTTTTAACCAATTTTTTTTTCATCTTTTTGACTTTTCCTCATTTCTTTTCTCAATATATTTGTGATGTATTGCCTCTAGTATTTTGCTTCATGTCTTTAAGTTATTTTTAAATGAAAATACCTGAAAAATAATAAAAATTCCCGTGATTCCAAAAAGACAAATTTATAAGAAAATATGATAAAAATCATACAAATATAAATATATTTAATCAATTAAAGTATATTAAATTATGGTAATTTTAGTGCTTTTTAAGCACTCATTTGGTTCAACACTCGAATTTAGCTATCCTCTATTGCCAATAGTACCCTATGTGATGTGATGTGATGCTAACGAAAGATCAGTAGCTTGATGTGTATCAACTCACAACCTCTTAGGACACACAGTCCACTATTAATATCAAATCGTGTACGGGAGACACAGTTAAACCTGTGCTCACACAAAAAATGATTTGATCCTGAACGACTCACACTTAAATATAATCTCATCAAAATGATTTCTAAGATAGATATAAATCTTGGTATGAATTTTGGCCGAGTTTTGAATCTAAAAACGTGGGTAAAGAGAAAAGAAATGATAGAGGTATTTATAAGACTTGGAATGTGATGAGTGCTTAAAAAGTACTAAAATTACCATGATTTAATGTACTTTAATTGATTAAACATATTTATATTTGTATGATTTTATCATATTTTTATATAAATTTACCTTTTCAAAATCACGGATATTTTTATTATTTTTCAGGTGTTTTTGTTCAAAAATAACTTAAAGACACGAAGAAAAATATTGGAGGTAATACATCATAAATATATTGAGAAACAAGATGAGGAAAAGTAAAAAAGATGAAAAATATTGGACAAAATGTGTCCAAATGGTCAAAAATGTCATAATGGCCGAAAACCAGTGCTCGTTGTTGCCCATTGTGCTGACTCCCATGCAGGTAGTAACTCATATGTGACTAGTCCCACTCATATCAGCCCTTCTAAGCCAAGTCCCATACGCAGCAACCTATTCGTGCCATGTAATGCACGTAAAATCGCATCTGCGCCAAGCCCCGCACCCGCCCGCGCACACCAACTGCCTACCTATTGAGATTTTTGGACCCCACACGCGTGCCAACCTATCCAAATGCATCGAAATTCAAATTTTGAAATATTTTCTCCCCTTTTTGGCCTTTTCTTCACCTATAAAAGGATCATCTTCCCTCATTGTAAAACACAATTTTCTAAGCACTTTCTCTCTCTAGAAAGTTTTCATTTTTTTATTTTTTAGTTTTTAAGTTCTTCTCTTTTTGAGAAGAACTAGCTATGTTTTTATAAATTTTTAGTTTTTAATTCAATAAGCAGATATGTAAATATGTTTGTAGTTTTTCCAGCAACAGAATTAAAATCAAACTGTTGTAAGGATTCTATTAAGATATAATTTTAATGGATTCTTTACATTTTATCTTTTTATGTTTTATTCTTATATGTTATATTTAATTTTTTTGTAATTAAATTTAACATTGATGGTTGTTTGTAAATATGATATAATAATAACATTGTTATGCTTGCGAAATATTAAATAAGTAAAACATTTCTATAAAATAAATTGATTTTATTTTTATTCAAGATTTTATATTTAGGATATTAGAGAGAAATATATTATTTTTCATTACAAACTTAAATCTGAAAATTAAATTATAAGATTTAATTATCCGATCTGATTTAGAATAGTACTCTTTTATTTGTTAGTACAATTGTTCGATAATTAAAATAAAGCTATATTTCAAAAGTTTTATAAGAACTAATATTTGAAAATGTATTGACAACATATTTTCAATAATGAATTTAAAACTTGAAAGTTAGTACTAACATAATTAAATTTTTATGTTTAATTTAGACACCTTAATTAAAGCTTAAAATGTCTAACCCCACCAAAGGTGACATTTAAATAGTTCATCTTAAATATCTTAGAAAAAAAAGAATTCATTTAATTAACAAAATCGATTATTGTTAGAGGATGTTTATTTATATTATATCATTAGATTAGAACAAAAAAACCTAAATATCGTGACAGAATGTTTAGGATTTAATTTCATTTTTAAAAGTTTGAATAATAAATTAAAAACCACGTATATTTCTTCCTTAAATCGACCTTGGGAGTATAATTATCATTTTCTATAAAATGATTCATGTATTTGCGAGAGTTTTACAAATTATAAAATCAAAGAGTATTTCACAAGATCGGTATTTGTAATGTCGGTCTTGTGACACATCAAGCTTTTGGTCCCATTGTCACAGAAAGAATAGTATATTTAAATCTTTTATCAAAATTTTAAAAACTTTTCGAACCGTAAATAATTGTGATTTTATTTATTTATTTTGAGTTAAAAAAATAAAAACTAAAATTTAAATTAAAAAAAACTATTCTTGAACAGTAAAAACGAAAAAAAATTTAAATTTACTTTAAAAAAAACTGTTAACGAACGAACAGTGCAATTTTAAAAAAACAACTTAATTTGAAATTTAAAATTCAAAAACAAATAATTGTTCTTGAAAAGTAAACATAAAAAAATTTAAATTTAAAAAAAAAATTTGTCCATGAACGAACAGTGCAATTTTTTTAAAATTAATTTGAAATTTAAAATGCAAAAAAAAAAAAATTTGAAAAACAAAAAACTGGTCACGAATGAAGAGTACAAAATTTTTTTAAAAGAAAAAAATTTAATTTGAAATTTAAAATTCAAAAAAAATATTAAACTTTTCTTGAAAATTTAAGCAAAAAAATATTTAAATTTAAAATTAAAATTTAAGATTTAAAATTTTAAAAAAATAAAAAATATTAAAAACAAATTGTTAGTGATCTTGTAAAGTAAAAAAATTTAAATTTAAAATTAAAAGTTAAGATTTAAAATATAAAATTAAAAAAAACTTACAAAAAAAATTCAAAAAAAGCTAAAGCATGAAAAGTAATGATTTAACGAATTTCTATATAGGAGATTAGTTCTTAGAAGCTTTTGTACCACTAATCTTTTCTGGAAATGTTCCTTTGTCTAGGATGATGGTTTTTAAGGAGTCTTTGTCCTACCATTCTTTCGTGAGAACACTCTTGGTTAATTTTGATAATATTATTTAACTTAGAGGTTAACTTGTTTGTTTAGTGTTTTTTATTTTTGTAGAAGATCTTTAGGAAACCCTCTTATACCATACTTTTGAGTGAAACACAAAACCAAGCCTATTTTTTAGCGAAACACAAAACCAAGTCTTAATCTTCTACCGAAACCAATAAAAATGGGAGAAAACCCACATGTTAACGAAACCACCATGAAGGAGTTTGCACGGCCAATCATTGGCACAACAACTGCCTCTATCCAACTGGGTGAGGTTGCTTAAAATTATGACTTGAAAAACATTCATTTTTCTATGCTTCCTTCATTTTATGGGCTGCCTAATGAATATTCTCTTTCCTTCATCAGAGACTTCTATGCCACAGTCCAAACTTTCCCCCTTGGTATTCTAAATGAGGATTAGCTTAGAATGAGGTGTTTTTCCTACACTTTCAAGGATAAAGCCAAAGCTTGGTTGGTGTCACTCTCTCCAGTTGTTTTCCCTACACTCATGGGAAAATTATATTTCCACAAAAAAAACATTAAAGTTGAGAGCAAAGATTGCCACTTTCTCCCAAATGGAAGGAAAACCATTCCATGAAGCTTGTGATAGGTTTAACCTATTCCTCACTCAGTGCCCCCATTATAGCTTTCTCCTACAATTGCAGAACCAATTTTTTTACGATGGACCTACACAGCAATGCTAGTTCATGGTCGACAACGCTGCTGGAGGAGCTATGGGAAAAAAGATAACCTTAGAGACATATAACCTCTTTGAGATGTTAGGTGCAAATTCCCAACAAAAAATCTCATGAGTGAGAAGAGCTAGAGTTCATGAAATCAATTCTAGCAATGAAGTTCAACAACAAATTGTTCAATTGACCAAGCAAGGTTCCCTTCTCACTATATAAATCAACAACAATAATGAACATTGTCGTTTATGTAGCAACATTGGACATGACACTGAAGCCTGTCTATATTAAGGAGAAACACCAGCTGAACCTAAACAGGTTAATGTTTTGGGAGCATATCAATAGAGACCAAGATTCGATCCCAATTCAAGTACCTATAATCCTAGGTGGAGGAATCATCCCAACTTCTCTTGGAGGCAAACCAACCCTCCTTTCGCCCAAGGCTCAAATCATCCAGGCCAGCAATTCCATCGGCCCATTCCAAGAAGCCTTCCCAGTAAACAAACCTTGGAGGACAACCTGAATTATTTTATTTAAGTCTATAAAGATAACCAATCTAAAACTAATCAACGGTTTGACTCTGTGGAAGCTTCTATCAAAAAGGTGGAAGTCCAAGTGGAACAGTTAGCTAAACATTTGCGAAAACAAAACAAAGACTAACTAAATGGTCAAAGTGGATCAAATAAATTTAGTGAATAGTAGACATTGAGTTTTTCATTTTGAAATCTCCAAGCAATGTCTTACTAGAAGACGATAAATTTTAGTCCTGAGTGGGAGGTCACCTATTTTGTATTTTGCTTTCTTTTAGTTTGTTTTGTTTTGTTTTTATTTTAAGAATGTGTGTAATAAAATTCAAATAAAATAATAGAGATTATTTGTTTCAAAAATTGTGCTCATTCTTTAAATTTTGCATTACAAAAAAAAAGAACTTAATTCATTAACTTAATTAACTTAGATTTTCACTCAACATCATTAACTTAGATTTTCATGACAAGAGGCTAATTCTTAAAACTTTTCACCCTAGAATGAAGGTTCTTTTATTTAACTCTTATTTGAGATTGTTTATTGGAAAATTGAGATCAAGATGGGATAGACAATTCAAAATAGTCCAAGTATTTGCTCATGGAGTAGTACCACTATTAGATTCCAAGACATAAACAACATTCAAAGTCAATGGGCATCATGTGAAGCCTTATTTAGAAGGACCACACAACACTACCAAAATTGATTGCATGTGGCTGGGTGATCCTTAGCACCATAATGTTGCATCTTGCTAAGACGTTAAACTAAACGTTGGATGGGAGACAACTCATCATTTTAGGTAACTTTTTTTTATTTGTTTTGTTTATTTAATTTCTTTTGCTTATTTTAGTTTAATTGCATGTGAAAAATTTTAAAATTGTTAAAAATAAAAATATTTGTTGATCAGTGATCTATCTGTGTGAACTTTAATGAAGAACATGATGAATGCACCTGTAATTTTCCATCACTATTTACACATTTTTAGGAAATAGGTAACTTTTCTTCTCTTTTCTCTTTATCTTTAATTTACAACTATTGTATTGAGGAAAATGTAAGTTCTAGGTTGAGGGTGATGAAAAGTTATCATGCTTAATTTCAAAAAATTTAACAATTTTAAAATTTTTGAGCTTATTATGAGATATAATTTGAGCTTATTATCCTTTGTTCTAAGTGATAAATATTATTTTTTCTACTCTAAACACTTTTCTTATTTTTTCAACATTATTAGATGATCTCTATAAGATTTAGCATTGAATGTTTGGATTTTTACATCTTAATAAAATGTTATATATTTGTTTTTCATTTGCTTGGATTAAATGATTTAGGTAGAGACTAAGATTCGACCCCAATTCAAGTACCTACAATCCTGGGTGGAGGAATCATCCTAACTTTTGCTTGAGGCAAAACAACCCTCTTTTCGCCCGTCCAAGGCTCAAATTAACCAGGCCAGCAATTCCACAAGCCAATTCCACAAGCCAATTCCAAGAAGCCTTCCCATTAAACCAACCTTGAAAGACAACATGAATTCTTTTATTCAAGTCTGTAGAGATAACCAATCTAAAGCTAATCAATGGTTTGACTCTGTGGAAGCTTTTATCAAAAAAGTGGAGGTCCAAGTGGAACAGTTGGTTGAGCATTTGCAAAAAAAAAACAAAGATTAACTAAATGTTCAAAGTGGATCAAATAAATTCAATAAATAGGAGACATTGAGTTTATCATTCTGAAATCACCAAGCAACGTCTTACTAGAAGACGATAAATTTTAGTTCTGAGTAAGAGGTCACCCATTATTGTATTTTCTTTTCTTTTAGTTTGTTTTATTTTATTTTGTTTTTATTCTAAGAATGTGTGTAATAAAATTCAAATGAAATAATAGAGATTCATTTGTTTCAAAAAATTATATTCATTCTTTAAATTTTGAATTACAAAAAAAAAGAATAATAAAAAAAATTCATTCATTAACTTAATTAACTTAGATTTTCACTTAACTTAATTAGCTTAGATTTTCAATAAAAAAATAAAAATAAAAATAAAAGAAAATAAATAAATAAATAAATAATAAAAAAATGGGTTCCCTGCGTCTTTTGTCTTCTTTAAGCCTATACATTTTGTTAAGTGATAATTTTTTCTTAAAAAAGCCTACTATTTTTCAATTTAGGAGCTAGATACGAAAGAAGAGGATGACCAATTTTCACTACAAGTAGCCATGGGAGATGTTGGAGATAGATAGAAAATGATGAAGGACTATGCAATGCCAATCATTGAAAATGAAACTGCCGGCATACAATTAAAAGAGGCTGCAAGGAACTATGAGTTGAGAAAGATTCATTATTTTTTGTTGCCTTCCTTTTATGGTATCCCTAATGAAGACCCTTTGCATTTCATTAGAGAATTCTATGCTATTGTTCAAAGCTTTCCACTGTAGATAATTGATGAAGACCAGCTTAGGATGAGGTGTTTTCCTTACACCCTCAAGGATAAAGCTTGGTCATGGTTCATTACTCTACAGTTAGGTTCTTTAAAAACTTGGGAGGTAGTCTATGAAAAATTTATGGGTAGGTTCTATTCCCATCAAAAAACTAATGATCTAAGAACGAAGATATCAATGTTTTCTCAAATGAACAAAGAGCTCTTTCATGAAGCTTGGGAAAGATTCAAACTTTTTTCATTCAATGTCCTCATCATAGCTTTCCATTATAGCTACAGAACCAATTCTTTTATGATGAATTGACACACAAATTCAATATATGGTTGATAATGTTGTTGGAGGAGCTGTAGGAGGAAAAATCGCAGAGGAAACCTATAGTCTCTATGAGTTGTTGGGTTCTAATTCCCAACAAAGAAGCACTAGGAGAATCATCCTAGTCAACTTCAAAGAAACAACTATAGAACAACAAAAGGATAAGAAGGTAAAATATTGACATAAGCTAACAAAAGACAAACATGGAGTCAACACAAAACATGTTAATTGCAAGAATAGAGAATCTAGTAAAACATATAAGATACATATTGTGTGGCGTGGCATATGCATGATAAAAAAGCTGAAAGCAAAATTCTAATACTTTGAATACATGAAGAACATGTGACATGATGCATATACAAAAAGACATATAGGTAGAAGCATGCAATATTCAAACTAAATGCACATAAGAAACATGTCAAAGTAATTAGCATGTGAGAAAACTAGTAAAGGATCATTCAGAAAGATAAAGTAACAAATAAGACAATTAACATATAGTGAATTGGAAGGAAACAATAAGAAAAAGATAAGAAGAAGAGTCAAATAGATGAACAAAAATAAAATGACATATATCAAATTTATAATTCTTATGAAGTTTGAGTTATGTTAGGATACTACCTCTAGTTCTCCAATATAATCATTCTTTCATTTTAGGTTGTTGTTTTCTTCTATAAGGAAGGTCAGGTTCTTCTAACCTTTGCCTATTTCTTTCTTTTCTATGTGGATCAGATGTTTCTTCTTGACGAAGAACTTATAATGAAATTTATTTCAGATGATTTTTTGGGATTATATTTTCTAGTTCAAAATCAATTTCACTGATTATTGTCATATCATCTTCTCGATAAGTGCTTAAAAGTACTAAATATATCATGATTTTATGGATGTTAAATGATTAAATAGATTTGTATTTCCTTAGTTTTATTATCTTTTAAAACATATTTATCTTTTTGAAATCATCGGTATATTTTTTTATTTTTCAGGTATTTTAGCTTCAAAATAGTTTAATTAATTAACACTTAAATAATAGTACCTGAAAGCATTCTATTACAACATTGACACTTAAAAAGATAACATATGTAAACTTACATATGTTCCAAGCCATTAAAAATAGGAGACATACAAGAAAATAGGAGTTCAATTTTAACATAACAATATGGGCCATGACGTGGATGTTTTATCTACTGTGGCGAGAGGCTAACAAACTGAAATCATACATTCATGAATTGATGTGAGCCACGAAGTGAAAATATTGTGTGCTGTAACATGTATGTATTGGATCGAGCTACAACCAATGACAACTTGTGTATGCTGCAACGTGAAAGAAATGTGTGCCTCGATGCCAGTCTTTTAATCCATGATTTTCTCATTTTCTACACCTATAAATTGGACCTCAATTACATTGCAATCCATATCTTTTATCCTTCATTCTTTTAGTTTTATCTTAATCGTTTCTTTTGAGTAGTTTAAAAGTTCTTCTCTTAATTGAGAGTTGAACAATTTTAATTTATGTAGTAACTCTAGTTTCAATTCAATAAATGGTGTTAGCAATTCTGTTTTGAGGTTTTTCAGAACTAAAATGATACTGAAATTCTATTGAGTATAAGTTAAATGTATTTTTTTCATATTATCTTTATGTGTTTTTTTACATGTTATGTTTAATTTATTGATCATTTAATAAATTAAGTATGTCTGACTGAAAATACTATAGGATATTAGTAATATTGTTATGCTTGTAAAATATTAAAATAGGTAAAAAAAAATTTATAAAATGAATTGAGGTTTATTTTTTCATCAAGATTTGAACGAAGTTTGTAAAAGAAAAACATATCGACGAAATATTTTTAATAATAAGCTAGAGAGTTAGATTTAGGATTTAATTAGCTGAATCTAATTTAGAGTCAACTCTTAGATTTTAAATTTGATTATTTGAATTGTGAGAGAACTCTATTTCAAGGATATTTATAATAATTATTATTGAAAGATATATTGATGACATATCCTTCATAATAATTTTAATATTTAAAAGTAAGTTTTCAAATACTTAAATTATAAACCTAACTTTAACACCTTAAATGAAAGTCTAATAACATGTCCAACCTTAAGTAGTAATTAGATGGTTTGTTAATTTCTTATAAATAAATCAAAATTTGATAATTAATCAATTGGTAATTTTGACCTTAGAATATTAATTGATTTGTTATTAACAAACGAATCTAATCCTTGCCTTAGGATATTTTTTTATTTAAAATGGAGAATCAATTATCTTAATTTGTATCTTTATTATCCTAACTAATACTGAGCAAGCATAATTAAGTTACTACTAATATATCCCATAATTTCTCAACTGCATGATAAATATTTATTTGCCTAAATATTTTTTAAATCTATCTTTATTTTTATATTAGTTTAGATCTTTAAACCAAAACAATTGTGATATGATGTTTAGGTTATTATTTTCCTTTGCAAGAATTTATTCAATTATTTAAAAACCACATCATTCCTCTTTAAACTAACCTTGAAAGTATACTTGTCATTTTCTATAAGTAATCCGTACACTTATGAGCTATTTTAGAAATCATACAAAATTTGTACACCAAGTTTTGGCACATCACTTTCTTTTTGTTTGTACAAAGTTTTTCATCATAATGTCTTCCTTATTCTTCATCTATTAGGGTTAACAAACTAACTAATTTTTCTATATTCCACTGGATTATAACTTTTTTTATCATTGAGTTTTTTTTTTTCATTTCTATGTATCAATACATTTGATATACTAGGTGGTTCTTCTTCTAATACTACAAATGGATCAAACTTAACCTATAATTTCATTATTTCTATGTATGTTATTTATATCTCTTCTTAATTCTATAAATTACTTATGTATATCTTATTGTAATTTCTTATTATAACCATAATTTCCTATTTTATTTAGGAGTTCATTTTGTGTTTCATTTATGTCTTATGAGGACTTATGTTGGATTCTTGTGTTATATCCATTTTTTGTAATAAAATAATTAAAGTATTCATTATTGTTATTTTGTTTTTTGATATACTAACTAGGTTTTCATTAAAATATAGTTTTGTATCCTGTAGTTTATTTTTGAACATTATTAGGATAATAATGGCATAATTATCTTCATATTATTACATCATAAATTAATGTTTTCATTATTTAAACTTCTTATTTTAGATTTATCATCTCTCTTTTTTTGTTAGAGGTTTCTTCTTCAAGATCTATAAACACAAACCTTAATGCATTACTATTTATTGCTACATTACTTTTTATTCCTAATGTTAGAGATTTTTCTTTAACATCTAAGTTCCATTTTTTTGGTATTTCAAAATATGTTAATATTTCTAGTTTTATTATTTGTCTAATTTCTTGAATTTTTTTTATCTATTTCTATAAATTCCTTTTTTACATATATTGAACTATTATTATTATTTGTTAATAAATATCTTACTATATAGTGTATAGAAAATAGACTATTTTCATTAAATATCATCGTTCAAAATCATAGACTAAACTTAACACTTGGTTTAAGTTATTATTATTAATATTAATGACAAATCTAGTGTATGTTGTGAATTTTAATTTATGGTATCCTAGGTTTCTATGGATTATTCATAATAAAACATATTTATTATTTATTATTATATTATCTAACAATGTTAGTTTTATTTATCATTGAGTTTTTTTTTTCATTTCTATGTATCAATACATTTGATATACTAGGTGGTTTTTCTTCTAATACTACAAATGGATCAAACTTATAACCTATAATTTCATTATTTCTATGTATGTTATTTATATCTCTTCTTAATTCTATAAATTACTTATGTATATCTTATTGTAATTTCTTATTATAACCATAATTTCCTATTTTATTTAGGAGTTCATTTTGTGTTTCATTTATGTCTTATGAGGACTTATGTTGGATTCTTGTGTTATATCCATTTTTTGTAATAAAATAATTAAAGTATTCATTATTGTTATTTTGTTTTTTGATATACTAACTAGGTTTTCATTAAAATATAGTTTTGTATCCTGTAGTTTATTTTTGAACATTATTAGGATAATAATGACATAATTATCTTCATATTATTACATCATAAATTAATGTTTTCATTATTTAAACTTCTTATTTTAGATTTATCATCTCTCTTTTTTTGTTAGAGGTTTCTTCTTCAAGATCTATAAACACAAACCTTAATGCATTACTATTTATTGCTACATTACTTTTTATTCCTAATGTTAGAGATTTTTCTTTAACATCTAAGTTCCATTTTTTTGGTATTTCAAAATATGTTAATATTTCTAGTTTTATTATTTGTCTAATTTCTTGAATTTTTTTTATCTATTTCTATAAATTCCTTTTTTACATATATTGAACTATTATTATTATTTGTTAATAAATATCTTACTATATAGTGTATAGAAAATAGACTATTTTCATTAAATATCATCGTTCAAAATCATAGACTAAACTTAACACTTGGTTTAAGTTATTATTATTAATATTAATGACAAATCTAGTGTATGTTGTGAATTTTAATTTATGGTATCCTAGGTTTCTATGGATTATTCATAATAAAACATATTTATTATTTATTATTATATTATCTAACAATGTTAGTTTTATTAGTGTATCAATTCATTCTCTAAAATGTGATTTTATTAATATATGAATTCTTGTTAAATGTATGTATCTAATTTTTTCTTTTATCTTTACGAGGGATTTTTGATAGTTTTTTCATAATGATTTCTTTGCCAATTAATGGTATATTCTATTTTCCTTTACGTCTGTAATATTAGTACTCATTTCTTTATTACTTATTCTATAATAAATTATATCTTTTCTTGAAAATATCTTCCTTATTCTTGAGAATGGTGAATTTTTAAATCTCTCTCCATCCTTGAGATTTAATTTTTCTTTTTGTATTTTTTCAATTTTTTTTTACTAATTACCATTTCTTGTGAGAAATATCATGAGATGTCTTGTATTTTTATAATTTTTATGTATAAAAGATTATTCGTTAACTTTAATTTCCATTAAATTTAGGAAATATTTCTTATGTTTTTAAAACTTTAGAAATATTTGTAATATTACTTTAAAGAATATATTATTTATATTATCCTTACCGATTTCAAAGTTTTTTGCAAAATATTTCTATTATTTTTTGATTTTTTTTTCAATTTTTATTTATAAAAAATTACTATTTGTTTTAGTTAATTTTAATTTACATTAAATTTAGAAAATATTTGTTATGTTTTTAAGACTTTAAAAATATTGGTGATATTACTTTAAATAAAATATTATTGATATTATCCCTCAATTATATTACCAACGTGTTTTCAAAGTTTTTCGCAAATGTTGATACAGATGTGATATTTAAAATACTCCCCCAGCATATATAAATTGCTAGAATAAGTACCCTAAAATCTGTAATAGATCCTACCCGCAAAGAAACCAAACAAAATTGGTTCTAATAGGTTGAAAAGTAACTTAGAAACTGTAAAAGGAGCCAAGCATCAAGTCGAATAGACCACGTACTGACACACTAGGAGAAAAAAATCTTCCGAAATCCAGTAACATTCTGTTAGGTTATTTTAACCTTATATATTACCATCCTGAAGCAGAGTACCATCACTGTTTTAAAACGTATATCTATATTGTTTTTTATTTTACAAAATATTTTGAGATAATTACAATTGCACTCAATTTTAATAACCTATTATCTTTTAACATAGGTTAATAAATATTTTATTTTATATATTTTTAAAAGCACAAAAATATTGGAGAGACTGGGAAACATGAACATGTATCTATTATAAGAGGTGAGTATAAAGAAATTGAAGAACACATGGGTTTGCAAGAAAGGCAAGGAAACAAGAAATATGGCGGATTGAAGATAAAGACTAGTAAATTATTGTAATCTTTGAATTTAAAATTTTCATATAATTTCTCATTTAACTTTGTTGAATTATTCTTGTTGAAATTGAAAGAAAACTAAATGAGTATAATTTTATTCTTGTGCTACTTATAATGCAACTCCAACCCTAATGGTTCCTAATAAACTTGTGGTTTTACGTTGTAACAACCTTATAGACTTTATCTCCTATAATTGTACAAACTAGCTTATTATATTTCTTAGTTGCAAGTGATCATCAGAGTAACTTGGCATACCCTTCCTTATACATAATTACATTTACACACACTCATTATATAATTCATATTCTTTAATTGACTCAACACTCTCCCTCAAACTTAGGATCATGCAAGTGACACTAAGCTTGTTTCTTAATTGAACAAATTGAGTCGTAGGTAATGGTTTGATTAAGAAGTCAACCTTTTGATCAAATGTGGGTACAAATTGGACTGTTTGTTGGTTCATCAACACATTTTCTCTAACATGGTGATATTCAAACACAATGTGCTGTGTACATGAGTGAAGGACAAGGTAGTAACATATTGCAATGGGACTTGTATTATCACACCACAGTACTGGCTTTGCAACTGAGACAATTTATAATTTAGTTCGAATGGATTGAATCTGAGATTCTTTAATAACTACTTGTGTCAAGATTCTATATTCTGCTTCAACTCTTTATCTGGCCATAATATATTGTTTATGTGCTGACTATACCATTATATTTTCTCCAAGAAAGTTACAAACCCCTAGGGTGGATCTTCTAATATCCAAACACGTAACCCAATTAGCATCAACAAAGCCATTAATGGCTAATGAAACTGAGGGTTTAAATTCAATTCCAAAAGTCATTTGTTCCAGCTAGATACTTCGACATACATTTAGTAGCAATCCAATGATTGTCCAAAGGGTTAGCCATGAATTGGCTAACTTTGTTCACAACAAATCTAATGCCTGGTCGAGTAAGGGTAACATATTGAAGTGCCCCTACTATACTTCTGTATAACACCACATCATCAATTGGGACACCAGTTGCAACAGATAGTTGTAGTAAGGACATCATAGGTGAGTTTACTAGTTTTGCATCACTTAGATGAACCTTAGCTAAGAGACACTTGATGTATTTGGATTGCTTTACAAGAATGGAGCCATTAGTGAGTTTGTTGACTTCAATTCCTAGAAAGAAATGCAAGGAACCCATGCAATAAAAATTATGTCATCCATGTACCCAAATGTGTAAATTCTATAAGACCCTCATATAAGAATGAATAGGGAATCATCAGCCTTAGATTTGACAAACCCAAACTTGATCCACTAAACTTGTTAAACCAAGCATGTGGTGCTTGTTTTGATCCATACAAAGATTTTTGCAATTTTCCTTGGAACATGTACACTTCTTCAATGATGGTTCTATTAATAAATGCATTATTAACAAAAATTTGTCTTAAAGGCCACTTAAATGCAATAGCAACTGTGATAAAGATTATTAGTGTCCCAAATTTTACTACAGGGCTAAATGTCTCAATATAATCGAAGCCAACAACTTGTAGAAAACCATTTGCTATAATCCTTGCTTTAAGTTTATCAAGCTATCCATCAACCAATTCTTTCACTCTAAAGAGCCATTTATTATCAATTATTTTCCTTTCAAGAGGTGTTGGGACCAAACACCAAGTATTGTTTCCCATTAGGGCATCATACTCACATTTTATGGCTTAATACCAACCCTCATCCTTAAATGCCTCTTTCACTATTTTAGGCACTTTCAACTAATGAGCTGCAACAAATTTCTTTGGTTTTAATTTGTCAGCCTTTGGTCGAGTTATCATTCTACGAGAATTCATTGGATTTATTAGAGTAAGTGTCTACATACTTGCTTCATTAGAGATAGCATTGTGTTGTGTGACAATATAGTCTACTATACCAGTAGGTTGTGTTGCTTCTTAAACATTTGCTTCATTTTCAGGCATCACATCATCATTAGTGTTAGAGTCATAGACAATAGAACAAGATGTATTAAGCTCAACATGTTGTGGTTAAAGAGTTTCTTTTATGAGAACTGGAAATACCATTTTGTAAGATATGGAGGCATGTTTTTATAACTCATTTTTATATGTAGCATAGGAAAAAAAAATTTCATTAAAGATAACATATCTAAATGTAACTACTTTTCCAATAGGGGTTAAGCACTTGTAACTTTTATGAATGTGACTCTAACTAATGAATTACTAGGCTGAGTTTTGAAATCAATTTTATGGATATTGTAGGGTTAAAGGTATGGGAATCACTGGCATCCAAATGTTTTGAGCATTTGATAGTTATATTTGACTCCAAATGTTAACTCAAATGGGCTCTACATTGTGATAATTGGTGTTCAAATTTTGTTCTTTGTATGGACAATTGCATAGAAAGCTTCATCCCAAAACCTTAGAGATATGGAACTATGAGCCAACATAGCCAGTCCTATCTCAATAACCTATATATATATTGTTTCTGCCTAACCATTTTGTTGAGCAATATAGGGACAAGAGATGGACCTTAGAATACTCTGAGCATGAATGATTGCATTGAAAGAGTCAAACTCCTCACCATTATCTGACTATAAAAATTTTATTTTCTTATCAAGTTGTAACTTGACTTGCCTTTAGAACAACGAAAAAGCCTACTTGGCACTTGATTTTTCTTTAAGAAAATAAATCTAGGAATATCTAGAGTATTCATTAGTGAACAACACATACCATAAGAAACCATTTGAAAATTTTATAGGAGAGGAACCCCATACATCAGAGTGGATCACTTCAATCAATATAACACTTTTATTTATAGAATTTGTAAAAGGTAGTTGATGATTCTTGGCCATTTGACAGGCTGAACAAACATCAAGTACATGACTAACAGATATAGGAGGTTTATTACAATCTTTTAGCATATAATTGGCTATCTTAGCACTAGTATTTCGTAATCTGGTATGCCTACCCTTTTAGCATCAAGTGCAATATTGAATGCATACAACCTATTATTAATTTTCCCATGTTGTAGTAGTTGCTCTAAGATCTTTTCTTTCATATAGCAATATTCGGGATGAAATTTCATGTATAGTGAATAATCCTTAGTTAATTATGAAACACTTAAGATATTTTTAACAATGTGAAGCACATATAAAATGTTCTTTAGAAGAAATTTTCTATCACTTACTTTATTAATAGTAAATAAGTTCATACCAAGATAAGCAATGTTCAACCCATCAGCATTTCCAATCATCAACGGTTGATTTCCTTCAAATTCAATCTTAACTACAAGATTTGCTAGGTCAAATGTCATATAGTGTGACACACATAAGTCTATGTACCAAGTAGGATCAAAGGAAATAGTTGGTATGACATACGAGGAATACATGGCTGGGAGTTATGAATTGGATGGATTTGAGACATTTTGAATGGTAGGTTGCATTATTGTTACTATTGGTTCCATTAGCATTGGAGGTTCTATTGCTTTTTGTTTGAAAAATTGTGGATATTGGGCTTGATATGATTGATATGACTGAATTTGCACAGGTTGAGCAGGAGTAACATGGGAACATTTGTTGGGTATTGATGGACTATGTTTGGCATTAATTGAATATGTTAGTAAGTACTAGGCATAAATCTTTGATTGTATTATTTCATACCTTGTAAAGGAAGTTAACTATTTAAGAAGTAGGTTGGATTTGGATATTGAGACTAGTATTGTTGAAATTGTGGAGAAGATGTAAGTACTTCTTTTTTATGACTAGTGACAGGTACAAACATTTGATTAAACTTGTTCCAACAATTACCGGCATAGTGATTATGTTTCCCACATATTTAACATTGTAGTTGTTTACCATTGTTGAACCATTTACCTCTATTTTGTTTCTATAAGGATTATATGGCTCGTTTGATAAAAAAGGCTGATTGATGAAAGAATTATTTTCTTGAAAATTAGGCATAGTATTTTGGATTGGGTATTGACTAAAGCTTTGGACATTCTTAGTCACACCTAGGGGCATCAAAATTACTCGTGGGTTTGGATAATCATGGGTAATAACCAAATGGGTACGATTTTGAATGGTAAATTTTGAATTGATTTTTAGATTTGGTTACTATTTTGTTTAAAATTTTAGGTTCGAGTTCGTTTTTGTATGTGGGATAATCCGACCTTGATACCCGACATTATAAATTTATATTTTCTTAAATATTATATTGTACATATATTTAAGGATAAAAATACTTATAATTTAATATTTATGAAGGAATACAAAATCAAATATATTAAGTAACATAACATATGATTATTTTTAATTTGTAATTTTTTTGTTAAATTTAATATTTTTGACTCATTTCAAAATAAAAATATATTAAAATTCAGTTTATGGAGCTCCGAAAAGGTAACCGTTACTTGATGGTGAATCCCTAAATTTATACCTATAGGTTTCGATTTCAATTTTGGGTATAGTATAATATTTCGATTTCGGTTTCAGATAAAATAGCCTCTTACCACATTTTATCCCATTGACATTCCTAGGCAGACCATTCTATATGTGAGCTATGAGATTTCTATAAGTAGGAATAATTATGCAAAGTTGAATTTTTCATCCAACCTAAATAGGCAATTGGGACCTAGATGAGAGGTGAAAACACTAACCCATGGAATCTTTTTGCAAGCTTTATTCCAAGCAAGTCTCACAAATATGAATTAAATAAATAACGTAGTGAAAGTACAAAATAATATGCTCAATTTAACACACAATAAAAAATAATCAATAGTAAGAAAGAACAAACTGCGATAAATATACTAGTGATGGTGTACCTTATAGGCTTTTGTCTAGGCTAGCAGCTTGTATAAACATAGCAAACATCACACAGTATGTGAATCAGTCATACATGCTAAAAAGCTATAAAATATTTTCAATCACTTCAAGACCCCATACGTGGGAGCATATTTAATAAATGATGATTGTACTTTCATAGTATGTAATCATACATAACATAGAAAACCATAATAAAGAGTCTAACACCTTATACATTACTAGGATAAGAAGATACTGACTCATACCAAACTCGTATGTAGATAAATGCAAAAGCAAAACAGACATTAATTTAATACAATAAAAGTAATAAACAAAAAGCTATAGACATGCTACAAGTAAATGAAAGAAAGCCTACAACAACATAAATCAAACAATATTTCAAATCATAGTTTACATCTAGTATGTAGGTACATACATTATAAAAACTCAGATTATACTAACACATAAACTGATCATACATAATAACATTGAAGGAGTCCAAGACCTGATACACAATTAGGTTAAAGAGTTACTAACTCTTTAAGGATTCGTCCTAAACATGCAAACAACATAAAGATAAACATTTAACAGATAATTATAACAGCAATACAAATAATCACAAACATACAATAATAAAGCAAATATAATATGCAATGTTCAAAAAATAGATAATAAGTAAAGAAAGCTTTTTAGTCAAATTTTAAACCTTAGTATGTATAAACATACACAATTTAAACTCAGATTGTACTAACTAAATAATAAAGCATGCACAACACAAGACATAATGAGGTAAATTCACATAGAATCCCTGCCTGTGTGGTAACATCCTCATATTGCTTATGAAAATCACTCGATAACAAACAAATCTACTAAGTAATAAAGCAATTACAATCCTAATAGAAATAAGATTACCAATACCTTTATTAGTTAGAACCTTTATCCAAACTACCTATTGTTGCCATCTCTTATTGCATCTGTAATGATTAGGTCTGACACACAAACCCATCTTTTCTCCAAAGCTAACATTGCTCGATGTAGTGTGATCAGTAACTGAATATCAATAAAGTGTATTAATGTGAAAAAAATGAATGTGAGAGCCACTCTCAATCACGAATCACCAATAACCACCATAGGAAACACATTCAACCACGTATTGCGCACAATTAAAGTGGAAAACACATTCAACTACTTATCACAGACAATACTTAATCGACACACAGCTTATCATTACATAGTCACCTCCCATATAAAAAAAATTACATTCTAGGAAATACCAACTGACACATGGCTCACTACCACACAATATCCTCACATATAAAAAGTTATATCCTAGTAGCTACAAGTTGATACATGACTCGCAGCCATATAGGTTCCTCACATAAAATCCACTTGTTATGACGAGTGCTTACAAGTACTCAATACTACATGATTCATTTGAACTTTAATGTCAAAAATATATTTATATTTATATAATTTTATCATTATTTTAGTAAATCTATATTTTTGAAATCATAGGTATATTTTTTTTATTTTCAGATACCTATAACTTCAAGTTAATGAAAAATATTAAATACATTAAGAATCATACCTAAAAGCACTCAATTAGAAACCAAGAAGAATATAAAGATAACATATATAAGCCGTACATATGAACCAACCAAGTTTGTAAGGGGTGAAACAAAAAGAAGTTGAAGAAACATAGTTTAACTCGTGCCATGGTGGTGGAATTTATGTTACACGATGTAAATGCTTCAGATCATAATTCAAACGTGTACCAGATTGATAAAAGCTATAGTGGTAGAAAATGTGTGCCACTGTGCGACCATAGGATTCAATTTTCCATCCTTTTGGAACGTTTTCTCACCTATATAAAGGACCTTGCAGCCCCCTTTACAAATCATCCCTTCCAACAGCTCTCTCTCTCTCTCTCTTAGTTTTCTTACTTTTTATAGTTTTTCTTTAAGTTCTTCTCTCAATTTAATAGTTGAACAAAGTTTTAGTTTTAGTTATATTTATTTTATAAACAACTTAGATTAAATTATCACAAATAAGTGACAATAATAGAAGTTTTTCTAGATAAAAAAATTGCTACAGAAGTTATCTGTAAGAATACAGTTGAATTATTAATTTTAATTATATTTTATTTACAGATTTAATTTTATGTATATTTTTAAATTAGTGATCATTTATTAAATCTAAATATGTCCGGCTGTTAAATTTAGAGTAATGTAGATTCTAGGTTGGATAACCATTTTCTTCCTTGACTTTCTCTTTAATTTACATTTATTACATTGAGGGCAATGTAGATTCTATGTTGAGGTGGAGAAAATGTTACAATAAATTTAGACAATTTTTAAATTTTTTATTAATTATGTATTTACCTTTATTTCATTTAATTTCTTTTATTTTAAACTATTTATTAGTTTAGGGATAGTTAAGTTCATTTTACAATTTTTTTTCTTGTAAAATTATCATGTCTTTAGATTATTTTAAGCAAATGATTGAGTATTTGTAATGTTGTATTAATGTTTTGAACATATCATGGAGTAATATGATAATTAGTTTATTTTTGTCATAGTTTATGTTTCATGCTTGAATGTTGTGATTGAAATAAATTCAAAATTGATGTTTAGGTCAAATAATGGAGATTACCTTGTGAGATATTTTGAGTCTATTATAGTTTCATTCTAAGAGATAATATTTTTTACTCCTTTAAACACTCTTCTTAATATTTAAATTGTTAGGATATCTTTATGGACTTTGATTTGAATGTTAGGATTTTTACATTTGATATCATATATTTATTTTTATTCCTTAAATTGAATGACTTAAGTAAAAATTGAAAGTATATTATATATATATATATATATATATATATATAGAGAGAGAGAGAGAGAAAGTTCCCTAAAGTCAAATTAACCACTTACCAAATCATACAAAATATGTACAAAATGTACTTGGATCCTCTCTTAAAAAGAGAAAGAGAAAGAGTATTAAAAAGAGAAAAGTCAATAGTATAAACTAAATATTATGACCTAAAGGTACTTCAAAATTGTGAGAAATGACTACTATAGAAGAAAGATGGGAAATAAATCTCCAATAAGTCATTGCATTTTCATTCATTTTCTAAAGGTATATACTTGATATTCTTATTTGATGATTTTGATTGATGCATGAGAATAGTATATGATTTCTTTATAATTCATTTCATTAGATCAAATATTACACACTATTTTAAGCCTTTTTTTTCCTTTAAATATATGTAAACCTATTAGTTCATTTATTCACATAAACTCTATTTGTATATACCTTTGATTGAGTACTTGAGCCCATAGGATGAATATAATATTAAGAGTATTACTTGTGAGGATTAGAGTCGAAACAAATTCGAATTACTAGTATTGAAATTAAGTAAATAAATATTGATATATTTTAGATAGGAAATATGAATTTGTAATTTTCAACTAGTTTTTACAATAAACTATGGCTCTTTGGAAAGTTAGTTTAAACTTATGTTTTGGATTTTAATTATGAGCTTAAAAGATACTAAAAAATGAGAAGTTTTGTCATTTCACCTTTATTTTTTATTTTTTGTTTTAAATTTTTACTTTGTAAATTTTAGTTTTAGTTTTATTATTTGTTATTTGTTTATTTTTGTTATTTCTTGTTGGATTTAGTTTGATGTTTGTGGGTATCATAATTAAAATCCCTTACACATTTTATTAGGGCAACCTAAGGGTTCAAAAGCTTGTTGCATACGCTAAATGCAACTATATCAATCTACGAAAATGATTTAAAATTGCTTAATTTATTTATTTTTTATTTTTAGTTTTTCGTTTTCCTTACTAAGAGACTAGAAAAAAATTGGTTGGAGGTTGTGATGAGTGGTTAATAATATTACGTGATTTATTTGAACTTTAATGTCAAAAATATATTTATATTTACATAATTTTATCATTATTTTAGTAAATCTATCCTTTTGAAATTACGAGTATGTTTTATTGTCTTTTAGGTATTTATAGCTTCAAATTAATAGAAAGATTAAACACATGATTAATCATATCTAAAAGCACTCAATTACAATCAAGAAGAATACATGGATATCATATGTAAGTCTTACATGTGAACCAACAAAGCTTGTAAGGGATTGAAATAAAAAGAAGTTGAAGAAACACAATTTAACGAATGCTGCAAAGGTAGAATTTGTTCGCTACAACATGAGTGCTTCGGTTCATTATTGAAATGTACACCAGATTGACACGGGTTGTGATGGTGGAAAATGTGTGTTGCGATGCATGACCATACGATTCACTTTTCTTTTCTTTTTGTAGTGTTTTCTCACCTATATAGAGGACCCCTCAGCCCCTTAACAAATCATCCCTTCGAACACACACAATATATATATATATATATATCTTAGTTTTCTTAGTTTTTTTTTATAGTTTTTCTGTCAATTTTGAAATTACGAGTATGTTTTATTGTCTTTTAGGTATTTATAGCTTCAAATTAATAGAAAGATTAAACACATGATTAATCATATCTAAAAGCACTCAATTACAATCAAGAAGAATACATGGATATCATATGTAAGTCTTACATGTGAACCAACAAAGCTTGTAAGGGATTGAAATAAAAAGAAGTTGAAGAAACACAATTTAATGAATGCTGCAAAGGTAGAATTTGTTCACTATAACATGAGTGCTTCGGTTCATTATTGAAATGTATACCAGATTGACACGGGTTGTGATGGTGGAAAATGTGTGTTGCGATGCATGACCATACGATTCACTTTTCTTTTCTTTTTGTAGTGTTTTCTCACCTATATAGAGGACCCCTCAGCCCCTTTACAAATCATCCCTTCGAACACACACAATATATATATATATCTTAGTTTTCTTAGTTTTTTTTTATAGTTTTTCTATCAATTTTGAGAGTTTAATAAAGTTTTAGTTTATGCTTATTTTATAAACAGTTTAAATTGGATTATCATAACTAAGTAACAATAATATGAGCTTTTTTAGATAACAGATTGCTACAGAAGTTATCTATAAGAATATAGTTTATGCATTAATTTTAATTGTATTTTATTTACAAATTTAATTTTATGTATCTTTCTGAATGTTATTTTTAATTTATTGATAATTTATTAAATCTAAACATGTATACCTGATTGTAATAATGAGATTTTAGTTATATTTTTATGCTTGTGTAAATTATTTAGGGGAATATTGGATATATTGAACCTAATTGAAATACTTTCTGGATGTTATTGTTTGTGAAATTTTTTTTTTGTTTGGTTGATTGAAGATATTTTGCTATGAATAGTGATTTATTTTGATTTCTTGTATTTAAATGATGCATAATTCTTTGAAAAATTTGAATATTGTCTAAGTGATGAATAATTTTTACGTATGTTTCGTTTTTACAAGAATAAATATTCATGAGCACTAGTCTTGATTTTTGAGTTGCTATGATAATTTAGAGAAGGTTTATGTGAGTATGAAATTCGATTGATTTTTGTGGTGTCACATTTTTTAGAATTTGTTTGATTTTCTCTCGAGACGAAATTATAGATAACATTTAACTAAGAAAATGATTTAGGCCATCTTTGGATCGTTTGAGCCTTTCTATCTACCTTGACATACATTATCCATAGTATACCCCTTTTGAGCTTCAAAGTTTACATATATATTTTTCTCATTTCAAAAGCCTATCTAAAAAAATATATATGTGTAGATATACCTATTGTTCTTATCTCACTAACATGTGACAATTGTTAGTAAATGTTGAAGGATATATCGGAGAAAAAAAGGGATACTGTAAAAAAAAAAAAAAAGAGTATTGTATGTGATGATAAATCTCAAATTGGGAAGTAATTATTGTGATGATAGAATTATCTTTTTCAATCCTGAAATGTTATGCTCGGGAAAAGTTTTAAGCTAAATATTATCTTTCATCCTACCTTTACCTAAGCCATACATTACAAGCTTAATAAAGTCCTATTGATTTTGTGTTTTGTGTTTGTCTACATTAGTGGAGAGAGAAATGAAAAATAAACTTATAAGATTTGTGATTTCATTAAAAATTTGTTTGATTTTATATTTGTATAAACTGATCCGGATTGCATGTGATGAAATATGAAAAGACTTCATACACACACTAAAACTCATTGTGAAAATGTAATATACTTTTAAATTGATTTTGATACTTAGATAAAATTCTTTTATTTCTTTGAGTTATGTAATTACGAAAGACAAAAGAAATATTTTGAAAATCATTATTTTAAATGCAGTTATCTTTGTTTTATTTCCTTCCTTTTGCTCGAGGACTAGCAAAAACTTAAGTTTCGGGGTGTTGATATCTGTATTTTATATAGTTATTTTCACCTATTTTATTAATTATAATTGCTAGATTCTCTCTATTTTTAGTTAATTTTAGTTTAATAAATTAGGATTTACTGTTGTTTCTAAATTTTAAGAAAATTAAATAAATTGTATCGAAAACGCTCCTAATGTTAATTTTTGTCCAAAAATATAATTTCAAATAATATAGTTCTTAATTACAATTTATAAAAATTGAAAATATAATTTAAATTAAATTTGGGCTTCATTTTAATTATTAAAAGTTTAAAAATTTAATTTAAAATTAGCAAAGGGCTTAACTGTAATTAAACAAAGTTGAAAATGTAATTTGAAATATATTTGTGGGTCAAAATACAATTAAGAAAATTGATTTTTCTACGCAGATTAGAAGAACCACGCGCCAACAACAAGCGCCAAAGGTGGACCGTCCGATCAAAGAAGAAACGGCTACGATGCGCGCGTTCAGATCACTCCCGACCAAATGGCGTGTGCGAAGATTCCTTCACGCGGCTCGGCGCCCGAGTGGGGCCCACCTGCCGCGTAGGCCGGCGTGCAGCGTGGGACCCACCCGTCTGACGCCGCACAGACCTGTCCCCCACTTTCGCGCGCCCCTTTTCCGGTGCAGCCGATCCACGTGAGCCCGGTTATTACGCGAACCAGAATCTGCCACGTGTTCCACTTAATATTTCAGCAAATCATACTCCGACACGTGGCATGTTACAATGAGCGCTACCGCGCTGGATCAAGCCCGTGTTGTAGCCGTTGGCTCCCGTGCGACCATTCATCGTGCGCCCGTTTCCCCTCAACGTATGAGATGCTGCCACGTGTCCCACTAATTTGTGTCCGCGAATCAGAACGCGACACGTGGCAGCGTGGAAGAAAATTAAAACAAGAACGCGCAGCGTTCCACTCACTTTTTCGATCCCATTTTCGATACAAGTTTTTGTCCCCCACGCGTTTAAATTATTATTTTCGTCACACTTTTTTGTCCCCTGCGTGGATTTAAATTTAATATTTTATTGATGTATTTTTTTGCTATAAATAGGAGATAGTTTTTATTTGTAAAAAAGTTTAGGAGTGGAGTTTTTGGAGTAGAGTTTTAGTTTTAATTTCGAAAGTTTTTAGAGTGTTTTAGTTTTTTCAGTTTGTAATTTTTATTGTGTTTGTGTGTTGGACGGCAAAACACGCAGAAGCCATTTTTGGCTTTTGTTGTGTTTTGCCTGTGCCAAATATTTGTTTTAAGTGATGTTTTAATTTTATTTCTGCTTCTTCTAATTTTTCTGTAGTTGTTATAATTTTTATTTTAATTTATGAAGTAATTTAATTTTTCTAGGGTTGCATTTAATCTAAATTTATGAAGCTTGATTTTAATTATTTTTGATAGATTTATAAGACGTTCGATTTGTTCGTTCTATTTTGTGCTTAATGCTTTTTGATTATTTACGAATCTTATCAAAACGATCTGTGGCACATGAATAAACTTGAGAAAGGCATTTGTGTGTGTATTGCTCGTAAATAGAATGACATGTATGATGAAGGATAGAGATATACCCTAATTGTATGTGTGGCCATTTGAAAACTTAGAACGTAATGAATCTCGGTAAATTTAATTTTCATAGAGATATAATAAATTAATTTAACGAGGTGTGTTTATACGGAGCTCGAAAGAGATGTATGAATAATAAAAAAAGAAGTTTTCGGTTGACAAATTAAATGTACTAAAAAATATAAATCAAAAGAAAATAACATGATTTGAGTGGATTAATTTGGTGAAAAATTGCAATCCTAGATTTCTTTTATTTTCTTATTTTACTTTTTTTATTAACCAACGATTATTTTGGATAAAATCAGAGAGATACAATTTTAGTACTCGACAAAATATAGTAACAAATCCTCGTGGGATCGATCTTTACTTACAAATCTTTATTACTTGTGACCGTGTATACTTGCACGAGTTCGTGTGTTAAAAAACACGCAACAAGTTTTTGGCGCCGTTACCGGGGATTTGTTTTACTATTTTCATTGTTGATATTAATACCAATCAATCTGATTTTAATTCAAAAAAAAAATTTGTTTTTTTATTATTGTTACGTGTTTAGTTTAATTTTCAATTTTCTCGTGGGTTGAGATTTTGTTTAACACACAAATCTTAACTCACAAAAAGAAAAAAAAATTATTTGCTTATTTTTGTTGTTTAATTTATTTTTCAATTTTCTCGTGGGTTGAGATATTGTTTGACAAACAAATCTAATCTCACAAAAAGAAAAATAATTTTTTTTTTATTTATTGTTTGTTTATTTTATTTTTCAATTTTCTTGTGGGTTGAGATTTTGTTTGACACACAAATCTTAACACACGAAAAGAAAAACAAAAAAAAATAATTTTATTTTCTTATTGTTGGTTGTTTGTTTTATTTTATTTTTATTTTTATTTTTCTCGTGAGTTGAGATTTTGTTCAAACACAAATCTTAACAAACACAAATCTTAACTCACAACAAGAAAAAAAAAATTTATGGTTATATTTTCTTAATTTATTTTTCAATTTTTTCGTAAGTTGAGATTTTGTTACACACAAATCTTAACCTACAAAAGAAAAACAAATTGAGAAGTCAAGCTGAAGACTATAAATTGAGAAGTCAAGCGCGTTCTTGATCCAGCGCGGTCGCGCTCATTGTAACATGCCACGTGTCGGAGTATGATTTGCTGAAATATTAAGTGGAACACGTGGCAGATTCTGGTTTGCGTAATAACCGGGCTCACGTGGATCGGCTGCAATATTAAGCCCTTTGCTAATTTTAAATTAAATTTTTAAACTTTTAATAATTAAAATGAAGCCCAAATTTAATTTAAATTATATTTTCAATTTTTATAAATTGTAATTAAGAACTATATTATTTGAAATTATATTTTTGGACAAAAATTAACATTAGGAGCGTTTTCGATACAATTTATTTAATTTTCTTAAAATTTAGAAACAATAGTAAATCCTAATTTATTAAACTAAAATTAACTAAAAATAGAGAGAATCTAGCAATTATAATTAATAAAATAGGTGAAAATAACTATATAAAATACAGATATCAAATATTTTTAATAATTATTAAACACAGATTATTTCTTATTCAAGAATTTTGTAAAATTTATTATTGATCGTAATATATTTAAAATATAAAAATTGGATTTTAGAAACATGAATCTAAATCTAATTTAGAGTTATACTCTATTTAATAAATTTTTATAAAAATTATTATTGAAATATATATTGATGACATATTTTTCATAATATATTTTAAAATCTGAAATTTAAGTTTATATTTATCGATATAAAAACTAATTTTAACAGCTTTAGTAGAAGTCTAACTTATTAGACCAGACTAAAGGTGCAAATTAAATCGTTTGTTAATTTATTAGAAATTAAGCATAATTTAATTAAAATTAACTAATGATTCGATCAAAAATGTTAAGTGATTTTAATTAATAATGAATAGTTGACTCGATTGAAGTTGCTACTTGTATATATAAGAAAGAATCAATAAATCTAGGTTTATATTTTATTAACTTAATTAATTTTACTAAACATAATTAATTAGTAATATCCCATTAATTCTTTATTGATTAATGAATTATATGTTTGTCTATAATTTATATAAACCAATCTATCATTTATCTTTTATTATTTTATGTTATTAGTTTAGATTTTTCAAACCAAAACAATTGTGACGGAATGTTTTGATTTATTTTTCATTTTTAAGAATTTTGTTGAATTATTTAAAAATCATACAGTTCCTCTTTATATAGACTTTGGAGGTATACTTGTCACTTTTTTATAAAGTGATTTGTGTACTTGCGATCTATTTATCAAATACAAAATTTGTGCAGTGTAAACATCATCTCGAGTACTCCTCACTCAAGAGTAATATTTTGCTCACACAGTGACGAATCACTAATATTGAAAAAAACTCAAGATAATAGTGATCCAAAAACAGAAAATGAGATATCAATTTAACAAAACTCCACTAAAGTTTTCTAGATGAAAAACAAAAAGAGAAATGGTATTTATAGAACTTACTCAATCTCACGACCAACCTTACAGAGGCCTTGTCAAGGGTTATTATGCTTTATAAACATGTTTGCATACAAAGTGTATCTAACTATATGTGTGTTTGCATTACCGATTATTAGTAACCAACATTACATAGAGGAAGACAATTATACTAAGTAAAATAAACAGACTATGTATTTTGCATATAAAAAGCCAACATAAACACAAAGGACTATAAGAGTTACAAGATATATGACCTTTGTTCTTGTTATAGTGCTTCTTGGATCAACATGAGCATTTGTACACAGACTTTGATGAGCATTTTTTGCACTGAGCATATTGTTGTGCACATTTGCAAGATTCATAGATGGGAGTAAAGCCATCATAGAGTTTCTTTTTCTAGTCTTCCTTCTTATACAAGAAACTTATGAGTAAGTTCTTGAACAATTTCTTTACCTTCTTGGATTGTTGTTGCTACTAAATCATAATCTCCATCCAATCCATTACAGATTGATAATACCTTATATTCATCACTCACATAGCTACAAGCTGAAGGTAATTATGGGGATAATGTCTGAACTTTTTTCACAAAATCACTAACTAATAACCTACCTTTCTTGATAGAACTTAGTTCTATCTTATACTACATGATTTTAGCTTTGGATTGTGATCTAAACACTAACTAATGACCTACCTTTCTTGATAGAACTTAGCTCTATCTTATGGCTAGTTTCACAACCCCCCACTTTCTTTACAAACTCTTGAGTCAATGAGCTTATTAGCCATAATGCAACCATTTGATCCTGCCTCAGTCAGTACGTATATTCTTCATTTACACAACCATCTTGATTTAACCTTCTCAGGCATGGTCGATTGGTAAGCACAAAAACCTTCAATTTCATAACTTCTCAAGATTCGAAGAAGTTAGTTTTCCACTCGTTATAATTATCTTTATTCAATTAGATTGATGAAATTTGAGTATGAAATGTAATTATCTCTTTTTGTTGTCGATCGACCACTCTATTATGATCTTTTGAATCTCTTCTCATAGATTTCGGTTTTTCACATCTCGTAAGATCATAAAAACTCTGATACCATGTAAAGAACTTAAGAACACATTGGTTTACAAGAAATGTAAAGAAATAAGAAATATTGCAAATTGAAGATGAAAACTAGTATTGGAAGATGAAAACTAGTAGAGAACTAATTCTCATAAACTATTGTAATATTTGAATTCAAGAATTTTACTTAATTTTTCATCTAACTTTGTAGAATTATACTTGTTGAAATTAAAAGAAAACTAAATGAATATAACTTTGTTGTTGTACTACTACTTATAATACAACTTTAACCCCAAGTTAGTAACAAACTTGTGGTTTTACATTGTGACAAACTCATAGACTTTATCTCCTATAATTGAACTAGTTAACTTACTATGTTTCTTAGTTACAAGTGATAGAGATACTAATTTGGCATACCCTTTCTTACACACAAATACATTTATTCACGCTAATATGATATACTTCGTATAATTTTAATTAACCCAAAAAATTTAGTTAAAAGTTTTCAAAATCTCATTATTGACAATCTTTTAAAATCTCAACAACCTCTCTATTATAAACAGTAAACAATTTGTATTATATGTCAATCATATTAGCACGTGATCTCTAACTATGACAGTAATTGTACCTTTATTTTCGTTAAAAGCTGCATTAAAGTTAAATTCAAGAACTCCCAAAGTTGTTTCCTTAATTTGTTAATACTTATATATTTTTTGTTTAATTTATTTAATAGTTGAGAGCATTTAAGAATGTACATTTATAAATATTTGATTCTTCATTTCCAAAAGTCATAACATTTCGGATCATCCGAAAGCCATCAAAATCAAAATAATGATGAGTGTAAATTTTATTTTGCTATTTTTATTTAGAATAAAAGCATTAAGAGGGTGTAGACATAGATCTAAAAATGAGCTTAATTTAAGTATGTTTTGGGCTAAAAATGAAAAGCAAATGACTTACGAGGGTAAAAAGGAACACCTACCCTATCTTTTTCTTCTTCTTTTTTTAACCACTCTTTGGGCTCTGCTCTATAGAAAAGCAACCAGGACAAAGCAGAAAACACCAAAGCCAAGAGAACCATGTGCCCTTCTAAGCAAAAGCACCGGAGCTCCGTTCAATGCTCCAGTTCCGATGAATCCACCGCTATCGCAGTCGACTGGATCTCTGAGTCTATTAACGGTGGATCTCTACGCCACGTCGACCTTCACACCGGCACCAATGGGTGGGCATCACCGCCCGGTGACCTCTTCTCTCTTCGAGCCAAGAACTACCTCACTAAACGCACAAAATCTCCCTCAGGCGACTACCTCCTATCTCCCGCAGGCATGGACTGGCTCAAATCCAGCTCTAAACTAGAAAACATACTGGCTCGTCCTGGTAACCATGTGGCCAACGCGCTTCGAAGAGCTCAAGCTCAAGGAAAGTCGATGAAGAGCTTCATATTCGCTGTGAATCTTCAAGTTCCTGGTAAAGAACAACACAGTGCAGTTTTCTATTTCGCTACGGAAGATCCGATCCCAGCCGGTTCACTCCTCTACCGGTTTTTGAATGGAGATGATTCCTTCAGAAACCAACGGTTCAAGATCGTAAACCGGATCGTGAAAGGTCCGTGGATTGTGAAGAAAGCGGTAGGGAATTACAGTGCGTGTTTGTTAGGGAAGGCATTGACGTGCAATTACCATAGAGGACCTAACTATTTGGAGATAGACGTTGATATCGGAAGCTCGGCGATTGCAAGTGCTATTTTGCATCTCGCATTGGGATATGTGACGAGCGTCACAATCGATATGGGATTTTTGGTTGAATCTCAGACGGAGGAGGAGTTGCCGGAGCGGTTGGTCGGGGCGGTTAGGGTTTGTCAGATGGAGATGTCTTCTGCTACCGTATTGAATGCACCACACGCGTCTAACATAGCACGTGGGTTATCGAAGGTCAATAACGTTAAATCTGGCGATAGTAACGACAAAGATGACGATGAAAAGAATTGACACGGCGGGAGGTAGATTTACTTTAACTGTTTATTTAATATTTTTATTTTTTATTTTCCGCAGGTTGGTTCTCTTATAATTGTAAGTTTAGGCCCATTTTAAATGGGGGATCGTTAATGGTTGGTAAATCATAGAGTAATTGTGGTGGTGGTGGTGGTGGTGGTGGTGGGTGTAGATAATAATTACCCAAAAATGGAATAACAATGAGGCTTATTTTCACCTTCTTTTTATCTTTATTCTTTAATTGACACTGTGGGAGGCATATATCTATATGTATATATTCAGCAACCTTTCTTCTTGTTGTTGTTTTTGGCTTTGAATGTGATTTGATACGTGGGTAATTATGGAGACCACACTGTAGAGATTTTGGTGGTGGGATCATTTTTTAGTGGAAAAAGGTCAGATTTTCTTGAATAGAAACCTAAGAAATCCTTGAATTATTTTACCTAGAAATGAACAAAAAGTTGGAGTTTGTGGTGTTGAAGTGCTAGAGTCTATATTGATGATTTGATATTGGATAGTCACTTTTACAACTTGATTCAACTTTTATTCAATAATAATAGTATTGAAGAATTCATTTAAGTAGAATCCTTTTTTTTTTTTTTTTAAAAAAAACATAACTACAATTAATAGTTTCTCGGGGATAATTATAATTTGTTTAGTTTTTAAAGACTAATTCCATCTGCATTTGGTGTTGTATGTGGTTAGTAATAGAGTGATGAGTTATTTTAACTTATTGTTATTGCCTTGAAAAATGCATGCGAAGCCAAGTTATAATTTACAAGAATATTACACATGGATTGATCGGCTTAAACCAAACCATCAATACGAGTTTTGTTGTCCTAAAATGGTGATTCCTTTTTCCTTGTAATATATTTTCCTTTTCCCTTGTAATATTTTCATTTTCCTTTTCCTTTTCCTTTTCCTGTTTGTTTGTATATGATATGGTGCCTGTTGCTTAATATAAAGTATAAACCTTGTCATTGTCAACATATTTATGCTTTAAGTCAACGTCTCTATCTCTTACGAAAAGAATCTTGAATATGTATTTTTTTTTTTGGTTTTAAGATGAAGTTAGAAAATCAATAACTTACCAGAGTCTGTCTACATTCACTGCCCAGCAGTTGCTGTATGACTGATGCTTTTGTTTCACCTAAGTCGTTTTTGGATTGATTTTGTGTTTGGTGGTTGAATAAAGTTGTGAAGATATTATTGATTATTCTTGTATTATATTTTTTTTTTGTCAATAATATTTTTTTATTTTTTATTAAATATTTATTTTTTTAAAGAAAAATTTACATTAATCACGCCATGATATATTTTAAGACAATGAATAATTTTTCTAAAGTTGTGTATCTCAATTTCAACTGAATTATTTTGTTTCAAATTTTAACTAAGGATCAAAATATTGGATTTTGTAAAATATAGACAATTTAATTTATGAAAATATTGAAGAAATGTATAAAAGTATACGTACATAACTTCTATATAAGAAGCATGATGAATAGCCCCAAAAGTTCCTTATCTTAATTGTTAGATTTTGCAGAATTGGCCCAAGCATTTGGGGATACTTCGGTGGGACTCCTTAATTGTGATTTTAAAAAAGTGAAAAAGAATTATGCAGGATTGGCCCAAGAATTTACGGTGGGACTCCTTCTTACAATCACAATCACACATTGGTACTAATTTTGAGTTTAGTTTAACTATTATTTTTATTTAACACAATGCTGTAATAATAAATAATTTTTCATACTTTCTATCAATTACGGCAATTGTTAACACGTTGGTAATAAAAAATAGTAAATTTAAGATATACATAAGCTTTAATTTACGGATACAAAGTTTTTTTTTTCACAATTTTTATATCTAAAAAATTAAAAATTTAATTTAAATTGTGATTACATAAAGTATGATTTAGAATTTGAACTGATTCCCTATGGAAACAGGGTGGTTATTTTGTTGACAGAAAGGGTGGTTGTTACTAATTATATATATTTTTTTTAACATTAGTTTTAAAAAAAATTAATAAATTAAATTTATAACTTGTATATATATATATATATATATATATATGTTTATACTACCAGTAATAAAATGAATTCTTCAATAAATAAAAACTAAATAAATTTATTACTTGCTGAAAACATAAAAATATAATAAGTTTATTAAATTATTGGAATATATATATATATATATATATAAACGATAAAGTAATTATTATAAGTGTCTATTTTAATAGATATAAAATGTTCTTATAATTGAATAAATTTATTATACTTTTATGTTTCTAGCAACTAATAAATTTATTTAGTTTTTATGTATTGAAGAATTCATTTTATTACTGGCAGTATTCGTATTTTGTATTAATCACACTTTTTATTCAATCTTAATATAACTAGTATAAATATCATGAATTTTAAAAAATTCGTTATTTATTTACTGGAAAATAATATTTAATCATCATATGTATACATTGTATTTGAGTCATAAATGCAATGTTTAAATAAAAAATAATAATTTCATTAGTCTATTATTTGTTTAATTATTTTTTTTTAAAATTTATACCAAATGTTAAAATAGTTATAATTTTATAATTTTAATTGAATATTTATTGATAATACTTAAATATATTTTTAAAAATAAATTATTGAAATTTCTTACGTATCGATACTTTTATCGTTTTACTTGCACCGAGAACTAGTCAAATGATCTGCAGTACAATGTAAACAAATTGAGTTAAAGCTTTTGTGTTGAAAATAATTTAAGTTTAGGATTTTTACAAGGAATATTAAGAAGGTACATAAATTTTAACACATATAATGTAATTGTAATTAACATTAATTATGATATAAAGTAAAGCTTGTGTGTTGAAAATAATTAACGTTTAGGATTTTTCTAAGGAATATTAAGAAGTTACATAAATTTTAGCACATATAATATATTTGTAATTAACATTAATTATGATATAAAGGAGAATTAATAGTGATATTATTATAATAATTTTAATTATTATAACAAATTTATATAAAATATTGATTATATTCATAATATATCAATTTTTATTAGATAAATTTATCATTAATAATATATTATTATGACAACAATAATTTACATTTTGATATTGGAAAAGTAACCTTAAAAATAATGAATGTATTTATTTTAAAATTTTAACTAGTAATACACTATTATTAGCATTGATTTAAATTTTGTAGAGTAGTAACATTATTATAATATAAATTGGTATTGTTTAAAAATAATTTATCATTAAAAAATTTATCTAATAAAATTGATAATAAGATATAATTAATATTATAAATAAAATTGATTTTTCAAAATTTTTTATTATAACAATAACAAAAATTGTTGAAAATATCATGACAAAAATAATGAATGTATTTATTTTAAAACTTTAACTAATAAAACTTTATATCAGCATCGAGTTTAAATTTTGTAGAATAGTAATATTGTTATAATAAAATTATTATTTTTTTAATAATAATTTATTAATAAATTTTTTATTCAATAATTATGGTAGTAAAATGTAATTAATACTAGGGATAAAATTGGCATTTTATAAAGTTTTATTACGACAATAACAATTTTTTTTAGTATTATCATAATAAGTTATTCATTACTACATATGTGATGATATAATATTACAAAAAAAAAAAAATACAATACTAGTATAAACAACTTTTTCAAAAAAAAATACAAATATCTAAAAAAAGGGTAATAATATTTGACACAATTACTTATGGTATTATCACAATTAAAATATATAAAAATATTACTTTTATTCGTAAACATAATTAGTATCATTATTTTAAGATAAAATTATCATTAATAAAATATTCCGGTAACATTAATAATGTATATTATGATTATCACTTATAAAAATAACTAATTTAAATAATATTTATAATAAATAAATAACTATTTATTATAAGTTATAATATTATTATAACTTATATAATAGTTAATTATAAACTTATAGAAAAAAAAAATACTACTGATATAATTGCTAATATTATATGTCCAATTATATTTGCATCATAAAAAAATACAATCATAAATAACCACTTTAATATCATTATTATCTATGTTAAAAATTATTCAAATTAAATTAACTCAATCAATTCAAACCAAAAAGATTATTAAGTTGGTTTGGATGGATTTTTATTTGATTTGGTTGGATTTTTATTTTTTAAGTAATAATTAGATTGAATTGATTTGAATTTTAATTTAAAACACGAATCAACATAATTTTACATCCTTGATAATTACTCTTTTTTGAACTTATGAAGTGTACTATAAGTCACTTTTTTTCACATATGGACCATTTTAGTCACTTTCCTATACAAAAGGAAGAGATTCATCTCAATTTACATTGTTATATTTAAATTAGAGAAAAATACCCAAATGAGATGGGACATTATTAGAAATAAACTAATCTATTTTATTTTCTCTAAGTTTTATTTTTTATTTTTTTTCACAAATCCATGTAACAATATGAAGTTTTTTTTTTTGTTAAAAAAAACTTGCATATGATATGAGATATTTGTGAGCAAGAGATTGTTGTGTTAAAAATAATGTGTAAAAAATTAATCAAAAATGAAACAGATTAAGTGGTTTTCAACAATATTCTTTTTTATGTATGTATTTTTCTATAATTTAAATATAATAATATAAATTTAAGTGAGTTTATTCATTTAAAAAAAAATAACTTAAGGTGAGTTGCTAAAAAAAAATAACTAAAATGATCTATAAAAAAAAATTATAATTCACTTTACCCTCTTTTCGATCAAGTATGTTATTTATTAAAGTGTTATTAGCAGAGTATATTATTCATCTCCTTACTTTTTATTAAATAATTATATTTTAAAAAATTATATGAATTTTAAATTTATTAATATAAAATATTATTTTATTTGAACACTAAATGAATAATTTATAAAAGTACATTAATCAAATGATACTGTTTTTAAGGTAAGTTATCTTTTAATGAATTGTGCCACTATTAAATAAGAAAAATAATTGGATGATACTTATAGAGATTCTCTATTGTATTGTTACAAGAAATTATTTATTTTTTCTCTTTTTATGTGATAATTAGCTTACTCAATAACTAATTCATGTTTAGCTGTTCCATACAAATAGGACTTCATAAACCCAAATCATCTAAATAGTGCAGTAAATTAGGTTCTTGAGCAAGCTAATTACACAACCTGTATTTACAAACAATCGGTAACTAGCTTATTAGGATTGAATCAACTATCATAACCCCTCAATCTATAAGCACAAACTCAATATCTTCGTCATCTATATCACACATAAAAGATGAAGTAGAATTTTTGTTCTTTAAACCACTACCCGATCTAATAGGATTCTATAAGACTAATAACAAAGAATTTTTAAAGGAATTATATGAACGACTCTCAAAACTAGAGTCAAAAGATAAATCTTATTCTATTAAAATGATAGAAGAACAAGATTTTAACACTATGTCTGAAACCGAGGTTGAAAAAGTACTAAAATTACTAAATCAAGTAAACGATGATAACAATTTAAAGGTAATAAATTGGTAACTCTAATATCGGTTTAATTCAAAACACGAATCAAACATAATTTTACACACTCTTAATAATTACCCTTCTTTTAACTAAGACATTTTTTTTTTACAAATGTATCCTTTTAATAACTTTCCTTTTTGAGTGGTTTCAACTAAGTTATTTTCCTATCAAAAAGGAACAAATTTACTTCAACTTATATTGTTATATTTAAATTAAAGAAAAATACTTAAATGATATGAAATATTATTGAAAATCAACTAATCTATTTTATTTTTTATTTTTTTTTCACAAATCCATGCAATTATATGAAGTTTTTTTTTTGTTAAAAAAACTTGCATATAATATAAGATATTTATAAACAATAGATTATTTCATTAAAAATAACGTTTGAAAAATTGACCAGAAATAAAATAAATTAAGTGATTTTTAACGATGTTTTTTTTATGTGTGTATTTTTTTTTATAATTTTAGCATAATAATATAAATTTAAGTAAGTTTATTCATTTTTAAAAATAAAATAACTTAAGATGAGTTGCTAAAAAAAATAACTAAAATGATCTATAAAAAAAATTTATAACTCACTTTAACCTCTTTTCCATGTATGTTACTTATTAAGGTGTTATTGATGGAGTATATTATTCATCTATTTACTTTTTATTAAATATTTATATTTTAAAAATATTATATTAATTTTAAATTTATTACTATAACATATCATATTATTTGAACACTAGATGAATAATTTATAGAATTACATTAATCGAACGAATTGTGCCACTGTGAAAATATGAACAATAATTGGATAACACTCGTAGAGATTCTTGGTTGTATTGTTACCGAGAATTTATTTATTGTTTTTCTATTACGTGATAATAGAATACTTAATGAAAGAAATTTTTGTTATTATTTTTATATTATATTTAATGTTAATATTTTAAATTTATAAAAATATATTTTCTATTTTAATATATTTATTTTATATTAATCAATAAATAATTTCTCATAAATAAAAATATGTAATCATATTTTTAAATTTATGATTAATTATATTTTAGTATTAGTATTATTAAAAAATTATTATTAATACAAAATAATTATTACAATAACAATTATCTGTATTTTATATGATTGAATTATTTATATAATTTTACTTATAATTAAAAACATTTTTTTTTGCAAAAAAATAACATATATGTATTGTATTATATGTTTAAATATGTCAATTTTTTTATGTTATATAAAAATATACATATAGTATATGAAATTTTTTTATTTAAAAAATTATGATATTCAAGGATAATAATTTGAGTTGTAATTATTTGTGTATTTTAATTTGTCTAATTTTTCACATGGGTAGTTATTTGATATTTCAATAAGCGGGACTTTTTTTCCTCCATAAAAAGATAGGTAGAATAAGAGATGAGATGCCAGATTAAGTTTTATAATTTAAAATGAAAAATGAAGTATAAAGTGATATTTTAAATTAATAAAATTAAAATTTAGTATAATTTTTTTAATTTAATTTTTTTAAAATTAAATATTTTAATAAAAAATATATTATAGAAATAATCAACAAAGACATCGATCTCAACCCGGCAATATGCGGCCGTTGTTGACTTCAAATTCCAAAGCAAAATGTGGATAAAGTCGGTGGAAGAGACTCCTTCGTGGTTTTGCTAAACGAAAGGCGTCCCTTTATCTATAAAAAAAAAAAAAAAAGACGAAAAGCGTCCCTTGTATTAAAAAAGGAAAAAGTTTGAGCAATTTTATATAAATATGTCTAATTTTTTAATATAGACAGATATCAATATTATTATTTTATTTATATATAAATATTTTGTTTATATAAGTATCATTTAAGATTAAATAGTTAATTAATTATTAAATTAATTTAATTAATATTAATTAATTGAAATGAAAGAACCTAATTATAAAAAGTTATTTATGTTTTAAAAAATAAAAATCTCGTGGAAATAAAATAAAAGTATGCACACTTATATAAAGAAAAATATTCAAACACTTTTGTATAAAATGAATCAAAATTTCAATATATTAGAAACTCTTTATCCTATTAAAAAACAAAATAGGTTGTTAGGCAATTTTTTGTTAATTTTATTTTTAGTTAAATGTATTGTTGATCTTTAAATTTTAATTAAATTTATATATAGATCTTAAAATTGTTGAGAATATACGATTTAATTATTAAATTTTTAAAATTTCTGATAGGTATTTAACTTTTAATTCTATAATTTAATTTCTAAACTTCTAAAATTTCACAAATAAGTTTTGATAATAAAATACATAGTTATAAATTAAACATTTAGGATTTATGTGTAAGGTTTTAAAAAATTTAAAAATAAATTGTATGATTTAAAAGTTTAGAGATATATGTGTAAAGTTTTAAAAGTTTGAAGATAAACCTTACTTTTTAAAAGTTTAAAGATCTATGTATAAATTTAAATAAAATTTGAGGATTAAAGATACACTTTATCTTATATTTTTTTATTTGGTAGAGTATTTTACAATAATTTATTGAAATAAGTTTATAATTTATTAGACTTTTTATATTTTAATATTAAAATTTAAAAATCAACTTTTTCTCTATTTTTATATAATCTCAACGCTATATCTATAAAAATATAACAAATTATCTAAAAAATTGAAGGTATCCCTAACTTATTATATTATTTCAATTTAAATTATTATTATTATAATTATATTTTTGAATTTTTTTATTATAATAATAATAATTTAATAATAATAATAATAATAATAATAATAATAATATTCAATTATAATTAATTATTTATATACTTTTATTATAATAATAATAAAATTAATTATAATAATACTTTTACTTTTAAAAACTTAAAAATACTTAAAAAATTATAGATAGAGTTTTTGTGAATGTTCCAAATTCCAATAATCTTGTTTGGTTTACTGTTTTTACTGGAAGCACGTTTTTTTTTATAAACAGGAAGGCAAATCATCCCAAATATTTGTGCTGATCTAGTTGAATGATGACGGGACAAACTCGACAGTTCAATAATTTACATCTCATTTGTGAATTTTTAGAATTTTACGATAAAAAGACTTTCTTTTTCTTTTTATAAATGATGAATGTTAATAACATAAATTTATATTATTATCATATTTATATAAGAAAATATATTAGTATTATTTAAAAAAATAAATAACTTTTACATTAATATTTCTATGTTACAAAAATAATAATACTATAATAAAATATGAATTTATTTCCATTTTTTCATTTATATTCTTTATATTATACCTAGTACCAATATTATATAGAAAATTATATACATCACTTTTCTAACTTTTAAAACTTCTTACACATGACATGTTATAAGGAACGTGGATGGAAAAGTAAGATAAATTTGAATAATAAATTAAAAATGTAATAAATTATTGGTAAACTAATTCCAACAACGGGTTAAATTATTAAGATAAATGTTAAAATTTATTTATATATATATTACTCCACACAAGTGTTGCCTTATGCATCATGTAGATCACATACTTATATTTTGGATTATTAAGTTTTAAATATAAGATACTTAGCTTTGATACCATGTCATAAATTGTTGCTAATTCACCTTAATCAAAAACTTAAACTATTAGAGTAAAGACTAACATTACATATCCATCAAGAAATGCAAACGATACATATTTATACTCACATTTTATAGTGTATTAGAAATTTTATCAAAATTATAGCTTGAAGTTTTTAGAAACTTATATGTCATTTTTTTTGAGAAATTCTAAAAAAAATAATATTTTTAAAATTTATAATAACAAAAATAATACCTAAATAACATTAAACGTAATTCAATTGAACATCATTCAACATTAAACGAGTTTAAATAATCATAATTTAGATTGAATGACATTTAATACAAAATGATATATAAGATTTTTTTACTAATAAAAACATATAAGATGAATATAAATAGTGTTATTTTAATAATTATAAATTTTAAGGGTGTTATTTTTATTTTTTTAAAGATTTATTCCAATGAGATTGATGACCCTTTTTAATCTCTATATGTAAAAATTGGCTAGCTTTATAGTCATTTTTTATTTTGTTTTTCATTTTTTTAATTTATAACATTTTTATTATTATTTCAATTTCTTTTACAATTTTTTGGTTTTGGTTTTTTGTTTTTTCTCCTTTATCTACTATATTATTTTATTTTTATTTTAAATATTTTAACATCTTATCCACACAATTTCAAAACCCACTAATTATAAGTGACTAAGCTTCAAATAATTGATAGTGGGGGATTATTTATAGACAAATGGATTACATATGTCACAGTCTTTCGAGAGCTTCTATCATGATATTGCTTCTAAGATACGCTCAATGTTTGTCGGGACGTGTACGAACACAAGAATTTTGACATACTCAAGTAAAGGAGGAGTCACTACCAATGAAGCCTATGTTTCACTTCATATGGTAGAGGAACTTAAGTGTTGAAGCAGAGCTATTTGGGCCCATTTTATTTTGCCTTCACAATCCATCTTATTATGGTACACTCTATAGAACAAACTTCTCATTGATTGTTAGTCAAAGAAAAGGGAAATATTTCTTTCCTTCCCGATGCTTCTATGATTCTAAATTATTAGATGATCTCTATAAGTTTTGTATTGGTTGTTAGGATTTTAAACAATCAAATGAAATCTTATTTAATGATTTTCATTACTTTGATCGAATGGTTTAAGTAGAAATTGAAAGTGTGTGTCTATCTTCATTTCATGCTTGACTTCTAGAGAAAAATGATACATATAGATTTCCCTTAAAAAAATCTATAATAACCATTCACCATAAATACTATATATATACATGGGTATGTTCTTAAAAAAAGAGAAAATAATAGTATAAATAAATACTATGATCCTGAAATCTGGGAAGTAATGGCTATTGCATGATGGTAGAAAATAACCCCTTGAAGTCAAATGAATTTACATTTATCTATAAGTACATACTTGATATTTCTTGCTTAATGAGTTTGATTGGAGTATGATATGATTAATGTGATGTCTTCGTAATCTAATATTTGACTATTTTAATGAGATTTATGTTATGCACTTTTGAGGCTTTTTCTTGTTTGTAAACATATGTGAACCCATTTGCTTTCTTCTTTATATAAATTTTGTTTGCATATACTTTGTTAAGTACTTGAACCCATAGGATCAATGTGATATTAAAAATATATCTTGTGAGGTATAGAGTCAAAGAAAATTTGGATTCTTAATACTAGGTTTGGAGGAATGATATTGATGTGTTTTGAGTAATGGGACATGAATTTGTGATGTAAAACTAATTTTCATGATAAACCTTAATGTGTTGAGATGTTAGATGAACTTATGCTTGAGCTTTAATTAGGAACTGAAAGAAACTGAATCATGAGAAATTTTTTATTGATTTAAGTTTATAGTTTTGTTATTTGTCCTTTTAGTTTTTGTTTTGCTTGAGGACTAGCAAAATATAGGTTTGAGGGGATTCGATGAACATTATTTGACCTATAATTTTCTATGTCAAGCATTCATTCATAGAATTATCTTGTTTTTGATGGTATTTCCATGTTTTGTAGGTTAATGTGCTTTTGGAGGAATCTTAGACTTAAACGAGCAAAAAGAGTGAAATAGGGCGAGAAATGACAACTTAGACAAGCCAGAACGAGAGACAAGCAGGCCACTATGAACTTTCAACATAAGCCATAACCCAACAAATTCCATGCTGTAATAAGGTGCTTTCGGGTGACATTTGGTTATTCATGGTGTTCAATTTCACACTATGGCCCAACAAAATGCACATCATAAGTGTCTTAGGTTGCAATTGGGGATTTGATTTATATTGCATACTGTAGCGCCAACTTTTCCATGTTGTGGCCCAAGTGTTAAAATTGGCCAGAAACCCTAGAACATGTAAGTAATGTGTTTTACTCAAAATCTGACCTATAAATACACTATAATACTTCCCTTAAATTAATCCAGCCACCATTAGTCGAGTTCCACCTTTCACAATACAAAATTCAAGAGAATGCTCCTAATTATGAAGTCTTTCCAAGGATTTGAAGAAGGTAATAAATCATTTCAAGATTTGGAGATCACATATCAAAAAGATGTATTTTTATTGTTAGATCTATTTCTCTCTATATTCTAAACATGTATTTTTTAATTGTAGTAATTTTAATTAATTTAATTTTGTTAGGCTAGATTTTGTATATGGGATTTAGTTTTGCTTCCATGAGTGGAAGGACAATTGAATTATTTTATTTTAAATAAAAGTTGATTTATTTCATGTTCATGTCTTTCATATATTTAATTATAAATTAATGATGGATCAAATCTTGATTTATGATTAAAGAGAATATTTTAAGACTAAACGTTAGATGCATTATCTATGCTTGGTTGTATATTTATGAACAATAGTCTAATTTAATTTTTGAAAGAGTCTATGACCTAGGGTAAGAAAATATCAACTCCTTAATGATTTAACCCTAACTCACACAAACATAAAATAATGCACTTAAATAGATAATACAATAGAAGCACATATAAAATATTATCTAATAAGTAGATAAATTTTCACAACAGGTATTACATAATCAACAGAAAGAAGGAAAATAGTTAATGCTTTCTAGTCCGAGTTTAAACTAGAGTATGTTGTAACATATATGTTCTAAACTTTGATTGTACTAACACAACAGATGATCATGCATAACAAGCGATGTAACAAGATAAACCCATATAGAAACCATATCTATGTGATAACGTCCTCATTTTTCTTAAGACAACTACTCAGTAGCAAACAATTCACTAACAAATAAATTAGTTACAAATCTAAAAGAAATAAACCACTATTACCTCTATCAGTTGGGACCTCTATCCAAACTGCCTATTACCTCTCTTGCTTGCTGTTTCAACAATGACATGGTTTGACACATGAACCTAGTTCTTTTCCATAGCCAACACCACTTAAAGTGGTTTGGTTAGTAGTCATAGATCAATAACATGAAATATTTATAGAACAAGAAACCTTGAGTATCTTTCTCAATCTCATGGCACCAAAGGACGCATTGTCCTCCACAAAATTCAAATCATGTATGAGTAACACCCAATAAAACAATAAACGTATATAGAATATGATTTGATAACTAAACTCAATAAATGACCCACACTAAAATGTAAGCTTTCCAAAATGATTTCGAAAACAGATATAAATCTCAGTGTGAATTTTTGGTAGAGTTTTGGTACTAAAAACATGGGTAAAAAGTTGAAAGAAGTTTGGGGTATTTATATAGTCTTGGATGGCCACCTCGCCAACCATATCTCCAAACGTGGTAGCGAGGGTGGTGGTGAGATTTTTGGCGAGCATGTTAGTAAGGTGCTAAAAAAGATATTTTTTTGTTTCCAAAAATGTCGAGTAAAATTCATAAATACCCACACTCAAAATGAACCAAAAACACGAGAAACAATGCCTACTCACTTTCATGCTCAGTTGTCAAAAACCACAACTCTCAACTTAGAATGCTCACTACGACAACTAACCCCCGTGGTGTACAACAACTAACCCCCGTGGTGTGTGCAAACATGATTGCATAAAAAATGTACCTAATTATATGCATGTGTGTATTACTGATTCACAGTAACAAACCTTACATAGAGCAAAACATATACACTAAGTAAAATAAAATACATCGTGTCAAAACACTGTACAACTAAATACATACTCACATCTATGAAAATGACCTAAGGATGTTTGTTCCAATGAATAAAATATCGATGAACAACCAAACCCAAAAGACACATCTAAACCAAGTGTATCCATCTTATGTGCTCCATCCATCTTCATATAACAACTTGTCTACTCTCTCACTCTAAAACACGAGGGTCTTAGCACACTTCGCATCTAAAGCTTGAAGACTTCAATCTACACTTGTAACCTTCACACACGAAACAAACACACCATGTGAACATATCATGCACAAATAATGTGTAGTCTATCTATATATTATCATGTTATCCTTACATAGGTACACAATGATAGGTACAAACACAAGCATAAATGCATAACTCCCCTAACTTTATGCAACATTCCTTATGAATGACTGCAAGTTTGACAATAGTATATAGTGTAATCCTACTCTCACAATCCATACATCACACATAATTACAACAAACACATAATTGTGCACATAAAGTTCTCCCCTTTTTTGACACTAAAAGTCAACGGAGCACCCCTATATGAAAGAGAGAAGGAATACAAATTGAAATAATTATAATAAAAATGAAACAAGGTAGATAGAGTTAAGGCGAATAAAACTAGTCATAGATGAAAATAACAACATCAAACTTATATTCATTAAAAAAACTTTATTTTACAAAGATAAGTTCAGAAATAAACTAAAGCAATAGGAAACAAATGAAAGTAAAAAACAAATAAATGAGATCAACACTCTCCATCTTCCTTTACAGTATATCATCTCCTTGAAAACCACTTCAAGAAGATTGTCCAAAATTAGAAGAGGAAGTAGGTGGAGCATTAGAAGAGGCAATGGGTGGTGGTGTAGAAGTTTGTGGGTTGAAAAAGTTATTAGAAAACTGATCAAAAGAGTAGTTAATCTCAAAGGAAAAAATTAAATCATCTCCACCATACACTATAAATATGTAGAATAAAGACCCAAGGGATGAAACACTAGTGCGAGGAGGTTTGATAGGGGCAGGTTGAGGTTTGATAGAGGTAGAAGAAATAGGTGAACCATAAAAGGGTAGTACAACAGGATGATAAAAAGCTACAACACCTTGAGAAAAATCTTGAAAATGATACATATCAAAGACATATCTATTCAAAGTTTGTATGTCCTGAACAATAGTGCACAAAAATATGGGTGGACTCTACATCTAGAGAGACAAACATGGAAGGGGTAGAAGAGATAGAAGTGTATTCCCAATGATTAAACTGAGTAGCGTTCATAAAGAATAAGGAAGACGGGGTAGTAGATGAATTCTGAGACCCATGATTGTTAGATGGAATAGTATGTGAAAAAATAGACCTGTTCAAATAGTGTATGAAAAATAGTGGAACTCCACCTAGAAATCAAAGATGGATAGTGTAGTGTAGAAGAAGGTGGAGTAATGGTACAAAAAAGCGATGTTTCTATAGATCATACCAGCGAGATCTATATCATTACCATTCAAAATTGCACAGAAGAAGTTTCCTTGGCACATTGGAACAGTATGAAGATGGGATCCAAGATGAATAATAGCACTAATAGCAATATTAAGTAAACGACCTATATTAGAGGAGTTAACAAGGGTATTGCCAATAAACGAGTGGTCAGGCTTGACCAACTAGTTCACCATCTCAATAGTATTTCGAGCATTCATAGTGTCAAATTCAGAAAGATAGGAGGAAGGAATATTTTCAAATTCAAAAGGGATGATAGGAAAAGATGGATATTGAACAATAGGAAGAGATAATAAATTAAAAATATAATCCCAAATAAGGTAACTTTACATCCTCTAAGGACAAAAGAAGTAGAGAATCCAGTAGTAGAAATATGAGGAAGGGTAGCATAAAACTCCCTAGTAAACTTTTCATTATATAAATAATTCAGAGAACAAAGAGAAAGCTAATAAAAGTAAGAAAATATTTCCTTGACATCAGTAAAGTCATGGATATTGATAGGAAACTCTGCAATAATTGGCATATTTCTAGAAGAATTGGTTGCCTTAGGTTATGTTGACTTTTTACCACTTCTAGTACGCTTTAGAGCCATATTTGGTAACAATTAGAAGATTGGATACACTGGTAAAACAAGAAGAGAAGAAAACTATTCTAAAGTGTAAAGAAAGTAGGATTTATAAGGTACTTTATATAGGCTTAGTGACACCTCACAACATACCTCGACAACCACCTTGTTAAAGTGTTTGGCGAGCTATTTGGTAAGGTGATGGCGAGAAATATGGCGAGGTGAGTTTTGTGGGACAAAAAAGATGGGAAAAACAACCAATACATTTAATGTAAATATCCATATGACATTCAATCCAAAATGTATTCATTGAAGAGTATGGCTAAATTTTTGGAATCATGCATTATATGTCTTATGCAAAACTTGTTTACTATATATGTGTATGCTTATGCGAACCAAGAAACTAGAGATATAGACTCAAGTTGAACCAAAAATCATATTTAGTCAAAGCTAGCAATGATAGGCTGAGGTTTGAATAGAAGAAAAGAGACATTTAGGTTTAAGCACACATTTAGTCAACCAAAACAAAATTCTTAAGCAATGAACTTATAACCATAAGTGTAAACCTTTGAACTTAGGTTCTTTTCATTTTACTTCTCAATTTTCATAATATTACATTCCCAAAACATAGGATCTTTTTCCTGTATATCTTAACATTCATTTGTTGTACCCCTATTTTCTTTTTCAGTTTCTTTTCTGTCTTTTTCTTTAAACAAGAGGGTAAAATAGACAATCCCAAAATAAATAAGTTCAATAAGTAACAAAATTGAAACTCAAATGAAGGTGTGCAAGGAAAGTGAGATTTATCATTTGCATTAAGACATAGGTGCAAAGAAATGAAAGGATAACAAAAAGGCTCAAAAGGGGAAACTGAGGATAAGAAAACATTGGTGGTAAGAAAGGATCAAATGATTCAAAGATGGCCTAAATCCTCTTCCTATCCAAGCATCACCTTGGATTTTTCCTCAAGGGATACTAAACTGGATTCTAGAGCTTGTTTGTCTCATATAGAAGAAGCAAGAAATCCACACAAACTTATAAAAAAAACCATACAAATTCACAAAGTTATTGCAAGTGTAGGAAAAAAGTTATTTTTGAATTTAACACACGAATTTAGTCATACAAACTCTTAAGGAATACACGTGAAAAAATAGCCACATTTCCATTTAAGTCAATAGTATCACAACCATAAAACAACATTGGACAAATTAAAAGGTTCAGTTAGGTAGTATGATAACTGGACATAAAGACTTACAAAACTATTATGGGTAGAGAGAATAAGGAGAATGAGAATGTCAAAACAAGAAACACAATATTTTTGAATTTTTATTAAAGTAAACAGATGGAGATAAAACATGTAGATAAAAACAAAAGACACGCAAAGAAAGACTAAAACCATTAGAGAGAAAAGAAAAGAATAGTTCAACCCTAAACAGATTCCCCAAAAATAGTGATCAAATAACATCCCTTCGTTTAAAGTATTTATGAGAGGAAACTAAATAAGGAAATAGTCTTTGACTTATGTGAGCATACGAAGTGTATGGTACTAAAGGTTTATTTTGTTTGTTATTTCTTGAAAATCTTGTCGTGTTACCTATATAGATCGGACCATGTAGAATTTCAAAAGTAGAATCATTTCTTTCTATACTGTGTCTCAGATGCATAATGAAATCTATTTGGAAATGCTCAGATGAGCCACAATAACTACAGCCTATTATAAAAGATGTAAGTGAACGAGATAGAGAACTTCAAGTTGTACTTCTCACATATCTAGGACACTTTCTAGCAATATGGCCAACTATGCCACACATTTAACAAATTTGAACAGTGGTGTTAGAGAATCTAGGTCCCTAACTTTGAGAAGTAGTATATGGAGAAGAAGATGAAGAAGTGCTCATATTGACTTTCACACGAGAAAGAGTAGTAAATTTCATACAATAAGGTATTAAGTGCCCAAGTTCACCACAATGTTGGCAAGTAGGAAGGATAGTAGGTAGAGGCAATAGACCACTACTAGAGTGACGAGAATATCTAGTTTTAGGTGAAAGGTTCACCTTGATAGAGGAATCTAGTTGAGGAGTCACAATAGACTTACCTCTCGGGTCGGTAGCACCAAAACATAACTTTGGATCATGATAAGAAGCTTTCACAAACTTAGTAGAACCTACCTTAGAAATTGAACCATCACTACTACAAAAAGAGGTATTTAAATCGGTTAAAAATTGACTTTAAACCAATTTAAAGTCGGTTTGCTGAACCGACTTTAAATGAAATGACTTAGAATTTAAAGTCGGTTTAGGCGGTGAACCGACTTTAAATTTTTAATTTTTAATTTTACAAAATTTACTCATTTTCTATTATACTCAAATTAAAACCTGTATTCGATCACTAAATAATAACAGAAAAAAACAAAATTTGTTTAACAAATAGTATAAATAATACAAATAATTGAAAAATAAAATATTAATTAATAGCAGAAAAATTACCATGGTGTTGTCCTATGTTATTCAAGATCATCGTATTCTTCTCCTGATGTTATAATACAAACCTACATATATAATACAAAAATTTATACATATAAATAATAACACATAATAATAGCAAAAATATGAATAATAAGTTCATAGGATTAATAGAAATACTTACAAGAGTAAATGAAATGACAAAATGAAGGAAATGAAGAAAAAATGGTGTTTTGTAAGTGAGAAATGGGTATAAAAAATTTGAGTATTTTACTCAAAAAAATAGTGGATCTAAAAGATTAGTTAGAGAGGAAGAAAACCCACTAAACGACATTGGAATTGGTGGTCGTAGGTGGCTGGAAAATGAGAAAGAGTGGAGGAGAAGTGGAGGAGGTTTTCAGTTTTTGAGAGTTATGTAGCGCTTGAAATAGTTTCTATCTGGGGAAGAAAGAAGAGAAAAGAATTTATCCACATATGTAGTGTCGGTTCTACGTGTCAACCGACATTATCCACGTAGGACGTAGCATCGGTTGATGTGTCAAACTAACGCTACACGTGGACGTAGTGTCAGTTCTACGCTACGTAGAGTCGATTGATGTGTCAAAGCGATGCTACACGTGGACGTAGCGTCAGTTGACTGGTGAACTGACGCTATCCATGTAGCGTAGTGTCGGTTGACACCTAGAACTGACGCTACATCCACATGTAGCGTCGGTTTGACACGTCAATTGATGCTACATCCTATATGGATAGCGTCGATTCTAAACCAAATCGACTTTACATATCAACTTAAATACCTCTTTTTGTAGTAGTGCATTCTTACTATAACTAATACCATGCTTGTCCTAAAACATATTTGTGTTGCTAAGGATTTCATTTAGGTTCTTAGAGCCAGTCATCATCTTGGTCAAACTAGAGGTAAAGTAAGCTAACTCCTTCTCACTAACTTTGAGTTTGTCTTTTAGAAAAATAATCAAATCTTTCTTTTCTTTGAGAAAAGATTCAAGATCTGTAGAATTGTTTAGAATTCCAAGATTATCATTTAGTTGATCAATATATGTTTCCTTTTTTATAAGAAAGTAGGCCATATATTCTTTTGTACTCTTTAGAATTATAATCCGCTTCTTCAATCTTTCAATCTCAAAATTTTGATCAAAAGAGGGATCAAGACTAAGAAACAGCTGATTATACCCAACATAGGAATCTTCAATTGTTCCTCAAGATTTTTATCTTTTTCATGATTTTTATTAAAATTCTCAAGCAAATCCAAAATGCCCTTTTTGAATGACCTCACATTTTTTGGTGAGATCAATTTTTTGGCCATCAATATATGACTTCTTTTCTTCTATATATTTCTTCAATGTGAATATCTCACACTTCTTTTCATCAAGGATTTCCAAGGCCTTTTTATCTACCGTTTTAGGCTTGATATGCTCCAATTAGAGCTCATAGTAAGAATCAAGCAATTCATCTTGTTCATCATAATCATTATTAGCTTTAGCTATCAATACTTGAACATAAGAGTCAACAATCAGAGAATCAATGAAACTACTAGAGGTAATTAAGGCTAGAAAATTAGTTTCATCCTTATTAACTACTAGAACTATCCAAAATAGTAACCTCAATTTTCATAGCATGCTTGTTTATACGATTTTGTTTCTAAAAACACTTTACCGTAATATGACCTGACATTCCACATTCGATGCATCTAATTTTATTTGAATGTCCTTTACTTGGCTTCTCAAATTATTTTTCTAAGTATTCATAAGCTTTTGTTGATGTTGAGGCTTTAGAACTTGAAGTATCTCTTCTAGTAATCCCAAAAGAAGGTTTCTTATTTCTAAAGAATCTAGTGAATCTTTGGGCGAGTGAGGTGATGACTCTATGAAAGTAGAGTCATTAGTGCACTTTTATTTTTAATATTTACTTTTTTATTCAATAAGTGGTACTTTTGAGGTTAAAAATATTAAAATGTGAAATTTCTAGTGAAAAGGGATAAAAATATATTTTTGGGAATATTTTGGAGTTTTTACGGATTTTTTATGAATTTTTTAATTCATGATCAACTAAGAAAGCCATGTGGATGCCACACAAACAAGGGATCTAAAAAGGCACACCATGTGGATGCCATGCAAGCAAAGAGGACCAATTGCACAATATCACATGTATGAGTGATGCAGGCCTTACCACATGTCAACAAGACATTCATTCCAAGTTTCACTGTGCGGGCAACGAGCATGCCACACATTGTCACCTGATTAGTCCATTCTTTGCACAAGGAGCCCATGCAATATGTAACTACGAATCACATCATTCCACATGGTGTTGACTCAACTGCATTGACAACGACTAGTCCACCCATACCACGCATCAAAAACATGATGTGCTAAAACTTGGTGTGCAAATTTTGTATATTTATAAATTACTCACAAGTACACGAATCACATATAAAAATGATAAGTATACTTACAAGGTCGGTCTAAAGATGATTCATGATGTTTTTAAATAATTCAACAAATTCTTAAAAACAAAAATAAATTTGAAACATTTTGTCACAATGTTTTGGATTTTTGAAAGATCTAAGGTAATGACATAAAACTAAGATAGATTCAACAAAGATTAGGGAAATAACATTTACATATACTCAGTGGAGAATATATTGTATATATTAGCTAGTTAATTATGCTTTCTTAATATAGGTTATTTAAAGATACGAATTAAGATTATTGATTCTCTATTGTATATACAAATAGTGCCTTCAGTTTGGTCTACTATTTGTTATTAATTAAAATCACTTATCACTTTTGGTTGAATCTAGCAATTAGTTTTAATTAAATTATGCTTCTTTTTTAAGAGATTAATAAATCGTTTAATTCCCATCTTTGGTCAGGTCTAACAATTTAAACTTCATTTCAAATGTCAAAGTTTGATTTAAGTATTTAAATATTTGGAACTAACTTTTAGATTTTAAAACTTCTACAAAAAATATTTCGTTAATATATTTTTTTAATAGTAGTTCTTATAAAAAAATTTGTAATAGAGTTTACACTCCAAATATACATATGAACCAAATCAAATATAAGAGAGAAATACTAATTTAGATTCAAATGATCAAATCTTTAATCTCACTTTCATATTTTAAGTTTATTATGAAAATTTTGACATCACTATATTTTCTATAATAAACTTTGTAAAATTCTTGAATAGAAAATAATATTTAATTTTATAAATATTTATACCTATTTTAATATTTTACAAGCATAACAACTTAACTATGATTCCATATTAATTTTAGTAACATGCTTAGTCTAACAATATGGCCAATATTTTAAACATAGCTTTCAGAATGCATATAAATTAATCTAAAACTAGAAGAATATGTTTAAATTATACCTAAAGTGTATCCTTCCAAATACTGAGTTTCAACATTGTTTATGTAATTGGAAAATCTCCAATCAGAATTGCCAATTATTGTTTATTGAATTTAGATTAAATTATTACATAAAACTATAACTATGTTTGACTTTCAATCGAGAGAAGAATTTTAAACTAAGAAAATAAAAACTAAAAATCTTAGAGAGAATCTGAGAAGGATGAGAGAAATGGATGAAAGGGATATGAAATATAATGAAAATGGGGTCCTATTTATAGGTATAAAAAGAGAAAATGTTGGATCAAAGGAATGGTATTGTGACATAATTCTTTCCATGTCGTGGCATGAAACAAGCTATAAATTTTTTGGAATGTGATCCATTACACATGTGCTACAACACACAACATTATCACACCATGACTTGCATTAATTTTAGGACACATGATATTCAGTCTGTTAGCCTTGCATCACAACACATAATACTTCTATGCCACAACCCACATTTTTTTGATAAACATTAAACCTATACTTTCTTTTATATCCTTTTTATAACATATGTAATGCTTTACATTTGTTATCTTTTAAGATTTTAAAGTTGTAATGGAGTGCTTTTAGATATATTTTCAAGTGTTGATCAATTTTATCGTTTTAAAGAAAAAATACATTAAAAGCAACAAAACATACTTATGATTCTAAAAAGATAGATTTATTTTTAAATGATAATAAAATTCAGTAAATAAAAATCTATTTAATCATTTAATATGGATAAAATCATGAAATATAAGTGTTTTGAACAATCAACCGTGAAGGCCACCCTTAACCATGAACCATCAACTACCAACGTGGAAAACAAATTCAACCAAGTATTAAATGTAGCAAAAGTGGGAAATGCATTCAACAACTTACTATGAACAACCACTAATATGAGAACTCAAATAATACAGCTCAATCCACTCTCACAATGTTGCTTTCTCAAACTTCGTAAAATTATCAACCATACTATTTTATGCTCACATAGACGTATCACAATTGTTGAAATATATTCAAGATAATTAATGAAGATAGAATTTAAATTGATAGAAAATTTTGGTAGAGTTTCAGTAGATTTTTCGAAACAATGCCACAATTAAGGGGTTTATTTATAAAAAACCACCAATGGCTAGCCAACCTCATTGTGGTCCTTGTTAACCACCTTGTTGTGGGTCTGATGGATAATCTAGTGAGGGGGTCCAATAAAGGCCTTATCGAGGTGTAAAAAAATTCATTTTTATCCAAATATTGTCAAGTACATGTTCATAAATACCCACACCCAATCAAAACCAAAAGTCATAACTCACGAACTAGCATGCATACTAAGAAACCAACCCTGTGATGTGTACAACATGCTTTTAATCATAGTGTACCTAACTATGTGCGTGTATTCATTACTGATCCATATCAACCAATTTTACATAGATGAAGACATAAACATTTAGTAGAATAAACTGATTCCATGTTTTGCATAAAGGTAGCCAATACACAAATTCAAAGTACAATAGGAATTACATTCCCCTCCTTTGGCTTTCTGTATGAAAACACCACACAACTAAGTACAGAAACATATAAAATATGAGATGATTATATAGTTGACCTAAAGGTAATTATTCCTATGAAAAAAATCAACGCATACTAAAACCCAAAAAAACACACCGATTCAAAGTACATCCATCTTGTGCGCTCAATCCATATTTATGGATCAACACATCCACACTCTTGGAAGTTGAAATGTAAGGGTCTTAATGTATTTGTACACTATATGTTTAAAGCTCGATGACTTCATTTTGGTGCAGTTTGATTTTCCCTCAACCTACAGATCATTGTACCATTTCAGATTGATCTCACACCTTTTTGAGAGATTATCTTGCTCAAGTTTGATTAAGGACTTTTTTTCCATAATGATGGCTTTCAACATGTTGAACTCTTTCTATTTCTCTTCAAGGCCCTCCAAGTTATTTCTCTTTGCTTTCTATAATTTGATATACTCCTTAAGAAGATCTTTATAGGTATCTAGAAGCTCATCTGAATCATCTTTATTGTCTTTAATGAACTTGATTTATTTCAAAGTTCTAGAAGGAAGGTATTTATAGAATTTGATGCCATAAAGGAATGGAGTTGCATTCATCCTTTTTAGCACTTTATCCACTATTTGAAATAGTATCCTTAACCTTCATATCTCTTTTCCTTGACCAATTTTTCTTAGAATAGCATTAAGTAACATGTGTCCGGCTTGTAGCACTTGAAAAACTTGATCTGGTTAATGTGGCTCCTAGTCTGATACTTGTCTTCTTTATGATTAAAGTTTTAATATTTCTTCTCTTGCCTTAAGTCTCTTTAACTTGAGCTATTTCTTTTGGTCCCCCGCAAGAGTTCCTCCTACTTGAAAAGAATTTGGTGAATTTCTTGGCTAGTAGTGCAATCTCTTCTTCATCTAAGCTGGAACTATCATCACTAGAAATATATTTACTCTTTTTTATGTTTCTTTGACTACCTTTAGTGGAGTTGAGAGCAATTCTCTTTCTTTTATCAACAACAACAACTTTCCTTTTCCTAGGAAGAAAGTGATGGAGATCATAAGCTTGAAGATCTCCAATGAGCTCATTAATCTTAAGCTTTTCATGTTTATAAAATGTTTCAATAGCATTTAATTTCTTCCTGAAATGAGGAGGGAGATTGGTAAAAACCTTGTCAATATACTTTTCTTCATCAATAGGATGACATAGGCTGTGAGATAAGTTAAAAATATCTAAAAATTAGTATATAAAGTGTTGAAAGTTTCATCTTCTTCCTACTGCAGTAACTTTTGATCTCTTTACCGTAAAGGTATCCTTATGCTTTAAGTCCAAAATATTCCAAGCTTTCTTTACTGTGTGACATGCTTGAATTGTTCTATACTCATTAGTATTGATAACTTTAGTAATGACATACAATCCTTTGTTATTTCAATGGAATTCCTTTCTTTCTTCCTCCATCCATTCAATCATGGGTTTGCAAATAACCCTCTTATGACCTAGGGCTTTGGTGGGGTATGTCTAGTCATTTTTGACTTGGCACTAGATATAGTCTCTGATAGACTACAAGAAGGCCCGCATTTAGGACTTCCAATAGGCTAGTTGTGTAATTGAGCAATAGAGGTCTACCTATGATACCTCTTTCACTAAAATCCATCATAGTGAAAGTGAGTTTGATATCAATTAAAAGAGTTTGAGACTCGATGCACAATAATGGCAAAGAGATACTGACTCTTTATGACTCACCCCAATCTCCCAATTAGTGGAAACAAGAGAAACAACTAAAAATACATCTAAATAAGTAGGAAGAATGAAATAACCATATCTATAAAACTAATTAGACAAATAATTTAATAATCAATAGACATATTGCATAAATATAAAGACAAAGAAATAGCATATGATAGATAGATGACGATAAAGAAATAAAGGCTTTCCCGTCACAATTAGATTAATCCTCTTATGTATGAATATGTTGATAAAATCTTAATATACTAACATAACATGCAATCATATAAAAAGGACAATATAACGCAGTAAACTCATATAGGATCCATATCTATGTGGTAACATCCTTGGGTTACTTATGATAACCACTTGGTTTTCAAGAAATTCATTATGTATGTAAATTTGTCATTTGTAGCCTAAAGACTATATTACCTAATACCTTTCAATGTTAAAGCATCACGTTCAACTGCGCTTAAGCGACCTCTACTACTATTTTCACAACAACTATGATTTGATCCCTCAATCTAACTCTCCTTTGGACCACATGATGTGGCACATTCACTAACCATCAATATTGTGAAATCCTAAGGTAAAAGGAATCCCATGCATATCTACCTAAATGCAAGCTATATAATGGTGTTAATTTATATTTTAATTTACCCAACTCAAAAATGATTTTGCAAACACTCGATAAATCACCAGTACCAAAAACACCTCAAGGTATTGATGATATAAAATAATTAAAAAAATTTCAAACTTAAAATCCCAAGTTTACAAACTACAATTGTTTTCCCATGTTTTTTAATTACATTTATTTTTCCAAAAAAGGGATATTTATAGAAAACTCTTGTCCTTTTAGGCACCTCATAGATCACTTTGATGTGCTCTTGTTGACCACATTGGTGTGGGTAAAATCCATCTTGGTATGCATGATAGTATAAAATATCTTGTTCACATCTCACTGATTACCTTGCCAATCACATTGTCAAGGACCTCAATGATCATTAAAAAGATTATTTTTTTTCTTTGATAATATCAACAAGTAGTTTTCCACAAATACCCACAAACCAACACATAAACAACCCAAAGTATAAACACAACCAGACATGTCAACTACATCCTTTCAATCCCCAGTTTTGTGGGTAACATGTAAATGTACAAAGTGTTTCATCTATATGAGTATGTACAATTATAAACCCTTACAAATTGACCCTATATGGAGAAAGACAATACATTAAGTAAAATAATATAGACTTCGTGCTTTATAAACAAGATTACCAAAATAGACATAATAAGAATTACAAGACAAACAAGAAGAAACCAACAAATACACACTTGATATACTTAATGCTTCATAACAAACAAAACATAGATAGATAAACTTTAAAAGGTCTTATAGGCATTCCAAACCACCAATTAATTTCAAACCAACTTATGGACACTAATCGACACACAAATTGTGTGCAATGAATACACAAGTATACATATTGTAACAAATAATATAATGATATGAAAAGATTGTTCCCATGGAGATTATGTTATTAGAAACTAATTTTTTTTTAAAAAAATAAAAACTAAATTTTGTGTTTTATATTTTAAGAAAGAAAAATTAAAAGAACTAAAAATAAATAATAATAACTAATTAAATCAGATTTGGTAACTAAGAAGATATATGAGAAAATATCTAGGAATATTTAATCTCCCAATTTTCTAAACATGTGAATCATTAAAATCCCTCCAATATAATTATCAATTAATTACATGATCAATTAAATATAACCTAGCATATATTCCTCTCTTAAATAAACTACATAGCATATAGTAATTAACTTAATAACACTCTCATGTCAATTAAATTGCATACTATTCATTAAGTTCATCAATTATGGATCACATTCATAAAGATTATACATCTCTCCCTAGAAACTATGTATGTTATTTAATCAAGACAAACAATTAAATAATTCTCTCCAATATATTTAATTACCTCTATAGATAAATTGTTGGCCAAACAATTAATAGCATAAAAATCAGATTAAAATATAATTAAATTGAATTCATAATTAGGGTAACATATTAGATCATCAAATGGTAAAATTTGGGTTCATAAGATCCCTAGATTAATAAATCAATTAGACATAATTTTGTTGCTAAAACTAATATGTTTCATAAAGAAAGACATAAAAATTGATAAAGAAAGGAGTAGATGAAGAAATATAATCAATCTCTTGAATTGTAATACTAATCTTCTCTTGAATCTCTATTAAAATTGTATCTCCTTTTGAGTTTTTATGTATTTTCCTCTCTTCTTAGCTCCAAAACCTTATCAAAATGATGCTATTGATGGCTCGTTAGGGTTCATGGGGTGATTAGGGGTTAAATATAGCTCAGGTAGAATATGGATTGTCAAATTAGCTTCAAATCAAGGGCTAATATCAAAACAAGAAAAATTAACAACACCAACCAATGGTAGCACGACACGTGTCACACAAAATTCATTGGAGAATCAAAGTGCGATGTGTGGTAGGAGAGATTGGTTTGGGTCAATGCATGATAAGTTAGAAACATGTAGCATAAAGTGATTCCTGGAAATAGATGGGGTGGCACGCTGGTGGAAAGAGGTGACGAATAGCGTGGTGACACGTGACATAAAGGTTTGATCGCATTGTAAACTCGAAATGAACGTTGTGTTGACACATGGCAAGGCACTGCATCACTCAAAACATGTGGTGATCTATGATTCATCATCTCTACATGGCTTACCCAACAGCTCCTTTTCTTGTGTGGCATCGCGTGGCAGTTACTGATTGGTCCTACGTTAAAAATTCATAAAAAATTCAAAAATTCCAAAAAAATCCCAAAAAATTCTAGAAATTATATTTTCACCCCTTTTCCATTGGAAGTTTATATTTTAATATTTTTAACCCCAAAAATACTATTTATTGCATAAAACAAGCAAATATTAAGTAAAAAAGTGTGCTAATAACTCTACTTTCAAAAAGTCATCAAACATTGAGAACCATCAACCTAAGAACTAAAATATTAAGCTCATATAAGCTTAACCAATCTCTCCAACTCTATATAGGCCTCTTAGAAGAAACTTGAGATAGAGCTTTATTTTAATGAATATCAGCTTCAAGCAGCTTTATATTATAACTTGAAAGTGAATCATAGGACTTTTGAAGTAGAAGACTGGGTTCTCTACCAAGTGTTCCCTAACACAAAAGAAAAATAAATTTGGAAGCTTTCCCCAAATTGAAAGGATCATATAAAGTGATCTCAATGACAAGGCTAAAAGCCTACAAAAAAGTAAATATTGAAAGAAGGAATCTAGAAAGAAGTTGGAATGCTATATTTTTAAGGAAAATCTTTCCATAAAATTAATTAAGTTATTTATTATCTTTTTTGTTTTATTGAAATAAAGCCTAATGATACACTAAATTAGACAAAATGTATTATTTTCTTGTTTATTAGAATAGTTCGAAAAATTTGTGTCCAAATATGCAAGGAACTCCAATAAAGAACTAAAACAAGAATCATCCAAAGTCAAGCACCTTGGGAAAATTGATTTTAGTGGGGGAAAAGAGTGGAATGGAAGTTAATTTTCAAGTTGAAACTTCATACTCTCTCCAAATAGCTCCAAAAATATCTCCCCATGGTAATGCCTAGGTGCAATATGCTAATTCAACACATCCCATAGCTTCTTTGACAAAGCTAAAGAAGCTATATGTAGAATACGTCCATCACTATTGCACCTAGTAATTCAAGGGACAAATCCAGTCTTCAAGGCAATGTCCCAAAACCAATCAAACCTACTTATGATCAAATGATTACCTAGTGCAATATGATTATTTTATGTGAGGAATTATAGAGTGAGATGACCCAATAATCCTTAGAAGTGTACAAAAAATAACTTCCTTAAAGATATCTTGAAGGCCACTCATGAACTCTAACCCCTTTAGAATATAGGCAAAGATAAGCTAACACTTGACTCTACAAACTAAGAAATAACACCTAGATCAAATGAGTCTTTGAACATGTTTAGTCCACCAAAGGGATTAGCTCCCTAGAGCAAATATATGTTCAATATGACATTGATCCTCAAAAAAGGCTACTAGTCAGTATCCAAGAATCACTTTGATGCATGTTAGCTTAACTCCCTAGAATGAAGCTCTTGGACACATTCCTTAGCTTTAATCGGATAGCCTAGGAGATCCTTCTACCTCATTCAAACAATCTTAAAGATTATGAAAAAATCCCCAATATAGCTTTGACACTAAAAAGCTTCTTGTAAAAATTAACTCCTTAAAAGAGACTCTAAGACTAGCTCATAGGCTTAAAGGATCTGCATTAAGTTAAAAAGAGGCTCTTGAATAAAGTCTTTAGCTCAAAATTACAAGTATAGATGCTTGATGAGTGCTAAAAGGCACTTAATAAATCATGATTTTATGCATGTTAAATGATTAAATAGATTTGTATTTACTTAGTTTTTCTATCATTTTAAACAAATCTATCTTTTTAGAATCACGGGTATATTTTGTTGTTTTAAGGTATTTTAGCTTCAAAAAGATAAAATTGATCAAAAATTTGAATAATATATCTAAAAGAATTTCATTACAACTTTAAAATCTTGAAAGATAACATATGTAAAGTTTTACAAATGATCCTAAAAGTAAATACAAGAAAAAAATGGGTTTAAGTTGATCAGAACAATGTGGGCGGTAATATGGAATTTTTGTGTGTCACGGCACAAAATTTTCGCGTGCCATGGTGCAAGGAAAAAAGGATTGAGAATCATGGGTCAAAAATATATATGGTTTATGGCGTGGGAATGTGATATGTTGCAGTGCGAGTGTAGTGGATCAAGTTCCAAAATGTGTATAACATGTTTATGTTGCGGTAAGAAAGAATTGTGTGTTGTGACGCTAGTCATTTGATCGATATTTTTCTCCTTTCCTACACCAATAAATATGACCCTAATTCTATTCTATATCATATCCCACAACTTGATTTTTAAGCTAATTTCTTAATCTCTTAAGCTTTTTTATCTTTTCATTTAGTTGTTTCAAGTTCTTCTCTCATTTGAGAGTTGAATAATTTTAGTTTATGTAGTAATTGTAGTTTCAATTTAATAATTAGTGTTGGAAATTACATTTGAAGGTTTTCTAGATATGAATGATATTGAGGTTCTGTTGAGGTATATTTAAATGTTTCTTTTTAGATTATCTTTATGTGTTATTTTAGATACTATGTTTAATTTTTTGATTATTTATTAAAATATGCATGTGTGACTATAAAACAATATAGGATATTACTAATATTGTTACACTTGTGAAATATTAAAGTAGATTAGATATTTTTCTCTAAAATGAATTTAAGTTTTATTTCTTCATCAAGATTAAAACGAAGTTTGTAAAGGAAAAATATATTGACGTTGTATTTTTCATAAAAAAATAAGAGAGTTAGATGTAGGATTTAATTATATGAATGGGAGTCAACTCTTAGATGTTAAATGAAATATTCTAGATCTGATTCAGAGAGCTATATTTCAAAGATTTATGTAAGATATATTATTCAAAAATTTAATGACGATATATTTTCGTAATAGATTTAAAATCTGAAGGTTAATTTTTAGATACTTAAATCATTAACCTAACTTAGACACCTTGATGATTGTTTAAATTGATAGTCCTACCAAAAGCTTCAATTAAATTATTAACTAATTTCTTAAAAATAAAGCATAATTTAGTTAACTATCATTTACCAATCCCTACTAAAAGACTTTAATTGATAATGGATTAGTAACGAAATTCATCCCTACCTTAGGATTATTTTTTTTATAAAAAAGAGAAGAATCAATAATCTTAATTCATAGTTTTAATAACATGCTTAATATTGAGGAAACATAATTAACTAACTAATATATCCCATAAATTTTCCACTGTATGATAAAAATTTAATTGCCTAAATGTTTATTGAATCTATCTTTATTTTTATGTTATTAATTTAAATCTTCATACCCAAACTTTGTGACATAATGTTTGGGTTTTATTTTCATTTTTAAGAATTTGTAGAATTATTTAAAATTGACACGATTTCTCTTTAGATTGACCTTGGAAGTACACTTTTCATTTTTTTAAGTGATTCATGCATTTGGGAGGTATTTTACAAATCATACAAAATTTACATGCCTAATTTTGGAACATCAAGTTTTTGAAATTATTCTCAGGTATACTATTAATAAAAATAAAAACTAGATAACCTTTGCAAGTATCAATGCTAAGAGATAGTGTCCATCCTAAAAAGAGGCTCCTAAATGAGACCATAGCTAAGGTAAATATACCTCTAAGCAGCTTCTAAGCTAGGAGCTAACCTCCAAGCATCTTCAAAATTAAAAGCAAGCTCATAGAATAGTTTCATATGCAAACAAAGACATGCCAACAAGTGGATTGCAAAGTAAAATGAAATCCACATTAATTTAAATAAGAGCTACCTCCAAGTAGCAAATTGTCTTGAAATTATTACAACTTTCACCCCAAAACTACAAGCATCCCAATAAAACAAACAAAATAAATGATTACAAATTGAAACTCCATACAGGGAGTGATATAAGGAGATAAAAGCTTCTTCTTTTTCTTCTTCAATTTGACTCTTAGAAAGCTTCTCCTCTAAATGATGAGAACGTAGAACATCACCATATCCTAAAGGCCATTACTAGAGTGGAGTCACAACAATATTAACATCATTCATTGGAAACATATGTATCACCCCTTCTAGCTCTTCCTTTGAAGACTTAATGAGCTCCACCTATAGTGAAGCCAATGGAAAGAGAGCTTCATCTTTGGCAATGTGAGCCTTGATGTCCTCTCGTCTAACAACTAGGCTTAAGAGCATATTGTTTGTTAGCATACACCTCCATTGTTCCTAGGTCCACCTTAAGAATGTTAACTTCCTTTGTGACCTTTGAAAGAGCCTTCTAAGCTAAACTAAACTCATGCTCCCTTTGAGACCATTAGTTATTATTATCCTTAGTGGAAACCTTGTCATCTTTAGGTACCTTCTTGGTTTCACCTAGTTTCTCCAGTGCCTCCCTCTCATTCTCTAGCTCTCAAAGCTACCTCTTGAAGGAATCTTTACACTTGGATAGAGTTTCAACTTGATGCATAACAAAGGCGCTCTATACATAGCTAGTACGAATCTTCTATAGTTCCTACAAACCACAAAATAGGTTTCTAAAAGAGGCAACTGACATTGGAAAAAATCATATCTATTGAACAAAAAGTGCAGCAAGAGCTCTCTTCTCTGTTGTGGACTTGTACACCTTCAAGAGATTAGTGGCTAAAAGAATCTCTATGTTAGCCTCTATTTATGCCAAATCAGAGAGATTATGATACAATATTAGATCCTTCCTAAATCTTTCCTTAATAAGGCTATTATGTATACTAGCCTTTCAGAGGGTTACCTTCCACTCCTCAATTCAGTATCTTAGTGGTAGTTCATGATAACATTGTAAGCCCTTCCTAAAAGGTCTTAAAGGCCTTTTATTACTTAGAAGTTCAACAGTTTGGAATATCTTAGAGGATTGGGAAGCTCCTTGTGAAGCATCAACAACCTTCTCAATTGCAAAGAGCTCACCGCATAGTTCCTAGAAGTATATGCTTTAGCTACAAGAATATTTTCCTTGATCTCTTTGATTGAAATTCTTAACTTTATTAAGGCCTCTTAGGAGTTTTAGTTGAAGAATCAAAGTTTACCTGTAAGGTATTTAAGGAAAATCCACCTAAGAAAGGAATGGAAAAAATAACACCCACAAAAGGTGTTAACATAACATTAAACTATATGGCATAAAGAAAAATAAAATTTGAAACTCCCAAGACAACCTATCAACCTTGTAATATATGTGTGACCAAAGGCCATTAGTTTTTATCCTATAATGTTGATGAGAAAGGGAAAATAATTGTGTGGAAATGAATAAAAAGCCTTAACAACAAGAGCTTAGTTTCTAGAATAAGAAACAATAAGAGGGTAATGAAATCGAAGCAAAGGAAAACCCATACACCAAGAAAGTAGGAAGGACATTCTCACCAGTAGTGCACCAAATGGTTAACATTGAAGATTCTTTGACATTACCTTCCCTAAAGTTCTGCTAGACACTTCCCACGAAGAAGAACTTCGACTTCCAACTCTTATCTTCCCTTGGAGAGCCTTTGAAAATTCTTGAACTAGGAATTGTGGGTAGATAGTAATAATAACCCTTCTATATAAGTTTTATTTGGACTAAAAACTCCAGACCATCATAGCTTAAAATATAACTAGTCATTCCAATCATTATAGTCAGCCAAATTAGAGTTTGCCACTCATTAGGCATGAGTTGTGCTGGAGCAATCTTGAATTTTGAAAGGTGATACATTCCTAAAAAGAACACATATCTTGTGTTTTGTTGGAATTAAAAGAATGAATTAGGTTTTAATATTTCATTTTAACCTAAGTATTTTGTAAAATTGTGTTTTTGGAATCATAGGTTATGTTTTTATATATTTTAGGTACTTTTGGATTTAAAAGATTCAAATGAAAAAAAGATTAATCAAATCTCATAACTAGGGGTATAATTGTCCTATATTGAAGGACCTAAATGCAATTATTTATGCAAGATACATCAAGGAGGGTTCAAAATATTAAAGTGTCAAAATTAAGGGCATGTCGTGATATTAGTATATATGCACCATGGTACAACACCCTTAGGATGAATTTCAATAGAAATAGAGTTAGAGTCTCATAGCGACATAAGTCTATGTGTGCCCCGACAAGAGAACTTGTATTTGCACTCTAGCACTTGATTTCAAGCATATATCCATACAAATAATTACCTATTTGTGTCATTAGCATTTTTATTGTTTTAAACTTATTCAACCTTATCCTAACAACATTTTAATCACATATTTCTCTTGATTTGTATGCTTATGTATTTTATTTATTATTTTATATTTTATTTAGTTAAAAACTATTTTCAAATTCCCATTGTAAATTTATTAACAAGCTAATAATTAGTGACATTTTTTGTAGCAAGCCTCTAGGATTTAACAACCTTTTTCCTTAAATTACTTATCATTTGTAAAATTTGATTACATATACTTGCGTGTTTTTAAGTGTATCAAAAGGTACTTTTAATAGTGTATGGTAAAGGAAAACAAAGCCTATACTAGAGAATGATTTCATAGAAGCAATAAAATGCAGGGACATGAGTGCACATTCTTTCATTCGGCTTCATATCCCTAAAGATTACAGAGTTAGGAATTCTATATTTCTCCCTAATGGCTGGAAGATCCTTATAAATTTGAAAAACCTGAATATAGAGGACCCTTCCAGCTTAGGAAAGTATGGAATCTTTGAAAGGTAGAGTCATTAAAGGTTCAATATGGACGGGCTTATTAGGGATCCCTTCAAAAGACTCCAAAAAGAATTCACATGGATCAAAATGAGTATGTTCAAAAGACATTTCAAGAAATTAAAAACGAAAGTATAAAAAAAATGACTTGAATTGATGAAGTGAATTTTAAGAGCAAGAAAATTCAAGAAATTACGTAGATTAAGCACTATGGAAAAGGGAATGTGGCTAGAAGTCATCAAAATGAGATTTTGTATTTTAGAAGGGTAAAGTGAATCTTGAAGACCCATCTTCATGCCTAATTGGATAAAAAGTGAAATTCTTACTCCTTATCTAATTCTTATTATGTAATTACTTAATGATATGATTTCTAATAATAAAAAATCCTAAACAACTTAGAGGTACGCTTAGTAGACTTAATTCATTCATTGCATTATGATCTAAAAAGGTGATAACTAAACTAAGTAATATTAAAATAATTACTAACCTTTAACATGGACATTCAATCGTATTTGTAACAACATCTACATGATAAGGTTTACCATATATGACAACGAAGATCACGAACATAATGTTGTAAAAGAAGTTGATGGTGAAGATACTTTCTTGTACATATGAAATAAAGCACTTGAATTGTTGGTAAGAAGTGATATTCTAACAACTCGAAGAGACACAATATGGTTGAAGAGACTTATGACAAAGAGGACAAATGGACTCATTGAAGTTGACTTTGATAAAAGGAGTAACCCAATTGAAGATAATGGAAAAGATTAACAAAATGGGTGGGTAACTTGGTTAAAGAAACATGTAGTGTTGTACTTACTAATTGGAGAGAAGTACATCTTGAAGATAAAGCAAAAACTTGGGCTATCATAAATATGATATTTAATGTACTTAATCCTATTAAAAAGTGTGTGAAAGGTGCTTGTAAGCGATGGAAGGACTTCAAAGGTTAATAACTCAGAAATTACCAATTTTAGAGAGTTGAGACTTGGAGTTGGCATACCACATATGTTCGAAGTTTGATTTCATTCTCATATATGAATGGAAATAGTTTGTGGATTATAAGTTTATCTCCAAATACAAAGTAATTTCTATTCACATTATAATTGTGAATATTCTTGTTATGATTAGTACCAAAATAGGAAAAAGGGTCATGGAGGTCCCTTTGTTTAGACCTTAAGGTTTGTTTGGTCCATTTGTTTAAAAAATATATTTTCAAGTTCATTTGTTTATGAAAATAGTATCAAATAAGAACAAAGTTAACTTTTCATTCAAAATTTCATTAAATATAACATAATAGTACATTAACACATACATGTTTTTATTTTTCGATATACATATATCTAATTAAGTAGTTTTAATTAAAATATTAGTCAAAGTTTTTAATAAATCTTTAGATCAAATTTAGATTAAATTTTTATTGTTAAATATGTGACTTTGGATATTAGTTAATGAATGTTTTTTAAGATTTATTGAAAATTCTATTTAATTTTGAAAAAAAACTCGAGTAACTTTTTAATTAAATATTAATTTGTATGTATAACTTATACAAAATTATAAGCATATATGTGACATACGTGATATTGTATTAAATTTATTGGATAATGGGATGAAAAGTTAACTTTATCTTTACCTGATACATTTTTCACAAATAAAATAATTTAGAAATACTTTTTCTAAACAAATAGACTAAATAACACATTTGACCTAATTAAAGTGACCATTTAGGCACTTCACCATTATGAATATTATTGATATTGTACAATAATGAATTGGTAAGAACATGAAAAAGTGAGTGCAATGAATGACCTACCGCATTACATCGGTAGCAAGCCATTTACTTTGGTTGAATTAGAGTTGGTAAGTCTATATTGAAATTTTTTAAGTTACAAACATATTAATGGTGATTGTCTACTCCTTTTTAATGGTGTTATTGTTGTAGATATAAACATTAGGGAGGTGACAAATAAGGACAAAAAATGATAAAATATACATGCACATTAAAGAAGGGTAGGATTAAAAACCCAAAACAACAAGAGAAATTGGATAGATTGGTCATTAATTTCACATATATGAATTGTTTGAATGTTTTATATAGATTGATTATGATTAACTATAATTAATTTGTATATAGAAGTAAACTCAAAATGCCATTGATCATGGTGAAATCCAAGTGCGTTCGGGATTTGATGTAGTGACCATTTCCTTAGGTAAGGAACATCCAGGGCAAATTTGGGAGTGCATGGATTAGATACATTGTCTACCAACTACGGTATACCCTATGGGCCATACATTTACGGTCCAAACATATATAGTAGGGATTTGGGCAATATCTATAGAGTTATTGTACACATTTCATTTTACAAGGAGTGTCATTTACTTATTTATAAGGGCAAGTCCCAATTCATTTGCCTCACAACCTTATTTATTTTCAATTAGATAAAGTAACATACTTAATAATTTAATATTAAATTATCCAGAAAGTTCATTTACGAAAGAGTGTGAGACCCACTACACAATTATGGGAATGAGGTATTGATTCCTTAGTACTCATCCCAATCATGAAAATAGAAAATATATGTAAATAATTAAACAATATAGCCAAATATGTAAAGAAATAAAAAGGCAAACATATTAAACAGCTCAAATGGAAAATTTAATAACTAGCATATAAAATAGCATCAACAGTAGATAAATAAAGATAAAGAGACATGGCATATGATAGATAGAAAAGAAAGGATGATAGCATGTAATAGAAAGATATTAATAAAGCATGTGATAGATAGAAAATAGTAAAGAAAGTAAAACTTTTCAATTACAATCAGATTCTTTTACGTAATAACATATTCATATATAATCTAAATTGTATTCATATATAATCTAAATTGTACTCACCCTACATTGTATCACAAAACATAACAATATAATGTGCTTAATTGAAATAGGATCCACACTTATGAGGTAATATCCATGGATTTCTTAAGTCAACTATTTAACAACAAACAATTCATTATGTAAAAGTAAAGGAAATTTTCATAACCTAAAGATAATATTAGTTAATACCAGTTGGATCGACACGTTAAACTATGCCTAAATTATCTCAACTGTTATCTATACAGAAACTATGATTTGATCATTGTATCCAACTCTCCTTTGAATTCCTACCACTAGATGATGTGGTAAAATCACTAATGATTAGTATTTGTGAAAACAAGGCAAGGGAAATCCCATACACGTGTACTTAGATGCAAACATCATCTTTGTGAAAATTTAGATTTTAACTAATCATCTTGAAGTATTTTTTACAAAATACTAGGGGCATCTCCAATACCAAAAATCACTCAAAGTATTGATTATATGGAATTTAGAAAATAAGTTTAAATCAAAAATCATGAGTTTACAAATTACAAGAGTTTTCTCACCTTTTTAATTAATTTCAAATTTTCAAATGGGACATATTTATAGAAAACTCTTGAGCTATTTGGGTACCTTATTGACCATGTTGATGAGCCCTTGCTGAACACATCGACAAGGGTAATAACTGCTATGGCATAGATAATAGCCATAATACCTCACTAGCCTTTTATTGAGTGCCTCACCAAACCCCTCAACGAAGTAAAGACCTCAATGAGCTCAAAAATTGATTGTTTTTGTATGAAAATTTTTCCAAGTAGTTTTCTGCAAATGCCCATAAACCAACAAAAAATAACACTAAACATCAACACAACCTAATATGCAAACTATATGCTACTAATCCTCCCGTGATATATGTAACATACAAATATGCAAAGTTTTTCAATTATTTGAGCATGTACTATACTAAGTTGTTAGTAATAGGCCTTATATAGAGGAAGAAAAAGTACTAAGTAAAATAATACAACTCCATATTTTGTACACTACAATGCCATCAAAGACAAAATAGAAATTATAAGACTTATAATTTACAATATACATGAATTTAATTTTATTTAGATTTTCTATGATAGCTTTCAATAATGTCGATCATGATGCACAAATAGAGAGATCAAATAACATGCCATCAAAGAAAGTGGCAACTTTCAAAAGAAGCAAAGGGAAGGGAAAGAAGTTGCCAACAAAAAGAAAGATGGTAAATATACTTTGGCCTAAACATTTGAGAGAATCATGCTTTTGTTTAGTAACATGAAACATTTGCAAAAATATATTTCTTTAAGGATGCTTATGATAGGTAGTAGCGATTACAAAGGATCTCATAAATCTTGACATATTGATACCATACAAAACATAGTGGGGTTCCATTTATAAATGTGTCACTTGAATATCTACTCACTTTCTTCATATAAGAGAATTGGATTCAAGTATCATATCATTTTGATTCAGGTACTATCATTTCACTTCTTATAGTTTATGATTCTCAATTATGTTATAATTAATAATCAAAATTATCATATTAGGCCATGCTATGAAAGATATATTGTACTCAACATATTAGCTCAAACCTATAGATTTGTAGATTCTATCGAAGTTGATAATGACTTGATAGATGATTGCATTGAGAGAGACTTGATAATGTGTAATGACATGTTAAATAAGTGAGATGAGCATACAAGATGGTAAATACCATATTCATTGGGGTACGTTTCTAAATATTTCAAAATATTTGTTTAAGTGGATGGATATAATATTATTTAATTCTAATATTTATTGTTAAATTTTTGAAGATTGCATTGGATAGTGGTGATTTTTGAACCATTATGGCACTAATATTACTTTTTAGATTCATTGAAACAATTGGTGCGAGATTCACGAGAACATGTTCATTTAAGTATTATTTTATTTCAACATTTAATTAATTTATACATTCTTTATTATTATTGAGTAATCATTATGATTTTACTTTACAATAGATTATATTAATAATATTGAAGACACAAGCACATTACACCATATATTAAAATAACATGCACTCAAGATAAGTATAATGTGACCCAAATTTTATTATTTGATATTAGTTATAATCAAGGTATATTTGTTGAAAATTTATATTAATTAATAGATATCTATGCAACCAACATCTCATGTGGTTATTACTTACGAAAAATAAGTGAAAAATCCTTTTCAATAACGGTGCATCAATTGTTGATATGGTGTATAAATCATACTTTCATATTTAATTATAAGATTTTATTTCTTTATGTTAAAGTTTTAACACATTATACTATTTTTTAATGCCTTATAGTTCTAGTGTAACATAACAAACACTTAGCATAACTTGATCAAATAAGGGATGAATGGGTAACAACATCTTGCCGATATTCCCTAGAGAATGGAGCAAATTATAAAGTACCACATTATCTAATGTTTAAATTTATAGAAACAAAGTAGTTTAGTAAATTTAAATTAATAATTATTAGTTGAATATTTGGTTTTCTTCGATATTTTGATTTTCATTAAATAGATTAGTTTTATTATAAATATGAGATAAATGTATTAATTTAAATGTTTTTGGGATAAATTTGGTTATTTTCTATTGTTATTGTGTTACTATAGAATTCCTGAGAGGTTGGGGAAGAAGAAGACAGAAATAAGGAGGAGCTATTTTCATATATTTTCTCATTACCTTCTTGAAATAACTATGGCCATATATATAGCCTTACATACGTATGGGATTACAAGAATCATGCTAACCGATTCTGAAATTCCTAACTGAATTGTAATGGTCCCCCTACTCACGCATTCAACGTTCCTTGCTGCCCACACAGCTCTGCGCCTCGTGCGCCACTTGCACTGCGCCCACTACAGCCATATCTGTGCCTACATTTGTCTATACCTTAGCGCCCAATAGCCATAAGCACCCTTTGCTCGTATCATTCCTTCCCCCTTTTAGAATCTTTGTAAGGATAAAGTGGAGGTATGAGTTGGTATGATCACTGCCTGTGTTTTGTGACAGACCCAAAAGGTAGCCTTGAATATACTTTAGAGCAATCCTATAGTTCTAGGGAGGGTTGCTTTGATGCTAAGGCCACGCCCACTTGATATTATTTTCCTTTCAGTTGAATGCTATTCCATTAGTTGTCGCTTGCACACCATTACCTTTTTGTTTTCAAAGATCACTAACAATTGGTAAGATCATTTGATAGGAGGTCCACTACTATAAACCACTTGATAGAGCATCCCCACAAAACTGCTCAGGCATGGAAAGAACATCACTACTTGTTTCTCCATATTATGTTTAGAATTTTGAGCACCAGGAGAAAATGACAAAACTTATTTTTGATCTTCATTCGATCCTATCAAAGGTACTGGCAACTCAAGGAATCCTTTTACATGATATGGCTTCCATGATGGTTGCTTAATGTCTATATCCAATTGCCTTGTAACACTCTTTGGAACCTCTGGTATTATAATTCCTGTTAGTGATTCCAACAACCCTCCAACAGATGTATATGCACTTATACCCACCTTAAGCTCCCCAATATCCCCAGTGACTATATCATCAATAGCATGTGCCACTCAGAATGCCCCTATGATGGATGGTAATTCAAGCAGCAGAGAAGATAAATTTTCATTCACTTCCACTGCATTTCCACAATCAGATCTTATACACCATCTAGCATATGCCTTAACATGTCTTGGCTCAACCAGAGATGATACGAACATGCAATATTGGCCCTTTATATGTAAGACCATAGACCACATCAAATTGTTCTCAGCCTTTTCCTCATTCTTAGGCTTAAAATCACTGGAAGGCATTGCATCCAAAACACCTACAACCACTTCATATTCCTACATGATCTTCAAACCTTGTTTCTTAATAGATTGCCCACCAACAATTAAAATGACTTTTACCCCCACATAGTGAGCGGATTTCACAGTCTCAGCCTTAATTTGCTAAGAAAGTCCAAGGTTTGGAGCCAAAATAATAGAATAAGGCTCTTCAGCCTCACTCTTTTTTTTATAAATAGGAGGTAGTTTCGAAATGTAAGTCAGTATAGGAAGTTTAAAAGCAACAGTCTTACCTGAACCAATCTCAGCAACACCAATAACATCTCCCTGTTGAAGGCCAAGAGAAATAGCCTCCATCTGAATTGGGGAAGGCTTCTTATAACTAGCCTTCCCAACCGCTTTTAGAAGTTCATCATTCAATTTACTCTCCACCCTATTTGCAATACTTCCATAAACAGAGTAACAACCACAATGAATTAGAAAAACCCCAACTGATTCGTGTGTCAAAACTTTAGTTAAGAGAGTCCATAAAACTACCTTCCCTTGACACTTTGTCTTCTCAAGAGAGCCCATTGACAACAGGTTCTTAAAATGGTCTTGAAGTGACCAAATAAAAAGGATTTCCTTCTCAATCATAGCCTTACCCACTACCTTGAGTTCATTGATAGGAAAAAATGTAGTTATCCTGCTAACTGGATGAGTTTTTACATCATTGATCTTCTTTAAATATTGTATATACCTTTCAAGATGGCTGGTAATATTTTCTCTGGTTAGTCCTTTTATGTTCATCCAGTCAAGATTCTTCATAGGAACAGCCTTCTCAAAGCCTGGATGACTTATAGCTACAACAAATTCTCTTCCAATTATTTCTATCATCTTCTTGTCATATTTAACGGAATTTTCGACAAGACTTTTCTCTATTGAGGCTTAAGCACACATAGGTGAGGTTGAGGAAGTAACCAATGCCAATACTATTGGTAACTCGGCATGCTTGTGTCATGGGATATTGTATGATAGCAAGGGTAAGAAATTTGGACTGTATGATAGCAATATTAGGCTCCACATTCTCAAATAACATGGATTGGAACCCCTGTAAGGCAATTTTCCATTCCTCTAACCGACACAGAGCCACCATGCATGGGTTACCAGAAACTTGCTATCTCTTAATTAATCCTCCAAAAATTTTGTACGCGTCACCATTATCTCCATACTTCTCATAAAATTTCACCCAATTATGACCTTCTGAAACTGAGTACGATCCATATATAATTGGGACACTATGGGCATGTAAAAAATTCAAGGCACATATCCTGAGGGTGAATAGTGTTAAGTCTTGTAGTGCCTCTCCTACACACATTTCAATTGCTCTCAATTGAATCTCTACATAATGGGTTAAACCCAGAATTTATCTCTTGCTAGGTATATCCTTTCTACTAATTGAATACACTGATTTCTTGCTATTTGAGAATGAATAACAATTCAAAACATAGTGATCAGTGTGACCAACAACATGAATTAACCCTAGCCATCTTATTAACATAATCGCAAAGCAGATTAAGGGAAAAATGGGAGCTATAACAGATGCTCGGGCATATCATTTTTGGGTACTATTACTTTTACGGTACCATCGATGCCAAAGGTATGACTCATAAAATTTTACCAGGCTAATGGCCTTAGGAAAATTTGACTCATACACAACTCTTACATTACTGGTATGTATTCGATTTTCTAACTTCAAGCTTCGAAGATTAGTCGTTATATTCAGAGTGGTTGAGGGAAACTCTTTCAAGAGAATACCCATCTGATTGTCAAGAATTGGTAGAGGAATGCGTTCGTAGAGCTAATCAGCTCGATAAAGCTTCCTCATGTGACTGTCTCGGGGTTCTATGATGAAACCTTCATCCCCGTGAGGTGGCTTTGGTCATGTGCAATGATGGTCGGCAATGACTCCCCGATCACCATAGTGATATAATCTCCTTTTTCTCCTCTCGTGTGCCTCTCGATTGAATAATTGATCCATTGCTCTAATTTATTTCAGAGAGCTGGACGAAGAAGAGAGTGAGCAACCGAGGTGATTATGGGTTTCTGCGTATGTAGGGGCTATAGGGCCAAAATGATGGGCCAAATCCAAGCCCATTGTGAGGCCGTTCATCTGAGGGAGAGAAAGTACCCTTAAGAGGTAGGCTGGCTTCTTGGGTCGGCTCATAGGTCACTTCTGGGAACCCAGGCGCTGGCAATCCATAGAGTTTAAGCCTGGTATCCATCGTCGCTTCTCTGTAAACCCCAGGAAGCATTTGGTTCTCTATAGTGTGGGATTTGCTCGGAGCTTTCTCCAAATAAGTACCAGAGGTGAAAGGTTCCGTGGTTGGAACTTCAAATTTCATGATGGTTTCAAACGATCCACTCCTCTCATTTCCAAGAGAGAGTGCCGATGGTGAGCTACGGGTGGCACAAAGAGCTATCACCTCAACTTGCACCGCCTCTAGGATAGCGTTGAATCGCTCTGAATTGAACATGGATTGCGCAAAGAGATTAGATTCCTCATCAGAGGTCTCTGTGTTGGATCGGTTCCGGTTGTTCATGGTTGGAACTAGCTCTGATACCATTGTTATGTGTAGAATTTCTCAAAGGTTGGGGAAGAAGAAGACAGAGGTAAGGAGGAGCTATTTTCATATATTTTCTCATTACCTTCTTGAAATAATTATGACTATATATATAGCTTTACATACGTATGGGATTACAAGAATCATGCTAACCGATTTTGACATTCCTAGTTGAATTGTAATGGTCCCCCTACTCACGTGTTCAACGTTCCTTGCTGCCCACACAACTCTGTGCCTTGTGCGCCACTTGCGCTGCGCTGCGCCCACTCCAACCATTTCTTTGCCTATGTTCGTTTGTACCCGAGCGCCCAATAGCCAAGAGCATCCTTTGCTCGTATCATATTGTTGATGCTATTTTTTATTATACACCAGGTTCTGCCAAAAAAGAATAGCTAAAATTCTACTTGGAAAATAAATTTTCCAAAGAAAAAAAAGAATGGTCTGGGCCAATTTTGTTTGGTTTTTGTAAAGTAGAAAAATTCAGAAATTTCGTCGTTTTTCAATAACAAGCAAATATTGTCCCATACTGTTTATTTATTTAAATGTCAGCCTGTTTTTGAAAAAATTGACAAATTCTTTTCGTCTCCTCTTATTTCAATGATTTTTCTAAACCGACGAAAAATATTTATTTTAGTTAATTAAAAACCGACGAAATTGGCCTGTTTTGTAGTAGGGTTATCTCATTTCTACTCTTTTAACTGTTAATTTTCATTCTGTGAATAAAAATTCAAACCACAAACATTGTGGGAAGAAGATAGTAAGCAAAGGTTAAAACATGACTAATGTTAATGATATCATTCTCTTGTACATTATTATACTTCTCCGAATGACAAGTGACATATTATTTTTTTAATCAAAATTACTTTCATTAATTAATAAAACTATTACAAATACTAAAAATTCATGGTATTGATTCAAAGGCAATCTTTCAATAAAGCTAGAAAATATATATATAATCACAAAAAAAAAAAAAGATACAAGCCCTCCAGAATGAGAATACCAATGTCATAGTTCTAAGCGGTCCATGGCCGAAAAGCATCTCTTAATGACAGGTGACATTATACTTAATGTATATATTGAGATGACAAAATAATTCGTTGCAAAATGTTTTTACTAACTTCCCTAAATTTGGAAGGATCTCTAATTTTTTTATTCACACTACTATAAAATGTGGCATTTAAGTTATTTAAAGTCAATTTTTGGAAAAAACCGACTAATAATGAATTTAAAGTCGGTTCGGTGAAAAACCGACTTAAAATTAGCATCAGTTGACGTGTTGAACCGACATTACATGTAATACGTAGCGTCGGTTCTATATGTCAACCGACGCTACACACATAGATAGTGTCGGTTGACATGTAGAACTGACGCTACGTACTATGTGTAGCGTCGATTCAACACGTCAACCGACACTAATCATCGAACATGTTCAATTATCAATAATTCGTCTTTGTTCATTCTTCAATACAATATGCAAGAAATCTATATCAATTGGCGAGTTAAACTCTTTATAGAAAGATGTTGTAGAGACTTTGTGTCTACTTGAAAAATATTTTCCTCCTTCTTTTCACTTATGTGTTCATTTAGTTCAAGAGGTTCAATTGTGTGGTCCTACTTACTTAAGGTGGACGTATCCTTTTAAGAGATACATGCAAGTCCTTAAAGGATATGTACATAATAGAAATCAACCTGAAGGATGCATGGTGGAACGTTACATTTTTGAAGGGGCAATTGAGTTTGGTTCTAAATATTTTAGTGGTTGCACTGAAATTGGGAATCCTACGCACAAGTTGTTCTTAGAATGTCACATAATCCAAGTAGGTAACCCTATGCTTGATGGAAGTAAGAAATTTTTTATTGATCACACTCGATGGAAAAAAGCACACCGAATCATTTTGGTAAATAAAAATGAGGCACAATCGTACATAGAGTAAGAATTCATTAGTACATCTATGCAATGTTTTAAAACTTTGCTTTAAACACATTTCAAGTTTTTGTATGCATAGATTCTAGTTGAACTCAACAAACCTAATCATAAAATAACAAAAAATTTAGAATGACCTGCACATGGTCCAAAATTCGATGTCAAATCATTTTCTAGTTTCACAATTAATGGATCGAGGTTTAGGATCTAAGCAAGCGACAAAGTCCAAGTAAATCAAAATAGTGGTGTGAAGATGGTTGCACAAACTATGCAATTTTCTAGTTCAAAAGATGGTAATCGTGTACTTTCTGATAGAACATATTATGGTATAATTCAAGAAATTTGGAAACTCGATTATGAGGTCTTCCATGAAACAATATTCTTGTGTGATTGGGTTGAAGATGTTATCAATGTTGGATATAAAATAGATAATTTTGGATTTACCCTTGTAAATTTATCCAAGATAAGTCACACTGATGATCCTTTCATGTTAGCACTTCATGCAAAACAAGTATTTTATGTGAGCGATCAAATTGACACAAGATGGCATGTTGTGTTAACGCCTCCACAAAAAGAGTTCTACCATTGTGATGCTTTAGAAGATAATGACCCTATGCTTGATACATTATCCAATATTAGTCATTTCTCAAATAAATTACCTAATGCATATGATGATCTAGTTGATGATGATAATTCTTCATCATGGACTCGAAGTGATTGTGAAGGAATATATGTATACTATCAACAACCTAATTAAACATAATGTATGTTTTATATTATTCTAATAACTCTTGGATGTTTATATGTATGGACTTAAAATTATCAATTAATTTATATTTCATCATTTTTTGCAAACATTTCATGGATCTTAGGGTATCGAGCTTGTAGATCCAAATGATCCATTGGGGCATTTGAAAAGAATTGGTTGGGCAAATATACCTGATGCTCCACTTAACCCAGATGATAGAGTATCCGTTCTATTTTATGCTACTGGTAATCCAATAGGGGAAAATGGACAACAATTGAAATCTTCTATTGGTAGACTTGTGAAATCTAGTATACCAATCAATATAAATGATTGGACTTAGTTTGACGAAGTTGAAAAGGTCAAAATATGGAAAACCATTTGTGTAAGTCTCTTTTATTTTATAACTAATGACATATATTATATCTTTTTGTATTGTATCTCATCTTTTGTAGTGTGTTTTTACAGAATTGTTATAAATTCCTTCACACTTGGAAGAGCAAGTATTATAAGATTGCAAATAAGGCGTAAAAGGAATACAAAACTTCCAGATTGGCCAAAAATTATTTGTTTCCATATTTGGAACCACTTGATGAAGTAGAGCTATACAAAATCCTTGAAGGACACCTCTGGATTACACCTCAAGTTTGGAAAGATTTCGTGGATTATAGACGTACGAATGAATTTTAAATTATTAGGGAAGAATATCAAAATATACAAATGCACAATATTCTTCCTAACTGTACTGAGAGGTCTTTAAATCCTGAAGTTAGATATATAATTGTATTATTAATTTGTGTTAATTTATAAATATTTTTATATTTTTTTCCTCAAATTTAAGATGTTGTCATGGTTAATAAATTTATTTAATTTATGTAGGAAACTGAATTGGGTAGACCGGTTACCCGATCTGAATTGTACATAGAAACAAAGACCTCCAAAACGAAGAAGTCAAGACCAATGACTAAGCGAGAAAAAGAACAAATAAATAAGTTGGTTAGTAATTTAACTTGATACAAAGTCCTTATGATTTTTGCTAATTGATATAATAATGTATGATATGTTTGTTTGCTTTATTATTTGTAGAGAGCTATTCAAGAACAAATATCCAGAGGTGAAATAATCGAATAGCTAGAGAGAGATGCTATATATCATGCATTTAGAAGCGAGCATCTTGGCCGTGTTAGGGTAGGAAGCCAATATGATGGTTATATGGAGTATTTTAACATTCCAAAACAAAAGCTTCAGATGGTCAGTAAGGAAAAGTACAATAAAATTGAAGAAGAACTCAACTCTTTTGAAGCCTCAATGTTAAGTGAGATTGCCACTTTAAAAGAATATCAATCATAACACATGTTAGGCATGCCATCATACTACAATCAGAGCATGCCCTATTGGCCAGGCATGCAACCATCCATACTAGTCATGCCACCATCCGTGCTAGTCATGCCACCATCCATGCCAGGCATGCCACCCATGCAATCTCATGGCGCCCAACCTATATCCTGTATGGGATATAGTTATCCTATTGGTCCTCCCTTTATGCTAGGAATGTAGATGCAATCAAGTAGTGGTTCAACATCTCCAATGCAATCTATGCATTCTTACCATTCATCACATCACAATGAATGTTTTGATGAGAATGTCCTTCCAATAGCTACCCCACATGGGAGTCCTCCTCTATTTGATGAATCATTTATGGTAAGATTTAAGGTTTATGTAGATAGTCTATTATTTTTATTTTTATTATATATAACGCTTAAATCTTTTACAGAATATGAAATGTTTGTTGAAACATCCTTCATCAACAGACTTTGTTACTATTAGAATGGTATAACAATTGAGCAATGATCGGATAATTCATAATCAATATATGCCAAATCATTGGTGAATAGTAATTGATCAATCATTACTCCATGATTGTCCACTACCTGTGATAAATGATCGGACAATATTGGCTTGGCTGTCGAGTCAAGTTATAATAAATTTTGACGTGGTACTATTGTTTTACTACTATTATATTATTATTCTTTTATTGTTACTAACATAAAAAATACTCCTTCTTTAGTCTATTATACCAAAATTAGTAAGTACGACACATTTAAGAGATACAAAGCAAGTATCTCATAATAAATCTATGTCTAGTGGCCAATCATCGCACACTAAGTCATTCAAGAAGAAGCCATGGAAAAAGTATAATTTTGATTATGTTTTAAACTTCAGATGAAACCTTGGCACTTTGATGACTATTGTTGTGAGGGCATCTAGCATAAATGATGGATGGATTGTGCCACTTCCTATAGAAATTTTTGGTGTAGACATCGATCAAACATATATATATATATATATATATATATCGAGTGCATATTGTAGCTATTGGAATATCAAATAATTGATTTAAGTATAATTCAAGTGTGAACAAGGTGAGCCCTCAATCAGTAAATAACTTTCATTTATTATGTAAAACTTATATAATTATATTTATATGATCTAATTATTTATATATATTTCTTTTATATAGCTCATGTTATTATCGACTTCAACATAATCACTCATCACATTTAGCAATGTTCTATGATTCTTCATTTGTTAATAAATATCAAGAGAAAGATGTTAGAATCAGAGCTAAACAATTATGTGATAGGGCATTAATGCTTAACAGAAATCAGAATTTGATAATCCATTGGCCACTAAATTTTAAACAAGGCTAAAATTATTGGATGTTGGTAATACTTGATCTGTATGGCAATCATATTTGGTACTATGACTCAACTTATATAGAATTGAGTAAAGATACAAAATCAGTTGTTGAAATGTAAGAGTTATAGCTAGCTATTTTTCTCCTATTATTCTTTGTAATATTTAATAAAAAACTAACCGTTTTAAAATTTAATAGGGCATGGAAGCTGTGGAACAAGAGTAGGGGTATTGCCTTTAAAAAATCTCATAAGCTTATATGGGACAAAGTTATGGTATATACAAGTGAATATTAATAATTTTATTAATTTTACTATTGAATAATAAAGATGTTCTAATATGGAAAATCATGTACACTTTTTTTGTAGGTTCCACAATAAAATGATGGAGTCATGTGTGGTTACTATTTCATGAAGTTTATGAGCGAAATCATCATTTCAATTAAAAATGTGGTAATCTCTTTTACCAATATACATTTTTAACATATATGAGTTATTTTTTGTGAATTCATGAAATTATATTCTTATTTTGAATTTAAATACATGTAATTCTTTGGTTGGAACAAGATGGACTATGACCCGTAAATTTTTGATGATTTACGAGAGGAATGGGCAGAACACATGGTTCAAATTATATCATCATAAGAAGAATCAGGAGAAGATTATAATGATCTTGAATAGAATATGACTGATGCTTATTTTTGCAAGTGTACGAATCGTTCAAGTAATAAAGTGTACAAAAGTACGGATATCGAACCCACAAGAAATGGGGTTACTAAGTACCGAAATTGACTAATCCTAATTTTATTTGAAAACCGAATTGTTGAAATTGTTTAAGAAGCAAATTAACTTAAAACTAAATGCAAATAACAAAATTTAATGTTGTTCACAAATGATTAAAAATGCTAAGGCATTTGATTTCGCTAAATCAATTCAATCCGATTTCAAGTCATGTTATATGAGAATCAAAGCAAAAAGTGATGGTTGAAAAACCCAAATTTACCTAATACTCTTTCTCAAGTTATATTAGAATTACTTATCTATGAAAACCAAGAATATTTCTATGAAGATTTAATCACAAACAAGCACATTACGATTTATGGAATTTCTAGAATAACCACATACATCATGCATTAGTTCTCACACTCGCATTCAATATATGGTATTAATCACAAGAAGCATTCATTACATATCTCCTCTCGGTCTCAATATAATGAAACTAATCATCTAAATCTTGACCAGAAATTTAAAAGCATTAAGCATGGAAATAAATACTCAACTTGAAAACAATGAACTCATATAACAATAACAAAAGAAATCAAATTTTCTTGATTCAACTACATCATAGCCTTAGCAAAAATGAATTAGTTCATAATAGAAATAAGAACAAACATTATCTCAATGGAATCCATGAATAACAAATCTGAATAAAATGCAGAAAATAAAAGCTAAGGAGAAGAGATGAAAAACTCTTGAAGATGAAGACTTGGTAGCAACAATGGTGATGATCCTTTAAGCTTCTCCAAACTTTCTCTCCAAAATTGCCTTTTCTTCTCCAAAAATGACTCAGATCTGCTCTCTTTGTCGTGTGCCTCTTTCTCCATCATATTGTATATATAGATCTAGGGTTTTGGGGCAATTTTGGAACAAAACAACATAAAAAATGTGTTTTTGGACGAAACTCGCCGGCGGCAACATTATTCTCGCCACGGCGAGATTTCTGGAAAAGTTATGATTTTGGTTCCGCTGATTCTCGTCGGCGGCGAGATGCATTTGGCCGGTGGCGAGATTATGTTGGCCGACGGTGAGATTACTTTGGCCGGCGGCGAGATTAATTTGGCCGGTGGCGAGATGAATTTCCCAAAAACCGTGCTCCCTGTATGATTTTCGCCGTATTCTCTGTAAGATTTTCGCCGGCAGCAAGAATCTTCTCACCGGCGGTGAAATTCCAAATTTTGAAACTTTGTTTTCTTTTTATTTGCACTCAATCCCGATCCTTGAAATTTGTCCCAAACTTCTCCAAAATCATGATTTTACCTGAAATTGCACTTTAAACACGAAATACCCGTGAAATGATATTTGTGGATTAAATAATCAAATAAATGCAATTTTCACACAAATATCAACATTTTAATCATAACAAAAATGCAATAATTTGACTCTTATCAATGACAACATCATGATAATTTTTATAATGCTTTAATTTCTCTATTACTGTGTTTAAAGTTTGGGCAGCTTGTTTGATGGATGTTTATGTGTGCTCATGTATTTAGGGGAGTGAATTGTTATATGGACCTATTTTTTGCCCAAACTTCATTTCATATCTTTTGCTTAGTTCCTTGGTATGACAACATCATGGTAGTCACTAGCCAACCAAGTACAGGAAAACCACCAAGAATCATCATATCTTCAAGAGTAATGAGTAATTGTTGGTTCACCCCAAGAAAATACAAAAGTATTAGTATATGGGCACCAAAACTAACCAACCTAAGTAACAAATAGGAGTTACACTTGACTTCATATTTAGAACTCATTATAGCATTAAAAATACTAACTTCATTATAGATTAATACAATGCTAATATGATTTCGAAGGGATGTGGTTATTATTATATATCACTCTGATGTCGATGTGGTAATCTCTTTTACTAATCTTTTAACATATATAAGTTGTTTTTTGTGAATTCATGATACTACATTCTTATTTTGAATTTAATTATATATAGTTCTTTGGTTGGAACTAGGCGGGCTATGGGGGTTATTATTATATCACTCTTGTGTCGATGTGATAATCTCTTTTACTAATCTTTTAACATATATAAATTATTTTTGGTGAATTCATGATATTATATTCTTATTTTGAATTTAATTACATATAGTTCTTTGGTTGGAACAAGTTGGATATACAAATTTTTGATGATTTACGAGAAGAATGGATAGAACACATGGTTTAAATTATAACATTATAAGAAGAATCAAGAGAAGAATATGATGATCTTGAATAAAATAGGACAATAACATGGTAATTTTTATAATATTTTAATTTCTCTATTCTTATGTCTCTGAAGTTTGAGATATTTGTTTGATGGATGTTTATGTGCTCATGTATTTAGGAAAATAAATTGTTATATGGACCAACTATTTTTTACCTAAACTTCATCTCATCTCTATTGCCTAGTTTTCTAGTTATTATGCTGGTGATTATAAGCAAATCAAGCTTTCTCTACTTGAAATAAAATGAAAATATCACAAAATCTCTATATAAATTATTTTTTTTGTAATAAATTTAATTCTCAAGTAATTAATTATATTTAATTTTTTTAATTATTTGTATTATTTAAACTTTGTTAAACAGATTTTGATTTTTTTCTGTTATTATTTGATCAAAAACCTGTTCTTAGTAGAGTAAAAAATGAGTAAAATATGTAAAAAAAATAAAAAAAAAATTTGAAATCAATTTATAGGTTAAATCGACTTTAAATTTTAAGTATTTTTATTTAAAATCTGTTCAACGAATCACAAGTCTAGTTTTATAGTAGTATTGTCGCAACAAATACTTAGTTCAATCACCGGTGAAAATTTTCTCCCTTCCTGCATTTATGGTATCACATTATATTGGTATAAATTATTAGTTTAGTTTAACATAGATTTAGCTAAAATATATTTTTTTTCATGAATTTAAATATATGATTCAAAATCTAAAAATGTGAATAGTATTACTTGACCGACAGACTTGAAAAATTGTGTCCTCCTCTTTATGAAGCCATTATAGCCTTTCTTGTCTATCTCAACAGTTGGTAGGGTACATCAATATGATTCCTTCAATAAAATGAAATGTGAATTTTTCTACGGCCACACAATTGTCAGCTTTTTCCGTGGACCCTCTACGTGTTTGTGGGCTTTTAAGTACCATTGCTATGCATTTGTATCGGATAAGTATTAATTATTTTTTATTACTGTGATATTAATTATAAATATATTTAAAATATTTATAATTATTTTAGAAAATTTGAATAAAAATTTGAATTTTTAACTTTTCCTTACTTCCAATATTAACTTCTTTCATTGTTCTTCCTCTTTTTTGGCCATTTATTTCCTTCAATTTCAGTTTTCGTTTCACTACTCAAGCATCAATTCTCAACATTGACGAAGGAAATAAAAAAAAAGAGAAAAAAAAAGAAAAAAAAAGTAGTGAGACCGGAAAAGGTAAAGGAAAAAAATATTTTATTTATTATTATTATTATTTGCTTGTATATTTTCTATCTAAAAAATAATTTTTTTTAATAGAATTCAGATATTTTAAAATTTATAAAATAATAAATTATGTTATAAATTTATTATTATTTAATCGTTATATCTTGGGAGATAAATTTTTATCGTTTACAAACACCCACGGTGAGCAAAAAAAATATCTTAAGGATACTGTGTGATACACATGCCTCGATTATTATTTTCTTTTTCCTATTTAAATTATATATTTTTTAAATTTATATATATATATATATATTTGTATAAATTTTTAATTTTAATAAAATAATTTTATTCTTGATTCATATATTATTTCCTACAATCTTAAAATAATTTCTTTTATTTTTTGGACAAAAAAATTTAACAAATATTTTGAGAGAAACATATTATTTATAATAAGTTATATTTATCTTTTCTATTATATATCTGTTCAGTTGTATATATTTTATTATAATTACCATGCAATTTTTATATCTTTATTAATTCATTTCATCGTTTATTTAATATTATTTTTTATTAATTTTACTCTTGTATTAAATACTTTCACTTTATTTTACTTGATTTCATCACTTTTTGTATTGTTGTTATCATTAATTAATTTATATAATTATAATTTTTTAATATTGTTTTTTATATTAAATATATTTATTTTGTGTTACTAATCTTAATTTATTTTACTTTATATTTGTATTTTATTTTACTATAAGATAGTGGACTATAAATTTGTATGCAGTCAAGCACACAAAATCCAAGATATCATAACAGATATATATGATGAAGGGATGATACTTTGTGAAACCTTCTAAGTTGCAACTATTATTGAAAATTTTCCCCCTTCATGGATAGGGCACAAGGCCTACCTTAAACACAAGCAAAAGTAAGTGTCTTTGAAAGACATGCTGATAAGATTTAAAGTGGAGGAAGACAACAATGCTTCTTCTAAAAAAGGTTATATCCCATCAGCACCCGAGGCTAATGTGATGGAACATGGTCAAAGTTCCAAACACAATAAGAATAAAGGCAAGGGCAAGCTGGGTAGAGGGTCTAAATTAGGACCTAGAGAAACAAATTTTAAAAAGTCAAGCTTCAAAGGGATTTGCTTTAACTGTCAGAGGACAAGGCATAAAACCCTATATTGTAGGTTTCTAAAAAGAAATAGAAACCGTGAGGCAAACATGGCTGATAACATCACTCATGATATCTCTAACATTGACTTGTGTGTAGTCATTTATGAGGTAAACTTGGTGGGATTAAACCCAAAGGAGTGATGGATTGACACTGGTGCAACAAGGCATGTATACTTAGATAAGGGGCTATTCACTACTTTTGAAGCAATGAAAGACAAAAAGAAGATCTTCATTGGAAATTTTGCCACATCGTCCATTCAAGGGAAAAAGCTTACATATGTGCCATACATTCATAAGAATCTTTTTTCTGGCTCATTGCTAAACTAGCATAGATTTTAGATGGTTTTTGAATCTGTTAAGGTCATTGTGACAAAAAATTGGATGTTTGTGGGAAATGGATACGTATCTGATGAACAATTTAAGCTCAATGTAATGACTATAAAAGCTAAGAATATTAATAAGATTAATTTTTTTGCTTATTTGATTAAGTCTCCCAACTTATGGCATGGTAAACTAGGTCATGTTAATTATGATATATTGCGTAGACTAATTAATATGGAACACATAACCACATTCCAAATAGATTCAAAATATAAGTGTGAGACTTGTGTTGAGGCAAAAATGACTAGGTCATCGTTTCATTTTATTGAAAGAAACACTGAACCCTTTGAATTAATCCATAGTGATCTATGTGATTTGAAATTTCTCCAAACAAGGGATGATAATATGTATTTTATTACTTTCGTTGATGATAGCACGAAATATTACTATGTGTATTTGCTTACAAGCAAAGATGAAGCTATAGAGAAATTTATTCTTTATAAAACAGAAGTTGAGAATCACCTTAACAAGAAGATAAAAATACTGTGTAGTGATTGTGATGGTGAATATGAGGCACCGTTTGGTGAATTTTGTGCACAACATGGAGTTATTCATGAAACCACAATCCATTATTCACCTTAGCAAAATGGAGTTGTTGAATGTAAGAATTGTACCTTGAAAGAAATTATGAATGCAATGCTATTAAGTTCTGGGTTGCCACAAAACTTGTGGGGGGGAGCTATTTTGTTTGTTTACAAACTTTTAAATAAGGTATCCCGAAAAAAGACACATAAGACACCATATGAATTATTTAAGAAAAGATACCTTCCTCTAGATATTTACGAGAGTGAGGGTGCCTTGCAAAAGTGGCTGTACTTATACCTAAGAAGGTGAAGATAGGTCCAAAAACAATAGATTGAATCTTCATTGGATATGCACATAATAGTAGTGCTTATAAGTTTCTTGTGCATAAGTCAAAGATCCTAGACATTCACAAGAACACGATAATAGAATCAAGGAATGCATCGTTCTTTGAACATGTATTTCTAGGTAAATCTCAAGGAGAATCAAGTTCGTCTAAACGAACGTATAAGACTATGAATGAAGATAGTCAAAACAAAGAACCTAAACAAGAGGCTGAGGATTAGGTTAAGGTTGAACTCAGATGTAGTAAGAGGGCTAGGATAAAAACGTCTTATGGTCCATATTTTTTGACCTAATTGATAGAAAGTGAACCTCAAACCTATGAAAAGTCTATCAATTCTTCTGAAGGACCTCAATGCGAAAAAGCCATTAATAGTGAAATTAAGTCCATTCTACAAAATCACATTTGGGAACTAGTTAATTTACCTCCAAGTAGTAAAACACTAGGGTCTAAGTGGATTTTCACAAGAAAACGTAAATCAGATGGATCAATTGATAAGTACAAGGACAACCTTGTAATTAAGGGATACAAACAACGACATGACTTTCATTAAATTGATACTTATTCTCCTATGACGAGAATAACATCTATAAGGATGCTAATTGCTATCGTAGCTCTACGAAATCTTGAAATACATCAAATGGATGTAAAGACAACCTTTCTAATGGAGAATTAGATGAAGAAATATATATGGACCAACCTAAGGGTTTTTCATGATTAGGAAAAGAAGGAAATGTTTGTGAATTGGTGAAGTATTTATATGGCTTGAAATAAGCACCAAAATAGTGGCATAATAAGTTTGATAATGTTATGAGGATAAATGGCTTTAAAATCAATGAATGTGATAAATGTGTATTTGTCAAGGGAAAAGAAGATGATTATGTTATCTTATGTCTTTACATTGATGACATACTAATTGTGGGTAGTAATAATCAAATGATCAAATCTACTAAGTCTATATTGAATTCAAGATTTGATGTGAAAGAGATGGGACCTATCGATGTAATTCTAGGAATTAAGATATCAAAGATATCAAAGATATCAAGCGGTCTCATTCTTAGTCAATGTCATTATGTTGAAAAAATACTTGAGAAATTCAACAAGGGTGATTCTGGAATTGTGAGAACACCAATAGATGTAAATGTACACCTATCCAAGAATAAATGTGAGAATGTGTCTTAACTAGAATATTCTATAGTGATAGGAAGTCTTATGTACTTGATGAGTTATATGAGACTAGACATAGCATAATTAGACTAAGTAGATGTACTAGTAATCTAGAATTCGATTACTGGAAAGATATTACAAGACTACTTAGATACTTAAGATATACAGGTAGCTATGAAATGTACTACACAATATATCCAACTGTATTAAAAGGATACAATGATGAAAATTGGATATCTGATTTGAAAGACTCAAAGTCTACTAGTGGATATGTATTCATACTAGATGGTGCAACTGTTTCATAGAAGTCCTCTAAATAAATGTACATTGATAGATCCATGATGGAATCTGAGTTCATCACTTTGGATAAATGTGACAAAGAAGCCAAATGGCTACGTAATTTTGTAGAGGATATTCCTAAGTGTGTGAAACATGCACTTACAATATGCATTCATTGTGATAGTCAATCTGCTATTAGCAGAGCACATAGCAATATGTATAATGGTAAGTCTCGACATATATGTCATAGACATAATACCATTAGTCAACTACTCTCAATTGGGGTTATCTCTATTGACTATATGAAGTCAAAGGATAACATAGTTGATCCCTTAACTAAAGGGTCAAATCAAGAGTTAGTTGATAAGTCATTGAGAGGAATGGGACTGAAGCTCATGAATGAATAAGGATTTGCAAAGGAAACCCAATATATTTGACTGGAGATCCCAAGATCTAGGTTTAAATGGACAACGTAATTGTAAAGACTTAGTGAGATAACTGTGGGGGTTTACTCTCAAGTCCATTCCTATGATGAAAATAGTGATACCTGTATGATACATGATAAGTTAAGGTTTTTAATGATTCTTATGAAGAGAATACCAAGTGGAGTATACGGGTTACTCTTTGCAGATTACTTTTAAAGATAAGAGGTCACCTTTGTATAGGATGAATGAAGCCGATTCGAAAGAGAATTGTATAGGGCTTAATTCTTTATAGACTCTCATAGAACAATGCATATGTTCATGGCCAAAATGAACATAACAGTGAGTACTGAATTATGTCAGGAAAGATTCTTATGTGAAGTATGTCATCACTTACATAGAAAGTAGGATAGTTCAAGGAAATTTTTTCTATTGGTCATTTAGTAAGGTAAATATACTTTCACAAAGGAAGGTTTAAAGGGTAACACCTACCTATCCTATACACGTTTCGATTTGTTGAACTCTATTTTCGTGTCAAAATTTGATTTTAAATCTATGTCAATTTTAATTTATGTGGAGGATTATTAGAAAACTTGAATAAAAATTTTAATTTTCAGTTTCAATTTTTAATTTTTTGTTATCTTCGATTTTGATTTCTTATGTTTCTCTGGAAAATTAATTTCTTCCGTTTCTCTTCCTCTTCTTTGGCCGTTTCTCTCCTTCAATTTTAGCTATTGTTTCTCTAGAAATTTAATTTCTTCCCTTGCTCTTCCTCTTCTTTGGCCGTTTCTCTCCTTCAATTTTAGTTATTGTTTCTCTGCTCAAGCATCAATTCTCAACTTCTATTTCTATATAATTCTTCTATAAATAGAGAAGAAAGTTGAGAAGAAAAATACAGAACGAAAATTGAGAACGAAAATAGAAAAGAAAACCAAAGAAAGAACAAAAGAGAGAGAAAAATAGAGAGAAAGAAAAATAGAGCCTGTTGTTGAGAAGAAGAAGAAGAAAATGAACAGAAGAAAGAGAAAAGGGAAAGAAAGAAAGAAAGGAGAAAGATTGGAAAAAGTAAAGGAAAAAAATATTTTATTTATTTATTAATTATTATTATTTGGTTGTATATTTTTTTATGTAGAATTAGGTTCTTTCAATAGGGTTCAAACACTTTAAAGTTCGTAGAATAATAAACTATGGTGTAAGTTTATTATTATTATTAAATCATTGTCTACTAGAAGATAAATTTCCGTCGTTCACAAACACCCACTGTGAGTGAAAAAATTATCTTACGGACACTGTGTGATACATAGGCTTCGATTATTTTTTTTCCTATTTAAATTATATATTATTTAAATTTTGTATATATATATATATATTTCTAATTTTAATAAAATAATTTTATTTTTAAATTGTTTGTTCGTATATTATTTCCTACAATTATATCCACATCATGGATAATGATACAAACATGCCCAACGTAAAGTTATAATTATGCCTATAATATATAGGTAACGATAAAAATAAGTTTAATGTTAATTATGCTTTTATTTTTATCCATATGTTGTTAACGTAGTTACAACTAAGTAAACATTTTGAACATATTTACGACTAACCCCATACCTTATGGGCATAAAACATAATGAACTCGTTAACCAATACTCTAAGGCTCTCTTTAAGACTAATTTGGTATGTTAAATATGTATTAGGATTCCTTATGATGTACAAGAGCATAGAGTAACAAAAACATATGGTCACACTTCTCACAAGTTGTAGTTTGTTAGTGGACGTGGTACTACTCAACACTCAACTGATATAGTCTATTTATAGACCTAGTTTACATATTGCATATTTACTGAATAAAATATCAATACCTTCTCCATTGTTAAACTGCTTCCTTCTACTCTTCAATGGATTTCTTCATCTCTTTTATAGTGTTTTTCATGGCATTAGAGCTTTAATGGCTCAATTAGACGCTTCTTTGGTGCTCAAGGGAGGAAACATTATGTCTTCTTCATCTATCTCTATCTCCTCTTTACTTTCTTATCCTTTAGTTAGTATTCCTATTAATCCTAACTTTTTGTGAAGTTAGATGATAATAATTACCTAATATGGTGAGAATAGATCAAGCATGTTGCCATTGTATATGGACTATTGAATATACTAGAAGGCATTGATAGTGCACCAACAAAACTGATGAAGAAAGAGATTAAAGATCTCTCGAAAAAAAGATGATGGAAACATCAACATTCAAGAATTCATCATGAAGAATCCAGAGTTTGAAATCTAGGACAGGAAAGAAAAGAAAATGATGAATGAGATCTATAATTTAGTTTCATCTAGCAATTTGAAATTCATGTTTGCCAATACCTCATCTCATGAATACTATACTTTTTTAGCAAAGAATTTTCATGATAACTCAAATACAATTATGATGTAGTTGCTTTCAAAATTACATACTAAGTGTAAGGATTATGTGTTGGTTATTTTCGTGGATAAAATATTTACCTGTTATAACTAAAACACATATGATTACACTCATGCATTTAATAGCACATATTTATAAATCTAAAATTATTTTTGTTGCTAAAATATAGAATAAGATATATGCTAAAATATTATATAAGATATACTCTAAATTATAGCTTAAATCTTTAGCCTAAAAGATAGCATAAAATATACTTTAAAATAACTCTTTTTTAAGTCCTTGATCTGAAGTTGATTTGACGATCCAAATCACACATGAGCTTTATTTGAGTCCCTAATTAATCACTCCATAAATCCTAATTGGCCTCAATTATCATAATTTTAGTCATTTTTTGGAGCTAAAAAGAGAAAAATATAGAAAAATTCAAGAGATTGATTGTATTTCTTTTTATACTTTTTTTATAATCAATTTTATGTCTTTCTTTATGAAAAATATGAGCTTTATGAACACAATTATGTGTAATTAATTTATTAATCTAGGGATCTTATGAACCCAATTTTCACCATGTGATAATTTAATCTTTTACCCCAATTATAATTATAATTTAATTATATTATTTAATCTTATTTGTATGCTATTAATTGTTTGGCCAACAATTTATCTATAGAGGTAATTAAATTGATTTGAGAGAGTTATTTAATTTTTTGTCTTGATTAAATAACATGCATAGTTTTTAGGTAGAGATGTATGATTCTTATGTATGTGATTCATAATTGATGAACTTAATGAGTAGGATGCAATTTAATTGGTATGAGAGTATGATTAAATTAATTATTATATAGTGTGTAGTTTACTTAAGAGAGGAATACATGCTGTGTTAGATTCAATTGATCATGTAATTAATTGATAATTATATTGGGGGGATTTTAGCGATTCACATGTTTAGAAAATTGGGGGATTAAGTATTCCTAGATATTTTCTCATATATCTTTTTTATCACAAAATCTGATTTAATTAATTATTGCTATTTACTTTTAGTTGTTTTAATTTTTCTTCCTTAAAATATAAAAACACCATAAAAAATTGATTTTTATTATTTTTAGTTTTAAAAATTAGTTTTTAATAAAATAATCTCCGTGAAAACAATCTTTACTTATCGTTATATTACTTGTTACGATAAGTATACTTGTGTATTCATTGCACACACAATTTGTGTGACAATCAGTACTTCAGGTATATCTGTTATAACTAAAACACGTAAGATTGTACTCATATATTTAATAGCATATATTTATAAATCTGAAATTATTTTTGTTGCTAAAATATTTATGCTAAAATATAGAATAAGATATATGCTAAAATATTAGATAAGATATACTCTAAATTATAGCTTAAATCTTTAGCCTAAAAGATAGCATAAAATATACATTAAAACAACTCTTTTTTTAAATAAGAGTCTTTATGATTAATGAGTCTATTTCAAAAGATATCTTATTTAAATAGGAGTCTTCTTTATTAGTGAGTATTACTAATCCTATTTATAATAGAAAAGATATTTATCAATTACATAGGATTAAAGGTTTTAATTTTTCCTATAAATAAAACTCATTGCTCATTGTTTCAATCAACCACACATGAGCATTATTCTACTCTTCTTAATTTCTCTCTCTTGTTTTACAAATATAAGATCATAATTCTTTAGGCTTCTTTATTTAGTTAATCTATCAAATATCGGTGGTTATGTTTGATTGATTAATAAGCTTAATTATTTTATAATATTGTGATAATATATTCTTATGACTTATTCTTTATTTTGTTCTTAAATTGTTAGATCAAATAATTGTTTTTATCATATCATAGTTATTTGATTTGATTATTAATCTTTAAAGAAACTATTTTTATTGAACTTATGGTTGATCTTTTTGCTCTAGGATTTACTAGTTGATATGATTTAAGTAACATATATTTTGAATAATATAATTAGGATTATTCATTAGTAAATTCGTTCTAGAACACACACAAGCACTTGTGTTTTTGTGCTAACCATTTTGCAGTTTATTCGGGAACGTATCTGATTGGCAGAAAGCTTATTTGATATTGGTTTGGAAACCGCTCATGTTAATATTGGAAACTGTGAAAACAGAGCATGAGCTCGTAATTAAGGTACATTAGGATAGTATCCTAAGAAGGGTAGCATAAGACCGAATTTGTACTTGAATATTTGTTTTTCATAGTGAAAAGTTAGGTAGTCCGGTGGTTTTTCTTTTAGGTCATGGTTGTGGCTTAGGTTGTTTCCACCTAAAAATATCGTGTGTTATTCTTTTATTTTTGCACTTTATTTTTACACACGATTGTATGCCTGACCACTTTGTTTAGGTTATTAAATAATAAATTGGTAAAAATTAAAAATAACCTATTCACCCCCTCTAGGTTAATTAGGTCCATATCTTATAAACTTTAAATTGCTATTAGAGCCAACACTAGATACTATTAGTGTTAATCTTATGGATTTTTATTATGGATCATTTTATTGTAGATTATAGCTCAGTTGATGTGGAGCTTGAATATTCTTTTATTTCAAAATATAAAGTTAAAAGTTCTAAAGAATTATTTTCTAAATGTCTTAGAACCATAGAAGAGAATAATAGTTTAAATAAAAAAATAGAAAAATTAAATGAACAACTTGAGGTGCATGAATTTTTTTGAATAAATTAAAAGAAGCGAATAATATTTTATAAGAACAAAATAATTCTTTGAATTTGAGTCTTGTGGGTTTGAAAGAAGAAAATAATAAGCTTGTTGACGATAATTAAAAACAAGTGCAAGAGCTTAAAGAATCATGTGAAATAGTGGAGAGACTTACCATTGGAGCTCAACAATTAGATAAAATATTGAGCATTGGTAAGTCACATGGTGATACATATGGCTTTGGTTATAAGGATGAGAGTTCCACACCTTCAATATCAAAGACCGCATTTGTAAGACCCTTAAACTCTACTCCTACTGTTACTACTTATGCACAAAGAACTATTGCACCTATGGTAGAAAAATTTGTTAAGTTTGTGCCTGTCTGTCATCATTGTGGTAGGAAAGGTCATATAAGGCCAAAATGTAGATTTTTGAGGAATGCTCTTGAACTTAATCATTCTTTCCATGTTTCACATAGTAGGACCTATAAGCATTATTCATCTATGCATGCTACATCATATTCAAGGATGAATGTAAATTATAATAATGTGTTCAAAATTTCTACTAGGAATCATGAAGTCTTAGGTTTAAAGAGGTAAGCAAATTTAAGTATTTTTAATGCTAGGACTCATTATCATCATCCTACTATGCATAGTGAATCATCATTTTGGATGAATGAGAAAAGTACAGTTAAGTCCAAGAACACGCCTATGAAACCTAAGTTTGTTGAGTCCCAACCCAACGATATAGAGAAACCAAAATACAAGAAAATATGGGTTAGGAAAGGTTATTTTTTCTAGGTCACCTAATCTTCTTTTATTCCTTCATCTAGGTATTTTTGTTAGAGTGCTTAAATGAACCTCGGTGAGTAATCTTTATTGTCTTTATTTTATTCATTAGTTAAACTTACAAAAAAGAGAGAAAAGTAGAATCCTTATTTGGCAAACATGGTATTGGACTTGTTCAACACTTACAAACATATAACCTTATTTTTAATGACTTAACTAATTTTTACATTTATTGTATAAATTATTCTACAATTTTGGCTTATGCACACACATATATTATTATACATGTGATGATCGATGTTGACATGAACTTATTCACACACTCACGAAAACACATATATGCTATGCTTGAAGTTTATGAATTTTCTTGAAAAAATCTAGGACTTCAACTAATCTTGACAGTAAAATTATGTTAAGTTATATTTCTTACTTTCTAAAACTTTACCGTATAGAGGCACCTAGTATTGAGAGGGCTATCTAATGTGATATGTGAAGCTACCACATTGAGCGGATAGGGATACCTCACAACTAGTGTGAAAGTCATCATGCTAGGTTTATGACTGGTGCAATAAAGAAGAAGGAAAGATTATGCAAAAAACGACTACTTATAAATCTTGTACATTGAATGCACAAAAAGAAAGAGCCAATAGAGGTTAAAAAATAAGAAAAATATCATTTACCTTATATATAAAATAAATAACAAATTTAAGTCCTCTTTTAGTGGATATATTTTATTTTGTGAGATTGAAGAGTCGATTATAATTTTACATGATAGGTGTTAATTTTTTTCTTTTGAGTCTTTTTTAATTGATCATAAATGACTTAATTGGCATATTTGTGGAGTTTAAACATATATACTAATTTTAAATAAATGTCAATATGTTATTATATGTGTAAAGTGTGACTTTTCTACTCTACTTCTTTATTTATACAATAGATAATCAAAAATTGAGTTAAAAAAGTGAAAAAAAAGATGAGTTCTCAATTGGTTGTGTGCTCATTTGTAATTAAATGAGTTTAATATCTTATGTGGCTATTTATGAAAATTTCAAAAAAAAAATTTAGATTTTTTTTCATTTACATCTTTTTCTTTATTACTTTTTTAATTGGTTTCTAATTTAGAGAGTCATAGAACTTAGGGAGAGTTTAAAGCACATTGCACTTCTGCATTATTCTGCTTTTACATTGTTATATCTTTAGAAAGAGTTTAGCTTCATCGCTTTGTTTAATGCTTTGTCCTTCTCGTCTATCAAAAAGGAGAAGAAAATAATGTGTGTTTACTTCCATGTTTTTATTTTGTTATGCATATAAAAAGAGAACATATTTAATTAAGCTTGATTGGTATGAATGCACACTACATGATTATTCTTTACACTTCACTTATTTTTATGTAAACTAAACTAATGTATAATAAGGCTTTCAATCCAAGTTGTTGTTTGCTTTGCTATGTCATTTCAGTTATTTACAAGCTTTTCAAGTTGCAACGAAGATGGATTCGTCGAACCATAGGATAGTTCCACTATGGAGTCTAGGACATCATTGTATTTTATTTTATTCATATAAATGTCATGTAGTGAGAGAGAGGTTTTGCCACACGAAAATGCCAAAGGGAGAGTTTGTAAGGATTATAAGTGCTGACTATTTTCGTGGACAAAATATTTACCTGTAAACTTATTTTTAAGCTCGCTATCAAGTCTATCAAACAAAGTTGAAGAAACATCAAAATTTCAAATATTCATGCTTCAAGTATATCTATTATAACTATAACACATAAGATTGTACTTAATCATTTAATAACACATATTTATAAATCTGAAATTATTTTTGTTCCTAAAATATAGAATAAGATATATGCTAAAATATTAGATAAGATATACTCTAAATTATAGTTTAAATCTTTAGCCTAAAAATATCATAAAATATACTTTAAAAGAACTCTTTTTTAAATAGGAATCTTCATGATTAATGATTCTATTTTAAAAGAACTCTTATTTAAATAGGAGTTTTCTTAATTAGTGAGTATTATTTATCCTATTTGTCATAGAAAAGATATTTATTAATCATATTGGAGTCTTCTTAATTAATGAGTATTACTAATTCTATTTGTAATAGAAAAAGATATTTATCAATTATATAGGATTAAGGGTTTTAATTTTTCCTATAAATAAAACTCATTGCTCATTGTTTCAATCAACCACAGAAGAGCATTATTCTATTCTTCTTAATTTATTTCTCTTGTTTTACAAATATAAGATCATAATTCTTTAGGCTTCTTTATTTAATTAATCTATCAAATATTGATGGTTATGTTTGATTGATTAATAAACCTAATTATTTTATGATATATTGATAATATGTTCTTATGGCTTCTTCTTTATTTTTGTTCTTAAATTGTTAGATCAAATAATTGTTTTTGTCATATCATAGTTATGTGATTTGATTATTAATTCATAGTTATTTGATTTGATTATTAATTCATAGTTATTTGATTTGATTATTAATCTTTAAAGAGACTATTTTTATTGAACTTGTGCTTGATCTTTTTGCTCTAGGATTTACTAGTTGATTTGATTTAAGTGATATATGTTTTGAATCATCTAGTTAAGATTATTCATTATTAAATTCATTCTAGAATACACACATACACTTGTTTTTTTATGCTAACCATTTTGCAGTAAATTTGAGAATGTATTTGATTGACAGGAAGTTTATTGGAACGTTGGGTTGGAAATTGCTCACGCTAATATTGAAAATTGTGAAAACAGAGTGAGGGCTCGTACGTAAGGTACATTAGGACAGTATCCTAGAGAGGATAGCAAAAGACAGAGTTTGTACTTGAATGTTTGTTTTTCATAGTGGAAAGTTAGGTGTTCCGGTGGACCAATGGTTTATCTCTTAGGTTATGGTTGTGGCCTAGGTTGTTTCCATATAAAAATATCGTGTTTATTCTTTTATTTTCACACTTTATTTTTATACACGATTGCATGTCTGATTGCTTTATTTAGGTTATTGAATTATAAATTGGTAAAAATTAAAAATAATCTATTCATCTTTTATATGTTAATTAGGTCCATATCTTATAAAGTTTTACTAACGAAAGATGATCAGATTATGGATCAATACAGAAAAAGTTAAGAAGCTATTTAATTCAATTTCAAGAACTAGTGATCCATTTCGTTTGAGAGAGTAGATTTTATAACAACTTGAGGCTGAATAGAAACTACAGCGACTAATGTTACTAATAAGAAGAATTTACCTACATGAGATGAAGTGTTTTCACGGATGAGAAATCATTAGAGACATTTGCAACATATGAGTCGTTTGGATCCTCATCCGGTTCGTGCAAACCTAGCCAATTAGAATCAGGTGGACATTTCCCAACAGGTTGTGTTTCAACCTAATTCACTGATGAATTCTGTGTAATCTGGATGTGAATCTATTTTTACACCACAATTTCCTCTTGCATCTAGTCAAAGTACAATTAAGGATCAAGCCCCATCATCTGTGTCTCAGAACACACCTCCACTGCCTCATCATTGTTACAATCCTTCTGGAATTCCTCAATCTATTGTACAAGAACAAGGTAATAATGCCTATACTTCACAGTTTGCACCTCCAGCACCTTATAATAATCAAGGAGCAGGAAGAGGCAAATAAAAATTAACATGCCAGATTTGTAAAAAGATTGGACATAGTGCTTCGCGGTATAGATTCAAGTATGCTCAGTCTAAATCTTAGACCACCAAATAGGCCTTACTAGAATGCTGTTCAAGGGCCTCAACCATAGATACGTTTCAGTAATCTACAACCTTATCAGTTATTATCACATGATCAAATCATTAAAAACGTACCAGCACCTCCTTGTGTTCAAGGAAAAGCATCTAGATTCAATCCTGTACCAGTTCTTACTTCTTTTATTCCTTATTAAAATGTTTCTAATACTGGTGTAATATTTTTCCCAGACGGATCACCAATGGCTTATTATGGTAATGTTTGTCCATGGCAATCACAAGTTCTAGGTTCACCAACTCCTGTTACACCAGTTCCACCAACACTTAATGTTGCAATACCTACTATACATCATGATCAGAGTTGGTACATGGACTTAAATGCTAGTCAACATTTGATCTCGAATCAAAACAATCTAAAAAATGCAGCTCTATACGCTGGACATGAACAAGTCATGCTAGGTAATGGTAATATCTCATGTAGGGAAAGGTTTAATTCAATTTGGAAGCCTATATTTGAACCTAAATAATCTCTTGCATGTTCCAAATTTGACTAAGAACTTAATCATAGTTAGACAATTGTGTATTGATTACAATTTCTATTTTGAATTTCATCAACATACCTTCTATGTGAAGGATTTGAGCAAGGAGACTATTCTACTTGAATGAGGAGTGGAGAATGGACTCTATAATTTGCCTAATTCATTTCTACAGGAAGAAACACTCAGTTTCAAGCAAGAAGCTATACTCAAGTAGTTAAAGGTAGCACTGCTCTACTTGGCATGCAGGATATACAATGTAGTAACACTTACGTAGATGGAATATTTTTGCATTGCCATTTAGGTATCCATATTAGCTATTTTACATAAGGTTCTATCAACAAATAATATGCAATTCAAGTCAGATACTCTACCAAAAGTGTGTAGTTCTTGTCAATGTAGTAAATAAATAGGCTTCCATTAAATCATGTACATTAAAGGTCTGCAAGTGCTTTTGATATAGTATATGTTGATACTTGGGGTCCCTCCCTAGTTGTTGGTGAAAATGGTGTGAATATCATTGGTCGTATGTTTTATATAACAAAAGTCAAGTTGTACAAGTGTTTCAACGGTTTGAGTGCTTTATTGAGAGACAATTTGGAACAAAAATAAAGCAATTACGAAGTTTGTTTGAAGTTTAAATCTCTTGAGTCTTGTCTTTTTCAAGGTGGCTATAATAGGAGAATAATTTGTCCTTATAATCCATAATCCATCTCAAAATGGAGTGGTTGAGAGAAAACATAGACATATTGTGGGAGTTGATATTTCACTTATAATACATGCTAGAATGCCTCTACTTTGTTGGTCCTATGGTTTTAGAGCTTCTTCCTACCTGAAATACTCTGCCCTCACAAGTCTTGGGGAATGTGAGTCCTTTTGAGTTGTTACATAAGACTTAACCTGTCGTTTCTCATCTAAAGTTCTTAACAGCTTGCAAAAGCTTTCCAAAGGAGAAATACTAAATGATAGGGGTGGCAATTGAATTGGATTGAAGCTCAAAATATCAAGTACGTATTGTGTATAATTGAGTTGATACCAAAATAGCATTATAACTTGTATATGATGTATACATATGCTTCATACCATGAGTGAATATTATGATGCCTTGCTTTGTAATTTCACTTTGACTCTAGTGGCCCAAAAAAAAATCACAAATTGTTGGATGAGATTGTCTTTTTCAAATTAAGCATAAACCCAACGATAATTTTGTTGCTTAGTACAATGGCAACTCCTTTGCCAATGGGTTCCATCAGTTTCTTGACATTGACTTCAAATAAACATTTAGCTTTATCGTAAAACCTTCTACAATTAAGTCGCTTCTTACTTGGTAAGACTAATGGTTGGTTTTTGGGTCATCATGGTGTCAATAATAATGCTTTTTTACAGCGCATGCTAAGCATTTTGAGTGTATTTATGGAGCAATTCATAGGGTTCATTCCCTCAACTTACTCTTTATCATTAATGTAAGCATAACAAAGCCATCTTTGGCCTTTGCAAAGCTCCACAACCATGGTACAATGAATAGTGTACTCTTTAAGGACACTGTAAGAGTGTTTTGAATTTCTCGATGGCAACCCTCCAACTGATCCAACTCAATATTGATAAGTTCTTGGATCTATATGCATTATCCTGCTCTTGCTTGTCTGAGTCTTTCTTTTAATGTCAGCAAGTTATCATAACTCATGGATATATCATCCTTCCACAACTTCTTGGTGTGTTGTTAAATGTGTTCTACTCAAAACCAAGAGAGTAGCACTTGCTCTGAATAAAAGGGCACTTAAATAAAGCGAATCAACGCCCTTAAAATACTTGTTTCATCAATAATGGCTGCATATAAGGTGTATGAAAAAGCGTCTTCTATCACTTTTAGGTAGCCTTTTTTATAGGCCTTCTATTGACTAAATTTTATTAGTGAGGCTTTCTTGATCTTGACCTCTTCATTCAAGCTCTAGATATTTTTTCAGTTCTCACTGCATAAGTTGTTTTCTTGGGTCTAAATCCCATTGTTTGACGCTATAAGAAATAGAAAAATGTTAAACACTCATAAGCAAATCCTGAATATTGAAAATTAATTAGCTCACAAATCTACTAACTAAATTTGCTAATCCATTTTTGTCTCATCCCTAGTTATTTACTATTACATTATTGGTATCACATATGTTTGTGCCAATCTAGTATTTCACCATTGCATGAAACATATATCAGTATACTTTCGCTTTGTTTGAGATCAACTCACCAAAGGTCAACTTCTAGTTTTGCATGTTCTGGACAATCTTCTTTCTGACTTCTAAATGATATATTTGAACATTCATTTTGATATTGGTTGACTTTTAAAACAATCGAGTGGGTACCTGTAAATTGAATTATATAGTTCAATGTCATAAGAGAATCTCATCATTGTAGGATGTGAAATAATACCGTACAGTTGTTTTTTCAAGACAGTCATTTTATGTTTTCCACGAAAATGGAGATTGTTGTTGAGATACATATTTTACCATGTTTGAAGAGATGATGTTTATTATATTTGTTTTGGAGTATCATAGTATCCTTACAAGGACAATTAATGACTGTCCTTAAAACTACTTTTTTCGCATAATGCATTGTGAAGCAATAAGGCAAACAATACAAAAACGTGAGAAGGAAGAGAAAATTGCAGTCAAAGTAGTGAAAAACAGAAGATCAGACGTAGAAGAGCGTTTAGTCAAGGATGAAACTTTAAGACTTCAATTCAGTACAATATTCGCTTAAAATAAGCAAGTATAAATAAAACTAACCAAATTAGTCTCTTGGTAACTTGGATTAATCAAGTATAGGGATTTTATACTCTTAATAATAGAGATTGAGATGCTAACCAAGTTGATATTTATAGATATTCGATTCTCAATGTTGAAAAAATCGGATATATTTTCCTTATTCTAAGAGTTACTATTTACTTATGATTTAAATGAATAGAACTCAAACTAACCCGACAAAATAATGCTATTGGAAATATAATGCTAAAATAAACTAAAACAGATATTGAAACAAAAATATTAAAGCAGAAAAATAATAACACCAGAAATTTAACGAGGTTTAGTATAAATATTATCTAGGTCATCGGGCGTCGTTGACCACTTCCACTATTTTCAAATTGATGAACTCCAAAATTACAACTAATTGGGTAAAATTGAGCTAATCAATGACCCTTATAAAAGAGAGGAAGATTTACAAATTTTGGGATGTTCTACAAATGGTGAAGGAGGGTTTTATTTATAGCCCTAAATCCAACACCCATCTTTATTCCTAACTAATGTGGGAATTTTCTAATTTGCTCACTAAGGAGCTATATAACAAATCTCCACCTTAGCGACTTAGTGATTCTTAAATGATTTCTTTAATCACTAGATTAGTGACGCCAGTGCCAATTCAGATTTGTAGGATGTTAATCAAGTCTAGACAATGTTTGAACTTGATTGTCGTTACCACCTTGGTCATCATATCTGTGGGATTCTCTATAGTATTGATCTTCTGAACTAGTACTCTACCTTCTTCAATAATCTCTCGCATGAAATGATGACGAACGTCCATGTGCTTTGTACATGTATTTAGACTTGGTTCTTTGCTAAATGAATACCACTCTGACTATCACCAAACACCTTAATATATTTTTGACCAACTCCTAAGTCTTCAAGCAAACCTCGTAACCAAATGGCTTCCTTCACAACCTCTGTAATTGCCATATACTCTTCCTATGTAATAGACAAATCAACTGTGGACTGTAAGGTAGACTTCCAACTGACTGGTGCTCTAGCAAGAGTAAACACATAACTAGTAGTTGACCAACCCTTATCTAAATCTCCTGCATAGTCGGAATCACAATATCCAACTGCACATTGACCAATAGTATTATCCTGCTGAAATACTAAACCAACATCTACAGTATTTATAATATACCGTAGAATCCATTTCACATCCAACCAATGTCCTTTACCAGGATCATGCATGTACCTACTTACAACACCAACCGCATGTGAAATGTCAGGTCTTGTACACACCATTGCATACATCAAGCTACCAATCACATTTGCATATGGTACCTTTGCCATATATTCTTGTTCTGCATCATTCTTAGGAGATAATTGAGCACTAAGCTTGAATTGAGGAACTAGTGGAGTATTTACAGGTTTTGTCTGTTCATTCATACCAAAACGTTGTAGTACCCTCTTCAAATATTGACTATAGGTCAAACTAAGCTTCCCCTTCTTCCTATCAGTACTTATCTCTATACCGAGAATCTTCTTGGTTTCTCCCAAATCTTTTATCTCAAACTTCGAACTTAGTTGAGCCTTTAACTTCTCAATTTCTGCTTGGCTCTTCGATGCAATCAATATATCATCGATGTACAATAGGAGATAGATGAAAGACTCATCTTGTAGCTTGCAAAAATACACACAATGATCATGTGTGCTTCTGGTGTACTTCTACTGCAACATAAACTGATCAAATCACTTGTACCACTACCTTGGAGATTGCTTCAATCCATATAATGATTTGTTCAGCTTATAAACCCAATTCTTTGGTTTTTCAGTGTACCGATTTAAAATTCATTATAAACCGGTTTTCCCCAAAAAATGACTTTAAATCTAGAATTAAATACCCCTTTTGTAGTAGTGACATATAGTGTTGTACTCCTAGCTGAAAAAAAACAAAGTTCAGCATCCTATCAACTACGTCAGCCAGGTCCTTGCAGACACCTAGAGTAGGTATCCAACAAAGGAGAAGTTAGTATTCACTCTCAAATTTAGTGCACGAAAAGTCAAGCATTACTTTGGCTACCACAAAATTATGGTACTCAGTTCCCATCCACTCAAGAATGTCCTAATGAGACCAGATGTAGCAAGAAGGTTAGCATAGTTAGCCATAGAATAAGGGGAATATGCATTAAATACATGACTTGAATGACCATCAAAAGGCAAGTAGTGGCCGAGTTTATGACTAAGTTTAGTGAAATACCATAAGTTGTTGACAATGAGGAGCCAAAGAGAATCTGTGGGATAGATCAAAAAGAAAACATAATTTGGCAAGTGTTTGTTGATGGAGCACAGAACTTCATTGGTGCAGTAGTCTTAATAGACCATGACAACAATTGTTTCGAGTATGTAAGTAGACTTAACTTCCATGTGACCAATAATGTTACTGAATATGAGGCTGCTATATTTGGGGCTATAAACATAAATAAGTTAAGAGCGGATAAGGTCAACCTATATAGCGATTCAAGGCTAGTGGTCAACCAGTTCTTAGGAACATTTGAAGCTAGAGATGACAAAATAAAAGGGTACCTGGAAAGGTTGAAGAAGGAATGCTATAATTTCTCTAACTTTGAGATCAAGAAAATAGCTCGAAAGGATAATGGCCACATCGATGCTTTAGCCACTCTAGCATCAATACGAGAGGCCAAGCATAATCGAGTAGTATCGGTAATAATCCTGTCAGAAGCATCCTTGGAGGAGGCTAAAAGAGGGGTTAGATGTATAGACTCTCCTACTATCATATGGTATACCCCAATCTATAACTTCCTGGAAAGGGAGGAGGTGCTAGAGGATAGCATGTTAGTAAAGGAAATGATGGCTAAGGCAGACCAGTATATGATCAAAGTAGGAAAATTATACTAGAAAATTTCACTCGATTTAGGGCTCTTGTGTGTAGCCAAAGAGGGATGGTCACCTCGGTTAAGAACTAGGTAGAATACCCTAACAAAGGTAAAATTCATGAAGTTGTCTAGCTCGGTTAGAAACCAAGTCGACACTCTAACATTAAAATGAGAGAGGATCACCTAGGTTAGGAACTCGGTAAAGCTCCTTCTCCCACCATTACACATCATGGACTGATCACCTTGAGTAAGAACTAGTTAGGGCTCTTAAATATTAATAACTATGGGTCTCGTACCTCAACAAAAGAAATAAATATATAATGATAAAGCATAAAAAGTACATGCCATCAAGAATACTTGCAATATTTGAAATTAAAAATCTTTTGATACTTATTAAAACAAAGCTTAGCCCAGTTAGAAGGTTAAGAACTCTTCAAATGCTTAAACATATGCCATCGAGAATGAGTTTTGATTAACTACTTCTTACAGAAAGTGAGCTCACACTGAGTCTCTTTGACCATACCCTTATGTTTAACAACCTAGACTTTAAACGCCCTAACCTCACTCTTAGGACCACAAAAGTTGGAGTAATTAGGAAAAATCCCCAAATGTATGAATTAGGCAAATGTTTTTTTACCCTTTTTTATAAGAGATGAAACTTGAATATTGAAAAAGAGGAAAATGATAAAAGTTCCCAAAAAATAGGTAGGTAGGTTAACATCATAAATACATATCAATTAAAGTAACTTTTTCATTAATAAACAAAATTGATTTTTGCATTTCAAAAAGTAATGTGTTACAAGTTCAAGCTCTCAACCACACAAAAATATGTGGCATCAAGCTTGAAAAAAAAGATTGGTTCCCTCAAACTTCAATGATCCTTGTGCTCTACCCCTGCACTCGATTTCTCAAAACATTCCTCACTTTCACTAGAGCCTGATACCTCTCTTTCTCCTACCTTTACAGATGGAGCTTCCATGTATAGAGGAGTGACCAGAATGCCAGGATGTGATAATAATACTCACCTAGATCCCTATACTTGGCTTCCATCTTAAAGGATTCCATGGCTAGCTACCCCTTCTTTATGACAGATTCGAGCTTCTGAGCCATGGCATCACTATTGACCTTTGTCTTACGAGTCTCTTCAGTAGAAGCCTCAACTCTTCTCTCAGCTAAAATGGTCCAATCCTCAACTTGACTTTGAGCCTTCTCGAGCTCAGTAATGCATTGGGCATACTCATTTAGCTCAATGGAGGCCCTTTTCAACTTCTCCTCATAAATTGCCTCACCTTACGACTTATTTTCTTTTGCCAGTAGTGCGGTGTATCTTGAATAAGTAGAAGCATGACTCTACTTCTCCTACACTAGTTCAAATTTTAAACAATTGGCACTTTGAGCCTTGTTAAAAGTCATAAAGTAGTACTAGCTAAAACAAAAGAAAGTTACAAGGTCAAACAAATAACGCTCGAGCTCAAACTTGTTCAAACAATAGTCATAAATAAATGTAGAATGCAAGGTAGCTCATCTAACACAATTGGTAATGAATGACCTCATAAGAATCTGTACCCTCACAGATAGCCTTGAGTTACTTCTCATATACCCCAGCAAAAAGGTGGCTCAAACAATGATTGATGTGCTTTAGTTCCAAGCCTTGATTTAAAACCACCCCCATCTACATCGGTAGTGAGATCGTGGAAAAACTTCCCCTTCCTTGAATCTCAAATATGATCACTAGATTCTTTAGAACCCAAGCTAGGGGGTAGAGTCACATGTTGCTCTTACAGTAAGGATAACAGTGCATATACATTCAATGGCTCTAGGTTAAGTGTGGGCTCATCTACCACAACCTTCTTCTTCTTTAAGGATGTGGGCTGACCTTCATGACTGGAGGACTTACCCCTTTTCCTACCTCTAGAAGAGCTCTCCCAAGAGTAGAAGGTGTACCCATATGAGAGCTCGCCCCATAGAAACGACCTTGCTCTTCAAATAGGATAAGAGTTGAGTGGACATAACTTTAATGGGATCCATAAAATAAGAGCGAGAAGATGTCATATTAATCATGTCGCATTTAATAAAAAAAGAGCAAGTCTTTGGAGTAGTTTATCATTATCAACCACCACCTCGAACTGGTCCCCAAAGTTTATGGGAAGGATTCTGAATTTAAAAAGAGCCCATGGTTTACAAATGATCCAAAGGGGAGGCTCTACCAAACCATGTCTCATCAACCCACATGCGACAAAGCATGGTGTATTTAATAAGTGCCTCCAATTGGTTTTTTTAGGAAGATAGTTTTGGATATCAGCCAATCGTTGCTTTGGGTCAAGACTCAAGGTCATGATTAAGGAACCTATGTTCCTTATCATGACCTCGGTTTCAGTCCAAAGTATCCTTATTAATCTTGTGTCACTGGTAGGAGACCTCCATTGGCCTGAAACAAAGAAAAAAATACTCCTTCCAGTTTTTCTAATTCTCAAGGAATGACACGTTCATACCCCAATCATGCTTCACCGACATGTATACCAACCTTAGATCAATAGAGTTATACTTTAGGATATAAGACTCATTAAACTCGGCCATCTCTACCCATTAGGCATCAAATGTCCCGGCATGAGCTACGTTCTAACCAAGAATTTTCAACCAGATGGAGGTTGATCACTATCACAGGCCCTCTATGGAGGAATAATTATCTAAATAGAGGAAGGGATGTTGTAGGTTTTTCTTAACCTTTCCTTATCCCGGGGCACCAACCCATAAGTCACAATCTTTCAAAATGCTAATAAAGAAGAAGTATTAGCCATAGAAATTTTCAAGTTGATGCTACCTCTTATACGGATATCATCATAACCAACTTTCTATATGAAAACTTTAAGTCTTTCATGAATCTTCAAGTTCCTTAACTTATTCTAGAAAGGAGATAAATTTCTTTAGAAATTTAGTAGAAATGATCTCTTTATAAGCAGATTTGGGGTCAAAATTACCTTTACGATTATGAGTCCAGAATCACGAATCCTCTTTGCCAATGATAGATTGAGCAAGTTTAGAAAAATGGAAATTCATTGATGATCCATATATCTAAAACTTTAATGGACAATCCAAACCATTTATGTGTTGGTTCAAGAGCTTTGAAACTCTTAATGGAAGAGAGAAAGGTTTACTAGTGTTTGAACATATGACTCGATTTGAATCCCGACCCATGAACATTCTAAGCTATCAGATGTGTTACTCTAAGAAGATCCAGTTTATGCATGTTCCCACAATGATAATCATAGTGTGTTTTTACTTATACAGAGTAACTTTGGGTATTGAAAGGTCGACCTTTAAGTTAGATTATGTTTTTGCATATGTACCCTCCTAACAAGCTACGATGTGTACTCCTTATATGATTAACACATGTATTTGTAATTTCTTATATATATGGACCTTATATGAGATTCACACAATTCATTCTCAATTCTCTAACTTATCTCTAATTTCTCTCTCTAAAAATCAAAGCATCCCAACATTTTGGCACCCATTGTGGGGGTCAAGATTCAAAGTTCAAACCTTTACTTCTGACCCATATTTTCAAGGATTCACCTTGTGTTTTGAGAGAGAAACCTTATAAGAAAGATCCCCACATCATGTTCTCTAAGACTCACACCTGTTATGGTGGGAACACAAGCTGAGGAAAGATTAAGACTAATGAATGAAATAGCATATTTGTCACAGGATTATACCTTGCCAATTCATGAAGAGTCTTGAGCCAAGGTATGAGTTGAGATTGACCTCCATTAAGAGTTGGCACACCAGCTAAGAAGAGAGCTTATGGAACTTAATGAGAAAATATAGCACTGAGCTCGCAATTAGACTAAGAGATTCTATTGGGTTTAGCTATCAACTTGGTTTATGAGTTTAGGCTAGCTCAAATAATAAATGAGCCTACCCAAGTTAAGAATGTATAAAATGGTGTCCCTCCTCCTAATGCTGTTGGGCTCAATAATGAAAAATTTCTACAAGAGTGAAAGATCTGAGAGGCATGGTTCTAGGCATTAGAAGAAACAAATAGAAAAGCAAGATGAGGCTTTCAAAGAAACTAACAAAAGGCAAGATAAAGGCAAGTCCCACTATGATTTCTATAGGGATTGTAAGCAATTGTATATCTCTCCTTTCTTTGATGAAATAGAGAACAAGGAGTCCCAACCAAATTTAGTGCTCCTAAGTGTCCATCCGGTAACTCACATTGAACATTTCAAGATGGCTATGGTCCTTATGAGCCTCACCTGAGACAAAAAAGATGCCATGATGTGAAAAATATTTATTGTTGCTCTATGTGATGGTGCCCAAAAGTGGTTTAATAACTTGCCACTCCGTACCATAACCTACTTCTCTCAAATTTCCAAGTTGTTCATCACCAATTATACTAGAAAAATCTCATGAGGAAAACATATCATCACCTCTTCTCAATCACCCAAGGAAAATGAGAGTTTATGATGAATACATGAGAAGGTTTAGAGAAGAAAAGCTAGAAATAACAGATTGCCCTAACTCTATTACAATAGAATCTTTTAGAGAAGTGATGACTTTATGAAAATATAGTCATTAGGGAATTTTTTACTTAATATTTATTTGTTTTATTCAATAAATAGTATTTTGGGGCTAAAAATATTAAAATATAACTTTTTAGTGAAAATAAGTGAAAATATAAATTTTGGAATGTTTTTGAATTTTTTAGGTAAGACTAATCAGGAGCTACCATGTGGCCTGCCATGCAAGTAAGGGGCTGATTGAGTAAGCCACGTAGATGACACATAAGTAGGGACAATGAATCATGTTATGCCCATGTGAGGAGGATGAACCACATACCATGTGTCAACATGACATTCAATCGAACTTTAGAGCATGGTCAAATAGTACTACCACATTTCACCACTCTACTCATGTGTCAACATGACATTCAATTAGGGATGGGCACGGGGACGGGCGGGGACGGATTTGAATATAACCGTCCCCGAACCGAATTATAAAATCTGTCCCCGAAACCGCCCAAAAACCGTTGCAGTTCGGGGATAGTTTTTTACCCGCGGTTAACAGTTCGGGACAGTTATTGAAAAAAAACCGAAAAAAAACCGTTTTTCAAAATCCTATTCAATTGAGCCCCTTTAGCAATGCAATTCAACCAAAACAAATGGTTGATATTGAATTTATTATCTGAATTTGTTATTTTGAGTTTATGATAAAAAAATTTAACATTTAATAATATATATTTCTATGAATCTAGATAACATTAAATACATATAATGATATAAACAAGAAACACAAGATATAAATAAAATATTATAAACTAATACAAATATTGAAATCTAATTAAATAAATAAAAACTTCTTTCTTCTAATTATTCATTTCTTCTAATTATTCATCAATCGTACGCATTTCCTGCAAAAATCAAACATATAAAATCACTTTTATAAACCAAAATAATAAATTGATTAATCAATAATGTAATTTTTTTACCTCAACATCATCTTCTGCAATATTAATAGTGGAAGCGGATGAACCAGGAGATAACATATCTGAATAAATTATAAAATATTTAAATACATAATTAAATAATTAATATATAATACATAAAACAAGTGTTAATAAAATATAATATGTATTAAATATATAAACTTATACCTTGTTTATGAATATTAGCCCATAACCAATCTTGAGTACACATCAAAGCTTCCAATGTGTTTTCTTTGAGTCTACTACGATGTTTGCTCACTACTCTACCACTTGTACTAAATGCAGATTAAAGCAACTGTGGTGGCCACGGAATAGCCAAGATATCTCTAGCCATATCATGCATTATTGGATACTTATGTTTATTACACTTCCACCAGGACAATATATCAAACTCTTCATCCGAAATTTCTACATCAGCCTCCTCTAAATAAGAGTCTAACTCAGATTTCAAAGATCCAACTTTATTTTGCATTAATTTCCATTGTTTATACTCATTTATACCACTAGGATTAAGAATACTAGTACCTTTTGAACTTTGAGATGTATTGGAACGTGTTGAAAATTCAATTTGTCGACTCTCTTCTAAAATTCGTTTATTTCGGTACATATTTATCAAATCATAACATTTTGTTCTCACCTTTTCAATTTCAAAAAAGGCATTCTCTCCATATATTCTTGGAAAATAGAATTCGAGATAATTCATCTTAAATCTAGGATCCAAAACAACTCCTATAGCCATGACAATATTAACTTCTTGCCAATACTTATCAAATTTTACAAGCATGTTTGACGCCATTCCCTTGACCAAATCATCCTCATCATTAATACAATTATATAATGACAATTTGATGTCACAAATATGAGGAAATAACATGTTTATAGTGGGATAGTTGGAACCGTAAAATCAATTCAGTAACCTTGTAAAATACTTCTAACTTATCACAAATTGTACTTGCCATTTTCCAATCCAATGCATCAGGAAGACTATTATAATTCTTATCCAATTGTTTTAAACGAGGAAACACTTTCTCATAAAACAATGCATTTTTAAGCATTATAAAAGTAGAATTCCATCCAGTTTGACAATGAAGAGATAAATTCTTACAAGAAGACTTTATCTCTTGAGATGCAATCTTTTAAATTTTTCCTCCTCTTTTGTGTTCATTGTCAATATGCAACACTATCTCTAACTTTAACAATGCATTGAGAAATTAGATTTAACCCATCTTTCACTACCAAGTTTAATATGTGAGCAGCACAACGCATGTGAAAAATATCTCCATACAATAACATTGAAGTTCTATCTAATGAATCTAACAGATCAGGTAGCATTGAATCATTAGTAGAACAATTATCTAAAGTTAAGGTTGAAATCTTACGATCAATGTTCCAATCCAAAAAGCAACTCATTAGTTCTTGACCAATAACTGCAGCATTGTGTGGAGCAGGAACATATATAAACCTACAAAAAATTATATAGTAACAATAAAATTGTTATATACAATCATTTAATATATCAAATCTCTAAAAAAATATTTAATAGGAATTGTATAAATTTTAACAATAAACTTAAAAATTACCTTATTATTTTACTATGCAAATACCAATTGTCATCAATGAAATGACAAGTTACAGCCATGAATCCTTTGTTCTGATTTCCAGACTTCCACATATCACTCGTGATTGCAACACGACTTTTATTGTTCTCCAACATATCCATCATTTTTTTTTCTCAACATCATAAATCTTTATAATGTCTCTCTTAACTGTCGCCCGAGAAATAGGCTTCCATATTGGTTGTAATGAATGTGAATATTCCCTAAATCCATGATGTTCTACAATACTAAGAGGATACTCGTGTAAAATTATCATCTTTGCACATTTATCACGAGAAACTTGAGAATCAAAATTCCAATGTCCTAATTCAATTCTATCCCTTTTTTTGTTAGGATTTAACAATGATTGACCGATACCCCTTTCTTGACGTTTGAATGGACAACATTTTGTATGTGCTTTCAAATGAGATGTCCCATTCCTTGTATCACCTCCTAACCGTTTTCCGCAATAATTACATATTACCTTCCATATCTCATTAATTTTCTTCCTATCAAAATGAACCCATGCTTCAGACTTTAATTTAGCCTTCCCATCTTCTTCCTCACTACATTCATTTGATGGTTGACTTTGTGTATTTTCAGGTGAAGAGGTTGATGTAAGGAGAGGAACATTTGTATGTTGATCGGCACTTGAAGTTCCACCACTTGTTACCTCCACATTAAGTTCAATGTCATTTACTCCTTGAGATGATTGTGGTGAACAATTCTGAAAAAAATAACTTTCAAAATGTAAATTCATATGTAAAAAATATATACTTATACTTTCTATTATCTCAAGTTACCTTTTCAACATATTCATTTGTCATGATATTTAAAATCTCTTGATAGTCTTGATATGATAACCTCTAATGCCAGTGATCCTTATCCTGGAACGTGGCTGCACACTAAATAGCACACATAGTTTTAGCACATTTAATAGCACACACAGTTTTAGCACACTTAATAGCATACACAGTTTTAGCACACTTAATACCACACACAGTTTTAGCACACACAGTCTTAGCACACTTAATAGCACACACAGTTTTAGCACACACAGTTTTAGCACATTTAAATAGCACACACAGTTTTAGCACACACTGTCTTAGCATACTTAATAGCACACACAGTTTTAGCACAAGACAAATTTTAGAAACAACAATGAATTAAAGAAGGGAAAACATACAGAGATGGATCAGAGATCCAACTGAGAAAGCCACGAAAGAATAAAGCAATAAAGAAAAAAAGGAAACATGAATACCCTAGAGCAAATAGCCAAAACAGGAATGTCCTAATCTAATTTTCTATAAGCATGCAGCAAATTGATGCAGTATTATATATCACAAAAATATCATAAACACATTTAATCTGGCACAATCTTATTTGATACAATTTTGTAGGCTAACTGTATTATCCAATCAAACTCTACCACATCATTTAAGATCTATAACAAAATTGTGATAATTAAAATTTTCCTATAAAAACTGGATACCAATATATGTTTAATTAATTTATTACTAAAAAAACAATGAATTTTTCTACTGGCAAAGGTAGAAAGTAAAGAAAAGATACAATGCAATACATGAATAAGGAGTCAGGAAGAACACATCAATCTCTGAACCTTATTGCAAAACTTGAAAATTAATTACAATGAAAATCCCAACATATCTTTCAAAGAAAAAGAAAATTACAACATGATAGCCTCAATATTTATTATACAAAAATCAGAATGAGATAAATGAACAAACTCCACAATTGTTGTTTCACTTTTTACCCTTTAAGACTAATTCTGCTCATGCCCATTAAATATCTTATTGTTTCTTTTCACCCTTAAACATAAGACTCGCAAAATAGCTTCAATTCAACAGTCAACACCTCTAAACAACCTTGACTTTTCTTTCACTCTCAGCACTATTAAACATTTCGTTATCAGTCTACGAATCTCAGGAGCAGCCCACTGAATTTTTTTTTCTTTTTTCCTCCCTTAAACGTAATCTACAAATCTAAATAAGTTTCAAACAGTCACTTTTTAATTTCCCTAACAAGTTGAATTATTTCATGTTTGAAACTTGCCCCTCCACCCCCCTCTAATTATCATATTGTCCAAATCAACCCCATGGAGCTATGTATTAAAATCAACTGAAGGACTGGTGTTCAAACAAAAAAAAGGAAAGAAAAAGAAGAATCTCACAAACAACAACATGATCAAACACATTGAACAAGAAACCTGGATAAATCAATCCTAAATTAAGAAGAAACAAGGAAATGAAGAAATATGTTGATCTTCACCAACCTTTAGAAGATATGAAAAGCGGACCACTCTTGAATACCTGCTAAATAGTACCAAGTGTAAGAAAGCCTGATCTGCAGATGGAAGATTGGAAGGAAAATGAAAGAAAATGAGAGAGTAAGAAAAAAAAGGAGGCGTTGAGTAGGGATTATGATTTAGGACGGCAAGCATAAATTAGGTTTATATATTAGGTTAAAAATAAATAAATTTTAATTAATATATAATTTATTTAAATAAATATAATTAATTTCGGGTACAGGCGGGTACGGTTTTTAGTATAACCGTAATCGAACCGTACCCGCGCATTTATGTTCGGCTTTTTCCCGAAACCGAACTCGTCCCCAAAATTACACGGTTAAAAACCGAACCGTGGGTGCGGTTATCCGTGGATAACCGAACCCGTAGTTTTTTTGCCCATCCCTACATTCAATCCAATTTCAGAGCGCGGTCAAACAGCACTGCCACATTTCATCACTCTACTCATCTAGTCGTTTCACCTATACACCACACCATCCATTATTACGAATCATGTTGCACCATGTGGCATTGACTCTGACCGGTCTCCCCTTCCATGCTTCACGCTCTAATTCTCCCAATGAATTTCATTTGCCACGTGTTGTGCTATGATTGGCTAGCACCATCAATTTTGCTTGTTTTAATCTTAGCCCTTGATGTCAAGCTAGTCTAACGGTCTATATTGCACTTGAGCTATCTTTAAGCCCCTAATCACATCATAAACCCTAAGGAGCCATCATTAGCATAATTTTGGTCAGTTTTTGGAGCTAAAAAGAAAGAAAGAAAAATACAGAAAATTTCAAAAGGAGATAAAATTTTGTTGGAGATTCAAGAGGAGATTAGCACTACAATTTAAGGCATTGATTGTATTTCTTCTTATACTATTTTCTTTATCAATTTTTATGTCTTTCTTTAAAAAAAATATATGAGCTTATGAACATAATTATGTGTAGTTGACTTATTAATCTAAGGATCTTATGAACCCAATTTTCACCATGTGATGATCTAATATTTTACCCCAATTATAATTATAATTTAATTATTTTATTTAATCTAATTTTTATGTTATTAATAAACAATTTATCTATAGAGATAATTAAATAGATTTGAGAGCATTATTTAATTGCTTATCTTGATTAAATAACATACATAGTTTCTAGACATAGATGTATGATTCTTATGTATGTGATCTATAATTGATGAACTTAATGAGTAGTATGCAATTTACTTGGCATGAGAGTGTGATTAAATTAATTATTATATGGTGTGTAGTTTACTTGAGACAAGAATACATGCTAGGTTAGATTCAATTGATCATGTAATTAATTGATAATTATATTAGGGGGATTTTAGCGATTTGTATGTTTAGAAAATTGGAGGATTAAGTATTTCTAGATATTTTCTCATATATCTTTTTAGGTATCAAATTTGATTTAATTAATTATTGCTATTTACTTTTAATTATTTTAATTTTGCTTCCTTAAAATATAAAAACACAAAAAAATTGATTTTTATTTTTTTTACTTTTAAAAGTTAGTTTCTAATAAAATAATCTTTATGGGAACAATCTATTCTTATCATTATATTACTAGTTATGATACATATACTTGCGTATTCATTGCATACACAATTTTGTGTGGTGATCAACAAGGTTTATTAAGAAGTTTCTATTTATTTGCTGAATTAACAAAAATAATTCCACACACGATGTAGGAAGCTTATAGAAAGCTAGAAATTTTGTTAATTTGGAAAGGGAGTTGGAATTGGACAAGAAGAGCAAGGCCATCGTAGAATCTGCACTAGAAAAGGAAAAAAGGTTAATAAGTATGGATATATTGAACCAAGACAAAATGATTAATAGAATTAAGCGTTTTGCTCTAAATCACAAAGTAAGTGGTCAATGGTTGAAAAATATGGGGCCTTAGGGTAGGAAATTATCCCCATTCAAAGGTCCACCGTTGAGAGTAAGTCTTGCTTAAGATGTGTTGAGGATTGAAATAAGGGCACCTTATAGGGACACATCTATGTGGTGTGCCTTTCACAATGATATAGGCCACAAAATGCAAGATTGTAGACATCTGAAGAAAGAAATAGAAGATTTATTATCCAGAGGGTATTTTGGGTGACCTTGTGGGAAACAATAGTAGAGGAGCTAATTGATAGCCTTAATGTGAAACTTTGAGGCTACCTATTCTACAAATTAACAGGATAGAGCCACATAATGAAGCTAATGTGAGGATCATCCATACTATACATGAGGGACCTAGGCTCAGTGGGATGTCTAATAATGCCCTTAAAAGATATGCTAGAGATGTGCATGGATTACTACATCTTTATAACTTTAATAGAGGGATGTCTTCTATTGCATATGTATAGCATTCATAGACTTGAAAATTCTTGCAAAAAGGACTTCTTTCCCCTACCAAGTATTGATTAGCTAGTCGATGCTACCTTGGGGTTTGGTTTGATGAGTTTCCTTGATGTGTATTGTAGTTATCATCAAATCATAATGAACCTAAAAGATAAGGAGAAAAATTCGTTTATTACTGAGGAAGAAACCTTCTATTACAATCAAATTCTCTTTGGTTTAAAGAATTTGGGAGCTACGAATCAACGCCTGATTAATAATATGTTTGTCGAGCAACTAGGGAGGAATCTGGAAGCATACGTGGATGATGGGGTGAAAATCAACATAACCTGTAAACCATGTTAAAGACATGGAAGAAATATTTCACACAATCCAAAGGTATGGCATGAGATTAAAACCTACAAATGTGTTTTTGGTGTTGCTCTAGGAAAATTCCTAGGATATCTTGTATCTACTAAAGGAATTGAGGCCAATCCAGACAAGATACAAGCTTTGGTCAACATGAAATCTCCTACTAATGTAAAATACATTCAACTATTGAATAGAAGAATAATGGCACTCAACATATTCATTTCCAAATGCACAGACAAGTGCTTAGCATTCTTTAAAGTGCTGAGAAAGAACACATCAATTTTCTAGAATGAAGATTGTGATAGATCTTTCCAAGGAATAAAAAAATACTTGAAAAAGCCTTCAATCCTAGTCAGCCCCATATCAGGTGAAAATCTATATTTATATTTGGATATTAATCCTTAGACTTGTAGTGCCATACTCTCTACTGAAAGAACACGGTCCAACACCCCATCTACTTCATTAGCAAGATCTTGACAAACACCCAAACTAGATATCTAACAATTGATAAGTTGGCTTTCATTCTGAAAGTGATGGCATGAAAACTTAGAGATTACTACGGCTCAAATATAGTGATAGTTCTCAACTCATAACCGCTTAGAAGCTTGTTGATAAGGCTAGAGGTAGCGGGGAGATTGGTGCATATTGTGATTGATTTGGGATAATATGATATCAAGTATATTTGGACTTCTTGTGCATAAAGTAATATTAATGACCAAATAAAATCCAAAATTGGAAAGTTTCACTAAGCATCCATTAGTATATTCATTATATATTTTCCTTACAACATCTAATTGAGGCAAAATTTCCTTACAATGATGGCTCAATGGGATACAATAGTGACAGAGATAGAATTTTTGCAATTTGGAAGTTTACTTGGTTAGAAATGGCTTTTAATCAATGCAAAAGATTCTGAAAACTAATTACCTTTCTTAGTTTTATAGTTTAATTGATAAGTCTAATATTTAATTATTTTATAGGATTTTATACATTTTCAATAATTTATAGTTTTATATTTATGCTTTATTAGCTAGGGTTTATATTATATTTTAAAGTATATAAATACCTAAGTAAGGCCTTAATTAATTAACCAACTTTGAATATAATATTAATGTGAGTATTTATCTTTAGTTTCTTGGAGAACTTTATCCAAACTTATCAAGGGAAATCTTGTGGTGTTCATCCTTGACTTAGCACACACATCTCCCCCTATCCTTGAGTGTAACATTTAAAACACCATTCTTTGATACAAAGGTTCCTATCTAGTTACAGATAGTAGATAACGGTCCTTATTTTCTTTATATTCATAATCTAATTTAGAACATTTCTAAGGAAGTTCTCAATATTTATCTTCAAGTGTCACTTCTTTAGGTGAGGTTCGTATCATTTGGTGTTAGAGTAAGGCTCTAAGTCAGGTTAATCTATCCCTTTATTTTCATTTCTTGTTATTAGTTTTTGTTTCATTATTTTATTTCTTTGCTAATATTATTTATATATGAAAAACAACAAAAAAGAGTTCTACTATTGTTAAAAAATTTTCATCAAATTGATCTTAGTTTAAGTGGTATTTGCTATCCAAGTTTGATTGTTTCAGCCAAGAAAAGGAAAATTTTCCAAATAGAGATTATTTCTTTCCTATTTTAACTTTCCTAAATTGATTATTTGTTTCTTTCATTATTCTTATTTTCTTTCCTTATTTCCTTTAATTTCATTTTCCTTCTTTCTTTCCATAGATATATTTTCCTTTTGCATTATCCATTGATAAATTTTGAAAACACAAAAAAATACAAAACAAAATTTTCCTTTTATTCTAGCTGTGGGTCTCATTTGTGCTTTTTGCATTGTTACAAGTTTATCCTTGATTGAGTTTGATAAATAACCAAAAGAAAGGACTTAAGCGAGGATTTAAATAGGAGTGTGAATGACACAAAAGAAAAGAATGTAAAATGAGAGGAGTGTAATTAACAATAAATATGATCATTTGGTATTAATTCTAGTTATTTGCTCTTGTTACCATGTCTTCAGAAGGGTCTTCAAATAGAGAAACAAAGATTGATCCAACATTTCAACTCAATGCAATGGTACAAGAGAATACCAAGTTAAGAGAAGTCATTTTTGATTGGTTTGAGAAACAAGATGTAACCATGAAGGAATTGAATGAGAGGATCTCCATACAAAAAGAACCAAAAAAGCACATACCTATGGATGACCTTGATGACCAAAAAGGTGACAATGAATATGAAGGGGACTATAGTTCAATGCAATGTATAGCTAGATTTGTACCAAGGGAAGGGGGACATGGAAGAGGCCAAATGAGGAAAGCAAGGTGGCAAGTAAAAATTGACAACCACTGGAGCAAAATCAAGATGAAGATTACATCTTTCCAAGGAAAACATGGCCTTAAAATTTAAAAATGGCAGAAAAAGATAGAGTTGGTGTTTGTTTGTGACAACTATTCTAAATTGAAGAAGTTAAAATAGGCTACAATAGCATTCACTGATTATGCTATTACTTGGTGGGATTAACTTGTTTTGAGCAGGAATAGGTATAGAGAAAGGCCCATTGACACATGGGAAGGTTTGAAGGCTATTATGAGTCAACATTTCACTCCAAGTCGCTACCACCAAGATTAGTTTCAAAATTTGAAAAAATAAACAGTCCAAAAGAGCCCTACCTCGACTACATATTCTACTTGAAGACATCATTAGAATATAATAAAAAAGGAGATTGATCACTTATTCCCATCAACCCAAAACTAGGGTTTTTATGTATCTTGAGATCAATTTTAATAATGGGTGTTACTGAAGCACTTTTTGAATTTTTTTCTATATATTCCCAAAAAGGGTTTTGATGTATAATTAGTGGTATCAGAATCCTTTTTGCCACTTTTTTACATGTATACTTGAAAATAGAGTTTCGGTGTTACCATATTGCAATTTTTATAATGGGTGGTACTAGAGCACTTTTTGTCACTTTTTCCCTATACACCCGAAAATAGGGTTTTGATTCATCATTAGTGTATTTTTCATAATAAGTGTTAGTAGAGTAGTTTTTCAACTTTTTTGTGCATATATTTGAAAATAGGATTTTATTACACCAATATTGCAATTTGCATAATGGGAGGTACAAGAGCAATTTTTTAACTTTTTGCACTAATAGATGAAAATAGGGTTTTGATGCATCTATATTGCTATTTTCATAACAAGCTATACCGAAGCACTTTTTGCCATATTTTTACCTCATATACCCAAAAATTAAGTATTGGTGCATCTATAGTTCAATTTTCATAACGAGTGGCCCGAACAAATTTTTGCCACTTTTTTGGGATATAAACAAAAATATGGTTGTGTTGCATCAATTGGGAAATTTTTGTAACAGGTTGTAACGAAATACTTTTTGTAACTTTTTTACACGTATACTCGAAAGAGGGTTTTGTTGCATCAATACTACAATTTTCATATCGGGTGGGATCGGAGAACATTTTGCCACTTTTTTGCCCCATATATCCAAAAATAGGGTTTTGGTGCAACTTTAGTGTTATTTTCATAATGTGTGGTAATAGAGCATCTTTTGCAATTTTTTTTCCAAAAATAGAGTGGGTGAATCTATAGTGCAATTATCATAAGTGGTGTTATTAGGGCATTTTTATCCTTTTTTCCTATATACCTAAAAATAGTGGTTTGGTGCATATTTAGTGTAGATTTTATAATGGGTGTTATCAATGCATTCTTTGCAACTATTTTTCACATATAACAAAAATTTGAGTTTTACCTTTTTTTATGCATATAACCAAACAAGAAATTATTAGGTTGATTCATTGGTACACTAAGAAATGCAAAAAAAAAAAAACTCAATGGATTGATTAGACCTTGGCTCACAAGACGAAATATAAGCTTGGATATTTCATACAAGCAATTGAGTGAGTTGAATAAAGGAGCTTGGGTGTGGATCACAAGTTCTATCCTTAATAAGGTTGGAGTGGAGCTCACGTTCTTTTCTTAATAAGCTTGAAGTGAAGATCAAGTTATTTCCTTAATAAGCTTGGAGTGGATCACAAGTTTTTTCCTTAAATAAGATTGGATTGGCACACAAGCATAACTTGGAATGGAGAACAAGTTCTTTCTTTAATGTAATGACTTGGCTTTATTTCCTTATTCTATTTTGACCAAATATTTTTCCTTATTTTTTTTTAAATTTATGCTAGTCTCATTCGTCTATATAAAGCCAAGACTTCTAAGAGTGTAAATACTTTGAGTATAATCTTAATAAGAGTTTTTCCCTTTATTTCCTTTGAGAACTTTATTCAAAATTATCAAAAGTAACTCTTGTGGCGTTCATGCTAGACTTATCACTCACATATTCACCTTATTTTTGAGTGTGGTGTCATGGTCCTTTCTCTATCACTTTTTTATAACCTGTTTTAGAATGATCCTAGGGAAGATCTCAAAATTGATCTTTGGGTTTCACTTCTTTAGGTGAGGTTTATATCATTTGATTTCAGACCTAGGCTGCAAATTTGGTTAATCTATGCTTTTTGTGTACATTTGTTTGTTTGTTTTTTTCCTATGCATTTTAATAGCTTTTCTATTTTTTGTTAGTTATTAAAAAAAGAGAATAAAAAAAGTGAAGAGCAAGTAAAAAAAAAGAAAAAAAGGAGAGAGAAAAAAATACAATGTTAAAAATTCAAAAAATATATATAGTTGTTTTACTTTTTAAGTTGTAAGCATGTTTTATACTAGTTGTTATGTCAATGTAAAGTATGTAGAATGAAAATTAATGGGCACCAAGGTGCTAATTTTGTTATTACTCTCATGGTGAAAACATTAAATTTGATAAAATTGCAACATCAACGGCCATATGAGCTATTATGGATGTTTGATTATGGGGAAGTAAAGATAGATAAATAAGTATTGGTGCCATTCTCAATTGGGAAGTACATAGATGGGGTTTGGTGTAATATGATTCCAATCGAAATTGCTTATATACTTTTGGGAATACCAAGGTAGCAATTTAGGCAAGCAACTCATGATGAAGACACCAATAGGTACTCCTTTGTAATGAATGAAAAAAAGTTTCTCTTATGCCATTGACTATAAAACAAGTGCATCAAAATCAAGTACAATTAAAGAAAAGAATGAGCGAGTATAAAAAAATATTGATTGAGTTAGAGAGAGAGAGGGGGGAAGATATATTGAGTTAAAAAGAGAGTGAACTAAAAAAGAAATTTAGTTACAAAAAGAGTGTGCTCAAAAAAGAGAGAATGAGTAAAAAAAAAAGGAGATGATTGAGAGGAGAAAAACAAAAGATGGTGAAGAAGAAAAAATTTCCCATTAGGTAGGAGATATCTGAGAGAAAAAGTGAAAGAAAAGATATGATTGAAAAAAAGAGTGAAAAAGAAAACTTTAATAAAAAAAGGGTTGAATGAAAAGGAGAGAAAAGAATATGAGAGTTCAAAATAAGAGTTGGGAGAAGAAAAGAGAGATAATTGGGAAAATGAGACATAGGTTGTAACTATTGAGGAACAATTTGAGAAAAGGGGAGTTCTTTTATTACTAATAAAAATTTTAGTTCATTGCCTAGTTTTTCTGATCCTATTTTTTCTGGGTGTAAATGACATAAAACCAATTAATTTTATCATATCAAGAAAAAACTTGATGACATAAGCCATAAGCATCACCTTTATGCTATAACTGGTCATACAAATCCAAATAAGGAAGCATTGAGGTTATTGAATCTTGAGTTTGAATCATCATGCTTAAAGCAAACTAGCTACAACATTATGTTAAGGATTATAGGACAAATCCTTAAGAAGAAGGGGACAATGATATAATCCAAGAAGCTCAAAGAAGCAATTATTAAGTTGATTCATTGGTGCACCAAAAAGATTAAAAAAACCACTCAATGCGTTGATTGGGCCTAGGCTCACAAGATGAAACACAAGCTTGGATATGTCATCTAAGTAATTGGTAGGTTGAATAAAGGATCTTGGGTATGGATCACAAGTTCTTTCATTAATAAGCTTGGAGTGGAGCTCAAATTCTTTCCTTAATAAGCTTGGAGTGGAGCACAAGTTATGTCCTTAAGTACTATTGGATTGGCACACAAGCATAACTTGTAGTAAAGCACAAGTTCTTTCTTTAATATAATCACTTAACTTTTATTTCCTTATCCTATATCGACCAAATATCTTTCCTTATTTTGTTTAATGTTGTTTTTACTTTTTCGGCAAGTTACACTAGTCTCATTCGGCTATATAAAGCAAAGACTTATAAGAGTGTGAATCAATTTCGAATATAATTTTGATGAGAGTTTTTCTCTTTAACTCCTCTGAGAAATTTGTTTGAACTTATCAAGAGTAATTATTGTGGCATTCATCCTAAATTTATCACTTATATCTCCCCATGTTCTTAAATGGTGTCTACCCTTCCCTCCATGATACCTCTTGTTCCTATCTCCTTATAAATAGTGGGACAAGGTCCTCTTTTATTACTTTTTTACAACTATTTTAGAATGATCGTAGTGAAGATCTTTGATATTTGGGTTCCACTCCTTTAGGTGAGGATCATATTACCACCTTAAGAGCAAAATATATTAAGGCAAGTAAGGCTAATGTCAAGAACCAACCACTGTGTAAGGGGAAAGATAATTCGACATAAGTATTGTGCACTACAATGAAGGAAATAGTGTGCCACAATATGAACCTCTCGATATTTTCTATTGGGGACATTAAACATTGCACGCTGCAACAAGATAAAGGTGTATAGCGATAGATGACCCTTGAGTTACACAATGAAATTAAGTTTGAGCTGTGTGCCGTTGTGGGGAAAATAGCATACCGTGATGCACGTACTAGTTCTGTGATTTAGAGTTCTACATATTACTTTACTTATAGATAGCACTTTTGGTTCATTTGATCAGATCTCACATATGTAGAATAGATAATAGATACAATTCATCGATATAGTATAGATTATACTTCAAACAAAATATAGGTAGCTTTTTGGGAGTTTTTCCAAATCCAAGAGAATAGAAGATATCTAAAGATTCTAGAGCCCCTTATTTTCATGGATGTATGCTTGTTTTTATCTAATCATAGATGTTAATCTAAGCATGTTTAGCTAATTTTAACTATGAAAATTTAACTTAATTCCATGATTGTTTAGATTATTTAAGGGCATATTTTTTACAATTAATTAAATAAAGATTATTTATTGATTCAAGTTTTGTTACAAGATTTACATATGAATAATTTATTGTCCATTTATTCTTCATAGATAGATTAAAAATTTGAGAATTAGGTTTTAGAGATATCATTTAGATTTTATTTGAACAACTTGAACAAGAGTTTAAATTGGTGAATTCACCTTCTTATTGATTTAAATGGTTGTATTTTCCTTGAGCATAATTTAATTAAGTAGTTAAACATTCTGATCATAGGACAATAATTGGTTAATTAATAAAGAAAAATATCCACATCATAGGAGTATTTTTATTTTAACTAGAAAACCAAAAATCCTAGTTTATATTTTGATTAACCTAAATCCTTTTAAGAAAGCATAGTTAAGTAGAAAACTTCCTGTAAGAAAGTGACTTGGTTTTATTTTTTAAGAAAAAAAATTATCTAAAACCATTGCAATTCCTTGAGACACCAACCTTAGGAGTATACTAGTCAGTTATTACATGTGCTTATGCCAGAACCTACCCCAGCTCAACTCTAGAGCATATGTGGTGTATTGAGGGATCATAATAACCAACATTTTGATATAACTTTGGTTTAACTTGAAAATTTCATGTAAGAATTTTAAATTTTTTTGGTAAAGTCTCCCCTAATTATTGAACTATTTCTCGGCGATAAAATGAAAACAATTCTAAAAATTCATTTTCAATAAACCAACAAACTTCATATAACTTTACACATCTTGAAAGTGTCCCAAGGCCATACTTAACTACATCTTAAAAGATACATACTATACACTATATAATACATTGTCAATGGCTCAAAACACAATAGTCAAATTACATTATACAACTTGACAAGGAGATATAAACAACCTAGACTAGACAACAAAAATTGGATCCTAAGCCTCAAAACTAGTTACCTAGGGGAGAAAAATAAATATAAAGGTGAGCTGGAAAGCTCAAGAAGTGAATAAGTTTTATAAAATAACATAATAATCATATAAACTATGTATCAAATGCTTATGAATTATCTTGAATTACATGCTGATAAAAATAACCTGTATATAGTCTTTATGATAAAATAATGCACTCATAAATGCATAATCTGAGCTTCATAAAATAACTATATTTTGGAACCTTATGAAAGCCATAAATGACATTCTCATGACTTATTTATAAAATGATATTATGATAAAACATTATTAGTCGATGATCTTTAGAATATATCATATGTTATGATGAATATACTAATAAATTATATAACCTTGAGAAATGTAATTTTTTATTGCCAAAATCACTTGGGGATCTGGGCACACATGGAGGAGACATTTAGCAATGGTTCTCGCTATCCACTACATGTGTGAGGAACTTGCCTAATATAGCCATTGAAATTGCTCATTTGGTTCTATTGATAAATGATTCATGTGCGTACTGACTTTGTTCAACTTGTCATCATACTAAACTTGTAACATGATGCTGAGCTTATAACATCATAGTGAGTTGAATTTGGACCAAATATATTGGTCATGAATACATGACGGGAAGTACTCTAACAACTATAAAATATTTATTGAACTTGCAAGTTTGTAAAGAAAAAACTAGTATACATAATAAAATTGATTTAATATTAATTTTCTTCCAAATTATCTTTCATGTATGTGACCGATTCTAATAATGAAAATAAAATATATTCTCATGGTGTATATATTCTTGAAGTGTATTGAAATTAATACATACAAGTTTCTTCCAGTAGTAGTGAAAATGAATGCACTTTTCATAAACATGAAACTTGTCAAAATTGGATTTACTTGAATATGAATGTGGTTTAAAACAAGTTTATCAATGCTTTGGAAGAAATATTAGGTGTTCACTAGTAGTATCATAACACCATTGGTTCTCTACGTGCAATATAAGGCATGCTTACTCAACTCTTCCTAAATAATAATAATACTTGTGTTAGAACATGAATAACCCTATAGAATGCTTATTTAATTAAAATTGAAAAGCACTTTAACACTTCTAAAATAGGAGTTGCTAATAGTTGATTTACGTATTTTAAATAGTTTTATTGTACTCCTAAACCTATCCTTGTAATTTTAAATATAACTTTTGGTAGAAATGTCTAAATTTATTTATGCAAAAACATATAAAAACTAGACATGTAAATCTTTAAAATAAGATATTAGGCACTCAAATATCATAAAGAAAACCTTTCCAATCCATAGAATATTAATTAGTTTCAGAATAGATATTTCAGTACAATTTCAACAGAACATAACTTTAGTTAATTTGTATAAATTAGTCTAGAAAACTCGGAATAACAAGCCACAAAAATCCATATTAAACTAGACATATTCTGATTTAAAACAAGATGTAAATCATCCAATTACATTAGAGAAACTATTTCAAATAACAAAAATACATAATGGGTTCCAAACAGGTTTCCCAACATCAATCTTACTTGACATGTCCTTGGTTAAACGGGCATAACTTTGTCTAAAAGATTGATAACGACAAACCAAAACATATTTCTAAAACTAGACATGTAAATATTTAAAACAAGATATAATTTAATTAACTCCAAACTATATCACAATTTTAAATAAATAAAATAAAAATTGGTTTCAAATATGATTTCCAGCATGGTTTCCATAGAACCACCCTTAGTTAAACATATATAACTTTGTGAAGATAAATTGAAATGAAAAATCATAAAATTTGTTATAAAATAGACATTATATATTTCTAAAGATATTTGATTCAAGGTCTAATTAGTTCTTCTAGGTCTCCAATGTCGATTTATTTTAACCAATACCTAATAATACCTATTTAACTTATATGTTTTGCTATCATGATCTCCCCAAGTACTCTAATGTTTTTATGCTCTAGTCCAATGTAAGAGAGAGGGAAAGTGACTCATAAAATAAGAAAAATGGATTATTTGATTGTGAGTAAGGATACTTGTCCATCTAAGACGGATAGAGAGTATAATAATGGCAAGTGTCCTAGCTGATTCAATGTAGCCCCTTTCTATTTCTTTTTTTTAAAACTATGTTGTCATGCTATAAAAATAATAAAGTGAATCACCAAAATACCCTTGTCCAATAACTTGAAAAATTTTAAGAGTTAGGAAATTTTAGAAATTTTGAGGGTAAAATCGTAATGACACTAAGAATATACACTTAAAAATAATGTAACTTTAAAACAAGAGAGTGGATGTTACAATTCTCCCCCCTTTTTAAGATTTCTATCCCTAAAACTTACATAACCTGGTTAAATAAATTAGGATACTCGATGCACATTTGTTTTTCAGGTTCCCATATTGCCTCTTCCATGGTGTGATTCTTCGAAGTACTTTTACTTGTGGAATGGTTTTGTTCCCAAGTTCTTGGGGCTCAATGATATGTGATGGATATGAGAGGTATCCATGAATCATAAAAATATGAAATACATCATAGATCCTATAAGGTTTAGGTGGTAGAGCTAAATGATATGCCATAAGGCCAACTTTTTTGTGATCATGTTAGGACCAATATAATGGAGTAAGCTTGCCATGTCTCCCAAAGAAAACAACCCCTTTCTAGGGTGATGGCTTTAAGAAGAATTTATTTCCAACTTCATACTCATGCTCCTTAATATTATTATCTGCATAGCTCTTGTGTTGATCTTCAGCTATCTTTAATTTTTCCTTTTCTACTCGAATCTCATCATTGAGCATTTATACATACTTTGTCCCTAAAATATTTCTTTCACCTACTTTATCCCAACATATTGGAGGTCTACACTTTCTACTATATAATGCATCATATGGGGCCATCTTAACACTTGAAAGGTAGTTATTATTGTACGTAGAGTCCATTAATGATAAGTGATAATCCCAATTACCCTTAAATTTAAAAACACAAGCACGCAACATCTATTCAAGGGTTTGAATTGTTTGTTCTGACTTTCCATTTTTTGGAGGAAGAAAGGCAGTACAAAAATGTAAATTTAAAATCATTACTGAAAATAAGTTGTCAATACATTTTTGAATAATAGTTCTTATAATTTTTTTTAAATAGAGCTTCACTCTAACTACCAGGCGATTGTACCAACAAATAAAAGAGTAATACTCTAGATCAGACCGGATAATTAAACCTTAAAATCTAAAAAAAAATTGATTTAAGTTTGCAAAGAAAAATAATATATTTCTCTCTAACTTCCTTAATATAAAGTCTTGAATAAAAACAAAATCAATTTATTTTATAGAGATGTTTTACCTATTTAATATTTCGTAAACATAACAACGTTATTATTATATTAGATTTATAAATAGCCAGCTATGTTAAATTTAATCACACACAAATTAAACATAACATATAAGAATAAAAAATAAAAAATAACTAAAAAGAGTTCATTTTAAAATTATACCTCGAAATAATCCTTATAGAACTTTTAATGTTAATTATATTGTTGGAAAACCTCCAAATGGATTTTCATTTCTGTTTATTGAATCAAAAACTAAAAATCTATAAAAGCATAGCTAGTTCATCTCAAGAAGGGAAAAAAATTAAAACTAAAAACTAAGAAAACTTTTTTGAGAGAGAAAGGGGGAGATGGTCCTTTTACATGTGAGGAAAAACCAAAAAGGTGGAAAAATATTTTAAAAATTGATTTTGGATGTGTTGGGATAGGCTGGTATGCATGGGGGATGAGAAATTTGCAACCGACGGGTGTTGGGCATAAGTGGGCCAATGTTGGCACGCACAAGACACAGCGCGAACATTTATTGGTGTGTGTGAAAATCAATGCGGTGTTTGTTGTGTGTGCGCTGGGCATGTGTTGGGTGTGATTGGGCGACTGCGCATGGGACTTTGGCTTGAATGGGTGAATGCGCGTGGAATTTTGCCATTTTTGACATATTTGACCGTTTTGACCTATTTTGTCCAATTTTTTCATCTTTTAGACTTTTCCTCATTTTTTTCTTAAAATATTTGTGAAGTATTACCTATAGTATTTTTCTTTGAGTCTTTAAATTATTTTTGAAAGAAAATACCCAAAAAATAATAAAAGTACTCGTGATTCTGAAAAGACAAATTTATATAAAAATATGATAAAATCATACAAATATAAATTTATTTAATCAATTAAAGTACATTAAATCATGGTAATTTTAGTATTTTTTAAGCACTTATCAGTACCCATAGGTTGGTTGCAATAGACTATTATTGACAGATTACTATTAGGCATCACATCACATGTATCTTTAGAGATTAATCCATCGATGATGTCTATATGTGATCGAATTATTATGGTTAATATATGTGACCATAGATTATTGTAGTTGCATAAAGGCCTCAAAGTTGGAGCTCCCAATGTGATTATCATTTACTATAGATTTAATGACTGCATATGGGCCTCAGAATTGGATCCCTTAATGTGCTTAGAGTTAACCAAATCGCAGATTGAGGCCTATATGACATGATTTACCATATACATATGCCTAATATATTGTGATCATACATAGGATCAAAGGTGAACCCATATGCACCTCGGAGTTGGACCGCACATATGCCCATGTATTTGGATGACCAATACATATGGGGTTCCATATCATGCATTGGATTTGTACCACATGTCATATTTTGTATTATATGAGCATGCAATGGAATACCTATAATGTAATTTCCCTTGGTTTCCCTTGAAGTAATGAGGTATAGGTATACTTGGGTTTATTACTAAAATCTCCCCTCACTATGAATTGATGATGATTATTTACACCCATGAAAATTCATTAAAATGAGCATACATCATGAATATTTGTTTATTATGATAAAACTTTAGAGTATACTCCTACTGAGCTATGTGTAGCTCCCCCCCACTCTTCCCTCACTTCTTAGATGTGTTGTTCGATATAATTATGACAAAGATAACGAAGGATTTTGATATTACAAGGTTTGACTTAAAACCGTATTTTTTTATTTGTTATTGTAATTTACAATTAGGGATGCTGAGACTACTTTGATGAATTTTAGTTAATTATATTTAATGAATTTATAATGGATTTTACATTTTAAATAGAAAACTTCCAAAGGGTACCGAATTATTTATAACGTTGTTTATAAATAATTGATTGTTTTAAAAGAAATTTCATTTAAACAAAATTTAAAATTCACCCCCTTCTATTTCATGTACCAATTTTTTCACGGCGTAACAATTTGGTATCAAAGCATGGTTCTAATCTCTAAGGAGTAAAATTTTTCTTTCTAAAAGTTGTTATTGTCTCATTGTAGAATAGCCATTAAGAAACATGTGGAAATTAACTATACTAAGTAGTAATTGAACTTGGGAAGAACCCGAGGAGAAGAATAAAAATTTTCTACATCAAAGGATTGTAAAGACTCATCTTATTTACTTCAAAGGAATGACAAATTTTGTTATCTCTACAAGATGGTATCGAAAGAAAGGATGTATCATCTAATTTCTAAATCAGTTTGCATTAGTTGCAACTTTATTTTCTAAAGAAGTTTGAGATTTATTGAACCCTTCATGGAATTGAACCAATTATATGAGAAATCATCAACATTTGCTTGTTGTTATGGCTTATGAGTATTCTTAATGAATTGTAGTAGTCACTTAAGGGATTGAACAAGTTAAACTAGAAATAAGTTTGTCAAAGCCTTGACCTAATGATTGGATTTTATACCACAAGTATTGCCATAAAATGATTCACACCAAATTTGATTGCAACTATGGATAAGGATTTACATTCTACTTTCTACTCTGAGGCATCAAATATTGGAAGGAATTTCTTGAAGCCAAGTCAATAGTCTAGTTGAAAATTGCATCAAGAAATTTCAATAACCAAGACACCCGTTTCAAGAACCATCCTTCCAGCCTTATCAGCCAATTTGATAGACATTCTAAGGAATAATCAAATCCCTCATAAACCTTTAATTATGCATAATCAGTACTAGGAAAGGATAAGGACATAAGCATCATAACTCTAGGGTAAGAATCATAAGAGCACATCTTCACGATATCTGATAGAAGGAATTGATAATAAATATTGATTTAATTTCACTACATAACTCTTGGATAGAAATTCCTTATGACACTGATTCACCCATTCATTCGTTTTTTTAACCTTTGTCTCGTAGTTAACTCTTATAAACCCCCTTATTTTAAATTTTTCTCTTGGATTTTGTTTTTTTATATTTTTGATATCGTTTATGTCTTTAATTGTGCAATTTTTTTTATGTAAAAAGTGAACCTTTCTCTGGAAGTGAATGCTAGTGATGGAAAAAGCTTGATACAACTACCAATGGTGAATAAATATTTGAATACATTTTCTGAAGAAGTACCTAGATCATCCCCAACTGGAGAGTGATTTTATAATCAAGATGTATCTTGAAACTTCATCAATAACTATCTCTTCCTATCGAATGAAACCAGTAGAGGAAAAAGTTAAGGAAATAATTGGATGAACTATTGGCAAAAGTATTCATTCAGCTAAGATCACACCATTGTGAAACATCTGTCAAAAAGAAGGATGGAAGACCTAATTTATGCATCATCAGAACAATATTATTAGGGTAATTTGACCAACCAAAGGATGCAAGGTTTCCAAGTTAGGACATTGAAGCTTACAAACTAAAAATATTGAATGAATCAAGACTACCTTCCAAGCTTAGAGAAATCACTCTCAAAGAATGAAGAACTCATGGAAGCATTACTCTGAAGTAATCAATGATCGATGATTTTAAATGAAAATTTGAAAAAGGAAAATTTGGAAATTAGAGCACCTATCATGCAGTTGACTTAAATAAACATCAATTTTGTACCAAATGAGGAAACTTGAAAGAGGAACAACTCTATATGAGTCAAATGTGAAAATTATCGTATCAACCAAAGAAGTATCACATGAAGTGTGGATTGACATTCTATATGAACAAACAAGATCCGTATTTGAAATGTCTTGGAAAACTTGAAACATCAAAAGTTTGATTTTTAAACACGAACTGATTGCATGAAGAAGGGAAATAAGAATCTGCACAATTTTTCGGAAACTAACATTGACTGTTGTAAAGATTAATCAAGAAGGATCCATTGACTACATCAATCAACTTGCAATGATAACAATAATAGAACAACATTTGGAGAATTTGATAATAGAGTCATCAGGTAGTAAGTTAACAGCAAGGAGCTAATAAATTGTTATATTTCCTATGAAGAAATGGAGAAGGATCATATGTATGAAAGGAATTATGGGAAGGTATCTTCAAAGGATTACGATTTCACATAAAGAAAATAGAGGACACTCTTAAGTTGAAAGTTGGAGTTTTCACACAAAAGGTATTAGTACATGGTGAAAACACTCAAATGATAGAGGGATTACAAGTTGAATTTGTAAGATAATAGAAGAGAAAGATAGCTTTATGCTCAACCTTATAACACAATTAACGACTCAATCTAACTAGTGCAGATTTTTGCAAAGCATAGTAAAGATTTTTGGAAGAATAAAAGTTGGGTGGAAGATTCTAATTATTAGATCGTTTCATTTTCATAAGAAGCTAGTGGTCCTATATGAAGGCTCTTTAAGAGACAAGGAACAACGAAGAATTTTTTTAAGAATTGATAGTAAATCTACAAAGTATAAAAAGTATCATGATCTTATAGAACTTATTAGTAAAGGAGAATGAAAAAGAATGAAGACTAACTTTTAGCAAACTACATTAGATTGAAATAACATAAGACTTGATATCTGGTGAATAATTATCAAAAGATCATACCATCGCATGGTATATCAAAGTCAATTGTGCCATAACAAGATCCAAAACTCTTTCTCTCATCTATAGAATTATTAGAAGAAGCTTTGCGAACAAAATTGCTACATTATACAAACTAATGGGGAGTTTCAAAGGATTATTCAAATATTAGAACATACTATGAACATGTGTCATGGAGTCTAGGAGAAATTAGATCGAACAACTGCAACAATTGATTTCACCTACAAAAATGACTATATAAAACCTTTTAAGGAAAACCACATACACTTCTAAGATGATGAATATAAAAGCAAGAAATCATGGGATGAGGACACAAGACAAATTCATGGTATATGGTGGGAACACAAAAATATATCTTGATTTAAAAAGGACCTACTAGTGGAAAGAAATAAAAAAATATATTGCTTAATCCATAGCCAATTCCATGACATGTGGGACCACTTCAACTACTTATAGTTCTAGAATGGAAAAAGGGATGAAGTAACTATGGACTTTATACAAGGATTACTATGTACTTCTTAAGGTCATTATTCAATTTGGGTGTTTATTGATCATCTTTTAAAGAATACTTATTTCATTCCTATTAGAACTCGATACTTGGTGAACTCTCTAATTAAGTTATACATATGGGAAATCGTACAATTACTTGGCATCCCAATTTGATTGTATCTTATCAAGATCCAAAGTTTTCACATGAATGTGGAGATATGTGCAAGAATCTTTGGGTTAAAGTTACTACATGGCATGAATTATCATCCTAAAATTGATGGACAATTCAGAGGTGTATCCCAATGTTAGAAGACATGTTATGAACCTATGTGATAGAATTCAAGGAAAACTAGAGTAAGCACTTATCCTCAGTTCATTTTTGCCTACAATAATTGCTACCATACTAGTATTAGGATGGCCTTTATGAAGCCTTGTATAGATAATTGTATAAATCCCTAGTGTGTCGGGAAAAATTCTAAACTTATTTGCATCACACAAGACATATTTTGATGTACTTAAAGTTGGTACAATGGTTACGCTGATCATGGAAAAAGGTCATTGAACTTCAAAATTGATGACTATGTTTTCTTGAGGTTTAACCTTGAAAAGTAATAACTTGTTTCAAAATAAAAGGAAAAATTAGCATCACACTATATTAGACCATTTAGAATTATAAAAAGGATTGATAATATATCATATCAGTTGGAATTTCCCTAGGATTGTCACAGATTCATAATATCATAGTCGGAATACTATCCTAGATTAGATAGAACTTCAATTGTAGAAAAATGTGTCATATGAAGAAGAACCAATGAAAATAATTGATCTTTGAGTCAGTAATTTGAGAAGAAGAACAATATCACTAGTAAAGGTTCAATGGAAATATCGTGATGATTAAAATGAAATTTTGATGCCTACACGAGCTATTTAACTTAAGAAGTTATGAAATTTGTAGGACTAAATTTTCTTTAAGGGGGTAGGATTATAAAACTCCATAAATTTATTATAAGTACTTAAAGTGCCTTAAAAAATATTGGACAATGTATTGAAATCTATGAATATATCGGAAATATTTTGAGTAAAAAATCAGATCGATTGTGAAAAATTGAAAAATCTCTATTTACCTTGACACCACCTCACCATAACTCACCACCACCTCACCATAACTCACCACCACTTCGCCACCACTAGTGGAAAGCTCCTTGGTAAGCTTCTTTGATTGGCTATAAAAATGGGTGGGCTTCACCCATTTTTCTCACACATATGTTCCTCTCTTCTCTCTTTTCTCTAGAACTTTCTCTCTCAAAATTGTTCTATATTTTGACAAATTTTGGAGGGCATCTCGAGGATAAAATATCAAGTAGTTTAAGTTCGGAAGCTTAGTGGTCGAATAACTTTTCAGCTAGGTGTTCTACTCTAACCTTTACAATACATCCATTGTTTTGTTTAATGAAATGTCATGCATCACATGTTATGAAATAAAAGTGGAAAACTTGATGCCATCATTTTATAAGTCTTGTTATAATGTCATAATTGTTTTTTTAAAAAAAGTGATACTCATCATAAATGTTTAAATATGCATGCATGCATTGAAATTTTTTGTATAAATAAATGAGTTTCAAATGTGATATAAAATGAGAATTGAAAATGTTATACGGCCTCCGAGAGTTTTATACATGCATCATGAGAATGTTTAATATGTGGGGAGTATGGTACCTGATAATTGTATTTTATGTAGTTATTTTCATAGATTTTTATTAATTATAATTGCTATGTTCTTGATATTTTTAGTTAATTTTAATGCAATAAATTAATATTTACTGTTAGTTTCTTAAGGAATATATATTTAAGAAAATTAAATAATTTGGATCGAAAAAGGACTTAATTGCAAATAAAATGTCTGAAAATATAATTTAAATTAAAAGAGTGTTCAAATTGCAATTAACAAAAGTGTAAAAGTTAATTTAAATTATAAAAGGGCTTAATTTGCAATTAAATAAAGTTTAAAAGTTAATTTGAATTAAATTGGAGGGCTACAATGCAATTAAGGAAATTTATGTTCTGCGTAGGAAAAAGAGGCCAGTCGCGCAATCACCAACATATGACACCAACCATTCAATTAGGAAATGAACGACTACGATGAGGGGAGTGGAACCAGACGCAATAAAAGAGAGTTGACGCGATTATTCAGGTGCACGTTGCTCGGCACTGAGTGGGGCCCACCTACCGCATAGGCCGGCGTGAAAGGAAGAACCCACGTGTCTCACGTCCATTGATCCCATGCGGTGCAGCCACGTGCAAGCTCTCCCTCCAATCCTTTGAAGTCTGCCACGTGTCCCACTATTTCTTCCAGCCAATCATGTGCTGACATGTGGCACATTTCGATGAACGCAAAAATGCAGAACCAACGCACGTATTTCCAGCAGCTCCCTGCCTCCCATGTGTCTCGCGTGCCATTATCCCATGTGACGCGTTCTGCATTCGCTCTCTCTTCACAGTGAATAATTGGCTGCCACGTGTCTCATTATATCTTGCAGCGAATCAGATCACGACACGTGGCAGCATGAATTGAAACGAAAATCAGCAACGGTGCATGGTCCCCCTGCTTTACGTGTTTGCGTGTCTCAATATTCTTGTCCCCCATGCGGATTAAATTATCATTTTCGATATACCTTTTTGTCCCCTGCGTGTATAAAAATATATTTTAAAATGTATTTGTTTTTTTAGATATTTGATGTTATAAATAGAGGATTATTGTGATACATTGAGGAGTTTTGTTTTAGGTTCGGTTTTGGGGTTCGTTTTGGGGAGACTTGGACTGTGGAATATTCCGAAGCCATTTTTGGCTTTTTTTGTGTTCTGCATGTGCCAGAAAATTTAGAAGAAGAAATTTTTTAATTTTCTTTGTTTTCTTGAGTGAATATTCCTTAAGTGTTGTAATTTAATTTTTATTTATGAAGTAATTTAATTTTTCTAGGGTTACATTTTATCTAAATTTATGAAGCTTGAATTTAAGTATTTTTGAAAGATTTATAAGACTTTTAATTTGTTTATTCTATTTGTGCTTAATGCTTTTGATTATTGGAAAATTTATCAATTGATCCGTGACACTTAAATAAACTTGGAAGAGGCATTTTTGTGTATATTGCTCGTTGATAGAATAACATGTATATATGAAGGATAGGAATATACCTTTATCGTATGTGTGGCCATTTGAGAACTTAGAATGTAATGAATCTTGTTGAATTTAATCTCATAGGAATATAGTGAATTAATTTAGCGGGGTGTGTTTATACGGAGCTCGGAAGAGATGTATGGATAAAATTAGATGTTCTTGGTTGACAAATTAAATTTACTAAAAAAATATAAATCAAGAGAAAATAATATGATTCGAGTGGATTAATTTGGTGAAAAATTGCAATCCTAGAATTCTTTTATTTTGTTATAAAACTCTTTAGTTAACTTGTTCCAATTAACGATTGTTTTGGAAAAAATCAGAGTGAAATAATTTTAGCACTCAACAAACTATAGTAACAAATCTCCGTGGGAACGATACTTTACTTATCAAATTTTATTACTTGTGATCGTGTATACTTGCACATTTTTATGTTTTCGTAAAAGAGACAATAGTACCCATGCGCTAAGGCTTACAGCAGACTATTTTTGTCAAACTATAGGTATGCATCACATCATATTTATCTTTAGAGGTTTATCCATCTTTCGTGTTTATATGTGACTGAATTATTAGGGTTGATTTATGTGAACGTGGTTGGGCCCCTGTTGTGTTTACCATCTATTGTGGATTCGTTGACTACACATGGGCTTTAAAGATGAACCCTTCATTGTGTTTGGATTTGACCTACCAGTAGACAAGGGCTTATATGATGTGATTTGATAGATACATGTACCAAATGTATTGTGATCATACATAGGGTTAGAGATGGACCTATATGCATCTCAGAGTGACAGAGTATGTGCCATGTATTTGGATGACTAATATATACGGGGTTATATATGATGGATTGGATTTGTACTATATGTCATATTTTGTATTATAGGAGCATGCATGGGGATACTTGTATTGTACTTTCCCTCAGTTTCCACTTAAGCGAGGAGTATAGTTTTACTTGGGTTTACGATGGAAATCTCCCCACTCTGTGAACTGATGATGATTACTTACCCTCATGAAAATATATTAAAATGGGCATGCATCATGAATATCTATTTATTATGATAAAAATTTAAAGTAATCTCATATTGAGTTATGTGTAGCTCAACTTCACTTTTCCCTCACTACACAGCTATGTTCTTCGAGATAATAATGATAAAGATAAGATGATCGTGAATGGAGTATTTTTGTGTTACAAGGTTTGACTTAAAACTTTGTTTGTTTTATTGGTTATTATGATTTATGATTAGGAATGCTAAGAGTACTCTAGTGAATTTTAATTAATTAGATTTAATGATTTTATAATGGATTTTATATTTTAAATAGAAATCTTATAATGGGTATGCGAATTGTTTATAATATTGATTTTTTTAGAGAAATTTTCTTTAAGCATAATTTGAAATTTACCCTCTTCTATTTCATGTACCCATTTTTTGGGGCAAGAAAAACACACAATCTAAACTATGATGAGAAGCATCATTGTATACCACAAATCAACCATCTCTTAAGCTCTTGGAAACTTTCATAGTAAGACGGGTCAAATTTAAAGTTCCTTTGAAAAAATCCTAAACAAAACGACGGTAATATCCAATTAATCCAAGAAAACACTATATTTATGTTACATTTTTAGGTCTTTCCCAATTTGTCATTGCTTCCTTTATTTGTGGATCAACATATATACCTTCACTTGAAATAATATTTCCAAGGAAAACCACACAATAAAGCCAAAATTGGAACTTACTAAATTTTCCATATAAGTGCTATTGTCTTAAAATTTCTAACACAAATTGTAGGTGTTCTTCATGTTACCTCTCATTAAATCCACGAATGTTGTTAGAGAATTGGTAAGTCAAAATGGCATGATAAGAAACCCATAATACCTATAACGAGTTCAAATTGTATCCTTTGGTACATTAGAATCCTTGAGTCAGAGTTGGTGATATCCTAACCTTAGATCAATTATAGAAAATACATATCAGTAAAATATTACTATACTTTACAAGAAAATACACATGAAGACATACTTCTATCTAAACTAGACTTTACAAAAGAAAAATAAACATCAGAAAAAGATTACTATAAAATCTAGTGACTTTCTATTCATAACAGGCTCGACTTGCTTTGATACCAAATTGTTAGGACCTACCCTAGTTCAACTCTAGAGCATATGACGTGTCTTGAGGGATCATAATAACTAGCATCTTGAGCTGACTCTAGTTTAACTTGTAACAGCATATAGAGTTGTTAAACAACAAAGTGATTTGATTATGGACAAAACTTGTTTGTAATGATATTTTACCAAGTCCCTACATAACTGAATGATGAGTAGAGCCAACTATCATGAACACATGAGGAGAAGTACTCTGACAAATGTAAAATATTTACTAAACTTGCAAATTTGTATAAAAAGTAGTTTACATAATAAAATTAATTTAATCTTATATTTCTTGCAAATTTTCTTGCATATACTTGACTAATTCTAATAAATAAAATAAAACATATTCTCATGGTGTATATGTTATTGAAGTGTACTAAAATTGATATGTGAATGTTACTTCCAATAATAGTGAAATGAATGAACTTTCCATAAACAAGAAACTTGTAAAAATTGGATTTACTTAAACATGAAATTGGTTTTAAAAAATGCTATTAATGCTTTAGAAGAGATATTAGGTATCCACTCAATGTACTAAATCACCATTGGTTCTCTACGTGCACCGTAGGATCTCCTTGCCGAACTCTTCTTAAATAGTCATACCTGTGTTAGAACATGAATAACCCCATAGCTTGCTTATTAAATCCAAATTAAAAGGAACTCTAAAAATTCCAAAATAGGGGTTGCTAATAGTTTGTTGTTACATTTAAAATAGTTTTAGGGTACTCCTAAACCTATCCTTACAATTTCAAATATAGCGTTTGGTAGAAATGTCTAAATTCATTTATGTAAAAACATACAAGAACTTCACATTTCAATATTTACAATAAGATATCACACACTCAAATATTTTAAGGAAAACCTTTTCAATTCATAAAATACCAATTAGTTTCAAAATATATTTTTGAGCACAATTTAAACAAAACAAACCTTTAGTTAATTTGCTATAAATTTGTCTAGAAAACGTGGAAAAACAAGCCATAAAATCCATATTGAACTAGACATCTTATGATTTTAAAAAAATATAAATCAACCAATTCAAAGTCATCAACAAGTGCGTGCCTTATTGTTTCTCTAGGTTTGGAGACTCTCTCATTCAATTCCTTCATGGTTGAATCTTGTTTCTCAAATTGGCCAAAAAAGGCATCTCGTAATTAGATCATCTCTTGTAACATTGTGTTGAGTTGAAATGTTGGATCATCCCTTGTTTCTTTTTTTGAAGACCTTCCTGAATACATGGTAATAAGAACAAGCAACTAGAACATAAAATGATCAAATTTAGTGTTAATGACACTCCTCTCATTTTACACGCTTCATTTTTTGTGTCATTCACGCTCTTGTTTAAATCCTCACTTGATCCTCTATTTGGTTCTTTTATCAAACTAAATTAAACTCAATCAAAAACCAACTTGCAACAATCTAAACCACACAAATTAACCACCCAGCTAAAATAAACGAAAATATTTTTTTCTTTATTGTGTTTTTTTGTTCCAGAATTTTGGCAAAGAACAATGGAAATTGTGCAAAAAAAAGGATAGTCTATTTAACAAAATAAGAAAGAAAAGGAAACTAAAGGAACAAAACAAATAATCAATTTAGGAAAGTTAAAATATGAAAGAAATAATCTCTATATGGAAATATTTTCAAAATCTTTCTTTTCTTTTCTTGTTTGGCCGAAATATGATTCCTTTTTTTTAATTCAAACTTCGATAGCAAGTATTGATTAAACTAGGATGAATTTTCTAATCTTTTATTTTCAATAGCATCAAAATATTGTTTTGGGGTGAATGAGATGAGCAAAGAAATAAAATTACAAAATGAATATCAAAACCATAAAACAAAAATAAAGAGATAGATTAACCTAACTTAAAACTTGGATTTGATACCAAATGATACGAAACTCACACAAAAAAGTGAGACTGGAAGATCAATGCAGAGATCTTCACTAATATTGTTCTAAATTAGATTGTAAAGATAAAGAAAATGAGGATTGTCACCCATTATCTATAACAAGATAGGAACCTTAGTATCAAAGAATGATATTTTAGATGCCACACTCAAGAATAGGGGGAGATTGGAGTGATAAGTCTAGGGATAAATGCCACAAGATTGCTCTTGATAAGTTTGATAAAAGTTCTAAAAAGAACTAAAGAGAAATACTCTCATTTAAAATTACATTCAAAGTTGGTTCCTTTCAATTAAAACCTTAAATAGGTATTTATAGACTCTAAAACCCTAGCTAAAAAAATTTAAATGTAAAATTCTAAATTATTGTTGGAAATTGAATATAAAATCAAATAGAATAAAGTAAATATTAGACCTACCAAATAAACTATGAAACTAAGAAAGATAATTATTTGGCAAATTTATGGTTGATTCTTCAAATGCACTTTTGACATAGTATACCTTTGAATTAGGAAAATTGTATCTCTCAAATGTCGTCCATTGAGTAAGCTTTGTAACTCAATTTGTATCGCCTCAAATTCATATCAAATGTAAAATATATGATGAATGTACTGGAAGCTACTCAATAAAGCTTTCCTATTTTTGAATTTATTTGTTCCATCATTTTACCTCATACCCAAGTAGTCCAAATAGCTTGTAAATAGACCCATACTTGCTTCATGACCCACCGAGTGATTCTTGAATAAGTGGCCCAATTGGAACGTGTCATGGATGCATTGGTGATGCTCATTGATTCTCATCATTATCCTCTTTCTTTGAGATTTTAATCTCTTTCTTTGTTGTACTAGACTCTTCTTGTTTTCACATAAGAGTGACTTTTTGAAATATAAAATATCTAGTTGATCTTTTAAAACTTTTATTTCCTTTTCTTTGAACTTGATTTCTATGTCAAGATTGTACACCTTTCCTGTAATTGTAAAAATTATTAGTGGGGCTAAAGAAATATTATCATGAGAATAATCTTCCTTGTTTATAATCTCATCTAATATTAGTTTCTAAAGAAATATCCAAAATATTTATTGTCTATTATAACAACAAATCTTGAGGATATTATATATATAACAAACTTTTTTGTTGACTTTTTACAGCTAAGTATTCCTTTTTCATAACAATGGTAGTTTAATTTAGCTCTTCGAAAAGCTTTAGAAGTATACCTACACAAATATTTTTTTTCTATCATCTACTCTTTTTTTAATATGGCTCCTTGATATTCATGTAAAATATCTATTTCGATTATCATTTTATAATCTAGTCTTAGATGGTAAAGTACTAAATTTCATACATATGCTTTTACCTTTTCCATGTACTGAGTATCTTGATCAGTTTATTTTTAGACATAATATTTCTTAAGTTTTGCTTATAAAGTTTTCTCATTTTTGCGACTTTCCTAATATATGCTTCTATATATGTCAAACATCCTAAAAATCTTTGTAATTTTTTTTGTCTGTGATGATACTAGGAAATCTTTGTATATTATCTAGTTGTATATTATTTAGCACATGAGGTTGAAGGTGATATTTTTCGTGTTCTATTTCAAGTCCTAAATAATTGATTTTTTGTTGTGCTATTACTACCTTTTTTTTAGAAAATATTATTCCTTCTTTTTTACATTTTGTTAAGTTATTTAATATATCTAGATAATGTTAATTGATATTATCACTAAAGACTAATATAATATCAATACAGACATAGTAAAAGGGGTGATATTCTTTAAAAATGTTGTCCATATATTTTTGAAATATTCCTGGTGCCTGTTTTAATCTAAATGGTACAATAATCCAGTGAAATTATCATTATAGATAACTAAAAGCTGTTAATAGTTGGGATTTTTTATTTAATCTGATTTGCCAGAATCCATTCTTGCAAAAAAAAACTATAAAAATATTTCTTTCCTTCGATTAAGGCTAATAACTCTTCCTTATTAGGGATAAAATATTCATCATTTATTTTCTTTATTTAGTGATTTGAAAGTTATCACCATTCTTTTTTTCCTCACTTTTTTTAGCTTTTTTCCAACAAAAATGCTAGCCTTGAGTGTGAACTCATGCTTAGTTCAATTACTCTTAGTTCTAAAAGTTTTTGAATTTGTTTACTGAATTCTTCTCAACCTTCTAGAGTGTAGACCATAGGTTTTTCTCTTATAACCTTATTATGTCTTTTAATTTTATACTTGCTACATATTCAAGCTTATTAATATTTGTAGCTAAAGAATTTTCTAAACTTACTATCTAAACTAATTTTCCTATTTCTAGTAATCTCTTATCTTCTTATTTATTTTAAAAATGGATTTTCTTGGATATTATATTCTTAATCGTCTTCATCTTGCAATTTTATTATATTTTCTAAATGTAGTTTCTGTTTTTGATGAATCTCACCACGTTAATAAAATTTTCTAATGACATACTCTTGGCATTTCCAACCTTTGAAATATATATTATTTCTCTTTCTAATATTGTACAATTATCTTATCTATATAATGTAAAACCCAAAAATTTGTTATAATTTATATAAGAATCTTAAAAGAAATTTTAAACAATCTTTTGAATTGTAAGGAGGTATCAAAAAGTTTCGTGAAAAAAATTGGATCAAATGGGAAAAGTTGGGAAATCTCTACATACTTTTCCATCACCTTGTCACCAACACCTCGCCACACCCTTCCTATCACCTTTGGCTAGCTTGGCCATCAAACACCTAAAACTTGTTCCTATAAATGGCTGCATTCTTCCTCCTATTTCACACAAATCCTCCCTCTCTTCTCTTTCTCCCTAAACTTTTTCCCTTTAAAAGTGTTTGGATTTTTTTATACATTTTGAGGCACATTTTAGGGAAGAAATATCATATAGTTTGTTTCAAAGGACTAGCGGTGGAATAACTTTCAAGGTATGGTTTTTACTCCTCCTTTTTAATTCAAGAATTGTCTCTATAAATAAAATGTCATGCATCATATGTTATCAATATAAGTGGAAAAACCAGATTCCATGATTTTATTAAAAAATTTATAATATTATAAATATTGTTTGAAAATAAGATACGCATTATAAATTCTTTATTGTGCATACATTGGAAAATTTTGAATATGAAATGAGTATCAATTATGGGTATGAAATGATCATTGAAAATGTGAAATGACATCCGATAATTTTAAACATGCATCATGAGAATGGTTTTATATGTGGTTAGTACACCTGTATGTTATTTTACAAAGTATGGTACCCATAAGCTACTGGTTGTAGTAGACTGTTTTCAACAAACTAATGGTACGGATCACATACACATGTATGCTTAGAGTTTTTCTATCTATGGTGTCTATATGTGAATTTATATTAGTATGGTCATGAATTGTTGACTAAGGATTGTTACTAGCACACTGGCCTTGGATCCCCCTATTATGTATGGAGCTTGTCGTCTATTGTGGGTTCGTTGATTACATATGAGCTCAAAGTTGGACGTTCTATTGTGTTTTAGAGTCAACCTAACTGTATATGAGGTCCCATATGACATAATTGGATCTATACATGTTCCATATGTATTGTGATCGTATATGGGGTCTCAGGTAGGCCTATATGCACCTTGAAGTTGGACCATGTGTGTGTCCATGTATTTGGATGATCTATACATTTAGGGTTACATTTCATGCATTGAATTATACCATATAGCATATTTTATATTGTATGAGCATGCATTGGGATACTTGGAACATACAATACCCGGTCTCTCAAAAGAGAATAAGTCTAGGTATACTCGAGTTTTGACAAAAATCTCCTCACACTATATACTGATGATTACTTATATTCATAAAAAATATTAAAATGAGCATGTATCATGAGTATTTTCTTACAATGATAAAATTTTGGGATAGACTCATGTGGTTTATGTGTAGCTCACCCCCACTCTTTCCACACTTCCTAGTTTGGTTGTTAGAGATAATTATGTTGATGTTACAAGGTTTAACTTAAAACCTTAGCTCTTTTAATTGGACGATTAGGCAAGCTAAGACCACACTGATAAATTTTAAATTGACTTTATAAATGTATTGGATTTGAATTTATGACTTAACAATGAATTTTTCCTTTTGAATAAAAGTTCTCTAATGGGTACCCAAATTGTTTATAAAATTAATTCTTAAATGATTTTTAAATTGAAATTTTTAGGATTATTAATGAAATTTCCTTTAAACAATTTAAAATTTATCCCCTTTTTCTATCTCATGGCCCATTTTTTAGGCGTGATAGTTTGGTATCATAGTATAGTTCTGATCTCTTAAGAATAAAAATTATTTTCTAAAAGTTGTTTTTGTTTCAATTACCTACTTGTAGAATATCTAATAAGAAACATGATTAATTCCACCAAGTAATGATTGAAATTGGAATAAAAACTTGAGGTAAAAAGATAAAATCTATTACCACAAAGAGTTTTAAGGACTCGTTTTCTTTACTTCAAAGGAACAAAGAATTTCGTCAACTACAAGATAGTTTCAAAAGAAAGGACTTGATTTTTTGGAGAAGTTGGACATTTTATGAATGATTCATAGGATTGAAATGATTGTGGGAAAAACTATCTATGTTCGCTTATTGCTAAGGAATATGATTTTTCTCGATGAATTGTAGCAGTCACCTATTGGATTGAACAAGTTCAATCATAAACAAGTCAAGGTCCTAAAGTTAATCTTTAGAGTCTCAACCTAATGATTGGATCATATACCACCAGTATTTCCATGAAGTGATACAAGTTAAGTATAATAATTTCCAAGATAATTGGATCAAAAAATTGGATGAGGAACTCTTTCTAATATAGAGCATCAAATATTTGAACGTATTTTACAAGTCAAAGTCAATAGTTTGGTTGGTAGTTGTATGAAATTTTTTGATAACCAAGACAACCTTTTTAAGAACCATCTTTCCAATCTTATCAAGTTATTTGATAGCCTTTCTAAAGAACAATCAAATCCCTTGTAAACCCTTAATCAGCATTAATTAGTACGAGGAAAGGATAAGGACATAAGCGACACAACTGTAGGACAAGGATCACAAGAAAAATTCTATGCAATATCTAATAGGAGGAACCAGAAATCAATGATGATTGATATGAATTCTTTTTTATACTTATGCCACCTATTCTTTAAGTTCTTCAAACCTATACCCGAGTGTAAAATCTAACAAGCCTTCTTTCTTTAAAAATTCTTGTTGGAAACTCTTCTAATGTCATTTATATCTATAATAGTCAAATTTCATTACTCAATTAGGAATGACCCTTTTTAGCACTTTTCTTAAGCATCATCTAAAAGGAAGATAGGATAAGACAAGTATAAGTGTTTTGAGGTGTGATTTAAAGTGAAGAGAATGGGGGTATTTATAGGTGAGGAGAGGAAGGAAAAGTGGGTAAAAATGATTAAAAATGGAGAAAACGTAGAGTAGTGAATGATGACATCATACTGCTGATGTCATGGTGATGTGGGGAGAGTTGACGCGCGTGGATGGGGTAGATGGGCACAGTGGCGCACACAGATGGGGCAGATGGGCCCAGCGGCGCGCTCAGATGGACATAGATGGGCGAAGGTGCACGTGGACTGGGCGTTGTGATGGCGTGGTGCACACATTGTACGTGTTGGCCGTCGCGGTTGGGCGGCTGCGTGCGCAATTTCCTCCTTTTTGACAGTTTTGACCCATTTTGTCCAATTTTTCCATCTTGTTTGACTTTTTCTCATTTAATTTATGAATATATTTGTGATGTATTACCTCCATTATTTCTCTTTGAGTATTTAAGTTACATTTTTAAGTGAAAAGTACCTAAAAAACAATAAAAATACCTGTGATTCTGAAAAGACATATTTATATAAATATATGATAAAATCATATAAATATATATATTTTTAATCAATTAATGTGCATAAAATCATGGTAATTTTAGTACTTTTTGAGCACTCATCAGCCGTCGATTCAAGTTGTTCTAAATTTTGACGTGGCACTATTTTTTAACTTAAAAGATAACACTTCTTTACTATTATTATTTTATTATATCTTTTATTGTTACTAACATACATAATACTTTTCTTTAGTCTATTATACCAGAACTCTTAAATGTGGCACATTTAAGAGATACGAAGTAAGTACCTCGTGCTAAATCTATGTCTAGTGGCCAATCATCGCGCACTAAGTCATTCAAGAAGAAGCATTGGAAAAAGTATAGTTATGATTATGCTTTAAAAATCAACAGAAATCTTGGCGTTTTGATGACTATTGTTGCGAGGGAATCTAACATAAATGATGGATGGACTGTGCCATTTCCTATAGAAATTTTTGGTGTAGACCTCGACCAAACTTATATATCGATCGAGTGCATATTGCAACTATTTGAATATCAAATGATCGATTTAAGTATAATTCAAGTGTGGACAAGGTGAGTCCTCAATTTGTTCATTTTCTTTCATTTATGTAGGATGTGTTATTATCGACTTCAACATAATCACTCATCACATTTAACAATGTTCTATGATTCTTCATATGTCAATCAATATCAAGAGAAGAATGTTAGCATCAGAGCTAAACAATTATGTGATAAGGCATTAATGCTTAACAAAAATCAAAAGTTGATAATCCCTTGGCCACTAAGGTTTGAACAAGGCCAAGATCATTGGATGTTGGTAATCCTTGATCTGTTCAATAATCATGCTTGGTACTATGACCCAGCTTCCATAGAATTGAGTAAAGATACAAAAGCAATTGTTGAAATGTAAGAGTTATAGCTAGCTATTTTTCTTCTCTTGTTTTTTGTAATATTTAATAAAAATTAACCGTTTTAAACCTTGATAGTGCATGGAAGCTGTGAAACAAGTTTAGGGCATTGCCCTTAAAAAATCTCATAAGCTTATATGGAATAAAGTTATGGTATGTACAAGCGAATATTAATAATTTTATTAATTTAACTATTGAATAATAATAAAGATGTTTGAATATGGAAAATCATGTACACTTGTTTTTTGTAGGTTCCACAACAAAATAATGGAGTCATATGTGGTTATTATGTCATGAAGTTTATAAGTGAAATCATCACAAATATCAAAATTCCAATTGATGATGTGGTAATATTTTTTACCCATATACAAAATTTTTTTTAACATATATGAGTTATTTTTTGTGAATTCATGAAATTACATTATTAATTTGATTTTAAAAACATGTAGTTCTTTGGCTGGAACAAGACGGGCTATGACCAATAAATTTTTGATGATTTATGAGAGGAATGGGCAGAACACATGGTACAAATTATATCATCACAAGAAGAATTAGGAAAAGATTATGATGATCTTGAATAGCATATGACAACATAACAGTAATTTTTATAATGATTTAATTTCTCTATTCCTGTGTCTGAAGTCCCTTATTTGATGGATGTTTTGTTTGATGGATGTTTTTTTTATGGATGTTTATGTGCTCATGTATTTAGGGGAATGCATTGTTTTATGGACCTATTTTTTCCCAAACTTCATCTCATCTCTCTTGCCTATTTTCTTTATGACAACATCATGGTAGCACTTTATTAATCATTTGTCTATAAATATAAAGTTATCTGGAATCTTTACTGGTATTTTTAATGCTATAATGAGCTCTAAATATGAAGTCAGGTGTAACTCCTATTTTGTTACTTGGTTTGTATGAGTTTTGGTGCCCATAAATGTATTACAGAATTGTTCCATACGTTTAAGGGCACCAAAATTCATACAAGCCAAGTAACAAATCAGAGTTACACTTAGTTTCATATTTAGAGCTTGATTCCAGATAGCTTCATATTTATAGACAAAAGATTAATAAAGTGCTAATATGAGCTCAAAGGGATAAGGTTATTATTATATCACTCGAATGTCGATGTGGTAATCTCTTTTTGATGATTTACAAGAAGAATGGACAGAACAATTTGTTCAAACATGAGGAGAAAAATATAATCTTGAATAACATAGGAAAATACCATAGTAATATTTATAATGATTTAATTTCTTCATTTGTATGTCTCTGAAGTTTAGACTATTTTTTTGATGGATGTTTACGTGCTCATGTATGTAGGGGAATGAATTGTTATATGGACCAGCTACTTTTTGCCCAATTTTCTTGTCACTATGCTAGTTATTATAAGCCAACCAAGCTTGCTTGCACAATCCAATTACACTTTGACGATATTATTTTTTTTTGTAATTTAAGTTAACTATATATATATATATATTGTATATACATTATTTGTTTTTGTAATAAATTTAATTATCAAGTAATTAATTATATTTAAATTTTTAATTATTTGTATTATTATTTATATTTTGGTTTTTTATGCTATATTGAATACAGGTTAGTAGAGTGAAAAATAAGAATAAAAATAAAAAAATCACTACACGTAAAGTCGGTTCACACGTTGAACCGATTTTAAATTTTAAGTCAGTCAATTTAAAATCGGTTTAGCGAATCAAATTTAATAGTCCATTTTGTAGCAGTGATATATTCGGTGACCCATAAGATGTAATATGTAATATCTACTTGTATATATGTATGTAACTTGTTACTTTAATCGTAGTTCCAACGACCCATTGGATGTAACCTATTACATCTACAAATCTCATAGTATGTAACCTATTGCATCCACCATAGTTCAAGCATCTCGTCGAATGTAATATGTTATATTCACATGTATCCTTGTATGTAACATGTTACATTTACCCTAGTTCTGGTGACCTATGGGATGTAACATGTTACATACACCTATATCTTTGTATGTAACATATTAAATCCACTAGAGCTTCGATATGGTTGCTGGCAGTGATTGTTAGAGCACTATTAAGGTCATCAAAGCTATAGTAGGATCAATAATGATGGCTACATGAGATGTGGTGGGTATAACCATGATCTCATTTTATTGAAGTTATGAAAAGAGGGCCTTTTGGTCTTTTTATTATGTAATTTGGTATAAAACTATGAGTTTTAGGATAAGTTGTTACTAGTTAATATTGATCAATTGTTCTAAAATGAAGCTTTAGGCAAAACATTCAGCTAAAAGCCAACATCTCATATGGTGATCGATATTCTAATAGTTTGTTTTATCTCACATATAAATGGAAAATAGTCTTACCAAACGTTGACATAAATTGACATCAATATAATATAAGCAAGTTTTTTTAGTGATAGAATTTTTCTCCATTTGTTTTCCACATCACTACACTCCAAAAGCTGAGAATCTGGGATTTTTACCTCCCAATTTTCTAGCTATATTTTCAGGCTCATTAAAAGTTTGCTTTAGATCCTATAGTTATTTGGCCCAAAATTCAAAAGCAAGGAAACACTATACCCTTGTGGTATTTGGTGGTTCATTTAATGTGTAAGTCCTTTTATCCTTTTTATTTTTGTTGGATTTTCACGTGCAAAATAAGGAGTCTGTTTATTTTACTTAGTGTATATGTCTTCCTCTATGTAAGGTTGGTTACTGACGATCACTAATGCACACACATATAATTAGGTATACTTTGTATGTGAGCATATTTACACATACCATGAGGTTGGCTTTTATAGTGTACATGCTAGGTACGGTGTTGTGATTCTTATTTGAGCTCGCTCACCGATGTTTTCGTTGTTGTATCGCATGTGTGTGTATTTATGAAAATTACTCATCAATTTTGTTGAATAAAATAATGGACTTTTGGTATGCCTTGACGAGAGCTTCATGGGACCCCTTGTCAGACCACCTTATCGAACCCCTCTTTAGGGAGTCAGTGAGGGTGGTCGGCGAGACTCTTGATAAGGTACCCCATGACCTTAGGTGACTTCCATAAATATCCCATCTTTGTGTTCTTCAATGAGAAAAATGTAATTGAGCTTTGTTAAATTGATATATCATTTTTTTAATTTCAGATTACTATTTTCTTGAATGTTTGTTTGGTATTAGTAATTTGTGACTGTGTGAACAAAATAGTTCTATTGAGTGATGAGTACTCAAGGTGGTGTTTGCTAATGGGTTTTGGGTGAGGTAATATCTATTTCTATTTCATAAATATCCTTAAGTGTATTTCAATAATTGTGATACGATTTAGTGAGAGTAAAATAGCGTTATTAGACTATGCGTGGCTAAAGATTATTTTACTATTGTGGTTTTGGCAAGACTACTTTTGAGATTGTTGAGTGTTCTTAAGATAGTGATTGAGCAATAATGGTTATGGTTGAGGGGCTCCCACATTGTTGCATACATTATTGATCGTTGGTAGTTTATTACACTTCTGTGATAGCAGTAATATGTAGTTTGGGTAGAGGTACTGAATGAAATAGGTATTTGCATTTATATTTCTATCAAGTTGTATCTATTTATTACTTTTAGTGGATTATTTGTTGCCAAGTAGTTGTCATAAACAACCCAAGGAAGTTACCATATATGTAGGGGTTCTATATGGGTTTACCTTGTTACATGAATTTGTTTGCATGATTAGCTATTTTCTTAGTATAATCTTAGTTTCTATAATGTATGAACTAACGTATTAGATCTAGACTTTGATTAGAAAGCTTATTTGTTATATGTTGTTGCATGCTTTCTTTCCTTTTTTGTAGCATATTTATAGCTTTTTAATTATTGCTTTTGCTATATTAAATGAATCTACATACTTCCTGATTAATTTATATTGCTTATTTTTTTATTTGCATGTGAATTTGGTGTGAGTTTCTAAGGAGTTTGTATCTTCTTAATATAGGTGTCTATCGGGTGTTGGACTATTTTAATTGATTTTCTATATTTTGTATGATTGCATGCTATGATAGTACAATCATCATTACTGAATATATCCCAACAAATGAGGTATTGAAGTGATTAAAAATCTTTTGTTGTATTTCCAATATGTATTCTTGTTTCATATGTTGTTTGATGTTTGTCATGCTTGCATGTTGCTATTCTGGAAAAGAGTCTGTGAAGCACACCATCACTAGTTTGTTTATCAAAGATTGTTAATTTCTTATCTATTGGTTGTTTTAGTTGTTTGATGAATTAATCATGCTATTTTATTTCGATGTATTATCTTATTAACTCAGGTTGTGAGGCCTACTTGATCGAGTTGAAATAGAGCTTGCGAAAATATTTCATGAGTTAGCAGTTTTAACCATCTCAATAAGACGATCCAATTGTTAATATCTCAAATATCTCACTAAAGTGTTGTTAGCCCACATATATAGAATTGGATTCATGATTATAATAAATAAATTTAATTTTTTAAGACATAAGTCTAGACTGTTATTACTAATGTTTATTTATGGAAAAATATAAAATTTATACATATTTTACATTCATTATTAAATATAATATGAAATGTGACGAAATCTTTTTCAAAAATAAATATTTTCCATTACCAAAGTTATATATCTACATACCATGTTGTAATAGATATGAGTATAAATGTATATTCAAATTGTACCATTATCTTTGTGGTTCACTTATATGTCATGTGAAAATCTAGCATACTATCGATGATCTAGTATAATGTTAGTATTTATATTAATCACTAATAGAGAAGTTACAAAATCAAGAGTATTTTTAGAAAAAAGGAATTCAATATAAATAACTCTTTATATTCTAATAGGATAAATGTTAAGTTAAATTTATCATAAATTTAAAAAAAATTAATAATTTTTTTGAATTCAAATTAAATTACTCGACTAGTAAAATTATAATCATTTCTTATAGTAATATGACCCTTACTGAAAAAGATGGTTCGAAAATCAGTAAATTTGAATCAAATTTTAATAATAATATTCTAGAAATTTTTCACGAAACAAGAAAAGTATTTTGTTTTTATGCCAAAAAAACTATTAAGGATCACAAATACATTTACTGCATTAAAAATTAGAAAGATGAAGATACATCATTATCTATGTCATCAAAATTACTGTCAATAGAATACAAAAAAGAGGAATATAGATGTAGAACTCATACCTTTAGTCAATAGATAATGTTAATAAAATTCAAGGCTTCGAATCAAAAGTTAAAAGCAAAAAGTTAGGTGAATTATTAAAGTAGGAATAAAAAATATTTTTTTTTACTATTATAAAGAAGGTACCTTACCCTATAAAAAGAACCTTTATTTCCTTAGTTGGACACAACTTCAATAGTAGCAACATTTTTACTCTAAAAATTATTCATCTATCAACTATGTATTAAGAAATTATGGGCGACTAATAATTTCTTCAAGTTTCTTAGTTAGTTTTAATAATTATAATAATTATTAATGTTATGAATAAAATGAAGTACAATTAGTTTTTTTCTATTTTTTTAGTTAGTCTAATTTGGACACCATAATATGTACGGATGTAAAGACTTCACCATTACCAGGAGGGTATTAAGGCTTGAGCAAGTTGAAGTATATCAAGTATAATAAAATAAAACAAAAGATGAAAAGGAAGATCATAGTGGACTCATTAAATTCAAGTATGATAATTATAATTCAAAGTCAATTAAAGATCTTAAATAATTAAATATTTGTTTATAATATTTATAAAACTAATAAATAAGAAAATGAATTCAAAGAAAATAACCATAAGAAATTTTTAAAAATAAAATAATGTTTTGATAAAAACAACTTAAAGGTTTGTCTTTAAATAATAATCTATAAAAAATAACAATTATGATTATAAAATAACTAGCCACAATTTGGTATCACATCTATATAAAAGAAAAATACATCATTGAATAAAATATTAAAACCATTAATTATTCAAGTATATTAGTGATATTAACTTAAAAGTTAAAAAAATTAGAGCTTTTTTTTTATAAAAGTTAAAGATATGTTAAAAGTCAAGAATATCATATTTTTCTCATTAAGAAATTATAAACATTCAATTAGCAATCATTATTTTTTAAGTTAATATTTTTTTTATTTTTTAAAAATAACAAATTTTTTAAATAATTATATTACTTACATGATTAAAATTTCATATCTTTTATATGAACAAATAGATTACATGTTGAAAAACACGCATAAATTTATATTAAATAGGTATAAAGATTGAAATTAATAGGCATACTATATTTATGTTGATAGTTCAAATGAGAAAAAAAAATATTACAATTAAAATTTTCTAATATTCTAGAAAAAGAAAAATAGTACTTTGTTCATGAAGTATAAATATTCAATATTTATTTTTTCTAAATTTTGAGAGTGTGGGAATATGTACGAAGTATGAACCAATGGCATGTATTTCTCCATTTTTTTATAATTTATTTAAAGCACTTTAGTTGTGTTAATAATAATTAATTTAGATGAGAAAGAAAATGAATTTAATTATGAAATAATATATTTTCTTAATCTAATAATACTTATAATTCAAAGGTCGGATAAAAAAGGTGTTATAAAATTTCATTCTAATTAGAATATTTCGGTATATCTATTAAAAACCTATCATCTGCAAACATAAAAAAAAATACCATGTGTTTCAATCTAAAAAAAATATTTAAAGTGTTTTTTAGCTGTCTTAAAATTAATTTATATGAGAGATAAATGAATGCAAAGATAAATAATTGGAGAGAGATATTTATAAAAAAAAATGTAAAAAAGAAAAGAAAATAAAATAAAATAAAATAATACTCTTAAAATAATAAATCTGAACCATAAATTTTAACATTAAAGGTCAATAATTAATATATTAATTTGTTAAAAAAATCTATGGAACCTGAACCATAAATCTATAGATGGTGAATAATATAATGATTAATAAATATGGTATCCAAGACTTGCAAAGTTTGACCAAAATTTTTTTTGTTTAAAAAAAAAAAACAAGACTTAACAAAATTTAAATGAAAGGGGGAGATTGACCGAGGTGCAGTCTATCTATACTTGTGTGTACATAGGATTTGTTTTCCCTTGAAAACGAAGAAATTGATGTCTCAACCAACCAACCAAAAAACCGACATATGGCATACTTAATGTCTCGTGAAAATCAAACCACATATGGCTAATAAAAAGAAAAATGTTTCTTATCAAACTTTTTTGTCCAAATTTTTACCACACTTTTCGATGGATACAGTGATTCTTATAACAAATATAACCAAAAAAAAAATATTATTAAATTATGTATTTATTTTGTTCATATCATCAAAATATTTCCTCTTCATTTATATCATCAAATTATTAAATTTGTTTAATTTATTTCATTCTATTAATCTAACTATGTCTCGTGTGAATAGTAAATTTAAATTAAATCATACGATAACTTAAATAATTAAAAAATATATTTAGAATAATAATTTGTTTAAAATATATAATTTAATTATCTTCCGTGTAATATTATTAAATGAAAACTAATAAAAAAATATAATTAGAACAATTATAACAGTTAAATGATATAGATGAAACAAAAAATAATTAATAATATGAATGAAAAAAATACAATGATTAGTTTTTTTTTTTTTACAATAATAAAAAAAGTATATGCAAGTCCCTACGTTAATAAAGGTGCATTTACACTCCCACACTTGAAAATGTATTTTTTAGTTATCCAAGTTTGTTAAAATGGGTTAAATAAGAACGAAAATTACTATTTTAATGTACAAAAATTTAGTAAAGGGTAAAAAGTGAAACTTTAAGTCCTATTGAAAAGCAATAAAATTAATTTACCCCAATTCATGGTGATAACCATATCAGCCTTAATTCCAAAATGGGAAACAAATTCCTACCCCATTTACTAATCCTTTTCAATTAATCACCCATTTTTGCGTTTTGATTCTCCAAAACGAAACATCTGTTTGATTTCGTTTTCGAAATCGAGTCTAATAAACTTTTTAATGGTCCAAGAAGTTACTTCAAATGTTTGTATTCCACAAAACAGTTAACAACTTTAGACTCCATTGAAGCTTATTTTTCGAAAGAAAAAGAGTGTAACAAGGAATAAGAATAGCGTAAATAATAGAGAGATGGAGAGAGAGAGAGAGAGAGAAGGTGAATAAGAAATATGAAGATGGAGATAGAGATGAAGGAGGAGAATGTTAATGAGAAAATTGGAGATGAAGAGGGTGATAAGGAATGAGAGAGATGTAAAAATTGATATGCTTTTAAAACAATCAAAACTGGCGGTAAAAGCTATATCCCAAAACAGACATTGAGTTGAAACCATAAAATGAACGTAATTATCCTTGAATTAATAATAAATAAATATATTCATTAAAATATATATTTTGCATCAATTTGTACCTTTTGGTGTGTAAGGGACTAAAAAAATACATTTTATACAATCAAATAACACAAACTTTAAAATTTAAAGATCTATGGCCACTTTTCTGGTAAAAATATATTAATGTTAAAATTAATACTATTAATAAATAGTTTTAGAATTACATGACATTTTTTGAGTAAAATTTAGAATATATAACTCTAAATTTATTAATATTTGATCCAAACAAGTAAACAAACTATTTGTATTATGCCTACAATAAAAAACATGATAATATCTTTCAAAAACAACTTACAAATTGAAGAGAAATACAAATATTCAAAAAAAAAAAGCTCTCAACTCACACTGAAACTAAGAATACAAAGACTTATTTGTTTTTGATGGGATGATTAAACCAAATGTAAGGTAGACTATTTATAATCTTTACCATACAATCTACACCATACAATCTACACCACACAAATATAAAACTAATAAATAATTCTAGCCACACAAATATTATCACATTCTACACACTTCTCTTTTCTACATCCTTCAATCACTCTATTTATTTTTCTACATCCTTCAACCACTCCATTTATTTTTCTACATCCTTTAACCACTTCAAATATTAGGTTGGTGTTGATTTTCAACACCAACTCTCTATGAAAAAAAGCGTTTTTCACATTCATCTATCACTTTGCATCTGATTCCCTACAACTGTTAGGTATGCCATCTAATTCCACTAGTTATTTTAACCCACTCTCCACTACTTGTTTCCTGATGTGTGACCCCATGAAAGATGAAAGCTTTTCTTACAAATTACCGTTCCATTCAGACTCTCAATTGCATCCTCACCAAATTGGTTAAATAATTGTTTTAGCACGTCATCATTGACGTTTGGATCCAAACGACCAATTAACTCATCAAGTAGTTCAAATAAATTCCACTTGCTAGGTCCTCCACCTGCAACAATTTTAGCATTCTCACTCTTATACTTCTTCTTCAAAGTATCAATTTGATTCTTACATTGAATATTGATCGGGCAGAACCGACATCGTCGATCCTGTCGATACTTTGGTTTTATGTATTTATAAAACTCTCGCAAGTGCACGAATCATTTCGTAGAAAATGATAAGTATACTCCCAAGGTCGATCTAAGGAAGGAATGTATGTGGTTTTTAATTTATTATTCAAACTTTTAAAAACGAAATTAAATCATAAACATCCTGTCATGATATTTTGGGGTTTTGTGTTTTTAATCTACTTACATAAAAATAAACATAGATTCAATAAACATTTATGCAAATTTTATCATTTATAATGGTGGAGTATTTATGGATATAATAATTAAGTTAATTATGCTTGCTCATATTATTTAGGTTATTAAAGATATGAATTGATATTTATTGATTCTCTCTTTTTTATATGAATACCACCTTTGGTGGGGTTAGATATTCTTTGTTAACTAAACAAATCAATTAACACCTATGGGTGAGGTTGATAACTAATTTGGTTAATTAAATTAATTCCTTTTTCTAAGAGATTGAAAATAAACTATTTAAATGCCACCTTTGGTAGGGTTAGACAGTTTAAACTTTATTCAAGGTGTCCAAATTAAACCTAAGAATTTAGTTATCCGAGTACTAACTTTCAAGTTTTAAAACCACTATTGAAAATATATTGTCAATACATTTTCAGATAATAATTCTTATAAAACTTTTGAAATAGAGCTTCACTCTAACTACCAGGCGATTGTACCAACAAATAAAAGAGCACTACTCTAAATCAGACCGGATAACTAAACCTTAAAATCTAATTTTCAAATTTAAGTTTGTAATGAAAAATAATATATTTCTCTCTAACATTCTTAATATAAAATCTTGAATAAAAATAAAATCAATTCATTTTAGAGATTTTTACCTATTTAATATTTTGCAAGCATAATAACGTTATTATTATATCATGTTTACAAACAGCCAGCAAAGTTAAATTTAATCATAGACAAATTAAATATAACATGTAAGAATAAAGCATAAAAAATAACTGTAAAGAAAATAAAATCTTTACAGTACTTCGATGCTATTCCCGTTGCTGGAAAACCTCCAAGCGGAATTTGCACTCCCATTTATTGAATCAAAAAGCTAATAAATTACAAAAACATAGCTAGTTCTTCTCAAAAAGAGAAGAACTCTAAAACTAAGAAAAACTAAAAAACACTAAAAACTAAGAAATGGAGAGAGAGAAAGAGAAGAGAAGATGTGTTTTGAGGTGTGGTATGGAGTGAAGAGAATGGGGTATTTATAGGTGAGGATGGAGAGAAAAAGTGGGTGAAAAAATGTTAAAAAATGATGAAAACGCAGAGTGGTGATTACTAACGTCATTGATGATGTCAGCATGCCGTGGGGGCGGTTGTGCACAGATGGGGCGCTGTTGGGCACAGGCACGCGCAGATGGGTAGCAGCTGGGTATAGGCGCATGTAGATGGGTAGTAGCTGGGCATAGGCGCGCATAGATGGGGCGCAGCTGAGCGCAGGCGCACGTAGATGGGTAGTAGCTGGGCGCGGAAGGAAAGGTTGGCACGCGCGTTGCGCGCGGCTGGGCAGCTAGGCAGCGCGATTTACTCCTTTTTTACCCATTTTGTCCAATTTTTCCATATTTGTTGACCTTTCCTCATTTATTTATTAATATATTTGTGATGTATTGCTTGCAGTATTCCTCTTTGTGTCTTTAAGTTGCATTTTTAAGCAAAAATACCTGAAAAACAATAAAAATACCCGTAATTCCGAAAAAGACAAATTTATATAAATATATGATAAAATCATATAAATATATATATTTTTAATCAATTAATGTGTATAAAATCATGGTAATTTTAGTGCTTTTTGAGCACTCATCAAATATCAATCTTAAGATTCTTTGAATAATTCTCTCTATTATTCACAATATCAGCAACCTCTTTCCAATGCTTTTGCTTGAGATTCCCTCTACTTAGTTCCACATACATTTCACCCCAAGCATTGATCAACACCGTTGTAGCACCTTCATTCCAAAAATCCTCTCTTCCACCTCATCCACTACCATTCCTCATTTGTTGTTGTTATGGAATTGGCAAGGCTGGAGTTAGGTTGTTCTGACTCGTTTGTTGTTTTGAAGGTGCCATTGATGCCACCATCACCATTATAAGACCATTCGACCTCAAAGATGACTCCAAAGATTTACTCTTCGACGAAGGATGCATTTAGATCTCATCATATTCCTCCCATGGAATGTCATAATCAGTAACATCATCCATTGCAACATCAGATCTTATGCTATCATAACCTGATCTCCCTATCGATCTATCTGATTTTTTTATCACCATCAGACTTTGTAGAAGAGGTTCCTTGTTCACAATTGGAATCCCTGTTACCCTAGTCTTTCCACTGGTTATATGCAATACGATGCCTTTCTTCAAAGTGATTCATGTTTGAATTTTCTATCCAACGGTCCATCCTGCGATTGTCACCAAGATCTTTATCTCTATCTTTCTAGCGATCTTTGAACAAAAAGGAATTGGTGTCTCTTTCCTCATCACGACATCGATCATGATTACTAGTTTCTATATCCAACAAGAATGGCCTAAACACACCCTTTTTCTTCTGGATATCATGAACCTACTCAATATTTCCTGATAACTTTGTAATGTCTAAGCGATTGCCAAATGAAGGATTTGAGTTGGGAAGGTTTCCCACAGTTGTCTTTATAGGTTTAATATCTCCTGGCTTTGGCAGAAGCCATTGTGGTGAAAGCGGAATAAGATTGTCAAATCCCGAAACATCTTTGGCCTTTCTTCCCCAAGTAGAGGTATCTATCTCTTCCCACTGATTTTTGGTTGAACCACTGGTAGTTGTATTTTTATCCCATTCAAGAGGCAAATCATGATCTATACTTTTCTCAGGAGTAGTGTTGTCAGCATTTTCCATAGTTATAATTGTGAAAGCTAATTTTTCTTCCTTTGTAGCGAATAATGCTTCAGCATCCCAACCATCTTTGCTATTCTCCTAAGAATTGAAAGTAGTTGTATTACTTTCAACAGGTTTTTTCTTACTCCAACAATCTTTTTCCATGTGACCCATCTTCTCACAGTTGTAATATTCACCATCAAATTTTTTACTTTTACTATGATTCTTCCAAGCTCTCCCTAGACGAAAGCCTCCCTTTCCTTGAGTAATTTTTCCTTTTTCACCATCATTTTTAGATCCACCATCATTTTTAGATCTACTTCCATTGTACCGCTTGAAAGTGCCTCTACTTTTACTGGTATAGAGCGCTTCTTCCTCACCCTTCAACGAGACTCCTCTCATTTGCTTAGCCATAGCTTCTTGACTGGCCAACAAATTCTCAATCTTAATAAGAGATGGTTATGTTGGCCATCCTTCTATTGCGGTGACAAACCATCGATATTCAGACTCAACCATGGATAATTATTCTCTTTATCTTGGTTTTCCTAATAGGAGCTTTCAGATCTAAATCTGAAATTTCGTGGCATAACAATTTTACCTTGTGAGAGTACTAGGAAATCATCATGTCACGTTGCACCATCGATAGCAACTCATTCTCGAGAAATTATAGTCTTGTATTATTCTTCTTTGAAAAGGGTGTAACAAGAGTGTCCCATGTTTCCTTCGGTCTTTTGGCATCCCGAATGTGCTCCAATATTTCTTCTTCAACTATGGTCTTTAAAGAAAACATCGTTTTGCCTGCTTTAATTTTCCACTTCCGCAAGATGCCGTTTGTATCTTTCGCTACTGGTTGTGTAACTTTGTCATCACTAATAACCTCCCACAAGTCTTGACCTTATAGGTAAGACTCCATACATGTTACCCATATGTTATAGTTTTTGTTGTCGAGCTTCTTGATTCCTCCAACTACTTGAAGGTCACCCATCGTGTCGGTAAGACTTAGACTATACCGAATAAGCTTAACTAAAAAACTTGTAGAGTACTAAACTTCTCACAGCTCAAGATAGCTCTACTAAGAACGATCATTGACCGTTCTGCTCTGATACCAATTGTTGAGTAAAATTTAGAATACACAACTCTAAATTTATTAATATTGGATCCAAACAAGTAAACAAACTACTTGTATTATACCCACAATAAAAGACACTATAACACCTTTCAAAGGCAACTCACAAATTGAAGAGAAATACAAACACTTAAAGAGAAAACTCTCAACTCACACTCAAACTAAGAATACAAACACTTATTTGTTTTTTATGTGATGATTAAACCAAATGCAAGGTAGGCTATTTATAGTCCTTATCATGCATTCTACACCACACAAATATAAAACTAAGAAAAAATTCTAACCACACAAATATTATCACATTCTACACATTTCTCTTTTCTACATTCTTCAACCACTTTATTTATTTTTGTATATCCTTCAACCACTTCATTTATTGAATTAACTTTGATTTTCAACGTATTTTACCTTTCCATTATACACAATTTAGATGTACATCATTACTCCACAACCAAGATTCCTTCGTACGCACATTAACGTAAAATTCACAATTATTTTAATATTTTTTACTTTTAATTTAACATTAATATATCCTTTCATTTGATGCACGTTTGAATATTCATATACATCACTAACATTTTTAGCCTCATATTGGAACAACAAATAGAAGTATGCCACGTATATTATCACATCATATACAAATTTGATGGAAAACAAAAATAGTAAATCTCATCACCAGCTGCTAATTTGATGGTAACTCATTTAAATGTCTCGCCTGATATATTGTGTTCTTTAACCCATTTCTTATATTCATTGAAAGTACAGTAGATATTTTAGCCAATAAAAAAATTTATTTTGATATCATTAAAAAGTATATTTATATGATATTATTAGGATGGAAAAATTACTAAGATGTATAATTCATTTTCATTGATTAGATTTCGTTAAAATTTCAATTACTGTTAGATTTGCGATAAGTATATAATATTAAGTGGTATAGTAATGCTATAAAGTATTTTTAAGTCAAGTTTTACGAAAATTTCAATCTAACCTAATGTCATCAGGTAAACAATGTCCAGTCCTAGATCGATGAATATGCATATCTCATTCTAACCCAATCCAACTTGTTTTACACTCATCAATTTGAGTTCGGTTCATTAGGTTAGATTAAAACTCATTTATGTGGATTAAACATGTTAGAAGTTAAAAAATGTAATATTTCTTTATCCTTTGTTTAAAATAATTATCATATGAATACTTTAAAATTGTTTTTTAAAAAAGAATGATAGCAATATTTAAAAATAAAATTAAAAAATAAATAAATTTAAAAAATATAAATTAATAAATTTATATAAATAAAATGAATAAGCTAAATGACATATAAAAAATAAGTATTAAACAATATGCCAAAACAAACATAATCAAATGTCAATTCCTGTGTATAACTTAAACTATAGTTAGGTTCCAATATGAATAACTACCTATATTATGTATTTCGATGAGGTTGTAGTTTCCAAGTCCTAAAGCTTATAATATAAAACTTGATTTATCAAATTATTAATTACTAAATTAACTTGGAAAGTTATAGCACTAAACCCAACTTAGCCAAACCCAACTAAGCTAGGTTGGTTTCAATGGGTTGAAAGGATTATTTCTAATAATTGTATTATGAAAAGGTCCTTTGATAGTGCATAGAAAACACCACTATTTATATCAAATAATTCACCAATATACGATGAATTAAGAGAAAATCTAATATATTTTATCGACACTTCTAATATTTTTTTCTTTTTCTTTTTTTTTCTTTATAAAAAATAAAAAAGTTAGGATTAATTCGTTTTACTGTGTATCAGTGTTATTTTATGTAGAGGACTGAATTTGAGTAAAGTGCCACACATTTCAAGGAGGAAGGTTCTGAAAATAAAATTTTGTTCTAAGGAATTTGAATAAAGACCAATAATATTAATATGATGTGAAACTTGTTTCAATTGTTTGAGTACATATATCTATATATAACATAGGATATATTTCTACCGTTAGACTAAGAGATGTATTTTCTATAAATGTGGTAAATCAATTATAATTGAGAAGATTATGTTTCTCAACAGAATAACACAGCAACTGATGAGATCATGGGCTTTCATACTCTTACTTATTTTGTTCTTTGACTTTTTTTGGTTTGAATTGATTTCTTGATAGCTTTCCTTGATTTCCTTGGTTTATGCTAAACTTGATCAGTTCTTTCCTTTAGCATCCACTCCTCAAACTTGGCCGAGGGAGAGTCCATAAGCCAGGTTTGGTATGTACATAGCTCTTGGAATCGTGAGATAAGTAGGCTTAGTAAAAATATATGCTACTTGGTTTTTAGAGCTAACAAATTGAGTAATTAAGTCTCCATCAGCTACCTTTTTTTGGGACAAAATGATAAATCAATTTTGATATGTTTTGTTCCAACATGAAATACAAGATTGATAGTTAAGTTTAGGGATGAAATATTATCACTCAAAAGTATAAGTGAATGATCGAGAATGAAGCCAATATCTTTAAACAAATAAGTAATCCATGTGAGCTCTATTGCTGTAGATGCTAATGATAGGTCCCAATCAGAAAAGAATAAGAGTTAAAAGGAGGTTATTTTCTTTATCTTTTCATTCCCCTTTCCTTCTTGATTTGCTTATGTTTAAATATAGAAGCAGTTTTACAAAATATATCATGCAACAGCTTTGTGGTTGTTCATGACACACGGTCACTTACATGCGTGGCATTTAGAGCATGTACAAGACACATGGATAAATTATATTACTACACTTGTCTTTATATACAACATATTATGACACTTATCAAGTCACTGGCCTAAGTTGTTGCATAAACATGATTTCACAAAACTAGCATCCTACGCCCCTGTCATAGCGCATGCAATAGTGGTACCAAAAGAAGACTATCTCGCATGCAGTAGCCAATGGAGATGGTTTGTGTCGTGCCAAAAGAAGCATACATGTTTATGCATGCTTATGTTTCATGGAAATACTTGGGATTTCTGTTAGGAGTTCTTGATGAACGTCTAACATTACCGTCCTCTTTTGCATGAACCTTGTCCTCAAGGTTCAAGAACCTTTCTTTGATCTTTTGATAGTCTTCCCACGAGGCTTCTTCTTAAGGTAAATTTTTTCATTTAATGATGCTTTCTTTTATAAATTTGGATCCCTTTTTTACCCATCGTGAGTCTAAAATTTCTTCTACTTCAATGATAAGGTCCCCATCGTAAGAAATTGGTGGTAATTCTAAGCTTTAAACTTGACCTTCTCCTATGTATTTCTTGAGCATGGATACATGGAAAACTTGGTGTATTCGAAAATTTAAGTGTAATTTTAGTTTGTAAGTGGCCTAACCAATTATTTCCTCAACTTTATATGGACTATAATAGCAGCTGACAAGTTTCTGATAGGGTCTTTTAAAAACTGAATGTTGATGGTAAGGGTGTAGTTTGAGAAACAAGATCACCAATGTTGGAAAAAGACAAATTTTCTTTATGTTATTTGAGAACTATATCCCTGGAATTCAATTGCTAATCTACTTCATTAATAGGACAAGTACCTTTGTTATAACATGGAATTATAAGAGGAAGACGTCCATAAAGGGCCTCAAAAGGTGTCATTTTGATGGAAGCATGATAGGTAGTGTTACACCATAATTCAACCCATGGCAGAGAAAAAACCATTTACGAGGTTGTTGATGGATGAAGCAATATCTACCCTAAAACATAATTTGAGATCAAGACACTTTATTTTTATTAGTATTATTACATACACCTTAATCAACCTCCTTGGAATCCAAACAATTGTGATGCCTGTAGGGAAGAAAGGAAGAAAGCTCAGGAGATTGATTTTCCTCATTTAATAAAAAATTCATTTTATTATTAAATAGCTTATGAAATTGAAAAATTGTAATATTTAATAAATAACTAAAAAAAATTAAACAAAGTATAATAGTAGAACAAATTAACGATTGTAAATCACAAACTCAATTTGTGATGTTTGGGATCTACCCAAAAAATAAAATTAACCAATAAAGCTATTATAAATGTCAAACTCAATTTGTGATGAGTTTGATCCCTAAGTGATTTAGTTTCTTGGGTTTTATTGATTTTTGTTAGTTTAGAACCTTATTTATTGGGAAAAAATGTCGAGTTTGTAGAACTTGCTTATAGTAAATTATTCACTTGTTCTTATTGCTTTTTTTTAAAATGCTTGATAGATATGCATGTGATCAAAAAGATTAGATTTAGACTTATAAAATTGAGAATTTCAAACATACTGCACACCCTGAGGTAAATTACTATGAACCTATTGATGTTTAGGATGGAAACAAAGCTGTAACATTTCTTTGGTAGTTAACTTATAGGTTCTATAGATGTATTGCATTAAGCATTTTACATGTTTGATGATAGTCCAATCTATTATGTCAATCTATTTGCAAGGTGGACATGCAACTCCATGGTTAAAGTATCTTAACAAGTTCATTGCTTTCTTCTTACTTGTAAGGGACTCATGTTTTGAAGTTTGACATATAGGTTCTATAGATGTATTGCATTAAGCATTTTACATGTTTGATTATAATCCAATGCTATTACGTCAATCTATTTTCAAGGTCGACATGCAACTACATGGTTAAAGTATCTTAACAAGTTCATTGTTTTCTTCACTACTACAAAATGTGGTATTTAAGTCGATATGTAAAGTTAGGTTTTATAGAAAATCGACTTATAATGAATTTAAATTTGGTTCGGTGAAAAACTGATGCTACACGTAGCGTCAATTAACGTGTCGAACCGACGCTACACGTGGACGTAGAGTCGGTTCTACGTGTCAACCGACACTATACACATGGATAGCATCGGTAGAGTCGGTTGACGTGTTAAACCGATACTACACGTAAGACGTAGCGTCAGTTGACGTGGTGAACTGACGCTATCCACATGTGTAGCATCGGTTGACACGTAGAACCGACGCTACACACGTGGATAATTTCTTTTCTCTTCTTTCTTCCCCAAACAGAAACTATTCCAAGCGCTGCATAACTCTCAAAAACCCAAAACCTCCTCCATTTCTCCTCCACTCTTTCTCTTTTTCCGGCCACCTACGACCATCAATTATAGCATCACTTAGTGAGTTTTCTTCCTCTCTAACTTATCTTTTAGATCCCCTATTTTTTGAGCAAAATACTCAAATTTTTTATACCCATTTCTCACCAACAAAACACCATTTTTTCTTCATTTCTTTCATTTTGTCACTTCATTTACTCTTGTAAGTATTTCTATTAATCCTACGCACTTATTATTCATATTTGTTTTGTATATTATGTGTTATTATTTATGTGTATAAATTTTTGTATTATATATGTAGGTTTTGTATTATGACATCAGGAGAAAAATATGATGATTTTGAATAACATAGGACAACACCATGATAATTTTTCTACTATTAATTAATATTTAATTTTTCAATTATTTGTATTATTTAAACTATTTGTTAAACAGATTTTTGTTTTTTTTCTACTATTTTGTAGTGATCGAATATAGGTTCAACGTATGAACCGATTTTACATTTTTAAGTCATTGTATTTAAAGTCGGTTAATAACCAACTTTAAAGGTCCGTTTTGTAGTAGTGCTTCTTACTTGTAAGGGACTCTTGTTGTGAAGTTTGATTGTGTGTGAAACTTGGACCTAGTATCACAACCTGGTGAGGTAAATAAGCTTTATTATTGTGTTTTCTAGATCTCTATACTCTTGTTTAATGCTTACATATAACTAATATTTATTTTCTTTACCAATCTTAAGGGGAAAGAGTCATGCTTGTTTAAGAGAATGAAGTCAACTTCTTAGTGAAGATCAAAATTTGAAAATGTAAAAAAAATGTGAGTTCTTATGTTGAACTCTATGATATGTGTTTTATAGTTTACTTTATGTGTTAATATTTTTTTTCTTGTGCTATGTAGGTTTTTATGCATATTTATTGGCTCACATATAATAGCAAATCTATTTATGCTTTTGGTTCTCATATGCATATTTTGGTATTCTTGCTAGAGTTTTCAAAGTAATAATTATAGTATATGATTTGATTGTGTCTTTATTTTATTCTATGTACTCTTTTCCCTTTGATCATATTTTTCAGGTGAGCAAAGCAATTTTGTATATATGATAGTGAGTTGAGGGATGTGAATTCTTCTTTTGTAAATATAGGAATTACCTGCTCAATTAATAATGTGTTTAGAAATCTATGCATTGTGTTATGTTCATAGCATAGGTATATGTAATCACAATTAGGGCTTTTCATTCATGTAATGTGAACTTGAAAGGATTTTTTATTTGACTAAGGTTGCATGAACATGTTGGAAAATAGGATTGCTGATTCCAATATAAACAATTTTTTCTTTTTAGTTTTTAAATTTGTTGACAAATAATCGTCAATAAGTTAATTAATTCATGACAAACTTTCCTCATAAATTTATAAATGATGAATAAATAGTGTTAGGAAAATCGGGTATATTTTTCCTATTCTAAGTAGTTACTATTTACTTATGATTTAAATAAATAGAACTCAAACTAACCTGACAAAATAATGCTATTGGAAATATAATGCTAAAATAAACTAAAGCTGATATTGAAACATAAATATTAAAACAGAAAAATAATAACACCAGAAATTTAACGAGGTTCGGTATAAATGTTATCTACGTCCTCGGGCGTCGTTGACTACTTCCACTATCTCCAAATGGATGAACTCCAAAATTACAACTAATTGGACAAAATTGAGCTAATCAATTACCCTTACAAAAGAGAGGAAGATTTACAAATTTTGGGATGTTTTACAAGTGGTGAAGGAAGGCTTTATTTATAGCCCCAAATCAAACACACATCTTCATTCCTAACCAATGTGGGACTTTTCTAATTTTCTCACTAAGGAGCTATATAACAAATCTCCACCTTAGCGACTTAGTGATTCTTAAATGATTTATTCAATCACTAGATCAATGACGCTAGTGTCAATTCAGATTTGCAGGATGTTAATCAATTCCAGACAATGTTTGAACTTGATTGCTGTTACCACCTTGGTCATCATATCTACAGGATTCTCTATAGTACTGATCTTCTGAACTAGTACTCCACCTTCTTCAATAATCTCTCGCATGAAATGATAACGAACGTCAATGTGCTTTGTAAATGCATGGTAGACTTGGTTCTTTGCTAAATGAATAGCACTCTGACTATCACAAAACACTTTAATATGTTTTTGACCAACTCCCAAGTCTCCAAGAAAACCTTGTAACCAAATAGCTTCCTTTACAACCTCTGTAACTGCCATATACTCTACCTCTATAGTAGACAAAGCAACTGTGGACTACAAGGTAGACTTCCCACTGACTGGTGCTCTAGCAAGAATAAACACATAACTAGTAGTTGACCGACACTTATCTAAATCTCCTACATAGTCGGAATCACAATATCTGACTGTACATTGACCAACGATATTATCCTACTAAAATACTAAACCAACATCTATAGTATTTATAATATATCATAGAATCCATTTCATAGCCAACCAATGTCCTTTACCTAGATCGTGTAAGTACCTACTTACAACACCAACCACATGTGAAATGTTAGGTCTTGTACACACCATTGCATACACCAAGCTACCAACCGCATTTTCATATGGTACCTTTGCCATATATTCTCGTTCTGTATCATTCTTAGGAGATAATTGAGCACTAAGCTTGAATTGAGGAACTAGCAGAGTACTTTTAGGTTTTGCCTATTCATTCATACCAAAACGTTGTAGTACCCTCTTCAAATATTGACTTTAGGTCAAACTAAGCTTCCCCTTCTTCTTATTTTTGCTTATCTCCATATCGAGAATCTTCTTGGCTTCTCCCAAATCTTTCATCTCAAACTCTTGACTTAGTTGAGCCTTCAACTTCTCAATTTTTGCTTGGCTCTTTGATGCAATCAATATATCATCGACGTACAATAGGAGATAGATGAAAGACTCATCTTGTAGCTTGCAAAAATACACACAATGATTATATGTGCTTTTGGTGTACTTCTGTTGTAACATAAACTGATCAAATCGTTTGTACCACTACCTTGGAGATTGTTTCAATCCATACAATGATTTGTTCAACTTACAAACCCAATTCTCTTTACCAGCAACATTAAACCCTTCTGGCTGAGACATATAGATTTCCTATTCTAAGTCACCGTGTAGAAATGCAGTTTTCATATCAAGTTGAACTAGTTCCAAATCGAATTGTGCTACCAAGGCCAACAAAATTCTAATGGAGGAATGTTTTACAACTGGACAAAAATACCTCATTATAATCGATTCTCTCCTTCTGAGCGTAGCCCACAGCTACCAACCTTGCCTTGTAGAGAATACCATCTTTGTTAGGAAATCCCTATTTCTTTGCATACACCCATTTGTAGCCAATTGCCTTCTTGCCCTTAGGTAGTTGTGTCAACTTCCATGTTTTATTCTTCTGAAGGGACAAAAGTTATTCATCCATGGCTTCCTTCCATCTTTCAACTTCAGGGCTTCTGATTACTTCTTTATATATGGAAGGAACATCATCATGCACAACTGAAAGTGCACAGGCCACCGTATTCTTAAACTGAGCAAGTAGGTCTTCAAAGTCCTTGTATCGAGTAGGCACCTTGACATTTTGTCGTCATGGCCTATCAACTGTAGTTTATTCTTGTTGTTGTGAAGGTTCTTGGGTTAAAACCTCTTCAACTGATTCATCTTCTATCAATGGGGGATCATCTTCTGTCTTATCTTCACTAACTAGATTAACAATTCTACTTTCAAACTCCTGTTTCGGAGTTTCCTCCACCTGTTCTAAAGTTCCATCAATCTTCTTAGTTACCTTTCTCAACAAGGCAGATTCATCAAAGGTAACATATATGCTAAAGATTATCTTTTTTTCATTTCAAGGCACCATAGTCGATATCCCTTAGAACTAGAAGGGATCCCCAAAAAATGGCTTTCTTGGCTCTTGGTTCCAACTTTGATTCCGTTACATGGTAGTATGCAATTGAACCAAACACATGTAAGAAATTGTAATCTCTAGTAGATTTTCCAAACCATACCTCTATAGGCATTTTGCCTTCAAGAGCAGACGATGGTAGACGGTTGATGAGATGACACACATATGTCACAACGTCAGCCCAATATTGCTTGCCTAAACCAGCATTTGACAACATACACTGAAACTTCTCCAGCAAAGTATGGTTCATATGTTCTGTAACTCTGTTCTATTATGGTGTTTTTCGAATAGTGAAGTGTCGCACTATCTCTTCTTCTTCACAAACTTTCATAAATGGATCATTTATATACTTAATGTCATTATCACACCTCAGACGTTTGATCTTTTTACCAGTCTGAGTCTCGATCATCTTCTTCCACTTGAGAAAAATTCCCAGCACTTCATCCTTCTTCTTCATGAGATACACCCAAACTCTTCTGGAGAAGTCATCAATGAAAGTGACATAATATTGTTTGCCATTTATGGATGGAGTTCTTGTTGGCCCCTATACATAAGTATGGATGTAATCCAAAATGCCCTTTGTATTATGGAGAGCAGTGCAAAAGCTTACTCTTTTTTGCTTCCCTAATACAGAATGCTCACAGAATTCTAACTTTCTAGTTCTCACACCTTTTAACAGACCTTACTATACCAGAATCTGTAAAGATTTTTCACCAGTATGTCCCAAACATATATGCCATAGCTTGGTAGTTTCTAAATCTCTTTCTTCCTCTGAAATTGCTACTGATGTTGTCCCAATAATCATACTACCAAGGTAGTAGTACAAGTTATTCTTCTGAACACCTTTAATTGCCACAAGTGCTCCAGAGGTAACTTCAATGCCCCATTTTGTATGGTCACAGTGAAGCCTTTTGATTCTAAGACTCCCACAACAATGAGATTCTTCTTCATATCTGGAACATAATGAACATCCGTCAAGACCCTGGTGAACCATCTTAATTCTTCAAACGAATTGTACCAATCCCCAAAACTTTGCATGGATAATCATTACCCATGAAAACAACTCCACCATCTAGTTCTTAAAAGTTAAAGAACCATTCCTTGTTAGGGGACATATGGAAAGTACACTGAATCAAAAATCCAATAAATAGGATGGGATATTGTTGACGAACCAACTAATGCAAAATCTGAATTTGAATTACTTTCAACTACACATGCATCAGACTGCACATATTTTCCTTTCTTCTGTAGCTTTGGAAAAATTTTCCTCCAATGGCCTTTCTCATGACAAAAGGCACATTCATCTTTACCAAGCCTTCCTTTTGACAAAGATCTACCTCTCCTTCCTTTCTGTTGTGTTTGCAAACGTCCTCTTATAGATAGTGCCTCTGCTGCTTTATTCCTACTTTCTTTCTAATTTCATAACTATACAAAGTAGTCCAAACTTCCTCAAAATACACTTTATCCTTCCCAATGATTAAGCTCGTAATAAGGTGATCAAAATCATTTAGAAGGGAAGCTAATAACATCAAGGCTAAATCTTCATCTTTAAAAGTTTCATCCATATTTAACAAATCTACTACTAATTGATTAAAAGCAGTAATGTGGTCATTTATTGTCGTACCTGGAAGGTATTCAAAATGGAACAACTTCTTCTTCAAATAGAGTTGATTATGTCCACTCTTCTTCATAAACTTATTCTCCAACGCCTTCCACAACTTACTTGCGGATGTCTCCTTCATGAAAGTATACTTTTGTTCTCTTGAGAGACATAAACGGATTGTACCACATGACAATCGGTTGATATTTTTCCACTCTACTTCATTTTCTCTATCTGGTTTCTCTTCTTCAATGGCGATATCTAGACCTTGTTGAAACAAAGCATCTAGAACTTCACCTTGAAACATGTCGAAATGACCAGTTCCATCAAACTTTTCCACCTCGAACCTTGCATTCATCACCATAGTTCTACTTGACGTGGATGATTGGCCTTTGGTTGAAAGAAATTTTTCTTCCTCCATTTCTTCAAATTACAACAACTAGCAACTATATTCCAATAGCAAACAAATAGAATACAAACAAATTCCTAGGTAGAAACCTTCGGCTCTGATACCAATTGTTGGTGAATGAGGGCTTTATTTATAGGCCAAAATAACACTCATCTTCATTCCTAACCAATGTGAAATTTTTCTAATTTTCTCACTAAGAAGCTATATAACAAATATTGTTTAAATTACTGGCAATTAATTGTCAAGAAATGATTTCAGAGGTGATAAATATTTGTTAGTAGTTTCAAATGTTATATGTTAAATTATTTTTATGTAAGATGGTGACAAAACATTGTCAAGGTAAAATGATATTATCGATATTTAAATTTATTTCTTCACGAATATTTTGTCAATAAATAGTGTGGTACTTTTGATTATTATGGTCAATGTGTCACGAATATTCTTTTATCATGCACCTATCTTGACAACTTTATGAAGAAAAAATGTTTTGTTAGGAATTTATATTTCTTGACCAATTATACCTTTGTGTGACAAAATTAGGTCATTAGTAATGAGTTTGTTGCTTGTAGTGTGGGTTTTGCTATTGGGTTTTTACGCAAATAAGGGTTTCTATTTGGGATGATGGGTAGATGGGGTACCATGGTCTGAGGTTTTATGGTAGAAGATGTCGTGGTGTTTTAGAGTTGGGATGATGGGGTTTGAAGTAACTGTGAGTATCAGATCGAAATTATTTATTTTTAGTCAATCTAAACCTAATTTGATAAATAAGATTTAAAGATTTTTAATATAAATTTGATGTGATAACGTAATCAATCCAAACTAATTTAAATCTGAACAGATTGGATAAAATTATATTGATATTTCCATTTATTTATAAATTATTATTAAATATTAAACACGATATATATTTAAATTTTAAATTGATCATTTGTTGTAAAATTTATTATTTATAATCCCAAATAAAAAAATCAAAAGAATAATTAATAAGTATGGACAATTATTTATGGTCATGATTTTTACAAGAATCGTGGGTAAAATTTTGTGAAATTAGCTCTTTCATGTTGTGATATAATTGTTCTAGTTAAGTATAAGAGAAACAAAGGATATACATCAAAAATATCCTCAAGCTTTGAGATGTCTTCAAAAATATCCCTAAGATTTTAAAAAATTCAAAAATACTCACTAATAACGGAAGTTAAATTTAATGAAAGTGAATAGTAATATTTTATAAATAAAATAAAAAAATAATGGAGAACCAAGAAATAATAAAAAATATGGAATAGTAGAATTAGAAATATAAGACATCTCTTAATACTTTTCACAAGAAATGATAATAGGTAAAAAGAAATTCAAAAAAATTGAAAAAGCAAAATTAAATTCCCAATAAAAGATATAATTTATTATGGAATAAGTAATAAAGAAATAAGCATTAATATCATAAATGCAATATGAAGGTATAATATACCATTAATTGACAAAGAAACTATATTGAAAAAACTATCTAAGATTTCCTAAAAGGATAAAGAAAAAATTGAATACATTTATTTAGGAGAAATTTAAATATTAATATAGTCTTATTTTAGAGAAGAAATAGATACACCAATAAAAATATCATTACTAGATAACAAAATAATAAATAGGAAATATGCTTTACTAAGAATGATTCATGGTAACGTAGGATTCTAAAATCATACCCTAGGTTTGCTATTAATATTCATGATAAAAACTTAAACCAAGTATTAATTCTAGCTTATGAATTTGAAAGTGAAGAATTATTGAAATAAAGAAATCATCCATTTTTAATACACTAACTAGTAGGATATTCTTTAACAAACAATCATAATAGTTCAATATATTGACAAAATGAATTTATCGAAATAGAAAAAACCTTTTAGGAACTTGGACAAATAATAAAATTAAAAATACTAATAGACTTTGAAATATCAAAGGAATGACATTTAAATATCAAGGAAAAACCCTGATAATAGGAAGAAAAAGTAATGTTGTTAAAAATAATAATTTACTGATATTTACTTTTATAGATCATGAAAGAGAAACCTTTAACTAATAAAAAGTTAAAGAACTAAAAAATGAAGTCCAAGTAATAAAGACATTAGTTCATGATGTCATATTAGGAAAATAATAATGTTTAAAGAAAAATTAAAAAAATATATAGTTAGAAATAGATGGAAGCCTAGTAGGCGTATCAAAAAATAAGCAACATTAATGAAAGCTTTAAAGCTTTTAACAGAGGAAATGGATTTAGTTTAGGAAGTAAACATGAAATATCTACAAGGTATAATATAAACATAAAAAGAACTATTAAAAGAAATAAAGAAATATGGTTATAATAAACTTCAAACAAGATATACATATGGAATTTATAGAACTAAGAAAAGATGTATATAACATACATAGAAACAATGATATTCTAGGCCATAAATATGATTCCCTAGAAGGACTAAAAATAGAACCGATTCCCTAGAAGGACTAAAAATAGAACCATTTAGGAGATTAGATGTCCTGATTCCTAAAAATGAGAGAAGAAAAAATGAATAAGAATCTAATGAAAAAGATTTAATTTTAATTTAATGGAATATATAAAAACAATTAGAAGAACAATTCATGAACCTCGGAAATAGGGATATAGAAAAAATAATTAGTTTTTTAACACTAACTAATGAAGAATTAGAAGAACATTATAATGAAAAACTTTGTACAAACAAAGAAAAGATGATATGACAATAATCATGTGAGATGGATTCTGAACGAGAAATCATGACCCTAAAAGGTCATATTAATCCAATTTCATTTCTAGTTCCTTAAAAAGAAGGAAAATTTGATCCTCATAGGGAAGAAAGAAATAGGCAAAGGTCAAGAGAGCCTGACACCACAGATAGGAGAAAACAACTACCCAAAATGGAAGAAGTGTTGCATTGGGGGACTAGAGGTAGTATCCCATTAGAATTCAAACTCCGTGATAATTATAAATATGATCTTTTAGATTTAAATTATATAAGAGAAAGGAAAAAAAACATTAGATGAATGGGCTAATGGTATGAGTTTACTCATACAAACATCCCAAACTACACAAACAAATCCTTCAATCTGTAAGGTATTAGTAGCTTATAAAATGATAGGAAATGTTAAAGTTTGGTTTTCAAACTTAAGGAAGAGAATACTTAGATATAGTAATAAATGAGATACATAAGGAATTCATTGGAGAAGATAAAGGAATAAATATTACTAAATCCAGTGAAAATGAAATCAACGAAGCCAAATGGCATCTAACAAATATGGAAATTTGTAACATGTGTTACATAGATTTTAGTATTTGTGATTATGAAATGTATTACCATAAATTACCACCATCTATGCAAACAACTTATAAGGAAATTTTTTTCCAAAAAATACTTGGAAAATTACATAAGACCTTCACAGAAAATTGGAATCATAGAAATATGGAAACTATATTGAACACCTTCAGAGGAAGAATAAGAAGCCTTAAAAGCTTGATAGTAATTAAATGTCAAGAAAGAAATGAATATAAACAAATAAGAGGAAATAATAAAACAATTATGATACAAAATAATTTAGACTACTAGGAAACTATGGATATAACATAAAACCATACAAATAAAAATATAAAAAATATAAGATATTTAAAAAACAATATAAATACAGAAAACAAGATTTTCAAAAATATAAATGAAGATTCAATAGAAAAACATATAGGAAAAGATATTTTAGAAGAAAGAGGTATAAAACTCCTAAAAGTAGAAATTATTGCCCTTCAAGAAGGAAAAGATATAGATGTTGGTTCTATGATGAAGCATTATACCAACAAATGTCCAAATAGGCTTCAACATAGCAAAGAATTTGAAAAGGAATTTTTACTTAAAGCAAATATATGAGAAGAAGCTTTTAATATGGAATTGGAACCAATCGAGGAATCTTATATAGATGATACTTATAATATTTATCTATTAGAAGAAACTGAGGAGGAAATAACTGACTCAGAATAAGAATGCTCAGATTATGATTACTCTTTATTAGAAGATGAATGATTTGTATAGTATTCCAAATCCAAATAGCACATACATAAAAGTAGGACTTAAATTTAAAGTTTATGCCAGTTATCATTTACACGCATATGTGGATAAAGGAGCTAGTATGTGTGTAGCAAGTAAACATGTGTTTTCAAAAGAACATTGGAAACATGCACCAAAAGATTTAATTGTAAGAATTGCTAATATTACTAAAATAAATCTTAATAACGTTTTGAAAGATATAGATATAATGATAGAAGGAGAAAAGTCTCATATTCCTACCATATATCAACAAGAAATAGGATTTGATTTATTAATAGAAAATAATTTTATAAACTTATATCAATCTTTCACACAATATTTAGACAAAATAAATCTAGCAACATTAGATGGTGATACAAATTTATTTATTAAAAAAATAAGGAAAGATTTGACTGTATCAAACCCAACATTTATGCAACAAAATAAAAAGCAAAAATGAGGTGAGATAGATCCACAAAAACCTTATTTAGAAAATATTTCATTAGATATAAAAGAGAAACAAAAATCTTTTCTTAATGAATAACAGGAAGATAAAGCCCTAACAAGCATCATGAAACTATTAAAAATAGTAAGCTCAGAAAATCTTTTGTATCCAAAAATAAATAAATCTAAGATGATTGTCAACATAAAATTAAGAGACCCTAACAAAGTTATAAGAGTAAAACTAATGTTTTATACTCCAGAAGACAAGATTGAATTTGAAAAACAAATTTAAGAACTTTTGGAATTGAGAGTCATAATACCAAGTAATTCAACTCACTTTAGTCCAACATTACTAGTAGAAAAAGAAGTTTAAAAAAGAAGAGGAAAAAAGAGAATGATAATAAACTTCAAAGTATTGAATAAAGAAACCATTGATGTTGGATACTTTATTCCAAAGAAAGAAGAATTATTATTATTAATAAAAAAAGAAATACTTCTCAAGTTTTGATTGCAAAAGTATATTTTGGAAAATAAGACTAAATGAAGAATCTCAAAAATTAACGGCATTTAATTACCCTCAAGGACAATTCCAATTGACTGTTGTACCATTTGGATTAAAACAAGCTCTGTGTATCTTTCAAAGATCTATGGATAATATATTCAAAATATTTGTTGTGTCTTTATAGATGATATTTTGGTTTTCAATAATGAATTAAATAGACATTATTTGGATATTATTAATATTCTACAAGAGTGTAGGAAAGAAGGTAATGTGCTCTCATAAAAGAAAGCAATACTTACTCAACAAAAAAATAAGTATTTAAGGTTGTAAATTGAAGATGGAAAACATAATCTATAACCTCATATACTAAATAACATTTAGGATTTTCCTAGTGAATTAAAAGATAAAAACCAATTACAAAGATGTTTAGGATGTTTGATATATGTAGAAGTATATATCAAACAACTTGTAGAAATGCGAAAAATTTTACAAGCAAAATTGAAAAAAGATCAAATTTTGAAATGGACAGAATAAGATACTCTATATATGGATAAAGTAAAAGCAAAAGTAAATAATTTTCCAACTTTATACCATCAGGGCCAGATGATAAAATGATAATTAAAATAGATGCATTACTACAAAAAGTACATATGTCATCAATTTTTAACTGTGATTGTAGTTCTATGGCCATGGTTATAAGAACTGAGGCCTAAGTAAGAGAGACCATAGACTGTTACATATGTCCTCGGGACTAGGCACCAATACCAAAAAACTGCTTAAAAATCATAATCCTAACCCCATTAATCCCATTTGTTCATTGATCTTTTAATTTGACCATACCTTTTGAATTATTGGGAACAAGTCCCATAAAATAACAAACCACTTACATATCAAATTAAAAATTTATAATTAGAAAAGACAAATATCACTTTCAAAAATTTTAATTAAGCACTAATACTAGCACCAGGCCAAGCATTAAGCACCAAGAACCAGCACAAGCACAGCACTAGCGCACTACCCCAATGAACTAGCACCAGCGCACTACCCCAGTGTACCACCTCAGTGAACCAGGCTACCACATGTTCCACAAACCATACCAAGCAACCTTCCCAACAAATTTTTATAACCCATCTAAGAAATATACAGCATCTAAATTTCTCAATGTAAGCAAGCCTTCAGGTAGCTAGAAATAACCTCTACATATCGATTGAGATTTGTTATTGAGAGTCATTTATAATAGAAAAGATAATTTGATGTTACCAGAAAGATTCAACCAGTGGACAAGGAACTACTATAGCGAGAGTGGAATAGAGGTTGTAATATGGTGCAAGAGTGGAACAGATGTTGGTACGTGATAACTGTATTTTATATAGTTATTTTCATCTATTTTATTAATTATTATTGCTATGTTCTTCATATTTTTAGTTAATTATAGTTTAATAAATTAGTATTTACTGTTTTTTATATATTTTAAGAAAATTAAATAATTTGTATCGAAAACTTACTTAATTGTAAATTTATGCCCAAAAATATAATTTCAAATAAAAAGTGTTTAATTTAAATTAATAAAAGTTGAAAATATAATTTAAATTAAAATCGGGCTTAATTTCATTTATTAAAAGTTTAAAATTTAATTTAAATTAGAAAAAGGCTTAATTGTAATTAAAGAAAGTTTAAAATATAATTGGAATTACATTTGTGGGTCAAAATGTAATTAATAAAAGTTATTTTTCTTCGCAGGAGAGAAGAATCCACGCGGCATCATCCACGCTTCAACGTGGACCGTCAGATCAAAGCATAAATGGTTAGGATGCACGCGTGTTCTTCAAACCCGACCAAAGAGAGTGGGTGCAGGGTTTCCTCTATCACGCGGCTCGGTGCCCTAGTGGGGCCCACCTTCCGCGTAGGCCGGCGTGCAAGGTGGGACCCACGTGTCTGACGCATTTTCAAGGCATGATTCCATGCGGCCGTTTCACATGCTCCCGGGTATTGAACCAATAGACAGCTGCCACGTGTCTGAGGATTCCTTGCAACTAATCATATTCTGACACATGGCATATTTTGGTGAGCACAAAAGCGCAGGATCACGCACGCGTTGCAGCCGTTGTCCTCCACGTCCACGCGCCTCTACTTCCATACGTTTGTGTCTACGTGCAACCAGTTTCTTCACCGTATGAAATGCGGCCACGTGTCCATATTAATCCTTGCAACCAATCAGACGTAGACACGTGGCAACGTGTATTAAAAAAATAGAGCCGCATAGCTTTCCCAGTTTTGCGTTTTCGATACAATTTTATCCCCCGCGTGTATTAAAAAAATATATTTTAAAATGTATTTTTTTAGAAATTTGATGTTATAAATAGGGGATAGTATTAAGAGTTTAAAAAGTTTTTGGGAGTTTAGAATTTTTGTGGTGTTAGGGTCTGGACTGTGGAACACGCAGAAGCCATTTTTGGCTTCTGTTGTGTTCTACGTGTGCCAAATATTAAGGATACGAAATGATATAATTTTCCCTTTCTTCATCTAATTTTTCTTAACTCTTGTAATTTTATTTTAAATTTATGAAGCTTTGATTTTAATTATTTTTGATAGATTTATAAGACGTTTGATTTTTTTATTCTATCTATGCTTAATGCTTTTTGATTATTTACGAATTTTATCAAATTGATCTGTGGCACTTAAATAAACTTGGAAGAGGCATTTTTGTGTATATTGCTCATAGCTAGAATGACATGTATGATGAAGGATAGGAATATACCCTAATTGTATGTGTGGTCATTTGAAAACTTAGAACGTAATGAATCTTGGTGAATTTAATTCTCATAGAGATATAGTGAATTAATTTAACGAGGTGTGTCTATACGGAGCTCGGAAGAGATGTATGGATAAAATTAGAAGTTTTCGGTTGACAAATTAAATGTACAAAAAAATATAAATCAAGAGAAAATAATATGATTAGAGTGGATTAATTTGGTGAAAAACTGCAATCCTAGATTTCTTTTATTTTGTTATTAAACCTTTTTCTTTAACTTTTTCCAAATCAACGATCGTTTTGGATAAAATCAGAGAGAAATAATTTTAGTAATCAACAAACTATAGTAACAAATCTCCGTGGGAACGATACTTTACTTACAAATCTTATTACTTGTGACCGTATATACTTGCACGTTTTATGTTCTCCAAAAGAGACAACAATACGCGATGCGAGAGTGGAACTGAGGTTGGAATGCAACGCGAGAGTGGAATAAAGGTGGGAACATGGTGGCATGAGAGTGGAATAGAGGTCGTAACATAGAGGTGCAAAGATGGAACGCAATGCAAGGCTAGAATAGAGAGAACTGGGGTTTCGAGCAAATAAGAGAATCTATATAGTAGGTTTTTGAGCAATATGGGGAAAAAAGAGAGATATAGGGAAAAAAAGAAAAAGAAATTGGAAAAAAAGAAAAAAATTGGAAATAAAGAGAGAGGGAAAAAGAGAAAAAAATTGATAATTTTTTTTAGTGTTTAGTGTAAATTAAAGAGAGAAAATTGATAGGGTATGTATATAACCTTGGTTTTAAAATAATTGAGGTCATAGGGTATATCTATGGCCTCGTTTTATAAAAAATGAGGCTAAATTATTGAGACCATATGTATGTATTGTAGTATGATGCTTCACAAAATATTGGGGAGTAATTCTGAAAGCAAAAGTAGATGACAAAGATTCTTTGTAAATATACATCAGGATCTTTTGAAGGTTCAGAGTAAATTTATCATAGTAGTGAAAAAGAATATTTAGTAGTTAAAAAAGTTATTAATAAATTTGCAATATATGTTATAAGTTCTAGTTTCATTATTAGAACAGATAACAAGAATTTTGGTTATTTTTTAAGAGCTAATATTATAGGTGATTACAAACAAGGAAGATTAGTTAGATGACAATAGTGGTTCAACCACTATAATTTTGATGTTGAACATCTTTCAGGAAATAAGAATAGTTTACCAGATGCTCTTACTATAGAGTTAGCACATCTAACTATTTTTATGTTTTCAAGAATGGAACATCTTGATATCAAGATCAAAATAATGGAAAAGGAAGTAAAAATCCTACATGAACAACTCAAGCTATTATACCTTAAAAAATCTCTTATGGAAATAGGAAATAAATAGGAAGAATTGTAAAAGGCAATCTTAAAGTCCAAAAATTCAAAAGAAGGATCTTCGTTAAAAATTAAATCTGAAAAAGGTGAAACATCAAAAGAAATAATTCAAAGTGAAAAGGAAGAACCTAACAGTTCAAAAGATAGTAAAATCTCTTAAACAAAAAAGCTCAATTTGGTAGATGAAGTAGAAAAAGAAGAACAAAAAAAGACTTATGTGGTCTAAATGGCCCAAAACTAAGAATCTATAACAAATGGGAAGAAACCAGTAAATCTATTCTAGGGTTTAGTGGAGTAACTCATAGAGCCTTCACCAACAGAATAGAAGCTAAAAGTAGTTATGCCAATTATAAAACATCAAAACTAATAACTCTAGAGAAGATAATAAGAAATTATTCTGTAGTACTACAATAACCAACAACACCAAGCAGGTTGACAAATCTAGGAAGAATAGCAAGACCTCTACTACTATTTAGAGAAGCATCTCTTCTAGAGACATCAAAGACTAACACATTCAGTGTTATTCAGTGAAACATCCTCCAAAAATTCATTAGTCATTGAAGATGAAAAAGACCAATACATAAGCCTCAACAAACCACAATAGTTGAGTCAATACAATTTGGCCAAAAAATCTACCCAAGAACATATTGAAGATATGAAGTTCTATACTATAGATAAGGAATTTCCTATAGGAAGTAAATTCAATATCTTGAAAGAAGTTGATCCAATATTTGTTTACAAAGCTTTCTATGCAAGACTAAAACAAAAAATATATTCATAAATTAATTTAAGTGAATTAAATTATTTCCAAGAAAAACTTCAAAAGAGCAATCAAGAATTTTAGAAAAAAGATTAAAGTAAGTGATAAGCCTGTTTATCTTAGATTTTTCAATTCACTAATGGATTCGAATGAGAAAGGATATATCAATCCCTACCACTTCATCAAGATAGGGATTTCTAACACAAACTAAGAAGTTTCCAAACCAAGGAGGCTTTTAGAAAAAAGAATTCAACACATAAGAGCCCTATGTACTAAGAGGTCAAATGTTAGGTCAAATTTACTCTGAACTCATAAAGATTGACAACTTTACTGAAATCAAAGTAAATTATTCAAGTAGTAAATTCATCATTATTTCTTATAAGAGCATGGTTTTTTCAAAGGAAAATGGTGAAAAAATTACCAAATATGAAACCAAATAAGTAACAACCTGAAAATTGGTCAAGAAATAAGGAAGGTATTCTCCTTTTGTGTCAAAAAAACCACCAAAGATCACAGATGAATTTACTGCATCAAAGATCGAGAAGATGAAGATGTGTCATCATCAAGATCATCAAAATGATTGTTAGTAGAATATGACAAAGAAGAATAAAGAGATGAACTATCGACATAAGATGGAAAAGAAAATATAGATGTAGTCCCATATTTTAATCGGCAGTATGTGCCAAGAAAAAAAAGCTGGCTACTATTTAAAGCATAAAAGCAAACTAATTATTGAAATAAGGAGAAAATGGTAAATTTTGTCTTATAAACAAGGATTTCTTGTGCTATAAAAGGAACTCTTATTTTAATTTTAAGGCACAGGAAAAACCAAATCATACTACTCTGAAAAACACAAACTCTAGAAGAGAAATCCTCTCTATCTAGAAATCTCAAACCAGTAATGATATTCCCAATAATTATGAGAGCCTAAGGATCCCTTCAAGGTTCTTAGTTGGCCTTAAGTTTGTAATAATTATTATTTTATGAATAAAATGGAGTTCAGTTACTCTTTCCTAATAAGTCAAAAATTGGATGCCATCTATGTACGAATGAAGAAAACTCATCATTATCATAATAGTGTAGAGGTTTGAGCGAAATTGAGGCATAATTGGTGTAAAAAGTAGAGACGAACAGACGGAAAGATCATGGTAGACCTATTAAATTCAAGTGTAATAATTATAAATTTAAACTAATTAAGGATTTTGAATGTTTAAATATTTACTTATATATATCAAGTGGTAATAATGATAAATAGAAAATAAGATAGAAACATCAAAATATTATGATAAGAAAAATTAAGTAATAGGAATTAAAAAACATTAAATAACCTGTTTGAAAGAAATTAAAATGAAAGATAAAAAAATAATCTTATTAGGAAATTTTGATAAAGGTTATCTCTTAGTCTTAAATAAATATTTTAAAGATGAGGATTATGAAACTCATCTTGAAAATTTTAGAAGTTTTAACAACTTATTAGATATATATATATATATATATATATATATATATATATATATATATATATATATATATATATATATATTATATTAAAGTTATTACAAGCATAATAGATCATCATGTATCAAGGGTATTGAAAGACTATTTTAGTCTAAAATATTTCTTAAAAGAAAAAGAGAATTTTGTAATCTTATATTTAGTTATTATCTCTTTGAAGATTATAGATACATTATATGTGTAGAAACATGTGGTTGTATGGACTTACACACTCCATAATAATAATTACAAAAATTAAGAAAATAAAAATTAAATTATCTTTAAAACTACATAACTATAGGAATTAACAATTAGTGTTAAAACAACTAATCCCAAATTGATATCAAAACCATTAAGAATATTAACAAAATAAGGATAGAAAGTTTAATACCATTAGTTTTGAGGACATCAATGATATTAACCATAAAGTTTAGGAACATGCTAGAATTTTTTATAAACTCAATGATATAAGTGAAATTATGCTAAACCTTAGGAGCATTTTAAATATATATTCGAAAAACAAAATTGCCAATATTCAAAGTAGAGGGAAAAGGACATGAAGTAGTTGAAGTCATGATCGGTTGTAATATGATTAACTAAAATTTTGTTTTAGATAGTTTTAACAAAGACTATTCATATTAATGTAATGAGTAGCTTGTTTCAATTGCTAGAGCAATACACATCTTTATATAACATACGAAATATTTCTACCGTTAGATTAAGAGAAAAGTGTATAAATAGTATAGTTATTTTAAAAAGAAAATAATGAAAAATTTAGGTTAGCCTTATTGAGAGAGGAATAACGCTATTGCCATATTAAAGTTTCAATTTTTAGAAATGTTTATATTTAGAAATGGAAACTTTGTTCTAAAAATAAAAAAAAATTTAAATAGATAAAATTTATGTTGTAGGAGGAATCTAGAAGCAGAAATGTCCCAAAGAATGACTTGATGAAAAATGCATCTAACTAGAAAAACCTTTGGCAATAACTGACATTGTAGTTTAATATTTTTTAAAATTACAATTTAGTTCCATAATTATTAGTTAAAAAATTATAATATATTAACTTTTTAAAAATACAATTTAAGAATAATTTAAAAAAAAAATTCGAAAGGAAAAATTATAATTTAATTAAATAAATTAAAATATTAAAAATAGCAAATTTAATTAAAATAAATTAAAATATTAAAAATATAAATTTACTTAAAATAAATAAAAATATTAAAATAAAAATTTAATTAAAATAAATAAAAATATTAAATATCTCTGGTCTCTTTTCATTCTCAATCTCTTCATTGAACACCCATTCCGACTAGTGATCACCGAAACGTGATAAGGGGGAGGAATGGGTATTCTTCGTGTGTGTGTGTTTTTGATTGGTAGCATTTTATTTAGTGACCCAAAAGCATTGTCAATAATGACGTGGTTCCTACATAATTTTGAAAATATTTACCTTCTTATTAAAAGTGTTTTTTAACTTACATAAGTAGCATGCATTCTATTCTTTTAAGTTTTTAAATTTCCCTAATGAATATTTTGTATTAAATTTTATTTGAAGAAAGATTGTTATATAATAACTATCGAGCATAGAGGTAGTATGATGTGTTGATGCTATTTTTTGTTAATATTAAGTAAGATTGTTATTTATAGATTTGAACAACAAAGAACTTCATTAGGACCTAATACCAAGAGGGTGGCCTTTGGACTTCCAATGCTAAGTCAAATATGAGATTATAGAGCAGAAAGGAGATTTAGATCTCACTATGAATAGGAAAGATAGTATTTTTGATTGTTATTAGATCTCATAGAGATATATGTTAAGAGTTATTGGTTTTTCTTTGTGAATGTGTACAACAATGAATATATATAGGGAGTAAAAGTAACTTATACATATCACTTAGTCATACTAATAAACTTATTGTAGCATTGTGATTATCTTTTCATAATTATCTATTTTGAAAAAAATTAGGGATAATTATTGGCTATTTATCTCTTGGTAGATACTATCCAATTGTCATGCTTATTGAACTAGCCCATAAGGCTTTCCATTGACTGAGATCTCTCATTATTCACCATGTGGCATGTATTAAATTACTTCCTACAACCTCCAAATCTTCTAGGCCTTGATTAAATGGGCGAGGAGGTATGTTTGTAGTTTCATCTATATCAGGGTTCATGACCCTTCCAATCACAATAATGGCATTGGGTTTGCTATCATGTGTTGTTTTATTTTTCAAATCAAAGGATTTTGGGTTGTGTTTTATCATTCAAATGTAGACGATGGATTCCTATAGATCTTGTTTGGACATATGGATTGACCTGAATCCCAACCCATCTAACAACTTGAGTCTAGAAGACAGCCTAAGCCATAAGACGAATCACCCTAAAGACCTGCCTCTACCTGCACCCACGAATGCACTTGTGGGAGAGACTTATCCTGTGGAGTTTTTGGCATTTTGAGGGTTGACCACTAACCCGAGCTATAGGGTGGTGGATCTTAGTTTATAAATATGCTTATTTTTACCTTTATGCTCCTTGACACACTTATATGTGTATACTCTATGTAATCGACACCTATACATGTAAAACTCTATATGTACATGGACTCTTTAAGAGATCCACACATTCCATCAATTTCTCTGACATTTCTCTAGTTTTTCTCTCTATAAATATAATTAGTCCCAATATTTTGGGGCTTACTGTAGGGCTCATATTCTTTGGTCAAGCTTTGGCTTCTGACCCCATACTTTGAAGGATTCACCCTGAATTTTGAGAGAGACTTAACACATGTTCCATGCACCCTCAGGATCTAATCATCATGGTAGGGACACACATTAAAGGACAATTGAGACAAGCAAATGAAGAAGTGGCGGTAGTGCCAAACAACGCCTTGCCAACTCGTGACGAAGCCAAAATAGAGACCAACCCCTTAGGAGATGGCTCGTCAAATTCTCAAGTTGAGAAGAGAACTCGAGAAGACCACATGATAAGACAAGGTGTTGTTCTCACAATCAAGTTGAGTTCCTCTAATAGTCACACCACTAACCTAGTCGGTTGAAATAGACAAGATCGTGTTGTGCCCAAGCATAACCAAAGAGAATATAAAGTTAGGGTGATACCCCTTCCAATTTGATGGGACCTAGTAACGATCAATGGTCACTGGAAATAAAAATCTAGGATGCATGATTTTAAACTTTGGAGGAAGCTAATAGAAAGCAAGACCAAGCCTTGAGAATGACCAATGAAAGACAAGAAAAGGGTAAGGCCTTTTAGGATGTGGATAGAGAATGACGAACCACTAGCCAAGTTCAATGCTCCTAAGTGTCCTGACAATCATGGAACTAAGGACCCTGTGACTCACGTCTAACACTTCAAGACGGCCATAGCCCCTATAAGCCTTACATAGGGCAAAATAGACGCCATGATGTATAAACTGTTACCTACCACCCTTTGTGATGACTCCTAGAAATGGTTCAATAATCTGGAACCCTGCATCATAATCTTATTATCATAGTTTGCAAGTGCCATATATTCGTCCCATTTTCACATACATATCTCCAAACTCCATGATGGGGGTGGTAAGCCCTTGGCCCTTCTACAAGTGGGAGCTTGACATAGTATGACCTCTACCCCAAGAAAGGGGCAAAAAAAGTTATTATTAGTAGCCATTGATTATTTTTCCAAGTGGATTGATGCAGAACCTCTAGGAAGAATACGGGAGGAGGAAGTGATTTGATTTATTTGGAAATCAATAATATGTCCCTTCATCCTACCCAAGGAACTCATTACTGATAACAAAAGACATTTTGTGGGTCATAACATCAAGGATTTTTCCATCAAGTAAAACATGAAGATGTTCTATTCAAGGCCATATTATCCCCAATCCAATGGTCAAGTAGAATCTTCTAACAAATTAATAATCAACCTACTAAAGAAAAGGTTGGAGGGTGTGAAAGGAAGATGGGTTGAGGAACTACATGGGACATGCATTGTGGGATGTTAGTACTAGTCCCCAAGGGAGCACTAATGATACACCTTTCTTCCTAGTATATGGGACTGAATCTATGATACCAACTGAGGTTACAGTACCCACTATAAGGTCATCCTTAAGAGAGGAGTAGAACATTGCAAGTAGAGTAAATGAGCTCACTCTTCCTGAGGAGAAAATGGATGAATCCTTTAGGAGGATAACCAATCAAAAGGGAAAGTATTAGATTATTACAACAAGGTTGTACATTTCAAAGATTTTGCCATGGGTGATTGGGTTCTCAAAATTTTATTCCCAAGCAATAAGGAATGGATGGTCAGTAAAATGGGTACAAATTAGGAAGGACCATATCAAGTAGTTGAGACAACACCAGGAGGGGCCTACTTATTAAGAAGCATTAAAGGAGCTAAGGATGGCACAAGTTGAATGCATGACACTTAAAAATACCACTTCTGATGTATCTCAGTTTAATACTTTCATGTACCTTCCTTGTATATATACATACAAAGTGAATTCTTTCAAGAAATGGCTCTCTTCTCTACTATTTGTCACGCGATGATCACCTCGCTTAAGAACCAGGTAGAGTGCCCTGACACTTGTAAAAAGTCATTAGTTTCTCACCTATGTTAGGAACCAGATAGAGCACTCTAACACTAAAGGGAGAGTCAAGCACCTTAATTATAAACTTAGTTGAAAACTCTTTCCCACTATTATCTTTCACGGGTTGATCACCTAGGTCAAGAACAAGGTAAAGTGCCCAGAAACTTGTAAAAAGTCACGAGTTGATCACCTCGGTCAAGAACCAAGTAGAGAACTTTGACACTGAAGGGAGAGTCAAGAACCTCGATCACGAACCCAGTATAATGCTCTCTCTCACATCTATATGTCATAGGATGATCACCTTGCTTAAGAACTAGGTAGAGTGCCCTAACACTTGTAAAACGTCATGAGTTTATCACCTATGTTAGGAACTAATTACAACGCTCCAACACTAAAGGGAGAGTCAAGCACCTTGATTACGAACTTAGTTGAACACTCTCTCCCACTATTATTTGTCACGGGTAGATCACCTAGGCCAAGAACCAGGTAAAGTGCCCTAAAACTTGTAAAAAGTCACGAGTTGATCACCTCGAGCAAGAACCAAGTAGAGCGCTTTGACACTGAAGGGGGAGTCGAGAACCTCGATCATGAACCCGGTATAACGCTCTCTCTCACAACTATATGTCACAGGCTGATCACCTCGGTCAGGAACCAAGTAGAGTGCCCTAATACTTGTAAAACGTCACGTGTTGATCACCTCAATTAGGAACCAGGTATAACGCTCTAACATTAAAGGGAAATTTGAGTACCTCGATCACAAACTATGTAGAACGATCTCTCCCACTACTATATGTCATAGGTTGATCACCTCAATCAGGAACCAGGTAGAGTACTCTGACACTTGTAAAAAGTCATGACTTGATCACCTCAATTAGGAACCAGGTAGAGCGCTTTAACACTAAAGGGAGAGTCGAGCACCTTGGTCAAAAACTAGGTATAATGCTATCTCCTACTACTATATGTCATGGGTTGATCCTCTTACTCAAAAACTAAGTAAAGCACCCTAACACTTGTAAAAGCACGAGTTTATTAATACATTGGTCTGGCTCATAAGTGAATTCCATTAAGAATATTTTTATTGTGTGAGCTTACAATGCTTTTAAATTTTATTAATACAAAGCCTAGCCTCCTAAAGTTAAAAATTCCTCAGACGCTTAGACACACAACCAGTTTTTAGGTCATTTGCCTCCTCCACTAAGGGCAACAACTCAGCCTGAATCTTGATAATTTTGTTCTGTGCATCGGCAACTATTTCAAAATGGATTGAACTTAATGCGAGCCCAAAATGTTCCAATTCTTCAGCAATGCCTATCATTTTAAGTAAGACACCCTTCAGATCGCTTCATGTAGAATTTTTCCCAATGGGATTCCCTGTCCATAAGGGTGGCCAATTTAGTCATGGTCTTCGTCTCTTAAACTTGTGTTTGGGATATTCACTCCTAACAAGAGGTGAGCTCATACTTGGCCTCTCCATAAAGTTTTAGCTTATCCTTGAGCGTGGATAGCTTAATCTTTAATTCCTTAGCCTCGGTCTTAAATATACCATTTTCTAGTTTTAAAGCTCAAACTGAGTGTCTGTTAGCGCAGTCAGAATCTATAAGGCTCAAACAAGAAAGAAGAAGAAGGAGTTGGAAAGTATTTCAAAAATATTATCTGAATTTAACAAGTATCTTGAACCATCTTTTATAAGGGATGATGTTAAGAAAAAAATATGGTGACATATGTCCCAAAAACAGAGAGGTAGGTCAACATCATAAATAAACACTAAAAATGATATAAATACACAATTATGCAAGAAACACAATTGGTTCTCAAAATCAAATTGATTTTAATTAATAAATATAATTTTACAAAGTTTAGCCCGCGACCACCAAAGTAGGAATGGCGTCGAGCTCAAAATGAAGTAAAAGCATAGGGGGCTTTTGATCTACTTCACCAGAAGGCTTAAGTCATTACCAATATCAAAGGCCCTCGGTTCCATCTTCTACACCAACCACCTTGGTTTTGTCACCACTTGCGTCAAAGTTCGAGTCCTCTTCCTTGCCCCTCTCTTAGGATTGAGTACATATGTACTGAGGAGTGACCATGATATATAAAATCTAGTAGTCGTACTCTCCCAGGTCCCTCATCTTGGCCTTATTTTTGAAGGATTCTATGGATAACTCATAACTTATCTCAACGCTCTAGGTGAGCTATTTGGCCATTGCATTAACCTCGGCCTTTGTCTTCTCTTCTATCTAGAATAACCTATAATTACATGCCTCATTCTCAACCTCATCCTTTCTCTAGGCCTCTTTGAGCTTAACAAAATGCCTCAAGTTTTCATTTAGCTTGGCAATGACCTTAGACAGTTCCTCCTCTTTATCTATAGCCTTGCCTTGTCACTTGTTAGCCTTCACTAGTAGCATTATGTACTTGGATCGAGTTGAGTCATGACTCTATTTTTCTTATGCTAGCTTATGCTTCAAAGGCCCTATGCCTTGAGCCATATTCAACATATAAATTAGCTATAATTTAAAAAGACTGAGATGATGCAAGGTCAAACATAAGAAATATATGTTATAACAAAAATGTATACATATATAAGGAGACAAGTTAGATTGGTACACCTTATACATGATTGATCACAGCTTCAGAGCCTATGTCCTAACATGTCACATTGAGCTGCCTCTCATACACTATAAAAGGAAGGTGGAAGACATAGTGGTCCAGTCGCTCTAGCACTATACCCTAATACAGAGCCACCCCATCCACATCGGTCATAAGATTGTTGAAAACACCCTTCCCTTTCATCGAGTCCCTTACATAGTGGTCAAATACTTGTGGACCTGAGCTGGGAGGTGGTGAAATATATCGATGTTAGGATTTTTTTAAAGGCTCAAAGACATTCAAAGGCTCCAATTTTTGCATAGGTTTATCAATTCTCAATTTTCTCTTCCTTCTAGATGGGGTGGAGAGGCTTTCCTACCAAAAAGACTTACTCTTTTCTTCCCTTTAGAGGAGTCCCTCAATTATACTGGAGATGTAGTCTTTTTGAAGCTTTCCCCTTGGGTAGTAACCTTACTCTTAAGTTACGTCAAGAGAGCATCGTCATTAAACTTTATAGTATATGTAAAAAAAGGTTAGTGAAGTATTACTATCATGAGGTTGAGTTAAAAAGAGGGAGGAAAAAGTTCAAGTCTTAGGGAAAGTTCACCATTGTCAAGGACCACCTTAAACCTTCCTACATAGTCTATGGTAAGGGTCTAGTGCTTGGAGGGGGCACAAAGTTTACGAATGATCCAATAGGGGCTCCACAGACCCATGCCTCATCAATCCATATGCAACAAAGTGTAGGGTGTTTAATAGTTATTTCCACAAGGTTCTTTTAGGTAGATAATTCTAGATATTAGCCAAGTGTTGCTTTGAATCCTCACTTAGGGTCATCATGAAGGAACTTATGTTCCTTATCACGACCTCTATATCAGTCTAGGTGCTCCTTACTAGCCTTGTGTCACTAAAAAGAGTCTGCCACCAACCTGAGATGTAGAAAACATATTCCTTCCAATTATTCTCATTCTCAAAAAGAGCCATATTTATACCATAGTATTGCTTCACTAACATGTATACCCTTATCGAGTCTGTGGGGTTCTGCTTCAATACATAGGCTTCATTAAACTCGAGCATCTCTAGGTCCATCTCGAGCTCTTTACATATCAGTGTAAGGAAGAGTAGAAACCTCCAGCCATTAGGCATCAACTGACCCAACGTGAGCTAAGTCCTAGCCAAGAACCTTCTTATGAAAGGATATAAGGGAATCCTAAACCCCTAACCATAAAGCTTTCTTGTGAAAGACCATCCACCCAGTTGAGAGTGGGTTACTATCACGGACCCTCGACATTGGAATCATTATTTGAATCAAGTTGGGGATGTTATATTTTTTTCTTAACCTCTCCTTATCTTGAGGGGATAAACCACTGGTTTTGACCTTGGCTAACTAACCTATGGTATGGATGTAGGTTGCTTATTTTCTTCCTCCATGAAATAGGGAATGATATAAGACTTTGACGGACATTCAACGTAAGAGTTGGTACGACACATGGATGAGAGATAGAGGTATAAGGCTAAGGTTGGGATGGATCCTCTTTGTTTGAAGAGCTCATTTCATTGGAGGACCCCGTGTCATCACTTTCTAGATGACTTGAGTAAGTGGGATATTATGGGCTCTCCTAAGAGGCAAAGCCTAAGGGATCTTTTTTGTGTATGGTCTCTACAAAAAAATCAAAAAACATTAAAAAGTTAAGGCACAAGAAGAAGAGATGACCTAAGGTCAAGTTTGAAATAAAAATAAGAATGATTCTCTAAACTGACCTAAAAAAGGAGAAAGGTTTTATACTCGAAGAATTTTTACTTTAAAAACTAGAGCAAGTAAGCTATATGCCAAGCTAGTTTTTTACCACCGAACTGAAATTTTTTTATGGCTCGAGCTGAGGTAAAAGAGCATTTTTTTCTCTTAATTTTTTTATGTATAGGAAATGATAAGATGAGGCTCAACCTAGGCACCTCCTTAAAGAGACCCACATTTCTCTCTCCATCAATTTACACTTTTTTTAGGGGAGTTGAACTGTTAAAATCTACTGCTCGATTATTACTCTTCCATAACAATTTAGAACTCGAGCTAGAAGAGTATAGAGACTGGATGTTTGGAAATACGGATCGACCTGAAGCCCGACCCATCTAACAACCTAAGTCTAGAAGACAGCCCAAGATATAAGATGAATCACCTCAATGACCTACCTCTACCCGCACCGATGAACAAACTCATGAGAAAGACCTGTCCTTTAGAGTTTTGGCATTTGGATGGTCAACCATCATCTCAAGCTATGGGGTGGTCAACCTCAGCCTATAAATATGCTTGTTTTTACCCTTATCCCCTCTAACACACTTGCTCTGACTTCTCTCTAGTTTCTCTCTCTATAAATCAGACTAATACTAATAGGTAGCAATATTTCCATATTTTCAATAAAACTCTTAGCTAGGGAGTTATGTCAAAGTCAATACTAAAGCTTATGAAGTCATCCTTTTGACCCTTTTGGAGGGAAATTCCAATTTTGATTTTCTAGCATGGAGCCCTTAGGATTTCCCAAGCAATTGTTAGATAAAGTCTTGATTGGATGGATGAGAATGATTCCTTACTTTTACATATAGTAGCTAACTCTACCCTTCATTCCTTCATTCCACACAAATTTCTATTTACTTTGAGAGCTCACACTTGTTTTATTCATCTTTCTCATTTTTTTTCTTTCAACATGTTGTAAAAAGTGCTTATAGCCGTACTTTCCTATGTAGACAATGATGGATAATGGAGTGATGGATGTTCAATGCCTGATGCTTATTTTCGCATCAAGCAACGGCGCCAAAAACTTGATGCTTATTTTCGCAAGTGTACGAATCGTTCAAGTAATAAAGTGTACAAAAGTACGGATATCGAACCCATAAGGAATGGCATTGCTAAGTACCGAAATTGACTAATCCTAATTTTATTTGAAAACCGAATTGTTGAAATTGTTTTAAAAGCAAATTAACATAAAACTAAATGCAAATAACAAAATTTAATGTTGTTCACAAATGATTAAAAACGCTAAGGCATTTGATTTCGCTAAATCAATTCAATCCGATTTCAAGTCATGTTATATGAAAATCAAAGCTAAAAGTGATGGTTGAAAAACCCAAATTTACCTAATACTCTCTCTCGAGTTATATTAGAATTACTTATCTATGAAAATCAACTATATTTCTATGAAGATTTAATCACAAACAAGCACATTAAGATTTATGGAATTTCTAGATTAACCACATACATCATGCATTAGTTCTCACACTCGCATTCAACATACGGTATTTATCACAAGAAGCATTCATTACATATCTCCTCTCGGTCTCAATATAATGCAACTAATCATCTAAATCTTGGCCAGAAATTTAAAAATATTAAGCATGAAAATAAACACTCAACTTGAAAACAATGAACTCATATAACAATAACAAAATAAATCAGATTTCCTTTATTCAACTACATCATAGCCTTCGCAAAAATGAATTAGTTCATAACGGAAATAAGAACAACCATTATTTCAATTGAATTCATGAATAACAAATCTGAATAAAATGCAGAATATGAAGGCTAAGGAGAAGAGATGAAAAACTCTTGAAGATGAAGACTTGGTAGCAACAATGGTGATGATCCTTCAAGCTTCTCCAAACTTTCTCTCCAAAATTGCCTTTTTCTCCTCCAAATATGACTCAAATATGTTCTCTCTGCCGCCCCCATCTTTCTCCATCATATTGTATATATAGATCTAGGGTTTGGGGGGCAATTTTGGAACAAAACAACCAAAAAATCTGTTTTCGAATGAAACTCGCCAGCGGCGACATTATTCTCGCCGCAGCAAGATTTCTGGAAAATAAATTTTTTTGGGTTTTTGATTTTGGCCGGCGGCGAGATTTCCAAATTTTGAAACTTTGTTTTCTTTTTATTTTCACTCAATCCCGATCATTGAACTTTGTCCCAAACTTCTCCAAAATCATGATTTTACCTGAAATTGCACTTTAAACATGAAATACCCGTGAAATGACATTTGTGGATTAAATAATCAAATAAATGCAATTTTCACACAAATATCAACATTTAAATCATAACAAAAATGCAATAATTTGACTCTTATCAGGTACATGTCACGATGGACATGTAATAAAGTGGGTTACATAGGTTTGTAGCTGAGTGAAGGTCAGGTATAGGTATGGTCGGCATGACCTGGGTGACAACAGTATAAGCATTGGAGCTTCATTTGGAGGGATCTTGACCTCTGATGGTTTGGTTGAAAAGTCTCTAGCTAGTTGTGGTCTTGATGTCACCCCTCTATCTGGCACATGTTTCACTAATGATGTTCTAGACAATGAAGAGCTAGGTATGCATCGGACCAAGCCATCCTCATTTTGTGATTCTTTATGTTCCATCCATAGGGTACGTTATGGTGTTTGTTTGACACATGCTATTATTCGAGTAATGATGACTTGGATGCCATTATGTTCCCTTATATGAGTAGGGTCTTGGATCGGGTACACCTATAGGCGAATTTTTTGGACCCAAGTCCAAAATCCAACATATTTCACTCATAAATGGAGTACATGATGCTATATCATTTCTACTCATATCTACCACACTCAAAAAATAATTCACATAAGTTAATGGATTGTGTGACTATTGAAAGAACACCTGCATGTGGGAGCTCTAACAAACTAGCAACTGAGTTATGGCAACCCTCACCAATACAAATAAGAATGTTAGTGTATATATATGGTTTCTCTGAATGCCGTAGATTCATATAATCACATTAAGTTCAAGTAACTCTGATCCCTCATAAAAGAGTTATACTTAACCTTTTAGGAGCTCAATTTCATATTTATATGTATATTACATCTCAATTGATGCGATACAAGTTGTTGACAATGAATATAAAATACATATGCGATTTTTGATAATCTTTCTATTGTCGTCATGTCACTTTGCTTAGAATTTATAGCTTTCCTAGCAAAATCCCATAAATTTGAATCAAGCATGACTGTAGGTATTATGCTAATGTAGCTTAACACCAATTCTTTACTATATGACATAGTCAAAGGTAAAAAAGGCATAGTAATCATTTATAATGATTTGTAGGACTTGTATGGTAATGAAACAGGGGCTCATTCGCTCACCTATATATGTGACCACTAGCACATGTAGTATGAAATGTATGCCACAGTGGAATTATCCTTCTAATATAGGACAATGTCAAACTCAAATGTATGAATCTTGATTTCATTGCTTCCATAGCACTTAATCTAATTTCCTAAATATACCATTATGGTAACAAATGCCTTTGGAACTCACATATGGTACTAGACATAGGTTTAATAGATAATATCTATTATCGCAATAATAGCCTAATGTGTCTCATCTTTGTTCACTCTCACTTAAGCTCCATAAGGTGATTGCTCATATGAGTGAACCTATCTAACTTGTTGGCATGCTTCTCTAACATATATATATGTGTGTGTGTGTGTGTGTGTGTGTGTGTGTGTGTGTCCTATAACAATATTTCCAAAATGCATGATATTGTATATAAACATGTCTTGAATTTAATATGTAATGTAAATAACTTCAAATAAATCAAGAAATATGAAATATATAAATCAGAATCTACATAGCCCTGGTGTCTTAGCATGAGCCACAAAGGATCTTATGCTATAGGTTTATTCATAGGATCTAAACCATGTAATTAGTGGACATATATTCCAAAGTCACTACTCCACTTGCATCAATATCTCTAATGAAGTGGTATTTTATATCAATGTGTTTGGTATTCCATGATATTTAGGATCCTCAATATATGCTAATACAACCATACTATCACAACGAATCATTACAGGATTCGAGGCATTAGCAACAACTTTAATGTACTGAAAAAATATCCTTAACCAAACTACTTCTTACACTGTAGTAGTGCAAGCCATAAATTCTACCTATATAGTAGAAAAGAAAACATATGATTGCTTTTTACTACTCAAAGTGATAGCTCATTCACTAAGAAGTAAAGTATATCCATATGTAGATTTACGCTCATCTATACCACCACTCCAATCAATATCAGTATACCATAAAATGTGCAAATTTGAACTTTGATAACAAACCATGTAATCAACAATCCCTTTGAACTATCTTAATATTCTCTTATCTGCTTTCCAATGAATAAGCTCAGGGTTAGATTGATATTTACTAACCAGGCCAACAACATAACATATGTCAGGATGAGTACACATTATAGCATACATAAAACTCCCAATAGCACTATAATATGATACACAAGCCATCCAATCTCTTTCTTCAAGAGTCTTAGATCCCATCTTACGACTCAAGCTTTCACCTTTAGTAATATGTGTGTTAATAGGTTTGTAAATTTGCATTTGAAATCTCTTAAGGATTTTATATATATAAGGCTCTTAAGACAAACTAAGTAGTCTCTGAGCTCGATCCCTAATTGCCTTACTTGTGTCTTTCATCTCAAAATTTGAAGATAACCACTATTTACTGGTGACAATCATCTTTTTATTATTTCTAGCTAGGAGTATATTGTCAACACATAATGACAAAATTTTGAAACTACCCTTAGAATGTTTAACATACACAATCGTATTCATCAATCATCGTATACTCAAAAGAAATAATAGGTCGATGAAATCTCAAATATCACTGCATAGATTTTTAATCTATGCCATATAAGGATTTATGGAGTCGGCAAACTTTGTCCTCTTGTGCTTTCACCATATAACCCTCAGATTGATATATATATATATATATATATAGATCTCTTCATCTAGTTCTCCATTAATAAATGTGGTTTTAATGTCCATTTGATCAGGCTCCAAATCACAATGTATAACAATAGCCAACATAATGAGAATCGAGGTAAATTTAACCATCGGTGAAATTTTTTCTCATATCCACTCCTTCCTCTTAAGTGTAACATTTTACCACCGAGATTAATTTACGCCTATAAATGGAATGATCCATCTTACAATTAATTGTAAATATCCATGTATTACCATCAATGTCACGCTGAGGCAAAAGGTTAACCAAATCTCGGACATGGTTTTTCTCAAGGACTCCTCATAAGTGCTTAAAAAGCACTAAATATACAATGTTTTAATGAAATTTAGATAAAAAAAAGAATTTGTATTTTATTTATTCTATTATATTTTAGAAAAATCTATTTGTTCAGACTAATGGGTATATTGTAGTATTTTACAGGTATTTTAATATATAAATATTAAAATTAAGATAAATACTTTAAGCATTTTTATCCCATTTTTTGGAGCTGAAATGAATATCATTTGATATTATCCAAAGTGAAGAAAAGATATAATGGAAAATAAAGAAAAAGGAATTGTATGGTGTGGCATAAGGAGGTTTGAATTGGTCAAAAATCTAATTACGGTTCGATCACGCTACGGTGAAAACATGAATTTTTCTCACATTCGTTTCTATAAATATGACCTCTTGTATACCAAGAAAATAGGCTTCCAAGTTGCATTTTCAGAAACTTTCTCTCCCTTTTTTCTGTATATTTTTATATTTTTAGCTTTTAGAATTTATTTAGTTCTTTCCTCAATTTTGAGGAAGAACATGCTTAAGTTTCAGTAGATTCTAGTTTTCGATTCAACAAATTCTGAAGTACAATTACTATCGGAGTTTTTCTAATCTTAGAATCAACTCTTCAAAGTTCTGTAAGGATATTGTTAAGGTATTAATTATATTCCTTTTGCAGTTCATATATCTGTGTTGCTTCTTTTCTGTCATGTTTGATTTGTATGGGATCAATTATAACATAATGATTATGATGTAATAATAACATTGTTATGTTTGCAAAATATTGAATAGGTAAAAAAGTTAAAATTAAATTAATTTTATTTTTATTCAAGATTTTTATAAAAAAATGTTATTTGAAGGAATACATTACTCTTAATAACAAACTTAATATTAGAGTTAAAATTAAAATTTAATTACCTTGACTTAATTTTAAGTAATACTCATTTATTCTAGATTTAATTATTTAGATATTTAGAATGAAGCTATATTTCATAGATTTTTACAAAGAATTATTATTTGAAAATTTATTGAAAACATATTTTCTTAAATAGTTATAAATTCTGAAAGTTATTTTTCATATGGTTAAATTCTTAAGTTTAATTTGGATACCTTGAATAAACTCTAATTAACTAACTCCGCCTAAAGTTGTGATTAGATGGTTTTCTATTTTCTTAGGAATAAAAGTGAAATTTAATATTTATTTAATTAAAAATTATCATTATTTAATCAATTTATATTTTTAATAACCTAAATAATATGAGCAAGCATAAAAACTGAATTATTATATCCATTATTCTCCACTTTTATGAATGTATTAAATTGCATGAGTATTTTTTGAATCCATGTCTATCTTTATCTTTATGCATTAGATTAGTTTTTTCAAAAAACCAAACCATTATGATAGAATGTTTAGGTTTAATTTTGTTTTTAAATTTTGAATAATATTTAAAACCACACAATATTACTTCTTTGAATAAATCTTGAGAATATACTTATCATTTCTATAATGGATAAGTATTTAAGATCAGTATTATTCCTCATTTTGTTCATCATGTTTTTGGAACCGTTGACAGAAAAGTAATGGTAATTTTTATATCACTATTAAATCTTAAAAAGTTCATGTGATGTAAACATTGTAATTTTTATTTTTAGAATTTAATTTTAAATCAAAAATCAAATAAGAAAAATCTAAAAGTATATTATATTTGAATATTAATTTCATAAACATAAAAAAATCACATATAAGATATAATTAAAATTAATATCTAAATTTTAATCATACACATTAAAAAAATCATAAATAAAAGGTATTAGTTTTAAATTAAATTTAAATCTTTAAAAAAAATAAAAATTTAAATTTTTTGAATAAATCTTTGTGATTTATAGTTCAAAAAAATCTTAAATTTAAATTAAATTAATTAAATTATTAAATTTTAAAATATCTAAATAAACATTAAAATATAAATAAAAAATAAAAAAATTGAAAAAGCAATTTAGGGAATGTTTAGGGAAATTTGAACAATAAAATCTAAAAAATTTAATTTAAAATAATAAATAAAAATAAAATGCTACTATTCTGGATACTATTCTGTGATTAGTAAATCTGGGAAGATTAAATTCATTAAAAAAATCAAAAACCAAAAATACATCTTAAATTTGAATTTAATTTTAATTTAAAATTTATAGAATAATATAAAAATTATTTTTTAATTATTTTTATTTTAAATTTCATTATCTAAATAAATAAAAAATATTAATAAATAATTAAATAAGAATTTCAAATATGTTTTAATTTAATTTTTAAATTTTAAAAAATAATATTTAATTAAATAAATAAATTAATTAAAAAAAAAACTAGAATTCATACTGGACTGAGTTTGCTACGGCCTAGAAAAACAATTCCCTATGGGGCTATTAAAGAAAAATAATATATATATAAACTAATTGTATATTGCATGGAAAGTAAAGATACAAGGGATTTATGTCTAGGAGACTAATTCTTGAAAGCCTTTATGCCATTAGTCTTTCCCATAAACGTTGCTTTGGTTAGGAGGATGGTTTTTAAGAAGGCTTTGTCCCATACTTATTTCCTGAGAATACTCTTGGTTAATATTGATTATGTTATTTAACTTAGAGATTAACTTAACTTGTTTGTTTAGTATTTTTGTACTAAATATTATGTATATTTTTTCTAAATTTTTGTATAGTTATTTTATTATTATTTTTCTTTTTAAATGACAAGTGTTTTAAATTTACACTTTCAATAGTCTATGCATGAGAGGAAATCCTTAGGAAACCCTCTTGCACCATACATAGGTAAAATTCATAAATTTAACCAATTTTCCACAAGGTTGGATTCTAACCATCGGCCTATTTTTGAGCAAAGCCCTCAATGACACCTAAATTAACTATTCCACCACTGTGAAAGAATTATTGACTATTGTGTTTTCTTTAGACAAATTTAGGTCTCACTTAGTTGACTCGAAAGTAATTATGTATCCTAATCATGCTACTTCGAGATACATATTAAGTAAACCTAATACAAAGCTAAGATTAATCAGGTGGGTCTTACTCTTACAGGAATTTGACTTAGATATCAAAGATAAGAAGGGCAGTGAAAACTTAGTAACTGACCATGTATCTAGGTTAATTTTTTACTTCAATTCTCTTGAAGGTGAGAGTAAAGAAGATATAATTGAAACCTTTCTTGATGGATAGTTATTTTTAATAGGTCCAAACCCTTGGTATGCATATATCGTTAACTATCTGGCCACTGGTGCTTTGAGACTCAACATTTCTTCTCAGGAAAAGAAAAGATTTCTAACTTTTTGTAGGCAATACTTTTGGGATGACTCGTATTTATTTAGAATTGGTTAAGATCAAGTCATTTGGAGGTGTGTGCCTGAAGAAGAACATAAGAACATTTTGATATTTTGTCATGAACTTCATTGTAGTGGCCATTTTAGTGGTAAGAAAACTACCTTAAAGGTATCACAATTTGGATTCTATTGGCTAACTCTTTTCAAAGATGTTAATATGTTTTGTGCACAATGTGATAGATGCCAAAGAATAGGAAATATAAGTAAAAGAGCTAAAATTCCTTTGACATCTAATTTAGTTGTTAAACTCTTTTGATGTAAGGGGGGTTGACTTTATGGGTCCTTTTCCCCATCCAGTGGTTTCAAAAATATCTTGGTTGTTGTAGATTATGTATCCAAATGTGTAGAAGCTATACCCACTAAAACCAATGATGCAAATATTGTTGTGAAATTCATAAAGGATTTGATATTTAGCATATTTGGGATTCCTAGAGCAATAATAAGTGATGGAAGTAGCCATTTTTGCAATAGACTCTTTGATAGATTACTAAAGAAGTACAATGTTTCACATAGAATGTCAACTCCTTATTGATGAGTGCTCAAAAAGAACTAAAATTACCATGATTTTATGCACATTAATTGATTAAAAATATATATATTTATATGATTTTATCATATATTTATATAAATTTGTCTTTTTCTGAATAACAGGTATTTTTATTGTTTTTCAGGTATTTTTGCTTAAAAACGTAACTTAAAGACTCAAATAGGAATACTGGAGGCAATACATCACAAATATATTCATACAATAAATGAGGAAAAGTCAACAAATATGGAAAAATTGGACAAAATGGGTCAAAAAGGTCAAAAATATCAAAACGGAGGAAATCGCGCACGCAACTGCCCAACTGCGCCGATCAACACGCGCAGTGCACCCAGCCGTGCCGAGCAGCTGCACGCATTGCCCATTCCGCATGTTCCCGCGCACCTACTCTCCATTCCATGCGCATCCCTACTCCTTTCCGTGAGCGCCGCTGGGCCGCACGCCAGCATGACGTCAACAATGATGTCATCATTCACTACTCCGCATTTCCACCATTTTTACTCATTTTTTCACCCACTTTTTCTTCCCATCCTAACCTATAAATACCCTCATTCTCTTCACTTCAAATCACACCTAAAAACACATCTTCTTCTCTCTTTCTTTCTCTCAAGTTCTTAGTTTTTAGTTTTTCTTTAGTTAACTTTTCTTAGTTTTAGAGTTCTTCTCTTTTTGAGAAGAACTAATTATATTTTTGTAATTTATTTGCTTTTTGATTCAATAAATGAAAGTGCAAATTCCATTTGGAGGTTTTCCAGCAATAGGAATAACATCAAAGTACTGTAAGGAATTTATTTTCTTTACAGTTATTTTTTATGTTTTATTCTTACATGTTATATTTAATTTGTCTGTGATTAAATTTAACTTTGCTGGCTGTTTGTAAACATGATATAATAATAACGTTGTTATGCTTACAAAATATTAAATAGGTGAAAATCTCTAAAATGAATTGATTTTGTTTTTATTCAAGATTTTATTCAAGTTGAATGATGCCTTATAGGCATACCGCACAACTTACAAAACTCTCATTGTGATGAGCCTTTACTAGTTTGTCTTTAGGAAAGCGTGCCACCTTCTCCTTGAACTTGAACATAAGGCTTACTGGGAAATTAAAGAGTTAAACATGGATTTAGATAAAGGATGAGAAAAATGGTTGCTCTTTCTTAATAAGTTGGAAGTGATTAGGGATGATGCCTATGAAAATGCAAAATTATACAAAGAGCATACTAAACGCTATTATGACAAGAGACTAGTTCCTAAGTCTTTTCTTCCTGTAATGAAAGTTCTTTTATTTAACTCTCGTTTGAGATTGATTCTAGGAAAATTGAGATCAATAGGGGATAGACCTTACACAATTGTCCAAGTTTTTTCACATGGAACAGTAGAGTTATTGAATCCAAAGACACAAATAACTTTCAAAGTCAATAGGTACCGTGTAAAGCCTTATTTAGAAGGAGAATACAAAATGGCTGACATTGATACCATATTGATAAACTGATCCTCAACACCATGAATATGTGTCTTGTTAAGACGTTAAATCAATAGCTGGATGGGAGGCAACCCATCACTATAAGTACTTTTTATTTTATGCAATTTTATTTTATTTGTTTATTTTATGTTTGTTTATCTTATTTTAAGCATTAATATAATTAACATTTTGAGATGTGTTAGAATTTACGGTATTTTGTATATGAGCATAATTATTTGTAACTGACCTTGGTTGCACCTTATTTTCCATATCAAATGTATCAGTAACTTTTCTATCTCTATTCTTGCAATTTACATTTCTTAAACATTAAGGACAATGTCAATTCTAGGTTGGGAATTGGTATATAAAAGTTACACATTTTACACTTTTTTTATTCATAGATAATTTAAACAATTTTCACATAATTTTATTTATTACGTTTATTTGTAATTTATTTTTTTGAATTTATTTGTTTAGTAATTTTTATTTTTTAGAGTAATTTTAAAAATTTTCACAAAAATTGATTATTTCTTAGAATTAAATTTAAACAATGATTAAGTCTTTTTGCACTATTAGATTAATTTTCAAAAACATATCATGAAGTAATGTGATAATTATTTAGTTTTTGTCATGTTTAATATTTCTTGATAAGTTATGGAAATTATATTAAACCTAAAATTGGTGTTTAAAAATCAAATAGTGAATACTACCCTTGTGAGAAATATTTTGAGATCATCATCCTTTATTTTGAGTTATAAATATTATTTTTTTCTACTCTAAACACTTTTCTTATTTCTTCAACATTATTAGATAATCTCTATAGGACTTAGCATTGAAAGTCTGGATTTTTACATCTTAATGAAGTGTTATATAATTATTTTCATATGCTTAGATTAAATAATTTAAGTAGAAATTGAAAGTATATATCTTTCTTCATTCATGCATTACTTCTATTAAAAAATAGATATATCTAGGGTTACTCCACTCTCTAAAAAAATGGATTCGCGTATAAAAAAAAAGAAAAAAAAAGAAAAAGAGGAAAATGAATAGTATAATCTATATACTATGACCAAAAAAGCCTAAACGGTTGTGGGAAATGGTTTAATTCAAAAGAAAATATAGGAAGTAATTCCCTAAAAAATCATTGCATTTTTCTACATTTTTTAAAAGGCATATTACTTGATATTTTTATTTGATGAATTTGATTGATGCATGAAAGTAATGTATAATATTTTATAAATCCTTACACTTGATTCCTTTCATGAGATCAACCTTAAATAACACTTTGAACCTTTCTTTCATATATATATATATATGCGAACATAATAGTTCATTTCTATATATCAACTCTTTCGCATATAAATTAATAAGGATGTTTGAACCCATAGGATTCAATTTTTTTTTTTTTGAAAGTATTGACCTATGAGGAATAGAGTCGAAGTGAATTCGAATTCCTGATACTAAGTTTGGGTGAAATCAAATTGATACATTTTTTATATGTAATATGAAAAATTATTTTCAACTAATTATTATAATAAATTAAGAATGTTTAGGAAGTTGAAATAATCTATGCTTAAGATTTTAATTAGGAAATTCAAAAGAGATTAACATAAGATATTTTTATATTCCATTTATTTATTTTATTTTAGTCATTTTACTTTATTTTAAATTTAATTATTTTATTTGTTTTATTTTGTTTTCATTTTTTGTTAATGTTTGTGGGTATCCTTACTGAAAACCCTCACAAGATTTAAACTCATCCACTAGGGAAACTTAAGCGTTTACAACTATGTCAATCCACGAAAGTGATTTAAGTTAGTTAATTTTTAGTTTTTTAGTTTTAATCGCTTCTCTTGCTAAGATACTAGAAATAAGTTGGTTGGGGGTTGTGATGAGTGCTTAAAAAGCACTAAATATACCATGTTTTAATGTCATTTAATTAATGAAATGATTTGTATTTGTTTTATTCTATTATATTTTAGACAAGCCTATTTGTTCAGATTAATAGGTATATTGTAATATTTTGTAGGTATTTTTATATATAAATATTAAAAACAAATACTTAAAGCATGTTTATCTCACTTTTTTGAGCTTAAATGAATATCATTTATTTGATATTATCTAAAATGAAGAAAAGAGATAATGGAAAATAAAGAAAAAATAATTGTATGCTGCGGCATAAGGAGGTTTGAACTGGTCAAAAATCTACTTGCAATCCAATCGTGTTGCGACGTAAACACAAGTTTTTCTCACATTCATTCCTATAAATAGGACCCCTTATATACCAAGAAAATAGGCTTGCAAGTTGTATTTTCAACAACTTTCTCTCCCCTTTTTCTGTATATTTTTATATTTATAGCTTTTAGAATTTATTTAGTTTTTCCCTCAATTTTGAGAAAAAACATGTTTAAGGTTTAGTAGTTTCTAGTTTTTAATTTAACAAATTTTGGAGAACAATTACTATCAGAGTTTTTCTAGTCTTAAAATCAACTCTTCAAAATTTTGTAAGGATATTATTAAGATATTAATTATATTCCTTTTGTAGTCCATATATCTGTGTTGCTTCTTCTGTTCATTCTTGATTTGTATGTGATCAATTATAACATAGTGATTATGATATAATAATAACATTGTTATGCTTGCAAAATATTGAATAGATAAAACATTTTTTTAAATTAATTTGATTTTATTTTTATTCAATATTTTTATAAAAAACATTATATAACGGAGTACATATCTCTTAATAACAAAATTAATATTAGAGTTAAAATTAAGATTTAATTACTTGAACTTAATTTTTAGTAATACTCTTTTATTTTATATTTAATTATTTAGATATTTAGAGCGAACCTATATTTCAAAGGTTTTTTACAAAAAATTATTATTTGAATATTTATTGAAAACATATTTTCTTAAATAGTTTTAAAACTTGAAAGTTATTTTTCATATAGTTAAATTCTTAAGTTTAATTTGGACACCTTGAGTAAAGTCTAATTAACTGACTTCGTCTAAAGTTGCGATTAGATAGTTTTCAATTTTCTTAAGAATAAAGCTAAAATTTAATTTTTAATTAATTAATAGACCCTACCTAAGGATATTAGTTAATTAATATTAAACAAAAAAATTTAGTCCCTGTTTAAAGACATTTTCATATCAATAAGATAAAATCAATAAATATCAATTATTCTCCACTGTTTATGAATGTATTAAATTGCATGAGTATTTTTTTAATCCATGTTTATCTTTATCTTTATGTATTAGATTAATTTTTTTCAAAAGACCAAATCATTGTGATAGAATATTTAGGTTTTTTGTTTTTAAAATTTGAATAATATTTAAAAACCACACATTATTACTTCCTAGAATCGACCTTGGGAGTGTATTTATCATTTCTATAAATGATTTGGTACACTTGTGAGAATTAATAAAATTTAAAATAGATAAGTATTTACAAAATCGGTATTATACCCGATTTCGTTCATCAACTCCATCTTATCATCCATTGTAATAATCCATTTTTCACTATCAGGAGAAGTAAAATCTTCACGTACTATCTTAGGCTCATCTTTATCATGAGGAGTTACCATGAAAGCTTTCCCTTCAATCTCAAAATGACAACGGGGAATGTTCCCACATGTGTTTCTAAAGTAGCTCAAGTTCATAAGAATCCAATTCATTTTCCTCTTTGTTATGCATATTGCTCCCACTAATCCAAAAAGCATGAATAATTTCTTCTTTAGCATTGATAGGAGTATTGAGAGCAACATTTTTTGGATCCTGGAGTTCATATAAATTTGGGGCATTGTTCAATTCATCGATGGTAGGAAATTTTTCTTCTAACAAGACTACATCATGTGGCTCAATTTTAGTTACACTTTCATCTGCATACTCACTAATAAATACAAAGCTCATTGAGTGTTCAAAGTATCGAATGAATATATTCTTCTTACCTACCAATTTCCCATATTTATGAGAAGTATTGTGTATATAAGTTGTTAAACCCCAAGGTCATATAACACTTTGATCAGATTTTCTACTAGTCCATAATTCATATAGGGTAAAGGGAACAAATATTGTAGGCACTTAGTTAAGAATGCAATCAACTATTAACAAAGCATATCCCAATACGAGACATAAAGATTAGCTTGAGCCATCATTGAACTAACCATATCCTACAGTGTACGATTCCTCCTTTTTGCTACAACATTTTTTTGTAGAGTATAAGGCATCATCAATTATCTCGTGATTCATTTTTATTCACAAACCTTTTTGAATAGCTTAGATAGATACTAATGACCTCGGTTAGTTCTAAAAACTTTAATGCTCTTTTCTTAGTGATTTTGCAACTTCTGTAAGATAGTCTCTAAATAAATCGAATGCCTTATACTTATAAGAGATCAAGTAGATATGACCAAAACATGTAAAATCATCTATAAATGTGATGAAATAGAACGCACCATACCTTGCCTTCACATACAATTGGCCATATATATACAAATGGATAAGTTGTAATGGTTTAGATGCCAATTTGGCTTACCCAAATGGTTTTTCCTGTTGCTTTTCCCATAAGGCAAGGTCACATGTAGATAAGTGACCTTAGAAATGGGCCTATAAGCCCTTCCTTAGCTAATCTATTCACTCTTTCTTGTCCTATACAACCTGATCTAGCATGTCATGTCATAGAATCAACATCACAATATGAAGTAAAATAGATAGAGTCATTGGCATTATTATAGTCTCAGTAGTCAATTTTTAATACAATCAAACCATTAGAAATACAAAACCATAATAAGTAAGTTCTAAATAAATATTACCACCATGTTTGTCACACTTAAATACAAATCCTAAACTTAACATGCTACTAACTGGGAGTAGATTTCCTCGAACACTAAAAGTGTACAAGACATCATGGAGATATAGAGTGCTTTATCACTCATGTCCAATTTATAAGTGCTAATTCCATACACTTATACACTATATTCCTTCCACATATAAATTCTTCTACTGCTATAAGAAACTCGAAGATACTCTATACATCCCTTATCCTTGCTATATGGCCGGTTGCTAAGAGTCTACAAACCAAAAATGAAAAGAATGGAAAACTAATACTTGACTAGATAAAAATAATTCAAAGTTAGAAAATAAGTTAGGATATACCTAATTGGCCTCAGTGCATTCAGAAGTAAACTGTCCTAACTTACCATAGTTAAAACATGTTAGTTTTGATTTGTCTTTCTTATTGTCACTTCTCTTACCTCTTTTATGCTTGGTCTTATCTCCCTTTAGAGAATATCTACCACCATCTCCTCCTCTTTTCCATGTCTATTTCTCTTACATTTTAACCCATACATCCCATATGAGTCAAAATTAGCAACCAAAGTAGAGCTATCAATATGACTAGCCTCTAGGCAATCTTCTTCAAGCTCTAAGTGACATGAAATGTCAATGAAAGCTTTTGCACTTTCATGGTGCATCATGATTTATTTTATTTTCTCCCAAGTAGGTGGAAGAGAATGAATTATAGCTTAAACTCCTTTTTCATCAGTCAGGTGATGGCCAACAGCAACAAGATCACCAATCATGCCTAACATGATTCTTAAATGCTTCCAAATAGTGTGATTAGATTTCTTCTTATAAGAGCCAAAATTCATAGTCAAGCCCAATAATCAATTTAATGAAGTGACACCAAACCTTTGTTTGACGGCCAACCACATCTCATAAGTAGTTTTATAATGCTCAAATTCGCTAAGAAGATCGTTTTGCATGAAACTCGGTATAATAGTATTTGATGAATACCTTTTACTAATGAAAATGATAAGATTGATTACTTAGTATTTTACGTCCTTTGAAATTCTAATACAATCAACAAAATATTCTAATATCAAAAAGGATTAGACCTTGTTAATTTTCTTCTATTAATATTTGAATATAATAAATAATTTTAATAGTATTTGAGGAATACCTTTCACCAATGAAAATGATAAGATCGATTACTGCATGTTTTACATCATTTGAAATTCAAATACAATCAATAGAAAAATTCTAATATAAAAAAGGATTAAAACTTTTTAATTTCACAATCCAAAAGCCTTTTTTCTTATTTTGTTCTCTGATAAAGAGAAGAATCAATTTATATCAATTTTTATATCTTTTATTCTCTCCTCTATTTTTTCTCTCACTTCTATATTTTCTCTATCTTATTTTTTTATAGAACAATTTCTTTTATAAAGACAAAATCCAAGTAACTGCACAATAGTTTTTTCTTTTAATTATTAACCAAACATTTCATTTTCTATTAAAATTAAAATATTTGTATAATAGTTAATAAGTTAAATCAGGTACACCGATGAGTGACCCATTTGGACCCAAGTCTAAAATCCAATAGACACCATGGATGAATGTTTCACTTCTCTATCCGAAAAGAAAATTTTAGAAAAAAATATTGAGTTTCTAGTTTGAGAGCTCTAATACCATTTACAGCTAAAAAGAAGTAGAATTAGAAAGACCTAAAAATGTGCCAAGAAAGCAACACATGAATTATATTACTCAATGAACACTAATGTATATATACAGACTTTATTAGTCCCTTATGTCTTTTTCCAACTCTATTATACGATAATAGAATATAATCGCACACCAAACTTACAAGTGTATTAAGTACACCACTTCATCAAATATCTCGAGGATAAATGGGATAGGTAGAATATCCTTGTAATCTCCAAGTTTATCAAGAGTTTATTTAAGATTTTCATCTTGGACTCCCTTATGCATGAATAGTATTGTTATCCAAGAATAATCTTGATTAAAGAACCACATTCTTGAATTTATGATTGTTGATTGAATTTTGTCTAAACATTTCTCTTAATTGAGTGTAAAGTTTTCTCCCAAAATTTGGCTATCTTGGTTGGGCATCAAAGGGGAAACAAGGTATATTTAAATGGTCTCCATTTAACCTAATTTTATATGGATAGAACTCTTGAATTATCTTCAATTAGAAATCCTACTTATAATCAAATTGTGTAATTTTGGAAATCATATTCCTAATCCAATAAGAAATCCATGCTACATGTAGGAGTCACACTCCTATTTATTTGCTACAATTTAATCTAATTAAATTGTATTACAAATCCATATATTAAATATAATTTGATATTTATTAAAATTTCATTATTTGTCCTACATGAATTTAAATACCTGCCAAATATTTAAATTTATATTTAATATTTACTTAATTACATGGATTAAATGGGAGAATGGTCATGTCAATTTTACCATTATATATTTATTTTATATTTATGACTCATATAAAACATCATTCAATTGTAGTTATGGAACAGATTTGGGGATCGATGGGATTATGAATTTAAGCTTAAACGAAGTATTAATACATTAATTAACCCATTAGTGAATTATTTATCTTTATTAATCACTTTGTCACTCCACTATAGAACTAAGATGGAAATCTCCAATAAGATAGCTAGTACATACACAAGACTATACATATGAGCAGTCCATTCATATAACCATTATGTGCAATTCAATCCTCCAAAGTCAGTTCATAATACAATCAAGGTTATAAAGTCTATTTTACCTCGTCTATTAAATCTTTTCATCGAGTACCCATGATGCATATTATTAACCATTTATAATCAAATTATATATTGTGTGCAATTATGCTTTGGATTGCTAAACAAGAAAATTGATATCTCACTTTTATGAATAGATGGAGTGGATTTTGCATCTTGGAAAATGACCTCCCAGCCCACCATGATTACCAAGATACTAAGATAGAGGGCATCATAGCCCACCAATACGAACATCATCAAGTAAGTCAAAAACCAAGGTGTTATAGTAAGAAACCAGTTAAATCACTCAAGAGTAATATCACACACATGACTATTGACTAAAATATGTAGTAACATAAATTGGTAAACAAATATTAGTAGTGTTTCTAATATGTCTAGTTCAGTCCCGTATAATCAAACAAAGTACACCAAAGTAGATGTCTTCATATCAGTTGTCTTAGATAGGGTTATAAATATCACTTTATAAACTTTAATTAATCGTTATATAGTAATTAAATTATTTTACTTAAAACTAATCCTTTGTATATACAATGATATACTAAGTGTTAATTAAACATGAATAATAACAAATTTTACAACAATTTATTTAAAGAATATAATAGCATATGTAAATAAATGAAACGTCCTTTTCATTTATTCTAATTTCAATATAGTTTAAAATACACACTCCTTTACATTTATGGCTCTATCCTAACCACTTACACAAAGAATCCAGTTAAGGATAATGGAACAAGAATCCTAGGATTCCTTTACTATCTCTTTATGCATCTCTTTTTTCTCCTCATAAGTAGTCATACCTAGGAAATAGTTTTCCACAAAAATCTAGTAGAAGGATTCTGGTATGGAGGAAAAGAAGTAAGAGAGGTAGTGAAATCCTCTCTGGTTCCTCCCTCTACAATTTATTTCAATTTAAGAAAGAAGGAAGTCTTTTTTTCTTTTGGGCTTGATGTCTTCATTTGGTTTAATTTTTCTCTTCTTCTTCCCTTGGTAACCGTCGAGCCCAACTGTGAATTCCCTGAACAAATATTTTATAGTTAACTCATGAGAGGAACCTTAAGCTTCACCATCTTGAAAGATAAGATAATAAAACGAGTTAATAAGAAGAATAAAAGCTCCAAGGAATATCCCAAGGTCACTTATAAGAACCTTTAAAGGAAAAAAGTTTTCTTCTTTAGATGCTTCAAGTTAGAATCAACCTGTTCTATAGGTTGAACCATTTTTCATCCAATTTTTATTTAGCTACTACCCTTTTTTTCCTTCTATAAGGCTTCATTCTCTAGGTTAAATGGAAACTTTGCTACCTAGTCATTTCAAAATTCCATAACTTGGATCTCATAAACCTCACAGCGTTGAGGCAAGCCTTCTAGTGGGTAGGTTCAATAAGATAATATTGTATCTTATGAAGTATTTCCTTTGCCTCACTAGTCAAAGTGGTGATACGGAAAGTGATTTTCTTCAAAATCACCTTGGGATCCCCTCATATGAGCCTATGGAATGATGAATGTTAACTCTTTTCCATTCACCAGACATCTAATAGAATTTATGCTTCCAATAATTATTGTATCCAAAATGTTGACATTTATACTAGGGCCTTGTTGGACCCCTCTTGGGACCCCTAGGAAGGTGGTTAATGAAGATCATCGATGACATTACGATGAGGTTGGCTGTTGAGCATGTGTGATGTCTATAAATACCCCATCTTCATATGTTTTTTTCTTTTAGAAAAGTTGAAGTGGAACTCTGCCATTATATGTAGTCTTTTGATGTAACATATTCCACCTACCATAATTTTGATGGCCCACCAAATGTAACATGTTACATATACCCATCTATTCGTATGTAACATGTTACATCCACATTTATGTTTTATATGTAACATGTTATGTCCATCGTACTTCTAATAACCCACTTGATGGAACATACTAAATTCACATGTAACTTTTATGCAAATAAGTTACATCTGTTATAGTTCAAGTACCCATCCGCTTATATCTTTTTTATGTAACCTGCTACATCCACTGTAGTTCCCACGACCCACCAGATGTAACCTATTACATCAAATTGTATCCTTTTATGTTATATGTTACATTCCAAATATCCTATGACCCATTGGATGTAACATGTTATATACACTAGAGCTCTGATGAAGTTACTAAAGCTCCAATTAAGTCACCAAAGTGGCCCCCAAAGCTCCAATGTGATCATCGATAGTGGTTTTCAGAGATGTGATTGATGTGATTTTGATATCATTTTATTGAAATCGTGAATGGATGATTTTTGATATTTTTATTATTTAATTTGGTATGAAAATATGAATTATGACATGAGTTATTGCTAGTTAAATTTTTTTTTTAACTTATCAAAAATGAAGCTATATAGGACAAAATAAATTAGAGTTATTGGACTAAATAGCTTCAATTTTGATAATTTTTACAATTTTAACATGTTTCAAAATTCATAGAATGAGAAGGTTACACCCACCACATCTCTAATAACCATCACAGGTGATCCATAGGCTCCAACAACCACCATCAGTGACTCCACCAGATGTCAAACAGCCCTCACCAGTGATCCCATCAGAGCTCCGATATATTAACATATTATGTAAAAATATACAAATGGATGTAACAGGTTGCATCCGATGGATCACATGAACTATGGTTGATTTAACATGATATATACAAAGAAACATGTGGATGTAACATGTTACAACCTTTAGGTCACCAAACTAGAGTAAATGTAACATGTTGCATACAACAATACAGGTAGATGGAATAGTTTACATTCGGTATGTCACTTGAACTATAATGGATGTAACATGTAACATCAAGTAGGTTGTTGTAACAAAAATAGACATATCATGTAAAATACTATAAATTTATTATAAGTACTCAAAGTGCCTTAAAAATAATTTTGGATAATATATTGAAGTGTAAGGAAATATTAGAAATTATTTTTGTAAGAAATCAAATCAAATGCGAAAAATTGAAAAATCTTTATATACCTCACCAACACCTCACCACCACCTTTCCATACCTTGCCACCAACTCGCCACCACTGCTGGAAAGCTTTTTGAATTGTTGATAACTGTATTTTATATAGTTATTTTCATCTATTTTATTAATTATAATTGCTAGTTTCTTGGCATTTTTAGGTAATTATAGTTGAATAAATTAATAATTAATGTTTATTTGTTAAGGAATATATTTTTAGGAAAATTAAAGAATTTGAATAGAAAACATACTTAATTGCAAATTTATGTCTAAAAATATAATTTAAAATGAAAAAGTGTTTAATTGCAATTAATAAAAGGCTAAAATATGATTTGAATTAAAATTGGGCTTAATTTTAATTGTTAAAAGTTTAAAATTTAATTTAAATTAAGAAAATGGCTTAATTGTAATAAAAGAAAGTTTAAAATTTAATTTGAATTAAATTGGAGGGCTAAAATGAAATTAAGGAAAGTTTATTTTTATGCACAAGAGAGAAGTCCACGTGCATCTATTGTGTGCGCTCCACGTGACCCGTCAGATCACAAAAGCAACGATAAGGATGAGCTCATGTCTTTCAAACCCGACCAAAGCGAATGGATGCAAGTTTTCTGGATCATGCGGCTCGGTGTGCCGTGTGGGGCCCACCTACCGCGTAGGCCGACGTGTAGGGTGGGACCCACGTGTCTCGCGTCAGTTGATCCCGTGCGGCACAACCATGTGCAATCTCTCCCTCCAGCCATTTAGAGTTTGCCACGTGTCCAACCATTTCTTGCAGCCAATCATGTGCTGACACGTGTCGCGTTTCGATGAATGCAAAAACCCAGAATCATGCACGCGTTTCCAGCAGCTATCCCCCACTTTCTCGGCGCCGCTTATCCCAATGTGATGTATTTTGCGTGCGCTCGTTCCTCCCACCAATTGAAGGTTGCCACGTGTCCCACTATTTCTTGCAACGAACCAGACGCTAACACGTGGCATGCAGGTTTAATTGTGTTCTGCGTGTACCAAATATTTACGAGAAGATGAAGTTTTAATTTTCTTAGTGTTCTATAACTAATATTCCTTAACTGCTATAATTTTAATTTTTCTTTATGAAGTAATTTAATTTTTCTAGGGTTGCGTTTTATCTAAATTTATGAAGCTTGTTTTAATTATTTTTGAAAGATTTATAAGACTTTTAATTTGTTTATTCTATTTGTGTTTAATGCTTTTGATTATTGGAAAATTTATCAAATGATCCGTGGCACTTAAATAAAATTGGAAGAGACATTTTTTGTGTATATTGCTCATGGATAGAATAACATGTATATATGAAGGATAGGAATATACCTTTATTGTATGTGTGGCCATTTGAGAACTTAGAACGTAATGAATCTTGGTGAATTTAATTCTCATAGGAATATAGTTAATTAATTTAGTGAGTTGTGTCTATACGGAGCTTGGAAGAGATGTATGGATGAAATTAGAAGTTTTCGATTCACAAATTAAATTTACTATAAAAATATAAATCAAGAGAAAATAATATGATTCGAGTGGATTAATTTGGTGAAAAACTATAATCCTAGAATTCTTTTATTTTGTTATAAAACTCTTTTCTTAACTTGTTCCAACTAACGATTATTTTGGATAAAATCAGAGAGAAATAATTTTTGTACCGAACAAACTATAGCTACAAATCTCCGTGGGAACAATACTTTACTTATCAAATTTTATTACTTGTGATCGTGTATACTTGCACGTTTTATGTTCTCCAAAAGAGACAACAATTGTCTATAAAAATGAGATGACTTCCACCATTTCCCATACCCATTTCTCATCTTCTCTCCCTTTCTCACCAGAGCTTTCTCTCTCTAAGATGTTTGGGTTTTTTTTGGCATATTTTGGAGGGCATTCCAGGGATGAAATATCAAGGAGTTCAGATTCGAAAGCTTGATAGTGGAATATTTTTTCAAGTAAGGGTCTTCTATTCTAACTTTTTAAATTCAGGAATTATTTTTATAAACTTTTCATACATTATATGATATGAATAAAAAGGAAAACCAGATCCTATGATTTTTAGAAATAAATAATGATAAATTTTAAAATGAATTACTCGTTATAAACATTTATATATTAATAAAATTTTGTATACAAACAAGTATTGAACTTTGATATTAAATAAGCATTGAAAATATTATATGGCATGTGAGAATTTTATACATGCATCATAAGAATGGTTTTATACGTGGGGAGTATTCCTATATGTTGTCTTGTAGAGTATGGTACCCATTGGCTACTAGTTACAACAGACTATTTTCTATAGATAATAGGTATGCATTATATACACATGTATTCTTGGATTTTTTTCATCAATGGTGCCTCACATTTTTGACCACACATAAGCCTCAGAGTTGGACCCCTTGTTCTGTCTTGGAGTTGCCATCTAGTGGGTTTTGAAGTGTGATAGCACATAGGCCTCGAAGTTCGACCATCCATTGTATTTTTGACATTTAGATGAGGGCTCATATGACATTGATTTTACCAATACATATGCCTTATGTATTATGATCATACATAGGGTCAAAGATGGACCCATATGCGTCTTGGAATTGGACTGTGCATGTACCTATGTATCTTGGATACTAATACATATGAGGTTGCATTTCATTCATTGGATTATACCATATAGCATATTTTATATTATATGAGCATGCATTGGGATGCTTATATTGTCCTTTCCCTCGATTTTTCTGAAAGCAATGAGGTACAAGTATACCCAGATTTTGTCACTAAAATCTCCCCACCTTGTATATTGATAATAATTATAGTTCATGAAATTTTATTAACAAACAAACATACATCATGAATAAATGTTTATTAAAATAATATTTAGAGTAGACTCCTACTGAGCTATGTGTTTCTCAACACCACTCTTCCCTTACTTCCTAGTTATGTTGTTTGAGATAATTATGGTGAAGATAGGATGATTTAGGCTGAAGGATTTTTATGTTACAAGGTTTGACTTTAAACCTTATTTCTTTTATTGGTTATTATAATTTATGATTAGGTAGGTTGATACTACTCTGATGAATTTTTAATTGACTTTATAAATGTCTTGAATTTAGATCTATGACTTTACAATAAATTTTACCTTTTGAGTAAAACATCTTTGAAGGTACTCGAATTATTTATAAAATTGATTTTTAAATTGAATATTTCATCATTATTAAAAAAATCTCCTTGAAACATAATTTAAAATATATGCCTTTTCTATCTCACGTACTCATTTTTCTAGGCATGAAATTTCGGTATCAGAGCATGGCTCTAATCTCCCAAAAATAAAATTTATTTTTGTCTCAATTACTCACTTGTAGAATAGCCAATAAGAAATGTGCACAAATTAACTACACTAACTAATGATTGAATTCGGGAAGAACCCAAGATAAAAAGATAGAATATACCACCAACGAAGATTTGTAAGGACTCATCTTCTTTACTTTAGAGAAATAATGAATTTCATGTCACTACAAGATGGAATATTCTATCTTGATTTTTTGAAGAAGTTGGATGTTTTATGAACAATTCAAAGGACTCAACCGACTATGTGAGAAATTTTCAATGTTTTCTTGTTATCGAGGCATAAGAGTCTTCTCAACGATTTGTAGTAGTCACTTATGGCATTGAACAAGTGGAACCATAAACAAATTTTTCCAAGTCTCAATCTAATGATTGGATCTTATGTCACCAATATTACCATAATATGAGGAACATGTTCTACTATAGAGCATAAACTATTCAAAAGAATTCTATAGGCCAAAGTAAATAGTCTGGTTGATAGTTGAATGAAAAATTTTGATGACCAAGACAACCTTCTTCAAGAATCGTCCTTCTAATCTTATCGATCAATTAACAACCTTTCTAAAGAATAGTCAAATCCATCGTAAACTCTTAGTTGACATCAATTAGTATATGGAAAGGATAATGACATAATGACCCAACTCTAAGATAAGAATCATACAAGCAAGTCTTTACAATATTTGATATGAGGAACCAAAAATCAATGATGATTTGATTTTACTATGCAACCCATGGATAAAAATTCTTTTTGACACTTGTGTCACCTATTCTTTTGCTTCTTTAACCTTTTTCTCATACTTAAATGTTATCATCCCCTTATTTAAAATTTTCTCTTGGATTATTTTTTTGATATCTTTTATATCTATAATAGCCCAATTTCTTGATTTAAGGAGTGAATCTTTATGTATTTTCCTTAAGCATCATCTTGAAAGAAGATTGGGTCTGATAAGTGTAATCCATCTAAAAGTCTTTAGAAATAAATGCTGATAATGGAAATAGCTTGACATGGCTACCAGTTGTGAATAAATATTTGAATGGATTTTATGAAGGATTACCTAGATCTTCCCTAACTCGAGTTTGATTTTATAATCAAGATGTATTTCTTCTTATCAAATGACACCAATAGAGAAAATTTTTAAGGAAATAGATGGATGAACTATTGGAAAAAGGATTCATTTAGCAAAGATTGAACCCTTATGAAACGTTAGTCAAAAAGAAAGATTTGAGTCGAAATTGTGCATTGATTATCATTAGATGGAAAATTTGATCAATTCAAGGACATAAGCTTTCAAAGTTAAGACATTGATGATTATAAGCTAGGAAAATAGGACATACCAAAACTACCTTCCAAGTTTAGGGCAACTGCCCTAAGAGAATAAAGAACTCATAGGAGCACTACTCTAAAATAATCAAAGATCAATGATTTTACATGAAAATTCAAGGATATAAAATTTTGGAGAGTATAATACCCTAGTTGACTAAAAAGGCAGTAAATTTAGTATCAAATGAAGAACATGGACATGGAGCAGCATTATAAGAATTAAAAGTGTGACTATTGATTGCATTAATAAATGTCATATCGATTAACAAAGCATCACATATAGTCACTCACATGTCATAGAAAGGATTTGGATACAATTGAATGTTCCATATGAAGAAGAAGAAGTTGCAATAATTGATTTTTTAATCAAGAATTTGAGAAGAAGAACAATATCATTAGTAAAGATTCAATGGAAACATCCTAATGATGTAAATGAAATTTGGAGTTAAAGTTTGATGTCCGCACGAGCTATCCGAACTTAATGAGTTGTGAAATTTTGAGGATGATTTTTTTAAAGGGTAAGAATGTAAAATCCCATAAATTTATTACAAGTAATAAAAGTGGCTTAAAAAGAATTTTGTTCGATATATTGAAATGTAGGGATACATTGGAAAATTTTGTGTTAAAAATAGGATCGAACGGGAAAAAATAGGAAATCTCTATGTACCTCTCCAACACCTCATAATACCTCGTCACCACCTCATCATACCTCGTCACCACCTTTCCACCATTACTGGTGAGCTTCTGGGTGAGCTTATCAGATTGCTTATAAAAATGGGGCAAGTTCCACCATTATCCATACCCATTTCTCCTCTTATCTTCCTCTTTTACTAGATCTTACACTCTCAAATATGTTTGGGTTTTTTTTGTACATTTTGGAGGGCATTTTTTAGGGATGAATATCAAGGAATTCGGTTCAGAAGCTCAAAGATGGAATAACTTTTTAGGTAGGGGTGTTCTATGCTAAATTTTTAAATTCATGCATTATTTTTATAAACTTATTATGCATCATATGGTATGAATAAAAAGGAAAATAAGATGCTATGATTTTGATAAATAAATAATGATAAATGTTAAGATGAGATACTTATTATAATATTTTTATATGCATACATTGAGAAATTTTGTATACAAATAAGTATTTAACTTTGATATTATATGAGCATTCAAAATATTATATGGCATCCATGAATTTTATAGATGCATCATGAGAATGGTATTATACATGGGGAGTATACATGCATTCTTATAGAGTATCTTACCTATAGGCTACTGGTTGTAACAAACTATTTTCTATAGACTACAGGTATGCATCCCATACACAAGTATTCTTAGAGTTTTTTCTGTCTATAGTGCCTCGAATTGTTGATCGAAGTTGGGCCTCGGAGTTAGACCCCCTATTATGTCTCAGAGTTACCATTAGTAGGTTTCAATGTGTGACTCTACATGGAACTTGAATTTTGCCCCTAATTTTTTTTCAAACCCTTATACGAGGGTCTATATGATGTTGATTTGACCAATGAATGTGTCATATGTTTCAGAGGCAAACCCAAGTGCATCTCAAAGTTTGACCACGCATGTGCCCATGTTTCTTGGGGACTGATACATATAGGGTTGCATTTCATATAATGGATTATACCACATAGTATATTTAATATTGTATGAGCATGCATTGGGATATTAGTATTATACTTTCCCTTAGTTTCCCTCAACTAAGGGTTGAAAGTCACAACCCATACCTTACAAATTTAAACTAAAAGATGAAGCTAAATTGAGGGCACTTATGACATTTTGAATGACATTGGGATACTAGTATTATACTTTCCCTTAGTTTCCCTTAACTAAGGGTTGGAAGTTACGAGAAGTCACTTTTCTTGGGTCTATATTTCCCTCTTTTGAAATTTATTAGGGATTTCTTAAGATAGAACTAGATAAGTCCTATTCAGATACTTCTTAATAGGTGGAGGTATTTACTCTATGTCACCCTACTTGGAAAAAGGATTGATGTGATGATTAGGTTACTTGAGTTCAACGAGTCATACACCTTAAACAAAATCCTTCAGATACATGGAATATATACATGTCATCTAAATAGAATTGAGGTGTGAATATCGTACCTTTAGGCAATTATAGGAATTGGAAGCATTTCTTTTTTATATGTTTTTGGTAGTTGGGATTTTGAGAATGGAAGTAATCTTTTATCTCCTATATGGGTCAACGTAAAATTGTTTGCCTAAACTATTCCCTTGGGATGACATTTTTTTGGAGACTAGAATGGCTACTATCGGGTTTATACATTTAGTGTCTAGCATCTTACAAACTTGGGTAGTTCACAAGCATTGCTCAGTGTCAAAGAAAAAGAGTTTGAAGCATAAGCAAAGTTTTCCTAAGTTCGGTTCCAATTTTGAGTTGATACTATTTTATTTTCAAGTTATTGCTTGACTAATCATAATTTATTTATGTTGTGTAGAAATGGACCTCATATCAGCATCGTTGGATGACCTATTGAATAATTTTACAACTACCCAAGCAATTCCTACCGATGTCTCCAAAATCAAAAGGAGGAAATTCATGCCCAAGAGTAAGGGTGTAATGGAGACGAGCTCCCAAGATCCATGGACTCTACCTATTTATACTGGGGTGATCCCCACTTCGCACTCCACTCCAATTTCTTCCATTACTCTTTCCCAACCTCTACGACGAAGGGAAGTTCATAAATTTTATAGACTTTCCTGGCTTCAATAAGCCCATAATGGGTAACACAACTACTCAAGATAAGTTCATTAACTTGATGTTAATATGCCTGGATAAACCCATCTTGGTCGACATGTATAAGGAGTTTGATGCTCTCACATTAGCCAACTGAAAAGCTCTCGAGGAGAGTGTGATAATGTAATTTTATTTTTGAATTTTTATCATTAATTGATCAATCAAGACCTTTTCAATTATTTTTGGATATTTTTTCAAACCCCTTTCTTTTCTAAAAAAAACAAATGGCAAGTGATAACCCTCATCTATTACTACAAGCTACGAGATGTAGATTAGATGGAGCTAAAAAAGGAGAAGAAAGATCACTTGGCCACTCTCTCTAAAGTAATGGCTCTCCATACTTAAAATGTCAAGCCAACACTTCAATAAAAAGATGCCATAAGGGCTAAAAAGGAGTCCAACAGATCACTTCGGGAGCATTGGGAGGAATTCAATAGGCTAAAGATGGTAGAGGAAAAGGCTCACCAAAAGGTGGAGGTATTGAAGATGCAATCAATAGAGGTACTCCATATCGATTTTAACAAGGTCATTAAGTCCTTCAAAGTGAAGACCAAGGCTAAGGGAAGGGTTGGTGACAACTATGAGATTCTGGACCTTCATCCATACCAACCTAAATCTCCAGAGACAATAGTGAAATTTGATGATCAAGAGCCTGAAGGTGGTAAAGATGAGGATATCAACTTGCCTTACTTCCAACCTAAAGACAACCAATAGTTTTTTAGATTGGCATTGCCTCTTTTTTTATTTATGTAAATTTGTATATCTTTCTATTAGACATTTTTTATGTAAGGAGCAATAAATGACTCTTTTTTGACAATATAATGAATATATTTTTTCATTTTCCATACATGTTGAATTTCCATTTCTTTATATGCAAATAAAAAAGTTTTCCCAGTTTTGAGAAAGTATGGGGACATATGGGACCCACTATTGGCCATAAAAAGGGGTTTATGTTTGACTTAGTAAATGGGTTTGGAAAGATTGTCTTTTCTTTTATCCATAGTTTGTCACTTTTTTTGCTCATTAATTATGGCCCCAGATCATGCATCTCGTCTTTGAGCTCATTTACTTAAAAGAGATAGCCTGAATCTTGAGAATGAGGTTGAAAAGTTAAAGAATGAGGTTGACTAACTCAAGGCATCCATTCAACTTCTCAAGGATGATTTTAGCACTACATAAACTCGACTTGAAGAAAAGGAGCATATTCGTGATAAGACAGTCAATAAATTGACCAGACGTGTTAAAGATGAGGCCCACTGGGCCAACACTTATATGAGATATGGAGAAGCAATGTGTTTAGAGGCAATGAGAATCACTCAGGGTCTTGAAAGGTAGCTCAGAAGTCCTTACTATTTCCCTTCTAAGATTCAACAGTGATTGACCCCATTTGTAAAGGAGATTCAAGCTAAGATATTTCCACATGTTCACTTTGAAGTGTTCGGCAGGAATAGTCATTGGGAAGCCAAGCATTTGAGGGGTGCTCTATGACTACTATTTTTTACTTTTAATAAATGTAACTACTAGCTCATAATTCAATATGCTTGCCCAAGACTTGTATGTTTACCTATCTCGTTATGTCCTCTCATTTATAATCAATATAGTATACAAGCCCATTTGTGGTGCTTGCTTGTTTTTATCATTATTGGACCGGTATTAATCTTCATTTTTAAATGGTTTTTATGTTTTTTATCTAGGTTCCCTTTTGACATAGAACTAGCACAATGTAAGTTTCTCAAGGCTCACAAGATTTTTCTTGAGAAATCTACCTGGTTCCTTACCTAGGTAATAAAACTATTTTATCATATGCTCTCCTTAGGCCTGGAGCTGGTATGATGCCAACTTTTTGAGGCTCCTATTGTTTTTCCCAAAAGATCTACTTGGTTTCTTACCTAGGTGATCAAACTCTTTTAATTATATGCAATATGACACAATGTTTTGTTACCAAAATTTGGATCATTTAACATCCATTTGTAAGTGATACCTTTTCAAATGGCAAGCATTCTAGCTCATTTCTTCGATATGTCCGTCCATATCTGTTAGAATGTAAGCTCTAGCTTATGTAACTTGGGTGACTTGATATAGTTCTTCCCAGTTGGCTCCTAGTTTCCATCCATCCGCTCCTCTTTGTTTAGGGATATTTGCCGTAAAACCCATTCTCCAATCAAAAAGGTTTTGAACTAGACAAATTTGTCAAAGTAAGTTCCTACTTTTGGTTTTTGGTCTTCCACCTGGTTTCTCAACCTTTTATGGAGCTTTTCTAATTGTACCAAATCAAGAGATCTTTTGGAGTTATTCTCAAACTCTTCAATTATGGCTCACTCATTCAGTGTGATTATTTTTGTCAGAATAACTACTTCCATCCTATAGATAAGAGAGGATATGATCTCATTTGTTGCACCCCTTGGATTGGCCATAATGGCCCAAAGTACTCCAGGTAGTTATTTGACCCACTTGCCTTTTATAGATTCAAGCTTCTTTTTGAGTAGATTGAGAACTAACTTCTTCAATGATTCCACTTATCCATTGGCTTATGGGTAATATGGCGAAGAATGGTAGAGCTTTACTACGTATGTTATTACAAAGTCCTTCACTTTACTACCAGTGAATTATTTTCCAATGTCTATAACTAATTCTATAGGCAGGCTAAAATAGCACACAATGTTCTTCCATAAGAAATTAACGACCTCTTTCTCATGAATTCTACTCAATGTTTTGACCTTAATCCACTTGATTAAATAGTCAATTTCTACTAGTAATAAGTTCTTTTGAACAACTGCTAATGGCATGGAGTCGATAATTTCCAACCCTCATTTGTAAAACAGCCAACGTCTAACCACTCCAGTCATAAGTGCAAAAAATGTATGTGTGAATAGGCTGAACCTTTGACATTGGTTACATAGTTGATAGTGTTCTATGCTATATACTAACATGTTTTACCAATATTATCCTTGATGCATGATTCTTTTTCATAACTTTCTACCACCAGAGTGAGACGCATACTCGCTCTCGTGAGCCTCCTTGATGAAATTCAAGCTTGCTTTACTTGTAACATATATGAATCTAAGCCCCAATGGTTTTTTTCTATGCATCTTGATCTTTACCAAGAAATAGCTATTTGATTTTCTAACCATGACATGTTCCTTCTTTTTATCTTTGGGGAGAACCCTATCACTAACATACCTGATAAGAGGATTAAACCATGAGTCTGCTAGGTCTTCTACTTGGTTTGTGACCCTCTCGGCCTCAAAAGACTAGCTCTAGATAGGACAATAATTTTACTAAATTTTGGTTCTTTGTGATGCATATCCAAGCAAGCTTTGCCAATGCATTAACATAACAGTTGTTGTTAAAGGAAATTTGGTGAGTCTTAATACTTTTCAATAATGAACATTCATACTCATCTTGTCTTCCTTTAACTCAAAAATGTTGGCATATTGGTTGACCACCAACCTCGAGTCATTGAAAAAATCAAGGTCCTACACGCAAAACTTTGTAGTCATTATTACCCTAAAAATTACAGCCTCGTACTCAGTAACATTATTTGTCGCTAGAAAGGCGATCTGGACTAAATACTCATGGATAGTTTGCCTATTCATTATCACTACACCAATGCTTAGAAGGGATAATAGTCTTTCAGGCATACATCGTTTAAGTTTGTAAAAGTAACACATACTCAAGTAGCACCACATGACTTTAGAACCAAGACCATATTTAACAACCAGGTTAGATAATCCACTTCTCTTATAATTCTAGTTTGTTTTAACAAATTAACTTGTGTTCTGATGATCTAGTTCTTCTCCTTAAAGAATTTCCTTTTCCTTTATTACACTAGCTTCTTGGAAGATTCAACATTTAGTTTGTGTTCGGAGGAATTCGATGAGAGCCTTCTTGCGCACATCGTCAAGGCTCGAATTCAACTTGAGTTCCCAACTTTATCCTTCTCTAAACTTGATCAACTCAACCTCTTATGTGTAGATCGTCCCTCATGAGTGACTTTCTAGGTCGTCCTCGATCATTTTGCATGACTTTCAAGTGTTATTTTGTGTTTACTTATTTTATGGATGCATTGTAGAAACTACACACATTTTCTTAGTCTCTTCAAATTTCCATGACACCATCCTCGGTAGGGTATTTTATTACTTGATGATAAGTTGATGGAAAAGCCTTCATTTTATATATCCATGAGCACTCTATAATCAAGTTGTAATGGATAGATGTGCTGACCATAATACAGTTTGCCATCAAGATGGTTTCCAGGGCATAGGTCATACTTTTGTTGAACCCCATCAAGGGCATTTCCTTTTTTGTGACGTCTTCATCATGGACTCACAAAGTGTGAAGTGTGGACAGGAATTGAAGGTTGATCGAACTTCTTATATCTACCAATATACGTCACATGGTTCAACTATCAATGTCATGACCAAAGGGTCCTCATGGTGGCAATTCACTTCATCCTACTCACTAAATGTTATTAGGATAGCAGCATCCTTTCTACATATGTTGTATATGCCCATATTGATCTCATTTCGAGCCTTCCTAACACATCTTTTTTGGGCATTGTTAGACTCACCATTCTAGCCATGTTTTCCACGGATTGAGTGTATTATAAGAACATTTTCATCTAACCATGTAATTTTCCTCCCATCTTGAATGACACCCACCTGGACTGCTTCCCTTATTGGACTAACATTGTTTCTTTGATTTCCTTTGCCTATTAACTCATCGAGATAACCCTATGATAGTAATTCTTTGATTTATTTTTTCAATTGCCTACAATCTCTAGTATTATGACCAATGTATTTATGAAATTCAGATCATTTAGTGGTGTCCTTATTTGGCGCCTTTATTAGGGGGAATCTAACATTTTTTTCTTCTTCCATCTTTAAAACTACTTCAGCCAAACTAACTCTCAAGAGTAGGCCTCTAAAGGGAAAAAGTAATCTTGTCTATAGCCCCAAGCTCCTATCCCATAAGTTTCCTCGTCAAGATTTTTTTCCTACAAATCTCTTATTTCGGTACTCTATTTTCCTAGACCTCTAGGGGCTCAACTCCATTTGTTTCCTCCCTTTTCACTATCATAAATGTGGTCAGGGTCTCTTTCTTGATTGGCATCAACTCCCTTTCCAAGTTAACAAACTTTTACGCTTCATTATAGACCTTATGCATGGTGTATGGTACCATCTTGGTGAGTTCAGCGAAGAGATCCAAACTTCTTAACACTCATCTTCTAAATTCCTTAACGGCAATAGAGTTTGGACAATCAGATATTTCTATTTTCTCTTTGCAAAATATTTTCATAAATTCTTCGATAGATTCATCTGCATCTTGGACTATAGAAATAGGTGGTGAGGTTTTTTCTTTAGGAGCTTGTTATTGGCATAATAGGTAAAACTAGTTTGATCAACTCCATAAACAAATTGACTCTATCAGGCTTTAAACCACTAAACCACTTACTAGTCGAATCATATAGGGCAGTTAAGAAGGATTTGTATAACATCGCATCCCTTTCCTCTCGAGGCATGTTGAGGGAAGACATGATTGTTTTAAAGAGAAGCTCGTGAGCGATGGGATCTTTCGTTCCTTTATAGCCTGGACATTTGAGAGATATGAATTTTGTAGGGGGTTCACTTAGCTCTATCTCTTTGAAAGAAAGGGAATCGACCAATTGTTTGCACATAATATAAAGGTTAGTTTAGTCCTTTCCTATACTCTATTTCTTTATTTGATTTTCCAAGGTCCACACCATACTTTTCCATAATAACTTTTGTTCCCATGCCAAGTAAGGATGCTCTAAGAGACGTGCACCTATTGCTTGGGTTTCTTGAGCTAGAATTTTTCTTTAATATGGTAAATCATGAGCTCTATTTGCTTGATCATACAACTCTCTATTCCTCTCATGCTTGGTTAATATTCTATTAATTACATTACCTTCGTCATTCGCCATCTGGACTTTCTCTCGAGTAGGCCTAAGCCCACTTCATGCAGGGAGTTTATGGTTCATTTCTTTGACCTATATTCTTAGTTCCTAATTTTCCATCCTTATTTCACTTTGCATCTCCTCCATAGATCTCTACATGTCTAGTAATTGAGATAGCAATTCTTGATTCAGATGTAACAGCTTGATAACAACACTGCTCATGTTTTCACTAGCTTTTTTTGTTGGAGATGGAGCATTGTTAGCATTGGTCTTAACTTAAGGAACAATAAGACTGTATCTTTTAAAATCCCTCATTTCGACCATGACTTTAGCATTTTTCTCGGTATGTGAGCTAAATCCAAAGTTCTCATAAGTCTAGGGGTAAGAGGTATCAAAATGTATTGATCATCTCTTGAAATCTGAGCCCTACATTGGCCACCAAAATATTTGAGGAGGTATCTAATTTAGAGAGAGAAAGTAGAGAGACACAATAAATTTGCAATAAATAAAGGTGTTACTTAGTATTGCATTGAATGTACATATAAGGACATATACACTTGAAAATCGTTTGGGGATCCACACGGACATACAAGGATTAATCCTAAAATATGCATCAAATAAGCATAAATTAATAAATACATCTAGTCCTTACCCCGATAGTACATACAGTAATTTGGTTTTCTCCTTGACAAATACACATAGGACACATCTAAACAGGCGACTAACAAGAATTTCTTTTAGCCTATTCCTTATGGTAAGGTCCCACTATATCGAGTCCCCATTTGTAGAATGAACATGGGCTGACTACACATATCATCCATGTTAGCTATACATGTGACAATAAGGCAAATCTTTGAAATTTATCATATTCCTAGGCATATACATAACTCTAGTTGAGCATTCTTTTGCTATGCATAAGAGTCTAGGTCCGAAGGCTATTTTTTGTATAGCTTATTACCCCATATCATGTACTTTTTGGCCTTTGACCTAATTCATTTGATCTTTTTCTTATTTTTGGGTAGACCCTCATCCTTGAGGAAAATAATGATTGGTATAAACCATAGGGTATTGACCTCATACATGTTTTCGACAACTCTCTCTATTTCCTCCATACTAGCCTATATGAGAATGGTTACCGCCATTATATTATTGTTACTAGCTTCATTTATAGCAACTAGGGTAGCCAAGGCATTAGCATGGCTATTCCCATTACATGGTATATGGTATTTTCTTGATCTCAAAATAAGAAAAATTTAAGCATTCTTTTTTTATACGTTCTATATACCTTCATATTTCTCTTTCCTTATCTTCAAATGTGCCCATATATTAGTTGACCACCAACTATGAATCGTTATGAAGTATGATATTTACTTCAAGCTTCTTTAAGGTTATAACTCCAAAAACTGGATGCTTCATACTCTACAACATTATTCGTAATTTGAAAGTCCATCCGCATAGAATACTCAAAATAGTTTCCATCATTATCCAAAATGACAACTCCCAACTCTGTTCCTTTGAAATTGTGAGCAGTATCCACAAAAACTTGCCATATTAGGGCTTTCTTTACTTCCATACCACATATTTCCACCATCTCTTTATTGTTGATAACTTTAGAGAAATCACTAAATTTGTTGACAAAATTTGCTATGGCTTGACCTTTTACGGAAGACCTGGGCATAATCTTGATGTCATATTCTCCCAACTCAGTTGCAATATATGCCAACCTTTCCATAACCACTGGCTTCTTCAACACACTCTTTAAGGAATGTGTATGAACCAAAGTAATGTCGCAACTTTTGTGCTTGATGGGTAGAACCGACATCGCCGATCCTACCGATAATTTGGTTTTATATTTATAAAACTCTCGCAAGTGCACGAATCATTTCATAGAAAATGATAAGTATACTCCCAAGGTCGATCTAAGGAAGGAATGTATATGGTTTTTAATTTATTATTCAAACTTTTAAAAACGAAATTAAATCCTAAACATCCTATCACGATATTTTGGGGTTTTGTGTTTTTAATCTAATAACATAAAAATAAACATAGATACAGATTCAATAAATATTTATACAAATTTTATCATTTATAATAGTGGAGTATTTATGAATATAATAACTAAGTTAATTATGCTTGCTCATATTATTTAGGTTATTAAATATATAAATTGATATTTATTGATTCTCTCTTTTTTATATGAATATCACCTTTGGTGGGGTTAGATATTCTTTGTTAACTAAACAAATCAATTAACACCTATGGGTGGGGTTGATAACTAATTTGGTTAATTAAATTAATTCCTTTTTTAAGAGATTGAAAATGAACCATTTAAATGCCACCTTTGGCCCCACCAAAGGTGTCCAATTAAACCTAAGAATTTAGTTATCCGAGTACTAACTTTCAAGTTTTAAAACCACTACTGAAAACATGTTGTCAATACATTTTCACATAATAATTCTTATAAAAACTTTTGAAATAGAGTTTCACTCTAACTACCGGGCAATTGTACCAACAAATAAAAGAGTACTACTCTAAATCAAACCAGATAACTAAACCTTAAAATCTAATTTTCAGATTTAAGTTTGTAATGAAAAATAATATATTTCTCTCTAACATTCTTAATATAAAATCTTGAATAAAAATAAAATCAATTTATTTTAGAGATTTTTACCTATTTAATATTTCGCAAGATTAACAACGTTATTATTATATCATGTTTACAAATAGCCAGCAATGTTAAATTTAATCACAGACAAATTAAATATAACATATAAGAATAAAACATAAAAAATAATTGTAAGAAAATAAAATTCTTACAGTACTTTGATGCTATTCTTGTTGCTGGAAAATCTCCAAATGGAATTTGTACTTCCATTTATTAAATCATAAAGCAAATAAATTACAAAAACATAATTAGTTCTTCTCAAAAAGAGAAGAACTCTAAACCTAAGAAAAATTAACTACGAAAAGCTAAAAACTAAGAAAAACTAAAAAACTAAGAAATAGAGAAAAAGAAAGATAAGAGAAGATATGTTTTTAGGTGTGATTTGAAATGAAGAGAATGGGGGTATTTATAGGTGAGAAGGGGAAGAAAAAGTGGGTGAAAAAATGATTAAAAATGGAGAAAATGCAGAGTAGTGAATGATGACATCATACTGATGACATCATGTTGGTGTGGGCGTGGCAGCGCACGCAGATGGGGTAGATGGACGTAGCAGCGCACGCAGATGGGGTAGATGGACGCCGCAGCGCGCACAGATGGGGCGCAGGCGCGTGCGAAATGGAGAGCAGGTGCACGCGTTGCTGGGCATGCTGCCCATGTTGGCCGGCGCGGTTGGGCGTCTACGTGCGCGATTTCCTCCTTTTTAACATTTTTGACCTTCTTGACCCATTTTGTCCAATTTTTCCATATTTGTTGACTTTTCCTCATTTATTTTATGAATATATTTGTGATGTATTGCCTCCAGTATTCCTCTTTGAGTCTTGAAGTTATGTTTTTAAGTGAAAATACCTGAAAAACAATAAAAATACTCGTGATTCTGAAAAGACAGATTTATATAAATATATGATAAAATCATAAAAATATATATATTTTTAATCAATTATGTGCATAAAAATCATGAAAATTTTAGTGCTTTTTGAGCACTCATCACAACCCCCAACCAGCTTCTTGCTAGTCCCTTAGCAAGAGAAGCGATAAAAACTAAAAATTAAACTATCCTAAATCACTTCCGTGGATTGACATGATTGCATTTAGCCTATGCAACAAGCCTTTAAACCCCTAGGTTTCCCTAGTGGATGAGTTTGAGTCTCATGAGGGTTTTCAGTAATGATACCCACAAACATTTTACTAAATGTAAAAAATTAAAAGAAATAATAAAAAAACAACTTAAAAATTAAAATTACAACAAAATCAAAAATTAACTTTTAAGAATAAAATAAAAGAAAACAACATGAAACATAACACAAAAATGTCTCATACTTTTTAATCTCCTTTAAGATCATAATTAAAATCTAAAGCATAAGTTATTTTAATCTTCTTAAACAATCATGATTTATTATAATAATTAGTCGAAAATCATTTTCATATTTCATATCAAAAATGTATCAATTTATTTTCACCCAATTTTAGTGTCATGAATCCGAATTCGCTTCGACTCTATTCCTCACAAGTCAATACTCTCAAAACACTCATACTCATTTATATGCGAAAGAGTTGATGTATAGAAATGAACTAATATGTTCGCATATATATAAAGAATAAAGGCTCAAAGTGTTATTTTGACGTTGATCTCATGGAAGGAATCAAATATATAGATTATAAAGATATCATATATAAAAATTATTTTCATACATAAATCAAACTCATTAAGAAAAAATTTCAAGATATATATCTTTTACAAATGAAGAAGTGCAATGACCTTTTAGGGAATTACTTCCTATATTTTTCTTTTGTAATTAACCTTTACTCACAACTTTGTAAGCAATGTGGGTCATAGTATGTAAATTATACTATATATTCTGTATCTCTCTATATTTTTTCCAAGATATTTTTCAATATATATCATTTTTTAGAGAGTCAACCCATGTACAGATTGTACATTTTTTAGGATTTTGGGTAATGCGGGTCATAGTATGAAGATTATATTATATAATTTTTATCTCTCTATATTTTTATGAAGATACTTTTCAATATATATCATTTTTAGAGAGTCAACCCATGTACAGATTGTATATTTTTTTAGGATTTTGATGAGTGATAACTGTATTTTATATAGTTATTTTCACCTATTTTATTAATCATAATTGCTATGTTCTCTCTATTTTTAGTTAATTTTAGTTTAATAAATTAGTATTTACTGTTTTTTATATATTATAAGAAAAATAAATAAATTGTATCGAAAACGTTCTTAATTTCAAATTTTTGTCCACAAATGTAATTTCAAATATTAGAGTTCTTAATTACAATTTATAAAAGTTGAAAATACAAATTAAATTTAAATTTGGGCTTAATCGTAATTATTAAAAGTTGAAAAATTTAATTTAATATTAGCAAAGGGGTCAACTGTAATTAAAGAAAGTTTAAAATGTAATTTGAATTTAATTTGTGGGTCAAAATATAATTAAATAAAGTTTAATATTCGTGCAGGAGAGAAGAATACACGCGTCATCATCCACGCGTGCAACGTGGACCGTCCGATCAAATCATAAACGGCTAGGATTGCCGCGTGTAGATCAAACCCGACCAAAGCGAATGGATGCAGGGAAGATTCCTTCACGCGGCTCGGCGCCCGAGTGGGGCCCACCTGCCGCGCAGGCCGGCGTGCAGCGTGGGACCCACCCGTCTGACGCCGCGCAGACGCTGTCCCCCACGTTCGCGCGCCTCTGATCCCGTGCGCTGATCTCTGCGTGCAACCCTATTTTCCTCCAATGAAGATATGACACGTGTCCCACTCAATTTTTCAGCTAATCATGTTGTGACACGTGGCATGTTACAATGAGCGCGACCGCGCTGGATCAAGCCCGTGTCGTAGCCGTTGGCTCCCGTGCGACCATTTATCGTGCGCCCGTTTCCCCTCAACGAATGAGATGCTGCCACGTGTCCCACTAATTGTGTCCGCGAATCAGAACGCGACACGTGGCAGCGTGGAAGAAAATTAAAACAGAAACGCGCAGCGTCCCTCGATCCCATTTTCGATACAATTTTTGTCCCCCACGCGTTTAATTTATTATTTTCGTCATACATTTTTGTCCCCCCGCGTAGATTTAAATTTAATATTTTATTGATGTATTTTTTTGCTATAAATAGGAGATAATTTTTAGTTGTAAAAAAGTTTTGGTTGGAGTAGTTTTTAGAGTAGAGTTTTAGTTTTAGTTTTAATTTCGAAAGTTTTTAGAGTGTTTTAGTTTTTTTCAGTTTGTAATTTTTATTGTGTTTGTGTGTTGGACGGCAAAACACGCAGAAGCCATTTTTGGCTTTTGTTGTGTTTTGCGTGTGCCAAATATTTGTTTTAAGTTATGTTTTAATTTTATTTCTGCTTCTTCTTAATTTTCTGTAGTTGTTGTAATTTTTATTTTAATTTTATGAAGTAATTTAATTTTTCTAGGGTTGCATTTAATCTAAATTTATGAAGCTTTAATTTTAATTATTTTTGTTAGATTTATAAGACGTTCGATTTGTTCGTTTTATTTTGTTCTTAATGCTTTTTGATTATTTACGAATCTTATCAAAACGATCTGTGTCACATGAATAAACTTGAGAAAGGCATTTGTGTGTATATTGCTCGTAAATAGAATGACATGTATGATGAAGGATAGAGATATACCCTAATTGTATGTGTGGCCATTTGAAAACTTAGAACGTAATGAATCTCGGTAAATTTAATTTTCATAGAGATATAGTAAATTAATTTAACGAGGTGTGTTTATACGGAGCTCGAAAGAGATGTATGAATAATAAAAAAGAAGTTTTCGGTTGACAAATTAAATGTACTAAAAAATATAAATCAAAAGAAAATAACATGATTTGAGTGGATTAGTTTGGTGAAAATTGCAATCCTAGATTTCTTTTCTTTTCTTATTTTACTTTTTTATTAACCAACGATTATTTTGGATAAAATCAGAGAGATACAATTTTAGTACTCGACAAACTATAGTAACAAATCCTCGTGGGATCGATCTTTACTTACAAATCTTTATTACTTGTGACCGTGTATGCTTGTACGAGTTCGTGTGTTGAAAAACACGCAACAGTGAGTGGTTAATTTGTGGCTTTTCTCTTTGATTTTGGTTTAGGTAACCCCAGATATATCTCTATCTTTTTTTGTAGCAGTCATGCATGAATTAGATAAAAGTATATACTATCAATTTCTACTCAAATCATTTAATCTAAGCAAAAAATAATAAAAAAAATATACGACACTCTATTAAGATGAGAAAAAATTCATACATTCAATGCTAATGCCTATAGAGATCATCTAAAAATTTGAAGAAATAAGAAATGTGTTTGGAGTAGAAAAAAAATATATATTTCACTCTAAATAAAGGAAATTAGGCTCAAATTATATCTCACAAAAGTAGTCTCCACTAAAACAAATTCATAAACACCGAATTTAAGTTTAATATAATTTCCACATCATATCAAGAAATACTAATTATGACAAAAACTAACTAATTACAAAAAATAATTACAAAATATTTCATGATATGTTTTCAAAAATTAATCTAACAGTACAAAAGACTTAACTATTTACTTAAATTTGATTTAAAGAAATGACAAATTTTTGTGAGAATTTTTGTTTTAAAATTCCAAAAATTACTAAATCACACAAAGAAAAATAAATCAAACACAATAAAAATGAAAATGTGAACATTAAAAAAACTTTATTTTTTTAAAATTGTTAAATCTTTTTTTTTAATTAAGCATGGTAACTTTTCACCACTCCCAACCTAGAACTTACATTGTCCTTAATGTAACAACTGTAAATTAAAGATAAAGAGAAAAGAGAAGAAATATTACCTATTTCCTGAGAATATCGCAAGTAGTGATGGAGAAATGCAGGTACATCCATCATGTTCATCAAAGTGCACACATACAGATTGTTGTGAACTAAAATGATGAGTTGTCTCCCATCTAGCGCTTAGTTTAACGTCTTAGCAAGACGTAACTTGGAGATTTCTTTTTAAGTATAATATTTAAGTTAAAATAAAATAATCAGTATTAACCAAGAGTGCTCCCAGGAAATAATGGTGGTGCAAAGGCTCCTTAAAAACCAGCTTCTTAGACATAATAACGTTCTGAGGAAAGACTAGTGGCATAAAGGCTTCCAAGAACTGGTCTCCTAGACAGAACTCCCTAAGATCTTTACTTTTCATGCTATTAAAATTAAGTTAATTAAGTTAAATAATAATTTAAGTTAATAAAAATGTAGGTTATTTAAGTTAATTAAGTTAGTAAATTAAGTTACTAAAAACTTAAGTTAATTAATTTAAACAAAAATTTAGTAAAATCCTAAGTTAATTAAATTAAACGAAAATTAAGATGAAAAAAAAATTTAAATTAAAAATTCAAACATAAAACAAGAAAAAAATTGAAAAAGGTAAAAGGTAAAAGAAAAAAAAGAAAAAAAAGAAAAAAATTGAAAATAAAGTTTTTGATTTTTTTGCAAAAAAAAAATTTTAAATTAAATAATTAAATAAAATAATTTTTTTTTTATTTTTATTTTTTATTTTATAATTTTATTTTATTTTTTATTTTATTTTATTTAAAATTTATTTAAATTTTTTTTACTTCAAATTTCAAAATTCAAAATTATTTTATTATTCACGCTCTAACTTTTTTTTATGAAATTTAAAATTTTAATTTTTTTTTATTTATTATGAAATTTGAATTTTGAATTTTTTTTTACTATTCATGAACGGTAAGTTTTTTTTTTTACTTCAAATTTCAAATTTCAAAATTATTTTCCTATTCACGCTATAATTATTATTATTTTTAATTTAAAATTTTTAAATTTTTTTTATTTCTTATGAAATTTGAAATTTGAATTTTTTTTAACTAAAAAATCACAATTATTTACAACACAAAAAGTTTTAAAAATTTTGATAAATAATTTAAAAACGTTATTCTTTCCCGAGTAACCGCGCCAAAAACTTGATGAGCAGAACAGACATCGCCGATCCTGTCGATAATTTGGTTTTATATTTATAAAACTCTTGCAAGTGCACGAATCATTTTATAAAAAATGATAAGTATACTCCCAAGGTCGATCTAAGTAAGGAATGTATGTGGTTTTTAATTTATTATTCAAACTTTTAAAAACAAAATTAAATCTTAAACATCCTATCACGATATTTTGGGGTTTTGTGTTTTTAATCTAATAACATAAAAATAAACATAGATACAATTCCAATAAATATTTATGCAAATTTTATCTTTTATAATAGTGGAGTATTTATGGATATAATAACTAAGTTAATTATGCTTACTCATATTATTTAGGTTATTAAAGATATGAATTGATATTTATTGATTCTCTCTTTTTTATATGAATACCACCTTTGGTAGGATTAGATATTCTTTGATAACTAATTTGGTTAATTAAATTAATTTCTTTTTTTAAGAGATTGAAAATGAACCATTTAAATGCCACCTTTGGTAGGGTTAGACAATTTAAACCTTATTCAAGGTGTCCAAATTAAACCTAAGAATTTAGTTATCCGAGTACTAACTTTCAAATTTTTAAACCACTATTGAAAACATGTTATCAATACATTTTCAGATAATAATTCTTATAAAAACTTTTGAAATAGAGTTTCACTCTAACTACCGGGCAATTGTACCAACAAATAAAAGAGCACTACTCTAAATCTGACCGGATAACTAAACCTTAAAATCTAATTTTCAGATTTAAGTTTGTAATGAAAAATAATATATTTCTCTCTAACATTCTTAATATAAAATCTTGAATAAAAAAAATCAATTTATTTTAGAGATTTTCACCTATTTAATATTTCGCAAGCATAATGACGTTATTATTATATCATGTTTACAAACAGCCACCAAAGTTAAATTTAATCACAGAAAAATTAAATATAACATGTAAGAATAAAGCATAAAAAATAACTGTAAAGAAAATAAAATCCTTACAATACTTTGATGCTATTTCTGTTGCTGGAAAACCTCCAAACGAATTTTGCCCTCCCATTTATTGAATCAAAAAGAAAATAAATTACAAAAACATAATTAGTTCTTCTCAAAAAGAGAAGAACTCTAAAACTAAGAGAAACTAACTAAGGAAAAACTAAAAACGATGAAATGAGAGAAAGAAAGATAGAAGAAGATGTGTTTTAGGTGTGTTTTGAAGTGAAGAGAATGGAGGTATTTATAGGTGAAGAGAGGAAGAAAAAATGGATGAAAAATTGATTAAAAATTGAGAAAATGTGGAGTAGTGAATGATGACATCATATTGATGATGTCATACTGATGTGGGCCCGAAAGCGCGCGCAGATGGGGCGCAGGCACACGCACGGATAGGAAAGTGCGACGCACGTGACTGAGCACTAATGGGCGCAGGCGCGCGCAGAATGGACGTGTTGTGGCCGGCTGCTCGACGAGAATGGTCGTGTTGTGACCCATTTTTCCATATTTTTTTGACTTTTTCTCATTTATTTTATGAATATATAAGTGATATATTGCCTCCAGTATTACTCTTTGAGTCTTTAAGTTACGTTTTTAAGCGAAAATACCTGAAAAATAATAAAAATACCCATGATTCCGAAAAGACATTTATATAAATATATGATAAAATCATATAAATATATATATTTTTAATCAATTAATGTGCATAAAATCATGGTAATTTTAGTGCTTTTTGAGCACTCATCACAACCCCCAACCAGCTTCTTGCTAGTCCCTTAGCAAGAGAAGTGATAAAAACTAAAAATTAAACTATCCTAAATCACTTCCGTGGATTGACATGGTTGCATTTAGCCTATACAACAAGCATTTAAACCCCTAGGTTGCCCTAGTGGATGATTTTGAGTCTCGTGAGGATTTTCAGTAATGATACTCACAAACATTGAACTAAATAAAAATAAGAATAATAATAATAACAATCAACTTCAAAACTAAAATTACAACAAAAGCAAAAATTAATCTTTTAAGAATAAAAGAAAACAACATATCACAAAAATGTCTCATACTTTTTAATCTCCTTTAAGATCATAATTAAAATCTCAAGCATAACTTATTTTAATCTCTTTAAACAATCATGATTTATTATAATAATTAGTCGAAAATCATTTTCTTATTTCATATCAAAAATGTATCAATTTAATTTCACCCAATTTCAGTGTCGTGAATCTGAATTCGCTTCGACTCTATTCCTCACAAGTCAATACTCTCAAAACAATGAATCCTATGGGTTTAAACACTTATACTAATTTATATGCGAAAGAGTTGATGTATAGAAATGAACTAATATGTTCGCATATGTATAAAGAATAAAGGCTCAAAGTGTTATTTTGACATTGATGGAAGGAATCAAATATATAAATTATAAAGATATCATATATAAAAATTATTCTCATGCATAAATCAAACTCATTAAGAAAAAATTTCAAGATATTTGCCTTTTACAAATGAAGAAAGTGTAATGACTTTTTAGGGAATTACTTCCTATATCTTTCTTTTGTAATTAGCCTTTACTCACAACTTTGTAGGCAATGTGGGTCATAGTATGTAGATCATACTATATATTCTTTATCTCTCTATATTTTTTTGAAGATATTTTTCAATAGATATCATTTTTTTAGAGAGTCAACCCATGTACAAATTGTACATTTTTTTAGGATTTTGGGTAATGTCGGTCATAGTATGTAGATTATACTATATATTCTTTATCTCTCTATATTTTTTGAAGATACTTTTCAATACATATCATTTTTTAGAGAGTCAACCCATGTACATGTACAGATTGTACGGTTTTTTTTAGGATTTTGATGAGTGGTTAATTTTGTGACTTTTTTGTTTGATTTCATTTAGGTAACCCCAGATATATCTTTTTTTTTTGTAGTAGTCATGCATGAATGGGATAAAAGCATATACTATCAATTTCTACTCAAATCATTTAATTTAAGAAAAAATAAAAAACAAATATACGACACTCCATTAAGATGAGAAAAAATTCATACATTCAATGCTAATAATACCTATAGAGATCATCTAAATATTTGAAGAAATAAGAAATGTGTTTGGAGTAGAAAAAATATATATTTCACTCTCAATAAAAAAATTAAGCTCAAATAATATCTCACAAAGGTAGTCTCCACTAAAATAATTTCATAAACACTGATTTTGGGTTTAATATAATTTCCACATCTTATCAAGAAATATTAGTTATGACAAAAACTAACTAATTACCAAAAACAATTACAAAATATTTCATGATATGTTTTCAAAAATTAATCTAACAGTACAAAAGACTTAACTATTTACTTAAATTTGATTTAAAGAAATGATAAATTTTTTTGAGGATTTTTTTTATTCCAAAAATTATTAAATCACACAAAGAAAATAAAACCAAACACAATAAAAATGAAAAAGTGAACATAAAAAATATATATTATTTTTTTTTATTTTTTTATTTTTTTAAAAATTGTTAAATCTTTTTTTTTTTTAAATTAAGCATGGTAATTTTTCACCACCCCAACCTAAAACTTACATTGTCCTCAATGTAACAACTGTAAATTAAAGATAAAGAGAAAATAGAGGAAATATTACCTATTTCCTAACAATGTCACAAGTAGTGATGGAGAAATGCAGGTGCTTCCATCATGTTCATTAAAGTGCACACAGACAAATCACTGTGAACTTCTAACATCTCAACAAATATTTTTAGTTTTAACAATTTTTAAAACTATTCTAATGTAATTAAACTAAAATAAACAATACAAATTAAATAAATAAAACAAATAAAAGAAAAATTACCTAAAATGATGGGTTGTCTCCCATCTAGCGCTTAGTTTAACGTCTTAGTAAGACGTAACTTGGGGACTTCATTTTAAGTAAACTCAATGTCCCCTCATCAATGAATCAATTAAACCAACAAGTAAGACAAGATTGTCTACCTATACTTTTTCAGTCATGTCCTATGGATTTTCAAATTTTTCTGTACTTAAAACTAGGGACATGCTTGTGAGTTTTATATAATCCACGTCTAGGTACAAATCATATAATTAAAGGAATCAAAACACAATTGTACCTAGATCAAACAAAACAACTAACTCCTTAGATTGTAATTAAAACTTTAAAATTTTGGAGATAGTTTCATATTTTTTTTGTTTTTTTGTTTTTAAGTATAATATCTAAGTTAAAATAACATAATCAGTATTAACCAAGAGTGCTCCCAGGAAAGAATGGTGGGACAAAGGCTCCTTAAAAACCATCCTTCTAGATAGAGTAACGTTCCTAGGAAAAACTAGTGGCACAAAGGCTTCGAGGTACTAGTCTCCTAGACATAACTCCCTTAGATCTTTACTTTTCATGCTATTTAAGTTAATTAACTTAAGTTAAGTTAATTAAGTTAATAAAAAGGTAGGTTAATTAAGTTAATAAAAATCTAAGTTAATTAAGTTAGTAAATTAAATTAATATAATTTAGTAAATTAAGTTACTAAAAACCTAAGTTAATTAACTTAAACGAAAATTTAGTAAAAATTTAAATTAATTAAGTTAAATGAAAATTAAGATAAATAAATAATAATAAAAAAATAGAAAAAAAAAATTTAATTAAAAATTAAGCCAAAAATAAAATAAAAGAAATTTTTTTAAAAAAATTGAAAAAGGTAAAAGAAAAATAAAAAATAAAATAAAATAAAAAGGAAAAAAATTAAATTATAAATTCAAACAAAAAAATAATTGAAAAAGATAAAAGAAAATAAAAAATTGAAAATAAAGTTTTTGATTTTTTTTTTTTATTTTTTTTATTTTTTTATTTAAAATTTATTTAAGTTTTTTTTTACTTCAAATTTCAAAATTCAAAATTATTTTATTATTCATGCTATAATTTTTTTTTATGAAATTTAAAATTTTAATTTTTTTATTTATTATGAAATTTCAAATTTGAATTTTTTTACAATTCATAAACAGTGAGTTTATTTAGTTTTTTGTTTTTTTTAAGAAAAAAATATATTTTAATTTTTATTTGTTTTTTTTTACTATTCACAAATAACAAATTTTTTATTTTTGGTTTTATTTTTGTTTTTTTTTAAATAAAAAAATCACAATTATTTACAACACAAAAAGTTTTTAAAATTTTTATAAATAATTTAAAAACGTTATTCTTTCCCCGGCAACGGTGCCAAAAACTTGACAGACAGAACCGACATCGCCGATCCTACCGATAATTTGGTTTTATGTATTTATAAAACTCTCGCAATTGCACGAATCATTTCGTAGAAAATGATAAGTATACTCCCATCAGTGAAGAAAAATAGATTGAGAAGAGCTTCCAATCTACCCTACTATTTGATCACTATTTTGGGTGATTTGTTGGAGTTGAGCTTCTTATTTCTTTTCTCACTCTATTTGTAGGTCTTCTGTACGTAAATTCTATGTTGATTTGGTGGTTGTCTGCTTGTTCTTAATTTTTAAATTTCAGTTAATTCTATTACCTTAAAAATTAAAAATATTTGTGTTCGTCTATTTGGTACTTCTTTATCTCTCTTACTCTCTCTTTCTAGGATACTTATGCAAGTTTTATAGTCCAACTGACTTACTTCTTGTGAAATGAACTTTTTGAGGGACCAATGTTTTATGGTTGTCATACTTTTGACTTATATTGAAATGTGGTTGTTCTGACATGTTTATTCTCCAAGCGTGTGTATGGCTAAATTTTTGTCATTTATTTTATTTGAAATGCACTTTTCTTTATGCATATGCCATAACTTTGTGAATTTGTATGGTTATTTTGAGAAGTTTATGTGGATTTCTTACTTTGATAATTATCTCAAACAAGCTCTAGAATCCACTTTAGTGTCTCTTAAAGCAAAATCCTAGGTTCCACTTAGATAGAGAGAGAATTTAGGCCTTTTTTTGACCGTTTGAACTTTTCAAACCACCAATGATTACTTGTCCTTATTTACTGCTTTTGAACCATTATATTATCTCTTCATTTCTTTGCATGTAAATACTAGTATAGCATAAATTATCAATCCCACTTACCTTTCGCACCCTTAATTGAGTTTTGTTTATGGTATTTGGTGAACTTTTTTTCTTTATGAATTTCTATTTACTCCCTTAGTTTAAAATTTTGAAAAGGGGGAGAGAAAAAAGGAAGAAAAGGGAAAAAGAAGAAAAAGAAAAAAAAAGGGCAATAATGAATGAAAATTATATAGGAAAAAGAACCTAAGTTTGAGAATGTGAGTGTATGAAATTTGAGAAGTAAAAAAGAAAAGAACCTAAGAGGGTTTACGGTTTATGGTTTTGAACTCTTTGCCTTAATGCATATATATTTGATCAACTAAAGGTGTGTTTAAGCCTAAAAATGTCTTTTCTCTCCTACTCATACCGTAGCCAATCACTACAAGCTTTGAAATATCTATTGATCTCAAATTAATTTGGCACTTACATTAATGGAGAGAGAGAGAGACTAAATGTGGACTTATAAAGTTTGGTACTATTTGAGTCTATATTTCTATTTGCTTGGTTCACATAAACATATGGTGATGGCACATAAAGTAAACAAGTTTAGCATAACACATACAAAGCATGTCTTTGAAAAATTAAATTATACCCTTATTTGAATGCATCATGGATTTATAGACATGTGAATATTTACATTGATTGTATTGGTTAATCTTTAAGACCCTCTAGTTCTTTAAACGTGATTAGTTTGCTTCCCTCTTTATGTATTATAGTTTTCTACTGTGTGTAGATACTTATATTTTAGGAGAGTTTTGAGAATAGAATGCATAACATATTCTTTTTACCTTATATGCATACATTTAGGGGGATTGCGTGTCAATTATATGTAATCAAGGGAAGTGATGTGTTTGTTTTACATCTCATTGCTTGTCCTGTTATTGTTATACTATTATGTTATTGTTGTGCTTTCTTCTTTTTGACATCATTTTCAATGAACCATGCATAAATAGGATTGTTAGTATGACTTATTGCATGCATCTTATGCAAACTCCTATTTCTTATGTCTTCCTATGTGTTTACCTGCTTCCTTGTTGTAGTGAGTTATTGCATGTTTTTTATATGTAGTTGATAGCCTAATTTTTGTCATTTGAATGCATGACATATGTTTTCTTTGGTAAATTGGGATGTCTTTCTGTATTTTTGTGCATAGTACGGGGTGGCATTGCAAGATTGAATATTTCCAAGTGTTGTTGGGGGAAGATAATTGAATCACTATAGTGTGTTAACTTGGAAAATAGTTGGACTCCTAGTCAACTTCTTCTTAGGGATCTCTTAACGTATTTATGGGCCATTGGTGTTTGATTGCCCATCTTGTTGATATGTTGTATGCATATTGCAAAACCCCATATGTCCTCCCATAACACGTATAGATGTAAGGCTTCATACTATGTATCGTATTAGGGAGATGTTTTATGTCTAAACTTCTCTTGGTCTATCTATGCTCTTAGTTTCTTCCTTGTTGCATGATTTTACCTTACTATTGTGTTGGTATTATTCTTAGTCATTTTCACATGACTATATGCATTACTTCTTTTTATGTTTGCTCTAATCCTCTCTACTATGGTGCATGAGCATTAGGATTATTTCATATTTGTATGTCTTCTCTCCTTTATTTAGGTTTGTTACTTTGACTTTCAATGTCAAAAAGGGGAAGAAGTTTTTGTGCAACTATATATTTGCTGTCATGCTATGAGTTACATAAACCGTGAGTGTAGATTACACTATATATTGTTGATTGACTTGCATGCATTCAAGGAAAATGTTGCATAAAGTTAGGAAGAGTTGTTCATTTATGCATATGTTTTTACCTATCCTTGTGTACCTGTGTATAGGTAACATGATAATATATGGTTAAATTACATCAACATGATACATTCATGATATATGTGTTGTTTTTTGTGTGTAGGTTATAGGTGTAGATGTCATCGAGCTTCATATATGCTATGTGCAATGATGCTGAGATCTTTTTGTTTCATAAGTGATAAAAGTTGAATGAGTTGATACATGAAGATGGATGCACTTATTTAAGTGTGTTTTTTTGGATTTGAGTGTGCTTCAATGTTTTGTTCATGGAAATAAATATATTTAGGTTATCTTTATGATCATCTCATGGTAGATGTATGTCTGTATGTAATTGCACAATGTTTTGACATGGAAAGACAAAAGGGAAAATATAAGTTCTGTTGTTCTCAATGTTTGTGTGTTAGCCTCTTGTGCACAAAAAACGATGTTTGTAGTTTTTACTTAGTGTTTTGCCTTCCTATATGTAAGATTGGTTACTAAAGATCAATGACACATACATATATATATATAGTTAGGAACGCAGTTATTTAAAGCATGTTTTTCACATACCATAGGGTTGGTTGTTTTAGTTGCATGCTAGGTTGAGAGGTGGATTTTGCTTCGTTTCGGGCGTCGATATTTATGAAAATAATTCAACATTTTTGGAAACCAAAAAATATCTTTTTTTAGCAACTCACCACCACCCTTGGCGAGGTCCATGGTGAGATAGCTGGTGAGGTGGCAGGTCAATTCCTATAAATAACCTTCACTGCTCTCTTTTCTTGACCCATTGATTTAAGTACCAAAAATATACCAAAATTTGGATTGGGAATTGAATCTATTTCTTAAATAATTTTGGGGAGCATACATTTGAATGTGGGTCAATTATTGAGCTTAGTGATCAAATTGTAGAATGTGTGCGTACGTGGTTTAACTATGTGTCCCCTATACATGATTTAACATTTATGGTTAACTGTGTATCCCTCAAGGTTGTGAGTAGTTACACTTATTATTACCAATCAATGGTTACCAATCATACCACATTGTGTTGTGTTGGCTGTGGAAGAGAGCCAAGTTCGTGTATAGAACTAAGTCGTTACAGAAGCAGCAAGCAAAAGTAGCAATAAGTAATTCGGATAGAGGTCCCGATTGATAAAAGTAATGGTGGTTTTGTTTTTTTCAGAATTGTAACTATTTTATTGATTGATAAGTTGTTTACTACTAAGTGGTTGTCATAAATAAACTCAAGAATGTTACCACATAAATACAATCTCTATGTGAGTTGACCTCTTTTTATTGCTTTTTATTCATGATCTACTATTATGTTAGTATAATCTAATTTTAAGGTGTATATGTTATAACATACTAAAAGCTTAAACTCTAATTATAAAGCATTTATATTCTTACTTGCTTTCTATTGAATATATTGAATATATGTTATTAAAAGTTATCTACTTTTTTGATATTATATTGGTTATGCTTCTGTTGTGTTTTCTGGTTAAGAGTTTACTATTCTATTTGTGCGAGTTAGGGTCGAGTGCTTAAGAAGTCTATATCTCCTCATCCTAGTTGTATACCTAGTCATTGACTCTTTGAACAAATTTTCTAGCCTTATCATAAGTCTCTTCCATAGAGCATGGCACAGTCTTTGTCAATTCGAAAAATAATTTTGAACTTCTTAACAAACCCCATCTAAATGCTTCAATCACTATTGAACTGGGACAATCCATAATTTCTAACTTCTCTTCTTTGAATATTTTCATATACTTTTCTACAAATTCATCATTTCTGTGAGTAATTGAGAAAAGATTATGAGACTACTTCCTCGTAGGCTTATTATTTTCATAATTAGTGATGAACAACTTATAAAATTATGCAAAGTATGTTATAGTATAAGGACCCAAGTTATTGAACCATTTTTGCACACTATCATATAAGGTAGTTGCGAAGACCTTACACATTCTAGCATCTTTTTTTTGTATCGGGTAAGGCTTACAAGGACCATGCTTGTTTTGAAGTGAAGCACATGAATTATGGGATTTTTCATTCCTTGATAATCAGGGAATTTAGGGAGACTAAATTTAATGGGTGACTCACTATGCTCTATCTCATCAGAGAAAGGGGATACACATAATTGGTCACAATCTATATCAACATCATAGTGAGATTTGCCTTTGTTTTATTTTTTACTTGTTTCCTCGAGGGCTTGGTCTTGTTCTCTGTTTATTTCCTCAAGAGATTGAAAGTGTGATTCCTACAACCTCATTTCCTCAAGCAATTGTTCATTGTTATAAGATGTTGCATCTTGCCCCTATTGAGTTGGATGTGCCTCAACTTGAGCATTATAATGCAATACCTCTTCCAGTACATCTTCCACTTTTCCAGGCTTGTTTCTTCTTGGTACCAACCCAACCTCCTTAATTAAATTCTCATCTCGACCCGTTTGTGGAGTTACCTCTATTACAATAGGTTAGCGTAAGGTTATGCTTGACCCTCTACGCCTATAGGTGTGACGTTATTCTTTAGTGCTAGCTCATTAACTAACCTTAATATTTTATTACTTGGGCACTAACCATAGTGATTGTCATTGGTAAGAGGGCGGGATGAAATTTTTTAATTTTTGGTGTTTTTCTCTTAAAACTCGTGGAGAATCCATAGAAATATAGGATAAGAAAAAAAAACTCAACTTTGAAATCTTTAGTCCCACGATGAGCACCAAAATATTAAGGATAATTCGATTTAGAGATAAATTAGAGAGATTTGTAATTGAGAGTGAATTGGGCTTATAAGTATTATATATAAAATTGTTATTTGAAAATATATAACTTATTATTTTATTATTTTAGTAACACATTTTTAAAACTTTAATATTTTTTAGTAATATTTATCACGTTATTATTTTCATAATAATATTTTATTGATAAAAAATTTATTTAATAATAATGATAATAAAGTGTTATTATTACTATAAATAAAATATACATTTTTATACATTTTATATAACAATAAAAAAAATAATAATATCATTAATTTTTGCTAATTTTAATATATTTTATAAAAATTAAAGTATAATCAATTTAAACGTTGCAAGTGACGAGAATAATAGATATATAATAAAGAAAATGTTCCCAAGTATTATTTGAAGTAGATTATTTGGAATAATATCTCAAATATTCCTGAAATTTGGCATATTTTTACTTATACTCTTGAGATTTATAAAATATCAAAAATGTTATTAGATTTTAATGGTGTGGATTTTTCATCCATTACTATTTAGAATACTATTCTTTGGCTTTGATTCCATTTTTTGCAGATCGATACAATTTTTATTCAGGGGTTAATATTGACCTAGTTGATGGTTTTTGTCTATTTACTGAAAACAATAATTTATCTAAAAAGCTTGTTATTTTTTTGTATAAATCTAATTTTCTTTTATATTTATTACAATTGCATAGTATATTATGTTCTTCGTTATGTTGGTTACTTAATTCTAATCCTGAATCTATTAATTATCTTTTAAAATTAAAAATTATTCTTTTATTTGTTAAATCTAATAGTTCTAGTTTATGTACTAATGATTCAATGTTCATAATCTTGATAAATCATATGTGTTGAATATATATTATTTTGCCTTATTTGTAGTATATAAATAGGACATGTAGTATACAAATAGGACGTAGCATCGGTCCTACGTGTCAATCGACGCTATCAACGTGTAGCGTCGGTTGACACATAGGACCGACGCTACATCCTATGTGTAGTGTCGATTCTACACATCAATCGACGCTACAATCTACGTGTTTTAAGTAAGTTTTTTAGCGAATCGACTTTAAATTCATTATAAGTCAGTTTTCCTCAAAAATTGACTTTTAAACTCGACTTAAATGACCACTTTTGTAGTAGTGAATGTTGCTTGATTTTTTGCTATGCCTACTAGGCTTCCATTTAATTCTAAATGCATATTTTTTTTATTTTATCTCTAAATATTATTTTTCCCTAATATACAATCATAAACTAATGTCTTCATTATTTTGACTTCATTTTCTAGTTTTTTAACTTCTTTTTTGGTTAGAAGTTTCTCATTCATGGTCTATAAAAGTAAACTTTAGCATGCTATTATTTTTTCTCCCTGTTATCAAAGGTTTTTCTTTGATATCTAATTTTCATTATTCTGATATTTCAAAGTCTATTAGTATTTCTAGTTTTATTATTTATCCAAGTTTCTTAAAAGTTTTGTCTATTTCTATAAATTCATTTTGTTTGTGAATTGAATTATTATGACTATTTGTTAAAGAATATGCTATTAGATAATATATTAAAAATAGATGATTTCCTTCTTTTATTAATTCTTCTCTCTTAAATTCATAAGCTAAACTTAATACTTGATTTAGATTTTTATCATGTATATTAATAGAAAATCTAAGATATGTTGTAAATTTTAACTTTTGATATCCTAAATTACCATGGATCATTCTTAATAAGACATCTTGCCTATTTATTATTCTGATATCTAATAATGTTATTTTTATTGGTATATCTATTTCTTCTCTAAAATGAGTTTTTTTAATATTTAGATTCTTCCTAAATGAATATATCTAATTTTTTCTTTGTCTTTATAAGAAATTTTTGATAACTTATTTAATATAGTTTCTTTATCAATTAATGGTATATTATACCTTCCTTTTGCATCTGTAATTTTAATGCTCATTTCTTTATTACTTATGTCATAATAAATTATGTTTTTCCTAGAAAATCATTTTCTTAATAAAAATGATGGGTCTTTAGATCTATCTCATTCTTAAGATTTAACTTTATTTTTTGAATTTCTTCAAATTTCTTTTAAAAAAATTTATTTATTCTCATTTTTTTTGTGAAAAATATTCTAAGATGTCTTCTGTTTTTAGGTATATTATTTCTTAGTTTGTTTTCTTCTTCTTCTATTTTAGCTATGTTATTATTAACTTATGTTATGTTTCAGGAATATTTTTGAATTTTTCGAAACCTTAAGGATATTTCTAAAAATTCTTTAAAATTTGGGAATATTTTTGATATTAATCCACGCTATTTTTTTAAAATGATCGGCATAAATTTTTATCTATTTTTATATTATTATTATTTCATATATGGTATTATATTTTAGAATTATTTTAAATTTAAAAAATAATTATTTTTTATTATAAATATTATTAATACATGATACAATATAAAAATATAAATACAAAAATCAATTTGTATTCTTAGCATGTCTCATCTTTCCCATTTATAAAAATAGAAGTATAAACCAACTGATTATTTTAATCTCGCCTCAAGATCGGAGTCACGTTGTACGTATTAATCATATATTAATTATTAATTATATATACAATTAATATATGTGATGATTAAATAATTATAAAATAATTAATTAATATATTTATTTAAATTATATTATATAAATTAATATATATATATATATATATATATATATATTTGATTATAAGTGGAGTCAGATAAATTACTTTTCTTCTATTAAATAAATATTTTAATCATTTTATTTTTATAATAGATATTTAGGTTAATATCTTTAAAAAAATAAAATAATTTAATCACTTTTAAATAATAAAATATTATTTTATTAATAAAAATTATAAAATAATAATAATTAAATTTAATGAAAATAAATTTTAATAGTTCAAAATTAAATTTAAATAATTCAATAATTTTTTGTTACTTATTTTTATAAATTTTATAAGATATTTTTAAAATTTTAAACACTTTTAATATCATATTTTTTGAAAATTTCATATTTGTATTAAAATTATAAAATTTATAGATATATAGATTAAAAAATTACAATATCAATTAATTGAATTATAAGGATAAGTTTTTTACGATCCAACATCATAGATCACACAAAAACAACAAAACGAAAATGTGTCGTTTTAGTTTTAGTATTGGTCTTGTAATGATAGTTCATTCGAGTGATTTCAATATTAATAATCTTGTAAAATTTATAATTTTAATATAAATAAGATAATTATAAAATTATAATATAAAAAATATCATAAAATATAAAATTTATAAAAATAGTTGGCTCCAAAAAATATATTATAATTTTAAATTATTAAAATAAAATAATAATTTTATATTATTAAATTTATTTTATTAATAAATATAATTATATATATTATTATATTATTAATAATGTATCGTACGATTATAATATATATACTTTTTCCCATGAGCTACAAAGAAAAATGCTAGGTTTCCGCGTTTACCGTCCCCGAAGTGATAATAAATAATAAAGGAAAGAAATGTCTCTGCGGGAGGAGCATTCTCTAAAATAGGAAACATCATGCCCTTGTATCATTGTTTTTATTGTGTTAAAACTATATTTAATATATTAAAATATTCTTTTATTTTTAATATATTTTTTCCAATTAATTAAATTATTTAAAAAAATATTTTTATCAATTTTTAAATTTTATAATAAATATAGTATGAATACAAGAAAAAATCAAAAAAATTATTTATTATCTCTAAAATATATTTTTAATTTTTTAATAAATATTTATTTTTTAAAAAATTATATTAATTTTAAAATTTACTAACTTAAATTAAACTATATATTTGAGTAAATATTTTTTTAAAGTAATAACTACCCCCACAGAAATAAATAAATCAGCTAGTTATCAAATCACTATTAATTTATTAATTTCAAATGATTATCATTATCAAATATATTTTCTGGTAAGAATAATATAATTCCATCCAAATCCTCGAATCATAATTTTATTTTCTGACAAAATTAGAAAAAAGATAAATTCAAAAGTAACAATCTATTTAAAGCTTGAAAAGACGTTATCGACGTCAAAGGAACCATCAGGGATAAGAGCTCAGGCTTTTGTGGGACCCAAGGAAAATTGATCATAAGGGAAGTGTCAGTGAAAATGAGAGGACAAGACAAATGGCCTTCCCGAGGATAGAAAAAGAAGATTAGAGAAAGGAAATAACTTTTCTTTTTATTTTATTTTATATTTGATAAGAGTTAATTCAGAGTACGAATGGAATCTCTGGACCTTGTGTGGTTTCTCAGATCCTTTCCTTTTTTCTTTTCATTTTTTACCAACTATACTTTACTTTTCCATCTCTTTCAAAATTACTTTTTTATTTACCTTCATCAATGATTCAATGCATAGTTTTTTTTAAAATATATTTTGATTTTGAGAAAAATAAAAATTTATTTATTAAATTATCTAATTAAATAATTAATTAAAATTAAAAAAAAATTATTCAAATTAACTTACTCAATTGATATAAGAGTTTTGGGTTCCAGATTAATAAATAATTCACAAATCAATTGTATCGTTGAGTTATCAGATTTTATAAGATAAATATTTAACATAATAATTAACAAATAATTTTCTAATTATTTAATAAAAAAATAATTACATAAAAAACTTTGATATTAATATAAATCTCTTACTACGAAAAGGAGTTATATCAATAAATAGTATCTTTTCCTATATATTAATTTTATATATTTATCATAATTTAACTTAACATAACTTGACATAATATAAACACAAGAATATTCAATCTCTTCTTAAATATCTCTTAACCTATCTAGATAACAAAGAAAGACATTAATCTCTTCCTTTTTCAAATTAAATAGGCTTATTTAAGCGTTAAAAGATCAAAGTTTGTAAATTTTTTTATTCAATAAATGAGAGTGTAAAATCTGTTTGGAGATTTTTCAGCAACAGAAATAGCATCAGAGTATTGTAAGGATTTTATTTTCTTTACAGTTATTTTTTATGTTTTATTCTTACATGTTATATTTAATTTTTCTGTGATTAAATTTAATTTTGATGGCTGTTTGTAAACATGATATAATAATAACGTTGTTATGCTTGCAAAATATTAAATAGGTGAAAATCTCTAAAATGAATTGATTTTGTTTTTATTCAAGATTTATATTAAGAATGTTAGAGAGAAATATATTATTTTTCATTACAAACTTAAATCTGAAAATTAGATTTTAAGGTTTAGTTATCCGGTCTAATTTAGAGTAGTGCTCTTTTATTTGTTGGTACAATCGCCCGGTAGTTAAAGTGAAGCTCTATTTCAAAAGTTCTTATAAGAATTATTATCTGAAAATGTATTGGCAACATGTTTTCAGTAGTGATTTTAAAACTTTAAAGTTAGTACTCGGATAACTAAATTCTTAGGTTTAATTTGGACAACTTGAATAAAGTTTAAACTGTCTAACCTCACAATAGGTGGCATTTAAACGGTTCATTTTCAATCTCTTAGAAAAAGAAATTAATTTAATTAACCAAATTAGTTATCAACCTCACCCATAGGTGTTAATTGATTTGTTTAGTTAATAAAGAATATCTAACCCCACCAAAGGTGATATTCATATAAAAAAGAGAGAATCAATAAATATCAATTCATATCTTTAATAACCTAAATAATATGAGCAAGCATAATTAACTTAGTTATTATATCCATAAATACTCCACTATTATAAAAGATAAAATTTGCATAAATTTTTATTGAATCTGTATCTATGTTTATTTTTATGTTATTAGATTAAAAATACAAAACTCCAAAATATCGTGACAGGATGTTTAGGATTTAATTTTGTTTTTAAAAGTTTGAATAATAAATTAAAAACCACATACATTCCTTCCTTAGATCGATCTTGGGAGTATACTTATCATTTTCTACGAAATGATTCGTACACTTGCGAGAGTTTTATAAATACATAAAACCAAATTATCGGTAGGATCGGCGATGTCGGTTCTGTCCGTCACTTTCCCTTGAAAGACCTAAGCCCACAGGTTGTACAAATAGAGTCCACCCATATAGTTCAAAGCTACCCAACAATAGAAGCATGGATTTCATCCCTCCATCCATCCATCCATCTTGGATTGCTTAGGACTAGTCCAATCTGACTTGTACGAGAACCTAGAAGCCCACAAGTGAGGTCATTCTATCAAATCCATTCATGCAAACAATGTAGCCTTAACAGCTAATGACCATCCTAAGGATAATTAGTGTAAGGACGTACCAACATTCTTCCATGCCATGATCGATCTATTAACTATCTAACTGCAAGAGGCATATCAAAAGCTGAATAAAGGTATATTCATAGACCTGACAGTCTTTACTAAGTCCCTATTCATGTTTGAATTTATGGCCTTCTCGCTATCAAGTAAATTCAAAATACCCAACATAGGTTCCTATGGCGATACGAAGGACCCATTACAACACCTCAAGAACTTTAAAGGTTGGATGGACCTATATGCTTACAATAATACAATCAAGTGTTAGGCATTCTAACTCATTTTGATTGACAAATCTTGAGCATGGTATCGTACCCTCAGGGCTATATAATTAGCTCATTCATTGAGTTCAAAAAATAATACCTTCCATATCTCTCGACTAAAGGAAGGAGACCGAAAAAAATAACACATCTGATGTCTCTACGCCAAGGGAAAGATGAAGCATTAGATGATTTCTTCGACAAGTTTAATGGTGAAAAAATTCAAGTGATAAATTGTTCCCACTCAAAAGCTGTGAGTTCCATACACCAAGCTCTCTACTAAGGAACCTTCTGAAGGAACATGGGAAAAGATTTTTCAACTACATATATGGAAGAACTCAGTTGGTCAAACATATATTAACATTAAAAAGATGGCCAATAATAGGAAAATCAATGACCTTCCAACTAAGAAGTGTCCTAAATTGAAACATAGAACCAAGGATGAGCCCAAATTCTTAGGAAGAAAAAGGTTCTGTAGAGATAATATAGATGAGAAAGAAAAGGATGAGGCTCAAGCTACACTGGTCCGAGCTTCCGTACCTATGCTCCTCTGATTATGCCCAAAGAGTCAATCCTTATGCAAGTTAAACACCAGCACAAAATGTGTTTCCTTCATAAATTCAAGAATGCTGGTTAAAATAAAAACTAGTAATGCATGTTCCACTGGGATTTAATGCACTCAGTTGAAGAGTGTCTAGATTTGAAGGATGAAATAAAACACCTTATTATGAGGGAAAATTTAAGAGAATTTGTACAAAATGGGAGGCCAAAACAAGAGTAATCTCCCAAACAAAAAGCTTGAGAATTTTAGATCATCTTGGGCCTACCCTATAGAAGGAGACTCCAACAATAGTCGTAAGACACATATCAGTAAGGAAGGCCAAGAGTCCCTTCACATTACCTCTGTGTACGGCCCAAAAAAAGACCCTAGGTTGATAGGCTTAGAGATAACTTTCTCAAGAAAGAGAGCCCACACTTATCCCACACTAATGCATAAGTAATCACCCTCATAGTGGAAAATATCATTACGCCAAAACCGAGCTTTAAAGTTGGTTAATAATCGACTTTAAATGTTGTGACTTAAAAATTTAAAGTCAGTTTAAGCGTTGAACCAACTTTAAATGTAAAGTCAGTTCAACGTTTGAACCGACTTTAAATTCTTTATTTTTTTTATAAAATTTACTCATTTTTTACTATACTCAAAATCTATATTCGATCACATAATAGTAGAAAAAACCAAAATCTCTTTAACAAAGTTTAAATAATACAAATAATTAAAAAATTAAATATTAATTAATTACTTAAAAATTAAATTTATTACAAAAAAAATTTATATACAATACATATATATTTAACTTAAATTACAAATAAAATGATGTCGTCTCTTATGTCATAGATTTTATGATATTCCCACTTTATTTCAAAGAGAGAAAGCTTGGTTTGCTTAGAATCACCAACATAGTGACTAAGAAACTAGGTAAGAGAGATGAGATGGATTTTGGATAAAAAATAGCTGGTCCATATAACAATTCATTCCCCTAAATACATGAGCACGTAAACATCCATCAAACAAGCAGTTCAAACTTCAGAGACACATGAATAGAGAAACTAAAGCATTATAAAACTTATCATGGTATTGTCCTATATTATTCAAGATCATCAGATTCTTCTCTTGATAATTCTTGTGATTTTATAATTTGAACCATGTGTTTTGTCCATTCTTCTCATAAATCATCAAAAATTTGTATATCATAGCCCGACTTGTTCCAACCAAAACACTATATATAATTAAATACAAAATAAGAATGTAATATCATGAATTCACAAAAAATAACTTATATATGTTAAAAGATTAGTAAAATAGATTACCACATTGACACCGGAGTGATATAATAATAACCTTATCCCTTCGAAATCATATTAGCATTGTATTAATCTTTTATCTATAAATATGAAGCTATATGGAATCAAGCTAGTATTTTTAATGCTATAATGAGCTCTAAATATGAAGTCAAGTGTAACTCTAATTTCGTAGTTGGGTTGGTTGAGTTTTGGTGCCCATAAACTTATGGAATAACTATTTTTTCCCAACCAATTAACTCAAGTAACAAATCGGAGTTACACTTGACTTCATATTTAGAGCTCATTATAGCATTAAAAATACCAGCTTGATTCCAAATAGCTTCATATTTATAGACAAAAGATTAATACAATGCTAATATGATTTCGAAGGGATGTGGTTATTATTATATCACTCTAATGTCAATGTGGTAATCTATTTTTGTAATATTTTAAAATATACATTATTTTTTGTAAATTCATGATATTACACCAGAATGATGATTCTTGGTGGTTTTCTTGTACTTGGTTAGCCAGTGACTATCATGATGTTGTCATACCAGGGAACTAGGCAAGAGAGATGAGATGAAGCTTGGGCAAAAAATAGGTCCATATAACAATTCATTCCCCTAAATACATGAGCACATAAACATCCATCAAACAAGTTGCCCAAACTTCAGACACATGAATAGAGAAATTAAAGCATTGTAAAAATTACCATGAAGTTGTCATATGCTATTCAAGATCATCAGAATCTTCTCCTGATTCTTCTTATGATGATATAATTTGAACCATGTGTTCTACCCATTCCTCTCATAAATCATCAAAAATTTGTGGGTTATAGCCCCACTTATTCCAACCAAAGAACTGCATGTATTTAAATTCAAAATAAGAATGTAATTTCATGAATTCCCAAAAAATAACTCATATATGTTAAAAAGGTATATTGGTAAAAGAGATTACCACATCTTTAATTAGAATGTTGATATTTGTGATGATTTTGCTCATAAACTTCATGACATAGTAACCACACATGACTCCATCATTTTGTTATAAAACCTACAGAAAAAAAGTGTACATGATTTTCCATATTCGAACATTTTTATTATTCAATAGTAAAATTAATTAAATTATTAATATTTTCTTGTACATACCATAACTTTGTCCCATATAAGCTTATGAGATTTTTTAAGGACAATGCCCCTACTCTTGTTCCATAGCTTCCATGCCCTATCAAAGTTTGAAACAATTACTTTTTTATTAAATATTACAAAAAACAATAGAAGAAAAATAGCTAGCTATAACTCTTACATTTTAACAACTATTTTTGTATCTTTACTCAATTCTATGGAAGCTGAGTTACAATACCAAACATGATTTCCATATAGATCAAGGATTACCAACATCCAATGATCTTGGCCTTGTTCAAACTTTAGTGGATAAGGGATTATCCACTTTTGATTTTTGTTAAGTGTTAATGCCCATCACATAATTGTTTAGCTCTAACTCTAACATCATTCTCTTGATATTGATTGATAAATGATTAGCTTGAAGTCAATAATAACATGCCCTATAAAAAAGAAATATATATAAATAATTAGATAATATAAATATAATTATATATGTTCTACATAAATGAAAGTTATTTACTAATTGTGGACTCACCTTGTCCATACTTGAATTATACTTAAATCGATCATTTGATATTCAAACAGCTACAATATACACTCGATCGATATATAGGTTTGGCCAATGTCTACACAAAAAAATTCTATAGGAAGTGGCACAGTCCATCCATCATTTATGCTAGATGCCCTCGCAACAATAGTCATCAAAGCGCCAAGATTTTTGTTGAAGTTTATAGCATAATTATAACTATACTTTTTCCATGGCTTCTTCTTGAATGACTTAGTGTGCGATAATTGCCCACTAGACATAGATTTACCATGAGATACTTGCTTTGTATCTCTTAAATGTGTTGTACTTACTAATTCTAGTATAATAGACTAAAGAAGAAGTATTATATATGTAGTAACAATAAAAGAATAATAATATAATAGTAGTAAAAAAAGTGTTATCTTAAGTAAAAAATAGTACTATGTTAAAATTTATCACAACTTGACTCGATGGTCAAGCCACATATTGTCCAACCACTTCTTAAACTGTGGTAGCATCAGAAGGCATAGGTAGTGGACAATCATGGAGCAATTATTGATCAATTACTATTGGCCAATTATTTGGTAAATATTGATTATGAATCATTCGATCATCACTCAATTGTTGTACCGTTCCAATAGCAACAAAGTTTGTTGATAAAGGATGTTACAACAAACATTTCATATTTTGTAAAAAATTTAAGCGTTACATGATGAGCGAAAACCGGCATCGCCAATTCTCGCAAATACTTTGGTTTTAATATTTGTAAAACTCTCGCAAGTGCACGAATCATTTCGTAGAAAATGATAAGTATACTCCCAAGGTCGATCTAAGGAAGGAATGTATGTGGTTTTTAATTTATTATTCAAACTTTTAAAAACGAAATTAAATCCTAAACATCATCCGCGATAGTTTTGGTTTTTGTGTTCCTAATCTAATAACATAAAATAAACATATATACAGATTAATTAAATATAATCTAAAAAAGAATAAACATAGATACAAATTGAATAAATAAATATAAATCTGATTCAATAAATATTCATGCAAATTTTATCATTTATATCGTGGAGTATTTATGGATATAATAACTAAGTTAATTATGCTTGCTCATATTATCTAGGTTATTAAAGATATAAATTGATATTTTATTGATTCTCTCTTTTTTGTATGAATACCACCTTTGGTGGGGTTAGATACTCTTTGTTAACTAAACAAATCAATTAACACCTACAGGGTGGGGTTGATAACTAATTTGGTTAATTAAATTAATTCCTTTTTCTAAGAGATTGAAAATGAACCATTTAAATGCCACCTTTGGTGGGGTTGTGATTTAAACTTTATTCAAGGTGTCCAAATTAAAGTTAAGAATTTAGTTATCCGAGTACTAACTTTCAAGTTTTAAAATCACTATTGAAAACATGTTGTCAATACATTTCCACATAATAATTCTTATAAAAACTTTTGAAATAGAGCTTCACTCTAACTACTGGGCGATTGTACCAACAAATAAAAGAGCACTACTCTAAATTAGATCGATAACTAAACCTTAAAGTCTAACTTTCAGATTTAAGTTTGTAATGAAAAATAATATAATTCTCTCTAACATCCTTAATATAAAATCTTGAATAAAAATAAAATCAATTCATTTTTAGAAATTTTCACCTATTTAATATTTCGCAAGCATAACAACGTTATTATTATATCATGATTATAAATACCAGCAGTTAAATTTAATCACGGAACAAATTAAATATAACATGTAAGAATAAAGCATAAAAATAAGCGTAAAGAAAATAAAATCCTTACGAGAACTTCGATGCTATTCCCGCTGCTAGAAAACCTCAGCGAATTTGCACTTCCATTTATTGAATCAAAAATCTAAATTATTACAAAAACATTACAAGTTCCTCTCAAAAAGAAAGAACTCTAAACCTAAGACAATTGAACTAAAAACTAAGAGAAAAACTAAGAAAAGCTTAGAAACTAAGAAAGAAACTAAAGAAAACTCAAAAACTAAGAAATGAGAGAAAGAAAGAAGAGAGAAGTGAGGTTTTGAGGTGTGTTTTGAAGTGAATGGAAGGGGGGTATTTATAGGTGAGGATGGAGAGAAAAAATGATTAAAAAATGTTAAAAAAAATATTAAAAAAAATAAAAAACGTGTTTTGGACTCCGATCATCAATGACGCCAAGTCACGTGACGTCGCGACTGCACGTGAAAAATGGGTCAAAAACGCGTTAGGGCGCTGGTAGGCTGGCGCGTGCGCGTGAAAGCAGTAACCGCCGCTGCGAATCTACGCCAGCATGAACAGTAACCAGCCTGATTTTTGAGTCTTCAAGCGCGGTGGCGCTTGGCGCGTTTTCTGCTTTTTTGACATTTTTGACCTTTTCGACCCATTTTGTCCAATTTTTTCCATGTTTGTTGACCTTTTTCCACTTATTTATTAATTTATTTGTGATGTATTGCTTCAAGTATTCTTCTTTGAGTCTTTAAATTGGCGTTTTTAAGCCAAAATACTCGAAAAACAATAAAAATACCCGTGATTCGAAAAGACAAATTTATATAAATATATGATAAAACATATAAATATATATATTTTTAATCAATTAATGTGCATAAAATCATGGTTATTTTAGTGCTTTTTTAGCACTCATCACAACTCTAACCCGGCTTCTTGCTAGTCCCTTAGCAAGAGAAGCGATAAAAAAACTAAAAATTAAACTATCCTAAATCACTTCCGGTGGATTGACACGGTTGCATTTAGCCTATGCAACAAGCCTTTAAACCCCTAGGTTGCCCTAGTGGACGAGTTTGAGTCTCGTGAGGGTTTTGATAATGATACCCACAAACATTGTACTAAATGTAAAAACAAAAGAAACAATAAAAACAAACAACTTAAAAATTAAATTTACAACAAAATCACAAATTATCAACATCTCACAAAAATGTCTCATACTTTTTAATCTCCTTTAAGATCATAATTAAAATCTCAAGCATAAGTTATTTTAATCTCTTTAAACAATCATGATTTATTATAATAATTAGTCGAAAATCATTTTCATATTTCATATCAAAAATGTATCAATTTAATTTCACCCAATTTCGGTGTCATGAATCGAAATTCGCTTCGACTCTATTCCTCACAAGTCAATACTCTCAAAACACTTGAATCCTATGGGTTCAAACACTCATACTAATTTATATGCGAAAGAGTTGATGTATAGAAATGAACTAATATGTTCGCATATGTATAAAGAATAAAGGCTCAAAGTGTTATTTTAACATTGATCTCATGAAAGGAATCAAATGTATAAATTATAAAGATATCATATATAAAAATTATTTTCATGCATAAATCAAACTCATTAAGAAAGAATTTCAAGATATATGCCTTTTACAAATGAAGAAATTGCAATGACTTTTTGGGGAATTACTTCTTATATCTTTCTTTGTAATTAGCCTTTACTCACATGACTTTGTAGGCAATGTGGGTTATAGTATGTAGATGATACTATTTTTATCTCTCTCTCTTTTTTTTTTTTTTTTTTTTTTTTTTTTTGTTAATTTTTTTCAATATGTGTATTTCTTAGAGAGTCAACCCAATACGATGATTGTACATATTTTGGATTTTGGTGAGTGGTTAATTTTGTGGCTTTCGTTTGATCTTGGTTTAGGTAACCCCAGGATATGTCTTTTGTTTTTGTAGTAGTCATGCATAAATGAGATATAAGCATATACTATCAACTTCTACTCAAATCATTTAATCTAAGCAAAAATAATAATCAAAAATATATGATACTCTATTAAAATGAAAAAAATTCATACATTCAATGCTAATACCTATAGAGATCATCTAAAAATTTGAAGAAATAAGAAATGTGTTTGGAGTAGAAAAAATATATATTCACTCAATAAAGGAAATTAGGCTCAAATTATATCTCACAAAGGTAGTCTCCACTAAAAAAACTCATAAACACCGATTTTGGGTTTAATATAATTTCTACATCTTATCAAGAAATACTAATTATGACAAAAACTAACTAATTATCAAAAATAATTACAAAATATTTCATGATATGTTTTCAAAAATTAATCTAACAGTACAAAAGACTTAACTATTTACTTAAATTTGATTTAAAGAAAATGATAAACTTTTGTGAAACTTTCTCTTTTTTTTTTTTTTTTTTATTTTATTTTTATTTTATTTTTATTCCAAAAATTACTAAATCACACAGAATAGAAATAAAACCAAGCACACAAAAAATGAAAAAGTATATTTTTTTTATTTTTTTTTTTTTATTTTAATTAAGCATGGTAACTTTTCACCATGAACCTAGAACTTACATTGTCCTCAATGTAACAAGCGTAAATTAAAGATAAAGAGAGAAGAGAAGAAAAGATTACCTATTTCCTGAGAATGTGCAAGTAGTAATGGAAAATGCGGTGCATCCATCATATTCATCATTAAAGTGTATACGAGATCGCAGAAACTTAACATCTCAACAAACATTTTTAGTTTTAACAATTTAACAATTATTCACATGTAATTAAAATGAAATAAACAATAAAATTAAGTAAATAAAACAAATAACAAACAAATTTTTTTTTTTTTTTTTTTATATTTTTTTTATTGTTTTTTTTTTTTTTATTATTTTTACCTAAAATGATGGGTTTGCCTCCCATCCAAATACTTACTTTAATGTCTTAGCAAGACGTATCTTTTTGGTGCTAAGGGTTACTCAGCCAAATGCAATCCATTTCAGCAATGTTGTTTGGTTCTTCTAAATAAGGCTTGACACGATGGCCATTGACTTTGAACGTTTTTTGTGTCTTGGAGTCCAATAGTTCCACTACTCCATGTTCAAATACTTGAACTATTTTGAATGGTCCATCCCATCTTGATCTCAGCTTTTCCTCGAAACAATCTCAAACGAGAGAGTTAAATAAAAAGAACTTTCATTCCGGGGTGAAGAGTTTTTAGGAACTAGCCTCTTGTCATGATAGCGCTTAGTACGCTCCTTGTATAATTTGGCATTCTCATAGGCTTCATTCCTAATTTCTTCCAACTCATGAAGCTGGAGTAATCGTTTTTCACCTGCTTTATCTAAATCCATGTTTAACTCTTTAATTGCCCAATAAGCTTTGTGTTCAAGTTCAACTGGAAGGTGGCACGCTTTCCCAAAGATTAACCGTGGTGGCTCATCCCAATAGGTGTTTTGTAAGCGGTGCGGTATGCCCATAAGGCATCATTTAGCTTAAATGCCCAATCCTTCCTTGACGGACCGGTGCGTTCCCAAGATTCCACTTAATTTGCCTATTGCTCACTTCCACTAAACCGGAAGTTTGAGGATGATATGGAGTAGCTACTTTATGTGTGATGTTGTACTTGTTTAGTACTCCATCAAAGAGTTTGTTACAAAAATGGCTACCTCCATCACTTATTATAGCTCTAGGCGTTCCGAACCTACTGAATATGAAATCTTTCAAGAATTTCACAACAACATTAGCATCATTGGTTTTGGTGGGGATAGGCTCCACCCACTTGGACACATAATCCACAGCAACCAAAATGTATTGAAAACCATTAGATGGGGGAAAAGGACCCATGAAGTCAATCCCCCATACATCAAAGAGTTCAACAACTAAATTAGATGTCAAAGGCATTTCATCTCTTTTGCTTATGTTTCCTGTTCTTTGACATCTATCACATTGTGCACAAAACATATGAGCATCTTTAAAAAGAGTGGGCCAAAAGAATCCAGATTATGTATCTTACGGGCTGTCTTTTCACCTCCAAAATGACCCCCACAATGAAGTTCATGACAAAAAGTCAAAATGCTCTTATGTTCTTCTTCTGGTACACATCTCCGGATGACTTGATCTTGACCAATCTTATATAAATAAGGGTCATCCCAGAAATAGTCCTTAATAGTTTTAAAAAACCTTTTCTTGTCGATATGAAGTGTTAGGTCGCAAAACACCGAGTGGCAAGATAGTTTACAATATCAAAGATACCACGGGTTCGGACCTATGAAAAATAACTGCGTTCATCGGGAAAGGTTTCAACTATATCATCATTACTCTCATCTTTAAGATAATTGAAGTCACAAATCAACCTAGACAAAGCGTCAGCTACTAAGTTTTCACTGCCTTTCTTATCCTTGATTTCTAGGTCAAATTCTTGTAAGAGTAAGACCCACGATTAATCTTGGCTTGGCATTTGGTTTACTTAATAGGTATCTTAAAGCAAAGGCATGATCGGAATGTACAATCACTTTAGATCCTACTAAATAAGACCGAAATTTGTCTAAAGAGAATACTATAGCCAAGAATTCCTTTTTCGATGGTGGTGTAATTCATTTGGGCATCATTGAGTGTTTTGCTAGCATAGAGATGACATGTAAACGCTTATCCACTCTTTGTCCCGGAATTTGCTCCTATTGCATAATCGAAGCGTCACACATTATCTCAAAGGTAAAGACCGAGTTTGGTGCCATTATAACAGGGGTAGATGTTAGTTTCTCTTTCAAGGTATTAAAGGAAATAAGGCGAGTCATTGTTGAAGTCAAATTCGCATCTTTGGATAATAAGTTACATAAAGGGCCGACTTATTTTAGAGAAATCTTTAATAAATCGTTCGTAAAATCTGCGATGTCCCAAGAAGCTTCTTATCCCGCTTCACGGATGTAGGGAGGTAGTTTGGATATCAATTCAACTTTTGCCTTATCAACTTCCAATACCCTTGTTTGAAATTATATGTCCCAAAACTATCCCTTGTTGAACCATAAAATGACTTTTCTCCCAACTAAGGGTTAGATTGCATTCAATGCATCTTTCTAAAACCAAAGTCAATTTATGTAAGCAATCATCAAATGAGTTCCCAAAGGCAGAATCGTCCATGAAAATTTCAATGAACTTCTCCACCATGTCCGAGAAAATGGATATCATGCATCTGGAAAAGTACAGAGGAGCATTGCATAACCAAATGGCATTCTCAGAAAAGCAAATGTCCCAAAAGGACATGTAAAGGTGGTCTTTCTGATCTTACGGTGCTATGGGTACTTGATAATATCCTGACAGTCCATCCAAAAACGGTAAAATTAGGTACTTGACTAATCTTTTCCAACATTTGATCAATGAATGGAAGAGGAAAGTGATCCTTTTCGTATATAAATTTAGTTTCCTAAAATCTATACACATTCTCCATCCGGTGATTATTCTAGTGGGTACTAATTCACTTTTATCATTTTTAACAACTGTTATCCCATTTCTTTGGTACCACATGCAACTTTGGACTAACCCACTTTACTATCCAATAGGATAGATAATCCCTTCTTCCTAACAATTTAAGGATTTCCTTTAACTACCTCTTGCATGTTTGGGTTTAGTCTTCTTTGGGCTCTCGTACGGGTTTAGCACCATCCTCCAAGTTGATCTTGTGCATACACATTGTTGGACTAATGCCTCTTATATCTCCTATACTCCAACCTATAGATTTCTTAAACTGTTTAAGCACTTTGATGAGTTCCTTTTCTTGTGGTTTGGTCGAAGGTTGAAGAAATTATCCTTGGATATGTTTCTCCTTCTCCCAAAACACATATTTTAAGTGCTCGGGTAAGTCTTTGAGTTCAAGTTCGTGGATTGGCCTCTTTAATAGATGAAGAAGAATGGTAGATTTAAAGTGCACTAGATTTTGTCATCACTTCATTATTGTCTAGTTGTTCAAGGTACCCACTTAATTTCTTCATCTAAATCTTCTTCAACCTTTTCAAGTGTAAGAACAGTTTCAAGCTTGTCTTCTATTCTGGTTTGGAAAAAGGTGTTTTGGACAAGATTATCCAAAGGATCAATTTCGAATATTTCATCGATGGCGAAATAGAAGGGAAAGGTGAAGAATCAAAAACTTTGAAATGAACAATTTCTCCTAAGACTGTCCATTGTCAAATTTCCATCTTGGACATCAATAATAGTTTTAGTAGTTGCCATAAATGGTCTACCAAGCAATATTGTATGCTCTCCGTCCAATGCCGGATTTTCTTGCATATCCGAACCACAAAGTCAACAGTATTATCGGTTTGTCTACCTGTACCAAAACATCTCAACTATTCTGCGGGTATTTAAGAGATCTATCCGCAAGTTGCGGGGACATAGTTGTGGGTTTTAAATCCCTAGATCGAGTCAGTAAGAATATAGAGTAGGGCATCAAATTTATACTAGCACCTAAATCAAGCATTGCTTTAGCAACCTTCCTATCCCCCATAGTTATGTTTATAATAAAACTTCCGGGGTCTTTCAACTTAGGGGGTAGTTTGTCTTTGTCTGGCTAGAAATTTCGATACTACTACTCGTTCATTCAGGTTCATACCTCCTTTTCTTAGTGTTCAACTCTTTGAAAAACTTGGCATATGAGGCACATTCATGATCACTTCTAATAATGGTAGAATTGATATTTACTTTAGAGAGCATATTAAAAGATCATTGAATTGCTTATCTTGTTTGGATTCTTTCAATAGGTGGGAAAAGGTACTTGCATCCGTGTGGTTCTGTTGTCTTTTGAATTTTGGGAGTGTCGATGACCCCCAATGAGTTTTTCGAAGGCTTGTTAAGTTTAACACTTGTTTCTCCTTTTTGCGTAGATTAGAATATCGCTTTGTTATATGAACTACATGGTAGTTTAGAGATTTCGTAAACTGGTATTGACTACCTTACCACTTGAAAGGGTTCTAACATCTTTTGCTTGTTCCGGTTGGGCAACTTTCACAGTTCTTTCTTTTGCATTTGTTCAGCCAGTTGCCCAACTTTAGATTCAATTCTTTTAACTTGAAGCCTCCATGGTGTTCAACCTTTGATTAGTCATCGGTTGGTTGTCACGACTAACTTGAATAAAAGCATTCAAGCTATCTTCTAAGGTTGGTTTAAAAGATTGGCTTGGTGGGTAAGGGTGGTTGTAGGTTGGGTGATTATAGGTGTTTGGATGATACTTTTGAAAATATTGGACTTCCTCTATGGCATCGACACTAGAATCACAAATATTTGAACAATTATGAATACCATGCCCAATTGAACAACACACTCCACATACCTCTTGATTTGAAATTTGGTGAGACGTGAGGAATTTCACTTGTTTAGTCAATTCACAAGTTGCAAAGGTTATCTCATTATCAAAGCCGAGCTTCATTGACTGTGCTTTCCTTTCTACCACCTCTTTGTTGGGGAATTAGAACCCAATAGCTCATAGAGATTATAGGTTTCCTCTGCGGTCTTTTCTCCTATCGCACCTCCAGACATTATCAATCATGTATTGACTCTGTAGTGTCAATCCATCATAAAAGAATTGGTTTTGTAGCCGTAATGGAAAGCTATGATTTTGACATTGAATGAATAGGAGTTTGAATCGTTCCCAAGCTTCATGAAAGGGCTCTTCATTCATTTGAGAAAATGTTGCTATCTTTGTTCTTAGATCAACGATCTTTTGATGGGAATAGAACCTACCCATAAAAATTTCATAAGCGCCTCCCAAGTTTTAAGAGAACATTGTAGAGTAATGAACCATGACCAAGCTTTATCTTTGAGAGTGTAGGGAAAACACCTCATCCTAAGTTGATCTTCATTAATTGCATGTAGTGGAAAGGTTTGGACAATAGCATAGACTTCTCGAATGAAATGCAAAGGGTCTTCATTAGGGATACCGTAAAGGAAGGCAACAAAGAATAATGAATCTTTTTCAATTCATAATTCCTTCTGACCTCTTGTAATTGGATACCGGAAGTTACATTGCCAATGATTGGCATTGTATAGTCTTTCATCTTTTTCCGCCTATCTTGATCTCCTACGGTTGTTTGTAGTTGAAAATGATCCTCCTCCTATTGTGAATCAACATTTTGCTCTTAAAACAATAGAAGATATCTCTAAAAAAAATGTAAGGAACCTAAATATTTTTTTTGTTTTTTTTTTTTTTTTGTTTTTTTTTTTTTTTTTAATTTAAACGAAGGGACACAATTTTTGAAACAAACAAATTTATTTCATTTGAAATATATATTTTTTTTTTTTTTTTATTACACGCAAACTAAAACAAAGGAAAATACAATAATGGGTGACCTCCCATGTAGGACTAAAATTTATCGTCTTCTAGTAAGACGTTGCTTGGAGTGCGAGAATGAAAAACTCAATGTCTCCTCTTCATTGAATTCATTTAAGTTTCAATTTTGCCTTTACCGCAAATGTTCAACTAAGCATTCAACTTGAACTTCCACCTTTTGATAGAAGCTTCCACAGAGTCCAACCGTTGATTGGTTTTTGATTGATTGTTCCTACAAACTTGAATAAAAGAATTCAAGTTGTCCTCCAGGTTGGTTTATTTGGAATGCTTCGTGGAATAGGTGGGTGGAATTCTTCGCCTGGTTTGAGCTTTGAGGGAAAGGAGGGTTATTTTGCCTCCAAGAGAAATTTGGATGACTTCTCCACCCGGGATTATAGGTATTTGAATTGGGATCAAACCTTGGTCTTTGTTGATATGCTCCCAACACATTAACTTTTGCCAGGGTCCAAATTGTATCTCCTTGATATGGACAAAGATGCACTTGTCCCGTATTTCTTTGTCAAACCAAATTGTTCATTATTTGTGTTGGTTTGTGTAGCGAGAAGGCCAACTTCCTTAGTCAGTTGAACAAGTTGTTGTTGAACTTCATTACTGGAGTCAATCTCATGAACACCAGCTTTTCTCACTCTGTAGCTTTTCTGCTGTGAATTAGCACCCAACATCTCAAAGAGATTATACGTTTCTGATGCAGTCTTTTCTCCTATTGCTCCTCCTGCTGGTTTCGACAATGAACTGACATTGTTGTGTAAGTCCATCGTAAAGAATTGGTTCTGCAACCGTAGGGAAAGCTATGATGGGGACATTAGTGAGAAACATTTTGAACCTATCCCAAGCTTCATGGAATGGTTCTCCTTCCATCCGAGAGAAAGTAGCAATCTTTCCTCTCAACTCGATGTTTTTGATGGGAATAGAATTTTCCCATGAATTTATTGTAAATTTGACCCATGTCATCGAGAACCGGGGGTAAGTGACATCAACCAAGCTTTAGCCTTATCCTTTAAGGTGTACGGAAAACATCTCATTCTAAGTGATCCTCGTTTAGAATACGAGGGAATGTTTGGACCGTAGCATAGAAATCTCTCATAAAGGAAAGAGAATCTTCATTAGGTAGCCCGTAGAAGGAAGGAAGCATAGAAAAATGAATATTTTTAAGGTCATAATTCCTAGCGGCCTCTCCCAACTGGATAATGATTCTGCGTGCCAATCAGGTCTTGCAAACTCCTTCATCGTGGTTTCCTAACATGTTGGTTTTCCTCCATTTCTTTTGGTTCTAGTAAAGGATTAAGACGTGGTTCTATGTTTGGCTCAAAATCAAAGTTGATGGGTAGGATCCGGTGTTGTTGACACTTGTTTAAATTTATGAATATTATTTACATATGGTGTTAGGGGGTTTCCTAAGGATCTCCTACCACGCATGTGACTATTTTTAAACGTGAAATTTAAAACTCCTGTCAACAAAAATAAAGAAATTAGAAAATTTCCATGGCATTTAATACAAAACACTAGACAATTTTTTTATTTATTTATTTTATTTTTTTTCTTTTAATTCTTTTTTTTTTTATTTTTTTTTTATTTTTTATTTTTTTTTATTTTTCTTTTTTTTTTTTTAAATAACATAATTAGTATTAACCAAGAGTGTTCCCCGGAAAGAATGGTGGGGCTATGGCTCCTTAAAAACCATTCTCCTAGCCAGAACAACGTTCCCAGGAAAGACTAGTGGCACAAAGGCTTCAAAGAACTAGTCTCCTAGACAGAACTCCCTTAGATTTTTACTTTTCATGCCTTTTATTATTATTATTTTTTTTTTTTTTTTTTTTTTTTATGAAATTTGAAATTTGATTAAATTTGATTTGATTTTATTTTATTTGATTTTATTTATTATTATTATTATTATTTTTTTTTTTTTTTTTTTTTTTAAAAAAAAAAAAAAAAAAAAATATCACAATTATTTACAACACAAAAATATTTTTAAAATTTTGATAAATAAATTAAAAACGCTATTCCTTCCCCGGCAACGGCGCCAAAAACTTGATACCATCCCCGGCAACGGCGCCAAAAACTTGTAAGAATAACAACGTTATTATTACATCATGTTTACTAAACAGCCAGCACAGTTAAATTTAATCACAGACAAATTAAATATAACATGTAAGAATAAAGCATAAAAATAACTGTAAAGAAAATAAAATCCTTCTGAGAATCTCGACGCTATTCCGTTCTGGAAAACCTCCAATGGAATTTGCACTCCCATTTATTGAATCAAAAGCTAATATATTACAAAAAACATAACTAGTTCTTCCCAAAAAGGGAAGAACTCTAAAACTAAGAGAAATTAACTAAGAACAACTAGAAACTAAGAAAGAAACTAAAGAAAACTCAAAAACTAAGAAATGAGAGAAAGAAAGAAGAGAGAAGTGAGGTTTTGAGGTGTGTTTTGAAGTGAATGGAAGGGGGGTATTTATAGGTGAGGATGGAGAGAAAAAATGATTAAAAAAATGTTAAAAAAAATATTAAAAAAAAATAAAAAACGTGTTTTGGACCTGCTGAGGTCATCAATAAATAAAAAACGTGAAAAATGGGTCAAAATGGGTTGGGCGCGCGGCTGGGCGGCTGCTGGGCGCTGCGCGCGCGCGTGAACAGTAACCCGCGCGCAGTGCTGCGCGCATGAACAGTAACCCGCGCGCAGTTTTGGGCGGAGCTGGTGCCGGGCGCGGCCGAATTTGGGCAGCTGGCGGCGTTTTACCGCTTTTTGACATTTTTGCCCTTTTCGACCCATTTTGTCCAATTTTTCCATGTTTGTTGACCTTTTTCCACTTATTTATTAATTTATTTGTGATGTATTGCTTCAAGTATTCTTCTTTGAGTCTTTAAATTGCGTTTTTAAGCCAAAATACCTGAAAAACAATAAAAATACCCGTGATTCCGAAAAAGACAAATTTATATAAATATATGATAAAACATATAAATATATATATTTTTAATCAATTAATGTGCATAAAATCATGGTTATTTTAGTGCTTTTTGAGCACTCATCATTACATATAATAAATAAAATATATAATAAAAAATAAAAATGATAGACAATCTACATAAACTTTAAATCTTAACGCAAATGATTCATCAAATAGAGGAGAACTCCCATGTGGGGTAGCTATTGCAAGGACATTCTCATCAAAATATTCATCGTGATGTGATGGATGGTGAGAATGCATAGATTGCATTGGAGAAAATGAACCACTACCTGATTGCATCTGCATTCCTGGCATAAAGGGAGGACCAATAGGATGACTATATCCCATACAGGATAAGGTTGGGCGCCATGAGATTGCATAGGTGACATGCCTGGCATGGATGGTTGCATGCCTGGCAAATAGAGCATGCCCTGATTGTAGTATGCTTCCATGCCTAACATGTGTTGTGATTAATATTATTTTAATGTGGCAATCTCACTTAACATTGAGACCTTAAAGAAGCTGAATTCTTCTTCAATTTTATAGTACTTATCCTTACTGACCATCTAGGGCTTTTGTTTTGGAATGTTAAAAAAACTCCATATAATCATCATATTGGCTTCCTTACCTAACACGATTAGGATGCTCGCGTCCGAATGCATGATATATAGCATCTCTCCCTAGCTGTTCGATTATTTCACCCCTGGATATTTGTTCTTATTTAGTCATTAGTCTTGACTTCTTCGTTTTGGGGGGTCTTTGTTTCTATATACAGTTCAAATCGGGTAATCAGTCTACCTAATTAAGCTTCCTACATAAATTAAATAAATTTATTAACCATGATATCAACTTAAATTTGAGGAAAAAAATATAAAAATATTTATAAATTAACATTCTTTGTCTAACTTCAGGATTTGAAGACCTCTCAGCACGGTTAGGAAGAATATTTTGTATTTGTATATTCCAATGTTCTTCCCTAATAATTTGAAATTCATTTGTATGTCTATAATCTACAAAGTCTTTCCAAACTTGGGGTTCAATCCAGGTGTGTTTTTCAGGAATTTTCTATAGTTGTACTTCATCAAGTGGTTCCAAATATGGAAATATATAATTTATGGCCAATCTAGAAGTTTTGTATTCCTTCTATGCCTTATTTGCAATCTTATAACACTTGCTCATCCAAGTATTAGCGATTTTATAATGATTTTGTAAAAACACACTACAAAAGATGAGATATAATACAAAAAAGATATAATATATGTAATTAGTTATAAAATAAAAGAGACTTACACAAATGGTTTTCCATATTTTAAACTTTTCAACTTCTTCAACATTAGTCCAATCATTTGTATTGATTGGTATACTTGACTTCACAAGTCTACCAATAGAGGATTTTAATTGTTGGTCATTTTCTCCTAATGGATTACCAGTAGCATCAAATAGAATGGGTACTCTATCATCTGGGTTAAGTGGAACATCAGGTATATTCGCCCAACCTCTTCTTTTCAAATGTCCCAACGGATCATTTGGATCTATAAGCTTTGGTACCCTAGGATCCATGAAATATCTGCAAACAATGATGAAATATAAATTAATTGATAATTTTAAGTCCCAACATATAAACATGCAAGAGTTAATAGAGTAATATAGAGCATACATTATGTTTAATTAGGTTGTTGATCATATATATATTCCCTTACAATCATTTCGAGTCCATGATGAAAAATCATCGTCATTAACTAGATCATCACATACATTTGGTAATTTGTTTGATAAATGACTAATATTACTAATTTCATTATTACTATTTCTACAAGCAAATTCCAAGAAACTTTCAACTCTAGAAATATAGTCTTGCTCGATTCTACACTTTGACATCTAAGATTTATCCTTACATCATTGAGTCCTTCAAACCTATAGGTAGGATAAGTTTGTCTACCTATACTTTTTAAGTTATGTGTTATGATTTTTCAAAATTTTATTTACTTAAAACTAGGGACATCATTATGGGTTTTAGATAACCCATTTCTAGGTACAAGTCAAATAATTAAGGCATCAAAACACAGTTGTACCTAGATATAAAAAACAACTATCTCCTTTTGTCACAAATTATGATTAAAAACTTTGAAATTTTGGAGATAGCTATAGAATTTTTTTTAACTATTTTATTTTATTTTATTGCAAGTTCTAAAATCTAAGTTAAATAACATAATTAGTATTAACCAAGAATACTCCCAAGAGAAATGGAAGGACAAAGTCTTCTTAAAAACCATCCTCTTAGACAAAACAACATTCTTATGAAAGACTAGTGGCACAAAGACTTTCAAGAACTAGTCTCCTACACAAAACTCCCTTAGATCTTTACTTTTTATTCTATTAAATCTAAGTTAATTAAGTTAATAAATTAAGTGAGTGAAAATATAAGTTAATTAAGTTTTTTTAAATTAAAATTAAAAGTAAAAGTTAACAATTAATTAATTTATATATATATATATATATATATATATTAAAATAAATAAAATTAGAAATTAAAAGAAAATTAAAAATAAAAAGAGAATTAAAAATAAAAAAAGTAAAAAAAAATAATGAAAATTAAAAAACTAAAATAAAATTAAATAAAATTAAAAAAAATTAAAAAAAATTATCAAAAATATAAATTAAAAAGTAAAATTAAAAGGAAATAAAATGAAAAAATTAAATATTAAATATTTAAATGAAAATTAAAAGTAAAAATTGTTTTTATAAAAAAAATTAAATTTTTTTCTAATTTTTTTTAAACTCAAAATAAATAAATAAAATCATAATTATTTAAAACACAAAATGTTTTAAAAATTTAATTAATAATTTAAAAATGTTATTTCTTCCCTGGCAACAACGTCAATAACTTGATGAACAAAATCAATTCCCCGATGACGACACCAAAAACTTGATGAGTAGAACCGGTATCAGATTAGTAATATTGATTCTTCAAATACTTTGGTTTTATATTTGTAAAACTCTAGCAAGTGCATGAATTATTTTATAAAAAATGACAAGTATACTCCCAAGTTCGATCTAAGGAAGGAATATATGTGGTTTTTAATTTATTATTTAAACTTTTAAAAATGAAATTAAATCCTAAACATTTGGTTACAATATTTTGGTTTTTGTGTTTCCTAATCTAATAACATGAAAAATAAACATAGATATAGATTCAATAAACAATAATGCAAATTTTTATCATTCATAACAGTAGGGTATTTAAGGATATAATAATTAAGTTAATTATGCTTGCTCATTTTATTTAAATTATTAAATATATAAATTGATATTCATTGATTCTCTCTTTTTTATATAAATATCACCTTTGGTGGGGTTAGATATTCATTGTTAATTAAACAAACCAATTAACACTTATAGGTGAAGTCGATAATTAATTTGGTTAATTAAATTAATTCCTTTTTTTATAAGAGATTGAAAATGAACCATTTAAATGCCACCTTTGGTGGGGTTAGACATTTCAAACTCTATTCAAGATGTCCAAATTAAACCTAAGAATTTAATTATTCGAGTACTAACTTTCAAGTTTTAAAACCATTCCTAAAAATATGTTGTCAATACATTTTCGAATAATAGTTCTTATAAAAACTTTTGAAATAGAGCTTCACTCTAACTACCAAGCGATTGTACCAACAAATAAAAGAGCACTACTCTAAATCAGATAGAATAATTAAACCTTAAAATCTAATTTTCATATTTAAGTTTGTAATGAAAAATAATATATTTCTCTCTACCATTCTTAATATAAAACCTTGAATAAAAACCAAATCAATTTATTTTATAGAAATGTTTTACCTATTTAATATTTCGTAAGCATAACAACGTTATTATTATATCATTTTTACAAACATCCAACCATGTTAAATTTAATCACAGACAAATTAAACATAACATATAAGAATAGAACATAAAAAATAACCATAAAGAATTCATTTTAAAATTATACCTCAAAAGAATTTGTACAACACTTTGATGTTAATTCTATTTCTAGAAAACCTCCAAAAAAATTTGTATTTCCGTTTATTGAATCAAAAAAATAACTAGTTCTTCTCAAAAAGAAAATAATTTTAAAACTAAATAATTAAAACTAAGAAAACTTTATAGAGAGAGAAAGGGTTGAGAAAATTGTTCTTAAGGTGTGTTTTTTACAATAGGGAAAAATGCATTTTTATAGGTAAGGAAAAGGCTAAAAAAAGTATAAAAATGATGATAGATGCATATTGGACAGACTAGCATGCTTGTGAGGTGTTGATGCGCGGACTGGGCGGGTTTTGTTGTTGAAAATTCATTGATGCACATGGGATTTGCGGTGTGAATGGGTGCTAACGTGCACAAGATTTTGAAATTATATGTGTACGGATGCGCATAGGATTGCGGCATGAATTGGCACGGTTGTGCACGGGATAGCCATGATGATGCATGCGTAGTTGGGCAGTTTTGTCCATTTTTTTTGAATTTTCCTGATTTTTGTTTGACATATTTGTGATGTATTGCCTCAAATATTATTCTTCAAGTATTTAACTTATTTTTGATGCAAAATACATGAAAAAACAATAAAAACACCTGTGATTCTAAAAAGACAAATTTATATAAAAATATGAAAAAATCATATAAATATAAATCTTTTTAATCAATTAAAGTATATTAAATCATGGTACTTTTAGTGCTTTTTAAGTACTCATCAAGTGCCTCGTATTTTTTACCACACATGGGACTTGGAGTTGGACCTTCTATGTGTCTTGGAGTTTTCGTCTAGTGGGTTTTGGAGTATGGTTTAACATAGCCCTCAAAGTTGGACCTCTAATTTGTTTCAAACCCATAGACGAGGTCTCATATGACGTTGAATTTACCAACACATATGCCATATTTATTATGATCATACATGGGTCGAAAGTAGACCCACGTGCATCTCAAAGTTGGACCACACATATGCCTATGTATCTTGGAGACTAATACATATTGGGTTGCATATTATGCATTAGATATATATTGCATAGCATATTTTATATTATATGAGCATGCATTGGGATACCTAGAATGTACACTTTCCTAGTACCCGAGAAGCAAAAAAGTACAAGTATAATTGAGTTTTATGACTAAAATCTCCCCACAATGTATACTGATAAGGATTACTTTTATTCATGAAAATTTATTGATAAATGACATGCATCATGAATAATTGTTTATTAAGATAATATTTTATAGTAGACTCCTACTGAGCTATCAAGTCACCTCCTCACTTTTCCCTTTACCTTTCAACTACATCATTCGAGATAATTATGGTAAAGGCATGGAGATTTTATATGGAGAATTTAGATGTTACAAGATTTGACCTATAACCTTACTTAATTTATTGGCTAATATAACTTACGATTAGGTAGGCTAAGACTACTTTGATGAATTTTAATTGACTTTATAAATGTTTGGATTTAAAATTATGAATTTATATTAAAATTTTCCTTTGAATAGAAAATCTCTAAAGAATACTTGAATTGTTGATTTTTAAATTATTTTTAAATAGAATTTTCACGATTATTAAAGAAATTTCTGTCAAATATAATTTAAAATTTACCCTTTTCTATCTCACATACCATTTTTCAGGACATGATAGTTTGATATCAAAACATAGTTCTGATCTCTCAAAAAATATTACTTTCTAAAAGTGGTTTTTGTCTTAGCTACCTACTTGTAGAATAACCAATAATAAATGTGTGCAAATTAATTGTACTAAGTAACGACTAAACTTGAGAGGAACTCAAAGCAAAAAATATAATTTTCTACCAAGAAGAACTATCAAAGCTCATTTTCTTTACCTTAACAAAGCATCAAATTATGATAATGCTACAAGCTAATTTTGAAAGAAAGGACATATAATCTACCTTCTAAATGGGTTAGAATTAGCCATAATTTGATTTTTGTAGAGAAGTTGGACATTTTACGAATGGTTAATAGGATTGGTATGATTATATGAACAACTATCAATGTTTGCTTGTTTTTGAGGCATAGGAGTTTTCTCAACAAATTGTAGCAGTCACTTATAGGATTGAACAAGTTAAACCAGAAACAAGTTCTTCAAAATCTTAACCTAATAATTAGATCTCATACCGCCAATATTACCATGAGACAATCCACGTCAAGTGCAAAATTTCTAAAGTTGTAACGATATGATGGATGAGGATTGCATCCTACTCTAAAACATCTAATACTCAAAGGAATTTCTCCAGGTAAGTCAACAGTCTAGTTAGCAGTTGTGTAAATTTTCAAGACACACTTTTCAAAAACAATCCTTCTGACCTTATCAATCAATTAGACAAACTTTTCTAAGAAATCTTTCATAAACCTATTATTGACAACAATCTATACAAGGAAAGGATAAGGACTTAATTATCAAAACTGTAAATAAGTCACAAGAGAAAGCCTTCATGATAACTGACAAAAGGAATCATAAATCAATGATGATTGATTCGATTTTTACTATATAACTCATTTATTTGAATTCTTTTTTACTACCACCTATTATTTTACCTATGCCCAAGTGTAAAATCTTAAAAGCCCCTTTCTTCAAAATTTTCATTTTGGAAACTCTTCTAATGTCTTTTATGTCTATAACAGCCTAATTTCATGATACAAGAATGAATCTTTTCAAAGTTTTCCTTAAGCATCGTCTAGAAGAAAGACTGGATCAAACAATTATAATCCCTTTAAGACTCTCTGAAAGTGGATACTGATGACAGATAAAGCTTGACATGGCTACCAATAGTAAATGAATATTGTAATGTATTTATGGAAGATTTTCCTAGACTTACCCTAGCTCGAGGACAATTTTATAATCAAGTCATAACCTAGAACTACACCAATTACTACCTCTCCCTAACAAATGACACTAGTTGAGAAATGAGTTAAGGAAATAGTTGAATGAACTGTTGGCTAAAGGATTTGTTCGACTAATATTGCTGCCTTATGAAATTTTTGTTCTAAAGGACATAAAATTTCAAGTTATGCATTGATTATTGATAAGCGACAAATATTATTAAGGATCAACTCAAGGATGTAAGCTTCCAAAATAAGACATCGACACTTACAAGTTAAGAGAATTGAATGTATCAAAACTACAATTCAAGTTTAGAATGAGGACTCTCAAAGAAGGAAGAACCCATAAAAGAACTACTTTGAGATGATCAGAGATTGATGATTTTACATGAAAATTGGGAAAAGGAAAATTTGGATACCATATAACCCCTTACTTAGTTGACTGAAAGGACATCAATTTTGTATCAAACAAAGAACATGAAAGTGTAGCAGTGTTGTACGAGTCAAAGAACCCCTCACGTAGTCTTTACTGACACGTTGTAGAAAGGACTTGGACACATTACGATGTTTGCACAAAGATTCATACTCTACACTAGTAAACAAGATTTGTATGAATGATTTAGAAAACTCAAAACATCATCTATTTGATTTTGAAATAAGAAATATGGGTGCATGAAGAAAGATGAAAAAAATATACACGATTTAAGGAAAGTCAACATCGAGAATTTTTAAGATTAAATCAAGATGGATCCATTAAGAATACTTCAATCAACTTGCAATGGTAGCAATATTAGCATAACATATGGAGAATTTGATGATATAATTGTAAAGTCATAAAATGACAGAAGGAACTAACAACTGTTATATTTTCCATGAAAATATGAAAATTCATGAGTTTGAATGAACTTATACGTGAACTACCATCAAGGATTGCAATTCCATTCTGCATCATCAACCAAACAAATCAAGTAATGGATAATCTTAAGTCAAAAGTCAGAGTTGGCATACAAAATATATTGGTAACATACTAAATACTAGAATGATAGTTCATGTCAAAATTACAAGATTTTGAGTGATAAGTATTTCTATATTGGATCCAATGCTGTAATGAAATTTCTCAATATGGCAACCTTGAAATTTGTGAAGCATGGTGAAGATTATCAGAAGAAGAAATGATGGATAGAAAGACTTTCACGATTGGAACATTTTATTTTCAACAAGAAGATAGTGACTCTATATTGAATACTCTTTAGAAACCATGGAATGTATAGGATTTATAGTACATCCTGGAAGCAAAAAAAATGTAATATGGTTTTAAAAGGTTCTATTGGTGGAGAGGAATGAATAAAGATATGCATATTTTGTAACCAACTACATGATGTGTCAACAAGTGAAGGCAGAGCAAAAGAAACCTACAAGACTACTTCAACCACTCCCAATGCCAGAATGGAAATGAGACGACATAACCATACACTTCGTACAAGGATTACAATGTATTCTCAAGATCATGATTCCATTTAGGTAATTAATGATCATCTTACTAAGTCTGCTCATTTCATTCCAATCAAAACTCAATACTTGGTGAATGCTTTAAGTAAGTTGTACATTGGGGAAATCGTACAATTTCATAGCATACCAAAGTCAATTGTATCTGATCAAGATCCAAAGTTTATTGCACCTTTGTAGATGTGCATATAAGAGGTTTTCTGTACAGAGTTGCTACATAGCAAGGATTATCATCTTGAAATAGATGGAAAATCTAAAAGGGTTATCCAAATGTTAGAAGACATGTTACGAGCCTATGTTATAGAATTCAAGGAAAATTGGAATGAACAACTACCATTGGTTGAGTTTTCCTATAACAATAGCTATCATGCCAGTATTGAGATGGTCCCTTATGAAATGTCGTATAGATGACCATGTAAATTTCTAATGTGTTGGGCAAAATGCAAATATTTAAGTATGACTAGAATTGATCTTATAAAAGAAACAACATAAACTTCGTGTAGCTCAAAACCAATACAAAAGTTATATTAATCATGGAGGAAAACCCAACCATTGAACTTTGAAGTGGATGATTACATTTTTTTGAAGGTTCAACCTCGAAAAGGAGTAACTCAATTTGAAATAAAGCAAAATTTAGCACTATGATACATTGGACCATTTAGAATTATATAAAGGATTGGCGATGTAGAATATCAGTTGGAAGTACCCCCAGATTTGTCACAAGATTATAATGACTTTCACTATCTACTCTACAAAAATGTCAATGGAATTAGAATACTATCCTGGATTGGAAAAAACTTCTATTGCAGGAAAATGCATCATATGAAAAAGAACCGGTGACAATAATTGATTTCCAAGTTGGGAATTTGGGTACCACTAGTAAAGATTTAGTGGAAACATCCTAGCATTGAAAATGTAATTTTAGAGTTAAAGTGTGAAGTCTGCACAAGCTATTGAACTTAAAGAGTTATGAAATTTTGAGGACGAAATGTGTTTTAAGATAGTAGGAATGTAAAACCCCAAAAATTCATTATAAATAATTAAAGTGTCTTAAAAGGAATTTTAGACAACATTTTGAAGTGTAAGGATGTATTGGAAAATTTTCATTTGAAAAATCAAATCAAATGGGAAAAATTTACATACCTCGTTGCCACTCCTAGCCAACCCCTCGTAAACCTCTCGCCACACCATTCGCCACCACTTTTTGAGAGGTGGCCGACAAGCTTCAAATTTTCTATATAAAAAGGGGCCAAATTCACCTTTCTTCTCATACCATAATTTCTCACTCTCCTCCTTTTCTCTCTAAGTTGTTTGGGTTTTTAGCAACATTTGGAGGGCTTCTTAGGGACAAATATCAAGGAGTTTGAGTTTGAAAACTTAGCAGTGGAATCTTTTCAAGTAGGGATTTCTACTCAAATTTTTTAATTCAGTCATCATTTTTAAATAAAATGTCATATATTATATGTTATGAATAAGATGAAAATCAAATGTAATGATTTATATAATAATGTTATAAATGTTTTTAAAATGAGATACTCGTTGTCAATCTTTTATTATGCATATATTGAAAAAATTTATAAACAATGAGTATTAATTTTTGATATGGAACATAAATTAAAAATATTATATGGCATTTGAGATTTTTATACATGCATCACATAAATAGTATATTTCATGAGGAGTATGCATGTATATTGTCTTGCGGAGTATGGTACCCATGAGCTACTGGTTGCAATAGACTATTTTCTAAAGACTATATGTATGTATTGCATGCACATGTATTCTTAGATTTTGTCATCAATTGTGCCTCAAATTGTTGACCCCATATAGATCTCAGAGTTGGGCCCCCCATTGTGTCTCAAAGTTACCGTCTAGTGGGTTCAGAGTGTAACTAAGTATGGGCCTCGGAGTTGGACCCCCATTATGTTTCAGACCCTTAGACAAGGGCCCATATAACATTGATTTGATTAATACATGTGCCATATATATTATGATCGGACATTGGATCGGATATGGACCCACTTGCATCTCAAAGTTGGACTGTGCATGTGCCTATGTATCTTGGAGACTAATACATATGAGGTTACATAACATGCATTGGATTTATATCGTATAACATATTTTATATTTATGAGCATGCATTGGGATAACTGGAATGTACACTTCCCTAACAGAAACAATTGGTCTGTCTATATACTAATGATTAAAATATCCCCACACTATATACTAATGATGACTACTTATATTCATTACAATTTGTTTCCATATGCTTAGGGCTCAACAGAAACAATTGTTCTATCTACAAGTGGCTCATGAATAATTTTTTATTAAAATAATATTTTAGAGTAAACTTCTATTGAGCTATCAACTCACCTCCCACTCTTCCCTTTACCTTTCGGCTACATTATTCGAGATAATTGTGGTGAAAACATGAAGGTTTTATATGAAGGATTTAGATATTACAAGATTTAACATGAAATTTTATTTAATTTATTGGCTAATATAATTTAAATTTAGGAAGATTGAGATTACTCTAATGAATTTTAATTAACTTTATAAATATTTGGATTTATAATTATGAATTTATTTTAAATTTTACCTTTGAATAGAAAATCTCTAAAAGGTACCCGAATTGTTGATTTTTAAATAGAATTTTTCATGATTATTAAGGAAATTTCCTTCAAATATAATTTAAAATTTACCCATATTCTATCTCACGTACCATTTTTTAGGATGTAATATGACCACACTCGTGTTCGGTTGGATGGACACATGGTCAGCTTAACATGCCAAATATGGATAGACATCTGGCCAGTTGGGTAGACATCTAGCTAGTTGGGTAGACATCTGGCCAACCATGCGTAAACCTTTAGCCATTTGAATCATCCACGAGTGTACACGCATTATGAACCAACCATGATGGCCTTTTTACCTAATGCAATTATCTTACCCATAGCATTGAACTTATTTCTCAATAAATATGCATCACTGCATACCAACATAATGGACCATAACTCCCAACAAGAGACAAACTCAAAGAACACCCATAATCTAGATATAAATGAGACCATTGATTGGCCTCCTCAAAAATTTGCTACTCAAAGATAAAAGTAAAGTAAAGAACTTAGAAGTACAAAAATAGTAAATCAACAAAACACACATATACACACATACATACATATATATATATGTGTGTGTGTGTGTGTGTGTGTGTGTGTGTATCCAAAAGGTCTATACAACAACTAAATCCATAACAATAAAATAAAGCCACTAAGTATATACACTTTGGTGGAAACTACAATCAAAAGAACACCAATAAATACTCTATTAATCTCTATATCTAGTTGTGCCCTAAATAGCACTATCTTCTACATCAGTCTCTTCCTTAGTCTCCTTAGAATGCTCACTGCCAGACTTACTAGAGCCATCCTTCTCCCAGTCAAAAGAAACTACACCATGGTAGGAAGTACTTTCCTTCGCATCTAGAAAGATAATAGTGGAGAGTGTTATGTCTAGATAAAATTGTCTGAATTTCCACCTCATGGTTTGAAAGCCATAATCCCATATGTCTAACATGCCTCGAGTATACTCATAAGAATATACATGCTCTACAAATGCCTCCATCTGACCTTTCCCAACCTTGATATTAAGCTCTTTTACCTACACTCATGAGAAATGGAGGCTTTTAGATAGCTCCTAGACTCGCTTCCTCTCCTGAGCCAAAAAAATCTGCTCTCCATCCAAAGTAGCCTTCTGTGTCGCTAAAGTAGCCTCCAATGTTTCCAAAGAAGTAATATGGGCATGAGAGACTATACCTTATACTCTCTTTAACTTTTTCTCTGTCTTATACAGGTAGCCTGAATAGTTTCCTAAATCAAAAGCACCCTATGGTGCTCCTCCTTGAAGGCCATTAAATAATCTTTCAAGCCAACTTGAACACTAACAACATGATATAGATTTATAACAAGCCTCTGGACCCTAGTAACTATGATGCATAAGTAAGAACCCTCGACCTTCGTAGGCTCTAGAAAGTTAGGAAAGGTAAGTTGTAAAATCATAAAGAGGGCATCTAGGTCAATAAGACATAAAACTATACCATGTATAGTTAGCACCGATGGAATGTCAACAAATGTTGATGAAGATCTTGTCCTCCCAGAAGGTAGTTTGATGATAGTTTTTCCTGAGGTAAGGGCTATCTTCCTATTTAGAGCCTCCAAACTACGAACCACTCCGGTCCATGTGGAAGCAGGTGGACTTCCTAAGGAACCTAAGAGCCATCATGCTCTTACTCTTCTTGTCAAATGGAAGACTAGAAGTCATACCTACAAAGAGGCATAATTATCATCTAATTATTCAAAAGAAAATAATGGAATAAAGAGCAAAGGCCAAAACTTATCGTTTGAGTCTAGAGGGGTTATTATCTCTGGCTTAACTACTGTGAGGTTGAAACCCCGGTAAGCATTGCACTCAGGAAGTATGAGCCTATCACTATGATGCTTTTCCAAAGATGTGTTGGAAAGGGAAGTAATGAACGTCTTTAATTTTTGAAAGGCTAGCCCTATAGTCAATAAACTACAAATAACAAGGAACATGTTAAAAAAACAAAGCGTATCACAACAAGGCTAAGTCTCAAAATACCCTATCATTCCTCTCATATTAGGTAGGTTTATCTTGTTACATGTTGTGTTATGTATGACCACATATTGTGAGAGTACAATCATTATTTACCAAATATGTTCCCACATATGAGGTCTTGAAGTGATTGATAATCTTTTTCAGATTTTTCAATATGTTTACCTAATTCATATGATGTGTGATATTTGCCATGTACTTGCATGTTGCTAATTTGGGCAGAAGCCTATGAGGCACACCATTACTAAAGTGTTTACCACATATTGTTCTTTCATATATGTTGGTTGTTTTCATAGTATATTGAATTAAGTATGTTGTTTTTATTTTACTTTCACTATATTATGTACTTAATTCATGTTGTAAGATCTGCTTGGTTAAGTTGGAATATAGTTCGCAAAAAAATACCATGGGTTGACGTTTCCACCCCTTACCTAGGTCCTAGATGCCTATTTATGTCAAAAGTTCAATTGACCTTGGTACAATTACTACGACTATGGAAATCTTATGCATGATTAGACTAGACATAATGCAAATGCTATTACCAACCATTACTTCAAAGCTGTTTCATTGTGTCAATGATGACCATGTGATTGATGATCTTAATCTTGAGTTATCTGACTGACCCTTCACCATGGTACCTTGGTATTTGATTTGATGTCCAACTAATTTTTGGATTAGGATGCCTTGTATCTTCATGTCTCAGTGTTCATGGTAGGATGAGAGGTTATCTCATAAGATAATGAATTCACTCTATATATTCACAGATGTCAAATAACAATTTCCCTATTTAGTGTTTCTAGAGTTTGGATGACTATGAAACTCAAAGATTAGAAACTTGATAGGTCATGTTTCCCTCAAACAACTATAAATCTATTAGTTTATTTTTTTTGTCATTTTAATAAAAGTTACATGTAAGATTCCTAATTTCCTTTATTTTTCTCAATGATATTTTTTTTCTTTTAACTTAGATAAATGTCGAGATTGCATGAATTTTTAATCAAATTGCATGTTCTCCATTTTTTCTATAAAAAAGTACCTACTTGCTAACCATCCCCAACAAACCTCAACGAGGGGCCACCAAGCAGTAGAAAAAAATTATGAAAGGGTGACCTTCTTACACTATAGGGTAACCTTCTTACATCAATACTCCTCATATCATAAAGTAGATGAATCAATGTGTAACTTATATGGCTTGATGGGATAAACTAAGCATAGCATAGGTTCCTTAACTATAACATTATTTAACTCTTCAAATGCCTCTTGAAAGTGTGATGTCCACTCTCATGTATTGTTTTTCTTAAGCAGGACAGTCAGTGGAGCTTCCTTTGTAGAGTAGCCTTTGATAAAGCACCGATAGTAGTTCACTAGTCCAAGAAATGATCTTAGATTGTGAACTTTGGATGGTAGCTCCCATTGTTGTGTAGCCTTTATCTTGGCCTCATCCATCATAATTTTTTCATCCTTAATCTTATGTCCAAGGAATACAACCTCCTGTTAGGAAAAATAGTATTTTTCCTTTTTCACATAAAACTCATTTTCCCTTAAGTTTTGGAAAACTTGCCTTAACTATTGAAGATGCTCAATAAGAGTGTTACTGTATACCATAATGTCTAAATATACCACCAACAATTGATTAAGATATGGGTGGAAAATTTTGTTCATTAAAGTGCAGAAAGTGGTAGGAGCATTAGTGAGGCCAAAAGGCATAATAAAAAATTTGTAAGAGCCATACCTTGCCACATATGCAGTATTTTCCTTATTGCCTAAGGCTATGTATACTGGGTAATAACTAGAGTGCAAGTACAACTATGTAGAGTATTGTGCCTTGCCAACTTGATTGAATAAATCAACAATGAAGGGGACAGTATACTTGTTATGGATGGTTACCTTATTAAGAGCTTGATTCCACAAAGACCCATCTTTTTTTTCTTTTGAAAGAGCACATGAAATTTGTAAGGGACTTGAGATGGTCAAATGTACTCAGCTTCAAAAGACTCATTAAGTTGTCTCTTAAGTTCCTCCAACTTAGGTGGAACCATTCGATATGGACTCATAGTAGGCAACTTTACTTCAAGTTCCAATTCAATCTTATGATCCACCTCTCTTCTATGTGGGAGTTCCTTAGGCAATTCATTTGGCATGACATCCTTGAAATCTTCAAGGAAATCTCATAGTTGTTTATGAATATTACTTTTGTATGAGGCATCATCATCTCCTTCTATTTGTCTAAGAAATGAAAGATAACTTTCCTCATTCTTCTTGTATAACCCCTTCTTGAATTGCATGGCAAACAAAGTCTTGATATTGACCATGTTGGGCCTTGTTGTAGGTACTAAGCATGTGTTGCTTCCATCAAGAATAAACATGGAGTTTGCAATAGTGAGTGGGAATTCCTTTACTTGGTTAAGGAACTCCATCCCTAGTACTACTCCTTTACAAGTCTTGATCTTTCATCTCGGTCAGGCTACAGGTCTTGGTCCTTTGTCTCGGGTCGGACTATGGGTCGGTCCATATGTCCAAACATCAAGTCCTTCTACTTTTTTAGCTCAAGTTCTAGACTAAGGTGCAAGAGTAAATCTCAGGTAGAGGATATGAACTGTTCAGCTCCACTAATAAATGCATGTTAATTGATTGGAGAGAGAAACCATGTGTCTCTATATAAAGAGATGCTTGGGTTGGGACTTATCATCATTTCCTATGCAGTAAACAAATAGTAAGAAAAAACTCTTTTTCATGTCAACACGAGGTATAAAAGGTTTTCAATTAGGTGGTAAGATTTCAACTTGAACTAGTTTTGTTTGTTCGATTTTTTATAGTATAAGCTTTGAGAGCCTAACACTTTTATACTTTCTTTTTATGTCGATTTTTAAAGAATCACTTCCTTTTATTTTCAAACTAGACCATAGGCAATCCCTTCTTCTGAAACCTTAACCATCATTTTTTATGTTTTATAGCTTTTTATAGAAATTCACAGAGAAGAGACCTCAGCCTTGGGCTCAGGCTCCTGGGAAAGCCCCCAATATTCTAATGCTAGTGATGACTCAGGGTCTTCTAGATCAGGCTTTTCTAGTAAGGTAAGTCGATCTCTAACTCAGCCCTCTACCTATACCTCTTGCCCTCAAACCACTCCAACTGTTAAATTGAGTGTGCCTCAGACTCAAATCTTAGTGGCTAGGACGTGGAGGAAGAAAACAAAGAATATAGAATATAGGGAACCTATAAGTCACATCAGGGGTTGGTAGGCTATGTCTAAGACTTATGAGTTGGTTCCCTAGGATGAGGAAAGGTTAAGAAAAACCTACAACATCCCTTCCTTGGTTCAAATAATGATTCCTCGAAAAGGGGGCCTATAATAGTGATCCACCTCCATCTGGTTGGACTACTTTCATGAAAAGGAACTATGGTTGGGGGTAAGGTCCCCCCTATACCCTCTCATAAGGAGATTCTTGGTTAGAACGCAACTCATACTAGGATATTTGATGCCTAATGGGTAGATGTATCTTTTATGCTTGACGTTAATATGTCAAGAACTCAGGGTGGACTTAGAGATGGCCGAGTTTAATAAGAATTATGTTCTGAAGCAGAACCCCACAAATCCAAAGAGGGTATATATATCTATGAACCATGATCGGGGTATGAACTTGTCACTTCCTAAGGATAAGAAAAATTGGAAAGAGTACTTTTTCTATGTTTTAGGCTGTAAGAGTCTCCTACCAGTGACACCAGATTAATAAGGAGAATTCGAAATGACATGAAGGTTGTGATAAGGAATATGGCTTCCTTCATCATGAATTTGAGTCTAGATGCAAAGCTACACCTAGTTGATATCTAGAACTATCTTCCTGAGAAAACCCTTGGAGGAAGTTGTTGAACACTCCATGTTTTGTTGACTATCAATTAATACGGCATGGTTCAGTGGATCCCTCTAGGATTATTCGTAAACCCCCATATTTTCCTAAATGCAGAACCCCTCCCATGGACTTTGGGGGCTAGTTCGAGGTGGTGGCATATGATGGTGAACTAGTCCTAAGAATTACTCCTATCTTTTTTTGTTGTTAATTACGACGTGATTAATAAACATATCTTCATTCTTATTTTGTAGATCCCATGGAATTTATGGCTTCCTAGTTCTTATCCTATTTCAAGAGCAAGGTCTCTTCTGTAAGGGCGAGCTCCCAAATGGGTACACCTCTTGCTCCTAAGGAGAGCTCTTCCATATGTAAGAAAAAGGGTAAATATTCTACTCATGAAGGTCACCCTGCATCCCTAAAGAAGAAGAAGAAGAAGAATAATAATAATCCCGCACTCAGCTTAGAGCCATTGAATATCTATGCACCTCTATCCTAACTTCAAGAGCAACATGTGACTCTGCCCCTTGCTCGGGTTTTAAAGAATCTAGTGATCCTATACAAGATTTGAGGAAGGGGAAGGCTATCCATAATCTCACCATCGATGCAAATGTGGTAGTTTTAAATCGAGGCTTGGCGCTAAAGCACCTCGATCATTGTCTGAGCCACCTTTCTACTAACACATATGAGAAGCAGTTCGAGGCTATCTATGAGGGTGTAAATTTTGATGAGATCATCCATCGCCAATTGTGTTAGGTGAGATACTTTACGTTCTATGCTTATTTATGACTATTGTTTAGTAAGTTTGAGCTCGAGACTTATTTGTTTGATCTCATAACTTTTTTTTATTTTGGTTGGTGCTACTTTATGACATTAATAGGGCTCGAAGTGTGGGTCATTTAAAAGCCAAACTAAAACTGGTAGAGGATAAGTAGAGTCATACTTCTACTCATTCAAGACACGTCATGCTACTAATGAGATCAAATAAGTGGGAAGGCGAGGAAATTGATAAGGAGGAGAAGTTGAAAAGGGCCACTACTGAGCTGAATGAGTATGCCCAATGCATTACTAAGCTCGAGAAGGCTCAAAGGAAAGCTAAGAAGGAGACTAGGGAACCCAAGAGAAGAGATGAGGCTTTTACCGATAAGGCACGTAAGTCAAAGGTTGATGTTGATGTCATGGCTCAAAAGCTCGAGTCGAGAGTAGATAGGGGTACGAGCTAGCCATGGAATCGTTTAAGACAGAAACCAAAGTAGAGGGATCTGGGAAAGTTTCATTATCGCATTTTGGATATCACGGTCACTCATTTATGCATGCATACTCCATCGGTGGAGGAGGAAGAAGGAGAAGAATCTAACTTTAATGAGGGTGAGGAAGGTCCTGAGGTAGTAGATGTAGGGGCAAAGCACGAGGATCATTGAAGTTTAAGGACTCGACCCTTTTTTGTTTTTTTGAGCTTGATGCCACTTCTGGTTTTGTGGTACCCAAATTATTATGTATTTATAATATTGAGCTACCCACCTAATTTTTGGGAACTTATGTTATCGATCTTTATCTCCTATAAAAATGGGTTAAGAACATTTTCTTAATCCATGCATTTGGGGATTTTTTCCAATTCCTCCAACTTTTTTGGTCGTACTTTATGGATTATGATTGAACCAATGGATGCTCAGTTTGAGCTTTGAGAGTTGAAAACAATAGGCTTAAGGAAGTGTTTAGGGTGCTTAAAGTTGAGGTGGTTAAACTTGAAAGTAAGTTCAAAGAGATCGAGTGTGATTTTGCTTCTTATAAGGAGTAATTAATCAAAACTCAATCTCAAGAGAGGAGGACCTTGACTAGTATGGCCACTCTTAGATAAGGAGTCTTATTGGGTGAGCTTCTATATGAAGTGATCTGAAAGAGTGTTTCACAAGGTGATAGTGGTTACTGAATAATTGGAAGGAGGAATGCTCATGATGAGGTCAATTCACCCTGAGCCCGTGACCCATATACAGAAGAAAATTATTGAGGTTCAGGCCAAGTAATTACCCTTAGTGGAAAAAAGTGATGATCTAGACACAAGTCGTGTGTCTAAGCATTTAAAGAGTTTTTAACTTTCTAGTTCTTAACTGAGGTGATCAGCCTATGACGTCTAATGGTGAGAAAGGGAGTTTTACCTGGTTCCTGACTTAGGTGCTCATCTCTACCTTCAATGTTAGAGCACCGACCTGACCGAGGCGAATAACTCATGATTTTTGTATGTGTTAAGGTGATCTACCTTATTCTTAACCAAGGTGATCAACATGTGACGTATAATAATAGGAAAGTGAGCTTTACCTAGTTCCTAACCGAGGTTCTTATCTCTCCCTTCAATGTCAAAGCGCCAACCTAGTTTCTGACTGAGGTGGATAACTCATGACTTTTGCATATGTCAAGGTGCTCTACTTGGTTTTTAACCCAGGTGATTAGCCTGTTACATATAAGGATGAGAGAGGGAGCTTTACATGGTTCTTGATCAAGGTGTTCATCTCTCCCTTCATTGTCAGAGCGCCAACCTGGTTCCTGACCGAGGTGGACAAATTTGTGACATATAATGATAGGAGCGATAACTTTACCTTGTTCCTAACTGAGGTTCTCATCTCTCCCTTTAATGTTAGAGTGTTGACCTGGTTCCTGATCGAGGTGGACAACTCGTGACTTTTGCATATGTCAGGGTTCTCTACCTAGTTTTTAACCGAGGTGATCAACCCATGATGTATAATTGAAGAGGACTTCAAAAAAAATCTATTTGTATGGGGCAATACAGTTCCATTGATATACCTGTGCCAATATTACATAATAATGGTAAATTATTATACATTAAAAGTGATATTTTTCAACTTCTTGGCATTCCAAATTGTGCCATCTTCAATTCCTTCTATGCTTTTCAATAGATAGGCCCCTCCTGGTATTGTTTCAATTATTTGATAAGGTCTTTCTCAATTAGCACCCATTTTTCTAGCTATCCACTCTTTCTTGTTGGGAAGCCTTTTGAAGACCCAATCACCGCTGAAAAATGCTTTAAAGCACACGAATTTGTTGTAATAATCTAATACTTTCTTCTTTTGCTCGGTTATCCTTCTTAGAGATTTATTCCTTTTATCCTCTACAAGGTTCAATATTATTGCTCTTTTTACCTCATTTTGTTCCTCTATTAAAATTGATCTAGCAGTGGGTATTATGACCTCGGTTGGTATTATTACCTCTATCTCATATACCAGGGAAAAAGGGGTCTCGTTAGTGCTTCTGTGAGGACTAGTCCTAATGGTCTACAATGTTCTAGGAAACTTTTCCACCCACCTTTCTTTTGAATTTTCTATCCTTTTCTTTAATAAGCTAATGATTAGCTTGTTGGAAGATTCCACCTGACCATTGGCTTAAGGATAACATGGCGTATAGTGGCACATCTTAATGTTGTACTTGAGGGTGAATTCTATGATATTTCATCCTGTTAATTGTCTCCCATTATTTGTGACGTGCTTTATAGGTAGGCTGAAACAACAGATTATGGACTTCCATATAAATCGAATCAACTCTTCCTCCTATATTCTACCTAAGGGCTCTACTTTGATCCATTTTGAAAAGTAATCAATAGCCATAAGGAGAAACTTATTTTGACCCTTTCCTTATAGGTAGGGATTCTACAATGTCAAGCCCCCACTTATAAAAGAGCCAAGGACTCACCACCTTTTATGGTATTTGGAGGAGTGTGTGACAAGAGGGAAAACCTTTGGCATTTATTACATGTCTGGGTGCATTTTGTGCAATTTTTCAACATAATAGGCCAATAATAGCTTTGTCTCATGATTCACTATGATAACTTCCTCCCTTTTGAATGTGAACCACAATCCCATTTATGTGCTTCATACATTAATATTTCAGATCCCTCTTTGGCTATACACAAGAGCCCTAGACCGAGTGAATTTGTTTTGTATAATTTTCCTACTTTTATCATATACCAACCTGCCTTAGCCCTGATTTCCTTTGCAAACCTACTATCCTCTGGCAACTCTTCCCTTTCTAGGAAGTTATAAATCGGGGTGTACCATGGGATAGTGGAAGCGTCTACACATCTAACCCCTCTTTTAGCCTCCTCCAAGGATGCTCCTGACAAGATTGCTACTAATGCTACTCGATTATGCTTGGCCTCTCATACTAATGCCAAAATAGCTAAGGCATCGACGTGGCCATTATCCTTTTGAGTTATTTGCCTTATCTTAAACTTAGAGAATTTAGAGAACTCCTTCTTTAACCTTTCTAGGCACCCTTTTCATTTTTCCATCTTTAGTTGACCACTAGCCTCTAATTTTTATGTAGAGTGACCCTATTCGCTCCCAGCTTATTGGTAGTCATGGCCCCAAATATAGTCACCTCATATTCTATAACATTATTGGTCACTTGGAAATCAAGTTTGACTACATACTCAAAACGGTTGTTGTTGTGGTATACTAAGACTACTCCTAGCCCTGCACCATTGAAGTTATGTGCTCCATCAACAAACACTTTCCAAATTGTACTCTCTTTTTGATCTACCCCACATACTCTCATTTGCTCCTCATTGACAACAACTTCTAGCTTTTCATTAAACTTAACCACAAACTCAGCCACTACTTGCCCTTTGATGTCCATTCTATCCATGTATTTAATGTTGTATTCCTCAATTCTATGGCTATCTGTGCTAGCCTTCCTACTACATCTGGTCTCATGAGAACATTCTTGAGTGGATACAAAATGAGTACCATAATTGTGTGTGAGTTGAAGTAATGCCTGAGCTTTCGTGTGCCAACTTTGAGAGCAAATGCTAACTTGTCAATTATTGGATACTACTCTGGGCATCTATCAAGACCTGGTTGACATAGTAGACAGGATGTTGAATTTTGGTTCTTTCAACTAGGAGTGCAACACTGCATGTATAGGGAGTCATATCCAAATACAAAGAAAGACTCTCACCTGAACGAGGGATAGCTAAGATATGAGGGTTACTAAGATACTTCTTGATTTCTTCAAAGGATCCATCATAGCTCTTGTCCCATAAGATTGATATGCCCTTTCTCAACATTTTGAAGAAGGGTAGACACTTATCAGTACATTTAGAAATGAACATGTTCAATACTACTATTCTTCCATTTAATATCTAGATTCCCTCAAGGTTAAAAGGTGTTTTCATATTTATCAAGGCCTGTATCTTGTCTAGGTTGGCCTCAATCATTCTGGTTGATATAAAGTACCCTAAGAATTTCCCCACAATAACACCAAATATGCACTTTTTGGGATTGAGCCTTATACCGTGTCTTCAGATTATTGAGAATACTTCTTCTATCTCTTTAATATGGTCTATGGGTTAAGCTAATTTTACCTCTATATCATCCACATAAGCCTCTAGGTTCCTTCCTAACTGTTCTTCAAATATTTTGTTGACTAGATGTTGATATGTGGCACCCATATTCTTCAATCCAAATGGCATCCTTTTATAATAGAATGATCCTTCTTCCATGATAAAATATGTTTTGTCCTCATCTTCAGAGTGCATCCTAATTTGGTGGTACCCTAAGTATGCATCCAAAAAACTCATCATCCCAAAACCGGTAGAGGCATCTACCAATTAATCAATACTTGGGAAAGGGAAGAAATCCTTGGGATATGTCTCGTTTAAATCTATAAAAGCTACACACATACAAGATGACCCGCATACTTTCTTGACTAGGACCATATTTGATAGCCACGAGAAATAGTTGACTTCCCTTATGACCCCTACTTCATTAAGGATAGCCACCTAGTGTTTGATGACCTTGTTATTTTCTCATGAGAATTTTCCTTTTCATTTTGTACATGAAAAAACTTTGGATTTACGTTTAGTTGGTGTGATATGAATTTTGGATAAATTCCAAGCATGTCAGTTAGAGTCCATGCAAAGACTTGCGAGTTATTCTTGAGGAACTATTAGAGTTGTTTCTCTAGCTCCATTGTTAAGTCTTCACCCAATTTAAAAGGATGGCTCTTACATTTCACCTTCATTGGGAGGTCTCTTACTTCATTAAAGTTGATCGATTTTATAAGGCCTTTTCTCTATGGCTTCCTTTGAGGGAGACCTCTTTGTAACTACTATTTACGAGCCACTTCTTTCATAGTAGCGTTATAGTAGCTCCTAGCCTTCTCTTGGTCTCCTCTAATCTCCTCTCAACCTCCATTAGAGGGAAATTTAATTACTTGGTGGAGGGTGGATAGGATTGCCCTCATTTTATGTATCCAAGGTCTTACCAAGATAGAGTTGTAATGACCTAGGACATCGATGATTACAAAAGTGGTTATTCCAATCACTCATTTTTCCATAATAGGTCTTGACAATATTAGGGTCCTTTTATACCTAGAGCTTTTACAGTGGTCATAAAATAGAGGTTTATAGAACTCCCTATATCAATCATTATTCTACAAATATTATAAGATTCAATCCTCAAAGTGATCACTATAGGATCCTCATGATGAGACGAGGTCTTAATCTTCTCATTGAAAACGATTTAAATGGCAGGTCTCCCTTTGTCTAAGGGGTATACATGGGAGACACTGTGCAATTCTTTGGAAAACCTTTTGCTTGAGTTGTTTGAACTTCTATTAATCCCCAGACCTCCATATATGATGTGTATGGTTTTGATATTGGTTTCTTTGTGGTACTCCCTTTCAATGTCTATTAGGTTCATTGTTTTTGGCACTTCTCACCTGTTTTGGTGATTTCTCCGATCTCCATTTTCTATGACGAGGTTCTTTAGATATCCCCTTTTTAATAACTCATCTATCTCTTTCTTAAGGTGTCTACAATCTTTTGTCTCAAAGCCCATATCCTCATAGAAGGCACAAAATTTGGATGTGTCCCTAAGTGGGGATTTCATTTTGTTGACCACCTGATATTGGGTTCCTCCTCCATTCTCATTATAGCTTGGGTAAAATTTACTCTCAAGGGAGGCACTCTAAAGGGAGAAAATGACCTTCCCCAAGGCCCTCTATTTCTTGACTATTGTCTAGCCCCCTGTTATTTGGCACAAAGTGTTTACTTTTGATGTTTTGATATGCGCTATTTGGGCTTATCCTCCTCTTTTCTTTATCTAGCACCACCCCCATGTTAGTTTTCTAGCCTTTGATCGGGCCTAACTCTTTCTTTAGGTTGACAAACTTTCTTGTCTCGCCAAAAGCTTCCTCTAAAGTACGAGGCACTATCTTGGTTAATTCTACAAATATATTAAAAAATTTAGGAAGACCTCTCCAAAAGGCCTTTATAGCTATAGAGTTAGGACAATAAGAGATTTCCAATTTTTCTTCAAAGAAATGTTTCATGTACTCCTCAGTGGATTCTCCCCCATTTTGAAAATTTGAGAAAAGGTGGTGTGATTCTTTCCTCAAGGGTTTGTTGTATGCATATTTTTTGATAAAGAGCCTGGCGAACTTTGAAAAAAATATTATAGATCGGGGCACCAAGTTTTTGAATCATTTTTGGGTGCCCTCATAGAGAGTAACTACGAACAATTTACACATCATGGAATCTATTTTTCCCTGGGTTAGGATCATGGGAGCCATGGCTATATTAAAGTGTGACACGTGCGTTACTAGATACTTTGTCTCAAAATAGTTAGGGCATTTGGAAGCATTAAACTTAGTTGGGGGCTCATCATTTTCTATATCATCAAAAAAAGGGAAGATACACAATTATTCACAATCTCTATCCACATCATTAGGAGTTTTACCCTTCTCATTTTTCTCATTAGCTACCTTCAAAGCTTGGTCTTGTTTCATATTGGTTTCATCCAATACTTGAAATCGTGCCTCCCAGCTCTTCCTTTCCTAAACCCATTGTTCTTCACCAGGTCTCGGCAAACTAGAAATGGGATTCATTTCATCCTCATACTCTAAGTGGTGTGGCTCAAGTTGACCCTTTCTTGCTATGTTTCTATTAATTGGGACTGCTGCTTGGTCGACAAGGGCCCTTCCTCTTGATTGGGACCATAGTGCCTTATTTTCTATTTTCATTTCCTCGAGCTCCATTCTCAATTCTAGGAGTTAGCGATCTATCTCCTAGTGAAGCAGGCTATCTTCTACTCTAACCTCATCGAGGGATGGTGTTGCATCTCTCTAAGCTGCCTTAATTTCCTTGTTAGCCAACTTTGAACGTTTACCAGTGCGAGTTCCCACCATTTTTATGTGTGAAAAATGGCTTAGGTGCAATTTTTGAACATAGCATGACATATTTTCTAAGCTTTTCTCAAGACTCAGAGTAAATTCCAAGAAGTATGAGGTCAAAAAATTAAGCTTGACCTAAATATCTGAGCCCCACGTGGGCACCAAAATTTTTGGGATTGATCTAATTTATAGAGAGAGAAGTTAAGAATTAGTTCAATGTATGGATTCCATGATAGGCTCTATTATTTATAAGACATTACACGTACAAGTGTTGATTACACAATGGGTACACATATATGAGTGTCATAGGGATACAATCGGTATAAAAATACAACATTTTATACATCAAGCTCAACCTTAAGCGAAGCTGGTGGTTGACCCTATAAGGGAAGCACCCTCTAGGATTGACCTCTTGCTTTTCTAGTGCATTTAAAGTGTATAGAGTCAGATATGTCATTTAAGGTATTCCTTCTTATGACTAGGTCATCTTCCATAGGCTCGGTCTGATGACATGAGCTCAGGTTGCTTATTTTGAATCGAACCGACCTACAAGTTAGCCTTTAGTCTTGGGCCAGGTTACAAGTCTTGGTCCTTTGTCTTGAGCTAAGCTACAAATCTTGGTCCTTTGTCTTGGGCTGGGCTACAGGTGATTCCATATGTCCAAACACTACTCTAAAGATATCCATCAGTATTATAATGTTCCACTCATTCCCCTATCTTTACCTTCACCCTATGGATAATGTCTTAGATCGGTTTGGCATCCAAGTTCATTGCCTTCATAGAATATCCCTTATTGGAAGCTTTTATATTGAGTTTTTGTGCTTCCCCAAAGTCTATAAAGTTATGAGTGGCACATGTATCAATAAGTACCTTGGTTTGTACTCCATTAAGAACCACATCAACATACATCAATCCTTTTGCTCGTGGCTTTGGAGAGGCCTTGATAGAATTTAGAATTTGAAATGATCTCATTTGTACGACACCTTCCTCAGAGGAGCCTTTCTTTTTGGACAGTCTCTTATACAATGCAAACCATCAAGAAAATAGCAATTATAATTTGGTTTTGTGTCTCTCTTACCTTGGTCTTTTCCATTATAAGGTTTTCTTGAAGCATTTTCATTGGCTACACTTTTGCCTTTGTCTCTTCCACCTTTTCTAGGAATAACCTTTTATCATTGGATCTTAACAAGTCTTTGGAGTATTTAGTTAAAGTCTTAGTTACGGAAATAGCAATGGCAAGATCTTGTGCACTTTTCCACCTTAACTCGATCTTGGCCTAAGTTTGAAGTCCATCAATGAAGAAGAAGAAAGATTCCTTGTCCAACATATCGGGATCTCAAGAGTAAGAGTGGTACACTCTTTAATGTAGTCATGAATACTCCCCGTTTGTTTCAATTATCATAGATGACTACATGCCATCTCTTCTATTCTTGGGGTATATTTTCCTTTTATATCTTTCTTAAAAGTATCAAATGTATCGATTAAGCATGTACTTTTCTCAATATCTTTATGTCTCCTTCTCCACCAAAGTATAGCGGTATCAATAAGATAGAGAGTGGCAAGTAACTAAGTAAGCCTAGCTAGCAAGTAACTCAAATACATATTTAAGACTAGTAAAGATGAAGAAAATGAATACTTAGGAAAATATGGTGAAGGAAATTGAATTGAAAGTATAGAGAAAATACTATAACACTTGTTAATTTGTTGTTTGGTTCTTGAATGTGTTACGAATGAGGTCTCTCCACTTCCTAAACCAAGGATTGAGATAGTTACATGTGTCACTTATCTAATGAAAGTCTAGAATTATATGAGAAAATATCTTTAATAAATTATTCTAGAAAATATCTAGAAACTTCATGAATGCTTAATAGAAATATTTAGATATTATTTTGTTGGAGATTTTAGATATTTATCAAATTGGGTTTTCTTAAATTGTCAAACACATACGTATATATATGTTTGACCCAATTTATTTTTAGCCCATATATCAATAGGTTTTGACATTAGGAATCTATTTTTTTAAATATAAACATAATATTAATTTTATTCTATATAATAAAGGATAAAATAATCATTTTTCTTGATTATTAAAAAAATCCCTTCACATTTTCACATATTTTTACACCAACACCATTTATATGCTTTAATCTAACATAATTATCTTAAAAATAAATCTGCTCACCATATCCTTTGATAAAAACATGGGTGGAAGGACATATTGGACCTTTTACTTATACAAAATATATCATTTGATCCCTTAACTTTGAGAATGTAACATTTAGTCCATTTACTTATAAAAATAATGTCAAAAAGAGACATTTAATAATTTTGAATTTATTTAAAAAAAATAAAATTATTAGGGATATTTCAATCATAGAGTGAGGATAAAAGACTATAACACATGTTGTACTACGTATCTTTGTGTTGGTTTCCCATTCACAAAACACAATATCTATTTAGTTTATTCAGTGTTTTGTCTTCCTCTATATAAGGTTAGTCACTACAGATCAATAATTTATACACGTACATAGTTATAAACATTGTGATTAATAAAAATTTTCTTATACAATGGGGTTGGTTTTTTAATATGCATGTTAGGCCGTGAGTGACGGTTTTTGGCTTGTTTCAATTGCGGGCATATATGAAAATTACTCATAAATGTTTGGAACCAAAAAAATGCACCTCGATAAGGTTCTTGACAAGGCCCTCGCAATCCCCTCACCACACCTCTTGCCACACCCCTCGCTAAGTGGCTGGCAAGGTTGGCTGGGCATTGGTAATGCTTTATAAATACCTTTATTAATTGGTTCATTTAATTAAAAAATTATATCAAAATTCTACCAAAAAATTTGAACATCTTGAATTTCATTTTCACTCATTATCTTGATTGTGTTTCAATAATAATGATAAGTTTGTGTAAGCATAAAATAGTAAGATATACTATTTTACAATATTTGTGAAAACTTCACTATGAGAGTGAATTGAGCTAAGTTATTAGAAGTTCTCATTTATCTTGGTATGTATGATAAGAGATTAGTTGTGAGTACCACTTTGGTTTTGTTCAATAAGTGGTTGCATGGTTTGATCAAATTGTTAGTTGTGTGTGTATGTGAGTTGACTATATGTCACACATATATGATTTGTATTTAGTGGTGAACTATGTGTTCTTAAGTATTTATTTTGTGTTTGTGCTGAAGGATGGTTCTATTATTCATTCACATAACACATTACTGATATGTGATTCTAGATCACACCACGTTGGATGGCATTGGCTTTGGAAGAGAGCTAGGTTTGTTGTAAAACTAGGTTATTGTGGAAGCAGCAAGCGAAGGTAATAATAAGCAGTTTGAATAGAGGTCCCAGCTGATAGAGGTAATAATGGTTTTATTTCTATTAGAGTTGTAATTATTTTATTACTTAGTAGATTATTTACTATCGAGTAGTTTCCATAATCAAACCGAGGATGATATCATATAAATAAGGTTTCTATATGGGTTTACCTTATTATATTGCTTATTGTAAATGATCTACCATTATGCTAGTATGATATGAGTTTAAGATATGTATGTTACAACATAGTAAAGCTTAAACTCTCATTAGAAAATTTTTATTTTTTACCTGCTTTCTATTTAAGTATTTATTCCTCTATTCTTGCGAGTTAGAGATAAGTTCTTAATGAGTTTGTATCTCCTTACCCTGATAGTAAATTAGGTTGCAAAATCTTTCATTTGGTATTAGAAAAGGTGCACCCTTTTAGGGCTTAACCACTTTGGTATTGATTCTTTTGACTTGCTTTCCAATCATACACTTTTCTCTTTGATTGACTCATGAGAAGGTGGTAATGTAGGTAGGCCTCTACTATTCAATTGGTTAAACTATGTCTTTTGACAATCTCAAATAAGGGCCTTCTTGTGGTCCCTAGAAGATTGTTTTGGTTTATGGTTGAAAATGTTGGACACATCCAACCAAAACTCAACCTAATAATACTGTGATTCCTTAAACCATGATTGAGTGGACAAAAGAAGAAAGTAAGGAATTTGAATGGAATAGCAAAGGACTTTATGTAATCATCATGACTATCACACTTGATTAATATCAAAGAATCTAAAGCTATACTACTTCAAAACAAGCATCGGATATTCTGGAAACTACTCATGAAGGTACTTTTGTTGCAAAAAGATCCAGAATTCTATAATGGAACAAAGATTTTGAACTCTATATCATGCAAGAGGATGAAACATTTGACAAATTCTATGCATGATTTTCAAATATTAACAAGTGTTCTTACAACTTCAGTAGACCTATTAGCACAGAAAAGTATATTGAGAAGATCATCAATAGCCTACCCTATTGGTTTCAAGCCAAAGTTATCATGCTTGAGTCTATGTACAAGCCTGGGAAGATTATTGTCAATGAGTTAGTTAGTGATCGGCAAGTCTTTGAACTACATAATCTATCACCAAGACAAGATCAACTTTTTGTGGAGAAAGGAAAAAGTTTGGCTCTCAAGACCACAAAGGACAATTATCCAAGTGAAGAAGCTAAAGCCACTATTGTTTGCGATGATTTTGACCAAAATAAGGAATAAATGGTTTTGCTTGCCCAAAGATTCACTAGATTATTTAGAAAGAAAAAAACCTCTTTTGGGTGTATTGGAAAAGAAAGCTCAAGCTCTAATGGCTTGAAATCAATAAAAGCTTATGAAAACTCAAATAACGAATTAAATAAACCGAGCAAAGGTCAAATGTACAAGATTAGATGCTTCAAATGTGGAAAGCCTGGTCACATTACTGCCAATTGTTTTCTGAAACAAAAATGCATGAATAAGCATGCTATAAAGGCTTAGGTATTGTTTCAAACAGTACAAGCGGTGATGATGAGGATGATATTAACTTTCTTACTTTCTTTACTACAAGTAATGTCATTGATCCTCCGACTACTATCTTAGATGTCGAGAATTTATAGCTGAAGATGATAAAGATGAGCAAGACGAGTTGCTTGATTCATATAACATGCTCATGATGAAGCATATCAAGTCAAAAATGGTTAAGAGAAAGGCTTTGGAAAGCCTAAATAAAAAATAGCTTGAGATAAACACTTTAAAGAAAGCACTTTAGGATAAAAAAATCCTCCATTGATAATTAACAATAGGACCTCGCCAATAGATGTAAGATTATTCAAAAGAGATATGATGATTTGTAAGAAAATTTCAACGTAAATCATGATAAAATAAAGAAACTGAAGGATCAACTGAAGTGTCCTACCTTGAGTAAAAGTACTCAGTTATTTGTTAATCCTAATCATTTAACTTATCAAAAGGCTAAAGTAGAATGATTAAAAAAGTAGATTATTGTCCTTAAAAGTACCAAGGATTACCTGGTTTACTCTCTCAAGAAAAAGAAGCCGAGGTTGAAAAATTGCGCAAGAGAGTTGGGATTCTAGACAATTCTGCTACTTATCTTGAATCCTTTCTTAAGGAAAAGGAATATTTTATTAAATACCTAAAGGATAAACTTAGTGCTAGTGAGAAGGAACTGGCTCATTCTGCATCTATTGTTAACAAGATAATGACTGGTTCTAAAAATTTAAATGAACTACTCAGTAGTACAAAGACTTTCATTAACAAACATAGCATTGGGTATAATAGGTATAATTAAGGGATTTCTACTTCAACTTCAATTGTTCTTAAGTTTGTGAAATCAATTGCATAAGATTCAAAGTTCAAATCAGTTGCTGCCACTCCTAAAGGTAAGTTAGTTGTTACATTCCAACTTGTGTTTTCTAGCAAAGTGAACACTTCATTTAAGACTAGTCCTTCTCGTTGCTTTAGTGGTGGTCTATTACCCCTCTCTACTGTTACTCCCACTTGTCACTACTGTGGTAAACTTGGACATTTGAGACCACACCTTAAGAAATTGACTTGTCATCCTCGTGTAAAATTCAATGTAAGCATTTCTTCTTCTTCTTCTCCCCCAAGTACTACTCCTTAGAGTTAAGGGCTCAGATTCTCTAACTCTACTATTCATGTTTGTTGTCTATGTGGCACTGATAACCACCTTGCTAAGCAGTGTCCTAGATATGTGAAGAGTACATCTTAGAGTTCTCAACCTCGCTCTCCCCCATTCCCTATTTCTGGATGTAGTTACTATGGGTCATTTGAGCATCTTCAAGTAAGGTGCATAATGCACCTTAAGCACAGTACAGAAAGAAATAAATCATCTTCAAAAAGTATACCTGGCCCTATTTATAAGGATAATTTGACTGGATTTTCTAGAAATTATAAACAAAACAAAATCGAGTTCCATATACTCCTTATGTTCATATGACTCAAAGACTATCTCCTAACTCAATTCCCCCTCACAAATTCTTTAAACAGAGGGATTTATGTTATCATTATTTTTGGGTGATCTATTTAGGGTAAATGAGTTTATTCTTTTCTAACTTTAATTGTAGTCTTTTTGTTTGTGACTTATATGTTGTTGTGATACTTGTCTGTTTCTTTAAACTGTTTATCTTTTTTTATTGCTTTAAAAATCAAAAATATTTGTCTTGGTTATTTGGCTTTCTCTTTCTCTCTCTTCCCAAGACAATTCTACACATTTTTCTGTTCAGTTAACTTACTACATGTAAAATGAATTTAATGGGAACCATTGATGATATATGGTTGGCATCCATTTGACTTGGGTTAAAATGTGGTTGTTATTATATATATAGCTAAATTTTTTATTTGCAATGCTCTGTTATATATGCATATGCCATAATTTTGTGAATTTGTATGGTTATTTTGAGAAGTTTGTATAGATCTTATGCATTGATATTTTTATGTCTATTACAAGCTCTAGAATTGACTTTATTGTCTCTTGAGACGAAATCATATGTGCTACTTTGATAAAGAGAGGATTTATGCCTTCTTTAGATCATTTGAACTTTTTAAGTCGTAAATTATAATTTATGTCCTTAATTACCCCTTTTTGAGCCTTTATGATGTCATTTTATTTTATTACACCTTTATATTAACTTAGCCTAAATGATAAATCCTACTAACCTTGTACAACCTTACTTGAGTTTCTATTATGTTATATGTTGAGTTTATATGTTTTGGGAAGTGAAGGAAAAAGAATCTATATTTGAGGGTATATTATTTGTGGATTTGAACTCAATTATTTATTTTACGTGTTTGGTCAGCTAAAGGTGTGTTTGAGCCTAAAAATCTCATATCTCACCTATACATATCTTAGACTATCATTACAAAGTTTGAAAGACCTATTGATTTTTTACCAAAGTTGGCATTTAAATTAGTGGAGAGAAAGGCTAAATATGGATTTATAAAGTTTGGTACTTTTTAAGACTGTATTTCTAATTACATGGTTCACATGAGTTTATCTTGATGACATATAAAGTAAACAAGTTTGACATAACACACACAAAGTATCTCATCAAAAATTTAATCATACCCTTACATGAATGCACTATGGATTGATAGCCATGTTGATATTTACATTGAGTGTACTGATTAATTTATAAGAACCCTATAGTTCATTGAGCATGCTTAAAACTAATATTACTTATAATTATGAATGTGTTATCAATATCATGAATAGAAATTAATTTTAGTATGTTTAGTTTATATTGATTAATGAGAATGAGTATGTTGTGTTTCTCGACTTTGTTTCTGTATGATTGGATCTTATTTATTTTCTTTAATCGTATCTACTACATTGCATGAATATTAGGATTATTGCATATTTGTATTCCTTTTCTCCCTCATGTAGGGGTGTTTTTTTGACTTTTTGTGTCAAAAAGAGAGAGAAGTTGTGTGCACAATTATATGTTTGATGTTGTACTGTGTGCTGCATGGGTAACAAGTGTAGGATTACACTGCATCTTATTGCCTGACTTGCATACATTTTGGAGAAGTATTAAATTATGTAATTTACATGTGATTTTCCTATTGATGTTTACTTATATAGGGATAACACGATAGTATGTGGATAGACTACACAATATTTCTACAAGATATGTTCACGGGACATGTGTTTGTTTCATGTGTGCAGGTTACAGGGGTAGATTGAAGTCATAGAGCTTCAAGTGTGATGTGTGTTGTGCTATTAAGACCCTCGTGGTATAGGGTAAACATAGTGGATGAGTTGATCCAAGAAGATGGTTAGAGTGCATAAGAATGATGCACTTGGTCTAAATGTGTTTTCTGGGTTGGGTGTGCATCTTTAGGTTGTCTTCATGATCATCTCATGATTGTTGTGTGTTTGTACTTAGTTATGCAGTGTTTTGACACAAAAAGCTAAAAAGGGAGAATATAAGTCCTATTATACTTTGTGTCTTTGTGTTGGCTTCCCATGTACAAAACACAGTGTCTATTTAGTTTACTAAGTGTATCTAATGACCCGCTCTGATACAAATTGAAATTTTATGTTATGGATCTAATTAAATAGAGTGGATAAATGGATAATTAATTGAATTATGCAAAATTGAAATTTTTGCTGGCTGCTAGATATACAATTGCATGTAATAAAAATAAAGTAGAAACAAATAAAGATTGATATACTAGTTTTTTAGGTGAAAACAACCTAAGTCATAATAATTTAAACGCGTGGGGGACAAAAAATTGTATCGAAAATGGGATCGAAAAAGTGAGTGGAACGCTGCGCGTTTCTGTTTTAATTTTCTTCCACGCTGCCACGTGTTGCGTTCTGATTCGCGGACACAATTAGTGGGACACGTGGCAGCATCTCATTCGTTGAGGGGAAACGGGCGCACGATGAATGGTCGCACGGGAGCCAACGGCTACAACACGGGCTTGATCCAGCACGGTCGCGCTCATTGTAACATGCCACGTGTCGGAGTATAATTTGCTGAAATATTAAGTGGAACACGTGGCAGATTCTGGTTCGCGTAATAACCGGGCTCACGTGGATCGGCTGCACCGGAAAAGGGGCGCGCGAAAGTGGGGGACAGGTCTGCGCGGCGTCAGACGGGTGGGTCCCACGCTGCACGCCGGCCTGCGCGGCAGGTGGGCCCCACTCGGGCGCCGAGCCGCGCGAAAGAGAATTTCCCTGTATCCACTCTCCTTGGTCGGGTTGAAGTGCATGCGCGCATCTGAACCGTTCATGCGTTGATCTGACGGTCCACGATGAAGCGTGGATAACGGCGCGTGGAATGTTTCTCCTGCGAAGAAAATAAACTTTTATTAATTATATTTTCACCCACAAATATATTTCAAATTATATTTTAAACTTTGATTAATTGCAATACAGCCCTTTTGTAATTTAAATTAAATTTTAAACTTTTAATAATTGAAATTAAGCCCAATTTTAATTTAAATTATATTTTCAACTTTTATAAATTGCAATTAATAATACTTTTATTTGAAATTATATTTTTGGACAAAAATTTGTCATTTAAGAATGTTTTCGATACAAATTATTTAATTTTATTAATATATATAAAAAACAGTAAATACTAATTTATTAATCGAAAATTAACTAAAAACATCAAGAACATAGCAATTATAATTAATAAAATAGGTGAAAATAACTATATAAAATACAGTTATCAATGACCTAAGAGGAACACCACCGGTTCACCAGACTACCTAACTATCTACTATGAAAATGATGTTCGATTACAAGGCTAGGACTAAAAATACCCACCAAGGTAATGCACCCAAGTAACTTACTTACAAGCCTCCACTTTCTTTCATAGTCTCCACAAGCAAGGTGTTTGGATCTAAACCAATATTCAGATAAACTCGAGTCACATGAGTTATCAAACCCCTTTAGCTGGCACCTAAAACATTTGTTCAAAAATAAAAATGCAGTGTTCTAGAGTGGATTAAATATTGAACAACCCTAGCAAGTGATTTAATAAATTTGCAGATAAAAATAAAATTATTAGCAAACCTGAGAACAAGAAGATTAAGCACAAGTTCAATAAAAATAGTTTCTTTAAAGATAAATAATTCAATAACAAAATAAAAAAGTTATATGAACATTTAATCAAAATATTATAAACTAATTAGGTTTATTAATCAATCAAACATAACCCCTAAATTTGACAAATTATTTAAAGAAAGAAGCCTAAAAAATTATGATTTTTTTTTGCAAATCAGTTTGAAAGAGAGAGCTTAAGATTAAAAGATATATGCTCTTATGATTAATTAAAATATACAACATTAGGTTCTTTATGTAGGAAATACTGAAGCCCTAATGCCAGGTTAAAGTCCAATTATAATTATATCCATTAAAAATTCATAGAGTAGTACATAATAAAGACAAAGTGGTAATTAGAATGTTTGGCTCGAGTAAAAATTAGGTTAAAGTTTAAAACCTAACCACTCAATTGATCGAACCAAAAAGGTTGGTCAATCTAACCAATCCTAGATTGATCTAGGGCAATACAAAAATAAATTCTAGAACAGGTAGATCGATCTACTAATTTTTAGATCAATCTAATGCTTGATCGATCGAACATTAATACCTCGATCGATCGAACATTAATACCTCGATCGATCTACCTCAATTGAAGATTAATTCAAGGACTTTTTAATCAAGGTAGATCGATTCTCGATCAATCTACTCACCTCAATCGATCTAAACATGTCTCGATCGATCAAGTGACTTATATGCAAAATGTTATTATATGTCTAATGTGAAATCTAACGTACTTAAGAATAGATACATACTTAATATATGTTCTTTGGAGCTCGATAGCTTCTTTAGCTTGAAAAATATTCTCAAAAGACTCACCTAGAAACTAAAGTTACATTGGATGTTTTGTTCATAAATATCACCAATACTCATCAAACTTACAATCTCTTTCTTTGGTATATTCATGTGACAAAACCTCTCTCTCACTACATAACACTCATAGTAAAAAAATAAAATTTTACATAGTAGAATTATCCTATAATCCGATTAAACTATCTTCACTTGAATCTCAACAACTCATGTTTACACTGAAAGACAAAAACATAAACAACTAAAAAACTTGTTCTGAAAGACTCATTGTCCATTAGTTTAGTCTATATAACAATAGAAAAGCAAAGAACATTCATAAGAATGAGTAATCAACAAATAGAGATTTTAAATATGGTTTCCCTATATGTAATATCTCTAAAAGAAAATTTCAAATCAATAACTCTCCTCCTCAATTAATTTTCAATGAATGCTCAATAACTCTCTCCCTTTTTTGTCATACGAATAAATAATATAATCATAAAGCAATAAAAAATAGGTTGAGCAAGCAAATAATATATTTAATGGTTGAAAAGAAAAGAAAACATTCTAAAAAGATCAGTACCAATCAAAATAGAGAGCTAAACACAATATGTTTTCTAAAAAATGAATAAACTCCCCTTAAGTTATATGGCTTCCCTAAATAAATTAGAATAAAACAAAATTTATAAAAATTAATATATATATATTGAATTGAGGGTAGTAGACTTAGCTAAACATGACTACAACATTACACACAAAAGATGAAATTAATTTTATTTAAAGTGTGACTATCTATTGATAACATAAATATATGTAAACAAGACACAAATATACTAACGCATATAGTGATATATCGACAATCACCAAAAGTAAAATATGTGTTAGAAATACAATAGGATGTCAATTTATTCATTTATGATCAATTATGAAAGATTCAAATAAAAGAGTATCATCTATCATGAAACAATTACAGTTGAATTCATATTTGTACATAATAAAATTCTACTTATCAAGAGAGAACTTTAAGGAAATATACACTAGCCAAAAGCCTAGTATGATGACTTTCACACTAGTCGTGAAATAGTTATCTCCGCTCACTACGGTAACTTCACATATCACAATAGATAGTCCTCTCAAAACTTGGTGTCTCTTTATAGTAGCTTTTCATAAAGTGAAAGACAAAGCTTAAACACAATTTTACAATCAAGGTTATCTCAAGATATAAAAACTCACAATATCAATTATAAATTTCAAGCATGATATATATATATTTGTGCAATGAATGTGTGAGTAGGTTCATGTCAATATTAATCACCAAATGTGAAAAATATGTAGATACACAAATTGAAATACTCAATTAAGGAATGTAAAGTCAATCAAAAAAAGCAAAGTAATATGAAAATAAAATGTAAAGTTCATGTCAATGTTAAAGCAAGTCTACTCCCTTTTTTTCTTTTTTTAAATAAAAGAAGCATCAATGGAAATAAAACAAACTAAAGATACATACCTAGGGTTAAATAAGCACTCAAACAAAAGTACCTAGGTAAACATTAAAGGGTGATCAAATGACCAAAAAGGGCAATACTTTTTAACCCAATTTTTCTTAAATTTTACTTTCTCTATATTATTATATTAAAAATTAACTACCTTAGTTGTCATAGGAATTTTCTGGTATAATTATTGAAGATAATATTTATAGGTGGATGATAATTATAAGTCCTATAATTAGAATAATAGAAAGAATTATTAAATTTATGAGCATTTATCAAAAATATGCACTTTTATCTTATAAGACCTTTCCTATAACAATGATGACATACAAGCACAAACTTAATATTTTTTTGTTATAAGAACAACAATTATTTGCGTATAATTAATAATAATAGGAGTAGAGTTAGAATCTCTTACAAGTGTGGTCTTTAATGTTGGAGATGAATGCGTAGCATGTAAAGAAAGGTTGGATGGTTTTTAAAAACTTAGTTGTATTTGAAGATGATGTCATAGAGTGTACATCTACATAGCTTAGCCTTCTCTTGTCTCCAAAGATTTTACATAATCAAGGACTTTGTTTAGCCTTTCAGCTCTAATAGTCAATCTCTTCATAGATTCCTTTAATTATCTCAACTCCTATACAAGATTCGTATTTTCTTATTTGAGATCTACAGGGCTTGAATGCAAACCATTATTACTTTCAGATAGATCAATTTTTTTATTTTTCTAATATGGAGGAATTTACTTCATAGAATTTAAGCTTATCATTTATTTTGGTTACTTCTACTAGTAATATTTTTTTTCATACCACCAAATAAATATATAAATAGTTCCTCAATATTATTAGCATTATTTTTAGTAAGTAGGAATTTAGAATCATTTTCTTTATAGTCTAAATCAATATCAGACTTACTGAAGTGTCTATCAGTAGTTGTAGTAAATGCTAAGTAGTTAGTACCATAATTTTCTAAGTCATTAAGATTGACGTTATCAATTTTTGAGTCAGTAAGTATATCATTGAAAGCCCTTCTAGTTCTCTTCTTTTAATTAGCACATTCAGCTGCAATATAACCAATCTCATTGCATTCAAATATTTAGGTCTTAGTTTTCTTACCTTTTGAACTCATATTGAGTTCTCCTAGATTCTAATCCCTCAAACGACTTGGTTGTTAGTTACTCTATGAATTGTTCTAGTTGAAGATTTACTGGAGTGTTTTGGCTAAGAGTATGAATTTTTCATCGTCTTCATTACTTTCTCTATTACCATCATCAGTCATGGCATTTTTGAAAACTATACATTTGTTTTTTGGAGATGTTTGAAAACTCATCTCAAATGATTGAAATGAGCCAATGAGTTCCTCAATTTTGATGGTGTCTACATCCTTGCTTTCATCAATGGCAGTGACCTTTGCATAGAAACAATCTAGTAATAAGTAAATAATCTTTCAAACTATCCTAAAATCATTAGTTCTCTCTGCAAGATTGGTAGAGGTGTTAGTAATATCACATAAATTAACATATAATTTAGAAAATGCCTCAAATTGAGTACCAAGCACATGAAGATTAATTTGTTTAACTAGTGTGGTGCCCTTATGGGCAATCTCTAAAATATCTCAAGCATGGTTAATAGTATTAAAATTAGAAATACGAAGAAACTCATTATTAGACAGCACTAAAAATAACATTAACTTTATTTTGATTCCAATTACTAGTAGTTTTATCTTGGGTGGTCCATATATTCATAGGTTTAAGTGTAACAACTTTATCTTTGGTGACTATAAGTAGTTCCTAACCATGAGTAACAAAGTTCCAAACATTTTCATCTATAGATAGTAGAAAGGCTCTTATAAAAGCCTTCTAGTATGGATAGTTAGACCCATCAAAGAAGGGAGCATAGGTTGTAGACGAACCTTCTCTCAAATGATCCATAACAAAGTCCTAAGCAGCACTAAGTGTATCTAATTACTCACTCCGATACCAATTGAAATTACTATATTACAAATCTAATTAACTAGAGGGATAAAAAGATAATTAATTGAATTATGTCAAATTAAAATTTTTATAGATGATCAGACATGTAATTGTGTGTAATAAAATAAAGCAGAAAAATAAATAAAGACTGACACACTATATTTTTTAGGTGAAAACAACCTAGGGCACAATAATGATCTAAGAGAAAAACCACCAATCTATCAAATCATTTAACTATCTACTATGAAAATAATGCTCGATTACAAGGTTATGATTCAAACTATCCACCAAGATAATGCCCCAAAGCAACCTACTTACAAGCCTCTACTTTCTTTCATAGTCTTCACAAGTAAATTGGTTTGATCTAGACCAACATTTCGATAAACTCAAGTCATAAGAGTTATCGAACCATTTAGCTGGCTCCTGAAATATTATCACAAAAATACAAGTGCAAGGTGTGTCCTAGAGCATATTAAACAATAAACAATCCTAGCTATATGATTTAATAAATTTGCTGATAAAAATAAAAATCACTAGCAAATCCTAAAGAAAACATATTAAGCACAAGTTTAATAAAGATAGTTTCTTTAAAGATAAATAATCATACCAAATACTTATGATATTACACACACAATTATTTGATCCAATAATTCAAGAACAAAATAAAGAAGATGTTATATGAATATATAATCAAAATATCATAAACTAATTAGGCTTATGAACCAATCAAACACAACCACCAATATTTGATAAATTAATTAAAGAGAAAAGCCCAAAGAAATATGATCTTGTTTTTTGCAAAAACAATTTGAAAAAGAGAGCGTAAGGTGAAAAGATTGAAGCTCTTATGGTTAATTAAAATAAAACATTAGGTTCTTTATATAAGAAAGATTGGAGCTCTAATGTTATATTAAATTCCAATTATAATTCTATCCATTAAACAATTCATAGAGCAGTAAATCATAGTGATGAAATGGTGATTGGAATATTTGACTCGAGTAAAAATTAGGCTAAAGTTTAAAACTTGGTTGCTTGATCGATCTAAGTCAAACTTAATCGATCAAGCCAAAAAGGTCAACTAATCTAACCAATCCTTGATTGATCTAGGATAATAAAAAATAAATTCTGAAATAGATAGATTAATCTACTCAATTTTTAATCGATCTAGTGCTCGATCGGACAAACATTAATACCTTGATCGATCTACCTCAATTGAGGATTAATTCAAAGACATTTTAATAAAGGTAGACCGATTCTCAATCGATCTACTCACCTCAATTAATCGAGTAACGTATATGCAAAATCTAACATATAAAAGAACAAATATGTACTTAAGATATGTTCATTGGAGCTTGATAATTTTTTGGCTTGAAAAATATTCTTAAAAGACTCACCTAGAAACTAAAATTACATTTAGATCAACACTCATAACCTTACAAACCTAAAATATACAACTTAATTTTTTTCTTTTTTTAATCAAAAAGGGATCCAAGGCCCTGAAATTAAATGCGTAGTCAATTTTGGTTTTATTAGTCACTTTACCAAAGGCCAAAGCTTTTAAATAGGGATTGGTATCTTAAAGTATTAATATCTTTTATGTTTGAATTTATTAATTTTTTATTTTAGTACTTCTATTCAAGTATTAGTATGACTTTTATCATTTTTAAATAGTAATAAAAAAATCTTTATACAAATTACCCTCTTAGCATTTCAGCGAAAGTTTTTTTTCCTTTCATTTTTTTTAGATTAATTAGAGTAGAAATTTTTTTTTACTAAAGGATAGGTTTGACATTTCCTACTAAAAGTTGCAAAAAAATAATTATTAACTTTTGACCATTAAAAAATTATAAAATTTTAATAATTTTATTTAGGTATAATGAAAGTATTTTTCATGATAAAGGTACACAAATGTTACAATTTTTACTTATTATTTTTTTTCTTTTTACAATGATTATAAAAGATTTATTAATTTCTTAGTAAAAAAAGTAAAAATCTCAATATTTAGAGGAAAAAATATCAAAATATAACTAGGTATAAATAAATTATGAACGAACCATGTCAACAATGTATACCCCTTAATCGATAAAAGAGTCAATTTGTACATATGCTCTTAAAAAATCTTTTGAAAATTAACAATTTTTCACTCTAATTAATTTTCAAAAAGAAAGAAAGAAATCTTTAAAGGGTAAAAATGATATTTTAGACAAAAAAATTAATTATTATTTAAAAATAATAAAAAGGTTATCAATACTTGAATAGACGTATTAAAATGAAACTTTTTAAAAATATACAACATTTAGGTACCAATGCATTAACTAAGATATTTTTAAGACACTAGTCTCTTCTAAACACAAATTAACATCCTACAAATTATTTTTAATTTAGATTTGTTTTATTTTATTTTAAAATAACAATTTGCTTATTATGAATAATTAATTAAACTAAATTATTTAGCTTTTTTCATATTATACTAGTTTTTGGACCTGGATATATGAGTTGATGATTCAAATTTAATAAATAGATTATAGTATTTATTGTCGAGTAATAATTATTTTTATTCTAAATTCTTTATTCTATAAAAAAGTAAGTCTTTAATTAAATTTTTAAGTTATTTTTGTTATAATTAAAAAGTTAATTTCAAAATATTTTATAAAGTAGTTTACATAAATACTATTAAAATAAATAGTTAATTAATTTGTTACTTTAATGATGAATAAATGTATAATATATTTCATGAGCAATAGAATCCAAATACAATATAAACATTAGTATTTTATCATAATATTGATAATAATTGTATAACTTTATGTAATAAATAAGTTAAATATAAGAAAACAACATGAACTTATTTAATTAACATTTTTTACTATCTAAATGTTAATTCTACATGAATGATAATAGTTATGACTTTATTGATAAGCATTTTTTTGCTTAAAAATAATTGATATTAGTTGACTAATCTTTTTTTAATTAATTTGAGATATGATAAAATATTAACATAAAAGTCATTAGTCTAATATAATATAATTTATTCATAATTGAATTGATTAAACACTCATCAAATAGATAATCATTAACTATATAAATTATCACGTTTAATATAATAAAAAATAATTGTATTATATAAAATAACTATTCAAAAAAATGTTTATTATATGAATATTTTGAACTTTATTAGTGTAAAAAATAATAATAAAGTATAAAAGATATTTATTATATGAACATTTTAGAATTTATTAGTGTAAAAAATAACAAAAAAGTATAAAAATTTATTTATTATAAAGAGATTTTGATATTCATTGGTGTAAAAAAATTAACAAAAAATAAATCAAAGCAAATAGTTTGGTCATCGACCAAAATTTCTTGTTTTTTATATATAAAGATAAAAAATATGTAAATTTATATTTTAAAAATAAAATAAAATTTAAATAATAAAGATGAAAGAACTTTTTTTATCAAAACTCATCCTTTAAATACATTAATAATTAAATTTGATAAATCAAAACTAAAGACATTCTACATGAAAAAAATTCAAACTTTCTTCATTCTTTTTATCGTAAAGTTCTCTATTAAGTGTTTTGGTTGTTTAATTGATATATTTTATGTTTTTTTCCTAATAAATTGAATCTTTATATATTTTTTAATTTTTAAGATATTAAAATCTAAATTTTCAACAAAATACAAGTAAAATAAGCACAAACTTAAAATAGATCATCATAAACTAATAACTAGATAAAAAGATATGCTATAATAAGAACCGAAGAAATATAAATATGTGTTTTATGCAAAACAATGAAAAATAAAAAAGATGGTAAAACTATTATGCCCCATGTGAATCCTAGAAGGAGATATATTTTTTAATTTAAATTCAAAGAAATAATTCATTAGTGTATTCTATCTAACTTGTTATTATTATACAAATAGTTTTTACTTAGAAAGAAAATAATATTTTTTGATAATTATGAAACAATTGCTATTTTAACTAAAATAATTTTTTCCTCTTTACCAAAGACCAAAATAAAAAAAAAGACTTATGGATTGTGAATTATAAATTCTAATCCATTTCGGTATTATAATGTCTACTCTTGATTTTGTTGAATCACAAGGAGGTAAAATATTCACAAAATAATCATATTTTTGTTAATTGGTGAAAGATATTTCGTAAATATTAATATATTTATTGTTAATTATTATACACAAACAAATTCATTAACACATATAACTAGTGGCGTTAATCATATTGTGTTAGACATGTTTTGTTATATTTTGATATTAATATTTTACGTATTTGTTAACAAATAAAAATATTACTTTATTTTGTTCGATGTGATCTATTTATAATGGTAAGAAATGCAAGAACATTAAGAATGTGAAACAATTATTGATAAATATGGATTATATTTTTTATGTATATCATATCATATTATCTTATCGTGCTTTACATTATCACCCTAACTCACAACCTAAGATAAATATTAATATGACTTAATTTTGTGCATATTTTTATAGATTCCTTATCTAATTGGTACACAATTTTATTTTAGATACTCTTTTTTATATGGTACATTAATAATACTCATATTTAATAAAAAATATCAATTTGATGTAATTTTTTATTTTATTAGAGATTTTTTTTTACATGTATATTTAATAGAGAGCATTTATGATATTTTTACTATTTCATCCACTTTAGGTAATTTTTTAACTAGAATTTCAATAACTCACTTATAACTATATAATGTTTACTAATGATATTCATCATAATTTTATGTCGTTTATGCAAGTTTTATTTTAATGAATACAATATCTAATTTTTGAATATTATATACAGAAAAATAAGAAAATCATATGTAATATATAATTTGTATGAAAAAAATGGATTGAGATAGAAAAATAATTTATATGCACAACCCAATATATAGATACATATCAAACTTGAAGTATCATTATAAGTATTATTAATACCATAAAAATCGTTGAATGAATGTTTTGCTCAGAACTAGAATGAATAGTAAACTTTATAATTCTTAGAATCATCACAAATACATAAAAACTTTATAATTCTTAGAATCATCACAAATACATAAAAAAATAACAATAGGAAAAAATCTCAATTTAAACTAATCAATAAGAAAAAATAAAATATAAGATAAGTTGAGTTCCTAGAAAAATAATAAAGGTCGGAGAGAGTATAAAAATGATAAAAATATTAAAATATGTATTTAAAAACTTAAAAATATAAAACAAAAGAGTTGTTAATATTATTTTGGGGGAAATAATAAAAAAATAACACAAATAATTTCATTAAACGTATATGTGATACCATGTGTGAAAAATTTATAATAAAATAAAAATTGTATTACATTTGTAATTTTATAAGATGTGAGTATCATTAAAGTACAATAAAAAAATTATGGGTGAAAAATAATATTAAAATAAAACTATAGTACTATTTGATAACAAATTCTATTTTTGTAAGTATAGTTTTTTATATCTTTTCATATATTATAATAATTTTGAAAATCTAAAAGTTGATCTAATTTTTAAGATAACATTAATACATTATAAAATTTAAATAATATAAGTATAAAATTTTTATGGCACGTAAAACGGAATTATTTAAAAAACAAATGAGCATACAAACGGAACGGCGAAAATAAGGCACAATACAATAAATGTGGAAGTGATGAGGGGACATTGAACAATTACTAAAATCAAAAAGTAAATAAATGAAAAGAATCTTTAAAAATTAAAATAATAAAAATAACATGTTAATAATAACCATAATTTAATATAAAATATTTAATATTAAAACCTAAATTTAATACAAAATATATGTAAAAAAATTTAATAATAAAAATAATAAATATTATAAAGATGTTGATTATAAATTCTAAAATGTTATTTATATTATTTTTAAAAAATTAATATAATGATATTATTAAAATAATTTTACTATTATCATAATAAGAATACATGAAATATTTATGTTTTAATTTCATTATTATTAAATTAATTAATTATCAATAAACTTTGAATATGACATAATTTTTTAAAAAATATAAAAATATTATTATAAATTTTAATGTTTTTATTATTATTATTATTATTATTATAATAAAAATATATTAAATATTTATTTTATTTTTACTATTAATTATATATTAGTATAATACTTATCATATATATTCTCCTTTTATCTTTATTTTATGATGCGAAATCTAGTTTATGAGAATATCTTCAATTTTTTTACATTATATTATATTCAATTTTATATAAAAAATTTAACTAAATATTTATTTATTTCTATTTGATTTATAAAATTAAGTATTATATTAAAAAAAATATAACTTCAAAAAATTATTTGAATTCTTGATACAATTTTTAGAATAATATTTCATCAAATTTTTTTAAAATTATATCAAATATTACTCCAAAAATTATATTTAATAATTTTTATTAAACTTTTATCATATATTTTATTTTTAATTTATTATATATAATAAAATTTAAATTGTTTTATTAAAAATTGATACGTAAATAACATTAATGTTATAAATAATTTGTATTAAATTTAAGATAATACTTTTCGTTACACTAAATTTAGTATAAAGTTAAAACAAACTCTACATCAAATTCAATATTTTAATGTAAATTTTGAAATGCCCTTACCCAGGAAACGCCACATACATTTCTATTATTTCAATAAACATTAAAAAAAAATTGTAATTTATGATTTTCATGTAATTTAAGTAACATGATTCCTCATTCTCTAGTTTTAAAGTAAGTTTGAATAATTTTAGCTTATATATAGTATTTAAAAAAAAAGAAAGAATAAAATATTATAATAAAATATTATTTTAAAAATAAATAAAATTATTATTAATAAAATATTACATCCAAAATTTAAATTTACCGAACCAGATTTAAGAGAGACACAGAGAGAAAGCTAGAGATTGTCTCTGTCCAAACCATCACAGTACTTTTATTTACATTAAATATCTTATAACAATTTCATTTCTCATTTTTTTAACTAATAAATAACTGATTAATATTTTTTTACTAATAAATAACTGATATATTAATGAAAATAAATCTCTCCCTTCGCAAATTCTCACGCCAAAAAGCCAAAAGAGAAAGCGACCCAATATTCACAATGGCATTAGGATCCCATACAGTAATTAACAAGAAGAAAATAAAAATCATTAGCAAAAAAAAAAAGATCAAAGTAAAAATGTAGAGAGAGAAAGTTTGAGAGTGATGGTGAAAGAGAGAAAAAGGATCTGTAACGTTGCAGGTTTTGTAGCAGAGCTCTGGCAGATGGCGTTTTAACTTTTTGTATGAAAATTGTTCCTCTCTAGCTCTGTCTATTTCTCTCTCTAGTCCTTCCAGTTGTATTTGTAGAGGTCTATATGCCAGAGTGATGTGATGGAACACAGCAAAGCTAAGTTATCCGCCGTTTGATGCCATTTTGGTCACAGGAAGCAGAAGATATCTTCAAAAACCCATAGAATGTGAGATAGCAAGAGAACCCAGAAGCTCCCACTCTTCATTTCTGATGAACTTTAGTGTCCGTGAGTACATGAAGAGAAAGTGGCTTCTCCTTTCCTTTTAAGCTTGTTCAATCTTGCTGGTTTTTGAAGTGGGTACTCAACCAATAGTTTGCTTGATTAAAGAGTTAGCTTCCTTTGGTGATTTGGTTTTGAAGGGCTACCACTTGCCATTTCTAAGGGTTGGGTTTTGGTTTAAATGAGGTTTATTGGAAGAACAGAAATAGTTTTTCGGGTTAAGTTTGCCATTTTGGTTTTTCTGTTCTTTGTGAGCTTCGGCTTCGTGGAGTCAGATGATGGTGAGTAGTTACTTGCATTTAAACGTTTCTCATTTGTAACAGTGGGTTTCGAATTATTCTGGGTTTAAGTGTGCCGTCGAGCGTGTACTAGCTGTTATTTAGTTTTCTTTTCTTGGCAAACAAACAGAAAACGGTCCTTTATATCGTAACCCATATCGAGTATTCAACTTTTAAACATTATCACACAGCTATGATTACCCTCTATATTAGGCACTTGTAGGTATTTGTTGGCTTAAATTCGAAATTTCTATTTAAATTTTATACAACTTAACTCCGAACTGTACAGGGTATATTTGTAATTTGTGTCTTAAACTGATTATAATTATATGGTATATGATGAAGGAGCAACACTGTTGGAAATAAAGAAGGAGCTTAGGGATGTCGATGATGTTCTCTATGATTGGTCAGACTCACCATCTTCAGACTATTGCGTTTGGAGAGGGATCACTTGTGACAATGTCACCTTCAGTGTCGTTGCACTGTAAGTCAATTTCTTTTTTTTTTTTCAATCTCGTTTGGTTGATTTCAGATTTTCCAATTTCATTTTACTTTTATTAATTCAATTTTGATTTTTCTTATTTCTGTATTTTTTAATCTGTACCTATGCAGCAATCTAACAAGTCTAAATCTTGATGGGGAAATATCACCTGCAATAGGAAATCTCAAGGGTCTGCAGTCCATGTATTCTTCTCTACTCTTTTATATTTATATTTATTCTATTTCCTTTTTTCTTTGGTTTTAATCACCCAATCTCCTTTTGTCGTGTGCATCTAGCTAGACAAAGCTGATAACTCTAATTCTTTAGTTTTTTAAAAGAAGTTATACACGAAGAAGTAGTTTGGTGGAGATGAGAGAAAATGAAGTTCAATTTGGTGGTTAGAATTATGATATTTTCTATCAAAAAAATTTGATTACTTGGTGTTTTTAGTCTAGAAGAAATTGTTGAAAAGAACTGACCTTGATTATCCTTTTGCCCAATGTTATCAGCGATTTAAGGGGAAATCGTCTCTCAGGCCAGATCCCAGATGAGATTGGTGATTGTTCAGCTTTGAGAAACTTGTAAGTTCTTTATATGTATACTTGAATTGCTTTTCAAGGTGTTGCTTCATAATGTTAAAGGTGTTTATAGATGATATTTCTCTGCTTAATATTAATTAAACGACGGTATGGTTATTAGGGATCTGTCCTTTAATGACATAAATGGGGACATACCATTTTCAATCTCAAAGCTGAAACAGTTGGAAAATTTGTAAGTTTATCTAGAAGTTTGTTTCCACGCTCTCAGTATTTCAAATTGTTTCTCTCTGCCATAATATTTAGCTATTTATAAGATTTTACTTTGTTTTGGGTTATTCAGAGTTTTGAAAAATAACCGGTTAATTGGACCGATTCCTTCAACTTTATCTCAGATTCCAAACTTGAAGATTTTGTAAGTTCTCTATCCTATCTCCCTTATATTTGTATGCATGTTTTATATATGGCTGATAAGCTTTCCATTAATAAAGCTGATATGTCCTTGAATGCTGGTTCCAGAGATATGGCACAGAATTATCTCAATGGGGAAATACCAAAGCTTATATACTGGAATGAAGTTTTGCAGTATCTGTAAGTGTCATCATTTAGCATTGGTGCTTCAAGTGATGTGAAATAATGGTTCCCATACTATCAAACTTCTACTGTCTTTCTTGTTTCAGTGGCCTGCGAGAGAACAATTTAGTTGGAACACTCTCTCCAGATATCTGCCAGCTCACTGGGTTGTGGTATTTGTAAGTGTCTATCGAACTTCTTTACTTTTCAAATTCGTATGTACGACCATAGGACTTATTTTGCATCTTTTTTCTACGTTTTGCAGTGATGTAAGAAACAATAGTTTGTCTGGTAGCATTCCTGAAAATATAGGGAATTGCACTGCCTTCCAGGTCTTGTATGTATCTCATCTAACTTCTAAAGTGAAAATTGTAGAGCATCATACATATTCATTCAAAAATATGTTCATCCCTTTTTTTTTATTGGCAGGGACTTATCCTATAACCAGATGACTGGAAAGATTCCATTTAATATTGGGTTTCTACAAGTTGCTACATTGTGTGTGCTTCAAAATATATTATATTGCTGGTCTTTATACGTTGCAACCATTTCAATTTATTGATTTATAACTTGTTTTGTCTTTGGCTTGCTAGGTCATTGCAAGGAAACCAACTTTCTGGGCATATTCCTTCAGTTATTGGGTTGATGCAGGCACTTGCAGTATTGTAAGTGTTATTTTTTCCCCTAGTTGAAGCTCCCTGAGTTCAGAAGTAAAAGCTGTCTTGTCATATATGCTTCCTCTTGGCTAACATGAGCCATTTTTGTCCAATCTAGGGATTTGAGCTACAACATGTTAATTGGCCAAATCCCCCCTATTCTGGGAAACTTGACATATACAGAGAAATTGTAAGAGCTTAATATTGAGGATCTATTTACCTGTATTCATGCTCTCTAGCATTATGGATGAATTCTGCTATTTCAAATTTTATTATGCATGTATTTTTCTCTTTCCATGATTATGAATTTTTCAAATTGTGTCTCTTGAAACAAATTTGTTAAAACTTTAGGTATTTGCATGGTAACAAGCTGACTGGTAATATTCCTCCAGAGCTTGGAAATATGACCAAGCTTCATTATTTGTAAGTTAAACACTGTCTCATCTCCCATGGCTTCTCTAAAATACATGGAATTTTAACAATCCTTTTTGGAATCATTTGTTTCCTCTAGTCATTGAGCATGATATATAGGAAATTAGAGATGGGTAGCAAGAAATTGATTGAGAGAGCAAAGTGATGAAAAAAGGAGATTGGGTGGTAAAATTTGAGAACAATACTTTCTTAAATTCATTATCATCAAAATATTACCATACAATAAGGGTTATGGTATTACCATAATATATTTTGTTATCATCGCAATAAAAATGTATGAATTGTTTATTATATCTGTATCGTTAATTATACTTCGATGCCATTATTGTTGTATAAAATTTTCATTAATGCAAATCATTCAATAACAAATCTTCTTGTAACAATATCACTACCCTATAATATTGCTAAGATAATAAACCTAAATGACCCAACAATAGGCCTCTACAATAGTCTAATTAAATTAGTAATACAAGTATACTTTGGAATTAAGGTAAGCTACTAGTGAAACGTAAATTATGTACCTTTCTTACTTGTATTATTGCTATCATACAGCCCAATAATTGTGTGATCTGTAGTAGTATTTTCTATTCTAATGGTAGTTGATAATATTTTGATAAAGTTTTGAGAACAAATGTTTGGAAATCCCGAAATTGATGGGATTTTTGGATATATTTAACTGTACATGTTTTTGTTTTAAATTTGTTAACACTGTTTATAGAATATTTATCCTGATTATTAGTATATGTTTAGTTATTTTTCTCTAATTCATTTATTAGAACTCTTTATAAATAGAAGCTAAATTGTATCACTTAATATTCAAGTAATAGGAATTATAATCCTTTCGGTTATGCAATCCATATTGTATCAAAGTCAATTTTTTTTACCTTGTCAATTATGATTAAGGTAAACAATTACTCAAAATTAGCTTTCGTTGAGAATTTAGATGAAGAAACAAAGAGCCCTACAATCATGAACTTTGGAGGACATGATAATTCATCCATCTAACTCGTGGTTGAAAAACTCAATGGAAAAAACTACTGTGAGTGGGCACAGTCCATACGATTAGTAATCGAAGGTAAGGAGAAGCTAGGTTACCTCAATGGTGAAATTGAAGAGCTTGCATCGTTGCAATTGAATTGTCTTAAAAATGGAAAGGAAATTTGATGGTGAGAGCTTGGTTGATCCATTCAATGCAAAATTCAATCGGGAAAATGTATTTGCCAATAGTCAAGGATACTTGGGATGTTATTCGTGAGGCCTATTCGGATGTTGAAGATTTCTCGCATATCTTTGAAATAAAAACTAAGCTATGGCAATTGAAACAAGGAAATTGTGAAGTGATTGATTTTTACATGGAAATGGTCACTCTGTGAGAATTAGACTCTGGCTTAGATGAAAATTGTGTAAGGAGGATGTCGTTTGGCACAAATGGAACATCCAAGCCGAAAGAGTATATGAGTTCCTTGTCGGTTTGAACTAGAAGCTCGACGATGTCATGGGGAGGGTGCTTGACCATCGACCACTCCCCTCCATTAGTGAAGTTTTTTAAGAAGTGGGGTTTGAAGAATAGAGGAGGTTGATGTGCGAAGGAGGAGATAGGGCTCTTGGAAACTGTGGGTCGAATGGGTTTCATGTAGGGGTTGAATCAAATGGATTTAGGGGCTGGTTGAATAATTTTTCGGACTCGAGATGGGCCAAATGGAACAGAAAATTTAATGATCCTAGGCCACTTGAATATGAAAATATTAGACTTGTCTCGTGGGCCTCCAGATGGGCCCTAAATGGGTATTGCACAACATCACCAAAAAAACCATCCATGGTGTTAACATTGTTGTGAAAGTGGACACGCAAAAGACACCTATTGGGAAATACACGTGAAGCTTGCAGATTGGAAACCGAGGTAGTTCACCATAGAAGTCGAAGCTATCAAACCATTATTGAATATTCAAGAAGGTACCCCAAAAGCCTTCCATTTCGAGTGGATCCTTCAATTCAAGTCATATGGAACTTTACAAAATGTTCTCCACTTATAATACATCTGGTCAATCCTCCACATATACCTCTATAGGTTCGCTAGCCCATAAATGTAATTTTCTAAAAGCCTTAGAGTGCTACCTCACGAACTAAAACTCCTTGGATTATTTACTCTGGTGCTTTAGATCACATGATTGATGCATATAATTTATTTTCTTCATATTTATCATGTGTTAGAAACCTTAAAGTAAATGTTATAGATGGGACTCTCACCTATTATGTGGAAAGGGAGTATAAAAATCTCTGACTCTATAACTCTTGAATTTATTCTTCATGTTCCAAAACTATCATGCAATTTGCTATATATTAGTCAATTGACAAGACACTTCAATTTCTCTGTAAGTTTCTCTTTTCATCTTGTGTTTTTTAGGACCTATTATCGGGGAGGATGATAGGTAGTGTTAGAGAATGTGATACTCCACTACTTTTAGGAATCTAATGTGAGTAAACATCATATCAATTGTGGTTTTGCGTCTGTTTCTAGGGATAGTGAAATAATGTTGTGGCACTTTAGGATGGGTCACCCCAATTTCCTTTATTTAAAGAAGTTTCCTTCTATTATCTCAAATAAAATATTGCTTGATTTGTAGTGCAATATTTGTGAAATTGTGAAACATCAGTGTACGTTTTTTCTAAATACAAATATAATCTCTCAAAATCATTTATTACTATCCATATTGATCTATGAGGTCCTTCCTATACTTTAAATCATACTCATACAAAATGGTTTGTAAATTGTACTCATGCACATGCTATAATAATGTTCACTACCATATGCCAAAAAAATGTTTGGGGATGATGTAATTTTAACCTTTGGCACATGCTATAATAATGTTCACTACCCATATGCCAAAAAACAAATGTTTTGGGATGATGTAATTTTAACCTTTGCTTACGTTATAAATCGAATGCCCAATTGTGTCCTTTCATTTGAAACACCTATTTGAAAACAAAAATGGTTTTTCTACCTCCTAGCTTCTATCTGATTGACCTCTCAATGTATTCGACTGTATTGCCTTCATTCACATTCACTCTCATAATCACGGTAAGTTAGACTTGAAAGCCTTCAAATTTGTGTTTGTGGGGTATTCTTCCACTCAAGAAGGCCACAGATGTTACGACCCATCTACTTAAAATCTATACGAGCCTTGATGTCACTTAATTTGAAAACATTTCTTATTTTCAAAAACCTTCACTTCACGTGGAGAATGTTAATGTCGAAGCTTAGGTTTTTAACTTTGATCTCTTATTCTCCACTTTCGTTCTCGAATTTTCTGTTCGCAAACCTACCAAAACACCCTGCTTTAATATGTCATTTATTGAAAGCAACTTGAACTCAGGGAGAGACGTTGACACATAAAAAGGTAAGGAGATATTTGTTTATTCACGGAGGAAAAACTTATAGTACATGAAGAATCTCGCAATTGAAACAATATAAGAGTGACCCAGTACTAGCTCCTAGTGCCCTTGATTCTTCCATCACAAGTAATTCTGAAGCCTCTTTTGATGATTTTCCTATTGCACTTAGAAAACAACATCGATCTTGTACGTTTTATCCCATCTCAAAATTGGTGTCGTATCACTCTGTCTCCCAACCATCATGTTTTTACCTCTCACCTTGACGAGATAAAAGACCAAAGATTATTTAAGAGGCATGGGAAGTTTCTGAGTGGAGAGTAGCAATAATAGAAGAAATGCACGCTTTGATAAAGAATGACACTTGGGATATAGTTAAGTTACTACGAGGAAAAAGGCATGTATGATGCAAATGGGTATACGTTGTAAAATATAAAGCTTGTGGGACAATTGAACATTACAAAGCGTGCATGGTTGTTAAAGGGTTTAGCTAAACTTATGTGATTAACTACATAGAAACTTTTGTACCGGTGATAAAGCTAGACACAGTTTGGGTGCTATTATCATTAGCGGAAAATCTAGACTAGGCACTCCAACATCTTGATATAAAGAATGCTTTCCTTAATAAAAAGCTAGTTGAAGAAGTCTTTTACACTATCTTTAGGTTTTCTTAATAAGGGGAAGGAAAATATGGACAATAAACTTAAAATGTCCTTTTACGGTCTAAAATAATCTCTCAGAGCATGGTTTGATAGATTTGTAAAAGTGATAAAAGTCTAGGGTACTAGCAAGGATAATTAGATTACACTTTGTTCTTCCGCCATCAAAAGAAGGGTGGAAGACGAATTTGATTGTATGTGATAATATAATCCTCGTTGGAAATAATTTAATTGAGATTGAGACTTAGAAAAACTCTAGCTACTGAGTTTGAAGTAAGGGATTTGAGATAAATGTGATATTTCTTGGGTGCGAAAATTGGTACTAGGTCAAAAGGCGACATCAGTGTGCGTCAATGAAAATACTTTCGTGATCGCTTGACAAGATAGGTATGCTTGAAAGTAAAGCTAGTGACACCTCAATTGAGTCTGGAAAGAGTAGAAAACAAATATCAAAGAGTAGTTGCAAAGCTAATATAGCACATACTAACCCGAGATCGCATTTGCAATTAGTGTGGTTAGGTTAGAAATATACATAGAGGTGGTATACAGAATATTTAGGTATCTCGAGGGGTCTCCTAGAAAGGGATTGTTCTTTAACCAAAAACAAGATAGGGAGAGAAATCTTTACAGATGTAGACTGGGTGGAATCAGTAGAGAATAAAAAGATCTATTATCGGATATTGCATGTTTGTGTGGGAAAAGTTAGTAACTTCGAGAAGCAAGGAAGAAAATGTAATAGCGAAGCTGAATTCCAGTCAATTGTGTAAGGAATTTGTGAAAGAATATAGTTAAAAAAAACTCTTGGAAGAATTGAGTATCGAAACTAAAACACCATTTAAGTTCTATTGTGACAATAATGCTGCCATTAATGTTTCTCTCAACTTAGTTTAACATGATTGGACCAAACATATAAAATTAGATAAACGCTTTATCAAAGAAAAGTTCGAAGATGGGATTATTTGCATGAATATGTTCCTACCAAAGAACAAAGAACAAACGGCGGATATCTTCATTAAAAGGCTTCTACGATAAAGTTTCAACGATTTTATTCGTGAGTTAGATATGATTGATATTTATGATTCAACTTGAGGTAGAGTGTGGGAATCCGGAAATTGTTGGGATTTTCAGTTATATTTAGCTATGTATATTTCTGTTTTAAATTTATAAATACTGTTTAGCAAATGTTTTTTTTCCTGTTTCTTACTATATGTTAAGATATTATTTTTTTCTAATTTATTTATTAAAACTCTTTACAAATAAAAGCTACGCTGTACGTTTTAGAATAGATAAGTAATAAAAATTATTGTCTTTTCAGTTATACAATCCACAAAGTGTTATGTTATATTTCCCTCAAACCTTTTCTTTCTTCTTCTTCTTCTCCATCTTTGCTAATCTCTTCCATTCTTGCTCCCATCTCCATTTATACTATTCCAATAGCTCCACCTCATGCAATGCGATTCTTGAATTTTTCTTTATCCATCCCTTCTAAGATACCAAATATTTGGAGATGCTGATTTTAGGATACTGTTGTTTTGTCCACACAAGTATCCTTTAAAAATAAGCTCAATGTTGCTCTTTCTTTACAGGGAATTGAATGATAACCATCTCACTGGGAAGATTCCACCTGAGCTTGGCAAGCTCACTGATCTCTTTGACCTGTAAGTCATTTCCCCAAGAATTTGCTTCTAGTGCTTATTGTTCGTTGTGAATATGGATTTATGAGTCAAAATTCTTGCAGCAATGTTGCTAACAACAATCTGGTGGGTCCTATACCAGAAAACCTTAGTTCTTGCACAAACCTCAATAGTCTGTAAGTAACTGTTCTAAAATTAGTATATTTTTCAGAACTACTTTTTCCTCTATATTAATGTGATTATGTATGATTTAAGCAATGTGCATGGCAACAAGCTAAATGGAACTATACCAGCTGCTTTCCAGAGGCTAGAGAGCATGACCTATCTGTAAGGATTTGTATTAAATGTTGTATTTTTCTGTGTAGATTGTTTTAGGATTTAACAATATTTTGGTTGTTCTACTGAGTTATTTGTAAATTGTTCTTCGGCATACCATACATTATGGTTTTAAGATGCACTAACTACCATGCTTATTCCTATGATGATTTTTGTTTCTCTGATTTTATTTGGTGTCATTTTCAGAAATCTCTCTTCGAACAATATTGAAGGCCTCATTCCAATTGATCTGTCTCGGATTGGTAATTTGGATACTCTGTAAGTATCCAATATTTTTGTTAATTTCTTTCCAAAAGTACTTTTTGTACTGATGTAGAGGTGCGTGTGCAGGGACATCTCAAATAACAAAATTAGTGGTGCAGTTCCTTCTCCCCTTGGTGATTTGGAACATCTCTTGAAATTGTGAGTTATACTGTTTCTTGATTTGATTTCATCATCTTCATTGAATTATTATGCTGACACTTGCTACACATCATCATAGGAATTTGAGCAGAAATTGGCTATCAGGATTTATTCCAGCAGAGTTTGGTAATCTAAGAAGTGTCATGGAAATGTTAGTAGATGGTGGTGCTTATAATTTTGTTTCAAATGTGTCGATCAAGATTATTATTAAGCATTCTTTGTTAATTTTGTAATGTTATTTTTCGTGTGTTTCCATGCAGAGATCTCTCAAACAATCACTTTGCAGGTTTAATACCTCAAGAACTCAGTCAGCTTCAAAACATGTTATCATTGTATGTTTTCTGTTTTTTTTTTGTTTATATTACTTGATCCATAATTCTATGGAAATACTTAGAATAAAAGTATGAGAAATATTGCTAGTCACAAATATATTTTATTGCTAGTCACAAATATATTTTTTAAAATTTTTTCAGTTACATTAAATAGATATTGTTATAATTTAAATAAATTATAATTGAAAGAATTGAAGAAAGAAAAAATAGAAATAGAAAAATAAGTGTATGATCACTTTTAGAATAAGTATAGGATATTTACAGTCACATTCCTTAAAATCAATACCAAGGTTTTCACTGCCGAGCATTCTTTGTGATATGGATACCTAACAATCTCAACATCTTTATTGTCTTTTAATCGTGCAAAAGAGATGTTCTAGATTTAGTGCTAAGCACAAAATAACACAACCCCTGACACCTTTACTTTGTATCTGCTTGGAGTCCATATAAATTGTCTTAATCAAGTATATAGACCTGTTGAAGTACAATGAATAAGAATGCCACATGGTCTTTTATTCTCGTATCCTTAACCCGGTTAATTTTGAAGCATGAAAGGCTTTAATTGGTGGGGCTAAAATGGTCCTGACCTATGTTACTTGGACTCACTGCTTTGCTTTGCCATACCGGTGTTGACACAACACGACACCTACACTGGTACGGGATATGTGTTGGATTTGGCGAATTTTTTTCAGACATGGCGAAGAAAGAAGAAAGAAGTAGAGACAAAAAGACTGAGATAAAAAATAAGAAAAAGAAGAAAGGACAGAGGCGGAAGAGAATAAATAAAATTGGTTTTAGGGTAAATTTTGGGTTGGGCCTAGTATTCTTCTCTTTATTTTACTTTTTTTACTATGGGTCCTAATCTTCATTAAATGTACATTTGTTAATAGGATTGGTCCTTGAATCTTTGTTGATGTATTTTTTTTTATAAATAGTCAATTAAATATAAAATAGTCTTTATTAATGTATTTTTTCCACTTAGTTTGTTGTTAGAACTTTTTTTATTTTTCAATTAACCAAATTTTTTTATTACACATTTATTGATTTTTGAGAAATTTTCATAGCTTATAATAATATATTTAGATACAAACATAAAAAAAAAACATATATATTTCATAGGCGTGTCCCAGTCTTTGTCCAAAAATTGGACACTATATCCATGTCAAAGTGAAAAATTTTAAATTTAACAACTCTAATGCCCAGACACATATCTGTATCCGAGTGTAAATAACATAGGTCCTGACACACCTTTATATCTTTGATCAATTTTTTAGAATTTTTTTTATTGGTGAAGTCTTAATAGTTATGTTTCACTAGTGTAGCTATGAAACCAGTCTGCATATGATTCTTTTTTATTATTAATCCCTTGTTGCAAATTCTTAAGGAGGCTAGAACACAACAATTTATCAGGAGATGTGATGTCATTGATAAACTGCCTCAGCCTTACTGTTCTGTGAGTTTCTGTTCATAAGAATTATGTTTTCGTTTAGACTTCAGCTTGATTCAAAGCCCTAAATTCTGCTTATAACTGAAAATTGATCAAACCCTTGCAGCAATGTATCATACAACAATCTGGTGGGCAATATTCCTACTAGTAATAACTTTTCTAGATTTTCACCTGACAGGTTAGAGCATTTCATTATCTGTCTAAGATGTCAAGTAGTAGAGTAATTCTGACACTCTTGGAGTTTTTGACTGATGTAATTTTTGTGTGAAGCTTTATTGGGAACCCTGGTCTTTGTGGTTACTGGCAAAGTTCATGTCATGAGTCTCATCCAACAGAGCGAGGTATACATGGCTGTGGTGACCTCTCTTCATTCTTGTTTTAATTGATAAGCTTCTGTTCTTTCATTATGTCTTCTTGATAAGGACAGGAATCCTGCTTTTACAAAACTAAGTGGATAAAACTGTGGTGTTCTGTTCGCATGTCCATCATTTTACAGTTAATCCAATTTTGTAGAATCAGATTCATATGTTTCAGATAAAGCATATGTTTCTGAAGGATACCCTAAGTGTGTCTTTTAAATATAACATAGAAGAATCATCATACAAATAATTTGTGATTTTCTCGTTGCTTAAGTATATTTTTCCTGTTTTGCTTGTTTTATTTCTAGTATTATGCTGATGACCTTTCTCAAAAGCATTGATGATTTCTTGCTTTCAAAGTATTTTGGTTGTATAGGACAAATCTTTACCTTTTCTATTTTTCGTTTCCTTTTTGCAGTAACGATATCTAAAGCAGCTATTTTGGGTATTGCTCTTGGTGCCCTTGTGATTCTTCTTATGATCCTAGTGGCAGTTTGTCTGCCCCACAATTCAAAACCTTTCCCTGATGGTTCATTTGACAAACCAGGTATCTCAAATCTTTTTTGCACTGATCTTGTCAACTATAAGGTCCGTCCTAGGAATAGCAGATATTATAACAATGTATTATTTTAGTTCTCTCAAGTCATTGTGCTATAAAGGTCACTTAATTGGTTGGACAGGTAAAATAAATAAGATTCTTTGGGAGCAAACTTGGTTGTTTTTGTTGGGAACAAGATTCAGAAATTATGTAGAATCAAAGAAAATGCTTAGTAGCTTACGAGTTTCTCTATATGCTTGTTTCACCTTGTTAGAAATACTTAATGATTGTATTCTATTCTATAAATAAATGAATATACATGGTGTTTTTATATAGGAGTTACAAGCAAACTAGATATGTTTAAAGTAACTAGATATAGATATGCCAGAAGTAAAGAGATGTACATTAACAGATATATATATATATATATATATATTACTAGATATACATTAACAGTCCTCCTCAAACTCAAGGTGGATATGAGACCAACTTGAGGTTGTCAACCAAATTACGAGTGCGTCTTTTGGGAAGTGCCTTAGTGAAAATATCTGCAAGTTGATCGTTAGAGAAAACGGGAAAAAGCTTGAGAGCATCATGGATAAGATGAGAGCGAATAAAGTGAATCAATCTCGATGTGTTTAGTCTCTTCATAGAAGACATCGTTGTTAGCAATATGAATGACACTCTGATTATCACAATAAAGGGGAGTTGCAGAACATATGGACACACCCAAATCCTTAAGGAGCCATCGTAGCCAAAGGAGCTCAGATGTGGTATCAACAAGAACACGATATTCTGCTTCAGTACTGGAGCGGGTCACAAAAGTTTGTTTCTTACTTCGCCAAGAAATCAAAGAAGTACTAAGGAGAAAGCAATAACCTGTAGTGGACTTGCGATCAGTAGGATCTCCTGCCCAATAAGCATCAGAGAATGCACGAAGTGCTAAAGGAGACTGAGCTGAGTAGAAAAGGCCATGGAAGATAGTGCCTTTCAAGTATCGTAGAATACGCAGAACAGCAATATAATGAGTTGATCGTGGAGCAGACAGATACTGGCTCACCCGATGAACAGCATAAGAGATGTCTAGACGAATAACCGTAAGATAAACCAGACTGCCAACCAATCGTCTATAAAGAGAGGGATTAGACAATGGTTGCCCCTCTGATGGTGTCAGATGCGCATTAAGTTCAACTGGAGTGTCAATAGTCTTGCTGTTAGTGAGTCCAACTTGAGATATGAGGTCAGATGCATATGTAAAGACCATCTGTGGAACGAGTGATCTCAAGACCCAAGAAATAGCTTAAATGTCCAAGTCTTTTATCTCAAACTGTTGACTAAGAAAATCTTTGAGTTCTTGAATGCCACTGAGGTCATCACCAGTTATGATCATATCATCCACGTATAGAAGTAGCAAAATGGTGAGGTCATCACCAGTTATGATCATATCATCCACATATAGAAGCAAAATGGTGCCTTTATCATTGCGACGAAGAAATAAGGCAGAATCATAAGGACTGGTAGTGTAACCCAAGCGAAGGATGGTGGAGCTGAATTTGGCAAACCATGCTCGTGGAGCTTGTTTAAGGCCATAAAGTGCACGTCGAAGGCGACAAACCTTATTTGTTTCAACAGAAAGACTAGGAGGAGGTTGCATATAGATTTTTTCATGCAGATCCCCATTAAGGAATGCATTTTTAACATCCATCTAAAAAAGGTCCCATTTACTAGCAACAACAACAGTTAAGAGGGTACGAACAGAGGAAATATGGGCAACTGGAGCAAAAGTCTCTTCATAATCAATCCCATACTCGTGTAAAACCTCTTGCTACAAGACGAGCCTTGTAGCGATCAATAGACCTATCAGAGCGAGTGTTAATCTTATAGATCCACTTACTACCAACCACAGATTGACCAGGAAGGAGAGTAACAAGATCCCAAGTATGGTTTTTGGTTAATGCATCAATTTCTTCTTTCATTGCAATCTGCCAAGAAGGGTTAGTAGATGCCTCACGATAGGTGTGAGGCTCATGGAGTGTAGTAAGGGCAGTGTAACAATGATAATCAAGTAAATGTGTAGGAATGGATCTTACCCAGGTTGAGTGGCGAGGTGGAATGTCTTGTTGAGGATCTTCAGGCAGAGCAAGAGTAAGGGACCTATGTTCAAGGTGAGGTAGCTCATTATCAACCTGTTCTTCTACGACCTAGACAGAATCATCAAAAATATCTGAAGATTGAATAATAGTGAAGTCCAAAGATGGATTAGAAGTATCTGTAGAAGGAACAAGAGACTCATGTGGAAAAATTTCTAAAACATTTGAATTAGTTAGGGAAGAACGAAAGTGAGAAAGTTAAACAAATAAGTGGTGTTCCCAAAAGACAACATTACGGGAAACATACGCCCGACCTTAGGACCGGTCACAAGCTCTTGGCCCGTCCTCAGATCCTGCACAATACACCCAGAATAGTCAAAAATAAGGCGATATCCTAGTTCAACTAATTGTCCCATAGAGCATAAATTATAGGATAGGTTAGGTACATGGAAAACCTCAGGAACAGAGAGGGTAGAGGTCGAAACAAAACCTACACTATTATCATGAATGGTGGAACCATCAACTATATGAATATGAAGGGGATGTGGTGCAGGGTCAAGTTTGGAGAATAAAGATGAGTGAGGTGTCATGTGATTGCAACATGCAGAGTCAAAAAGCCAAGTTTGAGACTTATCGAGCAAAACTGAGAGGGTAGTGGAAAGAGATGCATTACTAGCCATTTGAACAGCCTGAGTTATGATCTTCTGTAGTTCAGTGGAGGAGAGGTTGATAGTGGATTCAGAAGACTGGGACTCTGTTGAACTAGAAGGCATCAACGAAGTAGACTCAGTATTAGCAACAACAACAGTAGATTTGTTGCGACGGTAACAAGTCTCAATGGTGTGGCCATGACGCTTGCAATAATTGCAGAACCTTTTATTGCTCTGCCTGCGACGATTGTAAAATCCAGAGGAATCACCTTATTGCTGAGGTTGTTCAATGGCAGGAGTAGGAGGAGTAATAGCCAAAACATTGAGCTTATTCTGGGCTTGTAGGGTTGCAAGTTCAGCTTCTTCTCTAACCAACTCATTTACAGCAGTATCAAGAGAGGGAGGAGGACTACGATGAAGAAGCTGACCTCGGATTGGCTCAAAGTTCTTGTGGGGTGACATCAAGAACTCATAGAGACGAAATTCATTCCTAATTGTAGCATATTGGTGAGCATCTGTTGAGTATGCCCAAATTGGATCACAAAGGTCAATTTGGTCCCAAAGGAAGCGAAGTTGATTAAAGTAGTCATTGATGGATTGCCCTGGTTCCTGTTGAAGTTTATGCAATTCAACTATTAGTTGATATTTCATGGATCCGTGAGTAGTGGAGTATCTTTTGGCCAACATATCCCATGCTGATTTGGCATCATAAAAGCTGCCCAACAGATTGGAGATGGATGGAATGGAAGTATTCCGAATCCATGTGAGGATCATGTGGTTGTGACTATCCCATTCAATCATGCGACGAAGAAAAATAGCATCTTCTTCACTTTCTCCTTTAACAGGAATGATAATTGCACCAGTACAATAATGCCAGAGCATACGACCCTTAAGAAAACTGCGCATAGCTTGAGACCATGACAAATAATTCTTGGTTCCTTCCAATATAGTATTGATAGGGCAAGAAACAAAAGTATCCTTTTTATCCATTTGAAAACACTATGCAAAAACGAGATCTATGCGAAAAACTGGGTAGGGTGAACCTGTATTGCGAAAATCCGTTCAACGGTCAACGGGTAGTCCAATCAACAGTCAACAATAGTACAGTCAGCTCGGTCACGGTCAGCGGGTTATGTGACGTTAGCCCTACGCAAGGTACTAATGGCGTCACGAGCAGAGCGCGGCGTGCTTGGCGCGTTAGATCCAAGCGTAGTTGCTGTGGAGGCGCGTGAGAGCACGTGTTGAGGGTTATGACTATGATACTTCCACGGTTATGTAGATCGGGTCGCGGCGATCACAATGGTATTTGCAGATAGGTCGTCGGGTTAAGATTAACGGCGGCGGCGGCGCGTGAAGGACGTGTAGATTGGTTGTGCGGTGTCCGATGGTTGCGATACTTACACGGTTGTGTAGATCCGATCATGACGATCACGGTGGTATATGTAGAAAAAATTTCGGAACAATATGCACGGCGGCGGCAGTGATTGCAGTTGTTTGGATGGTGCGGAACTCTTTAACAACGGCGACTGTAGTTTCGGAACCTAAGGACAACGGCTAAAAGACGTCGAAGGTTCAACGGTGAATGATTGCAGCGGTTATTGTGACAGCGGAAGCTATAAGGGTTGAATAACACAAAAAAAAAACACTGCTAGAAAGATAAGAATAGTGGCTCTGATACCATGTTAGAAATACTTAATGATTGTATTATATTCTGTAAATAAATGAATATACATGGTGCTTTTATATAGGAGTTACAAACAAAGTAGATATGTTTAAAGTAATTAGATATAGATATGTCAAGTAAAGAGATATACATTAGGAGATATATATATATATTAATATATTACTAGATATACATTAACACACCTATATTATGTTGCCCTGTACGACTAGCTTCTAAATCTTGTGTTTGTCAAACAGCGATTAATTACTCTCCACCAAAACTAGTTATTCTTCACATGAACATGGCACTTCATGTGTATGAAGATATTATGAGGATGACTGAGAATCTGAGTGAGAAGTACATCATTGGTTATGGTGCATCAAGCACGGTATACAAGTGTGTGCTCAAGAATTGCAAACCAGTTGCTATTAAAAGACTCTATTCTCACTATCCACAATACCTGAAGGAATTTGAGACGGAACTTGAAACAGTTGGGAGCATTAAGCATCGAAATCTGGTCAGCCTCCAAGGATACTCCTTGTCTCCCTCTGGAAACCTTCTTTTCTATGATTATATGGAAAATGGAAGTATTTGGGATCTCCTTCATGGTAAGTTTATATTTTCTATGCTATTGCAATTTATGTGTTATTACATTGTCTCGTATTGACTTATTAATTGTAACTTTGCTCTTGTAACAAGTATGGAGTTTTTGAGAGTGATTTGAAGCTATGTTTGTTTTTCTCTCTGACTGTCAGCTATTTATTGGCTCGTGGAGTTAAAAATGTTATTATGAAGTTATTGTGAGCTTCTCTACTGTAGACTACATTTGCATTTTGTGCTATGAACATGTTGCTAATATCTTTTTACGGTTAACTACTAACTGAAATTAAATTTCTTACATGCTTTCCTATTGCAGGCTCTACCAAAAAGAAAAAACTTGACTGGGATACTCGTTTGAAGATAGCGCTTGGAGCAGCTCAAGGACTTGCCTATCTGCATCATGATTGCAGTCCCCGAATCATCCATAGGGATGTGAAGTCTTCAAACATTTTATTAGACAAAGATTATGAGGCTCATCTTACTGATTTTGGTATTGCCAAGAGCTTATGCACCACCAAATCCCACACTTCAACCTATATAATGGGAACTATTGGCTACATAGATCCCGATTATGCTCGGACTTCTCGCCTGACTGAGAAGTCTGATTTATACAGTTATGGTGTTGTTCTGCTGGAGTTGCTAACTGGCAGGAAAGCTGTGGACAATGAATCCAATCTCCACCATATGGTTCGTTCTTTCTGGACTTTCTTTGTATTATTATTATTAACAGTGACATGCTAAGGCAATTAATTGGCTGGTATCAATTTTAGAATGATACAAGTTTGGCTGTATGAAAAAGGATAAATTTAGGTTGCATAGCCTTTGGCCATTTTTTATTTTCTTTTGGAGTTTTCTTGTGTGCACATTATCAATATTAAAAGTCCTCTTATTAGTATAATTAATCTTGGATATGAAATTGTGGGTCTAATCATGATCTATTTTGAATGGACTCGTTTAGAACATCGACTGTTAAATTTTTGGATACGTATCTGGATATCGGACACATCTATTTTTCTTAATATTTTGTAAATTTCCCCACCAAATTGATGTCGAGTACCCACATTCATATCCATTTCTTGTCCCTTGAAGTCAGTTACTTCACCAAAGTTGAGTATTTAACATAGATCACAGTAGTAATCATGACTCCTAAATTCCTGCATGATTTATGCAATTACATTGGTTTTTACCTTCTCATCATGTATCTATGAAGTTTGGTTTTGAATGTAATTTATCTATAAAATACTAGATCAAAGTTTCATAAATTGGGACTCTTAAATTGATTGATGGAAAAAGCTCTTGAAATTGCAACCATAACTTTTGTTCACTATCCATAAATGGTTTTGGATTATAGTTTTTGTTTAAATTTTATACATGCCTTCCAGATTCTATCCAAGACAGCAAATGATGCCGTTATGGAGACTGTAGATCCTGAGATTACAGCCACATGCAAGAATCTTGGAGCCGTGAAGAAAATATTCCAGCTTGCACTTTTATGCACTAAAAGGCAGCCATCCGATCGGCCGACAATGCATGAAGTAACAAGAGTTCTAGGGAGCCTCGTGCCATCCACTGAACCACCAACAAAACAACCAAACCGAACTTTACCATCTGCATCTCCATCTGCCAAAGTCAGTTGTTACAAGGATGAGTATGCAAACCTAAAGGCTCCTCACATGGTGAATTGCACATCAATGAGCACCTCAGATGCTCAGCTCTTTCTCAAGTTTGGAGAGGTAATTTCTCAGAATAGTCAGTGAAGCTTTTATCTTTTGGTAAATATATCGTAGGACCGGGGGAGACATTATTGGAAGAATGTTATGTTTATTTAATGTGTATAAAGTTGTCTCTCCGACTATTACGTAGCTGGAAACTAGAAACTTTACTAATAGAATATCCCAAAAAATTTGTTTTAAGTTGTAGCATTTTGATATTTTGGTGGTAATTTTGATGTATGGTACTATTGTTGGACCACTGGTATTATGGTGTGGTGAGGTTTAGGGTGGATTATGGTACAGCCTCTGTGTAGTTGGGTTAAGAGCTGCATTATATGCAATGCATGACAAGTAATAATGCATTACTTAGCCTTATCTGGGCTTGAGCAGTCTGTTGTGACTTTAAGAATTTCCAGTCCATTGCTTCTATTTTTTTCTTCTCTTGATTTGAGCATGCATTTTTTTTCTAAAGTTTAATGCTGTGGGACATAAAATTTAGTGCCTTTAAGTCTTGTGCATAAAAAAGGCTAACTCTACTATGGTGATACCACTGAGTCTCTTTTAAAGCTGTTCCATTACGTCCGTCTCTATTTTTTCCCGATAGATTTTTTTTTAAACTGTAAATCATGCTATGGAGACATGAATTCAGATGTTTTACATGTACGACTAAGTTACGCTTTTGTCGGTAGCTTTGGTTAATAACTAGATCTCTATTTGTGACCTTTTTTAGATTAATCAAAAAATTGTGTTAATAATGGTGACATGCATGCGCTGAAAAAAAATGGGCTAATTTATTTTAAAGTATATTATTTTATTGATTTTTGTCAATTAATAAAGAATTAAAATAAAATAGTTCAATCAACGAATATTAAATTTAAAAGTAAAATAAATATTGTAAAAAATATTTTATTAATTGTTATTTTATTTTATTAATTATTCTTGTTTTAAGTGACAATATTGTTATTTTATTTATTAATTATTTTTGCTTTAATTATTATCGCTTAATTTGAGGTAGTATGTTAGAAACTAAAATTGAGAAATTATTATTTTCCTTCAAAAATAGGAAATTTTCATTGAGAATATTATTTCATATTAATCCTTTTTCACACATTTACTTTTCTTTTCTTTTTCAAATTTTAAAATAACATCATCTAAACTACACTTAATGGTTGATAAATAGTTATAAAAATTAGTTATAACCTAAAAGTTAATATTATGATATTATGGGTGTCAAAATTTGTGTTATGTGTTCAAATGTTTAGAATAATTTTTGTTAATTATTTTTGTTTCACATCAATTAGGAATAAAGTAACAATGTTGGTTATAAGTCTGGATAATTTTTAATTTAATGAGATCTTATTAAGTTGAGTTAGGTTTGAGTTTTTAACATGGTATCAAAGTTATGGTATCAAAATCATGTTATAAACTAGATCTGGTCGATCTGATTATAGTGGTATCTATAGAAAAATTATTGGAGCAAGATGCATGGTGGTGACGGTAATTGCAGTAGTCTGTGTAGTGTGAGACTCTTTAACAATGGTAATTGTAGATCCAGAACTAAAGACAACGGCTAAAAGATGTTGGAGGTTCAATGGTAAGTTGATATCATAGCTAGGTAAGAGGCTTTTTCATCCTCCATCGGTGTAGAGGGGGATATTAAGTTTCACGTTGACTAAGAGTAAGACAGCAGTGTTGCTTATAAGTTTAGGTAACCTTCTAACTTAAAAGCTGGTTTTTGGGTTCAGAGTTAGGCTTGAGTTTCTAAGTATTTCAAATAGATATTTGATTGCTATCAAATTATATCTTTGAAATTGATATCATATAATCTTATAAATAGATATTTAAGCATTGTATTCTACATGCAACTAAAATAAGTTACTATATTTATTTTTTAAAATAAAGGTTGTATTAATGTGACATTCAAATTAGATTGAAATTTTTTACTATTATTTTCATCTAACTCATTAACTACGAATATTATTAAATATATATTAAAAATAAATCTTAAAAAAATATAAAATAATTATATTTACTGTTAGAATTTGAACAAATAATAAATCTAATGAATGGTGTGACATCTTAACAAGTCTTACAAATACTAGGAGCTCATTTGTAGTATTATTTTTTTTATAACACCACCTTCATGGCACCGAGTGACCAATCCGAAAAAAATAATAATAAATTGAATTCGACTCGTCATTAAATCTCATTTATTTTTCTTTATTATTTTTCATTTTTCACTAGTTTTATTACACTATTAGCATGTTTACTCATGTTCATAGTTTATGATCTTGTTCAATGTTGATGATTTTAGTGAATGATTTTTATAATATAATGTTATAATTTTAGTGGTGTCAAAACCAATTAAGAAAAATCATGGCTCTTTTTATTCACATTCTTATTTGTCTTGATTTTTCAAAAATTAATGAATTAATCTAAGTCCATAAGCATTACAAATCTAATGGTTAAAGTATAAAATATAATTATAAGTGATATTATAAATACGTGGATTTAATTATATTTTAATTTAAACAACATTTATATGTGAGTATATAGGTATTCTTTATTCATATGAACTCCTGAAAATATTAATCAAATAATTTTATTTGTTGTTGACAAAAAAAAACCTTGGGTTTATATCATAAAACTCCTTTGTTTAAATATCAAGCTGCTCTCAAAGTTTAAAATTTGTATTAATTACATCCTTAAGCTTAAAAGTAATGTCAATGAAGACTAGTTTTGTTTACGAAGATCGTGTCTCTAATTATAAAAATATTAAATAATAATTGATACATTAAAATTTTAAAAAAGGTTAAAAAAAATCAAGTATAAAGTAGTTATATTTCACTCCTCAATCCCATGGCTACCTTTTAATATGTGTATTTTTTATATTTTATAAACTCGTGAGTGTTTCTTTTTACAAGAATAATGAGCATTAAAATAAGAAATAACTAACTGTATTATCTTAATTTATTTGGGAAACCTTGTGATTTTTATTTTTTTTTATTTTTTTCTTAAATCTTTAAAAAATTTATTTAGGTATAAATTAAGATAAGATGTTAATAAGATTCATGATATGATCTATTAATTTTTAAAACATATATTATCTTGTCTCACCTAATTTTTAATGATATGATATGATAATGATACTATATTAACTAAGATATCTCATTTGTTTCTAAATGATCTAAAGGAAGCAAGTAAGAATACAAAAACAATAAAAAAATATGATACATGATTATTTATAATTTAAGTTTAATAAAAAAAGGATACAATATATGTTTAAAGTAAGGTTCATTAGAGCTACAATATAAATGAGTTGAAATTAGATGAAATAATATTTAACTAAAATGAGACAATATTGTATCATAATTAAAAAAACATTAACTTTGATTGTTATCCTTAGTTCGAACTCAATTTGTTTTTGCATTAATTTGAATGTTAATTTTCTTTTTACAATATGAATTTACAATTTTTTAATGTTTTAATAGTTATATTATTATGACACTCTCTCTCTTTACTAGGGCATAAATGTTTGATCATTTCAGTTATTCAAAGCATGTTTCTACATTCTTCTCAAATATATAAATGGTTGAAAATATTTCTAGACGGTTTCACAAAAATCATCCATAATTCTATCCAAATATGTTTCAACATATGAGGATCTTATTTTGATTGGAAAGTGTTTCTTCTTTCTATTGTATGCTGCATGGTTTCTACTATTCTACTTTACTAATCTTCCATGCTTACTACTTTCTCTACTTAATTTTTTGCCCCTATCTTACTACAAATTAATTGCCTGCATATTTATTTATGTCACTTTCTTCCTTGTGTAATATTTTCTATGATTCTTTTTTGTTGTTCATTTTTTGTCGCTTATGAGTTTAGGTAAGCCTCTAAGATTTTGTAACTCCTTACCTTCATTGTTTATCAGGTTATGGACTTTCTCAATTGCTATTAGAGTGGTTACACTTAACCGCTTCTATATTGATTCTTTTAACTCGCTTCTTAACACATAATTACTCTCTCTAGATGGATTATGGAAAAGGATGAAAAATATGTTGTCCTCTTATGTTCAATGGGCATAACCATGCCTATTGGAAGTACCAAATGCATACTTTCTAATGGTCTCTTGGAGACCATGTCTTGTTTCTTATTGAGAGGGACTGGATGTATCCAACCAAAACCCTAGTTGATAACATTGTTATCCCTAAACCTATGGTTGAATGGACAAAGGAAGAAAGTAAATAATCTAAATGGAATAGTAAGGGGCTGTAAATGAGAGCCATTACTCTAGATGAGTATTAGATAATTTAGAACTACCATACCTTCAAAGAGGCTTGGGATATTCTAGAGAACATGTATAAGGGTATCTTCGCTATTGAGAGATCTAGAATTATCAAACTAAATTAGGATTTTGAGTTATGCCAGATGAAGAAGAATGAACCCTTCTACAAGTTCTATTCTTGCTTCTTAAACATAGTCAACTCTTTTCATAATCTAAGAAGACCTATTGATGAAGAAAAACAAGTTGAAAAGATTCTTTTCAGCCTTATCGATTTCTTCCATGCCAAGACTACTACTTTGTGAACCTATTTCAAGTAGAGTGAACTGAAAGTTAATGACTTGGTTAGATGCATCACTTTATGTTAAGAAAAGGCCAAGTTGCTATCGCAAAAGGAAATATAATTTCTTTAAAGACCACTAAGGGAAGTGGTAGTAGTACTAAGATGAACAAAGATGTGGCTAATGATGAGAGCTCTAGCCCAATTGAAGAAGAAATGACATTTTTTGCTCAACATTTTACTAAGTTCTTTAGAAAGAAGAAAAATCCTTCTAATTGATTCAAAAGAGACATCTCGAGAAGGAAAGACTCAAGGTCTAGTAAGAACAATTAGTTTGAAGATGAACCTAATAGACAACTGGGTAAAACTTTTATGAACTAATACAGTTTTTTGAATGTAGGATGCCTGGACACATTATTGCCAATTATTTTCAAAACAAAACTGCTCTGAAAAAAGGGTAAGGAAAGTTTAAAGTTATTATTTTGGATAGTAGCTATAGTGTTGATAAGGATGACTATAATTTCATAGCCTTTATGGCTTTTAAGTCTATTGGTGATCCACATATTTCAACCTCATAGAGCCATTGAGGTTTTGAAAATGATGAAGACAATCAAGACAAGCTCCTATATGCCAACAATTAGCTCTTTAAGAAGCATGTCAAGTATTAAAAAGCTAAGAAAAATACTTTGGAGAGTCTCAAAGAAAAGGATCAAGAATTGAGCATATTGAAGGCTGCTCTTAAGGAAAAGAAGTCCTTAGTTAGCTATAATCAAAGTTATTTCATGAAAAGTTGTGAGATTATTCAGAAGAGATACTCTGATCTTCAAGTGGATTTTAGCAATAACCATTGTAGATTGAAGCATTTAGAGGAAGATTTGAGAAAACTTAAGTCAAGTGATGTGATCCCAAGATTGTCACTTATGATTCTTCTAATGATAAGGTTTTCCAAATTATCCATCTAGAAAATAGGATAATTGTACTTGAAAGTTATAAAGAGTATTTGGCATGTACTCTTTCTAAGAAAGATATGAAGCTAGAGCAACTCCATGAAAAAGTTAAGAGCTTTAGGTGAAAAGCTCTCCAAGGGTGAAAAGCTCTCCAAGTGTGATTAAGAACTTGATCATTCTTTGAGTGCAGCTCATAAATTGATGTTAGGAATATAGAAGCTTGATGAGATTCTTAACAACACTAAAGCCACTGGAGACAAGCAAGGTCTTAGGTGTTATCTACTCTTACTAATGTCATTCCTAAGTTCATCTTGGGTATGAAGATGGGTCATCTACTCTTGCTGATGACATTCTTAAGTTCATCAAGCCAATTTCCATTAATCCTAAAAGGAAGTTCATCAAGTCAATTATTTCCTTCCAATCTCCTTCCTTCGGTAAGGTGAACACTCCACCTTCTACAGCTTTTTCCCACCATGCTAGTGATAGAAACTTTCCCATATCTACACATTTCTCTCCTATTTTTCACCACTATAGTGAGCATTGGCATTTGAGACCTCATTGTGGAAAATTAATTATGATCCTTGTGTGAGAGTTAATGTTAGCACTTCTTCCTCCTTTGCTCCTTTTCATGGTTCTCCCTAGAGTTAAAGACTCTGATTGTCTCACTCTTCTACATGGTCGTGCCATCTTTATGGTAATATTGGCCACATTAATAGACAGTATCCTAGATATGTAAGAGCACTACTAGGAGATCCCTTACTCACTCGTCTCTTTCTGTTTTATCATTTTGTAGCTATTATGGTTTGCTTTAGCATGTTCAAACTAGGTACATTATGCACCTTAGGCACAGTGCAAAAAGGACTAAACTTTTTCTAAGAATCTACCAGTCAGTGTGTATGTTAATCCCTGATTGGTTTTTTGAGAGTTTTTAAACAAAAAAGTTCTCAAGTGCCACACAATCATATGCTTATGTAAACTAAAGACTGTTATTCGACTTTGTTTCTCTCAGAAATTCCTTTCCAAATGGAAGGATATGGTTTGATAACTCTTTCTTGTGATCCTTGTTTGTGTTTTTCTTTTCTCTCATTTCTTATGATTTTATATACCATTTTTTCTCTTTGTATTTCTGATTATTTCTATTATTTTTTATTTCTCTATGTTTAATTTTTATTTAAAATTATATTTATTTTGAAAAATAAATTTTTTTCCCAAAAGGGTGTAAAACAACTTAAACGATCAAAAGCAACAGTCAGAGCCTACCAGCCTCTCTCATCATCTGGCCTCGATTCTCAATGAGCGATCAATGTTGATAGATGAGTTTTCTCTCATCCAAGAAAGGTTTGCTTACTTTTTATTGCTCACTTTGTGTTCCTTTACTTATAGGTTTGATCCCACTTTTATTCAAGATTTCTATTATGCTATGTCACCTTTTCGCATTACTATATTTTTTTACCACTTTTCACCTACGAGGGCATGAGGTAATTTTTTCTCAAGATGATTTCATCATGATATTATCTCTTCTAAATGTTCAAAACCCTTCTTTTCCTATCATCCCCTTTAAGTTCAAAAACCTCATCATCTTTTATCTCCTGGTCAAGTTTTGAAACATTTCCTCTCATAACCATTCAGTACGACTTAATCATCGTTATGGTAGAGGTGTACTTTTGTTAAGTGCTTCTACCATTGGTTGGTGACTCTATGATATTGTGAGTGCTTTTATTCACTCTCCTTACTTATCTTCAATGATTATCTTTCTAGCTCACTTCCTTTATGCTATCTTTAATGATAAGACTATAGATCTTGTAGGGATGATTATAGGACCATCATTTTTTGTTCTACTACACCTCTTCTTTCATCTCTCTATTATCCTCATTTGATCACTTAGTGGGGTAATTCTCTATTTCCTAATTTTGTCAATACTGCCAAAGGCAAAGGACCTATTCATACTAGTCACTTTGCCTTTAACCTTGCCTCTATTTTTGGATGCTCTATTGCATATGTTTCTTCCTCAAGAAGCATCTCTTAATCAATTCCTTATCTAACTGCGTTCCACCTCATTTTTGTACTCTTTCTCATTTATCTTCATAGATCTCTCTCCTACACCATGAGTTTACTGTCTTCACTCATGTAAGGTCTATGTGAGTGTTGACGATATTCGTAAACAAAGTATACAAAGGTAGTTTTATTTTCTGTGTGTGTCCTTCAAGAATATTTTGAAGCCAAAGAAACTATCGAGCTTCAATGATCACAATTTAGGTATATCTCTATTCATATGCATGTTAGATTTCATAATAGACACGTAAGAAAATTTTGAGATTAGGTTATTTGATCAATCAAGACATGTCTATATCAATAGAGAATCAAGCTATGTAGATCGATTGAGAATCGATCTACTCAGTTTAAAAATTCTTGAATTAATTATTTAATTGAATAGATCGATCGAGTAATTAATATTCGATTGATCAAACACTAGATCAATTGATTTATTAGTTAGATAGATCCATCCTAGTTCAGAATTAATTATTTATTACACTCGATTGAGCAAAATTTACATGGATCGATTGATTGGTCATAGCTTTGATTTTAAAACTTATTTCTAACTCGAATTGAATTGGTTTTTACTATAATATCCTTTTTTAAATTCTTTTAACTGATTTTATGGATAATATAGTAATTTTACTTTGACCTAGTGCTTCAAAATAGTCTATATATACAAACCTAAGCACACAATTTTAATCAACCATACAAGAGCATTCTTTTCTTCATCTTAATCTCTCTTATATTGTTTTGCAAAAACTATTCAAGTAAGCTTTTTCATTGATTTAATTTGTCAAACATTTGTAGCTATGTTTGATGAATTAACAAACCTACAATATTTGTGATATTGTGCTTTAAATTGATTGTTTTAGGACTACTAGTTTATTTTTATTTATTTGATATATTATTAAACTATCTAGTCATGGATATTTATAATTGAATCTATTCTAGGACACACATTTGTACTCACTCATGTTATTGTGCAAACATTTTAGGTAATGGTAGAACGAGGTCGATTGTTTGTGTGATTCAAGTTGTCAAAATGTTAGTCTGGATCCGAACCACTTTCTTGTAAAGGTTATGATGAAAGCAGCAACTTGTAAGTAGATTACTTAGGGGCTTTATCTTGGTAGATAGTATAAGGTTTGGCCTTGTAAATGAAACTTATTTATTCATAGTGGATAGTTACGTAGTTTAGTGGGTCAATGGTTTTCCTCTTCGGTAAGTGGTATGACCTAGGCTTTTTTCACCTAAAATCTCATTTCTTAATCTTTATATTTTGACATTATTTTATTTACACATGATTTCATGCTTGGCCATCTACGAAAATGTTAATTTGTCATGATTTTTTTGATTATATATTCACATCCCCTCTAGCTAATTAGGTCTGTAACTAAAAAGAAACTTTCATTTGGCAACAGAGTCGATAACTAGATACACTTAGTATACCTACGACCTTGTTATGGATTGTATTATTGATGGTGATACCTAAGATGTTGAGGAAATTAAATTTCCTATTCTTTTTAAAAACAATATTTTACAAGAACAAAATAATGCTTTGAATTTGAGTTTTGCATGTTTGAAAGAAGAAAATAATAAGCTTGTTACTTATAAAGAAAAATTGGTGCAAAACCTCAAAAAATCCATGAAAGTTGTAAAAAGGCTAACAATTGGAACTAAAAAATTGAATAAGATTCGTGATTATGGAAAGTCTTTTGAAGACAAGAGAGGCCTAAGATATGTAGATGAGTATACTACACTAACCTTTTCAAAATCAATTATGTTTGTAAAACTTTTGACCCCTGTTCTTCACACACAACACACATATATCGTACATTTGCTTCTAAGTTTACTCCCATATGTTATAACTATGATATAAGGGACATAATAGACCTTGATGTAGTTTCTTGTTGACCTATAATTATGCTGATAATTTGTATGCATCCTATTCAAGAAATAATAGTCATGTTTTTAGAAACAAGCACATGATTCAAGATTATTGTGTAGCCCATACGAATTTTAAAGCTAAAATTTCTACTGCCTGATATTTTGATAGTGGTTCTTCTAAACATATGACTAGTGATCATTCTCTTTCAAAACTTTTGAAACATATAATCAAGGAATAGTTACTTTTGGTGATTAAACTAAATCAAGGATTATTGGTAAAGGTAAAATTTAGATTGATGGTATGCCTAGGTTAGATGATGTACTCTATGTTGATGGACTTAAAGATAACCTAATAATCATCAGTCAAATTTGTGACAAAAACTATAGTGTACAATTTACCAATAATCGTTGTATTATAACAGATCCAAAAGGTGAAGTATGGCTAGAGGAACTAGGTCTCAAGTTAATTACTACTGGATTGATATAGGCCCTATTACTACTTCTTGTAACTTAGCTAATGATAATTCTATTTCATTGTGGCATCAAAAGATGAGACATATCAATTATAAAGATCCAGTTAAATTGAGTAAAAAGAAAATTATGTGTGGTCTACCTATGTTTTTTTAAACTAAAAAAACCTTTTTTGGACCACGCCAACTTGGCAAACAAACTTGCTCTTCTCATAAGAAAATTAAAGGAGTTAACACAAGTAGAACACTTGAGTTAATTCACATTGACCTTATGGGTCCTATGAGAAGTGAGAGTTTGGTCACAAGAAATATATCATTGTTGTCATTGATGATTTTTCTTGTTTTATATGGATTGGATTCCTGAAAGAAAAGTCTATTGCATTCAATTTCTTTAGTTCTTCTGTCTTAAATTATTGATTGAAGTATATAATAGAATAGTCAATGTAATAAGACTAAGGATAGATCATGGAAAGGGATTTGAAAACTCAAGATATGTTGAATTCTATAAACAAAATGGTATAGCTTATAAGCTTTCAACACCAATTACCCTACAACAAAATGGGATAGTTAAAAGGAAGAACTGGGTGTTGCAAGAAATTGTAAGAGTCCTACTACATGCAAAGGACATTCCCAAGAAGTTTTGGGGTGAGGCAGTAAGTACTTCATGCTACATAATGAATCATGTCTACCTATGTCCAAGTACAAACCAAACTCCCTATGAGTTATGGAAAGGTAATAAACCTAATCCTAAACATCTATATATGCTTGGAAGTAAATGTTACATCCTTATAGGTCGTGAGAATATAGGAAAATTTGACTCTAGAAGTGATGAAGGTATCTTTCTAGGTTACTCATTAACAAGTCATGCCTTTAGAGTGTTCAAATTAAGAACTAATATTGTGATGGAGTCTATCAATGTTGTTATAGATGATGCAGGTACTATTACTCTAATTACTCATAATAAGGTTGAAACTTTAAGCACAAGGTTGGCAAATGAGGAATAGATTAATGAAACTCCTAACACTAAACGGGTAGATAATAAGCTAGATGAAGAGTCAGCCTTGGATGACAAGGTCACCATACCTGATGACTTTATGAAAGTAGAGTCATCAGTGTACTTTTTATTTAATATTGCCTCATTTTATTCAATAACTAGTATTTTTAGGATTAAAAATATTAAAATATAAACTTTCTATTGAAAAGAGGTGAAAATATAATGCAGGACTAATCAGAACCTGCCACATGGATGCCACACAAGCAGTGGAGTTGACAGAGCAAGCCACACAGATGCCACCAAAGCAGAAAGGTCCAATCATAAATCATCGCGTTTACAATGTGATGTAGTACTATGCCACGTGTCAACATCGCGTTCATTTTGAGTTCGTTGCTTGGTTAATGCTCTTGCCACATGTTTTCTTACTACTCATCCACTCTTTCCAACTATACACCATTACATCTACAATAGCTAATCACAAATCGTTGTGTGTTGTTGACTCAACACCATTGACCAAGACTAGTCCCTCATGCCATGCATCGTTCTCTAATTTGCCCACTAAATTCCATATGCCACATGTCTCCTTTCTATTTGCCACCATTGTTAATTTTGCTTGTTTTGATTGTAGCCCTTGATTTGAAACTAATTTGATTGTCCAGATTCCATCTGAGCTTAATTTAACCCCCTAATTTTCCTATAAACCCTAATGAGCCAAAATTAACATAATTTTTATCAATTTTGGAGCTAAAAAGAGAAAATCATAGAAAATTTTGAAAAGAGATACAATTTTGGTGGAGATTCAAGAGAAGACTTGTGCTACAATTCAAGAGATTGATTGAATTTCTTCTTCTTCTCTATTCTTTATCAATTTTTATGTCTTTCTTTATGAAAAATATGAGCTTTATGAACAAAATTATGTCTAGCTAATTTATTAATCTATGGTTCTTATGAACCTAATTTTCTACATGTGGTGATCTAATATTTTGCCCCAATTATGATTTTAATTTAATTATATTATTTAATCTGATTTTTATGATATGAATTGTTTGGCCAACAATTGATCTATAGAGACAATTAAATAGATTTGAGAGAATTATTTAATTATTTATCTTGATTAAATAACATACATGGTTTTTATGCATAGATGTATGATTCTTATGTATGTAATCCATAATTGATCAACTTAATGACTAGTATGAAATTTATTTGACATGAGAGTATGTTTAGGTTAATTACTATATGGTGTGTAGTTTACTTGAGAAAGGAATACATGCTAGGTTAAATTCAATTGATCATATATTTGGTTGATAATTATATTGGGGGGATTTCAGTGATTCACATGTTTAGAAAACTGGAGGAGTAAGTATTCCTAAATATATTCTTATATATCTTCTTGGTTGCCAATTCTGATTTACTCAATTATTGCTATTTATTTTTAGTTCTTTTAATTTTTCTTTCTTAAAATATTAAAAAACTAAAAAAATTGATTTTTGTTTTTTTTGTTTTAAAAATTAGTTTCTAATAACATAATCTTTGTGTAAATTATCTTTTCTTATCATTATATTACTTGTTGTGATATGTATACCTGCATATTCTTTAAACACAAGTCGTGTCTGATCAATACCTAACACTCAAACTCAGAGGTCAACACGTACTTTCAAAAACCACCCAACTGAAAACATCATTGGTGATCCAAATGCAAGTGTGGCAACTAGAAGGAGACAAGTAAGTGAGATTACTCATCTTTGTTATGTTTCTCAAATAGATTCAAAAAATGTTAATGAAGCTTTAAAAGATGAATTCTTGAGAAATTTCATACAGGATGAGCTAGTTCAATTCACTATGAATGATTTTTGGACTTTAGTACCTAAACATAAAGACAAAAATATCATAGGAACTAAATAGGTGTTTAAAAATAAATTTGATGAACATGATGTTGTGATTAGAAACAATGATAGGCTAGTTGCATAAGGATATAAACAAGTTGAAGGAATTGATTTTGATGAAACATTTCCTTCTTAGCTAGGTTAGAATCAATTAGGATTTTACTTGTCATTGCATACTTTATGAAATTTAAAATCTTTCAAATGGATGTACAATCTATCTGTTTAAATGGATTACTTAGTGAAGAAGTCTATGTTGAACAACCAAAAGGTTTTATTGAACCATAACTTCCTGAACATGTTTATAAACTCAATAAGGCTCTTCATGGTTTGAAATAAGCCCCTAGTGCTTGGTATGAGAGACTTACAACTTATTTTTTGAACAATAAATTTGTTTGAGAGAAAGTTGATAAGACTGTTTTTATTCAAAGGACCAAAGAAGATATATTCATAGCTCAAATATATGTTGATGGCATAGTTTTTGAGTCAACATCTAATTCTCTTGTTAATGATTTTTGGAACATAATGACTAGTGAATTTGAAATGTCTACGACGTTTAAGCTCAAATATTTTCTTGGTTTGTAAATTAAGCAATTAAATAATGAAATCTTTATTTCTTGAACCAAGTATAAATGTAATTTAATTACAAAATTTGGACTTGAAACAAGTAAGAATTTGAGAACCCCCATAAGTACTAGTACCAAGATTTCAATGGATGAGTTAGGAAAGAGCGTTGATCAAATGCTATATGAAGCATGATAGGAAGCTTGTTGTACCTCACAACAAGTAAACCTGATATTTTTTTAGTATTGGTGCTTGTTCCCATTATCAATCAAATCCTAAGGAATCACACATTGACCATGTCAAAAGGATCATCGAGTATGTCTCTAGAAGAAAAAAATTTGGTATTTGGTTTACTAATGATACTACATGTGAAATTAGTGGATACACAGATGTAGATTGGGAAAGAAATCAAGATGTAAGAAAAAGCACTTCAGGTGGATATTTTTATACTAGGACAAATCTTGTATCGTGGCACAATAAGAAGCAAAACTCTATCTCATTATATATTATAAAAGAAGAATACATTATTGTTAGAAGCTTCTACACAGAGCTTCTATAAATGAAGAATATTCTTAAGGAATATGGCTTTTAACAAGGTACAATTCCCTTTTACTATGATAACAATATGCTATATTTATATCTAAAAATCATATTCTACATTCTCAAACAAAACATACAGCACATTGTTTCATTAGAGAAATAGTAGAATATAAAGTTTTAGATCTTGAGTTTGTGCCTACTGAAAGGTAATTAGTTGATTTATTCACTAAGGTACTTGATACCCAAAGATTTGAATCTCTTATAAGTGTCTTAAGAATTTGCATTATTGATTAAATTTTCCTAGTATTTTTTACTATTGTTCTAGAATATATATATAAAAAAAGAAGAAAAGTAGACATGCTTTGACTTGACATGAACATTACATAGTACTTTCATATATTTTTTTACTATGTATTATGCAAAAGGATATTATGACTTATGCATTTACATATTTCTGACATCTTGTCAACCTGAACCTACTCACACATTCATTCAACACATAAGTATGTCATGCTAGAATTTTATAATTAATTATGTGAGATTTTAGGTCATGAGATAATATTCACTATAAAAATTATGGCTGAACTCTGTCTTTCACTATATAAAATGTAGCTATAGAGAGACACCTATTTTTGATAGGGCTAACTACTGTAATGTGTGAAAGCTACCGTAGTGAGCGAAGAGGGCCACCTCACAACTAGTATGAAAGTTATCATGCTAGGTATATTGGCATGTGCATATTTTCTTTGCAAAAGAAAAATAATATGATAAAGAAAATAGTCGTAAAGAATAAAAAATAATTGAATACTCCAAAAGAAAGAGTTACAAATGGTTATACAAAAAGAAAAATAAATAATCATTCCTTCATACAAAATAAAAATTAAAAAATAATATGATAAATATTGATAAGGAATACAACTTTTTTTAGGTGATTGTCGTTAAGTCACTATATGTGTTAGTATATTTGTGTGTCTTGTTTACATATGTTTATATTGTTAATAAATAGTCACACAAATTAGTTTTCATATTTGTGTGTAATGTTGGAGTCATATTTAGCTCAATCTACTACCTATATTAAGAAAAAATTTATATTTATCAAATTTATAAATTTGTCCTTTGTACGTTATTTTAGAGAATCATAGAACTTTACGGGAGTTCATTCATAGCATACATCTTCTTCTTCCTCATATTGGATTTAAGCTTCAATGTTATATTGTTTATTTTTATGATAAAAGTGGGAGAAAATTGAAATATTAAATTTAGGGGTAGAATCAACATTGATTTTTTTTTGAAATCTTACACATAAAGGGATTAATTCCTTTTCCTTTTAATTTTTATTTTATGATTACTCATTCTCATGAATATTCTTTACTTTTTATGTTGTTATATACACTAAACTAATGAACAATGAGTCTTTTAGAACATGTTTAAACATGAGCTTTGAAGATTCAAGTGAAGATGGTTTCATCAGATCATAGGATAATATCACTAATAAGGATTTATTTTTCCTATAAGTGTTATTTAGTAAGAAAGAGGTTTTTTCAAATGAATATTCCAAAGGAGGAGATTGAAAGGTCTATGTGAGTGTTGATGATATTTGTGAACAAACATACAAATGTAATTTTAGTTTCTAGGTATGTCATTCAATAATATTTTCAAGCCAAAGAAACTATCGAGCTTCAACGATCACAATTTAGGTATATCTCTATTCTTATTCATGTTAGATTTCATATTAGACAAGTAGAAAATTTTTGATATTAGGCTACTCGATCAATGACGACATGTCTAGATCGATCGAGCTATGTAGACTCGATCAATTGAGAATCAATCTACTCAGTTTAAAAAGTTTTGAATCAATTATTTAATTGACTAGATTGATCGACCATGGCTTAAAATTAATTATTTATTACATTGATTTGATCAAGAATTATTTGGATCGATTGAACTATGTACTCGGTCAATCAAGAATATGTTAGATTGATCGAGCAACTAGAGCTTTGATTTTAAAATTTATTCTAAATCAAATTGAATTGTCTTTTTATTATATAGTCTCTTTTTTCTTTAATACCCTTTTAACTGATTTTATGGACAATGTAGTAATTTTACTTTTACTTAATGCTTTAAAATATTCTATATATACAAACCTAAGCATACAACTTTAATCAACCACAAGGGAGCATTCTTCTCTTCATATTAATCTCTTTCATATTGTTTTTCAAAACTATTCAAGTAGGATTTTTCATTGAGTTAATTTTTCAAATATTTGTGGTTGTATTTGATGGATTAACAAGCCTACAATATTTGGATATTGTGCTTTAAATAGATTATTCTAGAATTGTTAGTTGATTTTGATTTATCTGATATAATTATTAAATCATCTAGTTAGGGTTATTCATTATTGAATATTTTTTAGGACACATATTTGTACTCGTGTTATTATGCTAACATTTTAGGTATTGGTAGAACGAGGTTGATTACTTGTGTGACTCAAGTTGTTGGAATGTTGGTCTGGATCCGAACACCTTTCTTGTAGAGGCTATGATGAAAGCAACGATGTATAAGTAGATTACTTGGGGGCTTCATCTTGGGATGTAGTATAAGATCTTGCTTTGTAATTAGATCTTATTTATTCATAGTGGATAGTTAGGTGGTTCGGTAGACTGATGGTTTTCCTCTTAGGTTATTGGTGTGACCTAGGTTGTTTTCACCTAAAAATCTCGTGTCTTAATCTTTATATTTTTACATTATTTTATTTACACATAATTACATGCTGGACTATCTACAAAAAATTTAATTTCTCCTAATTTTATTGATTATTTATTCACTCCCTCTAGCTAATTAGGTTTGTAAGTAAAAGAAACTTTCAACTCAACACCTTGACACCATGTTTTGGGGGTTTGTTGCTAACCAATAGGCTTAAATCCTTTCTGCCCAGTTTCTTTCTCAATTCAATGAGTGTGCTCCTCGTCTTGACCTGTAACCCCGCTCGCCTTGCTATTCTAGGTTTCTCCCTTCTGTCAGACGTACCCCTGGTAGTTCACTTGGTGTTGTTCCAAATATATAACTTAACTATCTAAGTTATTTCAAATATATTATTTAACTAACTGAGTTATTTTAATACCCCGTTCGCCTTGCTATTCTAGGTTTCTCCCTTCTGTCAGACGTACCCCTGGTAGTTCACTTGGTGTTGTTCCAAATATATAACTTAACTATCTAAGTTATTTCAAATATATTATTTAACTAACTGAGTTATTTCAAATCTACCATAGGTGTCTGAGGAGATCAAATGAAGATTAAAAAAATGTTATAAATGGAACAAATGTCATAGTTGGGTGGTATAAATGAGACAAAAAATAAGTTAGTGGTATGAACGAAACAAATGCAATAATTTTTTGGTATTTTTGAATGTTTACCCTAATTTATTCTAAAAGAAATTATAAAAAAAAGATGAATAGAGAATAAATGGTTTGGTGGAAGGTAATTCATAACCCATCCCATCCCCATGGGGTTATTCCCTATCATGATTGAAATAAGTTTTCCCATATATTTTGGTTCCTACTAGAGAAATTGACATCCTTGATAATTTCCATTCTATATATGTCTCGTGAACTAAGGTTTTGAAGTTCAAAAGGGATATTGGCACAAAGGTTGTTTCATAACTTAATAGAAGATTAGGAAGGGAAGGATTTTGAACATCAAGAAGGGAAAATTTTCTTATAACATCATCCTTAGAGAATGTGACCGACCATCCTCGAAGAGTGAAAGAAATAGAAAATGCACGAGTGCAATGACAATTGATAGAAGCATAGAATTATTTTACAAAACCACGGTTATATATATACAATAGAACATAAAGAAAGCATAAAAAAGTAAGCCTTTATTGGATGACAAGAATGTCATCAATTCAAATAGGTCACTTAGCCATGAATAGAACTACAACTGCATCTATTCTTCCTCGATCATTTTGGGGCGATTTCTTAAAAAAGGTAGGAAAGGTAGAGGCTAAACTATTTAAGAGGAAAAAAGGGAAGTGGCTGAAGTTTTTAAGGAACAAAGGTAGAAGTATTTAGAAAATGTTATGGATTGAAATGAAGTGTAAACGGGTATATATATGGAATGTGTACACCTTACTAACCACCTTGCTAACTTACTTGTTGGTACCTCACTAAGAGGTTGGCAAGACCATGGCATCTGTGTAAAATACAGGCTCAATAATACCTTAACAAAAGGTTGACAAAAGTCATGGAGGAGGAGGAGCTTAGCATGTAGCTAAAGAGGATAGAGAAAAGAAAGTAAGGAGAAATTTTGAAAATAATTTTGTATTTTTTTAAAAAAACTTTAGTTAAAAAAACTTAAAAATAATTGCGACAACTAAAATTAATAGAGATAAAAAAAAATACATAAGTGAAGAATTGAAATTAGAACACATGGAAAGAACTACACTAATACAGTGAAAATAAGGAGAACATCCAGATATCAAGGGTTGTTTATGTGTTCCTTTAAGGGTTTCCTATGCCTTTGAGGCTAATCTTGTGGTGGTTATTTATGCAATAAGATATACATATAGGTATGTTTTCAATTTTTTATGCATTATTCAAAGTTTTTTCTTCTCATTTTTGATAATTATTTAGAAGACAAACAATTAAACAATTACTTAAATTCAAGAAAAACTATTTTTATAATTGTTTTACAATTTTTCTTAAAAATTAAAAATTTACTTTTTGGTATTAATTAACATAATTCAAAAGTTATTTATGACATTCAAGAAATAAAGTATTTGTTCATAATGGTTGAATAATTTTTTGAAAAATATGTTAATATAATTAATCTAAATTAATTAATCCATAAAAATTAATTTCTTAAAATTTAATCTCAATTTTTTATATTTTTATAAATTTTTTCAATATGTAAATTTTATTATTAATTCTACTATAAATTTTAAAATTAAAAATGTTATGATATTTTATAATTACATCTTAAGTTATCATTAAATTTGATTAAAATTGAAATCTAAACCATTTATAGAAAATAAAAAATAAATAATAATTTTACTACATTTAATTTGGGAATATTAAAAAATTTCAATCATTGCATTTTTTCATTTGTAAGCATACGCATATTTTTTATAATAATTTTTATGTATTTATTTGTTTTTCTAATTTTTATTCTCTATATAATAAATTAAAAAAATTTCAAATATAAAGCCAATTTTAACAACAAAAACCTAGAAATTGGTTAAGAAACAAGGAAGATATTCTTGAATGCCAAAAAAGCTACAAAAGATCACAGATGCATCCATTGGTTCAAAGATTGATAAGACAAAGATGCATTATCATCAACCTCATCAAAAGGACTATCGACAAAAAACGACAAAGAAGAATAAAAAAAGAACTGTCGACAAAAGACACAAAAAAATAGAGATGTAGACCCCACATTTTAGTCAGCAATATATGTCAAGGAAAAAAGAAGAGGCTATCATTTAAAGCAAAAAAAAGACAAATTATTTAGGCAAGGGTAAAATAGTAATTTTAGTCTTGTAAATAGAGATTCATTGTGTTATAAAAGGAATCCTTGTTCTCATTTTAAAACACACAGAAAACTAGAGTACACTACTATGAAATATACACAAACTCTAGCATAGAAATCTCTCTATCTAAAAATCCCAAACCATTAATGATATACCTAGTAAGTATGAGTGGCTAAGAATCTTTTCAAGGTTCTTAGTTGGCCTTAAATTTATAATAATTATTATATTATGAATAAAATGAAGTTGAGTTACTCTTCTCTAGTAAGTCAAATATTTGACACTATTTATATATGGATGAAGAGGCTCACCATTGCTAGGAAGGCATCGAGGTTTGAGCAAGCTAAAGCATAATCAGTGTAACAAAAAGAGACGAACAAAAGGGAAGACTATGATGGACCCATTATATTCAAATATAATAATTATAAATTTAAACTATTTAAGAATCTTAAATGTTTAAATATCTACTTACATCAAGTTATAATAATAATAAACATGAAAATGGAAATTATTTTAAAAAATAAACAACTAGTTTCAAAAGAAATCAAAACAAAGAATAAAAATCTAATTCTATTAGAAAATTTTGATAAAGGTTATCTTATAGATTTAAATAAATATTTTTAAAATAAGGGTTATGAAACTTGTCTTAAAAATGTTAAGAGATTTAACACCTTGTTAGACATATATACATATTATATTAAAACTATCACAAGCATCATAGATCATCCTATTTCAAAGACATTAAAAGACTATTTAATCAAAAATATGTAAGAATAGAAAAAGAAGAATTCAACAATTTAATGTTTGGATATTATTTCTTTGAAGATTATAAGTACACTATATGTACATAAGAAAAACATATTTGTAGACTACGAATAGGACAAAATAATGTGCATTCAACACATATGACTTATCAAAATAATAATTTAGCCAGCACATTAAGGTCAGATTGATTGAAATTCTGCCACAATAGTCTCTCACAATCGAATACCCCAAAAATTGGTATCAGAGCCATATAAATAGTAATGGATGGAAAAGTTAACACCATTAGGTTTTGAGGACACCAATAGTATTAACCATAAAGTACCTCATGAGTATAAGCGAAGATATGCTAAACCTCAAGGATATTTGAGATATTATTGTAGATTTTTGAGGAAAGAGCGAAATTATAAATAACGAGAGTGAAATTAGGAACAGTGAGAAGGAAATGAAAACTTTGTATAGTGATTTTTTGTTTTTAATAAATAATACACATAATATATTATTTGGTCTTAATTTTAAAAAGATAGAGAAAGGACACTTTAATTCTATCACAATTATTTAATAACCATAACTATGAGTTTGTTTATTTTAAGTAATTTTATAGTCTAACTTATGGTTATGATTATTGATAAAAATTGAGTTTATATGTACACATTATGTTCATAGGATTTATTGGACTGTAACCAAAACCTTAAGGCCTCTATTTTTTAAAAAAATTGTAGCTAACTTTTCAATACTAAATGTCACTATTGTAATAGCGATAATAATTCATAAATAACGGTAAGAAAAGCTCTGAATAATAAATAATTCAACTTTAATTAAATAAAATCATTCAAATGTTTATCTATTCATTGAAGCAAAACTAATATCCTACAAAACTTAGCCTGTAATAATTAAATTAATCAAAATCAATTTAATTAAACAAGCCATAAACAAAATCTAGAGAAAGATGAAAAATAATAATTAAAATATCCTTTTGATCTCCTATCCCTAAATCCTTTAAAGTTGGTTGATCTCATTCTTCAAGTTCTTGAAAAATCTTCAACAATGGAGTTCTCTCTCTAATTTTGTGTAAAATGATGGTGGAATTCAATTGGGTCTATTTTCAAAATCCTCATAATGTATTTATAGGTTAGGTTTTAGAGGAACTAGGAAAACACATCAATTTTAACGATGGGGTTATTAGCTAGAAAATGTACGCAGGCCATAGCATGGAATTATTGGTGCCACAATGCAAGATAAGTTTTAGCACCCATACAAAAACCCCTGGTTAGTCTGCCTAAACATGAACTTAGTGGTGTTGAAATGCACGTTGGTTTTCATGGTAGCTTGATGCTTATTCATCTCGACTTATTCGAGTTGCCATTTCTCATTCTCTATTCACTCCTTTTGCTCATTTTAGTCCTAAATTTCTTAAAAAAACTCTTGAATCTACATAATACAAAAACTCGTTCCAAAGTAAGAAAAATCCTATAATAAAAATAAATTAATGCTTAAAAACATAATAAATTATTATAGGTTAAAAATATGTTTATCAAATTCCCACAAACCAAATTTTGCTAGTCCTTGAGCAAAACAAAAACTAAAAAGACAAGTATCAATCCTAAAAAAAAATCTACAAACTTAAATCAAAAAACTTTCTCATGCATCAATTCCTTTTCATTTTATAATTAAGACTCATGCATATGTTCATCCATAATCTCAAAAAATCAAGGCTTACCATGCAAATCAGCTTTGCATCACAAATCAGCTTTGCATCACAAATCCATACCGCAATACTCAAAATGTATCAATATCAATTCCCCAATAACCTAGGGTTGAGAATCGTAATTTGCATCGACTCTAGACCTCTTAAGATACACTCTTAATATCACATTGATCCTAAAGGTTTAAGCACTCAACTAGGTATAAGCAAACAAAAGTTATGTAAAGAAGAAGGCAAATAGTTTCGTATATGTTCATAAATCATGAAAAAGGCTCAAATGTGTATGAAATATATCTCATGAAAAGAATCAGATGCAAGGATTATGAAGGTACCATATTGCTTATATCATACTCCAATAAAACTCATTAAGTAAAAAATATCAAGTATGTGCCTATAGATGAATGAAAATGCATTTGACTTCAAGGGGTCATTTCCACTATCTTGCAACAACCATACCACGGCTTTCAAGATCTTAGGATCATAGTATTTATTCATACCACTTTTTCTTCTTATTTTTTCAAACAAGAAATAAGGGTGAGTGGTTACTATGGCTATTTTGTTTAGGGAACCCCATATGTATCATGATGCATAACAAGTCAAGTATGAAATGAAAAATAGACACACACTTATAATTCCTACTCAAATCATTCAATCAAAGCAATGAAAAATAAGCAAATGAGACTCCATTTGATTATTTAAAGTCCTAACATCCAATACAAAACCTATAAAGATCATCTGATAATTTAGAATTATAAGGAAAGTGTTTAAAAGAGTTAAAGAAAATTTTTTTCTCAGAAATAAATTTTATAGGCTCAATAATAATCTTATAAGGTAGCCTCCACAATTTGATTCTTAGATACCAAATTTGAGTTCATCTCAATTTCAAAATTCAAAGCATGAAACATAGACAATGAATAGAAATCACACAAAAAGTGTACAAAGACTTAATTAATAACTATATATATATAACATTCAAAAAGGAACAAATAGAAAACGAACAAATTAGTAAATAAATGAAAATAACTAAACTAAAACAAAAGGAAAGAATATTACTACATACGGTAGGTTGCCACCCACCAAGCACTTTATTTAACGTCTTAGCAATATGTTACTTACTTCAATGCACTTAATGTCTCCTTTTTTATTAACTTCTTCCAAGGAAGGCTTCACACTATGCCCGTTCACCTTGAATGTCACATAGGTCTTTGCGTTCAACAACTCTACAGTTATAAAGGGAAAGATTTGAATAATTTGAAATGATCCATGCCATTTTGACTTCAACTTTCCTAGAAATAAGAGTTAAAGAAATACTTTCATTTCAGGATAAAGAGACTTACAGATTAGGCATTTGTTATGGTATCACTTAGTATGTTCTTTATAGATCTTTGTAATTTCATAGGCTTCATACTTAATCTCTTCTAGCCTATCTAGTTGAAGTAAGCACTTCTCTCCTACTTGTTCAAAGTCAATGTTTACATCTTAATTTCCCAATATGCCTTATGCTCAAGCTTAACGTGCAAATGACATGCCTTTCCAAAAACCCATCGATAAAGGTTTATTCTATTGGGTGTCTGGTAAGTTGTATAGTATACCTATAGTACATCATTCAGTTTGGCTTCCCAATCCTTATTTTAGGGTCATATTTTCAGTTCAAAATCCCCTTCATTTGTATATTGCTCACTTCAACCTGATTGGAAGTTTATGGTTTATATGAAGTAGCCATCTTATGTCTGATGTTATACTTCTTTAGTATCCCTTCAAAAAGCTTATGGAAAAAGTGGCTCCCTCCATCACTAATTATGACCCTAGGTGCAAACCTGTTAAATACCATATCCTTTAATAATTTGATAACATAGTTAGCATCACTAGTTCTAGTGGGTATAGCTTCAACCCACTTGGACACATAATCAACTACAAAGAAGGGGAAAAGAGCCCATAAAATCAATACCCTAAATATAGAACAATTCAACAACTAAATTGTATGTCAAAGGCATATCATCTCTCTTTTCTATGTTACTAATCCTCTAACATTTATCGGAGTGCATGCAAAAAGTATGAACATCTTTAAATAAATTTGACTAGATAAAACAACATTACAATACCTTAATATTCATTTTCTTACCACCAAACTGTCCCCCATAATGAAGGTCATAGAAAAAGGCCAAAATGCCCTTATATTTCTTTTCATGCACACATCTTCGGATAACTTGATCTTGGCAAAGCTTAAATAAATAGAGGTCATCCCAAAATAACTTTAGATCCTATGAAATAAGATCAAAATTTATCCAAAGCAAACACAACAACCACAAATTCCTCTTTCAATGGTAGAATAATTAAGTTGGGACTCCAAAATAGCCCCTATAGCATAATTAGATATGTCACACATAATCTCAAAAGGTAATGACCAATTAGGTTCCATGATAAATTTTTCATATGTTAACTTTTCTTTTGGAGTATCAAAAGCAACAAGACAATTATTATCAAACACAAAGGGAGCATCCTTGGCCAACAATTTCATAAAAGTCAACTTATTTTTGAAAAATCTTTAATAAATATCCTATAGAAACTTGCATATCCTAAGAAGCTCCTAATACCATTAACAGATATAGGGGTGACAATTCAGCAAACAATTCAATTTTGACTTTTTCCACTTCTATACCCTTACAAGAAATAATAGGTCCTAATACAATGCCTTATTTGATCATAAAATGAATTTTTTCCCAACTAAGTGTTAAATTACATTCAACACATCTTTCTAGAACTAAAGTCAATTTATGCAAACAATAATCAAACAAGGTTCCAAAAATAGGAAACTCATCCATAAATACCGTAATGAAAAGATAGACATCATGCATCCCTAAAATGTGGCAGAGGCATTACGTAGATCAAATGACATCCTTCTAAAGGCAAATTTCCCAAATGGACAAGTAAATATGGTATTCTTTTAATCCTCTAATGCAATGGGTACTTGATCATAACCTAAAAAACCATCAAGAAAATAGTAAAAGTCATACCGTACTAATCTTTCCAACATCTTGTCAATAAAAGGGAAAGAGAAATGATTTTTTTAGTATATAGATTTAGCTTCCTAAAATCAATACATATTCTCCATCCTATAAGCATCCTAGTGGGTACTAATTCATTTTTGTCATTTCTTACCATTATAATTTCTTGGGTACAACCTATACCAAACTAATCCACCTACTATCAGAAATAGGGTCAATAACTCCTACTTCTAAGAGTTTTAAAACTTCTTTTTTCACTAACACTTGCATAACAGGTTTTAGCCACCTTTGTACTTCTCTCACTAACTTTGTATTGTCATCTAAAATTACCTTGTGCATACACATAGCTGGATTAATATCTCAAATATCTCCAATACTCTAACCTATAGCTTTCTTAAATCTTCTAAGCTCTTTCACTAGTTTTTCTTCTTAGGTTGGTGCTAAAGTAGTTGAAATTTCTATATCCCCAAAAATGCATATTTAAGGTGCTTATGTAAGTTTTTAAGCTTTAGTTCAGGTGGAGTAATATCTTTCCTATGTGAGGACCTATATAAGTTTAAGGGTGTACTAGACTTTTCTATGGGTTCAAGACATCTATTATCTCATGGTATCCCTTAGTCTCTTCATTTAAAGCTTTCTCTACCTTGTCAATAGTCAAAGTATATTTAAGTTTATCCTCTATCTTTTCCTATAAAAAGGTGTCATGAACAAGTGAGTCTATACAATCAATATAAGAACACTCATCAACAATAGAGATCGAAGGAATATGTGAAGAATCAAAAACTTTAATGTGTATAATCTCTTCCAAGACTATCATGGTTAACCTCTCATTATGGATATCAATAATTGTCTTGGTTATGTCTATGAATGACATACCAAGAAGAATAGTGTGGTCTTTGTCTATAGATAAGGTTTCTTGCATATCCAAAACTACAAAATCAACAGATATAATTGCTTATCTATATGTACAAGTAAATCATCTACCATACCTTTTGGATATTTAATAGATCTATCAACTAATTGAATGGATATAGTTGTGGGCTTCAACTCCCCCAAACCTAATTGCAAGTATACTGAGTATGGTATGAGGTTGATACTTGTACCCAATTCTAGCATAGCCTTAATCACCTTCTTATCCCCCATTATGATGTTGATATTAAAACTCCCTGGATCCTTCAATTTTGACGGTGAGTTCTATTGAAATTCACTAGCAATTTCTAACATAACTACTCTTTCAATAAGTTCATACCTCTTCTTAATAGTGTTCGACTCCTTGAAAAACTTGGCATATGATGGCACATTCCTAATGACATCCAAGAGAGGTAAGTTAATGTTAACTTTAGAAAGCATGTTAAATAAGTCTATAAAACTAGTAATCCTATTTATTATCATTTAGATGGTGTGAAAAAAGGATGGATGATCGCTATGTCTCAAGTGACTTGTGCAATATAGGAGGGTCAATTGACACTTTTAGACTCCCCTTATAAGGCTTCATAGTTTTAGCATTTATGTCCATACCTTTCTTGGATGTTGATTGCAATCTACTTGTGTTTCCTACATTAGTATGTAAATCTTCAAAAATTTAGGAAAATATCTTTATTCAAAACCTTAACAGTTCAACTAATTTGACAAGAAAAATTCCATCTCTCTTACTTTTGCATGTGTTTAGCTAGTTGTCCTATATGAACTTCCACCTTTTTCATGCATGCCTCTAAAGAATCCAACCTCTAATTATTTTTCTATAAGTTGCCTCTACTCACTTGAATGAAGGCATTCAATTTGTCATCCAAGGTTGGCTTATTAAGTGGATTGTGTGACATGTTTTGATTTAAATGTTGGCCATGCATATGGTTTTGGGCATAGGTATGGTTTTTGGTTGCCTTCCATGAGAAATTTGGATGATTCCTACACCCTAGATTATATGTATTTGCATAGAGGTTATTCCTATTTCTAGATTGATACCCATCAATTAAATTAACTTGTTCATGACTAGTACTTTCATAAGAATCACCAGTAAAAGGATAAGTATTAACGACATGCCCATAAGTACTACAAACTTTACATATCTCTTGATTTGGCATGTTTTTGGTTATGGGGAGTACGACCTGCTCGGTTAATTCCACAAGTTGTATGGTCATCTCATTACCGGAGCCTATCTAATTTACTCTATCTCTTCTCCCTCTAACACTCTTCTGTTGAGAATTAGTACCTAACATCTCGTAAAGCTCATAAGTTTCTATAGCTATCTTCACTCACATAGCTCTACCTATAGCATTGTCAATTGTGAACTAACATTGTTATGTCAACCAACTATAGAAAAAATGGTTTTGTAACTTCAAAGGGAAATGGTGGTGTGGGCACTAGATAAGAAGTAGCTTAAACCTATCACAGGCTTCATGCAATGGCTCTCCCTCAATTTGTGAAAATGTGGCTATCTTTGTCCTAAAATCTAAAGTATTTTGGTAGAAATAGAATTTTCTCATAAAATTGTTATAGATTGCCTCCCAAGTTGTTAGAGAGCTCGGTGGAAGAGTCATGAGACAACCATTTTCTCTTTCCTTAAGTATGTAAGGGAAACACCCCATCCTAAGTTGGTCCTCATTGACTCTATGTAATGGAAATGTATAAATAATTGCATGAAATTCTCTAATGAATGTCAATGGATCTTCATTAGGAATACCATAAAATGAACATAACATAGAGTAATTAATATTTTTTAATTTGTAATTCTTACACTACTACAAAATGGACCATTAAAGTCGGATCAAAGCGTGAACCATCTTTAAACATAAAGTCGGTTGAACGGATGAACCGACTTTAAAATATATATACACCCAAGTGATATAATAATAACCTTATCCCTTCAAAATCATATTAGCACTGTATTAATCTTTTGTCTATAAATATAAAGCTATCTGAAATCAAGTTGGTATTTTAATGTTATAATGAGCTCTAAATATGAAGTCAAGTGTAACTCCAATTTGTTACTTTGGTTGGTTGGGCAAAAAATAGTTATTCCATAAGTTTATGGGCACCAAAACTCAACCAACCCAAGTAACAAATCAGAGTTACACTTGACTTCATATTTAGAGCTCATTATAGCATTAAAAATACCAGCTTTATTCCAGATAGCTTCATATTTATACGGTGCTAATAAGATTCCAAAGGGATAAGGTTATTATCATATCACTCGAGTATCAATGTGGTAATCTCTTCTACTAATCTTTTAACATATATAAGTTATTTTTTGTGAATTCATGATATTACACTGGAATGATGATTCTTAGTGGTTTTCCTGTACTTGGGTGGCTAGTGACTACCATATGTTGTCATAAGGGAACTAGGTAAGAGAGATAAGATAAAGTCTGGGCAAAAAATAGGTCCATAAAAAAATTCATTCACCTAAATACATGAGCACATAAACATCCATCAAACAAGGGACAATTCAGACACAAGAATAGAGAAATTAAAGCATTATAAAAATTACCATTATGTTGTCATATCCTATTCAAGATCATCAAAATCTTCTCCTGATTCTTCTTGTGATAATATAATTTGAACCATGTGTTCTACCCATTCCTCTCGTAAATCATCAAAAATTTGCAACTCATAGCCCGTCTTGTTCCAACCAAAGAACTACATGTATTTAAATTCAAAATAAGAATGTAATTTCATGAATTCACAAAAAATAACTCATATATGTTAAAAAAGTATATTGGTAAAAGAGATTACCACATCTTCAATTGGAATTTTGATATTTGTAATGATTTCGCTCATAAACTTCTGACATAATAACCACACATGACTTCATCATTTTTGTTATGTAACCTACAAAAAAACAAGTGTACATGATTTTTCATATTCGAAAATCTTTATTATTCAATAGTAAAATTAATAAAATTATTAATATTCGCTTGTACATACCATAACTTTGTGCCATATAAGCTTATGAGATTTTTTAAAGGCAATGCCCCTAAACGTGTTCCACAACTTCCATGCCCTACCAAAGTTTAAAACAGTTAATTTTTTTAAAATATTACAAAGAAAAATAGAAGAAAAATAGCAAGCTATAACTCTTACATTTCAACAACTACTTTTGTATCTTTTCTCAATTCTATAGAAGCTGAGTCACAATACCAAATATGATTATTGAACAGATCAAGGATTACCAACATCGAATGATCTAGGCCTTGTTCAAACCTTAGTGGCCAAGGGATTATCAACTTTTGATTTCTGTTAAGCGTTAATGCCCTATCACATAATTGTTTAGCTTTGATGCTAACATCTTTCTCTTGATATTGATTGACAAATGAAGAATCATAAAACATTGCTAAATGTGATGAATGATTATGTTGAAGTCAATAATAATATGCCCTATATAAAAGAAATATATATAAATAATTAGATAATATAAATATAATTATATATGTTCTACATAAATGAAAGTTATTTACTAATTGAGGATACACCTTGTCTATACTTCAATTTTACTTAAATCGATCATTTGATATTCAAATAGCTACAATATACACTTGATCGATATATATGTTTGGCCGATGTCTACAACAGAACTTTCTATAGGAAGTGGCACAATCCATCCATCATTTATGCTAAATGCCCTTGCAACAATAGTCATCAAAGCGTTAAAATTTCTACTAAAGTTTAAAGCATAATCATAACTAAACTTTTTCCAAGGCTTCTTCTTGAATGACTTAGTGTGCAAAGATTGGCCACTAGACATAAATTTACCAAGAGATACTTGTTTCGTATCTCTTAAATGTGCGACATTTACTAGTTCTGGTATAATAGACTAAAGAATAAGTATTATGTATGTTAATAACAATAAAAGAATAATAAAATAATAGTAGTAAAAAGTGTTATCTTTTAAGTAAATTACATGGTTACGAAACCAATTAATAAGTTCTTGCTTATATTCATCATACAACCATTTTTCTCCTTCTTATTTTTTATAACGAGGATCGATCTTCTGTAAGTTTAAATGCATTATGTAATGTTATTAAAGAGATATCAAGTAGATATCATCATTAATAGTTAAATAAAAAAATATTTTTTGCATAAATGGAAAGGTTAAACATTACTTACTCTATGTATGGTTGTGCCTCATTATTATTTACCAAAATGATTCAGTGTGTTTTTTCCCATTAAGTATGATCAATAAATAATTTCTTACTTCCACCAAGCATAGGGTTACCTACTTAGATAATGTGATGTTTTAAGAACAAATTTTGATTAGGATTCCCAAAATCACTACAAACCACTACAGTATTCAGAACAAAACTCAACGGCCTCTTCAACAATGTAATGTTCCACCATGCATCCTTCATATCGATTTATATTATTTACATATCCTTTAAGGACTTGCATATATCTCTCAAAAGGATACATCCACCTTAAATAAGTACGACCACACAATTGAACCTCTCGAACTAAATGAACACACAAGTGAATCATTATATCGAAGAACGAAGGAGGATAATATTTTTTCAATTAGACACAAAGTCTCTACAACATCTTTTTGTAAAGAGTTTAACTTGCCAATTAATATAGATTTCTTGCATATTGTATTAAAGAGTGAACAAAGACGAATTATTGATAATCGAACATGTTTTGGAAAAATTAATCTAATTCTATCATAATAACTATTGCATTAAGATATGACAGTGATGTGATTTCAATCCATAAAGCTTCTTATCGATGATAGACACAAAATTTCTTAAGTTGGATGAATAACCATTAGGAACTTTCACACCCGCCAAACATTTACAAAACATGTCCTTCTCTTTTGTTGACATTATATATAATGTTGGTGACAAGTATGTTTGATTCTTATCATTTTCCACCCTTCGTGCCAATTTAGGTCGTATGCCTAGTTTCTTTAAATTCAGTCTTGCTTTAATTTCATCCTTCGTTTTTCTAGGTATATTAAGTAATGTACCAATCAAACTCTCACATATATTTTTCTCAATGTGCATCACATCTAAGATGTGATGAATGTGTAGGTCTTTCCAATAAGTTAATTACCAAAATATTGATTTTTTATTCCAACAACCATGGTCTACTAATTTAGTAACATTTTCATTTTCATCCCTTTTATTAGTTGACCTCTTTCGTTTCCCTACTTAGTGAGTATTTTTTTTCATCTTTCCATATCGTTTGAATGTCATACCATTTAATTGCCTTAATATCTCAACACCTCGCAAAGGTTAGGGTACATGATCATGATTTTCTTCACCATCGAACGGTTTCTTTTGGTATCTAAACTTGTATCCAGATGGCAAAAATCTTCTTTGTCTTCTATAAGACATCTTTTGTCCATGAACAAGATAAGTTGCAGAAGTGCCATCACTACATATAGGGCATTCCTTGTAACCTTTTGTTGCATGTCCTGATAAGTTTCCATAGGCTGGAAAATCATTAATTGTCCATAAAAGGACCCCTCTCAAGTTAAAGTGCACTTCTTTATGTGCATCGTAAAAATTTACACCATCATTCCACAACGCCTTTAAATCTTCCATCAGAGGCTGCAAATATACATCAATATCAACACCGGGTTGTTTCGGTCCTGAGATCAATAATGTTAACATCATGAATTTTCGTTTCATACACAACTAGGGAGGAAGGTTGTTTGCTACCATAATTACTAGCCACCAGTTATATCTACTACTAAAGGAACTATGCGGATTAATCTCATCAGTAGTAATGGTAAAACGAAGATTGCACGGATCAGATGCAAATTGAGGGGATAAATTTTCTACTACTTTCCAATTTGGAGAATCACAATAATGACATAGCACCCCATCATCAGATCAATTATCTGAATGCCAAGTCAACATCTTTGATGTCTCTTTACTTTTAAACAACCTTTGAAGGCGAGGAATCGGAGGAAAGTATCAAAGAACCTTTGCGGGCACGCCTTTCTTCGGTGTTGTCTCATTTGAAGCATGCTTCCATCTCGATTCTTTACACATTGGACAATCATCTAATGTCTCATATTCTTTTCTATAAAGAATGCAATCATTTGGACAAGCATGAATCTTATGATATTCCATGCCAAATCGACTAAGAGATTTCTTCACTTCATACATTGAAGATGGCAATCCAATACCCTCAAAAAACATATCGACTAGTAGATTTAGTAATGTTATGAATCACTTGTCAGAAAAACCATGTTTTGCCTTCACATTGTACGAATGAACCAATCTTGACATTTTAGTCTATTTCTTACATTTTGGATACAACGGTTTTTTGGCATCTTCTAGAAGTTTTTTAAACTTTTTGGGATCATCCTCACGTAGTTCAACTTTAACACCATGAAACATACTTTCTATCTATACATTATGATAAGATGTATATAATCCATCACATTCTTATTTATCTCTTCCCCATGAATATTTTCAATATTTTCTTCATGATAATATCAACATTTATAACTCAAAAGAATACCACTATGAATAAGGTGATACTTAACCTCATCAATTTCATGAAATCGTTCATTTTTACATTTAACACATGGACATCGAATTATACTAATTTCATTATTACTATTTCTATAAGCAAATTCCAAGAAACTTTCAACTTCAGAAGTATAGTCCTACTCAATTCTACACTTTAACATCTAAGATTTGTTCATTTTCTATTAATGACATTAAGCATATTAAATATGTATCCAATCAATATATTTCAAGTATTATTATATATGAATTCCCTAATTATTAGAATATATACCAAAACATACATAATACAAAATTTATCATTTTAATCATTTTAAAATTGTATTACTTTTACTCAATAAAATATATACATTTATATGTAAATAAATTTATCCACGTACGATAAATATTCTAGTTCCTCAAACCCACAACATCCAAAAATTATTTTCCTTGACCCATCTAGAAAATCCGCCAAACAAATAATAACATGCATAATACAAAACATACATAATATAAAAATTTATACAAAAAATAACACAAAGTGAATAATAAGTAAGTAGGATTAATAGAAACTTATAAGAGTAAATGAAGTGACAAAATGAAGGAAAAAAAGAAAAAAATGGTGTTTTGTAAGTGAGAAGTGGGTATAAAAAATTTGAGTATTTCGCTCAAAAAATTAGGGAATCTGGAAGATAATTTGGAGAGGAAGAAAATCCACTAAATGGCATTGGAAATAGTGGAGGAGGTGAAGCTCGATTTTGAGTTTTTTGGGTGCTACAAATTAAAAAATATTGTGTTTGATGGGAAAAATACATGTGGATAGCATCGGTTGACTTGTTGAACCGACGCTACACACATGGATAGCGTCGGTTCTACGTGTCAATCGATGCTACACATGTGGATAGTGTCGGTTGACACGTAGAACCGATGCTATCCACGTGTGTAGCATCGGTTCAACACGTGAACCGACACTATACGTAGCATCAATTTTTCACTGAACCAACTTTAGATTGATTATAAGTCGGTTTTCTCCCAAAACCAACTTTACATATCGACTTAAATGTCACATTTTGTAGTAGTATTAGAAGTCTCACCTAAAAGAATACTAGAGGTAGTAATGCCAATGATTGGCTTTATATACTTCTTTATGGCCATTTTCCTTAGGTTCATATCTCCCATTTCTAGTGGCTCTTGAATTAGCTTTTCTTCTGCTTGGATTTCAATATTCATATGTCTTAAGTGCTCCACTATGTTGTTGATGTTATCTATGAAGGATGAGAGTTTAATCCTAAGAGATCTCTTACCTTGTATAAATTAATAAAAACAACAAGGAGATCAAAATACCAAAGAAGCAACCACCAAGAACTGGTAACATAAAAGACAAAACTAATTGAAATAACCCAAGAAAAAAATAAAAATTAACAAAATCCCAAAAACATAGAAACATAGAAATTCAAAAAACAAATAGATAATTTAAAATGATAGATTCCCTAAAAACGATACCAAAAACTCGAAATGCAGATTTTAAATCCTTGTAAGTTCATGAATCACTAATAAACCAACGATAACTTTACCACGAGGTCGAACTTTAAAAGAATTTATAGTAGTTTCAAAATTTTACTTATTCTCTTAATGAATTAACTAAATAATCCTAAACATTCTAGCAATGTTAGTTGAAGGAACAATTATAAATTCTAAAATGTTTAGGCAAACAAAAATGAGACGGATGAATTGTTGCAACGAATTAAAATGATTAAATAAGTATGGAGATTAACTAGCTAACCACTCATTGGTATAACCATTTAAATGATTTTTACAATGGACTTCAAAAGTTATAATTATTGATTTTTCTTTATTAAATAGAAGAACTCTAGTGATAATTATAAGTCCTCAAAATATAAATTAATCAATCAATTCCTTGACAAATTTTAATTAATTAACTAGCAATCCTAATGGAAATAATTTAACAATCAAATTTAACATAACTCAATACCATTAAATTAAATTCTTTTTCATAATTACACAAGTAAAATATAGATGATGTGTCTAATGTTTAATTCTAAAATAATCATTTTGATGATAACCAATAATAATTCATATGCAAAGGTAAAAAAAAGCTATGAACAATAAATAATTCAACTTTAATTAAACAAAATATTCAAAATGTTCATTTACTCACGTAATCAAATATTAATAATCAATTTAATTAAACAATCTATAATCAAAATCTAGAGAAAGAAGAAATATAACAATTAAAATACTCATATTGATCTCTTATTTTAAACTCTTTTGAAGTTGGTTGATCTCCTACTTCAAGTTCCTGGAAAACTTCAATAATGAATTTCTATCTCTAATTTTGTGCAACATGATCGTGGAATTCGATTGAGTCTGTTTTCAAAACCCTTAGGATGTATTTATAGGTTAGGTTTTAGAAAGGAATTAGGAAAACACATCACATTTCACTAGAGTTTTACTAGATACAAGTCTAGTCTACCACATCATGAAATTAGTAGCATCATAGCGCAAGTTAAATTTGAGGTCCCTTATAAAAACCTGTGGTTAGTCTACCATGACATGAAATTAATGGTGTAATGGTGCACATTAGTTTTCATGGTAACTTGATTTTTTCTCATCTCAACTTATTCTAGTTACCGTGAATCTACACAACACAAAAAACTCTTTCGAAGTAACAAAATTCCTAAAATAAAATATAAAATTGATGCTTAAAAACATATCAAATTATATGTCGTAAATGTATTTATTAGCATGCACTCCTCGACAAAATAGAGTGACAAAGTAGATGAATAGAACTCTACTAGAAAGAATAAGAGCAATGTTAAGACTAGTAGGTCTACCAAAGTCATTTTGGGCAGAAGTATTCAAGATTACTTGTTATGTCATTAATCAATCACCATCATCCATAATTGAGATGAAGACGATGAAAATGTGGGCTAATAAATCATTTAGTTATTCTTTTTTACATGTATTTGGATGTCTTGCATGTGTGATGCATAATTTCTAAGAAAAAACAAAGTTTGATCCAAAATCTAGGATATACATGTTCATGGGTTATGTTTAAGGTGTAAAAGGGTATCGTTTGTGAGACCCATCGTTGACAAAGTTATAGTCAACAAAGATGTGATATTTGTAGATAATTAACTGCAAAGAAAGGTGAATGATAGAACTTTTAATTTGACATTAGAAACTACTATAGTTAAAATGAAGAATAAGTCAGACAAAAAGATTCTTCTAAAATAGTAATAGAGCATGGGGAATAAGAACTAATTAAGATTGAGGCTCTAATAATTTGATGGTCAACTCATCAGAGAAAACCATCAAGTTGGTACTCAGATTCGTTATGTAGGTCAATTTTGCATACTATCTTCTAATAAAGGATGGAAAGCCATCAACGTTCTATGAGGCTACAAATAGCCCAAATGGTTCTTTATGAATGATAGAAATGCAAGAAGAGATTGAAGCTCTCCATAATAATGAAACTTAGGAACTTGTTTTATTACAACATATAAGAAAAGCCATCAAGAATAAATGAGTCTATGAGATCAAAAGAGATGGAAATGGTCAACTAGAGTAGGGTCATGCAAGATAGGTGCTAAAGGGATATGCTTAGGACAAAGTTATTGACTTTAATGAGATATTGTCTCATGTTGTTCGACTTACTACAATTAGAATACATTTAGCTATATGTGCTATATTTGATATGTATTTAGAACAAATAGATATGAAAACAACATTTCTTTATAGAGAACTATAGGAAGAGATGTGCATGCTCTATAGAACTAGAAAAAAACTTAGTTTGCAGGTTAAAAAATGTTTATATGGTCTTAAATAGATACCAATATGTTGGTATAAAAGATTTGATTCCTTTATTATTAGTCTTGGAAACAATAGACTTAGTTTAGGTCATTGTACATTCTTAAGAGGTTTAAAAATAATAATAATTTCATAATTCTGTTGTTGAATGTTGTTGACATATTGGTAGTGGGTCCCAACATAAATTGAGTCAGAGAATTAAAGGCATAGTTGGCTAGGAAATTTGTTACGAAGTATTTGGGACTAGCAAACAAGATTCTAGGGATGTAAATTCACAAAGACCAAAAGGACAAGAAGATTTGGCTTTCTCAAAAGAATTATTTGAAAAAGATCTTGCATAGCTTCAGCATGCAAGATTGTAAGCTAATTTCTACCCCATTTCTTATAAATTATAAATTATCCTCAAGTATGTCCCTTAGCAATGAAACGAAGAGGATATAAATATCTCATGTATTATATGTATCACCAAAAGGAAGTTTCATGTTTGCTATGAAATATACAATATTAAACATTGCACAAATAGTTGGAGTAGTAAGTCGATGCATGTCAAATCTTGATATAGAGCATTGGGATACTATTAAGAGGATCCTACGATATTTGAAAGGATCTTCAAATTTTGCATTATCTTATGGAGGACTAAAATTTATTATCAAATGTTATATTGACTCATATTTTATAGGTGACCTTGATATGAGAAAGTCCACTACAGGGTATGTGTGCACACTTGTAGGAGGAGTTATAAGTTGGGTTTCAAAACTTCAAACTATTGTGTCGTTATCTATAATAGAAGCAAAATATATGGCAGTTACACAAGCTCACAAGAAAGTTGTATTAATCAAAAGGTTATTAGAAAAACTTGAGCATAAATAAAAGAGTATTCTTTTATATTGTGATAGTCAAAGTACTTTGTATATTTCAAAGAATCTAGCCTTTCACTCAAGAACAAAACATATAAAGGTATAATATTACTTCGTTCGAGAAATAATTGAGGAAGGAAATGTCAATATGCAGAAAACTCACACAAAGGAAAACCTAGCAAATGCCTTAACTAAACAAATCAATAATGAAAAATTTGTTTGGTATAAATCATCTATTGGCCTAAGAGATATGTAAGCAAAATGGAACTATAGAAATTAAAAGATGATTACAAGCGGAAGAATGTTGGATTTATTCAAAATACTTAAAGCAATCTTTTGGAAGAAATGATATTATTACAAAAGGAAATGGATGGTTTTGAAAGTTTTCTATTATTAGATAATTAAAATGAAAATATGAGATGAATATGAGAAATATATAAATACATGTGGCTCATTCCTCCAATATCATCATATAGAAAACAAGTTTTTATTTCTTTTTTCTTTTCAATTGTTTTCTCCTTTTTTGATAGAGAAGTTGTAATCCTTTTGGCAAAAAATTACTTTTCTAAATTATTAATCTTTTCAACTTTAGTTGTAAGCTTCTACTTTACATCAATTTTTGAACAATTCAAAGAGTCATACATTACAATTCAAGAAGGCTATATCTATGTCTATATAATAACTATATCTTTATCTGTTTATCATGATATATAAAAATCTCAATGTTTTTGAGTTTTCTCCTTTTTTAAGTTTTACTTTTTAACTTTAACTTATTTTTTTATTTTTTACATCATTAAATATTAAAATGATCATATTCTTATGAATATTTTATTTGATATTTTCTTATATATTGTTATTACACTTTAATAATTATTTTAATCACAAAAATATTATTACAATTTTAATCTTTAATACTAAAGATGATAATTCTTAATGTTCTTTTTTACTCATTTAATGAACGAAACAAGTCAAATCAATTCATTTAGGAATGAATATATGTGTTGTTAGGCTTATCATTTTTATGTTGAGATCATGTCATATCGATTCAAAATAATAATAGTTTAATATAAATTATTTTTAAAAAATGATTATTAAGTTCAATTAGATGGTGCCTATTTGTTCATGTCATACTAACTTCTTAGATAATAATAAAATGTTAGTTAAAAATTTTATGTTTGTTGTTATGTTATATTTAATTTATTTATTAAATAAAATTGTATATCTTGTTAATATTTTTTAAATGCATTCATATTTATATCATGTTTGTATTGTATATCACTATATAAATGTAACATATTTTGTTCAAATTTAAAAATTGAATTAAAATTGTATTATAATAATCAAAATTAACATGTGAATATTTTGATTGTTTGATTCCTTAACTTTAATTTTTAAAATGATAAATAAATTATTTTTAAATTGAGATTAAATGTATTAAATTTGAAAAAATTGTTAACACAATGTGATGAAAAAATAGTTGATAAATTAAAGCAAGTTTAAGAATCAATTCTATAGTTAAGCTTTAATATTTTTAATCATATTTTATAATTTTGTTTACTTATTTATCAATTCGGTATCCAACTTTAGTGTTTCAACTTATTTAGTAATCAAAAATTACTTGAATAGATTTGATACTTTAGCATTTTAGATTTGATCAGTTTGATATTTATTCTTTTAATTTAATAAATAACTTACTTTAATTTATACTTAAACTTAACCAATCTACATATTTCTAAGAGCATTCATTGTTCGGACTGAAATATTAATTTAGTTCTAATTCAGGCCCCATAATTATTGTATTAAATTAATCATTCCTTTAAAAGTAAAAACTACTTAAAATGAAACACTTTCATTTCACTTCACCATCCTTACCTAGTAGTACGCTAGAAAGTGAGATTTGAGACTTTATTGTATTGTCATCATATTAATTCCCACTAATTTTTTTTCGGTTCGACTTTTTTTAACTTTATCGTATAACTTTTTTACAAATAAAATATGTATATTGATGATATTAAGACTCAAATTTATATTTATATTATATATTTTTCACTTATCAGTTAATTATAAATTTAAAAAAATTAAATTTTAAAACATTATTTATATACAATGATAATATTACAACTCTTAAATTTATATTATAAATTTAAAAAATTAAATTAATAAATATAATACTATAATAATAATGCCTATACTGCTTTTGTATCTAATATTCGTGGTTTAAGACATGATTATGAAATTATTATTAAAATTTATCTTTATCTTATTCATATGCGAATTGAATTATTATACTTAAAAATTTATGGTTAAGTTTCGTTTTCGTTCTTTTTTTAAGTTAATAAATTTTAAAAATTAATTTTTTAAGTTTTTAAGTTTCTAAAAATTTAAAAATTAATCTTTTTAAATATAAATCACATAATAATAAAACAAAAATTTGTGCAATTCATTCTTTTAGTTATAATTAATTTTTTTTATAATACATGAATTAAAATTATACATAAATAATTTTTATATTACCTAAATTAAGTAGCACAAATGAAAAGAATAATATTAATTATCATTACAATAATCTTATATATTTATCCTATCAATAGTGTATTAATTCATATGAAATTTGTGCAATTCATTCTTTTAGTTTTCGACCGAAGATCATTGAAAATATTATTAAAAAGACATATAGGCAAATAAAGTACCCAACAAAACTCAAATTTCAAGGTTATGGTTAAACATTAATTATCACTTAATATGGTTATAATAAATATCCATATTTAAATAAGTATATTTATATTAAAAAATATTAATAACAATATATATATTAATTTCAAAGTATTCATTATTTACAATTTATTCACATTATAATATATTAATTATAATTTTCATATCAAATAGTATTTTAAAATAAGAAAAAAAGAAAAATAGGCATAAATATAATCTAAACCTAAATTTTTCGGAAAATAGTATTTTATCTTATTTTTGTAATATTATTATTTTTATAAAAAATTCTATTTTGTATATTAATGATTGATTTTTAAGTATTTCTTTAAATAATTAAATACTCACTTTCATGTATATACACTTTAAATATATACTTAAAAATATTTATAGTACAAGAGAATTTATAATGTTACTTTTTTCTAAATAATTTATAATATTATTTTAAATTTAATATTTATTTTAATTATATTATTTGTTGGGTGTAAAATAATCAATGCTATATGGTATATAATATAGAGGTCTACTGAGCAATATAACTCACAAACTAATCCAGTTAGTACTGAATCATTAGATAAGCCTCAATATCAAGTAAATATCTAATATAATAAATGACCGACATTCAAAACCTTAATTATCTCATAATGAGATAATTAAGTTGATAACATTCTAGATTTAAAGATAAATCTATCACTATAGATAAAGATCATCATCAAACATATTCTTTCCTATAAATAGTCACCACTATTCAACATAACTTCATAACTTCTTCTCTACATCTCACTATATCATAAGGAGAGATATTAGTCTTCTACTTCTTATTATCCGAACTTACTTAAACATCGAAAGGCCAAAAGCCATCACACCCCAAGATGGTCCAAGGTCCTAATGGCATGTTCTTTGTTCTCAAGTACACAGGATGCCAGAGTTGCACCAATCATCAATGTTGACAAAAATCAAAATCAACATTTGATATTATCAATGGGAAGAGTATGCTCTACTAGTTGAATCACAACTATATAGGAAATTCTATAGTGCTCTCCAATATTTTGAATTAGGTAGTCTTGAAAAAAAGACCTAAAACTTCAAAAGAAAACTACTCCAAAAGAAGTTCACTTTGCACGGCTTCTAAAGACCACACTTTCTGTCCTTTCAAGATGAACTAACCTCTTGACTTGGATAGCCAAATTTTTACAAAGGATAATGAGGTCCCACCTTATATCCAACAAGTTTTGCAGACACTTGTATAAGTTGTTAGAACCAAAACTCTATCCTCGATAAAGGATAGAGAAAATGGTGCATACTTTTTTTGGCCCCACTAAAAGGGTCACTTGTCACATCATCATCGACAAAGATATTTTCGGACATGGCACATCCACCACCACCTAAGGAGTGACTTGACAAAGTATGCCATTACACAATGGCTGGTCAAACTCAATGGTGCCGCCTTAAGCATCACTAACTCTCCAAGAGCCACAAGCAACTGAACCTAAAAATGTCTCAATAGCATCTTTCAATGATCATAGTACACCATATCTAGTCCACAGCCACACGAGCTCATATTAGAGACAGGGCCCCCTCCGAGGAGGTCTAAGCCCATGACTTGAACAAACAAGTTCAATCCATATGTTCCATGAATCAACACTCATGCATCATAACCACTGCCACTAAACAATTGCTCAATTTTTGACACGTCCAGAGAGTGAAGCATCATGGGTTATCGGACATGACAGCTTAGTTGGCTAGATATGGTGGCATAACAAGAAATGGGGCCATCTTCCACTTTTCTGTCCAATGGAGTGTCCTTTGTCCAGATCACAAAATTCGTGCATCATCTAAAACATCTAAGACCATTAACAAAATGATCGCGTGTTGAATATATTCTCCATAAAATTTCATGTTGAACGAACATCGGAGTGGCCCGCTCACTCCACCATGCATCACCAATACTATTAGGCGCCTAACAGACCAATTATACATAAAAACTGGTCCAAATTGATATGGTTTGCCAAATATATCAACCACCACTTCAGACCAGCTTTACCCACTTTGCATTCGGTTCTTCAAAAAATAAAATCAATTTTAGAATCTTCTCAATGGGACGATTCCAACGATTGTATGTTCGACATTTTTGGATATAAGTGTAGGAATAAATGTGCAAAAATATGTGTATGGATAGATCGTTTATACATCCAATTCACTCAAATAATGTTTGGAAAGATATTAACCGCTTTTTTAGTCATCATTATAACAATGTTCTTAAAAAGTTACCAATTACTTTTCAAAAAAGAATGAAACAATGAAATCGTTCCAACATTCAAAATGATGAGGATAGCATCCCAAGCCATCTTGGGAACGCCTTATAGGGCCACAGGTCCCTTGTTCACTTTTCATCCTAGAGAACATCCAAATGGAATCTTTTAATGCCCACAATGAACAGGATCAAACTTGTACCCACATGGAGTTCGACAGATGACGTGACCTACAATGATAGGAACCAAACCTTATGGATCACCATATAGAGTTGATCGGGGCAGAACCGACATCGCCGATCCTGCCCGTTCATTTGGTTTTATCTATTTATAAAACTCTCGCAAGTGCACGAATCATTTCGTAGAAAATGATAAGTATACTCCCAAGGTCGATCTAAGGAAGGAATGTATGTGGTTTTTAATTTATTATTCAAACTTTTAAAAACGAAATTAAATCCTAAACATCCTGTCACGATATTTTGGGGTTTTGTGTTTTTAATCTACTTACATAAAAATAAACATAGATTCAATAAATATTTATGCAAATTTTATCTGTTAAAACAGTGGAGTATTTATGGATATAATAACTAAGTTAATTATGCTTGCTCATATTATTTAGGTTATTAAAGATATGAATTGATATTTATTGATTCTCTCTTTTTTGTATGAATACCACCTTTGGTGGGGTTAGATATTCTTTGTTAACTAAACAAATCAATTAACACCTATGGGTGGGGTTGATAACTAATTTGGTTAATTAAATTAATTCCTTTTTCTAAGAGATTGAAAATGAACCATTTAAATGCCACCTTTGGTGAGGTTAGACGATTTAAACTTTATTCAAGGTGTCCAAATTAAACCTAAGAATTTAGTTATCCGAGTACTAACTTTCAAGTTTTAAAACCACTACTTGAAAACATGTTGTCAATACATTTTCGGATAATAATTCTTATAAAAACTTTTGAAATAGAGCTTCACTCTAACTCTTAGAGGCGATTGTACCAACAAATAAAAGAGCACTACTCTAAATCGGACAGGATAACTAAACCTTAAAATCTAATTTTCAGTTTTAAGTTTGTAATGAAAAATAATATATTTCTCTCTAACATTCTTAATACAAAATCTTGAATAAAAATAAAATCAATTCATTTTAGAGATTTTTACCTATTTAATATTTCGCAAGCATAAAAACGTTATTATTATACCATGTTTACAAATAGCCAGCACAGTTAAATTTAATCACAGACAAATTAAATATAACATGTAAGAATAAAGCATAAAAAATAACTGTAAAGAAAATAAAATCCTTACAGAACTTCGATGCTATTCCCGTTGTTGGAAAACCTCCAAGCGGAATTTGCACTCCCATTTATTGAATCGAAAAGCTAATAAATTACAAAAACATAACTAGTTCTTCCCAAAAAGGGAAGAACTCTAAAACTAAAAGAAATTAACTAAAAACTAAGAAAAACTAAAAAAACCTAAAAATCTAATAAAAGAGAGAAAGAAAGAAGAGAGAAGTGTGTTTTGAAGTGAAGAGAAGGGGGTATCTATAGGTGAAGATGGAGAGAAAAAGTGGGGGAAAAAATGTTAAAAAAATGTGAAAACGCGGAGTGGTAATTGCTGACGTCATACTGATGACGTCAGCATGACATGAGGCTTGTATAAAAAAATGGGGTGAAATAAGCGGCCTGGAGCGGCAAGCGCGCCAGCGCCACGCAGAAGACAGCGCGCGTAAGCGCGTGCGGGAGTAGGAAGATCTGTAGCGAACACGTGCTGAGGCCAGAACTGGTAGCCCGATCTGGCGTGGTGCGTCTTCTTGTATGTATTAGCCTTATGTGAGCTTCATGGTGAAGCGGTGGCCCTTGTGTGTGATTTTCTCCTTTTGACATTTTTGACCCATTTTGTCCAATTTTTCCATATTTGTTGACCTTTCTCCATTTATTTATTAATATATTTATGATGTATTGCTTCCAGTATTCCTCTTTGAGTCTTTAAGTTACGTTTTTAAGTGAAAATACCTGAAAAACAATAAAAACACCCGTGATTCCGAAAAAGACAAATTTATATAAATATATGATAAAACATATAAATATATATATTTTTAATCAATTAATGTGCATAAAATCATGGTAATTTTAGTGCTTTTTGAGCACTCATCAAGAGTTCACCCACAAAGTACAAAGACATCCACCTATGGATGACCAGGAAGAATTCCTCTAATCGTCCATCTTAAACCGGTTGGTACCACCTCAAGCAACTTCTATCCATCACGATCCATGCAACCATCTTGAGGTCTGCATATAGGGACACTTTATCCAAAGAAACCATAATAACCATGTGGTTTTAGTGGCTAATGGTCACCCTAGAAATTATCACCTATGATTGTATTAAAAAAACCTTAGAATACATGGAAAATTTCAAAGGGTAAAGCTATATGTCCACCTTGACATCAACAAGAATACACTCCAAACTATTTTGGAGTGCCTTCATAGTCTATAAGATCTGTAACCATTTTCCATCAAGAGGGCTCCCTACGTCATCTTTCAATGCCTAGAGTGCCATAGTGCCCACTCAGGTTGCATAGTCTAGACCATCACCTCACAGGTTGTATGGGCCATATTGATGCTTCAAAGGTTCATAATTTCACAAATAGATGGGACTATTGTCAGGTTCAAAAATAAACCTACAAGTAAAAAAGTGCATGGTTCAAAGCCAAAGACATACATGATTTGTTCGGAACATTCATGCAATTAAATAAAGTATGCAACCTAATATTGCACCTTACCAACAAATTTGGTTGTGAAGTGCATAACCATCACATATCATCTAAGGGTGCTTACCTCTCCATGAATTATTTAAAAAAGAGTTATAGGAGAATGTTCCAATAGTGCACTTCAAAAATTCGCCCAACTCTTATATGAGAGCACTCGGTGAGACCAACATAATCAACCAAGTCTGGACACAAACTTAATGAAATGAAACATCAAGTCCAACTAAGGAATAAAATATGTGTCCACTCATATATCAAAGATCCAAGATAATGCTCGAACTCCTCCAAGATTACATAAGTTTGTATGATGCCTAAGAGGCCATACCTAATAGGTGAACGTGTGTTAAGAAGGCCCCACAATAGAATTTAAAAAATTGGTCATTCTTTCACAAGGCCATTGGCTCTTGTCCCTATATATGATCACCACTAAAAGCTCTAGAGATAATAATTATCTTGAAAGAGCAAAAAGTGGCACAAGATGCCATTGATAAGGAACACTATATGATAGAAATAATGTCTCACTACGATAAAAGATAGATAGTGCTTCAATTACACTTTTATTTTAATAAAAATTGTGTTTGCGGGTATTTGAGTTAAGTTAATCTAAATTCATGAAATTTAGCATCCAAAACTACAAAGGGAAAAAAGGGTGTCGATTATGAAAGGTCATACACCAATACCCTCGGGTTCAGAAGTTGCTACAACTTCTACACCATACCTCTACGGGCCATGCTAAACCTTTGCATAGGTTACAACTATGCCTTGGGTGTAGAAGTTGCTACAACTTCTGCACCCCACCTCTACATGCCATGTTGAACCTTTAACAAGCAGCAACCACGTTATGAGTTTAGGAGGTTCTATAACTCCCATACCCCATCCATGCAAAGATAGATTCTCTTAAGTTGGGGACCTTGATTTCCCAACATCGTTCGTTAATAAAAATTACTTAGCATGATTAGAGTGCAAAAACACTCACGATAAGATGGAATAATCCACTAAGGACCACAAAAGTTTTCTAAGTCTTAAGACTTAATGCTTGGATAACTTGATGTACTCAAGCACACTAAGTAGGAGGGGCTGGTATACTAGAAGTATCTTTGTTTGAACAAACCACCCTTACTTAGACAAATGAAAATAAACCATATCTTTGGTTGACACGTAGAATCGATGTTATCCACGTGTGTAACGTCGATTCAACATGTCAACCGACGCAATCCACACATATTAATCCATTTCTCTTCTTTCTTCTTTATCAGGACGTCTTTTTCAATTTGCACAGCACCAAAAAACCTCAAAATCGAGCTCACCTCCTCCACTCTTTCTCATTTTTCGACCACCTTTGGCCACCTTCGACCACCATTTCCAACATCATTTTATGGGTTATCTTCCTCTCTATATTATATTTCAGATCCCTTATTTTTTTGAGTAAAATACTCAAATTTTTTATACCCATTTTCTCACTTATTCTCACTTACAAAACACTCATTTTTTCTTCATTTCCTTCATTTAGTCACTTCATTTACTCTTGTAAGTATTTCTATTAATCCTACACACTTATTATTCAGTTTGTTTTATTTTTGTATAAATTTTTTATTTATGTATGTTTTGTATTATGCTTGTTATTATATGTTTGGCTGATTTTTTGTGGAAATAATATCTGAATGTTGTGGGTTTGAGGGACTATAATATTTATTGTACGTGGATAAATTTATTTACATATAAATAATTATATTTTATTAAGTAAAAATAATACAATTTTAAAATGATTAAAATGATAAATTTTGTATTATGTATGTTTTGGTATATATTATAATAATTAGGGAATTCATATATAATAATACCTAAAATATATTGATTGGATACATATTTCATATGCTTAATGTCATTAATAGAAAATGAACAAATTTTAGATGTCAAAGTGTAGAATTGAGTAGGACTATATTTCTGAAGTTGAAAGTTTATTGGAATTTGCTTGTAGAAATAGTAATAATGAAATTAGTATAATTCGATGTCCATGTGTTAAATGTAAAAATGAACGATTTCATGAAATTGAAGAGGTTAAGTATCACCTTATTCATAGTGGTATTCTTTTGAGTTATAAATGTTGGTATTATCATGAAGAAAATATTGATAATACTCATGGGGAAGAGATAAATAAGAATGTGATGGATTATATACATCTTATCATAATGTATAGATAGAAAGTATGTTTCATGGTGTTGAAGTTGAACTACGTGAGGATGATCCCAAAAAGTTTAAAAAACTTCTAGAAGATGCTGAAAAACCGTTGTATCCAAAAAGTAAGAAATACACTAAAATGTCAAGATTGGTTCATTTGTACAATGTGAAGGAAAAACATGGTTTTTCTGACAAGTGATTCATAACATTACTAAATCTACTAGTCGATATGTTTCTTGAGGGTATTGGATTGCCATCTTCAATGTATGAAGTGAAGAAATCTCTTAGTCGATTTGGCATGGAATATCATAAGATTCATGCTTGTCCAAATGATTGCATTCTTTATAGAAAAGAATATGAGACATTAGATGATTGTCCAATGTGTAAAGAATCGAGATGGAAGCATGCTACAAATGAGACAACACCTAAGAAAGGCGTGCCCGCAAAGGTTCTTTGGTACTTTCCTCCGATTCATCGTTTTTAAAGGCTGTTCAAAAGTAAAGAGACATCAAAGATGTTGACTTGACATTCAGATAATTGATTTGATGATAGAATGCTACGTCATCCTTATGATTCTCCAAATTGGAAAGTAATAGAAAATTTATCCCCTCAATTTGCATATGATCTGTGCAATCTTCATCGTGCCATTGTTGTTGATGGAATTAATCTACATAGTTCCCTTAGTAGTAGATATAGCTGATGGCCAGTAATTATGGTAACATACAACCTTCCCCCCTGGTTGTGTATGAAAAGAAAGTTCATGATGTTAACATTATTGATCTCAGGACTGAAACAACCGGTGTTGATGTTGATGTATATTTGCAGCCTCTGATAGATGATTTAAAGACGTTGTGGAATGATGGTGTAAATGTTTACGATGTATATAAAGAAGAACACATTAACTTAAGGGGGTCCTTTTATGGACAATTAATGATTTTCGTGCCTATGGGAACTTATCAAGACATGCAACAAAAGGTTACAATGGATGCCTTATATGTAGTGATGGCATTTCTACAACTTATCTTGTTCACGGAAGAAAGATATCTTATAGAAGACATAGATGATTTTTGCCATCTAGATACAAGTTTAGATACCAATAGAAACTGTTTGATGGTGAAGAAGATCATGATTATGCAACCCGACCTTTACGAGGTGTTGATATATTAAGACAATTGAATGATATGATATTCAAACGATATGGAAAGATGAAAAAAAGAATACTCACTAAGGTAGGGAAACGAAAGAGGTCAACTAATGAAATGGGTGAAAATGACAAAGGAGGAGAATCTATAGACCATGGTTGTTGGAATAAAAAATCAATATTTTGGGAATTATCTTATTGGAAAGACCTACACATTCGTCACATCTTAGATGTCATGCACATTGAGAAAAATGTATGTGAGAGCTTGATTGGTACATTACTTAATATATCTAGAAAAACGAAGGATGAAATCGAAGCAAGACTAGATTTAAAGAAACTAGGCATACGACCTGAATTGGCACTAAGGGTAGAAAATGATAAGAATCGAACATACTTGCCACTAGCATCATATACAATGTCAACAAAAGAGAATGATGTGTTTTGTAAATGTTTGGCGAGTGTGAAATTTCCTGATGGGTACTCATCCAACTTAAGAAATTTTGTGCCTACATCGATAAGAATATGGATTGAAATCACATGACTGTCATATCTTAATGCAATAGTTCTTACCAATTGCTATTAAATCAATTCTTCCAAATCGTGTTCGATTATCAATAATTCGTCTTTGTTCATTCTTCAATACAATAGACAAGAAATCTATATCAATTGGCGAGTTAAACGTTTTATAGAAAGATGTTGTAGAGACTTTGTGTCTAATTGAAAAATATTTTCCTCCTTCTTTCTTGATATAATGATTCACTTATGTGTTCATGTAGTTTGAGAGGTTCAATTGTGTGGTCCTACTTATTCAAGGTGGATGTATCCTTTTGAGAGATATATGCAAGTCTTTAAAGGATATGTAAATAATATAAATTGATCTGAAGGATGCATGGTGGAACGTTACATTGTTGAAAAGGCCGTAGAGTTTTGTTCTGAATACTTTAGTGGTTTGCAGTGAAATTGGGAATCCTACGCACAAGTTGTTCTTAGAACATCACATTATCTAAGTAGGTAACCCTATGCTTGGTGAAAGTAAGAAATTTTTTATTGATCACACTCGATGGGAAAAAACACACCGAATCATTTTGGTAAATAATAATGAGGCACAACCGTACATAGAGTAAGTGATGTTTAACCTTTCCATTTATGCAAAAATTATTTTTTATTTAACTATTAATGATGATATATACTTCATATATCTTTAATAACATTATAGGATGCATTTAAACTTATTAAAGATTGATCCTCGTTATAAAAAAAAGGGAGAAAAATGGTTGTATGATGAACATAAGCGAGAGCTTATTAATTGGTTTCGCAACCATGTAAGTGTCACATACAATAATTCATTAGTACTTCTATGCAATGTTTTAAAATTTTGCTTTAAACACATTTCATGTTTTTGTATACATAGATTCGAGATGAACTCAAGAAACCTAATAATAAAATAATAGATAGTTTAGAATGGCTTGCACATGGTCTAAAATTTGATGTCAAATCATTTTCTAGATTCATAATAAATAGATCGAGGTTTACAACTCAAGCTAGGGACAAAGTACGAGTAAATTAGAATAGTGGTGTGAAGATGATTGCACAAACTATGCAATTTTCCAGTTCAAAAAAATGATAATCTTGTACTTTCTGATAGAACATATTATGGTATAATTCAAGAGATTTGGGAATTGGATTATAAGGTTTTCCATGAAACAGTTTTCTTGTGTAATTAGGTTGAAGATGTTATCAATGTTGGGTATAAAATAGATGATTTTGGATATACCCTTGTAAATTTATCCAAGATAAGTTACACTGATGATCCTTTCACGTTAGCACTTCGTGCTAAACAAGTATTTTACGTGAGCGATCAAATTGACATAAAATGGTCTGTTGTGTTAACGCCTCCACAAAAAGAGTTTTACCATTGTGGTGCTTTAGAAGATGACGACCCTATGCTTGATACATTAACCAATATTAGTAATTTCTCAAGCAAATTGCCTAATGTATGTGATGATCTAGTTGATGACGATGATTCTTCGTTATGAACTCGAAGTGATTCTGAAGGAATATATGTATACGATAAACAACCTAATTAAATATAACATATGTTCTATATTGTTGTAATAACTCTTGGATGTATATATATATATATTCCTAAAATTGTCAATTAATTTATATTTCTTCATTGTTTGTAGATATTTCATGCATCCTCAAGTAACAGAGCTTGTAGATCTAAATGATCCATTGGGGCATTTGAAAAGAAAGGATTGGGCGAATATACCTGATGCTCCACTTAACCCAAATAATAGAGTACTTGTTCTATTTGATGCTACTGGTAATCTAATAGGAGAAAATGGCCAACAATTGAAATCCTTTATTAGTAGACTTGTGAAGTCCAGTATATCAATCAATATAAATGATTGGACTCAAGTTGACAAAGATAAAAAGTTCAAAATATGGAAAACCATTTGTGTAAGTCTCTTATATTTTATAACTAATTACATATATTATATCTTTTTTATATTATATCTAATCTTTTGTAGTGTGTTTTTACATAATCGTTACAAAGTCGATGACACTTGGAAAAACAAGTATTATAAGATTGCAAATAAGGCGTGGAAGGAATACAAAACTTTTAGATTGGCAAGAAATTATGTGTTTTCATATTTGAAACCACTTGATGAAGTAGAGCTCTACAAAATCCTTTAAGGCCTCAATGTTAAGTGAGATTGCCATTATAAAAGAATATCAAGCATAACACATGTCATGCATGACATCATTCTACAATCAGGACATGCGATGTTGGCCAAGCATGCAACCATTCATGCCAGGCATGCAATCTCATACAACTCAAACTATATCCAATATAAGATATAGTCATCCTATTGGTCCTCCCTTTATGCCAGGAATGCATATGCAATCAAGTAATGATTCATTTTCTCTAATGCAATCTGTGCATTCTTACCATTAATCACATCACGATGAACATTTTGGTAAGAATGTACATCCAATAGCTACCCCATATGGGAATCCTCTTCTATTTGATGAATCATATGTGGTAAAATTTTAATTTCTGGTGTAGATAATCTATTATTTTTATTTTTTATTATATGTTTTATTTATTATATATAACACTTAAATTTTTTACAGAATAAGAAATGTTTGTTGAAACATTCTTCATCAACGAACTTTGTTGCTATTGGAACGGTACAACAATTGAGCAATGATCGGATGATTCATAATCAATATTTGTCAAATCATTGACGAATAGTAATTGATCAATCATTGCCCCATGATTGTCCACTACTTGTGTCTTCTGATGCTACCACAGTCCAAAAGGCGATTGGACAGTATGTGGCTTGGCCATCGATTTAAGTTATTCTAAATTTTAATGTGGTATTATTTTTTTACTTAAAAGATAACACTTGTTTACTACTACTATTTTATTATATATTTTATTGTTACTAATATATGTAATACTTCTTCTTTAGTCTATTATACCATAACTCTTAAATGCAATACATTTAAGAGATACGAAGCAAGTATCTCGTGCTAAATCTATGTCTAGTGGCCAATCATCGTGCACTAAGTCATTCATGAAGAAACCTTGGAAAAAATATAGTTATGATTATGCTTTAAACTTCAACAGAAATCTTGGCGCTTTGATGACTATTGTTGCAAGGGAGTCTAGCATAAATGATGGATGGACTGTGCCATTTCCCATAGAAATTTCTGGTGTAGACCTCGGCCAAACTTAAATATCAATCGAGTGCATATTGTAGCTATTTGAATATTAAATGATCGATTTAAGTATAATTCAAGTGTGGACAATGTGAGTCCTCAATCAGAAAATTTCTTTCATTTATGAAGAACATATATAATTATATTTATATTATCTAATTACTTATACATATTTCTTTTATATAGGGCATGTTATTATCGACTTCAACATAATCACTCATCACATTTAGCAATGTTCTATGATTCTTCATATGTCAATCAATATTAAGAGAAGGATGTTAGCATCAAAGCTAAACAATTATGTGATAGGGCATTAACGCTTAACAGAAATCAGAAGTTGATAATCCCTTGGCCACTAAGGTTTGAACAAGGCCTAGATCATTGGATGTCGGTAATTCTTGATCTGTTCAATAATCATGTTTGGTATTGTGACTCAGCTTCTATAGAACCGAGAAAAGATACAAAAGTAGTTGTTGAAATGTAAGAGTTATAGCTAGCTATTTTTCTTCTATTGTTCTTTGTAATATTTAATAAAAAACTAACTGTTTTAAACCTTGATAGGACATGGACGTTGTGGAGCAAGTTTAAGGGCATTGCCCTTAAAAAATCTCATAAGCTTATATGGCATAAAGTTATGGTATGTACAAGCGAATATTAATAATTTTATTAATTTTACTATTGAATAATAAAGATGTTCGAATATGAAAAATCATGTAAACTTGTTTTTTGTAGGTTCCACAAAAAAATAATGGAGTCATGTGTGGTTATTATGTCATGAAGTTTATGAGCGAAATCATCACAAATATCAAAATTCTAATTGATGATGTGGTAATATCTTTTACCAATATACATAATTTTTTTAACATATATGAGTTATTTTTTTGTGAATTCATAAAATTACATTCTTGTTTTGATTTTAAATACATGTAATTCTTTGGTTGGAACAAGACGGGCTATGACCAATAAATTTTTGATGATTTACGAGAGGAATGGGAAGAACACATGGTTCAAATTATATCATCACAAGAAGAACCAGGAGAAGATTCTGATGATCTTGAATAACATATGGCAACATAATGATACTTTTTATAATGATTTAATTTCTCTATTACTGTGTCTGAAGTCCCTTGTTTGATAGATGTTTTTTATGGATGTTTATGTGCTCATGTATTTAGGGGAATACATTGTTTTATGAACTTGTTTTTTTGCCCAAATTTTATCTCATCTCTCTTGTCTACTTTCCTTATGACAATATCATGGTAGCATTTTATTAAAAAAATGTCTATAAATATGAAGCTATCTGGAATCAAGCTGGTATTTTTAATGTTATAATGAGCTCTAAATATGAAGTAAGGTGTAACTCCTATTTTGTTACTTGGTTTGGTTGAGTTTTGGTGCCCATAAACGTATTACATAATTGTTCCACATGTTTAAGGGCAACAAAACTCAACCAAGCCAAGTAACAAATCAGATTTACACTTGATTTCATATTTAGAGCTCATTATAACATTAAAAATACTACCTTGATTACAGATAGCTTCATATTTTTAGACAAAATATTAATAAAGTGCTAATATGAGTTCGAAGGGATAATGTTATTATTATATCAGTCGGATGTTGATGTAGGAATCTCTTTTACTAATTTGTTAACATATATAAGTTATTTTTTGTAAATTTATGATATTATATTCTTATTTTGAATTTAATTAATTACATATATTTCTTTGGTTGGAATAAGTGAGGCTATGATACACATATTTTTGATGATTTATAAGAAGAATAGATATAACATTTTTTTTTCAAATTATAAATTAGGAGAAGAATATAACCTTGAATAACATAGGATAACACCATGATAAATATTTATAATGATTTAATTTCTCCATTCATATGTCTCTGAAGTTTAGACGACTTGTTTGATGGATGTTTACGTGCTCATGTATACAGGGGAATGAATTGTTATAAGGACCAACTGTTTTTTGCCCAGTTTCCTTATCACTATGCTAGTGATTCTAAGCCAATGAAGTTACTCGTACAATCCATTACACTTTGACGACATCATTTTATTTGTAATTTAAGTTAACTATATATATGTATTGTATATACATTATTTTTTTTTGTAATAAATTTAATTATCAAGTAATTAATTATATTTAAATTTTTAATTATTTGTATTATTATTTACACTTTGTCAAATAGATTTTGGTTTTTTATGCTATATTGAATACATGTTAGTAGAGTGAAAAATGAGAACAAAAATAATAAAAATCAATATTTTAAAGTCGGTTCAACGCGTACGTGAACCAACTTTACGTGTTGAATCGACTTTACACGTAAAGTCGGTTCACGAGTTGAATCGACTTTAAGTTGGTTTAAAGTCAATTTTTAATCGACTTTAATAGTCCGTTTTGTAGTAGTGATAAAATTATTTGATAGCTTATGGATTCATAAGTTTACAAACTTTGATCTATATACTCTTTTCAACAATGGAGAAGTGAATCCATTGTATAGTGGTTTTGATATCGACATAACTCCTTAACTAGGAGTTCGATTGATAATCCATAAAAACCATCGACAATAAGACATTGCTACCTACATTTTGAATGCTCGAAAAAAACAAGAAATTTGTCATATAAGCAAGTAATGACCATCCTAGAATCTAGGGAGGTTTAGAAAATAATGAACCAAAATAGTGATAAAATTGCAAAGTAGATCTCCAAGCCCATGTATCTAGGCCTAGCAAGTTTATAGGGCTGATGTTGGGTGTAAAATAATCCACACCGTGTGACATAGTATGAGAGATCTTAGTCAACAATATGACTTATAAGCTAACCCAGTCAATGTTCAGTCATCAGATAAGCCTCAATATTGAGTAAATATCTAAAATGATAAATTATCGACTTTCAAACTTTTAATTATCCGATAGTAAGATAATTAAGCGAATAACACTCCGACATTTAAATATAAGCCTCATTGCTATGAGTAAAGGTCATCAACAAGTGTATTTTTTTCCTATAAATAGTCATCGCTATTCATCGTAACAAAATAACTTCTTCTCAATCATAGGTACTGGGATCTATACTCTCTCTCCCTAAATATTTTTTTGTATCTTTCTACATCATAAGGATAGTCTTATCCTTCTCTTCATTGTCCGGACTTACTAAAGCATTGGAGTGCCAAAAGTCACCATATTCAGTGGTGGTTTGAGGTCCTAATTGTGTGGTCTTTGTTATTAGGTATATAGAAAGCTAGGGGTACATTAATAATCGATGTTGATAAAAATTGACATCAATATTATTTTTATTAAATAATTATTTAATTTTAAAAATATAACACAGACATATTAAACTTACTTATTTGGGGAAAGGAAAATTATATATAATATTATTAAATAGAATATATGTATTATTTAATTTTACATGTAAATAATAATATATTTTGAATAACGTTACTTAGCAATACTTAAACAGAAAAGGTGAAGACTAGGCTAGAGAAAAAAAAGCGAAAAAAAGAAAGATTGGAAACTATTATAGCCGTATCGATAGCTTAGGTGTTCAATTCCCAAGCTAAAAACAAATCGTCACTGGCTCAGTCACAGTTTATTTCCAAAAATCCAAATAGAGGTAACGTGTCTATTATGATTTATATTTTTTATAAATAAAAATAAAAACTCAGAAATGTCTCCATTTTTGTTTGACTCAGACGCTAGTATACCTGTTACTGTTAGGGCGGGAGAGCCCAAAATTATTTTTCACCTGGTTGTCATTCTCTCTTTCTATTTCCCCCTAATTTTGTCACTCTCTGTCCTTAGGGTTTCAAATTTCAATTTCTTTCTCCATCTCGATCCTCATTAGCTTTCAAATATTCTTGGCTTCTTGTTCCTTCCTTGTTGACACGGCTTCTTTCTCAGGAACCGAAAATGAGCCTTCGTAATGGCTCCAAGGTTTGGGTCGAAGATAAAGAATTGGCTTGGGTTGCTGCTCAAGTCCTTGGCTATGTTGGCAAGCAAGTTCAAGTTGTTACTGCTTCTGGAAAGAAGGTGAAATTTTATTTGTTTTCTTTTGCTTTACAAATTTTGTAGCCTTTGCTGTCAGTTTGTCAGAGGTTTTGTGGTAATGGTTTTGGTGAATTTTTTTCCCCCGTAGGTTTTGGTTTCACTAGAGAAGTTACTTCCGAGGGATACGGATGAGGAAGATCATGGAGGAGTGGATGATATGACGAGATTGACTTATTTGAACGAACCCGGAGTTCTTTATAATCTTCAGCGGAGATATGCTCTCAATGAAATTTATGTAAGTGGGCTTTGTTTGTTGTTATGTTTATGTACTCACTGGTCAATGCAATTAATGCGGGGGTGTAATTAGTTTTGTCTTCAGCAGTTTTTAATTTTGAACTTGATTACTCTGCTATGGGATTCTCTGGAGTTCATGTAGAGATGAACTCCACTTGGCGTATGGAGTTACAAATTGCATTTCTCAACACGGAATGTATAAATCACCTTATCACTTTTTTTTCTTCATGCAATTAACGTTGGAAAACTCTATGTATCCCTACTATCATTGCATCCCCACTCAAAAATAAACTACATAATTCAGAAATACTCGTGGGTCCCATATGACTTAATATTAGGATCTGTGTCTACAAACTAATAAAAATTTAATATATAAGTGGGTTTTGTGCCTCCACTGGGGACAAATAGAATTACTCAATTAACTAGTGTGGTATCTGATGTTATGGTATTTGATTGATGGCATTACGTGGCCAATTGTGGGCTATTTATTATTACCTCAAAATCACTAAGCCTCCATAGTGAAAACTAGGAACTTAATCTTAATTGGGCTAACTCCTGGTGTTCAAGAAAGCTATGTTACTTGGACTCAATTTTTCGGGAGTCCAAGCGACATGACATAGAGTGTAGGTACTCGAACGCTTTAATTTAGTATAAATTTATATAAAATTTAGAAAAATGGGTGTCTCTACCTAATCTCTCAAAGAGCTAAAGGAGTCTGTAATATGGTAAGAAAGTGATGTTACATTCTTGAATTAGCATGACAGTTGTGTTTAATTAAAAGATAGGGGCTGGTACTGACATGCCCAGCTAGAAATATTCTATTTTGGTGCTGATAGTAGTACGGCCTTGAGTAAGCAACATCAGAGTTAATGTATTAAGCCTCCTTTTTTGGTTTCATGGAGTTGGGTTTTGAACCTCCTGAGTAACGACCAGGAACAGATTTGGGTTTGGAAAGGGTTCAACTCTGTGGCTTTGAATATGGTGATCAGTTTTCCTATCTCACACTCATGGGTTTGTTTTATGAGTATGACAAATATTTTCAAAGAGAGGATAATGATCAGCTGGAAATATATCATTTTATGCTATAAGTATGGCAGGTAGTAACATTGGGGAGAGTGTTAAACCTTTTATTTTCGTTACATTCAGCTAGTACCTACACAAATTTCTCTTTTGATGCAATAGCAACAATATCTCATCACACATGCTTAAGTACATATATACTGAGAGTAGAATGTTAAGAAACCAAATGCCTGGCTTCTTATGGAGTTAGACATGCTTAGGTGGAAGTGATAAACTAGTCTGCACAGTTATTGCAGGACCTACATTAAATGCAAACAGGCTAGTACTAATTTCCATTTAAGCTGTCTGGTTCCGAGAAACCTTAAAATATGGGTTTTTAGTAATTCTCTCTTTTTCTATAAATATAGATCTGTGTAATTTTGCTATAAATATCTTATACTCATTAAAAATTAAAGTTTTTAGTCTAAGTTTGAATTTGGAATGCATGATTTGCTCTGCTCATCCATTTGTTTGTACATCTGGCATTATATAAAAGAAAATTATTTTTATTGGTTCATAATTTGCTGCATTTACTACCGAATGCTTGTGATGATATTTACTATACATGATTTGAATTTTCCAGCATACCATGACTTCATTAGTAACTTTTTTGATGAACATTTATGTAATGGATTATGAATATGACTACCCTGTGCAATGATTCCACGTCTCCTTATCTGGGGTGCTTGCTATATATATATATATGCACACTATTTTTCAATCTTCATTTAATTTATTTTGGAATTGCAAAATGTTACCTTTCCTAATACTGTAGCAAACTATTAACATTTCTTTTCTGTAGACATACACCGGAAGTATTTTGATTGCAGTCAACCCATTCACAAAGCTTCCCCATCTATATAATGTCCATATGATGGAGCAATATAAGGGTGTGCTTTTTGGTGAGCTGAGTCCTCACGTCTTTGCTGTGGCTGATGCATCATATAGGTGTGTCAATTTTAGATATGTCTTTGAAGTGTTTCACTTTTGCTATTCATGCATTTATATTTGTTAACTTCATGGATTTTATAATCCAGGGAAATGATGAATAAGGTTCGAAGTCAATCTATACTGGTCAGTGGAGAAAGTGGGGCTGGCAAAACTGAGACAACTAAATTGATAATGCAGTACCTTACGTATGTAGGGGGCCGAGCTGTGGGTGATGATAAAACTGTTGCACAGCAAGTTCTTGAAGTAAGAGCTATTCTTGGGTGAATCTGTTTATGCGTTCTTAAAATATTTAACAAGACTTAGGTTGGTGGTTTGGGAAAAGGAAAAAAAGGAAAGAAAGAAGCAGAAGTTTACTTTGTAATTTGATATCATTCCTGAATAATTTCAGTTTTGAATAGTATGTTTTATATTATTTTCTCGTAGAATTGATTAGTTGGGCTGTTAACTTTTGCTGAGATTTGATGCATGGTTGATCATTATTGTAACTAGAAGAGAAATTTGTGCTTTGGGTTTTGTTTTGTTAAGATCTTTCCTTTTTTTTTTGTGTAAAACATCTTTTCCATTATATGTATCAGTCAAATCCACTTTTGGAGGCATTTGGTAATGCAAGGACCGTGAGAAATGATAATTCGAGGTTTGTTTTTTTACTTATCCTCCCACAAAATTATTTTATATAAAATTCTTATTTAAATTGTGAAAATGGCTTGACATGGTTCCTTGTTACTTGTGCTTTGTCATCTATGGTTAAAGAACTTATTTATGCATTTTTGTTTTTTGCTTTCCTATGGCAGTCGTTTTGGCAAGTTTGTTGAGATCCAGTTTGATGCAAGTGGTAGAGTATCAGGTGCTGCAATTAGAACTTACCTCTTGGAGCGATCACGTGTAGTTCAGATTAGAGATCCTGAACGGAATTATCACTGCTTTTATCAATTGTGTGCATCTGGAAGGGTGCTCTTCCTCCCTCCTCCTCTCTGTCTCTCTCTCTTCCTCTCCATCTATCCATGTCAGCTTGTGTATTTATATAATGGATGGTTGAATGAGTCAGTAAAATTGATCCATGTATAGGTAGAATTTAGCATCTTTTTGGCATATGTATATGACCGTGGTGATCCTTATTTTTGTCGAGGTCTATTCAAGCCTAAATAATATGTTGAATTTGTAATTTTTGTAATTTGTATACAATGTATTGAAATAAATAGATCCATATCAGTATCTTTCACTAGTATATCACTTTGTCTTTCAGGTAATTTTGAGAGCTATATGTTTTGGTAGAACATTTATTACTTATATATCATGATCACTTGTATAGGACCATAATGATCTGTTTTCATTACAAGTGTGTGTATGTATGGGAACTCTGGCCATAAAAGAGTGATTTAATGCATAATTATAAATGGATAGAAATTATTGCTTGCCACAAGACTACCATAAATCTTTTTAGTGTCTATTCCGTATTGTACAATGGTCTATATTTGTTTGGACTTCTATAGGATAGTGTGCCATGCTTAAAAGCCTGTGTTGATCATATCTATGCAATATCATTTTTTTGGGTTCTTGTAGCTTATTTGACATTGTTTGACTTTATTAGGATGCCGAAAAGTACAAGTTAGGCCATCCCAGCCATTTTCACTACTTAAATCAAAGCAAGACATTCGAACTAGATGGAGTGAGCAATGCAGAAGAATATGTGAAGACAAGGAGGGCTATGGATGTTGTTGGTATTAGTCATGAAGAGCAGGTTTAAAATCTTTGTGCAAGACTCTTGCCCTTTATGGATGTTTGTTTGCTCTTGGTTTGTGAATAAAACTGTGAATTTTTTTGTATTCAACTCATTCTGTCATCAGGAAGCAATCTTTCGCACCTTGGCTGCAATTCTGCACCTAGGGAACGTTGAGTTTTCTCCAGGGAAGGAGCATGACTCTTCAGTGTTGAAGGATCAGAAATCTAGCTTTCACTTGCAGATGGCTGCTAGTCTTCTCATGTATGTGATTAAAATGTAGTTTAAAGTTCACCTTATTTTTCACTACTGAAGAAAACTGTATTATATACATATAAATAAATAAGTATATTTTTAATATCGTACCTCAGTTTCTAATTTCTCTATTATATACCCAATTAATATTTAAGAATGTAAAACTGCTGGATGTATCTGTAGTAGATTTTTTTTAAAATGTAAATGAAATGATTGTTTACAGGTGTGATATGAACTTCTTGCTAGCCACACTGTCTACGCGTTCAATTCTAACCCGTGAAGGAACCATTATAAAGGCTCTTGATTGTAATGCTGCTGTTGCTGGGAGGAATGCCTTGGCAAAAACTGTTTATTCACGATTGTTTGATTGGTATTTTTGTAATCATTGCATCATTTCAAAACTCACTTTATTGATGTCCAGGAAATTCAGTAGTTTTTCATGTGTTTTTTTTCCAGGCTGGTTGATAAAATCAATAAGTCTGTTGGGCAAGATTTGAATTCTCAAATACAAATTGGGCTTTTGGACATTTATGGTTTTGAATGCTTCAAGGAGAACAGGTAACCATTCTAGAATCTCAAATATGTTTATTTTTTATTTTCTGGGGTCCCATTCTGCAGTAGGGATTATATTTATGTTTGTTCACAATCATAATAAACTGAATGGCTAAGTTATTTAATAAATTTGACTATCATGATGCCCTTAACTGCTTGACATTGGAAAAAACCTATGAAACACCTCGGATGGGCAATTTTATTTTGTACTCTTCCTTGACTTCACGCTTAATGTGGATTCCTGGCATTGGCTCTGACTTATATAATATTAAGCAGTAACCCGTTTTATATCCATATGTGCTTGTTAGAGATATCTGGTAAAAAGTGCTTCTAGTACCACTATTTTTTTTTTAATTTGTCACTGAATTGCTTTCATTAGAGCTGAATCTTGACAGCCTTGGATTTTGTGCCAAACTATGTTTATATTTTTCATTGCTTTGTTCTCTAATTGAAGTTGATATTCTGTTCCACAGTTTTGAGCAATTCTGCATTAATTTTGCAAATGAAAAGCTTCAACAACATTTTAATCAGGTGTGTAAAGCTTATTTTCTAATGCATATATTTATCATGATAGTATCTTTGTTTAACTTTTTTGTTTTCTTCCAGCATGTATTCAAGATGGAGCAGGAAGAGTATAGCAAAGAGGAAATCAATTGGAGCTACATTGAATTCATAGACAATCAAGATGTTTTAGATTTGATTGAGAAGGTTTTGATGCTTGTTTTAGAATTTTGTCTGTATTGTAATATTTTATCAACAGATTTGTTTTTAGAGCTACAAATTCCACCTTCATTCTCGCTTGTTTGTAACTTTAACAAATTTTAGCACTGCATCTGTGTTGTTTTGGATCTGTTTTATTGGTAATGCTTCCCTGTTTTGCACTTTTGAAAAAAAAAATACTAAACTGATATCAAAAGTCTAGTATTTGGAGCTTTATCATCTGTCTGCCTCTAAATCATGGACCTTATATTATCATAATTGCTTTGCAGAAGCCGATTGGCGTTATTGCTCTCTTGGATGAAGCTTGGTATATTTTTGATTTTCTTATTAGTTTGTGTGAGTAACTCGATGTAGAGTTTGCTTGGACCTTATGCTTATCCTGATTTTCTTACTGTTGCAGCATGTTCCCCAAATCAACACATGAAACATTTACAAACAAGTTGTTTCAGCATTTCCATTCCCACCCCAGGTTGGAAAAGGCAAAATTTTCAGAAACAGATTTTACTATGGCTCACTATGCTGGAAAGGCATGTTATGTTTTACTATTTAGTTTTGCAACCAAATCCTGCCTTTTGTATCATGTTAACAATCACCACTAATGAATCACTTTTTTTGCAGGTTAAATATCATACAGAAACCTTCTTAGATAAAAATCGTGATTATGTTGTGGTGGAACATTGCAATCTGTTATCTTCTTCCAAATGCTCCTTTGTGGCTGGTCTTTTCCCCTCACTAACACAGGAATCTTCAAGATCATCGTACAAGTTTTCTTCTGTGGCTTCAAGATTTAAGGTATGAAGTTATTTATCTTCTTTGAACATTAAAGATTTTCGTGATTATTATCGTTACTATTTCGTGATTGAAAGACACGAAAACTACATAAATAGTATTAAAAAGAGAGTAATGTCTTTCCCAAAACCTGCTGTGCTCCACTACATATAGCATGTATTATACCATATAAAAGAATGAAAATATAAGCATCATGGTGAATGGTGTGCCCTTTTGCCGCCTAGAATGCTTAACATGAAGCCTGCCCTTCTCAAAACAAGTTGTATAAACAAAACTAATTAGGCATCTTGCAATTAGTTGATTTGGTTGAACCTCTGTTACGTGGAATTGTCTGCTAGTGGGGGGGACTTTACTAATCACAACTGTTACGTGGGGGGTGAATCTGATTGGGTGTTTTGGAAGGGTTTTTATGGTATGCAATTTTTCAGTATCTTTGGTTAATATTATATCGTGCATGTCTTAAGAATTTCAATTGCATTTGGAGTGGCCACTCTGGAATCTGTAGGACAATGATATACTTAATATCTTTTGTATAACAAGGTTGTCCATAGACACCATTGGTTTTCCTTTTTTTTTGTTGAATGTGTTGATCTTTTGGCATATGGTATATTTATTATATGGCTCTCATTCTCTTTTTATTTTCCCTTGCATTATCTTTCCATCTTCACATAATCGCATTTCCTTTACCCCACAAGTACTATAAGATATTTTGGTGTTTGGGTTTCATGGCTTGCATAACACGTTTACTTGTCCTTGTCTAATCTTTCAACTTGAGTGGAATTTGTATGATTTTTGGGTCACATTCTTGAAGTGAACTAGTCAACTTCTTCATTGATTGGGAGAAATGCGGTTTGTATATTTTTAATTTGAACACTGCTTATAGTTATGGAATCTTTTTATAATCATTCCAATCTCTCTCTCTCCCTCTATCTCTTTTAATATCAGCTACAACTTCAAGCACTGATGGAAACACTGAGCACAACAGAGCCCCACTATATACGTTGCGTGAAACCAAACTCTTTGAATCTGCCACAAAAATTTGAGAATTCGAGTATCATGCACCAGTTACGCTGTGGAGTAAGTGACACTACTTCTGTGCTTTTCTTATGACAAATTTTTATAACCTGAAGAGTTTCATAGTTGTCTTATAGACATTCTATTTTTTGAGGAGTGTTATTGTGCATGTATTACTTGATGTATATAATGTGTTTTTAGTTAGTAGTGTATGTTAATAGTTTGTTTTTGAATAGTTGTTTATGGCAAGCATTTCAATTATTTTAGTGTGTAGTCTGATAAATGAGATTAATTACCTTTTATGTTCATGCCATTGTTGTGTTATTTTGTAGTTTTGTTGCGTTGTGCTGGCACATTATATTACTCTGTACTATTAAATATCTATTTTCTCAAAAGCAAACTGATCCGATTGAGGTAAGAAATTATCAATAGTGTAAAAGACATTGGTTATTCTACTGCCTTATTAGACGGGGTTGATTTGCTGGGCAAATTATAATCAAAACCTTGAATTTATTGTGATATTGAAATAAAAACACAATTGTAGTTGGGAAAAGTCCTCTTGTACATTTTGTTTTGGCTGAGTTGAGCTAATGTAACTGTAAAGGATCTAATTCAACTATAAATAGACATCAACTTTGCTCTCGAGCTGACCTATTGTCATTTATTGAGCTACTTGCTTGACCATTGAGCTCACTTCTAAGTTCTAAAGTGTGCTATAAACAAATATAATGGAGAAAACCGATGTTGCATACATGGATGCCTTATTTTAACTTACTGCCACATTTAGTCCTTTCAAGCATGTAAAATGCTTTGGCTTTGAATGGGTTTGGTAGATGAGTTATATCTGGAAATAAACATTTTTTTCGTGTTACATGTTTTCCACTCATTTTCTTTAGCGTCTCCTGTTATGTTTGTTTTGTTGTCTCTGGATTTAGTTATTATTTTGGGCAATGAGTGGATGATGAGGGGAGCAAGTCGTGCTTACTAGTATTGAAAACATTGACATGGAAAAAGACATGGAGGTGCACTGACACACTTTTGCTAAGTGTCTTCTATTTATTTTCCTCGGATTAACATAATAGTTGGTTTTCATTAGGGTGTTTTGGAGGCTGTTCGGATAAGTTTGGCTGGATATCCTACTCGAAAATCTTATTCAGAGTTTGTAGATCGCTATGGAATTTTAGCTTTTGAACTTATGGATGGCAGGTAGGCTTGTGGGTGGTTCATTTTAGGTGCTTCATCTTTTGATTGCTATGCTATAACTTTTATAGTTCTTACTAAGTTCTTTTGGTTAGTTATATTATCATATCTACACTACTGCCTTTCTTTTGCTGTTGGGTTTCTTTTTCTATAAGCACATATTACTCTTTCTTCCCTCACCTCTTTTCCTTGCACACATCCACCCATAAGCCCTTTCCCTGCTTGCAGTTGGTATGTATTTGTTGATCTTTACTTGCGTGCAACAATTGTATAGTAGCTTTTGTTAGAACAGTTTTCGTTTATTTTTTTAATAAGAAACATTAAATTACATTAACTAAGTAATAATTATAAAGGTACAAAGTGCATCACTAATCTACTTACAAAACCAAAATATATCTAGTAATAGTTATAAGCCCTATCCAAAACACAGTTCCAAGATATAATTAGGATAAACAAGCTTCCTAATTAGAACTTATAAGAATTGAAAATAATCTTTCAATTATTTTGAAACAGATGCCCAAGAAGACAATAAAAATAAAACTATCTCTTACAAAAAAAATTACCATCATTCTAACTGTTATATAAAAATTCCTTTTTTCTTCTCCATCCATAATACCCAAAGGTTTGCTCCCACTTTGTAGTTATACAACACCCTTTGCTTTTGATGCCTTATTGCTCTTCCCAAACGTGTAAAATGTTTTCAAAAATAAAGATTGGCAAGATCCTAGAGTAGCCTATTGTATTCTTGTATTCCTTTGTAACATTGACCAAAGAAGACATGAGAAAAGCATAAATTGGAAATTTTTAGATGAATTCGATCATTTGTCTTCACCTTCCCAAAACTAATCAATCACTTTAGAAATTTAACTTTGTTTAGAATCGGGCAAGTCCACAATAATGTAAGTGATGGAAACTTGCCCTTTCGGATTATTCACAAGAAACTCAAAATAAGAGTTACAAGAGAAATATTCAGATGGATCCATAGTCCACATTCTTCTATCACTGTTATTGGCTCTTATGTTGACTCTTTCTAGCTCTGACATTAAGTTTGAAAAATCTTCAACTTCCCAATCATTCAAATTCATTCTAAACTTGAAATTCCATCATTTGAATGAATGCAATTTGCTAGTAATAATATTCTTTTCCAAACATAACCTATAAAGGCTTGGATATCTTGTTAAAAGAAAATCACTTTCCAACCAAAGATTCTCCCAAAAACGAATTTTGTTTTCATTTCTTAATTGTATCTCAATTTAGAAAAGAATAATTTTTTGATTCTCTACAAATTGCCATCCAAGGAGTACAATGCTCTCGAAGTAAACCACAACTTGCATCCCATCTATTTTCATTTAACCTGTATCTATTTTTTATAGTCCTATGCCAAAGAGGATCTTTCTCTAATGGTTCTCCAAAGACACTTCCCTAATAATGCTTTGTTTCTTTTGATGATTTTTTTTGTTAAGAAACATCATAATATATAAAAATAGTTACTTACTTACAATGTGGACAAGCAATCCACGAAAAGAAAATCCAAACTAAAACATAGTCTATTCTTTACAAAAGCAATCACATATTAAGATATACAAGTTCCTCAATATAGCTTACAAGAAATTGAGAATAATTCTTGAACTATTTTGAAATTGAAGCTCATAATAAAGCTAAGAATAAGACTTTTTTTCATAAAACATTACTATCATTTTTAGTTTCAAATATTCTATAATTTCTCTCAATCCACATCTAAAGAATTGTTTCAATCCCATAGCTCCATAACATTGTGGTCTTCTTAGCTTTCAGAATGTTCCCATGCATATCAAAATTTTCTATTAACAAAGATTTGCAAGATCCTAGAATGGTCCATTAAATGCCCATATTACTTCGTAGCTTAAATAAAATATTATGCGTATTGGACAAGCTAGAAGTAAATGATCAATGTTTTTTTAACATGTCTTGCAAAGTACACACCAATTAGGTGAAAGGCAAAGCTTTGAAAAATTTGATGGAATTTAATCCATTGTGTTGAACTTACCGAGAACAATTAGCCACTTCAAGACCAACTTTATGATGTTACTAATGTCTAATCTCTTTTTTTCTTGAACCTTTGAACCATCGCCTAACTGAACAAGTGACTCTTCCTTCATTAAAACCTTCCAACAAAAAAATTATTCATTATTTTCTCTTATCTTTTTGCAACTCTTATGTGTTTTGAAAATTGATAAATAGTAAGTTGGAAGACTCAACGATATTGAATTTATCAAAGTCAAACATCCCCTTTATAGAAAAGGTCGTCTTCCATTTTGCCAATTTTCTTTCAAATCTTTTAAGAATTGGTGACCAAAACTCTACTACTTTTGGATTAACTCTGAGAGGTAAGCCCAAAACTCTACTACTTTTTGTTTAACTCCTAGAGGTAAGCCCAAATATTTCATTGGCCAAGTTTCAACTTCACTACCCACCAACTTTTCTAAAACCATTACTTCTTTTTAGTACAATTGATATCCAAAATGTAACTTTTGGATAGATTTATTTTAAAGCTTGACACATAACAAAACAATTCAATCACCTTAATCAAATTTGTAAGTTTCTCTTCATTACGTAAGGAAAAGACGATAGTATCATTGGAAAATTGAAGGTGAGATTTTTACACTATACTAAGACATTCTATCACGTTATACCTCTTCGCTTTTTCTACCAATCTACCCAATCCATTAACTACCTATATGAAAAGGAAAGGTGAAAGAGAGTCTTTTTGCCTTAAACTTCTTGAAGCCTCAAAAAGTCCTCTTGCTCTTCCATTAATAATTACCAAAGAACAAAACTATGATTGAAAAACTTGAAAAGGAAGATGGGTCAATCATAGTAGATCTACAAATTGTTGAAGTTTCGAATTTCTTTAAAAAGTTATACTCGAGAAAAGATTAGGAAAGGCCACTAGTTCATGGTCTAGATTGGGGATGCATACTAGATGGGAGTGCAATATGATTAGAAAGGCCTTTGAAGAAAACAACACTAGGAAAAATATTTTTGAGTGCTTGAAAGAAAAGGCATTAGGCCTAGATGGATTTAACTTTTCTTTTTATTTTTTCCACAATATTTGCAAGATGGCTAAAGATATGTTGTTGGAGGTTTTTGTGGTTCTTCAATCGTGGTATAGTTAATAAAAAAACTAATGCTACTTTTGTTCGCTTAATTTTGAAGAAAGATAACACTTTGCAAGTTAAGGATTTTAGGCTAATAAGATTGGTTATTAGCTTATACAAGATAATTGTTGAGGTTTTATCTCTAAGATTGAGAGAGGTGCTTGATTCTACAATTTTTTTTGGGCAAGCAATTTTTGTGAGAGGGAGAGAAATTTTGGATGTTTTTATAGTTGTTAATGGGGTTGTTGAGGAGTTCAGGAAGGCTAACAAGAAAGCTTTGATATTCAAGATAGACTTTGAGAAAGCTTATGACCATGTTGATTGGGATTTTTTAGATTTTATATTGAAAGAGAGAGGATTTAGGGAACAATTGAGGACTTGGATCAAGGGTTGTTTAAGTTTCATGAATTTTCTAGTGATTATTAATGAAAAACCCAGAGGAATTTTTGAGGTATCAAGAGGGTTGAGGCAAGGAGATCGTCTATCTCATTTTCTTTTCGTGTTGGTAGTTGATGAATGGAGTAAATTGATGAAAAGAGTAAAGCGGTTCAATTTAGTGGAAGGTTTGAGTGTTGGGGCAAACTGTGTTGAAGTCGCTCATCTCCAATTAGCGCATGATGCTATTTTCTTCTCCTCTAGCAACGAGGAAAAATTATGTAAGTTGGTTAAGATGATTGAATTGTTTTGTTATGTATCTAATTCACAGTTAAATTTGTCCAAAAGTTGTATCTTAGGTATTAATTGTGTTTGAGACAAAATTGTCTCCTTACCCAACTCTTTGGGGTGTGAAGTTGGAATGTGGCATTGAAATATTTGGGCTTGTCTTTTGGAGGTAGTAGGATAGAAAAGAGCCTTTTCTTTAAAAGGAGGTAGGTTAACTTGGATAAATTCAACATTGTTTAGTCTTTTGATTTACTAGGTATTAATTTTTAAAATTTTTGTGGGAGTTGCAAAGAGATACAAGAAACTAATGAGGGATTTTTGGGAAGGTGTCAGTAAAGGAAGTAAAAATCACATAGTAAATTGGGAGATGGTACAAAGACTAAAAGGGGGGGGTTAGGTATTGGAAATATTATTGCAAGAAATATGACATTGTTAAGCAAGTGGTTTTGGAGATTCCTACTTGAGGAAAACTCTATTTGGCATAGAGTTATCATAAGTATATGGGTTGAATGAAAATGAGAGGGATGAGGGTTGTGAATTGTGGATTGCAAGGTGGTGGATATAGTCTTTAGATGACAATTGCTAAATAGTTTAACTTTTTCTTTTCTAATTTGAGTTATAAGGTGGGAAATGGAGTAAAAATTCAATTTTGGTAAGATTCTTGTTTGGATAGTGGTTCTTTTACAACAAGGTATCTAACGATGTATAGTATGTTTTTGGATAAAAATCCTCAATAAGCATTTTGTTTCCTCTTGAGGATTCGAATTCTAGATTTAGAAGAAACTTAAATGTTTGGAAAGTTGATTTTGTTAGTTTCATGTCAGGTTTGAAAGGAATAACTATCAGAGTTAATTATATTGATACAAGAGTATGGATTAATAAGTTATATGATAGTTTTTCATGTAAGTCTTACTTTGAGCTTCTTGTGGATGATGCTAATATACTTGATTTTGATCACTAGTGTGGAATTGTTCTAGTCCAAGTAAAGTTAAGGTGTAGAAGTGGTTAATTGTTCTTGGTAAGGGTCAACAGAATGGATGGAATACAATCAAAGTTTTCAAAGCTTTACCTTTTACCAAATTGCAAGAAAAGTTCATAATATAGTGTAAATTTATTTCTACATTGTCCAATTGTGTATAATCTTTGGTACAAAATAACATAGATAATCAATGGGTCATTTCTAGGATTTTGCAAATTTTTATCGCTAGAGAAATTTAGCTTGCATGAGAATAATATGAAGGATACAATGTCGTGAGTTGTGGGATAGGATAAATTCTTTGGGTGTTATGGATCGAGAGAAATAGCAGAAATTTTGAGGAAATTGAAAATGATAGCAATATATTATAGGAAAAAGTTTTATTTTTGGTTTCATTGTGAGCTTCAGTTTCAGAGGAGTTTAAAGATTATTCTCAGTTTTTTATAAGCTATAATTGGAAAGCTTACATATCTTAAGAATTTATGAATTTTGTAAATAATAGATTATCTTATAGTTAAGTTTTCTTTTAATTGGATTGCTTGTTCACAATTGTTTTTTTGTAACTATTTTTATGTATAAATATCTTATGATGTTTCTTATAGAAAAAAGAAATTATAATTTTCGAAAAATTCATGTAACTCAAGCAATTCTTGATTTACATTCTCCATCTCTCCATACCCTTTTGTCTTTCAACATAAAATTCAAGAAAACCCAATCAACATGATTGAATGCTTTTTCAAAGTTAACCTTGAAAGTTAAAGCTTTTCCTCTATTTCTCTTATAGATTAGCTATTAGAACAATATCTACAATTCGTCCATCTTTTACAATAGTTGCTTGTTCATTTGAAGTAGTAGACTCAAGGTTATCTCTCAGCCGTAGAAATAAAACCTTGGCAATGTCTAAAATTCGTGATTATCAAGGTATTATCTTTCTTTAGAATTATGTGAAAAAAATATGCATGAATTTTTTTTATTAACTATACCATCATTAAAGAATTCTCAAAACACCTCCTACAACTTCTTTTTAACCATTTTTCAACACTTGAAAGAAAGCAAAGTTAAACCCAACATGACCATGTGCCATATCTTTTGAACACTGAAAAATTGTTGTTTTAATTTCTTCTTCAAAAGGCCTTTACAACCAAGTTGTCCTTTCTTATAGAATGCAATCTTGCCCATCATTTGTAGAGTCAAGCCTCTTGAAATAATTTACCACTTATTCCCTTTGTTGATCTTCGTCAACTATATTTTCATCTTCTTTTTTCAATGTTCCTGATCATGTTTCTATTTTTCTTGTTGTTGGCCACATTATGAAATTTTTTTGAGTTTACATCACACTTTTAATCCATACGGCTCTTGTTTGTTTTCCCCAAAAGATTTCCTTATTTACAACTAGATCTTCCATCTAAATTTTCAATTTGCTTAGATTTTGACACCTATCTAAAAAAGAAATCCTCACCTCTGAGCTTTTCTTTCTCTCATTCAAATCACCAAACCCTCCTTGTTCCACCTTTTTAACTACTCTTTCAAATACACCAACTTTTTCATAAACTTGTAATCACACCATCCCTAGGCTGATGCTTCTCCATACCATTGTTATACTTTATTAATAAAATCTTTATGACCAAGACACATTTTCAAATTTAAAAGGAAGTAGACCCTATTGTTTTGTTTCCTTACACAAAAGTGGTATGAAATAACTCTATGATATATCTCTTGTCTGATATTAGACCTTACCAAGCCTCCCACTCGGGTAAGATAAAAATCTATCAAACTTGCAACAAATTGGACGGGATCTAAGTTGGACCAAACAAATCTTTCACCTATATAAACACTTTCTTTCAACCCTGGCTTCCTTATAAAATAATTTAAATCTTTCATACATTTGTCGCTCTTCCTCTTCTTAATTTTTCTAGAGGGAGTCTTATAACATTAAAATCACCTCTTCCATCCCACCCCACCCCCCCAAAAAAAACCAATAGGACTGCAAAGGCATACCAATCAGTCAAATCTTCCCAAAACATTTTCTTTTGATCTTCTATTCAAGGGTACTTTAGTTTTCCATGTCTTTTATTCTGTACTTATGACAATTTTCATATTTCTTCAACTTTTCTTGATGTAGTTATGATGAAAAAGTTCTTACAGAGAGAATTTTAAATAAGCTGAAACTTGAGAGTTTTCAGGTATGTGCTGACACTCTTGGAACATGCTTTTATGTTTCTCTTGAACATATTTTGCAACAGCAAAGTGGTGCATTGACTGTTGTATTATGATTATTCTTTTCCTTTTTGCAGTTGGGGAGGACCAAAGTTTTCCTTCGAGCTGGACAGATAGGTGTTTTGGATTCTTGTCGGGCTGAGGTTTTGGACAATGCTTCAAAACTAATTCAGCGTCGATTTCAGACATTTATTGCTCGCCGAGATTTTATATCAGTCCGCAATGCTGCATTTATACTTCAAGCTTATTGCAGAGGTTCTTTAAACTTGTTTCTATATGATTTATTTTTTTGGATTTGATATCTGACTTGTTGCTATAATTCACATTGTTAGCCTTCTCTTTTAACTTTTCTTTCTTTTCTTACACTATTTGCCGAATTCTATTAGCTACCTTTTACTGTTTTCCAATATGTAATTTTAACTGTTTAATTTTTCAGCTTTAGATGCTAGTTGTTGGTTGTCAGTTTCAGTGTGGTTGTTCACCATAGTTGCTTTCTTTTGTTTTGGTGCTTTACCGTTTTACTGTTTGCAGGATGCCTCGCTAGGAAATTATTTATTTTAAAGTGGGAGACAGCTGCTGCTCTTCTAATACAAAAACATGTTCGACAATGGCTTCTGAGACGTATTTATTCTGAGCTGCATTCAGCTTCTATTGTAATTCAATCCATCATCCGTGGCTTTTTAACACGTCAAAGGTTTTCCAATGAGAAAAAGCATAAAGCTGCTACTTCAATCCAGGTATGCTATGCATCTAAATATATGTTCGTACACCACACAGACACATAGTTTATGCCTTCCTTTTCCCAGAGGGGAGAATGAATTGTTTTCACTTAATCCCATTTTGGTTTTACTGGTAGCGATATCAGAAACAAAACATAGATGCGACAGACACAATTGGAACCATATTTGTCTGGTTATGCATGTTGATAATGTGTAGATATAAATTTCCTGTCGAGACTGCTTTGGTTTATTTTTAAAAGAATTTAATTTGTTTCTGATTTTCTCATTAACTGTTGTTGATGTTATATCATTTTAATCTAATCTATTTAGGTTCACTGGAGGATGTGGAAGGTTTGTTTGGCTTTCCATCATACAAGAAACTCAATAGTAGCTATACAATGTCTTTGGAGGCAAAAAAATGCAAAAAGAGAGCTCCGAAGACTTAAACAGGTCAGGCAAATATAGTTTATAAATGTATATACATTTTTTATTTGGGTTTTAAGTATATTTTTCATTTGTAGGAAGCAAATGAGGCTGGTGCCTTGCGTTTAGCTAAGAATAAACTTGAGAAACAATTAGAAGATCTCACATGGCGATTGCATCTTGACAAAAGACTACGGGTATTTTTACTCTGACCTAGTTCAGTCACATTCATTTTGTTGTTTGGATCAAAACATTGATTTGAGAAAAGACTCAAGGGTATTTTTACTTTGACCTAGTTCAGTCGCATTCATTTTGTTGTTTGGATCAAAACATTGATTTTGTTGTGATACTCCATAAGTTGTTATGTGGCTAGTTTTACTATTCTTGTCTTAAATCATTCCTTGTTAGAACTTAGATGTGTTAGTCACTAACTCTCCCAAAAACTTAAGTTGTTGGAAGAAAGCCAATAATACTTTTATAAATCTCACTCCCACACAATTGTAGGCTCTATATGTTATGCAGGCTCAATATTTGAAATTCAACAATTAGGGGTTATTGGGTTTAGGCACAATATGTTAGAAGTATGTTGGTCATCAATTCTTTCAATTTGGTTTCCCAACAATTTCTACAAAATCTTTTCCACCCTGATTTTCACTATTTCTGGAAAATTCAAATATGTATTTTGTGCTTGTATGAAGTTTTAAAAGTCCATTTCATACAAGGATTGTGCTACCTGCAGGTTTCTAATGAGGAGGCTAAGTCTGTAGAAATTTCAAAGCTTCAAAAGATGTTGGGATCTTTAAACCTTGAATTAGATGCTGCAAAATTAGCTACTATTAATGAGTGCAACAAGAATGCAGTGCTACAAAATCAATTTGACTTGTCCATGAAGGAGAAATCTGCTCTAGAAAGAGAACTTGTGGCAGTGGCCGACTTGAAGAAAGAGAACACGTTTCTGAGGGTAAGTCCTTTCATGTTTAATGACATTGCTAATGTTAAGTTTTGGAGGTCCCTTTGGAAATAATTTATTTATCATCAACAAAGCAACATGAATTTGTTTTAAAGATTGTCATGTTTCTAAGACTTTTTTTCCAGACTACTAATTCTCAAAACATGATACCTTCCGTTAATGGTTAAAAACTAAAGGCAACAACTGGAGTGGAGATCTTTATAAAGAATTTTAGTGTAATAATAAATATCTAATATCAAAATTAAATATTAACAAATTGTTTATACTACAAATATTAGATATTTAAGGTAAAAAAAAACAAAAAAAAAACATCGTCTTATGTATAAGCCTAGGAATCTGTTTTTAAACCTTGGCAAAATTATTTTATTAAGTTAATCTGTAGATTTTTTTCACTTACGTGAAATATAATTGAAAAATAAGAAATACCAACTTATGCAAATTAGATTCTCATAAACTCAAACAAAAAAAATGTACAATGAGAAAATTGTGTAAGAATACATACAATATTCTATTACTTAAATATACAATATTTTGTTTATATATTTTAGGTAAGAATATAAATATATAATATTCTATTTATCTAATAGGTCCAATCAACCCAGCCCAAACTCAGTTAGTAATAGACTCAATTAGCCCAGCCCAAAGTGTCCCATCAACTCAAATTGTCCAATCAACCTAAATTGAAATAACATCAGTTTCACAACAGTTCGAGCATCAATAGGCACAAGAAAACCTATTATGATTGGTTCCAATGGAGGTTCTATCGAGAACAATATTTTGCCCATTACCAGTCACAAATTAAATGGACATAATTATTTTCAGTGGTTATAATTCGTTATGATGTTTATACGTAGAAAGATGAAAGATGATTACCTCATTGGAGATGCAATAGCCCCAAACAAGGATGATCCTAAATACAGAACATGGAAAATCGAGAACAATATGGTGATGTCTTGGTTGATAAATTCCATGACGAATGAGATTTGAGAGAACTTTTTTCTCTACAATAGTGCCAAAGGAATATGAGACGTTGCTGGAGATACTTATTCTAGTTCTGATAATATATTCGAACTATTTGAGACCGAAAGCATCCTTCATGATCTTCGTTAAGGAGAGTCATCAATCACCCAATACTTTAACTCTCTCACTTGATGTTGGCAACAGTTAGACCTCTTTGAGGTTCACGAATGGACATGTTCAGTAGATGGCATCTTGTACAAATAGATTGTTGACTAGAAATGGGTTTTCAAATTTTTGATGGGGCTTAATAAAGATCTTGATGATGTGTGAGGTAGAATTTTGGGAACAAAACCCTTACCAAACATTTGTGAAGCCTTCTCCAAAGTTCGTCAAGAAGAGAGTCGAAAAAAGGTGATGATGGATCTTCAATCTGCCATTTTAGTGACTGGAGAAGGGTTTGTGCTTGTTGTTTAAGGATACCAGTAATCTCAGAATGCAGACAACCGTCCCCGAAGAGGCCGACCTTGGTGTGACCATTACCCTAGACTTAGTCACACTAAGGAAACCTGTTGGAAAATTCATGGAAAGCCAACTGATTGGAAGCCACCTTCCGCATGGTACATCAACAAAGAAAGCCATGAAAATACTACCTCCATAACCCATGGAATTGCGTCACCTGAATCTACTCAATTTAACAAAAAACATATTGATCTCCTTCAAAAAATATTTGGACAATCCTTGCCAATATATGGATTGTTGATTCAGGTGCTTCAGACCACGTGACGGGTGATGCTTCTCTTCTCATAAATCTTAAAACTTACTAAGGACACATTGTCAGAATTGCAGATGGCTCAGTATCCAAAGTAATGGGGATTGGTTCAGCAAAAATTTCAAATTCCTTTATTCTAGATTATGTCCTTGTTCTCACACTTGATTGTAATCTTGTATCAATTACTAAACTCATCCGTGATAAAAATTGTGTGGCTAAATTTGTTCATAATCTATGTGAATTTCAGGAATTGGATTCAGGGAAGATGATTGGTAGTGTTAAAGAGTGCTCAGGATTTTATCTCCTCAAAAGTGAAGACCCTCCAGCAAGACAACTCCTCCAAGCTGTATCCAAGGTTTCTTATCAGAATAAAGCTTTGTTTAATCTTAAGTCCAATAATGATAGTGAAATCATGTTGAATCACTATCGCCTAGGTCATCCTAATTTCCTGTATTTGAAAAAACTTTTTCCTTCATCCTTTAGAAATAAAAATTAAAAGGATTTTCAATGTGAAGTATGTCAATTTTCAAAAGATGTTAAAACTTCATATCCTTATCTTCCATATAAAAAATCACATCCTTTCTCATTAATTCATACTGATATTTGGAGACCTTCTCGAATAAAAAACATAACAGTAATAGGGTCACGTTGGTTCATTTCATTTGTAAATGATCATACTCGAATCACTTGGTTATTTCTCATGAAAGAAATATCTAAAGCAGGTCAAATCTTTAAAAATTTCAATACCATGATTCAAACCTAATTTCAAACAAAAATTCAAGTATTGAAAACCTACAATATTAAAGAATACTTTGCTTTCATTCTTAGTGATTATCTATTAAGTCAATGGAGTATCCATCTAAGCTCTTGTGTTGACACACCTCAACAAAATGAGGTAGCTAGATCTCTCATGTTCATAACTCATGTCTCTCTACATTTTTGGGGGAAACTGTCCTTACAATTACCTATCTTATCAATAGGATGCCCTCTCGTGTCCTCACTTTCAAAACACCTATCAACACTCTGCTTGAGTCATACCCACACACTCGAATTATGTCCCATATTCCCTTTAAAATATTCGGATGTTCTGCTTATGTCCATGTACATCATAGAGGTAAATTTGATCATAGAGGTAAATTTGATCCCAGAGCCATCAAATGCATATTACTAGGGTATTCATTATACCATAAAGGATACAAATGCTTCTCTCCTATCACAAAACGATTCTATAATACAATGAATGTCATATTTTTTGAACAATATCCGTACTATTCCAAACCTGCCATTTAGAGGGAGAACGCAGGCAATGAATAACAGCTTTGGAATAGCATTACCACTCAGCCTCCCACAAATTTTGTCCCAAATCATATCCCGAAAATTCTAGAAAGTGAATCAGTATCTCAAACAAATGTTCCTAATAATCCCAATGAACCCTCAACTCCTCTGCCAACAGATCCAAACAATGATCTTGTCTACTCTAGGAGGAGAACAACTCAAGAGAGAACGGAGAACCAAGAACCGAGCATATCTTAAGCCAATCTAGGAGTCCAATTCGAGTACATGCTACTCTAACAATTCACAAGGTAACATCACTGAACTTCTTATTATTGAGTTGCCTCCTAATGATTTGAATTTGCCAATTGTTGTAAGGAAATGTGTAAGATCTTGTACAAACCACTCCATCTACAACTTTGTTTCCTATAAAAGTCTCTCACTAGGTTATAAGGCATTTATTAGTAACCTTGATCAGATATAGGTTCCAAATTCTGTTCATGAAGCCTTTTAGGTACCTAAATGTAAGACAACTATTCTTGAAGAACTCAGTGTCTTAGAAAAAAACAAGACTTTGGGAGATCAGAGAACTACACTGGTAAAATGAGCTGTTGGGTGTAAGTGGATCTTTACAGTCAAACACAAAGCAGACAGAAGTGTAGAAAGACTATCAGGAAACTTTTGTACCTGTAGTTAAGCTCAACACTGTTCGTGTTCTTCACTCCCTAGCATCTAACTTGGATTAGCCTCTACCAATTAAATGTCAAGAATGCATTCCTCAATGGTGATCTCGAAGAAGAAATCTACATGGACATTTCTAGTGGAATTGAATCTCCTGTTCCAACCAATAGAGTCTGCAAATTTAAGAAATCCTTATATGGATTGAAGTAGTCTCCACGAGCTTGGTTCGGTAGGTTTTCTATAGTTCTGAAGAGATATGGGTACAATCAATATCAATTAGATCACACACTATTTGTCAAAGATTTCTCCAATGACAAAATAGTTATCCTAATTGTGTACGTAGATGATATTGTTCTAATAGGTAATTTTACAATTGAGATGAATAAATTCAAAGAGTTCCTAGCCAAGGAATTTGAGATCAAAGATCTAGGCAATCTCAAATATTTCCTACGAATGAAAGTAGTCCGAACAAAAAAAGGCATATCTATATTTCAATGGAAATATGTACTTGATCTTCTCAAGGAAACTGGAATGATGGGGTGTAAATCGGTAGAAACTCCTATGGACTCTACAGTAAAACTCGGAATCAAAGAAAACATTGCATCTATGGACAAAGGCCGTTATCAAAGATTAGTGGGAAAATTCATTTACCTATCCCACACTAGACCAGATATTAGTTTTTTAGTGAGTGTTGTAAGTCATTTTATGAATAGTTCCACTGAAGAACACATGGAGGCAATCTATCGTATATTTAGGTATCTCAAGATGACACCAGGGAAAAGATTGTATTTCATTAAGAATCACACTAGGAAAATTGAAGTCCTTGCAGATGCTGACTGGACAAACTCTATAGTGGATCGCAGATCTACCATTGGGTATTGTATATTCGTATGGGGGAATCTTGTAACTTGACAAAGTAAGAAACAATCAATAGTCGTTCGAAGCAGTGTAGAAGTTGAATTCAGAGCTATGGTCTATGGGATTTGTGAAGGAATGTGGTCAAGAAGACTACTCAATGAATTAGACTTTACAACTATTGAACCTATCAGCATGTATTGTGACAATCAAGCTGCAATAAGAATTGCAAAAAATCCAGTTTATCATGACCGAACCAAACATGTAGAAATTGATCGTAATCTCATTAAAGAGAAGTTAGATGGAAAAATCGTAGATCTTCTATATACATCTACTTATCATCAAATTGCAGATATTCTTACCAAAACATTACCTCGAACAATCTTTGAAGAACTGAGTTGCAAGTTGAGAATGATTAATATCTATTACTCAACTTAAGGGGGAGTGTAGAATTTATGAGAATATCTTTAATTAGTCTGTATTAGTATTGTACAGGCTGTGAATTAATTGTAGAATATGTTGGAATTTAGTTGTTGATACTAGTTGTGTTATTTCTAGATTAGTGGCCTATTTTTAATCCTATTTATATTGATATATATATATATTTGAAAAATCAGAGAAAAATAAAACAAGAATTCTGATTTTCTTCACCATCTCTCAATATTATTCTTCAAGCTAGTTCGGAGAATATTTTTTCTTTATTTAGAGATTTGTTTATGTAATATTTTTAGTCATAATTAGAAGACGTTTTTCTTTTTTTAGCCAAACTTTCCTATAAATATCATAACTATTTCATTGTACAATTCATTCGGTAAATACAGAAATAATTTCACAAATAATTTTCCATAGTTTTTGATATAGTATTCATAGTTTGCATGGATTAATAAAAGAAAGACTAGTTTTTGATATTTATTATTGTATTATAATTATTTGGCTCAAGTTAAACTATGGTTCTTTTTTTTTTTTTTCCTTTTTAAGCAAAAAATGATCTTTCATATTTTTCTAATATTTCATTATATTAATGCATGCAACCCGGATATAAGTCAATACAACATTGTTAAAAAGGTTAATGGTGAAATGATGATAGCAAAAATAATAGCTTATATCTGGGAAGAAAACACAATAGCCATTATCATATTTCATTTTTGTTGAGTATAATAAATGGTTGAAAAGAACAACCGAAAGCAAATTCTTGGAGCCTATAATTAAAGGCAACAAGCCTCCATAATGTAGTGTATAATATAAAATAAAGGGTTAAAACGAAAAATTGTAAAATAAATTGAGGGTATAATTAGAGGCAAGAAGCCACTTTTTATATTGGATATAATATAATATAAAATTTAATGCCTGACAATAATAAATTGAAATATATATTCTTGGATGCTATAAGTAGAGGCAATAGCCAAAAAGCCTCTTTCGTAATTTTATGTTATTATTTATAGTTGGACTTTTCCGCCTATCAAGCTAACCTTGTGGAAAGCACCGATGTGTATGTATATATATGTCTTGTGTTTATTTTAAAGTAAATATCGGTGGAAAGGGTCTCTGTCATAAAATTTTAAAAATAAAAACGTGTCGAATATTACGCATTCAAAATGCTGTCCCCAAAATCTTTACTAGTTTATTGCATGTTTTTTTGATTTGTTGTTTAAATTGATTTCCATTAATCTCAAGTTTCCTCCGCCCTTCTCTTTTGGAGGTTTGAAAGAGAAGTGGGGGATGGAAGAAAATATCCACATTTTTTCTTAATGAACTTACTTTTCTGTTTTTGTGCAGATTTATTTGCAGAGTTCATTCAACCTTAGAGAGTCTATAATTAGAGGCAACAAGCCTCTTTTTATGTAAGATATAATATAATATAAAATAAAATGGCTGAAATTTAAAAACAAAATTGAAAAACAAATTCTTGGATGCTATAAGTAAGAGGCTATGCCAATAAACCTTTTTTTTAATGAGTGTAGATTTAGTTCAATGTTATAGTTTAATTTCTAAGATCCAAGGTTTAACTTTCACAAATCATGTTTAGATCTTCACTAGTAGGGTTTACTTTTCATTATAGGGTATAAATATGTTGATTTTTTTATTCACAATTTTATGTTTTTATTTATATTTAGACTCCCCCTCTCCTTCTTATCAAGCTAATCTTATGGAGAGCACCAATGCTTACCATAACATCATGCTTATGTATATTTCTCGTGTTTTTTTTTGAAGTGAATACAATTGTCAAAGGTCTCTATCATAAAAAAAAACGTGTTAAGGGTCATGTATTCAAAATGTCGATTTCCAAAATCTTACTAGTTTATTGCATGTTGTTTTGATTTATTGTTTAAATAGATTTCCATTAATCTAAAAGTTGCCTCTGCCTTTTTTTGGAGGTTTCCAAAGGAAAGTGGAAGATGAAAGGAAATGTCTATATTGTTTTCTTATGAAATTTACTTTTCTGTTTATGTGCAGAGTTCATTGAATGTCTTGGAAGAGAAGAATTCAACTCTAGGGATTGAGCTTATCAAAGCACAAAAGGACAACAATGATCTCTTGGGGAAGTTGCAACAATTTGAAGATCATTTTTCTCAGCTTAAACAGAATGTAAAAAGGTGGTTTCTTATTTATCAACTGTGTTAAAATAATGGTACTTTAGTCATAGCCTTATTTTATATTAATATATATTTAAAGATAGTGCTACTATTTTTTTTCTCAAATAATATGGTATTAGAGCAAGTTCCAAAAATCCTAGATCATCCCTAGCCACAGGCCACAGTCCAGCTACATATCTTCTTATGTTGCTCTGTTACCCTATAGAAAACCCAACCAATGCCGTAATCTCAATCTCCAGTCGCTGTTGAAGTCACGAAGCCAAGCTGCTGTCGAAATCGCTAAGCTTAGTGTTGCAAAAGTTGCAAAGCTTGGCGCTACTAAAATCTCAAATCCCAGCATCATCAGACATCTCAAAATCTGTCCCACCACCCAAGATCTCGACCCATGCTCATCTCAGCGGTTGTTCTACCATAACGAATATTTAGGTCCTGTTAGCACTTCCCTTGCCGAGAACATGCAACCCTTCTCAAATTCGCGTTACTTCACAATGTTTTGGCCTCTTTAGCTTCCACTGTCACCTACCTTAGTGTTTTCTAGTGCCTATTTAAGATCTAGCCGTGCCCTATTGCAAGTTTTTGTCCACTGGTTTCTCTTATTCAAACAACTTGTTGAGTTAGCCACTTTTGGAAATGTCCCTTTGCACCTCTCATTTTTTAATAGAAATGCATGTGGTTGTTACTCTATTTTTGCTGAACTAAATTTATTCTGTATGTTTCCTTTATGGTGCGAGCTTGGTGGATCACTTGGTTGACTTCTTTGTATGTAATCAAATGTTGATTGAGCCTCCTCCATCAACTTCTACTATTAACATATGATCTACTAGCACGTGATAGCAAAATTTACAACTTGGAGGAAAGACAATTCCATGGTTCACAGTTGGCTATGGAATAACATGGAGCCTACTATTTGAAGAAATTACATGTTCTATGCAATTACTAAAGAAGTGTGGTAGGTAGTGCGTGACCTATACTCTTAGGACAAAAATGTTTCTCAAATCTTTGGCTTGTATTCATGTATATTATCTTGTAGTAAAATTCTGTTAAGGAGTTTTACACACAAGTGATTAGTTAGTTGGAGGAACTTAAATTGTGTCATTGGATCACTTCGGATTTGGATACCCTTAAGTGAACAAGAGATGTTTCATGTTAAATTCTTATCATGCTTGAATTCTGAGTATTCTCATGTTCAACAAGCTATTATGGTTGGTGATCAGATTTGTTTGCTTTGATTTGTATAGATGTGCGTTGGCTTAGCCACCTTTGGTAGGGTTATAGTTTTATTAGTGGTCAAGGTCGAGGTCGTGATTCAAAGGATGGCGTTGCTGCGGTTGTGGTGACCACTATTGTCCATTGTGGTAGAACTGATTAATGGTTTAATTGGTGTTGTCCTAAATTTAGAAAACCCCCATAGGCTCATTCGGCAGAATACGAAGCTCACAACTCTTCATCCACAATTGTTCTGCTCCATTTGGTGAGTCTATCATGCTATCGCGAGATGAGTATAATCAAATATTGAAACAATCTTATCACCTGACTTTTGATCTTCCATCTCTCTTAGATTGTTACCTTGGCTGAGTTAAGTACTATTGCTTTTAGTACATGTTTCTCATCACCATAGATCATTGATTCAGGTGTTATCTCCCATTTTTCTAGTAAGTCTTCTTTTGTCTCTCCTCTTCTGTTATTGGGGAATTGTTGCTTTAGTTGATGGTTCGTCTTCTTTTGTTATTGGGGAACTCACTGTATCTCCTACCCACATATATCTTTCTTTTGTACTTTGTGTTCCTCTTTTTTGGTCAATTTATTGTCTGTCAGTCAATTAACTATAAATATTTCCCTACTTATTGTGTTTTTCAGGGTCTTTTTACAAAGAAGACGATTGGTAATGGGCACTTGGTTAATGGGGTTTACTAGTTGGATAGCAAACCTCCTGTTCTTGTTGCCTTTCTTTCCTTTGTTGATGTGTTCAAGTGGCATTGTCGCTTGGGCCATCCTCCTGTTCGTTTACTTCTTCTTATGGGTATTTTTCCTTACTATTGTGTGAAAGTTGGAGTGTGAGGCATGTGAACTATGTAAACATAACATGCCTTTTCATCCACCTCCAGTCAATAAATTTAGTATTAGTCATGAATCTGCTTGTGTTCACACACAAGTGTAGCTAAGCACAAAAGTTGACACCTTTTAGAGGTTGCTTGTAAATTTTGGCGTGATACTCTTTTTACTGTATGCTACTTAATCAATTGGTTGCCCTTTTTTGTCTATTTTTTTTGTTAAGTCTTGATGAAAAGTTATTTCGTCTTCCAAGTTGTGTTCTTGGAAGTGTTTGTTTTGCGCACAATGTGCGGTTCTTGATAAATGTTCTCCATATTCTACAAAGTAGTATTTGTATGTTATTCTTGGACTCAAAGGATATAGATGCTTTGAGTCAACTTCCTTTTTCTTGGGTGCTTCCACCATCTCTAAACCTGCTGTGTCTTATTGCCATCTTGCTTTGCTTATTCCTATCTCCTCTCGCTCACTTGTATCGTCTAGACCATTGTAAGTTTATGTCCCTAGCACTAGAACACCTATTGCCTATGCTAGCCAATAAATAGATTCTTTTAGTGGAGATACTAGAACACCTATTGCCTATGCCAGTCACTACACAAATGGCTTTTTTTAGTGGAGATCTTACTCTTGCACCTCCTTCTATCCTTGTGATCTTCATCTTCTTATTGCTTTGCTAAAGGGTAGACGTTGTATCGCTTCATTTTCTATAGCTAATTTTCATTCATTTCACTCCTCGTCTTTTGTTTATTGAGATTTCTCTCTCTATTTGTCATATTAGTTCCTAAATCTTATGAAGAAGCACTTACCCATCCCAGTTTTCCTTCAATGGAAGAAAAATTATTGGCTATATGATCTCGTGGCACTTGAAAGCTTAATGGATTACCAAAACGTAAAGTAGTGGTTGGTTGTAAGTATGTCTTTACCATCAAATATATACCTAATGGATGTATAGAGAAAATAAAAGCTTGATTGATTGTTAATTGCTTTACATAAATATATGATATTGATTACTATAGACTTTTTCTTCTGTTGCTCGGTTGAATTCGGTTTGGACATTGATTCCTTAGATGTTAATCTTAATCGGGTTTTTTACCGATTGGATGTTAAAAATGCTTTTCTTATGGTGATCTACAAGAGGTAAGTCTGCATAGAGTAACCAGCTAAGGCTTGAATTAAGCAATCTATGGATTAAAACAATCTTCTCGTGCATGGTTTGATAAGTTGGGCAATATGCTTCTCTCTTTTGGATTCTTTAGATGCCATTCTCATTGTTTTGTATTTGTAAGAAGGGTAAATTACAAAAATAACAATCACCCCTTTTTGCTACTATTTCAATTTTTTTTAAGGAGGGAGGGTATTTGCAAAAATAATAAAATGAAGAAATTTTAGGAAGGATTTTGTAATAAATAATAGCTGAGAGGATATGATTGCAGTGGGCTATATGGTAATTTTCCCTTGTAAGAAAGACAAATGTGGGTCTTATAATGCTTATTGTGTATGTAGATGATATTGGGCCTGTTTGGATATGCTTATTTTACAAGTGGTTTGTAAGGAAATAGTTTTGTTAAAAGTGGTTCAAAAAAAAAATAAGCATTAAGATATTTGGCATAAAATTGCTATAAGTGGGTCAGAGTGTTACATTAGTAATCAATTTAAGAGAATAGCATGCATCCTAAACTGCTTAATCTTAAAAGTAAAGTATGCTTACTTTTTTTAAAAAGTACAAATAATGCTTATCAAAATTTTGAAACTATTTTTTATAGAGATTTTCAAACATTCTTGAAAATGTTTTAAGCCATTTGAAACCACCTTCAACCTAAAGGAGAAGTGGTTCCAAACAAATCGATCATTGTCTCTCGAAGTAATGTTTTGGGAATAGTAGAAGTGAAGAACAGGTTGAAAGAAATCTTTCACACAAAGGACTTGGTCAACTATGTTACATCCTTGGTATTGCAGTAACTCATAGTAAGAAAAGTATCATACTATCTCAAAGAAAATATGTGCAAGATTTGTTGACGATTGATATGTTGGGATTTAAGTTGCCGGATATTCCTATGGATCCGAATTCTCGGTTGTGTGATGTAAGTAGTGACGAATTTGATGATAAAAGGATACAGAAGCCTTATAGTTTTAGGAAAACTGATATATCTTACATTTATTAAGCCTATTTTAACTTTTTCTATAGGAGTTGTCATTCAATTCATGGAAGATCCTAAGCAAATACATTGTGAAGCAATTTGTCCTATTTTGGCTTATCTGAAAGGGACTATTGGCATGAGTGTTGTTTATAAGAGAGATCAAAAGCTTAACATTATTAGCTACTCCAATGTAGATTGGACAGGTTTTTGCTACGATGGAAGATCTATTACTAGATACTGTACTCATATTAAAGGAAATCTTGTAATGGAGAAGAAATTTCATGAATAAATTGAGGATCAGATTGTGCATTGTGATAATCAAGTTTGATGTTCACATAGATATTAAATTTTATGTTCCATGGGCGAATAAGCACATAGATGTGGATTGCCATTTCATAAGAGAAGCGGTAATATGGGGAAAGATGTGCGAACAATCCCCCTTGGCGTATGTTAATTAGATGAACAGTATGCTCTAGCAGAGGGGGATTTTAAAATGGGGGTATTTTAGTCATAGACTTATTTTATGTATTATACATTTTAATCACCTTATTTTTAATGATAGAGCTGTTATTTTATTCTCATTCTCAAATAATAAACTGAGAAAACAATTGTTGAAAAACAGAATTCCTATATTCTAGGAATTCTGGTGCTGACTAGAATCCTACAAATAGGAAACAATCTCTATAATTATTATGAATATTTTGTTTGCCAAAAGTTAGGGATCTAGACCCTAAATTAGTCCTAATTAGTCGGTATATATTGTTGTATGTTCTGTACCGAATAATCTATTATGAAATTAAAAAACTCTTTCTTTCATCTACATCTTCAAGAGTCAGGTTCCAACTTTGAATCTTAGGTTATTTCAAGTTTTTTTTTGACTTCTTCCTAGACTCTACTTTTTATTTTAACCCAAAGTCATGTTTGAAATCTCCTCTTCTGTTTCCAATCACAACCTACCACCGATAACTCCACCTACAGAACACCATCCACTTGAAATCACCAACATTAAATTGAATGGTGATAATTTTCTTTGCTGGTCCCTTTCTGACCTGATCAATATCCGTGGTAGAGGAAAAATAGGATACTTGAACGGAGGAAAAATAAAACCAGCAGAGACAGATACACAGTGTGCAGTCTGGGATGCCGAAAACTCCATGATAATGTCATTGTTAGTTAACTCTATGGAAGAAGAGATTGCTGCCAACTATTTAGGCTATTCTACCGGTAAGGAGATGTGGGAAAACCTTGTACAGATGTATTCATATCTGAATAATCACTCAAATTTATGAGCTCCATTTGAAAATCAATGAAGCCAAACAGGGTACAGATTCTGTCACTAGGTACTTTGCTAGCCTCAAACAGTTTGGCAGGATCTTGACATGTTCTATGAACACAAGTTGAAAGATCCTGCTGATGGAGCATATTTCCAATGGCTAACAGAAAACCGCAGGATATTTAAGTTTTTGGCTGGTTTAACCATTGATTTTGATGACGTGAAGGGTCGAGTTATTGGTAGATAGCCACTACCTCCTCTGAATGAAGTTTTTGCAGAAGTAAGAAGGGAAGAAAGCAGAGGATTAGTTATGTTGGGGAAAAAGAACAACGAATCTGCACCTGTTGAAAAATCTTCTTTGATTGCCTTCCAAGAGGTGCCTGCCTACAGGATTCAAGGGCCAAGAGTCGAGGATAAACCCAAGGTATGGTGTGATCACTGTGACAGACCACGTCACACTAGGGAAACCTGTTGGAAGCTCCATGGCAAGCCTGCTAACTGGAAAACCCAATAAAAAAATCCGCAACAGTCTACCCACTGCTCACTCTGCAGAACAGACCCTTCTCAACAAGGAACAAGTGTAAAAGCTGCTGAAATTAATTCCACCCAGATCCAGGTGCAACACATCGACTTCTAGCAGCCTCATTTCTCACACGGGTAATTTTCCTTTTGGTTTCTTAAGTTTCTCTACTGTTGCACCGTGGATCAATGTGCTTCGGATCGCATGACCAGCGCATACTCTTTATTCCACAGCTATACTCCTTGTGCCGGTAATCAAAAGGTAAAAATTGCAGATGGAAGCTTATCTTCCATTGCCAGCAAAGGGTCCATTAAAATTTCAGACCATATCACTTTAAAATCAGTTCTATATGTCCCTAATCTCTCCTGCAACTTACTGTCTGAGTAAACTGTCCAATGATTCTAACTGTTTCTGTTGTGTTTTATCCTAATAAATGTGAGTTTTAGGACCTTGGTTTGGGGAGAACGATTGGTAGTACTAGGTTACAATGTTAGTTCTCTTCCTGTAATAACTCAGATTATGATGTGGCATTTAGATTAGGACATCCTAGTTTTTCTTATTTAAAGCATCTTTTTCCATCTTTATTTGAAAAAACTTCAATAAAAGATCTTCATTATTATATATATTGTTTCTCTAAAAGTACTCCAAATCCCTATGTTTCAAAACCATATCGTGCATCAAAACCTTTTTATCTCATACATAGTGATTTTTGGGGCCATCCAATATACCTACTCTTAGTGGAAAGAGGTGGTTTGTAACTTTATAGATGATCACACGTGTTTGTGTTGGCTATACTTAATGAATACTAAGCCTGAAGTTGAAAACTTTTTAAAGAATTTTATAAAATGGTTAAAAACCAATTCCAAACAAAAACTAGTATTTTAAGAAGTGACAATGAATATGAAATTTTTTAATCAACATTTGAGTGGTTTTTTAACTCAGCATGGTATCCAACACTAGTCCAGTTGTAGGTGTACCCCCTAAAAGAATGGCATAACAGAGAGAAAAAATCGCCATCTTTTGGAGGTTAGTAGGGCACTCATGTTATCCATGAATGTCCCAAAATACCTCTGTAGGGAGGCAGTCTTCACTGCTATTTGATAAAAAGGATTCCCACTAGAATCTTAAATCACGACACCCTCATGAACTGTTTTCGAAAATGGTTTCCTACTAATTGGTCAAGTGCAAATCCGCCTTAAAGGTTTTTGGTTGCATTGTGTTTGTTCACCAACCAGTGTTTTCTCAGTCCAAATTGGATGCAAGGTAGATTTGCACCTAACCACAAGGGATATAAATGCTTCAATCCCAATAATAGAAAGTTTTTTGTCAGTATGGATGGTCTTTTTTGAAAATAAACTGTTTTTTGAAAAAAAAACCCGTTTTTGAAAAACATCTTCAGGGAGAGGGTCAGAGAATATGTTGGGATTTTTTTAGATAATTCCGATACCTACTTTCCTAATGATCTTCGAGTATACAGAATAGGAAAGATTCGGTTTAAGTTTAGGGAACTAACTCTCAAAGGGTTAACTCCAACTTAAATTAGGAAACTGGTCAAAGAGTTGAATTTGATTTGGAGTCTAATAGGGAAATAAATAACCATTAGAGATTGTCTCAAACGGAGTTTTTGAAAAACAAACATCATATTATGAGCTACTTAATTCTAATTTACTGTCACATCATCCTGATATTGATACAGGGGGAACATTACAATATAAGGACCCAAATTTGGGTAGATATCCAGCCATAGAACTGTAGATTTATACACGAAAGAACCCTCTTCTTAGCAGAGTTCATCCACGTCACACATTAGACTAGTCTCAACTCCCCAGTCATGATCTGGATTTACACCACAATCCTCCAGGTAAAACTTCTGACACCAATCTTTCTCTTCCTACTACATCTATTCCCAAACTTATCAACCCTAAACCAACTGAAATTGATTTAGACATTCCCATAGCCATTAGAAAAGGTATCAGGACTTGCACATCTCACCCAATAGCCAAATTCTTCACATCGAGTCTCACAACAATATCCCTAGGAACATACAAGAGGCCCTGGGAAATTATCATTGGAAACTAGCTATTATGGAGATGTTGGCTCTAGATAAAAACCAAACTTTGAGAGTTGTTGACTTGCTTGAGGAAAAAAGGACTGTTGGGTGCAAATGGGTGTTCACTGTTAAATATAGAGCAGATGGGTCAATAGAGAGGCACAAAGCTAGGTTGGTTGTTGAGGGATTTACTCAAACATAGTCTTGATTATCAAGAAATCTTTGCATCAGTAGCCAAAATAAACTCAATCTAGATACTGCTCTCTGTGGTTGCAAATTACAGGGTGCAAATGGGTGTTCACTGTTAAATATAGAGCAGATGGGTCAATAGAGAGGCACAAAGCTAGGTTGGTTGTTGAGGGATTTACTCAAACATAGTCTTGATTATCAAGAAATCTTTGCATCAGTAGCCAAAATAAACTCAATCTAGATACTGCTCTCTGTGGTTGCAAATTACAGTTGGCCTTTATATCAACTAGACGTAAAAAATGCGTTTCTAAATGGCAGCCTTGAGGAAGAAGTATTCATGGACCTGCCACCAAGTTTTGAGAAAGAATTTGGCAACGGAAAGGTGTGCAGATTAGTGAAGGCTCTCTATGGACTAAAATAGTCTCCAAGAGCATGGTTTGTGAGGTTTGGTAGAGTTGTGGAGGGATTTGGGTACATCTAGAGCAATGGAGACCATACATTATTTTTTAAGCACTCTAAGGAAGGAAAGAGAGCTATCCTAATTGGGTGTGTATGATATCGTCTTGACAAGAGATGATACAGTCGAGATTGAAAGATTGAAAGAGGCATTGACAAAAGAATTTGAACTCAAAGATTTGGGCGAACTAAGGTAGTTTTTGGGAATGGAATTTGAAAGGTCCGAGAGAGGGATATTTGTCTCTTAAAAGAAGTGAATTTGTTGGAAGAACTATAGACCCACAGACACCCCATATAGCCTAATTTAAAATTGGATGTTGCAAAAACTGATGCATAGGTGAATAAGGAACAGTATCAATGCCTTACGGTAAGCTGATTTATCTTGCACATATCAAGCCCTACATCTCTTTTGCAGTCAGCTTGGTGAGTCAATTTATGCACTCCCTCGGCTGTGATCATCGTGAGGTAGTAGTAAGGATTCTAAGGTACTTAAAAGGGACACCAGAAAGGGGGCTATTATTTGCCTGCTAAGGAAAACTTCAGATAGAAGTCTACAATGATGCAGACTGGGCAAGAAGTATCACTTACATGATATCAACTTCAGGCTATTGTGTGTTTGTGGGTAGAAATTTAGTCACTTGGAGAAGCAAAAAACAAAGAGTTGTTATGAGAAGCAATGCTGAAGCTAAGTTCAGAGCAGCAGCACTAGGAAATTGTGAAATATTGTAGGTGGAAAGACTTCTTAAGGACTTAAATGTATCAACACCTCAACCTCTAAAATTGTACTGTGATAGCGAGTTAGCAATTGTAATCGCACACAATCCAGTTCTACACGATGGAACTAAACATGTCGAAAACAACAAACACTTCATCAAGAAAAATCTAGAAAGTGGACAGATTTGAATACCCTATCTACCTACTGCAGAACAAGTGACTGACTGTCTCACTAAAGGATTGTCGAAGAACCACTTTGATAGGCTATTGAGCGAGCTGGGCATGGAGAATATTTTGAAGTCAGTTTGTGGGGGAGTGTTGGAAAATAGAATTCCTAGACTCTAGGAATTTTGGTGTTGACTAGAATCCTACAAATAGGAAACAATCTCTGTAATTATTATGAATATTTTGTTAGCTAAAAGTTAGAGATCTAGGCCCTAAATTAATCCTAATAAGCCTGCATATATTGTTTTGTATATATTATGAAATTAAAAAACTCTTTGTTTCATCCTAATCTTCAACTATCAACTTAGAATCATTTTCCTTGAGAAATATGATTATACTTGAGGACGATGGATATACCATGCAACTAGTGTTGCTCTTCAAAGAAGATGATTAAAACACTTACAATTTCATTGTATGTACTTTTTAGTTTGTGGTTGTGCCATTGCCATTGTTGATTACCATGTTCTTTTGTCCTAAATGCTGATGAGTTTTCCTGATTTGTTTTGGTGCTTGGTTTTAAGTCTTGAGGAGAAGGTTTCAGTTCTAGAAGATGAAAATCTTATAATGAGGCAAAAATCTCTGAGTGCATCTCCAAAGAGCAATCGTCCTGGTTTTGCCAAGGCAGTTCCTAAGGTATGTCATGGCATTCATGCAAGCACAAGCTTATTTTGAATGATCTGTTCCATAGGATTCATTATTAATTACTATTGTCTTTGTGCTTGTCTGTCTAGTAATTTTCTAGGCCTTATTTTGGATTTTAGAAAGATCTATTTTCTTCATACCTTCCTGCAGTTTCTAAAATGTTAAATCTCTAAAATGAAAACAGAAAAATGTGGGTGCACTTGTTCTTCCGCCCATTGACCGGAAGTCTTTATTTGTAAGATGTAATTTTTGTTTATGTTTACTGAATCATTCTTATTTTTCTTATTTATGTTGATAAGAAATATGCATGCAGGAATCACCCACACCTACAAAGCTTATTGCACCTTTTTCACAAGGATTATCAGAATCACGACAACCAAAATTAGCATTGGAGAGAAACCAGGTCTTCCCTCTTTAGTTTCCTAACCAGATAGAATTTTGAAGCCTATGATGTAAACCAACTGCTTATGTTGTTTTAGACTGTTTTTTCAGGAGTTATATTTTGATTATCAACTTCTATTTTGTTTTTCCTCACTCTGCTACCGATGAGTGATATGTTCAAATGCCATGGTGATGTACAGGAGAACTATGAATTTCTCTTGAGGTGCATAAAAGAAGATCTGGGGTTTAAGGATGGCAAACCATTGGCGGCATGTATGATATACAGGTGTCTTCTTCAATGGCATGCGTTCGAGTCTGAAAGGACAGCTATTTTTGACTATATAATTGAGGGAATTAATGATGTTCTAAAGGTGATTCACTGCATTTAGTTGGCATTGTTTCATATTGATTTCTTCACTTGTTATATGACCTTTTCTTAATCATTGAGATAACATAAACCAGCACTGAGGCGTTTAATAAATGTTCATGCAGATTGGGAATGAGACTGTTAGGTTGCCATATTGGCTCTCAAATGCCTCGGCACTTTTATGCCTCCTCCTGCGAAAATTGAAATCAAATGGGTTTCTGGCTATATCCACTCAGCGTTCTGCTGGGTCTGCTGGGTTTGCTAGTAGGATGGCACAAGTGAGTTATATATGTCTCTCTCTTGTTTCTTTTAATACTTACGTTTCCTTTGGAAAGTTATTTAGAATTTTCCTCAAGTTTATTATCCTATATATAAAATCTGAGATCATCTTCCAAAAGTCTCAGTTACTCATCAAATGTCACTGAATTATTATCAATGACTAATCTTTTTTTGTCCAAGAGGATCCCATTTTAAATATGGAATTTTTTTATTTGTTTCTGTTGTAGTCTTCTTAACATATCAAGTCAAGAGGGTGAGGTTAAACAAGGTGCTGAAAAATAAGGAAATAGCTATTACAAAGCGGCCAACTATAAATACCTTCCCTGTGCTGAAATAACAAAAAACCCCCTTGGTTTGAAAAATGAAAATAACATCCCTTTCCAAAGACTTTCAAGTGAGTTATTTGCAAAAATCAATAAAAATCTAGAAATTCAAAGGAGTTTTGTGATATGACAATAATTCAAGGATGTGATTGCCTTTTTTTCTTTCCTTTTAAGTTTTGAAAAACCTCGGTAATTTGTTGTAAATTTCCCTTCAAATTCAAGTGAGATTGTTGATTAATTTATCTCACAATTATGATAATTGTGATTTCTGTTTTTGTATTCATTTGCCAGAATATGGTCAATATTTCGTCTGCCATCCTTACAATTTAAGAGGAACAGAGGTCTAGTGATTGGTTAGGTTTTTCATGAAATTTTCTGCTCTTTAATAATATTCTGATGGAGACAACCATTTAAAAAGTAAAAATGGATGGGTCAGTGATGCTGAACATTTCATTGCTCCTATGTTCTTTGAGGAGTAGAGATTATGACTAGTTTTGAATTTTAATTAAAAGAATATTTTGCTTGACCATTTAGGATTTTTTTGATGCAGGCCGGAAAATGTTAAAAGAACATATATAGGAGAAAGAAAGAAGAATTAGGAAACAGAAGGTAGGGAAAAGGGACAGTGATTCATTATCAAAATGAGCTAAAAACTAACATTAGAATTTAGAACGCAGCCTTGTTTATTGGGCATAGTAGAAAGCCTAATCTACTGCTCAAATTCTACTAAATGTTATTCAATAAAATAAGAACTTCTAATGATATAACAATTGTGAAAATAATAAAACTCTAAATAGGAAATACTTAAAATATTATAAATTTTAAAATTCTAAAAAGCATAATTCATCCTGCGATAGATTTCCTTGTTTTCAAGTACAAGTTTTTCTTTAAAGAAATTGTCATTATTTTTTAACACTCCTGTGTAGTACATGGTGGAATATATGACGTGTCTTGCATTCAGTTGATCTAGCTTTTCCTTTCTCAGGGATTTAAATCACCTTTCAGATTGGCTGGGTTTGAAGATGGTATTTCACATGTTGAGGCAAGATACCCAGCTATTTTGTTCAAACAACAATTAACGGCTAGTGTTGAGAAGATATTTGGCCTAATTCGTGATAATTTGAAGAAAGAGTTATCTCCTTTGTTGGGGTCATGTATTCAGGTGATTTATCGTATATAATGTTAGTCAGATGTAGCTATTAAAGATACATGCAGAATCATTGCATTTAAGTATTATAATTATTTATGTTATTATTGGTTAATTATAGTACGTTGAAACCTTTCATTACCTGCATATATGTAGAAATGAATGTTGTCTCCTTTATTAGGACATTTCATATTTCGGAGAAGTCTTGTACATAACATACCATTTGAGCTGCATAACTCAAAAATTGTAAAATGCACCTTCCCATTTGCTTCATTACGTTTTATATTTACGTATTTGTCCTGGGATTTGATTGTACTGCTTAATTTGCATGCTATCTGGACTTTATCAACTTTGCTTTTTGTTGTTGATACTTTTAAGGCGCCCAAAGCTTCACGAGTACATGGTGGAAAGTCATCTAAATCACCCGGTAGTGGCCCTCAGCAATTAACTGGTAGTCAGTGGGACAATATTATTAAGTTTTTGGATTCTCTCATGATCCAATTACGTGCGAACCATGTATGTCATACTTGATTTCATGTGAGCTCTTTTAATTTAAATTATATTTTTCAATATTGTAAAATGTCAATGGTCATTTATGTTATTACTTGCTTTAAAATTCACAATTGAAGTGGGAGAATATCATCTAGCCTATTCCCAGGAGCAACAAAAGTTTGTAACAATTGCTTTAGGGTTGAATTGGAAGTATCATCCAATACTAATTGTGATTTGGTGAACAATTTTCTTAGTCTTTCCTGTATTGTTTAGGCACTTGTTTCAAATGAATCATTGTTATAAAAGAAAAAGTTATTCATTGTGATTTTAGTGCATCTTTTAAGCCTGGGGAAGGTTCTAACGTGTCACCTGATGGGTTACAATCAGGGATCCTTGTGAAGTTTTGAGTTATGGTTCACACATAATTTTTTTTATACTGTTTCCATTTTTTTCCCCCTGATCTTCTGATCCAAACAATATTCTTCATTCAGGTACCTTCCTTTTTCATCCGTAAATTGATTACCCAGGTTTTCTCTTTCATAAATATACAACTGTTTAACAGGCAAGAGTTGGTCACTTATAATTTTCTATATTTCAAGTTCTGTTTTTCCTCAACTTCTGTAGCTGAGTTGGTGTTGTTTTGGTTAGTCTCCTGCTGCGACGTGAGTGCTGCACCTTTTCAAATGGGGAATATGTAAAATCTGGTCTTGCAGAACTAGAAAAATGGATAGTAAATGCAAAGGAGGAGGTGATATGAATTCCATTTAGCAAAGGATTTTTTTTTTTGAGTTCCCTATTTTGATTCTCAGATCTTCAAGTTTGAATTTGGTTGTCTTTATTTATTTTAAATTTTTTTGGGCTATTCAGTATGCAGGAACCTCTTGGCATGAGCTTAACTATATTAGACAAGCAGTGGGATTCCTGGTATAACCATTTTTATTACTTTTTTAATGTCAATATCTCTAGAAAATAAAGTTGTGTTATGCCTTCTGAAGTTTGCTATTGATACAGGTAATACACCAGAAGAAGAAAAAGTCTTTGGATGAGATAAGACATGATCTTTGTCCGGTATGATTTTGACATGTATTTCTCACCTTACGTGTCTCCTTTCATGGGTTTAGACAAAAACATATAAACCTTTAAGTGAACTTAGTGGCTTGGTAATCTAATGCAGGCGTTGACAGTTCGCCAAATTTACCGTATTAGTACAATGTACTGGGATGACAAATATGGCACTCAGAGTGTGTCAAATGAGGCATGTTACATTTTCTTCTGTCGTTTCCTTTGCTACAATTATAAATTAAATTATATTGTAATTTTTTTTATTTTTTATTTATCTTACATATTTCCTTTCTATTAGGTTGTTGCTCAAATGAGAGAGATCTTAAACAAGGACAACCAAAATCTAACTTCCAATTCCTTCTTGCTAGATGATGACCTGAGGTGATCTGATTTTTCATATTTTCTGTAGTCGTTCTCTTAAAAGTAGGCTTAGTTAGATCTGGTAGCAGTTCATTTGTATATATATGCAAATGGCTTAATTTTTAACTTGGTAATTTGCAGCATTCCATTCTCTACTGAAGATATTGACAAGGCTATTCCTGCGGTAGATCCTTCAGAAGTTGAACTCCCTATTTTCGTTTCTGAGTATTCCTGTGCTCTGTTTCTTCTTATTCAGTCCCAATAATTGAAAGTTCTGCATTAAAGTTTACTGCGTAAGTTCCCCAACTAGTGGTTATGTACAGGAGGATATTATCTACCTCTTCAGCACTTAATTAGAGCATCTGTAGATTGTTCCCAATGATTGTTTGTAGGTGTAGCTAGTTGTAAATCATATGCCACTGACAGCTTCGTTTTTTGTGAAGCTTATTGTACGTTTTCACATCGTACTACTATAGCTCTGTATATTCATTCATATTAATATATGTTCAGAAGTACAGAATTTGTTCCATTAGTTCATGCTTTGTCTGTGACCTCAAAAAATAACATTTTCTTGTTTGCAATACACGTGTTTAGTAAGCTCTTCTATTATAAGGTGTAGAGACGCCAGTCCTTTGGTATTGGCCATTTAGGTTGTATTCTGTTCGTTTAGAAACAGTTTTTTTTTTGTAGTGAACAAAAGTGTTCTATTATTTATTGAAAAATAAAGTTTTTGATGGTAAGTGTTTTTCAGTTACGTAAGTCTTTTTCTTTTCATATTGAAAAATACTAATAAATAACATTTAAAAAAAGGAAGACTGAAAGTACACCACATTAACCTAAATAAGCTAAAAAACGATACTACTACCGACAATGAGATGCATAACATGGTATGGTCATTTCTGTTATAACATACTTGTTAGTGTACTTTTTAAGATTTTATAATATAAACTTTTATATAATAACTCAACTTATAATGTACGAGTAATTAAACAATTAATGGTAAATAAAAAAATAATAGACATATAAAGAAGGATATAGTATATTATTTTTCTCACTTTACTTTATAAATTTAGCATATTAGTATATTTTTTAAAATTGTTGCAAATTAGTTATCTTAATGTTGTGTTATTTAATATCTTCATATTTTTTTTTTATCAATTTTGGTTTTTTTAAATCATTTTTTTGTTTGAAGAACTTAATTCGAATTGAATCTTACTAGTAAATGTTATTGTAAAGTAATTAAAATATATTAATTTAAAATAAGGTAATTAATGCATTCAATTTATGAAATTAAAGTCGGGATATTTTCATTTTTTCCCTATAAAGAAACCATATATTATGGTTGAGGTTTTCAAAAATATTATTCAATAAGTAATAAATCAATTTTTTACACTTTCAAAAAATTATGAAAATATTTGTCTGTAAATCAAAAAATGCAAGCAAAATTGTTATTGGATTGAAACAAATCCTTAAACAGTTTTTAAGGAAGTACTTTTGAAAATTACAGATCCCATAAGCCATACAAGTCGAACACTATATTATTTGATCTATTTATGAAATATTATAGGAATCAAAATCTTAAACGAATACATAAAAGAAAATCGCGTGATAGATTAACATAATTGTCAATGAGAAAGCGTGATAAAAAATTCCAAGCATGAGCAATAATCTAGAACGTATGCCCGACATTTTTCTATGCTTTCATCCGGTCTTTAGAAGTCATTCCTAAAGAGAATAAAAATGGGCTAAGTCGTCACATCGTAAATACTATGTGTTGGACAATTTCTTGGACAATTTCGTACATTTTACGTGGTAATCAAAGAGTGATCGTAAAGAATCTAATGGACTTAGCCCATTAAATACGTAATCATCATATAAGTGTGAATGTAAGATAGTTATCTTAAAAAAAATAAAGACTCAATAATTATCACTTAATTATATTAAAGAAATAATATGCCTAAAGTTTATCCTTTAATTATCTTAAATGATAAATGAAAAGATAAATAAGGAAAAATGTCAACAAATGATAGATGTCTATGAAGAATAAGTGTCTACAAAACTACAATAACTCAATCTTATTTTGACGAAGAATAGTTACGATGTTAATTCTTCCCCTATATATATTCACAAATGCACAAAACTATTATCATCTTGAAATATCACTTGATCTCATAACTGAACACTCTTTTCATACAATTATTAGAGTGAGACTGTAGATCTTTTCTACCATTCATCTTACAATTATAGACTTAAGGAACGGAGGGCCAAAAATATCCTCCACAAGGTAGTCCAAAGTTGTAACAACTTGTCCATTTTACATATTCCATAGAGAATAGTCCTATATAGTGTTAACAAAAATTAGCTGAAAATTTCAATGTCTTAGGACTCAAAAAAGTTCTCCAAGTTCCTAATCTACTAAGAAATAAAAGATATTCAAAAATAAATCGTGGACCTTAACAGTAGTGTTTTCTGAAAATAGAACTTCAAAATCTTCTGATCTACTATTTTCATCTACTTGACTCTCTAGACTTTTAAAAAGAGTCATGTATCAAACAACTAACTCTACCTTTCAGACCCTGATAACTAGTCAAAAGGTCCAACCTGCTAACCAACATGCCATCCTTCCAACAATGCCACAACCTGTTAGAAATATGAGTATTGCACCTAGACCTATCTACCCACAATGGGCTTGGCATGTCAAAAAGGTAAGGCATGCTCAAATCCAAGTCGACCTAGACATGATGGAAAATGCACTCTAGCCCATTCTAGAGCACCTACTAAAGCCACAGGTTATTAGATCAGTCATCATCCTATAGAACTTTCCTGCTGCATCCTTCCCATGCCTATAGTGCATAAGGCTAGACCCATAGCCATCTAGGACTTGACTGGCAAGGTGATCATCCGCATTGAGGCCCAAATCCAATGACTGACTTGATTTTATCTGCTTGTACCAATCATAGTCACCCACCATTGGATGCCAGATCATAGTCCCACCAACGGTCTGCCTTGGACCATTTGGGACCAGTCTAAAAGGATCATGCACGACCATCTTGAGGCACACCAATTAGGACATTATGTCTAAGCTAGCCATTATAGTCAAGCAACCTAAACAACCAATGATTTCCTAAAGATCCAAGACTACCAACTATCCTTCATCCCACCATTGACCAACTTCTTGACAAATTACAGGAGGTCTAATAGAGGTTTAATCGAGATAGATTCATTAACATAGCAGTATTTAGTGAGTCCCCGTTCACCCCGGTTATCATGGCCATTTCTTTTCTGACAAGTTCAAGTTTCTTAACATAGGGACCTGTGATGGCACTAAAGACCCCTTGGAACATCTAGAAACTTTCAACGGTTAGATGTATCTTTATGCCTACAATGATGCCATAAAGTGTTGGGCATTCCAGCTTACTTTGATAGACGAAACCAGAGCTTGGTATGTGATGAGCAAAATCGGCAATGCCAATCTTGCAAATACTTATGGTTTTATTATTTGTAAAACTCTTGCAAGTGCACGAATCATTTTATAGGAAATGACAAGTATATTCCCAAGGTTGATCTAAGGAAGGAATATATGTGGTTTTTAATTTATTATTCAAACTTTTAAAAATGAAATTAAATCCTAAACATCATGTCACAATATTTTGGTTTTTTATGTTTCCTAATCTAATAACATAAAAGAATAAACATAGATATAGATTCAATAAACAATTATACAAATTTTTATCATTCATAACAGTGAAATATTTATGGATATAATTATTAAGTAAATTATGCTTGTTCATATTATTTAGGTTGTTAAAAATATAAATTGATATTTATTGATTCTCTATTTTTTTTATATAAATACCACCTTTGGTGTGGTTAGATATTATTTGTTAATTAAACAAATCAATTAACACTTATGGGTGGGATCGATAATTAATTTGGTTAATTAAATTATTTCATTTTTTTTCTAAGAGATTGAAAATGAACCATTTAAATGCCACGTTTGGTGGGGTTAGACATTTTAAACTTTATTTAAGGTGCCCAAATTAAATCTAGGAATTTAATTATTCGAGTACTAACTTTCAAGTTTTAAAATCATTATTGAAAATATGTTGTTAATACTTTTCGAATAATAGTTCTTATAAAAAATTTTGAAATAGAGCTTTACTCTAACTACCGGGCGATTGTACCAACAAATAAAAGAACATTGCTATAAATTAGACGGGATAATTGAACCTTAAAATCTAATTTTTAGATTTAAGTTTGTAATGAAAAATAGTATATTTCTCTTTAACATCCTTAATATAAAATCTTGAATAAAAACAAAATCAATATATTTTATAAAAATATTTATCTATTTAATATTTCGCAAGCATAAGAACGTTATTATTATATCATATTTACAAATAGCCAGCTATGTTAAATTTAATAACAGAAAATTCAATTTAACATAGAATAATAAAACATAAAAATAACTGTATAGAATTCATTTTAAAATTATACCTCAAAAGAATTCTTATAGAATTTTGATGCTAATTCCGTTTCTGAAAAAACCTCCAAACGGATTTTCATTTTTGCTTATTGAATCATGAACTAGTTCTTCTCAAAAAGAGAAGAACTATAAAACTAAAAAAACTAAGAAGGCTTTATAGAGAGAGAAAGAGTTGAGAAAATTGTGTCTTAAAGTGTGTTTTTTACAATGGGGGAGAGAGGATTTTTATAGGTGAGGAAAATTCTAAAAAAGTAGAAAAATATCTTTAAAAAATGATGATAGACGCATATTGAACATGCTGGCATGCATGTGGAGTACTGACGCGCGCGACTGGGCGGGATTCACTGTCGGAAATGCTTTAACATGCGTAGGATTTATGGTATGAATGGGTGTTGATGTAGGCACTGACGCGCGCAGGAATTAGGCATGATGCATGCTGGATTACAATGTGAATGGATGCAGAATTTGGTGTGAAATAGGTGCTATTGCACGCACGACTTTGGTATGAAATTGGTACGGCTACGCACAAGATAAGCTTGATGTACGTGTAGTTTTGTCCATATTTTTTCAACATATTTGTGATATATTGTCTCTAGTTTTAATATTCGAGTCTTTAAATTATTTTTGAAGCAAAAACACCTAAAATAATAATAAAAATATCTGTGATTTCGTAAAGATCAATTTATATAAAAATATGATAAAATCATATAAATATAAATATTTTTAATCAATTAAAGTACAATAAATCATGGTAATTTTAGTTCTTTTTAAGCACTCATTAGTATGATACTTTGAAGCCAAACACTATTAGTTCTTTCACGTAATTTTGGAAACTGTTCTTGTTTCACTTCTCAGCTAAGAGAATAACCTTATAGGAGGGAAAGGAAGAGTCATTGAAAAATTTCTTTGATAGATTTAATTTAGAGAAAGCACAAGTGATAAAACTGTCCAGACTCTATTTTCATTATAGTTTTGCAACAAGCCCTATGCCAGGGATCCTTATGGATGAATTTGGCCAAAGATTTTCTAACAAAATATTATAAGGCTACCCAATTGACTTACACTTATATTGATATGGATGAAATTATTTCCAATAGAAAGAATCAAAAGCATTATAGTAAAGAAGTAATAAAGCATAAGCACAGATGAACCCCTATAATATGATAACAACAAGTCCAAACTAGACCAAAGAAATGATAGAAAGGCCTTGGACAAAAATCTTGTCTATCTTGGATGAAATTTCCAAACTCACACCTCTCTTAGGGTAATAAGAAAGACTATTCTTATGCAATACAACTAGGTTAAGGAGATACAGACTCCTTAATGACTCAACCCTAACTAACAAGAACAGAGAAGTAAACACTTAATCAAGGCACTATAGTAGAAGCACAAATAAAATAATATCAGATACCAACAATAGAGCATACAAAACACAAAATATAACAAGGTAAACCTACATATAGACCTTATCTATGCGGTAACATCTATAGTTTTTTACAGCAACCACTTGACAACAAACAATTCACTAAGCAATAAACAATTACAACTTTGAAAGAAATAAAACCACTATTACCTCTATCAGTCATGACCTCTGTCTAAACTGCTTATTATTTCCTTTACTTGTTGCTTTTGTAGGGTTTGACACATGAACCTGGCTTTCCTTCACAGTCAATGATAACTGTATTTTATATAGTTATTTTCACCTATTTTATTAATCATAATTGCTACGTTCTCTCTATTTTTAGTTAATTTTAGTTTAATAAATTAGTATTTACTGTTTTTTATATATTTTAAGAAAATTAAATAAATTGTATCGAAAACGTTCTTAATGACAAATTTGTGTCCAAAAATATAATTTCAAATAAAAGAGTGATTAATTGCAATTTATAAAAGTTGAAAATATAATTTAAATTAAAATTGGGCTTAATTTCAATTATTAAAAGTTTAAAATTTAATTTAAATTACCAAAAGGGCTATATTGTAATTAAACAAAGTTGAAAATGTAATTTGAAATATATTTATGGGTCAAAATACAAGTAAGAAAATTGAATTTTCTGCGTAGGAAAAGAATGACACTCGCACCAATCACGACGCTCATCATCCACCGTTCGATCATCTAATCAACGGTCCAGATTTGGCGAGTGCATTCCAGACGAGACAAAATCGCGTGCACGGTATATTTCTCGCACGGCTCGGCGTGCCAGTGGGGCCCACCTGCCGCGCAGACCGGTGTGCAGAGTGGGACCCACATGTCGGCTGCGCGGAAATTCCCCCGAGGCGCATCGCTGACCGTTGGATCAGCTGAACGGTCCAAATTGAAGCGCGTGGAACCAAGTTGTCGCGCACCGAACCGTTAGTCTAAAAATCGTGTGCGATGCGGTTCATCCAAGCGGCGTGCACCCTCGAGGTTTACTGAATAATAAGAAGCCACATGTCTACTTGATCTATAAGCCAATAATATTATGACACGTGGCATGTTACAATGCGTGCGACAAGTTCTGCGTGCGCCCATTCCCTTCAACGAATGAGGTGCTGCCACGTGTCCCACTATTTGTTTCAGCGAATGAGATCGTGACACGTGGCAGCGTGTAAGGAAAATAAAAACAGAAACGCGCAGCGTCTCCACTCACATTTTTTTCGATACATTTTGTCCCCCACGCGGTTTAATTTATTATTTGTCCCACACTTCTCTGTCCCCCACGTGTATTAAATTTTATTATTTTTTTATGTATTTTTTTTTAGCTTTAAATAGGTGATAAGATGTTAGAGTTAAAAAGTTTAGTTTAGTGTTAGTTTTTTTTAGTTTTAGTTTTCGAAAGTTTTTTAGAGTGTTTAAGTTTTTGGAGTTTTGGGTAGAGTTTAGTTTTCTTGTGTTGCTCGGTTTTGGACGGCAGAACACGCAAAAGCCATTTTTGGCTTTTGTTGTGTTCTGCGTGTGCCAAATATTTTCGCATTGAGATGTTTTAATTTTATTTCTTCTTCTTCTAATTTTTCTGTAGTTGTTGTAATTTTTATTTTTAATTTATGAAGTAATTTGATTTTTCTAGGGTTGCATTTGAACTAAATTTATGAAGCTTTGATTTTATTTTGTGCTTAATGCTTTTTGATTATTTACGAATCTTATCAAAACGATCCGTGGCACATGAATAAACTTGGAAGAGGCATTTGTGTGTATATTGCTCGTAAATAGAATGACATGTATGATGAAGGATAGGAATATACCCTAATTGTATGTGTGGCCATTTGAAAACTTAGAACTTAATGAATCTTATTAAATTTAATTCTCATATAGATATAGTGAATTAATTTAACGAGGTGTGTTTATACGGAGCTCGAAAGAGATGTATGAATAAAAATAGAAGTTTTCGGTTGACAAATTAAATGTACTAAAAAATATAAATCAAAAGAAAATAACATGATTTGAGTGGATTAGTTTAGTGAAAAATTGCAATCCTAGATTTCTTTTATTTTCTTATTATCTTTTTTCTTAATCAACGATTGTTTTGAATAAAATCAGAGAGAAACAATTTTAGTACTCAACAAATTGTAGTAACAAATCTCCGTCGGAACGATCTTTACTTACAAATCTTATTACTTGTGACCGTGTATACTTGCACGTTTTTATGTTCTCTAAAAGAGACAACAGTCAACACCACACAATGTGATATGATCAATAATCACCTATTAGTAACAAGAAGTGTAACTACTCACAATCTTGAGAACCACCCTCAAACTCAAAACAACTTATCTCTTATTACACACCGCAAGATATATGAGAACTTAAAGAATTTAACTTAGCTCAGTCTTACAAGGAGATTCTCACAATGTAGTAAAAATAGTTTACCTCACTATTTTATATTCTCTTAAACGTATCACTTATATCATAACATATTAGTGAAAGTAGAATTCAAAATGATTGAAAATTTTGGTAGAATTTCAGTAGAATTTTTGAATTTAATCAACGGCCAGCCACCTTATGCCACTTCACTATAGACCTTGTCAACCATCTCATTAAAGGTGGTGGCAAGGTGTTAAATTTTTTTTCCCCAAAAATACAAAGTTATTTTTACAAATACCGACACCTGAACCAAACCAAAATCTATCACTCTAGACCTAGTATGTATACTAAAACAACCAATTTCGTGGTGTGTAAAGAATATGCTTTCAATCTTATTGTTCCTAATTATATGTGTGTGTGTATTATTGATCCATAATAACCAACCTTACACAGAGAAATACAAAACCCTGAGTAAAAATAAACAAACACCATGTTTTGCGCACAGGAAGTCAACACATAGACATAAAGTACAAATGAACTTACAATATCCTCCTTTGTCTTTTCATGTTAAAATACTGCATAACTAGGTACAGACTTGTATGAATCATGAGATGATCATGAAGATGACCAAAATATGTTTATTCCTATGAACAAAACATCGACGCACACCCAACCAACTATTAAAACACACCTAAACCAAGTACATCCAACTTGTACGCTCCATCTATCTTCCAGTAACAACTCATCCACTTTGTCACTCCAAAACACAAGGGTGTCAACACCATTACATACATCAAATATTAAGCTCAATGACTTCAATCTATACCTATAACTTGCACACACAAAACAAACACACACCCTATGAACGTATCATGCCGAAACAACTTGTATTCAAACCACATACTATCGTGTTACCGCTACATAGGTACACACTGATAAGCACAAACACATGCAAAAATGCATAACTACCCTTGACCTCATGTAACACTCCCCTTCAGTATATGTAAGTTAGGCACAAGATGCAGCGCAATCATGGCAGAAACATATAGTTGTGCATAGAAACTTCTCCCCCTTTTTGACATAGAAAGTAAAAAAGAACACCCCTATATGAGGAAGAGAAGGAATACAAATATGCAATAATCCACTAACAATCATGCAATAATGAAAATATTTTTAAAGTGGATAAACAACTAGAACAAACCAAAGTATAGATAAAGGAATAACATCAAACTCATACTCATTAAACAAATGTTATTTTACAAAATTAAGTTCAGTAATAACTAAGGCAATAATAAATAAATAAAATAAAAAAGACATAAAATGAATTTAGCACTCTCAATTTATGTCTACATCATCATCATCCTCATAAACACCACTGCAAGAAGATTATCCAATACTAGAAGAGGTTGAAGATGGAGCAATAATTTATGGTCGAGAATTTTATTAGCAAATTGTTCAAAGGATTGATCATGTTCAAGGGAACATTGTGTTCATCTCCACCAAACAAAGAATACATGGAGAACAATTAGAAGAAGTACTAGAGTGGATAGGGTCTTTGGAATCAGCATGGCATGGTCTAACAGAAAAATCCCAGTTTCAAGCATGTTCCAAAACTACCCATAAGGAAATCAATCCATAAATATCCACAAGGAAATAAATCCATAATTCATTCATATAAGGTTATGACAAAATATTTGAAGAATTGCTCAATGTGTGATAAGTCAAACTTGCTTACTCTAAATGCAATCAAGAAAAGTTCATGTGAACCATGCAGTTAGAAAAATAGTCTCAAAAGCACCAAACTTCTTAAGTCCACATTTAGGCCTTATTAGAAAGAAATCAATAGGTCTTTCAAAGCTTGTAATGAAAAGCTAAGGTATGGGTAGGTGAGATATGAAATTTTTAGGCTTAAACACACCTTTAGATAACCAAGAAATATAAACATGAATGAGTTCAAGTCCATAGACAGTTGACCTTATAACTTAGGTTCATTTTCCTTCACTTTTCAATTTCCATTCACTTAAATTACCAACCTCAGGTTCTTTTTCTTTAGACCCTCAAACTTAAGCTTTTTTCCCTTCACTTCTCAATTTTTGTTCATTCATACCCTCCTTTCCCCCCCTTTTCCTTTTTTTGTTTTTAGCTATTTAAATGAAGAAGGTAAAATAGACATTCTCAAAGCTCAACAAATAAAAATATAGAAACTCATGTAAGGGTGTACAAGGTAAGTAAAATTTATCATTTGGGCTAAGCAAGTATATAGGTGCAAAGAAATAAAGAGATAACATAATGGCTCAAAAGGGGTAATTAAGGAAAAGAAATCAATGGTGGCTTGAAAAGCTCAAATGGTCTAAGAAAGGCCTAAATCCTTTCTCAATCTAAGTATCATCTATGATTTCGCCTCAAGAGAAACTAAAATGGATTCTAGAACTTGTTAGAGACATTAGTAATTATCGAAGAATGCAATCCACACAAACTTCTCAAAATATCCATTCAAATTCACAAAGTTATGGAACATGCATACATAATGGAGCATTTCAAATCCATAAAAAATGAGTCATGCATACACTCAATGAAAACACATGTCATAAAAATCTCTTTTCAATTCAACTCAAATACATGCCACTCAAAAACCAAAAACATTCCTATTAACTTCATTTAACTTGCAATAAGAAAGAGTAACACAAGCAGAACTAACTTGGTAAGAGAGAGTAAGAGAGAAAAGTAGTGCCAAATAGACAAACACAAATATTTTTGGTTTTTAAGGTAATAAAATTAACTCAAAATACATAAATCAAAAGCAAATAAAGAAAAAAACTAAATCAACATAGAATTCATATACGAAAGAACTACAATTAGAGTGAGAAAAGATATAAGAATCTAAACCCTAACAAATCACTTGGAATACTAATCAGACATCATCCATTCGTTTAAAGAATTTGTGAAGGGCAACTAAGTTAGAAGATAATCTCAAAATCATATGAGCATGAGGTGTAAATGGAACTTGTGGTTTGTTTTGTTATAATTTTTAGAAAATCCAGTAGAGCTATCCATATAAATTGGTCAAGGTGGACCTTTTAAGGTAGATTTATTTCTTTCTGTTCTATGCCTCAGAAGTATAATGAAATCTTTTTGAACATACTCAGATGAGCCACAATATCTACATCTAGTCAAAGAAGATGAGGGTGAATGAGATGGAGAACTATGAGATGAACTCTTCACATATCTAGGACACTGCATAATAAGGTGGCCAGTAATGCCAAAAGATAATAGGCACAAAGTGTAGATTTAGATAATTTGGGTCCCTAACTTCGAGGAGCTATATATGGAGGAAAGGAAGAAGAGGTGCCCATATTAACTTTCATACGAGGATGATAAGTTAATTTTTTATAGTGAGGTCTCACATGCCCAAATTCACCACAATGGTGATAAGTAGGGATAGCATTAAGTAGAGACAATAGACCATCACTAGAGCAATGGAAATACTAGTCTTAGGTGAAGGGTTCACATTGCTAAAAGAATCTAGCTGAAATAACATAACAGACTTACCTCTTGGGTTGGTGGCATCATATTTCCACTTTGGATCTTAATAGGAAGCTTTGATAAGTTAGTAGAACCCACTTTAGTTGTTGAAACCCCTTCACTATAACCAATGCCACATTTGTTACCAAACGTCTTTACATTGTAGAGGATTTCATTTAAATTCTTAGAACCAATCATCATATTATTAATTGTGGTGGTAGAAAGGGCCAATTGCTTCTCAATAACACTTAGTTTATCCCTTAAAGCTTTTAATCAACTCTTCCTTTTCCTTAAGGAATGATTCAAGATATGTATCAAAATTATCAATAATTCTAACTTTCTTGTGCAGTTGTTCAATCTCAACTTCTTCTTCTGTAAGCGATAAGCCAAATATTCTTTTGTGGTCTCAAGGAAAATAATCTAACTTTTTAACTATTCAAATTCATTCTTTCAATAAAAAGTGGGGTTAGGATTAACAAAAAGCTGAGTAGCTTTACTTGAAGTAGGAACCTTTAACTATTCCTCAAGCTTCTTCACTTTCTTATATTTTGCATTAAAATTTTTATGCAAATCATCATATTTCTTTTGAATGACCTCAAACCTACTTGTGAGATCATGTTGTCGACTGTCAATCAAGGACTTCCTTTCCTCAAGAGTTTTCTTCAATGCGCTAATCTCATGTTCTTTTTCATCAAGGCTCTCCATGGCCTTTTTCTTAGTTTTTTCAAACTTAATATGCTCCAATAGTAGAGAATTGTAAGAATCAAGAAATTCATCTTACTCGTCTTCATCATCATCAGCTGTAACCTCTTGTACATATGAGGCAATAGTCAAAGGATCAATGATGTTGCTTAAGGCAAAGAAAGTTAGGAAATTAGTGTCATCCCCATCATCACTACTAACACTATCCAAAATAGTAACCTCACCTTTCATCACACACTTATTTATGCACTTTTTTTTTAAAAATAATTTGTTATAATGTGACCAAGTTTCCTACATTCAAAGCATATGATCCTATTCAAATGCCCTTTGCTTGATTTCTCAGATTTATTATCTAAGTCATCATCAAATTTTACTAATTTTGAACCTTTAGAGCTTAAACTATCTTGTCTAACACCCCTAGAAAAGGGTTTCTTCTTTATGAAAATCCTATAAATCTTTGTGCATGTAAAGCCATCTCTTCCTTATTAGGATCAAAGTCATAATTAACAAAAGTGACATTTGTATTAGTACTGGGACCACTTTCTTGGGTAGTCATGAGTGTTAAATTTTTTCCCTTCTCAAAAGCCAATTTTTCTTGTCTTGGAAATAATTTCTAAAGTTCAAAAACTCATAGATCATTGACTAGCTCATTGACTATAAGCTCACTAAGTTTTTACATTTATTCTATCACTGTAACTTTGGCATGAAACCAGTAAATTAGATTTGTGATGATTTTCCAATATGTTTTTCTTCACTGATAGGTCTACCCATATTGTATAAACTACTGACAATATTTGAGAATCGTGTATAGAACTTCTCAAAAGTCTCATCCTTTTGTCTGATGCATAGCTCAAAATCTATGTTTAATTTTAGAAGTTTGGATCTCTTTATAGCACACATTCTTTCATGAGTTGTCTCCAAAATGCCCCATGCTTGCTTAGAGGTAGTATATGTCTATATTATTCTAAACTTATCAGGTGTTATAGCCTTGATAGTTGCATACAAGCCCTTAGTGTTCCATTTGGACTCTTTACTTTTTCCCTTTGTTCACTTGATCAGAGGTTTTGGAATTATAGTATTATCGAGTAGGGTTTTAGTTGGGTACGTATAGCCGTTCTTGACAAGAAAACACACACGATATTTGACGGACCACAAGAAGGCCCTCATTTGTGATTTCTATTTAGTATACTTTAGCCCATTGAAAAGTGAAGCTTTACCTATATTACCTTGTTATCTTGCACCCAAATCAAACAAAAATTCCCCACTCTCAACCTAACATGTATACTAAAACAACAAACCTTGTGGTGTGTGAAAAATATTATTTCAATCACAACGTTCCTAACTATCTACAATAATCAAACTTACATAGAGAAAGACTACTAAATAAAAACTATTAGACACCAAGTTTTACACATGAGAGGTCACACACAAAGATACAAAGTACAAAAGGACTTACAAAAGTTGTTAGGAATTTAAAGATGAAATTGAGAATCTAGTTAGGAAAAGGTACTTTGATGAAATTATTAACAATCCAAGGCCACAACAGTCATGACCATAACAACCATGGCCATAGTAACTATGGCCAAAGTAGTCACAACCATAACAGTCATGGCCACAACGACGTACCTCACTACCTAATGAAAGAAATCGACCTTAATGCTAAGAATATTTTGAGCTTAATGTTACCATGAGAGGTCTCTACTGGGGTAGTTCTAACAACATCCACAAAGCACTCATCCATGAGGCCATCTCTGGCCTAGAAGTTCTAAAGGTTGCTACCTCATGCAACCTAGGAAAAGATTCTAAACTTACGGGTTCAAACATAACATTTTTAGAGAAGGAAGCTTGTAGGTTGATCAACCCTAACATAGATGCTCTGGTAGTCACCTTTCAAATCGCCAACTTAGTTTGCATTGGATGTTAATAAATATTGGAAACTCAGTTGATGTCCTATTTTTTGAGGAATGGAAGCAAGTGAATCTTTCTTATTCTCTCAAGCTAATAAATACCCCCTTGGTAGGATTCTCTGGATTTTTGTTCATCCTAGAAGGTAGTTTGACCATGTTATCCATAATTGGATAGGACACCAGTACAAGAAAATTTATGGATGGTAGACTTCCATATTCTGGATTACCCATCTTCCTATAATTGTATCCTAGGAAAGTCTTTCTTATATGGGGAAAAGGGTTGTGATGAGTGCTTAAAAATGACTAAAATTACCATGATGTAATATACTTTAATTGATTAAATAGATTTATATTTGTATGATTTTTATCATATATTTATATAAATTTGTCTTTTCCAAATCACGAGTATTTTTATTATTTTTTAGATATTTTGGTTTAAAAAAATTTAAAGATTCAAAGAAAAATATTGGAAATAATACATCATAATAATTAAACTGTAGTATTCATTTATTATACAAATAAGTGGGAAAAAATGAGAAAAAGTAAAAAAAAATAGAAAAATGGGCAAAATTGTCTAGCAAGCGCGCGCCCGCGCACAACCAGCACATATCCGTGCACACCAGCACCCGTCCTACGACATATCTTGTCTTACATGCATGCCAACCTGTCCAAACAGGTCCAAAACCAATTTTTGAGATATTTTCCCACTTTTTTAGCATTTTTCTCACTTATAAAAGGACCCTCTCCCCTAATCTCAAATCACACAATTTCTCAACTCTTCTTTCTCTCTCTAGATTTCTCACTCTAGAAATCTTTCTTTTTTTAGTTTTAAAGTTATTCTCTTGCGAGAGTTTTAAAAATATAAAACCAAAGTATCTGTAAGATTGGTATTACTAACCCAATGTCGATTTTGTCTCATCAGGTTGTAGCTTTAACCTACCACCTTTCCCTAAAGTTTCCAATGGATGCATGAACAAGAATACAATTTGGAAAGAAAAAGGTAGCAAGATAATACTACGCTACAAGGATCTGAATGGGCTAGAAGTAAAAGTGCTACTACACTCTAACCAAAAAGTGCTTACCCTACTAGTTTTACTTTTACTTAATGCTTTTGAAATTTCCATTATTGACACGTTAGTAGAATAAATAACCTTATCAGTCTATATTTTGACTTTTGTTCCTAGGATGGTTTCAATTACTTTGTAATTCAAATTTATTAGTATCAATAAAGGGAGAACTTAGAATATATATATATATATATATATATCTCTACAAATCAATTATTTACACTTAGGAAATTCAACAAGACAGAAATTCTACCATCAAATGAAGAAGTGGGCCTTAGCTTCCTAAACTTGAGAAAGTCCAGAACCCTCAGTGCGACATTGCTAGGGGCTGAGCACAATAAATTCCTTAGCACTCAAGTAGGGATTGCACCCTTATGAAAGACAGTGAATAAGAAGTAATCCTAAAGGTGAGTACTACGCCTTAAAGCCTAGATCACCAAATTTTATATAGCAGTTGAGCGCTTTAAGTGACCACAAAGATGCACCCTGATCATAGGTTGTATAGTCTAGGAAAAAGCTAAGGTTAAGAATAACTTAACTTGATCTAATATACTTTTAATCAACCTTAGACCTTGAAGGGAGCCATGACTTGAGAGCTCTACCACTATGGTATTGAGCAAACCTTAATATCCCAACTAGGAATGCACCCCTCTGAAATGCTATGAATACAAAGCTACTAGATGAGCAGCCTCGAGCTATCTAAACTTAAAAAGTCCAGAGCTCTTAGTACGACATTATAGGTGAGTCCTATGCCTTAGGGCCTAGGTTGGTAGAAGATCCATAAAAGCTGAATGTCTTAAGTTACAACTAGAAAGTACCCTAATCATAGGTTGTGTAGTCTAGGATAAAACTAAATCAAAAAAGCATCCTAGTAAGTGAGTTCCAAGCCCCAGTTCCTAGAGTATTTCAAATTGAAATTAAGTGTAATAAAAGCCTTAAGATCTAGCCAAAGCATACACCCCTCCTAAGATAGTGAATAAGAGGTATCACAATACGTGAGTTATGTGCTTTTAGGGTAGAGCCACCAAATTTTATATAGAAGACTAATATGTCAACTATGTTTTTTAGGCCACAACTAACACAAAGAGTGGCCTTTTAGGTTCCCTATTGCCCCATATTTTATCATAGACCCTAAAAAAGAGCCATAGCTAACAAGCCATACCACCTTAGGTCCAAGAACTACATTAAAGTTTTTGTACCATATTTAGGCTTACAAAGCTTTAGTAAACAAAACCTTAAATCTCTAACAAAGCAGTAACTAATTTTTTTTTCTAAGTTGAGAATTATATCATGCTTGGACCACTTGAACAAATTAAAGTGCTCCAAGCAAGGAGGTTGATAGACCGAGGAGCTTAATTAAGAAACACTTGGATTAACAAGTCACCCCTAACATAAAAAAACTTCAAACAAACACAACAAGTCCCGAATAGAAAAGTAATGCCATGGGTATAGGTCAAATGCCACCTGAACTTCAAGAAATTGATCTCCCAACCTAGCCAACACATGGACCAAATATTGAACCACCATCTGACCAAACATGCAAGGATTAGAAGGTAGACTAGCTAGAAACATGATCTACCAGCTAGGAGGGTGGCCAATTAGGGGTGTGACTGACCAAAAAGTGGTTGATCAGCCACTAAGGGAAGGTTCAATGCATGTTTATTTGGTGAGATAGGGTCAAACCATGGTCAAGAAATCATTCCACCACCTCTGCATACCTCGAGTACAAGATTTTCATTTCATTTTACGGTAGTACATCCTCCCACACTCTTATGTCAACTCAAACATCCACAACCTTCCAAATATGAGGCCAAACCTACCGAAAGGGCTACAGAGCCTTGACCACTACCTTTCTAGGAAGTGCCTCAATATGTGTTCTCCTAAAGAATGGATACCCATTGGGACACATATCAACCCACCCTTATCCATCAAGTACCTTGTTAAAGATTCAACTACATATCTACATATGGAAAAAAGTTGAGGTATAAGCTAGGGGACTAATTTATTAAAGTATTCCAATATACCAGTCCAATCATAATTTAAGGTGGTCAATTGTCAATATCTCTACATCACTTCATTCCAATAATAAATGTGAATACATGAGTTAAGAAAAGAGTTACAAAGAAAAGTCTAAGTGTTAGAGAATAGAGGTACCCATACTAATAATAGTAGGGCTCCCTACATATATGCAAATCTGTTTGGAAAGAAGGAAGTCATCTCATTAAAAAATCCTACCAGGATCCTAGAACTACCTTCATAGACATAGCCAAAATGATTGTATTGATTGGAAGGATCAAACCCATCAATTGATTAGAAACTCCCTGACTAAAACATTGCTAGCTAGAGGAATATCGACTAGGAAAGAGCCAACTAGGATGTGACTACCCAAGATGTTATCGGCCAAGATATCACCGGCTAAGACATTACCAGCTAGAACTTTGCTGGCCATAAATTCATTGGCTAGAACGTTTTGGGCCATAACTTTGCTGGCTAGAAATTTATTGGCCACAACTTCATTTGCCAAGACTTTGTTGGCCAAAACTTCATTTGTTAAGTCTTCAATGGCCAAAGGACCATCAACTAGAGGGGTTACTACTTAAAAGACTACCAACCAGAGGGCTATCACCTAGAAGATCGCTTGCTAGGGGAATACCACCCACAAGATTGCCAACAAAGAGGGAGCTAACTAGGACACTGTTGGTCAAGATGCAATCGGTCAAAGCACTACTAGCTAGGCAACCACTGGCCAAGGATGGGCTAGCCAAAGTACCTCCAACTAGGATGCCACCAACCAAGGTGTTGCTAGCCATACCTTTTTCCAAACTCTACTCGACCCCTAACGTGCATTGTCTATACCTATCCTCATCCACCTCGGTACACACCCACGATGGCTGGACCTGATCCTATGTCTCTACAAATCAAGTATCTATTACTTTCAACACAAGAAAGTGTGGTATAAATGCCATAGTATGCGTGTTTGGATGATGAAAAATAGTTAACCTACACTACATGAAGAAAATAAATGAGGAAAAATCAATTGCCATAATTGCTTAGCTAATTCTAAAGGGATTAGGCTTAAGATTTATATTTTGTGTTTCCCACAAAAATATAAGAAGGTTTGACTCCTTTAATAAAAACGTTTACTTTAACGTATCTTTCTAATTGAAAGTCCGATTGTAAATTTGAAGATATTGTCAACAATCGAACGTCGTCATGCATGTTTCAAATAGCTAGACATTGTATGGAGTTTTTGGCTTGGGCAGGTAAAAAATCCTAAAAAGGTAAGGTAAAAATCACCAACAAAATTAGAAGAGATATTTTACACAAGTATTGACAGAAATTATAGCCAGACCTTCTTGCCCAAGGACCAGAAAGTCTGGGTGGCTGATGTTAGGGGTAATTTCATACATACACATGGCAGTTAAAGAGAGGTCTCAATCAACAAAGAGGTTTATGAGGCAAGCATAATAAGTACCTAGTCATCATATAAGTGAGAATGTAATATAGTTATCCTAAAAGGATAAAGGCCCAATGATTATCATAATTAAAGGGATAATAGTCCCAAAGCTTATCCTTGAATTATAATAAAGATTAATTGATGAGATAATTATTTATAGATGTCTACAAAGAATAGATGCCTACAAGGGATAAATGTCTACAAAGCTACAACGGCTCAACCTATTCAGAAAAGGAACAACTGCCATGTTAATTTCCTTTCCTATGAATATTCACATATACACACAACTATTATCATCATGAATATCACTTGATCTCATAACAGAGAATCATAGCTAAACACCTTCTTTTCTTATAATTATTAAAGTGAGATATTAGATCTCTTCTGCCCTTTATCTTACAGTGATTGACTTAAGTATCAGAGGGTTGAAGATTAGCCCCTATAAGTATTGTAACCATTTTTTCATCTTGTAGATTCCACGGAAAATAGTCCTATTTGGTGTCGACAAAAATCAGTATTTAACATTATGTAATACATTTTTATTAGACTTACACCAACCTTCCAAAGCTCCCAAAAGGATGAAACTTATACAAGCGTATTCAACATTATACATAGTCAAGTTCTATTGAATTTGTAACCATAAATACAATGTGATATTGTGTAGTAACAAAAAAGCTTGCAAAACATGCATTGAATAGTAAAATGCAATCCCAATTGTTGTTTTCATATAAGTAAAAATTATTTAGAAATACATTAAAACAATTGGGAGATTAAATAAATATTAATACGCATTCGAACATCTTAAAATTAATATATGGTACAATTATTTATAAATTTCTTAAAATTTGTAGGATAAGAAAACGGGGGCTGATTGCTTCTTATTTAGTTAATAATCTACTTTTTTATCCTAATTCAATTTAATAAAAAGAGATCGGAGTAAAAGCAACAATTTTTGTGGTAATAGTTTACCCGAATATATCCTATATAATGCTATTTTATTTTTATTTCATTAAAATTAATAAAAATAAAACTTCAATCAAATCATTTAAAATTTTATCCACTACACATTTGTGTCTATATAGTTGTTGATATCGAACTTTTGTCAACATTGATGATTGATTGCATTTCTCCTTCCTGTGAACTTAAGAATGAAGAATGAAAAATACATCGTTAGAATCTTGAACCATCATAGGGTGTGACAACCTTTGGCCTTCTGATGCTTAAGTAAATATGGATAGTTTGAAGAAAGAGGAGACCAACGTCTCTCCTTGTAATTTAGAGGGTGAAGAGATTTAGAGAGAGATTGTATATTCTTGTATTTGTCTCTTGTCAAGTTATGTTCTAGTTGAGTCATGAGAAAGATACAGGGTGAATTTATATATATATATATAACACTACCTGTTGATGATCATTATCTATAGTGATAGATTTATTTTAGTACTAGATTTATCTCTTTGTATTTATCTCCTTGTCGGATACTTAAGAGATTATTTCATGTTCATTTATCCTATTGGATATTTATTCAATAATGATGATCATTTGTTGATAAAGGGTTATGAGGCTGGCCAACAAGTTATCTACTAACTAGGACCTCTCATATTATACCACATGATATGGATTAATTTACACCTAAAATTAGCCCCTTAGGCCTCGTAGGCTTGGATACATGAGCTAAGAGTTCTATTTTTCCATTATGTTGTCATCTAGGTTCACGACCCTTTGTGCCATACTAGAGGTACTCACCTAACTTTTGTGTGATCATTACCTTCCTAATTGAAGGATTTCTTATACAGCTTAAACATTCGAAAGGTGTGTGATACTTCTTATTGTTGGCAATTTTTGTGGATTCTTAACTGGACTCCTGGATAAGGAGTTATATTGAAGTTAAAGCTGGCCATCAAGGAGTCAACTTTTCCCTTTTTAGAAGGAAAGGAGAAGTTCAAATTTATGGGCTTAGGATTCCAAGGATTACATAAAATCTTTGAACCCTTTGATGGGCTCTTTAATGGATACATGTGATCATTTCCCACTCCCTATATAAAGGAAGCCTCCCATCTTTACTTCTTCATTCCAATTTTTAAGGATCACATTAGAAGAGAGAGTAGGGAGTGGAGGAGCTTGGCATCAAGGTTTGATAAGTTCTTATTTTTCCAACCTTTTCCATTTATTTACTTTCTGAGCACCTTGTAGAAAATGAAGGATTTTATCTTCCTATTGTCCAAACACCTTGCACTCTATGACATTTACACTCATCCTTTATTGCATAGGCAGTGGTGGAAGACCGAGTGATTGATGAACATGGTTAGATTTGGCCATAATGGGGTCAAATGTGTGCTAGTTGGGATGGGTTACATGAGGTGGTCGCAGAGTGGAGGTCTTATGGAGGAGTGTCCAACTATTGCCTATCATGCCATAGTCTAGTCAAACACGGTTTATTCCACCATGGTTCATTTGATCATAATCTAACCAATGGTGGTTTGGAAAACTTAGGTCCGTACGTCAATGACATTGAGTGGGTCAAGATGGGTGATGATCTTAGACTATCCCCACGATATGGTTTTGCCCAAAGGGGCCAATCGGGTGCTTGTTCTATACAGGTGGACTCTTTTAGTGATGATGACTTAGATTTTTTTCGGTTTGTATTCTTAGGTACTAGTTAAGTCTCGACGAGGAAGATTCTACCTTATTTTCTGTAAATATGTTCTATTGACGCAAATTCCTACTCAATTTAAGACCTGAAAGAGAGTAACAAATATTAGAACCCAATAGAAGACCACAAAATAGTATGGTGCTTAGGCCAGATAAGTGATCGATGGAGAAGAAGGTAAGGCTAAGTATGTCTCTTCTAATGTTCCAAGTACGTGTGATTGTATATAAAATCAAAGTTATTCTAAAAAATTTCCAAAGATTCAATGTACCTTGCTAGGAGATTGTTTTATTCATTTATAGTGACTTGTATGAGCGACATTGGAGGAGTTTGAAGATAATCCTAACCCTTTGGTAGCCAAGAATGTTAGTTGTTTGGATTAGAATAAGATAAGGAGTGAAAATGCCATGCAATTATCCAATTGGGCACACAAAGGATTCCTTTGGGTAATAACCAATGGTTATAAGTAAGTAGCAATTTTTTCATGGTTTAACCACGCTTCTTATTTTTTAACATTTATTCAAAAATATATTTAGTTTAAAAAATTAAATATTAACATAATTCTTACTCTACTACATTATTTAAAATATTAAAATTAATTTTCATCTTTAACTATTTGTCATATGTTTATAATAAAATAAAAATATGAAAGTAAGAATAAATAAAATTTGATGTAATTATTCCAATTATTATGTGTTTTATTATTAAAGTGTATTTTTCTATGTAATTATATGTATATAAAAAAATAAATTTGTATATCTTTGGTTTCGATTAACCTCACTTTTGGTATTGTAATAACCAGACCAATTCGATGTCTTATCGATTACAGTTATTTTTAGGGAAAAACCATCAAAATTATATAGATAACTACAGTTTCTATTGTATATAATTAAAATGCTCATCCCCATTTTGGAGAATATGTTGTAATTGTACCATATACTGGGAGCTGATATGCTCCTTTTTAGAGGTAGGTCCAATGTTGCACTCTTTAAGTAATAGTGTCGTGGAGATTTCCATTTGCTCTAGGATTTGATCTCTTAGGCCCTTAGAGGTCCTTAAGATAATATAGATTATTCTACAAGTCTATGGAGGTCTTGTTATAAGTGATGGAGTTGTTCTTGATAGATATATGATTGTTGGAAGCTACTAGGAGCTCTCTATTGGTGTTTATCAAGATTTAAACTTATAAAGGCTCATCCTCGATGATGATCGAGATGTTTGGACAATCTATCCTATCATTAGGAGCTATTTGGTAGCTTTATAAAGATATAATAATTTTTTGTCAGCATCTAGGAGCTTTTAAGGAGTTCCTAACCTATGTTGTGCTTTTTCCAAAAGGGTCTTGAGTACTCTTGGGATCATTAATGATATAGTAGGATGTTGATGATCTTTAACCATGAAAGATTTCCCTATGCTCCACAGCTTCAAATGAGGCTAGAAGAGTGATGAAGCATCACATTTCTAAGGTAATTACATGTTTTCTTTCTAGACTGGAGAGTCTAAGTTTCACTTTTATTTGCAACCTCAGGAGAGTGTACTCAAAAAGTTTGGCTGTCTATAGCTTTTTAAAAAGGTGAAGAGTACACTTGAGAAGAAAGGATCCTAACATATAAATAGGGTCTGGGAGGCCTATAGGGGTTTACACTACTCATTTTATTTTCAAAAACTCTCGAGGAATTTCAAGCTTGAATTTTTCTCAACGTTTTATTAGGAATTTCTGTGCACATTCTCATGATTATTTACCAATTTTAAGGTCAGTGTTTATTAACCATTCAATATTATTTCTCAACTGTGTTAAGTAAGAGTACTTTTTCTCCTTCTAATGAATGCTTTCTAGGTTTTGGTGAGGGCATTTTTGGTGATTCGCTCCTTGTTGAGTCTCTGATGACTCTTCCCCCTAAGGATTCCACCCTTGCTCAAGCCAAGATGGTCCTTTACCTTAAGATTTCTCAAATTTCCTCTTCTATCAAGGAGGATAATATTTCTATTATTAGAAACAAATAGAGTTCCCGACTCAGTGATTCTTAGGGTGTTAAGCTTGATGAATGGGATTGCAACCATTTCCTTGACTTTTGTTGTTTCTAAGAAGCTTTTTTTGAATCAAGGCTTCATTTCCATCTTCCTTATATTGTCAAGAGTTTTCTATGTAAATTTAGAATTGCACCTACATAAATTATGCCTAATGGGTGATGCACCTAAAATAAATACTAAATACTAACACGACATGAGAAGTATATTCATAAACACATATCCTTTAATAAATACATGTTCAACACAAATTTATTCCCTTCAAAGATTGTACATTTTTATGATTCAGAAGTTCACATGGCCATTAATCAAAATTCCATTAACATATGGGTATGTAAGGTTTTTAACAAAATAATCTGTGTGTGTGACTTGCAAATGATGTCATTCAATGCACTCATGAAGTAAACTTATGCATGCCAAACATTAATGTCTTAGAACATGTTTCATGGCTCTACTTTTCACATCTCTCTCCACTCATGGTTGTTATGCATTTAGCTAGAGATAAAAAATACTTTGTGTGTTTATAATATGAAGTTGAAATGGGAATAGATCAATGTTTACTTTAAGAGTCAAACCCCACACCTCTTTTCTTTTCATCATGCTATTGAGTTTTTCTTTAATAACTTAGTGCTCTTTTTTTTTACCTCAACTTTCCCAAACTTATTTTTAAGTTTATTTTTTTCTTTTTCTTAGGGGTTTATGGTATTGAGAATTTAACTTAGAACTTAATTACTAAATTTAAAGCCTTTATCATTTCTCTAACTAAATGCTATTTATGATTTCATCTTAAGGTTTCATCACATAGATTCTCAAACAAGATAGATTCTTATCATACGACGTTATCCATTTCAAGCATTCTATTACTAAGTACATCTAACAATCAATCATAAGCATTGTGCATAGGCAATGGATGATTCAATTAAAAAAATAAAGAATACCACATGATTAGGGTAATCATCTTGATAGTTTCATGCTAGATCTATTATCATAATCATGACAACCAATTTTATTATTGTGTTCATATATTTCTTATCAAGTATATTGCATATGGTTTCAACATATTTTTCGATTTCTACCCATTTCTCAACTAAAAATATTAAACTAATAACTTAAAAGAAAACTAATGAACTAAAGTAGATAATAGAGTTTCCTCCCTCACACTTGAATTGTACATTGCTCACAATGTTCAACATAAAGATAAGTAAAAGATATGAGAAAAGAAAAACTCCCTTGACATTGATGTTGCCTTTCATTACCAAATATATCATTGTGTCTGCCCACAATACATGGTAGTCTAAGTGACCATTTCTACCTATACAGTTTTCTCTCTTTAATCACTTAAAACCTTTTTTAGCTTTATTGATACTTCCTGGAAGGGTACCACTCTTCAAAGGATGTTCCATCACATAGAATTCCTCTTTGAGGGGTTTGGTCTCTCCATATTTTTTTATCTCTATCATAGTATAATTGCCTAATCCATACCTCCTTCACCTTCTTTCCTTTTTCTTCACTTCATTCTTTCTTATTTTTTGAAAATTTAGAAGGGCATTAAGTTGATACTAGCTCCCAAATCATATAGTGTTTTCTCAAAGGGATGATCCCCTAGGGGTTCTTCAACCTTTTTTTGTAGATTTTGATGAATTATAGCACTACAACCATTCATAAGGGAAATGTTCTCATAATCTCAAATTTTCCTCTTCAATTTGTTCTAAAGCCTCTATGAAAAGGATATTAATATATAGGTTTTTAAACATGTTGAAGAATTTGGAGAATTGTGGTCAAGCGTTTGTCTATTAAGTCTTTGTGAAAAAGGAATGGGTAGGTTGTAGACTTTCTCCACTTCAGTGTTTCTTCTTTAGGTTTGATAACTATTGCTTCATGATTTTTATCTTCATTTTAATTTTTCTTTTCTTTTTCATTTTCTACTACTAGCCCACTTCTTGTTATTAGCATTAAATGCTCTCTACCTCTTTTTTAGGATTCACTTCAGTATTACTAGGAAGCATACCTTGAATTCTTCCTTGCAATGTTTGTGCAATCTATCCCATTTGCACCACTAAATTTCTTATACACACTATCTAGTCTTGATTCTTTGACATGTGTTTGTTCTTGTTATGATTGATTGAAACTCAGTGGATTAAATAGTGGTCTATTGTTGGATGCTCCACTTTGGTTATTATCACCCAAGAGAAATTAGGGTGGTTCCTCCAACTTAGATTATATGTATTTGAATAAGGATTCCCTTGGCGGTTTTGATTGTTGATATAATTAACAACCTCATGATTGATTCTACAAGTATTACTAGGTATCTTTATTAAACAAAAGGTACACATTTAGACTCATATTATCAAATTAGTACAATAGTAATCCACACATTTTACAAAAGTTACATCAATGGTCCAATTTTTTTAAATATAATTTATAGAAGGAAAATTTTATCTTTATGAAAATATTTATTATTTTATATCTTCACTCATATTGTTTTGTCCATTTTATTACAAAAAAACCATATCTACCCTAGCAACTGTTGTCTCTTTTGGAGAACATAAAACGTGCAAGCATACACGGTCACAAGTAATAAGATTTGTAAGTAAAGTATCGTTCCCACGGAGATTTGTTACTACAGTTTGTTGAGTACTAAAATTATTTCTCTCTGATTTTATCCAAAACAATCGTTGATTTAGAAAAAGTTTAAGAAAAGAGTTGTATAACAAAATAAAAGAAATCTAGGATTGCAATTTTTCACCAAATTAATCCACTCAAATCATATTATTTTCTCTTGATTTATATTTTTATAATACATTTAATTTGTCAATCGAAAACTTCTAATTTTATCCATACATCTCTTCCGAGCTCCGTATAGACACACCTCGTTAAATTAATTCACTATATTCCTATGAGAATTAAATTCACCAAGATTCATTACGCTCTAAGTTATCAAATGACCACACATACAATTAGGGTATATTCCTATCCTTCATCATACATGTCATTCTATCCACGAGCAATATACATAAAAATGCCTCTTTCAAGTTTATTTAAGTGCCACAGATCATTTGATAAAATTCGTAAATAATCAAAAGCATTAAGCACAGATAGAATAAACAAATCGAACATCTTATAAATCTTTCAAAAATAATTAAAATAAAAGCTTCATAAATTTAGATAAAAAGCAACCCTAGAAAAATTAAATTACTTCATAAATTACAAATTAAAATTACAACAGTTAAGGAAAATGAGATGAAGAACAAAAGAAAATTAAATCATTTCGGATCATAAATATTTGGCACACGCAGAACACAACAGAAGCCAAAAATGGCTTCTATGTGTTCCACAGTCCAGCCCCAACTACTAAAAATCCAAAATTCAAAACTCCAAAAAACTCCCAAAACTCTCAAAAACTCCATTTTTTAGCAATAAATGCCCTATTTATAGCTAAAAAATTACATCTAAAATAATACATTTATTTAGACACGCGGGACACAAAATAATGAAAATAAAAAGCACGTGTGTCAGACATTTTTATTAAAATCTGCGGCCACGCGTACGAAAAAAAAGAATATCGAATTTGTTATTTTAATGTACGCGTGGAAGACATGAAACAGAGGGCACCGTTCCTGATTTTTTAAATTCAATCTGCATGCCACATGTCAGCTTCTGATTCACTGCAAGGATTAATACGGACACGTGGTAGCATTTCATTCGCGGAGGAACCGGTTGCACGCAAAGATCAGCGCACAGGAGTAGAGGCGCGCGAACGTGGGGGACAGTGGCTGGAACGTGTGCGTGATTCTGCGTTTTCGCGCTCACCAAAACCTTGCCACGTGTTAGAATCTGATTAGCTGAAATATAAAGTGGGACACGTGGTTGTTTGCTATTTGCTGTATAACTGGGTGCATGTGAAATGGCTGCATGAGATCATGCCTTGAAAACACGTCAGACACGTGGGTCCCACCCTGCACGCCGGCCTATGCGGCAGGTGGGCTCTACTCGGTGCAACGAGCAGCGTGCAACTAAATTCACACATCCATTCTCTTTTTTTGGCTCTGGTCGCACGCACCTCATCTTAGCCGTTCGTCGACTGATCGAACGGATGGAGTCACGCGTTGGAGATGGTGCGCGTGGCCTACTTTTCCTGCACAGAAAAATAAGTTTTCTTAATTGCATTTTAACCCACAAATATATTTCAAATTACATTTTAAACTTTGTTTAATTACAATAAAGCCCTTTTCTAATTTAAATTAAATTTTAAACTTTTAATAATTAAAATTAAGCCCGATTTTAATTTAAATTATATTTTTAAACTTTTTATAAATTGCAATTAAGCACTCTTTTATTTGAAATTATATTTTTATACATAAATTTGCAATTAAGTACGTTTTCGATTCAAAATATTTAATTTTTTTAAAAAATATATTCCTTAACAAATAAACAGAAAATATTAATTAATTTATCTAAAATTAACCAAAAATGTCAAGAACATAGCAATTATAATTAATAAAATAGGTAAAATAACTATATAAAATACAGTTATCAGCAACCATGTCTACCTCCGCTATCCTCTTTCTCCTACCCCCTCATACCCTCCATTTTTTTGTCCCCCAATCACCCTTCATTGTTTTAAATAGAATAATTCAAAAATTGATGTAATTTTTATTTAAACTAAAGTCAATCAACTACCAACTCATTTAAAGCATCATCTCTGCCAATGATCGCAACTATCGTCAGCTCATTCCCTCTGATCTTCTTAATTCCCTTATCCTTTCTCAAAAACCTTGTGTTCGATCAAAATCACTTTCACCTTAGGTTTGATCGAATTTAAGGTGGTCAAAAGGATGAATGGGACAATGAGATCAAAGGGAATGAGTTGATGGTAGTACCAGTTAGGGGCAAAGATGGTCACTTTAATTGAGTTGTGGTGGCTTGACTATAGATTCAATAAGAAATATATATCTTTTGATTGTTTTGTATTAAATATTGAAATTTGGTTGGTCGACAAAGAAATAAAGCAAAATTAGGGGTAAGGTGAAAATGATGGTGTAGGTTGACAATATTTTCTAGGGTAGTATGAGATGTTTTCAAATTGAAATGAACAAAAACAAATGAAAGAATGCATAAAATAATAAATATTTTTATAAAGACAAAATTATACTTCTATAAATTACTTTTTTTTTCAAAATTGGACCATTAATGTACCTTATGTGAAATAGGGGGACTACTAGTATACTAGTGTAACAATATAGGTCTAAAGTACCAAACCCTATTACTAGCATAAAATGCACCATAGTGCTCACAAATAAGAGAAGGGTTTTGTACTATATTCATCCACAGGGGTGCAATATCATACTTCTTTCATAGCCCAACAACAATGCATTTGTTTATGCTTGCATAGTTGTAAAGGTATCCACATATACTATTCTAGCAACCCTCTTTGGATTTAACCTCTCTATTGGTGATTTGCAGCTATTAGAGGCCATTTCATCTAGAAGTGCAAAGGTTTCATTCTCATCTTTTCCTATCGAGGCACCTCTAGGTAATGTATTAAGAATAGTTATTATTTTCCCTAATAATCCTCCATAAAATGTTTGGATTTTAAACCAAGGAAGAATACCATGATATGGGCATTTTTTCATCAGCTCTTTGAAGTATTCCAATGCTTTATAGAAAGACTCCCCATCAAACTATTGAAAGGAAGTAATAGGTATTCCTAAATTTGGTTGTCTTTGAAGGTGAGAAATATCTAGCCAAGAATTTATTGGCCAAGTTATCCGAAGTGGTGATGGATACTGTAGTTAAGGAATTTAGGCATGCATTTTCCTTGTCCCTAAAAGAGAAAGGGAATAAGCAAAGGCGAATGGCATCTTCAAAAAATCCATTCATCTTGAAGCTATCACATAACTCAAAGAATATGACTAAATGGGAGTAAAATCCTCATTATTTAGCCTTCTAAATTGATTTGACTGTACCATTTGGATCACAAAAGGTTTCAAGTCAAAATTATTTGCATTAATAGAGAGTATAGTAATGAATGATTGAACTTCATCTACATATGGTACTATGAAGTCCCAAAGAGGTTTAGGGATGATAATGTCGTGTTGATTCTCTAAGTTTTCCATATTCTTAACCTAAAGGTGATGCAGTCCTTTTCTTCTTAACTTGTAAAGAGTTCTCACTATCTCATGATCAAAAGGTTCAAGATTTATGCCTATTTCCCTCATCATATACAATACTAAAACAAAGAAAATTTAAAATAGCCTAAACTCATCTATTATGCAGTTACTGTTATTAATTATAAAATTATTTCACTCCTCAACAACGGAGCCAAAAACTTTATTGCGATTCCACAAGTATGCAGGTCGTTTGAGTAATAAAGTGCATTAAGCAAGAGTATCATCCCATTGAGAGTGATTTGTTTTTATAATTTAAACCAATATGTAGTAGTTGCAATACTATTTAAGCCAGTAATAAGGGAAAATCATCTAAATTAATGATTAAACCTAGAATTAATTCAAAGTCATAAATAACGATGAAGTAAATAATATTTGGAGACTTAGGATATATGAATCCCGTAGCCACTCCACATATAATATCAAATATCGTTGATCGATTTCTCTATCTAATTAATTGGTTACATGCTCTTATATACATAAGAATCTCTATCAAGTATTCATTTGGATTATGTGCAAACACATTGTCATGCTATTTCATACACACATAAATTATAATCACATGTATCAAGATACAAATTTATCAATCATAGTGTTGTACCATTTCAATTCATGTGATAATAATTCTATGACTAATTCAAAAACCTACTTTTTCAAGCTAGGGTATGAATATCAAATTATGTAACCATTAGCCAAATAATTCAAGCATTAAAATCAAAATTATTAAATCAATTATTAATAGAGAAAATCTTTTAACTAAATAAAATCAATCACATGGTTTTGTGGCTAGGTTCATCAAAAATCCCAAATAAGAACCTAGCCACTCATAGTTATAAATATCATAATTAGAAGTATATGAATCCATAAGAGTTACAAGAAAGATGAAGAAAAGATGAAATCCAATTTTGATGAAGAATCCATCTCCTTCTTTAATTTTCTTGCTAGCTATATAATTGTCTCTTTAATTTTCTTTATTTGATCTCTCTTTTTAGCAATGCAATCTCTATGTTCTCTCTTGTTAATTACAAATTGTGTGTTGTTTATGGTCTTCTTGTAGTATTTTAAATAGGCAAAAATTTGTCCTAATTAGATTAAGATTTGTATTAGCTTTGATCCAAGGGTTGAGATTAAAAGTTAGAATTAAAACTAGGGCTAACTCCTCAAAAAATGCTTTGTTCGATCGATTGTGACCCTTATTGATAAAAATAACAATGATATCATTTCAATTCGAGAGCTCTCAATTAAACTCTATCAAAGCTCAATCAATCTAACCATACTCAATCGAACATTATTCTTGTCGATCGATATAAATCTACTGCTCCCATTTCAAGGCAAAACCCACCTATATCCTCGATCAATCCTTGATCGATCTATGATTCTCGATCAATCGATTAATGTCTAGATACATTAACCCTAGTGATATTGAATTTGTCCCAATTTTTCTTTTTTACTCCATTCAACATCGTTTCACCTATATCACCATATTTGGACATAAGGTATACCTTTTATACAATAATCATCTAAAAATAAGATAAATAGGTAGCTCAAAGTGGTCAAATAACTCTATTTTTATAGAGTTATTAGCACCCTTATTGAACTAACTATGATATCTGAGATGTTTGGTCGTAGTCGAAGTTATGATGGTTTGGAACTACTCGTCCAAATCAAAGCTACTCAGAAGAGTGGGCAATACTACTTATCCAATGTTCTTGGCTTAAAGATATTGAAAGATATACTCAAGTAATAAAAGAACTAAAAGATGAAGTTTTTCCATGGGAGGCACTTGTTATAGTCTCAAGGAGGTGACTAACAATGATTCTTGAGCTGTCATGAAGTGGGAGCTACTAGTGAGATTTTCTTTCAATTTACTTGGAGTAGAATTTCTTTACTCTAATGGAAAATTCCTTAACCTTTCCTTTTTCTTATCCTAGATACCACAATATTCTTTATGAACAAGGTTGACAATCTCAACAAAGAATTTTTTTAACGCCTTTTACTTTTTCCCTCATAATTCTTTTCCGTTTTTTATCTGAGATTCTAGGCTAAAGGGTAGTGACCTTTTACCTCACATTTATATCAAGGCTAGTAGAATACTTTAGGAATATTTATTTTTCCTTTGCTTTTTTTCTTTTGTATGGTTCTAATGTCTTACTAATATTCTTTGGATTGTTTTTGTGGTCCTGTTGCCAGGTGGAATAGCCTCTAATCCATTAGACATTGATCTAGAATCATATGAGCAAGTTACTCCTAAGATGATTATTGCTAAACCTTAATTTTATATTGATGAGGCTAGGGTTTAGGTTGCTTCAGCTAGGAAGTCAACTTCCAAAAAGGTAGTGGTTAGATCTTCGCTAGTGGAGAAAGTTGCTAGCACTGGCATTAAAAACTCCTATATCCCCCTTAACATCTCAAAGCGGTATGGGCCTAGTAAAAATAGGTCCTATGCTACCTTTTGAGTGGGGGAGGTTATTCTTGCATGGGTAGCTATAAAGAGACTAGCTTGATGATTTAGTGAGAAATCTCCAATCGAGAAACTGACTTACCTTGGAGGCTAGGAGCTTTTCTTGGAGTCTCTTTGAAGGATCAAATTTACATTGAACCTATCATAGCTTATGGGAGCTGGTCCTTTAGATGGATCTAGGAAATACAAGATTCATTTGGTCTGGGTCATTCCCAAGTGTTAGATTGTTTATCCATATGCTCTAGGGTAGGAGCTCATGAGTGACCTTCAAGATAGCTTTGATGAAGCTATTTTTTGTATAAGTCTAAGGATTAGTCTGTCATCTAACTCTATAACCTCTTACACACGTAATCCTACTACCTATAGCATACCTTTGATTCATAAGTAGGATTCATTGGTTTGGAAGATATTGTCCCCTCTATTACCAAATATCTATGCCTTGCTTTGTCCTTAGACTTGCTAGATATAGCAATGGTGTTCAAATTCTGCATATAACTCATCTAGTAGTGCTGGAGAAGTTTTAGAAGTGGCGTATTAGCATCTTGTTCTTAATAAATTCCTAGTGGAGCTAGCAAAGGATATTTTTTGGAAGGAATATGGAGCTTTAATTTGAAATTTTCTTATAATCTACTATGATTCCCTACTAAAATCTAGGGTCCAAAGTGTCTTGTCTTTGGTGGAAGCTGAGATTAGTTGTTTGTTTACTTGCTTAGATTATGATTTTGAGAACTAATTTTGGATAAATGAATAATGAATACATTAATGGCTAAATTGAAAGGTTCAATTTACCTTATTTTTAGGAAATAATGTAGAATAATTAGTTAAATGATAATATTTTCTCAATATCACTTCAGCTTCTTTCTAATTGCCTTTTCTCAACATCTTCTAGTTCGTAGGCCCCTTGTCTAGGAATTGAGATCACTTTGTGTGGTCCTTCCCATTTTGAAGCCACTTTAGCATCATATTTATCCCTTGTATTTGAAAATAATTGACATAGAATCTAGTCTCCTATTTTGAAACTCTTATGATTCACTTTGGAGTTGTAGTATCGATAAGCTTGAAGTTGATATTCTATCAAATTCAATAGAGATTGGTCTCATTTTTATTCTAGGAGGTATAGATGCAAGTTTATAGACTTATTATTGAGCTCTTGTGAATTTAAAACTTAGTTCTTAAGTTGGTAAGCTTAATTTTGACTGGTGTCATAGCTTGTATGCCATAGACCTATGAGAAGAGAATTTCCCCTGTGATTTTTCTTAGTTGTTTTGAGGGAAAATAAGACCTTAGATTATACTATGTTATTTTTGTTGAGGAGAGTTACTCTTTTTGTATGTTGAGTAAGGACTTATTGATAGCTTCTGCTTATCTGTCACCTTGGGGATATCTAGGAACTAAGATTCAAAGCTAGATTTTCCATTCTTTGTAGAATTTTCTAATTTTTCTTCTAGATAGGTTGGTTCCATTATCAATGATAATTACTCAGGGGACTCTATATCTATATATGATTTCTATCTATAAGAACATAATTAGGTCATCTTGTTTGATTTCACTACAAGCTTTAACTTCTACCCATTTGGAGAAGTAATTAGTTGCAACTAGGATATATGATTTTCATTTAGGATCTCATTGTAAGGAAAGGTCCTACTATGTCGATACCCTATTTATTGAAAGGAAAATGGTTCACTAAGTTAGTGAGATTCTTGACTAGTTGGTGTAAACTTTTGGTAGTGTTGGAAGCTTTTTACATATGCTTCATTTTGTTGGTGCAGTTTTGGTCAGTAGGACCCTAAAAATATAACCTTTTTGGCTAAGGACCTATCCTCAAAATGGTTTTTACATGATCCTTCATGTATCTCAACTAGGATCATCTTATCCTCTCTAGGCATAAGGCATTTTAGTAGAGCTCCTGTAGAGGGTCTTTTGTATAGTTTACCTATTACCACTATGTAGAAGGCTGATTAATGTCTTAGCTTTTTAGCTTCATTCTTATTTTCTAGAATAGTATCATAGAGAATATAGTACATGATTGGAGTCATCCATGAGTCTTAATTGACTATGTTTAGAACTTACTTAAGATACTTTATCTTAGATAGTTGGGAATGAAGACTAGAATGGTTCTTTTGCAATCAGTGTCTATTATAGAGGTTACGTTGATATTTTTCCATATTGGGGTCTTTAGCATTGTAGATGCCTTTAACTTTATTCACCATTAGTTGAGATTCAATTTTGATGGTTATTTTTGTAGCACCCTGTCTTTTAGCTAACTTGAGACCAGTTACACGAGCTTTATATTCAACTTCACTATTTGTTTCATGGAATCCAAACTTCAAAGGTTGCTTTAATAAGCTATTATCTAGAGTTCATAGCAAAGTTACTACTCTGCTTCCCTTTTCATATGAAGGGCCATCTATTGTGAGGGTCTAGAGCTTAATATCCCTATCAAGTTTCCCAAAAACTTATAATAGTGATTGGGCTATGGTAGGAGTTGTAGAAACTATTATCATAGCAATGAAATCTACCAAGATTAGGGCTTTGATTATTTTTTGAGGCATATATTTGATATCGTAGGTTATCAATTTTAATGCATACTTAATCATTTTTCCAAAGGCATTCGGCTCATAAAGTAGTGCCTTCATAGGGTAGGAGGTGACCACCATGGCATTGTGAGCCTTGAAGTATGGGTAGAGCGTGACCTCCTTTGTCATCTTTGGTGAGAACTATAATTATTGTAGATTTTGAGATTAATAAGTATAACAACATTTCTTCTATTTGATTTGGTTTGACTAAAATTGGAAGAGATTCTATATAGGACTTAAATTTTTAAGAATCTTGCTCAAAGGATTCATTCCATTCAAAATTTTCAGCTACTTTCAACACTTTAAAGAAAGGTTGGCATTTATCTAAGCATCTAGAGATGAATCTATTGAGAGCCACTATCCTACCTATGAGTCATTGAACCTCTTTCTTAGTTTTTAGAGAAAGCATGTTGATTATAGCTTTGATCCCTTTTTTATGACTAGTAAGCCCAAGAACTAGCTGATTTGACCCCAAATGTATACTTCTTGGGATTTAGCTACATTCGATACTGTCTCAAAATACTAGAAAAACTTCTTAAGTCATTGATATGTGTGTGTTTGAATATATCGATCGGCCTAGAGCCTGATCCAACTAACAGCCTGAGCCATCCTAGGAGGACATGCCTTTGCTCGTGCCCACAACGACACGAATAGTATGTATTTTCTTACACATAGAAGCTTTGGTGTTGGAAGGCTTACTTCCAAACTATGCCATAGTGTGGTTGACCTTAAGGTTCAAATGTATTTTCTTTTACTCTTGTACCCTTCTGACACATTATGACATGTACCCCCTAAGTAATCGACACATGTACATGTAATGTTCTAAATATACATGGACCTCATAAGAGATCCACAAATTTTACCAAATTCTCTAACCTCTCTCTAGTTTCCATATTTTATAATCAATATATATATTATATATTTTTTGTATTATATCTAATCTTTTGTACTATGTTTTTACAGAATCGTTACAAAGTCGATGACAGTTGGAAACTTAAGTATTATAAGATTGCAAATAAGGCATGGAAGGAATACAAGATTTCCAGATTGGCAAGAAATTATGTATTTCCATATTTGGAACCACTCGATGAGGTAGCTCTACAAAATCTCTGAAGGACATCCCTGGATTACATCTCAAGTTTGGAAAGACTTTGTGGATTATAGACGTTTAGTTGAATTTCAAATTATTAGGGAAGAACATCAGAATATAAAAATGCATAACATTCTTCCTAACCGTACTGGGAGGTCTTCAAATCCTGAAGTTAGATATAGAATGATATTATTAATTTGTCTTAATTTATAAATATTTTTATATTTATTTTCCTCAATTTAATTTCATGTCATTGTTAATAAATTTTTCATAATTTATGTAGGAAGCTGAATTGGGTAGACCTGTTACCTAAACTCAATTGTACATAGAAACAAAGACTCCCAAAACGAAGAATTCAAGACCAATGACTAAGCGAGGAGAAGAACAACTAAATAAGTTGGTTAGTAATTTCGGTTGATAAAAAGTCTTAAATGATTTTTAATAATTGATGTAATAATGAATGATATGTTTGTGTGCTTTATTATTTGCAGAGAGCTATTCAAGAAAAAATATCCAGGGGTGAAATAATCGAAGAGCCTAGGAGAGATGCTTTATATCATGCATTCGGATGCGAGCATCCTAGTCGTGTTAGGAGAGGTAGCCAATATGATGGTTATATGGAGTATTTTAACATTCCAAAACAAAAGCCTTAGATGGAAAGTAAGGAAAAGTACACTAAAATTGAAGAAGAATTCAACTCCTTTAAGGCCTCAGTGTTAAGTGAGATTGCCACTCTAAAAGAACATTAATCACAACAAATGTCAGTCATGGCATCATTCTATAACTAGGGCATGCCATATTGGCCAAGCATGCAACCATCCATACCAGGCATGACACCATCCATGCCAGGCATGCCACAATCCATGCCAAGGATGCCACAATCCATGACAAACATGCCACCATTCATGCCAGGATGCCACCCACGCAATCTCATTGTGGTCAAACTACATCCAGTATGGGATATAGCCATCCTATTGGTCCCTACTATATACCAGGAATGCGTATGCAATCAAGTAGTGGTTCATTTTCTCCAATGTAATCTGCACATTCTTACCATAAATCAAACCACGATGAACGTTTTGGTGAGAATGTACATCCAATAGCTACCCCATATGGGAGTCCTCTTCTATTTGATGAATCATATGTGGTAAGATTTTAATTTCTGGTGTATATAATCTCTTATTTTTAAATTCTTATTATATGTTTTATTTTTTTTATATATAACACTTAAATTTTTTACATAGTATGAAATGTTTGTTGAAACATCCTTCATCAACGGACTTTGTTGCTATTGGAATGGTACAACAATTGAGCGATGATCGGATGATTCATAATCAATATTTGCCTAATCATTGGCGAATAGTAATTGATCAATCATTATGTCATGATTATCAACTACCTGTGCCTTCTGATGCTACCACAGTCCAAGAGGCGGTTGGACAGTATGTGGCTTGGCTGTCGATTCAAGTTGTTCTAAATTTTGAAGTGGTACTATTTTTTAACTTAAAAGATAACACTTGTTTACTACTATTATTTTATTATATCTTATATTGATACTAAAATACATATATAATACTTCTTTTTAGTCTATTATACTAGAATTCTTAAATGCGGCACATTTAAGAGATACGAAGCAAGTATCTCATGCCAAATCTATGTCTAGTGGCCAATCATCGCACACCAAGTCATTCAAGAAGAAGCCTTGGAAAAAGTATAGTTATGATTATGCTTTAAACTTCAGCAGAAATCTTGGCACTTTGATGACTATTGTTGGGAAGGCATCTAGCATAAATGATGGATGGACTATGCCACTTCCTATAGAAATTTCTAGTGTAGACCTCGGTTAAACTTATATATCGATCGAGTGCATATTGCAACTATTTGAATATCAAATGATCGATTTAAGTATAATTCAAGTAAAAATTCTAAAAGAGGCTAGTTTAGAGGAGGTCAAAAAAATAGTCGAGAGCATAAATGCTACCACAAGGCCATGGTTCACCCCAATCTTTGATTTCCTAAAAAAGAGAGACCTACCATAGGACCAGAAGCTCACAAAGGAAATCAAGGCTAAGGTAGATCAATACATGGTATAAAATAATAAATTGTATAAAAATATTGAACTTGGACCCGAGTTGTTATGCATAGCTAGGAAGGGGTTCGAAAGAATTATGTTTGAAACCTATGATGGAGAGTACATCTCTCATTTGGGTGGAAGGAGTCCATCCTAGCAAATTATAATAGTAGAAGTACTATGGGCCCACTATGTTAATAGATTGGATGAGGTGTACCTAAGCATGCAATAAGTGTCAAATATTTTCCCCATTATCATATGCACCATTAACCACCATGACAGGATAGTTAGTCTATGGCCCTTCTACAAATGAGGGCTTGATATAGTAGGACCTTTACCATAGATTATTTTTCCAAGTGGATTGAGGTAGAACCTTTGGAAAGGATACGAGAAGAGGAAGTGATTTAGTTTATTTGGAATCCATAATTTGTTGCTTTAGCCTACCTAAGGATTTTGAAACTGATAATGAAGGAAATTTTATGGGCTGTAACATGAAAGAGTTTTCCATCAAGTATAACATCAAAATGTGCCATTCAACATCATATTATCCATAAGCCAACTGAGATGGGTTGAGAAGCTCCCTAGGGCATTATGGGCTATCAAAACTAGTCCTTATGGGACATTAATGAGACACCTTTCTTGTTAGTAAATGGGACTGAGGCTATGATACCAATTGAGATCACAGTGCCAACTATGAGATCAACCCTCACAGAAGAAAAAAAGGATAAAGCCTTGAAGAGGATAGCCGAGCAAAAAAAGAGTAACATATTATTACGACAAGGTTAAGCATTTTAATACTTTCACCATAGGTGATTGGGTTCTCAAAAGGGTCTTCCCTAGCAAAAGGGAATGGATGGGTGGCAAGTTGGGTGCAAATTGGGAAGTCCTATAGCAAATAGTCGAGATGACACTCAAAGGGGCCTACTTATTGAGAAATATTGAGGGAGTTGAGGATAGTGCAAGTTTGAGCACTCGACACTTGAAAATGTATCACTTCTAATGTACTTTGATTTATCGTCTTCATGTATCATCCCTGCATATATATATGATGTGACATTTTACAAGCAATGACTCTCTCCCATCATTACATGTCATAAGTTAATCACCTCAGTCAAGAACTAGGTAGAATGCTTTGAAATAAGAGAGAGTTGATCACCTTGGTCACAGAATAGGTAGAATGTTCTCTCCCAATATTAGATGTCACAAGTTGATCACCTCAATCAGGAACAAGGTAGAGCGATCTGAGACTTTAGAGAGAGTTGATCACCTTGATCAAAAACTAGGTGTAATGTAGTGACACTTAAGATAGAGTTGATCATCTTGGTCATAAACCAAGTAGAATGCTCTCCCCTAATATTACAAGTCAAAAGTTCATCACCTTAGTCAGGAACTAGATAGAGTTCTCTAACACTTAAGAGAGAATTGATCACCTTGGTCATAGACCAGGTAGAGCGCTCTCCCCAATATCATATGTCACGAGTTGATCACATCGATCAGGAACTAGGTAGAGTGCTCTAACAGTTAAGAGAGATTTGATCACCTTGGTTAGGAATCAGGTAGAGTGCTTTGATGCTAAAGATAATGTTGATCTCCTCGATCACAAACTAGATAGAACACTCTCCCCCAATATTAGAAGTCATGAGTTGATCACCTCAATCCAGAGCTAGGTAGAATGCTCTAACAATTAAGAGAGAGTTAATCACCTCGAGAATAGACCAAATAGAATGCTCTCTTCCAATATTACATGTCATGAGTTGATCACCTCGATCAGAAACTTGGAGAATGCTCTTAAACTTAAGAGAGAGTTTATTACCTCATTCACAAACTAGATAGAGCACTCTCCACTAATATTACATGTCACAAGTTGATCACCTTGGTCAGAAACTAGGTAGAGCACTATGACACTTAAGAGAGTATTGATCACCTTGATCACAGACTAGCTAGAGCACTGATCATATTGGTGATAGGCCAAGTAGAAATCTCTCCCTCAACATCTCATGTTTTATAATAGATTGAGTAAACCACACTTCATCAATTGCTTGGGTCAAGCCACGAGTTTATTTCATTGATTGAACCCTACAAGTTCATCCTTTCAAAGATAAACTACATTGATATAGTGTCATAGGTGCATTATATTAAAAATAAAAATTTTATTATTCAAGCTTACAAAGATTTTAAAATTTATTAATATAGAACCCACAAAATGTTAAAATTTCCTCAAGTGCTCGGACATACAACCCATGTCAAAGTTTTTTGTCTCCTCCACTAAAGGTAATAACACGACCTAAATCTTGTTAAATTTATTACATATACTAACCCCTATTTTGGTAGGTCTAAGTTAAGCAACACCCATCACTTTGAGGAAGACCTCTCAAATTGCTTCATATAAAAATTTCCCCAGTGAGACCTGTCCATGAGAACGACCAATGTGATAGCTGCTCTTTACATAAGGTAAGCTCACACTTAGTCTCTTCATAAAGGGAGAGCTTATGCTTGAGTTTAGATAGTTCAACTTTTAATTTGCATACCTTGGTCTTAAGCCTACTGTTCTCCAATTTTAAAGCTCAAGCTGAATGTATATTTTTTTGGTTATAATCTATAAGGTTCGAGCAAGAAATATGGAAGAAAAATTGTCAGTTGCTTCAAACAAAAGAGGATGTTTGGGACAAAATTTACAACATTCCTAACCCTCTTTTATAAGGAATGATATTGGGAAAAATTTTAATGACACATGTCCTTAAAAGGAGGGAGGTGGATCAATAATATAAATAAATACTATAATGGTATAAATGCATAATTATACATACAATACAAGTTGTTATCAAAATCAATTATTTCTCATTAATAATAATGGGTTAGAAGTGCAAGCTTACGACCACACAATTAGAAGGGGCATCAAACTTAAAAAAAACTATAATCCTTTGAAAGACAAATGATTCAATATTTTTGTTAAGTTGTCATACATTCCTTACCAAAGAAGATGGGTTTCGAATATAGGACCATATGGCTACTTAATTAGGAGGCATTGTCTAGTGCCAATGTCAAAGGTCCCTAGTTCAACTGTCTTCATCTCCCATCCCAAGCCCATTACCACTCACACCAGAGTTTGAGCCCTATTCCTTACCCTTATCTTAGGTTTGAGTGGGCGAGTAGTGGGTAGTGGTCAGGATATTCAGGATTTGATAGTAGTATTACCCTAGGCCCCTCTTCTTGGCTTCATCTTGGAAGAAGTCCATGACCAGGTTATACCCTATCCTGACGCTCAATGAGAACTATTCGATCATCACGTCAAGATCATGCTTCACCTTTCCTTGATCTTTGGCATTTTCCTCTTTGGTGTCGGTTAGCTTGCACCTATAAGTTTCTTCCTTAACCTTGACCTTCCTCTAGGCCTCCCCGATCACCTTAAAATGCTTTGAGTTATCATTCAACTTATGTATAGCCTTGGACAACTTCTTCTCCTTATTGATAGCCTCGCTCTCCTACTTGTTGGCCTTGGCCAATAGTATAGTATTCTTGGTCCAAGTTGAAGCATGGATCTCTTTTTTCCATTGCAAGTTTATGCTTAAAACTCTCCATACCCTGAACCCTACTTAGTTCATGAATGAGCTAACCTAAAAACAAGAAAATGATATGAAGTCAATAAAATAAATAAAAGAGCCCGAGGCTCAAATAGAAATTAGGTCGGACTAACACTTTCTTGGTATAGAAGTCAATTGAACATGACCCTAGGGTCTACATCCTCATACATGGCATCAATTTGTTTCTTATGTACCATATAAGGGAGTTGGTCCATAAAGTGGTCTAACCTCTCCGATGAAACCTTTCCCTCTTCTTGAGTCCCCCATAGAAGGTTAGGTACTTGTTGACTTGAGCTGACAAGTGTGGAGGTATATTGGCTTAGTGACGCTGGTGAAGGCTCAAAAATATTCAAATGCATAGGCTTCAGCACTGGCTTATCAATGGTCACCTTCTTCTTCTTTTTTGACAAGGTTAAGGTGGCTTTTTACCTAGAGAACTTTCTCCTCTTCTTCCATTTAGGGGAGATCATCCCTTAGAAAGGAGGTGTAGCTTTTTGAGAGCTTACCCCTTTTAAACGACTCTACTCTAAAGTCACGCCAGTAGCTTAGTGGCATTGAATTCCATACTATCTACAAAGACAAAGAAAAAAGGTTTTATTTTTACAAGTGCAAGCTAAATTAAGAGTAAAATATTTATGGTCTCAAGGCTAATTCACCATAATCAGGGTTCCTTTATAGTTTGTAAGAGGGGTCCAGTGCTTGGAAGGTGCTCAGGGTTTATGGATAATCCTATGAGGGGGCTCTGCTGAGCCCCACCTCATCAACCCATATTCAATAAAGCATGGGGTGTTTAGTAGTTTCTTCCATTGAGTCTTCTTGGGCATATAGTTTTGGGTATTAGCCAATCGTTGCTTGACCTCGTGGCTCAAGTTCATAATAAAGAAGCCCATATTCCTTACCACGACCTTGGTTTTGGCATAGATACTCCTTATAGTGCTAGTGTCACTGTTTGGGGTCTCCCATTGACCATATATGTAGAAGACATAGTCCTTCCATTTCTTCACATTCTCGAGGAGGATCATATTTATGCCTTGCTCTTTTTTCATAGACATGTATACCCTCTTCATGTCTATAGGATTACGCTTCAGTACATATGCCTTATTGAACTCAAGTATCTCTAGTTCGACCCCGAGCTTTCTCTATATTAGTGTGAGGAAGAGAAGGTATTAAATTTTGCACATTTTTGTGTTCCTAGGATGTATCGTGAATTTTTTACTTGTGCATTTATCCCTTAATTTCTTGCTTTTCTATCCATCACCTTGGAAGTCTATATGGTTGTTCGTATAAGGTTTCATTTGGAGTTATTCCAATTCTCGTATAACAACTATTATTGTAGGGAAAAACCAATCTTCACGATTGTTCGATTTGATTTCTCCTAAACTTCATGATGTATGTTTGCATCATGTACTCTAATATTTGAATAATCCTTTTGTATTGTCCATTAGTTTTTATTATGCAATAATTCCATTTGCAAAGCTTCTTGTGAAAATTCCATAGACAAAGGGAATAATTTTGAATCTTGAACTAGTATAGTTGACCTTGATTGTAAAAATCATTCACCAAATATTGAGTTTTATATTATCATCATCTAATGTAGTTTGTTGTAAGTTAATATACATTCTTTTTCATTCTGTGCTGCTAGTTAATTTTTCTTAAATTTATGATACATTCCATACTTTTTGGGTGTACTGTCAATTCTTATAAATTTTCTTCCATGGTTCCTTCTCCTTAAAGAGTCTTCATCTAGAAGTGCTATCTTTTTTGCTAAAAATGCAACATTCTAGTACTAAAAATCTATCTATCCACCATTTCTCCTTTCAATAATCTTTAGCATGCTTTGCAAAAATCTGTGCCCTTTAAATTGACTCACTCATTATGTTGTGAGGTTCAACATAAAGCTATTCTTGCCTTCCATTATCCTACAAATTCAATTCATAATCCTTCTATTATTCAAATGTTTTCACCACGTACTAATATCCTTTGTGTGACGACTCCAACTTTTAACTTAAGAGTGCCTATTGCTTTCTTTGTGTGAAATCATAATTCTTTGAAGATACCTTTCCAATAATTCCTTTTATACTTACAATCCTTCTCCACTTCTCCATAGAAAATATAACAATTTGTTAGCTCCTTGCTATTAACTTATGAATTGACGATTATATTATCGTATTCTCCAAAATTTATGTTGTCTTGCAAGCTGATTGAGATATTCTCAATGGACCCTCCTTGGTTTAATAGTCATAATTTGTGATGTTAATGTCCCTAAATCATGTAGATTCCCATCATATTTCTTTACAAAAAACTTAAATTTCCTTCAAAATTGATGATGCTTCAAGTTTTAAGAGATGCCCCAAATGCAAAACTTGTTTCACTGATATTTATGTAAACATTCAAGTGCTTCCAAATCCTTTCTGTGCATGTCAGTGAACACTATATGTGATGCTTCATTAATCAAAACAACAATTATTGATGCAATCAACATTCATACTTTTGATTCTTATAGGGTTGCTCCACGTTCATGTTCTTTGTTTGATATCAATTGATGCCTTTTTGAATAAATGTGTTAAAGATTTCATAGTCTCCAAATTTTGTTTCTTGAATTTTCACATAAAATCATAGATATTTGATTACTTCATAGTAATGCTTCCATGATTTCCTCATTCTTCGAGAGCGATTTCTCTAAGCTTCGAAGGTAGTCTTGATTCTTATAACCATCGAGGTCTTGACTTTGAAAGCTTGCATCCTTGAGTTGATCGATTCTTTCATCTGATAATAATCAATGTACAATTTAGACTCACAACCTTATTTTTAACTTATGTTTGACAAGGGGGAAATCTTGGTTGAATGAATCCTTTTATAAATATTTCATTCAATTGTTTTCCTTAACTACTTTCTCCACTGGTGTCATTCGATAGGAAGAGATAGTTATTGATGTATTTTCAAGATACAACTTGATTATAAAATCACTCTCGAGTTGGAAAATATCTAATTAATTCTTCAGAAAATGAACTTAAATATTTATTCACTACTAGTAGCCATGTCAAGCTCTTTCCATCATCAACATCCATTTTTAGAGAATTTTAGAAGGGTTAAACTTATATTGTTCAATCTTCTTTCTAAACAATGCTTAAATAAAATACTAAAAAGATGCACTCCTTGCATCAAGAAATTGAGCAGTTCTAGACATAAAGGATATTAGAAAAGAATCCAAGAGAAAATTTTGGAACAAGAGGGTTTGTAAGATTTTACACTTGGGCATAGTTTTAAAGAAGTTAGAGAATAGGTGGCATAAATTCATATCAATTATTAATAATTTCTAGTTCCTCTTGTCCGATATCACAAAGGTTGGCTCTTAGGATCCTTATCCTAAAGTTGCGATGCTTATATCCTTATACTTTCCTTGTACTTATTGATGTCGATTAATGGTTTATGAGGGATTTGATGATTCTTTAGAAATTCTATCTAATCGATTGATAAGTTTGGAAGAATGGTTCTTGAAAAAATTATCTTGGTTATTGAAAATGTTCACGTGACTATCAGCCAGACTGTTGACTTTACCTCAAGAAATTCTTTTGAGTATTTGATGCCTCAGAGTAGATAGTAGAACACAAACCTCATCCATTTGGTCCAATCAAATCTGACATGAATTGTCTTATAGAAATACCAATAGTATAAGATCCAATTACTAGGTCAAATCTTTGGCGAACTAGTTTCTAGTTCAACTTTCTCAATCCAAAAATTGACTACTATAATTTGTTGAGAAAAATGATGACTCTATGAAAGTAAAGTTGTCAGTGTACTTTTTTACTTAATATTTGGTCTTTTTATTCAATAAGTAGTATTTTAAGGTTAAAAATATTAAAATATGAACTTTTTTAGTGAAAATATAATTTTTGGGATTTGTTTTTGGAATTTTATGGACTTTTATGAATTTTTAAAGCACAACCAATCAGAAGACACCACGTGGATGCCACTTAAGCACAGGAGCTAGATGCCATGCAAGTAGAGAGACCCAATTTCAAATCTTCGAGTGTGTAGTGTGATGTAGGATCGTGCCACATGTCAACACGACATTCATTCTGACTTCATCCCACTTGGTCAACGCGCATACCACACATCTTCATCTAATTTTTTGAACCATTCCACACCATTCATAACCATGAATCACATTGCACCATCTGTCACTAACTTATATTCTATTGATTGGGTAGTCTTCCCTTGCCATGCTTCACTCTCTAAGTCATCCAATAAATCTTGTGTGGCACGTGTCACTCTTCTATTCGCCAACATAGGTAAATTTGCTTGTTTTAATTTTAGCACTTGATCTTAAGCTGATCTGACAGTCCATATTCCAACTGAGCCATATTTAATCCCTAATCACCCCATGAACCTTAATGAGCCATAATTAACATAATTTTCATCAATTTTTGTAGCTAAGAAGAGAGAACATTACAAAACAATTTAGAAGAAGATATAATTTTGGTGGAGATTCAAGAGGAGATTGACACTACAATTCAAGCGATTGATTGTATTTCTTTTTCTACTTCTTTCTTTATCAATTTTTATGTCTTTTTTTATGAAAAATATGAGCTTTATGAATAAGATTATGTTTAGTTAATTTATTAATCTAGGGGTCTTATAAACCCAATTTTCACCATGTGATGATCTAATATTTTACCCCAATTATGATTTTAATTTAATTATATTATTTCATCTGATTTTTATGTTGTTAGTTGTTTGGCCAACAATTGATCTATAGAGAAAATTAAATAGATTTGAGAGAATTATTTAATTATTTGTCTTCATTAAATAACATGCATAGTTTATAGGCAGAGATGTATGATTCTTATGTATGTGATCCATAATTGATGAACTTAATAAGTAGTATGGAATTTAATTGACATAAGAGTGTGATTAGGTTAATTACTATATGGGTCTTCCTTTGACTCCATGTATGATTACATTACATATGGCACATGTATCTATCAAATCACATCATATAGGCCCTTGTCTATGGGTTGGTCGACTCCAAAACACAATGAGGGGTCCAATTTTGAGGCCCATATGCAGTTAACGAATTCATAATAGATGGCAAGCTCCAAACACAATAGGGGTCCAACTCTGAGGCCTATGTACGATCAATAAATCCACGATCACATATATCTACCACAATAATCCCGTGTTACATATAAAGACCATAGAGAGAAAATCTCTAAAGATACACGTGTTTACGATGCATACCTATAGTATGTTAAAAACAATGTATGAATTTCAAACTAAACTCCTTGGAAAAGGGAGGAAATGTGAGTGAAATAAGGGTGGTTCTACCCCTTTTTATAGCCAAGGGTAATTTCACCTAGAAGAGCTTCGTAGCTATGAGCTAATCTCCAATACTGGTTTGATTTCAATATAAATAAAATAAAATGGATTTGCTTAAAAAGAGACAAACTCCATAGAAAATATGAAAACAAAGGAAGCAAGTAACCTCAATGACTTGACAAGAGTTTCATTGCACCAAACAAGTACTTCAAGTGAAGGAGAGGGAGAATGTTCACTTAATATGGTTTAAGAAGTGATGAACAGAGAGTAATCACAAAGGGGTAAATGAAAATTCTAGGAAAAGTACTAAGAAATGCTAGAATTTAAAATCTACGAGATTACAAAAATAAGAGTAAGAAATGTGAACCTTAGAGGCCCTTTGAAGCCCTATTTATAATTTAGGTTTCTCTCTCCTCAAATGTATGCTCAACACCAGCTCCCATACTCGTAAAAAAGTAATGGCTCTTGAATGATAGCTAATCTCTTCACCTTCTTAATTATTTTAAATAGAGAGATTGTCCAAGTACCCACATATGACTTTGTAAATAATAGGTAGACTCACACTATCCAATCTAGTAAGATCACATCCACCTCACCTTAGAGATAAGATGTTCCATCAACCTCCTAACCTCCTTGAGAAGCTCTGGATCATGGGGAAATATTTACTAGGTAAAAATACAAGCATCCTACCATTTCATCTAATATATTAAGGGTATTTAAGATCCTCAAAAAGAAGCTTAACACGTAATAGGAGCTCATAAAAGCCTCTTAGATACTAATAGAGACTCATAATATTTCCATAGAGCTTTCATATAGCTCCTAAAAATCAGCCAAACTCTCCAAGTTACTCAATATTCACCAAGGATAAGCCTTAATAGGCTTATACCCTGGAATATTTTGATAGAGAACACCTAGTACCTTCCATAAGTCATGTATCAATTAAGAATAGCTCCTTCACATATCATAGGACCTACGTGAATCTACAAAGTAATCTTCATTACCTTAGGGACCTCAAAGGACTTAAAGAATTAGCTCCTAGAGCCAATGGTAATCTCCACGATGCTATTCACCTAAATAGAATAACATATGACTTGTCTTTAGAAAGGAGCGTATTAGCTCCCAGTATCTGGTATTGATTCCTCTCTATAGTTCTATCATCAAGGAAACTCCTCATGCCCAATTGGATAACTACATGGGATTCCTACTCCTTATATGATCCTAATCTGAATAGCTAGCATTCTTAATTGGTAAAGGATTAGGATTATTTCCAAACTCATCTAGAGTTGCTCATACAAGTCACTAAAAAGTCACATGCTAACTACAAGTATATGGGTTGTGCGAGTAATATAATATACGTAAGTATGGATATTGATCTCAGAGAGAGTTATATAACTTAGTACCGAGTACCAATGTGACTATTATGAATACTATTTGGATAATAAAAAATTATAAAAACACAAAATTAAATGATAACAAACTATTCCAATCACAAAACTCAAAAATAGCAAAAATATAATAGAAATGACCTTGGAATCTTAAATCCCCCAATTTTCTAAGCATGTGAATCACCAAAATCCTCCCAAAATAATTATGAACCAATTACATGATCAGTTGAATCTAACCTAGGATGCATTCTTCTCTTAATTAAACTACACACCATATAGTAATTAATCTAATCACCCTCTCCTACTAATTAGATTGCATACTACTCATTAAGATCATAAGTTATTGACCACATATAATAATCATACATCTGAGCGTATAAACTATGTATCTCATTTATCAAGACAAACAATTTAATAATTTTCTCAAATTTATTTAACTACCTCTATATATCAATTGTTGGTAAAATAATTAATAACATAAAAATTAGATTAAATATTATAATTGAATTGGAATCACAATTAGGGTAAAATATTAGATCATTACATGTAGAAAATTGGGTTCATAGGATCCCTAGATTAATAAATTAGCTGAATATAATTAAGCTCATAAAGCTCATATTTTTCATAAATAAAAAACATAAAAATTGCAAAAGAAAGGGGGAGAAGAGATACACACAATCTCTTGATTTATAGTACTAATCTTCTCTTAAATTCTTCAGAAAATTGTCTTCTTTAATCTTCTATTGAACTTTTTCTTTCTTTTCTCTCTTCTTAGCAGTTGTTGTAGGTTTTTGATTCTTGATTGTGTGTTTAAATTATGCCTCATTAGGGTTAATTAAAGGGAAAACGACCTAATATGGGGCATCAGATCAACTCCTAAAATAACCCCATAAAATTTAGTATAAATAATTAAAGTATCCAAAAAAAAATTCTAAACAATGTATTATAATATAGGGATGTATTAGAAAAGTTTTGTGTGAAAAATCATATCAAACAGGAAAAATAGAAAAATCTCTACCACTGTACCACCACTACCTCACCACCACTAATGGAGAGCTCTATGAAATGCTATAAAAAGGAGGAAAGCTCCACCCATTTTTCCTCTTCTCTCCATATCTCCAAAGCTTTCTCTCTCTAAAGCATTTGGGTTTTTGATTTATATTGGAGCATGTTTTGGGGATAAATATCCAAGCATTCAGGTCAAGGATTCAAGGTAAGGGTTCAATGATTTTATAAATGAAATATCATGCATCATATGTTATGAATAAAAGTGAAAAATCAGATGCTATGATTTTATTAGTAATGTTATAATATTAAATATTGTTTAAAAATAAGATACTCATTATAAATATTTTATTGTGCATACATTGGAAAATTGTATTTATAATAGGAATATCAATTGTTAATATGAAACCAGTATTGAAAATGTGATATGGCATTCAAGTATTTTATACATGCATTATGAGAATGGTACACGTTGCATAGACATGTATTCTGAGAGTTTTCCATCTATAATGCCTCTTATTATTGAACGTGGGTTGTTATGTCTTGGATTGTTAACCATGAATTGTTACTTGTACAAGGGCCTCAAAATTGGACTCCTCATTGTGTTTGGAGTTTACCATCTGTTTTGAATTTGTTGAGTGCGGACTTTAGAGTTGGACATCCCATTGTGTTTTACAATCGACTGCCTATAGACAAGGGCCCATATGATGTTGATTTGATCAATACATGTGCCATATGTACTATGATTGTACATGGGGTTGGAGGTGGACTCATATCCAACTCAGAGTTGGACTCATATGCATCTTAGAGTTGGATTGCATATGTGCCCATGTATTTGGATGATCATTACATATAGGGTCTAATTTCATGCATTGGATTTATGTCACACAACATATTTTATATTGTATAAGCATGCATTGGTTACCTGGAATGTATACTCCCCAAGTCCTCTAGAAGCGAAGAAGTATAGGTACACTATATTTTTATGACTAAAATCTCCCCACATTGTATACTCATAATGATTACTTACATGTATAATTTTTTGTTAATATGTAACATGCATCATGAATAATTATTTGTTATAATTATATACTATATGTAGCTCACCCTGTTTTCTCCTTACCTCCATGTTAGAGTTTGATAAGGCATTGCACGACTCAAACACAATGAAAAACAAACTTCAGGTTTATTTGTGTAATTCATTTTGTATCATGTTTTTGGATAAAATGCTAAGACATGTTTTAAAATGAACCCTTTTCTAATTTATGTAAATTGTGATTTTTAATTTGAATAAATTTTGTTAAAATATTTTTTTAAATAGGGATATATTGAATTAAATTTTAAATTTTATTAAATAATTCTCTTGAATTTATTAAATATAATTAAAAATTTACCCTTCCAATCTCACATACCCTTTTTTTAGGTTGGGACAATTTAGAATATAGTTCTAATATCTCAGGAATAATATTCATTCATAATGTTAAAATATTTTCGAACTAATTTTGTCTCAGCATTCCTCCAAAAATAAAGGTAACTAAGAATCTACCTGTAAGGGAAGCTAGAGAGCATCTCGCACAAGATGCAAATAAAAACTGTGATCTATTGCAAACACTACAATGATTTATTACTCTAGATAGAGAACTCGAGCAAAAAAAATAGATATTATTACCTCAAAGAGTTTGAAAAGATGAGGCCATCATTGTATGATGGTTCTTCCAATTTAGACATCATGGAAGAATGGATTCGAGAAATTAAGAAAAAAATGAATGATCTAAACATTCTTGCATGTTTTAGAGCTAGTTTAGCAGCATAAAAACTGACTAGTAAAGCTAACTACTAGTGGGACTCTATCCGTACTAAAGGAATGTAGTGATAGTCACATAGGAAGAGTTTGTAGAGATGTTTTATAAGAGATTTTTCAACAAGATCACTAAAGTTAACAAGGTGGTTGAGTTTATAAATCTCAAACAAGATGACATGATCATCGCACTGTATGAGAATAACATTAATCAATTGTCAAGATTTGCATAAAACATGATAATGGGAGACACAAACAGAGGTGTAAGGTTTTTAATAGGTCTACGAGATGACATTTGTGTGCATCTAATGTATCAATATATGTAGACCTACATAACAACAATTGCAACAACTTATAGGGTCAAACAAGTCAATGTAGAACAATTAAAGATGGTCACATCATCTCAAAATGTCAAGGACAAAGGAAAATAGAATAGGAAATTTTGGACAACTTAGTTGATCATCATATAGTAATTCATTTGGAAGTTCTCGGTATCACCCTTATACCTATCATAACTATAACCAATCAGGGTATCTCAAATATTACTATCCTTAACTCATAATTAGATGATATGGAATATGATTGCAGTCTAGTTTTAGTCAAAACATCAAATAACATGAAGAATTTTCAAGGGTCGAGTCAACAACTTGCTTGGTAGCCCTAACAAAAGTTTTAACAACCAAGATGGTCGTTCTAAGAACAATCCTCTAAATCCTACAAGCCTCCTAAATAGTCTTTCAGAAAAAAAAAACTTCCAATATGGTACTATCTTTTTAATGTTAACTATCTACCCACGGAAATGACAAAGGTAAGGGGATTGCCACCCAAGAATAAGGAACATAAAAGTCAAGTCTTTGCGATAACTGGCCAATAAGGGGAACCTAAAATCAGCGATATGGTGGACGGTATAATTGTATTTTATCACTCTTTGGTAAGAGTTCTTTCTAATACTGGTGCCACTCATTCATTCATTTCTTTAACTTCTTAAATGTTAAAACTTCAATATGAAAATTTTAAAACCCTTACTTTGAACACTCTACTAGGAGTCTCTTCTAATGTCTCATATATTTTTTAAAATTATTCGATTAGTTTTAATTATCACAAATTATGTGCTAACCATGTTATACTCAATATGAGACATCATTTTAGGAATAAACTGCTTGACCAAATATCAAGCCATCATAAACTACTTTGAAAAGAAGTTTACCGCCTAAAGCCCTAAGGGCATAGAAGTCTATTTTTTTTTGGCAAAAAATGAGTAAACATTTCCAAAGCTTTTCTTAAGTGCTGAGAAGGTAGAAGAAGAAACCATACAAGCATATCTATCATGAATTCACTAGAAGTAGACATAAAATGTGGAAGAAGCTTAGCATATAAACCAATGAAAAACAAACACTGGGATGAATTTTTGGAAGAATTACTGATGAGCAAAAGCGACATCACCGATCCCGCCAATAATTTGGTTTTATATTTATAAAACTTTCGCAAGTGCATGAATCATTTCATAGAAAATGATAAATATACTCCCAAGGTCGATCTAAGGAAGGAATATATGTGGTTTTTAATTTATTATTCAAACTTTTAAAAACAAAATTAAATCCTAAACATCCTGTCACGATATTTGGGGTTTTATGTTTTTAATCTAATAACATAAAAATAAATATAGATACATATTCAATAAACATTTATGCAAATTTTATCTTTTATAATAGTGGAGTATTTATGGATATAATAACTAAGTTAATTATGCTTGCTCATATTATTTAAGTTATTAAAGATATAAATTGATATTTATTGATTCTCTCTTTTTTATATGAATACCACCTTTGGTGGGGTTATTTGTTAACTAAAAAAATCAATTAACACCTATAGGTAGGGTGGATAACTAATTTGGTTAATTAAATTAATTATTTTTTTTCTAAGAGATTGAAAATGAACCATTTAAATGTCACCTTTGGTGGGATTAGACAGTTTAAACTTTATTCAAGGTGTCCAAATTAAACCTAAGAATTTAATTATCCGAGTATTAACTTTCAAGTTTTAAAACTACTATTGAAAACATGTTGTCAATACATTTTCAGATAATAATTCTTATAAAAACTTTTGAAATAGAGCTTCGCTCTAACTATTGGGAGATTATACCAACAAATAAAAGAGCACTACTCTAAATCAGACCGGATAACTAAACCTTAAAATCTAATTTTCATATTTAAGTTTGTAATGAAAAATAATATATTTCTCTCTAACATTCTTATAAAATCTTGAATAAAAAAAATCAATTCATTATAGAGATTTTTACCTATTTAATATTTCGCAAGTATAACAATGTTATTATTATATCATGTTTACAAACAGCCAGCAAAGTTAAATTTAATCATAGACAAATTAAATATAACATATAAGAATAAAACATAAAAAAATAACTGTAAAGAAAATAAAATCCTCACAGTACTTTGATGTTATTCCTGTTGGTGGAAAACCTCCAAATGGAATTTGCATTTCCATTTATTGAATAAAAAAGCTAATAAATTACAAAAACATAATTAGTTCTTCTCAAAAAAAGAAGAATTCTAAAACTAAGAAAAGCTAAAAACTAAGAAATGAAGAGAAAGAAAGAGAAAAGAAGATGTTTTTGAGGTGTGTTTTGATATGAAGAGAATGAGGGTATTTATAGGTAAGGAGAGGAAGAGAAAGAGGGTGGAAAAATTATTTAAATTGGAGGAAATGTGTAGTAATGAATGATGATGTCATACTGCTGATGTCATGGTAGGTAAGGCACGGTGGCACACACGGATTAGGTGCAGATGGGCGCAGGTGCACGCGGACTGGGAACTGATGGGCATAGGCACGTGCGGACTAGGCCATGATGGGTGTAGGCACGCTCGACTTCGATGTGGTTTGGGCGATGTGCGCGCGTTGCTTGGCGTGGCTTATTACGGTGCATGCTGCACACTTTTCTAGGCATGGTTGGGCATTGTGGCACGCGTTGGCCGACACTGCTGGGTGGTTGCGTGCACGATTTCATCCTTTTTGACCCTTTTGACCCATTTTGTCCAATTTTTCCATCTTTTTTGACTTTTTCTCATTTATTTTATCAATATATTTGTGATGTATTACCTCTAGTATTTTTATTCGAGTCTTTAAGTTACTTTTTTAAGCAAAAATACCTGTAAAACAATAAAAATACTTGTGCTTCTGAAAAGATAGATTTATATAGAAATATGATAAAATCATATAAATATATATATTTTTAATCAATTAAAGTAAATAAAATCATGGCATTTTTAGTGCTTTTTGAGCACTCATCAATTAGCTAGACTTCCTCTAGTTGTGATCGAGTTATATCCTAAAAATACACCAATATCTATTGGTCCTTATCATATGGCACCTATAGAGAAACAAGAACAAAAGAAGTAATTGGATGAGTTATTAGTGAAAGGATTCATTCAAACAAGTTCATTACCCTGGAGAACACTTTTTCTTTTTGTTAAAAAGGATGGAAGTCTTAGACTCTATATTGATTATGATTAAATGAATAGATTAACCAAACAAAACAAGTAACTATTACCTCAAATTGATGACTTTTTTGACCAACTTGGAGGAGAAAGTTTCTTCTTAAAGATCAATCTCTAATCAGGATATCACCAATTGAGGGTTAGAGAGTTGGATATACCTAAAACTACCTTTCATATACGGTATGAGCATTTTGAATTTCATGTGATACCTTTTGGTCTAAGTAATGTACTTTTATGGACTTCATGGACTATTTATTTCAACCTTACTTAGATCAATTTATCATTGTGTTTATTGATGATATATTGATTTATTCAAGGACCCATGAAGAAAATGAATCCGAATCACTTTGTAAACTTCAAAGGAGCATCAATTGTATGCAAAGTTTGAGAAGTGTGACTTCAGACTTATTGAATTCAAATTATTCAGACATATCATATCAAGAAGACATATCAAGAACATGAAATACGATGGATCCTTCCAAGATTGAAACAATTTTGAACTGGAATCAACTAAGAAATGTACTAAAATTTGAAGTTTTCTTAGACTGGCTGGATATTACCAAGGTTTTCTGTAAGACTTCTCAAATATTGCTACATCATTGACAAAGCTTACTCAAAAAAGAGTTAGATTCTTTTGGGACAAATCTTGTAAAAAGGAATTTCAAGATTTAAGGACATGACTTCTGATGAGTGCTCAAAAAGCAATAAAATTACCATGATTTTATGCACATTAATTGATTAAAAATATATATATTTTTATGATTTTATCATATATTTATATAAATATGTCTTTTCGGAATCACGGGTATTTTCACTCAAAAAGGAATACTGGAGGCAATACATCACAAATACATTCAAAAATAAATGAGGAAAAGTCAACAAATATGGAAAAATTGGACAAAATGGGTCAAAAAGGTCAAAAATATCAAAAAAGAGGAAATTACGCCGCCCATCCGCGCCGGCCACTACGCTCAGCGCGCCCAGCAATGCGTGCACCAGATCTTCCTTCCGCGCGTGTCCCTACTCTCATCTGCACGCGCCTGCGCCCATCAACATCTAGTCCGCGCGTGTCGCTGCCCGCCTGCGCCCAGCCTGCTCCCATCTGCGCGTGCCTGCGCCTAGCTACTACCCATCTACGCGCGCCTGTGCCCAGCTGTGCCCCATCTACGCACAGCCGCCCCACGTCATGCTGATGTCATCAATGATGTCAGCAATCACCACTCCGCGTTTTCATCATTTTTTCACCCACCTTTTCTCTCCATCCTCACCTATAAATACCCCATTCTCTCCTCTTTCTTTCTCTCAATTTCTTAGTTTTTAGTTTTTTTTTAGTTTTTAGTTAGTTTTTCTTAGTTTTAGAGTTCTTCTCTTTTTGAGAAGAACTAGATATGTTTTTGTAATTTATTAGCTTTTTGATTCAATAAATGGGAGTGCAAATTCCGCTTGGAGGTTTTCCAGCAACGGGAATAACATCAAAGTTCTGTAAGGATTTTATTTTCTTGCAGTTATTTTTTATGCTTTATTCTTACATGTTATATTTAATTTGTCTGTGATTAAATTTAATTATGCTAGCTATTTGTAAACATGATATAATAATAACGTTGAATTCTTGATAAATATTAAATAGGTAAAAATCTCTAAAATGAATTGATTTTATTTTTATTCAAGATTTTATATTAAGAATGTTAGAGAGAAATATATTATTTTTCATTACCAACTTAAATCTGAAAATTAGATTTTAAGGTTTAGTTATCCGAACTGATTTAGAGTAGTGCTCTTTTATTTGTTGGTATAATCGCCCGATAGTTAGAGTGAATCTCTATTTCAAAAGTTTTTATAAGAATTATTATCTGAAAATGTATCGACAACATGTTTTCAGTAGTGGTTTTAAAACTTGAAAGTTAGTACTCGGATAATTAAATTCTTAGGTTTAATTTGGATACCTTGAATAAAGTTTAAACTGTCTAACCCCACCAAAGGTGGCATTTAAATGGTTCATTTTCAATCTCTTAGAAAAAGGAATTAATTTAATTAACCAAATTAGTTATCAACCCCACACATAGGTGTTAATTGATTTGTTTAGTTAACAAAGAATATCTAAACCCACCAAAGGTGTTATTCATATAAAAAAGAGAGAATCAATAAATATCAATTCATATCTTTAATAACCTAAATAATATGAGCAAGCATAATTAATTTAATTATTATATCCATAAATACTCTACCATTATAAATGATAAAATTTGCATAAATGTTTATTGAATCTATGTTTATTTTTGTGTAAGTAGATTAAAAACACAAAACCCCAAAATATCATGACAGGATGTTTAGGATTTAATTTCGTTTTTAAAAGTTTGAATAATAAATTAAAAACCACATACATTCCTTCCTTAGATCGACCTTGGGAGTATACTTATCATTTTCTACGAAATGATTCGTGCACTTGCGAGAGTTTTATAAATACATAAAACCAAATTATTGGTAGGATCGGCGATGTCGGTTCTGCCCGATCAACTTATAACCACAAAAATTCTCACTACGTCGGACAATAAGGAACTTTTTGTGGTTTTCAAGAATGCTCCACCACAAGGCCTTAGGTGTGTCTTAATGTACAATGATCAAATAGTTGCCTATGGATCACAATAATTCAAGGTTCAATAGAAAAAACTACCCAACAATGATTTAGAGCTAGTAGTAGCGGTCTTTGCTTTGTAAATGTGGAGATGCTACCTCTATAGTGCCAAATTTCAAATCTTTTCCCACCACAAAAGTCTCAAATATATTTTCACTCAAAAAATCTCAATTTGAGACAATGAAGGTGGGTAGAGTATCTTTAGGATTATGACTTCACTTTGCAATATCATCTTGGTGAGGCTAATACAATGGTAGATGCTTTAAATCAAAAGTTAGGCTTTGTTACCCAAATGATGTTGGACCCTTAGAAAAACACTCGAACTATGGAAAATTACAAGCTTAACTTGTATAATGATGGAAGACAAGTATTCTTATACAATCTCATGACCAATCCTACATCGTTGGAGAATGTCATGGAAGCCCAATCAAATGATACTAAAATTTGTAAAGTATGGTGTAGGTTGAATGAAGGAAAGATGGTGGAAGGATGGACTTATAAAAATGGAGAATTTTGTTTACATGGAAAGATTATGGTACCTACTGATGATTATTTGAGATAGAAAATCATGGAAGAAGTATAAAGGTTAAAATTTACGATACATATTGGAAGCACAAAAATATATTGTGATTTAAAAAGGACCTATTAGTGGAAAGGAATGAAGAAAGATGTTGCACAATTCATGGGAAATTTCATGTTATGTCAACAAGTGAAGGCAGAGCATAATAAACCTATGAGACTACTTCAATCACTACGAGCACCAAAATGGAAATAGGATGACATAACTATGGACTTTGTACAAGAATTTTCACGTACTTCTAAAGTCATGATTCCATATGGGTAATTATCATTAGTCTTACAAAGCCTACTCATTTCATTCTAGTCAAAAATTAATACTGAGTGAATGCTTTGAGTAAGTTGTACATTCAAGGGATAGTATGATTGTTTAGCCTTCCAAAGTTGATTGTACTAGATCAATGTCCAAATCTTACCACGCGATTGTGGAGATGTGTACAAGAGGCTTTGGGTACAAAGTTGTTACATAGCATGGCTTATCATCTTGAAATGGATGGACAATTTGAAAGAGTTATTTAGATGTTAAAAGACATGTTACGAGCCTTTATTATGGAATTCAAGGGAAATTAAAGTGAACACCAACCAATGGTTGAGCTTTCCTACAATAATAGCTATCATGCTAGCATTGGGATGACTCCTTATGAAGCCTTGTATGGATGATCATATAGATCTCCATTGTGTTGGGCAGAATGCAAAAATTTCAATATGAGGAGAACTGATCTTATTGAATAAACAAATGAAAAGATTTACATCACATAATACAAACTTTGTAAAGCTCAAAGTCGATACAAGAGTTATGCTGATCATGAGAGATGACCATTCACTACACCAAAAGAGACTATTAAAGTCAGTTAGGTGAACTGACTTTAAATTGAGAGACTTAAAATTTAAAGTCGGTTCACTCGTTGAACCGACTTTAAGTTTAAAGTCGATTCAACCCGTGAACCATCTTTAATTTCTGTATAATTTTTTTTCACACTTTTTACATATTTTCTACTATCTTCAGAGCTTGTATTCAATCACATAATAGCAAAAAAAAAAACAAAATCTATTTAAAAAAGTCTAAATACTACAAATAATTAAAAAATTAAATATTAATTAATTACTTGAGAATTAAATATATTATAAAAATAATAATTTACATACAATATATATATATATATATATAACTTAAATTACATTATTACTATATCTACAAGCAAATTCCAATAATACATATATATAATAATAAATATTAATAAACTCACTATATATTATATACATATAAAAATATATCTTATATTATATATATATATAAGATATTAATAATATATATTTCATGTACATGTAAAATAATTTTCAAAAATAATTTTTTAAAAATAAATTAATATATATCAAACACCTAAATACATAAAATTATTAAAATAAATAAATGAATAAAAATACCTTCTTCTCTTCTAGGCTTGAATAAAAATACAAAACTTACATAACACAAAAATTTATACATATAAATAATAACACATAATATACAAAAAATAAAGAAATATGAATAATAAGTGTAAAATAATTCATAGAAATACTTACAAGAGTAAATGAAATAAAAATACTTACAAGAGTAAATGAAGTAACAAAATAAAGGAAATGAAGAAAAAATGGTGTTTTGGGTATAAAGTTTATGACTATTATGCTAAAAAAATAGGGGATCTAGAAGAGAAATTGGAGAGGAAGAAAACCTACTAAATGATGCCAAAATTGCTGGTCAGAGGTGGCCAAAAAATGAGAAAGAGTGGAGGAGAGAGTCATCGTTTCAGGGTTACAATAGTTGAAAAATATGCTCTATTGGAAAATGGGGAAAAAAGAAGAGAAAAGGAAAATAAAAATGTGTGTAGCATCGGTTGACACATAGGACCAACACTACACGTAGGATGTAGCACCGGTTCTACGTGTCAACCGACGCTACTATTTTATTTTTCTTATTTTTTAAGTTGGTTGACACGTAGAACCGATGCTACACGAAGGATTTTAAGTCAGTTCTATGTGTCAACCAATGCTACACGTGGCTTAAATCGGTTGACACATAGAACCAACTTAAAATCCCACGTGTAGCATGGGTTCTATGTGTCAACCAACTTAAAAATTTAAAGAAAAATAAATAGTAGTGTCGGTTGACATGTAGAATGGACGCTACACGTAGGATTTTAAGTTGGTTCATTATGTCAACCGATGCTACACATGGCTTAATTCGATTGAAATGTAGAACCTACTTAAATCCTACATGTAGTGTCACTTGACGCGTAGAACTGATTTTAAATCCCGACTTAATTGCTCCTTTTTGCAGTAGCGATTGCCCTTTATAGTAGATGACTACTTTTGTCTCAAATTTCATCCTCGAAAGGGAGTAACTATTTTTAGAATAAAAGGAAAGGTAGCACCCTACTATATTGTACCATTCAAAATTATAAAGAGAACTGGTGACATAGCATATTAGTTGGAGTTACCCTAAGAATTGTTACAAGTTCATAATGTTTTTCATGTATATATCTTATGAAAATGTCAACAAAATCATAATGCCATCTTAGATTGGATAGAATTGCATTACAAGAAGAAGTGACATATGTATAAGAGCCAGTGGTGATAATTGATTTTCAAATAAAGAACTTAATGAGAAGAGTAATTCTTCTAATGAAAGTTCAAAGGAGAAGTTACAACTTGGGAATTAGATTTAAATGTTCATTCAAAATATCCTTGTTTGAGGAATTATAAATTTTGAGGGTGAAATTTTCTTTAAGTAGAAAGAATGTAAAAACCAATAAAATTTAGTATACATAATTAAAGTATATAAAAAAAATTCTAAATAATATTTTACAATATAGGGATGTATCGGGCAAGTTTTGTATGAAAAATCGGATCAAATGAGACAAATTGGGAAATCTATACAACCTTGCCACTACCAATTATAAGCTTGATGACGAGCTTGACAAAATTCCTATAAAAATTAGGCAAGCTCCACCCATTTTCCCATACGCCCTATTCTCTCCCTTCCATCACAATCTTTTTCTCCCTAAAGTGTAGTTCACCCCATTTTCTCCTTACTTCCATAATTTAGTTTAATAAAGTGGCGCATGACGCAAACATGAAGAAAAAGAAGAAAACTTCATGTTCATTTGTGTAATTCATTTTGTATCCTCCTTTTGGAGAAAATGCTAAGACATATTGTAAAATGATTTTAAATTTTATTAAATGAATATCTTGAATTTCTTTAAAATATAATTTTAAAAATTTACCCCTTCCTATATCACGTTCCTACTTTTCAGAGCATGACATAAAAGGTCCAAAGGCTGAAGGTGAAAACTAGATTAAATGTGGATTAGTTTTGGAAAAATTTGACAAGAAAAAACGTGTGCTAGGGTACATAAAAGTGCCCACCTTGGTATGGTCCTTGCTGATCACGAGTAAAAAAAGGCATGTTGAGGTAAAGATTTTTTTCCCATTGTGGCATAGAGCTATTTGAATGCATACTAGAAAATCGTATTGAGGCATCAATAAGTGCCTATTGTGGCATGGACTAATTTTTCATGTTTTTGTCTCATTTTCACTCCATTTGTAGATTTATCACACCCCCAAAGTTAACTCTTTGCTTTCCCTTTAGCAAAGCCAAATCTAACTATCTAAAATGATATGGGCAGCATATTCATAAAAAGATATCTATTAATACATGCATTTTAGTGAAAACTATCCCCTTCAAAAGTTATACAATTTTATGACAAGGAGGTTTACATATCCATCAATCAATAATCCATTAATACAAGGATATGTAAGGTTTTTGACTAATTGATTCATATGGATGATTTGAACATGATGTCATCCAATGCACTTATCAAATCAACTTATATAAGCATGATAATCAACTAAGTCTTAGAAAAAGTTTCATAAGTCTATTCTTCACACTCCTCTCCACTAATGTGAATTATGAATTTAGCTAAAGATCAAAAGGGCTTTACATGCTTGTAAAGTAAGGCTTAGTCATGGGTAGATAACTGGAGACATTTAGGTTTTTCCCATACCTTAGCTTTTTTTATTTATCATGGTAGGCTTAACTACACATGAGCTTTCACTTGAAGTTCTAGTGTACCTTGTCCTACCATTTTTCATTCTTTTACTCCACATTATTTTTGAAATTTCACAACCCTCCTAAACTTATCTTTAATTTCATTCTTTTTATTTCCATTTGGTTTATAGGGATAATTGTGTTGTGAGTGTATTATTTTTACAAGATAGGGTGCATTACATTTAACCTCACTCTATAGCATAACATATGATTTCATTTTTCATACAAACTAAAGGTGTAAGTGTAAACGCAATGCTTAATGGCTAGGCTTAAAATGTGGCTGAAAGATATGAATGGTTCTTAGTTAGGCTGAAATGGGTGACTAAAGATATAAACAATGGTTAGCTTGAAAGGCTCAATTGATCCAATTAAGGACTAAATAATTTCTAATGTCGTTGTCCTCCATATTTTTTCAACTACAAGAAAAATAACAATGTTAGGTTGCCTCCTAACAAGTACCATGTTTAATTTCTGTAGCTAGATGGTTATATTAACTCCTATGGTGCATCTACCAAGGTTATCACAAATGTTTCATTTGATAATTGGTCATCATCATAATGCTTCACTATATGTCCATTAACTATGAGCCATTATTTGTTTTTTTCTATAATTCAATGGCTCCATTATTGGTTACCTTTGTGATAGTGAATGGATTTGACCCTCTAAACTTAAATTTGCCTCAAAACAATTTGAGTCTTGACTTGTATATCCTAGTTCAAAAATACAGTGCACAATATTTTTTGTCATGCCATCTTTTTGCTTCCTCTTTCTACAACTTGACATTCTCATAATCACTCCACCGAAGCTCTTTTAGTTCATTTATTTGTAGCATCCTTTTCTCACCAATTTCATCTATGGTCATATTCAAATTTTTCAATGCCAAATATGCTTTGTGTTCCAGCTCCACCGGTAAGTGACATGTCTTTCCATAGACTAACCTATATGGGGTGGTACCAATTGGTGTTTTAAATGTAGTTTTGTATGCCCATAAAGCGTCATCTAACTTAGATGCCCAATCCCTTATAGAATTATTCATTGTTTTCTCCAAAATTCTTTTCAACTTTATATTAGACACCTCTACTTGCCCAGTTATTTGGGGATGGTAGGGGTAGACACATTATGCTTAATTCCATACTTAGACAATAAAAAGCTAAAAAGCAATATTGTAAAAATGACTACCTCCATCACTAATAATGATCATAGGAGTTCCAAACCTAGTGTAAATATTTTTCTTCAAACAATTTAGGACAACATTGGTTCCACATTTATTACTAGCTATGGCTTCCATCCACTTTGACATATAATCCATGCCTACTAGTTTGTATTAGTTACCAAAGGATGATGGGAACAGTCCCATGAAGTTATTACCCCAAACATTAAATAATTATATTTCAAGTATACTATTAAGGGACATCTCATCTCTTTTAGAAATATTACCTATTCTTTGACATTTATCACATGTCTTTACATAAAGATGGGCATATATAAATAGTTTAGGCCAAAAATAACTTGAGTGAAGTACCTTAGTTGCTATTTTTATGCTTCCAAAATGCCCTTCATAGTCTGAGCTGTGGCAATGGTGAAGAATACTTCCAACTTCATTATTAGGGACACACCTTCTCAAAATACCAACAATGCATTCTTTATAAAGGTAAGTGTCATCCCAAAAATATTATTTATTATCATGGAAAAATTTCTTCTTTTGTTTCCATATGAGGTCCAACGAACGAAAGAACATTAGCAGCCATAAAATTTGTAATGTTTGCATACCATAGGATGTTCATTTGATCCACTAAAATAAGTTGCTCATCTAGGAAAAATTTCTCAATCACCATGTCATCCATATTAGCTTCCCTCTCCAGTCTAGATAGATGCTCTTCCAACTTATTTTTATCCCTTTTTTATCACAAAATTTCCAAGTCAAACTCTTATAGAAGGAGAAACCATCTTATAAGTCTTGGCATGGCATCCTTCTCTATCATAAGGTACTTTATTGTAGAATGGTCCTTGTAAATAGTGATTTTAGTTCCAACCAAAGAAGATCTAAATTTTTGAAAGGCATACACAATGGCTATAAACTCCTTCTCTGTAGTTGAATAATTCATTTGAGCATTATTGAGTGTCTTACTTGCATAGTATATGGCATGGAAACAAATTTCTCTTTGTTTCCCAAAATCAGTGCCAATAGCAAAATCCCTTACATCACACATCAACTTAAATGGCTTGCTCCAATTTGGTGCTACTATAATTGGTGTTGACACTAATTTATCCTTAAGCACTAGAAATGTTTCTAAATATCCATCATAAAATCTAAGGGGCACATTTTTCCCTAATAGACTGCATAGGGGTTTGGGTACTTAGGAAAATTCTTTGATGTATCTATGATAAAAGCCCGTATGCCTAAGAAAACTCCTCACTCCTCTTAAATTTGTAGGTGGTGATAGCTTTTCAATCACTTACATTTTAGCTATGTCCAATTCAATACTCTTAGTTTGGACTTTATGGCCGAAGATGATACCCTCATGTACCATAAAGTGACACGGCTCCTAGTTTAAAACCAAGTTGGTTTCTTCACATCTTTGTAGCACTAGGGAGAGAGATTGTAGACATTTATAAATTGTGTCCCCAAATACTGAAAATTCATCCATAAAGATCTCTAGATGCTTATCCATCATGTTTGAGAAAATAGCCAGCATACAACCTTGAAATGTTGTAGGGTGCATTGCATAACCCAAATGACATTCTCCTGAAAGCAAAATTTCTATAAGGAGAAATGAAGGTGGTCTTTAGATGCCATAGAGATCTAGTTATAGTTGGAGTATCCATCTAGAAGGCAAAAGAAAGAATGCCCAGCTAGTCTATCAAGCATTTGATCCATGAATGGGATAGGGAAATGGTCCTTCCTTAATGCTTTATTCACTTTCTAAAAATCCATGCATACTCTCCATCCCGTGATAGTCCTTGTAGGTATTAACTCATTTGAATCATTTTCCACCATAGTGATCCCTCCTTTTTTCAGTACACATTGAACTAGGCTTACTTATTCACTATTTGATATTTGGTAAATGATGTTGACGTCTAGCCACTTAACAATTTACTTCTTCACCACCTCTTTGATAATGGGGTTTTACCGACATTGTGCATCCCTTGTGGTTTAACTTCATTCTCTAATAAGATCTTGTGCATACATATAAATGGGCTTATTCCTTTGATGTCGACAATAGATCAATCCATAGCTCTTTTGAATTTTATAAGCACCTTTAGTAGTTATTTTTCTTGCTTCGTACTTAAACTAGCAGAGATGATAACCAAAAATGTCTTATTGTCACTCAAAAATGGATAATAGAGATGGTTTGGTAAAGGCTTGAGCTCTAACTTGGATGGCCCCTCAATGGATGTTTTGATCCAAGAACTTATCTCAAGACACTCAACAACCATATACGTACATGGGAAGCATAGAATCCAAAAATTTCACATGGTAAAAAATATCAACTTGCATCATAAATTTCGTAGTTTTAGAATTAAAATAGGTTGAGTTCCTTTCTGGTGAATTTATTTCTTTGTTAATTGTGGGTGATTTAATAAATTTTGTTAATTTATCAACATGAGTGTATGTGCCTAAGTGAGTGTCATGGTATTCATCATCATATATGTTCATATAATTAACAAGCATACATTCTAAAGCATCACTAAGGCATATGGCATAAAGTACATCAATGGCTAGCTCATCAGTAACATCTATTCTAAAGTAATCACTAGTATTTTTAGTATTAGAAAGTTTAATTTCTTTAAAAACGTTAACACCAATGAAGGACCAAGTATGATAAGCTCACCTTTTTAACACCAATGAGTTATCTTTCGCTTTCTAAAAATGGAGGACCAAGTATGATAAGAATGTCACAATCCTCTTCCATAACTAGTTCAATAAAATCTATCAGAAAGATGAATTTATCCACTTTTAACAACACAACTTCTACCATTACCCGAGGTTTCTTGATTACTTGTCTACCATTTGCAATGTTATTGATGTGGGTTTGGTGATCTCTTGAAAATCAATAATTCATGTGGTTAAACGGGCACCCAAGTCATATAATGCCTTACCAAAGTGGATGTTCCCAATAGTGTAAAGGATGTCAAAGCTACCTGGATCTATCCATTTTTGTGGTAGTTTTCTATCAAGGATGGTACTACAACCATTATTCAAGGTCATTTCCTCATGATCTCCTACCCTCCTTTTCTTAGAAATTATGTCCTTCATGAATTTTGCATTGGAAGGTATTGTTCAAGTAAATCTACAAATGGTATGTTTATGTGAAGCTTTTTGAAGATATCAAAGAATTTGGAAAACTGTATGTCTATCCTTTTGTTTTTATAGTCTTTGAGGGAAAGGTATGGTGGGTATGTATAGCTTACCCTTCTTTGGTTGAATTACTTCCTTTGTAGTACTCTCTTTGTCCAATATTTCCTCCTCACCTTTTTTAGCTTCCTATTTCTCCCCTAAAATTTTACCACTCCTCAAGGCTATTGCTTTACAATGCTCGTTACCCTCTCTTTTTAGGTTCAATTCTATGTTACTTGGAAGGTTACCTTAAGGTATTTGACTTATGGCATGGGAAAGTTTCCCCATATGGACCTATAAATTACAAATATAAGCCCCATGAGTGGTTTCTAGGTGATCCACTTTTTTATTTATTGAATGGATGAAGTGTTTCATCATCCCTATTAAGACACTTGTGTTGCCCTCACTAGGTGGTTTCTTCTCTTGAGCTTGTGGTTGTTGTGATTATTGAAAACTTAGTAGTGGGAAGTGTTGACAGTTGAATTGATTACACCCTTGATTGTTGTTATTTTCCAAGAGAAATTTGGGTGGTTTCTTCATCCTAGTTTGTATGTGTTTGAGTATTTGTTTCCTTTGCAATTTTGATTGTTGACATAGTTTACTACTTCAAAAAGGCTCCCACTTGCTAAAGTATAATTAACTCTATGGAAATAATCACACACTACCAATGGGCTTTGTACATAATTGATGAGTGCTTAAAAAAACTAAAATTACCATGATTTAATGTACTTTAATTGATTAAAAAGATTTATATTTATATGATTTTATCATATTTTTATATAAATTTGTCTTTTTACAATCACATATATTTTTATTATTTTTTCAAGTTTTTTTTCTTCAAAAATAATTTAAAACTCGAAGAATAATACTAGAGGCAATACATCATAAATATGTTGAGAAAAAATGAGGAAAAGTCAAAACAAAATGGAAAAATGGACAAAATTGCTCAGTTGTGCCAATTTCACGTCGAAGTTGTGCGCATAGCTGTGCCCATTTCATGCAGAAGTTTAAGCACTGATGCGCTAATTCATGCTGCAATCCAGTGCACGCATGATGCCGAATTCCTACGCGCGTCAGTGCCTATGTCAACACCCATTCACGCCGCAAATCCCACCTAGTTGTTAGCGTCAGTGCCTCACACACCTTCCAACTTTTCCAATACAATTATATAATCATTTTTATGATATATTTCCACTTTTTTAGCCTTTTCCTCATCTGTAAAATGCCTCTCTCCCCCATTGTAAAAAACACACCTTAAGACAATATTTTTAGCTTTTTCTCTCTCTAGCTTTCTATCTCTAGAAAGTTTTTTTAGTTTTAAAATTCTTCTCTTTTTGAGAAGAACTAGCTATGATTTTATAGATTTTTAGTTTTTGATTCAATAAACGGAAATGCAAATCCGTTTGGAGGTTTTCCAATAATAGAATTAGTATCAAAGTTAAGTAAGGATTCTTTTGAGGTATAATTTCAAAATGAATTCTTTACAGTTATTTGTTATGTTTTATTCTTATATGTTATGTTTAATTTATCTGTGATTAAATTTAACATGGCTTGTTGTTTGTAAACATGGTATAATAACAACATTGTTATGCTTGCGAAATATTAAATATGTGAAACATATCAATAAAATAAATTGAATTTGTTTTTATTCAAGATTTTATATTAAGGATGTTAGAGAGAAATATATTATTTTTATTACAAACTTAAATATAAAAATTATATTTTAAGGTTTAATTATTCGATCTGATTTAGAGTAGTGCTCTTTTTATTTGTTGGTACAAACGCTCGGTAGTTAGAGTGAAACTCTATTTCAAAAGTTTTTATAAGAACTATTATTCGAAAATGTATTGACCATATATTTTCAGTAATGGTTTTAAAACTTGAAAGTTAGTATTCGGATAATTAAATTCTTAGGTTTAATTTGGATACCTTGAATAAAGTTTAAAACGTCTAACCCCACCAAATATAGCATTTAATGGTTAATTTTCAATCTCTTCAAAAAAAGGAATTAATTTAATAAACCAAATTAATTATCGATCTCACCCATAGGTGTTAATTGATTTGTGTCATTAATAAAGAATAGCTAACCCCACCAAAGGTGGTTTTCATATAAAAAAGAGGGAATCAACAAATATCAATTTATATCTTTAATAACCTAAATAATATGAGTAAACATAATTAATTAATTATTGCATCCATAAATACTCCACTGTTTTGAATGATAAAAATTTACATTATTGTTTATTGAATCATATCTATGTTTACTTTTTTAAAAGTTTGAATAATAAATTAAAAACCACATATATTCATTCCTTAGATCAAACTTAGGGGTATACTTGTCATTTTTTAAAATGATTCATGCACTTGCGAGAATTCTACAAATATAAAACAAAACTATTTGCAAAATTGGCATTGTCGATTTTACTCATCAAGTTTTTGGCGCCTTTGCCGGGGAAGAAATAATATTTTTAAATTATTTATAAAAAATTTGAAAACTTTTTATGTTGTAAATAATTGTGATTTTTTTATTTATTTTAAGTTGAAAAAACTTGAAAAAAATAATTAACTTAGATTTTTACTTAACTTAATTAACTTAGATTTTCACTTAATTTATTAACTTAATTAACTTAGATATTAATAGCATGAAAAGTAAAGATCTAAGGGAGTTATGTCTAGGAGACTAGTTCTTGGAAGCCTTTGTGCTACTAATCTTTCTTGTGAACATTGCTATGTCTAGAAGGATGGTTTTTATGGAGGCCTCCCCACCATTATTTCTTGGGAGCACTATTGGTTAATACTAATTATGTTATTTAACTTAGAGATTATAATAAAGTAAAATAAAATAAAAATTGTTGAAGCTATATCCAAAATTTCAAAGTTTTTAATTACAAATCTATGATAAAAGGAGGTAGTTTCTTTGTTGGATCTAGGTTAAAATATGTTTTGATGTCTTAGTTATTTGACTTGCACCTAGAAGTGAGTTATCTAAAACTCACAATCATGTCCCTAGTTTTAAGTAAATAAAATTTTGAAAATTCATAGGGCATGACTTAACAAGTATAGGTAGACAAACTTGTCCTACCTGTAGGTTTGATTGACTCAATGATGTGGGGATATTAAGTTTACTTAAAATGAAATCCCCCAAGTTACATCTTGCTAAGATGTTAAACTAAGCGCTAGATGGGAGGCAACACATCATTTTAGATAATTTCTTTTATTTGTTTTATTTATTTAATTCATATTGTTTATTTTAGTTTAATTGCATGTGAATAATTTTAGAATTGTTAAAACTAAAAATATTTGTTGAGATATTAGAAGTTCACAGCGATCTGTCTGTGTGAACTTTAATGATGAACATGATGGATGCACTTGCATTTCTCCATTATTACTTACACATTCTAAGGAAATATGTAACTTTTCTTCTCTTTTCTCATTATCTTTAATTTACAATTGTTATATTGAGAACAATGTAAGTTCTAGGTTGGGGGTGGTGAAAAGTTACCAGGCTTAATTTCAAAAAATTTAACAATTTTAAAACTTTTTATGTTCACGTTTTCATTTTTATTGTGTTTGATTTTATTTTATTTATATGGTTTAAGAAAAATCAAATTTATATAAAAATATGATAAAATCATATAAATATAAATCTTTTTATTAATTAAAGTATATTAAATCATGGTAATTTTAGTATTTTTTAAGCACTCATCAATAATCACTCCCACAAGGCCAACATCTAACTTCGTAACTAAACCTAATAGCAAAGCATTTTTTTTAGATCGTAATGATGTTATGGTGTCTACATCTACTACTTCAATCACTCTCTGGGTTAAGCCTTTCCACAAGCCATTGGCAATTATTTTATGCCATCTCATCAAGTAAAGAAAATGCTTCCTCCTCATTTTTACTCATTAAAGCTCCCCCAATTGCAGCATCAACTATAGTCCTTAGCTACCCCATTAATCCACTATATAATGTTTGCACTTGTAGCAAAGTCGTAAGACCATGGTATGTCTTAACAATTCCTTAAAGAATCCCCAAGCTTTATAAAATGATTTCCTTTGAAATTTTTGAAAATATGTGATGTTGTTTATGAGCTTAGCTATCTTTATAGGTGGGAAGTACTTTCCTAAGAATTTCTAAGCCAATTGATCCCATGTAGTGCTTGATTCAGTAGGTAGTGACTATAACTAGGCCTTAGCCTTGTTCTTCGATGAGAAAGGATACAAGTGAATATGAATTGCATTGTTCGAGACATCATTCATCTTGAAAGTGTCATAGATTTCTTAGAATGAAGCCAAGTGAATATTTGGGTCATCATCTCCAAATTGATTTTCTTGCACCATTTGAATGACACCTAGCTTGAGTTCAAAATTATTAGTGTAAATGCTCAATTTATTAATAATTACCAACCAATTACATGATCAACTGAATCTAACCTAGCATGCCTTCCTCTCTCAAGTAAACTACACACCATATAGTAATTAACCTAATAACACTCTCATTCTAATTAGATTGCATACTACTCATTAAGATCATCAATTATTGTCCACACATGTAAGAATCACACATCTCTGCTTAAAAAATATGCATGTTGTTTATTCAAGACAAATAATTTAATAATGTTCTCAAATCTATTTAACTACCTCTATAGATCAATTTTTAGCTTGACAATAATTGCATAAAAATCAAAATAAATAATACAATTAAATTTCAATCATAATTGGGGTAAAATATTAGATCATCATATGTAGAAAATTAGGTTTATAAGACCCCAAGATTAATAAATTAGTTAGACATAATTAAGTTCATAAAGCTTAGATTTTTTATAAAGAAAGACATAAAAATTGACTAAGAAAGGAGAAGAAAAAGAGATACACTCAAGATTAGATAAACTAATCTTATCTTACATTCTTCACAAAATTATGTCTTTTTTAATCTTCTCTTGAATCTTTTCTCTCTTTTCTCTCTTCTTAGTAGTTGTTGTAGCTTTTTCATTCTAAATTATGCGTTTACTTATGCCTCATTAGGGTTAAATAAAACAAAAATGATCCAATATAGGTCATTAGATCAACTCCTAAAAGATCCAAGGACTGAGGATGAAAGTTGGATTAAAAACATATTATTTTTGGCAAAATTCAATCAGAAAAACAACGCGTATCGGGACACAGAAAAGTGCCCATAGGGGCATGATGCTTGCTAATCACAAGTGAAAATAGGGACACTGAAGCATAAATTTTTACCAACCAGGGCATAGAGCTCTCTATATGCATACTAGAAAATCATGTCAACTCATAGATAAGTACCCGCCATGACATGAATTGATTTTTTTTCCTTTTTTGTCTCATTTTCACTCAATTTTCCATCATTCCACCTACTTTAAATATTTAAACACAAATTAAGTATTTTTACGATACTTAGCTCAAAATAAGACAAATAGTGGGTTTAGAATTGGCTAATAACTCTACTTTCATACAGTTATCAAAAAGAACAAAACAATCTCCAATTAATGTACATAGTACTTAGAACCCTAGAAGAGCCAATACTCAACCCTATATTGCTTTTCATTAATTACGTAACTGACTTAAGCATCATAGTCCAATTGGAAGCACCACCCCTAATCATGTGGTCTTCCTTTGGATTCTAACGTTTGCTACTCTATTTTAGTCCTAAAGAAACTGGGTATAAACATGTATCAATAGCTTCCCATATTTCCCTAAAGCTATGATTAGTACAAAATGCAAATTTGATGACCCAAAGAGGCTCTAGGACTAGTTCTTGACCTACAAATATCACTTCAAAGTGTTACCCTATACCCCAAACAGAGAAGTTCTTGAACATAATCCATAACTTCAAAATATTTAAGGGAACAGCTCCCATGAGCTATGATGTGTTAAAAGCAAGGTTGATCCTACAAAGAGGTTTAGTTCCTATTCTTGAGGGACCTAGTGAAAGCACTAGCTAAAGCTCACACAAAAATAAAAAAGCTCCTACACATGGCATCTAAACTAGCTAACAAGCTCCTAAATTGGCTCAAAGCTAATGGAATTATACCCAAATAGCAACTTTGTAGAAACAATTAAACTCCATACAAGTTAATATGAAAGATGCAATTAAATATAACATTCATTTAAAATTAAAAGGATACCTCTAGGCATCGATTGTCTTAAAATTATTACAAATTAGCACCCCAAAAATAGGGGCATCCAACAAAAAATGATGTACTTTATGGCATGTTCTTTACACATGTACTTCCTTTGTAGTGCTTTTGTGAATTGATGGTCGAAGTATAAAATAAATTTGATGCTTGAACCCTAGGAAAACAATTTATTTCTCAACTCCAAAAAAATCAATATCATGAACCAAGGCATACAAAACAATTTGTTAGTACAAAAATATCTCTTTTCTTTCCTCAATAACCAAGACTCTCTCTTCTTTTTCACTCTCCCTTTTATCGCTATGTTCAAGCATCTATTTTTTATTCATCTTTTCTTTTCTTTTTTCCTCACTTTCTCTTTTCAACTCCAAATTTTTATTTCGCTCACCCTTTCTTTTTATAAGTAAATCAATTGCTTTGTTTGAATTGTCCATTTCCTCAAACATAGCATCCATTAGAGTAAGGATTATGTTGGGAAACCCTTTTGGTGCTCCTTATTTCAAGATTGCTAATGCAACCTCTTCTTTAGCTAACCATTCATCCATATTTATCATGGTTGTAGTCATCCTATCAACTGCTCGTTGTAAAGCCTACAACGTGAAATCATACCTTCCCTTTGGACTATTCAATTTTTTTATGTTGAACATGGTGTAACAGCTAACACAAACAAGATATTAATAATAAAAACTAACTACTATCATCTATCTCTTGTGTTTAGCTTTCAAGTTTATTTTCAAGTGTTCCTAGCTCCTAAGCAAACCAAATCATTCAAGTATGCCAACAATTGTAGAATTCACTATCACCACTTGTAGTTTGCAATACCCAATTGAGTCAAAACACAACGGAACAAACTCAACGTGTTTATAATTCCTAAAGATTGAATACACGAATTAAACAAGAAGGGACAACAAAATACGAGGATATTAATAGCCTCAAAGAAATTTTAGGACACAAATGATGAATCATAATAATATAGTAGAATTCCTTAGAATAAAAATCATGAGAATACTTGATAATATCAGTTTTTTTATTGATATTTCAACCCTTTTTTTATGATCTTTGGGCTTTTTTTATTTAAATCTACTCACAAAAGCTAACACAGAATTTACAATAAGAATCTGAAAATTATGATACAAAAATATAACTGATAATTTCATAAACTAGCACAGAAAATTATGAATCAAGTATGGAAATTTTAGTAACGAAAATAGCACAAAAATTACAAAAAATCATAAAAAATTTACACAAATTCTGAAAATTATTATACGAAATTTTACATAAAAATACCATAAAATTACTAAAATGAAATAGAAAAATTCTAAAACAAACGTAAATGCTAGATAATTTTTTAATATCAAGAAATTAAATGCAAAAATACAAAAATAAACGAATGAAAATAAATGAAAAGGTATCTAAAAATTACAACCTAGGGCCCAGATGATGCAAACCTGCGAACATGGACCTTATAACCCACAATGAGATATTTTATTTTGAGAACTACAAGAAACATGACCAAAGACCTAACAACGAAATTGAAATAGATCCCAGAAAACTAATATTCAGATTAATATCACTCACCTTCACACAATAGATATTACTCACCAAAATGCAAAGATGATAGGACGTTATAAGGTTGTGTAATTCCCTTTATAAGTTGGTTTGTGTGGAACAAACAACACAAGAAATCTCAAATTTAATATTGAAATGAAAATATTTAAACTCCAAGAATCCTAATTAACTTTCAATTGGTGACTATATATATATAGGAAATAAAATAAATCTTAAAATAAAATTAAATGTCAACCCTTGGATTTCCATCTCACAACCAAAAAATCACAACAAAAATATACAAGCCATGTAGCACGAAACTAAGCTAACAAATCAATATATCATCAACGAGGGTTATGCCATGGTGCCTATTTTTCTCTACCATGATGCACATGTATTTTATTGCCTTTGACACTCTTTTATGGCATGTTCCTTGGCATGTGTTGTACTTCCTTTGTATCGTCTTTTGGGTTATATCAAATACCTACCATTCCTCTTATATTAGGTAGGCATGGAAGGAACCAAAGATCGAGATCAAAATATCCCTCTATCATAAAACAAAAATCTTTCCACCCCTTATTGGTATCCAAAAACTTATCGGTTAGAGCCCTATTGGCGTAAGGCCTAAGATAAAAACAATTATGGCTACCACTCTAAAGTTGTAAGTGGTAGTAAAAAGTGAACTTCTCTATGGTCAGCACCTATCTATACTCTTATTAGAGTACTTGTCAAGATAATAGTACCCGATAATAGTTAGAAGGAAATTGGGCCAAAGAAACACTAATGTATGCTAGAAACTTTTACACAATAGAAAAAAGGGCAATCTCACCATGACAAAAAATGAACTACAGACAAAGTAACCCTACCTAGAATGAGATCACTCTAATTTGTGCCCAAAAAATAAGTCATCATCCCTATGGACTCTAATATCTTAAAAATTTCTATAACTAGAATGAGATTACTCCAATTTATGAATAGAACTTGAGTCATCATCCTTATGGGATCTGCTATTCTAGAAATCACTAGCATCTTACCATATCATATATGATCTTAAGGGTACCCAAAATAGAAACTTCTTATATCTCTATAGAGCTACCAAATAGCTCCTAATGATGGGATAAATTTTTCAAACACCTCAATCATTATCGTGGATGAGCCTTTATGAGGTTAGATCTTGGTAGATATTGATAGAGAGCTCCTAGTAGCTTCCATCAATCAAATATCTATCAAAAACAACTCATTCGCATACGATATGCCTCCATGGACCGGTAACTTAATCTCCACTATCTTAAGGACCTAAAAAATTCTAAGACATTAGCTACCTAATGAAATGGAAACCTCGAGGACATTGTCCACTTAAACAGTTCAACATCTAACCTACCTCTAGAAATGAGCATATCAGCTCCCAATATTTGGTACAACATCTTTTCTTGAGTTCTATCATTAGATGGACTCCTAATCTAATCCTTATGCAAGTAACTAGCATTCTTCGCTATCAAAGGATTAGGATTTTCTCCAAAATCCTCAAATTCACTCATATAAATCACTATAAAAGAATAGAATAATCTCCTTGCAAGGTAAATTGAATTGTCTGGGTAGTTCTAAGAATAACACTAATTTCATATACAATCATGAGCACTTGGAAGCCTAGAATAGACATACTCAGCCTCACCATTTTCTCTATTAATGACCTATCTGACTTGAGAATCAGAGTTCAATTGAAAGCATTAAACCTTTTTTGTGGCCTTCCAATGGGTTCTAGCATTTGCTACTCTCTTTCAGGTCTTAAAGAAACTATGCAAGAACCTATATCAATAGTTTCACTCCTTATGTGGGAAATTTCTTATGATAAAATTTGAGATCTAAGAAAATCAAAAAAATATCTTAAAAGGGCTATTCTTTCATGTTACTACTACCAACTATATGAGCATTCTTTGCAAAAGACAATCAGTCTCAAGAATAACCAAAACTTCAATAAGAAAATCCTTGACCAATTTCTCTCCATGAACTAGAGGATGGAAACTCTAGAATAACATAATTAGCATCTTGAAGCATAATTTTAGATAACACCCCAATGGAATAGCCACATATGAAGCTCTTAAGGAACACCATAGGTACAACAATAAGCAGACTATGAACACCAATGGGCAACAAGAGGTTAATAGAATCCTTGTTGAAGTAACCAGTTCCACTGTTGAAGATGATCACCTCCTAAAAAGAAAGAAAGCATAAGAGGGAATTGACACTCAAGTAATCGCTAGCATATTAGAGGAACTCATATGAACCTTCTATCTGCCCTTGTGAGGCTTGACAAAGAGCCCTTTAACATGCTCTATAAAATCCCTTCATAAAAAGAATCTCTATAATGAAACCTCCATTCAGGTTCTAAACTATAGAGTTTAGTAGCTGTATAGGATTGAGCGACCATATAGAGCTTATACTCCACTACAAATAAAAATGATGGCCACTTATGTCCCATACGTGATGCTACATTAGATGATATGTAAAATATTACCATCCAATCTCTTGAGACTAGTACTTACTTGGTTCTACAAGCTTTCTTTTCCCAATTAGCATAGGTCTTCATTAACTAGTTTGCAAGTAGAAGAAAAATAAGAAAAGAAGCTCATAATCTCTTTTCAATATTTTAGAAAAAGAATGAATCCCTACAAAGCTATCTTCAATGATTCAACTCTCCTGAAATTGAAATATCTGATTATTCTGAGGACTTTACCATCTAAGAATTTAGGAAGGGGCAACTCTATAAAAGTAGCCTTAGAAAGGCTCTCACTAAAAAAGAGACCCATAGCCTCGATAAGGTTCTTGGAAAATCTAAATAATACATTGCCCCAAAGAAGGATACTAAGACATACATAACCAACATGCCGAAATATGAGCCTGGAAAGAACTCATTTTAGAAGATAAACAAATCTCCACCATCTCCAAATAAAAATAAACTCTATTTGGAGACTAGTGAATAAAAAGAAGATGTAAATTCTACATTGGGTGATAAAGTACTAGTCTCTTTGATAGCCTCTTAGTAGAACTAGTCCATAAGTTAGAACAGAAAGATTACTTCAAATGGCATAAGAGGATGAACAAATGATCCAAGGAAGAAAGGTAATAGATCCTTCCTATGCATTAAACCGAGACAGAGCACACAACACCAATAATTTTTTTTCCTTCAAGTAAGAGGTACATAAGCTCATTCAAAGAGGCTTTCTAAAGGAATTCGTCAGGCATGAAAAATATCTTTTAAAGTATAAGCCAAATAAGAAACCTCTAGAACCTCCAAAACCAACTTCAATTAATGAAATAACACATGAGGCACATTAAGGAGAATCTACACTAAAGTAAGGAGCTCCAATCAACTTCAAAAAAGTTGATTTAGCAAGAATCTGGACTCTACATTAAGAACCCCTTTTTCATCTCCTTCATGATCTCTAACCATATGGTAAAACGAGGGCTAGTCGATAACAAAAATGCATCAAATATCATGTTTTTTAGAACCCTTAAAAAGGTAGACCAAGAGTAAAAAATAATATTATAGAACATAAAAAATCTCTAATAAGCTTCAATGGCTTAACTACCCATTGATGTGTGACCCAAAGATCAATATTCAACTCTTCACTACAAAAAATATAAATCAGAATGTAAAGATAAATAAAATATGGATCGCGGCCTGCTCACTATAATGAGATAGGAACCTTGCTATCAAAGAATGGTGTTTTTAGAACCACACTCAAGAATGGAGGGGAGATGTGAGTGATGAGTCTAGGATGAATGCCACAAGATTTCTCTTGATAAGTTCAGATAAAGTTCTCAAAGGAACTAAAGAGAAAAACTCCCATTAAAATTATGTTCAAAGCTTGTTCCTCTCATTAAAACCTTATATTGTTATTTATAGAATTTCAAACATAACACAAACCATATTAATAAGAAACAAATATAAAAGTCTAAATTATTATTGAAAATTGAATATAAAATCCTATAAAATAAAGAAAACATTAGACCTATAAAATAAACTATGAAACTATGAAAGGTAATTATTTGGAACATTTATGGGAAATTCTTCAAAGTCATTTCGAACCTAGTAAACCTCTAAATTAGAAAGATTTTATCCCTGAGAATATTGAAGCCCATTGAGTAAGATTTGTAACTAATTTTGTATCACCTCAATTGGATATTGAATGTAAAATATATGGCAAATATACTAACAGCTACCCATTGAAACTTTCCACATTTGGATTTCATTTGGTCATTCATTTTACTTCATGCACATGCCTCCCAAATAGCTTGTGAAAAATCCCATACATGCTCTATGACAGATTGAGTGATTCTTGATTAATTGGCCCAATTGGAGTGTGCCATGAAATCTTTAGTGATGCTCTTTGATCTGCATCATTCCCCCTTTACTCAAAAAGATTCATCCTCACATCTTCACTATAATGATGGTAATCTGCTCTATCATGAACATTGATTTAAGATCCTGACTCGCTAATCTCATGGCTAATCTTTTTGGAATTAGTGGTTCGTGTATAAAGTTATTTTGAGTCTTGATTCTTATAGGTTCAACTAATTGCTTGATTCCAATAAAACCAACTTGTAGTTGCTTGAATTCTCTTGTTTGTTGCAAACCAGAAGGGTTTATTTTATCAATAGTAGGACAATCCATTCTTCTCTCAAATGTTTCCTCACTAACAAAAACTTCTTTTTCTTCTTCACAATCATCTTTTTCTTCCCTCTTTTCTTTTAACCCTATTTTTTTTCTTTTCATTCAACTCTTCTTTGTCACTTAACTTTTTATGTTCACTCAACTTTACTTTTTTACTCAAATATTTCCCCACTAACCGGAACCTCCATTTCTTTTTGACAATTATCTCTCTTTTCTTCAATCTCTTTTTCTCTCTCAATATCCTTTACTTATTACTCTCTTGGTTCAACTAAAATTATTTTTTTCTATCATTCTATTTTTCTAACTCAATTTATTTTTTTAGCTCACACTCTCTTTTTAACTCAATCTCTTCTTTTATTCTCAGTCCCTTTTCCTTCAATTGTACTTGATCTTCATGCACTTGCTTTTGGCTAAGTAGCATAAGAGTAGTTTGTTTGTTATTAACAATAAACGTGTACCTATTGGTGTGTTCATCATGAGTTTCTTTCTGATAGTGTTGCCATGATCTTCATAAAAGAATATGAACCATTTCCATTTGAACCACATCACACATAACCCCCATCTTCATAACTCCATATTTTGAAGGTCACCCATATTTGTTTGTCTATCTTTACTTTCCTATAATCATTCATCCATGGTAGTTCATATGGCCTTAGATGTTGAAAGTTATCAAATTTATCTTTTCCACTATGAGAATGCTAGGCAAATTAGCTTCTTGGTGCCCATTGATTTTTACGCCACATACTTTACCATTGACATAACATCTAGTATAAAAAATGCTTACAACTTGAAGAAAAACCAACAACTAGATTTTCGTTTTTAAATATTTACCACTAATTTTTCTCTCTTTTTTCAATTATATTCTCCTTTTTTTCTTTTTTTTCTTCTCTTTTTTTCTTCTACTTGTTTTTCAAGTGGTAAATAAGAGTACCAAATAATATAAAGGAAACAAAATTAAAAAAATAAATGAAAAAATGATAGATTAACTTGATTTAGAGCCTTACTTTGATACAAAATGTATGAACCTCACCTAAAGAAGTGAGACTTGAAGATCATTGTTGATCTTTTCACTAGGAACGTTCTAAGTCAGATTGTAAAGATAAAGGAAATTAGGACTGACCCATTATCTATAACGAGATAGGAACCTTTGTATCCAAACAATAGTGTTTTTATATGCCACACTCAAGAATGGGGGAGAAGGGAGATGTGAATGATAAGTCTAGGATGAATACCACAAAATTTCTCTTGATAAGTTAGGATAAAGTTCTCAAAACGCTCAGTAAAATTTATTCAAAGTTTGCTCCACGTAATTAAAACCTTACATAGTTACATATTGACTTTAACACATAACACAAACCCTAACTAATAAAATTTAAATATAGAAATTTAAATTATTACTGGAAATTGAATATAAAATCCTAGAAAATAAAGTAAATATTAGACCTATCAAATAAACTATGAAACTAAAAAAAGTAATTATTTGGAAGATTTTTGGGTGATTCTTCAAAACTACTTTTGACCTAGTAAATGTCTAAATAAAGAATATTTTATCTCTAATAATATTGTAGCCCATTGAGTAAGCTTTGTAGCACATTTTGCATCGCCTCAATTAGATAGAGGATGTAAAATATAAGAGGAATATACTGACAACTACCCAATGAAACTTTCCAAATTTGAATTTTATTTGGTCATTCATTTTACTTTATGCCTAAGAAGTCCAAATAGCTTATGAATAATCCCATACTTTCTCTATAACCCATTGAGTTATTATTGATTAATTTTCCTAATTAGAATACGCCATGGAATCTTTGATGGTGCTCCTTGATCTGCCTTATTTGCAAATTAATCAAGAATCACTCAATGGGTTATGGAACAAGTATGGACTTATTCACAAGCTAGTAAATACAAAAGTGTCCACTCAAGAGGCTTCAATACAAAATTTAGAGACCCGAATGGGGGAACTTTCCCATGCCATAAGCCAAAGGCCTCAAGGTAACTTTCCAAGTGACATAATTATAAACCCAAGAAGAGAAGGAAAGGAGCATTGTAATTCCATAGCCTTAAGAAGTGGTAAAAATCTAAAAGAGGAACACGAGACTTAAAAGGATAAGGAGGAAACTGAAGATAAAAAGGATGAGGAGAAACAAATGGATAAATAGAGCAATGAAAAGGAAATAATTCAACCAAATAAGAACAATCTCTACAAATCCACTATTCATTTCCCTCAAAGATTGAAAAAACAAAAGTTAGATACATAGTTTTCAAAAATTTTGGATGTCTTCAAGAAGTTGAACATAAATGAACCATTTGTAGATGCACTTAAATAAATGCCTTCTTATGCCAAATTTCTAAAGGACATCCTGTCTATGAAAAAAAGGTTTGAAGATAATGAAACAATAACCTTGATTGAAGGTTATAATGTCATTCTTGTTATAAAAATACCCCCAAAATTGAAAGATCTGGGTAGCATTGACATTCCTTACACAATTAGAAACATGAACTTTGAGAAAGAATTATATGACTTAGGTTTAAGCATTAACCTTATGCCATTATTGATCTTTAAAAGGGTAAGGGTTGGTAAAGCCAAACTCAAATCAGTAACATTACAAATGGTAGATAGATCAATTAAGTGACCCCATGGTGTGGTAGAAGATGTGCTAGTAAAAGTAGAAAAGTTTATCTTTTCGACAAATTTCATTGTACTAGATATGAAAGAGGACCGTAACATTCCTATCATACTAGTTTGTTCATTTTTAGAAATTGGAAGAGCACTCATTGATGTATAAAAGGGTGAGCTTACAATGAGAGTGCACGATGAACAAGTAACATTTAAAGTTTTTAAAGCATCTAAACTACCGAATATTTATAATGTTGATGAAAGCTTTAGGATAGTAATCATAATGATAACTTAAAAAAAATCTATTGATTCACCCACATTTAAGACTACTACACATATTATTGTAAACAATGAAGTAAACTCACCAAGAAATAACTCAATCTATTTTAATTTTGAAAGTATGGAATCTACGATTAATATTGTAGATTGTGTGTACTATTTGGAGGTTACATCTCCCATGTGTATACCCAATGTTGTTGTGGAAAGTTTTGAGATAGGATTTAAACTCAAACCATCTATCGAAAGAACACCAAGGTTAGACCTCACACTTTTACCCTACCACCCCCAATCAAGTAGGCTAGCAAAAGAGTCCAATAAAGAGTTGAAAAGGATGTTACAAATACATAAATTAGATAAGCTATGGTGAAGTGCTTATAAGAATGCCAAAAAGTACAAAAATAAAACACAAATATGGCATGATAAGAGAATTGTGCACTGTATTTTTAAACTGAAAAATAAAGTATTATTAAGCAATTCAAGACCCAAACTGTTTTGGGAAAATTTAATAGTAATTGGACAGAAAGGGATGTACCTTAGGAATTGATATAACTGTCTAGTCAAGAAAATTAAACATGACACTAGTTGGGAGGCAACCCAATTTTTTTAACTTATATTCTTATTGGTTTTGTTTTGTAGGTAAATAAATGTGGAGATCAATGGCACAATAAGATTAAGCATTTCAAAGAAAAATGTGATGGGCCAAGACTAAGGGATTTTTATCTCCTTTTACATTTTCATATTTACATGTGCATATTGGGAACAATGTGCAATATAAGTTTGAGGGAGGGAACTTCATTCTCCACTTTAGTATTTAGTACACATTTTCAATTTTAGGAATTCTTTATTTTTAGGATGTTTTTAATCATGATTTGGGAAAAAATTGATAAATATATAGAAACAAAATGCATGCATGATTGATATGAAACGTATGAAACCAATGAAAAAAATTGGTTGTTATGACTAGGATGAGAAATGTAACATGCTTGATAAGATACTTACATTAATCAGGTGATATGCTTGCTAGTTTTGATTGGATTATTTCAATTTTTTGTGCACATGTTCATGATTAATTTTGGTGTTCTCATTGAGAGATAATTTGTAGTTAAAAAGCTCAATTATAGGTAAAAAAAATGCATGATGAATAAAAAGAAACCTAAGGTGTGAAAGGAGCCCAAATTCCTTCATTTACCAAACCCCACCTCAGGCTTACATTACAAGCATGTAAATCTGTTATTGATCTTTATCTAAGTGAATATTTATATTAGTGGAGAAGGAATGTGAAAAATAGACTTATAAGACTTTTTATAAGATTAAATTGATTAGCATGCTTGTATAGGTTGATTTCATAAGTGCATTGTATGATATCATGTGTAACACACACAAATCAATTCGTCGAAAACCCTACATATCCTTTTCTTGATGGAATGTTGATTGATGAATATGTGAACCTACTTGTCAAAGAATTGTACCACTTTTGAGGGGAATAGTTTTCTCTTAATATGCATGTATTAATAGATATATATTCATGAATATACTATCCATATCAATTTATCTAGTTAGAATTGGCTTTACTTGAGGACATGTAAAGAGTTAAGTTTAAGGGTGTGATGACACTACAAAAGTAGAGCCATCAGGGCCTTTTTTTTCTTAATATTTATTCACTTTATTCAATACGTAGTACTTTTGGGATTAAAAATATTAAAATATGAACTTTTTAGTGAAAAGAAGTAAAAATATAGTTTTTGGAAACTTTCTAGGATTTTTTGGAATTTTTATGGATTTCTTATGAATATTTAATGCATGACCAATCAGAACACGCCATGTGGACACCACACAAATAGAGTAGTGGACCAAATGATGCCATGTGGATTCCATGCAAGCAAAGAGGGCCAATCAAAGAACACCATGCATACCATATTACACAAGCCTTACCATATGTCGGCACGAAATTCATTTTTAGTTTTACCGTGTGGTCTATGGGTGTGCCATGAGTCATCATGTGATTCATCCATTTGTTCCACTAGGAAGCTATCCATTTTTATCTATTAATCACAGTGCACAACATAGCACTAACTCAACATGTGTTGACCACAACCAGTTTACCCCGCCACGCATAGTGCATTGATTCATCCTATGAATATCTCATTCCATGTGTCACAACCCCATTAGCCAATGCAGTTAATTTCCTTTTTGCATTTCAACCTTGATCTAAAGCTGATTTGATAGTCCATATTTCATATGAGCCAAATTCAACCCCCTACTTGCCTCAGAAACCCTAATGAGTCAAAATTAACATATTTTTTTATCATTTTTTGGAGCCAAGAAGAGAGAAAAATATAGAAAAATTCAAAAGGAGATACACTTTTGATGGAGATTCAAGAGGTGATTGGGACTATGGGTGTCCACGGTCCGGTCTGATCCAGTCCAGTTTTGAGTAAAAAAATTTAACTAAACCAGACCTTTCATAATGTTCAAACTAGACCAGACCGGATCGTTTGATTAATCTAAAATTTTGTAACCGAACGGTTTGGTCCAGTTTGGTTAACAATTTTGAATGGTTAATAATATATAAATATGATACAATTTAATATTTCTATTAAAAAACATTAACATTCCCCAAAAATTGATGCATCAGTAGTGAGTCAAACAAAGCAAAAATAAAGTTATGATAAAATCAATTAAGTTATCACCAATAAAGATCTCAAGGTATCTAGAGAAGATGGTATTATGATACTTTCCAGGGTAGAGTTACGAATCACTTATGAGCTTAACGAATAGTTAATAATAGCCAAGGCAAATAACAGCACAATGACACTAATAATAAGCTGACTCTGGAGTTCTGAACAATAACAAGTTAACAACAACAATCAAAATAGAAATGAACACACTATAAAGGAGTGAGAATCTCCAAAACCCCTTTAAGAGTTTATACCTATTTTTTCCATGGATGATAGAACACGAGGCGATGCGAGGATAGGTTAGCTGGCTGGTGGTGGAGGTGATGTAAGGCGAGGTCAGTTGGCTGATAGTATGGTCATGCGAGGCAAGGTCGACTGCTACTAGAGGAGGCAGCGGCAAGGAAAATGTTAGGGTTTGCACTTCATAGAGGAAAAGCCGAGAAGGAGAGTGCAAGATTAAATTGGGGAAAGTAACTAGAAACGGAAAGTGAAGTATTTATATATATACGCTTAATTAAATTTTTATTATTATTTATTTAAACCGGTCCAATCAGTTAAAAAATTTGTATAACCAGACTGGACCATTTGAAAATCGATTTTACTTAATATAAACCGAACCAGACCATTTTATTTATAAAATTGTTAAGCTAGTCCGATTCAGTCTGGTTTTTCGATTTATCCTGGTTCGGTCTGGTTTTGGACACCCTTAATTGGGACTACAATTTATGAGATTGATTATATTTATTCTTCTTCTCCTTTCTTTATCAATTTTTATGTCTTTCTTTATGAAAAATATTTGTTTTATGAATAAAATTATGTCTAGCTAATTTATTAATCTAGGGGTCTTATGAACTTAATTTTCTACATATGATCTAATGTTTGGCCAACAATTAATCTATAGAGGTACTTATATAGATTTGAAATAATTATTTAATTATTTGTCTTAATTAAATAACATACATAGTTTCTAGACAAAGATATATGATTCTTATGTATGTGATCTATAATTGATGAACTTAATGAGTAATATGCAATTTAATTGACATGAGAGTGTGATTAGGTTAATTACTATATGGTGTGTAGTTTATTTGAGAGAGAAATACATGCTAGGTTAGATTCAATTGATCATGTAATTGATTGATAATTATATTGGAGGGATTTTAGTGATTCACATGTTTAGCAAATAGGAGATAATCATTCTTAAATATTTTCTCATATATCTTCTTAGCTACCAATTCTAAGTTGATTAATTATTGCTATTTATTTTTAGTTCTTTTAACTTTGCTTTCTAAAAACACAAAAAATAAAAAAAATTATTTTTTAGTTTTAAAAATTAGTTTTTAATAATATAACCTCTGTGAAAATAATATTTTCTTATCATTATATTACTTGTTGAGATATGAATAGTTGCAAATTCATTGCAATTAGCTTTCCTACCAGGCTATAGTGCTTGTTGATCACTAGTGGTAAAAGGTGTACGAGGGCACCAAAAAGTGCCCCCTACGACATGGGATGATTTTTTCTATTTTTGGCCTATTTTCATCCCATTTTCCATCATTCCACCTACATTTAGATAATTAAACACAAATTAAGCTTGTCATGATATTCAGTAGGAAATAAGAAAAATACTTCATATAGAAGTGACTAAATAATGCTACTTTTGTAGAGTTATCATGAACTTCTCTTGTTGCCCATTGGTGTTCATAGGCTACTTATCGGCATGCCTTTGGATTACTATAGGAGCTATATGTGTAGGTTGTGCCATTGGAATGTTGTCAAGAATCATGCTTTTAAGGTGCTAATTATGTTGTTCCAGAGTTTGACTGCGCCCTCCTATTGTGTTTTGGACCCTTATACAAGGGCCTATATAATGTTAATTTGACCAATACATGTTCCATATGTATTATGATCATACATAGGGTCAGAAGTGGACCCATTTGCATCTTGAAGTTAGACCACACATGTGCCCATGTATTTTAGAGGCTAATACATATAGGTTTGTATTTCATGCATTGGTTTTTTATTGTATAGCATATTTTATATTATATAAGAATGAATTGATATTCTTGGAATATAAAATCCCCCATTCCCCTGAAAGCTAGGAAGTACAGTTATATTTAGGTTTTACGGCTGAAATCTCCTCACATTGTATACTAATAATGACAACTTATATTCATTATTAAAATTAGCATGTATTATGAATTATTGATTTATTATGATAATATTTTAGAGTGGACTCCTACTGAGTTGTCAACTTAACCCTCCACTATTCTCTTACCTTTTAGTTGTGTTATTCAAGATAATTATGATAAAAGACATGAAGGTCTTACATGAAGAATTCAGACGTTATAAGGTTTGACCTCAAATCTTATTTAATTGGCTATTATAATTTATGTTTAGATAGGTTGAGACTACTCTAATGAATTTTAAATTGACTTTATAAATGTCTTGGATTTAAATTTATGACTTTACAATGAAATTTTCCATAGAAAATCTCTAAAAGATACCCGAATTGTTTATAAAATTGATTTTCAATTGATTTTTAAATTCAATTTTTCAAGATCATTAAATAAATTTTCTTTATAATTTAAAAATTTATCCCCCTTTCTATCTCACATACTCATTTTTTGAGGCATGATAATTTGGTATCAGAGCCTTGTCTTGATCTCCCAGGAATAAAATTGCTTTCTAGAAGCTATTTTTACCTCAGTTACCTACTCGTAGAATAACTAATAAAAAACATGTGCAAATAAATTGTAACTAAGTAATGAATAAACTCAGGGAGAACTAGGTAGAAAGATAGACTTTACTAGCACAAAAAGTTGTAAGGACTTGTCTTCCTTACTTTAAAGGAAGGACATATTTCATGATGGTTCCAAAAAATAAGACATATCATCTATCTTAAAAATGTGTTCGCACTGGTAGTTTTTTATTTTTTGATGAGTTGGATATTTTATGAAATACTCATCGAATTGAACTGCTTATGGGAATGACTGATAATGTTCACCTTTTGCTGAGACATAGAAGTTTTCTCGATGGATTGTAATAGTCATTTATCGGATTGAACGAGTTGAAATAGAAACAAGTTCTTCAAAGTTGGATCTTATACCACCAGTATTGCCATAAAATTATTCATGACAAAAAAATTTCAAATAGGATCGTAGCAAATAAATAAGGATCATGTCTATTTTAGGGCATCAAATACTCGAAGGAATTTTTAGAGACAAAGTCAACAATCTGATTGGCAATCACGTAAATTTTCAAGATGACTTTTTCAAGAACCTTCCTTCCAACCTTATCAATCAATTTGATAGCCTTTCTAAATAATAATCAAATCTCTCGTAAACTCTTTTGGTAATAATCAGTATGTGGAAAGGATAAGGATCACAAGAGAAAACCTTTGCAATATCTTATAAGAGGAACTAGAAACCAATTGTGGTTGATATGATTTTTACGACACAACCATTGGACATAAATTATTTTTAACACTTGCACCACCTATTCTTTCACTTCTTTAAATCTATGCCCAAGTGTTAAATCTTACAAACCTCCTTCAAATATTCATCATGGAATCTCTTTTGCTGACTTTTATGTTTGTAAAGGTTTAATTTTATTTCCAGCATTTTCCTTAAGCATTATCTAGAAAGAGATAGAACCCGATAAATGTAATCCCTTTCAAATTATCCAAAAGCGGATGTTGATAATGGAAAGAGCTTGACATGACTACCAATGGTGAATAAATATTTGAATGTATTTTTGGAAGAGTTAACTAGACTTTTCCCAACTTAAGAGTGATTTTATAATCAAGTTGGAACTAAGGTCTATAACTATATTTTCCTATCAAATGACACCATTAGAGAAAAGAGATAAGGAAATAGTTGGATGAACTATTGGCAAATTGATTCGTTCGACTAAAACTACCTTTTAAGCTTAGAATAAGCACTCTTGAAGAATGTGTAACTCATAGGAGGACTATTTTAAATGATTAGAGATCAAATTTATGTGAAATTCAAAAAAAGGAAAATTTGGAGGCCACAAAATCCCCCACACGATTGACCCAAAGGATATCAATTTTGTACTAAATAATAAATTTGAACGTGGAGCAACTCAATATGAGTTTAAGGTGAGATCATCAATTTCATCAATAAATCATTGTATTGATTAATGAAGCATCACATGAAGTGTATACTGACACATCACAAAAAGTACTTAGACACACTTGAATGTTTGCACAAAGATTGATCCTCTACATTAGTAAACAAGAACTGTATTTTGAATGTCTTAGAGAACTGCATCATTTGTTTGCTTTTGAAAGATAGTATCTGCATAACTCAAAAGGTTTCAACCTCAAGAATTATAAAGATTAAACTAAGTTGGATCCATTGAGAATACATCAATCAACTTACAATGATAGTTCTAGTAGCACAACATATGAAGAATTCGATAATAGAATTGTCAAACCATAATAAATAAAATTATGTCACATATCCTGACACACAAGTTAACAATGAGCTGCTAATAAACTATTATATTTTCCATGAAGATATGAAAGCGTCATGAGTTTGAATGGACTTATGGGTGAACTATCTTCAAAAATTACAACTCCATTCTATAGTTTCATCAAAACAAACCAAGCAATGGATACTCTTAAGTCCAAAGTCATAGTTTTACACAAAATAATTTGGTACTTGAAAAAGAAACCTTCAAATAATAGAAGGATTACAAGATATATATATATATAGACAATTATAGCTTGGTACCTAGCCCCACAATGTAACAGCTCAATCTAACAATCCCAAAATTTGCAAAGCATAGTGAAGATTGTTGGAAGGAGAAGTGCTGGATAGAAAGACTTTTTCTATTGAAGCATTTTGTTTTCAATATGAAAGTAACAGTTCTAGATGACTCTTTTAAGGCAAAAAAACATGGTGAAAAATGAATAGAAGTGATAGTACATCCTGAAAGTATACGATGTATCATGATTTTAAAAGAACTGATCGATGGAGTAAAGTGAAAAATGATGTAGATTAATGAAAAGCAAACTGCATTAGATGAGGACAAGATAAGACTTGATATTTAGTAAATTATTTTACAAGAGATATTGTACGACTGTATGGCATATCAAAAACAATTGTGTTAGATCAAGATCCAAAATGCTTTCTCTCATTTGTAGAATTGTTACAATAATTTTTGTGAATGGTACTATTGTGTAGTATTAAAGTATCATCTTGAAACTAATAGACGATTTGAAAATAATTATTAAAACGTTTAAGGACATGATGTGAGCATCTATTATGGAGTTTAGAAGAAACTGAATCAAACAACTACCATCAATTGATTTTTTCCTACAAGAAACAATTATTATAAAAGTATTGGGAAAACCCTAGTGAAGCCTTGCAGGAACGAACCTATAGATCTCTGATGTATTGAGCTAAAGGTAAGAATTATAGCACGACAAATATTGGTCTTATTCAATTAAAGGATCAAAATCAAGATGAGCCTCATATAGCTCACAACTGGTACAAGAGTCACGTTGAAGGTAGACAAAGACTTTTGAACCCCAAAGATGATGATTATATTTTCTCAATTGCCTTGTTTTAGGATGAAAAGAGAAGTCAACACTTTATTATGTCAAACTATTTTCAACCTATTAAAGGAATTAGGGATGTAGTGTATCAATTGAAGTTATCCCATACTTGTCATAAAATCATGACGATTATCATACTTCTACCCTATAGGAAAATTCTCAATTGGATTAAGTGGTGTTCTTAATTGGACAATTTCATGCTAAAGGAAGACGCATAATGATGCTTATTTTTCGCAAGTGTACGAATCGTTCAAGTAATAAAGTGTACAAAAGTACGGATATCGAACCCACAAGGAATGGCGTTACTAAGTACCGAATTGTTGAAATTGTTTTAAAAGCAAATTAACATAAAACTAAACACAAATAACAAAATTTAATGTTGTTCACAAATGATTAAAAACGCTAAGGCATTTGATTTCGCTAAATCAATTCAATCCGATTTCAAGTCATGTTATATGAGAATCAAAGCTAAAAGTGATGGTTGAAAAACCCAAACTTATCTAATACTCTCTCTCAAGTTATATTAGAATTACTTATCTATGAAAACCAACTATATTTCTATGAAGATTTAATCACAAATAAGCACATTATGATTTATGGAATTTCTAGAATAACCACATACATCATGCATTAGGTGTCAAACTCGCATTCAACATACGGTATTTATCACAAGAAGCATTCATTACACATCTCCTCTCGGTCTCAATATAATGCAACAAATCATCTAAATCTTGATCAGAAATTTAAAAGCATTAAGCATGGGAATAAATACTCAACTTGAAAACAATGAATTCATATAACAATAACAAAAGAAATCAGATTTCCTTGATTTAACTACATCATAGCCTTAGCAAAAACGAATTACTTCATAACGGAAATAAGAACAACCATTATTTCAATTGAATTCATGAATAACAAATCTGAATAAAATGCAGAATATGAAGGCTAAGGAGAAGAGATGAAAAACTCTTGAAGATGAAGACTTGGTAGCAACAATGGTGATGATCCTTCAAGCTTCTCCAAACTTTCTCTCCAAAATTTTCTTTTCTCCTCCAAAAATGACTCAGATCTGTTCTCTCTGCCATCCCCTTTTTTCTCCATCATATTGTATATATAGATCTATGGTTTAGGGGCAATTTTGGAACAAAACAACCAAAAAAATCTGTTTTCGGACGAAACTCGCCGGCGGCGACATTATTCTCGCCACGGCGAGATTTCTGGAAAATAAATTTTTTTGGGTTTTCGATTTTGGCCGGCGGCTAGATGCATTTGGCCGGCGGCGAGATGAATTTGCCAAATTTTGTGCTCTCGGGAAGATTTTCGCCGTGCTTTCTATAGGATTTTCGCCAACGGCGAGATTGCATTGGCCGGCAGCGAGATTTCATTGGCCGATGGCGAGATTTCTTTGGCCGGTGGCGAGATTGCTTTGCTAAAATCTGTGCTTCCTGCATGATTTTCAACGTATTTTCCGTAAGGTTTTCGCCGGCGGCGAGAATATTATCGCCGGTGGCGAAATTCCAAATTTTGAAATTTTGTTTTCTTTTTATTTGCACTCAATCCCGTTCATTGAAATTTGTCCCAAACTTCTCCAAAATTATGATTTTACCTGAAATTGCACTTTAAACACGAAATACCCGTGAAATGACATTTGTGGATTAAATAATCAAATAAACGCAATTTTCACACAAATATCAACATTTAAATCATAACAAAAATGCAATAATTTGACTCTTATCACATAATATAAAGAAAGACTAGTGATGATAATTGATTTCCAAGTCAAGAACATGACAAAAGAACAATATCATTTGTAAAGGTTTAGTGAAAACATCATAGCATTGAAGATCTAATTTTAGAGTTAAAGTCTAAGGTCCCCACGAGCTATCTGAACATAAAGAGTCACAAAATTTTGAGGATGAAATTTTCTTTATGGGGATAGGAATGTAAAATCTCAAAAACTTATTATAAATAATTAAAGTATCCAAAAAAGAACTTTAAACAATGTTAAAAATATACGGAAATATTGGGAAATTTCTATGAGAAAAACTAGATCGAACTAAAAAATATTGGAAAATTTTTACATTCCTAGTCGAGCATCTTGCCAAGCTCTCATTGAATCCCACATTTGATCTTTGTTAGACCCTTGATGACTTGTATAATTTGGCATAATTTATCACTTTTCAACTTTAATTTTAGTCTAATTTTTATTGATTTTAAACTTCATAATTATTAATTAAATTTTAATGCAGATTTGAAGATAATGATGATCTAAAATTTTAGAAGCATATCATCTAAGGACTCTCAAATTTAAATTAAGATTTAGTTAAATCGGATTTAAATTAACATATATATATATAAAGAAAAGGTGCTAGGGATTGAAAATTTTAATATATATATATATATAAATATATATATATAGGTGAGTCGCCTGGGGTGAACAAAAAAAAAAGAAAAGAAATGAAGAGAACAGAAATAAAGAAAAAAAAACATGCGTAGAGGAAGGAATGAAAAAGTAGAGAAGAGAGAGAGAAACTAACGGTGGTAGATAAAAAAAGAAGAAAAAAATGCGGGAAAAGACATGAAAGCAGATTCTTTTTACGATTCAATTTTCTTTCAATTTCTCTCAGAAAATTATGATGAATTTGTTTATTTTTAATTTAATTTTTATCATCAACTATTTTTTCTTTATTCTAGGAAAAATATGTAATTTAATTCCAAACTATGCTTGATTTTTTATGTTAATTTGAATTATTTCTCTTCATGTTTGTCTGAATTATTCTCAGTTTATTACTTCTAATTAACTAACCATTAATTAGATAATTTTAGTCTTATGATTTACTATCGAAAGAGAGACTTATAGGATAGATCTAAAATATTTTGGCATAGGTAAATATAGAGATCAAAAGACTTGTATGAACCTGTGTAGTTTTAAAATTATTGTTCTTAATGTTTTCTTGTTTTATTATATTGCATACTCTTATGTAAATTAATGTACAAGAATATTTCCAATTGATTGTCGAAAGAGACATTTTTATGTTTTTTGGAGATTGCTAACAAACAGAGAGAATTAAATTCAATTAGCTAGATGAGTAAAACATAGTGATGGATTGGGTGAAATCGATTTGCTAGAAGTTTTCTTCCTATTAATTTGATCTTTGAACAACATCTTTATTTTCTTTTGCATATTTTCGTTAAATTGATATTATTTTAAATTTCAATTACAACTACCTTAGTGATTTTTCTAACTAAAATTAAGATTAATATAATTTTTGTATTTTTAAAAAGTAATTTACCAATCCTTAAGGACAATATTCTTCTTATCACTTTATTATAAAACTATGATACTATGAACTTGTAGTTTTGCGTCGATCAAGTTTTTTGCATCGTTACCAAGAATTGATTTTTTATTATTTTTTCCAATATCGTTACAAAGTAATCTTGCTTTTAATTTAGAATTATATTTTATTTTATTTTTATTTTTTTCTATGTGTGTTTTTGACGTTGGATGCGTTGTGCTAGAACTCGAAACATTATTCCTTTCGATCTGAAGATTGAAAGAAACTTTAGATCATGAAGAAATAATAAAGTATTAGCCATGGCTAAAGAAGAATATAATGCACCACCATGTACCTTATATAAGGCCAATTGTGAATGAAAACTACTCAGGTGTAAGACCCAGAACCATTAATGCCAATAATTTTGAGCTCAAACTTGCATTTATCAGTATGGTGCAACAAGCCCAATTTAGTGGATCACCACTTGATGATCCCAATATTCATTTGGAAATGTTCTTGGAGATTTGTGACACTATAAAGATGAATGGTGTTACTAAAGACTAGAAGTGTGCAAAAAATCCGATCATCTGATTAATCCGATCAATCCGATCCGATCCATTGATTTTTCATCCGATCCGATCCAATCCGATGGTCGGATCGGATGGAGATTTTTTCCATCCGTTAAGTGCAGATCGGATGGCGGAATTCACTGTGATTCATCCGATCCGATCCGATCCGACCGAAATTAATTATATATATATTTAATTAATATATATTTATTAAATTAAATATATATATATAATTAATATATATTTATTTAATTTTTTAATATTTTTTTTAAATTAAATAATTTTATGTTATGATTTATGTAAAAATTTAAAAAAATTATTTAAAAATATAAAAAAATAGAGTTAATTAAATTTATTGGTCGGATTGATCGGATGTCATCCGAATAGTTTACGGATCGGATTGAGCGGATGTAAGAGGCGATCGGATCGGATGCGGATTAAGATGTTTCAATCCGAGCGGATGGTCGGATCAGATCGGATGACAGTAAAATCAGCGGTTTCGATCGGATGAACAACCCTACTAAAGACACCATTAGACTGATATTTTTTCCTTTTTCATTGAGGGATAAGGCCAGAGGTTGGCTATTATCTCTACAACCGGGAAGCATCACTAGTTGGCAGGACAAGGTAGAAAAGTTTCTTAATAAATTATTCCCACCTGCAAAAATAGCCCAACTCAGGAGTGAGATTGGTCAATTCAGAAAAAATAATTTTGAGACACTCTATGAACCATGGGAAAGGTATAAAGATATGATTCGGCATTGCCCTCAACATGGATTACCAAATCGATTGCAAGTTCAAATGTTCTACAATGGGTAGAAATGGGTACACTATAACCATAGTTGATGTTGCTTCTGGTAGAACTTTGATGTCAAAGATAGTTGAATGTGCTACTTCTCTTTTGGAAGAAATGGCCTCAAACAACTATCAATGACCAACTAAAAGATATATGGCTAAGAAAGTTATCGGGATTCATGAATTGGATTTTTTTGTTGCCCTTTTAGCTCAAGTAGCTTCTCTATCTCATCATATTTTAGCCTTGACAACCCAAAGATTACCACAAAGTGTAGAATATGTTGCAACTTCAAGTATGACATTTTTGATGAATGAAGCAAGTCAAAAATAGGTTCAATACATCAATAATTGGAACTACAACTATCAGGGAAATCCTATGCCAAATTACTACCATCCAAGGTTTCGAAATCATGAGAATTTTTCTTATGGAAACACAAAGAATGTGTTGCAACCTACTCCAGGGTTTGATAGTCAACCAAGTGAGAAAAAGATGTCACTTGAGGATGTCATAGTTTCCTTTTTGAGGATACCAAAGCAAGGTTTAAAAAGAATGATTCATAACTGGATAACATTGAGACTCATTGTAATGATTCACGACTAGATAACAATGAGACTCATTGTAGCAATATGAGAGCCACTATGAAAAATATTAAAATGCAAATTGGGCAACTAGCCACAAACATCAATGCTCAACAAAGAGGAACTTTTCCTAGCAATACAGAAGTGAATCCAAAGGAATAATGCAAGGCCATTACAGTTTGGAGTGGACGAGAAAATGAGAGGTCACCATCAAAGGAAATCGAGTCTACCTTTACAACTCTAAACGATGGCCAAAGCAATCATAAAGTAGAAAAAGAGGAGATTGTTGATGATACACTAAGAGAGACTAACATGCCTCCATCAATTTCATTTCCTGCAAATCCTCATATTCTCTCTACTCCATTTCCTTATCCTCAATGCTTTTAAAAACAAAAATTAGATCAGCAATTTTCTAAGTTATTGGATATTTTTAAGAAAATTCACATAAATATTCCTTTTTTATATGCCTTGGAAAAATGTCAAATTCCTAAAGGACATCATTTCCAAAAAGAGAAGATTGGAGGAGTTGAAAATAGTGAAGCTTTTTGAAGAATGAAGTGTCATTCTTCAAAAGAAATTACCTCAAAAATTAAAAGATCTAGGGAGTTTCACTTTGCCTTGCACTATTGGAAATTCATTTTTTGATAAAGTTTTATGGATCTTGGTGTGAGCATTAATCTTATGCCACTATTTGTTTATAGGAAATTGGGACTTGGAAAGATGAAACAAACAACAATTTCTTTACAACTAGCAGAATGATCCATCGAGTATCCACGTGGAATCATAGAAGATGTATTGGTAAAGGTGGATAAATTTATTTTTCCTACTGATTTTGTGGTGCTAGATATGGATAAAGACCAAGGTGTCCCACTACTTCTTGGCCGACCATTCTTGGCTATATGAAGGGCTTTAATGGATGTTCAAAAGGGTGAGTTAACATTGAGAGTGAACAAGGTAGAGGTTACGTTCAACATCTACGAAACCACGAGATTTCTAGAAGATCCAAGCACTCACTTTCGGGTAGATATCATTGAAAAATGTGAAGTATAAGCCTTGGGATGGACTATCTCTGACATAAAAGGTATAATTCCATCCATTTGCATGCATAAGATTCTAATAAAGGAACCTTACAAACCATCAATTGAGCCCCAAAGAAGATTAAATCCAACAATGAAGGAAGTTGTAAGAGTTGAAATTTTAAAGCTCTTAAATGCTGAAATTATTTATGCTATTTCAGACAGTTTATGGGTAAGTCTAGTGCATGTTGTACCAAAAAAGGGTGGAATGACGGTGGTGAAAAATTACAACAATATGCTTATTCCTACAAGAACAATCATGAGTTGGTGTGTATGTATGTATTACCACAAGTTGAACAAAGCAACGAGTAAGGATCATTTTCCACCTCCATTCAATGATCAAATGTTAGATCTATTTGCCAGATATCCCTAGTATTGCTTCTTATATAGTTATTCAGGGAATAACTAGATTGCCATAGCCCTTGAAGATCAGGAGAAAAATGCATTCACATACCCCTATGGAACATTTTCTTTTAGAAGGATGCCATTTGGATTATGCAATGCCCTAACAACATTTCAACATTGCATGATGGCTATCTTTTCTGATATGGTGGAAGATATAATGAAAATTTTCAGGGATGACTTTTCGGTTGGAAAAGCATTTCATTTCCTTCTTGAGTTAGAACATAAAGCTTATTGGGCTATAAAGAAGTTTAATTTTGATTTGAAGACAGTAGGGGAAAAGCAACTTCTTCAATTGAAAGAGATGGATTAGTTCCGGAATGATGTGTATGAAAATAAAAAGATCTACAAAGAATGGACAAAGAAGTGGCATGACAAACAGATTCTTAAGCATAAGTTTGCTCTAGGACAACAGGTTTTGCTTTTCAATTCACGACTAAAACTCTTCCCAGGTAAGTTAAGATCAAGATGGACAGGTCCTTATACAATTGACAAAGTTTTCACTTTTGAAGCAATAGACTTGAAGGACAAGGCAAGGAATATATTTGGACTTAACGATCAGAGATTAAAATACTATTATGGAGAACAAGTGGAGAGGAATTGTGCATTTATTCCTCTTCAAAATCCTGATTGATGAAGATTGAAAAGTCTAGTTGTAGACTATAAAAAAAAGCGCTTATGGGAGGTAACCTATAAAATTTTCTTTTGTTCTTTTATTTTATTTTATTATTATCTATTTGAATAATTTGGATTTTGAAGTTGATTTATTTTGCAGGAATAAAAAGCTAAAAATTACAAACTAATGCGAATCCACCATAAAACCAGGAAAGTTCCTTCCATTTCTTTAATCTTTCTCACTTTTAAATTACAATGAGTACATTGTTTAGTTTAATTTTAGGGGTTTCAACTCTTATAGTCTTGAGTTTTTGAATTCTCTTATCAAACATGTATTTGAGTATGATTGAATTCTCTATGACTCTGAAATTTGTGATTGATAATGGTTTTGAGAAATGTTTTTCAAAATCTGCTATTATGTTAGTTAGAGTTTTGTGGGTACTTTGATTTAAATCTTTTTCCTTGAAAATAATTGAGCACATAGTAAATTTTTCTCTATTCTACTTTGCCTATAAAGAGAAGGAGTTGAATTAACTGAGTCAGAAAAGTTTAATCTTGCTTTGCTCTAGAATCCATTGATGGATCCTTGAGGCGAAATTCTAATTGATACCAAATATTAGAGAAATGATTTAGGAAAAAAATTTCACAACCAAACAGCTTTCCCAACTGCCCTAATTATCATGCCATCATTGCATGGTATATTTCCATAGTCAACCCCATTGAGCCTTATTTTTTCTTTTAACTACATAAAACATTCCTACTTTAAGCCTAAAAAACCACGAATTTATCTTAAATTTTGAGAAAATATTTTGGTGAAAATTTGTATTTAAAAAGAAAGTTCAAATTAAATAATCCACATTATGTTTGCTTTATTTGATCAAAGTGTGAAAAAAATAAAGAAAGTAAAAGGCAAGAATCGAAAAAGGTTTAAAGTGGTTGAAATTAGTAAAGATTGAGTATTAAGACAACCACATCTTCAAAAAAAGAAAAAAAGAGTACTCCACTTATTGAGTATGACAAAAATATTGTCATCAATATGAGCATATTGTCAAGAAAGAGCTATGGTGTAAATCTTGTGGATATTCTTTTTATTGTTTCTTTTTATCAAGTATTTTTCCAATTTGCTTTGATTTTCCATATCCACTTTGTTCTTACCCCTTACCCTGTGGCCTGTCATTACAACTCTAATTAAAGACCTTTTGATCTTTGATTTTGGTATTCGATTACATTAATGGAGATGATTTTTGAAAATTGAACTTATGGAGTTAAGTTTTGGGAGAATTCTTCTCATTTCAGTTGTTCTACTTTTATCTAAATTTGTTGGTGTTTTGAAGTTAAATTGACTACTTCACGCACACACTCAAGGACTTAACTTTAAGTTGAAGTAAATGCTTAACTCTTGCTTAACAAATTGCTGAATTTTCGATTGATTTTCCTACTATCTTTGATGTAAAAAGAGTAAACTATTAATGATGAAATCTAAATTCAGATCATGGCTTAGTGAATTATGGCAGTTCTCTATGAGATCTTGTTGACATCGTCTACACTTTTTTTTTTTTGTTTAAGGACAAACAAAGTTATAAGTTTAGGGGTGTTTGATGACTTGTATAATTTGACATAATTTATTACTTCTTAAATTTAATTTTAATCTAATTTTATTTCATTTTTATTGATTTTAGACTTAATTATTATTATTTAAATTTTATCATAAATTTGAAGATAACGAAGATTCAAAATTTTATAAGCATATCATCTAATCAATTCAAATTTAAATTAAGATTTAGTTAAATTTGATTTAAATTAATATATATATATATATATATATATAAAGAAAACGCCTGGCGATTGGAAAAGTAAATTTATATAAATAAATAACAAACGAAGAGGAAGGTTATATAAATATAATATAAAAGAGGTGAGCCGCCAGGGTGAACAAAAAAAGAAGAGAAACGGAGAGAACAGCAATAAAGAAAAAGAAAAAAAAAACTTGCGTAAAGGAACGAAAAAATAGAAGAGAGCGAGAAACTAACGGCGGTAGACCAAAAAAGGAAGAAAAAAAAACGAGGGAGAAGACACAAAAGCAGATTTTTTTTACTATTCAATTTTCTTTCAATATTTTTCAAAATATTATGATAAATTCATTTATTTTTAATTTAATTTTTATCATCAACTAATTTTTCTTTATTCTATAAAAAAGATGTAATTTAATTTCAAATTATGCTTGATTTTTTATGTTAATTTAAATTATTTCTCTTCATATTTGTCTGAATTATTCTCAATTTATTGATTCTAATTAACTAGTCATTAATTAGATAATTTTAGTCTTGTTATTTACTATCGAAAGAGGAAATTATAGGATAGATTTGAAATATTTTGGTATAGGTAAATATAGAGATCAAAAGACTTGTATGAACCTGTGTAGTTTTAAAAGCATTATTCTTAGTGCTTTCTTGTTTTATTAAATTGCATATTCTTATATAAATTAATGTACAACAATATTTTCAATTGACTATCGAAAAAAGTTTTTGAATGTTTTTTTAGAGATTACTAACAAATAGAGAGAATTAAATTCAATTAGCTAGATGAGTAAAACATAGTGAGGTATTAGGTGAAATCGATTTCCTAGAAATTTTTTTCTTATTAATTTGATCTTTGAACAATATCTTTTTTTTTGCATATTTTCGTTAAATTGATTTTATTTTGAATTTTAATTACAACAACCTTAGTGATTTTTCTAAATAAAATTGAGATTAATATAATTTTGGTATTTGTCAAAAGTAAGTTACCAATCCCTGAGAACGATACTCTTCTTGTCACTTTATTATAAAACTATAATATTGTGCACTTGTAGTTTTACACCGATCAACCCTCAACGAGAATGGTCGACGACCAACATATTTGTTTATAAATTTTTCTGTATTCACCCTTATCATCACTCCATAATTTCTCCATCTCGTCCTTCTCTCTAAATGTTTTTGGTTTTTTGGCACATTATAAATGACATTTCAAGGATAAATATCAAGGAGTTCAAGTTTGAAAACTTAGTGGTGGAATAACATTCTAGCTAGAGGTTTTATACTCTAGCTATTTTAACTCATGCATTATTTTTAATAAAATTATCATGCAATATATATTATGAATAAAAAGGAAAATTTGATTTCATGATTTTTATAAATAAAGTTCTTAATGTTATTAAAATGAAATACTCATTGTAAATCTTTTATTATGAATACATTAAAAAAATTGTAAAAATGAGTATTAAATTTTGATATGGAACGAGTATTAAAAAAATTACATGGTATCTGTTATTTTTATACATGCATCACAAAAATGATTTTATTTGTGAGAGTATGCAAGTATGTTATCTTGCGGAGTAAGGTACCCATATGCTACTGGTTGTAGCAAACTATTTTCTATGGACTATAGATATGCATCACATACATATGTATTCGAAGAGTTTTTCTGTCTATAATGCCTCAAATTGCTAACCGTAGATAGGCTCCAGAGTTGAAACCCCCGTTGTATCTTGGAGTTTTCCATCTAGTGGGTTTCAGAGTTTGATTGTATATGGTCTTCGATGTTGGACCCCCTTTTGTGTTTTGGACCCTTAGATGAGGGCCTATATGAAGTTGATTTAACCGGTACTTATGAATGTACATGGGATCAGAGATGGCCCCACGTGCATCCCATAGTTGAATCACGTATGTGCCCATGTATTTTGGAGACTAATACATATAGGATTGCATATCATGCATTGGCTTTATATCATATAGCATATTTTATATTGTATGAGCATGCATTAGGATACCTAAAATGTACACTCCTTAAGTCCGCCCAAAGCTAGGAAGTAAAGGTATGCTCTGGTTTGGTGACTGAAATCTCTCACATTGTATACTAATGATGGTTACTTACATTCATGAAAATTTATTAAAATGAGCATGCATTATGAATTATTGATTTATTATGATAATATTTTAGAGTAGACTCCTCATGAGCTTTTTGCTCATGCCCCCACTCTTCTCTTACCTTTTAGTTACCTTATTTGAGATGATCACAATAAAAGACATGTAGGTCTTACATAGAGGGTTTAGGCATTACAAGGTTTGATCTAAACCTTATTTAATTGGCTATTATAATTTACATTTAGGCAGACTGAAACTACTTTGATGGATTTTAAATTGACTTTATAAATGTCTTAGATTTAAACCTATGATTTTATAATGAATTTTTCCTTTTGAATAAAAAATCTCTGAAAGGTACCCATATTATTTATAAAATTAATTTTCAAATGATTTTTAAATTGAATTTTTCATTATTAAATAAATTTCCTTTAAACATAATTTAAAAATTTATCCCCATTTCTATCTTACATATCCATATTTTGGGACATGACAATTCAGGACTCTCCTTAGTTGGGAAGTCATTGATTTTCCTATTATTGGTCATCTCTTCAACATGAAGATATGTGCTAACCAACTGAGTGGCCTTTGTGTATATAGATGGAAAATATTTTGCCATGTCCATCCAAAAGGGTCCTTGGTGGAGAGTTTGATGTAGGGCACTCATGACTATTGAATCGAAATAATCTATCCCTTGCAATTTTTTCACCATCAAACTTGTCAAAAAAAATCATTTAATACTTCATCTTTCCTTTGGCACAGGGTCATCAATTGTGCTACTATTTTTTACCACCTTTTCTTAGCTGAAAAATAGGATTGAAATTGTCTTTCAAACTTAATGAAGGAGCCACTAGGCCCTAGGTATGGTACCCCGCTCTAGTTTTGTCAATCAAAGTGAGTTGGAATGCCCAACTCCTTATTGCACTATTGTAAGCATATAGGTACATCCAACCTTTAAAGTTATCAAGGTGTTCCAACGGGTCCTTGGTACCATCGTAGAAATCTACGCTAGGCATTTTAAATTTTTATAAGAGTGATGGGACTATAATTTTGGTGTAAGTGGGGACCTGTTAGAAACCCCTAGGTCTTAGATTCTACCTCTAATCAGCCTTTGAGATACCTTTGTAGTTTTACAACTAATAGATCGATGGTGGGGTAGATGATGGTTGGTACCTCATGCTAATTTTCCCTGGCGTGGCCGTTCGCTGTCAAGGTCACATTGTCTACATGATTGGCCTAGATAGAATGACCTTCTCACCTGCGGGTTTTAGGGCACTCATGCAAGTTGGATGGGACGGGTCTCAAGCAGTCCAAGATGGATGGACGTTGAGATGAGGATCAACATTCTGTGGCTGGCTATCTCTTTATTGTATGGGTGGACTCTTCTAGTCCAAAAATTAGGCTTAGGGTTCTACTGAGGTGAGTCACGTCTTCGATTTGAGCCTGCCTAACTATGGATCGAATCTTGTGCACTATGGGCATTAGAAGATGCCGCAAGGACGTTTTCTAGTTCAGAGGCCAGTGACCCTAACAAGCATTCCAAGGTGGTATGGAGCACATTCTCCATTGTACTGAGCCATGTTTTCATCCTCGCCCTTTGTTAGCACTCCACTTGGGCTCGTTGTGGATGTGGCGGTGTAGGATTAATAGTCTAGATAAGTGGCTACATGAGATTATCCCTTATAGAAGCTTGGCTATCTAAACCAAGAGGTTAATTATCTTGGAAGAATGAGAACCTGATCTCTTAGAGACCGTGTATAATGCTAATTTTTTTCTGAGATTGTTTTTGGACTTTTAGGTTCTCTTTTCAAAGATTGCCTAGTCCAAAACTTGAGAGCACTATAAAATCTTTTTTCTCTCTAGTTTTATTCAACTAGTAGAGTACAATCGTTCCCACAGACATCGCTAAATGTTGATATCAATTTTAATTTTTTATCAATATTGATGATTAGTTATACCCCTTATTCATGTAGACTTGAGAATAGAGAACATACTGTTATGACCTTAGGTCACTATGAGGTATGACATTTTTGGTCTTTTGATGCTTAATTGAGTCCAAATAAATTTTAAAAATGATGAGTCTTGTATCTCTCCTTATATTCTAAGAAATGCAAAAAGATTTTGGAAGAAATAATATATTCTTATATTTTTTTCTTGTCATGTTATGTTTAAACCATGAGAAATATACCGAGTGAATATATAAAAGAAGACACTATATGTGAATGATTCTTACTCGTAACAATACACGTACTTAAATATTTGAGTTATCTATTTTTTATTATCTACTTGTCAAATACTTAAAAGAATATTTAATGGTTGTTTATCCTTTTAAATATTTATATGACTTAATATTTATTGGGTTGGTCTGCGTGTTACATGCCAACTAAAACCTCTTATATTATTTATGACATATGATGTAGATTAATTTACACCTAATCATAATCTAAGTAGTAGTAACAAGATTATATGCTTGAATCATATGTTTCATTTTAATATGCATATAACTTTGTTGATCAAATAGTTGTTTGGTGTGGCTAGAATTTGTTACTTCAACCACCCCTAGGAGCCTTAACACCTTCGTTTGTCGTAGATTAAATATAGGAATAATACTTGCCTGCTCATAGCCAGAGATAGAAGATATACCATTTGTGTGAAACATCAAATAAAAAAATTTACAGACGCTACATGGTAATGCTCTTTCACATGGATACAATGTAAAGAAAATCAGCGGGAAGATGGGGCGCAGGGGAGATCTCCTAGGACTACCACTACAATCTCTTGGTCAACTAAATCCATATGAGAGGGAGGGTTGGACAATAACTGAAGGTGAATAGCGCAACAATGGCCATCAGCAGGAACAAAACAACTTAGAGTTGTAAGTCGGCTAATGAATACGAGGATAAATTGCGTAGTGGCCGTGGCGGCAATGATAAAGTCTTATTAATAATGGTATGATGAGATGATGCTCTGCTCTGTGGATGAAGTGATTGAAGAGAAGGAGGAGACCTTGAGAAGGAGCTTGAATTTGAACCATCACTATTACTACTACAACTTTCAGAGCTAGTCAATGCGACTGCCAGAGCCAGTGTGCTTCGACTTGAACTAATGATTGGTCTCTTTGCTATACCACTTCCATTACTTCTCAATGAACAACCACGGTTCCTTTCCCAAATCTGATTAAAAGGAAGCAGGTTTCTTCTTTTCCTGGTATAAGCATTTTCTGGTTTTGCAATTTCTTCAACTGTTGAGCATATTGTAGCATCTTCTAGAGTAGTGAAGGACTTTGATTTTCCATTATAGAAGTTTGAAATGCTTCTTCTGCAACATCATATAACAATTCTATAAGCTAAATGTGAACCAGTTAAATATAATTTTTTTTTTTATGAAAGAAAGACTAGCTACATCAAGTTATAAAAGCAAAGCAAATTAAAATACTAGATTGTGCATAGAAAAAAAAAATAGGCTATTTATTTGCCAAGTGTTTGTTTTTCAAGGATAATTTTAAGAGATGTCATATATATCCAACTCCACAAACGAAGTAGCGTAAAAAATTGTGGAATATTTTGTAGTATTTAGTTTTCCAAATACATACGATAATATTAGTACCATTAGTTTATCTCTCATTTATATAATTTTTGATCATTCGGACACTATATACATGAGATTTGATGTTCAGATCTGATTTCTTAAGATACTTGAACTAGCAAAAAAAAAATCTCATAAACTTAGTAACTTAAAATGACTGAATTTTCTAGTAAAGGTTTTAATTGGGTCAACTTCTAACAAGACCTTGACTTGTATGTCAATCAACGATCTTACAAATTTGAAAAGAAACAAAATTGTTAGATGGATACTAAAAAATCAATAAAAATGTAAAAGAAATTAATACCTGATTGGCAAAACTTCTTCCAAGGCGTCCATCATATCTAAAGGTTCTTTAAACGAGCTCTGAGCCTCATGGTCACCACAATTACCTTCAGCGTCTGACGATATATCGCTGTTATTCCCGATCGATGACGTCGAAGAAGACACAGACGGCGTACACTCGTTATTGCATGCATTCAACTCCTTTCTCTCGTCGCCGGCGGCCAACGTGATTCTCCGATCGTCCACGGCCAAATCGAAAATCAAGTTAAACGAACCCGAACGCACGAACCCGGATGATGAAGATCGAGATTTCATAACGATCGTTCGATTATTCTCAAATGCAATCGACATATCTGATAACGAATATATAGTACAATGCCAGAAAATTATTAATTATTAACAATCAAAAAAAGTGGAAAATAAAGAAGTGGGTTTTTATGGAAGAGGGTTTTGGTTTGAAATGGACAAGGTTGGTTTATATCTTGGGGGTTCACAGTATAAGTGGATCAGATCTTTTGTGTTTCTTTATGAGATCAAAGCTCAGATACACCAAAAGGAGAAGATATAAAGAAAATAAAGGGATAAAGACACCAGAGGAGAGACGAGGTTATCTTCTACTTTCTTTATTTATATGTGTGAATGTTATTTGTAGGTTATTAATTAAGGGTAATTATTATTGGTGTAATAATTTTTATTATATTATATTATTATTATTATATAAAATTATTATTAATAAAAATTATTTTAATTGTAGTGAAAACAACAAATTTAATTACTGTAATATCAAAATTTATTTATTGCAAAAACCTAAAGTTGAATTGTTAAGGCATCATCTGGCCTTATCCGAAACTCTTTTTATCTTGTGCTTCGCTCTTATTTTAATTGAATTGTAACCGCACTTTTCTGACCAATTGTTTTTTAATATTTTGTTTTTTTTTCTTATAGGGAAAAAAAACCTTGCTTGTTAATTTCCGGAGATGGACAAGGAATTTTTTTCGGCAGAGCTAAATTAGATTTTAATTATTATACCCTATATAAATTATTTAATAAATTTTGCACATTAATTTTTATTCATTATATTTCAATTTGATTTAAAACTTTAAAATTATTAATAAATTTAATTAAAATTATCAAATTTATAACACCACGTATATAATTTAACTGAAAATTTCTCCCTATATTCATAATTTTATAATTATTAGGATCATTTTTATTATAATAATAATTTGACGTTAAATTTTGTAAATAATATTATTTTTTCTATTATAAAAACTATAAAATAAGAACCTAATCGAACATATAATTATATTATTTAAAACTTATATATATAATCATTCTATCTTAAAAACTTAAAAAATGTAAATTTTTAAGAGATTTTTATTTATTTGAAGAATAATTTAAATCTAATGTGATCAATCTAGATATTTTTAAATTTTTATATTGAAAAAATTTGATACAAATTTGATCAAATTAAAATACTAAATTAATGACTCAATTTAATTGATTATTATTTTTTTTTTTCGCAAAATGTTTAATGGAACTACAAGCCACTTAAACCCGAACTATGACCTACCTCTTGTTAGTTCTCGAAGTGAGGATCCAAACAAACCAAAACATGAGGAAGGTATTGAGAGGTATAAAAAATATTCATTTTTTTAATTATAACATCAGTCTTTATATTAAAGTAATATATTTTATTAAGTGTATATTCTTAATGTAGTTACGATTTGACCCTCAATATTATCAAAATATCATAATTTTTAAAAAAATTTAAATTATAGGATAAGAATATTTCGATCTTTTACATAATTACTTTTTTAGCATGAAGTGTCACAACTCTTATTCCTTAAGTGACACATGGTAACATAATTTGTTTTTTTTTTAAAAGGCCAAGTTAAATCAGCTAGGAACTCGCCTTTATAATACTCTCCCTAGGTCTTAGAAGGATGAATGTCTTTGCTCATAATCAACAAGCTTTATTTGCTGAGTATAACCATTTTCTTTATTTTAGGAGACATTTTTCTTCTCTCTCTCGTTGGACTACAACGTAGAAATATTAGAGTACTTTGGGAGAGAAAAAACATATAAGGATAATAAGTAGCGTTTGGTAATGGTTAAAAGAAATATAAACTTGAGACCTTTTAGAATGAATTAGAATTAAGTCATATCTCTTTAGAAAGTTATAAATTCCTATTTTATGATAAATTTTACAATTTTTCATGTTGATTTTTCTACGTAAAGTTATATACGTTTAATTGAAAGTGGTTCTATGAAAATCATGCTGAAATTCTTATTCAAAATCAATATGTATTTTTGTTATTTAGATTTATTTTACATATTAAAATTGGGTGAGTTATATCTTATTTTAAAGCTTAATATGTTTATTTTTATAAACATTTTATGGTTTGTTATTTTGAGTTTTCTAGACAAAATTATAGTAATTTAACTCATGATATGTTCTATGGATGTTATACTGAAAAATCATATTTTAAACTAATTAGCATTCTATATTCATGGAATGGTTTTACATATAAAAATTGGGTGTTTTATATCTTGTTTTAAAGATTAAAATGTCTAATTTTTGTATATTTTTACATAAATAAATTTAGACATTTCTACCAAAAGATATATCTAAATGTATAAGGATAGGTTTACATAAGAAACCTTGTTTTTAGGATTTTATTTATAGAGTATTTTCAGTTTAAATTAGATAAACAAGTTATGAAATTATTCATGTTTCTAACACAAGTGTGATTATATAAAAAGGGTTGAGCAAGAAGGCTCTACGGTGCACATAGAGAACTAACAGTGATATAATATAATGAGTGGATATTTAGTTCTTTTCTAAAGTTTTTAAAATATTATTTTAAATTTCATGTATATTCAAGTAAATTAAGTTAGTACAAGTTACATATCTTTCAAAAGTACATTCATTATTTAACTAGAATTTTGAAGAATATATTACATGATAATTTTAATACATTTTTAATATGATAACATCATGAGAATATATATTACTTTAATTATCAGAACCAACCAGTTTAAAGAAAGATAATTTGAAAATAATTTCAAATCGAGATTATAACAATTTTATTACTTTGTTTTAATTATCATAACCATTAAGTTAAAAGGAAGATAATTTGAAAGCAATTTCAAATTAAAATTATAACAATTTTATTACTTATATTAATTTATATATAAGCTTCTAAGTTTAATAAATATTTTAAAATTTTCAATCACTTTCCCTTCAGTATTCAAAGAATGTCGCTCTACTTAGCATTCAGAAATTTAATTTGAATAATCACATAAATATTATTCAAAATTAAGCAATAATTTTTTTAAAAGAAAATGGTATCTTTGCTAGAACATCTCTAACAAGACTCTAATTTATGTAGCTCACATCAACCATAATCTTTATTAGCTAGTCTAAAAGTCTATCTATATTTGATGACTCAAAAATTTAAATGTTAAAATAGTTAAAATATAATTAGTTTGTTGAAGTGATAAAAAATTAAAAAAAATCATATTTTTAATTTTTGTAAGCTAAAAGTGAAATATATAACTAACATGTTGGAGTTAGCTCAAGTTATATTGAATTTATTGAAAAACAATTGTCTGAGTTCACAATGTATTAAAATATAAAAAGTTTAAAATATTCTTCGTATATTTTTTCCTCTTTTAAAAAAATATTTATTTTTCATTTTTATTTCAGGGAGGAAATTCCTTTCACATATGAACTTCCTCTTTGATATATAAATAATTATATATTTCTTTACTTTGAATAATTATCATAAAAGTTAATATGTTATTTATTTCATTTCACATGGATTTAGATTTTGTGTGATAATTTTTTCACCTAAATTTGATATAGAGTATTTCTATTATTATAGCAGATTTTGCTAATGCTAGAGTAATATATTTATTTTTAAAAATTCTCGAGCATTAAATTATTAGACAAAAAATTTAATTGCTCTAGTTTAGTATTTTATACTCTTAAAATATCAATTCCCTTCAATATATGGTGACATTAAATATGTTATTATGTTTTAACAAGTTTTCTTCCCAAATAGACATAATATTTTTATTTAAAGTTTCGTTATAGTTTAAGAATTAAAGAACTCAAGCTATCATAGATAAAACTTTATTGAAGATTTATCATATGTTAAATAAAGAGCTAAGATTAGATGGAGACAAGAAAGAATTAAAGAAGAATGCTTGAAAATTGTTGTTCTTCTAAATAGATTAGTTGTTACAGTTTTTATGATAGTTTAATGATTTTTTATTTTTTGACTTTGATGTTATTAATGTAATTTACTTTGATTATTCAATGGAATTTTTTTTTCTTAAAAAAATAAGTATCAAAATAATAGATCATTGGATAATACTAATATTTTTATAGGTTAAAGTATACCATTTGTTCTAAAATTTTAATTGAATTTATACATAGGTTTTTAAACTTTTAAAACATACAATTTGGTTTCAAACTTTTAAAACTTTACATGATTCTTTAAACTTTTAAATCTTACAATTTAATCCATAAATTTTTAAAATTTTACACAAAGATCTTAACTTTCTACTAAAATACATATCTGTAAATCAAAAATTTAGACTCTGTGTAAAGTTTTAAAGGTTTAGAGACTAAATCATACGATTTATAAGATTAAGGACATATGTGTGAAGTTTTAAAATTTTGAAAAACAAATCATATGTTTCAAAAATTTAGAGATTATGTGTGAATTTAGTTAAAGTTTAGGGATTAATAGTGTATTTTTAGTATGTTTTTTATGTTGAATTTAATTTTTTTTTAATTTGTGTTATCTATATTGCTTTAAATTGTGTCATTTATGCGAATAAAGGTTTAAGCTAAGAAGATGCTTTGTGATATAACGTAGCAATGCAACACAAAATATAGTTTAACTCAACAAAACAACATCGAGACCATATATAACTCATTGTCATTTGCTAAATTAGTTAAAGACAACATACTGCAATATTATATTATAAGACTTGATTAGTAGCTACTTGGGATGCTTAAAAAATATTCAATATATTTTGGGAAGTTGATAAGGAAAGATATTCTTAAAATTCAACTTTCTATTGTCGACGATTATTTGATTTAGTATTTCAATAAAAATAATATATATCCTATGAATTATGGCTATACAGTGGCGTGCTCCTTCGTTGGAAACCACACTTCTCCACTTTGTACCTCCTCAAGTTTGGGGAAACCTTCTAGTGCAATTATTTGGAAACTTCATATTCCTAATAAGTTTAAATGTTTCTTATGCCTTTGTTTAAAATGAATGTCTTACCGTTATAATTAATCTTCGCAACAAAGGAATTTAGGTGCCAAGTTTTTGTCTCTTATGTCATTCGGTTCATAACTCACACTAACCATTTATTTTTTGGTCATGCTTTTACTAAAGGTTTTTTTAAAATCCCATTTACGCTTAAATATACATGCTTCTTTTAAAGAATTACTTTGTTCTTAGCTTCAACTCATTGTTAGAAAATCTAAATGGTAAGCAAATGGGGATGTCGATTTGCTTTTATGTTTTGTGATATGTTGGCATATACAGAAAAAACATAATGGAAGAGTATTTGAACAAACCAATACGTCCTATTCTAAGATAATCATTTCAATCGAAGCACATCTCTAAAAATCTTGAAATATGTAGTTTTGTAATTCTTATTTCTTGTTTACAAGTTTTGGCATTGCCTTAAGCTTGATGTCGATAAAAATATTGGTCCAAGTATATGTTATTCTTGTTTAATTGCAATTCATTGTTATATTAATCATGTTTTTGGTTTTCCGTGGTTGCTACCTTTGGACTACCAAGTGTATGTTTTCTTATTGTTAATGAAAACTTTCATTTAGCTAGGTTGTTGCCTTTGGACTTTTAAGTGTATGTTTTCTTATTGTTAATGAACACTTTTATTCATAGTAAAAAAAATGAATTCGTATAGAAAAATCTACTTGCAATACCATCACAACTGTTGTGACAGTTAATTATAAGTTGAAAAAAGTTGATCCTATTATTTTATTCAATAATTATATGTCATATCAGTAATGATTATACCACAATTTTTGATATAAAGAAATATTTATTCATTTATTACTTAAATAAAGAAATAGTTTGAAAGTTCTTAAACGAATCTAATAAACTTAGAGAGGGATAAATAAGTTATTTTTAAAAAATTTATCAGTTTATAATTTAGTAACCTAAATAAAACGACCAGATATTTAACCACATGTGAAAGTAAAGTGCGTAAATAAAAAAATAACACACGATACTTTTAGGTTGAAACAACATAGGCTACAACTATTACCTAAGAAAAAAATCACTAGTCTACCTAACCACCTAACTTTCCACTGTGAAAACCAAAAGTTAAAGTACAAAGTTGGTCTTATGCTAACTTCCTAGGATACTGGCCCAATATACATAACTTATGAGTCCCTACTCTATTTTCATAGTTTTCAATATTAATGTGAGCAGTATCCACACTAATGTTCTAATTAGTTCCTCTCCAGGTAGACAAATTTATGGATTAACCTGTAATCAAGGTTAGCACAAAAAAAACATAAGTGTTTGTATGTGTTTTAGAACATATTTAATAATGAATGATCCTAACTATACGATTCAAGCATATATCAATTAAATCAAATCAACTAATAAATTCTAAGAAAAAAAGGTTAAGTACATATTCAATAAAAATAACTTCTTTAAAATTTAATAATTAAATCAAATAATCATGATCACATACAAAATTATTTGATCTAAAGCATTCAAGTTCCTAACTAAGAAGAAGCTATATGAACATAAAAATATGAGACAAATAGGCTCATATCTATACTAGCATGATCATATAAAAATGTATAAAGAGCTGAAGTTTAGCCTAATTAAAGAGAAGTAAAAGAGAAAAGAAACCTGACTGTTAAAATCTTGTACTCTTTAAAAGATGCTCTATAGTTGTGTGTATAATTGTGAGAGAAGAGTGATGCATATATAGAAAACCTAAAGTGCAAAACATCACACATCTAATGTGGCATAATTTTACAGGTAGTTGGTTGTTGACTGGAATTAAAAAAAATCATAAAAGAAATACATCAATTCCTGATAACGGGATCGATCCCTTCTAAAAATTTGTTATGTCAACATAATAGGGGATAAAAAATGATTGAAATCAAATCAATCCTTTAAAGGGGGATCAATACATCTATAAATAGAATCGATCCCTTTGTGTAAAATGATGTACTCAACTTTTTATGTAAAGAGGGAGGATCAAAGTGTGATCGATTACAGATCAATTCATAGTGGGATCGATCCATCTATTAAGGGGATTGATCACTCTATCTAAAGAGTCTAATATCTTTATCATGAAATATGAGAATTGATTCAAACAAGTACCTATATGTTAAATATGGATGCAATTCTATGTGTGATAATTATAAAAGATATACTTGAATTACAATTAATTATCTAAAATATGAGCATTTCTTCAATTTTTTATGAAAGACTTCATACTCTCGAGAGACTTGGTAACGAGTTTAAAGATAAAATTACATGTAAATATTCTATACATAAAAATAATCAATACATATAATTCTTTAATAGTCAATTATCATTTTACTTGCTACATAAATATAATTTTGTTATTTGGATCATGATTTACATGTTTCTTTCATGTTAGTTTTGATTATGCATATTTTTTTATTACAAATCACATGTTATTAATATTATTAAAAAATTAAATATTTATTTATAATAATAAAAAAATCAATATTAGTAAAAATAAAAACATTTAATTTTATTTATAAATATTTTGTGTCAAGATAGTTCATAATATTTTCAAATATAAATCGAATTAACATCTTAATATGATATAACACAATTGAATGGCAAATATTTACTTTGAATAATATATTTTATTATTTTTGAGTAAAAACTTATTTTAAAAAATAATAAATACAAAAATAATTAAATCAATAAAATAAAAATACATTAAACAATAAAAAATCATCTAAGTAGGATTTGAATTTTCTTCTTGAGCACTTTCATATTCTCCAAACATATATGACTCTTTCTATTGATGAGATGACAAATCTTTAATCCAACTTGATCATTTATGTCTTAAAATATTCACATTTTGATATATACAAATACCTAAACAAAAATATATAGATCTAAATCTAAAAACAAAGGAAAACGAGATATAACAAAGAATGTCTAAAATCATCACTAGATCAAAATCTCAATAAAAGAGAAACCACACTATATTAAAATTTAAGAGTTTTGCACAAATTATATTCTATATTTATTGAAACAAATTAAATGAAACTAAAACATGGAAGAGAGCTCATATAATAGGAAACTCTTCATTCAATAAGAAACGAAAACAATACAAAACTGAGTTTTTCCGATAAGAGAAAAAGAAAGACAACTAATTGAGTTAAAATTTTATGAAATGAAAATGACGTAACAAAGATATAAATATAATATTCTTTTTAATACAATAATTTAAATATCATAATTTAATTAATTCTTTGTTAATAAATAATAATATTATTATTTCATCATCTCAAAATTTTAATTTTATATTTATTCAATAATTGTAACATTTAAATATATATATATAATTATTATTATTATTCTTAGTTATTATTGATAATTTATTTAAAAATTTATTTTTATTGATTAAGTAATAAATTATTAATGGTTAAAATAGATAATTCTTTATGTTACAATTATTTATTTTTTATATAAGGTTATTTATCTTAAATAACATAAATAATTATCTATTTTGCAATTAATTATCTTAATTTTTGTTGTTGTATCATCTAAGTAATAAATTATTAGTATTTAAAATATTGATAATTATATATTAAAATATTAAAGTTGTTTATATTTTTTATAAAAAAATTATTTATTATAAGTAATATAAATAAATATTATGTATCAAATTAAGGTTGCCATTAATATAATAATATAAAAAAATTATTAAATATTTTATTAACTTTTTAATTAATATTTTTGTAGTATTTTATTGAAATTGGATAATACATTACAAAATTATGCTATAGTTTAATAATAAGATGTAAATATAATTGATAATCAAATATTTTGTTTATAGTAAGGATATTAATATAAGATAATATATGTAAAATTCTTGAGCTTCGCTAGACTTAATGACCAAGGAATGAAGCAGTAACTAGAGGGATAAGAGTTTCTTTAGTCCTATAAATTTAGTCACATGTATTTTTTAAGTTAAGTAGTTTAATTCGATTAACTTTTCAATATAGTTAATTAAATTTAAATTTTTAAAATTTGTTAAATTTTCAAGAATAAAAATAATTTTTTTAATAATAAAAAAATTTATTATATTTATTATACGATATTAAAGATCTTAATTGTATATTATATAATCAAATATTTAAAAATAAAATTGTATTGTATAAAATAAAAATTGTACGATTATATATAAATTTAATACTAGTTGTTGGTGTGAGTTTAAATCATACTGAATATTTTATTTAACTTACTTGAAATTTTAATTCTAAAATTATATATTTTTATTTTTTTATTTTAAATTAAAAATATATTTTTTATTTTTAAAATATAAGAAAAAATAAAAAATAAATTAAATATTGATTTAAATAAACTTGTCTAATGAAATTTATTTAATAGGTAAGAAAACTACCTAACATAAATTAAATATTATTTTAAATATAAAATATTTATTATCGATTTAATCTAATCATATTATACAAGTTGTTACCAAATACATAATAGTTATAATATAATTAAATATAATTTAATTCAATATAATTATACTTAACATATATTTAATACAATACATCAAATACTTATTTTTATGTATTCTTAGTCTTTCTCATCTCATTTTAATTTGTATCTTTAATTCATTAATATAAGTATTATAATTTTATATTTCATAAATGATTTAATTATTCAACATATATTTACTTTTAATTTCGTTTGATAAAAAAAAATATTTATTTTTATAAAATAATAAAAAATATATGTTTATTTACGTTTTAAGAAAAATAAATTTTTTTTCCTAATAGAGGTTTAAAATAAAATTTTATACATAAAAGAGTTATACCATACAATTAAACATTTTATTTTTACTTGTAAAATAATTTAAATTTATAAACTATAAGATAAAAATATATATTATCTTTTAATGAAGGGAAATAGAGACATCTAGAAAAACTCAAAATGAGAAAGATTTTTTTATAATATTTTTAGAAATATTATAGAAATATTATTTTTTTCAAAAAATTAATTTTACTTTTAAAAAAATATCATCTAAAAAATTAAATTAGATTAAATCTATCTAAATATTATTAAAATAAATCCACTAAATTTAAAAAAAATAAAATATCCTTATCAAATAATTAGAAAACTAAGATGTCCACGTTTCTGTAACTAAAATTTATTAAAGATAGATGATACCTGTAGATGGAAAGTGGGTTCACTATTCCTTGCAATCTGTAATGCCCAAAATGCCCAGAACAAACAGAAAAATGAGTCTAGCATACGTGCATCATTTGTCGTTCCATAATGTTTCTAGCATACGTGAAAATGTCTATATCAAGATTTTAATTTTATAAAAATATAAATATCGATACATACATAAAAAATATTATAAAATCATAAAATTAATAAATATTTTTAAAATTTTGTATGAAAATTTTAACAATATAATAGTACGAGCATCCTTTGAAATATTTAAAATATACTCTCTTGTTCCCTCGAAAACAATTAAGTACATGTTCGACTTTTTCTTTACTTTTTAGCTATGTTATTTTAAATAATTGCAAATATGAAAATTTTATACAGAAGATTCAGATGTTATAAGATATGATCTAAAACCTTAATTAATTAATTAATTATAATTTATTAATTACTTTGATAAATTTTAATCTACTTTATAAATGTTTATTGATTTAAAATTTTGAATTTATATTGAATTTTTTCTTTTCAATAAAAAATCTCTAAAAAATATCGATTTTCTTTTATAAAAAATTGTTTTATAAAATTAATTTGTAAATTAAATTTTTCATAACATAATTTAAAAATTATAATCATTATTTCACATACAAAGTTTTTGACTATAGTTTGTAATTTTTAAGAAAAGAAATCAATAATTAACTATAAGTTATTTGATAATATTTTTTATTTTTTGATTTTTTTTCCAAAACTATCAAAAGTTAAATTTTTAATTATTATTTAAATATTTAAATATTTTTTTCAAATATATATACATATAAAAGTTATAAAACTTAATTTACTCTTTATAAAAATATTGGATGAAAAAAAAAATTAGAATTAAAAAATCATATTTTTAAAGATTTATGAATTATCTTATATGTTAGTGGTGATTTTTTAAAAATATGAATCGTTATAGGATATACTTAATTATAAAATCATTTAAAAAATTAAAAATCAAAAATTAAAATCATTAAGTAACATAATTTTAAATTCAAACTTCATATACTAGATTAGATATGAATTTTCTTGAAAAATAAGTGAAAAAGTAGGTAAGTGGTTAAGTGAGGGAAAAATATATTATTTTATATTTTTAAATAATATATATATATATATATATATATATATATATATATATATATATATATATATATATATATATAGTTTAAGTTGTTAAATAGTTGAATGATATGCGTATCCTTCATTCATATTAGATTGAATATATTGTGGGGATGACTTATATATTATAAAAATATTTTAGTAAAATAAAAAATAATATTTTAAAATTTATATTAATAAAAATAATATTAAATAAGATGTAATTAATAATAATTAATTATTAAATAAATATAAATAATTATAATTATAATTTAAATAATATTTAGTGTTAAATAACGTGTTTAATAATATTATAATTGTGTTTTATATTTTTGTTGTTTTTATAATTTTTTTTGTATTTTTAGAAAAAAATAAGGAGGACACGTTGATGGAAGGGGTGGGATTTGAAAGTTTGTGTGGGAGTTTGTTCACGTGTAGTAGTGCTATTTAATATTAATAAAGATTTTTTTTTTATATTTAAGTATGTTGTTAAGATATAAAATGAATTTAATATAATAATGAAAAAAATTATTAAGATTTTACTACCTTTAATGTTGAATAATGTAGTTAAATATAACGTATTTTCCAGCAAAATATGGTTAGGTTTTTGGGTTATGCAGTTAGTGTGCCTTATCCAAATGAGTGGGACCCACATATATACTTTAGCTTTTCTTTCTTTCCTCCCTTTCGGATAGGATCTTTATCTAATGTCTGACAATCCACTATTTTTTTTTCTCTCCACTCCACGTCTTACATTGCTTTTTAATCCATGTATGAAGCGACAGTATGGATATTGAAATTGGATAGAAATTATTTTGTTAAAAATATTAGTAAAAATATTGTGATATTGATTTTGATATATATTATTTTTTTTAAATGTCATAAAAAGTTTCAATAATATTAGTAATATTATATCAAATATTAGTTTATATTTTAGTAATATAGATAAATTTTTTATCTAACGATTTTTATTGATGATTATTATTATTAATAACTTTAGACATTAACATATCAATATTTATTTTAGAATAAATATCTTTAATATTATTGGAATTGCATTAAATCAAAAATTTTCGTTATGGGAAGATATTAAGTCGATTATAAATAACACATTTATCATGTATGATTATTGTATCTTTATTAATATTAATATTTTCTTAACACTAATAATTAAACAAGATGTTTTTTATTAAGTAATTATGAATATTTGTATTATGTAACTTAATGTATATATTTACTATTAGTTTTTATAACTTATATTTATGTTTGTTATAAAGATTTTAATTATGTATTGTTAGTATTGTATTTTACATTATATATGTTATATATGTCATAAATATGTTATTTAAATTATAAAATTAATTAAACTAGTGTACTATCATTTATTTTAATATTTATTAATATTTTATAAATATTTCAAAAAATTTAAATAATTTTTACAATTTATATAAATTTTCTTCAAATATCCATCTATATCAATAATATTTAAAATATTTTAATAAAATTAAAGTATTGATTCATCTATAATTTTATCCTTGATTTTAATTATTAAATAAAGTTAAGTAAAAATTTTAATTTAACAAAATAATTAATTGTTTCTGCATAAAGTTGTTGAAATTAAGCCTTATATATAATAAAAATATATTTAATTAATTAATACTTGCTTAATAATTTCAAACTAAGACAATTTGCATTTATTGTGGAAAGCTCATATCTAGCAAAAAAATTAAAATTTCTTTTGGAAAACCACTTTGATTGGAAAATGGAGGGATACAAATATATTATATTTTAATGTCTCTGGTGACTGGATTCTCATATGTCTCATTGTATTTAATTTAATTGATAAATTACAATTTAAATTTATTTAACTATTTCTTAACAATTATGACAAATTAAACCCAACTCAAATATGTTAAAATTAATTAAACAGCTTAATTTCATAAATCATCACCTTTTTTTTCCTTTTCTTTCTCAATGTTGTTATTTGTTAACGAGGTGGAGCGAAAAACGAAGATGACAGATCTCATATCTTTACGAAATGCTTATGCAGTGGGCTGGAAGTTTTACACTAGAGGGTGCAAGATTTGTAGAGATGAGAAATTTTCTATAATAATGAAAAATGTATGCATAATTATAAATTGTACGTTTCAAAATCAACCAAAACATTTTAATATCATAACCATTCTAATTTTGATTCCAAAATAATGTAATTAAGTAAACTTAAATAATAATAATTTAGTTTCAATATTTTAAACACAATTCTTTAAATTTTAGTTCAATTACTATATGAATTATTCTTAATCTATTTTCAAGTCATGTAGTTAAACCATAACAAATATTATTTAATATAAAAAAATCTATAATTATTAACTATGTTAAGAGTTGTTAGTTAGATTTAGTATTGAATTATAATGTAGGTGGTATAATTCTCCATCACTGAATCTAGATTCGAATCTCATCTTATAATATTTCTTTTTTTTAATAAAAAAAGATTTTATTATTATTATTTTTAAAAGAATTGTTAATTAGATGCTTGATGGATGATAATGATATCACAAGACGAGTATTATAAATACCGATCTTACAAAAATTATTTTTTTGTGGTTTTATTATTTATAAAACTCTCACAAATGTACAAATTATTTTATAGAAAATGATAAGTATACTTTCAAGGTCGATGTAAAGAAAGAATTTGTATGATTTTTAATTTATTATTCAAAATCTTAAAAACAAAATTAAATTCTAAATATCCTGTTACGATATTTTGGTTTGTTTGTTTTTTAATCTAATAACATAAAAATAAATATAAACATAGATATAGATTCAATAAACAATAATGGAAATTTTATCATTCATAACAGTGGAATATTTAAGAATATAATAATTAAGTTAATTATGCTTGCTCGTATTATTTAGGTTATTAAAGATATAAATTAATATTTGTTGATTTTCTCTTTTTGGTATGAAAGTATCCTTAGACGGAGCCCAAATTATTTTATTTAATATTAACTAACTAATATCCTTAGACGGGACCTATTAATTAATTAAATATTAAATTTCAGTTTTATTTCTAAGAAAATAGCAAACCATCTAATCACAGGTTTAGATAGAGTCAAATAATTAGATTTTATTCAAGGTGTCCAAATTAAACCTAAGAATTTAATTTTCCAAGTACTAACTTTCAAGTTTTAAAACCAATACTGAAAATATGTCGTCAATACATTTTCGAATAATAGTTCTTATAAAAACTTTTGAAATAGAGTTTCACTCTAACTACCGAGCAATTGTACCAACAAATAAAAAAACACTACTCTAAATTATACTGAACAATTAAACGTTAAAATCTAATTGTCAAATTTAAGTTTGTAATTAAAAATAATGTATTTCTCTCTAACATCCTTAATATAAAATCTTGAATAAAAACAAAATCAATTTATTGTATAAAAGTGTTTTACCTATTTAATATTTTGCAAGCATAACAACATTATAATTATATCATATTTACAAACAGCCAGCCATGTTAAATTTAATCACAAACAAATTAAATATAACATATAAGAATAAAACATAAAATGATAATTGTAAAGAATCCAATAAATTAATACCTTAAAAGAATCCTTACAACAGTTTGATGTTAATTTTGTAACTAGAAAACCTATAAACGGATTTGCATATCTGCTTATTGAATCAAAAATTAAAAATTTATAAAACACAACTAGTTTCTCTCAAAAAAAGAAGAACTTTAAAAATAAAAACTAAAAAAATAAAACTTTCTAGAGAGAAAATGAGCTCAGAAAATTATTGTGTTTTGGAATGGGGGAAGAGGGTCCTTTTTATTGTTTCTTCTGCCATTGTTGCTGCTCAGAAAATTATATGTTATATATGTCATCTTCCACCTGTTTCTTCTGCCTCTGTTGCTGTTGTAGTTTCTTCCTTACCTTATCTCGCACTTTGGCATTCTCGTCTTGGTCATGCCCCATCCACTAGGGTACAACTGTGTCTAAAGACAATTTTGATTGTACTTCATGCTAGTTAGGAAAACAGCCAACTTTACCTTTCAATAATAGTAAATCTATCTCTAATAGTATTTTGAGTTAATTCATTCTGATATTTGGGGACCTTCTCCTGTTACTAGTATTGGTGGATTTCGATATTTTTTTATTTTTATTGATGATTATTCTCGTTATAGTTGGATCTTTACAATGAAATCTCGTTCTGAAATCTTACCAATATACAGTAACTTTGCAAAAATAGTTGAAACCCAATTCTCCAAACATATCAAAACTTTTCGATCTGATAATGCTCTTGAATATACTCAAAATGATTTTCAAGCTTTGTTACACTCCTATGGCACTGTACATCATATAATCTGTCCAAGAACCTCTCAACAAAATGGTTAAGCCGAAAGAAAACTTCGCCATATTATTGACATTGTTCGTGCTTTTCTTCTTTCTACCAAAATTATCACCCCATTTTGGGGTGAAGCCACTCTTCATGCTTTTCATGCCATTAATTGCATTCCAAGCGCTGTCATTCATAATCAGACTCTGTATGAGCACCTTTTAGGGTCATCTCCTGACTATCATTACCTTTGCTCATTTGGATCTGCCTGTTTCGTTCTTCTTCAGCCTCATGAACACAACAAACTTGAGCCTCAATCTAAAATTTTTTGTTTTCTTGGTTATGGTGAAACTCAAAAAGGATATCAATGCTATGATCCTGTCTCACATCGTCTTCATATTTCCCGTAATGTTGTCTTTTGGGAACATAGCTTATTTGTTGAACTTTCTCACTTTCGTTCTTCCCTAACTAACTCAAAAGTTTTAGAAATATTTCCAAATGAGTCTCATATTCCTTCTACAGATACTCCTAATCCTCCTTTGGACTTCTCTATTCAATCTTTAGATATTTTTGATGATTCTCCTAGATAGGTTGTAGAAGAATAGGTTGATGACGAGCTACCCTACCTTAAACATAGGTCCCTTGCTCCTGCTCCGCTTGAAGATCCTCCACAAGACATTCCACCTTGCCACTCAACCCGGGTAAGATCCATTCCTACAAATTTGCTGGACTATCACTGTTACACTACCCTTGCTACACTCCATGAGCCTCACACCTATCGTGAGGCATCTACTAACCCTTTATGGTAGATTGTAATTAAAGAAGAAATTGATGCATTAACCAAAAACCATACTTGGGATTTGGTTACTCTCCCTTCTGGTTAGTTTATGGTTGGTTATAAGTGGATCTATAAGATCAAGACTCGCTTTGATGGGTCCATCGAGCACTACAAGGCTCGTCTTGTAGCAAAAGGTTTTACACAAGAGTATGAGATTGATTATAAAGAGACTTTTTCTCCAATTACTCGTATTTCTTTTGTTTGTACCTTCTTAGCTGTTGTCGCTGCTAGTAAATGGGACCTTTTTCAGATGGATGTTAAAAAATGCATTCCTTAATGGGGATCTACATGAATAAGTCTATATGTAACCTCCTCCTGGTCTTTCTGTTGAAACAAATAAGGTTTGTCGCCTTCGACATGCACTCTATGGCCTTAAACAAGCTCCACGAGCATGGTTTGCCAAGTTCAGCTCCACCATCCTTCGCTTGGATTACACTGCCAGTCCTTATAATTCTGCCTTATTTCTTTGTCACAATGATAAAGGCACCATTTTGCTTCTTCTATGTGGATGATATGATCATAACTGGTGATGACCTCATTGGCATTCAAGAACTCAAGGATTTCTTAGTCAGTAGTTTGAGATGATAGACCTTGGACATCTCTGCTATTTCTTGGGTCTTGAGATCACTCGTTCCATAGATGGTATTTATATTACTCAAGCTAAGTATGCATCTGACCTCTTATCTCAAGCTGGACTCACTGGCAGCAAGACTGTTGACATTCCAATTGAACTTAATGTACATCTGACACCCTCGGAGGAGGGGGGAACCATTGTCTAATCCCTTTCTTTACAGATGATTGGTTGGTAGCCTAGTTTATCTTACAGTTACTCGTCCAGACATTTCTTATACTATTCATCAGGTGAGCCAATATCTGTCTGCTCTACGATCAACTCACTATGCTGTTATTTTACGGATTCTACAATACTTGAAAGACACTATCTTCCATGGTCTTTTCTACTCAACTCAATCTCCTCTAGTACTTCGTGCATTCTCTAATGCTGATTGGGCAAGATATTCCACTGATCGCAGGTCCACTACAAGTTATTGTTTTCTTCTTGGTTCTTCTTTGATTTCTTGGCGAAGTAAGAAACAAACTTCCGTGGCCCGTTCCAATACTGAAGTAGAATATTGTGCTCTTGCTGATACCACATCTAAGCTCCTTTGGCTACGATGGCTTCTTAAGGATTTAGGTGTGTCCACATCCTCTGCTACTCCCCTTTATTGTGAGAATCAGAGTGTCATTCATATTGCTCACAACGATGTCTTCCATGAACGGACTAAACACATTGATACTGATTGTCACTTTATTTGCTCTCATCTTGTCCATGGTGCTCTCAAGCTTTTCCGCGTCTCCTCCAACGATCAACTTACAGATATCTTCACTAAGGCACTTACTAAAGGATGCACTCGTAATTTGGTTGACAACTTCAAGCTGGTCTCATATCCACCTTGAGTTTGAGGGGGGCTATTAATGTATATCTAGTAAACAGGTTAATGTATATATCTACTAATGTATATCTATTTACTTTAGGCATATCTATATCTAGTTATTTTAGACATATCTAGTTTACTTGTAACTCCTATATAAAGGCACCATGTATATTTCTTTAATCACAAAATATAGTATAATCATTAAGTATTTCTAACACTAGCTAATATGAATACGAGGAAAATGCAACCTTATGTCAATATGTACTCTACACATTTTTCTTGAGAACTATAGAGAACTTTGCAAAAGTAGTCTGCTAGTGATCAAGACTTGATGTTTCTTGCTATTATGGCTCAATTTCAATCTTAAAAGGTTAGTTTAGATCTTCTACAAATAAGAAACATGACGGTGATAAATCTTAGCATTGGAACCTGAAACAATTCATGAAAGCTTCTAGTCAATCTATAAAGTCTTGTGGTGCTCAGTCAAATAAGAAAAATGTTGGATTCAAGAAACCACAATCTCATATTTATATTTGTCAAATATGTGACCATATTCGGCACAATACTCAATCTTCTTTTGTTCTTAGAGATTTTATTTTTGGCAAATATTATCCCTCTGCGATGGTTGCTTATCATGAAGGTTATGTTGATTCTTTATCTTTTTTGAGTGACATTTCTACTTATGCCTCATGGATTCTTGATATTGGTGCTAGTCACCATGTTACTTTCAATTATGATTAGTAATTGTCATCCTTTACTCATTATTCTGATCATGCAAAAGTTATGTTAGGTAATGGCAATGTTGCAAGTATTTGTACTATAGTCTTAATATTAGTAGTGATTATCATTTGTCTGTTTGATACCAATCTCGCCTAAAGAACCCAAAGATATATTTAGATCTTCATTAGGGTCATTCTAAAACTGTTGTAAAAATGTGCCTTAGTTTACTCGGCTCAATCATCACAAACTTGGAGGATATTATGTAGCCCAAATAACTTGTAAATAAGCTTATATTTGTTCCATCGAGTAATTCTTGATTAATTAACCCAATTATAATGTGATAAGTGCCTTAAAAGTACGTACAACTTATATAATTTTACATAATTTATCCCTTCTCAATTTTAAATTTTAGGTTAATTTTATTTAATTTTTATTAATTTTAGATTTTATTATTATTATTATTAAAATTTTATTGTAGATTTGAAGAAAATAAAGATACAAAATTTTAAAAGTATATTATCTAAGAAATCTTATATATTTAAATTTAAATAATATATATATAAAAGAAGGAAGAGCCGTAATACGAGACGAAAAACTAAAAAAAAAAAAAGAGAATAGAGCTAGCGAGCTAGGGTTGATATATATAAAAATCAGAGGGACGAAAAAGGAAAGAAGGGAGGTTGGCAGTAGAAAAAAAAAGAAAAAGATAGGAATGAAGACAAAAAATTGAGAAAGACACTAGAAAGAGAAAAGCGAAATCGGATTGAGCACAACAGGAAAACGCAAAAGTAAATTCTTTTTGTGAGTTAATTTTATTTCAATTCCTCTCAAAAAATTATGATAAATTCGTTTATGTTAAATATAAATTTTAGTAGAAATTAATTTTTCTTTATTCTAGGAAAAAGATGTATTTAATTATGAGCTATACTTAATTTTCTATGTTTATTTGAATTATTTCTATTCATGTTTGTCTGATTTATTCTGAGTTTATTGCTTCTAATTAATTGGTCATTAAGTAGATGATTTTAGTCTTATGATTTACTATCGAAAGAGAGAATTATAGGATAGATCTAGAATATTTTGACATAGGTAAATATAGAGATCGAAAGACTTGTATAAACATGTGTAGTATTAAAATCATTGGTCTTAATGATTTCTTGCTTTATTAAATTACATATTCTTCTGTAAATTAATGAACAAAAATATTTTTAATTAACTATCGAAAGAGACTTTTTGGATATTTTTTGGAGATTGCTAACAAACAGAGAGAATTAAATTAAATTAGTTAGATGAGTAAAGTATATTGAGGGATTAGGTGAAATCGATTTCCTAAAAGTTTTCTTTCCATTAATTTGATCTTTGAATAACGACTTTATTTTTTTTTGCATATTTTCTTTAAATTTATTTTATTTTAAATTTCAAATACAACAACTTTAGTGACTTCTCTATATAAAATTAAGATTAGCACAATTTTGGTATTTGTCAAAAATAAGTTACCAATCCCTGAGGAAGATACTCTTTTTGTCACTTTATTATAAAATTATGATACTGTGCACTTGCAGTTTTGTACCGATCAAGTGTTTGGCACCGTTGCTGAGGATTGATTTTTTCTTATTTTTTCTAATATCGATACAAAGTAATCTTGGTTTTAATTTAGAATTATATTATATTTATATTTTTTATTTAAGTGTTTTTTTGACGTTGGATGTGCCATGCTAGAACTAGAAACATTATTCCTTTTGATCCAGAGATCGAAAGAACCTTTAGATCATGAAGAAAGAAGAAAGTACTAGCCATGGCTGCAGGAGAACAAAATGCATAGTCACATACCTTGATGGATTATGTAAGGCCAATTGTGAATGACAACTACTTAGGTGTAAGACGCCATACCATTAATGCCAATAATTTTGAGTTCAAACCTACATTGATCAGCATGGTGGAATAAGTCCAATTTAGTGAATCGCCACTTGATGATCCCAATATTCATTTGGTGATGTTTTTGGAGATTTATGACACTGTAAAGATGAATGGTGTTCTTGAAGACACCATTAGACTAAGATTATTTCCTTTTCCATTGAGGAACAAGGTCAAAGGTTGGCTACAATCTTTACAACCGGGAAGCATCACTAGTTGGCAAGACATGGTAGAAAAGTTTCTTGCTAAATTATTTCCACCTACAAAAATAGCCTAACTCAAGAGTAAGATTGATCAATTCAAACAAAATGATTTTGAGACACTCTATGAAACCTGAGAAAGATATAAAGATTTGACTCGATGTTTCCCTCAACATGGATTGCCAGATTGGTTGTATGTTCAAATGTTCTATAATGGGTTAAATGGGAAAACTAGAACCATAGTTAATGTTACTTTTGGTGGAACTTTGATGTCAAAGACAACTGAAGGTGTTACTTCTCTTTTGGAAGAAATGGCCTCAAATAACTATCAATAGCCAACTGAAATATCTATGGCTAAGAAAGTTACTCGGATTCATGAAATAGAGTCGTTTGTTACCCTTTCAGCTCAAGTTGCTTCTCTATCTCATCAGATTTCAACCTTGACAACCCAAAGAATACCACAAAGTATAGAATATGTTATAGACCTGAGTATGATAGTTCCAATGAAAGAAGCAAGTCAAGAACTGGTTCAATACATCAAAAATATGAACTAAGACTATCGTGGTAATCCTATGCAAATTACTACCATCCAGGGCTTTGAAATCATGAGAATTTTTATTATGGAAACACAAAGAATGTGCTGCAACCTCCTCCAAGGTTTGATAGTCAACCAAGCGAGAAAAAAATGTCACTTAAGGATGCCATGGTTTCCTTTGTTGAGGAGACCAAATAAAGGTTTAAAAAGAGTGATTCACGGTTGGATAACATTGAGACTAAATGTAGCAATATGGGAGCCACTATGAAAAATCTTGAAGTGTAAATTGGGCAACAAGCCATAAACATCAATACCCAACAAAGAAGAACTTTTCCTAGCAATACATAAGTGAATCCAAAGGAACAATGCAAGGCCATTACACTTATGAATGGAAGAGAGATTGAGAGGTCACCATCAAAGGAAACCGAGTCCACCCCTATAGCTCCAAACAATGGCCAAAGCAATCATAAAGTAGAAGAAGAGGAGATTTTTGATGATACACTAAGAGAGACTCATATGTTTCCATCAATTTCATTTCCTGACAATCCTCATATTCTCTCAACTCCACTTCCTCATCCTCAATGCTTTCAAAAACAAAAATCAGATAAACAATTTTATAAGTTTTTGGATATATTTAAGAATATTCACATAAAATATTCACATAAAATATTCCTTTTGTAGATGCCCTAGAACAGATGCTAAATTAAGCCAAATTTTAGAAAATAAGGTTGGAGGAGTTCGAAACAGTAAAGCTTTCCGAAGAATGTAGTGCAATTCTTTAAAAGAAACTACTTCAAAAATTAAAAGATTTAGGGAGTTTCACTTTGCCTTGCACTATTATAAATTCATTTTTTGATAAAGTTTTATGTATTCTTGGTTCTACCATTAATCTTATGCCACTGTCTATTTATAGAAAAATGAGACTTAAAAAAATGAAACAAACAATAATTTCTTTGCAACTAGTTGACCGATCCATCAAGTATCCACGGGGAATCATAGAAGATATATTGGTAAAGGTGGATAAATTTATTTTTCTTACTAATTTTGTGGTGTTAGATATGGATGAAGACTAAGACGTCCCACTAATTCTTGGCTACGGAAAGGGCTTTAAAGGAAGTTCAAAAGGGTGAGTTAACATTGAGAGTGAACAAGGAAGAGGTTACTTTCAATATCTATGAAGCCATGAAATTTCCAAAAGATACAAGCACTCACTTTCGGGTAGATGTCATTGAACAATGTGAAGTAGAAACCTTTCAAGAAGATATGCAAGCCGATCACCTAGAATGATCTATCACCATTTCATCTCATGCTTATGATTTCAATAACTCTGATGTGAATCTGATTTACCTTTTGTTGGTGAAAAATTTCTTTACTATGTATTTGCTTTGGAAGCATTGTAGCATGTTACATCATGTAGCAAAGAAATTGAGAGGTTGGAGCCAATGGTAGAAAAGATGGATTATGTAATCTCTATAGAAAAAGTGCAGCAAACTACAACTCCAGAGTTGAAGCGATTTCCTGAACATCTTTGCTATGCATTCTTGGGTGATAGTTATACCTTTCCTGTGATTTTTGTAACATCACTTATACCAAAAGAAGAGGAAAAGTTACTGCATGTGTTAAGGGAACATAGAACAGCCTTGGGATGGACTATCTTTGACATAAAAGGTATAAGTCCATCCATTTGCATGCATAAGATTCTAATGGAGAAATCCTACAAACCATCAATGGAGCCTCAAAAAAGATTAAATCCAACAATGAAGGAAGTTATGAGAGCTAAAATTTTGAAGCTATTCAATGTTGGAATTATTTATGCTATTTTAGAAAACTCATGGGTAAGTCTAGTGCATGTTGTACAAAAAAAAGGGTGGAATGACGGTGGTGAAAAATGACAACAATGAGCTTATTCCTATAAGAATAGTCACGGGTTGGCATGTACGTATAGATTACCACAAGTTGAACAAAGCAACAAGGAAGGATCATTTTTCACTTCCATTCATTGTTCAAATATTAGAACGATTGGATGGATATCCTTATTACTGCTGCTTAGATGGTTATTTGGGGTATAACCAGATTGCCATAGCCCCCAAATATCAGGAGAAAACTACATTCACATGCCCCTATGGAACATTTGCTTTTAGAAGGATGCCTTTTGGATCGTGCAATGCCCCAACAACATTTCAACATTGCATGATTTCTATTTTTCTTATATGGTGGAAGATATAATGGAAATTTTCATGGATTAATTTTTGGTTAGAAAAACATGTCATTTCCCTGTTGAGTTGGAGCATACAGCTTATTGGGCTGTAATGAAGTTTAATTTTGATTTGAAAGCAAATAGGAAAAATACTTCTTCAATTGAATGAAATGGATGAGTTTTGGAATTATGCTTATGAAAATGCAAAGATCTACAAAGAACGGACAAAGAAGTGGCATGATAAATAGATTCTTAGGTGTGAATTTGCTCCAAGACAATAGGTTTTTCTCTTCAATTCCATACTAAAACTCTTCCTGGGTAAGTTAATATCAAGATGGACATGTCCTTATACAATTGAAAACGTTTCCACTTTTGGAGCAATAAACTTGAAAGACAAGACAAGAAATATATTCAGAGTTAACGGTCAGAGATTGAAGCACTATTATTTAGAATAAGTGGAGAGGAATTGTGAATTTATTCCTTTTCGAAATCCTATTTGATGAAGATTGAAAAGTCTGGCTGTAGGATATAAATTAAGCGCTTTTGGGAGGCAGCCAATAAAAAAATATTTCATTTTATTTTATTATTATTATCTATTTGAATAATTTGGATTTTGATGATAGTTTATTTTGCAGAAATAAAGAGCTAAAAATTACAAACTAATACGGATCCACCATAAAACCAGGGAAGTTCCTTTCATTTCTTCAATATGTCTCACTTTTGAATTACAATAAGGACATTGTTTAGTTTAAGTTTGGGGGTTTCAACTCATATAGTCTTGAGTTTTTGAATTCTCTTATCAAGCATGTATTTGGGTATGATATAATTCGCTATAACTATGAAATTTGTGATTGAGGATAGGTTTGAGGATTTTTTTTTCAAAATCTGCTATTATGTTAGCTATAGTTTTATGGGTACTTTGATTCAAATATTTGTCCTTGAAAATAATGGAGCACAAAGTAATTTTTTCTCTACATTTTTCCTATGAAGAGAAAGAGTTGAATTAACTAGGTTAGGAAATTTCAATCTTTCTTTGCTCTAGAATTTGTTGATAGATCCTTAAGGCAAAATCCTAGTTGATACCAAATATTAGAGAAATGATCTAGGTAAGTTTTTTGTCATAACCAAAAGCTTTTCCAGTCGTCCTAATTATCATGCCATCATTTCATGGTGTATTCCCATAGTCAATCCCCTAGAGCCTTATTTTACATAAGCCCTATTTGTTCTGTTAATTACATAAACCATTCTCATTCTAAGCCTAAAAAACCATGAACTTACCTTAAATTTTGAGAAAATACTTTGGTGGAAATTTGTATTTAAAGAGAAAGTTAGTTGAAATTAAATAATCCATGTTATGTTTGCTCTATTTGATCAAAGTGTGAAAAAAAGTGAAAGGTAAGAATCGAAAAGGGGTTAAAGTGGTTGAACTTAGTAAAGATTATGAGTATCAAGGCAAGCACATCTTAAAAACAACAAGAAAAGAAAAAAAATCACTCAACTTATTTAGTATGACAACAATATGAGCATATTGTCGAGAAAGAGATATGGTATGAATCTTGTGGATATTCTTTTTATTGTCTTTTTCCTATCGAGTATTTTCCCAATTTGCTTTCATTTTCCATATCCATTTTTTCTTAGCCTCCATCCTGTGGCCTGTCATTACAACCTTGATTAAAGACTTTTTGATCTTTGAATTTGATATTTGATTACATTAGTGGAAATTGTTTTTGAAAATTGGATTTATTGGGTTAAGTTTTGAGAGAATTCTTCTGATTTCAATTGTTCTACTTTTATCTGAATTTGTTGGTGGTTTGGAGTTAAATTGGCTATTTTACACACACGTTCAAGGACTTAGCTTTAGATTGAAGTAAATACTTAAATCTTGTTTGACAAATTGTTGAATTTTTGATTGATTATCCTACTATCTTTGATGTAAAATGAATAAGTTATTAGTGATAAAATCTAAATTCATATCATCGCTTGGTAAGTGATGGTAGTTTTCTATGGGATCTAGTTGATGTTGTCTATAGTTGTATTTTATTTTATTTTATTTTTAATTGAGGAAAAACAAAGTTCTAAGTTTGGGAGTGTTTGATGACTTACTTAATTTGACATAATTTATCATTTTTTAGTTTTAAATTTTAGTATAATTTTATTTTATATTTATTGATTTTAGACTTCATTATTATTATTTAAATTTTATTGTAGATTTAAAGAAAATGAAGATACAAAATTTTAGAAGCATATTTTCTAAGGATTCTTATATATTTAAAAAAATTTATTTTAATCAAATTTAAATAAAATATATATATATAAAATAAGGAGGAGCCGCAATACTATTTTTAATTGAGGAAAAACAAAGTTCTAAGTTTGAGAGTGTTTGATGACTTACTTAATTTGACATAATTTATCATTTTTCAGTTTTAAATTTTAGTATAATTTTATTTTATATTTATTGATTTTAAACTTCATTATTATTATTTAAATTTTATTGTAGATTTAAAGAAAATGAAGATACAAAATTTTAGAAGCATATTTTCTAAGGATTCTTATATATTTAAAAAAATTTATTTTAATCAAATTTAAATAAAATATATATATATAAAAGAAGGAGGAGCCGCAATACGAGAGGAAAAACTAAAAAAAAAAGGAAGGATAACAAAGCTAGCGAGCGAGAGTTGATATATATATATATATATAAGGACGAAAGAGGAGAGAAGGAAGGCTAAAAAGTAAAATCTAGGAATGAAGACAAAAAAATGAGAAAGACGTGGGAAAGAGAAAAGCGAAATGAGATTGACAAGCATAAAAGGAGATTATTTTTATGAATCAATTTTCATTCTATTTCCTCGTTATGAATTTATTTGCGTTAAATTTAATTTTTAGTAAGAATTATTTTTTTTATTCTAAAAAAAATGTAATTTAATTCTAAATTATTCTCAATTTTCTATGTTAATTTGAATTATTTTTATTCATATTTGTCTGATTTATTCTGAGTTTATTGTTTCTAATTAACTGATCATTAATTAGATGATTTTAGTCCTATAATTTACTATCAAAAGAGAGAATTATAGTATAGATCTAGAATATTTCAACATAGGTAAATATAGAGATTAAAAGACTTATATGAACTTGTATAGTATTAAAATCATTGGTCTTAATGTTTTTTTCTTTATTAAATTGTATACTCTTGTATAAATTAATAAACAAGAATATTTCTAATTGATTATCGAAAAATAATTTTGGATATTTTTTAGAGATTACTAACAAACAGAGAGACTTAAATTAAATTAGCTAGATAAGTAAAACATAGTGAGGAATTAGGTGAAATTAATTTCTTAGAATCTTCCCATTAATTTGATCTTTGAACAATATCTTTATTTTCTTTTGCATAATTTCTTTAAATTTATTTTATTTTAAATTTCAAATGCAACAACTTTAGTGATTTCTCTAGATAAAATTGAGATTAGCATAATTTTGATATTTGTCAAAAATTAGTTACCAATTCCTAAGGATGATACTTTTCTTATCACTTTATTATAAAACTACAATACTATGTACTTGAAGTTCTGCATCGATCAACATCTTGTGAATTTTTGGGGATAAAAGAATGAATGAGGTTTTGATATTACTTTTTTACCTAAGTATTTTATAAATTGTTTTCGGTATCATGAGATATGTTTTGATGTATTTCTGATACTTTAGGATGTTAAAAGAGAAAAATGATAAATATCTAAACAAATACTCACAATCAAAGACATAATTATCATACAATAGAAGACCTAGATGCACATTTGTACATAATACATTAAAGAGGGGTCAAATCGTGAAATTGGAAAAATTAAGGCTTGTCACGCATGATTATATGTGCACTACAGCACAAGCCTATCATATGAAATTGGAAGAAGTAGAAACATTCTTGCATTGTGGTACAGTTTATAGTAAAAGAGTTACAATTTAATTAGGATTAAGATCGTAGAGGTCTAAAATAATTAAAATTCTAATATAGTAAATCTGGAACAAATGGGATAAGGATGTGCTAAAAATATTATCTTTGAATGCAAATATGAGAGCATGGAAACTCATTGAATGCAACAAGACATTCTCATAATCTCTAAAAAATATCCAAAAGTCTCTTTCGATAGTCAATTGAAAATATTCTTATTAATTAATGAAAGTTTATAAATTATGGACCTGATTAACCTAGAGGGGGGATGAATAGGTTATTTTTAATTTTTATCAAGTTTATAATTTAATAACCTAAACAAAGCGGCTAGACATGTAATCGTGTGTAAGAATAAAGTACGGAAATTATAACACACGATATTTTTAAGTGGAAACAACCTAGGCCACAACAATAACCTAAGAGGAAAACCACCGGTCCACCGGATCACCTAAATTTCCACTATGAAAATCAAATGTTCAAGTACAAACTCGGTCTTATGTTACCCTCCCTAGAATACTGCCCCAATGTACTTTACTTACGAGCCCATACTCTGTTTTCACAATTTACAATATTAGGGTGAACGGTTTCCAGACCAACGTTCCAATAAGCTCCCTACAGATTAGATCATTTACAAATCAATTGCAAAATAGTTAACACAAAAACACAAAAATACAAGTGCTCGTGTGTGTTCTAGAACGGATTTAACAATGAATAATCTTAACTAGATGATTCGAAATATATGTCATTTAAATCAAATAAACTAGAAAATTCTAAATAAAAAAGATTAAGCCCAAATTCACTAAAAATAGCTTCTTTAATATTTAATAATTAAATTAAATAATCATAATCACTAATATAATTATTAGATTTAAATATTCAAGATTCTAATCATAAAATAAGTTATATGAATATAAAAAATGAATAGATTAAAATATATAAAAATTTAGCTACTAAAATATTATAAAAAGAAAGATCATCAAGTTATTATTGTATTAATTAATATCTTTTCTTTTAAATCAATATATATATATATATATAATATAATATAAATTTATGATTATATTAGTTTAGCCGCAGAATATATATATTAATTTTATGATTATTTTATTGAATATAGCCGAATATATGTATATATTAACTTTATGATTACTTTATTGAATATAGCCGAATATATATATATTAACTTTATAACTTGCCTTGCATTCTTCGGCTGGGAAGGATGATGAAATTTTTATTTTCTTCCTCAGCAGTTCGGTGGCCCCCTTTTTTTCAGCACATATATTTTTGTTCTGCATCACTACATCAATAATGTATCTTTATTTATAGATAATTATAATACCTAATAGTATTAGGGTTAAATACATTTTAGGTTTAATTTTTCAAAACCCATTCAAAGCCTTAAAAAATAATTTTTAAATCACATCTTAAAAATATTAAGATACAAAAAAAATATTTAAACATCAAAAATAATTTTAGATTTATGAACGTGTATTATTAAATGTATAAATGTACTCATATGTATCATAGTTATAAAAGACATACCTGAAGTACGAATATCTGATACTCGAGTATTTGTTTGGCTTTTCTTGATAAACTTGATAGTAGGTCTAAAAACAAATTTACAAGTAAATATTTTGTCCACGAAAATAGCCAACACTCATAGTCCTTACAAACTCCCCTTTTGGCATTTTCGTGTGGCAAAACCTCTCACTTACTACATGACACTTATAAAAATAAGATAAAAATACAATGAGATCCCAGACTCCATAGTGGAACTATCCTATGGTCCGGTGAATCCATCTTCGCTGCAACTTGACAAGCCTGTAAGTAACTGAAATGACATTGACAAAGCATAGGACAACTTGACATAAGAGCCTCATTGTACATTAGTTCAGTTTACATAAAATAAGCTAAGTGTAAAGAATAATCATGTATTGTGCATTCATATCAATCAAGCTTAATTAAATATGTTCTCCCCCTATATGCATAACAAAATAAACACATGGAAGTAAAACACATTATTTCTCTTCCCCTTTTTGACATACATAAATGTAATATGCTTTAAACTCCCCCTAAGTTCTATGACTCTCTAACTTAGAAACGAATTAAAAAGGTAATAAATAAAAATGAATAAAAATCTGATTTTTTTTTGTAATTTTCATAACTAGCCATATAAGGTATTAAACTCATTTAATTACAAACAAGCACATAACTAATCGAGAACTCATCATTTTTTTAACTCCAATTTTGATTATTTATCATATAAATAAATAAGTAGAATAGAAGAGGTACACACGCACACTTTGCACATATAATGACATATTAACATTTACTTAAAGTAGTATATATGTTTAAACTTTGCAAATATGTCAGTCAATTCATTTATAACCTATCAAGAAAGACTCAGAAGAAAAAATTATCACCTATCATGTAAAACTATAATCGAGTCTTCAATCTTACAAAATAAAGTATATCCATTAAAGGAGGACTTTTTTTTGTATTTTTTTATACATATGAGGTAAATGATATTTTTTTATAACCTCTATTGACTCTTTCTTTTTGTGCATTCAATGTACAAGATTTATATATAATCGCTTTTTGCATAATCTTTCATTCTTTTTTTTTTTTGCACGAGCCATAAACCTAGCATGATGACTTTCACATTAGTTGTGAGGTAGCCCTCTCCGCTCACTGCGGTAGCTTCACACATCATAGTAGATAGCCCTCTCAATACTAGGTACCTCCATACGGTAAAGTTTTAGCAAGTAAGAAATATAACTCAGCACAATTTTACAATTAAGATTAGTTGAAGTCCTAGAGTCTTTCAAGAAAATTCATAAACTTCAAGCATAACATATATGTGTGTTCGTGACTGTGTGAAGACGTTTATGTCAACATCGATCATCACATGTATAAGAATATGTGTGTGTGCATAAGCCAAAATTGTAGAATAATTTATACAATAAATATCAAAATGAGTTGAGTCACTAAAAATGAGATTATGTGTATAGAAGTATTAAATAAGTCGAATATTGTGTTGGCCAAACAAGGATGCTATTGTTTTTGGTAATAAAATTTGAAATTCAATTTGAGGGAGAAATTCCCGAGGCACTTCTGAGATACTCAAATCTTTGAGTGTCTATGGCTTTAGTGAATATATCAGCTAATTGTCTCTCAGTAGGTACAAACTCAAGTGTCACTATTTTCTCTTCAACTAATTCTCGAATAAAGTGATGCCTAATGTCAATGTGCTTAGTTCTAGAATGTTGAACCCGGTTCTTAGAAATACATATAGCACTATAGTTATCACAATATAAGGGTATCATACCTTGTGGTTGACCGTAGTCGTTGAGCATGTTTTTCATCCAAAGCATTTGTATGCAAGAGCTTCCTATAACAATGTATTCCGCTTCAGCTGTAGAGAGTGAGATAGAGTTCTGCTTTTACTATGCCATGATACTAAGTTGTTTCCAATGTAAAAACAACCACCTGATGTGCTCTTCCTATCATCCTGGTTGCCTACCCAGTCGGCATCTGTAAAACAACTTACTTCACAAGTAGTGTCAGTAGTAAAATATAAACCATAATTACTTGTTCTTGAGATATACTTGATGATTATCTTTACATTCTCTAAGTGTGATTCTTTAGGGTCAGCTTGATAATGGGCACACACACCAATACTAAAACATATGTCAGGTCTACTTGTAGTGAGGTAAAGTAAACTACCTATCATACTCCTATAAAGGGTTTGATCAACACTTTTACCTTGAATGTCCTTTGTAATTTTTGTGCTGGTACCTAAAAGAGTCCATAATGACTTGCTAGTTTCAAGACCAAACCTTTTAACAAGGTTACATGCGTACTTGGTTTGAGAAATAAATATATTATCACGAGATTGTTTGATTTGCAAACCAAGGAAGAAAGTCATTTCACCTACCATGGACATTTCAAATTCATTTGTCATAACATGCACAAAATCATCCACTAGTGTACTAGATTTGGATCCAAAAACTATGTCATCCACATAAATTTGAGCAATAAAGATCTCGTCACTACTCCTTTTAATGAATAAAGTCTTATCAACTCCGCCTCGAATAAATCCCTTGTTCAAAAGATAGTTGGTAAGTCTCTCATACCATGCTCGTGGAGCTTGTTTCAAACCATAAAGAGCCTTTTTGAGTTTGTAAACATGATTTGGAAATTTTGGATCAACAAATCCTTTTGGTTGTTCCATGTACACCTCCTCATTCAAAAATCCATTCAAAAAGGCAGACTTAACATCCATTTGATATAATTTGAACTTCATATGACAGGAAATGGCAAGTAAAATCCTAATTGACTCTAGTCTAGCTACAGGTGCAAATGCTTCATCAAAGTAAACTCCTTCTACTTGCGTGTAGCCTTGAGCTACTAACCTAGCCTTATTTCTAACAACAATGTCATGCTCATCAGATTTATTTTTGAACACCCATTTTGTTCCAATAACATTTTTGTTTTTAGGCTTAGGTACTAATACCCACACATGATTTCTTTCAAATTGAGCTAACTCATCCTACATGGCATTTATCCAAAATTCATCCCTAAGAGCTTCATTCACATTTTTTTGGTTCAAATTGAGAAATATAGCATAAATGAGTTACCTCACTTATTTTTCTTCTTCTTGTTACCATGCTTGCATTAGGATCTCCAATTATATTTCAATTGTGTCACTGGTCATTGTTAATTTAGGTGTTGTGAAATTTTCTTCATTTCTAACTTCTTCACTTGTAATCTTCTTACCTCTATCATCTATAATGACATTTATGGATTCCATAACTACATTAGTTCTACAGTTGAAGACTCTGTAGGCTCTACTATTTAGGGAATAACCAAGAAATATACCTTCATCACTTCTTGAATCAAACTTACCCAACTGTTCTCGGTCTTGAAGTATATAACATTTACTTCCAAAAATATGCATGAATTTTAGATTTGGTTTTTTACCTCTTCATATCTCATAGGGAGTTTGGTTTGTATCTGGGCGAAGATATACACGATTTATAATGTGACATGCAGTGTTTATAGCTTCAACCCAAAACCTTTTGGAGACTCCCTTGGCATGCATCATTACTCTTGCCATCTCTTGAAATATCTTATTTTTCCTTTCAACTACTCCATTTTGTTGAGGTGTGATAGGAGTAGAGAATTCATGAAAGATACCATGTTCTTTGCAGAAGTCAGCATACTTGGTATTTTCAAACTCTTTTCCATGGTCTGTTCTCAGTCTCTTGATGGTTACTATTTTGTCACCTACTTCAACCTACACTCTTGTACAATATGAGATGAAGAACTCAAAAGCATGACTTGTCTCTAAGAAAGTCTACCCACATGTAGCGAGAAAAGTCATCTACTACAACTATGATATATTTCTTACCTCCAATACTTTCTATTCTCATAGGACCCATAAGGTCAATATGTATCAATTCCAATACTCTGTTTGTATTTGTACTCTTGATCTTCTTATGTGCAATCCTAGTTTGTTTACCCAATTGACATTTTCCACATACAGGTATTTCAATTTTTGAGAGAATAGGTAAACCACGCACAGTCTCAATTTTACTTAATCTAACCAGATCTTTAAAATTCATATGACCTAGCTTTTCATGCCATAAGGTAGTTGAGTTATTTCTAGCTAGGTTACATGTTACTATGGATGATGTATCAATACAATAACAATTGTCATGTGATCTGATTCCCTTAATCATACATTCACCCTTTTTATCTGTTACAATACAGTGATTGTTTGTAAATTGCACATTAAAATCACTATCACATATTTGACTTATGCTAATCAAGTTTTCCTTAAGTCCTTCCACATATAAAACTTTATCAAGTTTAGGGATACCCTCTATTTGAATAGAACCTTTTCCAATAATTTTAGATGTTTTACCATCACTAAAGGTAACTGTCCCTTCATTGTATTCCTTAAAGGTTTTAAACAAAGAACGATTCCCCATCATATGTCTAGAGCATCCACTATCAAAATACTGAGCGGTATTTGATTTAGCTTTAAACGCTATATGGGCCACAAAGCAGTGCAACTCATATTTCTTAACCCATCTTTTTTAATTTTGGACATTTGAGTTACCGGTTTCTTATGTTCCTCTTTTTGTGTAGTTATTGTAGTAAAAACTTTACGTTTTGAAAATTTTTGAGGTTCTTTAGAAAAAATTGTACTCGTGATAGAATCATATGCATAAAAAAATCTACACTTAGGTCTAATATGTCCTTTCCTACCACAATGATGACAGATGAGAACAAACTAAATTTTCTTAGAATGATAAGGTGCAGAAACTACCTTCCCTGCCTGAGCAATAATGGGTTTTACAAATTGGGTTTTGGATGATGAAGGTGTTAATTATTCATCTATATATTCAAGACCTCTCTTATCTCCATGCGGTTTTCCATAGTCTAGGACTTTGGTTAATTTTTCAGCACCAATGGTCAAATTCTTCATTGTTTCTTTAGCAATACTAAGTTCTTGCCTAAGATTTTTGTTTTCCTTAATGGTTTCTGCAAGTCTCATATTCAAAGCATTAATATGATTAGACAATTCCTTTTTATCTTTCTCTAGGCTAGAGGAATTTGTTTTGTGAACATTGATGATATCATTAAGTTTAGTTACTTCCACAAGCAATTTATCTCTCTCTTCCCTGGCACCTAGACAATCCATGAATAGTTCCTCATAATTCGATACATTCAACTTAGACAGTAAGAAAGAAGAGTTTACTTCCTCATTTTCTTCATCCGAGCTAAGGTCGGAGTCATTGTGATGTGCATTGGCAGTTGCGATGAAGGCACAATAATTAGTGTCATCATCCTCTGAGTTACTAGCATTGTCCTGCTCACTTTCTGTGTTATTGAGTGTAACATTAAAGGATTTTCCAAATTTCTTTTTATTGTTAGCACAATCTGTAGAAATATGACCAAATCCTCCACAAGTAAAGCATCGAGGACTAGTGGGTTTACTTTTCTTACCATCAAGGCTAGGAGGCTTGATTTCCCTTGACTTTCGGTCATTCGAACGACTGGATTGTCCCTTGTTGGAATGATTATTCTGTTGACCCTTCTTCTTCATAAATTTCTTAAATTTTCGTGCTAACAAGACTAACTTAAACTAAACAATGTCCTCATTGTAATTTAAAAGTGAGAAAAGATATTATATCTTCTACCATATCCAAAAAGATAGCCATCATGCAACGCTGAAATGTTGCTGGGGCATTGCACAATCCAAATGGTATCCTTCTAAAAGAAAATGTTCCGTAGGGGCATGCAAATATATTTTTCTTCTAATCTTTGAGGTCTATAGAAATATGGTTATACCCTGAATAATCATTTAAGAAGCAATATTAGGGATATCCAACCAATCGATCTAACATTTTATCAACGAATGGAAATGGAAAATGATCATTTCTTGTTGCTTTATTCAACTTGTGGTAATATATACATACATGTCAACCCGTGATTGTTCTTATATTCTTATAGGAATAAGCTCATTGTTTTCATTTTTCACCACTATCATTCCACCCTTTTTTGGTACAACATGCATTGGACTTACCCATAAGCTATCTGAAATAACATAACTAATTCTAGCATTGAAGAGCTTCAAAATTTCATCTCTCACAACTTCCTTCATTGTTGGATATAATCTTCTTTGGGGCTTAATTAATGGTTTTTAAGTTTCCTCCATTAGAATCTTGTGCATGCAAATGGATGGACTTATACCTTTTATATAAGAGATAGTCCATCCCAAGGCTATTCTATGCTCCCTTAACACACGTAGTAACTTTTTCTCTTCTTTGAGTGTAAGTGATGCCACAATAATCATTGGAAAGGAGTAATTATCACCCAAGAATGCATAGCGAAGATGATCAAGAAATTACTTCAACTCTGGAGTTATAGTTTGCTGCACTTTTTCTATAGAGATTACAAAATCCGTCTTTACTACTATAGGCTTTAGCCTCTCCACTTATTTGCTAAATGATGTAACCTGCTACAATGCTTCCAAGGCAAATACATAGTTGATAAATTCTTCACTAAAAAAGGTAAATCATGTTCACAAATAGTAGAGTTATTAAAATCATAAGCATGAGATGAAGTGGCGATACATCGTTCTAGGTGATCAGGTGACATATCTTCTTAAAAGGCTTCTACTTGACATTGTTCAATGATATCTACCCGAAAGCAAGTGCTTGGATCTTCTGGAAATCTCATGGCTTTGTAGATGTTGAACGTAATCTCTTCCTTGTTCACTCACAATGTTAACTCACCCTTTTGAACATCCATTAAAGCCTTTCCCATAGCCAAGAATGGTTGGCCAAGAAGTAGTGGGACATCTTGCTTTTCATCTATATCTAACACCACAAAATCAACAGGAAAAATAAATTTATCCACCTTTACCAATACATCCTCTATGATTCCACATGGATACTTGATGGATCAGTCTGCTAGTTGCAAAAAAATTATTGTTTGTTTCATCTCTCCAAGTCCCAATTTCCTATAAACCGAAAATGGCATAAGATTAATGCTAGCACCAAGATCACATAAAACTTTCTCAAAAAAATAAATTTACAATAGTGCAAGGAAAATTGAAACTCACTAGATCTTTTAATTTTTGAGGCAATATCTTTTGAAGAATGGCACTACATTCTTCAAAAAGCTTCACTATTTTGAACTCCTCTAACCTTTTCTTCTTGGAAATGATGTCCTTCAAAAATTTGGCATCTATTCTAAGGCATCAACAAAAGGAATATTTATGTGAATTTTCTTAAATATATCCATAAACTTAGAAAATTGTTGATATAATTTTTTTAAAGCATTGAGGATAAGGTAGTGGAGTAGAGAGAATATGAGGATTGTCAAGAAATGATATTGATGGAGGCATGTTAGTCTCTCTTAGTGTATAATAAACAATCTCCTCTTCTTCTACTTTATTATTACTTTGGCCATTGTATGGAGTTGTAGGAGTGGACTCAGTTTCCTTTGATGGTGACCTCCCAAGTTCTCTTCCACTCCTATGTGTAATGGCATTGCATTGTTCCTTTGGATTCACTTTTGTATTGCTAGAAAAAGTTCCTCTTTGTTGAGCATTGATGGTCGTGGCTAGTTGCCCAATTTGCATTTCAATATTTTTCATAATGGCTCCCATATTGCTACAATGAGTCTCAATGTTATCTAATTGTCAATCACTCTTTTTAAACCTTGCTTCGGTCTCCTTAACAAAGGAAACCATGGCATCCTCAAGTGAAATCTTCTTCTCGCTTGGTTGACTATCAAACCCTGGAGGAGGTTGCATAATATTCTTTGTGCTTCCATAAGAAATATTCTCTTGATTTTGAAGCCCTTGATGGTAGTAATTTTGTATAAGATTACCACGATAGTTATAGTTCCAATTGTTAATGTATTGAACATGTTCTTGATTTGCTTCATTCATCAAAACTGTCATACTTGGGTATACAGTATATTTTGAACTCTGTGGAATTCTTTGGGTTGTTAAAGCTTAAATCTGATGAGATAGAGAAGCTACTTGAGATGAAAGGGCAGCAAATGGATCCAATTCATGAATCCCAACAACTTTCTTAGCCATTGATCTTTCAGTTTTCCATTGATAGTTGTTTGAGGCCATTTCTTCCAAAAGAGAAGTACCCTCTTCAAGTGTCTTTGACATCAAAGTTCCACCAGATGCAACATCAAATGTGGTTGTAATTTTCCCATTTAACCCATTATAGAATATCTGAACTTGCAACCAATCTGGCAATCCATGCTGAGGGCAACGCCAAATCATATCTTTATATCTTTCCCATGCTTCATAAAGTGTCTCAAAATCATTTTTTCTAAATTGACCAATCTCACTCTTGAGTTGGGTTGTTTTTACAGGTGGAAAAAATTTAGTAAGAAAATTTTCTACCATGTCTTGCCAACTAGTGATGCTTTCTATTTGTAGAGATTGTAGCCAACCTCTAGCCTTATCCCTTAATGAAAAAGGAAACAATCTCAGTCTAATAGTGTCGTCAATAACACCATTCATCTTCATAGTGTCAAAAATCTCTAAAAACGTTGCCAAATGAATATTGGGATCATCAAGTGGGGATCCACTATATTGGGCTTTTTGTACCATACTGATCAGCACCGGTTTGAGCTCAAAATTATTGGCATTAATGGTCTGGCATCTTACACCTAAGTAGTTGTCATTCATAATTGCCCTTACATAATCTATCAAGGTGTGTGGCTGTACATTCTGTTCTCCTTCAGCCATTGCTAGTACTTTCTTCTTTCTTTGTGATATAAAGGTTCCTTCAATCTCTGGATCAAAAGGAATAATTTTTCAAGTTCTAGCACGGTGTATCCAACGTCAAAAACACACCTAGAAATAAAAAATAAAAAAATAAAAATAAAAAAGAAATAAAATATAATTATAAATTAAAACCAAAATTACTTTGTATCGATATTGGAAACAATAAGAAAAAATCAATCCCCAGCAACGGCACCTAAAACTTTATCGGTGCAAAACTGTAAGTGTATAATATCATACTTTTATAATAAAGTGATAAGAAGAGTATCGTCATCAAGGATTGGTAATTTATTTTTGACAAATACCAAAATTATACTAATATCAATTTTATCTAGAAAAGTCACTAAGCTTGTTGTAATTGAAATTTAAAATAAAATTTATTTAAAGAAAATATGCAAAAGAAAATAAAGTTGTTATTCAAAGATCAAATTAATGAGAAAAAAACTTCTAGGAAATCTATGTTACCTAATCTCTCACTATGTTTTACTCATCTAGCGAATTGAATTTAATTCTCTCTATTTGTTAGTAATCTCTAAAAAAAAATCTAAAAGCCTTTTTTGATAGTCAATTAAAAATATTCTTGTTAATTAATTTACATAAGAGTATGTAATTTAATAAAGTAAGAAAACATTAAGACCAATGATTTTTAAACTATACTGGTTCATACAAGTCTTTCGATCTTTATATTTATCCATGCCAAAATATTCTAGATCTATCCTATAATTCTATCTTTTGATTGTAAATCACAAGACTAAAATCATCTAATTAATGATCAGTTAATTAGAAGCATTAAACTCAGAATAAATTAGACAAATATGAGGAGAAATAATTCAAATTAACATAGAAAATCAAGCATAGATCATAATTAAATTACATTTGTTTCCTAGAATAAAGAAAAATTAGTTCATGCTAAAAATTAAATTTAACATAAACAAATTTACCATAATTTTCTAAGAAGAATTGAAAGAAAATTGACTCACAAAAATAATCCGCTTTCACATTTTTCTTTTGAGCTCCAATCAATTTTTTTCTATCTATGTTTTTGTTTTAATTTTTTTTTCCTTCGTGGCTCCCTTGAGTTCCTTTCCTAATATATATATATATATATATATATATATATATACTTTCCATCGTCTGCCCAGTCCTCCTCAGTTTCTCTCTATTCCTTCATCTGCTTTATATATATATATATATATATCATATTTCTGTGCTTCTTAATCTAATTAATATATATATATATATATATATATATATATCTTAATTTAAATTTGATAGTTCCTAAATGATATGTTTCAAAAAATTTGGATCTTCATTATCTTCAAATCTGTAATAAAATTTAAATAATAATAATGAACTTTAAAATAAATAAAATTATACTAAAATTAAAGTTAGAAGTGATAAATTATGTCAAATTTTACAAGTCATCACTTTCGATAATTGAAAAATGAAAAAGTCAAAATAACAGACCTGTAGTCCCATTGTCTATATTTAGAGACATGTTTTTAAGAAGGTTTAAGAAGATACAATATAATCCACTTCTTCGAGTGAATTTGAAAGCAAGTAGAAAGAGATGGCAATAGTTGACCCAACAATTAAGGAATTAGTTTCACCTGACTTGAAATAGAAATCCTTGTATAGTATAATGTACCTCAACTTGAAGGCAAGATTTGTACTCAAATTTGTACTAATACATATATTATCTACTTTTAAGGGCTTAGCTAGAGAAGACCCAAATAAGCACTTGAAAGAATTTCATGTAGTCTGTTCCACCATGAAACCAGTTGGGATCATAGAAGAGAAAATCAATCTTAGAGCCTTCCCCTTATCACTTACTGACAATACAAATGAATGGCTCTATTATCTATTTTAGGTACTATCTCCACAAGGGAGAACATGCACAAATTCGTAAAATCCCAAAAATTTATTATAAATAATTAAAGTATTTAAAAGGAATTTTAGACAATATTTTGAAGTGTAAGGATGTATTGAAAAATTTTCGTATGAAAAATTAGATTGAATGGAAAAAAATGACACACCTCATCACACCCTTGCCAACCCCTCACCACACCTCTTGCTACCACCCTTAACGAGGTGGCCAATAAGCTCCAAATTTTGTCTATAAAAATGAATCGAATACACTCATCTTCTCAAACAACTTCTATCCCTCTCCTTTTTGTCTCTCTAAAACTTTGTCTCTCTAAGTTGTTTGGGTTTTTTGGAAAATTTTGGAGAGCATCTTAGGATAAATATCAAGGAGTTTGGGTTTAGAAGCTCAACGAAGGAATAACTTTCCAAGTATGGGTTCTTACTATAACTTTTTACATTCATGCATTATTCTTATAAATGAAATGTCATGCATCATATGTTATAAATAATAGTGAAAAATTGGATGCCATGATTTTATTAGCAATGTTATAATATTATAAATTTTGTTTAAAAATAAGATACTCTTTATAAATATTTTATTGTGCATACATTATAAAATTTTGTATATAAAATTAGTATCAAATATTGATATGAAATGAGCATTGAAAATGTGATATGGTATCTGTGAATTTTATACATGCATCATGAGAATGGTTTTATACATAGGGAGTAAACCTATATGTTGTTTTGCGGATTATAGTACCCATGGGCTACTGGTTGTAGTAGATTGTTTTTGACAGACTGTAGGTGTGCATATGTATTCTTAAAGTTTTTTTTATCTACAGTGGCTTTTATTATTGATCATAGATTGTTATGGTCTTGGATCATTGATGGTGAATTGTTTCTCCCATATGAGATTTAGAGTTGGACCCTCCATTGTGGTTTGGAGTTGACTACGTATAGATAAGGTCATGTACAATGTTGATTTGATTGATACATATGACATATGTATTGTGATCATACACGGGGTCGGAGGTGGATCCACATGCATCTCAGAGTTAGACCATGCATGTGCCATGTATTTGGATGACTAATACATATAGGATTGCATTTCATGCATTAGATTTGTATTACATAGCATATTTTATATTATATGAGCATGCATTGGGATACCTAGAATGTACACTCCCCTATTCCCCCATAAGTGAGGAAGTACATGTATACTCTAGTTTCATGACTGAAATATCCCCACATATTATACTAAGGATGATTTCTTAGATTCCTACAATTTATTAAAATGAGCATGCATCATGAATACTTGTTTATTAAGATAATATTTTAGAGTAGTTCCTACTAAGCTATAAGCTCAACCCCCACTCCTATTGAGCTTCGTTATTCAGGATACTTATGGTGAGGACATGAAGGTTTTATAAGGAAGAATTAGACGTTACAAGGTTTGACCTGAAACCTTATTTAATTTATTGGTTATTATAATTTATGATTCAATAGGTTGAGACTGCTCTGATGAATTTTAATTGACTTTACAAATGTCTTGGATTTAAATCTATGAATTTATATTTTTGCATTGTAAATAAAAAATCTCAAAAAAGGTACCCAAATTAATTTAAAAGAATTTATTTTCAAATTGATTTTTTCATGATTATTGAATTTTTTTCTTTAAATATAATTTAAAATTTACCCCTATTTCTATCTCATGTATCCATTTTTGCGTGATAGTTTGGTATTAGGGCATGGTTCTGATCTCTTGAGAATAAAATTACTATCTAAAATTTGTTTTTTCTCATCTACCTACTCTTAGAATATCCAATAAGAAATGCATGCAAATTGATTGCACTAACTAATGATTGAACTTGGGAAGAACTTGAAGCAAAAAGATAGAATTTACTACCATAAAGAGTTATAAGGCCTTATTGTCTTTACTTCAAAGCAACAAAAAATTTGGTTATCATTGTAAGATGGTTTCGGAAAATAGTACGTATCATTTATCTTTGAAGCGTGTTCACACTTGCTACTTTTGATTTTCTGGAGAATTTGAATATTTTATGGAGAACTCATTGGATTGAATTGATTATGGGATTCACTGATAATGTTCGCTTTTTGACAAGGCATAGGATTTTTCACAAAGAATTGTAGTAGTCACTTATTGGATTGAACAAATTGAATCAGAAATAAGCCAATGTCCTAAAACTATTCTTCAGAGACTCGACCTAATGATTGGATCTATATCGCTAGTATTGTCATGAGACAATACATGTCAAGTGTAATAATTTCTCAAGAAAATTGGATCAAAACAATGGATGAGGATCGCATTCTATGAAGCATCAAATACTCGAAAGAATTTCCCAAGACTAAGTTAATAGTCTAGTTGATAGTCGCATAAAAGTTTTAATGACCAAGACAATATTTTTGAAAAACCATCCTTCCAACTTTATAATTTGATTTGATAACCTTTCTAAGGAATAAGAAAATTCCACATAAACTCTTAATCAATAATAATTAGTACAAGAAATGGACAAGGACATGAATGTCACAACTCTAAAACAAGGATCATAAGAGAAAATCTTCGCGATATATGACAAGAGGATACTGAAAATCAGTGATGATTGATATGATTTTTACTAGACAACCCTTGGATAAGAGTTCCTTTTTAACACTTATGCTACCCATTCTTTCACTTCCTTAAATCTACGTTCAAGTGATAAATCTTACAAATCCCCTCACTTTGAATATTCCTTTTAGAATCTCTTTTAGAGACATATATAAGTTCAATTTTATGATAAATGGAGTTGACCTTTCCAGTATTTCCCTTAAGCACTGTTTAAAATAAAGAAAAAATCAAATAAGTGTAAATCCTCAAAAACTCCCTTGAAGCAGATGTTGATGACATAAAAAGCTTGATATGTCTCCCTGTAGTATTGAAATGTATTTCAAAAAAGTTACTTGGACCTCACCAGCTTGGGGATGATTTTATAATTAAGATGTATCATGGATGTGCGCCAATAACTCTCTCTCTATGAAGAATGGCACCCACGGAGAAAGGAGTTAAGGCAACAGTTGGATTCACTATTGGAAAAATATTTCATTCGATCAAGATTATCGTCGTATGGAACATATGTTCTAAATGACATAAATTTGAAGTTATGCATCAATTATTGTCAACCAAAAAATATAATTAGATTATTTGATCAACACGATGATGCAAGATTTCAAAGTCAAGACATTGACGATTATAAGCTAAAGAGGATCAAACGTACCAAAGCTACCTTTCAAGCTTAGAGTGAGAACTCTTAGAGAATGTGGAACTCATAAGAGGACTTCTTTAAAACAAATAGGGATCAATTTTGCGTAAAATTTGAGAAAAAGGAGAATTTGGAGGCCATATTACCCCTACATGATTGACCTAAAGGATGTCAATTTTGTACCAAATAAGAAACTTGAATGAGGAATAACTTAGTCAAAGGTGAGATCATCGATAAATCGTCATCTTGATTAACAAAGCATCATATGAAGTGTATTCTAACATGTCACAGAAAGGATTTGGAAACATATGAATGTTTGTATAGAGATCAATACTCTACACTAGTAATAAGATCCATATCTAGAAACAACTTGAAAAATTTGAAGCATCATCTATTTTGAAAGACAAATAAAAGTTATGTGAAGAAAGTCAACAAAAATCTGCATAATTCAAGAGGAATCAACCTCAAGAATTATAAAGATTAAATCAAGAAAAATTGATTGAGAATACATGAATCAACTTTCAATAATAGCGATAGAGCATGACATATGGAGAAATCAATGATGAAAGTGTCAAGTCGTAATAAATCAAAATACATCATACATCTTAATACATAAGTTGACAAAAAAGAGCTAGAAAATTGTAATATTTTCCATGGATATGAGGAGTAAGATTGTGAGTTTAAACGGACACTCTTATGTCAAAAGTCGGAGTTGTTGCACAGAGGATATTGGTCCATGGCGACAACACCCGAAGGATAGAAGGATTACAAATCAAATTTGGAAGATGATGGGAAATAAGTAGAGCTCGATGATTAATCCTGTAATGTAATAAATGACTCAATCTAATAATCCTAGATTTTTACGATGTATGGTGAAGATTATCAAAAGCAAAAAATGGTGGATAGAAAGCATCTTGCTATTGAAGCATTCCATTTTCACCAGGAAGATAACATTTTTAGATGAAGACTCTCTTAAGACAAGAAACCATAGTAGAGAATATAAAGAATTTACATTACATCCCAAAAGTATACAATGTATTGTGATTTTAAAAAGAACTAATTGGTGGGGCAAAGTGAAAAATAATGTATATTAATCCAAAGCAAACAATGTTAGATTATGAAAAGATAAGACTCGATATTTGGTAAAGGTTTTACAAGAGATATTGTACTACTGCATGACACATTAAAGATAATTGTGTTAAAGAAAGATCTAAATTTTTTCATCTAGTTTGTAGAATTTTTACAAGAAATCTTGCAAAAGGAACTAGGTATAGTACAATATATCATTATAAAACTTTGGGACAGTCCAAAAAGGATTATCCAAATGTTTGAAGACATGTTACAAGCATGAGTTATGGGAATCAAGGGATATTGTAGCAAACCCCTACCATTGGTTGAGTTTTACCTACAATAATAGTAATCATGCTATCATAGTAATGGCTCCTTACAAGGCCTTGTATGGACAATAGTATAGATCGCTGATGTGTTGGGTGGAATGTGCAAATTTCAACATGACGAGGAATAATCTCATAGAAGAAACATATGATAAGATTCATATCGCATCGGATAAACTTCATGTAGCTCAAACATGATACAAGAGTAACGTTGATCATGGATGACAACCGTTGAACTTCAAAGTGAATGATTATGTTTTTCTCAAGGTTCAACTTCAAAAAGGAGAAACTCATTTCAGAATAAAATAAAAGTTAGCACCACGATACATTGGACAACTCAAAATTATAAAAAGGATTAGTGATGTAGCATATTAGTTGGAATTACCCCCAAAATTGTCACAATTTCATAATGACTTTCATATGTCTACTCTAGAAAAATGTTAAAAAAATCAAAATACCATCTTGGATTGGACAAAACTTTTGTTGTAGGAAAATGTGTCATATAAAGAACTGGTGGCGATAATTGTTTTCCAAGTCGAGAATTTGAGAAAAAGAATAATACCATTAGTAAAGATTCAGTGGAAACATCCTTGCCTTGAAAATGTAATTTCATATTTAAAGTTTGAAGTTTGCACAAGCTATCCAAACTTAAGTAGTTATGAAATTTCAAGGACAAAATTTTCTTTAAGGGGGTAGGAATGTAAAACACAAAAAATTCATAAAAATCTCAAAAATTCATTATAAATAATTAAAGTATCTTAAAATAAATATCAAACAATATTTTGAAGTATAAGGATGTATCAAAAAAACTTTTGTGTAAAAAATAAGATCGAATGAGAAAAATTTACATACATCACCACACCCTCGTCACCACCCTTGCCAACCCATTTCTAACCCCTCGCCATCGCCCTTGGTGATGTGGTCAATGAGTTCCAAATTTTCTCTATGAAAAGGGGCAAAATTCAACCCTCTTTTCACACAACTTCTCTTCCTCTCCTCCTCCATTTTTCTCTAAAAGTTTTTTCTCTCTAAGTTGTTTGAGTTTTTTGGAACATTTTGGAGGGTGTCTTAGGGATAAATATAAATATTTTGGGTTCAACAACTTAGTGGTGAAATAACTTTTTAGGTAGGGGTTATTACTCTAACTTTTTAAATTCATGCATTGCTTTTATAAATGAAACATCATGCATCATATGTTATAAATAAAAGTAAAAAACTTGATGCCATGATTTTATTAGTAATGTTATGATGTTATAAATATTGTTTAAAAATAAGGTACTCATTATAAATATATTATTATGGATACATTGGAAATTTTTGTATATAAACGAGTATCAAATGTTGATATGAAATGAGCATTGAAAATGTGATATGACATTTGTGAATTTCATACATGAATCATGAGAATGGTTTAATACATGGGGAGTATACTTGTGTGTTGTCTTATAAGGTATGGTATCCATGGGCTACTAGCTGTAGCAGACTATTTTTGATGGACTATGGGTTCACATTGCATACAAATGTGTTCTTGGAGTTTTTATATCTATGGTGCCTTGACTATAGATATTTGCTCACACATGGGTGTTGGAGTTGGAGCCCCATTGTGTTTGAAGTTTTCCATCTATTATTGATTTATTAATTGCACATAAGCCTCAAAGTTGGATCCCTATTGTGTTTTGGAGTCGACTATCCATAGACAAGGTCCTATATAAGGTCGATTTGACCATTACATATGCCATACGTATTGTGATCGTACATGGGATTGGAGGTGGACCCACACACATCCCAAAGTTGGACCACACATGTGCCCATATACTTGGATAGCTAATACATATTGGGTGGCATTTCATGTATTGGATTTATACTACATAAATATTTTATATTGTATGAGCATGCATTGGGATACCTGGAATTTACACTCCTATGGTCCCCTGAAAGCAAGGAAGTATAAGTATACTCGAGTTTTATTACTAAAATCTCCCCACATTGTACATTGATGGTTACATACATTCCTAAAATTTATTAAAATGAGCATGCATCATGAATAATTGTTTATTAAGATAATATTTTAGAATAGACTCCTACTGAGCTATAAGCTCACCCCCACTCTTCCCTTATCTTTCACCTATGTTATTCGAGATATTCATGATGAAAACATGAAGGTTTTATAAGGAAGAATTATATGTTACAAGGTTTGACTTGAAACCTTATTTAATTTATTAGTTGTTATAATTTACGATTAGGTAGACTCAAACTACTCTAATGAATTTTATTAACTTTATAAATGTCTTGGATTTAAATATTTGAATTTATATTTTTGAATTGTGAATTAGAAAATCTCAAAAAGGGTACCCAAATTAGTTTTAAAGAATTGATTTTTAAAATGAATTTTTCATGATTTATAAAGAAATTTCCTTTAAATATAATTTAAAATTTACCCTATTTCTATCTCGCGCACCCATTTTTTCGGGGCATGACAAAATTATCTTGGAGATGTATTTTTCATTTCTAAGGCCACACAAATTAGAAAAGAAATCTATGGCATAAATCAATTCAATGTAAAAACTCTATATGAATACTGTGATAGATTCAAGAAGTGATGTGCCAGTTGTCCTCATTACCAAATTCGTGAGCAACTTCTTCTCCAATATTTATACGAGAGACTAATGGCAATGGAAAGAAGTATGGTAGATGCCACTAGTAGAGGAGACTTAGTAAACAAAACATCATATGAGATAAGGAATTTAGTTGCAACTATGGCAGCCAACTCTCAACAATTTGGCATCCATAGCAACCCATAAGGAAAGGTAAATGAGGATAATTTTGGTCAATATTTGGAGCTAAAAAGAGAGAAAATATAGAAAAATTTAAGAGGGGACACAATTTTGGTAGAGATTCAAGAGGAGACTAATTCTACAATTCAAGATATTGATTGTATTTCTTCTTGTACTGTTTTCTTTATCTTTTTTTAAGTCTTCCTTTATGAAAAATATGAACTTTATGAACCCAATTATGTGTAGTTAATTAATTAATCTAGGGATCTTATGAATCCAATTTTCACTATGTGATGATTTAATATTTTACCCCATTTGTAATTTTAATTTATTTATATTATTTAATTTGATTTGTATGCTATTAATTGTTTGGCCAACAATTTATCTATATAGATAATTAAATAGATTTGAGATAATCATTTAATTGTTTGTCTTGATTAAATAACATGCATAGTTTCTAGGTAGAGATGTAAGATTCTTATGTATGTGATCCATAATTGATGAACTTAATGAGTAATATGCAATTTAATTGGCATGAGAGTGTGGTTAAATTAATTACTATATGGTGTATAGTTTACTTGAGAGAGGAATACATGTTAAGTTAGATTAAATTGATCATGTAATTAATTGAGGGATTAAGTATTCCTAGATATTTTCTCATATATATTTTTAGTTACCAAATCTGATTTAATTAATTAGTAATATTTACTTTTAGTTATTTTAATTTTACTTCCTTAAATATAAAAACACAAAAAATATTGATTTTTATTTTTTTTTAAGTTTTAAAATTAGTTTATAATAAAATAATCTCTGTGGGAATGATTTTTTCTTATCATTATATTACTTATTGTGATATGTATACTTGAGTATTCATTGCACACATTTCGTGTGTGACAATCACATTAATGATGCACCAAAACTCTAATTTTTGATATATTTGCAAAAGAGTGGAAAAAGGTTCTTCGGCACAACCCACTTAGAAAATTACACTATTGATACACCAAACTCCTATTTTTGAATAGATGCCCAAATAGTGGGAAAAAGTGTTCTGATACTACCAGTTATGAAAATTGCATTATGGATGCCCTAAAATCCTATTTTTGGGCATTTGCATAAAAAAGTGAAAAAAAGAGCTTCTATAACACCAATTATGAAAATTACAATAAAGATAATCCCATTTTTGGGTATATAGGAAAAAAATGGATAAACAGCTTAAGTAACACCAGTTATGATAACTGCACTCAAGGCACACCTAAACTCAATTTTTGGGTATATATGCAAAAAGGTTACAAGAAGTTTGCTAGCACTACTCATAATGAAAACTGCATTAAAGATGCACCAAAGCTCTATTTCAGGATATATGGGGCAAAGAAATGGCAAAAAATTATTTGCTACCACCCACCATTGATATGCTAAAATCCTATTTTTGGATATATATCTCAAAAAGAGGCAAAAAGGTCTTCGGTCTCACTTGCTAAGAAAATTTCACCCTAGGTGTACCAAAACCCATTTTTAGGTATATTGGCCAAAAAGAGGGGCAAAAAGTGCTTCTATACCACCCATTATGAAAATTGTATTGTGGATTCTCAAAAACCCTATTTTGGGTAGTTCTTGATTACCACTCATTACAGAAATTGTACTATTGGTTTACCAAAATCATATTTTCAAGTATATCTATAAATAAGTGGCAAAAATCTTTTATGTAACAACCATTATGAAATTTGCACCGTTGATGCACCAAATTTGCACCATCGTTATGAAAATTGCATTATTAGAGCACCAAAATCTTGTTTTTGGGTATAATCGACAAAAAAATTTCAAAAAGTGCCATTGTACAACTTGTTATGAAAATTATAGTATGGATGCACCAAATTCCTATAAGCGGGTATATAGAGAAAACGTAAGATTGCACTATAAATACACAAAACCCAACATTCAGGTATATAGGGAAACATATAGATACAAATGCTCCATTAATACTAGTTATGATAATTGCAATATGGGTGCACCCAAACTCTTTTGGGGTATATGCACATAAAAGTTGCAAAAGGTTCTATAATATCACCTATAATGAAAATTGCATTAATAATGTATCATGATCCTATTTTTGGATATATTTACAAAAACATGACAGAAAGTTCTCTGTAACAAACCATTTTGAAAATTACACTATTGATAAACTAAAACTCTATTTTTGGATATATGCACCAAAAAGTGGCAAAAAGTGTTCATGTACCACCTGCTATGAAAATAGTAGTATGGATGCCTCAAAACCCTATTTTTGAGCATATGTGCAGAAAAGAGGCAAAAACTACTGTAACACCCATTACAAAAATTCCACTAAATATCACTAAAACCCTATTTTTGGGTACATAGGGAAAAATGGTAAGAGTGCTCTAGTAACACTAGCTATGATAATTGCACTCTGGGTGCACTTAAACTCTATTTTTGGGTATATATGCAAAAAGTTGTAAAAAGTTTACCGATATTTCTTATAATGAAAATTGTGTTAAAGATGAACCAAAACTCTATTGTTAGATATATGGGGCAAAGAAGTGGAAAAAAGTGATATTGTACCACCCATTACGAAAATTGTACTATTGATGCACCCAAACCCTATTTTCAGATATATATCTCAAAAAGTGGAAAAAGTGCTCCGGCCACCGATTATGAAAATTGTATTATAGATTATCAAAAACCCTCTTTACGGTATATGTGGGAAAAAGCTGTAATATGTAAATTACACTATTGATGCACCAAAACCATATTTTCAAGTATATGTGCAAAAAAAGTAACAAAAAATTCATCAGTACCACCTATTATGAAAATTGTAATATTGATGCACCAATACCCTATTTTTGGTTATATTGGGCTACAAAGTAGAAAAGATTTACATGAAGCCTCTACTGTGAAAATTGCGATATGAATGCACTAAAACCCTATTTTTTGGTGTATGTGTAAAAAAGTGGCAAAAAGTGCCATGGTATCATTTGTTATGGAAATTACAATATGGATACACCAAAATCCTATTTTTGGGTATATAGGGATAAAAAGTGGGAGAAAGTGATTTGATAACACCCATTAGGAAAATTGCACTAAAGATGCACCAAAACCCAACCATCGGGTATATAGGGGAAAAATGGATAAAAGTGCTCTAGCACCCAAACTCTATTTTTGGGTATATGCATATAAAAGTTGCAAAACGTGCTCTAGTATCATCCCTAATGAAGTTTTCATTAATGATGCACCAAAGCTCTATTTTTGGATATATGAGGCAAAGAAGTGGAAAAAATTCTTTTGTACTACCCATTATGAAAATTACACTATCGATGCACTAAAATCCTATTTTGGATATATGTCTCAAAAAATGGTAAAATGGTCTTCAGTCTCAGTCGTTATGAAAATTGTACTATAGATGCACTAAAATCAATTTTTGGGTGGAAAAAAAGTGGCAAAAAGTGATATGGTACCATCCATTATGAAAATTGTATTGTGGATGCTCAAAAACCTTATTTTCAAGTATTTGCACAAAAGTGCTCTATCACTACTCGCTATAAAGATTGTATTATTGATGCATCAAAACCATATTTTTTAGTATGTGTGCAAATAAGTGGCAATTTGTTTTCAATATCGCACGTTATGAAAATTGCACTATTGATGTACTAAAACCCTATTTTTGGTTATATGGGCTAGAGAGTTGAAAAAAATGCCACAGTACCTCTTGTTATGAAAATTGCGATATCGATGCACCAAAATCCTATTTTCATGTATATGTGCAAACATGTGCAAAAAGTGATCCAATGTAACCATTATGAAAATTGCACTATTAAAACATCAAAACCCTATTTTTGGGTATGATGGTCGAAATATTGGAAAAAGATCCACGGTACGACATGTTATGAAAATCATAATATGGACACACCAAGACCCTATTATATAGGAAAAAAAGGTAGGATAAATTGATTCAATAAACCACATTATGAAAATTGCACTATAAATGCACCAAAACCAAACTTTCAAGTATATAGGGAAAAAATGGATACAAGTGCTCCATTAACACTAATTATGATAATTGCAATATGGGTGCACCCAAACTCTATTTTGTATATATGCATAGAAAAGTTGGAAAAAGTTTTTGGTTATTAACTATAATGAAAATTACATTAATAATGCACCAAGAGCCTATTTTTGGATTTATTGTGCTAGAAAGTGGGAAAAAGTGCTACAAAACCTCTGTGATGAAAATTGCAGTGTGAAGGCAGAAAAAACCTATTTTAGGATATATTTTCAAAAAAAGATGCAAAAATTGATTTGATACCACCCATTATGAAAATTATACACAAAAACTCTATTTCAGGGTATATGGTGCAAGAAAGTGATAAAAAAAATGTTTCAATACCCCCATTATAATAGTTACACAATGAATGCAGCTAAATCCTATATTCAGGTAAATGAGCAAAAAATTTACAAAAAGTGCTACGGTATCACCCATTATAAAAATTTCTCTAAAGAAGCACCACAACCTTATTTTTGGGTATATTGAGCAAAAAAGACAAAAAAAAGTGCTTTGTTGCCACCAGTTATGAAAATTGTCATATGGATCACAAAAATCCAATTTTTGGGCATATGTGCAAACAAGATGCAAAAAGTTCTTTAGTACCATATATTATGATAATTTCCTTAAAGATGCAAAAAAAACCTATTTTTGGGTATATGGTTCAAAAAAGTGATAAAAAATGTTTCGGTAACATCTATTATCAAAATTGCACAAATATGCATCAAAACCTTATTTTTTGGTATATAGGAAAAGAATAGATAAAAGTGCTCCGATAACACTAGTTATGATAATTGTACTATGGATTCACTTGTCACTACTAAAAAATGTACATATGGCCTCAGTTTTTAATCGTGACGATAGATCTATGACCATGGTTATAAGAATCGAGGGTTAAGTGAGAGAGACCATAGACTATTACCTATGACCTCCACTTTTTATGAAAACCGAGGCCATAAGGTATATTTATGGCCTCAGTTATTATATAATTAAGACCATAGACATGTAATCAAAATGACATATATTGTCTTGATTATACTTAAACTGTGACCATATACATCTCAATTAACCTCATTTTTCAATATAAATTAAAATAAATTGATAAATTGAGAAAATTAAACGTTATTATATTAAAATTAAGAGAGATATTACATTAATTAAGAGTTTAATAGATGCACTAAACATAATAAAAGCTTAATATAAATAGCTAATTATAGTGTTCCAAAAATATAAAAATATACATTAAAAAACTTTACTAATATAACTAATCAAATTGTCTACAATCTAAATCAATTTGAAAATATTTTACATATCCCATTGTAATGTTTTTCTTCAAAATCTTCTTCCTTGATAGCATCTACTGTGTGCATTAATTTCCTCATAAAAAAAACAGCATCTACTATGAGCATATCAACATCCAGATTCCATGAATATAATCATGCATATACAACAAATAGCCCATAGTAAGTTCTTGAACATGTTCAAGAGTGAAAGGTGAAATGCATAACTAGCCTCTAAGTAAATTTATGGTACTCGATCTAATACGAAAACTTGAGAGACAAATCAATGAAATTAGTACTACCCATATCAATAATAGCAATAGCATTATTATCATTAGTATAAGCAGCTTTAAAAGGAAACAATATTGTCAGGAAAAATAATAAAAAGAAAGTAAAGAATTATAAATAAAATAGTAACTCAATTTCAATTAATATAAGGTGTGCTTGCACAAGAGTCCTCCTAGTAAGAAAATGGATAGTCTTTTCTCTAATCTTCGAAAATCTTATGCTATCCATCATGGTCTGCATATTATCATTTATTCTGTAACTCAATTAATAAGAGAAAATCATTGAGTCTCATTTTTTTCATTTATGCTGCTAAAATGGCTTCTTTCATGGGATATGGGATGCCAAAAAGAAAATTGGCATAATGTAAGTAAAATCAGAGTAAATCAGTATGATATATATTTTGTACATAGCTTTTTAATAGTAGACCCAATAACTCTAGGAATCTGGGGTAAATTTTGAAGACAACACACAAGAAAGAATGATACAACTATTCAAGGAAAAAAAATTGTACGTATCAAAGCACATTGCAATTACCTCAAATCAGCAAAACCAAAATTGTGTGCTTTGCCATGACAAGGTCTCTCTCCCTTAACTTGGAGATGAGAAACTACTTTAATGCTACAATATTTTGATTTGATCAAGACAGTCTTACATTTGCTTGCTAGTTTCAGTAGTTAAAGAGTCTCCAACTACAAGCTTGTGCTGCTCAAATTTTGATTACTCACACTTCAATGCTGCATTTTTACATGCTCTGATGCTACCTAAGCAAGGGTACACCAAAATCTTAAAATTAAATAAGTTAACCAATTCAAGAAAATAATTGTATATACAACAAGCATCAAATTAGATCTCATTATTTCATTTTTGTCATAATTTGCTTCAAGGGACTAGGTTACTACATATTAAGTTATGAATAGCAACTATATCTCAAGCATCATATAACATACATAATACTTACCACTTAAGTCCACCAAGTTAAAGACCACCGGATAATTCCTAATGTTCTTTACCATTGTAATTGCTGCCTAAACCTTTTGGTACTCCACCCTTGAGGTTCTAATGATGCATAGCTTCATTACGTGATTCACATACTTCACTTTATGCAAAAGGATGTTTATAGAAAAAGATTAGATTTCATAGAATATCAATAATATAAACAAGCAAGAAATGCAATTGGAGCTATTAATAAGAGTTGTTAAAAGCATTCTATTACCTTGGAATGATCCAACAGAAAAAGCTAGACCGCACTCGCCAAAATTGACTAGAATGTTATCCTTGATTGCATTAGTAACATTATGTTGGGTTAATATTATGGGATCATATTTCATAGGATCTCTATTAGCATTCAACTTTACTTCCACTGGGTTTGGATTTCAAACAAGAAAAAATTTGACATAAGTGAGGCTCAAAAAATATATTTTGAGCTTCATACTTTTCCTCCAAACATCTTTCTCCAAAACCACTTTTGAAAGAAAGAATCAATTATATTGTGATATGATTAATATTATAGAAATTAAGATTTTCAATGAACAACGTAATAATCATAATGGAATCTACAAATATATCTAAAGCGCTTAGCATGTTGTGGTGATGATGATTATGTATGAACCTTTCTCATCAATATTGTTTCCCTATCAAGCCATGGAACTGGAAGATCAATCCCCATTTCTCTATGAGAAAATATTACAAAGAATGTAAACAACCTTGTCAATAGTTAGGACAAAAATAATAATAAATAAATAAGATCTAGGTCTACAGAACTTGTGCTTAATTTCATTTGTATAAGAAAATGGAGAAGCTTAATTCTACTTTTCTATTTAGCATCAGATGTGGAAGGAATGGAAGGAGAAAGTAAATTGCCTACAAATTTTTAAGCTCAACATTGCCTTGAGAGGGCCAGTTTGTAGGAGGAACACGGTATTTAATTGGCCACACTGCTTCTGAAGGAATATCACTAAACTGCTTAATCTTCTCAATGGAAACCATCTTATTGTCCACAAAGCAACTCATGTATATGGCTAAGAAAAAAATTGCGTTAAGGGAAAATCCATAGGAGAGTGATAGCCAACATTCTCTGCATCGTGTTAAAAAAACCTCAATAAACATATTATTGAATAGTTAATAAGAAATGAAGGAATCAATAAGAACACAGTTGACCAAGAGTTTTGGCATGTAACTATAAAAATGCTAAGTACTGTGATGTACATTATAATGACAAGACTCATAAAGAAAGGAAGGAAGAGATCAACATTGGTCTGATCAATTGAAGCCTGTTGAGAAAAAAATCATCTATTAGCCAATTAAGAATACCATACAGAGATATTATAGTAGTTCATAATCTAAATAAAAGCAACAAATATTAAGGTTCTTACCCGACCCAAAATTCTTCCTGAAGGTGTAGTATCAAAAAATGACATGGGACATGCAAGATGCTGAAAAGAATTTGAGAAAAGAATATTTGTGCAGTCTTAAGCCCTACTCGGGTAACAGTTAAGGATCTTGCTGTTACCAAAACAATTGAAATAGCAGCAATTATTGCACAAACAATTATAAACTGGGATGAGTTGAACGAAATGGCATGCTTGGCAGAAGTAACGGACAAATTATGCTCATCATCATCATATGATAACCTTAGACCTATTGATACTAGGTTTGGATTGGGAATACTTGCTGACCGATCAGCTTCATCAGGGCAGACATTATAGTTAAAAGAAATCTATAGCTTTCTACTGTCTTGAAATATCATCTATCTCCCTAGTCCTTTTATTAGACCGAATCATGGGAGTGATATGCTCATTACCAAAATAATTTACCGGATTGACATTGCATCCAGCTAGATATATACCAGAATGAAGAGTTAGAAGCCTAAATAATTTTATAGCTAGCATGAATATAAACAAAATTAACTAGCTCATAATAGGTGAATTGGAACTCACCATTTGAAAATAACTACAACTGATTAGAAGCATTTGTTGGATAGGAAAAACTGTTATCATCTAGGAAAATTGGATGCACATAATTTCCATTGTTACGCCTAACATAATTTCCATTGTTAAGCCTAACATAATTCTACCCCAATAAAAATCTAGGTTAAATTATGTAACTTTGAAACAAATATTGATGAAATAAACAGGAATATTCCATGAAAGAATAAGGAATAAAACATTGATCAGAAAATATACACAATAAATGTTGATGTTTTTATAGGTCTACATAGTAACTCTTAAATAGGTAGTAAATGAAAGAAAAAACATAAATTAATGGATGTAGGCTATAATATATAAAGTAAAGTTTACAGAAAAGACATGCATCCTAGAATTTCTTTACCGTATGTGATCCATGAAAGCAGAGGAAACATAGGCATGAGAAAAATCAAAAAACACAATTCTCAACATCATATACCAATAAAAAATTTCAAAGCTATATCCATTGGGATTTCATGTCCATATAGATATCTAATATTGGTTATGTAAATCTAAAATCAGAAACGTTTACAATGAGATCACGATAAAATGATTAATACAAATGTTGAAATGAAAAGCCTATTTTAAACGTTAGGCCACAAGCTCACAACATACTAGGGAAAGTTAATCAAGAATCAGTCAATGGGTCATGGAGCAAGTATGAGTTTATTCACAAGCTATTTATGCCTGTTAAATGGATGACCAAATAAAATCCGAATTCGGAAAGTTTCATTGAGAAAATGTCAATATATTGGAAATATATTTTACATTTGTACTCCTATTGAGGCAATACAAAAAAATTACAACACTTACTCAATAGGCTACAATATTCTTAGAGATACAATTTTCTTATTTTGGACGTTTATTAGGTCAAAAGTTACTTTGAAAAATCACCCATGAATTTTTCAAATAATTACCTTTCTTAGTTTTATAGTTTAATTGGTAGGTCAAATATTTACTTTATTTTATAGGATTTTAGATTCAATTTTTAGCAATAATTTAGAGTTTTACATTTATGTTTTATTAGCTAGGTTTATTTTATATTTTAAAGTCTAAATATCTATTTAAGGTTTTAAAAAGAAAACCAACTTTGAATATAATTTAATGAGAGTGTTTCTCTTCAGATCCTTTGAGACCTTTAACCAAATTATCAAGACAAATCTTGTGACATTTAAAACTTGACTTATCACACACATCTCTCCCCCTGTTCTTGAGTGTTATGTCTATCCAACACTTCTTTGATACCAAGGTTCCTATCTTATTATAGATAATTGGTCATGGTCTTCATTTTCTTTATCTTAAATATTTGATTTAGAACATTCCAATTGTAGAGATCAACATTGATCTTTGGGTGTCACTTGTTGAGGTGAGGTTCATATCATTTACTATTAGAGCAAGACTCTAAATTAGGTTAATCTATCACTTTTTCTTTTTTTCATTTCTTGTTCATAATTTTGTTTCCTTTATATTATTGGCTATTCTTATTTAGCACTTGAAAAGAAAGAGAAGAAAAAAAGGAGAAAATAAAAAAAGAGAATGGAAAAAAATAGAGAGGGAAAAGGATAAGAGAATTGAAAAAAAGGAGAAAACAATCTGGTGGTGAATATAAAAAAAAAGGGAAAAATGTAGTTGGTTTGTTTTTTTCAAGCTATAAACATGTTTTATAATAGATGTTACGTCAATGGTAAAGTTTGTAGTGTAAAAATTAATGGGCTAAGAAGCAAAGTTTGCTAGTAATCTCATGGTGGAAAAGTTGAATTCATAACTTTTCAACATCCAAGACCATATGAGCTATCAAGGATGAATGATTATGGGCATGTAAAGATAGACAAAGAAGTATGGGTGACCTTTTCAATATGGAGGTATGTTGATTAGGTTATGTTTGATGTGGTTCCAATGGAAATGACTCACATTCTTTTTGGGAGACCATGACAGTGATATCGGTAAGCAATTCATGATGAATACACCAATAGGTACTTGTTTGTCATTAATAACAAATGAACTACTCTTATGTCACTTACACTAAAACAAGTGCATGAATATCATGCATAATTGAAGGAGAGAATGAATGTGTATAAAAAAAAGAGAGATTGAGCTAAAAATAAAAAGAGAAATAAGAAGAAAAAAAGATTGGGTTGCAAAAAGAGCTTGATAGAAAAAATAATTTTAGTTGAACAATATGAGTAACAAAAAAAGATATTTAAGGGAACAAGAGAGCAAAGAAAAGAGATGTAGTTGTGAAAAAGAGATGAAGGTTCAGGTTAGTGAAGAGATATTTGAGAGAGAAATTAAAAGAAAAGTTGAATGAACATAAAATATTAAGTGACAAATAGGAGTTGAATGAAAAGAAAGAAAGTGATATGAATCTCACCTAAAAAAGAGAAGCTCAAAAATCAATGTTGATCTCTTCACTAGGAACACTCTAAATCAGGATAGAAATATTAAGATAACAAGGATTACAACCCACTATATATAACAAGATAGGAACCTTGGTATCAAAGAAGAGTGTTTTAGACACCACACTTAAGAATGGGGGAAGATGTGAATGGTAAGTCTAGGATGAATGTCATAAGATTGCTCTCGATAAGTTTAGATCAAGTTTTATTCAAAGTTGATTGCTAAAGAGAAACACTCTCATTAAAATTATATTCGAAGTTGATTGCTTTCAATTAAAACCTTACATTGGAATTTATAGACTTTAAAACACAACATAAACCCTAGCTAATAAAACATAAATATAAAACTCCAAATTATTGTTAAAAACTGAATATAAAATCCTATAAAATAAAGTAAATATTAAACCTAGCAAAGAGACATGAAACAAAGAAAGGTAATTATTTGACAGATTTTTGGCATTAATTGAAAGCCATTTTTGACCTAGTAAACTTTTGAATTAAGAAAATTATATATATGTCTATATTTTAGCCCATTGGATAATTTTTGTAAAAAAATTTGTTTAGCCTCAATTGGATATGTGATGAAAAAGATTTGACAAATAGACTGACAGTTTCTCAATGAAACTTTCCTATTTTAGAATTTATTTGGTCATTCATTTTATTTCGTGCCCAAGTATTCCAAATAACTTATAATTGTGAAGAAAAAAAGAACTTCGTTGTAGTGAGGAAACATTTGAGAGAAGAATAGCTTGTTCTTTTACTAATGGAATAAACTCTTCTTTTCCTAGTATTGTTGTTTCTTTATAGGACTTAGAAGTTGAGATCCCAAAATAGATGCCTAGTGGTTTGCAACAAATAAGCAAAATCGAGCAACTAGTTGATTTTTTATGAATCGAACAACTAGTTGAACCTATAAGAATCAAGGCTCAAATTAAATTTATACATGGACCATCAATTCCAAAAAGGCTAGCCATGAATTAATGAATTATGATCTTGAATCAACCTTCGTGACGGAGTCAATTCCTATTATTACAGCTAAGATTTGAGGACGAATATTTTTTAGGAAAGGGGGAAAGATGCGGATCAAGAAGCATCACCGAAGATTCCATGGTGCACTCCGATTGGGAAAATCAATCAAGAATCACTCACTGGGTTATGGAGAAAGTATGAGCTTATTCACAAGTTATTTGGGATGCTTGGACATGAAGTTAAATGGGTGACCAAATAAAATCCGAATTTGAAAGGTTTCATTGAGTAGCTATTAGTATATTCACCATATATTTTATATCCAATATCCAATTGAAGCAATGTAAATGAGTTGCAAAGCTTACTAAGTGGGCTACAATATTCCCAGAGAATTTTTTTTCTATTTCGGATGTTTACTTGGTCAAAATAGATTTGAAAAATTACCTAATAATCTACCAAACAATTAACTTTCTTAGTTTTATAGTTTATTTGGTAGATCGAATATTTAATTTATTTTATATGATTTTATATTTAATTTCTAGTATTAATTTAGAGTTTTACATTTATATTTTATTATCTATGAAGTTATATTTTAAAGTCTACAAATACCTATGCAAGTTTTTTTTTTAAAACAACTTTGAATATAATTTTAATGAAAACGTTTTTCTTGAGTGTGGAATTTACCCTACCCTTATATTCTTTATCTTTAAATATTTGATTTAGAACGTTCATAGTAAAGAGATCAATAATGATCTTTGTGTCTCCTTCTTTTAGGTAAGGTTTGTATCAAAAACCATATTTAAATGTATGTAGGGAAAAGTGGATAATAGTGCTCCAGCAACACTCGTTGTGATAATTGTGCTATGGATGCACCTAAACCCTATTTTTGGGAATATGCAAAAAAAAGTTGCAAAAAGCGTTCTTGTACCACCTATTAAGAAAAGTTTACATAAGATATACCAAAACCTTATTTTTGGGTATATGGGTAAAAAGTGGCAAAAAGTTCATTGGTATCACCTATTATGAAAATTGCATAATTGATTCACCAAAACCCTATTTTAAGGTTTATGTGTAAAAGTGACAAACATTTCTCTCGTAACACCCGTGATGAAAATTATAGTTTGAATGCATCAAAACCCTATTTTTGCATATGTGCAAAAAAGTGGTAAAACGTGCTCTGATAGCACCCATTATGAAAACTGTAGTATGGATGCATCAAAACCCTTTTATTGGATATATGCACAAAAAAGTGACAAAAAGTACTTCGATAACATCCCTTATGAAAATTGTACTAAAGATGCACCAAAACTTTGTTTTTGGTTATAAAGGTGAAGAAAGGGATAAAAGTTCTACCATAACACCAGTTATGGAAATTGTATTATATATGCACCTAAGCTCTATTTTCAAGTATATATACAAAAAGTTAGAAAGTGTTTTCGTAGAACGTATTATGAAAATTGCATTAAAGATTCCGCAAAACACTATTTTTGGGTATACAGAACAAAAAATTGGAAAAACATTCTCTGATAACACCCACTATGAAAATTGCATTATGGATGTACAAAAACCCTACGTTTTGGGTATATGCACAAAAGAGAGGAAAAAGGTTTTTTGATAACACCCATTATAAAAGTTGCTATATAGATGCACCAAAACCCTATTTTTTGATACAGGGAGCAAAAAAGTGGCAAAAAATTCTCTAATACCACCCTTTATGAAATTTGTAGTATTGATGTAGCAAAATCCTATTTATTTTTTATTATTTATTTATTTATTTATTTATTATTGTTTTCATTTTTCATGAATTGTTTTGGGGAAAAAGTGTCTTCTCTCAATAACTCTCTTTGCCTTATCCCTAGAACTTTATTCTTCAACCCTTTACACCATGGCCATATTATTCTAATCATCTTTTTGGCCTATCTTTGCCCCACATACCACCACCTGTCCATATCATTTTCTTGAAGTTTTTGACACAAAACAAAAGTATTAGAAATTGAGTCCTATTTGGATCATTTAGTAGTTCTTTCTCATTAGTATTTTAGGTGAAAAGCTACAGTTTTTGTAAATCATTTTTTTACCTTTAGAACAGCCACTTAAAATAGCCTTATCTCACCACCTCCACCCACCACCACCTTTCCCACCTCCCTTTCTTGGCTAGGAATCTTTCCATTTATTTCCAACCATTTTTTTGGGATTTCTTTTGTTGAACTTATGTATCTTACCAGTTGTGATCTTTCCATTTCAATTTTGGTAAGTTTTTGAATTTTGAATTTTTCATTATTTTGATGGCTTGGAAAATTTAAATATGATAAAGATTAGAAAAGGAAAGGAATTTCTTGGCTTCCTTTCCTTTTTCTAGTAGCCACTTGGGATTTTTCATTTAAATGGTTTAGTTTGACCAACCATGGTAAACCATGATCCTAAACCCATGGTTCACTTTGGCCATGTTAATCTTTTTAAGTCCAACAACCCAAAAGAAGGAGTTATGTTGAAGTAATATCAGATTCTATAACTAATGTTCTCATTGAGTCATTTGAAGCACTTCCAAAAAAGAATAATGGCATTTCTTGTGTTACTATGGATCCTAATATATACCAATCTTGCCTTGAGTTATGCAAATTTTCTTTGATTGGTATACTAATCCACTCTAAGGGTGATAAGCCATGGAGTCAAGGTGATCTAAAGTCGTGTTTGATAGTCGTTTGAAAGTTTCTCACTAACTAGAACCTCATTTCTCTAGGTTATGGATATTATCATATGTTCCTTCATACCCCCAAGGACAAATCTAGGGTCTAGGCGAGTGCCCCCATTAATTTAAAGCTGAGTGTTTTTCAAATTCAATAATTGACACAAAATTTTGATCCTTTGCATCAAAAGGCAACTAATGCACAAGTATGGGTTTGCTTCTACAATTTAGTATGACAATTTTGAGATAAGAAAATTCTCGTGCTATTGGTGTCTCGTTGAAAATTGATAATGCCACTCTAAATAAGAAAATAGGAAAGTTTTCCAGAGTTCTAATTGACATAGACCTTGCTGAATGAGAAAATAATGGTTTAAGTTGGTACTCTAAAGATTTTTGTTGATTTGTTTTATGAAAATGTCCCATATTTTTGCACAATTCGTTCTTCGGTTGGGCACCTTGCATTTGAATGTAGGAAAAATGGTGTAAAAAATGCTAGTAAGCCTTCCAAAAGCGACCCCTATCATGCCCTGGAAAATGAATACATGAAATAGAAGGGGGTGAATTTTAAATTATGTTTAAAGGAAATATATTTTAAAATAAAATTATTTATAAATAATTATTATAAACAATTCATGTACCCTTTAGAATATTTCTATTTAAAATGCAAAATCTATTATAAAATCATAAAATTAAATCTAGTTAATTAAAATTCATCAAAATAATCTCAGCATCTCTAATCATAAACTATAATAACCAATAAAAGAAATAAGGTTTTAAGTCAAACTTTTAACATCAAAATCCTTCGTTTATTATCATCTTATTTTCATCATAATTATCTTGAATAATACATCTACTAATGAGGGAAAAGTGGGGGTGAGGTACACATAGCTTAGTAGGAGGCTACTCTAAAGTTTTATAATAAATAGATATTCATGGTGCATGCTTATTGTAATAAATTTTCATCAATGTAAGTAATGATCATCAATTCACAGTGAGAAGATTTTAGTGATAAACTAGGGTATACCTGTACTTGCTTCAGGGGAACCAGAGGAGTATACAACCTAGGTATCCCAATGTACGCTCATACAATATAAAATATGCCATATGGTACAAATCCAATGTATGATATTCAACCCTATATGTATTGGTCATCCAAATACATGGGCACATGTTCAACCCAACTTTGAGATGCACGTGAGTCCACCTCTAACCCCATATATGATCACAATATATAAGGCATATGTAATTATCAAATCACATCATATGGACCCTCGTTTATAGATAGGTCTACTTCAAACACAATGAGGGATTTCAAATCCAAGGCTCATGTTGGTCAATGAATCCATAATAGACAACAAGCACAACAGGGGTCCAACTTCAAGGCTTGTGTGCAACCACTATAATCCACAGTCACATATATTGACCATAATAATTTTGTCACATATATACATCATAGACGAATAAATATCCTGAGATACATGATGTATGTAATGTGTACCTATGGTCTATGGAAAATTGTTTGTTGCAACCAATAACCTATGGGTACAATACTCGGCAAGATAATGTACAGATGTACTCCTCATATATAAAATCATTCTCATGATCTATATATAAAATTATTGGATTCCATATCATATTTTCAATGTTCATTTCAGATCAACATTTGATACTCGTTTATTTATATAAACTTTTTTAATGTATGCATAATAAAACATTTATGATGAGTATCTCATTTTAAACAACATTTACAACATTATAACATTAAATACAAAATAATGGCATCCAATTTTGCACTTTTATCCATAATATATGTTGCATGAAAATTTGTTTATAAAAATGATGCATGAATTTAAAAAGTTACTCAAAATTTATTTCACTACTGAGCTTCTGAAACCAACTCCTTGATATTTATTCATGAATTTTCCTCCAAGATGTACCAAAAGACCAATAAAACTAAAAGGGAGAAGGTTTTCGAATAAGGTAGAATGTATGGAATAAAAATGTGAAGAAAATAAGATGGTTCGGTCTCCTTTTATAACCAAAATGAGTAGCTTGCTAGCTGTGATGGTGAAGTGGTAGCATGGGTTTGGCGAGGTATTGGTGGTGGGTGGTGGTGGAAAGGTGGTAGCAAGGTATGTAAAATTCTTTCTTTTTGATCTAATTTTTCACACAAAAATTTCCCAATACATCCATACCCTTCAATATATTATCCACTATTTTTTAAGACACTTTAAATGTTTATAATAAATTTATGGGATTCTACATTCCTACCTTCTTAAAGAAAATTTCGTCCTCAAAATTTCACAACATCTTAAGTTCGGATAGCTCATGTGGACTTCAAACTTTAAGTCCAAATTTTCATTTTCATTGTTAGGATGTTTCCATTGAACCTTTATTAGTGAAATTGTTCTTCTTCACAAATTCCTTACTCAAAACTCAATTATTTCCACTAATCCTTCTCCATATGACACATCTTCCTACAATAAAAGTTTGGTCTAATTAGGATAGTATTCTGACTATGACATATTCTATCTAAGGTACTTCTTACTAATATGCTATACCATCTTCGAAGTTCAATGACCATTGTCCACGATTAGTATAAATCTTACACCAGTTTGAGCTATTTGAAGTTTGTCTTGTGCGATATGTATCCTTTCATTTATTTCTCATATAAGATCAATTTTCATTCTATTAAAATCTTTGTATTTCGTCCAGTACATTAGAGATTTACATGATCATCCATACAAGGTTTTATAAGGCCCATCCTAATACTGGCATTATAGCAATCATTATAAGCAAATTCAACCTAGGATAAGTGTTTACTCTAGTTTCCCTTACATTCACCACATAGGCTCGTAACATGTCTTTTAACATCTGGATACCCCTTTCAGATTATCCATCCATTTCGAGATGATAAGCCATGCTATTTAGTAACTCTCTACCCAATGCCTCGTGTACACATCTCTACAATTATGCAGTAAACTTTGGATCTTAATCATAAACAATAAAATTGGGATTCTAAGCCATTGTGTGATCTCTTGTATGTATAAATTACTCAAAGCATTCATCGAGTATCAAGTTCTAATAAGAATGAAATAAGCATCTTTATAAGATAATCAAAAAACACCTAAATGGAATCATGACCCTGAGAAGTACGTGGTAATCCTTGTATAAAGTCTATAGTTACATTGTCCCCTTTTCCATTATGGCACTCGAAGTTGTTAAAGTGGTCCCACATATCATATAATTGGTTATGAATTAAGCAATATCTTTCTTCCTTACTTTCTACCAATAGGTCCTTTTTCAATCATGAAACATTTTTGTGCTCCCAAGATGTACTGTGAATTTGACTTGTGTACTTATCCAATGTTTTATTTCTTTTCTATTCATCAACTTGGTAGTCTATATGGTTGTCCTTAGAATGTTTTATACAGCCATTGTTGTAGGAAAAATCAATTGTTGGCAATTGTTCAACCTGATATATCCTACACTCTATGACACATATTCCGAAGATGTCCATTAGTTGTATTATGCAACAATTCTATTCTCAAAGTTTCTTGTAATAATTTTATAGACAAGAGAAAGAATTATGGATCTTGATATGGCATAATCAACTTTGATATACCATGCAATTGGACGATCTTTTGTGAAAATTATTCACCAAATATTTAATCTTATGTTATTGCCTTCTAATGTAGTTTGCTACAGGTTAAACTTCATTATTTTTCATTCCTCTTTACCAATAAGTTCTCTTTAGATTATGATACTTTCCATAGTTTCTTGATATGCTATCAATTCTTATATGTTTTTCTCCATCATTTCTTGTCTTTTGAAGAGTCTTCATCTAGGACTTCTATCTACTAGTGAAAACAAAATGTTCCAATAATGAGAATCTTCTGCCCATCTTTTCTTCTTCCAAGTCTTTACCATACTTTTCAAAAATCTACACTTGTTAAATTAGGTTGTTCATTATTTTGTGAGGGTGAGAATAAAGCTATCCATGTCTTCTCCAAATGTTGTGTTGCTATTGATATCATTGCATGTTAAGTGATGTATTCAATGGATCCTCCTTTATTAATCTTTATAATGTTCAAGGTTAGTTTTCCTAAAATTGTGTAAATATTTGTCGTCCTTCTTCACCAATTATAGTTCGTGTTTAAAAATTAAACAAATGATGTTTCAAGTTTTTCAAGATGTTCTAGATATGGATCTTGTTTACTCATGTAGAATATCAACCAAAGTGTGTTCAAGTCCTTTCTACAATGTGTCAGTACACTTTGTGTGATGCTTCCTTGGTTGATACTATAATTTCCACCTTTGACTCGTATATAGTTGTTTTTCTTTCAAGTTTACTTGTTTGGTACAAAATTGATGTCTCTTTAAGACAATTGTGTGAGGGGTACTACAGTTTCTAAATTTAACTTTCTCAATTTTTAGAACAAAATCATCAATCTTTGATTACTTCAGAGTAGTGCTTCTATGAGTTCCTCATTCTCCGAAAGTGATTGCTCTAAGATTGGAAGGTATTCTTCATATATTCAATACTCTTAACTTGTAAGTGTCGATGTCTTGACTTTGAAACCTTGCGTTCTTAAGTTAGTCAAATTACCCTTCAAATGTTGTTTTGATGATGCACAAATTTGAACTTACATCCTTCTTTTTGATTGACATTTCATAAGGTAGTGATCCTGGCTAAACGAATCATTTTTCAAATAGTTCATTCAACTATTTCCTTAACTCTTTTCTCTACTGGTGTCACTCGATATGAAGAGATAGTTATTGATGTAGTTTTAAGATACATCTTGATTATAAACTTTGAGTAGTGATGGCCTCGTAGATAAAAGAAAGGATGGTTTAGATGCGGGGAAGAGGGGAACAAGATGGTTGGCTAAGTTGTTCCACCAGGTCTCATTTCCCAAAATCACCCCAGGCTAGGGAAGATCCAGGTAATTCTTCAAAAAATGTATTCAAATATTTATTCACCACTGGTGGCCTTGCCAAGCTCTTTTTATCATCAATATTCACTTCTAGATAATTTTAGAAGGCTTATACTTGCTTGATCCAGTATTTTTCCAAGACAATGCTTAAGAAAAATATAGAAAGATTCACTACTTACATAAAAAAAAATTGGGCAATTATAGACATAAAAGTTATAAGAAAAAAATCCAAGAGAAAAAATTAAAAATTTAAAATAAGGGAGTTTATAAGATTTAACTATGAGACAAAGGTTAAAGAAGTGATATAATGGGCAACACAAGTGTTAGAAATATTTAGTATCCAAGAGTCACGTAGTGAAATTAAATCATCATTTGTTTTCAATTCCTCTTTCAGATATCCCAAATACTTGCTCTTGTGATACTTGTCCTAGATTTATGGTGCTTATGTCCTTATCATTTCTTTGTATTAATTGATGCATGATTAAAGGGTTTATAAGAGATCTGAATGTTCTTTAGAAAGGCAGTCAAATTGACTAATAAGGTTATAAGGATGGCTCTTGAAAAGTTTGTATTAGATATCAAAAATTGTTCGTGCAATTGTCAGCCAAATTATTGACTTGGCTTTGGGAAATTCCTTTGAATATTTGATGCCTTAGAGTATAAAGTAGAATGTGAATCCTCATCCATATTTGCAATCCAATTTGACATGAATCATCTTATGGAAATGCTTGCAGTATAAAATCCAATCATTAGGTTGAGACTTTGGCAAGCTTGTTTCTGGTTCAACTTGTTCAATCCCATAAGTGACTACTATAATTCGTTGAGAAAATTCTATGCCTCGATAATAAGAGAAAACATTGATAATTTCTTCTACAGTTGGTTCAATCCTATCAATCATTCATAAAACTTGCAAAATCTCTAAAAATGAAGTTATGGCTAAAGAGACCTGTTTAAAAGGTATGTGAAACGTCTTTTTTTTTTCAAAACCATCTCGTAGTGATATGAAATTTGACATTTCTTTGAAATATAGAAGATGAGTTCTTACAACACTTCATTGGTGGTATATTCTATCTTTTCATCTAGGGTTCTTCCTAAGTTCAATTGTTACTTGGTGCAGTTAATTTGCACATGTTTTGTATTGACTATTTTACGAGTAGGTAGTTGAGACAAAAATAACTTTTAGAAAGAAATATTTTTTTCCTGGGAGATCAGAACCATGCTCTTATACCAAATTGTCATACCTCAAGAAATTGGTACTTGAAATAGAAAGGGTAAATTTTAAATTATTTTTAAAAGAAAATTTCTTTTAAAAAAAATCAATTATTTATAAATCAATGTTATAAACAATTTGGGCACACTTTAGAAGTTTTCTATTTAAAATGTAAAATCCATTATAAAACCATAAAATTAAATCTAATCAACTAAAATTCATCAAAGTAATCTTAGCATCCTTAATCCTAAATTATAATAACCAATAAAAGAAAGAGGGTTTCAAATCAAACCTTTTAACATCAAAATCCTCCGTTCATTATCATCTTATCATCATCGTAATTATTTCAAACAACACAACTGGGAAGTGAGGGAAGAATGGGGTTGAGCTACACATAGCTCAGTAAGAATCTACTTTAAAGTTTTATAATAAACAAATATTCATTATACATGCTCATTTTAATAAATTTTCATGATTGTAAGTAATCATCATAAGCTCATAGTGTGAGGAGATTTCAATCGTAAACCTGGGTATACATGTACTTACTTGCTTTAGAAGAACTAGAGGAATGTACAGTCCAGGTATCCCAATGTATGATATATAATAAAAAATATGTCATGCGGTACAAATTCAATACATGATATGCAACCCCTTATGTATTGGTTATCCAAATACATGGACATATGCATGATCTAATCCTAAGATACATGTGGGTCCACCTCTAACCCTATGTCAAATCACAATAAGGGGTCCAATTCTGAGGCTCGTGTGCGACAACAATAATCTATGATCACATATATCAATCACAATAATTTGGTCATATATAGACACCATAGATGGATAAATCTCCAAAGATACATGTGTATGTATTGCGTACCTATAGTCTGTCAAAAACTGTCTAGTACAACTAGTAGCCCATAGGTACCATACTCTGCAAGATACAAATAGGTTTATTCTCTATATATAACATCATTCTCATAATGCATATATAATCCATGTTGCTTCAGATAAGCTTTTGACTATTTCTTTAACATCTTCTCTATTTTATCTCTATCTGATCCAGTTTCTCTCTGTTCTTTATGACGTTCAGTTCATCTAGTACAATTGATTCTAACTTCTTTGGAGTCTTGTAGAATGGAACTACTTGATTAGGATTAATAGTTTTTGAATCTGTTTTGCAGGGAATTGGCATCTTGCTTGATGGGATTTATGGAACAGGCAATGATTCTATTGTTTCTGTGTAAGATAAACAACAACAAGCCATGGTTGTTAAAACTCTGTTATATATTATTCTTTTCAAACTGATGCTGATGGAAAATTTCTTAATTTTCGTTTAGGGAAAATGTGGGACTCCTAGGACTAACCCGAGTAGGAAGTCGAAGAGTTCAAATTTTCTGCTGGTTACATGATATTTTTCTCCTTTTTAGGTTTGTATAAACTATTCATAATAGAGGTAATTGGAACCAGGGGTGGATGTATGTAGCAATTAGGAGTGTGACGTGTCCTATCTCAATTTTTGATGAATAAATTTTTGATGATATTTATGAAATTATAAACAAATTAACTCAACAAGTCAAACTAGATAGTGAATTTTTGCATAACTCATTCTTATAATTTGAGTTCCCCTTTAATATTTTGTACTTTTATTTAGATACTTCCTTTGGTACCAGATAACTTATATTTTTCCTGTTATGATGAAAAACAAATGTAAATTGCCACTAAGAAAAGGAAATAAGCGTGGAGGTTAGCATTACATAAATTGCATAGTAAAATTTCTTTTTTCATTCATGTATCTTCTTCGAGAAAGACCAAGTGAGCTATATCTTTTGATTTTTTTTATTTTTAACCTATAGATTTTAATATCTTTTGAAATCACATTTTCACCGAAGTTTTTTTTATTTATGTTGCAGGTTGGTAATAATTTAGTTGATTCTGATGGTGCAGTCAAGTTGGTTGACTTTGGAGTAACAGTAGGCATGTTTGATACTGGAGATAGACGGAGCTCAAGAAATACTTTTGTCTGAACTCCTTTTTGGTATCTTTATTTCTTATTAGTATTTGAGGTCCTAGAACTACTGTTAGTTTAGTCATTGAACTTGAAGTGCATAATAATAATTTATTATGTCCCCTTTTATCTTAGGATGGCTCCTGAATTAATGCAACAATTGCATGGATATGACTTTAAGCGAGTGGGTTCTATGATGTGTACTTAAGATCTTTTTCTTTATCTTCTTTTCAACCTTGTCTGTCATTGATGATCACATTTTTTTGAGATTTTAATTGGATCTATAAACAGGGTAGACATCTGGTCATTTGGAATAACAGCATTGGAACTTGCTCATGGCCATGCTCCATTTTCCAAGTACCCCTCTATCAAACTTTTATCTTTCCAGTTTGCATGCTTTGTTATGAAATATGATACATGTTCTGTAAATTATTCTGACTAAGCTTGTTTGGTTTAGACAAAGGAGGTCGATCTTCTTGTACCAAATAAGGTTATTTATGATGATAAAGAGCATTTATCATCGGTAACAAATTGAAAACAAGTGAAAATGAATGATATGATATGTCGATATGCCACGGAATCTTGCAAAGAGCGTGACAATGCAGTAGAGAAGTTCCAACATAGGGTTAATTGCCACTGTTCTGGTTCAATGCAAAACTCACATTCAGGTGTAGAGTTTCTCGTATATGTTTGTTAACATTATTAACTTCTTATTCAGAGGCTATTCTTTAATCATTGTAAATATTAGAATTACCTAATAAATCTTTATTATGTTTTAATATATAAACTCTAAAATGTAATTGTATTCTTAATTTTAATATAATGATTTTTAATATTGTAATCAATAAATTTATTGTAATTTATATTTAAAAATTGGGTTAATTGAGATGTATATGGTTACGATCTAAGTAGAACCAAGATAATAGACATATCATTTGGTCACAGTCTTACAAAAGACCGAGGTCATAGAAAAATCATTTGGCCTTGGTTTTATAAAAGTCTGAAACCAAATATGGCCTCAGTCTTTTAAAGACCGTGACCAAATGGTATGTCTATGGTCTTAGTATTTTGGAGATTGACACTAAATGGTATGTCTATTGCCTTAGTCTTTTAAAAATCGTAACCAAATGTATGTCTATGGCCTCAGTCTTTTAAAAATCGTGACCAAATGTATGTCTATGGCCTCAGTCTTTTAAAAACTGTGACTAAATGGTGTGTCTACTGCATTAGTCTTTTATAAGATCAAAACCAAATGTATATCTATTGCCTCAGTCTTTTAAGGACTATGACCAAATAGTATGTCTATGGTCTTGATTTTTTTATGATTGTTGCCAAATGGTATGTTTATGGTCTCGATTTTTATAACCATGGCTACAGACCTATGATCACGGTTAAAAATTGAGACCATATATCAATATTGTAGTGGTGAGTACTATAACAAAACCATTCTACTAGTAAAAGTACTATGGAGAAATCACGCCATTGAAGTGGCGACATGATAGCCTAAAGAACAAATGTCTATCTAGTACTCTAATATTTACCCAAGGTATGTGAATTTCGAGGATGAAATTATTATAAGGGGGAGAATTGTAACACCCCTTCCCTTGCTTTAAAACAACATTATTTTTAAGTGTTATTATGATTTTACCCTTAATATTACAAAAATGTCCTAACTTTTAAAAAATTTCAAGTTAGAGAAGGATATTTTGGTCTTTTACTTAATTATTTTCTTTAGCATTAGATGTCACCACTCTTATTCCTTAAGTGAAACATGACAATAAAAGTTTAAAAAAAGAGGCCAATTTGAACACTTGTTTTTATTACACCCTCCCTTAGTCTTAGAAGGACAAACGTCCTTACTCACAATTAATTACCTTTAGCTACTGAGTATAACCATTTTCCTTGTGCTTAGAGTTACATAGGGAAAGCAAATATCATTAACATATAAGGAGTGCTTGGTACTGGCTAAAAGAAATAGAAACTAGAAACCTTACAGAACAAGTTAGACCTTGATTCATATCCCTTTTAAAAGTTTATAAGATATTGACCTAATTAACCTAGAGAAGGGTGAATAGGTTATTTTTAATTTTTACCAATTTATAATTTAATAACCTAAACAAAGCAATCATGCATACAATCGTGTGTAAAAATAAAGTGTGAATAAGATAATAACACATGATATTTTTAGGTGAAAATAACCTAGGCCAAAACCATGACCTAAGAGAAAAATCACCAGTCCACCGAACCACCTAACTTTCCACTATGAAAATCAAATGTTTAAGTACAAACTCGGTCTTATGCTACCCTCCCTAGGTTAGTTAGGTCCATTTTTACAATTTTTAAAATTAACGTGAGAGGTTTCCAGATCAACGATCCAATAAGCTTCCTAACAATTAGATACATTCTTGAGTTAACTACAAAATGGTTAACACAAAAACATAAATGTCCATATGTGTTCTAGAACAGATTTAATAATGAATAATCCTAACTAAATAATTTAAAACATATATCATTTAAATCAAATAAATTTATTAATAAATACCTCTAATATGATATTAATCAATATATTTAATTTTTTTACTCTAATTATTTTCTCTAATATCATCATGCACAAATATATATATCTATATCTATTAATTACTTTTTAAGTTCACGGTTACAAATATCATTTATATATATATATTAATTAACTTTTATCTCATTATCGCTGACTATACCAATGTGGCCCAATTATATATATATATATATATTAATTAACTTTGTCGATGACTTTGATTCAATCGATAACCTTTTCTTTTTCAGTCCTCCTTAATTCAACCTCAATATGTATATATATATAATAACCTTTTCTTTTTCGGTCTTCCTTAATTCAACATCAATATGTCTATATATATAGATAATAATAATGATATAATAGTATTAAGGTTAAATATATTTTAAGCTTAATTTTTTAAAATCCATTAAAAACCTTAATATTATAAAAAATTATTTTTTAAAACACATCTTAAAATATTAAGACACATCTAAAAAATATTTAAAGACATATATCTAAGAGATAATTAATTGATAATTTCATAAATTTATTCAAGTTTAAATAAATATTTTAGCATAAAAAATAATTTCAGATTTATGAACATGTGCTATTAAATGCATGAATACAATCCTATATGTCATAGTTATAAAAGATATACCTCGAGTACGATTATCTGAAACTCGAACATTTATTCGAATTTTCTTGATAGACTTGATAGCATACCTAAAACAAATTTATAGGTAAATATTTTGTCTACGAAAATACCTAACACTCATAGTCCTTACACCTTTAAAAATGTATAAATGTCTATTTTATGATAAATTTTATGGTTTTTCATTTCAAGTTTTCTATGCAAAGTTGTACACATTTAACTTAGTGTTATTCTATGGAAATCATATTAGAAATCCTGTTCATAACCGATATGTATTTTTGTTATTTAAAATGGATTTCTAGATTGGAATTGGGTGAGTTATATACTCTTGAGATATCTAGCTTTATAAATATTTAAAGGTTTTAATTTTGTGTTTTCTATACATAGTTATAGCGATTTAATTCAGGGTATGTTATGTAAAATTTATACTGAAATATCATGTTTTAAATTGTGCATTATTCTATGTTTTTTGAATGATTTTACATATGATAATTGAGTATGTCATATTTTTTTAAGATTGAAATGTCTAGTTTTTGTTTGTTTTTATAAAAATGAATTTGGACATTTTTACCAAAAGATATTTCTGAATGAGTAAGAATAGGTCTAAAAGTGTCCAAAAACTGTTTAAATGTAATGATCAAATGAAATCAATTATTAGTAGCCCCTATTTTTAAAATTTTATTTTAGCATACTTTTAGCTTGAATTAGATAAACAAGTTATGTAGTTGTTTTTGTTTTTGACATAAGTGTGATTATGTAGGAAGGATTGAGCAAGAATACCCAACAATGCACATAGTAAATTAATAGTGATATAATATAATGAGTGGATATCTATTTTTTTCTAAAGCTTTGAAAATATTATTTTGAATTTAAATTCAATTAGTACAAGTTGCATATCCATAAAAAGTGCATTCATTAGTAGAACTTTGAAAAACATATTACATGGCAGTTTCAATGCACTTTCATTATGATAGTACTATGAGAATATATGTTATTTTTATTATCAGAACTATCTAGTTTAAGGAAAGATAATTTACAAGCAATTGCAGCTTGAGATTATAACAATTTCATTATGAATACTAGTTCATGTATAAGCTTGCAAGTTAAGTAAATATTTTATAATTGTCAGAGTACTTTTTAACTCAGTATGATGTTTACCAACTCAATATGATACTAGTTTAGCTTACTATGATGTTACAAGTTTAGTACGGTATGTATCAATTCAGTTAAGTCAATGTGCATATGACATATGTATTAGTAGAACCAAATGAGAAATTTTAATGGTTATATCAATTAAGTTCCCCACATGTGTAGTTGAGAACTTGTGCCAATGCTAGATATCCCCTATGTATGACTAGATCCCCAAATTCTCTTCACATAATAAAACCAAATTACATTTCTCCTTATTACACTCCTATTTATATATTGATCATAGTAGGTTACTCTATTCTAATGATCATACAGACTATTTTTACTTGAATGTTATTTCAAGATTTTTCATAAGATAGTACATTATTTTATCGTTATACTTCTATTTATATATTGATCATAGCATGTTACTCTATTCTAATGATGATACAGATTATTTTTATCTGAATGTTATTTCAAGATTTCTCATAAGATAGTACATTATTTTATCATATACACATTATTTTCATATGCATTTTACATAAGTATTATGTACAATTATTTTATTAAACTTATCTACTCACTGAAATTTCAAGCTCACAATTGATATTTATTTTGTCATACAGTCTAGGTTGTTTTTTATACTTTCCCTTTGTATAGTACATTCTTATTTAAGTGTTTATATTGATGAGTAAGGCTAAGAAGCTCTATGCTTTTGATGTATATTATATATCTTACAGTATGTAGTTATATTTTTAGCCATGTGTTACTTTTTAGATGTGTAAAGTTTATGAAGTTTTTTGATTTATTTGTACAAAATCATCCTTTTATATGTTTTGTCATGCAATTGTAGGGAGGATACTTCAATAATTAGGGGAGACTTTACCCAATTTTCGTAAAATTTCTTAAATGAAATCTTCATGTTTAGCTAGAGTAAATTCAGAAATGCTAGTTGCTATGTTCTATGGTTGAGTTGGTATAGGTCTTGATAGTTTTATTTAAATGAATTAAAATTGATATGTAGTTTGGTTATCTAGGTACATGCGTATGTGAGTTGCCCAAACTTAAGTTATTTACTTATTATTGAGTTGTTGATGATTGTACCACATCACATGCTGGTGGAGCTTTGAGATAAAGTTGGATCACTTTAAATAGGTTGTGTGTAGATAGTATAGTTGATAGCTTAGCCGTAGTTAGGACATGTACTCTAACTAATAAAGGTATTTATGTTTATCTAATTTTATGTGATAATCTTGTAATTCCTTAGTGAATTTCTTGCTACTGGTGGCTATTGTGCAACCCATGGATATTTCCATATAGATGTTGGATCTAGTGTGGTTTATCACATTGCATATTGTGTTTGATTGTTCATATAATGAGTTAGTGCAATCAGGATTATTACCAAAAATGTTTCCACATAGGAGGTTTTGATTGTGATTGAAAAATTTCTTTCTTTAATGATTTTTTGAATTTATTCTTGCTTTTGTCATATATGATGATTGCTACTTTCTTATTTTTATTATTCGATTCCGTGTTTTCTACCTTTCACTGTAAACGAGAGTGCTAAGAGTCCTTAAGTTGTCCATATCACCTCCCTTTTTGTTTTACACCAAATGTGAACTTTCAATTATTATGTCGAATTCTTTTTTTTTTTCAAGCCCCTATTGATCTCACACTTTCAAAAGCTATGTCAATCTCAATAAGTTTTTTTTATTTTTCATATATTATATATAACCTCGTAATATAATTTGTCAATTTTCATCCAATCTTAAAGATGTTAATTAATTTTGTAGGTTTTTAAATTTCCTTTTATATTATAATGAGTCTTATAATAATAATAATAATAATAATAAAAAGTAGAAGAGGTTTACTATCTTTGTTAAAAGTGCACTTTAGTTCGCTAGTTATTAGATAGGATAATATAATCTATTATTTATTTTAAAAGGATCACCAAAATTCATCTGAAAAATTTAAGTCAAATATTCAGGAGTAAAATTGACATTTTGTAAAAACATTGTTTTTTTTTCGTTGAAAATAGTAAAAATGAATATATAATTTTCAAACCCTAATGAGCTCATTGTTGCTATTTTTGGAGGACTTGATAACATGACAACTATAATGACGTGCATACGGATTCTCCAAAGACTAAGCCTTATGGGCTTGCAATTATGTTAACTCTAGTGGAGTCTTAGCAAAAGTTTCTTCTCGTGATCACGCTAATTCATTAGTAACATTGATTATCGGTTATGCCTTTTATATGTGCTCTTCAAAAAACAATATCGAAGCAATTGTGACTAATTTTTGTGTAGGGATTAGATATATAAGTTCTTACTAATTAGATGATAGCAATAATCCTATAACATTATAATGTGGTTCTTAATTTAGGAGATCATGGAATGTGGTAAATTATGAAAGTTCACAATAGTACCAAATAATCCTAGATGAGGTGAATAGATCATTTTAAAAATTAACAACTTTTAAAAACATAACCTAAATAAAGTAGACAGACATGCAAATGTGTATTAATAGTAAAGTGAAAAACATAAAAATAATACATGATATTTTTAGATGGAAACAACCTAGGCCACAACCATGCCCTAAGAGAAAATATCACTGGTCTACCAGACCACTTAACGTTCCACTGTGAAAATCAAATGTATAAGTACAAACTTGGTCTTATGTTATCATCCCTAAGATACAGCCCAAATGTACTATAATTATGAGCCCCTACTCTGTTTTCATAGTTTCCAAGACTAGTATGAGCGATATCTAGACTAATGTTCCAATTAGCTCATCACCAATTAGACACGTTCAATAACGTACAAAAAGAGTTAGCACAGAAAAACAAATGCCACTATGTCTTAGATGGATTTCAATAATGAATAAACACTAAGAAAATAGATTCATGAATCAAAATCAAAAGGCTCTCGATCGATTAACAAAAGGTATCGATCTAGCCATGTCTTGATCAATCTAGAAATAATCAGCCAGTTTGGGAATTCTAACTTGAGAGTGCTTGATCAAACTCAACCGAAGTTAGCTCAACTGAGAACTTAGCTCAATCGATTGAGAAACTTATTTGATCGATCTACCAATAGTAAGCTAGACTCAGAATTTAACCGAGGATGCTTTATCAAAATCAATCAAAGTTTGATTGATCGAAAACCTTCTTTTGATCGAGTATTGTAAAAATATAATTCTAGGTGTTATGCATTGTGCTGGTGAACATATGAATGCAACTCTAAGTGTTATAAGATAGAAATTATACTTGGAGTGCATCTATGCCTAACTCGGGTGTTTCTTCAACTTTAATTGAATGACTTGACAATGAACATAGAAACTAATTTACAAGTAAATGATTTTGTCTGTAAAAACTGTCAACACTCATAATAGCTTACGTTCATAAGATATTAGGGTTGTCAAATTTTTTTTTTTTTTTTGACAAAGGAAATCTTTGCAAGGATTACTCGATTGGAGGTAAGCAAAGGGACAACAAAAATAAGGAAGGGATAATGTGGAACGTGGAATGGGATTCATATTTTATAATATGATGCAAGGCAAAGACAAAAATTACATTCTCTTCGAAACTATATCCCTCATTTTAATAAACATATAAATTTATTTATATTTTATAATTTTTTTATTGATTTAGTTAAATTGAAATTGAAACTATTCACAAATAATGTATTATACATTTTATATTTCATTATTAAGTTATGTTTTTATTATTTTAAAAAGTCAATAATTTTGGACATACTGAAATTTTAGGATTCAAACTACAGTTATTAGAGTTTGAGTTTGATTTGTATAAAAAAAATATGATTAAGCTAAATGTTGATTATTTAACAAGTTATATGCCTACCTCTGATGATGCATATAAAATAGATACTTATCAGATGCATATAAAATAGATACTTATTTATCCGATTATAATAAGATAGCCAAAACAAATTTTGAAAGTAACCAGAATTTTAATGAATTTAAAGTTGATTCATAGAAAGCTAAGCACAATAGCAATGAAAAAAAACTTAATGAATATATATTAGTTCAAAAGTAACATTGTTAATAAAGTTAATCTTGCTATTTATAGATCATACAGTATACGTGCTACACAATCATATGCTCAATTGTTAATAAACTAAGTAAGCCTCTAACCTATAGCTCGTAACTAATATCCCCTTCAAACTAATGGTTTTGGTAAAACCATCAGTTCGGGCTTGAGATACAAAAGGGAAGTTGCATGTAATGGCTTTATTAAAGCATAAGCCAATTGATTAGTAGAAGTGACATGAATAATAGTAAGAACACTAGGGATCACTTTTTTAATGACTATAAAAATAGAGTTATTAGTGCATTTTTTTATTTAATATTTACTTGTTTTATTTAATAAATAGTATTCTTGTGATTAAAAATATTAAAATATAAATATTTTATTGAAAAAGGGTAAAAATATAATTTTTAGAATTTTTCACACAAGGCTAATCAAGAGCTACCACGTGACATGCCACACAAGCAGAGGAGCTGACTGGGCAAGCCACGTGTACTCCACTCAAGCAGGGATAGAGAATAACGTTACGCCGCATGTGAGAAGGATGAACTGCATGCCACGTGTTAGCACAACGTTCAATCTAAGTTGGGAGATCAATCAAATTACATTGCCACATGTTGCCACACAATTTCTCCCCGCATTCCAACCATGCGCCATGTCATCTGTTATCACAAATCACATTGTGTCATGTGGCAATGACTCAGTGAGCGTTGACTCTGACCGGTCTCCCTTGCAACACATCGCGCTCTGATTCGCCTAATGAATTCCATGTGTCACATGTCACGTTGTGTATGGCTAGCGTTGTCAATTTTTCTTGTTTTGGTCTCATCCATTGATCTGAAGCTGATCTGATGGTCTTGATGGCACCTAAGCTATATTTAAGCCCCTAATCACCCTATAAACCCTAAGGAGCCATCAATTGCATAATTTTGGTGGAGATTCAAGAGAAGATTAACACTATAATTCAAGAGGTTGATTATATTTCTTCTTCTACTCTTTTTTTTATCAATTTTTATGTCTTTCTTTATAAAAAATATGAGCTTTATGAACAAAATTATGTATAATTAATTTATTAATCTAGGGATCTTATGAATCCAATTTTCACCAAGTGATAATCTATTATTTTATTCCAATTATAATTTTATTTTAATTATATTATTTAATCTGATTTTTATGCTATTAATTATTTGGCCAACAATTTATCTATAGAGGCAATTAAATAGATTTGAAAGAATTATTTAATTGTTTATCTTGGTTAAATAACATGTATAGTTTGGTAGAGATGTTTGATTCTTATGTATGTGATCCATAATTGATGAACTTAATGAGTAGTATGCAATTTAATTGACATGAGAGTGTGATTAAGTTAATTACTATATGATGTGTAGTTTACTTGAGAGATGAATACATGCTAGGTTAGATTCAATTGATCATGTAATTTAATTGATAATTATATTGAGGGGATTTTAGCGATTCACATGTTTAGAAAATTTGGGGATTAAGTATTCTTAGATATTTTCTCATATATCTTCTTTACCAAATTTGATTTAATTAATTATTTCTATTTACTTTTAATTCTTTTAATTTTGTTTCCTTAAAATATAAAAACACAAATAAAAATTGATTTTTATTTTTTTTAGTTTTGAAAATTAGTTTATAATAAAATAATCTTCATGAGAACGATATTTTCTTATCATTATATTACTTGTTATGATATGTATACTTGCTTATTCATTGCATACACAATTTGTGTAGCAATCAAATTTTTGGCACCGTTGTCGGAGATTATAAATATTAGAAATTAATTTTTTTTAGTTTTGTTATTTTTCTTTATTTATTTTTCATATTTTTAATTTTAATTTTACCTTGTTAAGTTATATAGTTATTTATTTATTTATTTTAGTTAATTTTCTTTACTTATTTAATTTTTTTTATTTAGTTATTTATTTTTAATTTTTATTTAAACATCTTCTTTAGTATTGTAGAAACATAGTTGAGTTTATTGCATGAGTAGAGTTCGTGAGGGAGAAATCTTACTTTTAGATCTTGAAATCGAGCTTACTTTGGGATCAATTAGAAAACAACAAGTCACCCAAGAGGAAGAAATGACTAATCTATTAGATATAAACAATAATGAGCTAAACTTGAACAATCAAATAGTTTTGATGGATGATAGAGATAGAGCTATGAATGAATATGCAATACCTACGTTGAAAGAACTGAATCCAAGTATTACAAGGCCAAACATTCAAGCTAATCATTTTGAGTTAAAGCTAGTGATATTTCAAATTCTACAAACAATTGGGCAATTTAGTAGATTACCAACAGAGGATCCTCATCTTCATCTCAGATTGTTTATTGAAGTTGTAGATTCATTTAAGTTCAGTGGTGTGATAGAGGAGGCATTTAGGCTTAGATTGTTTCCTTACTCTTTGCGAGACCGTGCTTAAGCTTGGCTAAACTCTTTGTTACCTGATTCCATTACAACTCAGAATTGTTTGGCGGAGAAATTCTTGGTGAAATACTTCCTACCAACAAAGAATCCCAAGCTTAGGAATGACATTACTTCCTACAAAAAAAAATACGAGGGAGAATCTTTATATGAATCATGGGAAAGGTTCAAGCAAATTCTAAGGAAGTTTCCTCATCATGGTATTCCTTTTTAGATTCAAATGGAGACTTTTTACAATGGTCTTAATGCTCAAAAAAGTAAAGCCAAGTATAACTAAGTAAATATTAAGTAAAAAAGTGCGCTAATGACTCTATTTTCATAGAGTCATCACACCCCTAAACTTAACTCTTTTCTTGTCCTCAAGTAAAGCCAAGTATAACTAAGTAAAATAACTTGGGTAATATATTCATAAATATACTTCTATTAGTACATGCATATTTCACAAAACTATCTCTCTCAAAAGTTGTACAATCATATGATAAAGAGGCTCACATATTCATCAATCAACGTTCCACCAATACAAGGATATGCTAGGTTTTGACAAATTGATTTATGTGTGTGTGTTGCACATGATATCATCCAATGCACTCATAAAATCAACCTATATGAGCATGCTAATCAATTAGATCTTAGAACAAGTCTCATAAATCTATTTTTCACATCCCTCTTTATTAATATAAATATGCACTTAGCTAAAGATCAATAAGGGCTTTACATGGTTGTAATGTAAGGCTTAGGTGGGGGGTCGATAAATGAAGACATTTAGGCCCTTTCCACACCTTAGCTTTCTTTTTGTTCATCATGCACTTTTTAACTATAATTGAGCTTTAACTTGATATTTCAGTGCATCCTCTTTTGACATAATTTTCATATTTTTTTCACATTTTTTTGTAACTTCACAATACCCCCAAACTTATTTTAAATTCTATTTTATTTTTCTTTAGAGGGATAATTGTGTTTTGAGTTTTTTTTTCTTCTTTTTTTATAGGGTGCATTACATTTCACCTTACTCTATGGCATAACACATGATTGCATTTTGTTTCTTTTCATACAAGCTAAAGGTGCAAGGGTAAAGGTAATACATATTAGTTAGGCATTAAATATGGCTTAAAGATATGAATGATTCTTTTTTAGGCTCAAATGGGTGACTAAAGATATTAACAATGGTTAGCTTGAAAGGCTCAATCGATCCAAATAAGGCACAAATTATTTCTTTTGCTAAATACTATTTATGATTTCGTCTCAAGAGATGATCAAATAGTTTCTAAAACCTAGTAGATCTCATCAACTCGCATAACTCACTACAAATTTTCTCTCAATAAGAACATCAAAATCAATCATGAACATATGCATAGAAATTTGAATCAATCCAATCAAAACTAGCCAGCATATCACATGATTAATGTAAATATCTTAACAAATATGTTACATTCTTTATCTTAGTCATGGCAACCAATTTTTATCATTGAGTTCATATGTTTCATATCAAGTATGCATGTATTTAGTTTTCATAAATTTATCAATTTCTACCCAAATTATGATTAAAAACATCCTAAAAATTAAAAACAAAATTCCCTAAAAATTTAAAATGCATACTAAATACTAATGTAGAGATTGAAGTTCCCTCCCCCAAACTTAAATTACACATTGTCCCCAATGTGCACATATAAATATGAAAAGGTAAAAGGAAGGAAAACTCCCTTAATCATGGCAAACCACATCTATCGTTGAAATGCTCATTCTTGTCGCGCCATTGCTCTCCACATTTATTCACATACAAAACAAAAACAATGAAAATATAAGTAAAATAACCTTGGGTTGCCTCCCAACTAGCATCACATTTAACGTCCTTGACTAGATGGTCATATCAAGTCCTAAGGCACATCTCTTTGTGTTCATTTACTTTGAGTTTGCATGGAAACATTTTGAGTCTTAATTTGTTCAATAATACTTTATGTTATGGCTTGCAAATATGATGCTCAATTCTCTTTTCATTCGATATTTTTGTTTTCTTTTTGAAGTTTTTGGCATTTTTATAAGCACTCTACCGTAACTCATCCAATTTATGTATTTCTAACAACTTTTTCACTTCTCCATTGGACTCTTTCACTTTCATAATTAACTGGGGATGGAAGGGTAAAAGTGTAGGGTCTAAAATTTATGGCTCTTCATTGATGGTTTGATCTTAGATCCTATCTCAAAATTTTCCAAATTCTCCTTTGATACACACATGAGAGGCACGTCCTCCAAAAAGTTCATATAGTCCACAATATCAACCTTCGATGCCATACTTTCAAAGTTAAAACAAGTTGATTTGTTTTCTGGTGAGTTTATGTCCCCTTTCATAGCATCACGTGTAATAGTCTTAAGTGTGGACAACTCAACAGATTCTTTCAAGTTATTCCCACAATCAGTATTATTTATCCTTAAGCATTCATTTGCACTATCAATGTCAGGGGGTTCAGATGCTTTAAAAACTTTAAACATTACTTGTTCATCTTGCACTTTTATTTTAAGCTCACCTTTTTGTAAATCAATTAGTGCCCATAAGGTAGCTAAGAATGGACATACAAGTACGATAGGAATGTCACGATCCTCTTCCATGTCTAGCACAATGAAGTTTACCGAAAGGATGAATTTTTCTACTTTTAGTAGCACATCTTGTACCACACCCTAAGGTCTCTTAATTGATCTATCTACTATTTTTAATGTTAGTAATGTGGGTTTGGCTTTACCAACCCTCAATCTCTTGAAGACTAATAATGACATAATGTTAATGTTATAACCCAAGTCATATAATGCCTTGCCCAAAATGGATGTTCCCAATAGTGCAAGGGATGTCAAAAGTAGCTAGATCTTTCAATTTTTGTGGTAGTTTTCTATTAAGAATGGTGCTACAACCTTCAATCAAGGTTATTATTTCATTATCTCCAAGCCTTTTTTAGACAAGATATCCTTCAAAAATTTGGCATAGGAAGGCATATGTTCAAGTGAATCTGCAAATGATATGTTTATGTGCAACTTCTTAAAGACTTCTAGAAATTTTGAAAAGTGTGTATCTGACTTTTTTTTTTGCAGTCTTTGAGGGAAAGGAATAATGGGTTTGTAGAGGTTTCTCTTTTTTGGCTGAATTATTTCCTTTCCATTACTCTTTTTATCCTCTAATTCCTCCTCATCCTTTTTAGTTTCTAGTTCCTCCTTATCCTTTTAGGTCTTATGTTCCTCCTCTAAAGTTTTACCATTCCTCAAGTCTATGACATTGCAATGGTCCTTACATTCTTTTCTTGGGTTTACAATTGTGTCACTTGGAAGCTTACCTTGAGACCTTTGACTTATAGCCTGAGTAAGTTGCCCCATTTGGTTCTCCAAATTTTGAATTGAAGCCTCTTGAGTTGACATTTTTGTATTAAATGATTGGATGAAGTCTTTCATCATCCCCATTAAAGCATTTGTATTGTCCTCAGTAGATGGCTTCTTTTCTTGGGCTTGTAATTGTTGTGGTTGTTGAAAACTAGGTGGTGGAAATGATTGATGGTTGAATTGATTATCACCTTGATTGTTGTTATTCCAAGAGAAATATAGATGTTGTCTCCATCTTAGGTTATATGTGTTTGAGTATGAATTATTGTTTTGATTCACATTACCCATATAGAAGATCGATTTAGGATTATATAGACAATTATCAAACAAATGGGCTCCATCACAAAACACACAAAACACCCTTGAATCTTGGACCTGGTTTATACTCGCCGGTGATTTTGAACCATCAAAATATTTACCAAAGAGGACACTTGAGTTGTAAGTGCCTTGATATCATTTACCTCATGCATTCCACCTACTCTTCTTGTAGCTATCATTCCGTTCATTGACCATGGATAATTATTACTTGCTATTTTCTACTTTATGCTTCTAATAGCACTAAAGGATGTGTCTAAACTAAAAATAAATAATAAAAAAATTAAAAAAATAAACAACTAAATAAATAAATAAAAGTTAAAAATAAATAAATAAATAAAATAAATTAACTAAAATAAATAAGTTAGTAAAGGAAAATAAGTGAATTAAAATTAAAGTAAAAAAATAAATAAATAATAACAAAAAAAATTATTAATTTATAATATTTATAATCTCCGACATCGTCGTCAAAAAATTGATCGTCACACAGGAAGTGTGTGTAATGAATACGTAAGTATACGTATCACAACAAGTAATATAATGATAAAAAAATATTGTTCCCACTGAGATTATTTTATTAGAAATTAATTTTTAAAACTAAAAAAATAAAAATCAAATTTTTTTTTGTGTTTTTATATTTCAAGGAAGCAAAATTAAAATAACTAAAAATAAATATCAATAATTAATTAAATCAGATTTTTGGTAAATAAAAAGATATATGAGAAAATATCTAAGAATACTTAATCTCCTAATTTTCTAAACATGTGAATCGCTAAAATTCCCCAATATAATTATCAATTAATTACATGATCAATTGAATATAACATATCATGTATTCCTCTCTCGAATAAACTACACACCATATAGTAATTAATTTAATCACACTCTCATGCCAATTAAATTGCATACTACTCATTAAGTTCATCAATTATGGATCACATACATAAGAATCATACATCTCTGCCTAAACACTATGTATGTTATTTAATCAAGATAAACAATTAAATAATTCTCTCAAATCTATTTAATTTCATCTATAGATAAATTGTTGGCCAAACAATTAATAGCATACAAATCAGATTAAATAATATAATTAAATTAAAATTATTATTGGGGTAAAATTTTAGATTATCACATGGTGAAAATTTGGTTCATAAGATCCCTAGATTAATAAACTAATTACACATAATTATGTTCAAAAATCTCATATTTTTCATAAAGAAAGACATAAAAATTGATAAAGGAAATAATAGAAGAAGAAATACAATCAATTTGAATTGTAGAATTAATTTCCTTTTAAATCTCCACCAAAATTGTATCTTTTGTTGTTTTTTTTTCTATATTTTTCTCTCTTTTTAGCTCCAAGTATTGACCAAAATTATGCTAATGGAGACCACTAAGGGTTTATGGAGTGATTAGGAGCTTAAATATTGCTCAGGTGTGATCTAGACTGTCAGATCAGCTTCAGATCAAGGGCTACGATGAAAATAAGCAAAACTGACACGTTACACTATGTGATTCACTGAGACGGATGGCGAGGCGCACATGTGGAACGTGTGGAGCAATGGCGTAGCGACACATAGCATGGCACTTTGACCAATTTCCAAACTCGAATTTAACACCGTGCTGACACATGGCATGCGTTTCGTCCTCCTCACACGCGATGTAACGTGATTCTCTCTCCTTGCTTCTGTGGCATCTACGTGGCTTGTCCAATCAACTCCTCTGCCTGTGTGGCATGCCATATGGTAGCTCCTAATTTTTCCTATATCAAAAATTCATAAAAATTCTAAATTATATTTTCACCATTTTTCCCTAAAAATTTATATTTTAATATTTTTGGTAATGAAAATACTATTTATTGAATAAAACAAATAAATATTAAGTAAAAAAGTGCGCTAATGACTCTATTTTAATAGGGTCATCAAACTTTATCATGAAATACTATTCATGACAAAAATTAATTAATTACCATAAACTCTATGATATGTTTTCAAAAATTAATCTAAGAGCGCAAAAGACTTAACTATTTACTTAAATTTGATTTAAAGAAATGATAAATTTTTGTGAGAAAATTTTTAAAACTAATTCTAAAATTCTAAAAATTACTAAACCACATAAAGAAAATAAAATCAAACATAATAAAAATGAAAATTTGAACATAATTTTTTTAAATTGTTAAGATTTTTGAAATTAAGCATGATAATTTTTCACTACATCCAACCTAGAACTTACATTGTCCTCAATGTAACAATTATAAATTAAAGATAAAGAGAAAAGAGAAAAAAAGTTACCTATTTTCCGAGAATGTACATGTAGTGATGGAGAAATGCAAGTGCATCTATCATTTTCATCATTAAAGTTCACACAGACAGATTGATGTGAACTACTAATATCTCAACAAATATTTTTAGTTTTAAAAATTCTAAAATTACTCATATGCAATTAAACTAAAATAAACAAAAGAAATTGAATAATTAAAACATATAATTTTTTTTTCCTAAAATGATGGGTTACTTTCCATCCAATGCTTAATTTAATGTCTTAGCAAGACGTAACCCATGAAATTTCATTTTAAGTAAACTCAATGTCCCTACATCATTGAGTCCATCAAACCTATAGGTAAGATAAGTTTGTCCTCCTATACTTTTTAAGTCACGCCCTATTGATTTTCAAAGTTTTATTTACTTAAAACTAGAGACATGAATGTGGGTTTTAGATAAACAACTTCTAGGTACAAGTCAAATAACTAAGACATCAAAACACATATGTACCTAGAGTTAACAAAGCAAATACCTCATTTTATCACAAATTGTAATTAAAAACTTTAAAATTTTGGAGATAGCTTAAGAATTGTTTCTTTTATTTTTTTTTAAAACTAATCTAAAACTAAATATTAAAATAAATACCAAACAATAAAAATTAAAATTAAGTAAAATAAACAAACAAAAGAAAGTAATAAAATAAAAATAAACAAATAATAGAAAAAATAAATAAAAATAAAGTTAGTAAAATAAAGAAAAGAATAAAAATAAAATAATTATATAAATTTTACAATATATATAATACAAACAACTTTTATACAAATTTTGATACATATAATTATACATACTTAAATTATACTAAATAAATATTTATAATACACTCCATCTAATATATAATACAAACATATTTTTATACAAATAAATATATGATTAAATTATACAGAATATAATACACACTATCTAATATATAATACGTACACTTTTTTATACATGATATATCATACAATATTACAAGTTAGTACACATAAATACTATTTAATAAATAAAAGGAATAAACAAAAATTAATACAATCTAAAGAAGTTAATCTCTATCTTTTTAAGGAACAATTTGGGACAAATTGTGTGCAAGAAAATAATACTCTTTAAAAACCAATTTTGAAGAACTATCACTATTATTGTCATATCTTTTTGTCTAATATTCGATTAAGATTAATCAATATGTATTGAAAATCTAAATCAATGGGATATATTATTTACAGAAATACCAATTTTTCAATTAGGATAATTACAAGGCAAAACATGTCTCACAATTTGTGACCAGAAATATGGGAGAGTTTTTATGCTTGTATTTAGGCTTTATTTTATAGAAAATAATTATCTTAAGATTTTTTTTATTTTCCAACAATATTATTTAGAATTTATCTTATTAACTAGGGTCTTTGTTTTACCTATAAATACATAAGGGGCCAAATTATTTAATTAAACTATAAATTAATTTCATCAATGAAATTATTAAGAGATTGTCCTCTCTTAGTTCTTCTTAGAAATTTTTCAAAACTTATCAAAACTTAGAAAATCCCTTAGCATTCAAGAGCTTACTAGGGCTTAGGAAACCTTATGGCATTCCTATCTATCCCAAAAATCTAAATTTAGTTTCCTGGGCAACGATTTTATTCAATTTATTGTTGGGTTTCAAGGTTACGACCTTTGGGATTCACAGTACTTAACTTTCTATGGGTTTTTAAGGCTATTACTTTAGGTTTTGCATCATTTGGTATTAGAGCATAGTTCTAGAATAAAATCATCTTTCCTTTTTTTTCTTTTTTCCTTTGTTTCAATTTCGTGGCTTGGTCTTTTCTTCTTTTCTAGTTTTTCATTCCTTTATGTTTTGTTATTTCCTAACTTTTTTATTTTTATTGTTTATGAAGTAGTGTTTAGTTTGTTGGAGTCAAAGTCTCTTTTAGCTAAAAAAAAAAGATAAACAAAATTTTGGTAGTAGTTGAATCCTAAAAGGAAAGAACTTTTAGTGGTTGAATCCAAGAAGGAGGGAAATATTAGTGACTGAATCCAAGAAGGAGAGAAATATTAGTGATTGAATCCAAAATAGAGAAATTTTAGGGATTGAATCCTAAAAGGCTAATATTTGTGTTTGACTCCTACAATGACCAATTTTTTGGAGATTGAACCATGTCTTTGTGATTTAATTTATTTCTTCTCGTAAAGATTTAACCTTATTAGAATTCTAACTTGTGCTTAATTTCTTTTCATAATGATTTAATCTTGCTAGAATTCTAACTTGCACTTAATATCTTTTCATAAAGATATAATCTTTTTAGAATCCTACCATGTGCTTCATTTATTTTCCTAAAAATTTAATCTTTTTAGAATCCTATCTTATGATTAACTTCTTTACATAAATATTTTGCCTTTCTAGAAGCAAATCTTGTACTTTCCAATTCTTTCCAAAGAAAATCCTTTTTTTAATCTTACTCCCATTTGTTTACCCTCTTTGCTAATGGAGTGCCTTTTTGTGTTCTTCGCTGTATGTTATCTTTTCCTTATATTTTGTTCAAAAATTATGATTGTGTTACTTAAATGCAAATAGGCCAGTAAATAGCTTACTAAATCATGAGTATAACTCATCCTTCATGATGCATGCAATCCTAACATTACATAATGATTCAAGGGAAAATCTTTTTGGAAAATGGGAGAATGATAAGTATCAAGGTACATCACCGAATGATCCATGGAATATTACAATTGGGTTTATTATTCAAAGAATCATTTTTTAAGAAGACTTCTTTATCCCTTTTTCAAGAACAATTTGGACAGATTGTATGCCATAAAATTTTGAATATAAATTCAGAATCAACTATCACTATTATTGTCATATCTTTCTTATCTAATATCTAATTTAGGTGAATTAAAATGAGTTGGAAAGCTAACTCAATAGGGGATATTCTTTAAAAATTGCAATTCTTTTCAATTCGAATAATTACTTGGAAAATCAGTGCTAGCAATTTGTGACAAAAAATATATGACTTTTAGACTTTTATTTTGTAGCTAATAATCATCTTAGGATTTATTTGTTTTTCAACAATATTATTTAGTATGATCTTATTAACTAGGGTCTTTGGTTTGCCTCATAATACATAAGGGATCGAATTATGTAATTAGACTACTCATTCTTTTCATCGATGAAATTATTAATAGTTTGTCTCTCTTGGTTCTACTTAAAAAAATTCAGAATATTAAGGTTTAGGAAACCTTTTGTCATTTAAGAGCTTATTAAAGCTTGAAAAACCATCTATGCTCATATCTATTACAAAAATCTTCATTTAGCTTCTTAAGCAACAATTTTAATCAATTTATTGTGGGTTTTCAAGGCTAACCCTTCGGAGTTTATAAAACTGAGGGTTGTGGTAGCTCAAGGGTTTTCTATAAATACCCTATCATTCATATTATTTGAATTAATTAAAAAACATGGGAAAACTTTGGTAGTTTACAAACTTTGTTTTTTTAATGAAAATTGTTTTCTAACTTTTGTACCAGCTTTGCATTGAGTGTGTTTTTATGTATTGTTGATACGTAGAGTGATTTGTGATAAATGTGTTTTCGAAAATTTGATTGACACCAATGCATAGTTTGCATCTAGATAGATAACATGTGATTGTCTTTAACCTAGGCTATTTTCACCATACTGAGTCGATTGTACCATATAACATGGTGGTGGGGCTCCATAAGAGAGCTAGGTTCTCATTAGATTGTAATTTTGTGAAGATAGTAATGGAAATAGGTTAGGCATAATTACTTATGGTGCTTCAATTGGTAGAGGTATTAGTATATACTTTTTTAGATTGTAAACTGTATATTTACTTTTAGGGAATTTCTTATTGTTGAATGATTGTCTTAAGAAACTTATGGATGTTTCACATAAGTATGAATTCTGTGTAAGTTTACCACATACATTGTTGTGTTTGTATGGTCACATGATGTGATAGTACAATTAGGATTAAATCTGATTATCTTCCTATATAGAAGGATCCGATTATCATTGGAAAGTTTTTCTTTTCTTTACTACTTTCCTTATTATTACAAGATGTTATGGCATGTCTGCTATTGCCATGATATATGTTGACTATTGATTATTCTTATATGATATTGTATTTAAATTGATTGTTTTTTTCTTGTTTTATCATTTACCTATGTTATTTTTATTTCCATTGTATGCAAGAAATGGGTGAGTCCTAAGGTGTATGTATCACATTTTCTTCTTTATGAACCAAGTGTTGGACTTTTCACGCATACATAAAGCATATCAAAGTAAGTAGAGGAGGATATACAACCTATATTCAATCTCAATATGCTAATATGATAATAAAATGCATACTTTAGAGAGAGATGCGAATAACAAAGATGTAAAACAATAAAATAGTAATGATGCAATCATCACAAATGCATGTAGATAAAAAACCTCACAAATAAAAAATAGCCTAATCCACTGAAAGCAATGGATACAAACATACAAAGGCCATGTATGTATAGATAAAACTCTAAAATCGAGCACTTAGGTTGTTAAGCCTAAACAAGGATTACCAACTGATACCAACTAAAGTTCCATATGTCAATGAAATGAACTTTTGATTCCATTAGGAAACTGGGACATATATGAGAAGTGGACATGACAACCCATGGAATGTTTTTGAGAGTTCTATTTCAACTCAGCCCAACATGCATCAGAATATGAATTAAGCATATAACACAACAGAATATACAATAACAATAACATACTTAATTCAACATACTATAACATCAACCACTAATTAAGAAATAAATATTTATAGTAAACACATTAATAATAGTATGCCTCACAGGCTACTAACCAAGCTAGTAATATGCATTAAATAAGGCAAATAGTACATAATAGTTGGATTGGGCAATCATACAAGGAATGTTATAAATGATTTCCAATTACTTTAAAACCTTCTATATGTAAACATATTCGGTAAATGATGATTGTACTCTTACTACATTAGAGCATACATAACACAAAATGTAACGTGATAAACTTACATTGGATCCAATTCCTATATGGTAATATACATGAGTCGATTAAGATAACCACTTGGCAGTAAGTAATTCGCTAATAAAAGAATATCAATAATTGAAAACAAAAAGAAATATATGCCTATACCTCTATTAATTGATGTACCATGCTCAACTATGCTTGAGATGCCTTTACTACTATGTACACGATGACTACGGTCCAATTAGATCTAAGCCCATTACCTAAGCTTCATCACCATGTGATATGATGGACTACTGATGGCTCAACCTATTACTATACAAACATATAGGCTCATCATCTATGGACTCTATTGCAGACTTACAACACCCAACTAACACACAATGTACAAACATATAGGCTCCTCACTTGTAAAAAATGTTTCAACCTAGCAAAACCCAACCGACATACAACACATCAAGTTTGTGATAAACTCCTCAAAATGAGGTAGCACTTCCCTAGCCAACTATACATTTTATATCTAAACAAAATCTCACATAATATCACATTTTTTACACTCATATTGAAATTTGATAATATGAGAGAGACTCATATATGATGATCTACATCCTTTAGATGACACATTGTTTCCTAGACATGACACTCAGAAGGAAAATGGACTAACACAAACCAAATGGACCAACACAAACTAAAATAAACTAGGGAAACTTGGAACCAAATGAACAAAGCTTCCCCTAAATTTTGGCCAAGAAAATAAGAGAAATGGGGTGGATTTTATAAAAAAACACCCTTGTTGACTTCTCATCGAGCCCTCAATATGGACAAAAGTATTCAAAGGTCACAAACTTATTGCCAACTCCTCGTCGACCTCATTAGTGAGATCTCGATGGGAGGAATCCAACAAGCCTTTAAAATGGCCAAGAATCGGCCGAATCAATCCTAAACCAACTAGAGCACTAAAACACACTAAAATGGTCCAATTTGTCCTTAAATCAATTCAAACTGCCTTATTTAAGACTGATTCAAAAACTCCAACACAAAGACAACTTCATATCCAAACACATCCTTTATATATGCAAGAATGTGCAATTTGTGATTAACCCAAAATATGACATGAGTGAGTATGTGATAAGCTATCAATAATCAACCTTACAAAGGAACCAAAAAATACACCAAGTAAAATGCATACATTGTATTTTGCACACGATAATGAAAACACTAATATGATAGGAATTACAATATAAAAGCTTATAAGCTTATGCTCACTATTCAGTGGAAAAAAATCATAAAATCTTATATAAAAATTACGGAGATTTGAGACAACACCTAACCTTCCCTCGTACCCTAACTAGATAGATAATGTTATTGCCCATTATTACTAGCCCAAGAGTCTTAGAAGTTGGTGTTGGGTTTTTATGTTAAGTTTGGAGCCCAAATATACAAATATGTTTAGTTAAATAATTGAAATTAGAATAAATAAAAGAGTTATTTAATTATTTGCATATGATATTTATTTCATTGTATAAAATATAAAATTCATGTTTATTCATTCTGCTTAAACTTAACATATAAGAATATATGCAAGATGATTGAGTTTAAGTAAAATAATATAAATGCTTCTGATGAACAATTGAATTCGAGATCTTCATATTGCATTACTAATACGGCTTAATTCGTTTAGAATGGAGTAAGCTAGATCTAGGGTAGCTAATGTGGAGACATCTAGTTGGGCACTTTGTATGATAATATATTGTACATCAGAACAGATTTATTAGAAATGCTATAAAAGATTTGTTTACCCTATAATAGTTTCAATATATTAATCGATGACCATTTGTAACATGATTTTAATATTAAGTGTTATAATTGGCCTCATTTTGTAGCGGTTTTTCATTTGACTTGCTCGATAATGCTGATACTAGTGGGTTAATATATCTTGTATCTTGGTGTGATGTTGTTATAATTGCCTAGGAGATTATCTCATAAGATAAAGAATCTCTTTCGTCTATTTTACAAGCTAGATAGCAGTTCCCTTATTTAACAATTAGGGTGTTTGTTCAGTTATATGCAATCTTGTGATATAATCACAAATAGTTGTTCAACTAGAATTGTAGGTCTTTAAGGACCAAAGGTAATTAGTATTGTAAAATGGAATAATTCACCTATATCTTATCGTAGACTAGTTGTAATGAATCAATCTAAAAATAATGATTATATTAATGAATTATTCTAGTTTGAGAATTATGTAAATAAAATTTGAAAGTTTGAGAGTTCAATATAATGTTTTTAGTGGAAAAATTCTAGGATTTATGAGATTGATATTTTAATTAAAAGGTTAATTAAATATCAAGTCTTGTTCAGCTTGAACTCACATTTCTATTGGTACCCAAGTCCGCTCTATAACAACAATCAAATGAATGTCATAAATTTCAAAATAAATAGGAAAGTTATAAATAAATTATTTGACCAATACATATGTCACTTCTAAAACTTATAACAATAAAAATAAGTTTATTATCTTAAAAATACCATAATTCTATTTTTGGTACCCTTAATTACCTATATTTTTTAGTTGATAACTTAGTAATATCCCATTTAGAAAAAGAAAAGAAAGTATCAATTTGATACAATTTTCATGTATGACTAGCACATGTCCTTTTAATGAAGGGTATTTTTGGAATATTTATCTTTTTTTCACCCATGGACTACTAATAGTTATTTTTTCAACTATTTTGATCTCGTTAAATGCATATTGGACACCTTTTTCCCTCCATTTTCATTCTCTTCGATATTATACAAGTTATTATTCATTAAGAAACAAAATAACCCACTTTTAATTTCTTCAGTATTATACAGGTTATGTTTAAATTGTTTAAGTATGTTTTATGTTGAAATTATTTAAGCTTAAAAATTATTAAAAAACTATTAAACTATTTAAAAATAAAAAAACATAGATTTAAAGTTACTACATATTAATTTATGCTTAAAGTGTTTAAGTTTACAAACAAATTAAATAATTTAAAAAACAAATAATGCATATTGAAATATATAAAAAAAATCAAAATATAACTGTTTAAACACTCATTTGGCTATATATTCTCATAGGCATGATTGAATGTTTGGAGCTATGGTGGGTTATGTGTTTTCTATTTTTTTTTCCTTTTTTTGGTTTTTTTATTTAACAAACTATTTATTAAATTAAAGTGTCAAAAAAATATTCTCCTAATTTTACATGTGTATTATTACACATGTAAAAAAATTTCAATTAAATAACAAATTATATTAAGTTAATATATTTTTTAAGTAGGATATCACTAAAATATCACCTGAAAAATATAAATAAGAAATACTAAAAATAAAAGGAAAAATATATCATGAAACTCATTTTTTTTTAATAAAAGTGTTGTTTAGTCTTATAATTTTAAAAAGATGTTTATTAATCATTTTACTTATAAAAAAAATATTCATTAGTTTTTCAACTTATAAAAAATGTGTTTATTAGTTCTTTTATTTATAAAAAATAATCAAAAAAATTTATTGATAAAAAAATTTAAACATATATTAATAAGAATATTTTCGTTATTTATCTTCTTATTAAATAAAAAAAAATTACAAACATAACTTTTGAGGATATTTTTGTCTTTTATGTCTATCATATGACTAAAATATCCATGATAATATTTTTAAATAAATATAAAATTATTAAATTTTTGTTTTTGATAATATTTTTACGAGTAAAAAGATTAAATATTAACTTTTAAAATTAAAAAAAGTAAATAATATATTTTATATATCGCGCCTTTCCGTCCTTATTCGAAACTTATTTCTAGAATTTGACAAAAATGAGATTAAATAATCTATTTATTTCTCCCCAAACATATTTTATATAAGTGAAGATAAATGTGACATTTCATCCGAAATAAAATCATGTGACTGGTAAAGTAACGAGTCCTTATCCAACGTCAATAGAGAGAGGGGACTTTTAGAGACAAAAAGATAGAGTTTTAGAGGGAGATGGGTCAAATCGAGTGGCGAAGGGTTGGCTGTATTTTATATTTTTGTGGTGGTGGTGTTGTTACCTATTAGCAGCAAGAGGGTTTCATACAGAACCAAACTCAGAGAGAGAGAGAGAGAGAACCTCTCCTGAAAGGTGAAGATATTTCTTGGAGACTCCTAACTCGAAATCCAATAAGAGCCCCATCTTTGAGTCTTCTTCATCTTTCCTATCCTGTTCTTCCCAATCTGTCCATGGATCATTTCGATTTGATTCGTAAAGGTATATTCCAATTCTCTATTTACTGGATCTTTTAGTTTATGTGGTGAATTTTGTGGATTTACTTTGTATATTTTGTTATTTTTCTTGAATTTGTCGTTAATTTGAAATAATTCAGATCTGTTAATTTTGATTGCTCCAATGATAGAAGCTTCAGTTTTCTGAGGTTGAAGCTCGGATTTGACTTGGGTTCGTTTTCTCTTATTTGTTTATTTATTGTTCTTGGATTAATTACTATTGTGTTTAAAATTCTATATTTTTTATGAGCTGGCTACGGTTTCATTTTAATGGATTGATTTTCATTTTGGAACCACTAGCCAATTATTGTAATGTGTTAATTTCAGTGTTTTAAGACTTATTAGGTTGCATGTTCTCATTTTTCACGGTATTGAAAGTAGCTGTTTGTTTTAATTTGTAATAGTATTGTCTACGTCTGCTTTAATATTTTGCTGATGTGCTGTAAATCTTTCTAGTTGTATAAAATTATTACTTATTAAATTACAGTCTGTATATATATACACATATATACACACAAACTGTGATGAAATTATTGGATTCAGTTAATTCAGCAGCCAATTAATTCCTCTAAGACTGTATCTTTTTATAATGATGGATGAAAAATGAGAACCTGCAACTTAATAAGTCTTAAAAGATTGAAATTAACACATTACAATAATTGGCTAGTGGTTCCAAAAGAAAATCAGTCCATTAAAATGAAACCCTAGCCAGCTCATAAAATATAGAATTTTAAACACAATAGTAATTAATCCAAGAACAATAAATAAACAGATAAGAGAAAATGAACCCAAGTCAAATCCGAGCTTCAACCTTAGAAAACTGAAGCTATTATTTTTACTATTCTATCAAGAGATTAAATGTAAGGCTATTTTTTAAAGAGAAAAATATCATCCGAGTTCCTTATTTATTGTAAAAATAACACTTAGATCTTGTATTTATTTTTTGTGACAATTTAGTTCTGTTATTATTAAAAAGTGATAGATAGAAAATGTATTTCAATAAATTGTAACTAAAAGAATTGAATAAAACAGTTAAATAGAAAATAAAAATTGTTATTTGTTGTGCGATCACTTTTTTATAATAATAGACTATCACAAAAAATAAATATAAAACCTAAGTGCTATTTTTAGAATAATTATGGGACTTGTGCAGTCATCCTCCCTTTTTAAAAGTACTCTTCCAATTAATCTTTGAGAGAAATGCACCTAGGGTCTTTTAGTTATGTCTGTTAAAGTAATTTAGTCACTTTGTTATTTTTTGTAGCATGTTAGTTCTTTTGTTATTAAAAAGTGACAGCACAAGAACAAACGACCAATTTTTTTATTTTTTATTCAAGACAATTTATGAAATTGATATCTCAATAACAATTAAAAAAATGTGAGAAAAGAAATGGAAATGAAATGAAAAAATTGATCATCTATCATTGGGTTGTCACTTTTTCATAACAAAAAGACTAAATTATTACAAAATATAGCAAAGGTATTAAACTGGTCTTCTTGACAAAAATGAGGATTTATGCTATCAACCACCCTTAATCTTTTTAAAGAATAGTTTTTCTATCCAATTGCCTTGTGTAACAATGGGATACTCTCCTTGTGGGCACTATGAAGGTGTGGGTTTGGACCTGCCAATATTAGGTGTGCAATGAGTGTTTAAATGTTATTTAAAAAATTATAGTGATTCTAAAACACTTCCCTAAGGATTCTGAGAAGATATCTGTTAAGTCATCGGTTTATGGCTCTAGCAACAAGGTTTATGACTCTTTCAAGGCAAGGATTAGACTAGCACCTACACACACATGTTATGAAATGCAATGTATGTGGCCAATGAGCTAATTGAAATGATCAAATGAAAATATTTGGCAGGATTTGGTTAAAAGTGTGAAGAGAAATCTAAGTTATTCAAATTTCCTATATCAGATCATTTGCTTTCATTTTGTTAAATAATGAGCTTTTCGAAGAAAGGAACTGTCATAGTTGATGCAAAGATTAGCAATGCAAACAAAACAACCAAGCTAAATCCAAATGCCGCAGAATTTGTTCCTTTTGCCCTCAGATCATCATCTGGAAGTGCCAATGCATCAAATGTGGCGGTCACACTATCTTCTACATCTTTGGGTAAAACAGTGCTTGATCGAACAGAGTCGTCTGTCTCAAATGTCTCTGATGATGAGGCCCATCAGTATTGGCGTCACCAGCTCCCTGATGATATTACTCCTGACTTCAAGGTCGTGAGAGAGGAAGAGACTCAAGGCCTTGGGAACCTCTCTTTCACGGGATTGTCCTTGCATGATGATGGTGAAGCGTCCATCTTCTCTCCTTCTACGGGCAGTGATTATTTGCTGAATGAACCCCAAATAAATGGCAATAACTTTTCTGAAAAGTTAAGAATAGCTGGTTCAACTTATGGAGAAGATCTCTCTTCAGCCAGTTTCCTGCATATGCCAACTAAGCCTTGGGAGAAGCAGATTTTGAATAGTAGTCAGCTTGCTAGTAATGGTCAGGAGGGATATTCTTATGATGCCACTTCTAGGCATGGATTTATGAATGATATGTTAGGTGAGCATGCAATTGCAGATGATACAAATGTGAACCCTTTGGAGTTTTTGGCTTCACAATTTCCTGGCTTTGAGGCTGAAAGCCTTGCAGAGGTCTATTTTGCCAATGGGTGTGACCTAAACCTGACTATTGAAATGCTCACACAGTTGGAGGTATGAGTGATTGTCATCTGAATTTCATTGTCAAATTAGGGCAGGTCTTCTCTTTCGATTGTTATCTTTCGAGGATAGATAATTATTCTGTTTTCAACCTTTTCATTTATTTTTTTCCCCTGTACAATTTTGACGGTCATATGCATATAAAGTTTTTACTGTGTTTATCTTCCAGTCATTAAGCATGGTGGCTTGGTGGTGTAGGCTTGTTGTGTTTCTAATACTTACTCCCTTCTTGAATTTGACTGATACAATGGTAATTTTTCACATATAACTGATCTTTTTTCAAGTATTATTTTCATGGTTCCAGGGGCCACAACTAACTAGTTAAAATTTTGATTTGTTTTTCTTATATATACTGAACCACTAGTGTGAATATTACTTAGGTTGTAATCACGAGACTCGTGATATCTTGATTATTCTGAATATATTGTAGTACCCTTTGCATATGGGATGAATCATTCTATACCTTTTGTTCTGATGTAGCTCCAAGTAGATGGTGATTTTAATCAAAATCTGAGCTCAAAGACCTTGTCAGCTCCCAATCTCAGTGCAATGGACTTTCCTGCACTTACTGGAACTGATGTTAAGAATGAGCTTTCAAGTTATGCTGGTAATGAGATCCAGCAAGGTGGGAATCCATATCGGTCTTCTAACAAGGAAAACATGCTTTTGTTCAAGTCCAACTCTTCCTTTCCATCTAGAGGTGGTACAGATTATGCTTCAGCAGTTAGGAAATTGGCTGCACAAGATTCTGGTGTCTGGAAATATGAAAAAAATGGTACTGCAGATGCCACCATTGGCTCAAATAAAAGCACCAATTTTTTAACTGGTAGTTACAACAGTGGAAACGGGAAAGGAGTTTATGGTGACAAATTGCAATATCGTGGTCCAAGTTGCACTACTTCTCATTGGCTTGAAACTGGAGATGCTGTTGGTAATATCCTTGGTCAACCAAATTACTTTATTATGTGCCTTTAGATGTGGGACAATTCCTTCTCGATTTATATTTGCTTTAACAATTGAGATGACAGCAAATTTGTATTCTGAGCTAAGGGAGGAAGCTCGTGACCATGCACGCCTGCGTAATGCTTACTTTGAGCAGGTTTGTTACCATAGCATGCCAAAATATTTTTATCCAGAATATTTAGTCCCTTGTTAGATTGTTTTTAACATTCTTCTCAGAAAATAATAATTTTGAATTTGTATGATGAAATCCATTTGTAACTTGATATTAAATTGACCCATTTCACTGCTTGAGGTTGAGGTCCTTTATGATGGTTGGATTAATGAGGCTAGTAGGCAAAGTTGAGATTACTATAAAAAACGATAAATATTTTAATTAAGAGAGAAACTGTAGGGTAAATGGCAGGCATAGGCTTATAGCTCCCCCATATGTATTGTTGGACGTGCTTTACCTAGTATGATGCCAATATACCACTGCTGTTAATGTAACTTGGTAATTCCTCAAGCAGCATTTCTCTGTATTGTATACGCTGAGTATTGTGCAAAACTACACTAGTGAGTTTGTTCCAATCTCTGTTAAATATTTTGCCATGGACAGCCATGCCCCTCTTAACATCGTGGCTTACTCGCCTAATATCTTCTGGAAACAAAACAGGCCAGGCAAGCCTACCTTGTAGGTAACAAGGCTCTAGCAAAGGAACTGAGTGTTAAAGGGCAGCTGCACAACATGCATATGAAGGCAGCTCATGGAAAAGCTCAAGAATCTATATATCGTCAGAGGTTTGCTGTTACCTTCTTCTCTTGCCCGTTCTCTGCCACTACTGATTCATTATACTTTTCCTCAAAAAGTGTATTTAATCCTGAAAATTGGAAAATAGTTAACGTCTCTTCCTCTAGTTTTATGTTGGACTGCTTTTATTGAAGCATAAGAAATGCTTCCTGTTGGGCAACTGTCGAACCAGAGAAGCATATAATGATTAATGACAACTTCAGCTTTGATACCAAAATGCCAATAACTTCTTTTTAGGGATATTTATTTAAACAATCACAGTGATGATGCTTTAGTTTCTGATTTACCCTGTTTTTGAAATACATATTTAGGAACCCAGTTGCTCCAGAGGTGCAGGAAAACGGGAGAGCACAGGAGAGGATGATAGACTTGCATGGGCTGCATGTAAGTGAAGCCATTCATGTGCTGAAGCACGAGCTGACTGTGCTTAGAAGCACTGCCAGGGCAGCAGAGCAGCGTCTGCAGGTTTACATTTGTGTTGGAACAGGACACCACACGAGAGGTTCCCGTACTCCTGCAAGACTTCCAGTTGCTGTACAGCGATATCTGCTTGAAGAGGAGGGTCTTCACTACACTGAACCACAACCTGGGTTGCTTCGAGTTGTGATATATTAAATCAAGGAGATGAGCACGAGGTATAGTAGTTGTTTATTACAGTAAACACCTGGTCAATGGTCATCATAGTCATTCTTGGTAATGTATATGGGAGGAAACAAAGATCTCCAAATCCAAAACAAACAAAAAAAAGAGGGAAAAAATGGAAGAAAGTATGGGAAGTTAGGAGGAAAAGGAAAACAAAGCAGCAGTTTAGCGTACTTATTACAAGAAGTTTAGCTGGTTGACAGAAGTGTTACATCTACGTAGATATCGTTCATTGTTGGATCACTTACAAGTTACAACTTGTATCTGTTAATTTTGTATCTTAAAATTTTTCTGTTAAATTCCTTTTGGTGATTTGATGCAACTGATAGAATTGAATTTACAAGATATAACAGTTGACCTTATCAGTTAAGTTATGTTTCGAAAGTATGTACCATCATACATAACCACTTTTTTAACTAGGGGAGTTGGCTCGTTCATGCTATTCTTTTCTCTTCTTTTCTTAAACGGCTCATTTTGGGCACATTGCTTTTCATACCATTCCTAATTCAAATGAGTCGTAACTCAGAATATGAAATTTCAACATGAATAAGAATTTAACTGACAATATTTGCTTTACCAGCTGCCTACATTTTGGAGTTGTTCGAGGATTTTAGAATGTATTCAAAAAAGTAGTTTATATATTCCTTTTTTTATACAATGTGTTAACATATTCGAGCTCAAAAATAAAGTAATTCAAGTATCAAAGAGAATTTTCCTCAGAGTTATCCGAACTTGTACAGTTCTAAATAAAATTTGGTATATTAGATCTGGTGTACCGTAATGGAAAAAAACCAATGTTGATGATTTTTTCAATCAAGTGCCCTGATACCATGGTTCCCCCTTTGGCGAAAGCTGGTCAAAGGTTAAATTTCAAACTCCACTCCCCATACTGTTTTTCCCTAAATATATATATAATATTCATTACAAATAGTAAAGAAATGTTGGGATATTATGAATGAAATCTTCAATTTGATTATAATAAGCCCATTTAACTAAACTATTAGCAGTATTATTTTAATTTTTAGGCATCTAAGCAGTAGAAATCATACTAAACTTAAGTAATAGAAATTTGACTTGATTGATAATATTTTGAGTTTCTTAAGAAATGATGAAATTATCATGCTTTTAATTTTTGGGTTTTTATAATATTACAATGATCACCTTCTAGTTTTGAAGTTACATTGTGGAGCCAATTGAAGAGAGAATAATAATGTATATGCTTCACCTTTTGATGTAATACATTTCTTGGTGGTTCCCTCTTTGAGGAAAGAGGAGGAGGGAGTAAACAAAATTGATAAAAGAATCCAAAAAACCTATTATGTTGTCGTTAAGTAACCCTCAAAATTCTTCAAATTTAGAATCTAATTTAGAAATAATAATTTTGAGAATATAATTTTAGAGTTAAAAATAAGATTATTTCTAATTTTTCAAATTGGTTCAAAAAAAAATGTACACAAATAATATAAAATCAGGATGAATTAACATAAAAGGTGTAAAGCAATTTTGTTTTGCGAACATTTCTTGAATGAAAATATCTAAGGAATGGATATTTGAATTAATCATAATGAAAATATCTAAGGAATGGATATTTGAATTAGTCATAATGAAAATATCTAAGGAATGGATATTTGAATTAGTCATAATAGTAATGAGGTATCAATTTGACCAAAGAGAGAGTAAATTAACAAGAAGCGAAAAGATGATTTGTAGTTTCAATATCAAAATGACAAAAAAGATAAGAAATAAAAGGCAAATACATTCTTTGGTTGTTGTTGCCTTTAGTAGGAAGGCAATTAGAAAAAAGCTCCAACAAAACATTTATTCTATAAAATAATGTAAATTTATTATAAGTACTTAAAGTACCTTAAAAAGAATTTTGGATAATATATTAAAGGGTAGAGATATATCCAAAACATTTCGTGTGAAAATTGGATCGAACAAGAAAAATTAGGTAGTACCTTCACCACCATATTGACGAGCTCCTCGATTGGCCATAAAAGGGCATCGAACCACCCATTTTCCTCACATTTTTCTTTTTTTCTTTCTCTCTCGCTCTACAATATCCTTTCCATAACTTGTTTGGGTTTTTTGGCACAATTTGGAGGGTATCTTAGAGACAAATATCTGAGGATTCAAAGTAGGGGTTCTTACTCTAACTTTTTAAATCCATACATTGTTTTTTATAAATGAATTGTCATGCATCATATATTATGGATAAAAGTAAAAAATGGATGCCATTATTTTATAATAAATGTTATAATATTATAAGTGTTATTTAAAATGAGATACTCGTTATAAAGATTTTATTATGCATACATTGAAAAAAAATTGTATATAAAACGAGTATCAAATGTTGATATGAAATGAGAATTTAAAATATTACATGGCATTTGAGATTTTTATACATGCATCACAAAAGTTATTTTATTCGTGGGAAGTATACCTATATATTGTCTTGTGGAGTATGATATCCATTAGCTACTGGTTGCAGAAGCCTATTTGAGATAGACTATAGGTATGCATCATATCACATGCATTCTCAGAGTTTTTCCATCTATGGTACCTTGTATTATTGACCTCACACGGGCCTCAGAGTTGGACCCCTCGTTGTGTCTCAGAATTTGTTGTCTAGCGGATTCCAGAGGGTGATTACACATGGGCCTCAAAGTTGGACCCCTCATTAAGTTCCAAACTCTTAGACGAGGACCCATACGACATTAATTTGACCAATACATATGTCATATGTATTATGAACGTATATAGGGTCAAAGGTAGACCCACATGTGTCTCGAAGTTAGATCGGACATGTGCTTGATGAGACAAGACAAGTATTGGGTTAACAATACCGATCTTATAGATACTTTGGTTTTATATTTATAAAATTCTCTCAAGTGTACAAATCATTTTATAGAAAATGATAAATATACTCCCAAAGTCGACTTAAGGAAGCAATATATGTAATTTTTAATTTATTATTCAAACTTTTAAAAACGAAATTAAATCATAAACATCTTGTCACGCTATTTTCATTTTTTTGTGTTTCCTAATCTAATAACATAAAAAAAAATATATAGATATGGATTCAATAAATAATTATGTAAATTTTTATCATTCATAAGAGTGGAGTATTTATGGATATAATAATTAAGTTAATTATGCTTGCTTATATTATTTAGGTTATTAAAGATATAAATTGATATTTATTTATTCTTTTTTTTATATATAAATAGCACCTTTGGTGGGGTTAGATATTCTTTGTTAATTAAACAAATCAATTAACACCTATGGGTAGGGTCGATAATTAATTTGGTTAATTAAATTATTTTTTTTCTAAGAGATTGAAAATGAACCATTTAAATGTCACATTTGGTGGGGTTAGACATTTTAAACTTTATTCAAAGTGTTCAAATTAAACCTAAGAATTTAATTATTCGAGTACTAACTTTCAAGTTTTAAAACCATTACTAAAAATATTTTGTCAATACAATTTCAAATAATAGTTCTTATAAAAAATTTGAAATAGAGTTTTACTCTAACTACCGAGCGATTGTACCAACAAATAAAAGAGCACTACTCTAAATTAGACAGGATACTTAAACCTTAAAATCTAATTTTCAGATTTAAGTTTGTAATGAAAAATAATATATTTCTCTTTAACATCCTTAATATAAAATCTTGAATAAAAACAAAATCAATTTATTTTATAAAAATGTTTTACCTATTTAATATTTCGCAAGCATAACAACGTTATTATTATATCATATTTATAAATAACCAACCATGTTAAATTTAATCATAGATAAATTAAATATAACATATAAGAATAAATCATAAAAATAATTGTAAAAAATTCATTTTAAAATTATACCTCAAAAGAAACCTTATAAAACCTTGATGCTAATTCCGCTTCTAGAAAACCTTTAAACGAATTTGCATTTTTGTTTATTGAATCAAAAACTAAAAAATTACAAAAGCATAGTTAGTTCTTCTCAAAAGAAAACTTTAAAACTAAAAAAACAAAGAAAGCTTTCTAGAGAGAGAAAGAGAGAAATGTGTGATGTTTGGGATAATATTTACAATGGGGGAGAGGGTCTTTTCATAGGTGAGAAAAAGACTAAAAAAAGTGAGAAAATATCTCAAACATTGGTCTTGGACGCGTTTGGACAGGCTGGTATGCATGTGAGAGGCGAGATTTGCGATAAATTGGAGCATGCAGGGCACTCAAGATAGGCAGGAGCGTGTGTTGGCTACATGCAGGGTGCAAACGATACTTAGCATTTTTGACATTTTTGAGCATTTTGTCCAATTTTTCCATTTTTTTTACTCTTCCTCATTTTTTCTTAATATATTTGTGATGTATTGTCTCCATTATTTTTCTCCGAGTCTTTACATTATTTTTTAAATAAAAATACCTAAAAAAATAAAAAAAAGAACCCATGATTCTAAAAATAAAAATTTATATAAAAATATGATAAAATCATACAAATATAAATCTATTTAATCAATTAAAGTACATTAAATTATGGTAATTTTAGTTTTTTTACTCATTCATCCATGCCCATGTATTTTAGAGACACATACATATGAGGTTGTACATCATGCATGTGGTTACCTAGTACATTCCTTTCCCTCGGTCCCCTAGAAGTAAGGAAGTACCAATATACCTGGATTTTATGACAAAAATCTCTCTACATCGAATACTAATAATGATTACCATTTATAAAATTTTATTAATAAAAAGATGCATCATGAATAAATATTTATTAAATTAATATTTAGAGTAGATTCCTATGGAGCTATGTGTAGGTCATGTCCACTCTTCCTTTTCTACCCATTGCATTGTTCGAGATAATCATGGTGAAGATAAGATGACCATGAATGGAGGATTTTGACGTTACAAAGTTCGATTTAAAACTTTATTTATTTTATTGGTTATTATAATTTATGATTAGGTAGACCGAGACTACTGTTAGGAATTTTTAATTGACTTTATAAATGTCTTGATTTTAGATTTATGACTTTACAATGAATTTTTCCTTTTGAATAAAAAATCTCTGAAGGGTACCCAAATTGTTTATAAAATTGATTTTAAAATTGAATTTTTCATTATTACTTAAGAAAATTTCCTTTAAACATAAATTTAAAATTTACCTTCTTTCTACCTCACATATCCAGTTTTTGGGGTGTGATAGTTTGGAATCAGAGTATGGTTCTGATCTCCCAGAAATAATTTGTTTCCTAAAAGTTGTTTTGTCTCATCTACCTATTTGTAGAATAACCAATAATAAACATGTGTAAATTAATTTCCCTAAGTAATGATTCAACTTAAGAAGAACCTGATAAGAAAAGATAGAATATGCCATCAGCGAAGATTTGTATGGACTCATTTTCTTTACTTCAAAAGTAACGACAAATTTCATCATCAATATAAGATAGTTTTGAAAGAAATGATGTATCATCTACCTTCTAAATGGTTTTGCTTTAGTTGCAACTTGATTTTCTGAAGAAGTTGGATGTTTTATGAACAATTCATAGGATTAAACAAGTTGACCTAGAAACAAGCACATCAAAGTCTCAACCTAATGATCGGATCTTATGTCACCAGTATTGACATAAGATGATTCACGTCAAATTGATCTATAACAAATGGATGAGGAACATGCTCTACTATGGAGCACCAAATATTCGAAGGAATTCTACAAGTCAAAGCCAATAATAGTTTGATTGATAGTTGAATGAAATTTTTTTGATAACCAATATAACCTTTTCAAGAACCATCCTTCTAACTGTATCAGTCAATTTGAAAATCTTTCTAAAAAGATCAAATCCCTTGTAAACTCTTAATCGACATCAAATAGTACAAGAAAAAGATAAGGACATAAGCAACACAACTATAGGATAAGAATCACAAGAGTAAGTCTTCATGATATCTGACAGAAGGAACTAGAAAATCAATGATGATTTTATTTTATTACATAACTCTAAGATACAAATTCTATCTGACACTTGTGTCACACATTATTTCTCTTCTTTAACTCTTGCCCCATAGTTAAAACTTATAAACTTCCTTATTTTAAATTTTCCTCTTCGATTCCTTTCTGATATCCTTTAAGTTTGTAATAGCCCAAATTCTTGATGCAAGGAGTGACATTTTTTAGTATTTTCCATAAGCATAGTCTAAAAGGAAGACAAGATCAAAGAAATAAAGTTCTTCTAAACACTCTTCAGAAGCAAATACTGATGATAGAAAGATCTTAACATGGCTACTAGTGGTGAATAAATATTGGAACATATTTCCCAAAGAATTATTTATACTTTCCCCAACTCAATAATGTTTTTGTAATCAAGTTATATCCTGGAAACTACACCAACAACTATCTCTCATTTTTAAAAGGCACTATTCAAGACAAAAGTTAAGAAAATAGTTGGATGAATCGTCAACAAAAGGACTCATTCAACCAAGATTGTCACCTTGTAAATGCTTGTTTTGAAGGACATAAAATTCAAATTATGCACTAGTTATTACTAAACAAAAAATATAGTTAGATTATTGGTAAATTCAAGGATGCATGCTTTCAAAGTTAAGACATCGACACTTACAAGTTAAGAAAATTCAACATATCAAATCTACTTTTTAAGCTTCGAACGAGCACTTTTGGAGAGGGAGGAACTCATGGAAGCACTATTCTAAAGTAATCAAAGATTGATGACTTTACGTGAAAATTCAAGTAAATTTGGAGACTAGGATACCCCCTAACATAATTGATTCAAAAAGGCATCAATTGATAATCAAACAAAGAACGTGAACATGGAGCAACCCTATAAGAATCAAAAGTGTGACTATAGATTACATCACTAATTATTGTATCGATAAAAAAGCATCATACATAGTGTTTATTGACATGTCGCAGAAAAGATTTAGACACACTTGAATGTCTTTTAAAACTTGAAACATCGTCTGTTTTAAAAAGAAATTTAAGATTTTTATAAATAAAAAGGATGAGAATCTACACAATTTAAGGGATATCATCATAGAAATTTATAACAATAAAACCAAGAAGGATCCATTGAGAATACATCAATCAACTTATAATGATAGAAATAGCAGTACAACACTTGGAGAATTCGATAATAGAATTAACAAGTAGTAAGTTAATAGTAAAGAGCTAATAAATTATTATATTTTCTATGGAGAAGCGGAGAAGGATTGTAAGTATGAAAGGAAAGGACCACGATTTCATAAAGAAAATGTGACAAACGCTCTTAAGTTGAAAGTCAAAGTCGTCGCACAAAAGATATTGGTACATGGTGGAAACACTCAAATGATAGAAGGATTACACGTTGAATTCATAGGATAATGAAAGACAAGTATAGCTTTATACTCAACCTCACAATGTAATAAGTGGCTTAATTTAACAAGTGTAGATTTTTGCAAAGCATGGTGATGATTATTGGAAGGAGAAATGGTAGATAGAAATATTTTTGCTATTGAAAATTTTCATTTTCAACATAAAGATATCAATCCTAGATGAAGACTCTTTATGGATAAAGAACCATGGGAGAAAACATATAAGAATTGATGTATTGATAGTACATCCTAAAAGTATGGAATGTATTATAATTTAAGAAAAAACTTATTGGCAGAGTAGAATGAAAAAGAATGTAGATTAACTTATGGTGAATTACATTAGATGACAAAAACATAATACTTGTTATTTGATAAATTATTTTTACAAAAGATTGTTTTACCGGATGGTATATCAAGGTCAATTATACTATATCAAGATTTGAAATTCTTCCCCTTCTTTGTAGAATTGTTACAAGAAGATTGATAAATGAAATTGCTGCATATTACAAACTAATGGACAATTCAAAAGGATTATCCAAATATTAGAGGACATGCTGCAAACATGTGCTATAAAGTTCAGGAGGAATCAAATCGTACAACCGTCAAAGATTGATTTTCCCTACAACAATAGCTATTATACAAGAATTTTACTAGCCCCAAATGAAATCTTATATGGGAAACCATATAGACTTCCAATGTGAGGAACAAGAAAAGTAAGAAATCATAGGAGAAGAACACAGGTCAAAAATTCATGGTACATCCTGGGAACACAAAAATATATCGTGATTTAAAAAGGACCTACTCATAGAAAGGAATGAAGAAAGATTACTCAATTCGTAGCCAATTGTTTAATATGCCAACAAGTGAAGGTAGAGCATAAGAAATCTACAAAACCACTCCAACTAATTTTTGTGCTGGAATGGAAACGGGACAACATAGACTTTGTACAAAAATAGCCACACACCTCTCAAAGTTGATCATATCTAATTAAGATCTAAAGTTTACTACATGTTTGTGGAGGTGTATACAAGAGGCTTTTAATACAAAGTTACTATATAGACGATCGTATAAATCTCTAGTGTGTTGGGTGGAATTTTCAACTTATTCACATCACACAAGACAAACTTTGAACAGCTCAAAAGTCAATATAAGATTGCGGACAATAGTCATTTAACTTCGAAATAGATGACTACATTTTTCTCAAGGTTCAACCTCCAAAAATAGTAACTCATTTTGGAATAAAGAAAAGATTAGTACCACTCATTTGGGAATACTATCTTGGATTAGACAAAACTTTTATTGTAGGAAAACGTGTCATATGAAGAAGAACCAGTGGCAATAATTGATTTTCAAGTCAAAAAATTGAGAAGAAGAACAATATCACTAGTAAAGGTTCATTGGAAACATCCTAATGATGAAAATAAAATTTTGGATTTAAAGTTTGAAGTCTACATGAGCTATCCGAACTTAAGGAGTTATGAAATTTTGAGGTTGAAATTTTCTTTAAAGAGGTAGGAATTTAAAACCCCATAAATTTATTATAATTAATTAAAGTGCCTTAAAAATAATTTTGGATAATATATTAAAGAATAGGGATATATCAAAAAAAATTCTTGTGAAAAATCAAATCGAACGAAAAAATATTGGGTACAATTTCACCACCTCACCACCACAGCTAACGAGCTAATCGATTGGATATAAAAAGGTGGCTAAATTACCCATTTTCCTAACATTTTTCTTCTTCTCCCTCACTCTACAACATCCTCTCCTTAAGTTGTTCGAGCTTTTGGCACAATTTGGAAGGAATTTTGGAAAAAAATATCTAAGTATTCGAGTCGAGGATTCGAGGTAGGGGTTCTTACTCTAACTTTTTAAATTCATCCATTATTTTTATAAAGAATTATCATGTATTATATATTATGGATAAAAGTGAAAAATTGGATGTCATTCTTTTATAATTATTGTTATAATATTATTTAAAATGAGATATTCATTATAAATGTTTTATCATGCATACATTGAAAAAAGTCTTGTATATAAAATGAGTAGCAAATCTTGATATGAAATGAGAATTTAAAATGTTATATGGAATATGATATTTTTATACATGAATCACAAAAATCATTTTATTCATAAGAAGTATACCTCTATATTGTCTAGCGGAGTATGGTACCCATAGGCTACTTATTGCAGCAAACAATTTTTGACATACTAGAGTTACGCCTCACATCACATGTATTCTCGGAGATTTTCTATCTACGATGCATTTTATTATTGACCGCAAATGAGCCTCAAAGCTAGAAACCTTGTTGTGTCTTGGAGTTTGTTGTCTAGTGGGTTTTAGAGGGTGATTGCATATGGGCCTTGAAATTGGACCCTTCATTATGTTTCGGACTCCTAGACGAAGGCCCATATGATGTTAATTTGTCCAATATATGTGTCATATGTATTATGATCATATATGGGGTCAAAGGTGGACCCACATGCATCCTTAAGTTGGACCACACATGTGCCCATGTATTTTGGAAATTGATACATATAGGGGTGCATGTCATGTATTGGATTTGTATCACATATCATATTTTTTGAGCATGTATTTGGTTACCTAGTACATTCCTTTCCTTCGGTCCTCTAGAAGTAAGGATGTTTCAATATACTCGAATTTTATGACTAAAATCTCCCCATATTGAATACTAATAATCATTACCATTTATGAAATTTTATTAATAAAAACATGCATCATGAATAAATTTTTATTTAAATAATATTTAGGATAGACTCCTACTGAGCTGTGTGTAGCTCACTCCCACTCTTCCCTCTCTACCCAAGTGCATTCAAGATAATCATGGTGAAGATATTATGATCATGAATGGAGAATTTTGATGTTACAAGATTTAACTTAAAACCTTATTTCTTTTATTGGTTATTATAATTTATGATTAGGTAAGTTGAGACTACTCGGATGGAATTTTAATTGACTTTATAAATGTCTTGGATTTAGATTTATGAATTTACAATAAATTTTACCTTTTGAATAGAAAATCTTTGAAAACTACTCGAATTTTTTATAAAATTGATTTTTAAATGGTTTTTAAATTAAATATTTCATGATTACTATAGAAAATTTCCTTTAAACATAAATTAAAATTTATCGTCTTTCTATCTCATGTACCCATTTTTTTTTGGGTGACATATTCTCTCATGGAATTTTGTTTCCAAAAAAAATTTCAAAAAATGCAATTAGTTCTTGAAAATCTACTACAAACAATTTTCCTATAAGTAGATTTAGAATTAAACTGACCTTTTGGGGTATGAATCTAAAACTAATAATCCAATTTATTAATAGTAGGTAGGTTAGTTTTGAGAGATAAAATGCATTAAAGAACCTTAAATTATAGAGATTAGTATAAAATTCCAACCATTACCTTGATCATTGAGTAGATCATGCATTTTGATGGGACACAAATTGAGATTATTTAGATCAATCAAAAAGGATGGAAAAGAAGATTAGGAGACCAAGAATCCAAGGATCTTTCCAAATATCAATGGATTCCTATTTCCTATTTTACAAAAATCCCCAATTTTGAGAAATGATCTCGAAGGACAAATACATTTCCAAATACAAGAATCAAAAGGTCTGATTTCATAATCAAAGAAGTCTTTAGAAATACAATACTTATGTTGAAATAACTGAACCCAACTTTTGCAATCATTGTTTAAAAATTTCCATCCAAGTTTAGATAGGAGGCTAACGTTAATATCTTCAAATTTATGCAAACTTAAACCCCTAATCTCCTTAGGTAAGCAAATTTTATCCCAACTTTTAAAAGCAATTTATCTTGAGTTATTACTATCTTTATTAGTACCAAAATTCCACCAAACTTTTGTCGAGATAGAGTCTTGAAAGAGTTTGACATGCCGTACACTACCAGAATAAGGAGATACTGACTCCTTCAAGACTCGCCTCTCACAAGTAGCCAAACAATAGAAGGAAAACAATACACAGTTCACTCAAAAAATAATAGACATGCTAAACAGTATGGAAAGAAAGCATACAAAAACAGTAAGTAAAAAGTTTTCCAAATAGTGTCCATATCTTATACGTTGTAACATACACAATAGAAACTTCGATTGTACTAACACAAGAGTTGATTATACAAACATAATTATGTAACGAGGTAAACCCACATAGAATCCCTACCTATATGGTAAAATCCTCTAGTTGCTTATGATAATCACTTAACAGTAAACAAGTCACTAATAATAATAAATAGATACAACTCGATAAAATTATAAATGCAAATACCTCAATTATTTATGACCACACTACCCTAACTATCTATTACTACCCTAATTTGCTACTTGCAAAAGAAGTTGATCAGAAACACGGATTTATAGCTTTCGTATAGAACGAACTTTGCAAACAATAACAGGATTAGCAACAAACAATTAGCAATGTGTACAACAAGATGGAAGCCACCTCAACCACTAGCAATCCCTTTTTGAGGAACTCACAGATATAACTTAGTCCATTCCCAAGAACACAGTATTGGTCACAACCCACTACTAAAATAATCTTATATGCTCACCACTTAAGAATGCTATTTTACTCTCACAAGTATGCAACACAAACATTGATATATACTCAAGATGATTTGCAAAATGAAATCAGAATCGTAAGAAAAGTGTGGTAAAGTTTTACTTGGATTTTCTAATTACCAAACAATTAAAGAGGGGTATTGATCTAAACAAATAGATTTTTCTAAAACATAATAGAATAAAGCAAATACAAATCCATATTATTAATTAAATTAAATGACATTAAAACATGGTATATTTAGTACTTATTAAGCATTTATCACAACCACCAACCAGTTTCTTGCTAGTCTCTTAGTAAGAGAAGCGGTTAAAAATAAAAAACTAAAAATTAAACTAACCTAAATCACTTTCATAGATTGACACGATTGCATTTAGCATATGCAACAAACTGTTAAACCTCTAAGTTGTCTTAATGGACGAGTTTAAGTCTCGTGAGGGTTTTCAGTAATGATACCCACAAACATTAACAAAAAATGAAAACAAAACAAAACAAATAAAATAAGAAGTTAACTAAAATTTAAAATAAAGTAAAAAGACTAAAATAAAATAAAGAAATGAAATAAAAAAATATCTCATGCTTATAATCTCTTTTAAATTTCATAATTAAAATCTTAAACATATAGATTATTTCAACTTCCTAAACATTCATGATTTATTATAATAATTAGTTGAAAATCATTTTCATATTTCATATCAAAAATGTATCAATTTAATTTCACCTAAACTCAATTTCAAGAATCCAAATTCGCTTCGACTTTATTCCTCATAAGTCAATACTCTTAAAAACACTCATATTGATTTATATGTAAAGAAGTTTATGTATAGAAATGAACTAATATGTTCTCGTATGTACAAAGAAGAAAGGCTAAAAAATGTTATTTTAACGTTGATCTTATGAAAGGAATCAATGTAAGGATTTATAAAATATTATATATTACTTTCATGCATCAATCAAATTCATCAAATAAAAATATCAAATAATATGCTTTTTAGAAAATGTAGGAAAATGAAATGACTTCTTAGGGAATTACTTCTTATATTTTCTTTTGCATTAAACTATTTCTCATAACTATTTAGGCTTTTTGGGTCATAGTATATAGATTATACTATTCATTTTCCTCTCTTTCTTTCTATTTTTTCTTTCTATTATATTCTTTTTTATAAGAGAATTTATTTTTTAGAGAATGAGTCCATGTACACATTTTACATTTTTTATATGGTAAGGTGAATGGTTAGATAACCCTAGATATATCACTTTCTTAATAGAAGTCATGCATGAATGAAGAAAAACATATACTATCAATTTCTACTTAAATCATTTAATCTAAGCAAATGAAAAATAAATATATAACATTTCATTAAGATGTAAAAATCTAGACATTTAATGCTAAGTCTTATAAAGATCAACTAATAATGTTGAAGAAATAAGGAAAGTGTTTAGAGTAGAAAAATGATACTTATTACTCAGAATAAAGGATAATTGGCTCAAAATATTTCTCACAAGGGTAGTCTCTACTATTTGACTCACAAACACCGATTTTGAGTTTAATATAATTTTCACTCCTTATCAAGAAATACTAGTCATGACAAAAACTAACTAATTATCACATTACTTCGTGATATGTTTTTAGAATTTAATTTAATAGTTTAAAAAGACTTAATGATCATTTAAATTTAATTCTAAGACATGATCAAGTTTTGTGAATAATTTTAAAATTACTCTAAAAAAATTACAAATAAAAGTAACTAAAATTATACGAAAATTGTTTAAATTATATAAGAATAAAAAAAATGTAAAATGTGTAACTTTTATATACCTATCTAGGTAGTTAACTGATACAAAGCAAATTAATTTGATCCAATTTGTTATTTGAGCAAACCTCGAGCGCTTTTTTTATATTTATATAATATTTAAATATTATATATAGTTAAATCACATAACATTATCTTAAATGTCTTTAAAGTTTGGCATATTTGCAATTATACTCCTAAGGTTTATAAAATATCAAAAATGCTCTTATATTTTAATAGTGTTAATTTTCTATCCATTACTATTTAGATTATTATTCCTAGGTTCTTATACCAATTTTTGCGAATCGATACAATTTTTAATCGGGGGTTAATAGTGACCTAGTTGATGGTCTTTGTCTATTTATTGAAAGTAATAATTTGTCTAAAAAGCTTATTATTTTGCTATATAAGTCTAATTTTCTTCTATATTCATTACAATTGCATAGTATATTATATTCTTCATTATGTTAGTTGCTTAATTTTAATCCTGAATCTATTAATTGTCTTTTAAAATTAAAAATTACTCTTTCATTTGTTAAATCTAATAATTCTAATTTATTTACTAATGATTCGATGTTTATAAAGTATTATCTTGATACATCATATGTGTTGAATGTATATCATTTTATCCTATTCATAATATACAATCAGGTTTTTCTTGTGTACATACAATGTATTTATAATCTTCAAAGAAGTAATATCTAAATATTAGGTTGTTGAATTCTTCTTCCTCTATTCTCACATATTTTTTTACTAAAATAGTCTTTTAATGTCCTTGAAACAGGATGGTCTATGATGCTTGTAATAACTTTAATATAATTTGTATAGATATCTAATAAGATGTTAAATTTTTTAAAATTTTCAAGACAAATTTCATAGTCTTCATTTTTAAAATATTCATTTAAATGATAGAGATAACCTTATCAAATGTTTCTAATAGAATTAGATTTTTATCTTTGATTTCCATTGGAATTATTGGTTGTTTATTTCTAAAAATAAATTCCATTTTCCTATCTTAACATCATTATGTCTTGTTGTAAGAAAATATTTAAACATTCAAGATTCTTAACTAGCTTAAATTTATAATTATCATACCTGAATTTGATGGGTCCACCACGGCCTTCCCTTCTGTTCGTCTTCTTTTGTTACACCTGTTATGTCTTAGGTTTGCTCAAACCTCAATGCCCTCTTAACAATGGTGAGCCTTCTACATCCGTACATAAATGGTATCCAATAGTTGGCTTACTAAAGAAGAGTAATCGAACTCCATTTTATTCATAGCATAATAATTATTACAACTTAAGGCCAAATAAGAACCTTGAAAAAGGTGCTTAGCCGCTCATAGTTACTGGGTATAACATTATTGGTTTTGAGATTTCTAGATAGAGAGGTTTTCTATGCTAGAGTGTTTCAGAGTAGAGAGCTCTGGATTTTCTGTGTATTTTTGTGTCCCTTGAAATGATAATAAGGGTTCCTTTTATAGCACAAGGAATCCCTATTTACAAGACTAAAATTATTATCTTACCCTTCTTCTAATAATTCAACTGCTTTTCTTCTTTAAAGGATAGCCATTACTTTTTTCCTTGGCACATGCTACCGACTAATATGTGAGGTCTACATCTTTATTTCTTTTGTAGTCTTCTATCGATAGCTTCTTTTCTTATTTTTCTTTATCATTTTTTACCGATAGTTCTTTTGATGATGTTGATGATGATGCATCTTCATCTTCTCGATATTTGATACAGAGAATGCATCTGTGGTCTTTGGTGGCTTTCCTAGCATAGAAGCAAAATATCTTCTTTGTTTCTTGACCAATTTCTAGGTTATTGCAATTAAAATTGGTTTCATATTTGGTGATTTTTTCACCATCTTCTTCTGACAGAGCAATGCTACTATAAGAAATGATGATGAATTTACTAGTTGAATAATTTACTTTAATCTCAGTAGAATTGTCAATCTTTCTGAATTCATAGTAAATTTGGCTTAGCATTTGTCCTCTCAATACATAGAGTTTTTCTATTTTAAATTCCTTTTCTGGAAGTGCCCTTGGTTTGGGAACCTCTCTGTTTGTATTGAAGATCCCTATCTTGATGAAGTGGTAGGGACTAGTATTTCCTTCTTCATTCCAATCCATTAATGAACTGAAAAATCTAAGATAAATAGGTTTATCACCTACTTTAATTTTTCTTCTGAAATTCTTGATTGCTCTTTTAAAATTTTATGGGAATAATTTAGTTCACTTAAATTAATTCTTGGATATATATTTTCTATTAATCTTGCATGAAATGCTTTATACACAAATATTGGATCAGCTCCTTCGAATATATTGAATTTACTTCTTACAGGAAATTCCTTGTTTGTAGTATATAATTTCATATCTTTGTTATGTTCTTGGGTAGATTTTCTAGCCAAATTATAGATACTCAACCATTGTAGCTTGTTGAGGTTTATATATTGGTCATTTTCATCTTCAATGATTGGAGTAGTTCTAGGAGATGTCTCCTTGAATAGTACTGAATGTTTTACTATTTTTGATGTCTTTGGTGGAGATGTTTCTCTAAATAGCACGGAGGCCTTGCTATCTTTCCAATATTTGTCAATCTATTTGAAGCTGTTGGTTGTTGTTGTAGTGCTGCAGAATAATTTCTTACTATCTCCTCTGGAGTTATTAGTTTTGGTGTTTTGTAGTTGGCATAACTACCTTCAGCTTCTATTCTGTTGGTGAAGGCTCTATGAGTTACTCCACTAATTCCTAGAATAGATTTGCTAGCTTCTGCCCAATTGTTATAAATTCTTAGTTTTGGGCCATTATAGACCACATAAACTTTTTTCTGTTCTTTTTCTGCCTCATCTGCCCAATTGAGCTTTGTGGTTTCAAAAGTTTTTTATGAACTGTTAGGTTCTTCAATTTTTAATGGAGATTCCTCGTTTAAGATTCTGGTCTCTAGAGGTTATTTTGAACAATTAAGTTCTTGTTTCTTTCCTATTTCCATAAAAGATTTCTCGAGATATAGCAACTCGAGTTGTTCTTGTAGGATTTTTATCTCCTTTTCTTTTATCTTGATTTTGATATCAAGATGTTCCATTCCTAAAAGCATAAAAATAGTTAGAGGTGCTAATTCTCTGGTAAGAGCATTAACTAAGCTACTTTTATGTCCTGGAAGATGTTCAACATCAAAATTGTAATGGTTGAACCATTGTTGGCATTTGATTAGTCTTCCTTGTTTATAATCACCTACAATATTAGTTCTTAAGAAATAATTAAAATTCTTGTTATCTATTCTAATAATGGATCTGGAACTTATGACATATATTGCAAATTTCTTAATAGCCTTTTTAACAGCTAAATATTCTTTTTCATTACTATGATAATTTAATTCTAAACCTTGGAAAGATCCTGATGTATATCTACAAAGATATTCATCTTTGTCATCTACTCTTGTTTTAAGAATTACTTCCTAATACTCTTGTGAAACATCTGTTTCAATTACCATCTTATCATCTGGTCCTAGATGGTACAAAGTTGGTAAATTTTTTACATTAGCTTTTACTCGATCCATATATAGAGTATCTTCTTCTATCCATTTTCAAATATGATCTTTTTTCAATTTTTCTTGTAATGGTTTTCTTGTTTCTGCAAGTTTCTTAATATATTCTTCTGCATATGTTAAACATCCTAAAAATCTTTGTAATTGGTTTTTATCTTTTAATTCACTAGGAAAACCTTGAATATTATTTAGTATATGAGGTTGTAGATTATGTTTTCCATCTCCAATTTCCAACCCTAAGTATTTGATTTTTTGTTAAGCAACTACTGCTTTCTTTTTAGAGAGTACAAAGCCTTCTTTTCTACATTATTGTAGTATGTTGATAATATCCAAATAATATTTATTTAATTCATTACTGAAAACCAAAATATCATCTATGTAAACACAACAAATATCTTGTAATTTCTTAAAAATGTTATCCATGTATCTTTGAAAAATACCTAGAGCTTGTTTTAATCCAAATGGTATAACTTTTCATTGAAATTGTCCTTAGGGAAACTATAAATGCTGTTAATTTTTGGGAGTCTTCATCTAATCTAATTTGCCAAAATCCACTTTTGTAATCAAAACTCGAGAAATATTTCTTTCCTTTTTATTAATGATAATAGTTCTTCATCTTTTGGAATGAAGTATTCATCGTCAATGGTTTCTTTATTTAGTGCTTTAAAATTTATCCCCATTCTTTTTTTTCCTCTTCTTTTCTTAGCTTCTTTTTCAACCAAGAATGTTGGACTAGAGTGAGGTGAATTACTTGGTATTATGACTTTTAATTCCAAAAGTTCTTCAATTTGTTTTCCAAATTCAATCATATCTTTTGGAGTATAAATCATTGGTTTTACTCTTATGATCTTGCTAGGATCTCTTAATTTTATATTGATTGTTATTTTAGATTTATTTATTTTGGGATCCAAAGGATTTTCTGAGATGACTATTTTTAATAGTCTTCTAATGCATGTTAGGGCTTTGTCTTCCTGTATCTCATTGAGAAAAGAGTTTTATTTTTCTTCTATATCTAATGAAATATTTTCTAAATAAGGTTGTTATTGGTCTTTTATATCATCACATTTTTGCTTTTTATGTTGTTGCATAAAAGTTGGGTTTGAGACATTTAAAGCTTTTCTTACTTTAGAAACATAGATGACATCTCCTTCTAAGGTTATGAGACTTATTTTGTCAGAATGTTGTGTGAAAGGTTGATATAAGTTTAGGAAATTATTTCCTATTTACAAATCTACTCCTGTTTCTTGTTGATATATGGTAGGAATGTGAAAGTTTTCTCCTTCTATCATTATATCAGTATCTTTTAATACCTAATTGAGTTTAATTATAGTATTATTAGCAATTCTTACAATTAAATCTTTTGGTGCTTGTTTCCAGTTGTCTTTTGAAAATAAATATATACTGGCTACACACATACTAGCTCTTGTATTTATATATGCATGTAAATGATAAGTGTTATAGCCTTTAAATTTTAGTCCTATTTTAATCTAAGTACTATTTGGATTTGTAATACTATACAAATCATTCATCTTCTGATGAAGAATATTCAAAATTTGAGTATTTATATTCTGAGTCAGTTATTTCTTCTTCAGTTTCTTCCAATAGATAGATACTGTAAGCATCATCTATATTAGATTTCTCGATTGGTTCTAATTTCATTTTGAAAGCTTCTTCTAAGATTTTTGCTTTTTGTGGAATTCCTTTTTAAATTATTTTTTATGTTGAAGTCTGCTTGGACATTCATTAGCATAATGTCCTTTCTCATTACAGATCCAACATCTACATTTTTTCTTTCTTGAAGGGCAATAATTCCTTTTTTCAAAAGGTTTATAAATCTTTCTTCTAAAATATATTTTCTTCTAGTTTTCTCTATTGGATCTCTTTTTATATTTTTGGAAATTTTGTTTTCTGAATTTATATTTTTTAAATCTTTTATATTTTTTATATTTATATTTTTGTTTATAAGATTTTATATTACATCCATATTTTCCTGGTATTCTAAAATCTCTTGTATCACAGTAAATTTTATTATTTCCTCTTATTTGTTTATATTCTTTTCTTTTTTGGCATTTAATAATGATCCAATCTTTAAGACTTCTTATTCTTCCTCCTAGAGTATCTGGTATAGTTTCTCTATTCCTTTGTTCCCAATATTCTGTTAAATTTTTATATAATATTCCAAGTAATTTTTGAAAAAACATTTCTTTATAAGTTATTTGTATAGAGGGTGGTAACTTATGGTAATACATTTCATATTCACAAATAAAAGAATCTACGTAACAAATGTTACAAATTTTCATATTTGTTAGATGCCATTTAACTTCATTGATTTCATTTTCACTGGATTCAGTGATGATACTTCCTTTATTTTTTCCAATAAATTCTTTGTATATTTCATTTATTACTATATCTAAGTATTCTCTTCCTATGGAAGCATTTCCTTGCATTAATAAATGTTGTTGATCTGTTAAATTTGAAAACCAAACTTTTACATTTCTTGTCATTTTATGTCTATAAGCACTCTACAAGTTGAAGGATTTGTTTGGGTAGTTTGAGAAGTTTGTATGAGTACACTCATCCCACTAGACCATTCATCTAAGGCCTTTTTCCTATCTCTTATACAATCTAAATCTAGAAGTTCACATTTATAATTATCATGGAGTTTGAACTCTGGTGGAATACTACCTCTAATTCCCCAATGCAATCCTTCCTCTATTTTAGATGGTTATCTTCTTCTAGTATCAGGTTGTTCTGATCTTTGCCTATTTCTTTCTTCCTTATGTGGGTTAGATGTTCCTTCTTGGTAAGAGACTGGTAATGAAATTGGTTTCATATGACCTTTTGAGGTCATGTTTTCTGGTTCAAAATTAGTTTCACTGATTATTGTCATATCATCCTCTTCTTTGTTAGTACAAAATTTTCCATTATAATGTTCTTTTATTTCTTTATTGGTTAATGTCAATAAACTGACTAATGTTCCTATATCTCTATTTTCAGGATCCATGAATTTTCTTTCTAATTCTTTTCTATATTCCATTAAATTGGAATTATCTCTTTATTTTTAGATTGTTCCTCATTTTTCCTTTTCTCATTTTTAGGAATAAAAAAATATTATCTCTTTGGTGGTTCTTCTTTTAATCCTTCTAAAAGATCATATTTATAACCTATTATTTCATTATCCCTATATATGTTGTATATGTATTTTCTTAGTTATGAAAATTCCTTGTGCATATCTTGTTGTAGTTTATTATAACCATATTCCTTTATTTCCTTTAGTAATTTTTTTTGTATATCTATTATTTCCTGTAAATATTTTGTGTTTGATTCTTGGACAAAATCCATTTCTTCTATCAATAATTGTATAGTTTCAAATAATGTTGCCTAGTTTTTGCTACACCTACTAGGCTTCCATTTATTTCTAAATGCATATTTTTTATTTTATCTCTAAACATGATTTTTCCCTAATATACAATCATGAACTAATGCCTTCATTATTTTAACTTCATTTTCTAGTTTTTTAACTTCTTCTTGGTTAGAAGTTTCTCCTTCATGATTTATAAAAGTAAATCTTGGTATGCTATTAGTTTTAACAACATTACTATTTCTTCCTATTATTAAAGGTTTTTCTTTGATATCTAATTTCCATTCTTATGGTATTTCAAAATCTGTTAGTATTTTTGGTTTTATTATTTGTCCAAGTTTCTTAAAAGTTTTCTCTATTTCTATAAATTTATTTTATCCATATATTGAACTATTATGACTATTTGTTAAAAAATATGCCACTAGATAATGTATTGAAAATAGATGATTTCTTTCTTTCATTAAATCTCCTCTTTCAAATTCATAAGTTAGACTTAATACTTGATTTAAATTTTTATCATGTATATTTATAGCAAATCTAGGATATGTTGTAAATTTTAGCTTTTAGTATCCTAAATTACCATGGATCATTCCTAATAAAGCATCATGTCCATTTATTATTCTGTTATCTAATAATGCTATTTTTATCAGTGTATCTATTCTTTTTCTAAAATGAACTTTTATTAATATTTGAATTCCTCCTAAATGGATGTATCCAATTTTTTCTCTATCTTTATGAAGAATTTTTGATAACTTGTTTAATATAATTTCTTTATCAATGAATGGTATATTATATTTCCCTTTTGCATCTGTAATTTTAATACTCATTTCTTTATTACTTATGTCATAATAGATTATATTTTTTCTAGGGAATAATTTTATTAATAAAAATGATGGGTCTTTAAATCCATCTTCTTCTTTAAAATTTAACTCTGTTTTTTGAATTTTTTCAAATTTCTTTTTACTTGTTACTATTTCTTGCGAAAAACATCTTGAAATGTTTTCTGTTTCTATGTCTATTATTTCTTGGTTTATTTTTTTTTCTTCCATTTTTGAGAGTGTTTTTTTTACTAAACCTTAGGAGTATTTTTGATAACTGTTAGATTTAACATTCGTTATATTTTCAGGGATATTTATGAAGATTTCTTAAACTTTGGGGGTATTTTTGATTTTTTTCCGTTAAATCACATTATATTATTTTTTAATTTAAATAATAAAATATAACTTTTCAATCTATATAATACTTTAATAAATCTTAAAACATGTTTTTTATTTTTGTGATTTTTAAATTATGATTATAAATAATAAAGTGTTTTTTTTAAAGATATACTAATTTAAAATTAAAAAATTTTGAATATGTTTTTTTATCTATGATAACAATTCATATAATTTGAAGCTATCAATTCAATTTTATTTAGTTAAAAAAAATATAATATACTTGAATTTATGTTAATTTTAGAATAAAAAAATTTAAATTCAATTTAAATTAAATTAGATGTTGGTAATATTTTTCCAATTGTAATCAACCCTACTTTGTCTTCTTATATTTATTACTAACAATTCTATAAATAATAATAAAAAATAACGTGGTTAAATTTTTTTGCTACGATAAGTAATAATAATTATTAATCATTTTATTTTAAAATAGTACATTTTAGTCATATTATTATTATTATATTTGTTAACAATTTAATAATTTTAACTATTTTAGTTATTTTATTTTTTATTTTTTATTTTTTTTGAGACATTTTTTTCAACTATATGCAAGCTCTTTATTAGTAAGATTCAATTTGATTAAATTTAAATATTTTTAACAAAAAAAAATGAAAAAAATAATAATAAGAAATTATTAAAATACTTAAAAATATAATAATAAAATAATTAAAATGTATTAATTTTTTAAAAATTGATTAATATGTTAGATTTTAAAAAATTAAACAACTAACATATTATGATGCCCTAAGTAATGTTATCTATCCTCACGACACGAGTTTCTCAATTACTATTATGAATTTAAAAAAAATAAAAAAATATTAATTAATTCTTTACACACAAATATAAAGATTGGTTTACTGGCTTTTTGGTCGGTGTAATTAGTATTTTTCTTTATTTATGGAAGATAAATCTTTTATAAATTAAATATATTTAATATTATTCGAGTTTGTAATTAAAATGCTAATAAATATATCTTAGATTATAAATGCGGTCGATTTAAAAATCAAAGGCCCATTATTGAACGACGTCGTAATAACTTTGGGTAAAAAAACAAAAGGACGACGTAACTCACTGAGGAGTGAGGAGTTAAAGTGTTCAACTCAAATCGTCTCCTATCGTACCACTACAAGTACCGTCTCCGGTTGCTGTGATAGCGTAAGTTCAAAGTCATAACACAGGTTCTCAATTTTCCGGTGACAGAAAAAAAACCTCAACTAAATCTGCGCTGAAGATACAAATAATTTCTTTTACTTTGTGCCATTTAACCACATTGGACTTGTTGGTTACACAAAATAATAATAATAATTAAGAGAAAAATTAGAGGAAAGAGAACCGACTTTTAGGGCTTATGGCTTTTATTTGTGGTTTGATTAATTGATTGAGCTTTATGGTTTGTTTGTGATCCCTTATGTTTCTTTTTCTCTGATGTGACAACGATTCTTCACTCCATTTGAGTTGGTAGGAAAAGTTGAGAACATGCATTCTTCAGAGGTGGCTCATACTCCTCTCAATTCTAGTCTCAGTGATGATATTGCTCTTGAAGAAGACGCACCCTCTTGCGATAATCCTAAATCCTTTTCTCTCAGAAGGTTTTTCTTTCTCATATCATTCCTGGTTTATCCTTGAATGTTATTGCATTTTATAGTGTTAAATTAAAAAAAAAATGATTTTTTTTCTTAGGGTGAATGGGTCCTCAGAAAGTTTCTCATTTTCTTTTCATTACTTATTTATCCGTGAATGCTCATGTATTTTATCTATGTTACTCGGAACAAGGGGAGTCAAAAAGCTGTTGTTTGTGTGTCCGACACGCCCATTTTCTATTTTTTTTTTAAATTCACACTAAGTATCACGTCACTTGAATACTGGTACCCCACATCCAATAACATAGTATTTTATAGTATTAATTTTTATTTTTGTGGCGTGGGTAGCTATCAATTACAGGTGTATGAGGTTGCAATGAAGAGAAACACCATTGCCGTGTTAGAGACTGGTACCAGGAAAACTATGATTGCTGTGATGCTTATCAAAGAGATTGGTCAGGTTTTCAAGGCTAATGGGATCAAGAAATTGATTGTTTTCTTGGCTCCCACAGTTCATCTTGTTCATCAGGCATGTACTCATCTCATAATTCAATTTCACTAACTCACCATCTTTCTCTTCTTTGGGTTATCCTTGTAGAATTCACAGGCAATATGTTTGGTTCATTTGAAAGTTGTTCATCCCATTGAAATTTGTTTTTGCAGCAATTGGAGGTTATTAAAACACATACTAATTTTGAAGTGGGGGAGTATTTTGGAGCTAAGGGAGTTGATGATTGGGACTTGAAGTGCTGGGAAAATGAGATTTATTTGCATGATGTAAGTGTGCTTCTTCTGAAGCATCGACATTAGTTATCGTTTGTTTCTTGTATAATATGTTTTAGAGTAATTTTATATGCTATATGCATCAAATTGTTATGTGCATCAAGTGATGTGTCATGCCGGTGTCGGTGTTAGATTGGATGTTAATTAGGAAGGTGTGATAGTGAACTACTTGCTAACTAATAGGAACCAATTAGATGCATGCATCAAGTTGTGTTAAAAATTATTTTCCTATGTTTTCAGCATCAATTCATGCTTCAATATTGAAGATTATATTACGAGAGATGCTGGAGATAAACTGGAGTATATTCTTACTCTTTATTCTCTGTTAATTCTGATTATTACAACATTATAATACAACACTATAATACAACACTATAAATAGGAATAAGACATTAGACAAATGTCCACTAATTCTAGGAATATAACAGCTGGTAACAATAATTAAAATACAGCTTGATTTACACTAGCTTTACAACCTGTACAACACTAATAATATTATCTGAAAGTCTACAAATATGAATAAGGTTTCTCCATTTACTTTTTGTGCTCTTTACAGTAACATCTTAGGTTTCTTGTCAATTTTTACACTATTCCATTGGTTTGGTTATGCTAACTATCCATCCAAAGTAACTCCATACTTCTCTCTTTCTAGTTTCAAATGTGTTAATTTTTTATGGACTTGAGACCCCCGTATCTTCATCATTCCAATGTTCATAACTTTTCCCTCCATATTTACCATTGTTCAAACCTATTGGTTCTTGGTACTTGAATGTAAAACCAGTGAATAATATCATGCTAAAATCATTCTTTGTGTAAGACACTGGGGAAGACATTACTGATTACTGTGTTGTTGTGCTAATATTTTTTCTATAGGTCCTGGTTATGACCCCCCAAATTCTTTTGGATGCTTTAAGAAAGGCATTCCTTAGTCTAGAAGCTGTTGGCTTGATGATTATTGATGAATGCCATCGGGCCAATGGTAACCATCCCTATGTGAAGATGATGAAGGTTGATGTCACTTTGCTATATGTTATTCCATTTTCTGTTTTGGTTCTTCATCAAACTGCTTTTCTTTTAGTGTATTTGTTTTGGATAAGCTTTGACATTTATATTTGTTGTTGTTAAATGCAGGAATTTTATCACAAGTCTAGTAGGAAGCCTAAGATATTTGGTATGACTGCATCACTTGTTAGAAAAGGTAGTAACATATCATGTCTGCACCCTGAGCTACTGTAGTTTCTGTGGCGCATTAGTAATTGTTTGGCAAAGTAGATGTATTTGAGAATTAGGCCTATCTTATGCAGGAACTTAAAAGATATATTCATCCATAATAAGTTTATGGTCCTAATGCAAACCTGGTTTATTGAGGAGTCCCTATAAGTAATAAATTGTTGTTTGTTACATCAATTATCTATGCAAGGAAAATATAAAAGTAAATCAAAGTAAATTTGTATAATGGGATTATGATATTGGAAAAGTGGGGATAATGGTATCATCATCTTAACTGATAATAAAAGCCATGTATGTTTGGATTTTGGTTTATTTAGTCCTATAAATTTACCCAATTGACGCATTAGTTTTGTAACTATTAGGGTATGTCAATTGAGTTTACTAATTTAAAGTTTGGGTCAATCTAGTCCAATTTTTCAAAAATTGATGTTTTTTCGTGGGTATAAACGAATTTCTCTTTTTATTTTTTTTGGGGTGACTCTCTGCCTCCCTATATTTCTCTCTCCCCTTCGTACTCTCTCCCTTCTTTCTTGAAAGTTATACCTATATGCGCTTTTCTGTTTAGTTTATCAATGCCTTTGAACACACTCTGGAACCTCTCACTTAGTGTTTTCTGAAACTTAGCGGAGCATATTTGAAATAAGTTTATTCATCAGGTGTCTCATCCGAAATAGACTGCAAGAGTCAAATATCAGAACTTGAAAGCGTCTTGGACTCTCAGGTACTTCTTGATTTGTAAGTTAAATAACTTTCCATTTACGGTGTTCTTAAATACAGTTTCTGATGCTTTAATAATATATTTATTTAAATTGCTGCAGGTTTATACTATTGATGACCAAACCGAGATGGAAGTTTTTATACCCTCTGCAAAAGAGACTTTTAAATTTTATGACCAAGTAAGGCATTCATATTTAGATTTGAAAGCAAAGATGGAAGCTTCAATGTCAAAGGTAGTCTTGCATTCTAACACAGATTCACCTACATGGAGTCATGAACACAATTTATTTTAGCATTAACTTTTGTGGATGCTGAATTACTATATGGACAGTTTGAAGCTTTATTGTTGAAGTTTCAAGCATCAGGACAAAATAATTACGAAGACATGGAGGATAAAATCAAGAATCTGCAAAAACGGTTGTTCAACGATCATGCCAAGATAACATATTGCCTGGATGATCTTGGTCTTTTATGCGCTTATGAGGTATGAATATGACTTAAAACTAAGATAAAGATATTGCCACAACTTGATTTGTTATTGCCACTATTACCTTTTTATCAATAACATATCCAACGATATCAATAAGGTGTAGTTAATTATAGGGATAATTAGTTTTGAAATGCTTATTTTTTATTAACCCTAATGGGGTATTTATACATACAAGCTAATTCTATTTAAGAAAGGATAATAAATACAAATTATTTACAAAATAATAATAACAAAAAAAATCTATAGAAAAATTCTAAGAATAAATGTCATTTCAAATCCCTCCCTCAAGTTGGAACATAGATGTCACACATATCCAACTTGGATAGTGATGTATGGAAGGAACTTCCTGTAGCATCATGAGTCAAAATATTAGCTAATTGATCAACATTGTTGATGTATAGGATTTTAATTTCGCTAATATCTAAATTATCTTTGATATAGTTTTTGTTAAGTTCAATGTGCTTAATTTGATCATGTTGCACCAGATCATTCGCAATCTCAATTGCCTTAGTATTATCACAGAATAAAGTCATAGACTTCTTAGGACCAAAACCAAGCTCATTCAACAAAGTCTTTAATCAAAAAACCTTCGTAATACCATGGTGAAGACGTGGTACTCGGTCTCTGCACTAGACAATGATACCACGCTTTGTTTCTTATTCCTCCAAGTCACCAAATTTCTTTCAACAAATGTAAGGTATCCTGAAATAGATTTTCTATCCATCTTGGAACCCGTAAAGACATAATCATTGTAACCCGTAATGTCTAGTGTCTATGTTTTGAGAACAAAATATCCTTGCCTAGGGGGGATTTCAAATAGGTCGAAATCCGATTCACAGCTTCCATGTGTCGATCACTCGTATAATGCATGAATTGACTTACTACACTAACTGCATAAGATAAATCAAGTTGAGTATGAGTTAAGTAAATAATTTTCCTTCTAATTTTTGATATATCTTCTTATTAGTTGGAATCTGATCAGGATAGATGTTTAAATCATGATTCACCTCAATAGGTGTGCATGCAAGAGCACAAGTAGAATTATCAGTTTAAGTCAAGAGATTTATTATATATTTTTGTTGAGAGAAATAATCCTTTCTTAGATCTAGAAACTTCAATACCTAAGAAATATTTTAGATTTCCTAGATCCGTCATTTCAAATTTTTTTGTCAAGTAATTGCATAATCTTTTTATCTCACTAGCGTTACTACCTATAATAATCACATCATCAATATAAACCAACCAGAAATAAGATAATATCATCACCATTTTTTTTATAGAAAAAGAGTGATGTGCGTGAGTCTGCTTAAAACCATATTCCTTCGTTGATCGGCTCAACCTGCCAAACCATGCCTTGGGTGACTGTTTCAACCCGTACAAAGCTTTCTTCAACCTGCACTTCTCCCATCTTCAATTGGGAACCCGAGAGGAGGATCCATATACACCTTCTCTAACAGATCTCCATGGAGAAATGCATTCTTGACATTGAATTAAAGTAATGGTCAGTTTAGAGTCACATCAATAGAAAATATAACATGGACAATACTCATCTTGGCCATCGGTGCAAATGTCTTCTGATAGTTAATCCCATAAGTTTGATCATATCCCTTATTCACTAGGCTGGTTTTATTCCTTTCCCATGTTCTATCGGAATGAAACTTGATAGTGAACACCCACTTACAATCCACAATTTTCTTTCCCTTAAGTAATTCGTTAAACTCCCAAGTACGGTTCTTTTGGGGGGCATTCATTTCTTCTATCATAGTAGCTTTTCACATAGGGTCTTCGAGAGCCTTTTGAAAATAACTAGTACTTACAGAATAAATCTAAGGGGAAAAAACTAAGTGAGTTTTAGACAAATGGTGATAAGATGACATGTACCTTATCATCCATCTTGAAAGAGTTATTTAAAGGCATGATAGTATCATCAAGAAGAGCATCTGAGTTAGAAGATGAGGGACCATAGCAGTAACGTCCTTGTTCCTCCTATCAAATCGTAGGTGGAACATATGAAATGGCCTTAACTTACTAGTTGGTTTCTCTTTTTTAGCTTTAGGTTCACCCAAAGGATGTGATGAATCGTTCGAGTCATTACATTCTAAAGGAGAAGTCCTCTTCCTTATAAGAAATCCACTACTTTTCCTCTAACATAATTCTCCTCTTCCTTACTCTTAATCTCCCCCTAAAGAGGAATCAAAGAGACATCTTCAGAGAAATTAGACTCATGTTTACAGAATTGAACATTTATGGATACAAAATATTTATAGTTAGATGGGTGAAAACATTTATACCCCTTTTGTGTGTTAGAGTACCCCAAAAAGACACTTAAGAGCATGTGGATTGAATTTGTCTCGATGAAGTGCATGTACATGAACATAACAAACACAATTAAGCACCTTAGGACAAATGTTAAGTGCAGAGGATAAAGTGTCAAAAATAGATAATTTTTTCAATGGAGTCTAATAGTCAATAATTCAAGTAGGCATTTGGTTTATAAGAAAAGCAACAGTCATGACAGACTCAGTCCAAAAACTTTTAAGAACGCACATAGTAAAGCATAAGGCACGCGTTACCTCAAGAAGGTGACGGTTCTTACGTTCTGTTACACTATTCTGTTGTGGTGTATAAGTACATGTTTGTGAAAGATGCCATGAGTTTTAAAACAAATTAGTGAGAGACTAATTTATGAGCTCACAATCATTATCAGAATGAAAAACCTTAAACGTACATGAAATTGTGTGAAAATCATTTTATAAAATTGAGAAATAACACGACTAATCTCACTCTTGGATTTCAACATATAGATCCAAGTGATAGGAGTGCAAGCATCAATAAATGAAAAAATATTTGTGACTAAAGGTAGTAGTAGACAAAATGACCCCACACATCAATATAGATACAAGCAAATGGAACAAGACTTTTATTAGAACTAACTTTGAAAGTAGCATGATTATGTTTGGTAAAGATGCATTGTTCACAAATTAAATTGGAGATAGAAATATTAGAAAATAATTTAGGAAATAAACGTTCCAAATAAGTAAACGATGGATGTCCTAAAAATACTAGTGCCAATCATCATCTTTGTTTGATTGTCTTGAAATGCACAGTGAGTAGAATAGAAGGTTATAGAACAATCAAAATTCTTAGTGAGTTGATTAATTGACAAAAGATTATTCTTAAGAGTAGGTGCAAATAAAATAGAGGACAAAGAAAATGTAGGTGATAGTGAGACATTTGTCACGACCTTAAATTTCTAGTAGCGATCGTGCGGCACTTAGTACGGTCTGTTGCACTAAGCCTGTCTTTCCCCGAATGAATTTTCCAAAGAGACTAGAAAGAGAGTTTGTAAAGAATGTTTTGTATTGCTCTAGAGAGAGTTTATCTTACAAGATGTTAAGAATTCTTAAGTTTTCCCAAGTTGAATACAAATGAAGACCAATGGGTCTATTTATAGTGTGGCTCTAAGCTTAAGGCTATGCCACCACATTCCAGATTCTTCTAGATCTAGAATATACAAGAGTGTTCTTGTTTTATCTACAATGTCCCACAAGGTTCTAGGACCTTCTAGCCAACTCCAGAGTCTTCTAGGTTTGTCTAGTTTCTTCATGCAAGTTCCGGGATGTTCCGTAAGCTTCCAGCGGCTTTTACATCCTTCATGAACCATCCGGCATGCTTTAGAATATTCTAGCCCATTCTAGCACCCTCCAGCGTGCTCTAGAACATTCTAGGATCTTCAAAGCTTGAGTTGAGTCCGTCCAATTTTAGCCCTTTCTAGACATCTCTAGGACACTCTAGAACCTTCTAATGTAGAAAATCCTAGATCCTTTAGGCAAGTACCATTTATTTTGGATTTTGTGGGACAATTCGAGCGGGACGTGACACATTGCTAGCTCCTAGAATTAACATTGGTGTCCCATTGACAATCTAATTCGAACCCGTGAACACAGACCTTGTAACCCACAAACGCGATATGGTTTGAGAAATATAAGAGATACGGTGTAAAACCCGACAACTAAATTGAAATCGATTCCTAGAAATTAATATTCAGATTTTAGAGCACTCATTTTAACTCAATGGATATTACGCATCAATGATTCAAGATGAAGAAAACGTCACAAGCTTTGAAAATCTCTTGATAAGTTGGTTTGGAGAGAAATATGGAGTATTTAAGCTCTCAAATTTGATTTGAAATCAAAATGTATTAATGATGAACTAAAAGAGACAGTTGGGGTTGCAAATGTTTATGTGGGATACAATAATAAACCTTTAAAGAAAAGAAATCTCCACCATTGATTGTAATCTCACGATCAGGAAAATACATATAAATATATGTAGGCCACGACGGTAACAAATCTATGCCTTGGTACCAGTGCTATTGCTTAAAACCCAAAAGCAACCTGAGAAACTCATGTCGCGGCGACCAAAAACCCCTACTCTGGTGCGCATGACCCAACTTGACATTCTAGATTTGCCTTTATCTCATTAAGTGGCTCCCTCCATGCCTTGTGCTCCATATATGGCCCTCCTTGTTCATGATTCAACTCTTGAAAAAATCCATTTAAGGCTTCCTTGAGTCTTCATCTTTAATCTTATAATTGGTCCACTCGAGATTTATAACGATTCGTTATTCTCATCATTCCCCTTCTCTTTAAAGGGATTCTATCTCGAATCGTTACTTACATAATCAAAAGGAGAAAGATCAAAAACATTAAAAGAAGTGTTAACGTTATACTCACTGGGGAAGATCTAATTTGTAGGTATTGTCATTAATCCGTTCAAGCATTTGGAATGGTCTATCTCTTCGAGGTTGCAAGCTGGATTTTTTTAGGGTATCATTATTTCTTCATGTGTATCTAATCCTAATCACTGGGTTCAGAAATGACTCTTTGACGTCCTTTGTTGGTCTTGGAAGCATATTCCTTGTTCTTCTTTTCAATACATTCGTGAATGCTTTTATGTAGTTTCTGTACCATTTCAGCTTTTCTTGTACCAACATAAGTCAGTTCTTTCATAAATAGGTAAAGGTAATAAATCCATAGGAGTAAATGGATTAAAGCCATAAGCAATTTCAATGGAGAGTGATAAGTGGTTGAATACACACTCTTATTATAAACAAATTCAACAAAAGGCAAACAATCCTTAGTTTTTCAAATTCTTTTGTATCACTGCTCTCATAAAATAGACAAAGTTCTAGACTTGTGAAATCAAGCCTAGACTTTTAACATCTTATTAAGCTTCGAGGTAGAGTAGGAGAGAGAGATACCAATGTATGACTTTTGGACTCAAATAGAAATTCAACTATGTATTGGCACAACTTTTTGGCCCCTTTTTCATCGTTTTATATTTAAGTCCATTGCTTTTGTTTGGTCCTTTACTTGTTTGCAGGCTGTTAAGATATGTATAGAGAATTCGTCCAGTACTCCAGAGGATAATGAATTTCATAGAGAGGCTTCTCTGCATTGTGTATCTTTTCTTGAGGAAGTGTCATGTCTATTATTCTCGCATGGTATGTTACTCGGTGGCTTTCTGTCTTCATCTGGCATCCACTTTTTATTCTATTGTCAATATAATCTGATGATTCTTTCAATCTATATGTGCATGCATGTGATGAAGCACTTTTTGCTATTTCTTCTCCCTTGATTATTTTAATATAGCCTCTTTCTCTCTGATTTTTTATTCAGTCTACACTTTTGTTTATCTTGTTTCTTTTGTTTCGCATGATTTGTCATTAAATGGGTCTCTAGCCCACCATTTTACATAAAATTTCTCTTTATCGGAATAACTTGCTACCATAATAGGTCATTATTGCACACTTATGTTTATATGTTGCTCAACTCCATCAGTTTTGTTGGATACGTCTTTTTTTATATATATTTTCATATAAACTATTTATTGCTGATGTCATTTTGATTTCTGTCTCAGGCTGTGAAAACCTTAAGGATTTTGGATATGACTTTTTGAAGGCAGTAGATTTGGGTTACATATCTCCCAAGTTACTTGAACTAATTGAAATTTTTCAATCTTTTGGGTAACAAAAGTACTGCAATGCTTATTTATCTTAAAGTCTTCTAGAAATCAATTTATCCTCATATATATATAAATATATATATATACTTGTTTTTTTGGGCAGACAAGATACTCAATTGCAATGCCTCATTTTTGTGGATAGAATCCTCACAGCTAAAGTGATGGAAAAATTTGTGAAGAAGGCTTCCTTTTTATCTCATTTTAGAGTTTCGTATTTGACTGGAAATAGCGCATCTGCTGATGCGCTAGCATCAAAAATACAAAAAGAGACCTTAGAATCATTTCGCTCAGGGCAGGTACTACATTTGCTATTTCTTATTGGCTTGAAAATATTTTTTTCAACTGTATTGAAATATTCTGGTTATCCCGGTTGAGTAGGTCAATCTATTATTTGCTACTGATGTAGTTGAAGAGGGAATTCATGTGCCAAACTGCTCCCATGTAATACGCTTTGACCTTCCTAAGACAGTTCATAGTTATATCCAGTCCAGGGGTCGAGCTCGGCAAAATGATTCTCAATTTGTTGTGATGTTGGAGAGGTATGATAGTTTATATTTACACATCATAAAAGTTCTCCATGAGGAAGCTGATTTTCTTGGCCATTGTACATTTTGTTTGCTTAAGTGAATCTATTTAACTATTCCTGCATTATTAGGGGAAACACAAAACAAAGGAATCAACTACATGACGTCATCAGAAGTGAGCGCTCAATGACTGATGCAGCTATGACCAGAGATCCTGATACATCCATTAAAAAATCATGCACCTTTGAGGAAACAAAAGCACATTTTGTGAATGCTACTGGAGCATCAATTACTGCTGATTCTAGCGTTCAACACATACATCTTTACTGTCAAAAGCTTCCTGGTGACAAGTATGGATTACTTTCTTTACGTTTGGTCACTTTGTACTTTTATGGGTGAAGAGTTCTTTAAGTCACTTTGTTTGTGTCAATATGACACTTTGGTGACCTAGCTTTTACAAGAGACACATAAGTTACTCGATTTTTAAAATTGGGTCACTTTAGTCGCATAACTTCAAAGTTACGTGAAGGTACACTAAAGTTACGTGAAGGTACACTTTAGTTACATAATTTTAAAGCTCTGTGGTTAAAGTGTCTTAATTTTAAAATCGAGTAACTTATGAGTCCTTTGTAAAAACTATATGACTAAAGTTTTCAAATGATACAAACAAAACTTCTAGTGTACTTTTTCCTAATAATATAATCTTATAAAAAAATCACCTAATCTTACTCTTTTTTACTATCCTTATTGCATTGTTCTTGATTATTCATTAGGTACTTCGTTCCTAAGCCAATTTTCCACACCACATATCATGGAGGATCATACGATTGTAAAATAACATTGCCTCCTAATGCTGCTTTCCAATCATTAGTCGGTCCCGTTGCTAGGAATTCACATGTAGCAAAGCAACTTGCATGCTTGGAAGCCTGTAAACAGCTACACCAAATGGGGGCTTTGGATGATTATCTTCTTCCATTCGTTGAAGGGCCGTCAAAAGATGACCATCCCAGTACAAAAGGGAAAGAAGCTTCTTCTGGTGCAGGTATCTTAACTTGATCTGCCTATTTATAAAATCATTTGTATTATGGATGTAATGTGGATGATGAATATTACAATTCATGCTAAATATGCCTTTCGCTTTTGAATTCAACTTCAAATTATATAAAAAGAATGTTGTTTGTTTGTGTTCAATAAAATATTCATTTTTTTGTCTACCCTTATGAGATCTTGGTATTTACCTTTTTCTCTATTTAATTAATAGCATATTTTGGTATTGGAAGGGACGACAAAAAGGAAGGAATTACATGGTACAACCTACATTTGTGCATTGTCCGGATCTTGGGGAGAAAAACTTGATGGTGCCATCTTTCATGCTTATAAATTTGACTTCTCCTGTGATGTTGTTAGTGAGATTTATTCTGGATTTGTTCTTCTGATTGAGTCAAAACTTGATGATGATGTTGGAAATTTTGAGTTGGACCTCTATTTGGTATCTAAGACAGTAAAGTGTTTTGTATCTTCTTGTGGGGAAGTGCATCTGGACGTAGACGAGGTACAAAGATAAGCTTATTGAGTCAAATTTTGTTTCTTACTGCTGGTTTATTATGGGAAAATGCTGATAACTAGTGCTATTCCGTGTTATATTTTATGAACAGATAACAAAGGCGAGGAGATTTCAGGAATTTTTATTTAATGGACTGTTTGGGAAATTGCTTCATAGATCCAAAGAAGCTGGAGCAGGAAGAGAGTTTCTGTTTGAGAAAGAAACAAAAACACTATGGAACCCATCATATATGTACTTGCTTCTCCCTGCTGAAACAAACAATGAATCTATGAGAATAAACTGGACCTGGGTAAATTCGTGCATTTCTGTGGTAGAACTGCTGAAGAATAATACTTTATTTTCTTCTGAGTGCTGTAATGATGACAGAGTGGGTTTATTGCCCTGTCAAACTGAATCATATGATACTGGATGTGAAGGTTTGAATGTTATCCGCTTTGCTAATTGCTGCATTGATGCAACAAATATCAAATTCATGACAGTATTGGCTGCTCACACTGGAAGGTTATACACTGTTTTTGACGTTGTGAGTAATACACGTGCCAATAGCTCATTTGAGGGCAACACTGATTGCATCACATCGAAATATACTAGCTATTCTGATTACTTCAACAAAAAGTAAGTGATCTCGGTATCTTTTTTCTTTTTGGTGCATATGACTAACGATAGTGCTGATCAGGTATGGCATAGTGCTAAAGTATCCGAATCAGCCTTTACTGCAGTTAAAGCAAAGTCATAATCCTCACAACCTTTTAGTTAACTTCAGGGAAGAAGGTTCGATAATTTTTGCTTGACCTATCCACTGTATGCTCAATGCTATAGTCTATGCTCTGTATGTATGCTAGCAGTTCCAAACGGTTTTGTAGCATGAAAACTTGTGCTTGTTCCTCATGGGCTTTTTCCTTTTGCTTAGCATTACATGATTTATCCTTATTTATTAGCCTTCAGTGTTAATTGACCTGAAGTTTCGTCATTGTAGGTTTTAGATAAGGAGCATTAGTATGTTTTACTCATTTTTCCCAATTTTTGTCATAAATGTAGTCAAAACTAATATATATATATATATATTAAAATAGTTAATTGTAAAAGAGCTTGTATTATTCATTAGGCCAATTGAGTATTTATACAATTCTATTTAGATTAAGATAAGTATTCCTAATTATACTCAAACTATGAACATTACACATCAACTCTTCCCTTCAAGTTGGGGCATAGATTTCACTCATACCCGACTTGGACATTGTGGTATGGAAAGAATCTCTAGTTACACCATGAGTTATAATGTCAGTCAGTTGATCCATACTCTTGATATGCAAAACTTTGATGACACTAGAATCCAAATTGTCCTTGATGTAGTTTCTATCAAGCTAATATGCTTTGTTTGCTTATGTTGTATCAGGTTATTGGCAATCTCAATAGATGTCATGTTATAAGAGAAAATAGTGTCGTAGGTTCTTTAGAACAAAAGCTAAGCTCACTTAACCAAATCTTCAACCAAGAAAGCTGTATAATAGCATGGTGAAGAGTATGGTATTCAGTTTCTGCACTAGACAACAATCTCACATTTTGTTTCTTCTCCAAGTCACCAGATTACCTTCAGGAAGTGTGAGATATACTGAAGTAGACTTCCTATCCACCTTAATCTGCAAAGTGAGAGTTAGTGTAACTCGTGATGTCTAGGTGTTTATGCTTAGAGAAAAAAATACCTTCGCTTGGGGAGGATTTTAGATAAGCTAAGATTTGGTTTTCTACGTTCATATGTTGTTCGCATTCAGATTATGCATAAACTAGCTTCATTCAGATTATGCATAAACTAACCTACTGCACTAACTACATATGATAAGTTAGGTCGAGTATGAGTTAAATAAATCAATTTTCCTACTGATACCTCTCCTTATAATTGGGATATGATCATGATAGACAATCAACCCATGATAGACAGTCAACCTATGATTGACCTCAATAGGAGTGTCTGTTGGGGTACATGTAGAATTGTCATTTTCAACTAAGAAATCTAAGGCATATTTTCGTTGAAAGAGAGAGCTTGTTTGGATCGAGAAACTCAATACCCTAGAAATACTTTAGATTTCTTAGGTCTTTTATTTCAAAATCCTTAACCAAATAGTTACATAACTTTTCAATCTCACTAGTGTTACTACCGGTGACAATAATATCTTGAACTTAGACTAACAGTAAGATAATTGATGGATCTAGATTCGATTATCAAATATTTAATCCTTTTTACTTTTAAAAAAAATTAAATCAAGTTGATTACAAGTAAGGGTCATTACTCGTAAAGGATTGTGAAAATATAATTAATAATTGTGCATGTGGTTTACCTGAATCAACAATAGCAGTGACAGAAGGTGATGAAGACTTTAGTGATTCTTGATACTATGAGAACTTAGTAAATTCATCTGCAGAGATAATAACCGATTTTTTAGAAGTATCATAAGTGGATGCAATATGGGCTGAGTGACCTTTCTGATGCTTGTACTGAAGCTTTCTACAGTCATGATTCGTATGTCTTGGTTTACGACAATAGTGACACACAATACTTACTGGGTCCTGTGGTCAAGTTTCAAATCCTTGTGAGCTCTCTTTTGTTTCTCCTCATATAAGTTGATCGTCCAGGCTCATAATTATTATTTCGGCTGACCAAAACACCATTTAATTGAGCAAGTGGAGGTGGAGTGCCTTTTGTACGAAGTACTCGATTAAATACCTCTTGTAAAGAGGAGATCTCAAAACCAGAAAAAACTTGGGACTTAGTAGTCTCAAAAACAGAGGAAAGACCGGCAAGAAAACTCATGACTGCCATTTGTTCACGTTGGCTTTGCTGAACCTTCTCATCAGGGCTAAAAGGCATCAAATTATTGAGCTCCTCATAAGTCCTTTTAAATTCCATAAAATAATTCGTGAGGGACTAATCTTGTTTGTCTGCACAGTAAAATGCTTTGCATACCTTATACATGCGAGAAAGATTTCTTTTACCAGAATATAAGAAATCCAAATAATCTATCAATTCTTTAACGAATTCACAATGATTGATCAAGTCAATTACATTGCTCTCAATAGAATTCCAAATCTACAGAAATAAGCGGGTATCTTCTCTAAGCCATGTCTGCTTTGAATCATCTTTAAGAGGATCATTAGTCAAATGAGTATCTTTGTCGATACTTTTCAAATATATTCGAATGGTCTTGCTCCAAGCCAAATAATTCGAGCCATTGAGCTTATGGTTCGTGATTTTAGACATCACAAGCACCATATCCGTCACAACATTAGATTTCTTTTCAGCCATAACTCCTGCAAACTACAAGGTAGCGAACAAACGAACAAGCGAACAAACAAAATCCAACAAGGGCAGCGACCAAACACGCAGCGAACAAGAACACAAAATTGAAAGAACTCAAACCTGAATAATCACAAAGCGATGAGTGTTAAACCACCACAGATGACGCCAGAGAACGCCGGAGAGCAACACGAGGACGACCGGAGAAGACTGCTGAAGGGACGTGCTATCACGCGCTAGCACGTGGGAAGATGGCAGAAAGTCGCGGTGGCGCATGAGGCGCACTCGCGGCTTGTCTGGTGACCGGACTTCGAGGTTTGGCCAGTCGGAGGCTGGGATTCCTCCTTGTTTAGGAGGTGAGAATAAATTTGCACTCTAAAAGGGTGTTCTAAGTTGGAACCCAAAAATGCTCTAAACCCTAATTTGTGTTTACCCAAAATTAGACCCTAATTTGAACGGAAAAAGAAACAAAATTCCCAATTTTGTAACCCAAATGCTCTGATACCATGTAAACTCATAATTCACTCTTCTCATTTTCTATTCGAAGATACTACATATTTATATACAAAACTAGGGACACTATTAGATGATAGACACCTAATACACAACTAATATATTCAACTAGTGATAGACACTTAATACACACCTAATAAACAACTAATATATCTAACAATTATATAATTTTAAGATCTATTTTTGTTTTTCTTAATTTTAGTTTTAGGAATTTAAGTTTGTCTAAAATTTTCTACTTTTTCTTACTTTGTAATTAACTAACAACTAGGTTATTAATCGATTATTTCATCAGTTCATACACTAGGAATCTTATACATCAAGATAACTCTTCCTCTAATTATATCCTAGACTTCTTTTGTTGTTTCACATTGAACAAAGTGAGACACTAGTTTTTCGGTCATAGAATAAGGTATATTCAGCTTTCCATTTATCATAAGTTGAATTGTCTTCTTTTGGAGCAACCTTTTTTTTTCAATAATGTTGCATTTTTTCTCTCTCCCAATAATTAATATCTCCAAAATTTTGGACCAAACATGATAGTTATGATCATCTAATATAATATTAGGATAAACAACTCATAAGATACTCAAATTTTAGTCTATTTTACACAAAGGTATTTGAAGAAAGGTGCCCAAACTTTGGTTTATTTTACACAAATGTACCCGAGTTTTTTCTATACAAAAAGTACCCACACCCTTATTTGGTTTACGCATAAGTACTGCTACATCAGCTAATTAATTGATGTGGCAACTAATTAAGTTTTACCATGTCATCCCAATTAATGCTAATAGCTGACTATCAAAAAAGTACCTACGTATAAACAAAATAAGATTTTGGGTACCTATGTGTAAATAAAATAAGAATATGGGTACCTTTCGGTAGAAAAAAAGTTCAAACACCTTGTGTAACATGGATCAAAGTTTGGGTACCTTAAAAGGTGTTTACTCTTAATATTAATCGGAGAGGAACTATCATGTATGGTTGTGGTAGAAATAAATTTACCGTCAGATTTAGAATCTGAATCTTCAGACATGGTTTAAATTAGATTAGGGCTAAAACAGTAGGAATTACAGGAAAATAGATTAAAAAAATCCGTGTGGATCTGCATTTTTTCTGTTTTTTTTTTGTGTGGTAAAAGCTGAGTAAAACGTGGATCTGAAAGTTGGAGTTACAGATCTGATGGTTCAGCTAGGGGCTGATCATGGCAGCGACGACGGGGGATGGGTAAGACACCTTGGTAGTTGGCGGAGAGGAGGTAGATGGCGGCGGAACTAATATTCACATACCCATCGGTGCTGGGAAAAAGAAGAGATAGCATGATGGTGGGAGCCCTAGATGTTTATGGCACAAGGTGGCGGCGCGAGGCATAATAGAGGCAGAGGGCAGCGGAAACCCTTTTTTTGTTTTTCCCTCCCCTTTCTGCTACTAAGTTAATTGTAAAAGAGGTTGCATTATTCATTATCCCAATTGATTATACCCAATAACGTAATTCTATTTAGATTAGGATAAGTATTCCTAATTATACTAAAACTATTAATATATTCAATACATATTACGTTACGAGTCAACTAAAATGACAAATTTTGTCATTTTTCTCTTCTCCATGATTATTGAATGTTGTGTTTAACTTTATAATACATCTTATTTAAAGCAAATTAGTTGCAACTATATGGTTTCGCTCCATGTGTCAAATTTCTAATCTTTTCTTTTGATTGGTCAGATGCTTGTGTTAAGAAGCCACAAATGCATGCTCATATGCCACCTGAGCTTTTAGTGAGCATAAATGTTCCAAGAGCTGTTCTAAAATCACTTTATTTATTACCATCCTTGATGCATCGTTTGGAATCCCTGATGTTAGCAAGTCAACTTAGAAAAGAGATTCATGGTCATGACAGCGGCCTTAAGATATCAAGTTTGTTGGTATACCTTCTTGATGGGTTTTATTTATTATTTCACTACTTTCTATTAACTATATGGATGTGATAGTTCTAACCCTTGTGTTCTGCAATTAGGTTTTGGAAGCTCTTACAACACTTAGATCTTGTGAAAAAATTTCTATGGAGCGATTGGAGTTGCTTGGTGATTCTGTTCTAAAGTATGTCGTAGGCTGCCACCTTTTTTTGAAATATCCCAAAATCCATGAAGGACAATTATCAGATCGGCGATCACGTGTTGTTTGTAATTCAAACCTGCATAAATTGGGAACAAACCGCAAATTACAGGTTTTAACTTTGGTTTATATAGTAGATATTTCTGCAGGAGTTCTCTTTAAGCACCCACATGAATTCATAATTGTTTAAGTAGCTTCAATTTACTTCATCGACTTACCATAACTCTACTAACTGGATTGTATTTGTATTTCCTTTAATGACAGGGCTACATTCGTGACTCTGCATTTGATCCACGCCGTTGGGTTGCACCTGGACAGTGCTCTTTACGTCTTGTTCCTTGTAAATGTGGAGTTGATACCTCAGAAGTGCCTCTTGCTAGCGAATTCCAAACTGAAGACCCAAAAATTGTGCTGGGAAAGTGCTGTGATAATGGTCACCGCTGGATGCTATCAAAAACAATAGCCGATTGCGTTGAAGCCCTCATAGGGGCATATTATGTTGAGGGTGGGTTGGCTGCTGGAATTCAGGTGATGAATTGGCTGGGTATTGAAGCTGAGCTTAGGCCTTCTTTAGTTACGGAAGCAATTACTGTTGCATCCCTTCGGTCTTACATTCCAAAAGTTGATGAAATTGCAACCCTTGAGTCAAAACTTGGGTATGTATTTTCAACGAAGGATCTTTTGCAGGAAGCAATAACACACACATCTGAGCAAGAATCAGGAGTTAGCTGCTGCTACCAGGTAGTTTATATGAGCCTTTTGCTGATTTTTATAAGTAGTTAAATTTACTCTCTTCCTAAATTATTATGTTTTTACAAATATTAGTTTTGGACGGTGCAAATGTAAGGTTGGTGATTTAAATTTGACAAGTATATGATAGTGTTAATTGTCAACAACAATTATTATTGCTCATTATTTTTAAAAAATAAAAGAAAATAAATCTTTAAATATAATTTTTTAAGTTGTTTTTATTATAATAGATGAAAAATTGATGTTAAATTCTTGTAGAAAGGTTCAAAAAAATACTTTTAAAAAAATAGTTAATAAATTAGTTACTGTAGTTAATAATAAATATACAATAATAATTATTTTATGAGCAATATGTGTGATCCTTTGTAGTAATATCATACAATCTAAAAATAAGTGATACTTTATTTAATAAATAAGTTAAATATAATAAGATAACACATGTAGACTTGAAATGAGAGATGCAATTGTTCGATCTTAATAAGTGTTTTTTAAACCATATTAAACAACTATCGACCTAAATTATAATGATGCAAAAAAGAGCATAATTTTTAATGGAGTGAGATTCGAATCCAGTAGATGTTACTACAATTGTTGCTACAATCGTAAGTATTATTATTTTTCATTGTGATATTTGATTTAGATAATTGAAATAAAGTCAATGATTATAAACAAAAAAAATAAAAAAATAGAAAAAATCTTTAAAACTTATAATAACAGAATAGCATGCCAATAATGTTAAACGGAATATAATTGGATGACGTTCAATACTGAACAAATCTAAATAGTCATACTTCAATTTAGACACCGTCTAATGGGATGGTGTTTAATGTGAAAAGATGTACATGACTTTTTGTTAATAGTGAAAATGTATGAATTGGACATAAGTGATTTTATTTTTATAGTTATAAATTTTAGTGTTGTTATTTTGTTGTTTTCTTAAAAAACAATTTATTGAGTGTAGTTTGGTTTCTACATGCAAATATATTGCAAAAGATAAAAAAATATGACCTTATGATAAATATATAATGTCCCAAGTATTTAAAAAATAATGGTGGTTGATCATGACGTCGAACCATCGAACCTTTGTTTTTTATATAGAAGAGATTTTTTTGCTTAAAATTAATGTAGGTTAGTTGACTATTTTTTTAATTGATATTAGATATGTCATGATCTGAACACGAAATTGATCCATTTATTAAATAGGTAATCATGAACTATATGAATTGTCATCCTTAAGAATCAAGACAATTATCCAAGGGTAATAATGTAACGTCAATACTCAATAAAATTACAAAAACAACTATTTCATAAGATAACAACCAAACTTATCAACGCTTTTTGATGCGCTTGGGAATACTCTTCTATTTTACTAAAAAATAAAACAAGAGTAACGTAGTTTAGTAACCTAGTTGTAAAGAATAGCACTTACCTTTGTAGATTAATATAATTTTTTTTATTACTTTAACATTTTACTATATCTCAAATGAAAATACTATAATAATTAATAAATGTTAAAGATATTAAATTTAGTTTAATAATATCTCACTCCTTTTTAATACGCATTCATATAAAAATAACAATAATAATAAAATGATCACCTAAATTTATAAGTTGAAGTGCCCATTTGTCTAGTACCCTCGCTTAAAAAATGTGTTTTTAAGTCATGTGAAAAAAGTGACATTTAGGTCCTTTTGTTTGTGAAAAAACTTTCTATCCAATTTCCATTAAACATAACGAACTATCACATGTATCAATTGCATGTTTATATTTTTCGATAGATAGGTACGTAAAAAATTAATATTTAATTAAAAATATTACTCAAAACTTTTTTTAAATTTTTTTTCCTACTTTATAGCAAAATTTTCAATAAATTTTAAAGAAAACTTTTATTGTCTATACACAAATTAACACATCAGACGTTGGAAATTTTATTTAAGTTTAATCGAAATAATTTGTTAAAAGATTCTAGTATTTTTTAATTACAAATTACTTCATTAGATATATGTCTATCGAAAAATACAAATATTTATGTGTCTCATGTGTTATTTCGTTATATTTAATGCAAAATTGGATGGAAAGTTATTTTTTTTCCTAGCACTTTTTTCACATATAAAGGGTCTTTAAAACATATATTTTAATCAAGGTGACTAAACAAAAGGACTTGTATGACACTTTTTTCAAATTTAAATTGATGCACATAATGCAAAATTCATATTGTTTTGACAAAATTATAACTTATTTAGTTGTATCGATACAAAAATAATTATTTCAATATAAATATGATTCGTTCACAAATAAATTTATCGGAATCTTCCTGTTTAATAAATTTGTAAGCAGAAAGCACATAAATTGTCACCCAATTACAAGTGTAATTTTTTTTATGTGATTAAAACAATTACGTAAGGGTAATAACGTAAAGATAATACATAATAAAACTATCCATATATTTATTCATAGGAGTATGGTAAATTTATTGTAAAGCATTTGGTATTTTTTGGTGTTGAAGAAAAACTAACAAAAAATAATTAAAAAGATCTAAATCTAGAAAAATAAGAAGAAAATGAAAACGAACAAGTGAGATCTCGAAAGACATTTCGCAAAAATATTGTGTTTAATGATTCACTCATATATGAATTGAAGGGACCCAATCTATTCATTAAATATGTAAGCAGAAACTAACATGAATTGTGACCCGATTATTAAGTATATAAATTTTTATGTGATTAAAACAATTACCTAAAATATAAACCACATGAATTGTCACTCTTAAGAATAAAATCAATTATCCAAAAAAAAAAGGAAGAAAAGGAAGAAATGGGTCTCAAAAGATATTTTTTGGCCCCTAAAATTTGTGTAAGTTGTTAGGATTATTTTAGCATATGTGAGTGTAATACGAACCTCAACTAAAGAAACGAGACCCGAAGATCAATGTTGGGATCTTCACTAGAAACATTCTAAATCAAATTATAAAGATAAAAAAAATAAGGACCACGACCCACTACCTATAACGAGATAAGAATCTTGGTATCAAAGAATGGTGTTTTAGACGTCACACTCAAGAACATAAAGGGATGTGAGTGATAAGTCTAGGTTGAACGCCACAAGATTGCTTTTGATAAGTTTGGATAAAGTTTTCCAATTAGCTAAAGAAAAACACTCATTAAAATTATATTTAAAGTTAGTTCTTTAATTAAAACCTTATATATATATTTATAGACTTTAAAATATAACATAAACTCTAATTAAGAAAATATAAATATAAAACTCTAAATTATTATTGAAAATTAAATATAAAATTCTATAAAATAAAGCAAATATTAGACCTACAAAATAAATTATAAAACTAAAAAAAGTAATTATTTGACAGATTTTTGGGCATTGATTGAAAGCTATTTTTTACCTAGTAAACTTTTGAATTATGAAAAATTTGTCTCTTTCATTATTGTAGCCCATTAAGTCTGCTTTGTAACGCAATTTATTTCGCCTTAATAGGATATTAGAAGAAAAAGATACGACGAATATATTGATAGATGCTTAATGAAACTTTCCAATTTTGGACTATATTTGGTCATTCATTTTACTTCATGCCCAAACAATCCAAATAACTTGTAATTATTACCATACTTGTTTGATGACCCATTGAGTTATTCTTGATTAATTGACCTACTTGAAATGTACCATGGAATCTTTGGTGATGCTCTTTGTTTCGCATCAGAGAGTATATAAAGAACTACCAAATTTACTGTTTATATTTGAATTCTTCCTTTTATATATGAGAGATAATTGTTCACCATTATATCTGTAAAATTTAGAATTCACTCTTGTTCATTTTCATTCAAGACACTACATATTTATATACAAAGCTAGGGACACTCTTACGTGACATACAACTAATATACAACTAAGACACCTAATACACAACTAATATATTCAACTAGTGATAGACACCTAATACACAACTAATATCTCTAACACTTCCCATCAAGTTAGAGCATAGATATAATCATGCCCAACTTGTTATAAAGATAATCAACCCGAAGCCTACTTAAAGCTTTCACGAAGATATCTCCTAGTTGTTCTCCAGTCTTCATATATCCTGTAGAAATCAAACCTTGTTGAATTTTCTCGAGAACAAAATGACAATCAATTTCAATGTGTTTAGTTCGCTCATGAAACACAGGATTAGAAGCAATATGAAAAGCAGCTTGGTTATCACACCACAATTTTGCTGGTACTGAAGTTTTAAGACTTACTTCATCCAAGAGGTGATATATCCATATTATCTCAGACGCAGATTGTGCCATAGCCCTATATTTTGCTCTGCACTCGATCGTGACACAACATTCTGCTTCTTGCTTTTCCATGAGATCAAATTTCCTCCGATGAAAATACAATAGCTTGATGTGGATCTTCTATCCACTTTGGAACTTGCCCAATCTGCATCTGAAAAACATTCAATATGAGTGTCCATGATTTGTATACAAGATACCACGTCCAGGTATTCCTTTCAAGTAACACAAAATTTGCTCTAATGTTGCCCAATGATAAACTGTTGGGGATGACATAAATTGGCTAATAACACTGACCGAATATGCAATATCTGGACGAATCACGGTAAGGTAATTGAGTTTTCCAACCATCCTTCGATATCTCTCAGAATCTTTAAAGAGTTCCCCATCTCCTATAAGGTGGATGTTCGGAGTCATTGGAGCACTACAAGGTTTTGCTCCTAATTTTCCTGTCTCAGTTAATAAATCCAGGACATATTTTCTCTGAGATAGAAAGATACCTTTTTTACTCCTTGTGACTTTAACACCCAAGAAATACTTTAGCATCCCCAAATCCTTCGTGTGAAACTGAGTATGTAGGAAAGACATAAGAGATGAAATTCCCGTAGTATCACTTCCAGTAATAACAATATCTACATACACAACTAAAAGAATAATACTAGCTTCTGATTGTTTGTAGAACATAGAATGGTCAGACTTTCTTTTCATCATACCAAACGTTTCTATAGCTTGACTAAATTTTCCAAACCAAGCACGAAAACTTTGTTTCAAACCATACAAAGATTTGCGGAGATTACAAACTTGCCTAGACTCCTCCTGAGCAACAAAACCAGGAGGTTGTTCCATAAACACCTCTTTTTGAAGATCACCATGAAGAAAAACATTCTTGATATCTAGTTGATGCAAAGGTCAATGGTGAGTAGCTGCTATAACCACATGGTTGCATAAAACCGTACGATTTTCCCGCTTCAGGGGGTATTCACGTTTGGCGACAGAAGTTTTGAGAATTCAAGAGAAGGTCACGGCGAGAAATAAACAACCAAACAGAGGTAAATTTAGCAACAAGAGAAAAAATGTCAGAATAGTCCACTCCATAGGTTTGAGCATATCCCTTAGCAATAAGACGGGCCTTTAATCGAGCAACTGACACATCCGGATTAACCTTAACTGTGAACACCCATTTGCATCCGATAGCTCGTTTTCCCGAAGGTAAATCAACCAAGTCCCAAGTCCCAAGTCCCATTGTCATCCAAAGCATTCATTTCCTCTATCATTGCATGATGTCAACCAGGATGAGATATGGCTTCGTGAACAATTTTAGGAATAGAAATAGAATCAAGAGAGGCAATAAAAGAGCAAGAGGAAGATGACAAGTACTTATAAGAAACAAAACAAGAAATAGGATAAGTACATTGACGTTTACCTTTCCGTAATGCAATAGGAAGATCATCGTTTAGGACTGGATTTGATGACGAATGAACAGGTGCAAGACATGAATTAGAAGGTCTATGTCTGGAGTAGACTTGAGTAATAGGAGGCCTGACAAGAACTGGATCATAGATAGGTTCAAATGATGTGATAGAATAGACTAACAAATCATCATCCTCCCTCTGACGTGCAAGAGGAGGAGAGGACGAAAAATAGGGTGTGTCTTCCATGAAGGTAACATCAATTGAGACAAGATATTTGTTAAGACTAGGACAATAACATCTATAACCTTTTTTAAGACGAGAATAACCAAGGAAGATACACTTCAAAGATTTGGGATCTAATTTAGTAACATGCAGACGAACATCTCGAACAAAACAAGTGCTACCAAATATCTTAGGGTCAACCAAAAATAGTGACTTATTAGGAAACTAAATTTTGTAAGGAATCTCACCATGAAGAACAGATGAGGGTATGCGATTAATATGAAAACATGTTGTTGAAACTGCATCGGCCCAAAAAGGTTTAGAAACATTCATTTGAAATAATAAGGCAAGTGCAGTTTCGAAAAGATATCTATTCTTACGTTCGGCCACTCCATTTTGAGATGGAGTATCAACACACGAAGTTTCATAAAATATGTCATTTTGAACCATATAAGATTGAAACAAAGCTGATGTATATTCTTTGGCATTATCACTTCGCAAAGTACGAATTGAAACATTAAATTGAGTTTTAATCTCGACACAAAATGCGCAAAAAATAGAAAACAATTCAGAGTGACTCTTTATTAAATATAACCAAGTTACACGAGAATAATCATCCACAAAAGTAACAAAATACTTAAATCCAGGTTTAGACAAAATAGGACAAGGACCCCAAACATCAGAATGAACTAATTCAAAAGGAACACTAGCACGTTTATTAACTCTTGGATTTGAACTAAGACGATGATGTTTTGCAAATTGACAAGACTCACAATCTAATAAAGACACCTTACTAAACTGAGGACAAAGTTTCTGAAGTAAAGGAAGAGATGGATGATTTAGTTTACAATGTGCCTCGAAGGGAGAGGTTACACCAGAGCAAGCAACATATTTCGGTATTGGTGTGTCAAGAATATAGAGGCCTCCAGACTCATGTCCTTTACCAATAGTCTTCTTCGTCATAAGATCCTAAAATAAGCAATGGTTAGGAAAAAATGAGATGCAACAATTAAGATTGCGAGTAAGTTGACTTACAGAGATCAAATTTAAGGATGAGCTAGGTAAATGTAAAACAGACGACAAAGGAAGCAAAGGAGTGGGAATAATTGTTTCAGACCCAAGAACACGAGATGGTGACCCATCGGTTAAGGTAACAGTAGAGGTGGAAGTGTGTGTCTAAAGAATAGAAAAGAGACTAAAATTACCTATCATATGATTTGTGGCACCAGAATCAATAACCCATTTGGAAGATGAGGAAAAGAGACAAGCATTTGATTTACCTGAATCAACAATAGCAGTGACAGAAGGTGATGAAGACCTTAGTGATTCTTGATACTGTGAGAACTTAGTAAAATCATCTGTAGAGATAAGAACTGATTTTTCAGAAGTATCAGAAGTGGATGCAATATAAGCCGAGTGACCTTTCTGATGCTTGTATTGAAGCTTTCTACAGTCATGTTTCGTATGTCCTGGTTTGTGACAATAGTGACATACAATACCTCTTGGTACCTGTGGTCGAGTTTTAAACCCGTTCGAGCCACCTTCTTTGTTTTTGTTCATATAAGTTGATCGTCCATGCTCATAATTATTATTTCGGCTGACCAAAGCACCATTTAATTGAGCAGGTGGAGGTGGAGTGCCTTTTATACGAAGTACTCGACTAAACACCTCTTGTAAAGAGGAGATCTCAGAACCAGAAAGAACCTGGGACTTAGCAGTCTCAAAAGCAGATGAAAGACCGGCAAGAAAACTCATGACTGCCATTTGTTCCCGTTGGCTTTGCTGAAACTTTACATCAGGGTTAAAAGGCATCAAACTATTGAGCTCCTCATAAGTCCTTTTAAACTCCATAAAATAATTCGTGAGTGATTGATCTTGTTTGTCTGCACGGTAAAATGCTTTGCATACCTCATACATGCGAGAAAGATTTCCTTTACCAGAATATAAGAAATCCAAATAATCCATCAATTCCTTAACGAATTCACAATGATTGATCAAGTCAATTACATTGCTCTCAATAGAATTCCGAATCTGCAGAAATAAGCAGGCATCTTTTCTAAGCCATGTCTGTTTTGAATCATCTTTAGGAGGATCACTAGTCAAATGAGTATCTTTGTCGATACTTCTCAAATAAATTCGAATGGTTTTGCTCCAAGCCAAATAATTCGAGCTATTGAGCTTATTGTTCGTGATTTTAGATATCACAGACACCATATCCGTTACAATATTAGATTTTTTTTCGGCCATAACTCCTACAAACGTCAAACTTGCCTAAACTCTCCCTGAGCAACAAAACCAGGAGGTTGCTTCATAAACACCTCCTCTTGAAGATCACCATGAAGGAAAACATTCTTGATATATAGTTGATGCAAAAACCAATTTTGAGTAGCTGCCATTGAAATAAACAACCGAACAGAGGTCAATTTAGCACTACAAAAGGGTGTTCTGAGTTGGAACCCAAAAATGCACTAAATCCTAATTTATGTTCACCCAAAATCAGACCTTAATTTGAACGGGAAAAAAAAATTCCGAATTTTGTAACCCAAATGCTCTGATACCATGTAAAATTCAGAATTCACTTTTGTTCATTTTCATTCAAGATACTACATATTTATATACAAATCTAGGGACACTCTTAGGTGACATACACCTAATACACAACTAATATATTCAACTAGTGATAGGCACCTAATACACACCTAATATCTCTAACAATATCAAAAGGGAAAAAAGAAAGAAATAAAAAGATGATGGCTACTAGAAAAGGAGGAGAAGAAGTAAGTCTTTCCAAACCTTGCTTTATAGTACTCAACCTAATTATTTCATGTGAAAAGGGAAGATTTCTCATGGTGGGATATTGGTAACTAAATTATCAAATGTAGAACTGGTATGGCTCTGTATTATTCATTCCTTGACTCATTGTATTTCTTCTTCAGAGGCTTGAATTTCTGGGCGACTCAGTTTTGGACCTGCTTATTACCACATATATGTACCATACCTACACAGATACCGATCCAGGTGAGTTGACGGACTTGCGTTCAGCTTCTGTTAATAATGAAAACTTTGCTCAAGCTGCTGTGAGGCAAAATCTTCATCAACATCTGCAACATTGCTCTGGATTACTTTTAAGTCAAATAACAGAATATGTGAAATCCTTATTTGAATCTCGCAACAAAACTGGACTACCAGAAGTTTCAAAAGGTCCAAAGGCAGGTTCTACATATTAAAGTTTTTATGTTGTAATCTAAAGCTGGAAATATGCTGCTCCATGATGCTAGTAAAGATTCCAGATTTATTCGTATGATTGCTTATGGGATTGCAATGCAATATCTCCTATTCTTTATTTAGTCATTTGTAATTTACTTTTGTTTCCTAAATCTTAGGTCTTTCACTTTAGTGATATTTTCAAGAAAAACACTAATAGAGCTTCATATATTTTGTACCTCAAAAGTCCCATAACTTTGACCAAACATGCACTTTAGTTTATTTTTATACATGTGCAATGGAGTCTATAAGTCACATAAACTGTACAGAAGGAGTTTTTTTAGGACTTCAGGGGTGTTCCTTTTATATAACTTATGGGACTTAGTGTACTTTTGGTCAATTATGGGATTCATAGGATATTTAAGTTGCTGGGGATGTTTTTCTCTATTTTTCTGCCTAATTTCAAGAGTTTGTGTGTTAATTTTCCTTTTATTATTTCACTTGCAGTACTACTTTTTCTCTTTTCTGATATTCTTAAGAAAAACACTTATCGAGCTTCATATATTTTAAGGCATGGTACCTGCAAAGTTTCATAACTTTGACCAATCATGCACTTTAATCATTTATCTTAACCAAGCGAACTTGAGTCTCATAAGTTTCCTACCCTCTGACACTTTTTTTTTGGAGGGGAGAGATTTGAGGTGTACCTTTTATATAACGTATGGGTCCTAAGTGTACTTCGGTCAAAGTTTCGTGCAGGGTATTTAAGTTGCTGGGGATTTTTTCACTATTTTTCTGCTTAATTTCAAGTGAGTGTGTGTTAATTTTCCTTTTATTATTCTACTTGTGGTGCTACTCTCTCTCTTAAGTGATATTTTTAAGAAAAACACTAGTCAAGTTCATTTATTTTAAAGTGCAGTACCTAAAAGGTCCCATAACTTGTACCAAAATTGCACTCTACTCGTTTATCTTTAAACTAGTGGACTTAGTCCCATAAGTTACATAAACAGTACATTGGAATTTTTTTTAGGACTTGTGGTGTACCTTTTATATAACTTATGCGAGCTAAGTGTACTCTTTGTCAAATTTATGGGAATCATAGGGTTATTTAAGTGGCTGTGGATGTTTTTCACTATTTTTCTGCTTAATATCATGTGTGTGTGTTAATTTTCTGATCGTGGGTTGCTTTTGGCACAGGTTCTCGGTGATTTGTTTGAAAGTATTGCTGGTGCAATTCTAATTGATACAAATCTTAATCATGATGAAGTATGGAGAATATATGAACCACTATTATCTCCAATTGTGACCCCTGATAAACTTGAGTTACCTCCATTGCGTGAACTAATTGAATTATGTGACTCTCTTGGGTACTTTATTAAAGAAAGTTGTACAAGAAAAGGAGAAATGGTGCATGCAGAGCTTAAACTACAGCTAAAAGATGACCTTTTGATTGGAGAAGGTAATAATAAGAGCAGAAAAGATGCAAAAGGGGAAGCAGCTCATCGTTTATTGAAGGAACTCGAGGTTTGTCAGTGCCTTTTCTAACTCATGCACTCACTTGTATGTCTAAGAAATGAATGTTCCAAAATTTATTTACCGTCCATAAACCGCTATAGATAATTGATCAATGCTTTTCCCTCTTCCCACTATTGATTTATACTTGTCATTTTGTAGAATAGAGGCATTTCATACTCTTGGTTGTCTAAAAAGAGAAAGGAGAGGGCTGAGCAAAGTGGTAATTCATCTGACCTTAACATGAACATCAATATCTTCAATCCAATAACCGATGAAGATTCTGTGGAGATGATCCATAAAAAGATTAAAACATCCGAGGTTCAGTCGGTTGTGGAGTCAACTAAAGTTTATTTGGTGGAAAGTGACTTATCTATGAAAGCCTGTAGTAGCGACACCAGCCTTCCAGGTTTGTGCATGTACATGTTACTGTGTGGAAGTTCATGCAAAAGGCATTTATCAATCTCTTACATTTCCACCCTCCTGCATATTTTTCCCCACCAGATGTGTTTTCTAGATAGGCTGGGTGATTACACAAGGCTACTAGGTCTTGTACAGGAGTATTTAAGTCCACTAGTTATTTTTGTGAGCAATTTATTCTAGGGGTGGCAACTCAACCCGACACAAATTATTATTTTTGTTAGAATTGACTATTAATTCTTTTATGCTTGTAAAGATATGGGGTTCTTTTATTACTATGAATAAATAAATTGGCCAAAAATATCAATATTTTATATAATATTAAAAAATATATTTGGCCAGAAAACATTAACATGTACAACTCTCATAAATTCCACCTCTAATTTACTTGTTTTGAGAAAGTAACACGACAAGTATTGAGCATTGCACTTAGATTCACTAGTTTATTTTTTCAACAGCATTTGACAAAGCAAGTTTTCATATTAATAATTGTTGAAGCAATTTAAAAAAAATTAAAAAATAGAAGAAATAAGAACATTAAAAAGGATCATTTTCCCTTGTGGTATCACTTTTCCAAAACAAGTTTACTAAGTTTTCTAGTTGTAATAGATAGCGGAGCTTGGGGTATTTGTCAGATTTGTGGTGTTTGAGAATGCTAGTAACTTCTAATCCAGGGTTTAATAATCATTCAGAATTGTATGTTCCAACGATCAATTGCAGCTATTTTATCCAATACTCCATATTCATCGAGGCTTTATCTGAAATTGCCAACATTTTCACATCTTTCGATGAGAAACAGGGTCATCCTACTACACTTTTCTTGATATGAATTACATAATGGGACCCTGATCTGCTTGTGACTAAAATTCTGTGTTCTTGATCGAAAATATTAAATGTTGTTTCTTAGAAGGGTAGAAGGTCAGAATTACTTGGTTTCCCATTCGTCTGTTTGCAGCTACTATTGAAGCAATAAAAAAGGATAAAGGAGGACCTCGTACCGCACTTTTTAAATTATGTAAGGATCTACAATGGCCCATGCCTAACTTCGAATCAATAGAAAATAAATCAAGGTTCGTCCAAGCAACTAAACCTTGCTTATATTGGATGTGTAGTTTATTAAGCTACTGCAAATTGTTTCTTTCATTTGAAATCTGCTCTGATTGGATTAGTGTCTCTTATGCTACAGAACACCAATTGAACTTGGAGAAGGCTCGGAGCGAAGAAAGTGCTTTAACAGTTTTATATCAAGTATAACCTTGTATATCCCCAATTTCGGCAATATTCAATGCTATGGAGATGCTAGAGCTGACAAAAAGAGTTCCTTTGATTCTGCAGCGCTTGTCATGCTTTACGAGCTTCAACGACGTGGTAAACTCATCATTGACAGGTAATAATAAGTTTCTGATGTCAGATTAACCAATCTATTGTCAAGAAACTGGTGGATTTTTCATATTTATGTAATCATCCTTTAAATTTGAACAAAAACAATTGGGGATAACATTGACCAATAAGCTATTATGAGAAACATCTACTTTGGCTAGTAAGGGTCTCCACTATGTTTTGGGTCCGACAAGGATACAGTTGGAAAGAATTATTAGTTGCATCTGGAGTACTAATGTAGTATTCGCAACCAGATTTGTTTGATTTTGACCGTTAAAATGAAAGTTGAAGATATGTTTTCAACAAGTTGTATGCATTTACATTTTATTTGGTAGAGCTGGAGTAACAACTATGTTTTATACTCAGTTTGCAACCAATAATTTCTCGAGTTAGAGGTAGAAGGGTGTCGTACATGTTAAATCCAGAGAGGTTCAGAAACAGTTAACGCAATTTTTGGATTAATAATGTTTTGATTATTTAGGTTAGTAGTGCAAGCAAAGATTAAGGATCATTTTCAAAAACCTTCAAGTTTGTAAAACAAAATATTTAATTTGATGATTTTCTTTTCAGATTATTCTAAGAAACAAGAAAATGACAATCAGGAAATAAATACTCTTTTTATTGTTGTTATGGATCAATTTTCAGTACTTGGGTAATTGCTTCATGTATGATGTATTCCAAATTCATCCAAAAAGAAAAGAAGAGTTCGAAACAAATATAAACTATATCATACATGTGGCTAAAGCATGAGGAATTCTTGGGGCACAAAGAATTGGTGCTCTGACCAATCATATAATTCATAGCTAAAAGTTCAAGTGTAAGAAAAGTCATCAACCAGTAGACAAGTTTCATGTAATTACACTTGGTATGAATTATTTTTCTGTCAGCAATCAATAATTTCTCGACTAACATAGAGCATAGTCAAGTCAAAGTAAGCCACCAAATCCATATATTGACTCCGAACTTCCTGCAGTGGCAATTTAAAAAAGAATGGAGCTTCACTGAATTAATCAGTGTAACGACTCTTGTTGGAAGGCTTTCATTCACCACGAGATGTTTCAAAGTATACAAAGTTTCACCTTGTACCCATCACGGGTTTTCCCCCACCCCCCACCCCAATTATTTTACCACACGTCATTGCAGCCCCCAACAACTATCACCCATCTGATTGACCATTTTTCAACCTCCGCCTCCCTTATGTCAGCTAGCCACTTTCTACAGTTTTGACCACCATTTCTCCAATCATTCAATGTCTGCTAATTCCACTATCCACTGCTTTAGACCGTTTCCCTCCATGCTAGGTTGCTCTACCATTCCAATTCGCTTGGAGATACTAGGTGTGGATAATCTGATTGAGGCACTCCTCTCTAATCTCCCTCTCTCCATCCCTGCAATTATCTCCTCTTTGCGAGCTACTTAAGGTTTTTTGTGGTGTTGCTGAGGGAGGATGAGGAGTTGGAGACCAAAGATGACAATGAAGCTCATCCAATGGCCGTGGCAGCATAGGTTGACAGCAGTTTGATATGATGGTTTTATAGTTGTTCTTTTGTCAAACTATGTTCATTTGGGTTGTGGGTGATGATGTTTAGTTTTCCTTTGAATTTCTGGGTTGGTTTGATAGTTGAGTGGATTTTTATTTATTTTTTAAAATGTTACTTTTTAAATGCACTTGATGGATTGTGAGAATACATTAAAAGTTTCCCCTCCACCATTTTTCGGGAGAGTTGGTGTGAAATTTGAATTGGATTTGGATAAGCAATCTTTGTGAACTAAGAATGTATGATAGGGGTGTTCTCGTAGAAAAAATTACTTAAAATTACTTGATTTCAAATAATATATATTCATCAAAATTATTAATAACTAAGGCTTACTACAATAGTGTTAAATGCTAAATTTACCTTAAAGTTATTTTCAATAAAAATATGAAATTTATAAGACATTAACCGAAAAAGTATTTACATAATATGGGAAGATATTAACCTAATATAAAAGGACTTATTATTACTTAGGCCAATCAATCTTATAAAATAATCCTACCTATAGTTTTCTCATTACATATATTCATCCTTGTGCATTGTCTTCTAGATAGAAAAGGGACTTTCATAGAAGTCAAAGTCCCCAGAACCACTTACTAGATCTTAATAAGCAAATAAGCTCTTCATGCTCACAAATGGAGCAATGTAAACCTTTCATGTTTATGTTTCTATTTCTAATGCCAAACTTGAAAACAAGGACAAACCTAAACCTTCCAATAGAGAAAGTGCTAAGGTCAATGCCCCGTGACACAAGACAAAAAGACTAGGAACCTTTATCCCATGATCAATAATCAACATCAAGTATCCAGTGTCGTAATAAAGTTTATCATGACAAGATAATATTTTATCATAACAGTGATAATCCTTATTTTGGAAATAAGTCGTTCTTGTATGGGTTTATGCTTGAAAGTGGTGTGTTTGTAATCTTTTATTTATATTACTTATATAAATTCTCCATTTTCAAACAAAAAAAAGTAAATAAAAATTCCCCCTCCCAATTATAGTTTGATAAAATAAAGAAAAAAAATATAATATTCTTATAACACACTTCAAATATTGAGCTTCCTATTATGTCATCAAGGAACTCAGTCGCATCCATTGTAAAGAAGCAAAGAAAAATGCTTTACGTGACTTGGAAATTGATGATTAACTCATCTCATGCTCTGATCAATAGCTCATACACGTTACTATTATTGTCTCCACTCACACGCTTTAACATTTCAAAGCTTTTACGACTTCCTAAAAAATCAATCCGTTTGAAAATCACATGACCACTCTCTACTGTTTCTTTGGTGCAAAGCACTGATCGAAGTGAGTCACCGTGCCTTGAGTCTGTATGAATGGCAGCCTCTATTTCATTATCTGACATGTTTTCCTGCAAAGAAGAATAGAGGCACTTACACTAGGGCTTCATTAATAAATAAAGCATTATCATGAAATCATATTTCCCTGTGATAAAAGAGAGTAAAAAAGTCAGTTATGTCGCACTAAATTTCTACTTAATTTGACTATGATAAATATTTTGAACATTATTATATAAATTCATGAAGTACGCGTGTACAAGCGACATAACATTGAGATAAGTATGTATAATCAACACTTTAATTTGGTGAAAATTTACAAAAAAATCGACACCTAGATACTTATCCAAATATTTATAATACTCAGTGTTCTAAAAAGAGTCGGTGTGATATAGATTTTGACTCTTGAAAGAAAAGCTCATGGCATGATGTGTAAGTTTAAAATAAACAGGTCCACAACTAATGATCAGGTGTAAACTACAACTAAGACAATGATCTAGAAGACAAGTGCTAAATATGTGCAAGTGTTTGGATTGTTATGTAGAAATAGTCAAGAAAGGGAACACCTTAAAATTTACCTGGTAAAATGCATATATTTCATCTAACACCTGCAAGCATGTAAAGCCAGTATCACTGAAATATGTTCTTGAAGATGGCCCCATCTCAGCAAATCGATCAACAGGAAACAATATGGTAAGAAAAATGTTTTTGAATACCAATTCGGTTTTTTCACTGAGAACAAGCATGTCAAAGATTAGATGTGGTGAGAGGTAATAAAATAAGAACTAAAAAAGAAAAATAATACAATATGATTCTTTTGGGTTGCCCGAGCGGGAAAGAGATCAGCAACCTTTCAGTAAGTGACCGGGTTAGGTTTGCAAATGAAGCCTCTGTATCTTTACCATCTTTTGCATAAAAAAATGCAGGATATTCAGTGACATCTTCACTGCTGAAAGAATCTGTGTAGAGAGTAGCATTTGAAGTTGGCTCTGAGACCGACCAACAAATTGATTCTAGAAGGCTGCCAGGGGTTATTGGGCGAATTGGAATTTGACATGTCTGTGAGAGAAACCAAATCCAGCAATGTTCTCTTTTTCAGGTCTTTTTTCTTTTTCTTTTTTTCTTTTTTCTTTTTGTCCAAGTTCATTCACGAACACATGTAAATACTAACATATGTGTTGAATTTTATTTTAAAAAAAAAAAGAAAGAAAAGAAAAATAGCAAATGGTTCATTGAACAATCAAAATACGAAGACAAAGCTGAATACAGATAACCACTACCTGCATATGATGACTGCGGCGATTTCTTACTCCAACTTTAGCAGAATTTACTATTTGTTGCCTTTCCTCAAGGTTTGTTTTACTTCTCGGAATGGTGTCAGGAGCAATTCTACCCTTTAGTATCTAATAAGTTAGTACTAATTATATAAACTTCAAGGAATAGACAAAATGTGCAAGTATTAACAAATACCAATAGACTTTGCATGCATGGAACAAAACTACGAGTCTTTCACCATATGACTAATAAATTGTGACTCAAATTTGAAAGTTTTGATAATTTACGTCCAAGCCAAAGTCGCAGTGACTCAACAAATGTGCAAATATTAAGTTGCCCATATGATTCAATCTTATTTTGCAGAGCTCATCTAAAATTTCACTAAAAGGTTACAATGAAAAAACAAAGTCTACAAAATTCTAGAACATAAAGCATCTAACCTATACCTTTCTCAAGTCACCAAAAAAAAAAAAAAATTTACCTCTCCTGCAATGCCAGTCTTAACATCCTCAAGCATTAGATTAACCTGCCTGGCCAAATCAGCAGACATATGCACAAGCCTTCGGACATGGTTATCCTTTGCTGTTTTCAGAATCCATAGTGGCTGAGACATATCATATATCCAATACACTTCATTGTCGTAAAATGGGTATATAAAAGCATTCAATAGTATCCATAAGTAATATGAAAGTTTTTTAATTTTAGGAGATATAATCAATAGCCCAAAAATGAAGAAAAAGCTCAGTTTAAAGATAACCAACAATTAGTATAGTACTATTACTATAGCAGACCATCCAAATATGGACAGCAAAAGAACGTTCTAGGCAAGAATGAATTTACTTTCTTAATGAAAATAGAGAATACATAAGCTCATTCACATGAAGATGTCAACGTTATCTTACTTGATTCTTCATTTTTCGTGCATCCAAGTGACATTACATGAAGGAAAAATTACAAGAGAACCCCTTAAAGTTTTCAAAAATAGTAAAAACAACCTTCCAACTTTAGAAAATAGATAATCATATCCCTTCAGTTATTGTTTTATTACAAAATCCTCTCAAATTTATTGACTTATTGATTTTTTTGCAAATACTCCCTAGAAATTTTTTGAAATAATGAAAACAAGGGATGTGATTGCTATTTTTCAAACATGTAGGATTTTTTTGTTGTTTCATGAAACTTGAAGGGAGGTATTTGTAAGTGAACCATACATGAATATGGACATGAGTTTTTGGACACTCTAATTTGATATATATTTACAAAAAAGAAAAAAAATTAGAAAAATGGGCGTGCCCATCACCTGTGTCCAAAAATTTATAACTCTCGGTGTTCTTTAAGTTTGTGTAACATAGGAGAAGTGACACTCACAGTAACAAGGTTGCTACAGTGTCCAAGGTATCTCCCGGCAGAAGATCCTTCGCACACGATATGACTGGCACCGCAACCAACAAACCACTTATCTATAAATGTGGCACCTTCTCCACCAGCAGCGTCGATAACCTAACAAGAATAGTTTCTAAGCTTTAGAGATTCTCAAGATACTGACAGAGGTACCAGCTTAAGTCAAAAACACAGGGGTCTACTTCTAGTTGCAAATCAACATGTGAGTGATGAATTTATTTGGAAGCTTTTTTCGTATGACTAAAAAGAGAAAGATTCATACCTTATTTTTAACTTCTGCTGAAATATCTAAGTCAACATAAATTGAACAGCCAGATAGACTAGAGTCAATACTTTTATTAGACTCTCTTCCAGAAACCTGTAAATGTTGTTCTCCAACAGTTATACACTGCTTGCTACTACGAGTACCAACAGGAAGGCAAGAGTTTTCAGCAGCAGTAAATCCAGCAAGTCTATTTAACTCATCCGAGTGGACACCATTTTCTCCTAAGCTCTTAATGTTGTAAAGTGATTCACTAAGTCTTGCTGCATAAGATGAAAGCAACCAGACACAGATACTGATAAAGTAGATTAATGCTTTGGAATATGAATTTAGAGTAGTGTTTTGGAACGCTACTCAATCTTGGCCATTAAATTAAAGAGAGAGAAAGTAAAAAGTTAAAAAAATATATATCTATATATATATAATCAATGGTCAAGATAGAGTAGTGGAAAAATAGTACCCTAAAGTCATGTTACAAAGAACTTTCCGATTAAGTATCATGAATCTATTTTTCAGCTAGAATCTAGAAATCAATGGGTCATATTGCCACTGTACAAAAGAACAATACTCTTACCATTCTTCCTAACGCTATCCACAAACCATCCAAGTGCTACAATAAATAGGCCATTTTTGCATCCATGCTTCAAAGCATGCTCAAACTTGCGTCCACCAAAGTTGTATTACTTGTTAAAGAGTTCACAAGAAATTGTATCATTTGAAATATTGAAGATATTACCAATATACAAACAAGGCTTAGAATGGAAAGAAAAATCCTCACAATCACGGCTAACACAGCCTAATAAACCACGTTGGGGAAATTTCATCAAATGCCATATTCATACAGCAAACGAAGTAGTAAAATAAACACAAGGTTAAAAGTTGGTGCATGCATTATGAGCTCAAGTATAAAGAAACAATACATTCAAAGACCGAAGGATATCTGGACCACCAAATGAGTGCATTTTGGATTTAAATTAGGACTGTAATGGCCACCTAATCTCTCTGTTGCCTCCATAACTTGTTTCCTTGCTTCTGCAAGGAGAAGAGCACGGATAAATCTTAGTAGCTACTCGAACAAAATGATGAATTTACTCCAAAATGACATATGAGTAGATTGATGGAGCAAGGTACAACCAAACTGGTCAAATCAAATATCAAAACAAATAAACAAACTTTAAAACCAGATGTACTACTATGGTGGTTCACCTTTTTGTAACTTCACCTAATATGAATGTTGGCAACCACATCTCATAAGCAGTTTCACAATGTTCAAATTCACTAAAAAGATCGTTTTACATACTACTCAGTATGATACAACGTGTACTACGATCTTCATCAATCATCGTATACTCAAAAGAAATAATAGTTCGATGAAATCTCAAATACCACTACCTAAATACTTGCTTTAGGCCATATAGGGATCGATGGAGTTTGCAAATTTTGCGCTCTTGTCTTTCATCATATAGTCCTCATGTTGATCCATATAGATCTCTTTATCTAGTTCTCCATTGAGAAATGCAGTTTTAACATCTATTTGATGCAGTTTCAAATCAAAATATGCAACAATAACCAACATAAGACAAATTGAGGTAAATTTAACCACTGGTGAAAAAGTTTCCTCATAATCCACTCCTTCTTTACGCCTATCAATGGAACGATCCGGCTTGCGTTTAATTGTGAATATCCATTTATTTTTAATAATATCATGCCTAGGCAAAAGATTAACCAAATCCCAGACATGGTTTATTTTTCTCATGGACTCTATCTCATCATCCATTGCAATAACCCATTTTTCACTATCAAAAGAAGTAAAAACTTCATGTACTGCCTTACCCACCTGCTTGGAGTGCGGGTAAGGGCTAACTCATTTTATCATGCGAGATACCACGACAGAGAATGTTCCTACGTTTGCTTCTATGCAACTAGAGTTCATAGGAATCCAAATTATTTAGGCATATCGCTTCCACTATTCCTAAGAGCATGAATAATTTCTTCTTTAACATTGACTGGAGTATTAAGAGCAATATTTTGTGAATCATCGATTTCATATAATTCTGAGCCATTGTTCCCTTCACCCTTGGTAGAAAAATATTCTTATAAAGATTGCATCACGTGACTTAATTTTAATTACACTTCCATCTGCATGCTTACCGATAAATACAAAACCCTTTGAGTATTCAGGGTATCGAATAAATATACTCTTCTTACCTCTAAGACCCAATTCTTCATATTTATGAGAATATTGTGAATGTAAGCTGCCGAACCCCAAGGTCGTAGAACACTTAGATCGAGTTTTCTACCAATCCATAATTCATATGGGGTATGAGGAACTGATTTTACTTGATGTAGGCAACTATTAAAAAAGCATATCCTAAATAAAATACTGAAAGATTAGCTTGAGCCATCATCAACTGAACCATATCCAACAGTGTACGATTCCTTCTTTTCGTTATACCATTTTGTTGCAGAGTATAAGGCATTGTCAATTGTCTCATGTTTTCTTTTTCTTCACAAAGTTTTTTGAATAGCTTAGGTGCCTTCACGACCTTGGTCAGTTCTTAAAACTTTAATGTTTTTTTCTAATTGATTCTCAACTTCTATAAGATAGCATCTAAAGCAATCTAATGTCTCAAACTTATAAGAGATCAAGTACATGTGACCAAAACGTATAAAATCATCTATAAGTGTGATGAAATAGGATACATCATGCCTTGCCTTCATTTTCATTGAGCCATATGAATTAGGATGTATTAGGATGGATAAGTTGTAATGATTCAAATGCCCTTTTGGCTTTCTCAAAAGATTTTCTTGGTGCCTTTACCATAAGGCAAGTTTCACATATGGACAAAATATAGTAAGTAGACATAAAAAGCCTTAGCTAATTTAGTCATTCTTTTTTGTCCTATATGACCTAATCTATCAGGCCATGTCATAGAATCAATATCAAAAGGTGAAGTAAAACAAATAGTTATTGACATTATTATTACTTAAGTAGTAAATGTTTAATACAATCAAACCGTTAAAAATATAACTACAATCATAGTAAGCATTTTCCAAATAAATATTAACATCATGTGCATCATGTTAAAAATAAGTCAAAAATACAGTATAAAATGACCGAATTGTTGACCTTGTGATTTTTCTCTATTATATAAACTACACAAAAGAATTCTATATATAGAAAAAAGCTATGTATCTGCTAATATTATCCCTATACAATCTGTCAAATATTAAGCTAATTAAAATAATCATAAATCAAGGAAACAAATCTCGAAATAAATGAAAATAAATATAGACAACAAAGCTGTCCGTTGACAACCCCCCTCAAATTAATGCGGGTTGATCAACAAGCATCAATTTGTTACTTAGGAAGCAATGTTGACGAGTGAAAGCCTTGGTGAAGATATCAACAATTTGTAGTTCAATAGAAATGTGTAAAAGAGTGATAACACGAGCTTCAAAAGCTTCGTGGATAAAGTGAGAGTCAACTTCAATATGCTTTGTGCACTCATGATAGACAAGATTGGCTGTGATTTGAATAACACTTGTATTATCGACATGCAAAGGTATAGGATTGGTTTAAAGAAGTCTAACTCAACAAGCAAACCTCAAAGCCAAACAATTTTGAAACAAGTAAGAGACATCGCTCGATACTCAGATTCTGTAGATGACTTAGAAGCTCTGTCTTGCTTCTTACTATTCCAAGAGATCAATGCATCACCTTAAAATGTGCACCAACCAGTGATGGAGCGAAGTGTATCAACAAAACCAACCCAATCAACATCATTATAAGCAACAAGACGAGGAGAATTGCTTGCAAGAAAGAATAAATCACGGGCAAAAGTCCCCTAAACATAGTATATGATCCAACGGACAACAGTCAAATGAAGATGACGAGAAGTCTGAAGAAATTGGCTAACTTATTGTACAGCAAAAAAAATATCTAGTCTAGTAATAGTGAGATAAACAAAGCTACGTACCAATTTCCAATATAAACTGGGATTAATAAATCACCCTCCTCTTTGTGAAGCTTGACATTTAATTCCATGGGAGTATCAACAGAGGTAGCTTCTTGCAATTTAGCTGTAGCTACCAAATCACTATCATAGTTATGTTGATTTAGTGAAATACCAGAAGGACTACGATACACCTCAAGACCAAAAAAAAATGTGAAAGACCCAAGATCTTTTATATGAAAGGATTTTGAGAAATGGGTTTTCAGTTGGACAAATAAAGTAGAATCAGAACTAGTGATCACAATATCATCAACATAAACCAAAAGAACAACAATACCCATGTCTGATCTTCGAAGAAACAATGAAGTGTCATACTTGCTCTACTTGAAGGAAAATTGTAATAAAGTGGTTCAAAATTTATCAAACCAGGCCGACAAAGCTTGTTTAAGATCATAAAGAGAGCGACAAAGTTTACAGAGACATTGGAGGTCAAAGAGGGAAACAACTCGGGGGTGACTTCATATAAATACACTCTTTAAGATCTCCTTGAATGAAAACATTCTTAACATCCATCCGATGTAGTGACCAATCATTGAAAGCAGCAAGAGTTAGGATTGTTCAAACAATAATCATCTTAGCCACAGGAACATAGATCTCCTCATAACGATCCAAACTTCCACCAGAGGGAACCTTGATTGAGTAAACTTATTTGCAACCTAGAGGAACTATAGTGAAAGGAAAAGGCTCAATGTTCTAGGTGTAATTGGCCTTTAGAACGACAATTTCTTCCTGAATAGCTTGTCGCCAACAGTCATGCTTGACAGCATGTGGGAATATCAAAATTGGACAATGTAGTAGTAAGAGTCGAAATAGAATTACCAGAAGAAAACCCATACCTATCCAGGGGTACAAACACTTGAGGCAAGCAACATACCAAAGGCTCTAGAGATGCTACAATTGACTGATTTTGATACATGTTAGGATCAGATATCAAGTGAGCCACCGAAAGAGACTGTGGGTGGGATTATCTCGTATACACCATATTTGGTTTAAAACGAGAACTGACTTTATGAAGATCAGAGAACTACTGTTCAAAGGAAAAGAGGATCACGATGTAATGTAGGATCATAGCAAACAAATCTCTTTTGACACACATTATATCCTAAGAATGCACATCTAACACATTGAGAAGATAATTTATGTTGCTCATGAAGACGTAGATGAATAAAACATACACAACCAAAAAGTGATATGAGGGCAATGGGAAGATTATCTAGGATCACATATGTATTTTATATCCATTGTCGATAACTTGTATTGCATCAATTGAGATGCAATATATGTATGAATATAAAATTGAACTATGGAGAGGTTAAGTATGACTCTTTTATAAGAGATCAAAGTTACTTGAACTTAATGTGATTAGATGAATTTGGGATATTTAGAGACACCATACATATATACTAACGTTCTTGTTTGTATTGATAAGGGTTGATGTCTCTATGCTGACTCAGAGCTAAGTTGTTAGTATAGAGCTCCCACACGCAGGTGTTCTTTCAGCGGTCGCACAATCCATTAACTTGTATGAATTGTTTTGTAAGTGTGGTAGATATGAGAAGAAAAGACATAGCATCATGTACTCTATGTACAAGTAGGAGATATTAGATTTTGGACTTGCGTCCAAATGTATCGCCCATGGTTATACCTGATCCAACTCATTAATATTATTCAAATATTTTAATTTTAAAAGAAACTAAAAATATTTTGGATAATAATTAAAAAGAAAAAAAACTTTGCTCTTTACAATTATTTGCTTTTCTTTATAAAACATATTGTTCTAAGAAGAAAAAATAAGAGATAGAAATCAAAGAAAAAAAGATATAATAAATTGATTCTTCTCTCTACCAAATAATAGAATAAATAAAAAGGCTTTTAGATCATGAAATTAATCAATTTTAATCATTTTCAATATTAGAATCTTTCTTATTGATTGTATTGGAGTTCTCAAAGGACGTAAAACATTCCTATCAATTTCATTGGTGAAAGGTATTCCTCAACCACTGTTATAATTATTATTAATTATCTTTTTATCAATCTATCTCACTAAAAAAAACTATATTCCATTATACTTGATCGAGATACCTCATGACTACAGGGTACTTGCACACGGGGTAGTTCGAGGTACCTATATGAGGAGTTTGAGTGCATGCGATGTACTTGAGTTACATGAGGTGTATGAGGTACATGAGTTGCATGGGATACCCAACCGGAGGTGCCTAGCTATGGGATGCTTAACCTAGTCAAAAGACAAGAAGACATATTATAGGGGTACATGCGCATGACTTCATCTTAGGACAATGGACTTGCTTTTGTATCAGCATATGTCAGATGTGGCCATTCCAATAGGATGCCAATGTCAATGAACAGCTTAGCTATCCATATTCATTTAATTGTCCATAACTATCCATAGATAGTTTTGCTGTCCATATTTATTAAGTTGTCCATAGTTGTTCATAGACAACTTTGCTTAGCTATCTATAGTTGTCCATAGACAGCTTTGTTGTCCATAATTGTCTATAGATAGCTTTGTTGTCCATATTTATAACTGTCCATAGACACTTTTGCTGTTCATATTCATTATTCATAATTGTCCATATTTATTTCATTTATTTTGGGATTTGTTTCCATGTATAAAATTATTTTATACAGTCCATATAATAGAGAGAAATCACAAGGCCAATTATTCGATCATTTTCATACAACATTTTGACTTATTTCTAATATGGTATCAAAACAAGGTTGAAATTTTTTTCGATATTTTATTTCTGAAGGAATCTTCATTGATATTTTCTGGTGAAGTATTGTTCTTCAAAAATCTCAGTTTAAGGTCCTTCTCTCGATTCCTTTAATTTTTTTGAATATTTCTTTTGCTTTGTCTCGAGTTCCATTTATTTACAATGGACACTGCACCAGTGTGTGTCAAGTTTACAGACAAAAATTACTCTAGTTGGGCTTTTCAGTTTGAACTTTTCCTCAAGGGAAAAAACCTTTAGGGCCATATTGTAGAAAGTCATGGCCTATGACTTTCTACACATATTGATGGCAGAGATGTTACACCAACATCTGATGCTAACAAATCTAAGGAAGTCGTGTCTTCTCCTTCTTGGGCTGTGCTTGATGCTCGAATCATGTCTTGGCTTCTTGGTTTGGTGGAGCCACATATCGTCACCAATTTGCAGGCTCATCACTTTGCTCAATTCATGTAGAATTATTTGAATAAAGTTTATCATCAAGATAATGATGCTTGGCACTTTCAGTTGGAACATGGAATTGCCATATTTCAACATGGTAGTCTTTCCATCCAAGACTATTACTCGACATTTTTCACTTTTTGGCATGAATATACTGATTTGATCATAATAAATGTTCCTATTGCTGCTCTTTCAACTATTCAGAATCTTCACAAGACTAGCCAACGTGATCAATTTCTTATGAAACTATGCCAGGAATATGAATCAGTTTGTTCTTCTCTACTGAATAGATCTCCTGTTCTCTCTCTTGATATTTGTTTTCGCGAGTTATTTTGCAAAGAACAACGTCTAAATACTTAAGTTATTTTGGAACAATCTCATGACAATTCCATGACGACAACTATAGCTTATGCTGTCCAGGGATATGGATCACCTATAACTTCTAAAAATCTGCAATATTTTTGCTGTAAAAAATACGAACAACAAAATGAATATAGACAGTTAAGCTGTCCATCAACAGCCAACACCTAAAGGTAATGAAGTCTATATATATGGACCTATATAACCCATTAAAGGGATCTGACTCTCTCTCTTAGATCTCTCTAGAACCCTCTAACACTTGCAATTCTCCCGAATACTACTTTAACTATAATAGAATAATAAAACACCATAAAAATATCACTTCAAAACTTATTTTCCATTATTCACATGCAATAATGTCGCTTGCATAATAGTGATACCAAGAAAAAACTAACCAACCAAAGATTTAAAATCATAAAATGAATAAATGAAATGAGATACAACCAAAAACTTTGTTAATGAGACTCTTCAGTCATTTTTCGTGAATTGGCTGTGAACCCACATGTCATGGACATGTGTCTAGGAACTCTAACAATCTAATTTAGTGTAATTAGAAAAATGGTCGTGTCCAGATAAACATCCAAAAAATTTGAACTCCTCGTGTCTTACAAAGTCTGTGTGACTGTGGAACATAGACCAGAAAAGAAACAACAAATACAACAATTGATGACTGGGAATATAACCAAAATAGCACAAATCGATAAACTATGAAGTCTATTATAGTTCATGAACCTGTACAGTATACCTTTTGATAGACCAGTAACGCATATAACGAGACCAGAAAAGGGTGCCCCAAATCGGACCTCCTCTGGCTCGGACCCAACAGAAAATGAAGCAGGAGACATTGGTTTGTGAGAATGCAAAGAAGAAAACCCAACACCAAGTCTTGAACACCTCTTGCTCGTTACTACTTCTACCATACGATTACCCATAAGAAATGAAACTCTCAAGTCTCTGTTAAATTTATCAATCAGAAAGCAACTACGAATCAGAAAATTAATGAAGATCTTGCAGAAACAGAAACAAGAATGGAGGCAGAAGAAAGTACATACCCATTATATAAAATCAAGAACTTTTGCCAAACTGATCACTGAAATTTGAAAAATAAATAAATTAAAGACTTAATCAACAAGTGAGCGGGAAAGAAATGTTCGAGTAAGAAGGGGAAATGGTCAAATACAATTATGCGAGTGAATCAATAATGTTTACTGGAACAAAAAAGAGCCCAAAAACAAAGTAAGGTGCTTTAGGAATTGGAAGAATCAGAATCTAATGGGAAAGAGAAAGGAATCAAAACAGAGCATAAAAGCAGAAGAGGGTAGGGAGAGCAAGATGCAAATTTTAGAGGGTACTACAGAATTGAATTTTTGAACGAGGGAGAGAGAAAAGTCCGATGTCTGGGTGAGATAAAGTAAAAGGCTAAAAGGAAAAAGCGAAGCCTTTTTTGGGCTTTAAAGGACGTGTTTTGTTTATGAGTAAATATAATGAGGTTCGAGCATATATTTAAACATAAATATGGCAATCACATTAATATCTTAATATACTTTTAACGTAATTAAAAATAACATATATTTAAAAGAAAATTATTGATTGAATTATGAACATGTTAAATTTATATTTTTTAATAAAAAAAGTTAAATTTATTTATAATTTAATTAAATGATATTAAAATTAAATTATTATTAAAATTAGTTAAATATCAAATTTTATTTAATTTCATCACATTTAATATTTTAAAAAATTATTTTATATAATTTTCTAAAAGCTTTTGTATGTCTTAATAACATCAAAATATACTGATCTTTACGTAAAATTAAATCATCTATATATATATATATAATTAGATTTTTTTAATTTAAAATATTGAATAAATATGCTCTTCACCTTGTCAAACCTGACTCGTTCCGCATTTCAGAGGTATTCTGTGAAAAAGAGATGCTATCTTCTCAAATTGGGCACGTGTTTTTGCTAGAATTGCAAGCATACCCTCGTGTACTTGCTATTTTGTTTTGAGGAAAATTCCAACTCGAAGTTACATACTCCCGAGGTATTTATTCAAATTAAGTTTTTTTTTCTAAAATAATTTTAATGGATAGATTAATTTCAGTAAATTTAAATTTTTTTACGACTAAGATGTAATATTACACAGTTCCCTCTGGTTTTCACGATAATTGACCAACTTTATCCATTAATCACTAACGTTTTCAATACAAAAAAGTGTATTTGTTATAAATTACGTAATGACGATAACTTATTTGATAGTTAATTAGATGTTAAATTTTTATTATTATTTTAACTAATAATTATCTATAATATTAATTATGATTGTATCATAACTTTTACATGTATTTATAAAAATCAATCAATCTCTATAATATTTAAAAAATAGTTAAACTTTCTAAAAAATATTTCTTTATTAAAGTGTATTATTCTCTAAAAAATTATTTTTTATTAAAATATTAATTTTTAAGATAAATAATTATATTATTAAAAAAAATAAAAAATTTATGTAATTTTTGTGAGGTTAACTAGTTTTATGTGCAAAAACTTATTTCATTTGAACAAATATGATATGTAAAATAAAAATATTAAGATATTATTTGAATTTTTTTGTAATAATATAAAACATCAATAATATATTTAATATAAATATATCAAAATTGAAGATAAGTTAACCGATAACAATAAACTTAATCCAATTTTAACGTGATTTGTTTAATAGTTTAACTAATAAGTCTCATTTCAAATTTGAATTTTGAACTCTATTAATTATTATAATTTGATATTAAAAATTCATCTTTAATTTAATATATGTTTTATAATTAATAATTTTACCACTAAATATTTAATTTAGATTCGATTATATTAAAAAGTTTCTTATTTATTTTTATGAGAAAAACAAAAATTTTAATATTTTATAAGAGTTAATTTATATATAATTAGTAATTACTTTCATTATATGTTATTACATTATTCAAATAATAAAAAATTATTTGTGGAGAAATTATTTTTCATTTATATTATACTAGAAAAGTATTATTCATGTATAAGACTTTTTAGCTCAAAAATATGATTTTTTTTTCAATAGGTTTGAAAATGATTCAAAAAATGAGAGTATTTTTTATTAATTTATATGTACGGGTATAATACGAATATAAAATGATTCAAAAAACAGAAATATTTTTACCAAACCTTTGAACCTTGTAAGAATAGCCTTCTAAGCTTTACTAATACGAACTTCACTTAAAAAAGTAAGACTCGAAGATCAATATTGATCTCTTCACTAAAAACATTTTAAATTAGATAGGAAAGATACAAAAAAATTAAGAACCGTGACCTGCTATCTATAACGAAATAAGAACCTTGGTATCAAAGAAGGGTACTTTAGACACCACACTCAAGAACAGAGGGGAAATGTGATTGATAAGTCTAAAATGAACGTCACAAAATTTCTCTTGATAAGTTCGGATAAAGTTCTCAAAGGAACTAAAGAGACAAACTCTCATTAAAATTATATTCATAGTTGGTTCATAATTAAAACCTTACATAGGTATATATAGATATTAAAATATAACATAAACCCTAGCTAATAAAACATAAATATAAAAATCTAAATTATTCCTTGAAATTGAATATAAAATTCTATAAAATAAAGTAAATATTAGATCAACCAAATAAACTATGGAACTAAAAAAGATAATTCTTTGGCAAATTCTTAAACATTGATTAAAATCTGTTTTTGACCTAGTCAACTTCCGAACTACAAAAATTAAATCTCTATTATTATTGTATCCCATTGAGTTAGCTTTGTAACCCAATTTGTTTCATCTCAATTGAATATTGGATGGAAAAGATATGACAAATATATTGACAAATGCTCAATGAAACTTTCCAATTTTGGATTTTATTTGGTCATTCATTTTACTTCATGTTTAAGTAGTTCAAATAACTTTTAATTATGCTTATACTTGCTCCATGGCACATTAAGTTATTCTTGATTAATACTTGAAATATGCCAAGGAATCTTTGGTGATGTTCCTTGATCCTTATCAATAACCTAGTAAACTTTCAAATTATGATAATTCTATCTAATTGAATATTGTAATCCATTGAGTCAGTTTTGTAATGCAATTTGTGTCACCTTAATTGAATATCAGATGAAAATCATATGGAAAATATATCGATAGTTACTCAATGAAAATTTCTCATTTTAGAATTCATTTAGTCATTCATTTTACTTAATACCCAAGCAGTCCAAATAACTTAATTATGCCCATACTTGCTCCATTGACCATTGAGTTATTCTTGATTAATTGAGCTACTTGGAACATATCATGAAATCTTTGATGATGCTTTTTGATCTATATCATTCCCATTTTTCTCAAAAATATTCGTTCTCGATTCTTTGTTGTAATGTTGGGGATCGTCTCCATAACAAAGGATGATTTACACACATATTGCAATAATCTCTTAGCTAGCCTTTTTGAATTATTTGGTCTGAGTATAGCTGTAAAATATAGTAAATTTATTATAAGTACTTAAAGTGCTTTAAAAATAATTTTGGATAATTATTGAAGGGTATGGATGTATTAGGAAATTTAAGTGTGAAAAATTGAATCGAATGGAAATTTTTTTACATACCTCGCTACCACCTCATCACCACTACTACTCATTTTGGTTATAAAATGGTGGCCAAACCATCATTTTTCTTACATTTTCCTTCCTTCCTTTCTCCCACACTCTAATACATCTTCTTCCTTAGTTGTTTGGACTTTTTGACACAATTTGGAGGGTAATTCTTAGATGAATGTCTGAGTATTCAAGTTAGGAATTTGAGGTAGGGGTTCTTACTCTAAATTTTTAAATACATGCATTATTTTTATAAATAAATTATCATGTATAATATGTTTTGAATAAAAGTGAAAAGTCAGTTGCCATGATTTTATTAACAATATGAAATGTTAGAAATGTTGTTTAAATGAGATACTCGTTATAATATTTTATCATTTATACATTGAAAAAGTTTTATATATAAAACGAGTATCAAATTTTGTTATGAAATGAACATTGAAAATTGTGATATGGTATCTGAGAATTTTGATACATGCATAATGAGAAATGGTTTGTTTTGTAGGGATTTGCTTGTATGTTGTCTTGCGAATGTATGATACCCACAGGCTACTGGTTGTAGTAGATAGATGTTGATAAACTATATATACGCATTTGCATCACATGTATAATGTGTCTATGATGCCTTATGATTGGACTATCTGGTCATGATTATTGATCATGCATTGTTACAGTTATGAATTGTTACATTGTTGGATTATTGTGGATGAGGATTACTACAGTCACACGGGCCTTGGAGTTGGACCCCCCGTTGTGTTTGGAGCTTTTAGTATATTGGGTCTTAGATTTGTTATCATAGTTTGCACATAATCACATGTGTTTTAGACCCTTAGATAAGGGCATATATGACATGATTTGATAGATACATATTCCATATGTATTTTGATCGTATATGAGGTTAGAGGTAGGCCTACATGCATTTCAAAGTTGGACCACACATGTGCCTATATATATTTGGATGATCAATACATATCGGGTTACATATCATGCATTGGATTTATACATCATGTTTTTATATTGGAATATATTGGGATACATGTATTGTACTATCCCTTAGTTTTTCCAGAAGCAAGGAGGTACAGGTATACCCCATATTTGTGATAAAAATCTCTACACTCCGTATAATGATAATGTTACCATTTATGAAATTTTATTAATAAACATCATGTATGATTGTTTTGGAAATGTATAATAGAGTAGACTCATACTAAGCTACATGTACCTCACCCACACTCTCCCCTTTCTATCCAACTGCATTGTTTGAGATAATCACGGTGAAGATAAGATAATCGTGAACAGAGGATTTCGACGATAAAAGGTTTGACTAAAAACCTTATTTCTTTCATTGGTTATTATAATTTACAATTAGGTAGGATGAAACTACTCTGATGAATTTTAAATTTACTTTATAAATTTTTAGAATTTAAATTTATGACTTTGCAATGAATTTTTCATTTTGAATAGAAAATCTCTAAGGGTCTAAATTGAATTTTTCATGATTACTCAAGAAAATTTCCTTTAAACATAAATTTAAAATTTACCTCCTTATCTCACATATCCACTTTTCAGGACATGATAGTTTGGTATTAGAGTATAGTTATGATCTCTTGGGAACATGTTTTTTTCTTTCTAAAAGTTGGTTTTGTCTCATCTACTTACTCGTAGAATAACCAATAAGAAACATGTGCAAATTAACTACATTATGTAATAAATTGAACTCGGGAAGAACCCATGGAAAAAATTAAAATTTCTACACTGAAGGATAGTAAGGACTCTTCTTCTTTACTTCAAAGGAATGGTGAATTTTTTTGTCACTATAAGACGGTTTCGAAAGAAAAGATGTATCATTTACCTTCTAAACATATTCAAATTAGTTGTAACTTTGTTTTCAGGAGAAGTCAGATGTTAATTGAATGATTTATAGAATTGAACCAATTGTGGGAGCAATCATCAACATTTTCTTATTGTTAAGACATAAGAGTTTTCTCAACAAATTGTAGGAGTCACTTACTGGATCGAACAAGTTGAACTAGAAACTAGTACGTCAAAGTTTGGAACAAATAATTGGATCTTATACAAGCCAATATTGTCATAAGATGATTCATATCAAATTGGATCGCAACTATGAATGAGGATTCATATTCTACTTTCTACTCTGAGACATAAAATACTCAAAGAAATTTCCCTAAGCCAAGCCAACAGTCTAACTGATAATAGCATGAAACAATTTTTAATAACCAAGACAACCTTTTCAAGAACCATCCTTCCAACCTTATCAATTGATTTGACTACCTTTCTAAAGAACAATCAAAATCCTTCGAAAAATCTTAATCAGGATTGATTAGTATAAGGAAAAGATAAGGGCATAAGTATCACAAGCCAAGACAAGGATCACAAGAGCAAGCCTTTATAATATCTGACATGAGGAGCTAGAAATCAATGATGATTTGATTTTTCTACACAACTCTTGGATACAAATTATTTTTGGCACATGTATAACCCATTCTTTTACTTCTTCAACCTTTTCCCTATAGTTAAATCTTATACACTCCTTTATTTCAAGTTTTTCTCTTGGATTCTTTTCTATATCCTTTATGTCTATAACAGACCAATTTCTTGACACAAGGAGTAAATCTTTTCAATATTTTCCTTAAACATTGTCTAAAAGGAAGACAAGATCAAAGAATTAAAGCTCCTTTAAAAACACTTCAGAAGCAAATATTGTTGATAAAAAGAACTTGACATGCCTATCGGTGGTGAATAAGTATTGGAATGTATTTTTAGAAGAATTATTTGTACTTTCCTTAGCTCAAGAATGTTGTTATAATAAAGTTATATCATGGAAACTAGACCAATAACTATATCTCATTTTTAAAAGGCACCATTCAAGATAGAAGTTAAGAAAATAGTTGGATGAATAGTCAATAAAAGGACTCATTCAACTAAGATTGTCACCTTGTGAATGCTTGTTTTGAAGAACATAAAATTCAAATTATTCATTGGTTTTTACCAAATGAAAAATATAATAGGATTATTTGCTCAACTCAAGGATATAAGCTTTCAAAGTCAAGACATCGACATTTACAAGTTAAGATAATTGAACGTATTATAGCTAATTTTCAAGCTTCAAACAAGCACTCTTGGAGAATGAGAAACTCATAAGAGGACTACTTTGAAATGACTAGAGATTAAGAAAATTACGTGAAGAATTATGGAAAGCAAAGTTGGAGACTGTAGCATCCCCCATGTAGTTGACATAGAGAGATATCAATTTTGTACCAAATAAGGAAACTTAAAAGAGGAACAACTCTATTTGAAGCAAAGGTGAAAATTATTGTATCAACCAACAAAGAATCACATGAAGAGTATCGACATATTGTAGAAATAACTTGAACATATTGATATTCTACATGAGTAAACAAAATCAATATCTAGAACGTCTCAGAAAACTTGAAGTATCATCCATTTTGAAAGGCAATTTAAGATTCTTGTAAAGAAAGACAACTAGAATCTATACGATTTAAGGAACATCAACATTGAGAATTATCATAATTATACCAAGGAGATTCCATTGAGAATACATATATCAATCAACTTGCAATGATAGCAATAGCAACATAACCTTTGGAGAATTTGACAAGAGAATTATTAGGTCATAAGTTAACAACAAGGAGCTCATAAAATACTATATTTTCTATAGAGAAGTGGGGAAGGATCCTAAGTATGAAAAGAGTTATAGGAAAGGTATCTTCAAAAGATTACAATTTCACACAGAGAAAGCAAAAAATACTCTTAAGTAAAAAGTCAAAGTTATCGCACAAAAGATATTGGTACATGGCAGAAACACTCAAATGATAGAAGGATTACAAGTTGAATTTGTACGATAATGGAAGACAAAGTATAGCTTGATGTTGAACCCTGCAACGTAATGAGAAGCTCACTTGATGATCATAGATTTTTGCAAAGCATGGTGAAGAATTATTGGAAGGAGAAATGGTGGATAGATAGATTTTTGCAATTGGAACAATTCGTTTTCAACAAAAAGATAGCAATCATAGATGAAGACTTTTTAAAGAGAAGGAGTCATGGAGAAAAATGTAAATGAATTGATAATATATCTAAAAAGTATTGAAAGTATTATGATATTAAGAGAGCTTATTGGTAAAGCAAAAAAATAAAGAATGAAGATTCACTTGTAACGAACTACATTCGAAGGCGACAATACAAAACTTGATCTTTGGTGAATAATTTTCACAAAAGATTATATGACCAGATGGTATATCAAAGTCAATTGTACCGTATCAAGATCCAAAATTCTTTCTCTCATCTATAGATGTATTAGAGAAGCTTGGCGAATATAATTGCTACATAATACAAACTAATGAAAAGTTTAAAAGAATTATTCGAATATTAGAAGAACATACTGCAAACATATGTCATAGAGTTCAAGAGAAATTAGATAAAACAGTTGCCAACAATTGATTTTGCCTACAATAATGGCTATATAACACTTTTTAAGGACAACCACATCGACTTCTGAGGTGATGAAAAAAAATCATACAAGAAGCACACAAGTCAAAAATTAATAGTACATTCTGGAAACACAAAAATATATCATGGTTTAAAAAGGACATACTAGTGGAAAGTAATGAAGAAAGATATTGCTCAGTTTGTAACCGATTATGTAATATACCATCAAGTGAAGGTAGAGCATAAGATACTTGCGGGACCACTCAAACTAATTTTTATGCCATAATGGAAATGGGACAACATAATCATGGATTTTGTATAAGAATAGTCACACATCTCTCAAAGTCGATCATATCTAATCAAGATCCAAAGTTTATCGCATGGTTATAGAGATTCATACAAGAGGATTTCGGTATAGATTTACTACATAGTATGTCTTATTATTGTGAAATGGATGGACAATCCAAAAGGGGTATCCAGATGTTAGAAGACATGTTACGAGCCTATGTGATGGAATTCAAGGAAAACAAGAATGAACAACTACCCTTGGTTGAATTGACCTACAACAAGTACTATCATGCTAGTATTTGGATCGCCTTTATGTAAGCTTGTATGGATAATCGTGTAGATCTCTAATATGCTATATGAAATGGAAATATTTCAATACTATGAGAACTGATCTTATATGAGAAATAGCTAAAAAGATTTATATCTCACAAGAAAAACTTCAAACAACTCAAAACCAGTACAAGAGTTATACTGATCGTGGATGACGATCATTGAACTTCGAAGAGGATGATTGCAACTTTCTCAAGGTTCAACCTCATAAAGGAGTAACTTGTTTTGGAATAAAATAGATTTATGATGTAGAATATCAATCAAAACTACCCCTAGGATTGTTACAAGTTCATAATGTCATAGTCAAAATACTATATTGGATTAGATAGAACTTCTGTTGCAAGAAAATGTGTCATATAAAGAAGAACTAGTGGCGATAATTGATTTTCAAGTAAGGAATTTTAGAAGAAACAATACCCTAAGTAAAGGTTCAGTGGAAATTTCCTAGCATTAAAAATGAAATTTTGGAGTTAAAAGTTGAAGTTTGCACAAGTTATCTTAATTTAAGAAATTGTGAAATGTTGAGGATGAAATTGTCTTTAAGAGGGTAGCAATGTAAAACCCCAAAAATTTATTATAAGTACTTAAAGTGCCTTAAAAATAATTTTGGACAATACGTCGAAGGGTATGGATGTATTGAAAAAAATTGGTATGAAAAATCAAATCAAACGGGAAAATATTTATATACTTGATGACTCTATGAAAGTAGAGTCATCAATACACTTTTTTTACTTAATATTTTCTCATTTTATTTAATAAGTAGTATTTTTAGGGTTAAAAATATTAAAATATGAACTTTCTAGTGAAAAGAGGTGAAAACATATTTTTTGGAATTTTTATGAATTTTTAACTCATAACTAATTAGGAGACTCCACATGCCATGCAAGCAGGGGAGCTAAACAGAAAGACACGTGGATGCCACGCAAGTAGAGAGGGCCAATTGTATAACACCATATGTACAGTGTGAGGTAGTGTCATGCCACGTGTCAGCACATCGTTCATTTCGAGTTTCACTACATAGTCAACGGGCTTACCACGCATCATCATCTAATTCATCCATTCTTCTTATCGGAGCATCAAGAAAGCCATAACCATGAATCATAGATCGCCATGTGTCATTAAGTTAGTGTGTGTTGACCGAGACTAGTCAAGTATGTCACGTGTCACACGTTGATTAAATCTGCCTTTTCCATCGGACCACGTGTTATGTTTCTATTGGGTAGCATTATTAATTTTTCGTTTTTCATCTCAATCTTTGATCTGAAGTTGATTTGACAGTCTATATTTCACCTATGCCTAATTTAACTCCCCTAATTGCCCCATAAACCCCAAGAAGTCGAAATTAACATAATTTATCAATTTTTGGAGCCAAGAAGAGAGAAAAATACAAACAAAATTCAAGAAGAGATACAATTTTGGTGGAAATTTAAAAAGAGATTGGTGCTACAATTCAAGAGATTGATTGTATTTCTTCTTCTTCTTCTTTTTTCTTTATCAATTTTTATGTTTTTTAATGAAAAATATGAGCTTTATGAACAAAATTATATCCAGCTAATTTATTAATTTATAGGTCTTATGAACCCAATTTTCAACATATGATGATCTAATATCTTATCCCAATTATGATTTCAATTTAACTATTATTTAATTTAATTTTTATACTACTAACTGTTTGGAAACAATTGATTTATAGAGACAATTAAATAGATTTGAGAGAATTATTTAATTATTTGTCTTGATTAAATAACAAACATAGTTTCTAGGCAGATATGTATAATTTTTATGTATGTGATCTATAATTGATGAACTTAATGAATAGTATGCAATTTAATTGACATGAGAGTGTGATTAGGTTAATTACTATATGGTGTGTAATTTACTTGAGAGATGAATACATGCTAAATTTGAATCAATTGATCATGTAATTAATTAGTAATTATATTGGGAAGATTTTAGTGATTTACATATTTAAAAAATTTGAGTATGAAGTATTCATAGATATTTTCTCATATATCTTCTTAGCTACCAAATATGAGGTAATTAATTATTATTATTTATTTTTGGTTCTTTTAATTTTGCTTTCTTAAAATATAAAAATACAAAAAAATTGATTTTTATTTTTTTATTTTTAAAAATTAGTTTCTAAAAAACATAATCTCTGTAAAAATGATGTTTTCTTATCATTATATTACTTGTTACAATACATATACTTGCATATTCATTGCACACAATTCGTATTCGATTAAGTTTTTGGTGTCGTTGCTAGGGATTATAAATATAAGAAATTAATTTTTTATTTTATTTTATTTTACTTATTTTTCATAATTTTAATTAATTAATTTATTTATTTTTCATAATTTTAATTAATTAATTTAGTTTTTTATTTTTAATTTAGACATATCCTTTATTGTTATTAGAAACATTATTGAGTCTATTACATGAGTATAGTTCATTAGGGTGAAAGTTTACTTCTAGATCCTGAAATTGAGTGTACTTTGAGGTTAGTAAGAAAAGAAAGTTATTATCCAAGTGGAAGAAATGGCTAATCCATTAAAAATAAATAATAATGAGCTAAATTTGAACAATCAGATTCCATTAAGGGATAATAGAGATAGAGCTATGAGTGAATATACATTACCTATGTTGGAAGGGCTGAATCCAAATAATATAAGGCCAAATATTCAAGCTGATTAGTTTAATCTAAAGCCAGTGATGTTTCAAATGCTACAAAAAGTTGGAGAATTCAGTGAATTACCAATAGAGTATCCTCATCTACATCTCAGATTGCTTATTAAAGTTGGAGATTCATTCAAATTTAGTGGTGTAACCAAAAAAGCATTTATGCTTAGATTGCTCCCTTACTCTTTACAAGACCGTGCTCGAGCTTGGTTAAACTCTTTGCCATCTGATTCCATTACAATTTGGAATGATTTGGCAGAGAAATTATTGATGAAATACTTCCCACCAACAAAGAATGCCAAGCTTTGGAATGACATCTCCTTACACCAACAATATGAAGGGGAATTTTTATATAAAACATGGAGAAGATTCAAAGGATTTCTAAGGAAGTGTCCATATCATGGTATCCCTTATTGGATCCAAATGGAGACTTTCTACAATGGTCTGCTAATGGAGCTTTGCTAGCCAAATCTTACAATCAAGTTTATGAGAAAATGGCTAGCAATACTTATCAACGAACAATGGATAGAATGGAAGCCATAAGAAGAGTAGTTATAGTACATGAGGCAAATGATATCACAACACTTATAACTTAAATGTCATATTTGTTGAATCTTTTGAAGTCTCAAAACTCGCCAACAAGTATAAACCAAGTCCAAGATTCAAGGGTGTCTTGTGTCTTTTATGGTTGTGGTCATTATGTGATAATTGTCCAAGTAATCTTGAATCAACATTCTATGTGGGTAATGCGAATCGAAACAATAATCTATACTCAAACACATATAACTTAGGATGGAGACAACATCCAAATTTCTCTTGTAGTAATAACAATAATCAGGGTAGTAATCAATTCAACCATTAATCATTTTCACCATTTGGTTTCTAACAACCACAACAATCTCAAGTTTAAGAGAAAAAAGTCACCTATTGAGGACAATACAAATGCTTTAATGGGGATGATGAAAGACTTCATTTAGTCAATAAATATAAAAGTGTCCACTTAAGAGGCTTTAATTCGAAACTTAGAGACCTAGATAGGGTAACTTACCCAGGCCTTAAGGTAAACTTCCAAGTGACACAATTTTAAACCCAAAAAGAAAAGGTAAGAAACATTGCAATGTTATAGCCTTGAGGAATGGTAAAACTCTAGAGGGGGAATATGAGACTAAAAAAGGTGAGGAGAAGAAGGAGATTAAAAAGGATGAGGAGGAACAAATGGATAAACATAGCATTGAAAAGGAAATAATTCATCCAAAAAAGAGCAACCTCTGCAAGCTTACTATTCCTTTCCTTCAAAGACTACAAAATAAAAAGTTAGATATGCAATTTTTAAATTTTTTGGATGTCTTCAAGAAGCTACACATAAACATATAATTTGTAGATGCACTTGAACAAATGCCTTCTTGTCCCAAATTTCTAAAGGACATCCTATCTAAGAAAATGAGGCTTAGAGATAATGAAACAATAACCTTAATTGAAGGTTGTAGTGCCATCCTTGCTAGAAAACTACCCAAAAAATGAATGATTCAAGTATTTTTGACATCCCTTTCACTATTGGGAATATCCACTTTGAGACGGCATTATGTGACTTTGGTTCTACTATTAACCTTATGCCACTATTTGTCTTCAAAAGATTGGAGATTGGTAAAGCTAAATCCACTTCAGTAACATTACAAATGGTAGATAGATCAATTAAGCGACCTCGGGGTGTAGTAGAAGATGTTCTAGTAAAAGTAGACAAGTTCATCTTTCTGACCATATTTCATTATACTAGACATGGAATTGGACTATAACATTCCTATCATACTTGGTCGTCCATTCTTAGCAATTGGAAGAGCACTCATTGATGTACAAAAAAGTGAGCTTACAATGAGAATGTAAGATGAACAAGTAACATTTAAAGTTTTTAAAGCATCTGAACCCCTTGATATTGATAATGTTGATGAATGCTTCAAGAAAGATGTTACTGATCATGATGATAAATCAAAAAAATATATTGAGTCACCCACACTTAAGACTATTACACATGATTTTGTAAACAAAGAAGTAACTCACCAAGAAATAACTCATTGAAAGTGTGGAATCTATGATTGATAATGTTGACTGTATGAACTATTTGGAGGCTAAACCTCCCATGTGTATACCTAATGTGGTGGTAGATAGTTTTGAGATAGGGTCTAAGCTCAAACCATATATTGAAGAGCCACCAAGGTTAAACCCTAGACGTTTACCCTATAATCCCCAATAATGTGTGCAAGTGGAAGAGTCCAATAGAGAAGTGAAAAAGATGCTACAAATATATAAATTAGATAAGCTATGGTAGAATGCTTATAAGAATTCCAAAAAGTATAATAGGAAAAAATATGAAATGATAAGAGAATTGAGCATCATATTTTTAAATCGAAACATAAAGTATTATTGAACAAATCAAGACTCAAACTTTTTTCGAGCAAACTCAAAAGTAAATGGATATAGATGGATGTACCTTAGGAGTTGATATGATCGTTTAGTTAAGGACATTAAACGTGACATTGGTTGGGAGGCAACCCAACATTATTTTACTTATAATTTTATCATTTTTCTTTTGTAGATGAATAAATGTGGAGAGCAATGGCGCAACAAGATTGAGCACTTTCAAAGACAGATGTGGTGTGCCAAGGCTAAAAGAGTTTTCTTTCCTTTTACATTTTTCATATTTATATGTGTACATTGGGGACAATGTGCAATTTAAGTTTGGGGGAAGGAACTTCAATCTCTACTTTAGTATTTAGTACATATTTTCAATTTTTAGGAAATTTTTTATTTTTTTATTTTTAGGATGTTTTTAACCATGTTTTGGGTAGAAATTGACAAATATATGGAAACTAAATGTATGCATGCTTGACATGAAATGTATGAACCCAATGATAAAAATTGGTTTTCATGACTACAATATGGAATGTAACATGCTCATTAAGATACTTATATTAATCATATGATATGCTTACTAGTTTTGATTGGATTGATTCAAATTTTTATGCACATGGTTATGATTGATTTTGGTGTTCTTATTGAGAGAAAATTTGTGGTGAGTTATGCAAGTTAATGAGATCTACCATGTTTTAGAATCTATTTGATCATCTCTTGAGGTAAAATTTTAAATAGTATTTAGCAAGAAAGATGATTTAGGCCTTATTTAGATCGATTGAGCCTTTCAAGCTAATTATTATTAATATCCATAGTCACCCATTTGAGCCTAACAAAGAACCTTTTATATCCTTAAACCACATTTTGTGCCTAACCAATAAGTATTACCTTTACCCTTACATCTTTAGTTTGTAAGAAAAAAAAGGTAGTAATGTGTTATGCTATATAGTGAGGTAAAATGTAATGCACCCTATAAAAAACTCACAATATAACTAACACTCTGAAGAAAAGTAAAATAAAATTAAAATAAGTTTGGGGGTGCTATGAAGTTAAAAAAAAGATATGGAATAAAATAATATGAAGAGAACGATAAGATAGAGTGCACTAAAATATCAAATAAATGCTCAATTGTAATTAAAAAGTTGATGATGAATAAAAAGAAAGGTAAGATATGGAACAAGCCTAAATGTCTTCATATATCGACCTCTACCTAAGCCTTACATTACAAGCATGTAAGGTCCAAGTGCATATTTATAATAGTGGAGAGGGATATGAAAAAAAAGACTTATGAGACTTGTTCTAAGATTGAATTGATTAGCATGCTCATATAGGTTGATTTCATGAGTGCATTATATGATATCATATGCAACACATACACACGAATCAATTCATCAAAAACCTTGCATATCCTTGTATTGATGGAACATCGATTGATGAACACGTGAACCTTCTTGTCATACAATTGTATGACTTTTGAGGGGGATAGTTTTTGCTAAATATGCATGTATTAGTATATATATATTTATGAACATATTACCTATGTGAGTTTATTTAGTTAGATTTAGCTTTTCTTGAGGACAAGCAAAGAGTTAAGTTTGGGGGCATGATGACTCTATGAAAGTAGAGTCATCAATGCACTTTTTTGTTTAATATTTGATCATTTTATTTAATAAGTAGTAGTTTTGGGGTTAAAAATATTAAACTATGAACTTTCTAGTGAAAAGGGGTGTAAACATATTTTTTAGAATTTTTTGAAATTTGATGATTTTTTACGCATAACCAATCAGAATATGCCACATGGATGCCACATAAGTAGGGGAGCTGATCAAGCAAACCACGTGGATGCCACGTAAGTGGAGAAGGCCAATCGTGCAATGTTGTATGTATTATTGATGTAGCACTATGTCACGTGGAAGCACAAAGTTCATTTTGAGTTTCATCGAACGGTTAACAGGCTCACCACTCTTCATCACATGATTCATCCATTATTCCTACTGAGGCACCACACAAGCCATAACTGCGAGTCATATATCACTACATGTCATTGAGTTAACATATGTTGATCGAGACTAGTCAATCATGGCACATGTCGTAGTTGATTGGATTAGCCTTTCCTCTTTGCCACGTGTTGCGTTTCTATGGGGCAACACTGTTATTTTTTTTCATCTCAATCCTTAATCTGATTGTCCATATTTCACCTAAACCTAATTTAATCCCCTAATTACCCCATAAACCCCAAGGATTCGATATTAACATAATTTTTATCAATGTTATAAATAAAAGTGGGAAACTTGATGCCATGATTTTATTAACAATATGATAATGTTAAAATTATTGTTTGGAATGAGATACTTTTTATAAATATTTTATTATGCATACATTGAAGAAGTTTTATATATAAAACGAGTATCAAATATTGTTATGAAATGAACATTGAAAATTGTGATATGGCATTAGAGAATTTTGATACATGCATAATAAGAAATGGTTTATTTTATGGGGAGTTTCCTGTATGTTGTCTTGCAGAGTATGGTACCCATAGGATAATGGTTGCAGTATAAAGATTTTGATGGACTACAAGTACGCATTTGTATCATATGTATCATAGAGGTTTCCATCTACCGTTGTGACGAGCCTCAAAGTTGGACCCTCTATTGTGTTTGGAGCTTACCGTCTATCAAGTCTCGAATTTGTTACCACAGTTTGTACATAGGCACATATGTTTCAGACCCTTAGATGAGGACCCATATGACATGATTTGATGGATACATATGTCATATGTATTGTGGTTGTACATGGGGTTAGAGGCAAGCGTACATGCACTTTAGAGTTAGACCGTGCATGTGCCCATGTTTTTGGATGATCAATACATATGGGGTCGTATATCATGCATTGAATTTATACATCATGTTTTTATATTGGCATGCATTGGGATACATGTATTGTACTTTCCCTTAGTTTTTTCAAAAGAGAAAAGGTATAAGTATACCCAAGATTGTGATAAAAATCTCCTATATTTGTATAATGATAATGTTACCATTCATGAAATTTATTAATAAACATTATGCATGTTTATTTGTTGGAAATGTAAATTAGATTAGACTCCAATTGAGCCACGTGTAGCTCACCTACACTTTTTCCTCTCTACATGCCACGTTGTTCGAGATTATTACAGTGAAGATAAGATGATCGTGAATAGAGGATTTTGGCGTTACAAGGTTTGACTTTAAACCTTATTTCTTTTTTTTTTGGTTATTATAGTTTATGATTAGGAAGGTTGAGATTGCTCTAATGAATTTTAAATTGACTTTGTAAATGTCTTGAATTTAAATTTATGACTATAATGAATTTTTCTTTTTGAATAGAAATTCTTTGAAGGGAACTCAAATTGTTTATGAAATTTATTTTTAAATTGAATTTTTCATGATTACTTGAACAAGGCATTATCCTTTCAAATATTTCCTCACTAACGATAACTTCCTTTTCTTATTCACTTTAATATTTTTATCCTTCTCTCTCTTCTTTTGATCCACTTTTTTCTTTTCATTCAACTCTTCTTTTTCACTTAACTTTTATGTTCACTCAACTTTTCTTTTACTTTCTCTCTCAAATATTTCCTTACTAATTGCAACCTCTGTCTCTTTTTCACAATTATCTCTCTTTTCTTCACTCTATTTTTTTTTCTCTCAATATCATTCTTTTTACTCTCTTTGTAAAATTTATGAGTGTTGGCGATAGTCATGAACAAAATATTTACGTGCAATTTAGTTTCTAGGCACATTTTCAAGATCGTTATTCAAGCCAAATAAACTTTTGAGCTTCAAATCAATATGTTTTAGATATATACTCGTCCTTATGCATGTTAGAATACTTATTATAAACTTAGGAATATTTTGTATATACATTAGTCCATCAATCAAGTATTGGGTCGATTGATTGAATGGGTTAGATTGATCGAGGATTGATCATGTTTGATCTATTTTCTCTTCAATTTTTTATTAATCGTTGCTGGATCGGTTGCAAAAGATTTTGATCGATTGAACCTATTTTAGATTGATCAAGTGCATAAGTTTTCAATTTAATATATGTACTTAAATTTGAGTCATTTTAGGAAATTACCATTTAGTCTTTTCTTTAATATGCTCAAATGTTTTAAAATGTGTCCTAAAAATAGGCTAAGATATAGCCTAAATTATAAGCTAAAATATAAGATAAGATTTAGGCTAAAATATTAGATAGGTTATAGTCTAACTTATAGGCTTTATAAGATAAGGTATAGGCTATAGGATAAAATATATGCTAAAATATTGGATAAGATATAGCCTAAATTATAGCTTAAGAGATAACCTTAAATCTCAATGAAACTACTTAAAAAAACCATTATTTAAATAAGAATCTTCTTGATTAATGAGTATTAGTGATCATATTTGTAATAGGAAATATATTTATCAATTATCTGGGATTATGGTTTTAATTTTTCATATAAATAAAAATAATTGCTCATTGTTTCAAATAACCACATTTCTTCTATTCATCTTGTGTTTTCTCTCGCAAAACATTTTTCAAAAACAAAATCATATTTTGTTAGGCTTATTTCTTTAATTAATTTGACAAATATTGATTGTTGTGTTTGATTGATTAATAAGCCTATTTAATTTATGATATTTTGAATATATATTGATATAGCTTCTTTTTTATTATGGTTTTGAATGCTTGGATCAAAGAATTTTCTATGTAATATCATAATTATTTGATTTGATTATTTAACTTTAAAAAAGCTATTTGTATTGAACATGTGCTTAATTTTCTTATTCTGGGTTACTAGATGGTTTAAACTTAACTGATATATTCTTTAATATTCTAGCTATGGTTATTCATTATTGAATCTACTCTAGGTCACACTTTGAACTTGTATTATTGTGCTAACTTTTGAGGTACTGGTTGAACGGGTTTGATTGCTTATGTTACTCAAGTTGTCAGAATGTTTGTCTAGATCAAAACACCTTTCTTATAGAAATTATGAAGGAAAGCATCAGCTTTTAAGTAGATTAATTGGGAGTGTTATCATGGAGGGAAGTCTAAGTTCTAGCCTTGTAATTGAACTTTATTTTCATAGTGGACAGTTAGATAGTTTGGTGGACTAGTGGTTTTCCTCTTAGGTCATTGGTGTGATCTATGTTGTTTTCACCTAAAATATCATGTATCATATCTTTATTTATTTATACTTTATTTTATTTACACACGATTACATGTCTTGCTATTTATGAATTGTTAATTTGGATTAATTTGATTAATTACCTACTCACGTCATCTAGTTAGTTAGATCTATAACTAAACACTTTCACTCTTGGTTTATCTGAAATTATTTTTTCTATGAGGCTCTTTTTATAACTAAATCTCTTTTTTATTAATTCTCTTTCTATTTTTAACTCAATCTCTCTTTTTTATACTCACTCACTCTCTCCTTTAACTGTACTTGATCTTCATGCAATTGTTTTGGGGTAAGTGGCCTAATTGTAGTCGTTTGTTATTAATGAAAAATGAGTACCTATTGGTGTATTCATTGTGAGTTGCTTGCTAATATCATTACCATGGTCTCCCCAAAGAATATGAGTTGTTTCCATTGGAGCCACATCACATATAATTCCATCTTCATACCTCCCTATTGACAAGGTCATCCATACTTGTTTGTCTATCTTTACTTGCCTATAATAATTCATCCATGGTAGCTTATATGGCCTTAGATATTGAAAAGTAATCAAATCTAACTTTTCTACCATGAGAATGCTAGCAAAATTAGCATCTTGACTCCCATTAATTTTTATGCTACACACTTTACCATTGACATAACATCTAGTATAAAACATGTTTACAACTTAAAAAAAAACTAGATTTTTTTCTTTTTCTTTTGAATATTCACCCCCAGATTTTTCTCTCTTCTCTTTTTTTCCCTTTTTCCCTTCCCCCCCCTCTTTTTTCCTTCTATTGTTTTTTTTATCTAAGTTCTAAATCAGAATATAATATAATATAAAGGAAACAAAATTATAAACAAGAAATAAAAAACAAAAAGGGATAGATTAACTTAATTATAGCCATACTTTGATACCAAATGATACAAACCTCACCTAAAGAAGTGAGACCTGAAGATCAATGTTGAGGTCTTCACTGGCAACATTCTAAATCAGTTTATAAAGGTAAAGAAAATAAGGACAATGACCCGTTATCTATAATAAGATAGGAACCTTGGTTTCAAAGAATGGTGTTTTAGACGCCACACATAAGAACATGAGGAGATGTTCTTTAAAAGTTCTCAAAGGAATCAAGGAGAAAAACTCTCATTAAAATTATATTCAAAGTTGGTTGATTTTAATTAAAACCTTACATAGGTATTTATAGAGTCTAAAATATAACATAAACCTAGCTAATACAACATAAATATAAAACTCTAAATTATTGTTAGAAATTGAATATCAAATCTTATGAAATAAAGTAAATATTATACATACTAAATAAACTATGAAACTAGAAATATAGTTATTTGGTAGATTCTTGAGCATTGATTGAAAGTCATTGATTGTAACACATTTAGTCAGCCTGGTAATGCAATATGTTTTGCCTTAATTGGATATGATATGGCAAGTATATAGAGAATATTCTGACAGCTACTCAATGAAAGTTTCATAATTCAAAATTTAGTTGGTCATCATGCCTAAGCAGTCCAATTGACTTATAATTATGCCTATACTTGCTCCATGGATGATTGTGCTACTCTTAATTCTCTTTATATTTTAAAATCAATCTCTCTTTTTTATAATCACTTACTTTTTTTTAATTGTACTTGATCTTCATGCCCTTATTTTGAGGTAAATGACATAAGTGTAATTCGTTTGTTGTTAATGACAAATGAGTACCTATTGGTGTATTCATCATGAGTTGCTTGTTGATATTTCTACCATGGTCTCCCCAAAAGAATATGAGTTGTTTCCATTGGAACCACATCATACATAACCCCATCTTCATACCTCCCTATTGAGAAGGTCACCCATACTTGTTTGTCTATCTTTACTTGATCATAATCATTCATCCATGGTAGCTCATTCACTTTGATGTTGAAAAGTTATCAAATTTAACTTTTTCTCCATGAGAGTGCTAGAAAAATTAGCTTCTTGGTACCCATTAATATTTATGCTACATATTCTACCATTGGCATAACATCTAGTATAAAACATGTTTACAACTTGAAAAAAAAACTAGCAATTAGATCTTTTTTTTAATATTCACCACCGAATTTTTTTTCTCTTTTTTTCATTTTCTCTCTCTTTTTCTCTTGTTTTTTACCTTTCTTTTTTCAAGTGATAAATTAGAGAAACAAATAATATAAAGGAAACAAAATTATAAAAATAAATAAATAAAAGATTAACCTAGTTTAGAGCCTTGCTATGATACCAAATGTTTTGAACCTCACCTAAAGAAGTGAGACTCGAAGATCAATGTTAAGATATTCAGTAGGAACGTTCTAAATAAATTTATAAAGATAAAGAAAATAAGGGCCATGATCTGCTATCTATAACAAGATAGGAACCTTGGTATCAAAGAACGATGTTTTAGATGTGACACTCAAGAACATTTGAGAGATGTGAGTGATAATTCCAGGATGAATGCCACAAGATTTATTTTGATAAGTTCGATAAGAGTTCTCAATAGAAAAAAAGAGAAAAACTCTCATTAAATTTATATTCAAAGTTGGTTGATTTCAATTAAAACCTCACATATGTGTTTATAGACTCTAAAAAATAACATAAACCCTAGTTAATAAAACATAAATATAAAACTCTAAATTACTGTTGGAAATTGAATATCAAATCATATGAAATAAAGTAAATATTAGATATACCTATGAAACTAATAAACATAATTATTTGATAGATTTTTGGGCATTGATTGAAAGCTATAAATGACATAGTAAATTGGTGAATTACAACAGTTTTTGATTTCAATATTGTAACTGATTGAGTCAGCTTTTTGTAATGTAATTTGTTTCTTCTTAATTGGATATCAGATGGAAAATATATAGCAAACATACTAACAGTTGTTTAATGAAAGTTTCTTATTTGGAATTTTTTTGTTCATTCATTTTACTTCATGCCCAAGTAGTACAAATAATGTAATTGTGTCCATAATTTCTCCATGGACCATTGAGTTACTCTTGATTAATTGATTAACTTGGAATGTACTATGGAATCTTTGGTGATGCTTCTTGATCCACATTAGGGTTTTGGTGCTTCCATGATGTAATGTTCATAATAGGTGGTATTGTGGAACTTTTTGTCACTTTTGATATTTGGACTACTTGGGTAGGAAGTAAAATGAATGAACAAATAAAATCCAAATTTGGAAAGTTTCATTGACCATTTGTTAGTATATTCATTATATATTTTCCATCCAATAGTCAATGGAGGTGAAACAATATGGGTTACATAGTTGGCTTAGTGAATGGGCTACAATGATGATAGAGTTAAAAATTTTCGTAATTCGAAAGTTTACTAGGTCAAAAATGGATTCCAATCAATGTCCAAGAATCTACCAAATAATTACCTTTAAGTTTTATAGTTTATTTGGTAGGTCGTATATTTAATTTATTTTATAGGATATTATATTCAATTTCCCGCAATAATTTAGATTTTTAATAATTATGTTTTATTAGCTAGGGTTTATGTTATATTTTAAAGTCTATAAATACTTATGTAAGGTTTTAATTAAGAAACTAACTTTGAATATAATTTTAATGAGTGTTATTCTCTTTAGTTCCTTTGAGAACTTGTATCTAACTTATCAAGAGCAATCTTATGGCGTTCAAAGCTTGACCTATCAGAACAAGGCTCTAATTTAGGTTTAGTTATCCCTTTAGGTGAGGTTCGTATCCTTTGGTATCAGAACAAGGCTCTAATTTAGGTTTAGCTATCCCTTTATTTTCATTTCTTGTTGTTTATTTTCGTTTCATTTTCTTATCTTCTTACTGCTCTAATTTATTGAAAAAAAGAAAAATACTAATGTTGTTATTAAGAAAAAGATCAAAAAATTGATCCTAGTTGAATTAATACTTGCTATCCAAGTTTGAAATCAAAAAACAAAATAAAAGGAATCATATTTTGGCCAAGCAAGAGAAGAAAAGAAAGATCTTGGAAATATTTCCAAATAGAGATGATTTATTTCGTATTTTAACTTTTCTAAATTGATTATTTATTCCTTTCCTTATTCTTATTCTCTTCCCTTGTTTTCTTTAGTTTCCATATCCTTCTTTCTTTCCCTACATATACTTTCCTTTTGCACTATTATCCAATGTTCTTTATAAATTTTAAAAACACAAAAAAATTCAAAACAAAATTTTCCTTTTATTCTAATTATGTGTTTGATTTGTGTGGCTTGCATTGTTTCAAATTCATATTTTATTGAGTTTAATTTATTTCAATAAAGAACCTAAAGAGAGGACTTAAGTAAGGTTATAAACAGGAGCATGAGTGACACGAAAGGGAGTGTAAAATGAGAGGAGTGTGATTAACACTAAATCTAACTATTTTTTGTTCTAGTTGCTTGTTCTTATTACCATGTATTTCGAATGATCCTCAAATAAAGAAGTAGGTACTAACCTAACTTTTCAACTCAATACAATGGAATGAGAGATGAATCGGTTATGAGAAGCCCTTTTGGAATGATTTGAGAAACAAGATTATGTAATGAAAGAATTGAATTAGAGGATCTCCATAACAAGAATGCCAGTAAGGCACATACATATGGATGACTTTGATGACCAAGAAGGTGACAATGAGTATAAAAAGGGGCTATGGTTGAATGAAAGGCATGTGTAGATTGTTTCCAATAGGGAAACATGGAAGAGGCCATATGAGGGAACCAATGTGGAAAGAACTTGAGCCACATCAAGATGAAGATTCCATCTTTCCAAGGCAAAAATGACCCTGAAATTAATATAGAATGAGAGTAAAAGATGGAGTAGGTGTTTGATTGTCATAACTATTGTGAATTGAAGAAGGAAAAATTTGCTACATTACATTCATTGATTATGCTATTACTTGGTGGGATCAACTTGTTTTGAGTAGGAGAAGATAAAACCTATTAACACATGGGAAGAGATGAAGATTGTTATGAGAATACGGTTGATTCCAAGTCACTACCCCTAGATTTGTTTCAAAAGTTGGAAAAGAAACAATCTCGAAGAGCCCTACCTTAATGAGATTTTCTACTTGAAGATATTAGTGATCATCATAATATAGTAAAAAAGAACATCGATCACTTATTTCCAAAAAGAGTGAGCGAGTATAAAAAAGAGAGTTATAAAAAAATGAATTCAGAAATAAAGAGATTGAGTTGCAAAAAGAGTTATAGAAAAAAAGAAATTTAGTTGTAACAAGAGAGTTATAAAAAAAGATAGAATGAGCTATAGATAGAGAGGGAGTTGAAAAAAGTATTATTAAAGAAAAAAAGATATTGAGTTGCAAAGAGAGTGTAATAGGAAAAAAGCATTTTAGTTACAATAAGAGAATGACCAAAAAAGAGAGATTGAGTTACAAGGAGAGTGTGAGCTAAACAAAATAAATTGATTAACAAAAAGAGTGCTAAAAAATAAGGAATGCATCAAAAAAGGAGAGAAAGAAAAAAGAGTGTGATCTATAAGAAGATAAGAATGAGAAAAAGAATGGAGAAAAAGAGACGCTTGATAAGAGAGATACAAAAGAGAGTGAAAAAGACAAAAAATTCAGCTAACAAAGATAGTTTTACTTTGCCTAGTGTTGTACCCCTTTTGCAGAACTTGAAAGTTATATAGAAGGTGATTTTATTGGAGTTGAGAAACACATTAGTGTCATAGGGGTCAAACATCCACTATATTATATATTTGGGCCAATAATTTCAAAGTTTCTAGCAGAGATATTAGTAAGTTATGCACTTGAATCGTCCTTCGTGACAAAGGCAATCCCCAACATTACAATAAAGATTCGAGGATGAATCTTTTTGAGGAAAGGGAGAACAATGTGGATCAAAGAGTATCACCAAAGATTCCATGGTACATTTAAAGTATGTCAATTACTCAAGAATAACTCAATGGACTATGGAGAAAGTATGGGCATAATTATAAGTTATTTGGACTACTTGGGCATGAAGTAAAATGAGTGACCAAATAAAATCCAAAATTGGAAAGTTTCATTGAGCATCTATTAGTATATTCATCATATCCTTTCCATCTAATATTCAATTGAGGTGAAGCAAAATTATTTACAAATTTGACTCAATGGGCTATAATAATGACAGAGATAGAATTTTCATACTTCAAAAGTTTACTAAGTCAAAAAGGGATCTCAATCAATTTCCAAGAATCTGCCAAATAATTACCTTTCTTCATTTTATTGTTTATTTGATAAGTCTAAGATTTATTTTATTTTATAGGATTTTATATTCAATTTTCAGTAATAAATTAGATTTTTATATTTATGTTTTATTGGCTAGGGTTTTTGTTATATTTTAAAATCTATAAATACCTATGTAAGGTTTTAATTAAGAAACAAACTTTGAATATAATTTTAATGATAGTTGTTCTATTTTATTCCTTTGAGAACTTCTATCGAACTTATCAAGAGCTACCATGTGGCATTCAAAACTTGATTATCATTCACATCTCTCCTCTGTTCATGAGTGTGGTGTCTACCTTATCCTTCTTTGATACCCATTTTTGTATCTTGTTATAGATAATAGGTCTCAATCCTCGTTTTCTTTATATTTCCAACTTGATTTCAAACATTCCTAGTGGAGGTTTCAACATTGATCTTCGAGTCTCACTTTTTTAGGTGAGGTTCGTATCAATGTTTTTGTCCCATATACCCAAAATAGGTATAGTACAATTTTTATAACTTTTATTTCTTTTTTGCATATATACCTAAAAATAGGGTTTTGTTGTATCCATGTGATAATTTTCATCATAGGAGATATCGAAACACTTTGTGCCACTTTTTAGCCCTATATAACCAAAAATAGGAATGGGTGCAATTGAAGTAATCTTTCCACTTTTTTACCAGTATACAAAAATATGGTTTTGGTGCAACCATAATGCATTCTTATAACGGCTAGTACTAGAGTAGTTTTTTTCCATTTCATTTACCCTATATAGTCGAAAATAGGGTTGTGGTGCATCTTTAGTGCAATTTTCTTAATTGGTGTTACCTAGCATTTTTGCTACTTTTTAGAACAAAAAATAGGGTTTTAGTGCATCAATAGTTGAATTTCAATGACGGTTGATATGGGGAAATTTGTCAAGAGCCATCCCAAATCTATCCTGATAACACGAGATGTATCCTAAAGACTATATTAACTGACTAAGTTGTTTTCTTATCTTATTTTGGGTTGTGTCAAAACCATAACTATATAAAGTTTTATAAACCTTTTAGAATGGTTTTCCCTAAATTGAAACTAACAATCCTGTAGTAAAATGAAAATTCTCATATAATACTTTTTCATAGATTAATAGATATCATAATCTTTTATATAACCATAAAGTAAATCATGTCCATCAAAATGGTTACAAATCATGATATACAAGCTATACATGAAATCATAACACTTTTTAGTCTTGGTTAATCCATTTACATATCAACTGACATTAACTATACAAAAGGGTAAAAAGATCAAACCATTTAAACTGTACAACAAAGGATTGATCATATGTTCCCAAACTTCTTGTCATGCTATGTTTTCTTAAAGCTGCTACCTAAGGGAGGAAAATATAAAAGGTGAGTTTGAAATCTTAGTGAGTGAATGAGTTTCATAAATATTTATAATTGCAAGCTTGAAAACTATGAATGAAATTCTTATGACTTACTATGAAGTAACATACCGATAAAAATGATATATGTCTGATTTTTAAAGTATAATAACATACTATCAATAAATTACCATGAAATAACATTATGATAAAAATTATTTTTGTCTAATTTTTAAAATATAATAACTCATTATCTATGAGTTATCATGAAATCATATTCTGATAAAAATGAGTTATGTGTGACCTTTAAAATATAATAACGTACTATCTTATAAGTTATTGGAAAATAACATTATAATGAAAATGATTTCTATATGATCTTTAAAATATAATAACATACTATTTTATGAGTTTTTATGAAATAACATGCTATTATAAGTATACAAATGAAAAGTATGACTATGAGAAATGTCTTTTGAATTTGTTATACAAGAGCACTTGAAGATCTGGTCATACATGCATGAGATATCTAGCACTGGTGCTAGCTTCCAACTACATGCGTGGAGAACTTACTCTATAGAACCATTAAAATGGTTCAGTTGGCTATGCTAATAAATATGTCATGTGTACATATACTTAAATGAACTCATACATATCATACTAAATTAGATTGAGAAATATCACAATGATCTGATAGCATTATACTAAACTGATATGATATCATACTAAACTGATAAAATCATACTGATATGGTAACATTATACTGAACTAATATGATATCATACTAAACTAAACTAAATTGATATATATCATACAGATATGATACATTATATTGAACTGATTTGATATCATACTGAGTTAGTAAACATCATATTGAGCTAAACTGGACCAAATATATTGGTTATGATGTCTTACCAAATAAAACTAAATACTCTGAATACTGAAGGGGAAGTACTTTAGTATTTTTAAAATATTTACTTAACTTGCAAACTTGTGTAAAAATATATATAATAAAACTGACTTAATCTCAAGCTAAAATTGCTTGCAAATTATCTTGCTTTTAACTTGTTGGTTAGGAAAATAAAATATATTATCATTGTAATTTTATATTGGAAGTGCATTGAAACTAACATATGACATATTCTTCAAATTATTGTTAAATTAAGTAAATGTATTTTGAACTTTAGTGCTCAAAAAATATAATAATAAAACCAACAAAATTTACTTGAATGTGAATGATGTTTTCAAGGATGCTATGAGATCTTTAGAAAAGCAAACACAGTATCACTTTACAAACTTTCATTTAAATTAAGTATAGCTTGTAAAAGATAATTATCTTGTTTTAATGCTATTGACTTATATACTAGTTGGTTCAACTGTTAAAAGAAAAATATGTTTTCATAACATGACTTGATGATAGATGCATAAAATGCATTGACATGAAACATGCAATTTTAAATTGAATATCACTAACTATTATAGTAATGTTTTGGCATAAAAGTCATATTATTAGACATAACTAATATGTTCTTCTAAAAATTTTATTTTAACTGCCTTGAAAATGTCATATTCATATGCATGAACTAAAATTTTAGCCAAAGTTATATTTTCATAATTTTTATGATTTTACCATCAATGTGTAGAAGACAAGATTTATAAGTTTAATTTTTATGATGTACATGTGTTATAATAAATTAAAAAGGGTTAAATTAATTACTTTATTTTTTAAACAAAGTTACAAAAATGCCCTTAACTCTTAAATTTTTTTATGATACTAGACAAGGATATTTTGCTCTTTTCTATTCAAAATTGATGAGCAGCTTGTCCTCTACCTCTTCAATGGATATATAGCAAAAAAAAAAAAAAGGTTGAGCATGAGATGTTGAGGGCATGTACTCATGTGGGATTGCCTTTCCTAGTAGTATCCATATCCACCAAAACCAAAACCTTCTAGTAGTGAGAAACATGAAAGCTCTTATGTTCTATTTCTACTTTCTATCTTCTTAACACTACTAAGGAAAATTTCAACCTTTAGAAATAGGATTTCTTCAATTCTTCAATTCTCCAACAAGAATTCAAACTACCCTTTAAGTTATATTGGTATGTATACAAATATTTCTTCATTTCCTTGCTTTTGATTATAATTTCATGATGCATGCTTGTTTATTGATAAATTTTATGAATGGTAATCATTATCAATATATGGAGTGGGGAGATTTTGTACAAAACCCTGGGTATACCTATACTACTTCAATTCTAGGGAAAATGAGGAAATGTACAATACAAGTATCCCACTTCATGCTCATACAATATAAAATATGTTATGTAATATAAATATAATACATGATATGCACCCCTATATGAATTAGTTTCCAAATACATAGGCACATGCGGTCCAACTTAATAAAACACCATAATTTTAGCATAAAAAATTATAGTACCCAAAAAGAAATTATAAACAATGTTTTACAATGTAGGGATGTAATGGAAAAGAGTTGTGTGAAAACTCATATCAAATAGGAAAAATCAGGTGCAACCTTCACCACCTTGCTGCCACTACTAGTAAGATCTTTGGCTAGATCCCTAGTGGGCACCCTCGATTGGCTATAAAATAGTGGCCAAACCATTGAATTTTTCATATATTTTATTTCCTTCATTTCTTCCACACTCTAGTACATCTTCTCCTTAAGTTTTTTAGACTTTTTAGCACATTTGGAGGGCATTTTGGTGACAAATATCCGAGTATTCAAATCAAGGATTCGAGGTAGCGGTTCTTACTCCAACCTTTTAAATTCATGCATTTCTTTTATAAAAAAATTATCATGCATTATATATTATGGATAAAATTGCAAAATCATATGCCATTATTTTTTCATTATTGTTATAATGTTATATATGTTGTTTGAAATGAGATACTCATCATAAATATTTTATTATGAATACATTGAAAAAGTTTGGTATAAATAGATGAGTATCAAATGTTGATATAAAATGACCAATGAAAATATGATATGGCATATGAGAGTTTTATACATGCATCATGAGAATGATTTTATATGTGGGGAGTACACCTGTATGTTATCTCGCAGAGTATGGTACCTATAGGCTACTGGTTGTAGCAGACTATTTTCGATAGACTATAGGTATGCATCACATCATATGTATCTTTGGAGATTTATCCATCTATACAGTCTATATATGACTGAATTATTATGGTTGATATATGTGACCATGGATTATTATAGTCACACACGGGTCTCAGAGTTGGACTTCCTATTGTGTTTATCGTCTATTGTGGATTCATTGACTACATATGGGCCTCGAAATTGAACCCCCAATGTGTTTGGAGTCAACCTACCCATAAATGAGAGCCTATATGATGTGATTTGATAGATACATGTGCCTAATGTATTGTGATATTACATGGGGTTAGAGGTGGATGCATATGCATCTTAGAGTTGGACTGCGCATGTGCCCTTTTATTTGGATGACCAATACATATAGGTTGTATTTCATGCACTAGATTTATATCATAGTGTATTTTATATTGGATTAGTATGCATTGGGATGCCTATATTATACTTTCCCTTGGTTTTCTCTGAAGAGAGGAGGTACAAGTGTAGCACGAAGTTTGTGATAAAAGTCTCCCCATTATGTCTATTGATAATTTATTAATAAATAACATGCATCATGAATGTTTATTTGTTGTAAATATATAACAGAGTAGACTTCTATTAGGCTACTTGTAGCTCATCCTATTTTTCCCTTACCTCTCGATTAGGATTTAACAAAGTGGTGCATAACTCAAAGATGAGGAAAAAGAAGAGAACTTCAGGTCATACATTTGTGTATCATCTTTTAACCTTAAATTTGAGTAAATGTTGAGACATGATGTAAAATGAATCCTATATTTGTACTTTATGATTTGTAATTTATATATTTTTGTTGAACTATGTTTTTAAATAGGGATATCCTGAAGTAAATTGATGTTTTGTTAAATAATCTATTGAATTTATTTTAATTATACTTTAAAATTTTATATACTTTCTATCTCATGTACCCATTTTTTTGGGGGTGTGCTATCTTGGTATCATAACATGGTTATGATCTCCTAAGAATATTATTCATAATTAATCTTTAAAATATTTTTGAACTATTTTTGTCTCAGTATGCCATTAAAAAGAAATGTGTCTAAAAACCCATCTATAAAGGAAACAAAAAGCAACCCTTGTAGAGCATAGATGAAAATTGTGGTTTATCACATGCATTGAAAATGTTGATTACTCGGGGTGGAGAACTCGAGGAAAGTTGTAGAGCTTATTACCTTAAAGAATTCAAGAAAACAAGGCCATTGCTCTATAATGGTACTCTCATCCCCAACGTCAGAAAAAGTTAGGTTAGGGAAATTAAGAAGAAGATGGACAATCTAGATATTCCGATGCATTTTAGAGCTGGTTTAGTTACGTATAAACTAACTACTGGTGGGACTATGTTGGGAAAGGAAGAGATATAGAGACAATCGCATAGGAAAAATTCAAGAATTTGTTTTATGAAATATTGTTTAAGGAAACTACAAAACTAACAAGGTGGTCAAATTTATGAATCTTAAGCAAGACGACATGACTGTTGCATAATATGAGAATTATTTTGATCAACTATCAAGATTAGCAAAAAATATGGTAGCAAGAGATTCAAACAAGGCTGCAAAATTTTTGATGGTTTTATGAGATGACAAACTCGTGTAACTAATGTATCAAGGAATATAACCTATATTACAATAGTAACTATAGCTTACAAAATCAAATAAGTAAATGCAGAATAGTTAAGACGACCATATCACCTCGAAAGATCAATGATAAAGGAAAAGAGAAGAAGAAATTTTGGTAAAAGAGACAATCTGATGGATTGTAAAGAAGGATCGCAATAAAGTTTTTATTCTAGAGCTTCAAATACCTGAAAGATTTCTTAAGGGTCAACTTAACAAACTGGTCGTTACCCTAAACATAATTTTCAACACTCTAGGAGATCATTCAAAGAACACTCATTAAGATCCTATAAACAACCTAGGCAATCTTCCCAACTACATACAACACCAACTTTATAATGTCAAACATTTACCTATGGAAAGGACAAGAGTAAAGGCATTGCCACTAAGAAACAAGGAATTCAGGGTTAAGCCTTTATGATAGCTGGTAGGCAAGGAGGATCAATATCAATGAAGTTATGGAAGGTACAATTCTATTATATCACTCTTAGGTTTGAGTACTTTTTGATACTGGTATAACTCATTCATTCATTTCATTAGCTTGTGCCCAAATGTTAGAATTTGATTATGAAGCCATTGAAACCCCTCTTACCTTAAATAATTATCTTAGAGCCTCTTTGAATATCTTGTTTATTTGAAAACATTGTTCAGGGTCATCGATTCCTAGTTGATCTCGTTATACTCTATATGAGTTATTTTGACATCATTTTAGGAATGGATTGACTGACCAAGTATCATGTAATTGTAAATAACTTTGAAAAGAAGGTTACCATCCAAACTCTTAAAGGTGTAGAAATCCTATTTTATGGCAAAAAGGAGTACATCCTTCTAGCATTTTCCTTAAATACCACCTAAGTAGAAGGAAAAACTAGCAAGAATGGCTTTCCTAAGTTCTCTAGAAGTATACATAGACAATGGAAGAAGCTTAGCATGGATACTGATGGTAAACAAATACTGGGATGTGTTTCCAAAAGAATTACCTGAACTCCCTCCAGCTTAAGAAATTGATTTTATGATTGAGTTGTATCCTGGAACTACACCAATATCCATCACTCTTTATTGTATGGAACTTCTAGAAAAACAAGAACTAAAGGATCAGTTAGATGAGCTATTGGAAAAGGATTCATTCAACCAATTTCATCACTCTGGGGAGCATATGTTCTTTTTGTCAAGAAGGATGGAAGTTTTAGACTCTACATTGATTACCATCAATTTAACAGAATAACCATAAAGAGAAAGTATCTGTTATCTTGGATTGATAAATTATTCAACCAACTCGGAGAAGCAAGTTTCTTCTTAAAGATCAATCTCCGATCAAGATACACCAATTGAGGGTCAGAGAGTCGGATATACCTAAAACTACTTTCCATATGTAGTGTGGGCATTTTGAATTTCATGTCATTCCATTTGGACTAATAAATGCTCTTATTGCTTTTATGGATTTAAGGAATTGGGTATTTTGACCTTACTTACATCAATTTATCATTGTGTTTATTGATGATATATTAATTTATTCAAGGACTTATGAAGAGTATGAATAACATGTCAAGATTGCTTTGCAAACTCTAAAGGAACATCAATTATATGCAAATTTTGAGAAGTGTACCGAAGTTAAATTCCTTGAACATGTTGTATCAGGAAGAGATGCTGTGGATCCTTCAAAAATTGAAGCCGTATTAAATTGGAGTCAACTAAGGATATGACTAATGTATGAAGTTTCCTTGGGTTGGCCAAATATTATCAACATTTTGTGCAAGACTTCTCAAAGATTGCTCAAGAATTGTCAAGATTTACTCGAAAAGGAGTCAAATTATTGTGAGACAAAGCTTGTGAAAGGGCATTCCAAGAATTGAAAACATGACTTACTATAGCACCGATCCTTACTATGCCAGACAGTGTAGAACCTTACATGGTCTTCATAGATGCTTTGTTGCAAGGCCTTGAATACCTCTTCATGGAAAATGACCAAGTAGTTCCCTATAGATCATGACAACTCAAATTTCATGAGAAAACTACCCAACTCATGACTTAGAGCTAGAAGCAATGGTCTTAACTCTAAAGATGTGGAGATTCTACCTTTATGGTTCCAAATTTCAAAATCTCAAACCACAAGAGTCTTAAACATCTTTTCACTTAAAAAGATCTCAATTTGAGACAAATAAGATAGATAGAGTATCTTCAAGACTATGACTTCACTTTGCAATATCATCCTAGCAAGGCTAATACTATGGAAGATGCTATAAGTCATTAGTCAAGCTTTGTTGCAAAAATGATGTTCGATCCCTAGCAAAATACACAAACTATGGAAGGTTACGAGCTTAATTTGTATGATAATAGAGGACAAGTATTTCTATACAACCTCATAACTAGTCTTACCTCACTGGAGAACATCAAGGTAGCCCAATCTAATGATCTTGAAATTTGTTAAGTATAGTGTAGGATGAATGAAGGAGTTATGATGGAAGCATAGACTTACAATAGAGGAGAATTTCATTTCCATGGATAGATTACAATACCTGCCAATGATTATTTGAGATAAGAAATTACAGGAGAAGCATATAGGTCAAAATTTATGGTACATCTTGGGAGCATATAAATGTATCATGATTTGAATAGGACCTATTGGTGGAAAGGAATGAAGAAACACATTGCTTTATTTGTGGGAAATTGCGTGTAATGTCAACAAGTGATGGTAGAACACAAGAAACCTATGGGGCTACTTTAGCCAGTCCCTATACTAGAATGGAAATTGGATGATATAACTATGGATTTTGTATAAGGATTACCACAAACTTCTCAAGGTCATGATTCCTTATGGGTAATTTTTGATTTCCTTAAGAAGTCTACTTATTTCATTCAAGTCAAAACTTGGTATTTAGTTACACTTTAAGTAAGTTGTACATTGGGAGATAAAGCGATTGCATGGCCTTCCAAACTCAGTCATGTCAGATCAAGATCCAAATTTTATTGCACAGTTATGGAGATATGTACAAGAGGCTTTGGGTATAGAGTTACTACATAGCATGACTTATCATCTTGAAATAAATGGACAATTCAGAAGGGTTTTTCGAATGTTAAAAGACATGTTATAGGCATATGTTATGGAAATCAAGGAAACTAGGGCAAGCACCTACCATTGGTTAAGTTCACCTATAACAATAGTTATCAGGCCAACATTAGAATAGATACTTATAAAGCTTTGTATGGATGACCATGTAGATCTTCATTGTGTTGGCTAGAATTTGAATATTTTAGTGCAATGAGAACTGATTGTATCAAAGAAATAACTGAAAAGATCCACATCACACAAGAAAAACTACGAATAACAGTTATGCTGATCTTGGATGACAACCGCTAAACTTAGAAGTAGATGACTATGTTTTTCTCAAGGTTCAACCTTGAAAGGGAGTAACTTGCTTTAGAATAAAAGGAAAGTTAACACCCTGCTATATAGGACCATTCAAAATTATCAATAGAGTTGGTGATGTAGCATATCAGTTGTAGTTACCCCAAGAATTTTCCCAAGTTCATAATGTTTTTCATGTGTCTAACTTATGGAAATTTCAACAAAATTAGAATGTTATTCTAAATTGGATAGAACTACCATTATAAGAAGATGCATCATATGAAAAAGAATTGATAGGGATAATCGATTTTCGAATAAGGAACTTGAGGAGAAGAGCAATACCATTAGTAAAAGTTTAATGGAGACATCACGACATGGAAGGCATAACATGGGAGTTAGAGTCAGAAGTTTTTTCAAAGTATCCCTACTTGTTTGAATAATTATAATTTTCAAGGATGAAATTTCTTTAAGAGGGTAAAAATGTAAAACCCCATAATTTAAGTATCAATAATTATAGTACCTAAAATGAAATTATAAATAATGTTTATAATGTAGGGATGTAACAAGAAAGTTTCATGTGAAAAATCGAATAGAACTAAAAAAATTGGGTACAACCTTTACCATATCACCATCACCACCTTGTTGCCACCTCATTACTATTGTTGGCGAGCTCCCTAGGTTGGCTATAAAATGGTGGCAGAACCACCCACTTTTCATATATTTTCCTTCATTTTTCCTACACTCTAATACATCTCCTCCCTATGTTGTTTAGAATTTTTGGCATAATTTGGAGGGTGTTTAGGGGATGGATATCTAAGTATTCAAGTCAAGATTCGAGGTTTGGCTTTTTACATTAACCTTTTAAATTCATGCATTATATATTATAGATAAATTTGGAAAATCGGATGCCATTATTTTATTATGAGATACTTATCATAAATGTTTTATTATGCATACATTGAAAAAGTTTGGTATAAATAGACAAGTATCAAATGTTATGAAATGAACATTGAAAATATGATATGGCAACAAAGAATTTTATACATGCATCATGAAAATGATTTTATATATCTTGACTACACCTTTACGTTGTCTTGTAGAGTATGGTACCTATAAACTAGTGGTTATAACATACTATTTTTCGTAGATTATTAGTATGCATTGCATCACACGTATCTTTGGAGATTTATCGATCTATGGTGTCTATATGTGACCAAATTATTATGGTCAGTATATGTGATCATGGATTATTGTGGTCGTTCATAGGCCTTGGAGTTGGACCCCCCGTTGTGTTTTCCATCTATTGTGGATTGTTGACTACAAATGGGCCTTAGAGTTGGAAACTCCATTGTGTTTAGAGTTGACCTACCTATAGACGAGGGACCATATGACGTGATTTAATAGTTACATATTCCTAATGTATTATGATCATACATAGGGTTGAAGGTGCACCCATATGCGCCTCGGAGTTATGTGCATGTGCCGTGCATTTGGATGACCAATACATATGGAGTTACATTTTATGCATTGACTTTATTTCATGGAATATTTTATATTGGATAAGAATGCATTAGGATGCTTATATTGTACTTTCCCTTGGTTCTCCCTAAAGCGAGAAGGTTTAAATATACCCAGAAGTTTGTGATAAAAATCTCCCCACTTTGTATATTGATAATGATTACCATTCATGAAATTTTACTAATAACTAACATGCATAACAAATGATCATTTGTTGGAAACATATTATAGAATAGACTTCTACTGAGCTACTTATAGCTCACCCTATTTTTCCCTTACATCTAGATTAGGATTTAACAAAGTGGTGCACAATTCAGAGAAGAGGAAAAAGAAGAGAACTTTAGATTATAAATATGTAAGAAAATGTTGAGTATTGACATAAAAGGAATCCTATATTTGTATTTTATGATTTGAAATAATAAATATGGAACATGTATTGGTTAAATCAACATCATATAAACCCCCGTCTAAGAGTCCAAAACAAATATGACTCTAGTTTAACTTGAAATTTTCATGTAAGAATTTTAAAAACTCCTGAGCAGAGTCTCCCCTAATTATTGAATTATCCTCCCTATGGTAAAATGACAACAACTCTAAACAGATCATTTTCATAAACCAACAAACTTCATATAACTTTACACATCCAGAAAGTGGCACAAGGTCAAACATAATTACATCTTGTAAGATACATACTCTACACCACATAAGATATTTTCACTATCTCAAAACACAATAACCAAAATACACTATACAACTTGACAAGGAGATAAAAACAACCTAGACTGCACAACAAAAGTGGATCCTAAGCCTCTAAACTAGTGTGATATGGCCTCAAAACCTATTACCTGGGAAGGAAAATAAATATAAAGGGTGAGCTAGAAAGCTCAATGAAATGCTTATGAATTATCTTATGAAATGCTTATGAATTATCTTATGAAATGCTTATGAATTATCTTATGAAATGCTTATGAATTATCTTATGAAATGCTTATGAATTATCTTGAATTACATGCTAATAAAAATAATATGCATATAGTCTTTATGATAAAATAATGTACTCATAAATGCATAATCTAAGTTTCATAAAATAACTATAATTTGGTACATGTAAAAGCTGTAAATGTCATGCTCATGACTTATAATGAAATAACATTATGATAAAAATTATTTGAGCATGATCTTTATAATATAATAAAATATTATGATCAGTATACTAATAAAATGCATAACCATGAGAAATGTATGTTTTTTTATTGCCAAGAGCACTTGGGGATCTAGTCATACACGGAGAAGAAATTTAGCACTAGTGTTAGCTCTCAACTACACGTATTAGAAACTTTCTTGATATAGCCATTACAATGGATCAATTGGCATTGATGATACATGAGTCATATATGCACTAACTTAATTGAACTTGTCATCATACAGAACATATAACATTATACTAAACTCGTAACATCATATTGAGTTGGTAAACATCATTGTGAGCTGAATTAGACCAAATCTATTGGTCATAATGTTTCACCAAGTCACTGTATATCTGAGTGTTGAGTAGATCCAAATATCATGAATACATAAGGGGAAGTGCTTGGACAGTTGTAACATATTTACTGAACTCATAAGTTTGTATAAAAACTAGTATATGTAATAAAATTGATTTAATCTTCTTGCATATTATCTTGCATGTACTTGACTAATTATAATAATGAAAATAAAATATATTCTCATGATGTATATGTTACTAAGTGTATTGAAATTCATACATAAATGTTTCTTCTAATACTAGTGCAAATGAGTGCACTTTCCATAAACATGCAACTTGTAAAAAATGGATTTACTTGAACATGAATGTGGTTTAAAACAATGCTATCAATGCTTTATAAAAGATATTAGGTATCCACTCATAGTACTAAATCACCGTTGGTTCTCTACGTGTATTGTAGGGACTGCTTGCTTAACTCTTCCTAAATAATCATACTTGTTGTACAACATGAATAACACCATTACTTTCTTATTTAAGTAAAATTGAAAGGCAACCTAACAATTCCAAAGAAGGGGTTGCTAATAGTTAATTGTTCTATTTTAAATACTTTTAGTGTACTCCTAAACATGTCCTTGTAATTTCACATATAAGTTTTGGTAGAAATGTCTAAATTCATTTCTATAAAAATATACAAAACTAGACATTTTAATCTTTAAAATAGGATATTATAAGTAAAACCCTTTTAGTACAAAAGCACAATTTTAACACAACATACCTTTAGTTAATTTGCTATAAATTTTATAGAAAACCAAGAATAAGAAGCCAAGGTAGCTAAATGACCTTATAACTAGTCCTACAATACTGGAAAATGTCAAGGTAGCTAAATGAAATAACTCTAAAATTTGTGAATTATGGTATAGGATGAATGAAGGAAATATGGTGGAAGGATGGACTTACAATAAAGGAGTGCTTCATTTTCATGGAAAGATTGTGTTACCTGATGATGATTATTTGAGATAAGAGATTATAAGAGAAGCATAGAGGTCAAAATTATGGTACATCATGGAAGCACAAAAATGTATCATGCTTTAAAAGGGACCTATTGGTGTAAAGGAATAAATAAAGACATCACTCAGTTTGTGGAAAATTGCATTATACGTCAACAAGTGAAGGTAAAACACAAGAAACTTGTGAGACTACTTCAGCCACTCCTAGTACTGGAATGGAAATGGGAGAACATAACCATGGACTTTGTACAAGGATCACCATGAACTTTTCAAGGGCATGATTCCATATGGCTAATTGTCGATCATCTTACTAAGTTTGCACACTTTATTCCAATCAAAACTCGGTACTTTATGAACACTTTGAGTAAGTTGTACATCTCGGGGATAGTATGATTACATGGCCTCCCAAAGTTAATTGTATTAGATCGGGATCCAAATTTTACTGCATGATTGTAGAGATGTGCAAAAGAGACTTATCATTCTAAAATATATGGACAATATGAAAGGAATATGTACATGTTAGAAGATATATTATGAGCCTATATTATGGAATTCAAGGGGAATTGGAGTGAACATCTACCATTGGTTGAGTTTGCCAACAACAATAGTTACCATTACAACATTAGGATGGCTCCTTACAAAGCCTTGTATGGACGACTACGTAGATCTCTATTGTGCTAGGTAGAATGAAAATTCAATACGATGAGAACTAATTTTATTGAAGAAATAACTAAAAAGATTCGCATCGCACAAGATAAGCTTCATACAACTCAAATTCGATATAAGAGTTATGTTGATCATGGGAGGTAACCATTGAACTTTGAAGTGGATGACTATGTTTTTCTTAAGGTTCAACCTCAAAAAAGGGGAATTCATTTTGGAATAAAAGGAAAGTTAGCACCCTGCTATATTGGACCATTCACAATTATCAAAAGAATTGGTGATATAGCATATCAAATAGAGTTATCCCTAGAATTTTCACAAGCTCGTGTTGTTTTTCATGTGTATGTGTTATGGAAATGTCAACAAAATCACAATGATACCCTGGATTGGATAGAACTACCATTACAAGAAGGCACATCATATGAACAAGAACCTATGGCAATAATTGTCGTTAGTGAAAGTTTGTTGGAGACATCACTACGTTAAAGACAAAACTTGGGAACTATAGTCGAAAGTTTGTTCAAAGAATCCATATGTGATTGAAGAATTATAAATTTCAAAGATAAAATTGTCTCTAAGGGGGTAAGAATGTAAAACCCTATAAATTCATTATAAATAATTAAAGTACCCAAAAAGAAATTCTAAATAGTGTTTTACAATGTTGAGATGTCTTAGGAAATTTTTGTGTGAAAAATCAGATCAAATGGGAAAAATTAGGTAAAATCTTCACCACCTTGCCACCATTACAATACTGGTTCGCCACGTTAACCGACGCTACATCCTATGTGGAGGTAGCATCGGTTCTACATCAAACCAACGCTACACATGTGGATAGCGTTGGTTCACCATGTCAACTGACGCTACATCCTACATGTATTTTTTAAATTAAAAATGCAGTTTACAATTGAAAATTTTTTTTAGGTACAATGTTTTTTGAGGTCAATTATTATTTTATTTGACTCTTTAAAATTTAAGTTGGATATATATAGTATAATTTTTTCTCTTTTTTTAGACAATTGGTTTATAAAATTATATAATTTTGTGTATTTGTTTGGATATTATTTTAAATTTTTTTTCTTTTTCTATAGTACATATATATATATATGAGTTCAAATAAAATAATAATTGACAAAAAAAATTTCAATTTTAAATTGCATGTGTAGCGTCGGTTGACGTGGTGAACTGACACTACACACGTGGATAGCGTCGGTTTGCCACGTCAACCAACACTATCCACGTGGACATAGCATCGGTTGACATGTCAAACTGACCATATCCACGCGTTATTACCGTTCTTCTCTCTTCTTCCAGTAGAATTCCAAAAATTTCTCATTTCTCTTCCCCCTTCTCCCAAAACTAAGCTCACCCACCACTCTTTCTCAATTTCCGGCCACCTCCGACCACCATTACCAAGCCATTTTGTGGGTTATATTCCTCTTCTCATTACCTTTCAGATCCCCTATTTTTTTGAGCGAAATACTCAAATTTTTTATACCTATTTTCTCACTTACAAAACACTCATTTCTTCTTCATTTCCTTCATTTAGTCACTTCATTTACTCTTGTAAGTATTTCTATTAATTGTTTTACTTATTATTTAGTTTGCTTTATTTTTTGTATAAATTTTTAATTTATGTATGTTTTGTATTATGCTTGTTATTATAGTTGTAGATTTCCCTATCGGCTATTGCCACTAGTTTATTTCTTAATAGTCTAATGTTTTAAACATGAAAAAAATTTCATGCAAGTATTCGAGAGAAATTAAAGGGCTCCATTTTTTTAATGGTAATAAAATCTATCTTTTTTAATTAAATATAAAAAGTATTATATTAACCAGATTTGAAATTAAGTCTATAATTATAAAAATGAAAGTGATATTACTTGTATTACAAACTAATCCTAAATTAAAGGGCTCTATTGTTTTAAGTGTTATCTATCATTTTTTTTGTTTATTATTATTTCTTTTTTGTTGTTGAGTAAATAATTTTTGTTTTCTATAGAGTTTAAGAGGGGGTGAAAAAAAGAGAGTTTATTTTTGCTTAGTTTTTCTTTCAGCTACTCCTAATCTAGTGTAAGTGAAATGAAAAATTGATGTCTAAATCCACCACTATTAATAAGGCAAATAATAAAGCAAAAAATTATGGGATTATATTAATTAATTAATATTTCTTCATTGTTTGCAGATATTTCATGGATCTTCGGGTAACAGAACTTATAGATCCAAATGATCTATTGGGGCATTTGAAAACAAGGGGTTGGGCCAATATACCTGATGCTCCACTTGACCCAGATGATAGAGTACATGTACTATTTGATGCTACTGGTAATCCAATAGGGGAAAATGGCCAACAATTGAAATCCTCTATTGGTATACTTGTGAAGTCTAGTGTGTTTTTACAAAATCATTACAAAGTCGATGACAATTGGAAGATCAAGTGTTATAAGATTGCAAATAAGGCGTGAAAGGAATACAAGACTTCCAGATTGGCAAGAAATTATGTGTTTTCATATTTGGAACCACTTGATGAGGTAGGGCTTTACAAAATCCCTAAAGGACACCCCTGGATTACACCTTAAGTTTGGAAAGACTTCGTGAATTATAGACGTACGGATGAATTTCAAATTATTAGGAAAGAACATCAGAATATACAAATGCATAACATTCTTTCTAACCATACTGGGATTATTAATTTGTGTTAATTTATAAATATTTTTATATTTATTTTCCTCAATTTAATTTCATGTCATGGTTAATAAATTTTTCATAATTTATGTAGGAAGCTGAATTGGGTAGACCGGTTACCCGAACTGAATTATACATAGAAACAAAGACTCCCAAAACGAAGAATTCAAGATCGATGACTAAGCAAGGAGAAGAACAACTAAATAAGTTGGTTAGTAATTTTGGTTGATACAAAGTTGTAATGATTTTTAATAATTGATGTAATAATGAATGATATATTTGTGTGCTTTATTATTTGTAGAGAGCTATTCAAGAACAAATATCCAGAGGTGAAATAATCGAAGAGCCTGGGAAAGATGCTCTATATCATGCATTCGGACGCGACCATCCCGGTAGTGTTAGGGGTGGTAGCCAATATGATGGTTATATGGAGTATTTTAATATTCCAAAACAAAAGCCTCAGACAGTCAGTAAGGAGAAGTACACTAAAATTGAAGAAAAACTCAACTCTTTTAAGGCCTCAATGTTAAGTGAGATTGCAACTATAAAATAATATCAATCACAACACATGTCAGACATGACATCATTCTACAACCAGGGCATGCCATATTGGCCAAGCATGCAACCATCCATGCCAGGCATGCCACCATCTATGATAGGTAGGCCACCGTCCATACCAGGCATGCCACCCACGCAATCTCATTATGCTCAAACTACATCCAGTATGGGATATAGTCATCTTATTTCCTATATACCAGGAATGCATATGCAATCAGGCAGTGGTTCGTTTTCTCCAATGCAATCTGCGCATTCTTACCATCAATCAAACTACGATGAACATTTTGGTGAGAATGTACATCCAATAGCTACTCCACATGAGAGTCCTCCTCTATTTGATGAATCATATGTGGTAAGATTTTAATTTCTGGTGTATATAATCTATTATTTTTATTTCTTATTATATGTTTTATTTTTTATATATAACACTTAAATTTTTTACAGAATATGGAATGTTTGTTGAAACATCCTTCGTCAACGGACTTTATTGCTATTGGAACAGTACAACAATTGAGCGATGATCGAATGATTCATAAATAATATTTTCCTAATCATTGGCGAATAATAATTGATCAATCATTGCTTCATGATTGTCCACTACCTATGCCTTCTGATGCTACCACAGTCCAAGAGGTGGTTGGACAATATGTGGCTTGGTCGTCGATTCAAGTTGTTTTAAATTTTGACGTGATACTATTTTTTAACTTAAAAGATAACACTTGTTTACTACTATTATTTTATTATATCTTTTATTGTTACTAACATACATAATACTTTTTTTTAGTCTATTATACTAAAACTCTTAAATGTGGCACATTTAAGAGATACAAAGCAAGTATCTCGTGCTAAATCTATGTCTAGTGGCCAATCATCGCGCACCAAGTCATTCAAGAAGAAGCCTTGGAAAAAGTATAGTTATGATTATGCTTTAAACTTTAGCAGAAATCTTGGCACTTTGATGACTATTGTTGGGAGGGCATCTAACATAAATGATGGATGGACTGTGCCACTTTCTATAGCAATTTTTGGTGTAGACCTCGGCCAAAATTATATATCGATCGAGTGCATATTGCAACTATTTGAATATCAAATGATCTATTTAAGTATAATTCAAGTGTGGGCAAGGTAAGTCCTCAATCTATTCAATTTTCTTTCATTTATGTAGAACATATATAATTATATTTAAATTATCTAATTACTTATATATATATATATCTTTTATATAGGACGTGTTATTATCGACTTCAACATAATCACTCATCACATTTAGCAATGTTTTATGATTCTTCATATGTCAATCAATATCAAGAGAAGGATGTTAGCATCAGAGCTAAACAATTATGTGATAGGTCATTAATGCTTAACATAAATCAAAAGTTGATAATCCCTTAGCTACTAAGGTTTGAAAAGGGCCAAAATCATTAGATGTTGGTAATCATTGATCTGTTCAATAATCATGCTTGGTACTGTGACTCAACTTCCATAGAACTGAGTAAAGATACAAAAGTAATTGTTGAAATGTAAGAGTTATAGCTAGATATTGGTTTCTTCTATTATGTTTTGTAATATTTAATAAAAAAACTAACCGTTTTAAACCTTGATAGGGCATGGAAGTTGTGGAACAAGTTTAGGGGCATTTCCCTTAAAAAATCTCATAAGCTTATATGGACAAACGTTATGATATGTACAAGCGAATATTAATAATTTTATTAATTTTACAATCGAATAATAAAGATGTTCGAATATGAAAAATCATGTAAACTTATTTTTTGTAGGTTCCACAACAAAATAATGGAGTCATGTGTGGTTATTATGTCATGAAGTTTGTGAGCGAAATCATCACAAATATCGAAATTCCAATTGATGATGTGGTAATATCTTTTACCCATATACAATTTTTTTTTAACATATTTGAGTTATTTTTTGTAAATACATGAAATTACCTTCTTATTTTGATTTTAAATACATGTAGTTCTTTGGTTGAAACAAGACGGGCTACAACCAGCAAATTTTGGATGATTTATGAGAGGAATGGGCAAAACACATTGTTCAAATTATATCATCACAAGAAGAATCAGGAGAAGATTCTAATGATCTTGAATAGCATATGACAACATAACAGTAATTTTTTTAATGATTTAGTTTCTCTATTCCTGTGTCTGAAGCCCCTTGTTTGATGGATATTTTGTTTAATGAAAGGTTATGTGCTCATGTATTTAGGGGAATGCATTGTTTTATGGACCTATTTTTGGCCCAAACTTCATCTAATCTCTCTTGCCTACTTTCCTTATGACAACATCATATTAGCACTTTATTAATCATTTGTCTATAAATATGAAGTTATCTGGAATCTCTGCTGGCATTTTAATACTATAATGAGATCTAAATATGAAGTCAGATGTAACTAATATTTTGTTACTTGGGTTGTATGAGTTTTGGTGCCCATGAACATATTACAAAATTGTTCCATACGTGTAAGGGCACCAAAACTCATACAAGCCAAGTAACAAATCGAAGTTACATTTGATTTCATATTTAGAGCTCATTGTAGCATTACAAATACTAGCATAGATTCCAGATAACTTCATATTTATAAACAAATGATTAATAAAGTGTTAATATGAGTTCGAAGGGTTATATCACTCGGATGTCGCTGTGGTAATCTCTTTTTTATGGTAACATTTATAATGATTTAATTTCTCCATTCATATGTCTCTGAAGTTTAGACTGCTTGTTTGATGGATGTTTATATGCTCATGTATGTAGGGGAATGAATTGTTATATGGATCAGCTATTTTTTGTCCAGTTTTCTTGTCACAATGCTGGTGATTCTAAGCCAACCAAGCTTGCTCTCACAATCCAATTACACTTTGATGATATTATTTATTTGTAATTTAAGTTAACTATATATATATATATATATTGTATATACATTATTTATTTTTGTAATAAATTTAATTATCAAGTAATTAATTATATTTAAATTTTCAATTACTTGTATTATTATTATATTTTGGTTTTTTTATGCCATATATATTGAATACATGGTGGAGTGAAAAATGAGAGAAAAAAATATTTACGTGTAAAGTCGGTTCATTGCGTGAACAGACTTTACATTTTAAGTCACTCAATTTAAAATCGGTTCAACGAACTAACTTTAAAGCCCGTTTTTGTAGTAGTGATATATTGACAACATGTTTTCAATAATGATTTTAAAACTTGAAAGTTAGTACTCAGATAATTAGATTCTTAGGTTTAATTTGGACACCTTGAATAAATTTTAAATTGTCTAACCCCACCAAATGTGACATTTAAATGGTTCATTTTCAATCTCTTAGAAAAAAGGAATTAATCTAATTAACCAAATTAGTTATCGACCCCACCCATAGGTGTTAATTGATTTGTTTAATTAACAAAGAATATCTAACACTACCAAAGGTGTTATTCATATAAAAAAGAGAGAATCTATAAATATCAATTTATATCTTTAATAACCTATATAATATGAGCAACTATAATTAACTTGGTTATTATATCCATAAATACTCCACTATTATAAAAGATAAAATTTTCATAAATGTTTATTGAATCCATATCTATGTTTATTTTATGTTATTAGATTAGAAAACACACAAAACCCAAATATCGTGACATGATGTTTAGGATTTAATTTCGTTTTTAAAAGTTTGAATAATAAATTAAAAAACTACATATATTTCTTCCTTAGATCGACCTTAGGAGTATACTTGTCATTTTCTATGAAATGATTCATGTACTTGCGAGAGTTTTATAAACATAAAACCAAAGTATTGGAAGGATTGACAATACCGATTTTGCTCATCAATGTCTGAAACTCTTCATGGTTTCCTTTCCTTTGAATTAGATACAGCTTCCTTGTAACTCTCCATTTAGCACTGAATAGCTCCTCCATTCTTTTTAGATGTTGTTCTTTGGCTTGAAATTGAAAGATTGGGTCTGACCTTACTTCTTGACTTCCTGAATGCTTTATAAAAAAATGAAACTACAAACAAAAAAAATAATTAGAATATATCCTCACAACACTCCCTTACGTGTTTACACTCAAGGATGTCTCTCACACTATCCTACCTTTTACCACAAGCTTATATATTTGGTTCTTTATCATAGTCAATAAAACTCCCTCAAGGAAACAACTTGTATTGCCCAATCCCTTGTCAAGTGTTCATCTTGGAGTTTTCAAATAAATATCAAAAGCACAAAAATTTAAAGGAAAGACACAAGAGTTGATACTAGAATTTTTAAAGACAAAGCGATAAAAAAAATAACAAGTATAATGAAAATAGGATGCAATGTTTGGCTAGAAGAAAATTTGGAAAGGAATGACTCGATAAAAAAGGACTCACGTTGAGAAGATTTAGAAAACACAAGATTGAATATGTAGGAAATAAATATAATAAGGTATGCTTCTAAACGAGATCAATTACTTATAGAAACCACACAATATGTGCTCTTAGATTTTATGCAAAGAAAGTAACACGATATTTGCTTTAAGATCAAATTTTAAAGAAAGAATATAACACAAATATTTGCAAACAAGCTCGAGATGAACAAAGGATAATAGTTTATTTCCTCTTCTTTTTCTACCACATCTTTGTTTATTTAATTCTACAATTGTTTTTTACAATTCTGCTATTTTTTAGTTGCTCTTTTTTTAACTCTAAACTTCAATGCTTAAAGAATTTCAAAGAAGGATCGGAATCCAACTAATGGAAGTACATCACCTGATTAGAAGACAATGAAAACAAGGAACAAAACATGAAAAAATAAGGGAAGAAAACAAAAAGAAAAGGATAGATGATTTGAATCTATAATTGTGCTATGATACTAAATGATATGAACCCCGAAAGGACTAGCATTTAAAACCAAAAAAGAACAAAACAATGTGAACCCAAAGGGTCGTAACCTTGAAAACCAACAAATGGACAAAAGCTAGAAATTGAATCGTGGGATTGATTTGAGTGCCATAAGATTTCCCAAGCCTTCATAAGCTCTTGAACACCGCCAGGTTGAATACCTTGATAAGTTCACAAGTTCTATGAATAACCAAGAGAGAAAAAATTCTCACTTTAATAAACATCTAGAAAATATTTTAAATATAATATCCTAGAATAATTAATTATTCTTACTTATACGTTTCTCCAAGTTTCTCTTTCCTTGCACATCTCTCTAGTTACTTTGCTTGCACACTGCTTCAATTTTATTTATTTCCACACTATTCCAAGTTTCTCTTTCATTGCTTATTTCCTATGCCTCTTTGCTTGCAAGCTACTCCAAGTTTCTTTATTTGCACACTTCTTCAAGTATCATTACTTGTTAAAAAAAATTAATCTCTTCCTTGCACTCTGTGCCCAATTGGTACTTTGGCAAATTGCTTTAATAAGGTTGCTTACACTTGGGCCTTCATTTGGGCTCTTCTTGGCATGCACTATTTTTGACTCATCCAAAATATCTTGAATCAACCTATTAAGTCTTTGGCTCTTTTTCTACCTTGCTTTTGTAATTGGTCCAATGAAAATGTGAAATGTATCTTTTGGTGCGTCTTGGATCTCATCACCTATAATTATGGATACCTCTTTCGACAAGTTCAAGAATGTCATTCAGTTGCAGCACGAAGTTTTTATTCTTGATAATGATAGGCTTACTTGAATCCCTACTAGATGATTGAGATATGGAGATTGGTAATCTTAAGGAAAGATTTGAAATAGAGATGAACAAAGTCAAACTTCTAGAATCCTGCTTTATAGATAAAGCAAAGATGGCAAAATCCATCTTAATTCAACAACATGAAATTGAAAGGAAAATATAGGAATATAGAAAAACCATCCACAAGTTGCCTCTTGGGGCTTGGATATATTGATGAGATTTTAAAGATTTAAAAATCTCATAGTGACATGAGAGGTCTTGGATAAATTGATGATAAAGTTACCCCCTCCTTTTCTCCTCCTTAGTTTGTTCATGAAACTAATACTAAATTTGATGGGGTTTATGATTGTTCCTTTGATGATAGGAGTGATAATTATGATTCTATTTCCCCTCCTTTTGAGTCCTCTAAATTCCTATTTTGCTACATCTCAAAGTGAAACTTCTTAAACATATCTAAATTTGTCGAGTTATGTTGAAGACCTGCTGAAATAGCCCATAAGTCTCACAAACAAAGCCTTAGTTTTATAGAATGATATTACTATATGTTTAAAAGGTTACAATTTTTCCCAAGTTAATCATAATGATTCTCATAACCTGAGTTGTAATGTTATGCATCAGATGTTGGTACTTTGACAATGTGTTCTCTAGGCATATAAATAGAGATAAGTCCTGCTTTATAAATTTAGATAAAGTTAATGAAGATTCTATTACTTTGGTGATTGGGAAAAAACTAAGATATGTACAAAAGGAATCATCTGTGCTATGGGTATTTGAATCTAAGCTTAAAGATACACTTGTGGATGGTCTCAAAGCAAATCTTATCACCATAAGTCAACTCTATGATCATAATTGTTTGGTTAAATTTACACATAAATATTGTATTATGTATGAAAACACTAGAAGTGTTGTTGTTAAGGGAACAATATTTGGTAATAATTGCTACTATATTGACTCTTCCCCTACTCTCTTTTGCAGGAAAGATAACTTGAGTATAGAAGATCTTTGGCATCAATGTTTGGGCCATGTAAATTACAAATTTTTGAGGAAAATCTTGATGCTCGATATTGTCAAAAACCTTTAAAGTATTTTTTTCTCAACTTGATCATGTGTGTTGTTCTTTCCAAATGGGAAAGCAATGTAAAAGTCAATGTAAGAAAAACTAGGACCTTTCTATAGCTAAACCCCTTGAGTTACTTCATATGGATTTGATGGGACTGATGAAGACAACCAACATTGGAGGAAGGAAGTATATTATGGTTATGGTGGATGAATTCTCCATATATACTAGGGTAATGTTTCTTCAAGGAAAATCAAAGGCTTTTGAAAATTTCAAATTTTTTTTTTGTGTAAAAGCTTTAAAATGAAAAAGGTGAATCCATTGGTAGAATCATAAAGATCAAAGTAATCATGATGGGAATTTGAGAATTCATAGTTTAAGTCCTTCTATGATAATCATGGTATTCAGTATAAGTTCTCCATTCCCAACACTCCTTAACAAAATGAATTTTTTAAGAGGAAGAATAAAGTTCTCCAATTGATGGGGAGATTTATGCTAGCAAGAAAGAATTTGACTAGGTATTGTTGGGCTTACATACAAGTAGCTATAAATTGAATTGATGTTTCTTAACACTTGGTATCCGATAGTCTTTGTATGAACTTCTTTAAAGGAAAAACCGAGTGTCAAGAATCTTAGAGTTTTTGGAAGGACTTGTTACATTCTCAAGTATAGAGAGAATCTTGACAAGTTCGAAGTGAAGAGTGATCATGGTATCTTTTTAGGGTATTCTAGTAATAGTCGAGCCTACAAGTTCTTCAATTTAAGAAAATCTATTATAATGGTATCAGTTAATATTGATGTCAATAACTCTTGGCTATAGTGATGATTGATTCATAGGATAATAATGTATTTGAACACTTGTAAATTATAGAGGTTTTTACGTCTAATGAGATTTGCCAATAAATATTACTATTGTTGAGCCTTCTAAGGCAACAAAAGATGGAGAAAAAAGCTTGTGTCTCCCTAATTGGGAAAAGGGTGCTTACTCTGCTAACAACATCATTGTCAACGTCAAGGAAGGTGCAAAGATGAGGAATCAAATTCAAGAGATGCTAAACTATATATACTATATTTCTACAATCCTTCCTAAAAATGTTAAGGAAGCCTTGCAGAACATACATTGGGTCAACTCTATGCAAGAAGATCTGAATGATTTCTAAAGGAACGATGTCTGGTATCTTATTCCTAGACCCAAAGATAAGCATGTTATTAGTACTAGATGGTTATACAAGAATAAGAAGGATGAAAATGGTCTAATTACTAAAAACAAGTCAAGGCTAATAGCTCAAGGTTATACTCAGATTAAGGAAATTGATTTTGAAGAGAATTTGGTCCAATAATTCATCTTGAGTCAATCAAACCACTAATTGGATTGGTTTGTTTCTTCAAGCTTAATCTATATCAAATGGACATGAAAAATGCATTCCTTAATGGTGTAATCAAAGAGGAAGTATATATTGAGCAAGCTAAAGGTTTTGAAGATCTTCATTTTCATGATCATGTAATATGGTTGTGAAAAGATCTGTATGGCCTAAAGCAAGCTCTTTGTGCTTGGTATGAATGCCTTGCCACCTTTCTTCTCAACAATGGCTCAAGAGTATGTTAATGATATCATCTTTGGGTTTACAAAGGATGATCTTGCTCAAGATTTTTTTTTGGCTATACAAAATGAGTTTGAGATGAGTTTGGTTGTAGAATTAAAACTCTTCCTCAATTTTCAAGTTATGCAACTGAAAGATGGAATCTTCCTCTACCAAGCCAAGTATGCCAAGGAACATGTTAATAAGTTTGAAAGCTAAACCATCTCATACTCCTATGATTACCTTAGTTACACTTTATCAAGATCTTGCATGAAAAGAGGTTGAGAAGACTATAAATAGGAGTATGATTAGAAGTACTAAATACTTGACTTCTAGTCTTCTTTACATCTTTATCAATGTTGGAGTTTGTGAAAGGTTTTAGGCTTATCCCAAAGTGTCTCACATTACTATTGTGAAAAGAATGATCAAGTATATCCATAGGACATCTGAGTTTAGAATATGGTATTCTCATGACATGAAAGATGAACTAGTTAAGTATTATGATTCTGACTGGGTACAATGCAATGATGATAAGAGGATTTCTTCATGTGGGTGATTCTACATAAGAAACTCTTTGATTTCTTGGTATAGTAAGAAGGAGAGTTTGGTGTCCCTTTCTAGGTCAAAGTCAAGTATATAACAGATGGGTTTATTACTATCAACTTCTATGGATGAAGTAGATATTGAGTGACTATGGTATCATGGTAAAGGATTTGGTCTTGTTTTGTGACAACACCAGTGCCAATTGGAATTCTAAAATCCCCATCTAACATTAAAGAACCAAGCTCATTAACATATGATACCACTTAGTTAGAGATTTAGTCACTAGATTCTCTCATATTTGAGTCTCTGAGGAAGGCTATTGATGTCTATATCTCCTTCTGAGATTACAGTGTACATGTTCTCCAAGCTGTGTAGTTTCTTAAAGACTCAGGTGAGTTGACTCTGTGTATTTTTGTTTTATTTTTGTCTTTATTTTTTAGCATTATATGTTTGTGTTCATCATAGTAGTGTTTATGTTATTTTATATTCCTATGTTGCATAGTGTTTATGATTATTACTTTAATATCTTTTGGATGCATGAGTGACTAGGATTATTGCATATATATTTTCATTTTCTCCCTCTTGTAGAAGTGTTCCTTTGACTTTTTGTGTCAAAATGAGGAAGAAGTTTGTTTGCAACCCTCCGTGATGGTTGCATGGGATGTGAGTGTAGGTTTGCAATGCATCATGTTTTCCTAACTTGCATTCACTTAGGGGAGGGTAGCATGAAGTCTAGGGGAGTTTTATTATATTGGGTTTTTGAGTGGTTCCTTGTTACAAGATTGATTATGTTTAGCCTATTAGTGTGTACTTATGTAGGGATAATAACATTGTTATAGACTATATATAGATATGTATGATACATTCATTGGTATGTGTTGTTTTATATATATAGGATACATGTGTAGCTAAAGGCTATGAAGCTTAGGTTGAGCTAGTGTTTAGATATGTAGTATGGAATATGAATCAAGATGGAAGTGTGTACTCATGAAGATGTATGGAGTATGATAACATAAATGCACTTGGAGTAGGTGTGTTGGGGATGTCTTGGTTGCGTGTTAAAGTTTGTTCACGAGAATAAAACATTTTAGGCCATCTTTCCTGAATAGATTGTGTATTGATGTTGTGTCTATTTTAGTCATGCAGAGTTTTACCATGGAAAGCCAAAAAGGGAGATTAAAATTATTGTAATTCCTGTTGTGTCTTTGTTGGTAATCTTATGTGCAAAACATGAAGTCTAAATTATTTTACTTAGTATTTTATCTTTCTCTATATAAGGTTAGTTATTGTCATGGTAGTATCACATACTCTCTCATAGTTGAAACACATTGTAACATTGCATGTCACACACACCACTAAGGGGTTGGGAACATGTAGTTTTTAGATCAAGTTTATGATTTGGTTTGTTTTATGTTGATTTGTGAGTGTTTGTGGAAAACAACTAGGCAACTTTTTCAAACAAATACAAAGTTTTTAGTGCTTATTAAGGTGCTCGTTGTCGTGGTTAACGAGGTGGATAGTTAGGTTTTGTGGCTATTACTTACCTTCATCGACGTGGTCAGCTAGGGCTCACCAACATAGTCAACAAAGGCTCTTTTTGTGGTCAATAAGATGTTTGGTGAGGTGCTTGAAAACCCAAGGGTTTTCTATAAATACCCATTACATGAAATATTTTATATTTAATTAGAAAATTTGATTTTAATGTTTAAAAAATTAGGATTTCAATATAAATTTTTTTTCTAATTTTTGTATCATTAATACGTTGATTAGTTTTCAGTATTAGTGATTCATTTATTGTTTTACAAAAAAATATTTTTAGGTTGAGTTAATTAAAATTTAAATTAAAAACCAAGATGTAATTTGGATTTATGTACATGATCATGTGATTTCTTTTACTTTATGATTTCGTGAATAATAATTGTTGGTGATTATGCTACATCATATGGTGGTGGGGCTCTCTAGGAAAGCCAAATTCAAGAATTGATCATTGTTATTATGTAGACAGTAGTTGGATAATACCTTCTAAGCCATCTTAGGTTCTTATGAGATGGTCTTCCCTTCTTCAAACTCTTTCTTTTGGTTAGTCCCCACTTTTGATTTGACATGTTTTGGGATTTATATGGGCTCTACCAATTGTTTGCCCCTTTTTAGGATGATGACACTGACATTCACCTTAAGGTTTATTATAGTTTGTGAAGGAAGTTTTCCAGATACTTGTACTTCTAACCTTCCTTTAGTTAAGGCTAGTTAGCTCACTTTTGTCTCTGGATTTCAATTCAAACTTGGTTATCCTATTAAATTTATTATTTTTAGTGGGTAAAGCAATGACCAATTCTTCTAGAGACTTACCTTGGTGTTGTTAGGGTGGTCTAGGGTTAGGAAAATTAGGTTGGTTATTGGAGGTTGCCTAAATAACTTAGATTTTGATTATCCATCCATCATACATTATAAGTGTTAGAATATAGATCATACTTTACCCAATACAATAACAAAGACAAGAATTCTATCTTCTATCTAGAATCGTTAATGCCAATTTCTTATACCAAGTAAGCTAATAAAGTAATTTGATTACCTTAATAGAAAAGCAACTACATCTTTTGTACTCAATGACATCATTCATGTTCATGACTTTTAAATGGACATCTTGGACTTCCAGTTCTTTGAGAGTGATATTTCTTTTTCCTTGGAAGTTGATCGATTAGGTCCTTCATTCCATCTTCTTTGTTTCATACAGAAATTGGTCTTGGAATAACCTTCTGAATTAGGGATGCACTTTAGGTCAGCTCTACTCTTAGTCCTATTATGAATCATCTTCTTTCAACCTTCCACCTGAATTCATTTGCATTTGTTTTCTCTTATGTCATTCCTTTATCCAAACAAGCTTGACTATTCCTTTTCCACCTTTTTCTATTTGAGTTACGTGTAACTAAGGCTCCATCCTTTCTATATTTCTTTTTAATTTAGAAAATCCATTTTCAGTTCCAATATAGCAAATCTTTCTCTCGTATGTAGTCTTCTTTCTATAGTCTTTTTCTTTTTCTCGTGACCAGTGAAGCTTCTCTGGCCTTTGTGCCTGAAATCCTCCAATAGCATAGGCATGTTCATAGTTACCCTCTTAAAGTGGGATGTCCCATTATAGAACATATGACACAAGTCTTAACATGTACAATAGCAACTATTGTACCAAAGTAGTAAGATTACTTATTTGTTATTCAAGATGAGAGTTAGTAATTACCTCATTTACCTTTCCATATGGATTAGTCTTGACATTAAACTATTGAGAGTTAGTATCCATAGTTACGATTAAGTTCTTTACCTCATTTGCAGTTTTGTTTACCAATTTTCTTCCATTAGTTGCATCTACCATGTTTCTCTCCATAGGACAAATCCCTTATAAAAATATTGTAGAAGAAGTTGCTCATTGATTCACGATAGGAACAACTTGTACACAGCCTTTTAAACCTCTTCTTATATAGGCTTTCCCTATTTAATTGTCAATTTTCTTTTCTAATAAGTGTGGCTTTCGAGGCTAGAAAGTACCTCTCCTAAAATAACTTTGTCATATCAGCCCATGTAGTGATGGTACCTAAAGGGAGGTAATATAGCCACTCGTTGGCATTGTCAGCAAATGAGAATGGGAAGACCCTACGTTTGATTTGCTCCTTTGTGATTCGTACTTATTTCACGTTAGAGAAAACTACATGGAATTCTTTTAAGTGTTTGTTTGGGTCTTTTCTAGCTAAACCCTTGCAAATAGGTGACAAATGAATTATTCTAGATTTAAGTTCAAAACCTATCTCCAAGTTGGAATATACAATCCATAGGTGTACCTAGTTCCTTGAGAGTTTGGTCAACCACTACCATGTCATCCTTCTCAAATTTTGAATCACTTGAAAAAGTAGATTATGTTGTCTTTTCTTTCAGTGGTTCTATTGGTCCTCTTGATCTCAAATTGTATAATTGTTCTTGTTTCTTTCAATGGTCTCCTAAGAAGCAAGAACAAAAACAAAACTAAAACTAAAATAGAATAATCAAAAGAAAGTAAAAGAAAACTTGTAACTATTAAAAAAAATCATAAATTCAATCTTCGGTGACATAGTGACAAAATTTTGACCTACCTCAAAAGGGCACATAAAAAGTTAATACCTTATTTCTCTTAAAATTTTGTTGATATAAGTAGAGTTTCAAGTAATGGTCAAACCCGCAAAGAATTGGTAATAATTTCTACTACTAATTATTAGTTCGTTATTAAGTTAATTAAAATTAGTAAAGGGGATTTATGATTGATTGTGAAGATAACATAAAACAATGAAGTACATTTTACAAGAATGATGAGAGATATGTAATTATAAGAGTATCTTCATCACTAACCTACAATGCAATTAATTAAGTCATGAATGGAAATTAGTTTGTTAAGTTCCAAATCACTTTCACAATTTAAAACCCATCTTTATTTCATAAATTTAGCTTTAGAAGTCTAGGTACACTTAAGACTTTCCATCTTTTTTACCATGTATTGATTAATAACACAATTATCAACCAACCTAAATCCTAAACAATCAAAAGGTGCACTTATTAGATTAAGATTTAAAAATGTGATAACTACACTTGGTAAGATTTAAACCATTGATAACCTTTAATCTAGGAATTCAACCTTATTTATAATAACAACCATAAGGTGCTATATTGAATAAGAATATTAGTGATTAGATATTAACATCTTAAACTAGCAATACACATACTTATGCAATAAACTAGTTGATCATTCTAATCCAAACATGCATAGTTTTGACATGCAAATATAAAATTGAACACATCAAGAATAAAGAATTGAAATAATAATTATCTTGATATTAAAGTAATTAAACCATAGCCTATGGCTTGGAATTGCCCATATTCACACAATTAAATTGGATAGACATTGATTTTATAAGAATCAACATTGTTTTTATGGAAAATTTAAAGAAAATAATCAAGAACAATTTATGAAAGGTAGAGGATGAAGCCAATGTGACCCTAATCTTCAATCTCCATTATTCTCTTCAAAATATCCTCCCAAACTTGCACTTGATGAGCTCTTTGATCTCTCTTGTTCCTTCTAGCAATTATTATAATTTGATGACCTCTTAGGCTATTTATATAGTGTATTTCTTGAGCCTAATTGAAATCGAATTAGACTTTATTTGATCTAATGGCCATGATCAAAAGTTAGTGTTGAAAAATGTTAGATTTGAGTACTAAATGTATGTGCGATCGATTGAGATCCTTTCTTGATAGATCTATCCTCGATTGATGCCATCTTATGTTCTTCTGTGGTGGTCTTCTCTTCTTCAAACTCTTCATTTTGTTTAGTCCCTTTTTCTATTTGACTTTTTTGGGGATATTTTTGGCCCATCCAACTCTTTGTCATTTTTTAAGGTGATGGCATTCACATTATCCTTGGGGCTTTTTATAGTTTGTGAAGGAAGCTTGTCACGTGCCTATGCTTTCAACCTTCCAATAGTTTTGTTTAGTTCCCTTTTTTATTTGACATTTTTGGGGAATTGCTTGAGCTCTTCCAAATATTTATCACTTTTTAGGTGATGCAATTAACATTATCCTTAGTGTTTATTATAATTTGTGAAAGGAACTTGCCAGATGCATGTACTTCCAACCTTCTAACAATTGTGGCCATTTGGCTCACTTATGTCTCTAGGTTTCAAATTGAAGCTTTAAAAGTCAACTTAGTGCCCAAAAATGTATGTATAAGAAATTTATGAGAGATTTATTAGATAAATTTCTTAAGAAATTTACAACTAGTTATTGTTGAAGAACTCTAATCAAAAGAAGCTTAAGGTGAAAAAGGTTGGAGCTTTTGATCTACTTGATTTTGCATTAGTGTCCACATATTTTGGTCAAGTACCATTAAGAGTCAAACATTGGAAGAATGAAGGTACCGATTAAGGTTCCCAAACTGAAGGGTACAATTACTTATTCACTATAATTAAATTATTAATATCATAAGTATATTAAAGGTATAATTTTTTGCTCATAATAAAGGTACAATTACCTATACAAATTGCTTTCGCTAAACCATTAAAGACTCGATATTTATTCTTAAAGATTTTACTTTTATAATGAAATGTTTTCAAAACCAACACGCTTGCCATGTGTGCTTGATGTAAAACACCCCAATGATTTATTTACAATTGTCATAATAATTCTATAATTAATATGTAGAGAAATTATCACTATCAACTATTGAGTTTGCATTTTCTTCACAATTACTAGATGATATGAACCACATGTAAAGAAGTAAGACCCAAAGATCAATGTTGATCTCTTCAATAGAAACATTCTAAACCAGGTTGGAAAGAAAAAGAAAATGAGGACCACAACTAGTTATCTATAACGAGATTTCTGGCCAATCTTTCAAGACTACTTTTGACTTAGTAAATGCCCAAATTATGAAAATTGTATCTCTGAATATATTGTCACCCATTGTGTAAGATTTGTAATGCATTTTTTATTACCTTAATTGGATATCGGATGTAAAAGATATGACAAATATATTGAAAGCTACTAAATAAAACTTTCCTATTTCAAAATTTATTTGGTCCTTCATTTTACCATACCCAAACAGTCCAAATAGCTTGTAAATAAGCTTATACTTTCTTAATAACCCATTTAATGGTTCTTGATTAATTGGCCCAATTGGAATGTGTCATGGATCCATTGGTGATGCTCCTTGATTCTCACCATTCCCTCTTTTCTCATAAAGATTCGTCCTCGAATCTTTGCCGTACTATTATAAATAATTTGCATTAGGGATGATTTAAACTCATGACTTAGTAAATACCAAATGATACGTACCACACCTAAAGAAGTGAGATCCAAAGATCAATGTTGATCTTTTCACTAGGAACTTTCTAAATCAGGTTAAAAAGATAAAGAAAACGAAGACTGTGACTCGCTATCTATAACTAGATAGGAACCTTGGTAACAAAGAATAGTGTTTTAGATGCCAAACTCAATAATATATGGGAGATTTGAGTGATAAGTCTAGGATGAACACCATAATATTTTTCTTGATAAGTTCGGATAAAGATTTTAATGCAACTAAAGAGAAAAGGTCACATTAAAATTATATTCAAAGTTGGTTCATCTCAATTAAAACCTTACATAGTAGAATTTAAAACCCTAGTTAATAAAACTTAAATATAAAACTCTAAATTATTGCTAGAAATTAAATATAAAATCCTATAGAATAAAGTAAATATTGGACCTATCAAATAAACTATGAAACTAAGGTAATTATTTGGTAGAATTTTGGGTGAATTTTCAAAGCCACTTTTGACCTAATAAATGTTCAAATTAGGAAAACTGTATATCTAAAAAATCGTCACCCATTGAGTAAGATTTGTAACTCATTTTATGTGGCCTCAATTGGATATCGAATGTTAAAGATATGAGGAATATACTAAAATTTGTTCAATAAAACTTTCCTATTTTGGAATTTATTTGGTTCATCATTTTATTTCTTGTCCAAACAATTCAAATAGCTTGTAAATAAGCCCATGCTTGCTTCATCACTCATTGAGTAATTATTGATTAGTTGGCCTCCTTGATTCTCATCACTAAAACTATAAACCAAGCTACTTCACAAAAATAGAATCTAACATTTTTTTTATATGTTCAAGTAGATCAACTTTAGTTCTCAAAATGCAAAACCAACTGAGATAGATCGGTTTGGTTTTAAGCGTTGCAAATTGAAACTTAATTGAACCAAAATATATATTGCTAATAAGTTGAATTATTTTTCAAATATATATATGGCAATTTACACATTTATATTTTTCCATTCCTATTGTTTTTGAAGAAAAATATATAATAAAATCAAAACTCATAATTTTGTGTTATCGATAATGATACCTACCATTATATTGGAGTATCACATGAATGATTGTCGAACAAGATCGATAATACCGATCTTACAAATATTTTGGTTTTATATTTATAAAACTCTTTCAAGTGTACAAATCATTTTATAGAAAACGACAAGTATACTCCCAATGTCGATCTAAAGAAGAAATATATGTGATTTTTAATTTATTATACAAACTCTTAAAAAAAAAATTAAATCTTAAACATCCTGTCACGATATTTTGGTTTTTGTATTTTCTAATCTAATAACTTAAAAAAACATAGATATGGATTCAATAAACAATCATACAAATTTTTATTATTCATATTAGTGAAGTATTTATGGATATAATAATTAAGTTAATTATGTTTTCTCATATATAAATTGATATTTGTTGATTTTCTCTTTTGGGTATGAAAGTGTCCTTAAGTGAAGCGCAAATTCTTTTGTTTAATATTAATTAACTAATATCCTTAAACAAGGCCTATTAATTAATTAAGTGTTAAATTTCAATATTATTTCTAAGAAAATATCAAACCATCTATTCACAACTTTATGAGAAGTCAGTTAAATAAACTTTATTCAAGGTGTCCAAATTAAACCTAAGAATTTAATTATCTGAGTACTAACTTTCAAGTTTTAAAACTATTATTAAAAATATGTTATCAATACATTTTCAAATAATATTTCTTACAAAAACTTTTGAAATAGAGCTTCATTCTAACTTCCGGACGATTGTACAAACAAATAAAATAGCACTACTCTAAATCAGACCGGATAATTAAACCTTAAAATCTAATTTTCATATTTAAGTTTGTAATGAAAAATAATATATTTCTCTCTAATATCCTTAATATAAAATCTTGAATAAAAACAAAATAATTTATTTTATAAAGATGTTTCACCTATTTAATATTTCGAAATCATAACAACGTTAATATTATATCATGTTTATAAATAGCCAACCATGTTAAATCCAATCACAGACAAATTAAACATAACATATAAGAATAAAACATAAAAAATAATTATAAACAATTCATTTTAAAATTATACCTCAAAAGAATCCTACATAACTTGATGTTAATTCTGTTGCTAGAAAATCTCCAAATGGATTTACATTTCCGCTTATTAAATCAAAAACTAAAACTCTATAAAAGTATAACTATTTCTTCCCAAAAAGAGAACTTTAAAACTAAAAACTAAAAAAACTAAGAAAACTTTCTAGAGAGAGAAAGAGTTGAGAAATTGTGTTTTGGGATGGAAGAGAAAGTCCTTTTATAGGTGAGAAAAAGGCCAAAAAAGTTAGAAAAATATTTCAAAAACTGATTTTGGATGCGTTTGGACAAGTTGGCATGCGTATGGGGCACAAAATTCACAATAGATGGGCATTAGGCACACGCGTGACACGGTGCGAGCATGTGCTAGTGTGCCCAAAAATCAACACTGTGTGTGTTAGGCGTGTGTTGGGTGTGTGCTTGGCGTGCGCTATCATGTAAGGGGCATGTGTTGGCTACACATGTGGGCGTATACCGACTACATGCGGACGTGTGCTTGCTACGTGAAGGCGTGTGCTGGGCGTGTACACGCACACACATGCTAGTGTGCGTGAGACTCTATGCGAGCATGTGTTGGCACACGTGGGACTTCGATGTGAATGGTTGGCTACGTGTAGAATTTCGTTGTTTTTTATATTTTTGGCTCATTTTGTCCAAGTTTTCCATCTTTTTTACTTTTTCTCATTTTTTTTCTCAACATATTTGTGATTATTACCACCAGTATTTTTCCCTGAGTCTTTAAGTTATTTTTGAACAAAAATACCTAAAAAATAATAAAAATACCTGACTCCAAAATGAAAAATTTATAAAAAAATATATATGATAAAGTCATACAAATAAAAATCTATTTAATAAATTAAATTACATTAAATCATGATAATTTAAGTGTTTTTTAAATACTTATCACAACCTGTAACCAGCTTCTTGCTGGTCCCTTAGCAAAAGAAGCGATTAAACTAAAATAAAAACTAAAAATTAAACTATCCTAAATCACTTCTATGGAGTGGCATTGTACATTTAGCGTATACAACAAGTTTTTAAACCCCTAGGTTTTCTTAGTGGATGAGTTTAAGTCTCGTGAGGATTTTTCAGTAATGATACCCACAAACATTAACAAACAAAATGAAAACAAAATAAAAAAATAAAATAAGAAGTTAACTAAAATTTAAAATAAAGTAAAAAGACAAATAAAATAAAGAAATGAAATACAAAAATATATCATTCTTATAATCTCTTTTAAATTTCATAATTAAAATCTTAAGCATGGATTATTTCAACTTCCTAAACATTCATGATTTATTATAATAATTAGTTGAAAATCATTTTTATATTTCATATCAAAAATGTATCAATTTCATTTCACCAAAACTTAATATCAGGAATCTGAATTCGCTTCGAATCTATTCCTCACAAGTCAATACTCTCAAAAACATCGAATCATGTGGGTTCAAACACTCATACTAATTTATATGTGAAAGAGTTTGTGCATAGAAATAAACTAATATGTTCGCATATGTATAAAAAAGAAAGGCTCAAAATGTTATTTTAACATTGATCTCATGAAAGGAATCAATTGTAAGTATTTATAAAATATTATACATTACTTTCATACATCAATCAAATTCATCAAATAAAAATATCAAGTAATATTCCTTTTAGAAAATATAGGAAAATGCAATGACTTATTAGGGAATTACTTCCTATATTTTCTTTTGCATTAAACCATTTCTCAAAACGTTTTAGGCTTCTTTTTTTGGGTCATATAGTATATAGATTATACTATTCATTTTCCTCTTTGTTTCTATTTTTTTTCTTTCTCATACATTCCTTTTTTATAAGAGAATATATTTTTTTAGAGTAAACCCATGTATAGATTGTACATTTTTTATATAGTAAGATGAATAGTTAAAATTTGGCTTTTCTGTTTGTATTTGTATAGGTAATCCTAGATATAACTCTATTTTAATAGAAGTCGATGAAGAGAAGCATATATAATCAACTTCTACTTAAATCATTTAATCTAAACAAATGAAAAATAAATATATAATACTTCATTAATATGTAAAAATCCAAACACTCAATCCTAAGTCTTATAGAGATCATCTAATAATGCTGAAAAAAGAAAGAAAAGTGTTTAGAGTAGAAAAAATAATATTTATCACTCAAAAATAAAGGATAATGGACTCAAAATATTTCTCACAAGAGTAATCTTCACTTTTTGATTTCTAAACATTGATTTTGGGTTTAATATAATTTCCACACCTTATCAAGAAATACTAGTCATGGCAAAAACTAACTAATTATATGTTTTCAAAAACTAATCTTAAAATTCTAAAAATTATTAAACCACATAAATAAAATCAAACACGATAAAAATGAAAATGTGAACATAAAAATTTTAAAATTGTTAATATTTTCAAAATTAAGCATGGTAACTTTTCACCACCCCCAACCTAGAACTTACATTGTCCTCAATGTAACAGTTGTAAATTGAAGATAAATAGAAAAGAAAAAAAAAGTTACCTATTTCCTAAGAATGTAAGTAGTGATGGAAAAATGTAGGTGCATCTATCATGTTCATCATTAAAGTTCACATAGATAGATCACTGTGAACTTATAATATCTCAACAAATATTTGTAATTTTAACAATTCTAAAATTATTCACATGCAATTAAACTAAAATAAATAAATTAAATTAAATAAACAAAATAAATAAAAGAAAATTACCTAAAAGGATGGGTTGTCTCCCATCTAGCGTTTAGTTTAACGTCTTAGCAAGACGCATCATCATAGTGCTGAGGATCAATTTATCAATATGAAATCAACATCTTCCATGTTGTTTTCTCCTTCTAAATAAGGCTTTACACGGTGCATATTGACTTTGAAAGTTATTTGTGTCTTTGGATTTAATAACTCTATTGCTCCATGTGAAAAAACTTGGACAATTGTGTAAGGCCCATCCCATCTTGATCTCAATTTTCCTAGAAACAATCTCAAATGAGAGTTAAATAAAAGAACTTTCATTCTAAGAAGAAAGGACTTAGGAACTAGCCTCTTGTCATGATATCATTTAGTATGCTCTTTGTATAATTTTTCATTTTCATTGGCCTCGTCCCTAATCTCTTCCAACTAATTAAGATGGACACTATTACAAAAATGGATATTTAAGTCGATATGTAAAGTCAATTTTTGGAAAAAACTGACTTATAATGAATTTAAAGTCGGTTCGGTGTAAAACCGACGCTATCCACGTAGCGTAGCGACAGTTGACACCTAGAACCAATGCTATCCACGTAGCATAGCGTCGATTGACACGTGGAACCGACGCTACACACGTGGATAAATTCTTTTCTCTTCTTTCTTCCCCAGACAGAAACTATTTCAAGTGTTGCATAACTCTCAAAAACCCAAAACCTCCTCCACTTCTCCTTTACTCTTTCTCATTTTCCGACCACCTACGACTACCAATTCCAGCGCCGGTTAGTGATTTTTCTTCCTCTCTAACTAATCTTTTAGATCCTATATTTTTTTTAGCAAAATACTCAAAAAATTTATACCTATTTCTCATTTACAAAACACCATTTTTTCTTCATTTCCTTCATTTTGTCACTTCATTTACTTTTGTAAGTATTTTTATTAATTTTACGCACTTATTATTCATATTTTTTTCTGTTATTATGTGTTATTATTTATGTGTATAAATTTTTGTATTATATATGTAGGTTTGTATTATAACATTAGGAGAAGAATATGATGATCTTGAATAAAATAGAACAAAATTATGGTAATTTTTTTGCTATTAATTAATATTTTATTTTTCAAATATTTGTATTATTTGAACTATTTGTTAAATTGATTTTGGTTTTTTTTCTGCTCGAATACAGGTTTTTATTTGAGTATAATAAAAATAAGTAAATTTTTTTTTTTAAATTAAAGTCAGTTCACCGCGTGAATCGACTTTAAACGTAAAGTCTATTCATCGCGTGAACCGACTTTACATTTTAAGTCATTTCATTTAAAGTTGATTTTTAACTGACTTTAATACCCCTTTTTGTAGTAGTGGGAGCAACCGTTTTTATCTTGCTTTATCTAAATCCATGTTCAGCTCTTTGATTTCCCAATAAGCCTTGTGTTCGATTTCAATAGGAAGGTGGCAAGCTTTCTCAAAGATTAACCAGTAAGGGCTCATCCCAATGGGTGTTTTGTATGCTGTGCGGTATGCATAAGGCATCATTCAACTTGAATGCCTAGTCCTTTCTTGAAGGACGCACAATGCATTCCAAAATTCTCTTGATTTGCCTATTACTTCCACTAAATCGAAAGTTTGAGGATGATATGGAGTAGCTACTCTATGTATGATGTTGTACTTTTTCAGTACTCCATCAAAGATTTTGTTACAAAAATGGCTACCTCCATCACTTAATATAACTCTAGGCATTCCGCACTTGCTAAATATTGAATCCTTCAAGAATTTTACAACAACATTAGCATCATTGGTTTTAGTGGAGATAGTTTCTACCCACTTGGATACATAATCCACAGTGACCAAAATATATTGAAAACCATTGGATGGGGAAAAAGGACCCATAAAGTCAATCCCTCGTACATTAATTAGTTCAACAACTAAATTAGATGTCAAAGGAATTTCATTTCTTTGGCTTATGTTTCCTATTCTTTGACATCTATCACATTATGCACAAACATATGAGCATCTTTAAAAAGAGTGAGCCAAAAGAATCCATACTGTAATACCTTACGGGCTACCTTTTCACCACCAAAATGGCCCCTACAATGAAGTTCATGATAAAAAGTCAGAATGCTCTTATGTTCTTCTTCAGGTACACATCTCCTAATGACTTGATCTTGACCAATCTTGTATAAATAAGAGTCATCCCAGAAATAGTCCTTGATAGTTTTAAATAACCTTTTTTTGTCCCGATATGAAGTGTTAGGTCTCAAAACACTAGTGGCAAAATAGTTTACAATATCAACATACCATGGGTTTGGACCTATTGAAAATAATTGTTCATCTGGAAAGGTTTCACCTATATCTTCATTACTCTCACCTTTAAGAGAATTGAAGTCAGAAATCAACCTAGACAAATGGTCAGCTACTAAGTTTTCACTACCTTTCTTATCCTTGATTTCTAGGTCAAATTCTTGTAAGAGTAAGACCCACTTGATTAATCTTGGCTTGGCATTCGGTTTACTTAATAGGTATCTTAAAGCAGCATGATTAGAATGCACAATCACTTTAGATCCTACTAAATAAGACCTGAATTTGTCTAAAGAAAACATTATAGCCAAGAATTCCTTTTCAGTGGTGGTATAATTTATCTGGGCATCATTAAGTGCTTTGCTAGCATAATAGATGACATGAAAATGCTTATCCGCTATCTATCCCAAGACTACTCCAATAGCATAATCGAATGCTTCACACATTATTTCAAAGGGTACATGCCAGTTTGATGCCATAATAATAGGGGCAAATGTTAATTTCTCTTTCAAGGTATTAAAGACAATAGAGCAATCATCGATGAAATCAAAATAAACATCTTTTGAAAATAGGTTACATAAGGCACGACTTATTTTAGAAAAATCTTTAATAAATCGTCTATAAAATCCTACATGTCCTAAGAAGCTTCTTATCCCCTTAACAGATGTAGGGGACGTAATTTGGAAATCAATTCAACTTTTACCTTATCAACTTCAATACCTTTGTTTGAAATGATGTCTTAACACTATCCCTTGTTGAACCATAAAATGATTTTTCTCCCAACTAAGGTTTAGATTGCATTCAATGCATTTTTCTAAAACCAAAGTCAATTTATGTAAACAATCATCAAATGAGTTTCCAAAGACAGAGAAATCATCCATGAAACCTCAATGAATTTTTCCACCATGTTTAAGAAGATATACATTATACATCTCTGGAACGTGGTGGGGGGGGCATTGCATAACCCAAATGGCATTCTTCGAAAAGCAAATGTCCCAAAAGGACATATAAATGTGGTATTTTCCTAATCTTTAGGTGTTATAGGTACTTGATAATATTCGGACAATCCATCTAGAAAATAATAAAATTTGTGCCTAACAAATCTTTCCAACATTTGATCAATGAATGAAAAAGGAAAGTGATCATTTTTAGTAAATAAATTCAGTTTCCTAAAATCTATACACTTCCTCCATCCAGTGATTATTCTAGTGGACACTAATTCACTTTTTTTCATTTTAAACAACGGTTATCCTAGATTTATTAGGTACCACATGCACTGGACTAACCCACTTACTATCGATAATAAGGTAGATAATTCCTTCTTCTAACAATTTAATAATTTCTTTCTTAACTACCTCTTGCATGTTTGGATTTAATCTTCTTTGGGCCTGTTGTACGGGTTTAGCACCCTCCTCCAAGTTGATCTTATGCATACACATGGTAGGACTAATGCCTCTTATATCCTCGATACTTCAACGTATGGCTTTCTTAAACTTCTTAAGCACTTTATAAGTTCCTTTTCTTGGGTTTTGGTCAATATTGAAGAAATTATCGCTGGATACGTTTCTTCTTCTCCATGAAACACGTATTTTAAGTGCTTATCTAAGTCTTTGAGTTCAAGCTCAGGTGGATTGGCCTCTTTACTAGATTGGGAACTGGGTAGACTTAAGAGTGTACTAGATTTTGTCATTAGGTCATCACTATCTAGCTGTTCAAGGTACCATTTAGTTTCCTCATCTAAATCTTCGACCTCTACAAGTATAAGAATAGTTCCAAGCTTGTCTTCTATTCTGGTTTAGGAAAAGGTGTTTTGGACAAGATTATCTAAAGGGTCAACATCGAATATTTTATCGATGGTAGAAATAGAAGGAAAAGGTGAAGAATCAAAAAAACTAAAATGAATACTCTCTCCTAAAACTGTCATTGTCAAATTTTCATCTTGCATATAAATAACAGTCTTGGTGTTGCCCTAAATGGTCTACCAAACAATATCGTGTGCTCCCTTAAAAAGGTTGAATTTCCTTGCATATCCAGAACCACAAAATAAACAAGTATTATCAATTTGTCTAGTTATACCATCACATCCTCAACTATTCCCTTTAGATACTTAAGAGATATATTTGCAAGTTGAAGGGACATAATGTAAATCTTGCAAATACTTTTATTTTATATTTGTAAAACTCTCACAAGTGCACGAATCATTTTATAGAAAATGACAAGTATGCTTCTAAGATCGATCTAAGGAAAGAATATATGTATTTTTTAATTTATTATTCAAACTCTTAAAAACAAAATTAAATCTTAAACATCTTATCACGATATTTTGGTTTTTATGTTTCCTAATCTAATAACATAAAAAAAATAAACATAGATATAGATTTAACAAATAATCATGCATTTTTTTATTATTCATATCAGTGCAATATTTATGGATATAATAATTAAGTTAATTATATTTGCTCATATTATTTAAGTTATTAAAGATATAAATTGATATTTGTTAATTTTCTCTTTTTGGTATAAAAATGTCCTTAAGCGAAACCCAAATTCTTTCAGGATATTTTGGTTTTTATGTTTCCTAATCTGATAAGATAAAAAAAATAAACATAGATATGAATTTAATAAACAATTATGCAAATTTTTATTATTTATATAAGTAGAGTATTTATGAATATAATAATTAAGTTAATTATGCTTGTTCATATTATTTAGGTTATTAAATATATAAATTATATATGTATTAATTTTCTCTTTTTGGTATGAAACTGTCCTTAAGCGAAACCCAAATTCTTTTGATTAATATTAATTAACTAATATCTTTAGACAGATCCTATCAATTAATTAAATATTAAATTTTAACTTTATTTTTAAAAAAATAACAAACTATCTAATCACAACTTTACGTAATCAATTAATTAAATTTTATTCAAGATGTCCAAATGAAACCTATGAATTTAATTATCTGAATACTAACTTTTAAATTTTAAAATCATTACTAAAAATATGTTGTCAATATATTTTCGAATAATAATTCTTATATAAACTTTTGAAATAAAGTTTTACTCTAACTACCGAGCAATTATACCAACAAATAAAATAACAGTACTCTAAATTAGATCGGATAATTAAACCTTAAAATTTAATTTTCAGATTTAAGTTTATAATAAAAAATAATATATTTTTCTCTAATATCTTTAATATAAAATCTTAAATAAAAACAAAATCAATTTATTTTATAAAAATAATCACTAATGTATTTAATAATAATTTTTAGTTAGTGTTTTTTAATAAAAGAAATCAAAAATCACCTACAAAATATTAGATAACAATTTCTGTTTTATAATTATTTTTTTCAAAAATTTGAAAAATTAAGAAATTATTTATTTATTATTTACAAATTTTAAGTTATAAATCATTTTTTAAATATTTATAGATACAAAATTCATAAAACTTAATTTATTTTATAAAATGTTCAAAGAAAATAAAAAAAATCGACAAATGCACCTAATTCTAAGGTCTCTCAGCTAGTTAGAGCATTTAACTCTCTTTGTTATTTTTACAATATTTTAATCATTTTGTTATGAAAAAGTAATACACAAGAACAAATGATTAGATTTTAAAACTTTTATATTTATTTTTTATTTTATCAAATTTGTAGTAAAAACAATCTATAAAATTGATATCTTAATAATAATGAAAAAATTATAAGAAAAAATAAAATAAAAAATTAATTATTTCTATTATCATATTTTCAAAACAAAAAAAACTAAACTACTACAAAATCTAACAAAGTAACTAAAATTCTCTTCTAAACATAACTAATGAGACTTGAGTTGTAACCTCACCTATGAAAAAAATAGAAACCTGATTAAAAATCTTTTTTTTTTAAGATTCATTAATCACCCTATATTTTAGTGATGATTATTCAAAAATATGAAAATTAAAATTATAAATCATTATTAAACATACCTAATTATTAAAAAAGAATTTAAAATAAATCAAAATTCAATAATCAAAATCATCAATGGACATTGGATTCTACAAATCCTGTAAATATGTGATTTATATAAAGTCTTATATCTTTTTTTATATGAACTTTATTAATCTTAAAATTTAAAAGAATGATCAATTAGGTCAAAATTTTCAAAAATTGATATTTCTTTAGGAATAAAATAAACACTATATAATAAAAAAACATTAAAAAAAAGATAAAGAAAAAAAAACCAATAATCCCTCCCTTTCCGCTCTCTCTCCCACTCACTTTTTCTCTATCTTCGCCCTCTAACTCATTCTCTTTCTCCTACTCATTCTTTCTCCCTCAATTTTATATTTTAATTTTTATTAATAAAATAATGATGAGATAAGAGAGAAAGCGAAAAGAGGGAAGGGGAGAGCAAAGGAAAGAGAGGGGGAGAGGGGAGAAGGAAGAACATGTTTTTTTATGATTTTTTTTTTTATTAATAAAATATATAATTTCGATTTTACTCTTAAAAATCTGAAAATTTTGATTTAATTAATTATACGTTTAAATTACAGTATTAATAGAACTTACTTAAAAATTTACAGAACTAAAGTGTATAAACCATATATATACAGGACTAGAATGACCACGCATCCATCGTCAAACACATCCTATGAAAATCACGTTTTTTGGCAGTGAAAATTGTGGAAAAACTAAGACGAGTTAAGCAAAACAAAAAAAATCTTTCTTATTATAGAAAATAACTGTTGCTATGACGATCTATATTTAAATCATCAGTCTCAATCTCTTCTTTATCATCGATAAATAATGCTAAACACAGACAGTAAATTGTAGCAATCACTTTGAGGAAATTAAGGACTCACTTCTTAAAGGAGGTACTAACCATTGTACACTCATTGTACCTACATTCTACAAAATTTCTTGTTTATTGCTTCACTACGTAGCCTTTGTTCACTTATAATCGCGTATAAGGCATCATAAAATTAGCTGATCCCAAAAACAAACTCTGTAATTTTGTAATACATTTTGCATGACAATTAGGAATCTTACCATAGTCTGGCCTGCAATGAACCCTTAACATAATCTGTTATCCCCAACTCTTTTTCGATCGTAATCTCTTGTATGCCATGAATGTAACCGCAGTAGATAGGGAATACCTGTTCAATTGATTAATAATATCATGCGTATACTGCAAGACTTTCCAAACAAAAACTCAGATGCAGCAAATTAGAATAGAAGAAATACAGCTGTGAATCGTCTATGTTTGGAACAGAATCATTATCAAATAATATGTAAAAATACTTCTAGAGTCCTTTTGTTTTGTCACAAGGGACACTTAAGTGACCCGTCACGCAAAAAAGTACTTCAATTCAGGGCAGTCCAAGCAAACATTTGGATGGAAATAAATATCCATTATGAATTGAAGCAGGGTAGCTACTGTGTGAGTCATGCAAAATGTTAAGATTGTCTCTACCATAAGCATAAAATTCAGAACAACAATACAGATAACAGCAAGCATGTCAAAGTTGTCAAGAGAAAAAAATTAAATTTTCTTGGAGGGATTATTTTGGAAAGATCTTCAATTTTCTTTCTTTTTTTCTTTTTCCATTTCAATCAACCTTTTTAAGGACTTGCTATTTTCTAAACCACAGCCCTATCTCAACCAGAACCAAGGTTCAAAGACAGACCTCTAGATTTTCTCTTTCTTTACTACTGTTATTTTTACTTAGAAACTGATAAATCTCTAGAATTTGAAAGTGAACCTCTTTTTCATATCATCTGCGATGTATTGCCATGTTAATTCTAAAAATATGTTGCCTGTAGGAGGCCAGGTCAGCAGTGAATTCTCACAATTTGCTTACATATAAGTGATTATGCAATCAATACATAAGATTCAACCACGTGCTTCACATCATACCACCACTCAATACCCATTTATTAGCATGAATCAAACTATCAAAGTGCAACAAGCGTACCATGTGAATGTATAATTTAAATGGTCCTGAGGCATGACAGAACTGCGAATGAAGGTATTCACATCCTTTGGGAGAGGATAGGGATTACTAGGATTGACATCTTCATTTATGTCTTCAAGGTATATAGTGTCCTCAGGAAGTCCACAGGTATTAGCGATTGCAGGAACATCGACATAGAACCACTGGCTGGAGTGTGGCTCATTGGCTGGAACAAATATGCTTGGTTTCTCACTTCCACGAACTACTCCAACAACTTCATCAGAAGAAAGTGCAGGGACTTGATCTTGTTCCTGTACGTTGCATGACTTTAATATCTAGTTTCTTATATTTCTGATAAAGATTCATAGTTATGAGAAACAACCTTGACATTTTGAGGCTCTTTTGTCCAAAATCTCCACCAAGTGTTTTGTACTCTATCTTCAGCATGCTGTGGAGTGTTTTCTAAAGGCAGTTTGTCACCTACTGAAGTTTCCAGAAATTTATTTTTCCAACTGCAGGGAACCCACCCTCTACTGACTAGAACTGGTGACTGCAAACTGGAGAAGAATAAGAACGTACTATCAACTGAAAAGGGTTGTTTCCTAACAGTGAATGAAGATTTTCTTTTTTGGGTCAGAGACAGTGAATGATGTTTTTCTTATCCAGAAAATTATTGGAGAAAGATAAAATTATTTGTGAGATATCACGTTTTATTATAATTGGAGAGCAGGGGATTTGAACCAAGGTATTACATAGAAAAGTATCAAGCCTTTACCACTCTACCCATCTTATGTTAAGAGAATGAAAAATTAAATTTCTAAAAGTTGAACCAACCTTATTCATAAGAAAATATAATGATACAAATCTACAACAGTCATCCTGATATCAATATCATCTTGAACCAGCGACACAGTTTTAATAACACTATCAGTCCATGAGTGGAAAAAACTTTAGTAGCTTATGGAGATTAAGAGGAATCCAGAATAAATGATACCAGTACTCAACGAAGAAAAGGATACATGGTGACAATCCACAAGTCTAAATTTAACAGCAAAAAGTTGAAGTCAAAAAATTGTATTCAGTTTTTAAATGCAAAATATATTATCAAAAATAGGAGAAACAAGAACATGCAATGAGAAGTAAGTTGTCAAAAGTTTAATTATGTACAATAACTTATAACCTTATCCCTCAATTTTCTCTGAATGAAGAAAGAGAGCGGGAACGAGAAGCATGCATATGAATGCACAAGACTCACTGTATCACCTGATTTCATAAAGCAAAAGAAACATTACATGTACCTTTCAGGGTCATCAGGAATAGGCAAAAGAGGCATAATGACATAGTAACCATTCTCAGTTACTCCTGAAATGCTTCTTGATCGAGGTCCCACATATATGGATTTTTCTTCATCAAAAATGCCTCTGCATATGACCTTCCTGAACTCTAAAGCATCCAAGTCTTTTCTAGACTGAAGCATTTTGTTCCACTTTAAAGGCTCCATTTCTAACCTCTGTTGCCTATATTCAAGTATTTTTATCTGTAGTACAGTTGCATGAAAGACTTGTAAAACAGAGCCATAACTTGGTGAAAAGCAGAAGTCATACTTATCAATTGCAATAATATCGGTTCAATTATAAAATAAACAATCATAAAAAGATATTAAGCAATAAGGCTATATCTATGTCTTATCTTGACAGACCAAGTTTTGATTGGACTAAACAGTATTGGAGATTGATTTTGTTTCTTTGTAATACAAGACGCTAATTATATCATAACCTAGATGCAAAGAGCATCTACATAGACACATGTGATCCGAAAATTGTACACGGAGAAGAACATAAAGAGAAGAAGGATTTTAAATAAATAAAGACGAACAGTAACAATCTATAAGTACATAAATAGATGACAAGTAAGCATCATGAGGAAGAAGACAGGAAAAGCTTGAGGTAGAATAAGTACTTTAGTTAGGGGAAAAGAAAACCACTCAAATGAAAAATGATATAAATACAATTAAGGGAAAAAACTGAGTACATACCATTCAAATAAGTTCTGATTATAGCATACGAAATTAAACTTTAAAGAGAGATAAAGATGAGGCTACAAAGTTCAAAACAAAAGGTAAAAGAGAACTCAGTACTGACAAACTCTAAGATTCACATAAGTAGATTTTTAAATCTTGGGAATTTGTTTATTGTCTTTTCTCTAGATGTAACCTTAGAAACTCTGGCATTACCAATCATGACTCATCCAAGATGCATATCATAATCTCAATTCAGTTAAGTTTTCATGCAAAAAAATTCAGGAACGGCTACACGATTCGCATCCAAAAAGAGAGTAATGACATTGTATTTAATCGACTTAGTTACCACCGTTTGATCCTAGTTAAAGCCATACATTTTACCACGATTATACTAATTAATGTCCTGACTCAGAACTTCTGTCCATGTAAGTCTCAGAAGTTCTTAGTCGCTAGTTCCCTTGCACTTACACATGATTCTTCAATTTTAGTTAGCCAAACTTCTGGAAAATCCATGCCCATGACCCATGTCAACATATTTCTCAATAGAAACTAGAAAGTGGAGTACTTCCCACCAACACATCTTTCAAATTGCACATTATTTGTTTATTTGTTTTTTTTCTTTTCAGAAAGCAATTTTGAATAATGTTTCAAGATCAAGGGCTAAGGGAATCTAGATTAAAAAAAAAAAAGAACAAAAAAAATTGCCACATATGTGATGTTCTTTAAGTGGGATATTTTATAAAAGAAACCATATATTGAAAAGAAAAGGTCCATTAATCCAAACAGTTCACCACACTTACAAAACAGGTCAATTTAGTATCTACAAAGGAAATTACTTGTCATAGAAATAAGCTTACCTTGTCTTCCCTCCTCAAAAGCTGCCAAGTTCCAAGGCCAAATGTGATAGCTCCAGGAAGAAACAACAACCATTTGGACAATAACGAACTTCTTTTCGTCTCTAATAGGCAAAATCACATGGGGAAAAAGAAAAATTAACGAAGTTATACCAAATCTAGATATACCGAGAAACAAAAGGCACAATACGAACATGACTACCCACCGGAAGTTCCCAAAGTGGATGTTGACTGAGATTCAGAAACCGAGGAAACGCCCAGGGACGAAATGAAGAAGCAAAATGGTTGACGTGGTGATGAAACCAAATGAAGGCGAGGGGAATAGAATGACCCATCACTTCGGCAAAGCTTCCCTGAAGCTTTGGCAATGGAGATCGCTATTACCATGCTGTCTAGCCGAGCATTTGATGCGAGTGTGAGAGATGGTGCTCTCTCTCCCTTGTATGCTAATTTTTCTTCGGCTCAGCACAATCAAATCAGGGTTTAAACTTTAAGCTATGGATAAAAAACAAAAACAAAACAAACTAATTGGGCTTAAATTATCCGATTATTACGGAAATATCGTTAATGTTCTTATCTTTTAATATATCTTTACATATATTTTTTATTTTTATAAAAATAGTTATAATGTTATCATTTTTAAGTTAATATTATTAACGTTTTTTATATTAACTTTTTATCTAACGATGTATTTTTCTTTTCTATGGCTTTGATAACAAATAATTTTTACTCTGATTAATTTTTTAATTTTTTGTATTCTTAACAAATAGATATTATTTTTAACAAATGGATTCTAAAGTTATATTTAATCTTAAATTATTTTAATGAATATAGGTTCACCTTCATCTTTTATTACTTTGTATCTTATCTTTAATTATCTTGTTAAAAGTCTCATTTCGTATGGAAGCAGTAAGAAGATTAACAATTGGTTATAAGAATAAGAGATCCACTCCTTCAACATCAAAAACCATATTTGTAAGGCTTTCTAACAATACTCCTCATATTATCTATTATACACAAAGAACAAAAACAATTGCATTTGTGATTGAAAAATTTGTTAAGTTTGTACCTATCAATCATTATTGTGATAGGAAATGTCATATTAGACCCAAGTGTATATTTGTGATAAATGATCCTAAACGTAATAATGTTTTCCATGCTTCACATAATAGGACTCATAACCATCATACATATATGCATGTTGCATCATATCCTAAGTTGAATGGAAAGTACTAATATGTTCAAAAATCTTAGTAGAAAGTGTGAAGTTGTTAGCTCAAAGAGTCAAGTGAAATTCAATGTATTTAATTCTAGGACTAATTATCATTATTTTACCATGTGTGTTGCATCTACATTTAGGATGAATTGAAAATTTAAAGGTAAGTCCAAGAATATGTCAATGACAACTAATGTAGTTAATTTGCAGCACAGAAATATAAAGAAACCAAAATTTAAGAAAGTTTGGAATAGGAAAAATTATATTTTTCCGATCACTTAACCGCCATTCTTTATTGTTTCACCTAGATATTTTTGTTTGAATGTTTAACTAATCCTAGGTGAACATCTTTAGTTTGTTTGTTTGTTTTTATTTTTATTGATCTTTCTTTAGTTAAAAAAATGGATTAAAAAGAGAGGAATGCGATAACTTTAACACTGACTTGAACATTACATATTCATTGGACACATATGTATATCATGCATGAAATTTATGATTAATTATGTAAATATTTAGTTACTTAGATAACCTTGAGTATTAGTAAAATGGTACAAGTATTATGGGTTTTTAATTTGTGAGTTAAGTATACAATTAATTATTTTTTTAAACAATTATATTATTCACATATTTTCAAATAAATTCATAAATTTTAAATACTTAAATAAATTATTTTTAGTTGAATCACAGACAAATTAATAGTTTGGATTTTTTTCAGAGTTATATTTTTGTTTACAAATAAAAATACATTTACTTGACACATTTACTTTACTTTATTAAATTTTCAGAGTTATATTTTTCAGAGTTACATTTACTTTATTAAATTTTCTTAGAGGAAATTCCCTTTTTAGTATGCTACAAATAATATTATTATTATATATTATAATTATTTATATGAATCCATACTTTGTTAATAATATTATATCATATTATTTAAAATTCATCTCAAAATTTAAAATATATAGATTTTTCCTACAATCAATGGATCTCATTCATTTGGTATGTTAAGGATAGAGCTTGTAATTTTCTTGATAAGAACCCAACAATGACAAGAAATTGGGTTGTTATTGACATAAAATATATTAGAAAATATTCTAAGAGAAAAATTTGAAATAAGAGTACTTATAAGATTTAAAGAGAAAAATTTGAAATAAGAATACTTATAAGATTTAACTATGGGACAAAGGTTAAATAAGTGAAAGAATGGGTGACATAAGTGTCAGAAAGAATTTTTATCCAAGAATTGTATTGCTTATCTCCTTATCCTTTCTTTGTGATAATAGATACCTATTAAGAGTTTACGAGGGATTTTCTTGTTCTTTAGAAAGGTAGTAAAATCGACTGATAAGGTTGGAAGGACAATTCTTGAAAAGATTGTCTTGGTAATCAAAAATTATTCATATGACTGTCAGTCAAACTATTGACTTGCCTTTGGAAAATTTCTTCTAGTATTTGACGCCTCATAGTAGAATGTAGAATGTCAATCCTAATCTATAATCACAATCCAATTTGACGTTAATCATCTTATTGCAATACTAGTGGTGTAAGATCCAATCATTAGGTCAAGACTTTGACAAACTTATTTCTTGTTCAACTTGTTCGATCCAATAAGTGACTTATACAATTTATTGAGAAAGCTCCTAGGCCTTGACAACAAGAAAACATTGATAATTTCTCCCATAATTGATTCAGTTCCATGAATCATTTAATAAATGTCCAATATCTCTAGAAAATAAAGTTACAACTACTACAAACCCATTTAGAAGGTAGATAACATATCCTTTCTTTTCAAAACCATCTTGTAGTGGCAAAAAAATTCATCATTCCTTTGAAGTAAAGAAGATGAATACTTACTATCCTTCGATGTAGCAAATTTAAATTTTTCTCTTCGAGTTCAATTGTTACTTAATGAAGTTAATTTTCACACGTTTCTATTAGGTTATTCTACAAGTACTAAGACAAAAACAACTTTTAGAAAGAAAAATTTTGTTTCTAAGAGATTAGAACTATACTCTAATATCAAACTTTCATGCCATGAAAAATGGGTACGTGAAATAGAATAGGTAAATTTTAAATTATATTTAAAGAAAATTTATTTTTAAAAAAATCAATTATTTATAAATCAATGTTATAAATAATTTGGATACCCTTTAAAAGTTTTCTATTTAAAATGCAAAATCCAATACAAAATCATAAAATTAAATCTAATGATTTAAACAGTAATCTCAACATCCCTAAAATTATAATGGCCAAAGAAATAAGGTTTTAAATCAAACCTTGTAACATCAAAATCCTCCATTTATAATCATCTTATTTTCATTGTAATTATCTCAAACAACGCAGTTGGAAAGTGAGGGAAGAATGGAGGTGACCTACACATAGCTCAGTAGGAGTCTTTATCATAATAAACAAATATTCATGATGTGTGCTCATTTTATTAAATTTTCATGAGTGCAAGTAATCATCATCAGTTCACAGTGTAGGGATAATTCAGTCATAAATCGAATTTACTCGCTTCCAGGGAATCAGAAAAGTGTACAGTCTAGATATCTTAATGCATACTCATACAATATAAAATATGTCATATGGTACAAATCCAATGCATGATATGAAACCTTATAGGTATTGGTCATCAAAATACAAGGGCATATGTGCAGTCCAACTCGAAGATGCATGTGGATCCACCTCCAACCCCATATACGATCACAATACATAGAGCACATGTATCCATCAAATCATACCACATGGGCCCTCATCTACGGGTAGGTCAACTCCAAAACACAATGGGGGATCCAACTTTGAGACTCATGTGTAGTTGACAAATTCACAGTAGATGGAAAACACAATAAGAGGTCCAACTTTGAGGCTCTTCTATGACCATAATAATCCACGGTCACATATAGACACAATAGATGAAAAAGTCCAAAGATACATGTATATGCGATGCTTACCTATAGTCTATTAAAAGCTACCTGCTATAACCAATAGCCCATGGATACCATACTCTACAAGACCACGTACAAGTGCACTCCCCATGTACAAAACAAATTTATTGATGCATGCATAAAATTCTCAGATTCCATATCATATTTTCAATGTTCGTTTCATAATAATAACATTTGATACTCCTTTATTTATACAATTTTTTAAATGTATTCATAATAAAATGTTTATGATGAGTATCTTATTTTAAATAACATTATTATGGCATCCAATTTTTCATTTTTATCCGTAGTATATGATGCATGATAATTCATTTGTAAAAGCAATGCATGAATTTAAAAGTTAAAGCAAGAACCCTTACCTAAAAAGTTATTCCATGGTTGAGTTTTTGAACCTAAACTCTTTGATATTTTTGCCATGAAATTCCCTCCAAAATGTGCCAAAAGAACCTGAACATTTTAGAGAGATAAAGTTCCAATAAGAGAGGGAGATAAGAGGATAAATAAGTGTGAAAAATGGTGAAACTCACCCCATTTTCATAGGTAATCTAAGAAGCTTGTTAGTAGTGATGGCGAGGTGGTGGCAAGGTGTGTTATAAGGTGTTGGTGTTACAATCCCTCTCTGTCCTATACACAATAAATACACTTGTAGTTTGTAGTTTGCTTTTTTGCTAGTTGACATAATTGTTGTTTGATTCCTTCAACTACATCCAATTCATTGCAATTGAATGGTGTTTTATAATTGACAATTTTCTCATTATCTTCTTAAATTATATTCAAGTTACTATTTGATATCGTTATGATCTTGCTTGTGGAGTAATTTACCTTGATTTTAGAGAATGTTTCTATTTTCCTAGTTTTTTGGTATATTTGACTCAACATTAATGTTCTTTCCTTGTTTAGAAGAGCTTCATCAAATTCTTCTTCTAATAAAATCCTGTGTTGGTCAACTATTCTTGTTGAGATACCATTCCTATTTTAATAAAATAATAAATACTGATAGACTTTCCTCTATGACAACCCATTATGAAACTAAAATTTTTTAAAAAGACAAGATGACCATTTACTTTTACTCTTTTCCTAAAACTTTTAATGATTTTTTAAATTTTTTTTAGAAAAATAGATTAATTTGGGATAATATTAATAATACTCCTAAATTTTAAAATAATATCACAAATACCCTCAAGGTTTTAAAAATGTCACAAATACCTTCCAAATCCAAGGTTGTCAACTATTCTTGTTAGGGATACCATTCTTATTTTAATACAATAATAAGGACTAATAGGCATTCCTATATGTCAATCCATTATGGAACTAAAAAATCTTAAAAAGACACAATGATCATTTGCTTTTATTCTTTTCCTAAAAATTTTAATGACATTTTTAAAATTTTCAAGAAAATAGAATAATTTGAGATAATATTAATAATACCCCTAAGTTTTAAATTAATAGCACAAATACTCTCAAGGTTTTAAAAATATCACAAATACCCTTTAATCTTAACGGGATTGACTAGTAATTTTTATATATAAAAGTGAAAAAAATAATAAAAAACCAAGATATAATAGAAAATCAAGAAATATAAAAATAGAAACACAAAACATCTCATGATGTTTTTCATAAGAAATGGTAATTAACAAAAAGAAATTTAAAGAAGTACAAAAGGCAAGATTAAATCTTAAGAAAGAATATAGATTCAAAGATTCATCCTTTAAAAAAAATAAGAAAAATATTTCCAAGAAAAAGAAATAAAAGAATTAAACAAGAAATTGAAAGAGTCAAAAATCTTATCTAAGAAGTAATAGATATATAACAAAAATTGATAAATTACAAAGTAAGTAAAAATCTCTTAAAAATATCAAATGACATATTATAAGGAATAGAATTAACAAATAATAGTACCTTAATAACCATAACAAATAATCAAAAGGCTAAAGTAAAAAACCTTAATTCTTTTAGAATATTTACAAATTAAAAATAAAACCCAAGAAGAAATCCATAAAGAAATAAGAGAAAATATTTATGATAACATATTACAACTAGACATTCTAGAAAAAAAAATCCATTAGAAAGATTAAAAGAAGAATCACCAAGAGGATTTGATGGAATGATTCCCCATAATAAAAAAAAGAAATGATAAAGAAAAATCTATAGTTCCAACATAATGGAATATATAAAACAATTAGAAGAGTAATTTATGAATCTTGAAAATAAAGATGTAGGAACAATAGTAAGTCTGTTAATAGTAGTAGATGAGAAATTAAGAAAACATTATGAAGAAAAAATATTTTATAATAAATAAGATGATAAGACAGTAATCAATAAAACATGTTCTACACCAAAAAATTGAAAAGCTAAGAAACACGATAATAACCTCATAATTTAAGGAGAAAATTAGGATCCTCACATAAATGAAAGAAATAAACAAAGACTAGATGAACCTAATCCTCCAAAGATAAGACAATAATCAAAAATAAAAGAAGGATTATATTGAGATTTTAGAGGATCTATAAGACCAAAATTTAGACTTCATGAAAATAATAATAAAATTGACTATCTAGACTTAAATGTATCAAAGATAGAAAAAAGCCTTTAGATAAATGGGCTAGTGCAATGAATGCTACATAGATTCTGTTGGATGTGAATATAAAATGTAATTTCACAAGATAGCTAAAATACAACAACAAAAATTTAAGGAAATGTTTTATTAAAAGTTATAAAGAACTCTATATAAAACTCTGGAAGAAAGTTGGAAAAATAGAAATACTATAATAGTACCAAATACCTTAGGATGAAGGATAAAATAACTAAAATCTTGGATAATTTTAAAAGATCAAGGAAGAAATGAATATAATTATGCCAGAGGAAATTCAGTAATAATTTCCATATGTCAGGAAAGTATAGATATAGTATAAAACCTTGCAAATAAAAATATAAAAAATATAAAAGGTTCAAGAAATATAAATTCAGAAAACAAGAATTTTCTAAATATAAGAGAAGATATATCTAGAAACCTTATAAGAAAAGATATTTTAGAAGAAAAAAATTTCACATAAAAGAAAATTATTGTTCATGAGGCAAGAAAACTTGTAGATGTTGGATGTATAATAAGGAAGGTCATTATACCAATGAATGCCTACATCCTGTAGGTCATTATAAATATGGTTAATGTAACATGGTACATAGAAAAAAATACATAGATGTAACATGTTACATATGGTAAACTAATTTAAATTATGAGCAAATAGAGTTTTCCTAGCTCTACCATAAGAAAGAAAAAAAAGAGAATTAAGTATGTAGCGTATTCTGAATAAAATAATTTATATTTAAATGTAAAATAAAATAAAATAAAAGGACATTAAGGAAAAAATCAAAATAATTTGAGTTGGAGAAAGGGGAATGTCATAAAGGCATTTAACTAGCTTTATCTGCTTTATCTTCACCATAGACATTAGATAAGGGAAATGTGATGGAGTTGAACACAAACGAACAATCATAAGAGAGAGAGAAATAAATGGGGCAGAGAGACAAGAAAGATAAGAAAATGATAATTCTAAAAATAGAAGCTAGATCTCTAGTTGCCAATTTCACTAATGTCGATGTCGAGCAAGAGAAAATGTTATGTTAATGGATTAGAGAGAATATTGATATGTGATTGTGTATGTGCAACTATGTATAGACAACGAGCATAATCTAAAATAAACAAAATACAAGGGTAGAAAAAGTAAACATCATGCTAGAATGAAGTCATATTACGACTTAGGTAAAATTTCTTAAAATTCATATTTATCTATTATTAAGGGTCATTAATTCGCCTTTGAACTTCTAATTCTTAAGTTAGTAATAAGATTGATGAATTTTGAGAAGATTTAGGTCTCGCTCTACAATGAAGACAAAAGAGATTGTTTGATTGTGATTCTCTATTATGTGTGAGAAGTTATTTTCTATGATATTTCAAGTATTTGTGAATGTGTACAATTGGGAATATATATAAAAAGTAGAGTGATCAGCCCAAGCTCAATGACCAGCCCAAACTTAGTGATCAGCCCAAGCTCAATGATCAACCCGAGCTAGGGTTGACCTCAACCCTTGATATGTCATACTTTATGACAATTATACCCCTCTGACATGTAAATATGTGTACTTATTATGTAATTGACACCTATATAGGTAATGTTCTATAAATAGATGGACCTTCCACATATTTAGCCAATTGACTCAACCTCTCTCTAAGTTCTCTCTTTATGAAATCAGGTCGAATCTTAACATTTCGGCACCCATCGTGGGGCTCAAATTCTAAGGTCGAACATAAGTTTCTAACCCCATAACCTTTGAGATTCACCTTGCTCCTTAAGAGAAATTTGGAAAACCAAACATGTTCTACCCACGAACTATAAATGACAAATCAAAGAAACACCTCGCCAGTTTTCAACGAAACCAAGGCAAAAGATATTGCCTACTACCAAGAGTTTTCATGATAACTCCTCGAGTTGAGAAAAAAGCTCGAGGAAAGTAAGAGAGAAAATAGGTTGTTGCGCTCCCAAACAATGGGAAGGACCTTTGAAGACCAAACATCTGAGCCGACCAATGGAAACATAGCTGGACGTGGCCAGCCACAGCACCAACAAGATGAACATGAAGACGAGGGGAATCCCATCTCTAGCTCAGCGAGGCCTAGCAATGAACAATGGATTCAAGAAAGGAAAGGTTAGGAAGCAAGATTTCAGGCACTAGAGGAGACCAATAAGAGGCAAGACCAAGCCTTAAAGGCAACAAATAAGAGGTATGAGAAGAGCAAAACCTCTTATGATGTTGACAGAGATTTTGAGCAATTATGCATCTCCCTTTTTTCTGATGCAATAGAGGATGATGAACCATCGGCCAAGTTCAATGCTTTTAAGTGTCCTGACTATTTTGGGACAAAAGACCCGGTAACACATGTTTAACACTTTAAAACAGTCATGGCTCCTATGAGTCTCACCCAGGGAAAGAGAGACGCCATGATGTGCAAGTTATTTGCTAACACTCTCTGTGAAGGCACACAAAAATGGCTCACCAACTTGGCCCCATATCAATAACCTCATTCCCACAGTTTGCAAGGTTATTCATCACAAACTACGCCTACAACAAACCTTTGAGGAAGTAGTCTCACCATCTTTTCTCAATTATCCAGGGGAAAGGGGAATCCACCAAAGAATATATAAAATGGTTTAGGGAAAAGAAATTAGAGATCTCTAACTGCCCTAATTCTATTTCTATAAAGGCTTTTAGGCGAGGCCTATTGAAGAACTCTTACCTATTCATAAAGTTGACTAGGACTATACTGTATACCTTAGAAGAAGCTTATGGGGATGCAAGGAAGTTTGTCAATCTCAAGAAGGAGATAGGTTTGGTCAAAAGCCATCAAATTGATGTAGAAGTAGTACCAGAGAAAGAAAAGATGAGGAAGAGTCCAGATAGGGCACATCAAAATAACAAAATCAAACGTTTCATACCAAGTAACAAGCAGGTTGGATAATGGACAAGAAATAGAGAAACATGGGAAAGGTCACTCTCCCCTTTCAAAGGTACTCCCTTGAGAGTCAAGCTAGCCCAAGCTATGAAGAGAATGGAGGATAAGTCCAATGTAAAATGGCCACCAAAGCTAAAATCCCCCCTTATAGACACGTCCAAGTGGTGTGCTTTCCATAAGGATATGGCCACAAAATAAAAGACTATAGACACTTGAAAAAAGAGATAGAAGAGTTGATGGCTAGGGGATATCCAAAGGAACTCATTGCAGAAATGGGGATAGAGGGAACCATCAAGGTGGATGAAGGGTGCCAAAACTAACAAACCCATCAGTCGGTAGTAGAGAGCCACGTGATGGGCCTAATTTAGGACCATATATACCATACATGGAGGACGGTGGTCAATGATATCTCTAAATATTCAAGCAAAATATTTGAGAAGGAGCTATATAATGCCCCACATGTACACACCTTGAATAAAATGAGACCTCCTACAGAAATCATTTTCAATGAGAAGGACAAGACCTCCTTCCATCACAAAGACCTTTTAGTAATAAATTTAAGGATCAAATCTTAAGATGTCTGCCGGTTAATGATTGACACTAGGAGTCCAATAAATCTTCTTTTTTTGATCACTGCCAGAGCCCTAAGAGTATAGGATTTTGACATCTTTAACACAGAGCTCCCTCTCATACGATTCAACAACGGTACCACCTATATAAAAGGAATAATGGTCCTATTAGTCATGGCAAAAGGAGTAATAATAATGACCAATTTTGTGATCATTGATATCCCTACACATTACAATGCCATCCTCGAAAGACCATGGATACATAAAATGAGGGCAGTCTCATCCACCTTTCACCAAGTGATCAAATTCCCCACATTCGAAGGTCCTAAAGAGGTAAGAAGAGACAAGGAGAAATCCAGAAGTTGTTATAATGCCACTATGAAAGGGACCACATCCAAATAGCAATCACCAAGGGGTCTCCCTCAAAAGAGACCAAGTAGTAAAGGCCTGGCAAGGTTTATCTACCTTAATAGAGTAAAGGAACTCTCAATCGGTGTTAAAGGCAAAAATCACCGTTTGAAAATGGGTGAGGATTTAACGACAAAGGTTGAGGAGCAATTCCCACGATTCCTCAAAGCTAATGCAAATGTTTTCGCTTGGTCTCCTATAGATATGCCAAGAATGGATTCAAAAGTCATAACATACTAGCTAAATGTCGACCCAGAAGTTAGACCTATCCAGCAATGGAAAAGAAAATTCCCAAAGGAGAAGAACGAGGTGATCAAACACCATATGGCTGCCCTCAAAGAGGCTAGAGTTATCATGTAGGTTAATTATCCTTCATGGCTTTCAAATGTGGTATTGGTAAAGAAAGCATATGGGTCATCATGTATGTGAGTGGCCTTGACATATCTAAACGAGACATGTCTCAAGGATTACTTCCCCCTTCTAAGCATAGATCAACTAGTAGACACCTATTTTGGGTTTGGACTGATGAGTTTCTTGGACGCATACTCTGGATACCACCAAATAAGAATGCATCCCAAGGATGGGGAGAAAAATAATTTCATCATGGAGGAAGGAACATTCTACTACACAAGGATGCCATTTGGACTAAAAACGTGGGCATTACATATCAATGCCTTGTTAACAAAATGTTTGAAAAGCAACTGAGGAAGAATATAGAAGTATACATAGATGACATGGTGGTGAAATCAATTGAACCCCTTAACCATATCAAGGATCTACATGAGATATTTAAGATAATTTGAAGGTATGGTATGAGACTTAACCCAAAAAAATGCATCTTTAGTGTTGCTGCAAAAACTTTCTAGGGTATCTAATGTCAACAAGGGGGATTGAGGCCAATCCAAACAAGATACAAACACTGGCGAACAGGAAACCACCCACTAGCCTCAGAGGAATACAACAACTGAATGGAAGAATAATGGCACTGAACAGGTTCATCTCCAAATGTAGTGACTGTATGCCTACTTCAAAATGATGAGAAAGAACACATCGGTCTTTTGGAATGAGGATTGCAACATAGCCTTTGAAGGAATCAAGAAGTACCTTAGCAACCCCTTCATCTTAGTCAACCCATCCCAGGAGAAATTCTTTATTTATATTTGGTTGTACACCCTAAACATGCATCACAGTGATCTTAGTTGAAAGGGATAAAATTCAACACCCAATCTATTACGTCAGCCAAATCCTAACGGAGGCACAAAGTAGATATTCTACCATTGATAAATTGGCCTTTGCTTTCAAAATTACTGCACAAAAACTTAGGCATTACTTTGGCTCACACACAGTTATGGTACTCACCTCACATCCTCTTAAAAGTGTTCTGATGAGACCAAATATTGCAGGGAGACTAGCTCAAATAGTCGTAGAGCTAGGAGAGTATGATATTAAATACATGTCTAGAACAACAATTAAAGGGCAAACAGTGAGACAGTTTATGGTTGAATTTAGCGATAAACCCAAAGTCGTCACCAAGATAGAGTAAGACGAGGTGTTTGGGATAGACCAATGAGAAGCCCCAACCTGATAAGTATTTGTGGATGGAGCACACAACTTCAACGGAATAGGACTAGGGGTGGTCATAGTTGATCACGATAACAACTATTTTGAATATGCAGTCAGACATGATTTCCAAGCAACTAATAATGTTATAGAATATGAGGCTGTAATAGGAGGCTTAGAGATCATGAAAAAATAACCTTGACTGAAGGTTTTAGTGTCATTCTTAATAGAAAACTACCACAAAAACTAAAAGATCCAGGTCGTTTTGACATCCTTTGCACTATTGGGAACATCCGTTTTGGTAAGACATTATATGACTTGGGTTCTAGCATTAACCTCATGTCATTATCGGTCTTCAATAGATTAGGTATTCGTAAAGCCAAACCCATTTCAGTAACATTACAAATGGTAGATAGATCGATTAAAAGACCTCAAGGTGTGGTACAAAATTTGCTTGTAAAAGTAGACAAATTCATCTTTTCGACATACTTCATTGTGTTAGACATGGAAGAGGACCGTGATATTCCTATCATACTTGGTCATCCATTCTTAGCAACCGGAAGAGCACTCATTTATGTACAAAAATGTGAACTTACAATGAGAGTACAAGATGAACAAGTAATGTTTAAATTGTTTAAAGCATCTGAACCTCCTGACATTGGTAGTGCTAATGAATGTTTTAGGATAAATGTTACTGAATGTGGAGACAACTTAAAAGAATCTATTGAGTTGCCCACACTTAAGACGGTAACACATGTTGCTATATACAAGGATATAAACTCACCAGAAAACAGCTCAACCTATTATAACTTTGAAAGTATGGCATCAAAGGTTGACATTGTAAACTGTGTGAACTTTTTGGAGGACGCACCTCTCATGTATGTATTAAAGGAGATTATGGAAAATTTTGAGATAGGATCTAAACTCAAACCTATAATTGAAGAGCCGCCAAGTTTAGACCCCACTCTTTTACCCTTCTATCCCCAATCAAGTATGAAAGTGAAAGAGTCCAATGGAAAGGTGAAAAACAATTAAAAATACATAAATTAGATGAGTTACGATAGAGTACTTATAAGAATGCCAAAAATTTCAAAAAGAAAACAAAAATATGGCATAAGAGAAGAATGGAGCACCAAGTTTGCAAGCTAAGACACAAAGTATTATTGAACAAATCAACACTCAAACTGTTTCTAAGTAAACTCAAAAGTAATGGATACAAAGGGATGTGCCTTAGGACTTAAGATGACCGTCTAGTCAATGATGTTAAACGTGATGCTGATTGCGAGGAAAACCAAAGTTATTTTACTTATATTTTCATTATTTTTATTTTGTAGGTGAATAAATGTGGAGAGTAATGGTGCAACAAGAATGAGTATTTCAGTGACAAGTGTGGTGTGCCATGACTAAGAGAGTTTTCTTTCCTTTTACTTTTTCATATTTATATGCGCACGTTGGGAACAATGTTTAATTTAAGTTTGGAGGAGGAAAATTCATTCTCTACATTAGTATTTAGTATGTATGTTAAATTTTTAGGAATGTTTTTTAATTTTTAGGAATTTTTTTAATTTTTAGGATGTTTTCAATCATGATTTGGGTAGAAATTGATAAATATATGGAAACTAAATGCATGCATGCTTAATATGAAACATATGAACCCAATGATAAAATTGGTTGTCATGACTAGGATAAGGAATGTAACATTATATTTACATTAATCATGTGACATGCTTGCTAGTTTTGATTGGATTGATTCAAATTTTTATGGACATGTTCATGATTGATTTTGGTGTGCTTATTGAGAGAAAATTTATAGTGAGTTATGCAAGTCGATGAGATCTACCATGTTTTAGAATCTATTTGATCATCCCTTGAGGTGAAATCCTAACAAAAAACCATCCATATATTTAAGCCACATTTAATGCCTAACTAATAAGTATTACCTTTACCCTTGCACCATTAGCTTGTATGAAAAGAAAAAAAATGTAATCATGTGTTATGCTATAGAGTAAGGTGAAATGTAATGCACCCTATAAAAAAGAAAAAAGAAGAAGCAAAACTCACAATACAATTATCCCTCTAAAGAAAAATAAAATAGAATATAGAATTGAAAATAAGTTTGGGAGTGTTGTGAAGTTACAAAAAAAAAAGGAACATGAATAGAATGACAAAAGAGGATGCACTGAAATATCAAGCAAAAGCTCAATTGTAGTTAAAAAGTACATGATGAACAAAAAGAGAAAGCTAAGGTATGGAAAGAGCCTAAGTGTCTTCATTTATCGACCCCCCTCCACCTAAGCCATACATTACAACCATGTAAAGTCCTTATTGATCTTTAAATAAGTGCATATTTATATTAGTGGAGAGAGATGTGAAAAATAGACTTATGAGACTTGTTCTAAGATTGAATTGATTAACATGCTCATATAGGTTGATTTCATGAGTGCATTGAATGATATCATGTGCAGCACACACACATGAATCAATTTGTCAAAAACCTTGTATATTCTTGTGTTGATGGAATGTTGATTGATGAATATGTGAACTTCCTTATCATAAGATTGTACGACTTTTAAGAGATATAGTTTTCATGAAATATGCATGTACTAATATAAGTATATTTATGAATATACTACCCAAGTTATTTTATTTAGTTATACTTGACTTTACTTGAGGATAAGCAAAGATTTAAGTTTGGGAGTGTGATGACTCTATGAAAGTAGAGTCATTAGTGTAATTTTTTATATTTACTCGTTTTATTTATTAAATAATATTTTATGGAAAAAAAATTAAAATATAAACTTTTTAGTGAAAAGGGGTGAAAATATAATTTTTGAAATTTTTATGGATTTTTTTTTAATTTTTAACGTAGGACCAATCAAGAGTTACCACGTGGCATGCCACACAAGTAAGAGAGCTGATTGGGTAAGCCACGTGGATGCCACGTAAGCACGAAGAGCGAATCACGTTACGCTGCATGTGAGGAGGATGAAATGTATGACAGGTGTCAGCACGACGTTCAATCCGAGTTCGGAAATTGACCAACGCACCATGCCATGTGTCGCTATGCCATTGCTCCGCTCATTCCACCAGTGCACCACACCATCTATTTCTGTAAATCACATCGCACCATGTATCGCTGAATCAACGAGCATTAACTCTGACCAATCTCCCCTACCACACGTTGCTCCTTAATGATTGGCTAGAACTATCAATTTTGCTTGTTTTGATCGTAGCCCTTGATCTGAAGTTGATTTGATGGTCCATATCACAGCAATATTTAAGCCCCTAATCACTCCATAAACCCAAATTGGCCTCCATTAGCATAATTTTGGTCAGTTTTGGGGCTAAAAAGAGAGATTAGAAAAATTCAAAAGATGACACAATTTTAGTGGAGATTCAAAAGGAGATTACTACTATAATTCAAGAGATTGATTGTATTTCTTTTTCTACTCTTTTTTTTATCAATTTTTATGTCTTTCTTTATGAAAAATGTAAGCTTTATGAACATAATTATGTGTGTTTAATTTATTAATCTAGGGATCTTATGAACCCAATTTTTACCATGTGATGATCTAATATTTTACCACAATTATAATTTCATTATATTATTTAATCTGATTTTTATGTTATTAATTGTTTGGCCAAAAATTTATCTATAAAGGCAATTAAATAGATTTGAGAAAATTATTTAATTATTTGTCTTGATTAAATAACATGCATAGTTTCTAGGCAGAGACATATGATTCTTATGTATGTGATCCATAATTGTTGAACTTAATGAGTAGTATACAATTTAATTAGCATGAGAGTGTGATTAAATTAATTATTGTATGGTGTGTAGTTTACTTGAGAGAGAAATACATGCTAGATTAGATTCAATTGATCATGTAAGTAATTGATAATTATATTAGGGGGATTTTAGCGATTCACATGTTTAGAAAATTAAGGGATTAAGTATTCCTAGATATTTTAGCATATATCTTTTTAGTTACCAAATTTGATTTAATTAACTATTGCTATTTAATTTTAGTTATTTTAATTTTGCTTCATTAAAATATAAAAACACAAAAAATTGATTTTTATTTATTTTAGTTTTAAAAATTAGTTTCTTATAACATAATCTCCATGGGAACGATATTTTCTTATCATTATATTACTTGTTACGATACGTATACTTGCATATTCATTACACACACTTCGTGTGTGGTGATCAATAGTGATTCTAGGCTAGTGGTCAATCATATTTAGGGATGTTTAAGGCTAGAGATGGAAAAATGAAGGGATACCTGGATAGATTAAAGCTAGAATACTCAAAATTCTCAAAGTTTGAGATCAAGTAAATAGCTCGAAATGAGAATAGTCACGCTGATACCCTAGCAACCTTGGCATCAATAAGGGAGACTAAGCACAACAGAGTAGTGTCGATAATGGTTTTGGTAGAGCCATCTTTGGAAGAGGTAGAAAGAAAGGTCGGGTGTATGGATGCTCCCTCTATGACATGGTTTGCCCCAATTTATAATTTCCTGGAAAAAGGGAACCTACCAAAAGATCGCCAGGCCGCAAAAGAAATAGAGACCAAGGCAAGTTGGTTCATGATTAAAGTAGGGAAACTATAACAAAAAACCCCACTCGATTCTAGCCTCTTATGTATAGCCAAAGAGGGATCTGAAATATTATGTTTGAAGCACACGAAGGAGACTACGGTTCACATTCTGGAGGCAAGAGATTATCATAACAGATTATGAGATAGAGTTATTATTCGCCTACCATGTTGAAAGATTGCAACAATTACACTTAGAAATGCGATAGATGCCAAAGGTTTGCCCTAATGTCACACGTACCCCTGTATACCATGGTGGGCATGATAAGTTCTTGGATTTTCTACAAATGAGGACTTGACATAGTAGAACCCCTACCCTTAGGTATAGGCCAAAAAAGGTTTCTCCTTGTGGCCACCGATTATTTTTCAAAATGGATCGAAGTAGAGGAAGTAATTCAATTCATATGGAAGTCCATAATTTTTTGTTTTAACCTTCCTAAGGAGCTCGTCACATATAATGGGAGACAATTCCCTGGCCACAATATCAAATCATTCACCCTCAAATAACAATTAAGATATGCCATTGAACGCCATACTATCCCCAAGCTAATGATCAAGTAAAGTCTTCCAATAAAATAATCATCAACCCATTGAAGAAGATGTTAGAAAGCACAAAAGGAATAAGGGTGAGAGCTTCCAAGTACGTTATGGGCTATCAGAACAAGCCCCCAATAGAGCACTAACGAGATCCATTTTCCCTAGTCTATGGAACGGAGGCGATTATACCAATCGAAGTCACAATTCCCATTTCCAGATCAGTCCTAACAAAGGAACAAAACAAGGTGAAAGGAGAAACTAAATCAACCCTAGCAGAGGAGAAAAAGGATGAAGCTTTAAGGAGGATGGTTGATCAAAAAAGGAAAGTATCAGATCAACCCGTGCTAGGGTCGACCTCAACCTTTGATATGTTATACTTCATGCCAATTATATCCTTATAACATGTAAATATGTGTACTCATCATGTAATTGACACCTGTATAGGTAATGTTCTGTAAATAGATGAACCTCCTATGAGATCCTCAATTGTCTCAACCTCTCTCTAAGTTCTTTCTCTCTAAAATCAGGTTGAATCTTAACACCCATATAGATGGATTTGTTGTAGCATTGTAGACATCTATAATTATCTCTTTAAGATAACTAGGGATAATTATTGGTCATTTGTCTCGTTTTTGAGATGATCCAATGGTCATGTATATTTGATGATTAAGTCCTTATTGGCTTGGTTAATAAGGTTTTTGTTTACTAGAACCACTATTTGATTAATATGTTACATGTATTAAATTACATTCAATATATTATAATCTTATAATTATTAGAAATAAGTAAATTTTTATTTTCAAAAAGAGATTATTATTATCCCCTTTGTAATTTTCAAAGGATAACTTTAATTTTAAAAATTATGACATGTTATAAGATAATTAATTGGCTTCAATTATTTTTACATATTAATTTAAATAAATTAAATAAATTTTAATTGGTTTAATTCTTATTAAAGCATGGTTATATATTTTTAGAAAATAAATGTTTGATTAATAGGTTTAATTCTTATTTAATTATATTTATAATATATATTCAATTACTGTTATATTATTTAATTGATTTTAATTTATTGCATTTAAATTCTTTACTAAATTTGGGAAATAAGAAAAATTTCTCATAATTGTTTTCTAATAAATTCTCATCAATTTGTTATGCTTCCCAACCTTATACGATGTTTTACGTCTCCATCTAGCATTGGAAATGGAGACTTTAGGCCTTCTATAGTCTACACCTCTCTTTATATTTTCTTATATCATTAAGTTAAACACACGCTTATGAAACAAATAATTGTTTTTGTCATATCATAGTTATTTGATTTGATTATTAATCTTTAAAGAAGCCATTTTTATGGAACTTGTGCTGAATCTTTTTGCTCCAGAATTTACTAGTTGATTTGATTTAAGTGACATATGTTTTGAATCATTTAGTTAAGATTATTCATTGTTAAATCCGCTCTAGAATATACACGGGCACTTGTGTTTTTTGTGCTAACTATTTTGCAGTTACTTCGGAAACGTATCTGATTTGCGGGGAGCTTATTGGAACGTTGGTCTGGAAACCGCTCACGCTAATATTGGAAACTGTGAAAACAGAGCAGGGGCTCGTAAGTAAAGTACATTGGGGCAGTATCCTAGAGAGGGTAGCATAAGACCGAGTTTGTACTTGAACATTTGATTTTTATAGTGGAAAGTTAGGTGTTCCAGTGGAGCGGTGGTTTTCCTCTTAGGTCATGGTTGTGGCCTAGGTTGTTTCCACCTAAAAATATCGTGTGTTATTATTTCCGCACTTTACTCTTACACACGATTGCATGTCTGGCCGCTTTGTTTAGGTTATTAAATTGTAAATTGATAAAAAATTAAAAATAACCTATTCACCCCTCTAGGTTAATCAGGTCCATAATTTATAAACTTTCAATAGCATTATACTTAATAATCATATAATTAAAATATTTATGACTAAATTATAAATTGTCATAAATTGGGTACTAAATTATCTTTTTAAAATAGTTTGGAAATCAAATGAATTAAAAAATTAAGTTTTATCATAGATCATTATAATATCGTTAGATCAACTTAACAAAAAATAAAATTTTGGACTAAATTTGTTAAATTTAAAAGCGTTAAAAACTAAATTATATGAATTAAAATATTTGTGACCAAATTATAATATTTTAAATAAGTTAAGGACCAAATGAATAGATAGTATCACAAAATAGTTTGTGATCTTTTTTTCTAAATTTTTATTTGTGTATTTGATTAATCATACTATTTATAATTTTTTGAATAAAAATTTATTCTTTTTAGAATAATAAATAACAAACACAAAAACTTAGATAGGAATTAAAAATTAGAATTACAAAACACTTAAATTTTGTTTATTTATTAAAAATCAAAACTAAAATTCTAAAAGATTTCAGTTATAATTTTTTAATAAGATTCTTCGTAACTTTCTTTCTTGATTTTTTAATTAATATTAATTCTTTGGGATGGTAAAATAACAAGTATAATGACTTGATAATAAATATTTCATAAATTTTTATTTTTATAAAATTAAAAGGTTATATATTGTATATAGTTACTTTAGTCATATTTTCTTAAAATTTTAATTTTTTAATTAAAATTAATACTTTTTAGAATAATAAATAACAAAGATAATAACTTAGTTAAAAATTAAAAATTAAAATTTTAAAAGATTTCAATTTAGACTATTTAATCACCTTTCATATTTTTATTTTTTATAAAATTAAAATTTATATATTACATATAATTATTTTGGTTATATATTTCCAAAAATATAATGTTTTTAATTAAAATTAAGTTTTTTGAATGATTAATAAGAAATATAATGACTTAATTATGAATTAAAAACTAAAATTACGAAAGACTTTCCTTATGATTATTTAATCACTTTTTCTTGATATTTTTTTTATAAACTAAAAAAGTTATAGATTGAATATAATTATTTTAGACATATCTTTTTAAAACTTTAATTTTTTAATTAAAATTAATACCATAATAATAAATAGCAGACATAATGTAAGATTGACTTATGGTTTGGTTTAGGTAGTATGACTCTCAAATCTCGTTACAATAAACCCAAATTCTAACCCAACTTTATAATATTTCTTTTATTTAATAAAAAAAGAAAAATTTAGTGACACTTTAAAAAATAGGGTACATAATGACTTTATTAAAAATTAAAAACTAAAATTTTAAAATATTTTAATTTAAACTATTTAATCATCTTTTATAATTTTATTTTTTATAAAATTAAAAATTATAGATTAATTATAATTATTTTGACAATACGTTATTCAAAATGTAATGTTTTCAATTAAAATTAATTTTTTGAATGATTAATAAAAAACATAATTAATCAATTATGAATTAAAAAATAAAATTTCAAAAAAAAAATAACTCCATTACGATTATTTAATAGCTAACTTTTAATTATTTTAATATTTTTGATAAAAATTAATTCTTTGTGAAATAATAAATAACATGCAATATACTTTGTTAGAAATTAAAAAATAAAATTCCAAAAAACTTCAGTTTGGATTATTCGATCACAATTTTTAAATTTCTTTAATAAAATTAAAATAATTACATATTATATTTAGTTATTTTGATCAATTTTTTTTTAAATTTTAATGTCTTTAAATAAAATTAATCATTTGTATAATAATATATAATAGACATAATGATTTGATTAAAAATAAAAATGAGAATTCTAAAACTTCAATTTTGATATTTAATTAGTATTTCTTAATTTTTTTATAAAATTAAAATAATTAGAAATTGGCTATAGTCACTTTAATGCATCTTTGTTGATCCAAAACAACACAAATTGTTACTATACATGGAAAAATGTTTTTCGCATAATTATTATAAAGTAAGTAATTTAATTTTGTAATTATTGGAATTGTGAATTAGGTCTATAATTTGAAAAATTGTGAACCGTAGCTGGAGTTCTTTATCCTTCGTAAAAGGAGCACCCAAGTACTGTTGTTATTAAGTTGAGTATAAAATTCCTGTTATTTTAAAAAAATAACTAATATCATTATTGCTCCCACTAGCCACTGGCCACTGGCCACCCACATCTGCAATATTTACTGCTCTGAATTTAAATCAGAAGAAGAAAACCAATTGCTCTTTGTTGTTTTCTCTGAAATTAGTATTTGCTAAACTTGTTACCAAGAAGGCTATGGAGTTTGATTATGAGTTCGTCTTCTTCTTCAATGAAATTATCATGCTTAAGGTCAGGTTTTAAATAGTTAATCTAACTCAAACGACAATTCTTCCCACATCAAAGAAGTCCAGCAGATTTAGGAAGTGAATGCCAACAACCTTCACTGTGAGCTCTGATATATGATATAAGTCGATCATCTTCTTCTTTGATCCAAGCTCTTTTGTTTGTGTGATAGAAAGTTATTAGTATCAATGGAGGGAGGGAAAAAAATTTGGTGTAAATAACGTAAAGATAAATTAATCGATCTAAATATAAAATAAACAAAGATCTAAATATAAAATAAACAAAGTAAAAAGATGGAAAATAAATAGAATAAGAATCTTACTTTCAATTATTAAAATTATTCTTAAATCTTCAAACTGATTAAAATTAATTTTTTCTATATGTTAAAATTTTTTAAACTCTTAACAACACTTATATAGATGCTGTGTTGTTTTAAAATTATATGTTGAGTTTAGATATCATAACATCATTTTATAGTCATGTTTCTTATCAAAACATCAGTATTATTATTAATTTAAATCATAACTAATAAAAAAGACAAAAACGTTTAGACCAATAAATGATCGTTAAAGAAAAATTGAAATTAAAGTGTAACAAATCGATTACATTCTTTCACTTGATCCAAACGTTCCACTTAATCTCATCGATTATTTTTCTTAAAAAATAAATACATAAATCATGATAATAAGTCTTCTAAGAACGGGTATTGATGACTTGTATAATTTGATATAATTTATCATTTCTTAACTTTAAATTTTAGTATAATTTTACTTAATTTTTATTGATTTTAGACTTTATTTTTATTATTTAAATTTTATTACAGATTTAAAATTTTAGAAATATATCAATTATATATTCTCAAATTTAAATTAAGTTTTATTTAAATTAATATATATATATATATATATATATATATAAATCGAAAGGCAGAGAAACAGAACAGAGCCGCCAGCGCAGAAAAATAAATAATAAAAAAAAACAGCGGCAGAGCCGCAGAGAAGAAAAAAAAAGCGAAATCAGATTGAGGGCAACGGTAACGCGAAAACAGATTTTTCTTGGAGTCAATTTATTTTCAATTTCTGTTAAAAAGTTATCGTTACTTCGTTTATGTTTAATATAATTTTTAATATGAATTAATTTATTTTTATTTTTAAAAAAAGATATAGTTAAATTTTAAACTATATTTAATTTTCTATATTAATTTGAATTATTTTTTTTTCATATTTGTCTGATTTATTCTGAATTTAATATTTTTAATTAACATGTCATTAATTAGATAATTTGAGTTGTATGATTTACTATTGAAAGAAAAAATTATAAGATAGATCTAAAGTATTTCAATATAGGTAAATATAGAGATAAAAAACTTGTATACACCTGTATAGTTTTTAAAATCATTGATCTTAATGCTTTCGTGTTTTATAAAATTACATACTCTTATGTAAATTAATGAACAATAATATTTTCAATTGATTATCAAAAGAGACTTTTGGATATTTTTGAAAATTGCTTACAAACAAAGAGAATTAAATTTAATTAACTAAATGAGTAAAGCATAACGAGGGATTAGGTGAAATCGATTTCTTAGAAGTTTTCTTCCTATTAATTTGATTTTCTAACAATACCTTTATTTTCTTTTGCGTATCTTCTTTAATTTTATTTTACTCTAAATTTCAAATACAATAACTTTAGTGACTTCTTTAAATAAAATTAAGATTATCATAATTTTGGTATTTGTCAAAAATAAGTTACCAATCCCTGAGAACGATACTTTTCTTATCACTTTATTATAAAACTACGATACTATACACTTGTAGTTTTGCACCGATCAAGTTTTTATCGTCATTACTAGGAACTGATTTTTTCTTATTTTTTTCAATATCGATACAAAGTAATCTTAATTTTAATTTAGAATTATATTTTATTTATTTTTATTTTTTATTTTTTTCTCTATGTGTGTTTTTGACGTTGGATGCGCCGTGCTAGAATTGGAAACAATATTTCTTTTGATCCGAAGATTGAAAGAACCTTTAGATCACGAAAAAGAAAAAAGTACTAGCCATGGCTGAAGAAGAACAGAATGCACAACCACGCACCTTGATGGATTATGTAAGGCCAATTATGAATGACAACTACTCAGGTGTAAGATACCAAACCATTAATGCCAATAATTTTGAGCTCAAATCGGCGTTGATTAGCATGGTGCAACAAGCCCAATTTAGCGGATCGTCACTTGATGACCCCAATATTCATTTGGCGATAATCTTGGAGATTTGTGACACTATAAAGATGAATGGTGTTACTTAAGACACCATTAGACTAAGATTGTTTCCTTTTTCATTGAGGGACAAGGTTAGAGGTTGGCTACAATCTTTACAACCGGGAAGCTTTACTAGTTGGTAGGACATAGCAGAAAAGTTTCTTGCTAAATTATTTTCACTTACAAAAACAGCCTAACTCAAGAGTGAGATTGGTCAATTCAGATAAAATGATTTTGAGACACTCTATGAAGCATGGGAAAGGTATAAAGATATGATTCGGCATTGCCCTCAACATGGATTGCCAAATTGGTTACAAATTTAGATGTTCTATAATGGGTTAAATGGGAAAACTAGAACTATAGTTGATGTTGCTTCTGGTGGAACTTTGATGTCAAAAATACCTGAAGGTGCTACTTTTCTTTTGGAAGAAATGGCCTCAAACAACTATCAATGGCCAACTGAAAGATCTATGGCTAAGAAAGTTGTTGGGATTCATGAATTGGAGTCGTTTACTGCCCTTTCAGCTCAAGTAGCTTCTCTATCTCATCAAATTTCTACCTTGACAACCCAAAGAATACCACAAAGTGTAGAATATGTTGTAACTTCAAGTATGACAATTCTGATGAATGAATCGAGTCAAGAGCAGGTTCAATACATTAACAATCATAACTACAATTATCATGGTGATCCTATGCCAAATTACTACCATCTAGGGCTTCGAAATCATGAAAATTTATCTTATGGTAACACAAAGAATGTATTGCAACCTCCTCCAGGGTTTAATAGTCAACCAAGCAAAAAAAATATGTCACTTGAGGATGCCATGGTTTCCTTTGTTGAGGAGACCAAAGCAAGGTTTAAAAAGAATGATTCACGAATGGATAACATTGAGACTCATTTTAAAAATATGGGAGCCACTATGAAAAATCTTGAAGTGCAAATTGGGCAACTAGCCACAACCATTAATGCTCAACAAAGAGGAAATTTTCCTAGCAATACAGAAGTGAATCCAAAGGAACAATGCAATGCCATTACACTTAGGAGTGGAAGAGAAATTGAGAGTTCACCATCAAAGGAAACTGAGTCCACCCCTATAGCTCCAAACAATGGCCAAAGTAATCATAAAGTAGAAGAAGAGGAGATTGTTGATGATACACTAAGAGAGGCTGACATGCCTCCATCAATTTCATTTCCTGACCATTCTTCTATTCTCTCTACTCCACTTCCTTAACCTCAACGCTTTCAAAAACAAAAATTAGATAAGCAATTTTCTATGTTTTTGGATATCTTTAAGAAAATTCATATAAATATTCTTTTTGTAGATGCTTTGGAACAGATGCCAAATTATGCCAAATTTTTAAAGGACATAATTTCCAAGAAAATAAGGTTAGAGGAGTTCAAAACAGTGAAGCTTTCTGAAGAATGTAGTGTCATTCTTCAAAAGAAATTGCCTTAAAAATTAAAAGATCCACGGAGTTTCACTTTGCCTTACACTATTGGAAATTTATTTTTTGAGAAAGTTTTATGTGATCTTGGTGCAAGCATTAATCTTATGCCACTGTCTATTTATAGGAAATTGGGACTTGGAGAGATGAAACAAACAATAATTTCTTTACAACTAGCAGACCAATCCATCAAGTATCCTTGTGGAATCATAGAAGATGTATTGATAAAGGTGGATAAATTCATTTTTCTTGCTGATTTTGTGGTGTTAGATATGGATGAATACCAAGATGTCCCATTAATTCTTGGCCGACCATTCTTGGCTACGGGAAAGGCTTTAATAGATGTTCAAAAGGGTGAGTTAACATTGAGAGTGAACAAGGAAGAGGTTACATTCAACATCTACGAAGCCATGAGATTTTCAGAAGATCCAAGCACTTGCTTTCGAGTAGATATCATTGAACAGTGTGAAGTAGAAACCTTTCAAGAAGATATACGAACTGATCACCTAGAACAATCATTGCAGCAGGGTACATCATTTAGCACATAAGTGGAGACGTTGGAGCCAATGGTTGCACAGATGGATTCTATAATCTCTATAGAAAAAGTGCAACAAACTACAACTCTAGAGTTAAAACAATTGCCTGATCATCTTCATTATGCATCCTTGGGTGATGATTACACCTTTCTAATGATTTTTGTGGCATCACTTACACCCAGAGAAGAGGAAAAGTGACTTCTTCAATTGAATGAGATGGATGAGTTTCAGAATGATGCTTATGAAAATGCAAAGATCTACAAAGAACGCACAAAGAAGTGGCATGACAAACAGATTCTAAGGAATGAGTTTGCTCTAGGATAATAGGTTTTTCTTTTCAATTCATGACTAAAAATCTTCCCTAATAAGTTAAGATCAAGATGGACAAGTCTTTATACAATTGACAAAGTTTCCACTTTTGGAGCAATAGACTTAAATGACAAGACATGGAATATATTCAAAGTTAACGTTCATAGATTGAAGCACTATTATGGAGAACAAGTGGAGAGGAATTGTGCATTTATTCCTTTTTGAAATCTTGATTGATGAAGATTGAAAAGTCTGGCTGTAGACTATAAAACAAGCGCTTATGCGAGGCATCCCATAAAACTTTCTTTTGTTCTTTTATTTTATTACTATTTTAATAATTTGGATTTTAATGCTGATTTATTTTGCAGGAATAAAAAGATGAAAATTACAAACTAATGTAGATCCACCATAAAACCAGGGAAGTTCTTTTCATTTCTTCTATCTGTCTCACTTTTAAATTACAATGAGGACACTGTTTAGTTTAAGTTTGGGGGTGTCAACTCCTATCGTCTTGAGTTGTTGAATTCTCTTATCAAGCATGTATTTGAGTATGATTGAATTCTTTATGACCCAAAAATTTGTGATTAAGGATATGTTTGAGAAATTTTTCAAAATCTGCTATTATGTTAGTTAGAGTTTTGTGGGTACTTTGATTTAAATCTTTATCCTTGAAAATAATTGAGCACATGGTAAATTTTTTCTCTACTCCATTTTGTCTATGAAGAGAAGGAGTTGAATTAATTGGGTTAGGAAAAGTTTAATCTAGCTTTACTCTAGAATCCATTGATGGATCCTTGAGGCAAAATCCTAATTGATATCAAATATTAGAGAAATGATCTAGGTAATTTTTTTCACAACCAAAAAGATTTCCCAACCATCCTAATTATCACGGTATCATTGCATGGTGTAATCCCATAGTCAACCCTCTTAAGCCTTATTTTACATAAGCCTTATTTGTTCTTTTAACTACATAAACCATTTCCATTCTAAGCCTGAAAAACCATAAATCTATCTTAAATTTTGAGAAAATACTTTGGTGGAAATTTGCATTTAAAGAAAAATTTAGTTCAAATTAAATAATTCACAATATGTTTGTTCTATTTGATCAAAGTGTGAAAAAAAGAAATAAAGAAAATGAAAGGTAAGAATCGAAAAAGGGTTAAAGTGCTTGAAAATAGTAAAGGATATAAGTATCACAACAACCACATAAAAAAAAGAAAAAAAGAAGCACTCTACTTATTGAATATGTCAAAAACAAATTGTCATCAGTATGAGCATATTGTCGAGAAAGAGCTATGGTGTGAATCTTGTGGATATTCTTTTTATCGTTTCTTTCTACAAAGTATTTTCCCAGTTTGCTTTGATTTTTCATATCCATTTCTTTATTAGTCCTCACCCTATCGCCTCTCATTACAACCCTGATTAAAGACCTTTTGATCTCTGAATTTGGTATTTGATTACATTAATGGAAAGGATTTCTGAAAATTGGACTTATGGAGTTAAGTTTTGAGAGAATCTTCTTATTTCAGTTGTTCTACTTTTATCTGAATTTGCTGGTGGTTTGGAGTTGAATTAACTACTTCACACACACACTTAAGGACCTAGCTTTAGGTTGAAGTAAATGCTTAACTCTTTCTTGACAAATTGTGGAATTTTGATTGATTTTCTTGCTATCTTCAATGAAAAAAGAGTAAGTTATTAGTGATGAAATCTAAATTCAAATCATGACTTAGTGAATGATGGTAGTTATCTATAGGATTTTGTTGACACTATCTACAGTTTTTTTCTTTCTTTTATGTTCTTTTTGTTTGAAGACAAACAAAGTTTTTAAGTTTGGGGGTGTCGGTGCAAGTATTATCTTCCCTGTGTTACAATGTATTTAGTTTCTCAAGTATTATATTTATATGATAACAAAACTTAATGAATAAATCCTATATTTATTCATATATAAAATATATTTTCTCAAATAACTTAAGATGCACATGAATATGAGAAAATATCATAATATATAAGAGTTTCAATAATAAATTGTATATATATCTTTAAAAAATGAAACCAATTCCCATTTTTACTACATGATCCTTTAATTTTAGTGGTGGCATGCCTTTAGTCAAAGGACCAACAATCATCAATTCAATGCTAACGTGCTCAATAACCACTTTTTTTCCTTAACATTTTCTCTTATGGATCTTAATGCCAATGACATAAGATGTCTCACCCATATCCTTCATATAAAAATTTTTAGAGTGGAATTGTTTACCTCGTGTAGCAAACCCTGATCATTGGCTACAAGCAAAATATCATTCACATATAGCACTAAAAAACAAATCTTACTCCCACTAACCTTCTAGTATATACATTGATTCATGATGTTCTCTTCAAACCCAAATGAAGTGATGATGTTATGGAATTTCAAATATTATTTATAGGAAGCTTGTTTTAATCCATATATGGATTTATTAAGCCTACAAACCAAAATGCTCACCATCACTAGAGAAGAATCCTTCATGTTGTTTCATATAAACCTATTCCTCTAGGTTACCATTAAGGAAAGTTGTTTTCACATCCAGTTGATGCAAATCCAAATCAAAATAGGCAACCAATTCTATGATCACACGAAGTGAATCTTTCTTAGATATAGGAGATAATGTCTTTGTGTAGTCGATTCCCTCACTTTGAGTGAATCCTTTGGCAATGAGTCTTGCCTTATGTCTTTCAATGTTGCCTTGTGAGTCTTTTTTTTTTCTTGAAGGCCCATTTACATGCAATGGATTTGACACCATCAAGAAACTTGATGAGATCCCAAACTCGGTTAGACATCATAAAATCCATCTCTTCTTTCATGACATTATACCATAAGTTCGAAAACTTAGAACTCATGGCCTATGAAAATTTCTCAGGATCATTTTCGACTCAAACATTATAGTCACACTCTTGTAGATACACAACATAATCACTAGGAATCACCAATTTCCTTACTCTAGTAGATATTCTAAATGCTACTTCAAAATTCTCCTGAGAAGCAGGATCATATTGTTCAGCTAGTTGTTCAACAGCTTCAAGCATCTTTTGAACTTCATCATCTACTGGATTAGGATCAACATCTTGTGGTACTTTTAGGACTGGTTCTTCAACATGCGTTTGTACTCGACACGCGTTATTAACAATAATGATCAGTCCATTACTTGAAGTGGCACATTGAACATCTGAATGATCTTTCTCAGAACTAATGCCCTGGGATCAATCGCTCTCACTAATCAAGTCATTCTTAAGAAATTTTGCATTTCCTAATTCCACTAACCTAGTGCTATAAGATAGACAATAAAACCTATATCCCTTAGACCTTTCAACATATCCAATGAAATACCCATTAATGGTTCTTGGGTTTAGCTTCTTCTCTTATGGATTATAAATCCTCACTTTAGATAGGCATCCCCAAACACGCATATGTTGCAAACTCAGTTTCCAACCTTTATGTAATTCAAATGGCGTCTTTGAGACAACCTTGGTTGGATCTCGGTTTAATATATACACATCCGTCTTTAGAGCTTTAATCCATAAGAATTTAGGAAGATTGGAGTAGCTAAGCATACTCCGTACCATGTCTAATAATGTTCGATTTCTCCTTTATGCTATACCATTTTGGTCTAATGAACCAAGCATAGTGTATTGAGCAACTATCTCATGCTCTTGAAGAAACTTAGCAAACGAACCTAGCACTTGTCCATTCTCAGTATTTCTAACATAATATTCACCACCTTTATCTGATCTCATGAGCTTTGTTTGCTTTCCGCATTGTTTCTCTACTTTAATCTTAAAGCTCTTGAAGGTATCTAATGCTTCGCTCTTATTATGAAGCATGTAGAGATACATATATTGAGAAAAATCATCAATAAAGGTGATAAAATATTTCTGACCTTGAATGTCCATGTCTGGACAACATATATTCATATGTATGATTTCTAATATGCTTGAACTCCTATTGGCACCCTTTTTTGACTTGTTAGTCTACTTTCCCTTTAATGTAGTCCACACATGTCTCAAAATAAGTAAAATCTAGAGCACTAAGTACCCCATCTTTCACTAATCTTTTAATTCTTTCTAGGGAGATATGTCATAATCTCCTATGCCATAATATAGAAGAGTCTTCATCAATAATACACCTTTTAGTGCCAACTTGAACATACATAGCGTTATGATTGTCATTATTTCATAAATTAATGCAGTAAAGACCATCAGACAAAATACCATTCCCAACACAATTAGATTTATTAAATAAACTAAAAGATGTTTCTAAAAAGTGAAAAGAATAACTAGAAGGTACAAGTCTTGAAATCAAAATCAATTTTCTAGAGAAACTTGGAACATAAAAGGTCTTTTCTAAAATAAAACCACTACTAAAAATCAAATTGCATGTCTCTAGAGCCTCCATATGTGAGCCCATCTTGTTATCGGATAGGATGTATTGCTCACTTCCCACTGGCTTCTTTAGGTTTTGCATATCCTATAAGGAGTTTGCAACATGGATTGTAGATCCAGAATCAATCCACTAGGTGTTAATACTAACATTAACCATATTACATTTATAACAAACAAACGAGATTGGATTACCTTTACCCTCAAGCCATTTCTAGAATTTGATACATTCCTTATTCATGTGTCCTTTCTTTTTATAGAAGAAACACTTGGCTCTTTTCTTAATATTAGCCTGAGATGGAATCCCTTTCCCTTTCTGTTTATTATGAGATTTTTATTTCCCACTAGTGAGTCTTAAGAAAGAGAACTTCATAGTTAGGGTGCTTGCTAAAGCCTTATCTGAAGTGATAAACTAATCATCAATTGCCTTTAGCAAGTCTTGAACATTGTTATGTTGATCAATAAAACCACGAATACCAGAAGAAATCTTAGTCTTAATGAACATCACGCTAAGGAGATTAGATCTTTCCCATTGTTCATAAAGCTTGATATTCACTGGAGTGCTAGTTTCAGTAATTTTAGGTGGTTCATTTTTCCTAATAGCATAGTCAATATCCATCCACCCTAGTTGAAAGAGAATTCTTTCCTTCCATACTTTATAATTATCCATTTTCAATTCGGGAATGTCACAATGAATATTAGAGAAATTTACAGGTTGTAAAGTTGCGATTAAATATTATATGTTTATTAAAATTTTAGACCAAAATTAAAATCATTTTTTACCAATGTAAATTATGAAAAATATGAATCTAGTGACATAAAACTTGCTTGTAGGCTAAAATTCTAATTCAATTATATTCATCCTAACTTTACGATAAAACTATCAAATTATGTTCTTTTTTTTAATCCATGTGGGTAAATTAGAAAATATAATTTGATATTATATCCTAATTAATCACACAAAAATATAATAAAAATTCATATGGGATAAGATTTATTATACCACATATGATTAATCACAATTAATGTTTATTTTTTAAACATGATCCTAAATAAGCTTTATTATAGTTTTAATTAATTAAAGATGCTGTGGTTACTCCCTAATTAATTAAACTATATGAATCACTTAAACATTAACTTAATTCCAATTGTACAAATATTATTTATCTTAAGATTGCATGTATAAAAAAATGATAATAAATTATAAAAGCAAAATAAATCATATAAGTACTAATTAAATTCATAAAGAGCCATTAAGAATTAATTGCATTATGCATAAATTATTTAACAAAATTTCATATATATAATAAATTACAAAATTTATACATATAAATACCAAAACGAATAATTTCAGCATAATGAATTTAAACATAAATTTTAATGTGCCAAAATTTATTTAAATAAATGTCACATGTATAATAAATATTCTACATATGACCAACCTAAGTTAAATAATTAATCACATTAAAATTATATTCAATTTTTTTATTATTAACAATTAAATATGGAATATATATAATAATAAATCTTGTACACAAAATGTGTTTCAGTTCAGTGGGAAGGAGAGTTAGTATTCTGTCGAGAGACTCGGGTTTGATTCTCGAAAAAACAAAAAAAAAATTATAAAAATTAAATTCCAAATACATATAATAATAAGCCTTGTCCATATTATAACATAAAATACACTATGGCTCAGTGGACTGGGCGTTGAAACTCTTCCAGGATACCTGGTTTCGAGTCTCGCTAACAGTAAAAAAAAATTTGACTTTATCTTCAACCTCCAACCGGGTCAACCCAACCTGACTATGACCCGAATAGATACCCAGTCGTATCTTGAGATTCAAGAGACAAAAATTGGTGTTCTTTTTATCAAAATTCTCAAAATTAAATTTCCAAGTGATTCATGTCTCAATTTGAATAAAAAATGTCATTTTAAATAAAAATTTAATTAATACATTCCAATGAACACGAACGCCAAATTGGAATGATTTTCTTCATAATTTTTCATATTTCAATTCACAGAATCATTGGAAAATCAATAATGAAATCATTTATAATTTTCATATGCATTAAAATCGAGTCTTTCAAAAAACTCAATTTCAAGGTGCTCGGTAAAGTAGAGCAAAACAAAGATTGTTTAAAATTGATCAAGACAGAGGTAATATGTGCTCTGAGACCAAATGTAAGAATAAATTAATCAACCCAAATGAGGAATAAATAAACAAAATGGATCGAAAAGAAGTAATAAAGGATCTTATCTCTAGCCATTGAAATTGTTCTTAAAGCTCCAAACTGATCAAAATATATTTGCTCTCTATGTTAAGAACTCCTAAGCTCTTAACAATGCTCAAATAGATGGTGTATTGTTTTGAAATTGTGTGTTGAGCTTAGGGATCATAACACCCCTTTTATAACCGTGCTTCCCATCAAAGTATTGTTACCGTTACCAAATCCAAATATAATTGACGAGCTCTTCAATGATAGAAACGCTTGACCAATAAATGATATGTTAAATAAAAACGAAAATGGAAATTGAAATTGGAGAGTAATAGATCGGTTACAAATAAATGCATTTACCAATGGGAAGGGTTCAATTTTTTGAAAACTCAAAAATGCCCTTCCTTTGAAGTCATGTGCTTGGCACACAATCCTCTTTCTATCAATATAGCACCTTTGTGCCATTCATTTAAAAGTAACAAGACTTTTGTACTCCACTTAATACTTATGTATTCCTTTTGAAAAAGGTAAAGGACTGAGGTGCCCTTCACCCTTTAACAAATACAGTCAATTTTATCAAATTAACATAACATCATCGAAATTATTTATTTACTTAAAAAAATATATTTGTTAGGAATATTCCTAATTATTTAATACTAACTTAGTAATTTCAAGCTACAACATATAAGAAATTTTGGAAAAATAAATTCATATGTAACAAAAACTTGGAATCTCTTTTTCATAGCGTGCAAAAAAATATGATTTAAAATGACAAAATTTAAGGATATTATAACTTTATTTGGCACCAAATGGTTGAAAACAATCCAATACCCACAAAAAAATCATACATCTCTCACATATATTCTTTTGTTTTATTTAAACGAAAAATCACGATTTGAATTTATTTGACTCTTTTTTAAAAAAATAGGATTAATTGAATCTAATCCAAAAATAACGAAACTAAACTACTCATTTTCAAAAATAATGAGACTATTGACCCCTCACCCATGTTATATATCTAGCTTTTTAGACAATATGACAATGTTTTTTTTTGTTTTCTCCTATTGGTGAGAGGTTATACAATGATTTTTAGTGTAATTTAAACATATAACTTGAAATAAATGAGAGTTAGGTTATTTGATTATTTAAAGATACAAGAATGTGATTATTATTTTTCTTTTTCATTCACCTTAAAATATATAATTTTTAATACTATAAAAAAATAAAGTTATCAAAATTATTATGATTAAATTTTTCATTTCTTTCATATTTTTCGTAAAAGCTATCTAACAAAATTCCTCAAAACAAAAAAACAATTAAATTTGTTGAATCTTTATGTTCATGTATGTCTTGACAATTCTCTTAATTCTTGTAATGATTTAATCTAATAATTTTTGTACTTTTAAAACTTAGAAAGTTACAAGTAATTCTTAATTCTCTCTCTCTCTCTCTCTCTCTCTCTCTATATATATATATATATATATATTTGTTTTATGCCTATTCGACCAAAAATATTATTTTATTTACCTATTTATATTTATCTTTTTACTATTTTTTAATAGGATTACAATGTTCATAAAATTGAAATATTGAGTTAGAATAATATGTTAGGTTTATATTAGTATTGGAAATATTTTTAAAACAAAACATATAATTATAATTGTAAGAAACTATCGAGCCTCAATAGCCACATGTTAGGCATTTTTCTGTTCTTGTTCATGTTAGATTGCATATTAGACATAATAAGGATAATGTGAAATTAGGTCACTCGATCGATCAAGTAAAGACTCGATCAATCGAGCAATATAACTTGATTACATTAATTTCAACATATGATTGGATCGATCGAGGGATTTACTAGGTCGATCAAGAACTAGATTGATCGAGTTAAATCACTAAATCGATTCACTTCTTGAATATAAAATCATAATTCTTTAGGCTTCTTTATTTAGTTAATCTATCAAACATTGAGAGTTATGTTTGTTTGATTAATAAGCCTAATTAGTTTATGATATTTTGGTCATATGTTCTTGTAGCTTCTTCTTTATTTTTAATCTTGAATTATTGGATTAAATAATTGTGTGTGTCATATTATAATTATTTGCTTTGATTATCAATCTTTAAAGAAGCTATCTTTATTGAACTTGTGCTTAAACTAATTTTTCTAGGGTTGCTAGTTGATTTTGATGATATGATATATTGTTTAAAATCAACTAGTTAGGATTGTTCATTATTGAATATACTCTAGGACATAAACTTACATTTGTGTTTATATGCAAACTTTTCAAGTGATAGTGGTGCATGTTTGATTAACTCATGAGATTCGAGTTTTTCGGAACGATGATCCAGATCCGAACGCCTATCCTATAGAAACTATGATGAAAGCAGTGACTTGTAAGTTGGTTACTTAGGGGTATTACCTGGGTGGGTAGTTTGAGTCTTAGCCTTGTAATTGGATAATTATTTTTCATAGTGGATAGTTTCCTCTTAGGTCATTGGTATGGCCTAGGTTTTTCCACCTAAAAATATCGTGTGTTGATATTATTATTTTTGCATTACTTTACGTACACGTGATTGATTGTTTAATCGCTTAAAAAATTTTAATTTACCATACTTTTGTTGACTAAATATTTAGATCCATAACTAAAAGAACTTTCATTTGGTATCAGTGTCGATCATTAGATAGACTTAGTGTGCCTAAAACCTTGTTATGGATATTTTATTGAGGGTGATATTTTAGATGATGAAAAAAGTGATGCTGAATTTCTATTTAATAAATTTAATACAAATAGTCATGATGAATTTCTTTTTGATTTAGTTAAAAGTAAGAGACAAAAGGATAAGTTCCTTATAGAAGTAATTAAATTAAATGATAAACATAGGTCGCTTAAAATAAACTCCTCAATTATAAAAAAGAAAAGAAAAAATGAAACTGTTTAAATATACTAATGTTTTGAATTCAAGTCTTGTATATCTTAAATAATAAAATAAGAATCTAATGCAAGAACTTGAACAATCAAAAGAAGTTGTGAAGAGATTAACCATTGAAGTTGAAAGGCTAAAAAAATTCAAAATTATGGAAAACCTGTTGGAGAAAAGAGAGGACTAAGCTATATAGATGAGGATTTTATGTCATCACCTTCAAAAATAACTGAGTTTGTAAAACTCTCTAACATTTCTATTTCACAGGATACAAATACAATTTAAACATCAAAAATCACATCTATAAGGCCTTCTAACCCTACTCCTAATGTAACTCATTATACACAAAGAATAGTTGCACCTGTAATTGAAAAATCTGTTAAGTTTGTGTCTGTATGTCATCATTGTGGTAGGAAAGATCGTATTAGGCCCAAGTGTATATTTTTGATAAATATTTGTAAATGTAATAATATTTTCCATGCTTCACATAGTAGGATTCATAACCATTATCCATCTTTGCATGTTGCATCATATTCTAAGATGAATGGAAATTATAATATGTTCAAAAATTATTATAGAAAGCATGAAGTTATTGATTGAAAAAAGCATGTAAAATTCAACACTAGTAATTCTAAGACTAATTACCATCGTCATATCATGAATGTTGCATCTTCATTTAAGATGAATATGGGATTTAAAGGTAAGTCCAAAAATATGTCAATAACAACTAAGGTAGTTGATTTTCAACACAAAGATATAAAGAAACTAAAATTCAAGGAAGTTTGAGTTTGGAAAGATTGTCTATTTCCGATCACCTGAACATCATTTATTGTTCACATAGATACTTTTATTTGAGTTCTTAATTGACCCTAGGTGAACATCTTTATTTTATTTATTTATTTTTATTTTTATTGATGTTTCTTTAGTTTTAAAAAATATAAAAATAAAAAATAAAAGAAGGGAATAGAGATGCTTTAATATTGACATGATCATTACATACTTCATTCATATTTATTTTGATTGGCTATACATTATACAAATAGATATTTTGACTGGTGTATTTATATATTTTTTATATCTAATGATTGATATTGAAATGAACCTACTCATAGTCACTGGACATCTATGTATGTCATGCTTGAAGTTTTTGATTGATTTTGTGAGATTTTAGGCAATGAGATAACCTTGATTGCATAGTTGTTTTTGAGATCTATCTTTCACTTTCTAAAATACTATTATAGATATACACTTAGTTTTAAGAAGGATATCAACTATGATGTGTGAAAGCTACCGCAGTGAACGAAGAGGGTTACCTCACAACTAGTGTGAAAGTCATCATACTAAGTATATAAGCTTGCGCATATTTTATAAAAAAAATTAATACAAGAAAGGAATACAAAAAAATAGATTAAAGTTCTCTCTTGGTAAGTAAATTTATTTTGTGCAAGTATTAATTCAATTGTAATTTTGTTATGATAGATGATACTCTTTTCTTTAAATCTTTCATAACTAACCATAAATGAACAAATTGACATCTTATTGTAGTTCCAACACATATTTTACTTTTGATGATTGTCGATATGTCACCATATGTGTTAGTATGTTTGTATGTCTTATCTACATATATTTATATTGTCAATGAATAGTCACATTTTGAACAAGTTTAATTTTAATATTTGTGTGTACTATTGTAGTTATATTAAGCTAAGTCTACTACCCTAAATTCAAAAAAAAATTTATATATATATATCAATTTTAATAAATTTTGTTTTATTTCAAATTATTTAGAAGATTCATAGAATTTTGAGAGAGTTTATTTATTTTTGGGAAAAATTATTGTTTTTTGCTCTCTACTTTGTTCATTCTAAGCTTTTCAAATTGTGTAGTCCTCTTTTCAGTCATCAAATACACAGCTTGCTTACTCAACATGTTATCCTTATTTCATAATTATATTGTTTATTCATATGATAAAAAAAGAGAGAAAAATTAGAACATTAATTAAAAATCTACAAAAGGGAAGAGCTAACTTAGGGATAGAATTACTTTAAAAATCCTTTTTTGAGATACTATACCTAGGGGAGTGATGTTTTTAATTTATATTATATGATTACTAACTCTTATGAATGTTCTTCATTTTTTATATTATTATATACACTAAACTAATGAACAATAGGTCTTTCAAGACAAGTGTTTGGATATTTATGATTTTATTTTTTAGTGTAAACAAGAGCTTTCAATATTCAAGTTAAGATGGTTTCACCAAATCATAGAATAGTACCACTATCTAAAAAATTAATTTTCCTATAAGAGCGTTATGCAGTAAGAGAGAAGTTTTGTCACATGAATATGCCAAAGGGGGAGATTCTTATGTTTATGTTAGTACTGACAATATTCGTGAAACAAAACATATAATTTAAATTTTAGGTTCTAGGTGTCTTAAAAGAATTTTTGAAACTGAATAAACTATCGAGTCTCAATGATCACATATCAGGTATTTTTCTGCTCCCATATACGTTAGATTTCATATTAGACACAATAGGAACAATGTCAAATTAGGCCACACAATCGATTGAATAATGACTGGATCAATCAAGTAATACAACCTGATTAACTTAATTTTTAACACATGACTAGATCGATCAAGGATTAGATCAATCGAGTTTAATCACTGGATCGATCCACTTCTTGAATAATTAATTAAATGTTGATTGGATTGATCGAGGCTACATTCAATCGATCGACCAATGTACTCAATCGATCGAGTACTTGGATAGATCAATCGAATAGCCAGTTATCTGAATTTAAAATGTATTTTTATTATGATTTGGATTGGGATTTTGTTGATTGTCCTTATTTTTTAAAAGTCCTCTAACTGATTTTATGGACAATATAGTAATTTTTTTTAACCTAATGTGCTTCATAATATTCTATAAATACAAATCTAAGCAAACAATTGAAACTAACCACAAAAGAGCTTAATTGTGCTTATTCTCATCATCTTTAATCTCTCTCTTGTTTTGCAAATATAAGATCATACATCTTTACAATTCTTTATTTATATAATCTATCAAATATTGGTAGTTATGTTTGATTGATTGATAAGTCTATTTGATTTATGATATTTTAATTAAATGTTATTATAGCTTCTTTATTTTTATTCTTGAATTATTAGATCAAATAATTGTGTGTCATATCATAATTATTTGGTTTGATTATTGATTTTTAAAGAAGTTATCTTTATTAAACTTGTGCTTAAACTGATTATTCTAGGATTGTTAGTTGATTTTGATTTATCTGATATATTGTTTAAAATAAATAGTTATGTTTGTTCATTATTGAATCTACTCTAAGACACACTTACACTTATATGTGCTAACTTTTCAAATGACAATGATGTGTGTTTAATTAACTCGTGGGATTTGAGTTTGTCGAAACTCTGGTTTGAACCCGAACGCCTATTTTGAAGAAACTACGATGAAAACAACTTATAAGTGGATTAATTACGAACATTACTTAAATAGATAGTTTGAATTATAACCTTGTAATTAGATACTTATTTTTATAATATATAATTAAGTGATCTAATAGATCGATAGTTTTCCTCTTTAAGTCATTGATATAGCTTAGTTTTTTTTGCCTAAAAATCTAATGTGTTAATATTATTATTTCTACATTACTTTACGTACACATGATTGATTGTTTGATCGATTACGAAATTTTAATTTACATACTTAACTGACTAGATATTTAAATCAATAACTAAACAAACTTTCATAATAAAATATCACTAATGAAGATATATTGCATATTATGTATTTATAAAATTAATAATTATTTTCATGAATTATTTATAATATTGTAAGACAATTGAATTATCATAAATAAAAATAATTATTTATTTAATACACAAGTATAAATTTTAAGTGCGTTTACAATAACTAGTAAAACATTCTCTTAAACCAGTTTTCCACTTGAACAATAAATATTGATAGCTTGAACTGCCTGTCATTTAAAAAAGTCAAGGTTTGCATGCACGTATATAGGACGCTTGAGAAGGCTAGACACTGTTCCCGGTCCAGTTATTTACTTAAGATTTCAAAAAAACCTCAATAGTTACCAGCTTCTTCTATAGTATGTTCAACAAATATATTTGTATATAAGTGAAACTATCTCCTGTCAGACCCATGGAGCTGTAGAAGCAGAGAGTTACTGACTACAAATATCGAGCTCAAAGCCATTAGTCCACCTGTCAAATGTGGCATGTTGGATGAAGCATTGAACACTTACTGTCCTTCTATTCACTTAAATGAAGTCTCCGAAAATGGTAAAGGGAAAAGTGAAATAATTGTTCTTGCCTGAAAGCGATGGAGTCATGGCAAAGTCACATTGGGGAAGCAGTACTCCGGCAGCAATTGGAATGGTAACAAGGTTATAAGCTATTGCCCATGCTAAATTTTGATGTACTTTTGCCATTGTTGCTTGTGCAAGCTCAAGTGCATCTACAACCTGCCATAAACAGGATAACAATGAGAACCGCAGCAAAAGAAGGGCAATGGATTTTGCTTTGCTTTTAGAAAGCTATACTTATTTAATTACGAATCATATGGTACCAACGGTATGTTTGACCTCTGCCATGCATGTAATTGGAAAATTGGATCTGTGAAATCATAATAATGACATACTTGTGAAAGTTTGTTTCCTAGAAGTATGATGGATGCAGCATTTGATGCAGCATTTTCTTGTCTGTCAATCTGCAAAGCAATTCCAACATCGGCCAGTGCCAAAGAGGGTGCATCATTTATGCCATCACCTACCTTCAAAATTCAGATATGTCTGTTAAGAATTTCTACATTCAAAGTAATGTTCTAACAAGCTGATGATATGGCCATTCTGCCAGAAAGAAGTATAAAATCTTGCATTCAACTCGGTAGAGTCTGTCACAAAGTTGCATTATTCTTAGAAGCCACTATATGTGTATCATTGGAAATCCACTTGGAAAATTAACTGCCATACTGGAAATTCAAAGATAGTGGCAACCATATTGTTTTTGAGTACCACCGGAAAACTTATTAGAAGATTTACCACCAAAGCCACATAGCAGATTCTCCAATTAAAGTAAGAGTCTAGATAAGGACACGAAGGTAACTAAAGATGGATACCATTGCTATGCGATGTCCAGCAGTTTTAAGAGTAGTGATAGCTTCTGACTTCAGCTGTGGACTCAGGGATGACTTCACAGATTCATTTCTTATTCCAACTGCTCGTGCTATAGTTGCAACTGCCTCTTCCCTGTCTCCAGATAAAAGGACAGTTTTGATGCCCTTTTGCTGGAGCCTTCAAAATCAAAGCAGCAATGTAAGTACACTGGACAGAATTTAGTTGATAGAAAATTGAGTAGAAACAATCCATTGCATATACCACATAAATCATGAAGCTTTAAACAAGAGCATAGGTAACAGTTGAATATTCATCACCAATATCTTGTATCATCAAAGTGAATAATTTTTTTCATTTTGCGACTAAAGAATAGTCTAAACATAATCATAAAATCACATGTGATGAACATGATCAAGAGACAAGCCTAGAGAGTTGACCAACAATCAAAATAATATCATGAAGCGAGGGGAATTTAAAAAAACAACAGAAAAAGAATCTAAATTGTAGAAAAAGGATGGATAGAAAGTATGCCATCAGCACCCAAAGCACTTGAAGAAAGAGTTAACAGTAACCGTTTTAAGCATCATTTCTGAAGAGAGAAATACCTAGTAACAGTGGATTTAGCCTCATAGCGCAGACAATCAGATATTGCAATAGCACCAATGATGCCTTCCCCTTCACGTCCAACATAAACAACTGTTCTTGAGTAATCTGAATCGGTGACCCCTTTGAATGACTGATCAACAGCCTGTTCTAGCTTTCTAAGGTCAGAGGTACAAGTCCTGCTCTGAAACCGTTTTATCACCCATTCTAAAGCACCAACAGCAACCAAATGTCCTTCTACTTCAGCTAAGGTTCCAAAACCCGGTTCTGTTAGTTGTCCTCTTGTCACTGGTATACTCAACTTCAGCGATTCTGCTTTATGTATGATAGCCTTAGCAATTGGATGTGAAGCTGTATTCTCTACAGCAGCAGAAATTCGAAGAATTTCTGATTCTTCATGAACAATAGACACCACAGCAGAAACAGTAGGTTTTCCTTCAGTAAGGGTTCCTGTCTGATTATTGGATGGGGGAGAAAGGCTCAGACAAACTATAGTACAATGAATAGTTCTAGTGGACAACTCTTTTCAAATTGCAGATTTAGTTCCAACATGTGAATGTAAATGAAGAAAAGAAGAGGATGGCAGGAGAGAGCATCATCATACACATACTTTGTCTAAAGCAATACAGTCTACACCGGCCAAGCATTCCAATACATCTCCTCCTCTAATAAGAAGTCCTTGTCTTGCTCCTGCTCATTTTTCCAGCAAATTAGAGGCGAATGCAATTACCAGGTTAGTGATTTTAGGCTTGTCAGTAAGAGGCAACAAGCAAGCGAATACATTTGAAATATATAAATAGAATCTATGTTTTGGATTTGATTAGGATACCGGTGTCATTTTCAAGTATTTTCAAGTATGTATCCGGTGTCAAACATGCCTATTTTGTCAATATTTTTTTGTAAATTTTTACCAATTTGAAGTGTCCAGCTGGACAGAGCCACAGAGATAATTAATGAAAAATGAAAAAGAACATACAATAGAGGATAGAAATCTACATCACTAAGTTCTGGAAATACTGTGGACAAATGCATTCAAGTAATAAATATATTTCTCAAATTGCATTTCATAAACAAAAAATATCCTTTTACGTCATCTTTTTCAACTTTTAAAGGAATTTGGCATGAGTTGGGTACTAAAAAGAATTTTACCTCTCCATTTTTTGTATTTTGACTTGATTAAGATCTATACTATCCTAGGCGATTCAGATGAAGGAATTTCTAAAGCACAAGTGAGACAAATTTGAACAATGGCAACACCAAGACTTGAACCCACTCCCTTTGGCATGCGACACCACACTTACTGTTGGACTATGAGGTTGTGGGCAAATCTTACCTCACAAATTAACAGATACATGTTTTTTTTATAATAAAAATTTCTCTTATACTCTACTAAATGACTGAGGGTAAAAACTTGTCTATTCTTATGCTCCAAAAGAATTCTACTTGCAGTTCAGCTATTAAAAATTTAAAATGTGAGTTCCAAAGTATTTTTGGCACACGAAATTTAGCATCTCAATAGGCCTTCAAAGTAGGCAACCAGTAATAATAAAAAAATCAATGATATAATCTCATATTCGTATTAGTAACAATTAACATGAAGAAAGATTATAGTTTATTGAACAGTTATCAGACAGTATGCATGTCACATATACCCCGCTAATAACTGCATATTGTATAGCATAAAAACAAGTTTAGCTAAATGCAGATGTTGTACCGAGAGAGGTGCCAACTAGGATTGCTGTGGGTGTGGCAAGACCCAGTGCACAAGGGCAAGAAACTACCTGAAAAAAAGTGAAAAAGAAAAGAAATAAGATTGATAATTACAACAGTTTGACATTACATTAATTGCTTAAGGAAATGCAGCTACGATCATGCAATAAAAGGAACAGGACAAACAAAAAATAAAGCTGAATCTAACTCCCAGAGAAAACTTCAAATAACTGATGGACTTGACAACACTCACTTACCAAGACATCAACTGAGAGTTTCAAGCTCAAAAGTAACGGATCACAATCTGGTCCAGCGACACTGTTGAGCAAAACATCTGGAAAAATGTGCGTTCCAATATAATACCTGCACATAAAACAAAAATTATCAAGTAGAATGAAAAAAATCAAATCGTAAGTGAGATCGCTATTCTCTTATTTTTTGTTTTTGTGTTTTCTAAGTTTTTTTCTTTTTTTTTCCTTCCCACTTCTTGAGTACGACATAGAAATTACACGGATGAGTAATTTCATTATGAATCAAAATCATCCAGATTATCAAGTCCTAGAGCTCAATGTGAAGAAAACTGTTGAAATCCTTGACAAAATATTTAAGGATTTGATATAATTGTACAATAATTAGGTTCATTATTAGGATATCATATCTTAATCAAGAAAATAATTTCTATCATGATTAGGAGAATTATTCTTTCTTTTTTTAGTCTTAAATTTTAATTGCTTGTACAAAATATAGTTTCAATACAGAAAATCCAAAGAAGGCATTGTTCTACTGCCCACTATGTCACTTATTAATTCTAGACTGTATCAGAGCTTGGTTTCCATTATAACCGGCTCTTATAGTAGATCTTATAGCCCAAAACAAAGCAAAAAGCCACTCTGAAATTCCCAACAAGGATTCAAAGCCTATTTCCACCATAAGTTCAAATGAAGGGCCATTTTTACAACTTACGGTGAAAAAATTAAATGGTAGAAATTTTAGGAAATGGACCCAATCTTTCTAATTGGTAATTGAAGATTATATTACGAGAGATATGATGGAGATAATCTGAAATATGTATTTTTCACTTCATTCTCTGATTTTCTTTAATGTATATACAACACTATAAATAGGAATAAAAAAAACTTAGATTTGTGGCCACTAAGTTAGGAATATAACAGCTGGTATCAACAATAATTACAGCTTATTTTACACTTAATAATACATTCAACACTAATAAAACAGATTCTCAGAAAAGTCTACACTCCCCCTCAAGTTGGGTAATAGATATTAAATCATTCCTAACTTGCAACTCAATTCTTCGAAGATTGTTCGAGGTAATGCTTTGGTAAGGATATTTGCAATTTGATGATGTGTAGATGTATATAATAGGTCCACGATTTTTTCTAACTTTTCTTTAATGAAATGACAATCTATCTCTACATGTTTGGTTCAGTCATGATGAGTTGAATTTTTTTTGTAATTCTTATTGCAGCTTGATTGTCACAAGGCATATTGATTGGTTCAGGAGTTGTGAAGTCCAATTCATTGAGTAGTCTTCTTAACCACATTCCTTCACAAATCTCATGAGTCATTGCTCTAAATTCAACTTCTGCACTGCTTCGAGCGACTACTGACTGTTTCTTACTTCACCAAGTTACAAGATTTCCCCATACGAATGTATAATACCCAGTGGTAGATCTGCGATCCACTATAGAACCTGACCAGTCAACATCTGCAAAGACTTTAATTTTTCTCGTGGGATTCTTATTGAAGTATAATCTTTTTCCTGGTGTCATCTTGAGATACCTGAGTATACGATAGACTGCTTCCATGTGTTCTTCAGTGGGACTGTTCATAAATTGACTTACAATACTTACTGAAAAACCAATATCTGGTCTAGTATGGGATAGGTAAATGAGTTTTCCCACTAATCTTTGGTAACGGCCTTTGTCCACAGGTGTACTATTTTCTTTGATTCCGAGTTTTACTGTAGAGTCCATCGGAGTTTCTATCAGTTTACACCTGATCATTCCAGTTTCTTTGAAAAGATCAAGTACATAGATATAGATATGTCCTTTTTTGTTCGTGCTACTTTCATTCCTAGGAAATATTTGAGATTGCCCAGATCTTTGATCTCAAATTCCTTGACAAGGAATTCCTTAAGTTTATTCATCTCAATTATAGAATTACCTGTTAGAACAATATCATCTACGTATACAATTAGGATAACTATTCTATCATTAGAGAAGTGTTTGACGAATAGTGTGTGATCTGATTGACATTGAGTGTACCCATATCTCTTCAGAACTTTGGAGAACCTATCAAACCAGGCACGTGGAGACTGTTTCAATCCATATAAGGATTTTTTAAGTTTGCAAACTCTATTGGTTTGAACAGAAGATTCAATTCTAGTAGGAATATCCATGTAGACTTCTTCTTCGAGATCACCATTAAGGAATGCATTCTTGACATCTAATTAGTAAAGAGGCCAATCCAAGTTAGATGCTAAGGAGAGAAGAACACGAATAGTGTTGAGTTTTGCTACAGGTGCAAAAGTCTCCTGATAGTCAAGCCCATATGTCTGAGTGAATCCCTTAGCCACAAGGCGAGCTTTGAGTCTTTCTACGCTGCCGTCTGCTTTGTGTTTGATTGTAAAAATCCATTTACACCCAACAATTTGTTTTCCCGACGGTAGTTCTGTGATCTCCCAAGTCTTGTTTTTCTCTAAGGCACTGAGTTCTTCACGAATAGTTGTCTTCCATTCAGGTATCTGAAATGCTTCATGAACAGAATTTGGAACCTCTATCTGATCAAGGTTGCTGATAAATGCCTTATAACCTGGTGAGAGATTTTTATAGGAAACAAAGTTGTAGATGGAGTGGTTTGTACATGATCTTACACCTTTCCTTATAGCAATTGGCAAATTCAAATCATTAGGAGGTAATTCAATAATATGAGATTCAGTGATGTTACCTTGTGAATTGTCAGAGTGGCCTGTACTCGGGTTGGATTCATGGATTGGCTCAAGATATGCTCGGTTCTTTGCTCTTTCTTGAGTTGTTTTCCTTCTAGAGTAGACAAGAAGATCATTGTTCGGGACAAGAAAGTTTGAATCTGTTGGTAGAAAAGTTAAGGGTTCATTGGGATTAGTAAGGGTATTTATTTGAGACATTGATTCACTCTCTGGAAGTTGCGGGATAGGAATTGTGGAAGATTGAGTGGTTATGATATTCGAAAGCTAGTATTCATTGCCTATGTTCTCCCCCTGAATGATAGGTTTGGAATAGTACGGATATTGTTCAAAGAATGTGACATCCATTGTATTATAGAATCGTTTTGTGATAGGAGAAAAACATTTGTATCCTTTCTGGTATGATGAATACCCTAGGAGCATTTGATGGCTCGAGGATCAAGTTTGCCACTATGATGTACATGGACATAAGCAGAACATCCAAAAATTTTAAAGGGAACGTGGGACACGATTTTGATGTGTGGGTATGACTCAAGTAGAGTATTGATAGGTGTTTTAAACAGAAGGACACGAGATGGCATCCTATTGATAAGATAGGTAGCTATAAGAACAGCATCCTCCAAAAATGTTGAGGGACATGAGTTGTGAACATAAGGGATCTAGCTACCTCGAGAAGATACCTATTCTTTCTTTCAGCCACCCCATTTTGTTGAGGTGTGTCAACACATGAGCTTAGATGGACAATCCCTTGACTTAACAGATCAGTAAGGGTGAAAGTGAAGTATTCTTTAGCATTGTCAGATTTCAATACTCGGATTTTTGTTTGAAATTGGGTTTGAATCATGGTATTGAAATTTTTAAAAATTTGACATGCTTCAGATTTTTCTTTCATTAGGAATAACCAAGTGATTCGAGTATGATCATCCACAAATAAAATGAACCAACGTGTCCCTGTGATGTTTTTTATTCGAGAAGGTCCACATATATCAGTGTGAATTAATGAGAAAGGATGTGATTTTTTATGTGGAAGATGAGGATATGAAGTTCTAACATGTTTTAAAAATTGACATACTTCACATTGAAAATCTTCTGAATTTTTATTTCTAAAGGATGAAGGAAAAAATTTCTGCAAATACTTGAAATTAGGATGACCTAAGCAATAGTGATTCAACATGATTTCGTCATCTTTATTGGACTTAAGATTTAACAAAGCTTTATTATGATAAGAAACTTCGGATACAACTTGGTGGGCTTGTCTTGCTGAAAGTTCTTCACTGCTGAGGAGATAGAGTCCCGAGCATTCTTTAGCACTGCCAATCATCTTCCTCGAATCCAAGTCCTGAAATTCACATGAGTTATGAACAAATTTAGCCATACAATTTTTATCACGGGTGAGTTTAGTAATTGATACAAGATTACAATCAAGTGTAAGAACAAGAAGGACAGAATCTAGAATAAAGGAGTTTGAAATTTTTGCTAAACCAATATCTGTTACTTTGGATACTGAACCGTCGACAATTCGGACCGTGTGTCCATTCTTGTAGGTTTTAAGATTCTGAGAAGAGAAGCATCACCCATCATGTGGTATAAAGCTCCTAAATCAACAATCCATGGTCTCATAACCTGTTTCACACTAAGAGCATTGAAGGTGTTACTTGATTGAGCTATAGTGGCAAATGATGTAGTCAAGGATTGTCCAAATAATTTTTGGAGGAGATGAATTTGTTCCTTGCTAAACAGAGCAAATTCAGGTGACTCAATGCCTTGAGATTTGGAGACTATTTTCCCATAACTTTCTTTGTTGATGTGCTGTGTGAGTGGTGGTTTCCAATCAGTGGGCTTGCCATGAATTTTTCAGCAGGTTTCCTTAGTGTGACCAGGTTTACGACAATGATCACACCAAGGTCTTCCACGACGAGGACGGTTGTCTGTATTATGAGAATGTTGGTGGCCTCGAATAGCAAGTGCAGATCCTTCTCCAGTCACGGAAATGGTAGATTAAGGACCCATCATTACTTTCTTCCGACTCTCCTCTTGACGAACTTCAGAGAAGGCTTCACGAATGCTTGGCAAGGGTTTTGTTCTGAGAATTCTACCGCGCATATCATCAAGATCTTTATGAAGCCCCAGTAAAAATTTGAAAACCCGCTTCCTGTCAATAATCTATTTGTACAAGATGCTACCAACATCGAGTGAGAGAATTAAAGTATTATGTAACTGACAACTCTCCTTGACGAAGATCGTGGAGGATGCTTTCGATCTCAAATAGTTCGGACATATTATCAGAACTGGAATAAGTGTCTCTAACGACATCCCATATTCCTTTGGCAGTTTTGTAGAGAAGAAAGTTCTCTCCAATTTCGTTTGTCATGGAATTGATCAACCAAGACATCACCATATTGTTTTCAGATTTCCATGTTCTGTATTGTAGATCGTCCTTGTTCGGAGCTACTGCATCGCCAATAAGGTAATCATCTTTCATCTTGCCGCATATAAACATCATGACGGATTGGGACCACTGAAGGTAATTATGCCCATTTAATTTGACTGGTGATGGGCATAAGATTGTTTTCCGTGGAACCAATAATTATAGGTTTTCCTGTGGCCATTGGTGTTATTTCAATTATAGATTATATGCAGACTGAAATTTGTGGGTTTTTTTTTAGATAATCTGCTGGATCGGGTAGGGTTGTACCGGATCGAGTAGGGTTGTACCGGGTCAGGTGGGTAGGGTTGGACCTTGTCAGGTGGGTAGGGTTTTACCGGGTCGAGTCGAGATATATTACAAAAATGCAGCTTACAGGTATTGGAAACAAAAAAAAACAGAATGCAAATATGGGACTTACTGACTTGCGGGACTGAAACAGACGACGACGATGATCGGCCACGACAATGAAGAGATGGCGATGATGATGACTGGTCTAAGATGATGTTATATCATCGGCGACGACAATGAATATATGGCTAATGGTGGCCAATGATGACTGGTCTCCTAAGAACTATTTATTTTGGGGAAAAAAAATTTCTTCCTCGGACAGAATTGGTGAGAACACAAAATTGGATTTCAAAAATGCTTTGATACCGTGAAGATTATATTACGAGAGATATGATGGAGATAATCTGGAGTATGTATTTTTCACTTCATTCTCTGATTTTCTTTAATGTATATACAACACTATAAATAGGAATAAAAAAAACTTAGATTAGTGACCACTAAACTAGGAATATAACAGTTGGTATCAACAATAATTACAGCTTGTTTTACACTTAATAATACAGCCTGTTCAACACTGATAAAGCAGATTCTCAAAAAAGTCTATAGTAATCAATGGAAAAGGAAAAATGGGTTACCTCACTGGAGAGATGACAAAACCAACAAACAACGATTCTAGTGCTCACCAACATTGGAGTTCGAACAATTCAATGGCCATCGCTTGGCTAATCCATTCCATGGTACCTTCAATTGGTAAGTCTTATCTCTTTTTACCCACTGCAAAACATGTTTGGCAGACTATACGTGAGATTTACTCCAACGGTGAAGATTCTTCTCATCTCTTTGAATTAAAAACTCACCTAGGGAATCTAAAACAAGGGGAAAAAGTGTCATTCACTATTACATGGCAATGACACTACTATGGCAAGATCTCAGTATCGAAAAAGAGTAGGAATACACAGAGGATAGTGTACGATACCAAAAAAGACTCAAGAATGGATGAGTCTTTGAGTTCCTCGTTGGGCTAAACTAGGAATTGGATAATGTTTTAGGAAAAGTCCTTAACCGGCAACCCCCATCATTGGTTCGCGAAGTGTTTGCCGATATACACCGGGAAGATCACTGGGTGATACTAAGAGGAGCCTCACCATTTCCATCGCTCCAAACTCTCGCAACTCCTCTTGCAAACTCGAACTACTCTCTCAAGCAAGATGTTGAGAAATCAACCCTACTGTCCACTCAAAATAGATTGATTCATCATAGAAAAATTGGAATTAGGTTGAGTTTTAATGGGCTTGAAAAAACTAACAATGGGCTATCTTATAGATGAGAAAAATTTGGGGTCTATAGGCCCAAAAATGAAATTGGGCCTAATGAAAAAATAATGGGTTGATCCATGAAATTTGAAATCAATCCATGGGACCTATTCAAACACTGGGCCAGGCCTAAACTCACAACAAAAAAGAATTTTTTGTGAACATCGATGAAAACCCAGACCCACTAAAAGCACTTGTTAGAAAATCCATAGAAAACCCATGAATTGAAAACCGAGATAAAATAGATCTTGAAGTTATCAAACATTAGTAGAATACTAAACAATGGGAGCTTTCAATCCAGAACAGCTAGATCAACATTACAAGTTTTTTAATTTTCAAAACAATCATCAGCAAATGCTTCAGTAACCTACAAAGATAACCACTTAAGTGTCCTTGTTATCACTTCTCAAACTAAAATCCCTTAGATTATTCATTCTAGAGCGTCAGATCATATGACTGATAACTATCACTTATTTACCACTTACTCACTTTGTGTTGAAAATATTAAAGTTAGAATTGCAAATAGATATCTCTTATCTGTTGTTGGAAAAGGGAGTATTCAACTTTCAAATTCTCTAACTCTCAATCCTATACTTCATATTCCTAGCTTATCCAGTAATCTCATTTCTATTAACCAACTAACAAAAACTTCTCAATATACTGTTAAATTTTTTCCATATTACTGTCTCTTTTAGGACCTATCATTAGGGATGACGATTAACAGTGTTAGAAAATGTGAAGATCTGTATTACTTTGATGAGACTAAAGTGAGTGAAAGTTGTCAAATTATTATTTGAGATTCTATTTCAAATCTTAAGAATCGTGAAAATTTATTATGCTCATTAGGGATGACGATTAACAGTGTTAGAAAATGTGAAGATCTGTATTACTTTGATGAGACTAAAGTGAGTGAAAGTTGTCAAATTATTATTTCAGATTCTATTTCAAATCTTAAGAATCGTGAAAATTTATTATGCCATTATAGAATGAGACATCCCAATTATTAATGTTTGAAACAATTATTTCCTTCTATGTTTACAAATAACAAAACATTCAGTTTTCAATGTGAAGTTTGAGAGTTTGCAAACATTATCACTCGTCTTTTCCAAAGGTCCCTTATAGACCTTCAAAACCCTTTATTCTAATTCATAGTGATGTGTCAAGTCCATATCATATCGCTAATAGAACCCACAGTAAATGGTTTGTTACCTTCATCAATGATCATACCCAGTTTATTGGGTATATCTATTAAAAGAAAAATTTGAGGTTCGAAATGTTTTCATTAGCTTTCATACAATGATTTAAACTCAATTTAAAATACAAATACAAATCTTACGCACTAATAACGGCACTGGATATTTAAATCAAACTATACAAGACTACCTTCGAACACATGATATAATACACAAAGTTCTAGTATCAATACAACCCAACAAAACGGGATAGCTAAACGAAATAATAGAAACCTCCTCGAAGTAGTTTGAACTTTAATGTTTAGCTCAAACTTGCCAAAAAGCTTATAGGGAGATGTTATTCTCACTTCTGCATATCCCATCAACCAAATGCCTAATCAGATTCTCTCTTTTGAAAGACCCCTTAAAAGGTTTCAATCCTTTGTTTTCACATACCATTTACAATTACATTTTCCTTTGAAAGATGTACTACTTTTGTTCAAGACCATTCATAAAATATGACCAAACTTGATTCAAAAGCTATTAAGTGTATCTTTGTTGGATATTCACCTACTCAAAAAGGATACACGTGTAATGAACCTACTACCAAAAAGACTTGTCAGTTTCAACATTACATTTTTTGAAAAACGTTCCCTACTACCAAAAGTCCTCTCCTCGAGGAGAGAATAATGTCAGAGGATAGAACTTTTGGTCAATACTTGAACGTTGATCTCACTACTCCAAATAAGAGTAATAAATCTCATAACTCATATAGAGAATTCTACCTCAACATACTTTCTCGCACTACTCTGCCATACATAAAGTCGAACTCGGAGGAAAAAACAGAAAGTCAAAATAACAAAGAAATAATTGCTTACTCGTGGATGTCAAAATTAAAGAACAACGAAAACCTCACACTTGAAACACTAAGAGAGTCAGAACCAGTATTAGATCCAAATAACCTTGAATCCACAATGAATCTAGGTAATCCCAAACTACCTAAATCTCCTTAATTACCTATTGTCTTGAGTAAACAAACACGATCTTCTACTCTACATCTTATATACAAATTTGTTTCATATAAAACTGTCTTTCAAATTTCATGCTTTTACCACTACTCTTGACAGGACAAAAATACCAAAAGGCATCCATGAGGCTCTAGAAATTCCAAAATGGAGAGAATTTGTTAAGGAAGAAATAAAATCTTTAGAGAAAAATGGAACATGGGATGTAACAGAACTACCAAATGGGAAAAATCATGTTGGTTGCAAGTGGATTTTCACAATAAAGTACAAGTTGACGAGACTCTAGAGCAATACAAAGCTCGACTAATGACAAAAGGATACACAGACATATGGAGTTGACTACACTAAAACATTTGCACTTATGGCCAAACTAAATACTATTCGAGTCCTCATGTCCCTTGTAACAAACTTGGATTGGCTACTCCATCAACTAGACATAAAAAATGTATTTCTAAATATAAAATTAGAAAAAGAAGTTTTTATGACCTTTCCAACCGGGTTCTACATAGGTGAGAAAACACAATATGCAAATTAAAAAAATCACTATAAATTTAAACAACCTCTTAGACCTTGGTCTAATCGATTTGCAATGTAATGAGGAAACAAGGGTACCAACAGGCACAATGTTTTTTTGACACACAAGCAATGTAATGAAGACAATTTTAATAGTATATGTTAGTGACATCATTGACCGAAAACAATCTGAAAGAAATCGAGAGACTAAAAAAACGTATCCACAGATTCGATGTCAAGGATATGGGACCAAATGATATATTTCTTTGGGATGAAAGTCACAAGATCAAAGAGAAAAATTAGTATATCTCAACAAAAATACATCCTTAATCTCCTCACCGAAACTGGCATGCTCAGATGTAAACCAAGCGACACCCCAATATAGGCCAAGAGGAAGAATAAAGATGTGGGAACACCAGTGGATAGAGACAAACATCAAAGATTAGTAGAAAAGCTAATCTACTTGTCTCACACTAGACCTGACATTACTTTTTCAGTCAGTATTGTGAGTCAACACATGCACTCTCCAAAGGAAATCCACTTGAAAGCTATTTATAAAATTCTCAAGTATCTCAAAGGATCACCAGGCAGAGGATTGTTTTTCAAGAAAAGTGAAACTAATGATATAGAGCTTTTCACCAATGCAGATTGAGTTGACTCATAGAGAATAGAAGATCCACTACCGAGTATTGTACTTTTGTTTTTGGGAACTTGGTGACTTAGCTAAGTAAGAAACAAAATGTTGTAGCAAGAAGCAATACTGTATCAGAATTCAGAGTTGTGGCAGAAGGTATGTATGAAGTCTTATGGCTAAAAAACATCTTAAATGAACTTAGGATTATAGTAAAATCCCCAATTAAACTTTATTATGACAACAAAACTACCATCAACATATCTCTTAGTCTAGTTCAACAAGATAGAACCAAGCATGTAAAAGTTGATAGACATTTCATAAAAGAGAAGGTTGAAAATGGTACCATTTGCATAATTTATGAACCCACAAAGAAACAAAAAATAGACGTATTTACTAAAAGATTTTCTCGACCAAACATCAATGATTTCGTCAACAAGTTGAATATGATTAACATTTATAATCCAACTTGAGAAGGAGTATTGAAATCCTTGACAAAATATTTGGGAATTTGATATGATTGTAAACTACTTAGGCACATTATTAGGATATAATATCTTAACCAGGAGAATAATTTCTATCATGATTAGGAGAATTATTCTTACATTTTTTAATCTTAAATTTGTCCTATAAATTGTAAGAAAATTGCTTTTACAAAATATAATTTTGTTAGAGATGTTAGTTGTGTATTAGGAGTGTATTAGGTGTTTATCACTAGTTGAATATATTAGTTGTGTATTAAGTGTATGTCACCTAAGAGTGTCCCTAACTTTGTATATAAATATATAGTGTCTTTGAATGAAAATTAAAAGAGTGAATTTTGAGTTTCACATAGTATCAGAGCATTTGGGTAACAAAATTCGGAAATTTTTTTTTCCCGTTCAAATTAGGGGCTGATTTTGGGTAAACACAAATTAGGATTTAGTGCATTTTTGGGTTCCAACTCGGAACACCCTTTTGGAGTGCACATTTTTTCTCACCATCGGCACAGGGAGGAAGCCCAATTGTCGATCGGCCAAACCCCGAAGTCTGATCACCAGACGAGCCACGAGTGAGCCACACGCGCTACCGTGACTTTTTGCCAAATTTCCACGCATCGGCGCGTGACAGCGCGTCCCTATAGCAGTCTTCTCCGATCGACCTCGTGTTGCTCTCCGGCGTTCCCCTGCGTCATCTGTGGTGGTTTGGCACTCATCGCTTGTGATTGTTCAGGTTTGGGTTCTTCCAATTTTGTGTTCTTGTTCGCTGCGTGTTTGGTCGCTATTGTTGTTGGATTTTGTTTGTTTGTTTGTTCGGTGCCTTGTCGTTTGTAGGAGTTATGACTGAAAAGAAATCTAATGTTGTGACGGATATGGTGCCTATGATGTCTAATCACGGACCATAAGCTCAATAGCTTGAATTATTTGGCTTGGAGCAAGACTATTCGAATTTATTTGAGAAGTATCGACAAAGATACTCATTTGACTAATGATCCTTCTAAAGATGATTCAAAGCAGACATGGCTTAGAGAAGATACCCGCTTAATTCTGCAGATTCGGAATTCTATTGAGAGCAATGTAATTGACTTGATCAATCATTGTGAATTCGTTAAAGAATTGATGGATTATTTGGATTTCTTATATTCTGGTAAAGGAAATCTTTTTCGCATGTATGAGGTATGCGAAGCATTTTACAGTGTAGACAAACAAGATCAGTCACTCACGAATTATTTTATGAAATTTAAAAGGATTTATGAGGAGCTCAATAGTTTGATGCTTTTTAGCCCTGATGTAAAGGTTCAGCAAAGCCAACGGGAACAAATGACGGTCATGAGTTTTCTTGCCGATCTTCTCTCTACTTTTGAGACTGCTAAGTCCTAGGTTCTTTCTGGTTCTGAGATCTCCTCTTTACAAGAGGTATTTAGTCGAGTACTTCGTACAGAAGGCACTCCACCTCCACCTGCTCAATTAAATGGTGCTTTGGTCAGCCGAAGTAATAATTATGAGCATGGACGGTCAACTTATATGAATAGAAACAAAGGAGACGGCTCACACGGGTTTGAATCACTAAGGTCTTCATCACCTTCAGTCACTGTTATTGCTGATTCAGGTAAATCAAATGCGTGTCTCCTTTTCTCATCTTCCAAATGAATTATTGATTCTGGTGCCACAGATCATATGACAGGTAATTCTAGTCTTTTTTCTACTCTTCAGTCACACACTTCCACCTCTACTGTTACCTTAGCCGATGGGTCACCATCTCGTGTTCTTGGGTCTGGCACAATTACTCCCACTCCTTTGCTTCCTTTATCGTCTGTCTTACATTTACCTAGCTTATCCTTTAATTTGATCTCTGTAAGTCAGCTTACTCGCAATCTTAACTGTTGCATCTCATTTTTTCCCGATCATTGCTTATTTCAGGATCTTATGACGAAGAAGACTATTGGTAAAGGACATGAGTCTGAAAGCCTCTATATTCTTGACACACCAATGCCGAAATCTGTTGCTTGCTCTGGTGTAACCTCTCCCTTCGAGACACATTGTAGACTGGGTCATCCATCTCTTCCTTTACTTCAGAAACTTTATCCTCAGTTTAGTAAGGTGTCTTCATTAGATTATGAGTCTTGTCAATTTGCAAAACATCATCATCTTAGTTCAAATCCAAGAGTTAATAAACGTGCTAGTGTTCCTTTTGAATTAGTTCATTCTGATATTTGGGGTCCTTGTCCTATTTTGTCTAAACCTGGATTTAAGTATTTTGTTACTTTTTTGGATGATTATTCTCGTGTAACTTGGTTATATTTATTGAAGAGTCGTTCTGAATTGTTTTCTATTTTTTGCGCATTTTGTGTTGAGATTAAAACTCAATTTAATGTTTCAATTCGTACTATGCGAAGTGATAATGCCAAAGAATATACATCAGCTTTGTTTCAATCTTATATGGTTCAAAATGGCATGCTTCATGAAACTTCGTGTTGATACTCCATCTCAAAATGGAGTGGTCGACATAAGAACAGACATCTCGAAACTGCACGTGCCTTATTATTTCAAATGAATGTTTCTAAACCTTTTTGGGCTGATGCAGTTTCAACAGCATGTTTTCTTATTAATCGCATACCCTCATCTGTTCTTCATGGTGAGATTCCTTACAAAATTTTGTTTCCTAATAAGTCACTATTTCTGGTTGACCCTAGGATATTTGGTAGCACTTGTTTTGTTCGGGATGTTCGTTCGCATATTACTAAATTAGATCCCAAGTCTTTGAAGTGTATCTTCCTTGGTTATTCTCGTCTACAGAAAGGTTATAGATGTTATTGTCCTAGTCTTAACAAATATCTTGTCTCAATTGATGTTACCTTCATGGAAGACACACCTTATTTTTCGTCTTCTCCTCCTGCACGTCAGGGGGAGGATGATGATTTGTTAGTTTATTCTATCACATCATTTGAACCTGTCTCTGATCCAGTTTCTATTAGGCCTCTTATAACTCAAGTCTACTCCAGACATAGACCTTCTGATTCATGCCCTACACCTGCTCCTTCGTCATCAGATCCAGTCCTGAACGATGATCTTCCTATTGCATTACACAAAGGTAAACGTCAATGTACTTATCCTATTTCTTCTTTTGTTTCGTATAACTGCTTGTCGTCTTCCTCTTGCTCTTTTATTGCCTCTCTTGATTCTATTTCTATCCCTAAAACTGTTCACGAAGCCATATCTCATCCTGGTTGGCATCATGCAATGATCGAGGAAATGAATGCGTTGGATGACAATGGTACTTGGGACTTGGTTGATTTACCTTCGGGGAAACGGGCTATCGAATGCAAATGGGTGTTCACGGTTAAGGTTAATCCGGATGGGTCAATTGCTCGATTAAAGGCCCATCTTCTTGTTAAAGGATATGCTCAAACCTATGGAGTGGACTATTCTGACACTTTCTCTCCTGTTGCTAAATTGACCTCTGTTCGATTGTTTATTTCTATGGCAACTACTTACCATTGGCCTTTGCATCAACTAGATATCAAGAATGTTTTTCTTCATGGTGATCTTCAAGAGGAGGTGTTTATGGAGCAACCTCCTGGTTTTGTTGCTCAGGGGGAATCTAGGCAAGTTTGTCGTCTCCACAAATCTTTGTATGGTTTGAAATAGCCCTCGTGCTTGGTTTGAAAAATTTAGTCAAGCTATAGAAACGTTTGGTATGATGAAAAGCAAGTCTGACCATTCTGTATTCTACAAACAATCAAAAGTTGGTATCATTCTTTTAGTTGTGTATGTAGATGGCATTGTTATTACTGGAAGTGATACTACGGGAATTTCATCTCTTAAGTCTTTCCTACATACTCAGTTTCACACGAAGGATTTGGGGATGCTAAAGTATTTCCTGGGTGTTGAAGTCATAAGAAGTAAAAAAGGTATCTTTCTATCTCAGAGAAAATATGTCCTGGACTTATTAACTGAGACAGGAAAATTAGGAACAAAACTTTGTAGTGCTCCGATGACTCCGAACATCCACCTTACAGGAGATAGGGAACTCTTTAAAGATTCTGAGAGATATCGAAGGGTGGTTGGAAAGTTGAATTACCTTATCGTGACTCGTCCAAATATTGCATATTCGGTCAGTGTTGTTAGCCAATTTATGTCATCCCCAACAGTTCATCATTGGACAACGTTAGAGCAAATTTTGTGTTACTTGAAAGGAGCACCTAGACGTGGTATCTTGTATGCAAATCATGGACACACTCATATTGAATGTTTTTCAGATGCAGATTAGGTAGGTTCCAAAGTGGATAGAAGATCCACATCAGGCTATTGTATTTTCATTGGAGGAAATTTGGTCTCATGGAAAAGCAAGAAGCAGAATGTTGTGTCACGATCGAGTGCAGAGTCAGAATATAGGACTATGACACAATCTGCGTCTGAGATAATATGGATATATCAGCTCTTGGATGAAGTAGGTCTTAAACTTCAGTACCAGCGAAATTGTGGTGTGATAACCAAGCTGCTCTTCATATTGCTTCTAATCCTGTGTTTCATGAGCGAACTAAACACATTGAAATTGATTGTCATTTTATTCGCGAGAAAATTCAACAAGATTTGATTTCTACAAGATATATGAAGACCGGAGAACAACTAGTAGATATCCTCACGAAAGCTTTAAATGGGGTTCGGGTTGATTATCTTTGTTACAAGTTGGGCATGATTAATATCTATGCTCCAACTTGAGAAGAAATGTTAGAGATGTTAGTTGTGTATTAGGTGTCTATCACTAGTTGAATATATTAGTTGTATATTAGGTGTCTTAGTTGTGTATTAGGTGTATGTCACTTAAGAGTATCCCTAACTTTGTATATAAATATGTAGTGTCTTTGAATGAAAATTAAAAGAGTGAATTCTGAGTTTCACAAATTTCAATACACAAAATATAGAGAACACATTGTTCTACTGCCCATTCTCTCTCTTATTGATTCTAGACAAACAACACATCACTCTAAGGTCCCATACTTTCAAAAACATCTATTGGAGATATTAAAAAAGCAGAAAGTTATAAAAAAAATAAAAAAAGATAATGTGAAACTCTACTGATCAGTTAAGTAGATGAAAATGTCAAATGGCAAGAAAAAATAAATAAAACAAGGATAGGCCAACCAAAATGCAAATGTTGCCACTGAAAGAGTCATCACAGTGTACACAAATGGTCCAGCTATTGAATCAGCAAGCCTTTGTATAGGTGCTTCATGGCCTTGAGCATCTTCAACCTGCATAACTATCATAATTAGCATATGGAAACTACGTTCTTGGACAACCTTAATGAATCAATGTTTTAGATACATGCCACATTGACCAAAAAAAAAAGTGACGAGGAATAAGGCCATCATTCCATCATAGTATCTTAGAAAAAAAACTCTGTTATCTATCAAAATAGTTTTTCCTATCAAAAAATCTGTAAGAATAATTTAGTTTACTAACCAAGCGAACAATCTTGGCTATTGTCGAATTGGTTCCAGTTGAAGTAGCTTCAATCCGTAAAGGACCATCCTGAAATAGAAAAACATTTTATCTCTATTACTATAACAAATGAATCTGATACCAACCCCCCCCCCTGGTCAGAAGCCTGAACTTATCCGTAGATATCTATATAAGTTAGCAAAGTGACATGCAACATAATCTGTTTCCATTTATCACAGCATATAATGTTTAGAGAGAGATACCCAGTTTATTGTTCCGGCAGAGACTGAAAGACCTTCTTCCTTAAATACAGGAAGTGATTCTCCTGTGAGCATGGATTCGTCTACAACACTTCTTCCAGCAAGAACTTTCCCCTGCACAACCAGCTCCAGTTTCAGCTACTATGTTCAGATTGGTGATATTTATTATTTAAGGCAGCATACTTTGAGCTGATCCTCTTTCGGGCAAAAAGGCCAGCTTACTGTGAGATAGATGCTGCTGCTGGGGTTGTGTTCTTGCATCTTGCAAAAGAGAGACTCATCACAAGACCCAAAAAAGAGGAGCGGTGACATAAATTGCCTTGTATTTGGAACTTTTTTTTTTACTTGGTATATTTGAGACTTGTTATTTGTTGTAAATGATTTCCTAAAGATACTAAGGCTATGTTCGCAATGTTCATTTGGTGTAAATTGCCTAGTTACAATTGTTTTTAGATCCAAAGGCTTATGATAACAAGAAGATATTGCAAAGAAGATAAAAATTCAAAAAGTAAAATCATACTTCCGTCAGCATGTCCTCTTCAAGAAAGACTTCAATCTTTCAAAAGTTCACTCATGTTTATAGCAATTATTGAAAGTCAAGTTTTGTTGAATATAACATCTACGCTTACCAGCTACATCTAATATTACTAATTTATTAAATGGAAGTTCAGAAACAATAATCTAACGATTGTCAATATGGTTAAAGTGGATGTAAAAGGGTGTTCTATTGATCTAGTATTTCAAACCATGGAATTCAAAATACTTACATCTACAGGTACGGTTTCCCCAGGCAAAACCAATATGGAATCTCCAACTCGAATATCATCAGTTGGGGCCTCTACATAAATTGAATCAGAGCAAAGTACATCATTGGATGAGAGTTCGTTGTCAGAACTAATTACAAGTCTTGATCGAGTGGATATCAGTGACTGCAAGAATAACCACAATGAAATCTTAGACAAAAAAATAAAAGAGAAGAATTTTGACAATAAAATAGAAATATGAGCAGTCAAACAATCTCCTATAAGACAAAAGACATGATAAAAACCACATATGAATCTATCATGATGAACAACCAAACTAAAATGGTAAATTTTCACTCGAATGCACTAGAAAACTATAAAAAAAAATTATAAATTTTTAATTTGAGTTGAGAATAAAAGATGTCAAGACCAAAATATAACATATAAGAGAATAGTTAGTCCACCTTCTAATAGCTTGAGCTTTTGGCAGAATTGGTAGCTAACTCTTCTCCAATACGGTATCAAAACATAAGGTCCTGAGTTTGAATCTCCCCAACTTTAAAAGTTTCACCATACTAAATGGGCCTCTTTTTTCCACTTATACCTTCCTTAAAGTCTATCTCTATTTAATGGATCCTTCAAAAATTGCCTACTTTCTACTCATTCGGAGGATGTCTAACTCTACTTGATGGGCCTTCAAAACTAATATCTCAACCAACGAGAAAGAACCCATCACACTCGTCTACTTAACTCCCAAATGAGAGCCCATTAATTCAGAAGAAATGTTAAAAACAAAAATGCTCATCAAGTGAAGGCGAGCTTTAAAACCCAAGTATAACATATAAGAGAACAGTTAATCCACCTCCTAACAACTTGAACTTTTAGAAGAATTAGTTGCTAACCCTTCTCCAACAAAAGAAAAGAAATGTACAAAGCATATGAGATAAGTTTGCAAGGATTCTTAAAGGATTCATTCAAAATACTTAAAAATAGCCTAGAATACATTACCATAAGGAATTAACAAAATGATCCTGGCTTATCTATTCAAGTTTCAGAACCTGGAAAATAGCTAACTTACTACTAGTTCATTCATATCACTTGATGCCCTGATTCTGGCTCTCTCTTCAAGAGAGCGTCCTAGAAGCACAAAACCCAGTAGCATGACCTGCATACTAAAAAAAAGGAGCTTTCAATGAGAAATTTATTGTTAGCCAACAATGTAAGTATGATACATGGTAATATTTAAAGAAAAGGATCAAATCATGTCAGATGGAAGCATCAGTCTTGCTGGTTGTTTATGAATTAAAAAGCCTCCAAGTTCTATCACTATCCGCTTTTAAAGAAATTTTTGAGAAAAAAACTGCAAACAATGGAAGTAAGTCACCGGTTCATCAAAGAATGATGCATCCCATTGAAGTTCAGGATTAAGAAGTGAGACCTGCACAAGATAGAAGAATTTACGACTAAGAGGTTGAAAAAGAATGTATCAAAAAGGAGAGAAAAAAGATCAATAAAGGCAATGAAGATGAAAACTGAGTACAGCTCAGCTTGTAATAGGGCTCACCGTACTAATGATAAATGCAGCTAATGATCCAAATCCCACAAGAGAGTTCATATTTGGGGACCCTTTCCTTAATGCCTTAATACCATCAAAGAGCAAGTCTGCAACAAAATTCCAATTCTTTAGATCAACAACCACACAATTTAAGATTAAGCTTCACACATGATACTGTAGGGACATTTGCTACAGTCTAAATCCATGAAACGTATGTTGATAACGGACTATAAAGCTATGTAACAACGTATATGTACTCTTCAATTTTTGTGAAGTACCCGTGTCCAAGAAATGACATAGAGGTGTGTACTCGACACTCAAATTTGGTGAAAATTTTAGAAAATTGAGAAAACATCTAAAAATTTAACATCCTTTGTCTTAAAAAAATCTGTGTAACATAGCTATAAAGAACATAAATTTCCAATCAACCTATGAGAACTGGCAATACAATTCGTTACACAAAATGGTCATAAGTCGAACTAAATTCGTCGAAGCCTTTGCATACATTATAACCCATAATTTGTGACAGAATTACTAGAAGAAATTAGTTAAACCTACCTCGTCCTGGCCCCAACAAAGCTCCCAGAGCCAAACCACCTTTTACATACGAATTATGAAGCACCTCCCAAATACCTCCTAAGCAAACAAAGAACAACAACGAGATATTAGATGACTTAGTCCTCCACATTACAAAACACTTATTTCCTTTTTATTCGGCAAAAAAGCCAACTTTAAGCCTCCCATGATCGTACTTGCAAAAGGCATGTCGAACACTAACCGTGGGCAGCATGAATTCCAAAAGAATGCAAAATATGCGAAGCATGCGATCCACAACACAACGCAACCAAAGTCCAAGCAAAAGCAATTCTATTCCTACTCTTCACAAGCAATTCCTCTTTCTTCTTCAACATCTCCTTCCACTTCCTCACATTCTCCACCACACCTTGACCCGAAACCCTCCTCTTCGCCTCAAACCCACACTCCGTCAATATCCGAGCCAAACTCTCCGCCACATTCTCGTCAACAAACTCCGGTTTGAGCTTAATCGCCGCCGTCTCGGTCAACATATTGACAGCGACCGAGTCAACTCGGCCATCAGACGATAAAACCGATTTTACTCGCGACACACAACCACCGCACATCATTCCAGAAACATCGAGCAGAACCGTTGGCTCGCCGCTCTGTTCTTCCTTAGACGCCGCATTTCGAGCTTCCGTTTGCACTTGGAACGAACTCGAGACAGTAAAGTCTAGGCAATGGTGTCGTTTACGGTGTATAATGCTACGTCGCCTCGGAAGATATGGATTGAATTTGAAGCCAAAGGAGCCGACATATGAATTGCTGTTGAAACCAAAACAGTGCATCGGCTGAGAAGAAAGACCGAGTCTTAACAAATTACTCGTCATTTTAGAGAGAGACAGAGATTTGAGAGAAAAGAAAAATCGCAAAGAGAGAGAGAGATTATCGATAGAGAAGGAAGAAGAGGTGGTCGTTGAATATCACAACGGTGGTCGTCGAAATTTGTAGAAGGCAAATCAGATTACAATATCCGCAAATTTCTTTTGGTTTTCGACGGGAGACTTTTATATATCACAATTATTATAATCGGATATAATGACATTCATTCGATTATACAGATGGACTTTTACTTACTCGCTAACTCGGTCAACTAACTCGTGGTCAAAATAACACAAAGATAGCCGAGCTGTATTAGCCGATTTAAACGGCGTCGTCTTTCATGCTATGAAAAATATCTTTACAAATGTATATCTTCTATATTAAGGTGTCGTTTGATTCCCAGAATGAAATCAAAATCGGAATGGAATGAAATAGAAAGAAAACAATGTTGTTTGATTTAATCACTAAAATCAAGCTCGGAATCAGGATTATAGTGTTTGATTTGTCATAAGAATAGAATAAAAAAAACTATAAATGACTTTAATACCCTACATTTTATAAAGTTCAAATAATGTCATTTAATTATTATTTTTTCATCAAAAAAATTAAATAACAATTTTAATTTTTTAAGTAAAAAATATTTTTTTTTTATATCATAAAAAATTAATTATATATTAACTTTTATAGAGATGAATGATGCTATTAAGATTGTTTTTGATAGCATTCAATATATTGAAACCGTTTGGGGGATTTTTTTGTACAGTGATGCTATTCATTGTTTACAGAACAATAAATTATCAATATAAACAGAATTACAAACGTATGTTGATCCTACTACTTTCGTATCATCTGTTCAATGAAGCACAAATGTTCATATTTCAACAGTGTTCAAAACACTATATCAAAATATTTATATTAGCCTAACTAAAATTAAGTTAGATACCAAAACAAGGCTAATATAATAATTACAAACGAATATTCATATAGTAATAACACATATCCATAACTTAATATAATGCACATTCACATCTAAGAAGGCTTATAATCCAACCATCTTTGTTGCCATCAGGTACTCCAAAAAATACATTCATTCTTGCGGGTTTGTCAACAAGAAGAATTGTAGCAACATTAAGCTCATCGTTGCTAAGTGATATGGCCTTTTGTAATTCATTGTACAACCTCATTTGTTCTTATTTTTCTTCTCCTTTTATGATGGATTGACTCAAAAGGCTGCCAACATTCTTCATCTCTTCTGCAAGTATCGAAGCTACCCTCTCAACATAATCTCCATATTTATTAACTCCAACAGTTCTCTTTCTTTTTTAGATGAAACATTTGAGTTTTGTTGGTCGATAGCATCTACATGTTGATATAATGGATCGGTTTCATTTACTGTCTCTTGATCTCATTCATTATTAAGTTCTAAAACAACAACATCTGAAGTTTTTGCATCTTTTCCTGTGGCTCTATCTTTACCAAATACAATAGTCAAGTCCTCGTAATGAGGAAATGACCTATGTTTAAAATAAGCAGCTTTTTTGTGACTCTCAAAAATATTAAAATATTAATAATCAAATGGATTAATTTCTAAACATAAATAATGTATTTGTTCATAACAAATAAGAACAACAAAAAGATTACTTCTACATATTCATCCCAAACAGGTGCCTCAATAGCTATATATTTATTCACTATAGATCCCACCCAAATTAATCCACTACTATTCTGACCAGTTAGCATGTCATGTATAGTAGTAAATTGAGTCTTCGATGTTTTCAATCGAGACTCAATATGTGGTTTAGCTTTCATAGTGCAATCTGGTAGTTTTTGAAGTAGTAATTTCTCAATAGCATTTAAGTAGTCAGGTTTGAAACCACCATTAACTCTATATAAACCCTGATTGTGTAACTCTACAAGACACTCAATTAATCTTTCATCTAATGCTGCTGTCCAAAATCTTTTATTCTGTCTAGGGCCTCGATTTCTTGAGGTAAAACTTTGTGAAGATGACATCCTAAAATTAAAAAGTAAGTACAAAAAAATATACCATTTATTAACAAAATAGAAATAGAAAACATATTAAAGTTGACGAGCCTAGTAACCAATGAGAATAATTTTAAAATTATAAAAATACGACCAATAGCATAATGTTTTACAAGATTACAAATAATTTCAATCAAATAATTTCTTCATTACAACCACAATCAAACATAAATAAGAAAACACGACTTCCATTAACCTAAACAATCACTATCATCTATCCCTCTCTCCTTTCCCTCCATTCATTGTACATTTTTGATGTCGTATTGTCTCCAAATACACTCCATTCATGTGTAGAGTCTACAATTCTTATTGTATCTTCATCATCCTCATCCTCATCTCTATCTTCAAGATTTTCCCATTTTTTCTCAAATGGATCATATGACATTTCTTTTCTTATATAGTTGTGTAGCAAGCAACAAGCAATAATTATTCAATTTTGAGTTTTAATAGGATAGAATGTTGGACTTCTTAGAATATCCCATCGATTCTTTAACATACCAAAACATCTCTCGATCACATTCCTAGCTTGTGAGTGCTTCATGTTAAAAAATTCACGTGGATTGCGAGGTTGTGGACCATCTCTCCATTGGAATTTGCATATCCAGCATCCACAAGATAATAATGCCCTATGTATTAAATATATTTTACAGTTCAATTCATATTCATAGAATTTAAAAAAATTGATCAATTCACATATTACTTACCAAGTTGGACTTTAAATTCATTCCTTCTACGTATAGCTTCACGTAAGACTCTACTATCAGTTGATGAACCCTCCCAACCAGGTAAAACATAAATAAATTGCATATCAGGAGAGCAAACCCCTAAAACATTTGTGGTAACCTTACCCTTTTGGTTTCGATACCTAGACTTATCACCTACAGGAACTCTTACCCTAATATTGGTACCATCAAGTGCTCCTAAGCAACCCTAGTACCAATAAGTCAAGTAAAATCATTTAATTATTAAAAATATTACATGGTAATAAGAAAAAGGAAAGAAAAAGAAAGAAAGAAATTAAACATTATATCTACTTTGAAATATTTCCACCTATCGTCATCACAATCGTCAAGAATAGGCTCAGGTTTTCTTCAATAACTCCTTATGCAACCGTATGATAACATGCAAGACATTATTGAAATACTTACTAACTGTCTCTCCAAATCTTTTAAATCGATCAGTTATAACTCTATTTTTCACATGGTGTGCAATCACATGAAGAAACATGGCTACCTGCTCATCTACTAACAAATGCTTTGATTATTTTAGCCCCCTCTAGTTTCAAGCAATGCACACAAATTGGTAAAAGCACTCATACTTATGTTAAGTTGATTAATACGAGTAATGTCGCTCTCATAGCACAATCTATGCACAATTTTCCTATTTGAAAAAAAATCAAGCTCATACAATTATCTCCTTAAAGATATTGTCTTGTTTTTATTCACCACCATCTCAAAAAAGAATTTTACAATATACATTATATGCATCAAGTACACAACAATAGCATCCACCTCTTCCACATTCAAGCTATGGTCATCCATTTTACCTTAAATTACAAACAAAAACAATATTTAATTAGGAACAACAATTTACTCATAAAATTGATAAAATATACCTATTATATTAAACTGCCAAAATTAAATATGGTAGAAGATACTTATTATATCACTAATAATAGACAATTTTTGAATAGACAACATTGATTTGGATATTAATGAACAGTTTTTGTTTATGAAAGATTAAGTAATGCATTCTCTTCGACAATACCTCTACAAGTATCACTAATGGATAGTTTTTGAACTCATCAGCATATGAATTAGTTTATGCAGCTCCAATGGATAGTTTAAACCAAAATTAGAGTTATCTTCTACAATGAAACTATCAAAATTAATCCTAACAGCACCAATTGATAGTTTATGCCATTAAGTCAGAAAAATCTAGCAAATAACCAATATTGATATTGTTCGAAACAATATCAGTATCGTCTTCATGGGACGTAGAAGGAATGTTCATATCGAAGCTATGTTTGAGTTCATGAGACCAACAAAACGATTCAAAGCAAACAACAAAGAATATCACATACCAGAATACTAGAACATATAATAAAAATATGAATCGATTCAAAATATAAATAAATTTTGACAAAACAGAGAACAATTCCTCAGATGAACAATGGGAGGCGATTAGAACAAAGAACAAAATTAGGAATCGATTCAAAATAGAAATAAATATTTACAGAACAGAGAACAATCTCAAAGGAAAAATCCACAATATTAGGAAACAAATAATATATTCAAAAGCGAGAAGCAAAAAACAAAAAAGAGAACAACTCGTGAAGAAATTAGGGTTGCGAGACAGATGAGAGAGAAGACATAGATGAGGACGAGAACTCACCTCGAATGTCAGGGAAACCACCAGTTGTGGAGGACCATGCGAGGCAACGACTGAGTATAGAGTTGGAGAAAAAATCGTGACGCGTAGGGTTCTCTTAGTGGGTGAGAAAAATGGGAGGCAGATTCATTCTGCTTCTTCGTTTATAAAGGAAGGGTAGTTTTGGAATTATAATATTAAGTGAGGGGTAAAATTGGAAAAGTAAATTTATATCAGGAATGGAATCATCATTCCTAAAGAGGGAGAAGGAATTCTGATTCTTTCTCTTTTAGTAATCGATTTCATTCCGTCCTCCTCATTCAGCCCAACCAAACACACAAATGGAAGGAATCAATTCTGATTCCTTTCCATTCCCTCCAACCAAACATCACCTAAAAGCTTTGAAAAGTTTGTAATTACTGATGAGTGCTCAAAAAGCACTAAAATTACCATGCTTTTATGCACATTAATTGATTAAAAATATATATATTTATATGTTTTATCATATATTTATATAAATTTGTCTTTTTCGGAATCACGGGTGTTTTTATTATTTTTCAGGTATTTTCACTTAAAAACATAACTTAAAGACTCAAAGAGGAATACTGGAAGCAATACATCACAAATATATTAATAAATAAATGGGGAAAGGTCAACAAATATGGAAAAATTGGACAAAATGGGTCAAAAGGGTCAAAAATGTCAAAAAGGAGAAAATCGTTGGCCGCTACAAGAAGACGCTTCACGCCACGTACAGATCACAAGCGCCTCCCAGCTTCCGCATGCACCGTTGCCATTTCGCCCCATTTTTGCGCGCAGCCGCCTCCATGACATCATCAATGACCTCAGCAATTGCACTCCGCGTTTTCATCATTTTTTCACCCACTTTTTCTCTCCATCTTCACCTATAAATACCCCCCTTCTCTTCACTTCTAAACACACCTCAAAACACATTCTCTTCTCTCTTTCTTTCTCTCATTTCTTAGATTTTTTAGTTTTTCTTAGTTTTTAGCTTTTCTTAGTTAATTTCTCTTAGTTTTAGAGTTATTCCCTTTTTGGGAAGAACTAGTTATGTTTTTGTAATTTATTAGCTTTTTGATTCAATAAATGGGAGTGCAAATTCCGCTTGGAAGTTTTCCAGCAACGGGAATAGCATCGAAGTTCTGTAAGGATTTTATTTTCTTTACAGTTATTTTTTATGCTTTATTCTTACATGTTATATTTAATTTGTCTGTGATTAAATTTAACTTTGCTGGCTGTTTATAAACATGATGTAATAATAACGTTGTTATGCTTGCGAAATATTAAATAGGTAAAAATCTCTAAAATGAATTGATTTTATTTTTATTCAAGATTTTATATTAAGAATGTTAGAGAGAAATATATTATTTTTCATTACAAACTTAAAACTGAAAATTAGATTTTAAGGTTTAGTTATCCTATTCGATTTAGAGTAGGTTTCTTTATTTGTTGGTACAATCGCCCTAAGGTAGTTAGAGTGAAGCTCTATTTCAAAAGTTTTTATAAGAATTATTATCTGAAAATGTATTGACAACATGTTTTCAGTAGTGGTTTTAAAACTTGAAAGTTAGTACTCGGATAATTAAATTCTTAGGTTTAATTTGGACACCTTGAATAAAGTTTAAACTATCTAACCCCACCAAAGGTGGCATTTAAATGATTCATTTTCAATCTCTTAGAAAAAGGAATTAATTTAATTAACCAAATTAGTTATCAACCCCACCCATAGGTGTTAATTGATTTGTTTAGTTAACAAAGAATATCTAACCCCACCAAAGGTGGTATTCATACAAAAAAGAGAGAATCAATAAATATCAATTCATATCTTTAATAACCTAAATAATATGAGTAAGCATAATTAACTTAGTTATTATATCCATAAATACTCCACTGTTTTAACAGATAAAATTTGCATAAATGTTTATTGAATCTATGTTTATTTTTATGTAAGTAGATTAAAAACACAAAACCCCAAAATATCGTGACAAGATGTTTAGGATTTAATTTCGTTTTTAAAAGTTTGAATAATAAATTAAAAACCACATACATTCCTTCCTTAGATCGACCTTGGGAGTATACTTATCATTTTCTACGAAATGATTCGTGCACTTGCGAGAGTTTTATAAATAAATAAAACCAAAGTAACGGGCAGAATCGGCGATGTCGGTTCTGCCCCGATCAGTTACTCAAGCTCATATATTTACGATTATATCTTCTATAAAAGTTTGTAGTTCCTCAAGCACTATACATTTACAATTATATCCTTATTTGAAAATTTTGGTCATTCCTAAGCCCTATACATTTACAATAATAAATATTAAAAAGATTAATAATAAATATGAATAATTATTCTGAAGTTTTTTTGCGTATTGATTTTACATATTAACATTATATAATTATTTTGATTCAAAAGAATAAAAATTTATATAATTTGTCCTTACCTATTTAATTAATTAATTGCATATGATTAATTCATTATGAAAGTTATAAAAAAATCATTTATGGAATGATCATATTTATATTAAATTAATCATGATTTTTTATATTGATGTCATGTCGTCTCATATATTTAGTTAATTAATAGTACATTACTTGTTTTAAGCAAAAAATACTTATAAAAATGTTTATTAGTATCAAGTTCATTACTTTTATGTAATTATTGTTAATATCTTTCCAAATCATTTATATTTAGATTTTATGTCATTGTGTCAAATTGTTATATACATTTGTCATAAAATAGTTATTATTGTATAATTATTTTTTACTAAAATAAAAAATTATTTATATATTTATTTTAATAGTGTTTCTGTAAACATTAACAACATTTTAGGGATTACTTTCTTTCTAACCTATATCTATTAAAATAAAACTCATATATGAAGGTTGACAAAGAATGAATGAAAATATTGACAACCAAACATGTGTGTTTAGCCCAAGTAATTAAATTGTGTGCCTAAAAACATAATTGAGTCTTTAAGGATATGTTAAGAGTTCAAATCAATTCAAAACCAATTCTCATAATTGAAAGCATCAATAATTATTTTTTGCATCTCTCTCAATATAAATTGTTATGATTTTTTTAGTTAACTCACGCTTTAGAGCTATAGAGAAAGCAACAACTTCTGCTTCTTTACTAGATAAAGTAGTAGTATAATCAATCTATGAGTATATTACTCTTCCATAATGATCTATGATTACAAAACCCAAACTTACTTTGTCTTGTATTTATGTAGCATCAAAGTTTATTTTAATAGCATTTTTGGGTGGTGGTTTCCAAGACCTACGGATAATATAATATTTCATTCAAAACAAGTCCTCCTTCTCCATTTTGCCATGAAGAAATGAGAAAATTCATCAATTTTCTCGAAAATTATGTTAATTTGAAATTGATGATCAATAGTCTTGTTTATGTACACTGCTTCATTTCTTAACCATCAAATATGTTCTAGCATAATAACTATAGTGAGAGTAAATTTTCTTTTATCTATCTCCTTAGTCAACCATTTTAATGGGGGATTTAAAATGAAAGATAAATAGGACTTGATGTCCAACTTTTCACTAAAATTCTAGATAATGTTTCATTTGTAGCTAAACCACTAAGATCTGAGGAGTTCACATGCTATGAAAAGATGTTCAACATCTTCTACTTTCTTTTCACATAAAATATAGTTTAAATCTTAAATAGTCATAAAAGCATCAAGTTTCTTTTATATATTTAAATAGTTATTAGCGATTTTTTAGAGTAAGATTTTATGTCTTTCATCATTTGAAGCTTTTTAAATCTTCCTCCAAAATTTGATATGAGAATTTTGGATCCTATGGTGAACAAGAACTTTATAAGCATCTTCAATAGAGAATTTTTGTTTTTCCATTCCATACCAGTGAACTTGATCAAAGACATAAAGGTTATGTGGTTTAATTTTCAAAATGTATGACATGATATGCTCTCTAAAAAGTGAAATAATTTTTTGATAGTCCAAAAATCAATGATTATTTCAAATGCTAATATCAAAGACATAATCAACATGTTGTAAGTTAATATATGAAATTCTTCTTTCAATTAAAATTCGAGGAAGTTGCTATAGAAGACTAAGTACTTAAAGATGATGCTAGATATTAATATTGCCTACACTTACCTTCCAAAAGTTTCCTTTATGAATTAGTTCTTGTGTTCAGATCAACCTTTTCCAAATGCTTGAATCATTTGATATTTTGTTGACTTCAAGGAAGGAGTTATGCTTTAGATATTTTTAGTTGAAAACTTTAACCCAAATTTTATCAATTAAATTACCAACTCTCAAGTAGCTTTGGATAACATGGCTTTTTTAAAATCTTTAGTTTTTTGGAAACCCAAACACCCATTATATTTTGTCCTATAAACAGAATCCTAATTTATAGGAGTAAAAAAGTACTGAGAGTTTATATTACATTTCCACCAAAAAATTTCATCAAAGAATGTGCAGTTTCACAAAAACTAACTGGCAGTTTAAAAATGCTCATGGAATAAATGTGCGTAGTTTTTAAAATAAAGTTTATCATTGTTCTTCTTCTTATTTTAGATAACAATTTAGATTCCAACTATCCAGTCTAGCTTTGAGCTTTTCAAGAAGATTATTAAACTCTAATTTTTTACTTCTACCAGTAGATAGAGAATTATCTAAATATTTGATAAGAGTCTACTTATATGAATGCTATTGGAGAACAAGAGTAGTATTTATCCAAAATACTTTTAATAGCAGCTAACTCCTGAAGGTTTGCTTTGAGGAAGAGGACAATGTCATCTGCATATATAAGATGAGAAATAGGAGGGACGCTTCTAGTCACTTTGATTCCATGCACCTGACTCAAGTTTCCAACTTTGGTAATAAGCCTTGAAAGGCATTATGAGACTATAAAAATAGATAAGGAGATAGAGGATCATCTTGTCTTAATCCTTTATGTGAGTGGAAATTTCAATAAGGAGATCCATTAAGCAAGATTGAAAAAGATATAGGAGAAGTGCATTGTTGTGTGTTTTACAACACACAAAAATCGTGCAAGCATACACGGTCACAAGTAATAATATTTGTAAGTAAAGATCGTTCCCACGGAGATTTATTACTAACGTTTGTTGATTATTAAAATTATTTAAACCTGATGTTATCCAAACAATCAGAAATTTGTCATAGCTTTGTCTTAATTAATTTTTTTAATAGATTGTACGAAAATTCTAGGATTGCAGTTCACCCAAATTAATCCACTTGAATATTTTATTCTCTCTTGATTTATGTTCTCGTGTTTTAAGTTGTTAACCAAGAACTCCTAATTTATCCATATATCTCTTTCAAGCTCCATACAGACACACCTAGTTAAAATAATTCACTATATTCCTATGAGAATTAAATTAAACAGATTTATTAAGTTCTGAGTTCTCAAACAGTCACACATACAATAAAAGTATATTTCTATCCCTTATGTATATACGTTATTTTATCCCGAGCAGCACACAAAAATGCCTTTTTCAAGTTTATTTAAGTGTCACATATCAGTTAATTAATCTTCCGATAATTAAAAGCATTAAACACAGATAAAATAAACAACTTAAAACAGTTTCATAAATCATTCAAAAATAATTAATTCAAGTTTCATAATTTACGCTACACTGCAATCCTAGAACAAATGTATTAGTTCATAGTAGAATTTAAAATTACAACACAACAAAAATAAAACATTGCAGAGAAACAAAAATTAAAAGAAAATAGATAAGAAAAAAAATTCTTTCCCGATTCCTCAATGAACAATAAATTTCTTCCCTTTTCTTCTTCTTTGTTGTCTTCTTTCTCTGTAATTTTCCTAAGAAAATACAACATACAATGTTAAATAAACACTCTGCGTGTTTTTGTGTAACACGCAAAGAAGAAAGAAAACTGAAAATGATACAATAAAGAAATTTCGCAAGAACTGCGAGAGGAAATTTCGCAAGAACTGAAAAACTCCTTCAAAATAACGCGTACCCAAAATATATCCCCATTTTCAATTCTTATTTATTTATTTATTTATTATTTTTTATATATATATTTTTATATTAAAAGTGGGGACAAAAATGTATGGGGAGCACGCGTGAAAACATTCTGCGCGTTTTTTGATTTTTTTTTCTCTTTTTACGCATGCCACGTGTCACCATGTGATTTGCTGAACGAAACAAAGCGACACGTGGCAGCTTTTCATTGGATCGTAAGGCCGGGCGCATGAAGAACGCGTCGCACACGAATCCTCGCGTTGGAATCAATTAACGGCTGGAATTGGGCGCGGTTTCTGCGTTTTTATTTCACCAAATACATGCCACGTGTCACCATGTGATTCGCTGGAATATTTATGAGACACGTGGCTGCTTATTTTCCGTTGATACACGAGGGTGCACGCGGCTTTGATGTATCGCGTCACATAGGATTTGTAGACGAGCGGCCGCGCGCGGCGCCTTCGTTCAACGTGCTTCAATCTGGACCGTTCAACTCATCCAACGGCGATCGATACGCCTCGAGGGAATCTGCGCAGCCGACATGTGGGTCCCACCCTGCACGCCGGTCTACGCGACAGGTGGGCCCCATTGGCACGCTGAGCCGCGCGATGCCATAAATCCTGCATCCATTCTCTTTGGTCGGGTTTGATCTACACGCTTCAATCCTGACCGTTTATGGTTTGATCGGACGGACCACGTTGTACGCGTGGATGTTGACGCGTGGAACTTCTCTCCTGTGAAGAAAAATAACTTTTATTAATTATATTTTCACCCTCAAATATATTTCAAATTACATTTTAAACTTTGGTTAATTGCAATTTAGCCCTTTTGGTAATTTAAATTAAATTTTAAACTTTTAATAATTACAACTAAGCCCGATTTTAATTTAAATTATATTTTCAACTTTTATAAATTGCAATTAATCACTATTTTATTTGAAATTATATTTTTGGACAAAAATTTACCATTAAGAGCGTTTTCGATACATTTTATTTGATTTTCTTAAAATTTAGAAAAAACAGTAAATCCTAATTTATTAAACTAAAATTAACTAAAAATAAAGAGAATCTAGCAATTATAATTAATAAAATAGTTGAAAATAACTATATAAAATACAGTTATCAACACCCCCAAACTTAAGTTTTTGCTAGTCCTCGAGCAAAAGAAAGAAAATAAAACAAAGATAAATGCATTTAAAATAGTGATTTTCAAAATATTTCTTTTGTCTTTTGAAATTACATAACTCAAAGAAATAAAAGAATTTTATCTAAGTATCAAAATCAATTTTAAAGTATATTACATTTTCACAATGAATTTTTGTGTGTGTGTGTGAAGTCTTTTCATATTTCATCACATGCAATCCGGATCAGTTTATACAAATATAAAATCAATCAAATTTTCATGAAATCACAAATCTCATAAGTTTATTTTTCATTTCTCTCTCCACTACTATAGACAAACACAAAACACAAAATCAATAGGACTTTATTAAGCTTGTAATGTATGGTTTAGGTAAAGGTAGCATAAAGGATAATATTTAGCTTAAAATTTTTTCTGAGCATAACATTTCAGGATTGAAAAAGATAATTCTATCATCACAATAATTACTACCCGATTTGGGATTTATCATCACATACAATAACCATTTTTTTTTCTCTTTTTTTTTTTCAGAATCTCTTTTTTTTTTTTTTTAGTAACCCTTTTTTTTCGATATAACCTTCAACATTTACTAACAATTGTCACATGTTAGTGAGATAAGAACAATGGGTCTATCTACACACACACACACACACACACACATATATATATATATATATATATATATATATTTTAGATAGGCTTTTGAAATGAGAAAAAATATATATGTAAACTTTGAGGCTCAAAAGGGGTATACTATGGATAAAGCATGTGAAGGTAGATAGAAAGGCTCAAACGATCCAAAGATGGCCTAAATCATTTTCTTAGTTAAATGTTATCTATAATTTCGCCTCAAGAGAAAATCAAACAAATTCTAAAAATTGTGACACCACAAAAATCAATCGAATTTCATACTCATATAAACCTTCTCTAAATTATCATAGCAACTCAAAAATCAAGACTACTGCTCATGAATATTTATTCTTGTAAAAATGAGACATACGTAAAAATTATTCATCACTTAGACAATATTCAAATTGTTTTTTTTTCAAAGAGATATGCATTATTTAAATCGAAGAAATAAAAATAAATCACTATTCATAGCAACATATCTTCAATCAACCAAACAAACAAAACTAGACACGTAACAATATCAAGCAGTATTTCAAACAAGTTTAATCTCAACACCCCCGAACTTAATATGCACATTGTCCCCAATGTGTGAAAATTAAAGAACAAAGGAGATGTGTCAAAAGAAACTTCCCTGAATGGTGAGTTGACTTGTGAGATTGAAATCCAAAATTGTTTTACCTCCTCCGATTTATACCTATCAAAACAAAGAAACAGAATGAAGAAATATGCAACTAATACATGTTCTAAAATACAATAAATAAATAAATAAAAACTAAAACACATGGGTTGCCTCCCAAGAAGCGCTTGATTTAGAGTCTTCAGCTTGACTGCCTTTCTCCTTGCTTTAGGTTGGATCAGATAAGAAAATGGTGGACTTTTGACGATCAATGTCACCCCCCCAATAATGTTTGAGTCTTTGCCCGTTCACTTGGAAGGTAATTTGTGATTCTTCACCTTTAATCTCAATAGCCCCATATGGGTGTACTTTGGTAATAATGAAAGGCCCTGACCACTTAGATTTCAATTTTCCTGAGAAGAACTTCAAACGAGAATTGAAGAGCAATACTTTCTGTCCTGGTTCAAAGTGTCGATGCAAGATTTTGTTGTCATGCCACCTCTTCGTCTTTTCCTTATAAATCTCAGCATTTTCATATGCGTGTAAACGAATCTCATCCATCTCATTGAGTTGTAGGAGACGTTTTTCGCCAGCAGCGCCTAAATCAAAATTTAAATTCTTGATAGCCCAATACGCATGGTGCTCTAATTCAACCGGGAGATGACAAGCTTTCCCAAAAACCAACTGATATGGGGACATCCCAATGGGTGTCTTGTATGCTGTTTGATATGCCCAGAGTGCATCATCTAACCTCTTAGACCAATCCTTCCTTGAAGGATTTACCGTCTTCTCCAAAATCCTCTTCACCTCTCTATTTGATATCTCGACTTGTCCACTTGTTTGAGGATGATAAGCAGTTGCAATCTTGTGAGTGATACCGTATTTGGCAAGGAGGGTTTCAAAAGATTTGTTGCAAAAATGAGTTCCACCATCGCTTATGATTGCCCTTGGGGTGCCAAAACGAGTAAAAATGTTTTTCTTTAGAAAATTCAACACCACTTTGGAATCATTGGTAGGCAAGGGAATCGCTTCTACCTACTTAGAAACATAATCCACAGCAACCAGAATGTAAAGGTTGTTGTAGGAAGAGATAATCCACAGCAACCAGAATGTGAAATTTTTGTATTCTTGTCATCGTTATGAAGCCATAATTCTCTACATTTTTGTTTTCACATTACCTCTTATTTTTCAAGTTGTTCATTGTTTTGTTCATGCAAGAGTTTCTCAAGCTTTATCTGCTCATTATTTTGGACACAAGATTGAATAAACTTCAATTATGACTCTAAATTTTTTTTCATGAAAAATCAAAACTAATTTTTTTCCACGTTTGAGTTGCTTAGAAAGATATTTGGAATTCTGTGTGAGATCAAACCCTCGGGAGGTATGTTCCATCTTCCACTATTCTTTGATGAGTTTTTAACATGAATTATCCCTAAATTGCATTCGTATAAATCTAAAAGATCTCTTCTTGTATGGATCCTAAAATCCATTGAAATTTAACATAATGGGATTATGATCACATGTAAACTTTGACACAATAGCCTTTGGGAAAGACAAAACCCAATTTGAAGATGCAATGGTTATATATAATCTTTGATAAATTCTATCAATTTTAGCTTTGTTGTTACACCATGTGAACATGGTGCCAAAACTACCTAAATCGATTGCTTTAGATTATGTCATAAAAGTAGTGAACGTGTTATTAGCATAACAACAGAAAGAAAGGCCACCCTATTTTTCTTCTTATGATATATCATTATGATCACCTATTAATGCCAAGTATTTATCTTCTTTATATATAAAATTGTAGATGATATTACTTTTTGATAGTTCTCCATAGAGAGTTGCATACAATGGAATAATTGGACAGAGGTCAATTATTATTCTCACCCAAATAGACAACCAGAACGTAAATAAAGGGTGAAAATGTCAACCTACAAAATCCTTCCGTGAGCTCTATTCCAACTTGGCGAAGAAGGCCTCTGACAAGTAGGACCAGTATCGGGTTAGCCACACCGATCTTGTAAACATTTTTGTTTTATATTTGTAAAACTCTCACAAGTGCACTTATCATTTTGATAGAAAATGATAAGTATACTTCCAAGGTCGATCTAAGGAAGGAATATATGTGATTTTTAATTTATTATTCAAACTTTTAAAAACAAAATTAAATTCTAAACATCCTGTCATGATATTTTGATTTTTGTTTCCTAATCTAATAACATAAAAAAAAATAGATATAGGTTCAATAAACAATTATGCAATTTTTTATCATTCATAATAGTAGAGTATTTATGGATATAATAATTAAGTTAATTATACTTGCTCATTTTATCTAGGTTATTAAAGATATAAATTGATATTTATTGATTCTCTATTTTTTATATAAATATCACCTTTGATAGAGTTAGATATTTTTTGTTATTTAAACAAATCAATTAACACATATGGGTAGGGTTGATAATTAATTTGGTTAATTAAATCAATTCATTTTTTAAGAGATTGAAAATGAACCATTTAAATGTCACATTTGGTAGGGTTAGATATTTTAAACTTTATTCAATGTGTCCAAATTAAACCTAAGAATTTAATTATCCGAGTATTAACTTTCAAGTTTTAAAACCAATACTGAAAATATAATGTCAATACATTTTTGAATAATAATTCTTATAAAAACTTTTGAAATAGAGTTCCACTCTAACTATTGAGCAATTGTACTAACAAATAAAAGAGCACTACTTTAAATTAGACTCGATAATTAAACCTTAAAATCTAATTTTTAGATTTAAGTTTGTAATGAAAAATAATATATGTCTCTTTAACATTTTTAATATAAAATATTGATTGAAAACAAAATCAACTTATTTTATAGAAATATTTTACTTATTTAATATTTCACAAGCATAATAACATTATTATTATATCATATTACAAACAATCAATCATGTTAAATTTAATCACACACAAATGAAATAAAATATATAAGAATAAAACATAAAAATAGCTTTAAAAATTTCATTTTAAAATTATACTTTAAAAGAATCTTTACAAAATTTTGATGCTAATCCGTTTCTAGAAAACCTCCAAACGAATTTGTATTTTCATTTATTGAATCAAGAACTAGAAATTTACAAAAACATAACTAATTCTTCTCATAAAGAGAAGAACTTTAAAACTAAAAAAACTAAGAAAGCTTTCTAGAGAGAGAAAGCTAGAGAAAGATAAATAAGAGTTTATTTTTACAATGGAAAATATGGTCCTTTTATAGGTGAGGAAAAGGCTAAAAATAAATAAAAAATATTTCAAAAATTGGTCTTAGATGCGTTTGGACAAAAATAGCATTTGTGTGGGGGCGTTGACAAGGCATAGGCGCGTGTAGGGGCATGGGCAGTATGGTGCGCGCAAGTGCTAACACAGCATGGGTGGGCTTTGACGTGGGATTTGGGTAGTTTTGTCCCTTTTTTCTATTTTTTTTACTTTTCCTTATTTTTTTAACATATTTGTGATATATAGCATCCAGTATTTTTCTCTCCAAGTCTTTAAATTATTTTTGAACAAAAATACCTGAAACACAATAAAAATATCTATGGTTCTAAAAAACAAATTTATATAAAATCTATGATAAAATCATACAAATATAATTTTATTTAATTAATTAAAGTACATTAAATCATGATAATTTTAATACTCTTTAAGAACTTATCACAACCCTCAACTAGCTTCTTGCTAGTCCCTTAGTAAAAAAAACGATAAAAAGTAAAATAAAAACTAAAAATTAAACTATCCTAAATCACTTTCGTGGATTAACTCATTTGTATTTAACGTATGTAACAAGCCTTTGAAGCCCTAGGTCACCATAATGGACGAGTTTAAGTCTCGTGAGGATTTTCAGTAATGATGCCCACAAACATTGAACTAAATATAAAAATGAAAAAGAAATAACAAAAATAACAACTTAAAAACTAAAATTATAACAAAATCAAAACTTAATAAAATAAAAAATTAACTTAAAAATAAAATAAAACAAGAAAACAAAACAAAATAAAACTAAACATAAAAACGTCTCATGCTTTTTAATCTCCTTTAAGATTATAATTAAAATCTAAAGCATAAGTTATTTTCAACTTCTTAAACAGTCATAGTTTATAATAATAATTAGTTGAAAATTATTTTCGTACTTCAAAAAATGTTTTTATTTAAATTTACCCAATCTTAGTGTCAGAACTTCAAATTCGCTTCAACTTTATTCTTATAATTCAATATTCTCATTTCACTGAATTTATGGGTTCAAGCACTCATAACAAGGAGTATACAAATAGAATTTATGTTTAAAATAAACTAATAAATACATATACTTATAGAAGAAGAAAGGTTCAAAATAGTGCATAACTTTGATCTCATGAAAGGAATTGAATGTTTAGGATTTCATAAATAAATCACAAAATTATGTTCATGTTTCAATCAATATTATTAAATAAAAATTTCAAAATACATGTCTTATAGAAATGAAGAAAGTAAAATGAATTTTTAGGGATTTACTTTCTATAACTTTATTTTGTAATTAGTCTTTTCTCTCAAGTTGCTTATGACAACCACTTGGCAGCAAACAATCCATTAAAAATAATAGACATAAAATATTCGATAGAAATATAGATGTAAATACCTCTATTAGTCGAGACCTCTACCCTAACTGCCTATTGTTGCTCTCGTTTTCTACCTCTTAACAACATAATCTGGCATATATATCCAACTCTCCTCCACAGCTAACAATGTACACAACAATGCAATCAACTACCAATGATCAATAACGTGAACTATAATGTATAAAACCAATGTAAAAAACCACTCAACCACGAAAACTTGCGATCACTATCTTAGGAACACTTAATAATTCCAAAAGCACAATATTTCCCAAATCTCATCATTAAAATAGTCTTAGATCACAGTCTAAGAATGCTATTTTACTCTCATTGAAATGTATTACAATCACCAAAATACACTTAAGGTGAGTTATGAAATGAAAGATAATCACCTTACCCAAAACCTACTAGAAAACATTACCTCGAGTACTCACTATATAAAAACACGGTTTTGCTCACATAGTTACAAATCACTATACCAAACAAAGGAGATTTTAATTTGATAAAGCTATTTCTTAATAAGAAATAAAAAAGAGGAGGATATTTATAGAACCAATTAAGCACCAATGGCTAACCTTACAGAAGCCTCACCGAGGGTCTTGCCGACCACCTATTCGAAGGTCCCGCGACGAGTTTGACAAGGGCCTTATGAAGGTGCCAAAAAATTCAACTTTTGTTTCAAAAAATGTTGAGTAATTTTTCATAAATGCCTACACATGCAATGAAAAAATCAAAGTGACAACATTGGCTTGCTCGCAAGCTTGTTCATTGAAAACCACAATGCTAAAAAAAACAACCTTGTGGTTTGTATAAAAATGCTTACATACAAAACATACTTAGCTATGTATATATGTGCATTACTGATCATTTGTAACCATCCTTACATAGAGGAAGATAAATACACCAAGTAAAATAAACAGATTCCATATTTTGTACACATAAAAGCCAACAAAGACTCAAAGGGCTACATGACTTACATCTATGTACCATGTGATGAAAAAATTATCCTTTAACTTTACCTTCTTTTTTTCAAATTTTTATTTTTTTATACACCAATAAATATCAAAATGCTTCTATACTAAATATACCAACAGTTGTATTTGGTGATCTTATAGTGCATTTTTATTTACATTATTACCATTAAGTAATTATTCTAATCACATAAAACTTTCTACACTTTAATTAGGTAATAATTCATGTTTTTTATGCTTGCATACTTAATAAATGGATCGAGTCTAATCAATTCATCTATGAAAAAATCTTATTTATGTTAAATTCATCATTTTCATATCAATAAGAATTAAAAATATTAATCAACTAATATTTGTATTAAATTCATTATTTTCGTTCAAAATCATGTCCTAACAACTAAAAACTTGTCAACTAATATACATAATTTTTAAACAAAAAGAATGTATGTTTTTACATGATGCAAGACAAACACAAGTGACTAGCACAAAATTAACTAAACTTGCATAAATAAGTGATTAAGTGTGCCAAATTACAATTTGAATTAACTCATTTATTATCTACCATGTAAAACTCTTTGATATAAATGAAACTAATTAATCATGTTCAGTGATCTAAATTTTTGTGATCCTTTTATTACTATTATTATTCTTATTTATTGAGTACTAAATATTTTTATTTATATTTCAAAATCAAGTAACACAATTTACAAAAATAATATTTACAATTACAATAATCTCTATTAAGATTCAAATATTGCTTTTGTAAGTCGTAGATCTGGATTTACTTATTGTTTCTTTTTTTTTTCTATTTAAGGTTTATTACTATTGATTAGCAATGCATGCACGCACCTAGTTAGCTACACTGTGTTTGAAGGCATGTTTTACACACACATTGGGGTTGGTTTTCTAAGTATACATGCTAGGTTGTGAGTAGAGGTTTTTGTTTTGTTGTTCGTATAGGTATTTATGAAAAATTATGTAACATTTTTGGAATAAAAAATGAGATTTTGTGCACCTCGACAAGGCCTTTGTCAAACCCGTGACAAAGCTTCGGAGAAGGTGGCTATAAGCTAGGGTGATGTCTATAAATACCCCTTCATAAATGCTTTTCTAATTCAAAAATTCTAGCAAAAACTCTACCAAATTTTTATAGCAATTTGAATTCTATTTTCACTAATCATCTTAAGTTTTTTCGATGATTATTATAGTTTCAGTGAGAGTAAAATAGTATTCTTAGACTATGAGTGGCTAAGACTATTTAACTAGTATGGTTTGAGCAATACTATGCTTTTGGTATTGTTGAGTATATCTAAGACAATGATTACGGATGATCATGGTTGAGTATATTTTCCATATTGGTCATTCACTATCTATGTTTATGTTGTTGATTAGTGGTTACCGATCATAGCATTGAGTGTGTTGTTAGTTTTGTAGGAGAGTCAAATCCGTGTGTTAGATCACGTAGTTATAGAGGCAGCGAGCAAGGGCAACAGTAAGCAATTAGGACTAGGAGTATCCACGGTTCGGTCCGATCCAATTTTGAGTAAAAAAAAATTCACTAAACCAGACCGTTCATACTACTCAAACAGGACCAGACCAGATAGTTTGACTATCCAAAATGTTGTAACCAAATTGTTTGGTCTGGTTAATAATACATAAATACGATACAATTTAATGGGATACAATCAAATGTCCTACTCATCATACATAAATAGATATTATTGTTAAATATATAAATACATACATAAGCTACTATGTTTGCATTACCAAATAGGGATCAGGTTTTTCAGTCATCAACATAAGAAAACTACTCTCTTCTTTAGCCACTTGTTCACCTAATGTAGAGAAGTAGTCATCTTTATGTAAGGGCTGATTGAGACTATACACTATTTTTAGAAGGTGATTGTCCATATGTTTAGACGAAGCCCGTGTAGAGAATAAGTTGATTGAACTAATTACCTTGGATTTGCATCTGTAAGAAAATAAGCAACTCTTATTTCTAAAACTCAACCAAAAATTGCCAAAGTAGGTTAAGAATAAAATAATATTGATGCTTAAAAATAACATTTATTAAACAGGATAAGCTTATCAATATGCAGAACTCATTTTGACAAAAAATTTAAAGGAACTAGATGGGAATGCACTTGTGGTGTTATGTGATTGATTTTTTATGATAAAAACTAAAATATCATCCATTGATTTAATGTACTCCTATTCTAAGTAACTTGACAAAAAAGGGATAACAAATTCATTAGTGTCTTTAAGCTATAAAGTAGCCATGCAAAATGGGTTAGTATCAGTCAAATAAGTAATCTGAAAGATAACCTTTAATTGGAGTAACAACAAACAGACAAGAAAATACGAATATATGTTATGGCAAATCTAACCAATAGTCTACTGCACAACTATACTAGCTTCTGGGAAAATGAACAAAACAAAAATACAAAAGTAAAACAAATTAGACATGAAGAAATGAAGTCCCAATATCTCATTTACATAAAATTCTTAAACATATACAAATACAAACATCCAAACTCACAATCAATAATATATCATTAGATAATAATATTTAAAACTTACTCATCATTAATTATCATTGATCAATGTAGTGTCTTTAATGAATTCTATAAGCAAATAAAATCATATATCATTAGATAATAATATTTAAAAAATAAAATTAGAAATTTTTAAGTATTGCAATTATGTAAATCAATATCTTCATAAATCTCATGGTCATCATTGTATTCTGGTAAGGTGACATAGTCATTATTAATGGAGGAACAAAACCAATTTTGACTACATACTAACGCCTCTACCATTTTACGATTCAAAGAACTCCTAAATGGATCAAGAATACGCCTTCCTATGCTAAAAGCTAATTTTGATGCAACAATTGAAACTTGAACTGCTAACACATCACGTACAATGAGAGAGATGATAGGAAACCTAAAAGAATTTGCTTGCCACCATTTCAATATATCAAACTTATCCAACATGACATTTTCACATGGGGTGTTCAAATTTCATCTTTCTTGTTTCCTCAGATGAGGGAATCCTTCCTATTGCATCTTATGGTTGAGTCACATTAGATTGAAAACCATTTTCATGCACTAACTTATAGTAAGCTTTGAACATATCTATGAAAGTATTTTTGACATTATCTCTCAATTTTTTAACAATTTTTAAATCATAAATCTCTTCAAATAGGAATTTCAAATACTCCAATTTGTACCTTGGATCAAGTACAAATGCAACATACAACATTTTATTAGTCTTATCTACATTTCCCCAATACTTCTCAAATTTGTTTTCATACTAACAACCATATTTTTAACAACAAATCATCATAACCACACCATTTGAAATCTTTGTCAATATAATGAGTGGTTAGACAAATATAATTAATATTTTGAATTGAAGTTCAACAATTACTAGTAAGACAAACTCTTTGCTTTTCACTTATGTAAAAGTTTCTCAAACTTTTATTCTCATCTAAATAAAGTTGAAACATATACCTAGAAATTGTTTAACGAGATGGAACATGAAACGTAGGAAAAATTTCAGATATAAAATCTTTAAACCCTTTACCCTTAAAAAACCTTAAAGACAATTCATCAATAATAATCATTTTTTTCAAAATAACTCTAGCACATTTTACATCAAATGATACAACAACTAATTTATGAGTTGTCGTATCACCCTCTTTTTTGTGTTTGAAAACTTAACATGTTTTGTCCTATATCTACTTCTTTAGGAATCTTCTTACATAAATTTTTGAAGTAATATATCATTGAAGTAGTTTATTTTTTGTGGGATGAGTAGCATAACTTTTATTACAATAATGACATATAGCTCTAGGATTTTCCACATCATAGGGTAAAATAAATGAAAAATGATTTCATATTTTTGACTTTGAAATTTTTTGGTTTCTTTATATCAGATTTGTTATCGGGGTGAACATTACTTGCTTCTATTCCTCCTTTTGAATATGAGTCATTTAAATTCTGTGGTGGCTTTTCCATTTCCTTTGGATGAATTTCAAGTTCAATGTCTTCAATTGTAGTAAGGTTTGGAAATTGATTTGGTCTAATAAACTCATGTAAATTATCATCACCAATATATAAAATATAGATTAGTACATATTGTTATTGTAAGTTAAATATTGAAGTAACATTCTATCAGAAAATAATGGTTATTGTAGTTTACAAATTAACATAGTATAATCAATTAAGCATATATCCTTGTGAAATAATTCTAATATTCTCTTACTTTAATAGCATAATTATACATATAATAATCAATTTATAACACATAATTAAGTGGACTAATAAGCTATGTACAATCAATATCAATATCGATATGATATAAATGAATATACTAGGTTTCAAATGGAATACTAATTTAGCATGTGACATGTATTATAAAATAAAAAGTTACTAATTAACATACAAATTTGTCATTTCTTTTTCTTGTTCTCAGATAATTACTTTATACCACAAGCTCTTTAATAGATGGTATTTTCGGTCAAACTCTCAAGTCGAAATTTTGAGTCTTATCAATAATAAGTTTTTAGGGTTCTAAGACTACTAAGGCCCTAGTAGATTGTATATTTTTAGAGTTCTAGATTTTCTCTTAGAGTTCCCCTCTTTATTACTTTATTTATCCTCTATACCATCGTCAAATCAAATCCTTTTGATTATTCTTCCCAGTTGGGAAATTAGAAAATTTTAAATTTTGTAATATGTTACTTTGAACTTTTGTGGTGAACTTAGATTGTTAATTTTGGAAATGGAAATTCTCTCCCTTACATCTTATATTTCGAGCTTAAATTGGCTCCTTGAAGAAAGAAAGAGCACTACATAGACTAAAGCTGAAAACAAATTGTTTGAAAATGCTTTGACAGTGTTTGATAAAGATACACCAGATCGATGGGATAAAGTTACAACTATAATCCCTGGATAGACTCTAGTTGATGTGATGAAACACTACAAGGAATTAGAGTCTGATGTTAATAAAATATTAAGCCATTTAGAGACTATAAACTTGCCTCAATTTCCAAACTTTCTATCTTATTAGGTAACTGAAAGTCTTGATCAAACATCAAGTAATCAATAATTAAGTTCTAGTTGATATCTCAACATTAAGTTGTTGAGATGTCTACTTAGGTTCATGTAATAAAATAACTTTACCGGGGCAAAATGTATCAACCATATAATTGCCACTAAAAACTCTAAGAATTTACAACAAGATCATGTACAATTGTACATAATTACTAGTAAAGAATAGAGATTATCAGCTATTTCATCCATAAACTCAAACATATATGTGGTTCATATACCTATTTTGTCCATGAATGATAGGACTAGAGGTGACGCGAGGCGAGGATGGTTGGCTGGTGCTGGAGGCGATGCGAGGATGGTTGGCTACTGTTGGAGGCGACAATGAGAATGTAGATATGGTATTAGGGTTTGAAGAGGGAAAACAGTGCGTGAGGGAAATGAATGAGAAATGGTTGGTTTTGTTATATATAGGTCGGTTAAATTAAGTTTTTAATATATTATTAAAACCGATTTGGTCTAGTCCCATCGAATTAAAAATTAGTATAATAGAACATGACCGTTTAAAAATCAGTTTTAGTTAATACTAATTATACCAGAATGTTTCATTTATAAAACTGTTGAGACCAATCTGATTTGGTCCAGTTTTTCAGTTTAATTCAATTCAGTTTGATTTTTGGACACCCCTAGCTAGGACAATGTGGATGCAACTGATAGAGATATTTGGGTTTATATTTTTATCAAGTTGTATCTATTAATTGTGTTTAGTGAATTTGTTTACTGTCGAGTGGTTGTCATAAGTAACATGAATATTTTACCAAATAGATGGGTTTTATATGAGTTTGCCTTGTTATATGATTGTGTTTGTATAATCCACTTTGTTATGAATAATATTTGAGTCTTGATTATATATGTTACCACGTATATGCTTAGGATTATAATTAAAAAGCTATTTAATTATATCTATTTTCTATCATTGTTTGTTTCGTTGCTCGTGAGGGACGAATTTTTTAAGAATATGTATCTCCTTATTCTGAAACTATATTAGGTTTTGAACTCTTTCAAACACAAATTTTTATTTTTACTTGAATTTTTTAAATATAATATTTAAAATATAAATAATAAATATATATATATATATATATAAATTAGTTCGATAATTTTTTTATAGATTAATGGTTTATACATGTAAACACACTTTATACAAATAATTCTAACCAAAATAAATATAAATTGTACTTAAAATAATATATAATATTATTTAAAATGTTATAATTGTGTTGGTTCTATAAATTTTATTAAATAATTATCTAGAAACAAACCTAGGTTGATTTAGTCATATTTTTCATCCAAAATTTAGATTGAGTTAAATAGTTAACATATCTATTATAATTTATATTTAACTTGGTAAAAGATTTAGTTATTTAATTATTTATTTATGTTATAAAAAAAATATTTTTTTAAAAATAAAATAAAATTTCAAAAGCAATTTAGACATCTAACTAAACCTTATATTTATTATAAATAAAAATAAGAATTCAGAAATGTCTCCATTTTTTTTTTGACTCAGACGCTCGTTAATAATATCTAAAATTTCGATTAATAATATCGTCATTTTTATGGCTTTCGTTATCTTGTTTATCCTTTGTTTGAGCACTTGAGCTGAGCTGAAACTGAGCGAAGAAAATGGCCCCGAACGACAACGTTTCAACGTTCACCGATAGCTCGAAGCCAATTTCGGTGCCCAACTGTGCATTGTTACTTTCTTCAGCCAAATTTGTTCCGTTTCTGAAAGAACTCTCTAAGAGGCCGAAATTTGTTTCTCCGAATGTAGTTGTTATTGGCGAACTTGTTCGAAGTGGTGTTCTGTCAGTTGGTGATAAGTTCCTCAGATTCTTCAATTCTTTTGCTTCTCAAAATTCGTTTTTCAGGAAAGTAATTTCTTTGCATCAAGAGTATCAGAGTTTCTGCCACCAGGTAATGAACGCCCTCTCGTTCGGAGCTTTTGAACCTGATTGTTGTAGAAACAAAGAACTAATCTATATATATATATATTTGCACCTTTTTTAAAACAAAAAGACTAAATGAAACATTGGACTAAGTAACACTCTTTGTTTGTATAAGTAAAGGGATCAAATTGGACTTCCACCTTGCCCAATATTTGGATATAAAGTTTATAAATAATGTTGATTTGTGCATCTTTACGTGATTTCTTTTTCAAATGCTTCAACCAGTAGCGCTTTTAAATTTGGTATTATGTAATGGGTTTGTTTGGTTTCAAGTTAAGAGTGAGCAAACAGATAAGCTCCATATCCATAAGGAACAAAATGAAAACTTGTATTGGGGTTTTAATGGATAGAAAAGGATTGTTTATCATACTCCCAATAGTTTAAAGTTGTGTTAGGTGACATATTCAGTTTAGATAGACAAAGTAGAGAGATGCGAGCAATAAATGATCATGATTCTAGGTCTTTCATTGGGTATATGTATACCATGGCATTCATTTAGAGGTTCAACTCAAAAACATACATAAAATAAGTATAAATGTCAACCTACATCTAATCTTGATCCTGGTCATATGTAAACTTATTTAGTCTTCGCCTCGACATCAACACGTAGATTACATCTAAACATCGAGTTCCTCACTCTTTCAATTCAGATGCAAGGATCGGGGTGAGAGAGTGTTCATTCCATCTACGTTGAAAGTCCCTGTTCGTAGTGCTTCAAAGCCATACTTTGGGACACGTGTTCTCACTTAATTTTTAAATTTCAAACATTAGTGGGAAATGGAAAGATATATATATATATGAGGGCAAGAATCTCAAGGGTCCCATTCACTTTCAAATTTTCTCAGCTCGTTGCTTTAAAAATGCTCTGTCGCTTTTCCCCGACATCAAATTGTATTAGCTCGATGTTTGATACCATTTACTCAGAAGTTTTGTGTTTCAGTTTGACGATGAGCTTACAATAGTTTGGTTCTTCGCTAGATATAATGAGTTTCTTTGTTGTCATACCGACTCCAATAGTTTTCTTCTATTTCAGGTTGGTTCTCTCTTCTATTTCACTGCTACTTCATTTTCACCTTCAGGTATTTCTTTGCAAACTTGTCTCCTTATTGTTTTCATTTCCCTTTTATTTTAGGTTCAACTCTTTATTAGATAGATATGGTCGGAAAATAACTTAGGAACCTTCCTATGTTAGAGAGTGTAATAGTTTTTGAGAGTAAAGGAGTCAGTTGGCTTCGAAAGCTCTAGGTCTTTTAGGGACACGAGCTCAATCTTTGATTAGAGCTCATCGAGGAATTCTGGAAGCTCTCACAACGTAACAGTTGTTGGAAAAGCACAACTTGACTTGCCCATGGAAAAGGAGCCAAACTTCTATTCACCTTCTTGTGTTGACCAACATCGCATTTTCTCGGGTTTGGCGAAAAAAGACTCGAGTAGGGAGAGGTATGGGCAAACCTACATATTAGATTAATGGGTGGAGTTTTGAGTTCGTGCCTTGCGAGTTCGAACCAGATGATGCTTCCAAACTCAGGGAGGCATACAACATTTTTGGGTTTGTACAAGTCCAAATCCCCAACCCGACATCTCTCGACAGTGGCCCACCTTGGGAGGATTGGACCATTTTCCACGAGAGATCCCTTTGGCTCGACTTACGGTTTCCTCTGCTTGGCTTCATTAGATACTTCTTGAGGCATACACAAATAAGTCCCGATCAACTGCTTTCCAATGGATGAAGGTACTTGCTTTGTATCACATTGTTGGGAAAACAGTTCGGTGTCACGATAGGTATGCTTGAATTCAACGAGAAACTCATCTGACCCTCAGTGGATTTATATGTCTGTCAAACAAGATAGTGGAATGAACGTCCAGCTTTCGGACAACGAAAGAAACTAGAAGCAATTCAATTCTTTTTTTACGTGTCTAGTCGGTGGGAGTAGCCTTATTCCATCGATTTGGGGGAATGTAAAGGCCATTCTGAGGAGGTCGTGCTTCCATGTGTCGGCCTTGAGCCAGGAGGAAAAGCAAAGACTATTTCTGCTCCAATAATGTTTACTTGCACTGACTCCACGGAAGAAGGTTTGTCAAAGTCTTGGTTGGCAGAATGATCAGACCGGGGTTTGGTTTATTACAAACCAGGATAGTGCATAAACTGTGCTCCATCGAAAAAGAAGAGTGCAAAGCTCAAGGAGTGTCCTCTCGATTTTGAATCTAATTTCGAGCTGATACCAGAAGGTTGTAGTTTTTATCAGGGCTGCTTTTGTTGATTTGTTTATGTTGTAGCTCGATTAACCCATTTAGCTTTTTATTTTGCAAATATGGACTTGGGGGACGTATCCCTAGATGACCTCCTCATTAATTTTTAGTCAAGTAAGGAGGGCAAACCGCCACTACCTCCAAGTCAAAGAGGAGAAAGTTGGTCCCTCGAGACTGGAGTGTGGTGGGGATGTGGCCTCAGAACTCACAAACACCGCTAGCCATTTCTTGGGAGTTGACGGCGTCTCGTCCTATCCTGCTGCCTTCATCGGGCAAAGGGTAAATCCGTGAACTTCGAGGATGCGCCAGGCTTATTCAATGAGCCCATCATGAGAAATCCTACAGCCCAAGATGAGTTCATTAATATGATGCTAACAAGGTTGGATGAAGCTATCTTGGTCGACATGTGCAAGGAGTCTGATGCCTTGATGCTGGTGAACAGAAAAATCCTTGAGGTGAGCTCGACCTTCTTCTCTTGTTTATTCACATTTGCATCATATCAAGTCGATTAAAACTTGTGCATTTTTTATTTGCTGTAGGGGATGATCCTCATCTGCTACTACAAAGTTCGAGAAGTAGAGCAGATGAAGGAAGAGCTGTGGAAGGAGAGGAAAGATTATCAGGCCGCATTGTCTAGGGTGACGGTTTTCCACGCGTAGATAGTAGATCTTGTAAAGAGGGAGGAAGTTGCCTTGAAGGCCAAGGGTGAGGTGGAAAGGTAGCTTTGGGACCTCAAGGAGTTAAGTCGGTCTAAGGCTATCAAGGAGCAAGCCTTGTAGGATGAAGAGGCTGCCAAGCTAAAAAGCCAAGAAGTACTCCAATCCAGCTTTAACAAATCCATGCAATCTTTCAAACTGAAAGCCATGGCCAAGGGTAGGGTTGAAGATTACTACCAAATCCTCAACCTCACTCCTTCCCCGATTGGGTCTTCTTGTATAATTATTGAAGATGAAGAACAGGAGGCCTAAGTTAGAGACGAGGTTGGCACCGACCTTCCATTCTATCAGCTTGACTCCAACCAGTAGGCTCTTTAGACTAGCTACTTTTGTTTTTAATTAGTCTTTTTTTGTATTTCTTTTTTATTGTATTGTAATTATGTAAAAAACAACTCATCATTTATAGAAATATAATGAATGTTTATTTTCTATTTATAATTGTCATTGCACATATTTTTATGTTTGTAAATAAGTTTTTTCTTGTATGAAAATGACTATTTCTCTCCACTTTTAGAAGACATGTGGGGTCCACCACTGGTTCTACAAAAAACAGAAAGCTCCCATTAGAGTGAATTGCATGTTTTATCCCCTTGGTTATTTTTTCTTGCCTCAAAGTTACTTCTCGTCAATTATGGCCACTCTTTGGTCTTCATGTTTTCGAGCTCGTTCACTTAAGAAAGAGAGCTTGAAATTGATGAATGTGGTCGTAAAATTGAAGCCTGAGTTGAACAAGCATAAGGCGCTTGTCGAGCTCTACAAGAATGAAGTTGACCTTTTACGAGCTCGACTTGATGATAGAGCACGTCGGTATGACTAGGCAATGAGTGCGATGAATAGCCGTGTTGAGGAGGAGATACATTGGGCCAACACGTATCTAAAGCGTGGTGAGGCCATATTTTTAGAGGTGATGTGGATCACGTAGGATCTCAAAAGGAAACTTGAGGATCCTAAACTCTCTCCGACTGAAGTTTTAAAGTTCTTGCCTTAGATTATCAATGAGGTTTAGGTCGAGATCTTTTCATTAGTCCGTCCTGAGGTGTTCGACAAGAATAGTCACTGTGAAGCCAAACGACTAAGAGGCGCTTAGACATATAGCTATCGCACTCCTTGATCGGTTTTATTAATATTGAATTCTATTTCTTACTGATGTAATGTACAAACTCTAACTTTGAAATAAAGAATTAATCTTCATTCCAGTTTAGTTACATTGATCTCTCTCGTTTTTTTTATATTACGTATGACGCCCAAGGAAGTAGACAATGCAAGCTTGTTTATAATGAGGTGGTACCTGCCTTTTTCGACTTGGAACTAACGATGCCAACTTTCCAAGGCTCCCAAGGCTTTGCTCGAGTACTCTACCTGGTTCATTACCAAGATCAATTGGTTTGTAATGAGGTGTTGCCTTTTTGGCTTGGAACTAGACGATGCCAACTTTCTAAAGCTCTCAAGGCTTTGACCGAGTGCTCTTCTTGGTTCATTACCGAGGCAATCAACTCGTTTATAATAAGGTGGCACCTGCCCTTTTCGACTTGGAAGTAGAAAATGCCAACTTTCCAAGGCTTTTAAGGCTTTGTCCGAGTGCTTTGCCTGGCTCATTACCAAGGCAATTTGCTCGTTTATAGCAAGATGGTACCTTTTCGGCCTAGAATTGGACGATGCCAACTTTTCAAGGCTTACAAGGCTTTACCTGAGTGCTTTGCCTGGTTCATTACTAGGCAATCAACTTGTTTATAATGAGGTGGTGCATTTTCGACTTGGAATTGGACGATGTCAGCTTTCCGTGCCTCCTAAGGCTTTGTCTGAGTGCTATGCCTAGTCCATTATTGAGGCGATCAACTCATTTATAATGAAGCTTGTTAAAGTAGTACATCATATTTCTTTACTTTATAAAAAATTGATTACTTGACACCCAATTGTTTATTACATAGTAGAATTTGTGCAACAAAAGATTTCCAAAGTACACGTCTTATTGTTAACGATCTTAGTCAAAAGTGGTGTTTCTTTAAACGTCGAGCATTCTAGCTCATCTCCTCTGACTATTCGTTTGTATTTTTTAAGGCGTATGCTCTAGTTGGTGTGACTTTTGTAACTAGGTAGGGCCCTTCCCTGTTGGCCATAAGCATCTCGACCATCCACTTTTTTTATTCGGGAACATTCTCCTTAGGACCTGCTCTCCTATCGCTAAAACTCTGAATTGGATAGTCGTGTCATAACATGCTCTAGTATTCGTTTCTGATCCTTCACACGGATCCTGGACTCATCCCAAAGCTTCTCTGCTAGTACCAAGTCTAGATATCTTTCCAAATTGTTGTTGGACTCTTCGATGGTAGCCCTATGGGACGATGCAATCACTTCTGTTGGAATGACTACTTTTGTCCCGTAAACAAAGGAAAATAGGGGTTTCATTAGTAGATCCTTTTGGATTGGTTTGGATAGCCCAAAGTATCCCGAGTAACTCCTCGACTCATTTGCCTTTTGATGATTCAAGCTTCTTTTTGAGTAGGGTGAAGACTAGCTTGTTTGATGACTCTGCTTGTCTGTTCGCTTGTGGATAATACGAAGAGGAATGATAATGCTTCACACTGTACTTTTGCATAAAGACCTTTACTTTGCTACCAGTGAATTGTTTTTCATTATCCACAATGATCTCCTTGGGGAGACTAAACCGACAGACGATGTTTGTTCATAAGAAGTTCACGACCTTCTCTTATCGTATCTTACTTAAGGCCTTGGCTTCTATTCATTTGGTGAAGTAGTTCGTGGCAACCAGGAGGAATTTCTTTTGACCGGGTGCTTGTGTCATGGGCCTTACAATGTCTAGTCTCTATTTGCAAAATGGCTAAGGACTAACCACACGTGTCATTGGTGTTGCGGGAACATGTGTGAACGGGTTGAACCTCTAGCACTTATCACATGCTTGCGAGTGCTTTATGCCGTCTGCCAACATAGCCAGTAGTACTCCTGGCGCATGATTCTTTGTGATAGTTTCTTGCTACCAAAGTGGGATTTGCACTTACCTTCGTGCACCTCCTTGAGGAGATTTTGGCTGGCCTTATTGGTAACACAAAGAAGTCCAATACCTGGAGGCTTTTTTTTGTACAATTTGTCTGCTTGTAGGAAGTAATTGCTCGACTTGCTGACGATCGAGTGTGCCTTCCTTTTTTCTTCGAGGAGCACTCCATCACTTAGATATTTGGTGAACAAATCAAGCCACGATTTGATTAAATCTTTTACCTGATTTATCACATTTTAGGCCTCAAATGGGCTAGCTTCGGACAACATCATTATTGGTCATCGTCCTCTGGTGTTTGGTGTCGTGTACCGAGGCTAGGGTCCCCAAAGCGTAGGTGTGGCTGCTGTTATTAAGTGAGATTTACTCTATTTTGATGTCTCTGAGCTGGGAGCATTCATTTTTTTGCCTCTCTAGCTACACCCTTATCTTGTCATCCTTTGCTTTGAAAATTCCTGCATATTGATTAGTGACTAGTCTTGAATCATTGAACAATACCAAGCTCAGGGCGCCCAACTCCCTCGAGATCATCACTCCAAAAATGGAGGCCTTATACCATGTGACATTGTTCATTACCAAGAAAGCTATTCAGATCGAATATTCATAGACGTTTTGCTTGTCATCCTATATAACCACACCGATACATGCTCCTTTGAAGTTATTAGAGCCATCGGCGAATACTCTCCACGCCACCTTATCCCTCAACTCCAAATTACATATGCTCGGCTTTGGTTCCCCTTCACACTGCGTTGATTCACACTTAGTATACTCAGCTACAAAATTTGCCACGACTTGTGCCTTGATAGCTATATGTGGGTGGAACTTAATGTCATATTCTCCAAGTTCAATAGATATATGGGTGAGCCTATTGGAGACCTTTGGTCGAGTAAGAACATTCTTCAACGGGTAAGAAGTCAAAACAATGACGGTATGCGATCAAAACAATGTCTTAGTTATCCAGTCGTGACTCCACGTGCGAGCACTAACTTGTCTAGCATTGAGTACTTTCCTTGAGCGTCTGTCAAGACCTGACTAACATAATACATTGGATGTTGGATCTTTTCTCTTTCCATAAGCAATATAGCACTGATCGTCCAAGCAGTGACGACAAGTTAAAGATACATTAACTCACCCTGGAGAGGGCTAAGGAGGACTAATACTCGACCAAGGTAGGCCTTGATGTTTTGGAAGGCATGCTCACACTCCTCATTCCAAAATACCGAGTAGTTTTTTCTTAACAGCTTGAAAAAAGGCAAATACTTGTCGGTGTACCTCGATATGAACCTGTTTAAGGCAGTGATTCTCTCATTCATTTGTTAGGGTTGGACTTTAATTCCCCGAGCAGAGACAAGGTATCTGAAAATTTTCCTCAAACTAACGCCGAACACATATTTCTTGGGATTTAATCTCATTATGTGACTCCTTATCACTCAGAAAGCTTTGCCGAGGTCAGAGACATGGTTAGGGGACTGTTCGATCTTTACCATTATGTCATCCACATATGCCTCCATATTTCTTCTAAGAAGGCCCTTGAACATCTTGTTCACCAATCTTTGATAGGTCATCCCTGCATTTTTTAGATCGAAACACATCCTCCTGTAACAAAAGGTCTTATCCTCGGTTGTAAAGGCTGTTTTTCCTCGTCCTCAAGACTCATGTGTATTTGATGATAACCTGAATATGTATCGAGGAAACTCATGATGCCATATATAACTGTTGTGTCAACAAGTTGATTAATGCTTAGGAGAGGATAACAATCCTTTGGGCACATATCGTTTATGTTGGTAAAAGCAACACACATCCAGGGAGCCTCACAAGACTTGTTAAAGAGCACCACATTTGTGCATCGATCTTCTATATGGGTTGACATTCAGTTTATGGGTAATCACCATGGGGTTAATCTCTGGCATATCCTTAGGTTTCCAGGCAAAAAACATCCAAGATTTTTCTAAGGAAGTTGACGAGGTCCTCTTTGATTTCTTTGTCTAGACTCGAGTTCATTTTAAGCACTTGACTTTCCTTTCCACCGAGCTCCACCAATTCCACTTCTTCTGTGTTGATCGTTCCAACAAGTGTCATTCTTATTTGGTCTTCACCTAGCCCTCGACACCGTTGAGTCAACGATAATTGCTATTTCGGATTGACTTGTTTTATGATTGTGTTATAACAACTGCGAGCCTTCTCTCGTCTCCTTGGACCTACACAATCCCTTCCTTGGTGGGATACTTAATTACTTGATGATAAGTAGAGAAGACCACCCTCATTTTGTAATGCATAAAGGGTAGATAAAAACATTAGATCCACTGAACTTTTGTTGACGACCAGAGGGATCCTAATGTGGGCAAGCTACCTCGTCCTCCTCATTGAATATTATGGGGTTAATATACCAATTTCTTTGTAAGCTATACACCCCAACACTCATCTTTTTTCGTGTTTTCTTGACATATCTTCTGTGAGCATTGCTCGATTCACCGTTCAGACTTGGTCCTCCGTAGATGGAGTGAATTATACAGACATTATCATCTATCTAAAATGATTATAGTGTCCACAAATGTAACTGTAAACTGAATAAAATGCACTAGTTTAAAGTAAATTGATAAATATGTCTAATTTATAGAAATAAAGTAACTATAGGTGCATTTTTTCCTTGTTAAATATTGAGTGTTGGGTTTGTTGTTGGATTCTCTTAAAAGCTTACTGCTTTATACCTTAACCCAATTTTTGAATATCAAGTGTTGGGTTTGTTGTTGGATTCTCCTAAAAGTTTATTGGTTTTGTTGTTGGATTCCCCTAAAAGCTTACTTTTGGGAGAGTTGGACTTGGTAACATTAATTTCATTGCCAAATTAGTATAATTTCCTTTTTTTTTTAATTTGCTTCAGATTCATAGGCAAAAGAAGAACAATGTTGTGTCCCTAAAAAGTCACAATTTTGCTGCAGTTCTACCAGGAGATTCAGTAGCAGGGATAGTTGTGGCCAATGGTATATTGAACTTCCTCAACATTTACAACACTTTATTGGTTGTGAGGCTTGTTTTGACTTGGTTTCCAAACTCTCCTCCTGCCATTGTAAGCCCTCTCAGGTGGGTTTTACCTTCAAAAGATTATGAGTTCACTATGACATTTCTAGATTTTCCCTTTTCCCTAAAAGGTTTGTTTTAACATATGAAAAGATTGCTAATGGCTTAATTTTGCTATACACAGCACGATATGTGATCCATACTTGAACATATTCAGAGGTTTCATTCCACCACTTGGAGGCACACTTGATCTCTCCCCCATACTTGCCTTTCTGTGTCTAAATGCTTTTACTAGTGCTGCTTCTGCACTTCCTGCTGAACTCCCAGCAACCGAAGCAATTCGAGAAAACTCTGCATCTCCTGAAAGATTTTCAAATCTCACTACATCACAAACAAAATGGACGAGAAGGCTTAACGGTAACAGAACAAAGAGCTCAAGGGGTTTTAATTAGTTTATCTCATTATAGATGCACACTATTGAAATTTGGTTTTTGTTCCAATTGCCATTGTACATTAAGATTCTTCAGCCAGAACGAAGCAAATAGTCATCAAATTCAATCATCATGCACCGGTTTTCGACTTCTAACACTTTAACGTTTCTTTCTTTTTGATGTCAAGTTATTATTGAAATGGGGTCAATCAAATCATCATATTTATCTGAAAAATAAAATCATATCTGTGACTTGTTGAGATTGTTTAAAATGTGTATTTTGAGTATGTGGGTAGTGTTTGGCAGTAGTACCATGGGCTGCTAAATCCAAAAAGGTTAAAAGGAGGAGTGACTAATCATTTTATTCCACATAGTATCAATGTGGGACTTTTCATTTTAACACAATCCAAAGGGTTAATATGGGGTAGTGACTAATGATTTTATAAACTCCACCATAGTATCAATATGGGACTTGTCATTTTATCACAATCAGTTAATTTAAACATGCTTTATTGAGTCTTGAGAAATAATGACACTTATAGAGCATCTGATTCCCAAAGAGGTAAACTATCCTTTCCAATGCACTTGTTAGAATTCCTGACTCGGAAACTTCAACTTGAAGCTCCCAACATAGTCTGTTAGCTTCTGGAAAGATTCCATGGAGAATATAGCGTTATAAAGATCGTTCCTTTTTAGGTGAACTTTTCATCAAAGCCATAAGGTTAAAGCTTCTATGTGGTGTGATGAGAGAGCAAATTCAAATGTTTTAGATGGGGGACCCACCCTCCCATTTTGATCTCTTTCCAACCATCTGATTTGTTTAATCAGAAGAGATGGGTTAAATTTCCTCTAAAAGGCAAACTAAAGGGCTTGCAGAAAATGGAGCATTAAGCTAAATTTGGGTTTCCACTCCACAAGTTTCAGGATAACAGAGTTATAACAAGTAGAGGTTGATTTCTCTAGAGATTGTACTCTGAATGGACCCTGGAACTACACGGAGGATGAGTAGGTTCTCTTCATATGAGAGGTTGGTGGCGATAGGCTTGGCTCTTCTAGCTGTGGTTTCTCCTCTCTATATTGACCGTAGAGAAGCAAGTGAATCGGAAGTTGATAATGAGCTCGGTGTTAGCTTTGAGTCTTGGCTGCTGGTTCTGCTGTTGATGTTGATCTTGGCTATAGTTTTGTCACTGTATTTAGACATAAGCCTTACCAGGTTTGATGCTTACTGGATTCACAGAGTTGGTGGTTCTTCTGGTGGTATCATAATACTTCTTGTGGTTCTGGCTATGATTCTCAAGTGTAGAGCCTCATAAGGAACTTGGAGGATTGATTAAAGATTAGAGAGGAGGAAAACTTAAGCACTTATGTTCTAACTAGTACAAGGAATAACAATTTTTCTTTCAAAAATCATTTTACCCGCACTTTAACAAAGATAGTGATAAGTCATAAGCAGCTGCTTATGGAATTGCAAGTGCTTCACATGTGTAGTTGTTCTGCTTCCTTATATAAACACTTTTTCAGTTTTGAAGTTAAAGCAGTTAAGTAAGCCATAGACAACATGGTCGGATTGGTTAAATTCCTTTCCAATTTTTTATTTCTCCATGTTATATTTTCAATTTGAGAAATATATCGGGTTTAGGATCTTTCGAGAACCTCTTAAAATAACTACATTTTGAAAGAAATTTACTAGGATTAATTACGTTTTATGCCCACAACGTAAAAGACAATTTACAAAAATGTTCAAAATATTTACTTTATTGTAATTATGCTCATAATGATAAAAATATGTCTAAATTGAAGCATAATTGCATCATTATGTATAATTATAACTGACATGTTTTTGTCATTACCTATACGTTGTGAGCACAATTGCAACAAAGTAAATATTTTAGGCATTTTTGTAAATTATTTCATACGTTGTGGGTATTGTTTGGACATATGGATTGACTTGGAGCTCGATTCATTTAGATAGCCCGATCCATCTAAATAGCTCAAGTCTAGTAGACAGCCTAAGCCATAAGACAAATTATTACAAAGGATCTGCCTATGTCCGCACCCACAACACACCAATGGGAGAGACCCGTCCAAGGAAGCTATGATATCTGTAGGGTTGACCACTAGCCCTAGCTATGGGTGGTCGATCTTAGACCGTAAATATGTTTACTTTTTATCTTTATGCCTCCCTGACACCTTTGGATGTGTACACTCTATGTAATCGACACCTGTACGTATAATACTCTATAAATAAATTGACTCTCTAAAGGATCCACAGATTCCATCAATTGCTCTGACTTCTCTCTAGTTTCTCTCTATGTAAATCAGACCAATTCCAACTTTTTGGCATCCACCGTGGGGCTCAGATTCTAAGGTCGAGCTTTAGCTTCTGACCCATATTTTCTAGGATTCACCTCGAATTATGAGAGAGATTTAAGGGACCAAACACTTGTTCCACTTACTAGTTATCCCCCAAATCTTGATCACATGTTCCTTATCATCATGGTAGTGATGCGTGTTGGTGGTCGACTAAGACTAGCAAACGAGGAAGCAACAACAACACTGGACAACTCCTCACCGACCCATGATGAGGTCGTAATAGAGACTAACCCTCATTAAGAGTTGGCTCGTCAACTTCTCGAGTTAAGAAGAGAACTCGAGGAGACCAAACAGGAAAATAGGTCATTGCACTCCTAATCAGGTGGGGGACCCCCTAATAATTGAGCCACCATGGCCTCTATGAGCCTTACACAAGGCAAAAGAGACACCATGATGTGTAAATTATTCAATGCTACCCTTTATGATGGAGCCCAAAAGTGGGTTAACAACTTAGCACCATACACCATAACCTCTTTCCCACAGTTTTCCAGATTGTTCATCACATCCTACGCTTGTAATAAGTCAATAAGAAAGGAGTCACACCACTTCTTCTCAATCATTAAAGAAAGAGGTGAGTCTATTGAAAAGTATATGACACTATTCAGGGAAGAAAAGTTAGAAATCTCTGATTGTCTTAACTCTATCGCTATAGAAGCCTTTAGGTAGGGTCTTCTAAAGAACTTTGATTTTCTCATAGAGCTAACCAAGATAGTCCCTGGAACTTTGGAGGAAGTATATGGGGAAGTGAGGAAATTCTTCAATCTCGAAAGAAAGTTAGGTCTGATTAAGAACAGTCAGGCCGATGTGGAAGTTGTGATAGAGAAGGAAAAAAAGAAGGATAAGTCATGACGGGGCAAATTAGAGTAGTAAGGTTAACATAAATAAGCATTTCATGCCAAACAACAAGATGAATGGATAATGGTTAGGGAATAGAGGACCCTAGGGAAGGTCACTCTCTCTTTTTAGAGGGCTGCCCTTGAGAGTGAACCTGACTCAAGCCGTATTAAGGATGGAGGAAGAGCCAAATGTTAGATGACCCCTAAAAATGAAATCTCCTCTTAGAGACACATCTAAATGGTGTTCCATTCACAAGGATATGGTCTATGAGATGAGAGACTATAGGCACCTCAAAAATAAAATAGAAGATTTGTTGGCCAGAGGATATTTGAAAAACCTCGTAGGAGGCAATAGTGAAAGAAGACTTCATCAGAATGGGCGAGAAGTGCCGAAACCATCCATTCCATCAAATAGCGGGAGAGATCCCCACAATGAACCTAACATCAGAAATATTTATACCATTCATGGAGGGCCCAGAATCAATGGGGTCTCTAACAACTCACGCGAGAAGTTCGCTAGAAAGCTACGCAATGCCTCATATGTGTACACCGTGGATAAGGTGAGGTCCTCTTTGAAGATCATTTTCATCGAGAAAGATGAGACCTCATCCCATCATGAAGACCCCTTGGTGATCACTTTGAGAATTGGACAGAGCTACCCCTAGTGGGATTCAACAATAACACCACCTATGCAGTTGGGACCGTGATGCTATCTGTCATGGATAAAGGATCAATAGTGATGACTAATTTCGTGGTCATTGATGTCCCATCTCACTACAATGCCATTTTGGGTAGGCCATGGATACATAAGATGAAGGTGGTCCCGTCCACCTTCCACCAAGTGATTAAATTCCCAACTGAGGAGGGCACATAGGAGATAATGAGAGACCAAGAAAAAGCCATTAACTATTATAATGCCATCATGAAAGAGATCACACTAAGTATAAATCACAATAGGGTCTATCCCGAAGGAGACCGAGAGGCAAATTTCTAGCGAGGTCTATAAATATAAATGAGATACGAGACTTACCAATAGGAGATAAGGGAGAGGACCATCCTTTTAAGCTAAGTACGCACCTGATAGTAGAGATAGAGGAGCAACTTTCACACTTCCTCAAAACGAACTCTGATGTCTTCACATGGACCTTGGTAGACATGCCTGGGATTGACCCAGAAGTCATAACTCATAGATTAAATGTCGATCCAGAGGCTAGACCTATACAATTAACAAAGAGAAAATTCCCAAGGGATAAGAATGAGGCAATTAAGAATCAGGTCACCACCCACAAGGAGACATGAGTTATAAGGGAGGTTAATTACCCTACTTGGTTGTCAAATGTGGTACTGGTAAAAAAAGCATGTAGATCACCCCGTATATGTGTGGCCTTTATGGACTTAAATGAGGCATGTCCTAAATATTGTTTCCCTTTCCCAAGCATTGATCAACCGATTGACGCTGCCATTTGTTTTGAACTGATGGGTTTCTTGGATGCATATTCTGGTTACCATCAGATCAGAATGCACCCTGAGGATGAAGAGAAAACATCTTTCATTATGAAGGAAGGGACCTTTTATTATACCAGAATGTTGATCAAAGAATGCAGGCATTACATATCAACGCCTCGTTAACAAAATGTTTATAGATTAATTGGGGAGAAACTTGGAAGCATATGTGGATGACATGATAGTAAAAACAACACAACCCCTAAACCATGTCAAAGACTTAAATGAGGTATTTTCAATAATTCGAAGGTATGGTATGAGACTTAACCCCAAGAAATGTGTCTTTGGTGTTGTTGTAGGAAAATTCTTAGGATATCTTGTATATGCTCAAGGGATTGAAGCCAATCCAGACAAGATATAGGCCTTGGTGAACATGAGGCCACCTACCAACCTAAAGGGGATCTAATAGCTGAACAAAAGAATAATGGAACTGAACAAGTTCATCTCTAACTTCATATACAAGTGTTTTCCATTCTTCAAGACGTTGAGAAAAAACACATCAATTTTTTAGGATGAGGGCTATGACAAGGCCTTCAAAGAAATCAAACAATAGCTTAGCAACCCTCATGTCATAGCCATCCCTCTCTCATGCAAGACACTCTATTTATATTTGGCCGTGGCCCCCAAGCCTGTAGTGCCGTGCTTCTAGCCGAAAGAGACAAGGTCTAACATCTCATCTACTACGTCAATCAAATCTTGACAGATGCTCAAAGTAGATACTCAACCATTGACAAATTGGCCTTCGCTCTTAAAGTCGGTGCATGAAAGCTCAGAAATTACTTTAGATCACACACAATGGTAGTACATAATGGTAGTACATAATGGTAGTACTTACCTCCAAACTGTTTAAAATCATTTTGAAGAGGCCAAAAGTAGCAAGAAGATTGGCACAAATCATCATAGAATTAGGAGAGTATGGCATTAAATACATGGCTAGAATAATCATCAAAGGGAAAGCAGAGGCTGAGTTTATGGCCAAATTTAATGAGACATAAAAGTCATCGATAATGAAGGACAAGAAGAAGTGTGTGTGGTGGATCAAAAGGAGAGGCCAACTTGGCAAGTATTCATTGATGGAGTGCATAACTTCAATGATACTGAGCTAGGGGTGGTCATAATTGATCATGATGAAAACTGTTTTGAGTATGTTGTCAGACTTGATTTCCAAGCAACTAATAATGTCGTAGAATATGAGGTAACTATATTTGGGGCCATGATGTAAAATAAACTTAAGGAAGATAAGATCACCTTGCATAGTGATTCTTGACTAGTTGTCAGCCAATTCGTAGGGATGTTTGAAGCTAGAGATGGAAAGATGAAAGGTTATCTAGAGAGGCTAAAATGAGAGTGCTCAAAATTCTCTAAGTTTGAGATAAAATAAATAGCTAGAAATGAGAATGGTCACAATGATGCTCTAGCCATATAAGCATCCATATGAGAGACTAACCATGCCCAAGTAGTGTCAGTAATGATCTTGGAAGAAGCATGTTTAGAGGAGGTTGAAAGAATAGTTGAGTGTGTGGATACCCCTACCAACCTATGGTTCACCCCAATCTATAACTTCTTGGAAAGGGAAGACCTACTCGAGGATTGCAAACTTGCAAAAGAAATCAAGGCCAATAAAGGTTGATACGTGATTGAAGTAGGTAAGCTTTACAGAAGAATCACACTCGGACCAGGGCTCTTGTGCATAGCCAAAGAGGAAGTTGAAATATTGATGTTCAAAACACATGAAGGTGCATGCGATTCTCATTTAGGGGGAATGAGGTTATCCCAACGGATTATGAGGGAGGGCTACTATTGGATCACTATGCTGGTAGATTGTACAAAATACACTCAAGAGTGCGATATGTGCCAAATATTTCCCCATTGTCACACTTGCCTCCAAACACCATGGCAGGGGTGGTAAGTCCTTGGCTCTTCTACAAGTGGAGGCTTGACATAGTAGGACTTCTACCTCAAGCAAAGGGTTAAAAGATGGTTTTACCAGTGGCCATAGATTACTTTTCCAAATGGATTGAAGCGGAACCTTTGGGAAGAATACAAGAGAAAGAGGTGATTCGATTTATTTGGAACTCTATAATTTATCGGTTCATTCTACCCAATGAGCTCATTACCGATAACGAGAGGCAATTTACAGGTCGTAACATCAAGGAGTTTGCCATCAAATACAACATCAAGATGTGTCACTCAACGCCATATTATCCCTAAGCCAATGGTTAGGCAAAATATTCCAACAATTAATAATCAACCTACTAAAGAAAAGGTTAGAGAGTGAAAAAGGAAGATGGGTTGAGAAGCTGCCTGGGGCATTGTCGGATGTCAGGACTAGTTCTTGAAATGAGACATATTTTTCCCTAGTATATGGTACTGAAGTAGTAATACCAACTAAAGTTATTGTACCCACTGTGAGGTCGACCCTAACAAAAGAGTAGAATGATGCGAGTAGGGAAATCAAACTGACCCTTAATGAGGACAAAAGTGACGAAGCTTTGAGAGGATAATCGATAAGAAAATAAAATTATTAGATTATTACAATAATAATATGCATTTCAAAGTGTTCACCATGGGCAAAAAAATGAGTGCAAATTTGAAAGGACCTTATCAAATAATTGAGATGACCCCAAGAGGGGCCTACTTATTGAGAATGGGACAAGCTAGAACACCCGACACTGAAAAACATATACTACTTCTGATGTAACTTAGTTTACTATTTTCATGTACCATTATTGTATGTATACAAACAAAGTGAGTTCCTTCAAGAAATATTTCTCTCCCAAAAGTCTCCTACAATATGTCACAGGTTGATCACCTTGGTTAAGAACCAGGTAGATCGCCCTGATACTTACAAAAGTCACAAGTTGATCACTTGAGTTAGGAACCAGATAGAGTTTCATTTCCCTCTATTACATGTCATGAATTGACCACCTTGGTTAAGAACTAGGTAGACCACACTAACACTTGTAAAAGTCATGAGTTGATCACCTTGGTCAGGAACTAGGTTGGCGCTCTAACAATGAAGGAAGATCTGAACACCTCGGTCAAGAACCAGGTAGAGCCCCATCTTTCACTATTAAATGTCACGGGCTGATCGTCTCAGTTATGAACTAGGTAGACTATCCTAACACATGCAAAAGTCACGAGTTGATCACCTCGTCCAAGAACCAGGTTGGTGCTATGACAATGAAGGGAGAATTGAGCACCTCGGTTAGGAACCAAGTAGAACTCTCTCTCCCATTATTACATGTCACGGGATGATCACTTGGGTTAAGAACTAAGTAGACCACCTTGATACTTGCCAAAGTCGTGAGTTGATCACCTCGGTCAGGAATCAAGTAAAGCTCATCCCTTAATGGAGGAGAAAATACACATAGAAAATATAACGGTCAAGCATCACAATTGAATTCTATTAAGAATATTTTTATTGTTCGAACTTACAATGATTTTGAAAATTTTATTAATACATGGCTCGACCTCCCAAAAATTTAAAAAAATCCTCAAGCATTTAGAAACACGACTTTTTGATCATAAGTTTCCCCCACCAAGAGAAATAGCTCGACCTGAATCTTGGTAATTTTTTTTCTGTACATTGGTCATTGTTTTAGAAGGGATCGAGCTCAACTCGAGCATAGAATGTTCCAATTCTTCAGCAACGTCCATCACCTTAAGGAAGACCCCCTCAGACCACTCATGTAGAAGTTTTCCCAATAGGACTCCCTGTCCACAAGGGTAGCCATTTTAGTCATGGTCCTCCTTTCTCGAGCTTGAGTTTGGGATAGTTGCTCCTTACATGAGGAGAGCTCGCACTTGGTATTTTCACAAACCTTTCGCTTATCCTCGAGCCTAGACAACTCGATTTTCAATGCCTTCACCACAGTCTTAAGTCTTACATTTTCTAGTTTTAAAGTCTGAACTGAATATCTATTAGCACGATCAGAATCCATAATGTTCGAACAAAAAAGATGGAAAAGTAGTTGGAAAATATTTTGACAAGATTGTTTGAATTCAACAAATGTCCCTAACCCTTTTTTATAGGGGATGGTGTTAAGAAAATTTTAATGACACATGTCCCAAAAATAGGGAGGTAGGTCAACATCATAAATAGACACATAAAATGATATAAATGCACCACTAGCTAAACAACATAGATGGTTCTCAAAATTAGATCAATTCTCATTAATGATTGTAAAATAAAATTACAAGGTATAGCTCGTGACCATACAAGTAAGAGGGGTTTCGAGCTCAAAGGAAAGGAAAAAAAATAGAGAGGGCTTAGAATCTACTTTAGTAGAAACCTCGAGTTATTACCACATTAATAGTCTTCGGTATCACCTTCTGTACTGGCCACCTTGGTTCTGTCACCACTTTTTCTCGAGTTCGAGTTCTATCATCCCCATCAAGGGACTGAGTAGGCAAGTATTGGGGAGTGACTAGTGTTGGGATTGATCCTATTTATAGTGAGAGAAACTAGAGAGAAGTTAGAGTAATTGTATGGATCTATAGATCTTTGTAAGAGTCTATATATATATATATATATATATATATATATATATATATATATATATATAGAGTTTTATATGTACAAATGTCGATTACATAAACAAATACATTCATAAAAATGTAGAAGGCCTATTATGATAGGTAAATTGTCTTCTGGGCTTGAGCTATCAGGACAATCCATGCATCCAAACATCAAGGCCCCCTACTCTTTCAATTAGAGCTCGAGGTTGAGGTGGAAGAGTAAAACTTGAGTAGAGAATCTGAACCATTCAGATCCGTATGTTAGTTGATTGGAGAGAGAAATATATGAGTTACTATATAAGAAGGTGCTTGGGCTGAGACTTTTCATCATTTTCTACACATCAAACAAAAAGTAAGAGAAAACGCTCTGTGGCATTAGCTCGAGTCATTAAAAGTTTTTCAGTTCATTAGTAAGAATTTAGCTCAAAATATAGCTTGTTTGCTTGATTTTTTAGAGTACAAGCCTCACGAGTCTAACATGTTTCTACTTTTTTTCATGTCAGTTATAAATAATCACTTCCTTGTATGTTCAAACTCAACCCTAGGCAATCCCTTTTTTTTGTACCTTACCCCATTTTTGATGTTTTGTGGATTTTTTTGTAGAGAATGCACAGAGAAGGTACTTCGAGCTCGTGCTCATTAAAGAGCTCCCAATATCCCAGTGCTAGTGACAACTCAGGGTCTTCCAGGATAAAATTTTCCAACGAGGCTAGTCAGTCTTCTACCTCTACCATTCACCCTCAGGCTGCTCTAACCATTAGGTTTAACGTTCCCTAAAGTCAAATATTAGTGGTTAGGACATGGAGGAAGAAAACGAGGAATATAGGGTATAGAGAACCTATAATTTGTACCAAGGGTTGGTTGGCCAAACTTAAGACTAGTGGACTGACACCCTAGGATGAGGAGAGGTTGAGGAAAACCTACAACATCCAATCCTTTGATCAAATAATGATTCCACTGGAGGGGGCCTATGATAGTGACCAATCTCCATTTGGATGGACAGTCTTTCACGAGTAGGCTTTATGGTTGGGGGTGAGGTTTCCCCTGTACCCTCTGATAAGAATTTTTTTGGTAGGACTCAACTCGTATCGGGTCAATTAATGCCTAATGGGTGGAGGTATCTGTTGTGTCTGACCGTGATATGCTAGGAGATTGGGATGGATTTAGAGATTCCCAAATTTAATGAAGCATACAACTGAATAGAACCCCAGACTCGAGGAAGGTATACATATATGTGAAGCAGAATCAGGGTATAAATGTGGTCCTCCTTAAGAATGAGAATAATTAGAAGGAATACTTCTTCTATGTCTCAGGCTGGTGGGAATTTCCTACTAGGTACACAAGGTTGATAAGGAGCATTTGGAATGACACTATGTCGTGATAAGAAATATGAGTTCCTTCATCATGACCTTGAGTTTGGATGTGAAGTAATGACTGGCTGATATCCAGAACTAGCTTTCTAAAAAAACCCCCGTGAAGGCATCTGTTAAACATCCCGCATTTTGTTACGTGTGGGTTGATGAGACATGGTTTGGTGGAACCCTGTCTTAGGATTATTCGTAAACCCTAAGCTCCTCATGAGCGCCAAACCTTTCCCATAGACTATGAGAGAAGGTTTGAGGTGGTTGATGATGATGGTAAACTAGCACCGAGACTTCAACTTTTCCTCTTTTTTGAGATATGACCTTATGATAATAACACCTCCTTGTTCTTTTTTTTGTAGATATTATGGAGTTCATTGCTACCCATCTCTTGTCTTGATTACAGAGTAAGGTCTCTTCAACAGGGATGAGCTCCCAAAAAGGTACACCTCCCATTCTTGGGAGGGACTCCTTTAGAAGTAATAAGATGAGTAAATCCTTTGGGTAGGAAGGCCACCCTATCCCCTTTAAAAGGAAGAAAAAAGTGACCATAGATGTGCCCGTGCTCAGCCTGAAGCCATTGAATGTCTTCAAGCCTTTATCCATGTCGCAAGAGCAATATAACTCTCCACCTCTCAACTTGGGTCCTAAAGAACTTGGCCACCCCATACAGGATTCGACGAAAGGGAAGGATGTCCTTAATGATCTTACCACCGAAGTGGATGCGATGGTTTTATATCAGGGCTTGGTGCCAGAGCAGCTTGATCATTACTTGAGCCATCTTCCTATTGAAACTCACGTGAAAAAGCTCGAGGTCATTTGTGAGGATACAGGCTCTGATGTTTTCATCCGTTGCCACTTGTATTAGGTATGTTGACCCTACCTCACCTTCTATGTTTATAATAACTGTTTTACAAGTTTGACCTCATGGCATATTTGTTTGGCCTTGCACCCTTTCTTCTTTTCTTTTAATTGTAGCTACTCTATGATTTTGATAGGGCTCAAAGTGTAGGGCTCTTGAAGGATGAATTAGTACAGGAGAAACAGGGCCATGCATCTACTCGGTCTAGGTATGCCGTGCTACTGGCAAGGGAAAACAAGTGGAAGGGCAAGGTCATTGATAAAGAGAAAAAATTGGATAAAGATGTTGTCGAGTTGAATAAGTACTCCAAGTGCGTTACTGAGCTCAAGGAGGCTCAAAGGAGAGCCAAGGGTGAGACTGAGACTAAGGATTTCCGAAAAAGCCAAGGCTGCAATTGAGAAGGCCCAGACGACAAAGGCCGAGCTTGATGCTATGGCTAAGTAACTCAATTCAAGTGTCGAGATGGGGTACGAGCTAGCCATGGAGTCCTTTAAAACGGAGGCCAATAAGAAGGATGTAAGGGAGTACTATTATCATATTCTGAATATCTTGGTCACTACTTAATATATGCCTACTCAATCTCAAGAGGGGGGAGAGAAGGAGGGCTTGGACTCCAATGAGAGCGAGGACATGCTTGAGGCGACAGGTGCAAAAGGTGGGAAAGATGACCATTAATTTTTGGCGTGTACTCTTTTTAACTTTTTGAGCTCGACGCCACTTCTACTTTGAGTGGTCGCGAGCTCAACCTTTGTAATCCAAACTTTATTAAATAAAAAATCGATTTCATTAATGAAAAATCAATTTGTTTGAACCATTGTGTATTTCTATCATTTGCATTGTATATTTATATCATTTGCATTGTATATTTATATCATTTGCATTGTATATTTATGATGTTAACCTACACACTTGTTTTTGGAACATGTGTCACCTTCCTTTTTGTCAACATCATCCCCTATAAAAGGGGGTTAGGGATACTTGTTTAATCAATGCAATAAAAATAATTACTAATTCCTCCATCTTTTTTTGTCAAACTCCATGGATTCTGATTGAACCAACAGATGTTTAGTTTGAGCTTTGAAAGTGGAAAATGGTAGGCTTAAGAGCAAGGTTAGGGAACTCAAAACTGAGGTGTTCAAACTCAAGGACAAGTTAAGTCCCTTTAAGGAGAATAAGTGTGAGCTCGCTTCTTATAAAGAGTAGTTAATCCAAATTTAAGCTCGTGAGAGGAACTTGACTAAAATGGTTGCCCTCGTAGACAGAGAATCCTATTGGGCGACTTTTATATGAAGTAATCTGAAAGGGTGTTCCTTAAGGTGATATAGGTCACTAAAGAATTAGAGATTGTAGTGCTCGTGTTGAGGTCTATTCCTCCCGAAATGCTGATCCATACACAAAAATAAATTCATTGAGATTTAGTTCAAGCTATTGCCTTTGGTGGAAGAAATTGATGATCCAGATACCAGTTGTGTGTCTAAGATTTTGAGGAATTTTTAACCCTTAGGGGGGCCTAGCTATGTATTAATAAGTTTTTCAAAAGAATTGTAATTTCAGACAAATAAAAATATTCTTGATGGAATGCACTTTCGATGGTCGTTCGTTGTATATTTTTTATTAGGGGATGAACCCTATAATTTTTAGGGTGTTACTTGGTTCTTAATTGAGGTGATCAAACCATGACATAAAACAGTGGGAGATGGAGCTTTATCTGGTTCCTAACTAAGGTGGTCAGCTCTCCCTTCAATGTCAAGATGCAACATGGTTCCTGGCCGAGATGGACAACTTGTGACTTTTGCAAAGTGTTAGGGCACTCTACCTGGTTCTTACTAGAAGTGATCGGCCCGTGACAATAGTGGGAGAGAGAGCTCTACCTGGTTTTTAATCGAGATGCTCAACTTTCCCTTCAATGTCAAAGTGCCAACCTGGTTCCTGATCGAGGTGGAAAACTCATGATTTTTGCAAGTGTCAGGGTACTCTATCTGGTTCTTAACCGAGGTGATCAACCCGTGACATAAAATGGTAAGTGATGGAGCTCTACTTGGTTCCTGACCGAGGTTCTTAGCTCTCCCTTCAATGTTAGAGTGCCAACCTGGTTCTTGACTGAGGTGGACAACTCGTGACTTTTTCAAGTGTTAGGGTGCTCTACCTAGTTCTTAACCGAGGTGATCAATTCGTGACATAAAATAGTGTGAGACTTATGGGAGAGAACTATTTTTTGAAGGGGGTCACTCTATTGATATGCATATGATGACGGTACATGAAAGTGGTAAATTAATATACATTAGAAGTAGTAATTCTTTGAGTGTCTAGCATTCTAGCTTGTGCCATCCTTAGTTCCTTCAATGCTTCTCAATATGTAGGCCGCTTTTGGAGTTGTCTCAGTTATTTGATATGGTCCTTCCCAATTTGCACCCATTTTACCAGCCATTCATTCCTTCTTATTAGGGAAGACCCGTCTAAGAACCAAATCGCCCATGGCAAATACTTTGAAATTCATAGCTTTGTTGTAATAATCTGATACTTTTCTTCTGCTTGATTAACCTCCTCAAAGCTTCATCCTTTTTCTCTTTGGTGAGGGTCAATTCGATTTCTCTACTCTCCTTGTTTTGTTCTTTTGTCAGGACCGACCTGGAAGTGGGTATTGCAACTTCAATTGGTATTACTACTTCAGTCCCATAGACCACATAAAAGGGGGTCTTGTTAGTGCTTCCCCGAGGGATAGTCTTGATAGCTCATAATGTCCCAGGAAGCTCCTCAACCTATCAATGGTCATTTTCTTTTTCCTTTTAGAGGGGGTGGAGAAGCCTTCTTATCCAGAAGACTTACTCTTCTTCCCTTTAGAGGAACCCTTCCCTTGTACGGGAGGTGTAGTTTTTGAGAGCTCGTCCCTTAAGTAGGAACCTTGGTCTTAAGCCGCGCTAGGAGAGCATCAATATCGAACTCCATAGTATCTACAAAGACAAAGGGCTAGGAGGTGTTAGAATTATAGGATCACGCCTATATATATATGGGGAAAAAGAAATGTTCAAGTGTAGGGCTGGTTCACCATCGTAAGGGACCATCTCAAACCTACCCCTATAGTCTATAGAAGGGGTTATATGCTTGGGAGGAGCTCAAGGTTTACGAATAATCCTATAAGGAGGCTCCACCGAACCCTACCTCAGCCTACATGCAACGAAGCGATAGGTATTTAATAGATGCCTCTACATGGTTTTCTCAGACAGATAGTTTTAGATATATGCCAGGCGTTGTTTCGCATCCAAACTCAAGGTTGTGATAAAGGAGCCTATGTTCCTTATTATAACCTTAATGTTATTCCAGGTGCTTCTTATCAACCTCGTGCCATTGATAGGATATTTCTAATGGCTTGAGACATCGAAGAAATATTCCTTCCAGTTCTTCTCGTTCTTAAGAAGGGCCACATTTATACTTCGGTCTTGCTTCACAGTCATGTATACCCTCCTCGGGTCTGTTGGGTTTTTCTTCAAGATGTAGGCTTCATTAAACTCTGGCATTTCCAAATCCACTCTAAGATCTTTACATATTACTATAAGGTAGAACAGGTAGCTCCAGCCATTGGGCATCAACTGACCCAGCACTAGTTGAGTTCTTGCCAAAAATCTCCTTATCAAAAGGTATATGGGAAATCTGACCCCTAACCACAGAGCCTTCTTATGAAAGACTATCCACCCAGTTGAAGGTGGGTTGCTGTCATGAGCCCCTAACATTGGAATCATTATTTGGATTGAGGAGAGGATGTTGTATGTTTTCCTCAACCTCATCTCATCTTGTGGTGATAGACCGCTAGTCTTGTCGTGGGTCGACCAGCCCGGCCTGTGGGTTCCCCAGCCCCTATGTTCCTCATTTTATTTCTCCATGTCCTAGCCATTGAGATCTGAGTTTGGGGCACGTTCAACCTAATAGTTGGTACGACTTCAGGGTGAGAGGAAGAGGTAGAAGGTTGAGGCTAAGATTGACCTTCTTTGCTTGAAGAGTTTGTCTCAGTAGAGGACCCTACATCATCACTTGTGCTAGGGTATTGTGGGCTATCCTAGAAGCTCAAGTCTATGGTCTTTTCTCTGTGCATAATATCTACAAAATATCACAAAACATAAAAAGAAGGGGATAAGGCACAAGAATAAGAGATTACCTAGGGTCGTGTTTGAAAATAAAGGGAAATGATTCTTGAAAACCGACCTGAAAAGAAAGCAGAAAAGTGTTAGACTCGAAGAACTTGTACTCTAAGAACCTATGCAAATAAGCTATATGTCGAGCTCATTTCTTACTATCGAATTGAAAACCTTTTTACGGCTCGAGCTGAGGCAACAAAGTGTTTTTTCTATTTACTTTTGTCTAATGTATAGAAAATGATGAAAAGGCTCAGGCCAAGCACTTCCTTATATGGAGAGCCATATTTCTCTCTCCAATTAGCTGACATGTATTTATTAGGAGAGCTGAACGGTTCATATCCACTGCCCGAGTGTTACTCTTCTACCTCAGTATAGAGCTCGAGATAAAGAGTAGAAGGACTAGATGTTTGGACATATTGATCGAACTAGAGCCCGATCCATCTAAACAGCCCGAGCCATAAGATGGATCATTCCAAAAAACCTACCTATTCCTGCACCCACAACACACCAATGGGAGAGACCCATCCAATGGAGCTTTGGTATCTATAGGGTCGACCACCAGCCCTAGCTATGGGTGGTCGACCTCAGAGTGTAAATATGTTAATTTTTTACCTTTATGCCCCCGTGACACCTTTAGATGTGTACAATTTATGTATTTGACACCTGTACATATAATACTCTATACATAGATGGATTCCCTAAGGGATCCACATATTCTATCAATTGTTCTGACTTCTCTCTAACTTCTCTTTCTATAAATAGAACCAATCCCAACAGTAATTAATCCAAATTCAATATAAGCAAGTATCCCATAAACTATAAAACATATTTTTGATAAGAGCTCTTTGTGAGACAAGTAGTGGTAAGGACTAATACACCACTTGTTCTGGTTTGATACAAGTAAATTATAGTTTTATAAGTTCAAGGAAAACCCAAGGGAATGAATGGTTTGGATAACACATCAAATTCTCAATAACAAATCAAAATGAAAATAGAAAATAAATAATTGAGTCCAATACTATCAATGCAATAAATACAAAAAATAGAAGTGAAAGGAAGAGGGTGGGTTTTGGTTTCCAAAAGCATAGCCTACAACGAATAATGGTGTAGTGCTAATTGTTAAAGACTATGCCAGCACTGCCAGCACCTCCATGGACCAACTGTAATGATATCCTGCATGTGCCAATGTGTAGGCTTGTTGTCATTCTCTTTAACCATGATACCCTGCATGTGCCAATACAGGCTTTATTGTAAATGAATTGTCATTCTCTTTTAACCTTTTGATTACTCTGTATATCTATATGTAAGTTCATTTGTTTATCAAGCAATAAAAAATGCAGAAGCTAAATATAACAAGTCTAGTTTTTCATTTTTTCTCAAATTCTTTCATGGTATCAGAGCGTACTTGTCGAGAATTAAAATAGCTACCAGTTCTGTCAGTTTCCATACCCAAAGCTGCCACCTTAAGCTGTTACCAGTTCCGTCAGTTTCTATACCCATACCACCGGTCCGTCAGTTTCTATACCACTAGTTCGTTAGTTTCTATACCACCAGTTCCGTTAGTTTGCCGCCACCAATTCTGCTACCAGTTTCGTCAGTTTCTATACCCAAAGTCGCCATCCAAAGCCGTTACTAGTTTCATCAGTTTCCATACTCAAACCAGCGACCTTTGGCTCATAAGACCAATGCTCTAACCAACTGAGCTACGCCACCAGTTCCGTTCCAATGCCACCTGCCTTGATTGGGTTATTGAACACCATAGAAGGAAAAGTTTTAAGTGGTGCTGCGAAGTGGAAGCCGTGGATGGATAACACCAGATCTTCCTCTCTCATCTCAGAGAGGGTTGAATCGTATAAATGAGCAGCGTGATTTTCCCTTTGATGAGAGGTTTCATTTCACGTGTAGATTTGTCTTGTTTTTGAATATATATTTGGCTGGTAGGTCGTTAAAGCCAAAAAAAAAACACAATGAGCACTAGTGAGTCCACCACCTCCGGGATTCCTTTAACATCCTTAAATAGTGCAAGAGTTGTGGTTCAATCACAAAATCAGCTCATTTCTCTCAAATTAAATTATTCAAACTATCTTCATTGGAAACACCAAGTACTCACTGCTGTCAGAGGATATGGACTCAAGCATTTTCTTTCTTATACCAACAAGGCTTTAGCAAAGTTCAAAGAGAACACAGAAACAAGAGAAAAAGAGATTAATCCATATTTTCTAAGCTAGACAAGGCAAGATCAGCTCCTTGCCTCATGGCTTCTATCCTCTTTATCTGAGGATCTTTTAGTGATGATGGTCGGTCTAGAATCATCTTTCCAAATTTGGGAAGCCCTAAAGATAAATATCTTATCTCAATCTACAACAAGGAATATGTAGTACAAACTTCAACTCTTATCTATCAAAAAGGGCTCTTTACCTATGAGAGACTATTTGAACAAGGTAAAGTTTTGCTGTGATATTTGCTAGCATCGATTGGTCAACCAATCTCAGATGATGATAAAGTAATGCAAGTTCTTGCTGGACTAGGAAGTGAATTTGATCCTATTGTTGTTGTAGCCACCTCAAGGATAGAACCATGTAAACTCAGAGAAGTTTATGCTATGCTCCTAAGCTATGAAACCAGGCTTGAAAACACTGGACATCATTTTGTCAACACTGAAGGCTCAAATCCCTCCGTAAATGCTATCACTCAATCCAACTTTTAGAGAAGATTCAATAATAGTGGTAATGACTATCAAGGAGGTAGAGGGAGAAGTAACTTTCAGAATTCAAGAGGAAGAGACAAGTCTTCTTATAGAGGAAGAGACAAGTCTTCTTATAGAGGAAGAGGAGGAAGGAGTTTCAAAAGCTCAAACAGGAATAGATGTCAGATTTGTAACTACACAAATCACAATGTTGGTAAGTGTTATTACAGATTTGATGCCAACTATGGCTCACTTTCAAATACTCAGACTATGGCTTATAACTCTCAAAACTTCACATATCTAGTCACTAAAACAAGCTCTTCTACTTTGAACATTTCACCTGACTCAAAGATAGACATGTCTTGGTATGCAGATTCAGGAGCATCCAACCATGTGACAAGTGAGCTTGGCAATCTCAATATTGCTTCAGACTTTCAAGGCACCAACAAGGTTCAAGTAGGGAATGGATCAAGTTTGTGCATTACTCACATTGGTAGCTCATAAATCAAGTCTCGTTATTTTTATAAAACATTTCTCTTAACTGATCTTCTTCATGTTCCTGAGATAACTAAGAATTTGATTAGTGTCTCACAATTCTCCAAAGATAATTCTGTGTATTTTGAATTTCATCCCACTTTTTGTTGTATTAAGGATCAGGTCACACATCAAAGACTTCTCAAAGGCACTCTTAAGGATGGACTCTACACATTTGATATTCAATCACTCAAGTCTCAAACAATTCACTCAACCACCACTCAATTACCTTCCTATGTTTCAACTCTTCTTGTCAAGATAAATAATCAAGATATTTTGGCACAATAGATTAGGCCATGCTTCAAATAATGCAGTAAGAATTGTTCTTGGCCCAGTTTTAAAGAATTGTAATTTCTCTGATGTTCTAATTAAAAATCTTATATGTGATTCCTGTATGAAGTCTAAGAGTCATAAATTTTCTTTTCCTATGTATGAAACTAAGTATCAACATCCTTTTGAACTTATTCACACTGATGTTTGGGGTCCTTCACCACAAAAATCCACTAATGGCTTTCAGTACTATGTTACTTTTGTTGACCATTATAGCATATATACATGGTTGTATCTTCTTAAACAAAAATTTGAAGTTCAAAATGCTTTCATTCATTTACAAAACATTGTTTCTACTCAATTTCAAACCAGAATTAAAATGGTTCAAAGTAATGGAGGAGGTGAGTTCATAGGCCTTACAAAACTTTTCAATGACCATGAAATTTTACATAGAATCTCCTGTTTCTATACACCTCAACAAAATGGTCTTGCTGAAAGAAAGCATAGACATATTGTGGAGATGGCATTGTCCTTGTTAGCTCACTCAAACATGCCCACTCGATTATAGGATGATGTCTTCACTACCTCAGTCTATATCATTAATAAGCTTCCAACAAAGATCCTAAATCATAAAAGTCCCCATGAGATGTTTTTCAAATCCAAGCTTGCCTATCTTCATCTAAGAACCTTTGGTTGTCTCTACTATCCTTATCTTAGACCTTTCAATAAGCACAAGTTGGAATATAGATCACAGCCAAGAATCTTTCTTGGGTACAATAGCAAATACAAAGGCTATAAAACACTATTGCCAAATGGTAGAGTCATAATATCCAGAAGTGTAGTCTTTGATGAAAGCAGATTCCCTTTTGCTCAAGCTCCTCGATATCATAATCCTCATTCTCAATCATCCATTCTAGGATCTCTACGAATCACTACTTTCCCTTTACCTTCTCAATTACACTCCAACTCTACCTCATCCTAGCACACCTCACCTGTTAAATCTTTCCCTTCTCATTCTACTCACTCTCACCAAATGTCTCTTCCATCTCATCACTCGCCTATATCTATTCCTTCTTCAGCTTCTAGTCATACTCCTACTCCTCTTATTGATGAGCTATCAACTGAGTCTAATGCATCTCCTTAGTCTATTGCTAATACTAATATTAATGATCCAGCTCCAGGTACTCTTAAGAAGCATCCTATGGTCACAAGGTCAAGAACTGGGAACTTAAAGCCAAGAGTCCTCAATGCAATAGTGACTAACACACAAGAACCCTTTTCCTACAAGAAGGCTCTTCTTAATCCACACTGGAAAAAGGCCATGGAAGAGGAGTATAGAGCTCTCATGAAGAATCATACATGGACCTTGTGTGACCTACCTGTTAGTAAGAAGTTTATTGTTTGTAAGTGGGTATTCAAGGTCAAGAGACACTCAGATGGGAGTATAGCTAGGTATAAAGCTAGATTGGTAGCTAAAGGCTATGATCAAGTACCTGGCTTTGATTTTTCAGAGACTTTCAACCCTATTGTGAAGCCAACTACCATAAGAACAATGCTTTCTATCTCTGTAAATCAAGAATGGACAGTAAGACAACTCGATGTAAACAATGCATTTCTAAATAGAGATTTGGACAAGGAAGTGTTTATGAGTCAACCACCAGGATTTGAATACAGGAATGATGGTGATAGAGAAAATTCCTTGAAAGTATACAGATTGGCCAAATCATTATATGGGCTTAAGCAAGCCCTCAGAGCTTGGTCAGATAAACTCAAACATACTCTCCTGAGTCATGGTTTTTCTTACTCGAGTAGATAACTCACTTTTTTAAAAAAATATCTCTTTTGGTTGCATCTGGCTTCTTGTTTATGTTGATGATATATTGGTCACAGGAAGTGACATCAAAGGCATTCATTCTATCATAACTCATCTTGATAAGCAATTTTCTTTGAAAGATTTAGGTGAAATCTATCAGTTTCTTGGATTGGAGGTTACTCATACCAACTCTGGTCTTCATCTCAGTCAAGGGACATATATTAAAGATCTTCTCACTCGAGCTGCAATGTCTCAAGCTAAGGGTCTGCCTACACCAATGGTTTCTTCACTCAAATTATCTAAGTTTCAGGGTATGCCTACAATTGATCCTACCTTCTATAGGAGTATAGTTGGTGCTTTCCAATATGTTACTCTCACTAGACTAGAAATTGCCTATAGTGTTAATAGAGTATTTCAGTTCATGCATTGTCCTTTAGATGAACACTGGAAGGCAGTGAAAAGGATTCTCAGGTATTTGGCTGGAAAAATCAATCATGGGATTCATTTTACTAAGGGACACAGTCTTGATCTGGTAGGATTCTTAGATGTTGATTGGAGAGCTGACGTTGATAATAGAAAATCCATCATTGGCTTCTGTATATTTCTTGGTAAAAATATTGTCTCATGGTCTTCAAAGAAACAATCCTCAGTATCTCGTTCAGGTACTAAAGTTAAATACCACAGCTTGGCTAATGCTACTTCAGAAGTAATATGGCTTCATGCTTTGCTCAGGAAGTTACATGTCACACTCCCTCATACTCCTACAATTTGGGTGGACAATTAGAGTACCATCTTACTTGCTTCAAACCCTGTGTTTCATGCTAGAACTAAACATGTGGAATTGGACATACATTTCATTCGTGATCTAATTCAAAAAAACCTAATTCAAATTAGGTTTGTACCATCCTGTGATCAAATTGCAGATATCTTCACAAAACCTTTGAGTGTTCAATTCTTTTCTCGATTGACACTAAAGTTGACTATCTGACCACTCACCTTGCTCGACTTGAGGGGGAATGTTAAGGATTATGCTAGCATTGCCAACACCTCCATAGACCAGCTGTAATGATACCTTGTATGTGTTAATGTGTAGGTTTGTTGTCATTCCCTTTAACCATGATACTCTGCATGTGCCAGTGCAGGCTTTGTTGTAAATAAATTGTCATTCTCTTTTAATCTTTTGATTACTCTATATATTTGTATGTAAGTTCATTTGTTTATCAAGCAATAAAAAATGCAGAAGTTAAATATAGCAAGTCCAGTTTTTCATTTGTTCTCAAATTCTTTCACTGATGAATGGCCAAATACGGATGCTGCTGTGAGACCAACTATTGGCACCACTGCAGACATCATCAACACCACTAAAGCATCCAGGTCTTGTTATCTTAGGCACAGCGCCTTCCAGAACAAAGGTGTTGTTAGGTTTTCCACTGCTTAATATAACACACCAGAAATAAGGATCTCCACCGTCACTACCACTCACAGCAGCTCCAACTTCAGTGTGATTTTTTAGAGTATATCTAAACTCTTTGGTTTTTCATCAGGATTTCTAAAAATGCTTTAGAAGTATAACGTACTTGGACTGGCAGCCAAGTAACCGACCTGTAATGGACCAAGGGTTGAGGCCTCAACCCCACAGCTGGGAGTAAACTGCTCAGCAAATAGAGAATCAGCAGGCTTCTTGTTATCTCCTACTGCACCACAATCGCCTTGGTAGTCTTTTATATATTGCAGAGCAATGCAGGCCAGGCCTGGATTGTCAAGGAGAGATGTGACTTGTTTGCAGTTCTATTACTGTTAAGAGCAGCCACTAATTCGTCTGGCTGGTTATCAGCAATTTTTATTCACTATATAAGGCAATGTGTCCTTCATTGAGATCAAATGCAATGATAAAAGACTTGATATATAATGAAATATAATCAAGAAACAAGAGCAATAAAGAATTGTTGAATACATAGAAACTTTAGAGTCTTAGAGAAGGACAACTAGAGAGCATATGGCAGATAAAAAAACTCAGGCCGAGTCCAAGAAACGAGATACAGTCAAGTGGTTGATAATATGAGATAATTTTATATGGAACTAAAATATAAAAAAGCCAGAAATACATTTCTGTTATAGCCTAAAATGGTGACTCAACATAGTTTAATTAGTTTTCTAATCACCTAATTACATCTGCACACTAATCTGATCTGTCAAATACAAACTATGAAGAGTTCTCACCAAACAGCCAATTATTCTGTCTACTTTTCTTTTTTTCCCAATCAACTCTCACATCCTCAGCTCCTCATAGTTGCAAGCCACTAAATCTGTCCTGACATTTCTAAGCATAATTACATAAATGAATGAGTAAGTGATGGTAAGTACACACAAATTTGTACTCACACAATTATGGTGTAATATATGGTAAAATAACTTTAAAAATAGAAAAATTATTCATTTTTCAAGAAAAATTCGTAACGTGTTATACTATAATTGATTTGAGTGCAAATATATGTATAAATATATACTCATTTAATATTTTTCCTATATTACTCCGACTTGCTTTTTTACCTTAATGTACTAGTGTTAATACAACACGACACTGACACTAATACATGATATATGTCCAATTTGAAGAAATATTGTTGAATATTATGAGGAAAAAAAGCAGACAAAGATGAAGAAATAAGAATGAAGAAGAAATAAAAGGAAGAGAAACTGATAAAGAAAAAAAAATAAGGAGAAGGTGAGATCGTGAGAAAGAAGAAGAGGCGGCAGAGATGAAAAGATTAAGGGTTTTTGTTTATAACAGGCATATCTCATTCAATATTTTAAAAAAATGCTGTATTAGGTTTTAGTTTAAAAATAGGCAAGTCATAACCCATTGAACAATTTTCCGGTCATTTTTTTTGTTATTTTCTAACTTTTCATTCCACTAATTCCAACAACCCTATTTTTCTAATAAAAAAATATTTTTGTCTTTTTTTTTCTCTCTCTCTCCCTAATTCCAAACACCCCATTTTCCCATTTTCCCATTTTCTTAAAATATAATCATTCACTAACTTTTAATAAATAATAATTTATTTTTATTATAAATAAAAATAAATAAAATAATTTATATTTATATAATAAAAAATATATTTTTTTATAACAAATAACTTATCAAAATTTTATTATAAAATAATTTAAAATAATAATAATAATAAATTATTAAAAACTTTACTAAATAATTACAATAATTTTTATGCAAAATTATTGATATTTTAAAAATAAATTATTTAAGATTATATTAAAATAATTACAATAATTTTTATAAAAATTAATATATATTTTATTATATTAATAATAAAAATAATTATACAATTAAAATGAGATATGTCATTAATTGATGATATAATTCATAAATTTTATGAGCCAATTCCATCTTGTCCCATTTAGTTTTTTGAAGCTTTGGGATGATAATGAGAAGGTATTATAATAGTATATCCCATTTGACTAAATGAACCCAAATGATGACTAAAATTATAAAAACAATGAAACAATAAATAAAATTATTTATGATTATCATAATTATTTATAAAAATCATGAGCTTATTAGGAACAACTTTAACCTGTTACCATTAGAGATATTAAATGTGTCACATCCCAAAAATATGGATATATGAATTTTGAGAAGAGAATTATATTAAAAAGAAATTTCTTAAATAATCATAAAAAATCAATGAAAAATCAATTCTTTATGAAAATTTATATTTAAATGGAAAATTTTAATATAATTTCATAAACTTAAGTCTAAAACACTTATAAAGTGATGACTCTATATAAGTAGAGTTATTAGCGCACTTTTTTACTTAATATTTACTTGTTTTATTCAATAAATAGTATTTTTCAGGTTAAAATATTAAAATATAAACTTTTTAGTGAAAATAGGTAAAAATATAGTTTTTGGGATTTTTTTAAAATTCTTATGGATTTTTTTATGAATTTTTAACATAGGATCAATAAGAAGCTGTCATATGGCCTACCACGTAAGCATAGAAGCTTATTCGACAAGCCACGTGGATGTCATACAAGTAGGGACAACGAATCATAAATCACCGCGTGTGAGGAGCAAAGTAGCACATGCCACGTGTCAGCACGACGTTCAATTTGAGTTCGGAGTACGGTCAAACCTTCACGCCACGTGTTGCCAATCTACACGTCCAGCCGTTCCACTCGTGCACCATGCCATCTACATCCGCAAATCACATTGTGTCGCATGGTGATGACTTATCATGCATTGACTGGGACTGGTCTCCCCTACCATGCATTGCGTTATGATTCATTCAGTAAATTGTATATACCAGGTGTCATATTGTGATTGGATGGCACTGTTAATTTTTCTTGTTTTGATCTAAACCTTTGATCTGACGGTTCAGATTGCACCTAAACTATATTTAAGCCCCTAATCACCCTATAAACCCCAATGAGCCGCAATTAGCATAATTTTGATTAGTTTAATTTAGAGCTAAAAAGAGGAAAAAATAGAAAAATTTAAAAGGAGATATAATTTTAGTAGAGATTTAAGAGAAAATTAGTACTACAATTCAAGAGATTGATTGTATTTCTTCTTCTACTCTTTTCTTTATCAATTTTTATGTCTTTCTTTATGAAAAACATGAGCTTTATATACAAAATTATGTCTAGTTTATTTATTAATCTAAGGGTCTTATGAACCTAATTTTTACCATATGATGATCTAATATTTTACCCCAATTATAATTTTAATTTAATTATATTATTTAATTTGATTTTTATGCTATTAATTGTTTGGCCAACAATTTATCTATAGAGATAATTAAATAAATTTGAGAGAATTATTTAATTGTTTATCTTGATTAAATAACATGCATAGTTTGTAGGCAGAAATGTATGATTCTTATGTATGTGATCCATAATTAATGAACATAATGAGTAGTGTACGAGTTAATTGACATAAGAATGTAATTAAATTAATTATTATACGGTGTGTAGTTTACTTGAGAGGGGAATACATGTTAAGTTAGATTTAATTGATCATGTAATTAATTGATAATTATATTGGGGTGATTTTAGTTATTCACATGTTTAAAAAATTGGTGGATTAAGTATTCCTTGATAGTTTTTCATATATCTTCTTAGTTAACAAATATGATTTAATTAATTATTGTTATTTATTTTTAGTTATTTTAATTTTGTTTCCTTAAAATATAAAAATACAAAAAAATTTATTTTTATTTCTTTAGTTTTAAAAATTAGTTTCTAATAAAACAATTTTCGTGGGAATGATTTTTTTATCATGATATTACTTGTTGTGATATGTATACTTGCGTATTCATTTCACACACAATTAGTATGACGATCATAAAACCAATTAAAATTCATTAAATTAGAGTTGTTTAGCGTGCATAAATGTAAATCATAATAACCAATAAGTTAAATAAGGTTTTAGATCAAACCTTGTAACTCTAAATCATCCGTGTAAGACTTTCATATCTTTACTACAATTATCTTGAATAAAGTAGTTGGAAAGTAAGGGAAGAGTAAGGTGTTCTTACACCTTAGTTGAAGTTTACTCTAAAAATATTATTATAACAAATAAATATTCATTATGTATGTTATTTATTAATAGATTTCATGAATGAAAGTAATCATTATCATTAGTATACAGTGTGGGGAGATTTTAGTCATAAAATCTGGGTATACCTGTATTTCCTCACTTCAGGGAGGCTAGGGAGTACATTCTAGGTAAATATATTAATAATAAAAACAAAAAAATAAAAACAACTATAGTTATTAAAATAAAAAATAAATAAATTAAAAAAAGATTAATGGGTTACCTTCCATCTAGGACTTAGTTTATCATCTTAACAAGACATTTCTTGAAAGATTTCCATTTTTAATAAACTCAATATCCCCACGTCATTGAGTTCATGGGTATACTTGTATTTTCTCACTTCAGGGAGGCTGGGGAGTACATTCTAGGTAAATATATTAATAATAAAAACAAAAACAACTATAGTTATTAAAATAAAAATAAATAAATTAAATAAAAAGATTAATGGGTTACCTTCCATCCAAAACTTAGTTTATCATCTTAGCAAGACATTGCTTGGGAGACTTCTATTTTTAATGAACTCAATATCCCCACGTCATTGAGTTCACTTGTTATCCTGACCTGACAACTGCTCTATTCCTTGCTTCTACAAGTGTTCAAACATTTTCTCAACTTGTATCTCCACCTTTTTTATAGATGCTTCCAACGAGCCTAACCTTTGATTATTCTTACATTGGTTGTCCTTACTTACTTAAGTGAAAGCATTTAAGCTATCCTCTAGGGTTGGTTTGTTGTGATGATTTCGTGGAACGTGTTGAGGGTGGTATTGTTAGGCATGTTGGTTAGATTTATTGGCCAAGGGAGGATTATTTTGTCTCCAGGAAAAATTAAGATGATTTCTCCAACCTAGGTTGTAGGTATTTGCATTGGGGTCATACCTAGGTCTAGTTGGTTCCTGTCTATTGCAACCACCTACTCAGGTCCTGCAACAAATTCTATTTGATAGGGATAGGTATTAGTACTATGTATCAATGCACTAAATACTCCACATTATTCTCTATTAGGAGTGCCTTATGTAGTAAGAAGCACAACTTGCTTGGTCAGTTGTGTAAGCTATATAGTTACTTCAGTATCGAAGTCTATTTCATGGAATCTGGCTCTTCTCAATCTAGAGATTTTTTGTTAGGAATTAGCACCCAATATTTCAAAGAGATTGTAATTTTTTAAGGCAATATTCTCACCTATAGCACCACTTGCAGCGTTATCAATGATGAATTGCCACTATTGTGTCAACCCGTCATAGAAAAATTGGTTCTATAGCTTCAATGGGTAACTATGGTGAAGGTGAGTAAGGAATAATTTGAACCTATCTCAAGTATAAGTTTTTTAAGTGTTGGTGATATTTGTGAATAAAACATTTGTATGTAATATTAAATTCTAGATGTGTCTTTCAAGAATATTTTCAAGTTGAAGAAACTATTAAGTTTTAACAATCATATCTTAAGTATATCTCTGTTTCAGTACGAGTTAGATTTCATATTAGACACACAGGAATATTGTTCAAATAAGTCACTCGATCGATCGAGCTTAATTAAAACTAACTAAATTAATTTTTAATACGACTATATCGACCAAAGCATTAACTCGATCGATTGAGCACTAGATCGATCCACTTATATGTAAATTAATTAGTTACATAAATTAATTGTTTCACTATATCGATCGAGTGGTCAGGTTTTTAAATTTAACCTAATTTTTACTCGAACCAACTAGTATTTTTACTATATTGTCCTTATGCTTTTAAGCTCTTCTAAATACTTTTAAGGACATTTTTTTTAACTAACCTATGACTTAGGATTTCTATACATGCTATTTAATCATATCATTGGCTCACAATTTTGTTAGCCATACAAGAGCAGTATTATCTTCATCTTAATCTCTTTCTTGTTTTGCAAATATAAGATCATAATTCTTTAGGCCTTTTTATTTAGTTAATCTATGAAACATTGGTGGCTGTGTTTGATTGATTAATATGCCTAATTGGTTTATGATATTTTGATAATATGTTCTTATAACTTCTTCTTTATTTTCATTCTTGAATTATTGGATCAAATAATTGTGTGTTATATCATAATTATTTGGTTTGATTATTAATCTTTAAATAAGCTAGCTTTGTTGAACTTGTGCTTAAACTGATTGTTCTAGGGTTGCTAGTTAATCACAATTTATTTGATGTATTTGTTAAATCATTTAGTTAGGATTATTCATTATTGAATATGCTCTATGACACATACTTGTACTTATGTTATTTTGCTAATGTTTCAAGTGCAAGTTATACAGGTACGATTAGCTCATGTGATTGGTTTGAGTCTTATCCTTATAATTGAATCTTATTTTTCATAGTAGATAGTTAGATGGTCTAGTAGATTAGTAGTTTTCCTCTGAGGTCATTGGTGTAACCTAAGTTGTTTTCACCTAAAAATCTTGTGTGTTAATCTTTATATTTTCGCATTACTTTATTTACACGTGATTGCATACTTGGCCATTCTATGAATTTTTAATTTGATGTTATTCTGTTGATTATCTATTCATCCCTTTCTAGCTAATTAGATCCATAACTAAATAAGAAACTTTCACCAAGTCTAACAAAATGGTTTACCTTCCATTTGAGAGAAAGTAAAAATCTTCGCTGTCAAATTACAAAATTTTTTATAGGAATAGAATTTTTCCATAAATTTATTGTAGATCTCCTCCCAGGTCATCAAGGAACCTGGAGGGAGAGACATTAGCCATGCCTTGGCCCTATTTTTTATAGTGTAGGGGAAAAGTTTGGATTGTTGAGTAAAAATCTCTAATAAAAGATAAAGAGTCTTCATTAGACAATCCATAAAATAAGGGTATTATAGAATAATGAATATTTTTTTAATTTATTGTTCTGTGCTACCTCACATATCTGTATTGAAGCAGTAGCAGTACCAATGATTAGCCTTGCATACTTTTTCATAGTTATTTCCCTAAGTATATTATTGTCCCTCATTTCTATTAGTTCAACTAAAGGGTCTAGAATTGGCTCTAAGGTAGACGCAATTAAAAGTTCCTTGATTTTAGTATCTAATCTTCTTAACAATTCTTTTAATATGTTAATGTTATAAATGAAAGGTATAAATGGATTACCTAAGGATCTCTTACCTCACATAAACTACAAAAATAATGAATTAAATCACCTATCAAAATAACAAATAAAAAAGATAAAATAAATACAATAATAAAAATATAATATATATGATACAAGAAATTGAAATAAATAATAAAAGTTAAATAAATAACTACAACAAGTTGTTAAAAGAAAAGAAAAAAATACCAAAAAGAAATAAAAATAAAGTAAACTAAAAAATAATAAATGAAAATAACTAAAAGAATTAAGTTAGTAAATTAAATTAAATAAAGATAAATAAAGAAAAGATAAGAAAATAAAATAGAGTTAAAATAAAAGCTAATACATAAAATTACTAAAAAAAAAATTAATTAAATTAGTAAATAATGTAATGACTAAAGCCAACTTAATAAAAAGAAAAGAAGTTAAAATAAAAATAAACTAAAATATTTTTTTTTTGAATTTTGAATTATTGAAAAAATGCATTTTTTAATTTTTGTTTTTTATTTACAAACTTAAAAAAATTCACAAAAAATCACGAAAAGACATATCAAGAATATTTACAAAAAGGTTTTAAGATTTTTGATAATAAAAATATAAAATACTATTTTCACTAGCAAAGGTCACAAAAACTTGATGCATAAAATTTTGATAGTCAAATTTTATAAATTTATAAAGAGTTCACAAATGCACGAATCACTTATAATAGGAAATAAGTATACCCTGAAGGTCGATTTAAAGAGAAATTACATGATTTTAAATAATTCAACAATTTTTTTAAAAGCAAACACGAAAATTAAACCTAAATATTCTGTTATAATATTTTGATTTTTGGAAAGATTAAGCTATTGAGAAAAATAATAAAACAATAAAAGATAGATTGGGCGTAAACAAAATACATGTAGATATACAATTAACAATTAATAGATAATCAATGAAAAATTTAGTTAGTTAACTATGCTTGGTAGAATTAATTTGGGTAATAAAATGTTAATCAAAATTATCGATTCTCCCTTTTATACATAAATAATGCATTCAGTCGGGTTACTATTCGTTATTAATTAAAGCACTTGACATCTTCGATTGGATTGTCAGTTAATTTAATTTAATTATACCTAATGTCTAAGGAATTAACAGACCATTTAACTTGATATCTTCGATTGGATTACCAATTTAACCTCCTATTCAAACTGTCTAAATTTTATCTATATGATATATCTAAAACCTAATTTTCATATTTTAAATCTATTATGAAAAATATATGATCAATATATTATTCAATTATAAATTTTATCGAAATTTTAAAATAGAAAATAATCTGTGTTTAATAATAATTAAAAAATATTTACCTAAGTAATCTACACAAACATAATAATAAAACTAAATTCCTATTGTCACAATAAGCCAAACATGCTCAAAATAATAAATGACTAGTAAATTAACTTCAAAAAATTCAAAAGATACAATAATGTTTACTGAAAATAAATAAGAATATAGATAAAATTGTAATATCTAAAAGTAGATAGACATATGTGCTCTACTCTATAGTTGTGATCTTGATCTTCATAGTATTTCTTAAATTCTAGCAACCTTTTTGTATCACTTGATCTATAAAATCTTCATGTTGTTGTCTTTTATTTATTATTGTCTAATCTAAATTGTGTATAAACTACACCCAAACTAAAAACACAGAATAAAGCTGTGATGGCTTTGAAAACAAATAAAACTCTAAATTAAATTTTGACCACTAGTTATTGACCTAATGCACAAATAAGACATTTATATATAGGCTAGCTCAAATCAGAGGCCTTTGAGTGAAATAATTAGACGCGTGCCACGACCTAACATTTCCATACTGTGGCATAGAACGAACATTGTGCCTAATGAATCTATGTAGTGAGGAGTGCACAATGGCCTACAATAAACCTCGTTGTAGCACGAAATGTTCAACCTCAATTATTGTTTTGCATCCCTTACATACTTTCTGGTTTTACATGTAAGGCTTAGGCTTACATGCATTGTTCCTTTAAGCTTCTAAGGTGAAATGAGTGCTTCAAGTGTTATGCTTTATGTGTTGATCAATTATATATTTCAAGATAAAAATATCTTAAATGCAACAGAAGATACTCATGATTCCAAATATATAGATTTAATTAAATAATGATAAAATCATGCATATTTAAATTTATTTATTATATTTAAAAGCACTAAAATCGTAAAATATTATTACTTTTCAACCACTCATTAGTAATTCATAATAATCCAAAGATAGACTAATTGATATTTCCAAGAAACAGAATGAACTAGAAACTCAAGGCAAGTCTACTTAGGAGGAACAATAGGTTGTTAAAAGTTTGATTTGTGCTATTTGGAGGAAGGATGAGTTGTACTGGGGAAAAGTGCTAGAGTTAAATGGCTTCACTTTAGCGATAGAAACACTAAGTTTTTTCATCAAACTATAGTTTTTAGGAGAAATTATCGTAGGGTGGTGAAGCTTAAGGACGCTAGTGGTGAATGGCACAAGGACATGGATGTTATTGTTGGCTTAATTTAGGAATATTTTTCAATACGAGGGATGCCATGAGATTGATAAGGCTCTGTAGGTAGCATTTCTAGTGGTATCTAAGAGTATAAGTGTAGGGTTGACTAAAATTCCTACTTTTGAAGAGTTAAGAAAGCTGTCTTTAGTTTGAGAAAGGCTAAGGCCCTCATCCCTGATGGTTTCATTGGTTCCTTCTATCATAAGCATTGGGAAGATATTGGTGTAGATGTGTTTGAAGTTGTCAAATTTTTTTTTTGAAAATGGTTATTTTCTACTTTGTATTAATGAGATTGGTTTTTCCTTAGTTCCTTAGGTCTCTGTTCCTGAATCCTCAAGCCAGTTTGGGCCTATAGCACTGTGTAATTTCTCCTATAAGATTATTTCAAAAATGCTAGTGAATAGATTAAAACCAATCATGAATTCTATTATCTCTAAGGAATAATAATCTTTTTTTGGTGAAAGATACATTTAGGATAATATTTTCATAGCTCAGGAAGTTTTTTATTTGTTGAAGAACAAGTAAAAGAGGGAAGCTTAGTTTCTTTGCTTTGAAAACTGATAAAACCAAGGCTTATGATAGGAATGAATGTGATTTTCTTAATGCTTTCCTGAAGAAGTTTTGTTTTTGTGATCAATGGGTGCAATGGATAATGAAATGTGTCTCTTCAGTCCAATACAATGTGATTTTTAATGGGAGCCGATGTAAATATTTGAGCCAAGAAAGGGGATTTGATAGGGTGATCCCCTGTCACCTTTTTGGTTCATTTTGGTGGCTAAATTTCTTAGTAAATTGATCAAGGGGTTAATTACTTGTGGTGACTTGAAGGGTTTGAGAATTAAGAAAAGTTTTCTTATTTTATCAAATCTTTTCTTTGTTTATGGTCCTCTATTTTGGAGATGCAAGTTAAGGGAATTGTAGGGCTTTGTTATGTTGTATTAACATTTATTGTAAGGCTTCAGGGTCGAAGGTAGTGAATTTCAATAAGAGTTGTGCTCTTTTTAGCAAGAATGTAGGGAGTGGGGAGCAAAATAGGCTGGCTGACCTGTTTGGTGTTACTTTGGTGGCTAATGTTGGAAGTTATTTGGTTTGCCCATTGAATAGAGGCATCTAAGGCTAGCCTCTATGGTTTGATGCATGAAAACATGATGTAGAAGATTGCTCCTTAGAAAGCTAAGCTCTTATTATTTGGTGGGAAGGAGTTTTTATTAAAATTAGTTGCTCACGCTCTCCCTAGCTATATGATAAGTGTCTTCAAGTTGTCTAAGAAAGTTCGCAAAAAATTGATGGGAGCTATGATGGATTTATGGTGGTCAAATAAATTGGTGCTCTCATAATAGACTTACCAAAAGAAAGGATGCAAGTGATATGGGTTTCAAAAGATTTGAAGATTTTGAATAGAGTAATATTGGCTAAGCAAGCTTGGGAGCTTCTATGTAGGCATTGTAGTTTGGTTTTCAAAATGCTTAAAGGTCCCTATTCCCTTTATGGACATTTCGTACAAGCTAAAACTCATGTGATGAGTTCACGGTCTTGGAAAAGTCTATGCTTTAGGAAGGATGTTCTAAAGCAAGATGAGGTTTGGTGTATTGGTAATGGTGGAAAGATAAATATATGGAGTGATAGATGCTTTATGAAGTCTGGTTTGTTGGAAAGCTTTCAAGTGGATGATCTAAATCTAGTGTCTGATCTTATTGATCTAGTTATGAAGTGCTGGAAAGTTGATATTATAAGCTCTTTGTTTACTCCCTAGCTTAGAAATGAAATTCTAAGTAAATCCATCTCTAATAAGACAAGTGGAAAATTTATTGTCAAATCTTGCTATAAGTTACTGTATGAAGCTAAGGGTGGTATAGTATGCTAGTTGCTTCTGCCTCAAACCAAAGTGAACTGTGGTTTTGGAGACATCTTTGGAAACTAAAACTACCTACACATATCAAGGTTTTTATTTGGAAGGTTGTTTGGAATTTGTTTCCAATTAAGAGCTCACTAATGAGAAGAAAGGGGTGTTTTGATAGCTTGTGTTTTGTCTGCTTGAATCATGAGGAAACAATTGAGCACTTCTTGTTGGGATGTCAGAGGAGTTTGGAGGCTTGGTTCGTATTCAAAATTATACTTTGATTTGATATATGCTAGGTGTTGAATTTTGGCAGGTTGCAAAATAGATTTCAGAAGCTGTGTAGATGGGATTATGGGGGTGAGGAAGGTTATGACAAGGTTTTATTTTCTTCTTTGGCATATTTGGTCGAGAAGGAACCATGTCCACTTTTCACATCAACTTATTTTGTCTCTAAAGGTAGTTCATGTAGTTGCTAGATATGCAATTGAGTTTCTGTATGTCCATATGTAGATTACCCATAGAATTTCGATTCCCCAGCCTGTTTTCAATCCTCAACTTTGGAAACCTCTTGATGCATGTACTATTAATTTCAATTGTGATAGAACATAGGTAAAGGGAGAGTTGTTAGGAAGCTTTGAGTTTGTTGCAAGGAATGAGATGGGTGATGTGCTTACTTTCCTTGGAAAGAAAGTGTTTATGCATTAGTGGAGATGCACAAGTTTCAATTGCTCCCAAGTACACGAATCACTAATAGACTAATGATAATATTATTTTGAGATAGATCTCTAAAAGAATTATTATTAGGTATTTTAAAAAGTGAAATTATTTTCTTAAGAAAGAAATAATCCTAAACATTCTAACAAGTTTAGGTTGAAAGAGGGATTGTAAACTCTAAATTAAATAAATAAATTAAAGCAAGTAGATTATAACCGAATAAAGATGTATGAACGAATAATCAATTAGAATTATTGATTTTTTCCTTTTAAATAAGAGAACCCCCAATAATCATGGTGAGTCCCTATAATTCTCAATTAACAAATAATTTCATGGATCAGAATTGAAATAGGTTAATTGATAAACTTAAAGAAAATAAATAAACCATCTAATTTAACATAAATCAATGAAATTAAATTAGACTCTTATTCATAAATTCACAACCAAAATGATGTGTCTCATGCTTAGTTCTAAAATATTCTCTAGTAGAGCGATCAACTGTTAATTGATTGGTCATAGGTTCGAATTCTACTTGGGGAGATTTAATTCATTTTGTTATAACTTATAATTAAAGATATGAAAAAATGAATGAGAAATAAATCAACTTTTATTTAAATCAAATCATAAATTTTTCTTCCAATCATGGAAGCAAACTTGAAATCTCATGTACAAAATTTAGCCTAACATAATTAAATTATTAACCAAAATTAGTTTAATTACAAAAGGCATATTTAGATCACAGGGAGAAAGAAGATTTAATAATAAAAAGATCCCATTTGATCTATGATCTCTACATCCTTAAATTAGTTGATCGTCCTTTTTAAATCCTTAGAAATACTTCACAATTGGGAGATTTCTCTCTAAATTCTGCATTATGGAATGTCCAATTCGTGTATACGTAGTTGGTTATGGTTAGATCTCTTTAAGAGAGGTTTTAGAGTGTGTTTATAGGTTAGGCTTAGAGTAAAACACATTTTATATGCATACTAAGATTTCTGACTGATAAAAGCATGTAGACCACATCACACTTTTATATGCATACGGTATGATACAAAATTCAGATCCTCAGTTACAACCCAATAAACTTGTGTTGCATCATGTAATAACTCTAGCAAACACTTTAATAGATCTGAGAGCACCTTACTCTGGCATGAATTTTGTTGAGCCATGGCACACATAGAAAATCATGATGGCCTAGTTGTTGCTTGTTCCGACTTGTTCAAGTTTCCTTTTATCGTCCCATTTTCACTCTTTTTGCTCGTGTTTGTTCAAGATTCTTCCAAAAATACATTAACCCGTAAAACAAAAAAAACCCTCCAAAACAAGATAATCTTAAAATAAAATATGAAATTAATACTAAAAATACAACAAATTATAGGTGAAAATATTGTTCACCAAAATTTCCCAAACCTACACTTTGTTAAAAAAAACAAATAACAATACTAAAAACAAAACTATAATTTCTTTTCAATTCATAATTAAATCTCAAGCACAAGTTTATCCATCATCTTAACACATCAAGATTCATTATACAAATCATTTTTGCACCATAAATCCATACCCTATTACTAAAAAAATATCAACATTAATTCCCCTAAACCTAGTGTTAAGAATCCGAATTTTTTTTTACTCTATTCCTCACAAGATAAACTCTTAATATCATACAGATCCTAAGGGTTCAAGCACTCAACAAAGTATATGCAAATAGAAGTTATATGATGAAAAAATTGAATAGGTTCGTGAGAATCCTATACGCAAGAATAATTACACAAATTTCAATTGTTCTTCAAACTTAAAGAGGTAACTGGGACCTACATGAGGAGTGGAAATTCCAACCCATAGAATCATTTCATAAGCTCTATCCTAATTTGACCAAGCCGGTCTCACAAATGTGAATTAAGAAAATAACACAGTGGAAGTACATAACAATGTGCTTAACTTAAAACATAACAAAAACTACTTGTAGTAAGGAAGAACAAACTGTGGTAAACACACTAGTGATAGGGTGTTTCACAAGCTCTTATCCAAGTTAGTAGCAAGCATAAACAAAGAAAACATTACACAATAACAAAGCAGCCATACATATTGAAAAACTATAAGGGATTTCCAATCATTTCAAGACCTCATATGTGAGAACACATTAGGTAAATGATGATTGTACTCTTATAGCATACAATAAAAAAACATAGCTTATCAAGAGAAAGATTCTTACATATTGACTTGTTAAAGACTCATACCAAACTCACATGAAATTAAAAGGTAGAGGAAATATAAATTAATTAGGAAGTAGATAGATGAATTTAATTCAGCAAAAGCAATGAACAAAAAGCTATAAGCATGCAATACAGAAAGAAAAAATTATTAGCTACAATATTTTTCCTATTATTTAGTACTTTATGAATTATTTAATAAACATATTTGTAATTGGACTTTAACCTAGAATTAGGGCTTCAATATTTTATATTTAAACAACCTAATGTCTCTTTTTTTTCTTTAGCCACAATTGCATCCACTTTTACAACTTACGCTCTCTTTAAATCTATTTTGCAAAATCATATTCTGATAGGGATTTCCTTAGTTAATTTATCAAACATTTTTTGGTTGTATTTGATTGATTAACAAGCCTACAATATTGATGATCATGTGCCTGATCATCAGAACCGACATAGCCGATCTTGCAAATACTTTGGTTTTATATTTATAAAACTCTTGAAAGTGCACAAATCATTTTATAGAAAATGACAAGCATACTCCCAAGGTCAATTTAAGGAAATAATATATGTGGTTTTTAATTTATTATTAAAACTTTTAAAAATGGAATTAAATCCTAAACATCATGTCATGATATTTTGGATTTTGTGTTTTTCTAATCTAATAACATAAAAATAAACATAGATATGGATTCAATAAACATTTATGCAAATTTTTATCATTTATAACAGTGGAGTATTTATAGATATAATAATTAAGTTAATCATGCTTGCTCATATTATTTAGATTATTAAAGATATAAATTGATATTTATTAATTCTCTTTTTTATATGAATACCACATTTGGTGAGGTTAGGTATTCTTTGTTAATTAAAAATATCAATTAACACCTATAGGTAGGGTCGATAATTAATTGGTTAATTAAATTAATTCTTTTTTTCAAAGAGATTGAAAATGAACCATTTAAATGTCATCTTCGGTGTGGTTAGGTATTTTAAACTTTATTCTAGGTGTCCATATTAAACCTAAGAATTTAACTATCTGAGTACTAACTTTGAAGTTTTAAAATCATTATTCAAAATATGTTGTCAATACCTTTTCGAGTAATAGTTCTTACAAAAAATTTTGAAATAGAGCTTCACTCTAACTATCAGGCAATTGTACCAAGAAATAAAACACCACTACTCTAAATTAGACTAGATAATTAAACCTTAAAATCTAATTTTTTGATTTATGTTTGTAATGAAAATAATATATTTCTCTCTAACATCCTTAATATAAAATCTTGAATAAAAATAAAATCAATTCATTTTATAGAGATTTTTACCTATTTAATATTTAGCAAGCATAACAACATTATTGTTAAATCATGTTTACAAACAACGAACCATGTTAAATTTAATCACAAATAAATTAAATATAACATGTATGAATGAAACATAAAAAATAACTGTAAAGAAAATACAATCCTTACAACACTTTGATGCCAATTATGTTTCTGGAAAACCTCCAAACGGATTTGCATTTCCGTTTATTGAATTAAAAGCTAGAAATTTATAAAAACATAGCTAGTTCTTCTAAAAAAGAAAAGAACTTTAAAAATAAAAACAAAAAAAACTAAGAAAGCTTTTTAGAGAGAGAAAGCTATAGAAAGAAAGAGTTAAGAAAATTTTTCTTGGTGTCTTTTTTAAAATGAGGGAGAGGGGTATTTATAGGTGAAGAAAAGGATAAAAAGGTGAAAAAAAATGATAAAAAAGGCTTTAAATGCATAATGGACGGGCGATGATGTAGACGTTGATGTAGAATGAATGGGTGTTGATGCAGGTAGTGGTACGTGCACAAATTCAACATGATGTGCACAAACTTCAGTATGGTTGGGTGCAACTATGCGTGTTGTTCAACGTAGTGCACACAATGGAGTGCAGTTTTGTCCATTTTTCATTTTTTGATTTTTTCTCATTTTTTATCAACATATTTGTGATGTATTGCCTCCAATATTATTCTTTGAGTCTTTAAATTATTTTTTTGAAGAAAAAAGACAAATTTATATAAAAATATGATAAAATCATATAAATATAAATTTTTTTAATCAATTAAAATACATTAAATCATGATAATTTTAGTCTTTTTTAAGCACTCATCACAATCCCCAACTAGTTTCTTACTAGTCCCTTAGCAAGAGAAGCGATAAAAATAAAAAATTAAACTATCTTAAATCACTTTCGTGGATTGACACGGTTGCATTTGGCGTATGCAACAAGCTTTTAAATCCATAGGTTGCCCTAGTGGATGAGTTTAAGTCTTGTGAAGGTTTTTAGTAATGATACCCACAAACATTAAACTAAATGTAAAAATTAAAAGAAATACAAAAATAAACAAATAAAATAAAATAAAATAAAATAAAATTACAAAAAAATCAAAAATTAACTTATGAATAAAATAAAAGAAAACAAAAAGAACACAAAAATGTCTCATACTTTTTAATCTCCTTTAAGATCGTAAATAAAATCTAAAGCATAAGTTATTTTCATTTTCTTAAACAATCATGATTTAATAATAATTAGTTGAAAATTATTTTCATATTTCACATAAAAAATGTATCGAGAAAAATTTCACCCAAATTTAGTGTCAAGAATCCGAATTCGCTTCGACTATATTCCTCACAAGTGAATACTCTCAAAAACACCAAATCCTATAGGTTCGAACACTCATATTAATTTATATGTGAAAGAGTTTATGTATAGAAATGAACTAATATGTTTGCATATGTATAAAGAAGAAAGGCTCAAAGTGTTATTTTAATGTTGATCTCATGAAAGGAATTGAATGTATAAATTATAAAAATATCATATATAAAAATTATTTTCATGCATCAATCAAACTCATTAAGCAAAATTTAAAGATATATGCCTTTTATAAGTATAGGAAAAATAAATGCAATGACTTTTAGGGATTTACTTCCTATAACTTTCTTTTGTAATTAGCTTTTACTCACAACTTTGTAAGTTATGTGGGTCATAGTATGTAGATTATATTATATTTTCTTTATCTCTTTATTTTTTAAGAGATTTTTTCAATATATATATATTTTAGAGAGTGAACTCATGTACAGATTGTACATTTTTGTAGGATTTTGATGAGTGGTTAATGTTTTGGATTTTATGTTTGATTTTGGTTTAGGTAACCCTAGATATGTCTCTTTTATTTTTGGTAGAAGTCATGCATAAATGAGAAAAAAACATATACTATCAATTTCTACTTTAAATCATTTAATCCAAGCAAAAATAATAATTAAAAAAATATACAATACTCTATTAAGATGAGAAAAAAATCCATACATTTAATGCTAATACCTATAGAGATCATCTAAAAATTTGAAGAAATAAGAAATGTGTTTGGAATAGAAAAAAATATATTTCACTAAGAATAAAGGAAATTAGGCTCAAATTATATCTCACAAGAGTAGTCTCCAGTATTTGATTCCTAAACATCGATTTTGGGTTTAAAATAATTTCCACATCTTATCAAAAAATACTAGTCATGACAAAGACTAACTAAATGCCATATACTCCATGATATGTTTTCAAAAATTAATCTAATAGTGCAAAAGACTTAACTATCTACTTAAATTTGATTTAAAGAAATGATAAATTTTTGTGAGAAATTTTTTAAAAATTACTAAACCACATAAAAGAAAATAAAATAAAATATAATAAAAATGAAAATTTTTAAAATTTTTAAATTTAAGCATGGTAACTTTTCCTCACTTATCATTTATGAATAATGCTTGCTGAAATTGTTGAAAGAAAAAATCTAACTTCTCTTATTATTGTGTTGCTACTTGTAGTGTAGCCACAACAGTACAATTTCACAACTTGGTGAGTTTAGAAAAATCGTGTAACTAATTGCAATAGCTTTTATCTCCTACACTTTGCACTAGCTACATTTATCATGGTTTACACTTATAATGCAACAATTGTGTAATAAACTTGTGATAGTTGTTTCCTATACATGCACTTACTAAATTTCTAGCTGATGAGTGCTTAAAAAGAACTAAAATTACCATGATTTAATGTAATATAATTGATTAAATATATTTATATTTGTATACTTTTATAATGTTTTTATATAAATTTGTTTTTTCAGAATCACGGGTGTTTTATTGTTTTTAAGGTATTTTCATTCAAAAATAACTTAAAAACTCGAAGAAAAATATTGGAGGCAATACTTCAAAAATATATTGAGAAAAGAAATGAGGAAAAGTTAAAAAGATAGAAAAATTGGACAAAATGGTCAAAAATGTCAAAAACACCAAAATTCCACGCACGCCAGCACATGCCCGCACTAAGTCCCGTGTGCACACTCCCGCACATAGTCGGCATATGCCTAGCACACGTCCGTACACATTCGGCACATGCCCGCACACATGCCCAGCACACGCTGTGCCGATTTCTACATGCCTACAATAAATTTTGCGCCCCACACGCTTACAAGCTTGTCCAAACGCATCCAAAATCAATTTTTGAAATATTCCCCCCCATTTTTTGGCCTTTTCCTCACCTATAAAAAGACCCTTTCTCCCTCATTCTAAAACACAATTTTCTCAATTATTTTTCTCTCTATATTTTTTTTAGTTTTTAGTTTTAAAGTTCTTCTCTTTTTGAGAAGAACTAGCTATGCTTTTATAGATTTTTAGTTTTTGATTCAATAAACGAAAATTCTAATCATTTTGGGGGTTTTCTAGCAATAGAATTAGTGTCAAAAGTCTATAAGGATTCTTTTGTGTTATAATTTTAAAATGAATTCTTTACAGTTATTTTTTATGTTTTATTCTTATATGTTATGTTTAATTTATCTGTGATTAAATTTAACATGACTATCTGTTTGTAAATATGATATAATAATAACATTGTTATGCTTACGAAATATTAAATAGGTAAAATATCTTTATAAAATAAAGTGATTTTGTTTTTATTCAAGATTTTATATTAAGTATGTTAGAAAGAAATATATTATTTTTCATTACAAACTTAAATATGAAAATTAGATTTTAAGGTTTAATTATCTGGTCTAATTTAAAGTAGTACACTTTTATTTGTTGGTACAATTTCCCGGTAGTTAGAATGAATCTCTATTTCAAAAGTTTTTATGATAACTATTATTCAAAAATGTATTGACAACATATTTTTAGTAATGATTTTAAATCTTGAAAGTTAGTACTTAGGTAATTAAATTTTTAGGTTTAATTTGGACACCTTGAATAAAGTTTAAAATGTTTAACCCCACTAAAGGTGGTATTTAAATATTTCATTTTCAATGTCTTAGAAAAAAGGAATTAATTTAATTAACCAAATTAATTATTGACCCTACCCATAGGTGTTAATTGATTTGTTTAATTAACAAAGAATTTCTAACCCTACCAAATGTGATATTCATATAAAAAAGGAAGAATCAATAAATATCAATTTGTATCTTTAATAACCTAAATAATATGAGCAAGTATAATTAACTTAAATATCATACCCATAAATACTCAACTGTTATGAATGATAAAAAATTTCATAAATGTTTATTGAATCCATATCTTTGTTTATTTTTATGTTATTAGATTAGGAAACAAAAAAACTAAAATATTGTGATAGGATGTTTAAGATTTAATTTTATTTTTAAGATTTTGAATAATAAATTAAAAACCACATATATTTCCTTCCTTAGATCGACCTTGGGAGTATACTTGTCATTTTCTATAAAATGATTCATGTACTTGCGAGAGTTTTACAAATATAAAACCAAAGTATTGGCAAGATCGGCATTGTCGATCTTGTTTCATCACTTGCATACACCCAAATTCACTCATGACACATTTACATTTCATACTCATCAATAACTACCTTTCTCACTTCATCAAATACTTTATACTCCTTAATTGTCTCAACATTCCCCCTAAAACTTAGGTTCATGCAAATGACACTAAGTTTGCTCCTTAATTGGACAAATGGAGCCATAGGTAGTGGTTTGATTAATATGTCAGCATTTGGTCAAATGTGGGTGAAAATTAAACTATGATTTATCCATTAACACCTTTTTTGAACATAGTGATAGTCAAGTTCAATGTGCTTTGTTCGTGAGTGTAGTATAGGATTATGAGATAGAGTAATGGCACTTGTATTATCACACCATAGAATATTTTTTGTAGCAGGTTCAATTTTTAATTCAATAAGAACAGATTGAATCCAAGTAACCTCAGTAGGTGCTTATTCCAAGCTTCTATATTTAGCTATTGCACTTGATATGGAATAATTGGCTATTTTGTGTTGATTGTACAACTAGATTTGATACATGAAAGATGAACAACCCTGAGGTATCTAAATATGTAACCCAGTCAGCATTAGCAAAGCCATTAATGGCTAATGATAATGAAGGTTCTAGTGGTTATCCAAAGGTTTAGTCATGAACTAACTAACATTGCTTACTACAAAGATGATGTCTAGTCTAGTTAGAGTATCATGTTTAAGTGCCTCTACTATACTACTGTAAAGCACATCATCATCCACTGAGACACCATTTGTAGTAATAATTGTATGGATGATATCATAGGTGATCTTGTTGGTTTGGCATCACTTAGATGAGCCTTGCCTAAGAGACTTTTGATATATTTAGATTGCTTGAGAAGAATAAAACCATTTGTGAATTCATTAACTTTAATTCCCAACAAGAAATGTAGGTTGCTCATATCTTTCAATGAGAAATCAGCAACAAGCATGTTGATAAACTTTTGAATTTTAATGACACTCAATCTAGTAACAATTATATCATCTATATAGACTATTTTGAAAATTCTATAAGCTCCTTAATAAGAATGAATCATGAGTCATCTGCCTTGGATTTGACAAAGCCAAGTTTGATCAATGTTCCACTAAGTTTACCAAACCAAGAACGTGGTGCTTGTTTTAATCTATACAAGGATATTTGTAATTTCTAGACATGTGTAGGAAGTTCTTTGTCAACAAAACCAGCCACTTGATGCATATAAACTTCCTCAATGATTGTTCCAAAAGGCATTTTTCTATGAAGTGTGAGTATGATTATCTCATGAGGAACAATACATGGTTTTTAGTTCCTACACCTCCCGGGAGGAAATAAATTGATAATAAATAGCTCTTTAGAGTGAAAGAGCTAGCTGATGGACAACTTGAAAAGCTTAAGGCAATGGTTGTAGCAAAAGGCTTTTTGCAAATGGATGGCTTCAATTATGTTAAGAAAATTTATCCATGTGGTGAAATATAGGACAATAAGAATCATTCTCATAGTTTCCATTACACTTAAGTGACCTCTTTTACTATTTTTGGTACTTTGAATTGAACAACTACTACAAAGGATTTTATGTGTAACATTTGTGATTTTGATTAAGTGATCATTTGATGAGAATTCACTAAAAGTCTCTGTATAGGTCTATGCATGTTTTCTTCATTTGAGATAACATTTGGACATGTGACAATATGTGTTACTAGATCACTAGATTGTGTGTCTACTTGTTTGCTTGCATCATTTTCAAACATCACATCAGTAGCAGTGTTATTTCTCTCAGTAATGCCAAGGCAATGCGTAGTATATTGAGGTGTATACTGCTTATTATATTGTGAGGATTGGTAGTACTATTTTTTAAGATATAGCCTCAAGTTTGGCTAAATTATATTTTTAGGTAGCATAGGGAAAACAATGTTCATTGAAGATAATATGTCTAGAAATGACCGCTTTTTTCAATTGAAGTTAAGTATTTACAGCCTTTATGAATATTACTATAACCAATAAAGGTGATAGACTAAGATTTAAAATCAAATTTTTGGTTATTGTAGAGCCAAATATATGCAAAACATTGACATCCAAATGTTTGAGCATTTGATAAATTGATATAAGTCCAAATGTTATCTCAAATGGGCTTTGCATTGATAGAAGAGATGTAGGAAGTTGTTCATTATATGTACAATTGTATAGAAGGCTTCATCCTAAAATCTTAAAGGTAGTGAACTATAAACCAATATAGCTAGTCCTATCTCAATGGCATGTCTATGTTTTCTCTCAGCTAGCCCATTTTGTTGGGTAGTGTATGGATAAGATATTGATCTTTTAATGCCTTGAGTAGCTAGGATTGCATTGAGAAAGTGAAACTCTCAACCATCATCTGATTATAAAACTCTTATTTTCTTATCAACCTATAAGTCAATTTATTTTTGAAATAACAGAAAAGCTTGCTTGACACCTAATTTTTATTTGAGAAATTAAAGCCACGAGTGTCTAGAGTTTTCATCAATAAACAACACATACCACAAGAAACCATTTGAGGATTTTATAGAAAAGAGAGTCCATAGTCACTTCAAGCAAAGTAGCACTTTTATTCAAAGCATGTTTGAAAGTAATTAATGACTTTATCTCACTTGATAGGTAGAGAATACATCAAGTACATTACTAGGAGCTATAGGTGACTTATTACAATCTTTAAGTACATGATTGATTATCTTAGCACTAGTATGTCCTTATCTGTTACACCAAAATTGAAATTTTGGACCAAATTTCTATGTATTTACATGTAAACTTATGTCATAGTATGTAATGTAGGCTTGTTTCACCGATTTAATCTCCTTTGTAGTAGTTGCCCCAATATCTTGTCCTTCACATAGTAAGCTTTAGGATGAAATTCTAAGTATACTAAATTATCTTTAGTGAATTGTGAAAAACTTAAGATATTTTTATCAATTCGAGGCATATGTAAGATACTCTTTATAACAAATTTCTATAACTGCTTTTATTAACTATAAATGAATTCATACCAAGGTTAACAATGTTCAATCCATCACCATTTCTAATCATTAGCTATTGATTGGCTTCAAACTCAGTCTTTCCTGCAAGATTTTATTGGTCAGATGTCACATGCTATGATGCACCTGAGTTTATGTATTAGGTAGGATAAGAAGTAATGGATGGTATGGAAAATGATGCATACATGGATGAAATTTGTGAATTGATTGCATTTGGATAATTTTGAGTAATGTGTTTCATTTGCATTGAATTTCTTATTGGTGCCATTAGCATTAAGGGTTGAGTTAGGCTTTGTTGGAAAGATTGTTAGTGTTATGCTTGATATGGTTAATATGATTGATAAGGTTGAGTTTGCATAGATTGAGCATAAGGTATCATAGGAACATTTGGGGAGTATTGAGTGAGTATGCCTGGTGACAATTGGTTATATTGGTAAACACTAGGCATAAAACTTTGATTGTATTGATTCCTACTCTATACAGTAAGTTGGTTGTTAAATGGATTGATTAGATTTGGAAGACGAGGTCAACATTATTGAAACTATGGAGGTGCAACTACTCCTCTTTGTTGATTGGTGATAGGTAAAAACATTTGATTGTATCTATTCCAACAATTTCTAGTAAAGTGTCCTAGTTTTCCATATATTTGACATTGTGGTTTATTTCCATTATTAAAAACTCTACCTTTATTTTTGTCTCTATATGGATCATAGGGCTAATTTTGTAGAAAAGATTGGTTAATGAATGGGCTATTTTCTTGAACATTAGATATTACATTTTGAATGTGGTATTGGTTGAAACTTTGAACATTTTTAGGTATGCCATTTTGAATATGAGTTGTTGGGGTAATATTCCTATTATAATGGTTCTTGGGTCAATATGGACTTTTATACACAGACTCTAATGAACATTGCTTGTATTGAGCATATTATTGTGAACATTTTTGCAAGATTTATAGGTAAGAGTTGAGCCATCACAAAATTTCTCCTTTCTAGACCACTTTCATGTGCAAGAAGTTTATGAGTAATGGTTGCCATCATCGAGTCATACTTACCATATAATCCATTTTTGATTGATATTACTTGATATTTATCACTGACATAGCAACCTGCTCAAGCCAATTGCAAGGCTAATGTTTGCAATTTTTGTACAAAATCACTAATAGTTAAACCACTTTTCTTGATAGAACTCAATTTTGCCTTATACTGCATGATCTTTACTCTTGATTGTGAGCGAAAGAAACCCTTGAGAACTGCCCAAATTTGGTAACTAGTTTCATAACTCTCCACTTTCTTGACAAATTCTTGAGTCATTGAACGTATCATCCATGACGTATTCATCTGGTCTTACCCTAACTAGTATATATATATTCTCCATTTACAAAGCCATCTTGAAATAGTTTTATCGAGCATTGTAGAGTTTTGAACGCCAAACCTTCAACTTCATAGCTTCTCAGTATTTGAAGAATCTATAATTTTTATTCATTGTAGTTATCTTTATCCAATTTGATTGATGAAGTTTATGTATGAAATGTTATTATCTCTTTTTTTTTGTTGATCAATTACTCCATTCCTTTGTATTTTTTCAAGTGGATTTTTGAGTTCCATGTCTTCTAGGATCATATATGCTCTGATACCATATAAAGAAATTACACTACATTGATTTTTCAAAAGAAAGGAAAACAAGAATTGTAAACAAACTTGTATTGATGACAAATGATTATAATAAATTTAGTTCTTGAATGAATTTCCTCACTTATCATTTATGAATAATGCTCGCTGAAATTATAGATAGAAAAAACTAACCTCTCTTGTTATTATTCTGCTACTTGTAATGCAGCCACAACAATACATTTACAATACAATTTGACAACTTGGCGAGTTTAAAAAATTGTGTAGCTAACTCCAACAGTTTTTATGTCATGCACTTTGCATTAGTTGTTTTTATCATGGTTTACACTTATAATACAACAAAGGTGTAACAAACTTGTGCTAGTTTATTTCATATACATGCATTTACTAAATTGCTAGTATACACCCAAATGTGCTTATGACACTTTTACATTTTTTACTTATCAAATACTACTTTTCACACTTCATCTAATACTTTATACTCCTCAATTGCTTGAACAAGTGGGGAAGAAAATGTCAGAGCCTAGACTTTTAATCACCAACAAAACATGTCGCCATTTTGATGAAAGGATACCTTCCAACTTCCATTCCTATGGGCTATGATCAGGCATATACCCACCCTAACCAACACTCAATCCTCTAGCTGACCAGCCAACCGACCAATCATCATTCTGCCACTAGTCGACCAATTGATTAACTGGCCAATTGGTCAGCCACCATTAATGTTGCCCTGGTATGGCTATCCTCGGTACAAGCCTATGCCTCATATACCTAGTTCCACATGTGTTACCATCTATCTCGTAGAGTGCTTTCTAAATTCTGTTTGGATTCACACCTGAATACAACACTGTATGCATCCTTTGCTATTAAGGCTTATCTAATTCTAAATAGTTTACATTCTCCTCCAAAAGATTAAAATGATATGCAAAGTGTTTCTTATAGATAAAAAAAGTATGAAAGGTTCTTTTCAAGAAACCATTTCATCAATTTAGAACTAAGAATCCACAAAGTACGACTTCAAGTTGCAAACAAATTTGCTAAGTGTTGTCTCAACAATAAATATGCCAAGTGTTGTATCAAAAACAAATTTACAATGTGCCATCTTAATGATGGATTCACCAAGTGTTGTCTCATTGGAGAATTATGTGAAGTGATTAAGTCTCAAGTACAAATTGCACAACTATATCAATAAGTACAACAAAAATGTCAAGACAATTACAAGGAAACAAAATTAGAGTCTTTATTATTGAAAAAAAATAAAGCTTCTCGAGCTATAAGCTAAGTGCGAAGTAACTACACTTCAACATAAAAATAATGAGTACCTACTACAAGTAGAGTCTCAAGGAAATTAAAAACAAATCCTCAGGCCTATGAAGCTCACCTTCTTCAGTGTCATCAAGGATCATCACAGTAATGGAATCCATCTCTTGAGTCACACAATGCAACTAGGAATGGGGTTCTACAATATTCTGAGCTCTTATAGGAACCTGAGGTGCCATATCAGCTAGAACCTTATCCTTCTCAATATTTGGCCATCATTAAACTTGCCATGCTCAACTACAACTCTTAAGAAGTCAGGGAAGTGACAAAATGAAAGGAAGACTTTGGGGTAAAATTTCTTGATTCTCTTCTTTCAGACTCAAACCTATGGGCCCAAGCTAAGTCAATGCCAAATGTGAAGTCTTAGAGTTAAGATAATCATTAACCACTTTCTTATTAGTGACTTCAAGCTAAGATACAAACCTTTAGTTCTCAGCTTCAAGGTTTCATTATGAGACTACTCTTGAAACAACCTCTCTTCCATCTGGATCTTTAGCATCTCCATAGCCTCAAGAGTTTTCTCGATAGCTTCCTAGATGGCATTCATTCTCTTAACAACTTCAACTAATCACCATTTCTCCTCTTGAGCATGATTACTTGATCGCGATACAAATTGTGTGTTTTATGTGTTTTTATATTTTAAGGAAGTAAAATTAAAATAACTAAAAAATAGCATAATTAATTAAATCAAGTTTGGTAACTAAGAAGATATATGAGAAAATATCTAGGATTAATAGTTAATCCCCCAATTTTCTAAGCATGCGAATTTATCAATTAATTACATGATCAATTGAATCTAAGGGAGTATGTATTCCTCTCTCAAGTAAACTACACACCATATAGTAATTAATTTAATCACACTTTAATGCCAATTAAATTTCATACTACTCATTAAGTTCATCAATTATGGGTTACATAAATAAGAATCATACATCTCTGCCTAGAAACTATGCATGTTATTTAATCAAGACAAACAATTAAATAATTCTCTCAAATCTATTTAATTGCCTCTATAGATAAATTGTTATCCAAACAATTAATAACATAAAAATCAGATTAAATAATATAATTAAATTATAATTATAATTGGGGTAAGATATTAGATCATCATATGATACAAATTGGGTTTATAAGATCCCTAGATTAATAAATTAACTAAACATAATTGTGTTCATAAAGCATATATTTTTCATAAAGGAAAACATAAAAATTGATAAATAAAATAGTAGAAGAAAAAATACAATCAATCTCTTGAATTATAGTGTTAATTTCTTCTTGAATCTCCACCAAAATTGTATCCATTCTTGAATTTTTTGAATTTTTCTCTCTTTTTAGTTCTAAATATTGATCAAAATTATGCTAATGATGGCCCCTTTGGGTTTATGGGATGATTAGGGGCTTAAATATAGCTCAGGTATGATCCGGTCCATCAGATCACCTTCAAATCAAGGACTGAGATCAAAACAAGCAAAAATGACTGCACCAGTCAATCACAACGCGACACGTGACACATAGAATTCACTGAGCGAATTAGAGCCAAATGCATGGTATGTGAGACTGGTCCAAGTTAACGTATGCTTTGTTGGCGACATGTGGTGTAACATGATTTGCAAAAATGGATGGTGTGGCATACGGGTGGAACGTGGGAAGCAATCGCATAGCAGTGCTATTTGACCGTGCTTTGAAGTCAGATTGAACGCTGTGCTAACATGTTGTAAGCAGTTCATCCTCCTCATATGCGGCATAACTTGATTCATTGTCCCTACTTGCGTGGCATCCATATGGATTCACTGTCCCTTATGCATGGCTTCTGATTGGCCCTATGTTAAAAATTCATAAAAAATCCCAAAAAATTCCAAAAATTATATTTCACCTCTTTTCACTAAAAAGTTTATATTTAAATATTTTTGACCCCAAAAATACTATTTATTGAATAAAATAAGTAAATATTAAGTAAAAAGTGCACTAATAACTCTACTTTCATACAGTCATCACACCCTCAAACTTAACTCTTTGCTTGTCCTCAAGTAAAGCCAAGTATAACTAAATAAAATAACATGGGTAGTATATTCATAAATATACTTCTATTAGTACATGCATATTTCATGAAAACTATCCCTCTCAAAAGTCATACAATTCTATGATAAAAAAGGTTCACATATTTATCAATCAATGTTCCATCAATACAAGGATATGCAAGGTTTTTGAAAAATTGATTCGTGTGTGTGTGCTACACATGATATCATCCAATGCACTCATGAAATCAACCTATATAAGCATGCTAATAAATTCAATCTTAGAATAGGTCTTATAAGTCCATTTTTCACATTCCTTTCCATTAATATAAATATGCACTTAGCTCAAAATTGATAAGGACTTTATATGGTTGTAATGTAAAGCTTAGGTTGGGGGTCGATAAATGAAGACATTTAGACTCTTTCCACACCTTAGCTTTCTTTTTGTTCATCTTGTACTTTTTAACTGCAATTAAGCTTTAACTTGATATTTCAGTGCACTCTCTTTTGTCATTCTTTTATTCCACATTTCTTTTCTCTTCTTTTTTGTAATTTCATAACACCCCCAAATTTATTTTCAATTCTATTTTCTCTTTCTTTAGAGAGATAATCGTGTTGTGAGTTTTGCTTCTTTTTTTTCTTTTTTTTATAGAGTGCATTACATTTCACCTTACTCTATAGCATAACACATGATTGCATTTTTTTATTTTCATGCAAGATAAAGGAGAAAGGATAAAGGTAATGTTTATTGGTTAGGCATAAAATGTGGCTTAAAGATATGAATGGTTCTCTGTTAGGCTCAAATGAGTGACTATGAATATAATAATGGTTAGCTTAAAAGACTCAATCGATCCAAATAAGGCCTTAATCATTTCTCTTGCTAAATACTATTCATAATTTTGCCTCAAGGGATGATCAAATAGATTCTAAAACCTGGTAGATCTCATCGACTAGCATAACCCACTACAAATTTTCTCTCAATAAGCACACCAAAATCAATCATGAACATGTGCATAAAAATTTGAATCAATCCAATTAAAACTAGCAAGCATATCACATGATTAATGTAAGTATCCTAACAAATATGTTACATTCCTTATCCTAGTCATGATAACCAATTTTTATCATTGAGTTCATATGTTTCATATTAAGTATGCATGCATTTAGTTTCCATATATTTATAAATTTTTACCCAAATCATGATTAAAAACATCCTAAAATAAATAAATTCCTAAAAATTTAAAATGCATACTAAATACTAATGTAGAGAATGAAGTTCCCTCCCCCAAACTTAAATTGTACATTTTCCCCAATATGTACATATAAATATGAAAAGGTAAAAGGAAAGAAAACTCCCTTAGTCTTGGTACACCACATCTATCGTTGAAATACTCATTCTTGTTGGACCATTGCTCTCCATATTTACTCACCTACAAAACAAAAACAATGAAAATATAAGTAAAATAACGTTGGATTGCCTCCCAACCAGCATCACATTTAATGTCCTTGACTAGACGGTCATATCATGTCCTAAGGCACATCCCTTTGTGTCCATGTACTTTTGAGTTTTCCTCGAAGCAATTTGAGTCTTGATTTGTTCAATAATACTTTATGTTCATGTTCACAAACACAATGCTCAATTCTCTTCTCATGCCATATATTTTTTTATTTTTGAACATTTTGGGATTCTTATAAGCACTCCACTGTAACTCATCCAATTTATGTATTTCTAACAACTCTTTCACCTCTCCATTAAACTCTTTCACTTTCATACTTGACTGAGGATATGAGGGTAAAAGTGTGGGGTCTAAGCTTTGTAGCTCTTCAATTGATGGTTTAAGCTTAGATCCTATCTAAATTTTTTCCATAATCCCCTTTGATACATACATGAGAGGTGCATCCTCAAAAAAGATCACACAGTCCACAAATATCAACCTTTGATTCCATACTTTCAAAGTTAAAACAAGTTAAGTTGTTTTTTGGTGAGCCTATGTCCTTGTTCATAGCATCATATGTTAAAGTTGCAAGTGTGGGCGACTCACCATATTCTTTTAAGCTATCCCCACATTTAGTAACATTTATCCTCAAACATTCATTAGCATTATCAATATCAAGGGGTTTAAATTCTTTAAAAACTTTAAACAATATTTGTTCATCTTGCAATCTCATTGTAAGTTCCCTTTTTGGTACATCAATGAGTGCTCTTCTGGTTGCTAAGAATGGATGTGCAAGTATGATAGGAACATCACGGTCCTCTTCCATGTCTCGCACAATGAAGTCTATCGGAAAGATGAATTTGTCTACCTTTACTAGCACATCTTATACTATACCCCAAGGTCTCTTAATTGATCTATCTGCTATTTGTAATGTTACTAAAGTGGGGTAGTTTTCTAGCAAGGATAACACTACAACCTTAAGTTAAGGTTATTATTTCATTTTCTCTAAGCCTCATTTTCTTAGGTAAGATGTCCTTTAGAAATTTGGCATAAGAAGGCATTTTTTCAAGTGCATCTACAAATGATATGTTTATGTGCAACTTCTTGAAGTGCATTTTCTCTTCTTCTTTCAACCAAAGTTCCTACCCCATTTTGGGGTGAAGCCGTTCATGCCATTATTCACATTCTAAGCACTGTCATTCATAATCAGACTCCATATGAGTTCCTTTTTGGGTCATCCCTTGACTATCATTACCTTCACTCCTTTGGATCTACCTGTTTCGTTCTTCTTCAGCCTCATGAGCACAACAAACTTAAGCCTTAATCTAGATTTTGTTGTTTTCTTGGTTATGGTGAAACACAAAAAGGGTATTAGTGCTATGATCCTGTCTCGAATCGTCTTTGTGTTTCCCATAATGTTGTCTTTTGGTAACACCGTTTATTTGTTGAACTTTCTCACTTTCGTTCTTCCCTAACTAACTCTTCTGTTTTAGACATCTTTCTGAATGAGTCTCATGTTCCTTCTACAAATACTTTTGATCCTCCTTTGGAGTTCTCTATTCAATCTTCAGATATTTTTGATAATTTTCCTAGAAAGGTTGATGACGAGCTACCCCACCTTGAGCATAGGTCCCTTGCTCCTGCTCCGCCTGAAGATCCTCCACAAGACATTCCACTTCGCCACTTAACCCAGGTAAGATCCATTCCTGCACATTTACTTGACTATCATTGTTACACTACCCTTGCTACACTTCATGAGCCTTACACCTATCGTTAGGCATCTACTAACCCTTTATGGTAGATTGCAATGAAAGAGGAAATTGATGCATTAACCAAAAACCATACTTGGGATCTGGTTACTCTCCCTTTTGGTCAGTCTGTGGTTGGTTGTAAGTGGATATATAAGATCAAGACTCACTCTAATGGGTCTATTGAGCGCTATAAGGCTCGTCTTGTTGCAAAAGGTTTTACACAAGAGCATGGGATTGATTATGAAAAGACTTTTGCTCCAGTTGCCCGTATCTCCTGTGTTAGTGCCCTCTTAGCTATTATCGCTGCTAGTAAATAGGAACTTTTTAATATGTATGTTAAAAATGCCTTCCTTAATGGGGATTTACATGAAGAAGTTTATATGCAACCTCCTTCTGGTCTTTTTATTGAAACAAACAATGTTTGTCACCTTCGACGTGCACTTTATGACCTTAAACAAGCTCCACAAGCGTGGTTTGCCAAGTTTAGCTCCACCATCCTTTGCTTGGGTTACACTGTCAGTCCTTATGATTCTGCCTTATTTCTTCGTCATAATGATAAAGGCACCATTTTGCTTCTCCTATATGTGGATGAATGATCATAACTGGTGATGACCTTAGTGGCATTCAAGAACTCTAGGATTTTCTTAGTTAGTAGTTTGAGATGAAAGAATTTAGACATCTTAGCTATTTCATGGGTCTTGAGATCACTCGTTCCATAGATGGTTTTTATATTACTAAAGCCAAGTATGTATCTAACCTTTTATCTCAAGCTGGACTCACTGACATCAAGACTATTGACACTCTAGTTGAAGTTAATGCTCATTTGACACCCTTGATGGGGGAACCATTTTCTAATCCCTCTATTTATATACGATTGGTTGGTAGCTTGGTTTATCTTATAGTTACTCGTCCAGACATTTCTTATATTGTTCATCATGTGATCCAGTATTTGTCTTCTCCACGATCAACTCACTATGCTGTTGTTCTGCGCATTCTACGATACTTGAAGGGCACTCTCTTCCATGGAATTTTCTACTCAAATCAATCTCCTCTTGTACTTCTTGCATTCTCTAATGATGATTGGGTAGGAGATCCCACTAATCACAGGTCCACTATAGGTTATTTCTTTCTCCTTGGTTCTTTTTTGATTTCTTGGTGAAGTAAGAAACAAACTTTCGTGGCCTGCTCCAGTACTGAAGTATAATATTATGCTCTTATTGATACCACATTTGAGCTCCTTTGGATACGATGTATTCTTAAGGATTTGGGTGTGTCCACATCCTCTACTACTCCCCTTTATTATGACAATCAGAGTGCCATTCATATTGCTTACAATGATGTCTTCCATGAATGGATTAAACACATCGAGATTGATTGTCACTTTATTCATTCTCATCTTGTCCATAGTACTCTCAATATTTTTCACATCTCCTCCAACGATCAACTTGTAGATATCTTCACTAAGGCACTTCCTAAAGGACACACTCGTAATTTGGTTGACAACCTCAAGCTGGTCTCACATCCATCTTGAGTTTGAAGGGAGTCGTTACTGTATATCTATTAACAGATTAATGTATATCTGTTAATGTATATCATATCTGTTAATTTATATCTAGTTTACTTGTAACTCTTATATAAAAGCACCATGTATATTCCTGAACACATAAAATATAATACAATTATTTAGTATTTTTAACAATGACAAGAGACCAAGATCTTACAAAATTTTAGGTGGAAATTGCTTAAGAGGTGCCCCTACTCTACAAAAAAAATCTCGCACTAGAGATAGGAATCGAAGTCTAAGTCTAGAGAATAACTGATCGACGAAGATAGTGATCCCACCAAAAGGAGGATTATTGGGAACAAAGTTTCTATCAGGAAGAAGAATTCATGTCTTCTAAAATTTCAAACATACTTCTCAACTCATCAGTAATAGACTATATCAATTTTGGGACTAAAGAATCAACTTCATGGCCCAGACCTAGTTCAAGAATGCCAATAGGAATTATACTGGACTACAGTTTCTAAAGGAAGTTTCGGGAGCACCATGAGGAGATCCAAGAGGAAATATAGGAACTATAGAACTACGAGAACTACCACTGTCAAATAGGGGACCACTAGTTAGAAATTGGTCAGATGTGCTTACTCGGTTGGACGATAATAGCTGACCAGACCGTATGTCATCTAGAACATTCACTCATTTGGCTGGATGGTTATCCTGAAACCCTTGGTGGCTGATCAGATCGATCCATTGGTCGGTTGGATGGTATGGACTTCTGGCTCTCCTAGATGGCTCAATTGGTCGGTTACTCAGCTCCTCTAGGTGGCTAGTCTATAGTAAACCTGGATGGCTCAACTGCTGGTCGACTCATCTTTACATGAATCCTCTTTTCATATCCTTCATTTGGTTGTTCCTATCTTATTCAGTCTCCATCTCCACGTTCATCACAGTGGCTGGATCTATATGCGTTTCTATGGCCCATCCTGTGCCTTTTGGATGGCTTGTTCTTATGATCTCTTCTATGGCTATAGTGATTGTTGTTGTGCCTAGAGTCCTAATGAGAGAGATCATCTACTTATAACAGCGAGACAATACACATGTGGGAAGCATACTTTTTAGACAATTTCTTGGCAAACTAGCTAGGGTCCCCTAAGTGTGGAGATATTAAAAAAAATCTTCATACTCTCGACGCTCATGCATGATTCTAGAAATCAAGAAGAAAATAAAAACAAGGTTTTGATCCACTTAATTACCAAAAGAATGATAAATGCAAGATATTTATAGAATATCATCTCTAGAAATTTCTCACAGTTTTGCTGGATGAACTTGGAATGAATAAAATTGATGGAGGCTTAACCTATATATAAGTTTGAAAAAAGTTCACTACCATGTAAATGATTGGTGGATGAAAATAAATTTTTGATGTTAATAACATATGTAAATGATTGGGAAGGCTTCTTAGAATGGGCTACTGGAATTGTTGGCCTGACTGATTTGATCCTTGGGTGAAAGGAGGGTTGTTTTGCCTCCAGGAGAAGTTGGGATGATTCCTCCACCCAGGATTGTAGGTACTTGAATTGGGGTCGAATCTTGGTCTTTATTGATATACTCCCAAAACATTAACCTGTTCAGGTCTAGCTGGTGTTTCTCCTTGATATAGATAGACTTCAGTACAATGTCCAATGTTGCTACACAAACCACAATGTTCATTATTGGTGTTTATTTGTGTAGTGAGAAAGGCAACTTGCTTGATCAATTGAACAATTTGTTGTTGAATTTCATTACTGCAATCAATTTCATGAACTCTAGTTCTTCTTACTTGTGAGCTTTTCTATTAGGAATTCACACAGAACATCTCAAAAAGGTTGTATGTCTCTAAGGTTGTCTTCTCTCCTATAGCTCCTCCAGTAGTGCTTTTGACAATGAACTAGAATTGCTGCATAAGTCCATCGTAAAAGAATTGGTTCTGCAATAGTAAGGGGAAGTTGTGATAGGGGCATTGAGTGAGGAATAGTTTGAACCTATCCTAGACTTCATGGAATGGTTCTCCTTCCATCTGAGAGAAAGTGGAAATCTTTGCTCTCAACTCTGATGTTTTTTGGTGGGAATAGAATTTTTCCATGAATTTATTGTAAACGTCCTCCCAAGTCCTCAGAGAACCTAGAGGGAGTGACATCAACCAAGCTTTGGCTTTGTCCTTCAAGGTGTAGGGGAAACACGTCATTCTAAGTTGATCCTCATTTGGAATATCGAGGGGGAAATTTTGGACTGTGGCATAGAAGTCCTAAATGAAGGAAAGAGAATCTTCAATAGGTAGCAAATAGAATGAAGGAAGCATGGAAAAAATATTGTTTTCAAGTCATAATTTCAAGCAACCTCACCCAACTGGATAGAGGCAGTTGTTGTGCCAATTATTGGCCTTGAAAACTCCTTCATGGTGGCTTCCCTAACTTATGGGGTTTCTCCCATTTCTAATGGTTATGGTAGAGGATTAAGGCTTGGTTTTGTGTTTGGCTCAAAAATAGGTTGATGGTTGCAATCCAACCTTGTAGACAGTCGTTTAAATTTATAAATATTATCTATGTATGGTGTAAAAGGGTTTCCTAAGGATCTTCTACCATGCATAGACTAGTGAAAGCATAAATTTAAAACACTTATCAAAGGAAAGGAATAATAAAATAACTATACAAAAATAAAAAAAATACTAAACAAACAAGTTAAGTTAACTTCTAAGTTAAATAACATAATCTGTATTGACCAAGAGTGCTCCCAAGAAAAAATGGTAGGCAAAGGCTCCTTAAAAACCATCCTCCTAGACATAACAATGTTCTTGGAAAATAATAGTGGCACAAAGACTTCCAAGAACTAGTCTCCTAGACATAACTCCCATATATCATTACTTTTCATGCTATTAAAATCTAAGTTAATTAGTTTTATTTTTGTAAAAACAAATTTCAATTTTTTTTAAATTTTTTTTAAATCGCAATTATTTACATCACAAAAAGTTTTCAAAATTTTGATAAATAATTTAAAAATGTTGTTCCTTCATTGGAAACAGCGCCAAAAACATGTTAAGCACAAGACCGATAATGCCGATCTTGCGAATACTTTGGTTTTATATTTTTAAAACTCTCACAAGTGCATGAATCATTTTATAGCAAATGACAAGTATACTCCCAAGGTTGATCTAAGTAATATATTTGGTTTTTAATTTATTATTCAAAATCTTAAAAACGAAATTAAATCATAAATATTCTGTCACGATATTTTGTTTTTTTTATTTAATAATCTAAAAACATAAAAAAATAAACATAGATATGGATTCAATAAACAATCATGCAACTTTTTATCATTCATAACAGTGGAGTATTTAAGGATACAATAATTAAGTTAATTATGCTTGCTCATATTATTTAGGTTATTAAAGATATAAATTGATATTTGTTGATTTTCTCTTTGTAGTATGAATGTGTCCTTTGGTAGGGTGCCAATTTTTTTTTAATATTAGTTAACTAATATCCTTAGACAGGGCCTATTAATTAATTAATTATTAAATTTTAGCTTTATTTCTAAGAAAATAGCAAACCATCTAATCACAGCTTTAGGTAGAATCAGTTAATTAGACTTTATTCAAGGTGTCAAAATTAAACCTATGAATTTAATTATCCAAGTATTAACTTTCAAGTTTTAAAACCATTATTGAAAATATGTCGACAATATATTTTTTAATAATAGTTCTTATAAAAAATTTTGAAATAGAGCTTCACTCTAACTATTGGACAATTATATGAATAAATAAAAGAGCACTACTCTGAATCAAATCGGATAATTAAACCTTAAAATCTAATTTTCATATTTAAGTTTTAATGAAAAATAATATATTTCTCTCTAACATCCTTAATATAAAATCTTGGATAAAAAATCAATTTATTTTATAGAAATGTTTTACCTATTTAATATTTTGCAAGCATAACAATGTTATAATTATATTATATTTACAAACAGATAGCAATGTTAAATTTAACCACAGACAAATTAAATATAACATATATAAGAATAAAACATAAAAAATAACTATAAAGAATCCATTAAAATTATACCTTAAAAGAATCCTTACAGAATTTTGACGCTGATTCTATTGCTCGAAAACCTCCAAACTAATTTGAATATTTCTCCTTACTAAACCAAAAAATAAAAATCTATAACAACATAGCTAATTCTTCTCAAAAAGAGAAAAACTCTAATATTAAAAACTAAAAAAAGAAAACTTTCTAGAGAAAGAAAGAGCTCAAAAAATTGTGTTTTATAATGGGGGAAGAAGGTCCTTTTATAAGTGAGGAAAAGGCCAAAAAAAGGGAGGCAAATATTTCAAAATTTGAATTTGGACGAGTTTGGATAGGTAAGCACACGTATGGGGTGCAAAACGTTTGGCAGAAGGGCATTTAGTAAGAGCAGAAATCTGCATAGCATGCATTAGGTGTGTCCTGGCTGTGTATGCTGGATGGACTGCTACACGTGGGCGTCTCCACGGATGTCCTGTGCATCAACTTTTTGACATTTTGACCCATTTTGTCCAATTATTTTCCATCTTTTTCACTTTTCCTCATTTATTTTCTCAATATATTTGTGATGTATTGCCTCCAGTAGTTTTCTTTGTGTCTTTAAGTTATTTTTGAACGATTATTTTTGAACAAAAATATCTGGAATAAAATACCTTTGATTCCAAAAATAAAAATTTATTTAAAAATATGATAAAATCATACAAATATAAATCTATTTAATCAATTAAAGTACATTAAATCATAGTAATTTTAGTGCTTTTTAAGTTTTCATTAGTTGCCACTGTCAATTTTGCTTGTTTTGATCTCAACCCTTGATTTGGTGGAGATTCAAGAAGAGATTAACATTACAATTCAAAAGATTGTATTTTTTTCTTCTACTATTTTCTTTATCAATTTTTGTGTCTTCCTTTATGAAAAATATGAACTTTGTGGACACAATTATATGTAGTTAATTTATTAATATAAAGATTTTATAAACTCAATTTTCACCATCTGATGATTTAATATTTTACCCCAATTATAATTTTAATTTAATTACATTATTTAATTTAATTTTTATGCTATTAATTGTTTGGGTAAAAATTTATCTATTGAGGCAATTAAATAGATTTGATAGTATTATTTAATTGTTTGTCTTGATTAAATAATATGCATATTTTCTAGGCAGAGATGTATGATTTTTATGTATGTACACAATTGATGAACTTAATGAGTAGTATGCAATTTAATTGGCATGAGAGTGTGATAAAATTAATTACTATATGGTATGTAGTTTACTTTAGAGAGAAATACATGCTAGGTTAGATTCAATTGATTGTGTAATTAATTGATAATTATATTGGGGGAATTTTAGCAATTCACATGTTTAGAAAATTGGAGATTAAGTACTACTAAATATTTTCTCATTTATCTTTTTAGTTACCAAATCTAATTTAATTAATTATTGCTATTTACTTTTATTTATTTTAATTTTGCTTCCTTAAAATATAAAAACACAAAAAAATTGATTTTTATTTTTTTTGTTTTAAAAATTAGTTTCTAATAAAATAATCTCTATAGGAGCAATCTTTTCTTATCATTATATTACTTGTTACGATACGTATACTTGCGTATTCATTGCCCACACAATTTATGTGGCGATAAGTGGTGTAGAATGGCTAAAGGGGATGAGGTATTTTGTTTCCATAGAAAGATAATAGTACATGTCGATGATTATTTAAGGTAAGAGAAGCACATAGGTCAAAAAGTATGATACATCATAGGAGTACAAATTTGTACCACAATTTAAAAAGGACCTATTAATGGAGAAAAATGAAGAAAGATTTAGCTCAGTTTGTAGCCAACTATATAATATGTCAACAAGTCAAGGTAGGTCATAAGAAACCTAGGGTAGTACTTCAACCACTCAAATACTAGAATGGATATAGGACAATATAACCTAGACTATGTACAAGGAATAGCTCGTACTTCCATGGTTACAATTCTATATGGGTAATTATTGATTGTCTTATAAAGTTTGCTCATTTCATCTCAATAAAGTTTTGACACTCGATGAATCCTTTAAGTAAGTTATACATTTAGGAGATCACATGATTACATAGCATACCAAGGTCGATTGTCATATTGAGGTCTGAAATTTACCTTGTGTTTGTGGAAGTGTGTTCATAAAGCTTTGGAAACAAAATTGTTACATAGCACAGATTATCATCCTAAAACAGATGAACAATCTGAAAAAGTTATTCAAATGTTAGAAGACATGTTACAAGATTGTGTTTTGGAATTCAAGGGAAACTAGAGTGAACACCTACCATTGGTTTAGTTCACCTACAACAATAGTTATTATGATAGTAATGGAATGGCCCCTTATGAAACCTTGTATGAATAACTATATAAATCTTCGATATGCTGGGAAAATTGTGAAGATTTCAATACGATGAGAACTAGTCTTATAGAAGAAACAATTGAAAAAATATTTGCATTTCACAAGGCAAACAGTGTATAGCTTAAAGTAGATAAAAGAGTTATGCTAATTGTGGACATTGACCATTGAACTTTGAAGTAGATGATTATGTTTTCCTCGAGGCTCAACTTAAAAAGGAAGTAACTCATTTTGGAATAAAAGGAAAGTTATCCCACTTTACATCGGGACATTCCAAATTGAAAAAAAGAATTGGGGATATAGTTTATCACTTGGAATTACCTCCGCATTTTTCAAAGTTCATAACATTTCTCATGTGTATGCCCTAGGAAAATGTCAAAGAAATCAGAAAAGTATATTGGATAGAATTACCATTGTAGGAAGATCCATCATATGAAGAAGAACCGATGGTGATAATTGATTTCCACACTAGGAACTTGAGAAGAAGAACGATACCATTAGTAAAAGTTTAGTGGATACATCATAGAGTTAAAGATGCAACTAAGGAGTTAGCGTTTGAAGTTTTCTCAAAACATCCTTACTTAATTGGAGGAGTTTTAAATTTTAAGGATAAAATTTTCTTTAAGGGGGAAGGAATTTGAAACCTTGAGAATTTTTAATAAATTATAAAAGCATATTAAAAAATTAATAATATTTTAAGATGTAGCGAGTATCAAGAAATTTCATGTGAAAAATCAGATTGATTGCAAAATGTTGGAGAAATTTTTCTGCAACTAGATGGGACCTTATTGGCCAATAAGTGTTTGATGAGAGGTTGAAGAGCCATTACAACACTCGTTAGGTATCACTACAGTCTTTCCAGGTAGCTCGACAAAACACTAGCGAGGGGGCGATAAGGGCCCAATTTTGGCTATAAATATTGTAAAAATAGCCCATTTTTCTTCACTCCAAAATTTCCATACTCTCTCTCTCTCAGATGTTTTCATTTTTGGATAATTTCTATGTATATTTTAAGGATAAAATATCTAGGAGTTTGGGTTCAGAAGAATACAATGTCCAGACAAGAAATTATTAATTTTTATTCCAACAATCTCAAAACAAATCTTCCTTTAAGCATTAATTTTATGTTACATAAATCAACTTATATTATCAATAATTCTTGAGCAAATACAATTGTGTTTAGTTTTTTTCTAAAAAGGAAAGAAGTTAGCGGAAAGCTTAGGAAAGTTTTTGGATAAGTTTCTAGGTAGAAGTTCTTACTCAAGCTTTTTATCTATATATTGTTTTCATGAAAATGTCTTTTATAATATATTATGAATAAATAGAAAATGGAAACCATGATTATTATAAAAAATGATATAACTTTTGTTATAATAAAATACTTTTTGTAAACAATTTTATATGCATACATTGAAACTTTTTTATATATAAAATGATTATTTTTTACATTACATATGTCATCTGAGAATTTTATACATGCATCATGAAATAATTTTTGTGGGGAGTATATTTGTATGTATGCGGAGTATGGTACCTATAAGCTACTGGTTGTAGTGAACTATTATCAATGGGCTATAGGTACGCATTGTATTCATATTTATTCTCAGAGCTTGTTCATTTATAGGTCTCAGAGTTTCACAACACATGAGCCTCAAAGTTGGACTCCTATTATGTCTCGGAGTGGACCATCCATATGAAGAGGATGTTGATTGCCCACATGATAAGGACATTGACTAATACATTGGAACATATACGGTCAACCTCTGAGATGCATGTGGGTCCACCTCTCGGGAAGAATTACTGAGCATGTTGAACTTTGTGTGCTGCAACATGAAATATGTTGTGCTATGACAAGGCCTTTTTCATGTTGAAATTGTGTGAGATGATTGAACTTTGTGCTGTAAAAGGGAAAATGTTATGCCATGGTGCATGAACGTAATTTTGATATGAACAATATTTTCTTATAAATAAATGTTAAGGTTTTTAGGTTAGCATATAGTTTTTGCTTAAAATTTTTTACCATCAATTTTTCAAATTTTGTAGAATGGTTTTTATTTTTGTTAAATACAATATAGAGTAGATTCATAACAAATCAGAGATACGATATGAAATTTTGAAGTAGGATATGTCATCCATCCTTAATTGGTATTTAAATCTGATTTGTCACAATTTTATCTTCAAATTAATCTTTTTGTATTTTCTAAAATATTTGAATGCTAATTTTAAACCACCGACTATGGATATTAATATGAGCTTGTCTAGCAAAATTTAACTATGGAAATTTAACTCTATTGCCATATTTGTGTTGATTTATTTATGTAAACATTTTTATAATAAAATAAATAAAGATTATTTCTTGATTCAAGATTCCTTACAAGAGTTATTTATGAATAATTTATTAGCTATTTATTCTTCATAATATATTAAAATATAAGAATTAGGTTTCAAAAATAGAATCTAGATCTAATTTGAACAACTTGAATATAAAAGTTTAAATTGGTGACTCTATCAAAAACATTATTTCCTTAGGCATAGTGCATTATTTAATTAATAAGTTAATGATCCTAGCCAAAATACTTTAATTGGTTTGATTAACAAAGAAAATGATCCCTATTAAAAGAATTTTTTATATTTAAAAAGGAAAAAACAATAATTTGAATTTATATTTTAATTAACTTAAATAATTCTAAACAAGCATGGTTAACTAGCTAAATATTCCCTTAAATTCTCCATTAATTATAAATTTTATATTTGCTTTGATTTTGTTTAATTTGAATCTATATTTAGGTATTTCAATTATTTTTTATTAGATTAGGATTTTAAAAACCCAATCATTGTAATAGAATGTTTAGATTTTAGTTTCAAGTTTGTTTAAGTTTTTAGAAAATTGAAGAGTTATCTAAACCACATTTTTTTTATTGAGATTGACCTTGGGAGTATACTTATCGTTTATTATAAGTAATTCATGCACCAGTAAACTTTTTATAAATACAAAATTTGTGCAACATATGGCATATTTAATATCATGTGAGCATGCATGGGATACATAGAATGTACACTCTACCCAGTTTTGGAAGTGAGAAAGTACATGTATCTAGGATTTTACAGATAAAATTATCCCCACATTTTACCATACTATACTGATTATGATGATTATTTATATTCATGGATTTTATTATATATGGTAGGCATAATGAATATTTGTTATGATATTAATTTGGAGTAGACTCTTATTGAGCTAGTTGTAGCTCATCTGGCTTTTCCTACCTATCCAATTTGTTGCTCAACATTGAAGAAGAAAGAGATTTCAAGTGCACTTTTATTTTACATCTTTCATTTTGCATCTTGTTATATTGAAGACACTACTGACACAGTATGTAAAAATGATTTATCATTCAATACTTTCATTGTTATATATTATTGTCTTTGAAATTTAAATAAATTTTAATAAATTTTTATTTGAATAGTGATATCATAAATTTAATAGAAATTTTATTAAAATATAATTTAAATTTTCTTAAAAATTTGATTTAAAAATACATATCCTTTAAACCTCACATATCCATTTTTTCAGGGAGTGACAAAGTCAGGCAACCATGATGCAATGCAACCTAATCTCATATCGCAAGTAGCACAAATTAATGCAATAAATAACTAGTTATGAAAACAAATTTCACCCCATTTTTAACACATAAAGTCAAAGTAATACCCCTACATGAGAAAAAGAGAGCATACAATCATGCAATAATCCTAACACTCATTCAATCAGTAGATAAGATTAAAGAAATAACACCAAGTTAGAAACTAACACATCAACCATAGAAGTTAAGGCAAATTGCTAAAACAACAACACAAATTTTTCATTAAAAATATTTTTTAAGTACAATTTTTTTATAATTGAAAATAAAATTTATATTAGAAAAAAATAACAAAAAAATCATCACTCTCCTCCATCCTCTCCATCATCATTAGGAGCCACGTTACAAGAAGAACCACCATAGTCCATATGGTCTAGAAGAAGGGTAGCATTATCATGGGAAAGGAACCTTTCCATAAACTATTGAAAAAAAGATCGGGCTCAATGTTACTAAAATTCCAAAAATGGGTACTCAGGGATCCAACATTAGAAGTACTAGAGGAAAAGTGATAAGAAGCACAGTGAGAGCCACCCAAGGTAGGTCTAGTTGAGGAAAGAGACTCTGGAAGAGCAAGAAGAACCATGTTTAGGAGATTGAAAGTCAGGTCATAAATCACGCTCAAGAAAGAAACTATCCAAACATATTTTGAACCTACTGAGAAATAATAAACTCCCTCAACATAGAATCCATGTGCTGGTGATGGTGGAAAAATTCTGATGCAAGAGAGAGATCTTAAAGGGTAAATGAGGACAAGAAGAAGAATGAGGAACAAGAGTAGAGGGACAAGGAATAGAATGAGTGGCACTTTGAAAGGAAAAACAGAATGAGTAGAGCTTCCAGAAATATAAGCACAATTAAAGGCAAGTAGCTAGCATGAACAGATCATTTGCCTCTAGTAATACTAATAACACCTAGGAATAGAGGATCACCACATTGAGTGATCAAAGAAGGATAGTTAAGAGTATAAAGAAGATGAGTAGTAGAATGATAAACAAAGGTCTTATAGATCATGCCTACAAGATCTATAGTCTTATCGATGAGAATGGCACATAGAAAGTAACCATCAGGGAGAGTTACTGAAGTGAAGTGAGAGTGAGGATGGAAGACAATATTCACAATCTCACTAAGTCACTAATCAAAGGGTAGAAGCACTTAATTGAAGTATAAATCCACAATAAAAATGATCGTGACCTACCAACAAGCTTGCCATCTCAGTAAGATCATGAGAGGAAATGTTTGAAACCTCGTTAGGAAGATCAAGGAGATAAGATTTTCAAATTCAAAGGGGGTGATAGGAAATAAAGGGTTTTGTACATCTAGAAGAGACATTATCTTCATGACATCATCCCAAGAAAAAGTAACCTTATGCCCTCGTAGGTGAAGTATGGACTTTACATGGTTGTAATGTAAGACTTAGATGGAGGTTAATAAATGAAGACATTTAGGCTTTTTCCACACCTTAGTTTTCTTTTTGTTCATCATGCACCTTTTAGCTACAATTGAGCTTTAACTTGATATTTTAGTGCACCTTCTTTTGTCATTCTTTTCATATTCTTTTATTTCACATCTCTTTTCGCTACTTCTTTTTTGTAACATCCCAACACCCCCAAACTTATTTTCAATTCTATATTCTTTTTCTTTAAAGGGATAATTGTGTTGTGAGTTTTGTTTCTTCTTTTTTCTCTTTTTTTAAGAGTGTATTACATTTCACCTTACTCTATAGCATAACACATGATTGTATTTTTTTTCTTTTCATACAATCTAAAGGTGCAAGGATAAAGGTAATTTTTATTAGTTAGGCACAAAATGTGGCTTAAAAATATGAAAGGTTCTTTGTTAGGCTCAAATGGGTGACTAATGATATTAACAATGGTTAGCTTGAGAGGCTAAATCGATCCAAAAAGGCCTAAATCATTTCTCTTGCTAAATACTATTTAGGATTTCACCTAAAGTGATGATCAAATAGATTCCAAAACTTGGTAGATCTCATCAACTCGCATAACTCACTATAAATTTTCTCTCAATAAGAACACCAAAATCAATCACGAACATGTGCATAAGAATTTGAATCAATCTAATCAAAACTAACAAGCATATCGCATGATTAATATAAATATCTTAACAAATATGTTACATTACTTATCCTAGTCATGACAACAATTTTTATCATTGAGTTTATATGTTTCATATCAAGCATGCATGCATTTATTTTCCATATATTCGTAAATTTCTACCTAAACCATGATTTAAACATCCTAAAAATTAAAAACAAAATTCCCTAAAAAAAATTAAAATGCATGGTAAATACTAATATAGAGAATGAAGTTCCCTCCCTCAAACTCAAATTGCACATTGTCCCCAATGTGCACATATAAATATGAAAAGGTAAAAGAAAAGAAAACTCCATTAATCATAGAACAACATATCTATCGTTGAAATGATCATTCTTATTGTGTCATTGCTCTCCACATTTATTCACCTACAAAACAAAAATAATGAAATTATAAGTAAAATAACGTTGGGTTTCCTCCCAACCAGCGTCATGTTTAACGTCCTTGACTAAATGGTCATATCACGTCCTAAGATACATCCCTTTGTGTCCATTTACTTTTGAGTTTGCCTAGAAAAAGTTTGAGTCTTGATTTGTTCAATAATACTTTATGTTATGGTTTTAAAACACGATGCTCAAATTTCTTCTCATGCCATATTTTTGTTTTCTTTTTTAAATTTTTGGAATTATTATAAGCACTCCACCGTGACTCATCCAATTTATGTATTTCTAACATCTTTTTCACCTCTCTACTAGACTCTTTCACTTTCATACTTGACTGGGGATGGAAGGGTAAAAGTGTGAGGTGTAAACTTATTGGCCCTTCAATTGATGGTTTGAGATTAGATCCTATCTCAAAATTTTCCATAATCGCCTTTTATACACACATGAGAGGCAAGTCCTCCAAAAGTTAACACAATCTACAATATCAACCTTTGAGTCCATACTTTCAAAGTTAAAACAAGTTGAGTTTTTTCAAGGTGAGTTTATGTCCATGTTCATAGCATCATATGTAATAATCTTAAGGGTGGGCGACTCAACAAATTCTTTTAAGTTTTCCTCACAATCAGTGACATTTATCCTTAATCATTCATCAACATTGTCATTATCAAGGGGTTCAGATGCTTTAAACACTTTAAATATTACTTGTTCATCTTGCACTCTCATTATAAGTTCACATTTTTATACATCAATAAGTGCTCTTCTGGTTGCTAAGAATGGACAACCAAGTATAATAGGAATGTTACGGTCCTCTTCCATGTCTAGCACAATGAAGTCTACCAAAAAGTTGAATTTGTCTACTTTTACTAGCATATCTTCTACCACACTCTAGGGTCTTTTAATTGACCTATCTTCCATCTGCAATGTTACTAAGTAGGTTTGGCTCTACCAACCTCTAATCTCTGAAAGACTAATAATGATATGAGGTTAATGCTAGCACCCAAATAGTGCATGTTCCAAATAGTGCAAGGGATGTCAAAACTACTTGGATCTTTCAAGTTTTTTGGTAGTTTTCTATCAAGGATGGCACTAAAACCTTCAATCAAGGTTATTATTTCATGATCTCCAATCCTCCTTTTCTTTGACAGTATATCCTTCATGAATTTGGAATAAGGCTGAATTTGGTCAAGTGTCTCTACAAATGGTATGTTTATGTGCAACTTCTTAAAAACATCAAGAAATTTTGAAAACTGTGCATCCAACTTTTGCTTTTGTGGTCTTTGAGGAAAAGGAATAATGGGTTTGTAAAGGTTCTTTTTCTTTGGCTGAATTATTTCCTTTTTAGTGCTCTCTTTATCCACTAGTTCCTCCAAATCCTTGTTAATTTCTTGTTTCTCCTCATCCTTTTCTGTCTTATGTTTATGTTCTAAAGTTTTACCACTCCTCAAGGCTATAGCATTGCATTGGTCCTTACCTTATCTTCGTGGGTTTACAATTGTGTCACTTGGAAGGTTATCTTGAGGCCTTTGACTTATAGCCAGAGCAAGTTTCCCCATTTGGTTCTCTAAATTTTGAATTGAAGCCTCTTGAGTGGACACTTTTGTATTTACTAATTGGATGAAGTCTTTCATCATCCCTATTAAAGCATTTGTATTGTCCTCAGTAGGTGGCTTCTTCTATTGGGCTTGTGATTACTATAGTTTTTGAAAACCAAGTGATGGAAATGATTAATGGTTGAATTGATTACCACCTTGATTGTTGTTATTACTCCAAGACAAATTTGGATGTTGTCTCCATCCTGGGTTATATGTGTTTAAGTATGGATTATTTTTTCGATTCACATTACCAACAAAGCATATGGATTCAGGATTATTTGAACAATTATCAAAAAATGAGATCCTCCACAAAACACACACGACACTCTTGAATCTTGGATCTGGTTTATACTCACTAATAAGTTTTAAGCCTTCAAAATATTAACCAAAGATGACACTTGAGCTGTAAGTGTTGTGATATCATTTACCTTATGCACTCCGGCTACTCTTCTTATGGGTTTTATTTTGTCCATTGGCCATTGATAATTATTTCTAGCCATTTTCTCAGGTAAATCATAAGCTTGATTGTAAGATTTGGCTAGCAAAACTCCATTAGTAGATGCATCAACAATAGTTCTTGTTTGAGCATTCAGACCATTGTAAAAAGCCTCTATTTGAATCCAAGAAAGAATACCGAGATGAGGACACTTCCTTAGCAATTTTTGAATCTTTCCCATGCTTCATATAAAGATTCTTCTTCGTATTGTTGGTAAGAAGTAATGTCATTTCTAAGATTGACATTCTTTGTTGGTGGGAAGTATTTCATCAAGAATTTCTCCGCCAAACCATTCCAAGTTTTAATGGATTCAAGTGGCAAAGAGTTTATCCAAGCTCGAGCATAGTCTCGTAAAGAGTAAGAGAACAATCTAAACCTAAACGCCTCCTCGGTCACTCCACTGAACTTAAATGAATCTACAAACTTCAATAAACAATTTGAGATGAAGATGAGGATCCTCTATTGGTAATCCGTAGAATTATCCAACTATTTGTAACATTTGAAACTTCACTGGCTTTAACTCAAATTGATTTGCTTGAATGTTTGGTCTTGTAATACTTGGATTCAGCCCTTCCAACGTAGGTATTGCATATTCATTCATAGCTCTATCTTTATCATCCATCAAAAGCATTTGATTGTTCAAGTTTAGCTCATTATTGTTTATGTCTAATGGATTAGCCATTTTTATATTTTGGTTGATAGCTTGTTGTTTTTTTATTGACCTCAAAGTATGCTTAATTTCAAGATCTAAAAGTAAGATTTCTCCCTCACAAACTCTGCATGCAATAGATTCAAATATGTTTCTACAATACTAAAGGAGATGTGTAAATAAAAACTAAATAAAATTAAAAAAAATAAACCACTAAATAAATAAATTAAAGTTAAATAAATAAATAAATAAAATAAGTAAAAGAAATTAACTAAAATAAATATATAGATAAGTCAATAAAAGAAAATAAGTAAATTAAAATTAAAGTAAAGAAAAATAAATTACAAAAAATAACTAAAATTAAATAATAATAATAATAATTAATTTATAATATTTATAATACTTGGCAACGGCGCCAAAAACTTGATCGTCACATAAATTGTGTATGCAATGAAAACACAAATATACGTATCACAACAAATAATATAATGACAAGAAAATATCGTTCCCACAAAGATTATTTTATTAGAAACTAATTGTATAAAAAGCAATTTTTTGTGTTTTTATATTTTAATGAAATAAATTAAAATAACTAAAAGTAAATAGAAATAATTAATTAAATCAGATTTGTTAACTAAGAAGATATATGAGAAAATATTTAAGAATACTTGATCCCCCAATTTTCTAAACATATGAATCGCTAAAATCCCCCTAATATTATATCATCATTTAATTATACGATTAATTGAATCTAACTTAGCATGTATTTCTTTCTCAAGTAAACTACACACCATATAGTAATTAATTTAATTACACTCTTATGCCAATTAAATTATATACTACTCATTAAGTTCATCAATTATGGATCATATACATAATAATCATATATCTGTGCTTAGAAACTATGTTTGTTATTTAATCAAGACAAACAATAAAATAATTCTCTTAAATTTATTTAATTGACTCTATCGATAAATTGTTGGCCAAACAATTAATAGCATAAAAATCAGATTAAATAATATAATTAAATTAAAATTATATTTAGGGTAAAATATTAATCACATTGTGAAAATTGGGTTCATAAGATTCCTAGATTAATAAATTAACTACATATAATTTTGATTATGATGCTTATATTTTTCATAAAAAAAAGACAATAAAAATTGATAAAGAAAATAGTAGAAGAAAAAAATACAATCAATCTCTTGAATTGTAGTGTTAATCTCCTCTTTAATGTCCACCAAAATTGTGTCCCCTCTTGAAATTTTTTGCATTTTTCTCCCTTTTTAGCTCCAATAACTCATCAAAATTATGCTAATGGAGGCTCCTTAGGGTTTATGGGGTGATTAGGGGCTTAAATATAACTCAGGTGCAATATTGACAGTCAGATCAAGAGCTAAGATCAAAATAAGCAAAATCAGCAGTGCCATCCAATCACAACATGACACATGGCACACAAAATTTACTAGGTGAATCATAGCGCGACGCGTGACAAAGGAGACCGATTAGAGTCAACATTCGCATATTCAATGCCACGTGGTGTAACTTGATTCGTGGTAATGGATGGCGTGGCACACGGGTGGAACATGGGGAGCAATCGCATGACAACATGGCCTAAAGGTTTGAACGTGCTCCGAACTCGAGTTGAACGCTATGTTGACACATGGCACGCTCTACTTCGCTCCTCACACATGGCGATCTACGATTTGTTGTCCCTACTTGCATGGCATCCACGTGGTTTGCCTAATTAGCTCCTCTGCTTGCGTGGTAGGCCATGTGGTAGCTTCTGATTGGCTATACATTAAAAATTCATAAACAAATTCATAAAAATTCCAAAAATTATATTTTCACTAAAAAATTTATATTTTAATATTTTTAGCACCAAAAATACTATTTATTAAATAAAACAAGTATATATTAAGTAAAAAAAGTGCGCTAATGACTCTACTTTCATAGAGTCATCATATATGGCTCTTATGGACATTTTTGTTTAGAAAATCTCGAAAAACCACTAAAGTAATCCATATACACATGGCCAAGCAGACTTTTAGATGTAGATTTAGTCCTTTTTACATTGTACCTTAGATGCATAATACACCTAGCTTAGACATGCTCATGTGAACCATAATAGCTATACCTTGATAAGATAGATGGAGTGAGCAAGAAAGGGATCTCCTAGTAGTACTTTGAACATAACTAGGACATTACCTAGAATTATGGCCAATAGTGCCATAGAGATGGAACGTACAAGTAGAAGAGTGAGAGAAATATGGTCTCTAACTCCGTGGAGTACCACAAGGAAGAGATGAGGAAGAGTTGCTAACATTAACTCTCATACGAGGATGAGAAGTTAATTTCACATAATGAGGTCTCAAGTGCCCATACTCACCATAGTGGTGACAAACGGGAGATAAATATGTAGGTAGGGGCAAGAAACCATCACTGGCATAGTAAGAAGAAGTAGCAGAAGTTGAAGTGTTCACCTTGTTAAAGGAAGGATATTGGGAATCAACAATCGATTTACTTTTTGGGGCGGCTATGACAAACTTAAACTTAGGATCAACATCTACAAGTTTGATGAAATTAGGAGTAGAACTAGGGGGAGTAGGCAATCCATCAACAAACCTGAGACCTCTCTTATCTCCTGTGGATTTAGTAATATCGTGGATCTCATCAAGCTTCTGAGTTCCTAACATCAGCTTGTGAATTGTACTTAAATAGTGAGCTACTTCTTCTTGACAATTTAAGAGCATTTCTCTTGAAGCTCAGATAATGTCTTATTTCTCTTGAATCAAATACTCTAGAAAACAATAGAACGATTGAGATTCTTAACCTTTTCACGAAATTACCCAAGCTCTACATCCTTCTCAAAAAGAGTATATACCAAATACTCTTTATCCATTTCAAGAACAATTACCCATTTTCCTAAAAGAGTAATTGGCCAGTCTCATCATTAGAGGGATCAAAAATGATAGTCCTATGAGTCACTTCACTATACCTAAGTTTCTACAACTATTCCTCCAAATGCTTTAGTCTAGAGAGGTTAGTGTTAAATTTCACTTGAAAATGAGAATATATCTTTTGAATATTCTCATACATTTTCATGATATCACTCTAATAACAATTAATCGAGAACTTTCTTTCTTCAAAAGTGGCCTTAAGTATACTTAACTCTATGTCATTTTCTTCAAGATTTGGTGTTTTGTGTTTGTCTACATTAGTGGAGAGAGAAATGAAAAATAAACTTATGAGATTTGTGATTTCATTAAAAATTATTTGATTTTATATTTGTATAAACTGATCCAGATTGCATGTGATGAAATATGAAAAGACCTCACACACACATACTAAAATTCATTGTGAAAATGTAATATACTTTTAAATTGATTTTGATGCTTAGATAAAATTCTTTTATTTCTTTGAGTTATGTAATTGCGAAAGACAAAAGAAATATTTTGAAAATCACTATTTTAAATGCAGTTATCTTTGTTTTATTTTCTTCATTTTGCTCGAGGACTAGCAAAAACTTAAGTTTGGGGGTGTTGATAACTGTATTTTATATAGTTATTTTTACCTATTTTATTAATTATAATTGCTATGTTCTTTCTATTTTTAGTTAATTTTAGTTTAATAAATTAGTATTTATTATTTTTTATATATTTTAAGAAAATTAAATAAATTGTATCGAAAACATGCTTAATTGCAAATTTGTTTCCAAAAATATAATTTCAAATAAAAGAGTGCTTAATTGCAATTAATAAAAGTTGAAAATATAATTTAAATTAAAATCGGGCTTAATTTCAATTATTAAAAGTTTAAAATTTAATTTAAATTAGAAAAAGGGCTATATTGTAATTAAGCAAAGTTTAAAATGTAATTTGAAATATATTTGTGGGTAAAAATGCAATTAATAAAAGTTAATTTTTGCGCAGGTGAGAAGAAGCCACGCGCCCTAATCCAAGCGCGCAACGTGGACCGTCCGATCAACGAAGTAACGGTCAGGATGCGCGCGTGTTATTCATACCCGACCAAAGAGAGTGGGTGCAAAGTTCTTCTATCGCGTGGCTCGACGTGCCAGTGGGGCCCACGTGTCTGTTACGCGTCTGCCAAAGGTTGTGTTCGCGTGCGGTTGAACCACGTGCAATCGTTCCCTCCAGCCAATTAAAGTCTTCCACGTGTCCCACTTTCCCCTTGAACGAATCATCAGCAGACGCGTGGCACATTTCGCTGAACGCAAAAGCGCAGAATCTCGCACGCGTTCCAGCCGTTGCCCCACGTTTCGCGCGCCCCAATCCCGTGCAACAATTTCTGCGTGCGCCCATTCCCTTCAACCAATGAGGTGCTGCCACGTGTCCCACTATTTGTTTCAACGAATGAGATCGCGACACGTGGTAGCGTGGATTGAAAATAAAATCAAAAACGCGCAGCTCTCCACTCAGATTTTGAACCCGTTTTCGATACCGCTTTTCCTCACGCGTAATATTTTATTATTTTTGCCACATTTCTCTGTCCCCTCGCGTTTATAAAAAAAATAAAAATAAAAAATGCAATATTTTAGATGTATTTTTTTAGCTATAAATAGGAGATAAGATGATAGTTTTAAAAAGTTTTTTTAGAGAGTTTAGAGTTTGTAATTTTTGTGTTGTTTGTGTGTTGGCTGTGAAACACGCAGAAGCCATTTTTGGCTTTTGTTGTATTCTGCGTGTGCCAAATATTTTCGTATTAGATGTTTTAAGTTTTCTTTCTTCTTCATCTAATTTTTCTCTATGTGTTGTAATTTTTATTTTTAATTTATGAAGTAATTTAATTTTTCTAGGGTTACATTTGATCTAAATTTATGAAGCTTTGATTTTAATTATTTTTGATAGATTTATAAGACGTTCGATTTGTTCGTTCTATTTTGTGCTTAATGCTTTTTGATTATTTACGAATCTTATCAAAACGATCTGTGGCACATAAATAAACTTGGAAGAGGCATTTGTGTGTATATTGCTCGTAAATAGAATGACATATATGATGAAGGATAAGAATATACCCTAATTGTATGTGTGGCCATTTGAAAACTTAGAACGTAATGAATCTCGGTAAATTTAATTCTCATAGAGATATAGTGAATTAATTTAACGAGGTGTGTTTATACGGAGCTCGGAAGAGATGTATGAATAAAATTAAAAGTTTTCGGTTGACAAATTAAATGTACTAAAAAATATAAATCAAAAGAAAATAATATGATAAGAGTAGATTAATTTGGTGAAAAATTGCAATCCTAGATTTCTTTTATTTTGTTAACTCTTTTCTTTTTTCTAAATCAACGATTGTTTTGGATAAAATGAGAGAGAAATAATTTTAGTACTCAACAAACTGCAATAACAAATCTCCGTGGGAACGATACTTTACTTACAAATCTTATTACTTGTGACCGTGTATACTTGACACTCAAAGAAATTTTTTTAATGATAGCTGAAAATAATGTGTCCAAGTTTTCTACATTCAAAACACTTTATCTAATTCTTATAATTTATACCAAGCAATCGATAAGGTTCATCTTCATAATCTTCTTTCTTGTTATACCTGGAGTCTTTCTATTTCAAGGTGTCTCTTGAATTCTCTAAATAGATTCGTTTTGTTTATAAAGAATTTTGTAAAATGTTGAGCAAGAAATACCATTTCTTCTTTGTTTTGATTAGAGTTCTCACTGTTAGCTCAAAATTATATATTATTTTAATATTTTTTATATTATGAAATCAATATAATATTACAATTATTGATTAAGTTTATAAATAGGTTTTTTTATTCATATTCAAGGCAAGTATATAAACCCAATTACAAATTTCTCACTTTTTAGTTAAATTTTACAATAAATTGACTTAAATATCACAGTGGATACGAAACATCATTCCTTTTATTGTTTGCTCATCTGTTTTAATATCTTTATCAGCAATCGAAGTGGTGAATGAAGAATATATCCCAAAAAGAAAATTGAAAACATGCATTGACTGAAAGATGACAAAGGGTAAAGTTCTCTAAGCATCCACACCCTAAACCGAATAAATTAATCTTTTAAAATCAAATAGAACTTTTATGTTGTGCCTTTCGCGAACTCGCTTCTAGAGTTGCGTACTTCGACTAGTGGCTTTCTTCTATAGATTTAATCACCATTTTGTTAAATCCACCTTTTTTCTTTTTGTTTATCCCAGGATCATACAGAACCCTCAACCAATTTCTTGTTCCATTTTGTTTAAAGCGGTGATTGTTGGAGTATTTGCAAACTTCTACAGTGTATTTCAGTTCCGAATCAGATTGTTCACTTAAATAAACATTTAACTCCCCTGCTTTTGGAAGTCGAACAGGGGATTAGTGGACATATATATGGTTTTTTGGCTGTGATAGCTTGGAGTAAAAATCATTTGGTAAAATCTACCAGGTTTGGTTTTATTTCTTTTGTTTTGAGCTTTTCCTGGAATATCTGGATTTACCTTTAATCAATCATGAAAGTATTTAGCTGGAATGGCAGAGGACTAGTAAGACCTCACACCAAAAAAGCCTTACGATATTTTGTAAGAAAGCATAAGCCAGATGTTATTTGGTTAATGGAAACTAAATCTCAAGCAATACAGTCACAACATTTGCAAACTTCTCTGAATTGGTATGATAAATAGTGTTATTAGTCCAGCTGAAGGGTTAAGTGGTGGTTTGAATTTGTTTTGGTCTAGTGATTTAATATTTTCCGAAATTTTTTTGTTGGGTGTACTTTTGTGTTTGTGGAAGTTCAATCTGCTGGCTTAATCAATGAAAAAAATGCTTTTGTGTTTGGCGTGCATCCCTCCTTACCATACAGCTAAAGAAAACACTTGGTCAGAAATTGCCACTTTCATCAATAATACAAATTTACCTTGGCTCCAAATTGGGTATTTAAATGATGTACTAACTGATTCAGAAAAATTGGGAGGAACTCCTTTTAACATACATCTCAATAATGCTTTAATCAATTTCCTACACGATCAAGAAGCTATTGATTTGGGAAGTACATGTACAAAGTTTACTTGGTGCGATAAACGTGATGAAAATGAAAGAATTTAGAAGAGGCTAGACAGAGCCATTGCATCTACTACAAGGATCAATTTTTTTTTTTCCCTTAGGCTTTGGCTTCAAACTTACCCAATTACACTTCTGATCCTTGTGAACATTCATGGAATTAGAACCATTTAGGCAAAGACCTTTTAGATCTTTGGATGCATGGTTTATTGATGCCGATTGCTTTAGAATCATTTCTAAGACATGGGTTAATCCGGTGAAGGAGCGAAAAGGTTTTATGGATGCTTTAAACGAATTGGCTGATACACTGAATAAATGGAACAAAGTTCAGTTTGGTATGTACCAGAAAAAAATTAAGAGATTGGAAAATCAACTTTTATCCTTACAAGCCAATCCTAAAATTCAAAATTATGTTGAAATGGAGAAAAATGTTATTTTTCACTTGGAAGAACAATATGCAAGCAATTCTAAATACCAAATTTTTTCATGCTTCTACAGTTATTAGAAGAAGAAATAACTACATTTCCATCTCTTTGACTTAACAATGTTCAGACTTCTTGTGATAGAACTCAAATTGGAAATGAATTTGTTAATATGATCAATAATTTGTATACTTCAAACAATCCAGAATTTTCAAAGGGACATGCATGAGCTTTTCCCCAAGCTAATTGATCAACAACAAAATGATTCTCTAAAAAGTGTTGGAATATTATTGGGGAAAAAGTGCGTATTAAAATTCAAATTTTTTTAACCATGGAACTATACTTTTATAACTTTAATTCCTAAAGTAGCCAATCCTGTTTGCAGATGTGTACAAAATAATTGCAAAAATTATGGTTAAGAGATTAAGGCCCATACTGCAAGCAAATATTGCCACTTTTCAAGCGGGTGTTCTTCTTGGGCATTGGATTAGTGAGAACACTTTAATGGCACGAGAAATTGCCCATACCATTCACAGGAAAATATCGGGTAGAGGTGGGCTAATGTGCATTAAATTTGATCTTCAAAAAGCATATGATAAGATGAAATGAAGTTTCCTCAATTATATAATGAAATCTTTGGGGTTCTCGAAGAATTTATGCAACTTGATTTATCAATGTTTATCAACAGTAGAATTTTCAGTTCTCTTAAATGGATCTCCATTTGACAAATTAATTCAACGAAGAGGTTCGAGATAATGTGATTCTTTCTTATTTGTTTCTAATAGTTTCTGAATGCCTTTCTTGATTAATTACCAAAGCGAAATCAAAGGGAGATTGAATTGCATTAAAATTGCTAGACAAGCTCCAGGAATTTCACATCTAATGGATGCAGATGATTTAGTGATTTTTTTTAGGCTAACAAACAAGAGGCACAAAACAGCAACAGCATCCTAGATATTTGTAGTTCATGGTTTTGACAGAAAGTTAATTTTAATAAATTCAAGATGTTCTTCTAAAAAAATCTGGAGAGGAGTTATTGTGCATATGATAACTATGTTTTAGATTTATTTTATCCAATTTATTAATTATAATTGTCATGTTTTTAAAATTTTTAATTAATTTTAAGTTCCTAAATTATTATTTGGTATTAGTTTTGTAAGAAATTATATTTTTAAGAAAAATGAAACAATTTAATAAAAAAATGACTTAAATGCAAATAACAAAAGTTAAAAATTTAATTTGAATTAAAAAGAGGGTTTAAATGCAATTAACAAAAGTTAATAAATTAAAATTTTTTTTTTGTACAAAATGTAAATCTACGCGCGGAATAAGTCACGGGTGTCTTGAGCCGTTGGATTAGAAGTTCATCGTGCAAATCAGGAGAATGAGATTCATACGCTACGTAGGAGAGTGCACGCAGATTTCCAGCATGTCTCATGTCGGCGTACAGTGGGGTCTACCAGCTTGTCTTCACGTCAACACAGAGTGGGGCCCAACCTGTTTATATAGTCGACGCACACTACGTGGTCCACCTGTCTACAACACCAACATGTAGAGTGGGACCTAGTCGTCTGCATAGCCAATGCGTGAATACCCTATGACACGGTCCACCGAAGCTCCGTACACCCGTGTGTTTCGCCCAACCCGCAGACACCACGTGTCTAATTTTTCCTTCTAGTGAATCAACGATCGCCACATGTCATGCGTAGTGTAAGAAGATTTCAGGAAATTTCTCCAACTGCTCAGCTTAATGTGCACGAATGGTTTGTGTTCCTTTTTAAAAGAGAAAAAGCCTCTTTGCTGAGGGAGGTGTGTGTATTTTTATGAAAACAAATAGAGAGCAAAGAAATTTAGTAGAACATGTAGAAGCCAAAAATTGTGTTATTTTGTTTTGTTGCTGAAAAAAATGAAAGAACCAATTGAGAGAAAAATATGAAGATAGAGCAAAAATGTATTCTTTTGTTTGTAGTTGAATATTGAGTTAGAAACTCTTGTATATTAGGGCATTCTTAAATACTATTGTGAAGATTTTGAAGGGAAATATTGCTTGGAGATTGAGAAATCATCAAATAATTTCTTCTAATCCTTTTGGCTTTACAATTAATTTTTCTTAAATGTCTAAATATTTGTGGAGTGTGATTTTAATATTTGCTATGAATTAAATTATTTGTTCTAGGATTGCAATATAGCTTACATTATGAAGCTTGGATTAATTATTTTTGAATGATTTGTAAGATGTTTCTTTTAATTTATTTATTCTATTTATACTTAATGCTTTTGATTGTTGGAAGATTAATCAATTGATTCGTGAATCCTAATGAACTTGGAAAAATAATTTTTGTGTTTTGCTCTTGGATAGAATAACATATATAAATATATATATGGGATAGGAATATATTTTTATTGTATGTATAACTAACTAGAACTTTGAGTTTAATAAATCTTTAGTAAATTTAAATCTCATAGGAATATAGGAAATTAATTTAGTGAGATATGTCTACTTGTTATCGGAAGAGACATGTGGATAAATTAAGAATTCTTGGTTGACAAATTAAATACGAGAGCATAAATCAATAGAAAATAATATGATTCAAGTGAATTAATTTGGTAACATTACAATCTTAGAGTTTTCTTCAAATGTTAATCTCATATATTGTTATTTAGAATTAGTTTAGTTTAACTATGTCCTTAGGGTTGAGATAATTTTAGTACTTAATAAAGATTAGAAACAAATCTCCGTGGAAACGATATCGTATTTATCACTTATTACTTACGACCGTGTATACTTTCACATTGATGTTCTTTTAAGAACCACCAACAGCATATTTATGCTCTATTATTCAAGTTCAGAAAGCTGATGGATCTATCAAATGCTTGGTAATTCTTTACCTGTGCACAATAAGAAGAAAGCAAATTTTCAATTTATCATTTATAAGTTACAGAATGAACTAGATAGATGGAATTCAAAATTGTTATCTCGCCAGAACTACCTTGATTAAATAAATGTTACATAATATATCTATATAATCTATAAGCATCTTTAAATTACATGATAATATATGTGATTAAGCTGATAATTTATTGAGGAGATTTTGGTGGAGAAATAATATACATGGTAAACACTTTTACACACCAGTTGCCTTGGTTAATATACGTCAACCAAGAGAAGTTGGTCGGTTAGGATAAATGAGGCTTATGGATTTCAATTAGGCAATGCTTGCTAAGGCTGCTTGGGACTTGATTTCAGCTCCCCATAAACTATGGGTTTAGGTTTTCGATGGAAAATACACGAAGAGTAATCATTTTTTACATGTGGAGACAAAAGCTACGGATTCCTATGTTTGGGAAGGACTACAATGGACAAAAGAGTTTATCATTTAAGGGATTTGCTGGGAATTAGGAGATGAAAGTAGCTTCAATTTATGGTCACAACCATGGATACTAGGTTTTCCACATCAAAAAGTTCCTAGTGATATTTAAAATTTAAATTGAGATATAATCAATTCCCTTACCAGCTGTGTCATTGGAATCCTAATATTTAATGGGATTTGAACAAACTTTCTTTATTTCCTGATCACGTTGTGGCATATATCAGAGCTCTAAAATCTCCCACTCTAGTGAAACAAGACAAATTGAAATGGTAGTAAAGGAGGAAGTTTTTCAGTAAAGGATGCTTATGCTACTCTGATTAAGCCGTTAGGCATTTATGATCAAAGGGGTTTTCGGAATAAATTATGGAAGCCAAAGATTAATGAAAGACATAAATATTTCTTATGGAAAATGCTAAAAGGAGCTCTAAGTACAAGGAAAAGCATTGGAAGATTCATAAAGTAAGATGATTATAGTTGCCCTCTTTTCCACAAAGAAGTGGAGGATATTGAACATCTTTTCATAAGATGTGAAGTTTTACAATCTTGGTGGCTGCACTATAAATGGAATATTATTTGGACATTCACACACACAAATTGGACATTTTTATATGTCCATATTGGGAAATTATGCAAATTTTCGATAAGTCAGATTTATGAGAAAAACAAAATAGATAATAACACACAAATTTGATAACGGAGTTCGGTCAATCTTGTTTACGTCTCCAGACTTACTGCAGATCTTTTTACTGAAATGGGAGAAATTACATAAGGTGTTTACAACACTCATAACTCACAACTCACAATCCAATTATACCCAAGAAAATTACTCTCAATTTTCTCTCACAAAGTTTTTCTCTCTAAGCTTTTCTCTCAATTGGAATGAACACTTTGGATGATTAATTCATTACAATTACACATCTATTTATAGGAAAATTCACTCCTTGAATTACTCCTTAAATTAATGGTTCCTTGAATTGCTCCTTGAATTAAGCTCCTTGTTTTGTTCCATATTTTGCTCCTTAATTTGCTCCTTAAATTAAGGAGCTTTATAGAAATCTCCAACAATTCTCCCACTTGAAGACTGATTTCAATCTGTCTTCACACCTCGATCAATACAACAGTTTTTCTAGTCTTATTACTCTAGCAGACCAACTAAAGTTGAGCACAACTTCAGTTTGTCAATAGTCACCACCTTTGTTAACATATCCACTAGATTTTTGCTTCCTTGAATCTTTTCCAGTATTAACACATCATCTTCCAATAGGGATCTGTTGAAGTGATAACGAAGTCCAATATGCTTGGTTCTAGAATGAAATGTCGAATTCTTCGCCAAGTGTATTGCACTTTGACTATCACTGTGCAAAACATTCTTCTCTTGTTTGAATCCCATCTCAGTTAACAAACCTTGAAGCCATATCATCTCTTTACTTGCTTCAGTCACTACTACATACTCAGCCTCTGTAGTGGATAGAGTGACAATTTTCTATATTTGTGACATCCAACTAACAGCTGTAGTTCCAATAGTAAATATATAATCGGTGGTGCTTCTTCGGTAATCAACTTCACCTCCAAAGTCTATGTCTACATAGCCTTGTACTTTTAACTCTCTTTTACTAAAGTACAAGCACTTTTCTGTGGTGCCTCGCAGATACCTCAAAATCCACTTGATTGCTTCCCAATGAGTTTTCCTTGGGTTTGACATAAATCTGCTAACAACTCCACTGTATGGCCAATGTTTGGTCTTGTATAGACCATTGTGTACATCAAACCTCCAATGGATGAGGCATAAGGAACCTTAGCCATGAATTCCTTTTCTTCCTCTGTCTAAGGGTATTGATCCTTGGATAGGCGAAAGTGATTGGCCAAGGGTGTGCTAACTAGCTTGGCATCGCCCATGTTGAATCTCTACAAAACAAGATTGATGTACTCTACTTGAGATAACTACAAGGATCCTTTATTCTTATTTCTTGTGATTTGCATTCCAAGAATCTTCTTTACTGGACCCAAGTCTTTCATGTCAAAATCCTTTGACAATTTCTGCTTTAACCTTCTGATATCATTCATATCTGAACCTGCTACTAATATATCATCAACATAAAGTAGTAAAATGATATAACTGGACCTATATCTCTTGAAGTAGCAACAGTGGTCGGCATTGCACTTCTGGAAACCTTCCTTGTGCATGAAGTTTTCAAACTTTCTATACCATTGTCTCGGGGCTTGTTTCAGGCCATACAAACTCTTCTTAAGTTTGTACACCATATTCTTCTTCCCTCTTTCTAAGAAACCTTCTGGTTGGTACATGTATATATCTTCATCTAAATCTCTGTGAAGGAATGCAGTCTTCACATCCAACTGTTCAAGATGAAGATCTTCAATGGCTACAATACTCAACACTGATCTGATAGTATTGAGCTTCACAACAGGAGCAAAAATGTCAGTGTAGTCAACTCCTTCCTTCTGTTGAAACCCTTTGACAACTAGGCGAGCTTTGTATCTCTTGGAACCATCATACTCCTATTTCACCCGGTACACCCATTTGTTGTGAAGTGTCTTCTTTCCCATAGGTAACTCAGCTAGTTCCCATGTCTAATTAGAGATGAGAGATTTCATTTCTTCTTTCATGGAAAGCTCCCACTTGCTAGAATCTCGAGTCTGACAAGCTTCATCATAGCATTCAGGCTCTCCTCCATTAGTCAGCAACATATAGTTCATGTATCTCCTGTTAGGCACATAAGGTCGAGAAGGCCTTCTTAATACAGGAGCTGGAGTAGGAAGATGTGGTGTGTCGGACTGTTGCGTACTGCTCTGTCCAACAAGTTCCTCTCGCTAAAGACTTGTTACAATTGGATTCATTATGGAACTATCTGGGACATCATCTACATCTGCAAATACTGACTCATTCTGGTTTGAGTCGTTGGCATCTATTTTATGCATGTCCTTATACATCACCCTTTCATTGAAAATTACATCTCTACTACGGATCACTTTCTTATTTTCGTCATCCCAAATACGGTAACCAAACTCATCCTCACCATAACTGATGAATGTGCATTTCTTGGATTTGGGATCAAGCTTATTCCTGCCTTGATCACTGATATGCACAAATGCTACACAGCCGAAAACTTTTAGATGTAATAGTTTCACCTCTTTTCTGCTCCATACCTCCTCTGGTATTCTGTGTTCCAATGGAACAGATGGGCCTCGGTTGATCAAGTAAGCTGTCATGTTGATTGCTTCTTCCCAGAACTGCTTCGATAGACCTGATTGTATACGAATGCTTCTAGATCTTTCTGTCAACGTTCAGTTCATACGCTCAGCTACACCATTGTGTTGAGGCATGCCTGGCACAGTTCTTTCCATTCTGATCCCGTGCTCATAGTATAAATTTTTGAATCTGATGTCTTTATATTCACCATCATTATCAGTTCTAAGCTTTTTGATCTTCAAACTCGTCTCATATTCCACATTGTTTTCCATTTTCTAAAAGCCTCAAATACTTTAGACTTATGCTTTAGAAAGTAAACCCATACCTTCTGAGAGTGATCATCAATGAAAGTCACAAAGTAGTGTTTCCCACCAATGAATGAGACAGTTGTTGGTCCCTAAACATCAGAGTGAATAAGCTCTAGCCATTCCTTCTTTGGGGTTCTACAACTTGTCTGAAAGCTGACACTCTTTTGCTTTCCAAGTATGCAATCATCGCACATGTCTATCTCTATAGACTGTAGACCTGGAAGTTTTCCCTTTGAGTGCATAATCTTCATCCCTTTTTTCACTCATGTGGCCTAGTCTCTGGTGCCACAAATTTGATGTTTCATTGCTTGTTGCAACTGCAATTGAACAACGTGCTCCTACTGTCATGTAAAGAGTGTCACTCTTCTTACCTCGAGAAACTGTCATTACGCCCTTTGAAATCTTCCAATCATCACCATGGAAGATCGTAGTGTAGCCTTCACTGGCCAATTGCCCTACTGAGATTAAGTTCCTTTTTAGGTTAGGAATATGCCTGACATCCTTCAGCTCCCAAACAGACCCATTCAACTTAATCTTCATTACACCTTTGCCAATAATAGCACATGGTTGGTCATCACCAAGATATACCTTTCCAAGGTTTCTGGGGACATATTTCTCGAAGCATTCTTTCTGTGAAGTAGCATGGAACAATGTTCCAGAGTCTAACACCCAAGATTCTTCCTTGCTCTCCAAAGAGCATATCAATGCATCATCTCCTCCTGAGGTGGAAGTAACATTTGCCTCTGCCTTCACTTGTTTTTCCTTCGGTGCACTCTTACACTGCCCGGTTCTTCCATAATTCCAACACTCAATAGTCTTCGAGCTATGAGAATTATTAGGATTCTTGGATTTGGACCTCATGTTCTTTGATCTACCTCAATATTCTGTTCTGCCGTGTCCATTCCTTCTGTTTGAATCTCTTCCTCTTGACTCTGTATGCAAAACTGAAGAGGTTGACGATTCACCTGACTCTCTACGTTGGATCTCTTCATTGAAAACTAGATCACGAACATCGTTAAATTTCAACTTATTGCTTCCTGACGAGCTACTCACAGCCGTGATAGTAGCATTCCAGCTTTTTAGTAAAGAAGACAAAAGTATCAATGCTCATACTTCTTTATCAAATTCAATTTCAACTAAACTCAACTAGGTTGTGACTGTGTTGAGTTCATTGAGATGTTGAGCTACCGATGCGCCTTCCGTCATCTGCAAATTGAACAAATGCCTCATCAAATGCACTTTGTTTGAGGCCAATGGCTTCTCATACATATTGGAGAGAGCTTCCATAAGGCCCACCGTGGTCTTTTCCTTTACTATGTTGAAAGCAACATTGCGGGATATCGTCAATCGAATAACTCCGAGGGCTTATCTCTCTAGAAGATTCCAATCTTCTTCCTTCATAGCCTCTGGCTTCTTCCCTAAGAGAGGTTGATATAGATTTATTTGATATAGATAATCCTCTATCTGTATTTTCCAAAACCCAAAATCTGTGCCATCGAATTTCTCGAGTTTCACCCTCCCTTCATCTACGACCATTGCTTCTACTCAAATCTAACTTCCTTCGGATCGTTTCTGACTATTTCTGAAAACCATCATGTTTTAGAACACCTCCGTCAATGAAAAAATATCATCGACAAAATTTCACTATTCACGTAATTCACTATTCACATGAATAGTAATCTTGTAGGAAATTGACAGAAATTGACAAAAATCACTACCAAAAACTCTGATACCAGTTGTTGGAAAATTACGCAAATTCCTTATAAGTCAGATTTATGAGAAAAAAAATAGATAATAACACACAAATTTGATAACAGAGTTCGACAAATCTTGCTTATGTCTCCAGACCTGCTACAGATTTTTGTACTAAAATGGGAGAAATTACACAAGGTGTTTACAACACTCACAACTTACAACCCACAATCCAATTACAGCCAAGAAAATTACTCTCAATTTTCTCTCACAAAAGCTTTTCTCTCAATTGGAATGAACACTTTGCATGATTAATTCATTATAATTACACATCTATTTATAGGAAAATTCACTCCTTGAATTACTCCTTAAATTAATGGTTCCTTGAATTAAACTCTTTTTTTTTTATGTTTTGCTCCTTAATTTGCTCCTTAAATTAAGGAATATTAAATCCTCCTAAAACACTCTTATCTTGCAATATTGCAGCATATTTACTCACTCTCACTGCAGTGATAATGCTTGAATATTTATGGTATTTGCGTAATAGGGTTACTTTTCATAATCAACAACTAAATGCTCAATTTGATATAAATTCAATTGTGATCATAGTGGAGGAGTTCAAAGAAGTATTAATAAATAAAGGGCATGACATTCAAGAGAATTAAACAAGAGATGGAGAGGTTTTTGAACCAACAAAATAGCAGGCTCTACCAGTTAATTCTTTTAAGTATAATGTGATGCAGGATGAAAAAAGGGGCAAGCTATGACTGGATTTGTAATTTCAAACCATGAAGGCCATGTCTTGGATGTATGGACACAGAAAACCAATACAAGCTGCGTGGATACCACTGAAGCTCTTGCTTTTAAAACAACTGTGGATCATGCTTTACACTAGAAAAATTTAAATGTTTATTTGGAAGAGGATGCAAAATTCATAGTTCAAGATATCAAGGAAGACAAGTTTGAAAATTTTCCAGAAATGACAGCAGAGATAGTTAAAGAGATTCAAACACAGCTTCATAGATTTCATATGATAACTATTAGATGGATTCCTCGCAACCTCAATCATAGAGATCACAATTTAGTATCTAAGGTTTACTCTAGAGAAGTAGGAGATTCTAAGAGTAATTTTTTTTAATTCTCCTATTGTAATAGCCTCAAACAACTAGGCACTTTGTGCCTCTCTGAGTAGGGGAAAAAAATGTTCCATATGTTTTTGTTTAATAAAATTAAAATTCATTGAGCAAAAATTGTAATGGTAGGAATTGCTACATGACTGTCACTAAGAACACTAAGGTCATATGATTTTTAAAGCTTTGTTCATTTATTAATAGATTTATATGCAATATAATTAGATTTGCATCATTTAGCCATGCTTAAATTGAGATTAAAGACCTTTTTTATATATATTTTACTAAAATAAGTTAGATATTCTGGTTGAAAGAAAATGTAGAGAACAAGGTAAAAAGATGACAAGTATTAAAAGAAAAACAAAAAAGAGGAAGACCTCAAAACAAGACCAATAGAAAATGTTTCTTCCCTATCGTTAAAAATAATTTAACTAATTATAAATATTATATAAAGTTAAACTTGAGTACAACATATGAAATTGTTAAATTAAACAACCTTAAAATTAAAATAGTTTTATTTTATTCTTTGTCCATTTATTTATTATATAATAAGATAAAATTACAAAAAAAATGCTTATAAGAATATTTTCAATGTTATCATGCAAAGCATATACTATATAAATAGAGCACATATAGCCACTATTTTGTTTTATAAGATATTTTAATAATTAAATTTTATTAAATAAAAAAAATTACAATTAAAATACGGGTAAATCTAACCAAATATTATTAAATTATTACATTTATTTTGTTTACACTGTCGAAATATTTTCTCTTATTTATATCATTAAACTATTACATTTATCTCATTTATATCATTCTGTTAATTTTTATCTAATGGCGCCACACATCAATGGTAGATTTGAAATAACTCAGATAATTAAGTAATGTATTTGGAACAATTTAAATAATAAAGTGATAGATTTTGAACAACTCAGATAGTTATGTTGTATATTTGGAACAATAATTTATTCTAAATAGAATACTTAATTATATGATTTATTCTAAATCTATTACTTAACTATATGACGTGTAACTTCGTTAGACGTAGATTAACAAAATGATATAAATGAAACAAATGTAATAGTTAAGTGGTATAAACGAGATGAAAATAGTTTGATGGTATAAATAAAAAATGTAATAATTTGGTGATATTTTCATAGATTTAATCTTAAAATAAATAAAAAGAAAGTATTTGAATTATATGGTTGAATCACAGTTGTTACTTGTTTGTACCTTTTTTCTAGTCAATGACAACGAGTGTCGATCAAAGAGATATTGAATTGTTAAAGCCAACCATCTTTGAAGAGCGACATCATGAAAATAGTCCCCTATATGTACCTCCTTATTTGTTTGAAATTAGAGTGTTCAAACAATACTTCTAAGGATGAGAACTAACTATGTAGCATCTACATCGCAAATTCAAATATTGTATATGTCATTAGTCCAATTCACGACCTATAGGCTTTCTATCTCCACGCGGCATTACTACATCAAGCTTTCGTCCAAAGTGTCAATACCATAATATTCCACAATCGTCATATAAGCAATGTTCTGTTTAATCTACCATAATAAGAACATTATGCCATAATACTCAGATTTTTCTTTTTATTTAATTTTGTTTGATTTTTTTAACAAAAGTTAATTGCTAACATATCTTTAAGAAAATATGTCCATTGAGAACATGTAATCTATTTATGTTAATTTAGTGGATGAAAGTTAATGATTGTAACATTATATTAACTCTTTGGACATATTCATTACAAATACAATACAATACATTATGGGCATAAAATTAGCAAATAGGGATTTTGGTTGTTTTTGAAGAAAATAATGTAAAATAATAAAGTAGATTGCAAAAGAATTATAAGAGATATGTGGTTATGAGATTGTCCTCACCATTAGCCTAAATTTTATTAACCATGTCATGAATCGAAATGAATTTCTTAGGTTCCAAATCACTTTCATAATTTACAATCCTTATTGAATTCTTAATTGTAGCTAGTCTAGATTCACTTAAGACTTCACACCCTTTATTACCATATTGATTAATGATATAACCGCTAATCAATCTAAATCTTGAACAACCTAGAGTTATACTTGCTAGATTTAATTCATTAATTGCATTAAAATCTAAAAAAAGTGAAAAGTAAATTAGGCAAGATTAAAATCATCGCTTAACCTTTAAAGTAGATATCCAATCCTACTTATGACAACAGCCATAATTTAACCCTTTGAATAAGAATATTAGTACTTACGTACTAACATCTTAAGCTAAATATAAACATATTCATGCAATAACCTAGTTAATCACTTTAATTCATACATGGATAGTTTTGGCATTTAAATATAGAATTAAACACATCAAGAATTAAGAATTAAATTAAAATTATCATGACATTAAATTAATTAAACTATAGTCTAGGGCCTAAAATTTCCCATAATTTGTTTAGCTAGACATGGATTCTATAAGAATCATCATTATAATCATGGAAAACAATAGAGAAACATTAAGAAAGGTTTATGAAAAATCTTCAATCTGCTCTAAACATTTTCCTAGATGTGCTCTTTGTTCTTTGTTCTTTCTTGTTGAAATTATTATGTTTGGATGATCACATAGGTTGTTTATAAAGTGTATTTTTTACCCTAATTCGAACTGAATTAGAATTTACTAAATCCAATAGCTAGGATTAAAAGTTGGTACTAAAAAATGAAAAAATGCCAGATTTGCATAGTGATTGGGTGTCTCAATCAATCGAGACCTTTTCTCAATTGATCTAAACATTGAAATTTCCAACCCAAGACTCTAGCAATACTCGAGTAAAGCTCGAGTGATCCTCAATCAAGTCTCTTTTGGATCAATCTAATATTTCTTGTCGTTCTTACCCTGACTCCTCGATCGATCTCTATCAAAGCTCGATCAATCTAGCCTTTCTTCTCATTCTTTCCCTAACTCCCCAATTGAGTGTTATCTTTTTGCATCTTTTGCTCATTTCATCCCTTAACACCTATATAACATAAAACAAACACATAAAACGCATAGGTAACAATAATTGAATTAATGCATAAATATATGTATAAAATGGTACAAATCAAACTCTCTCACACCTACTTTTTGCTAGTACTCGAGAAAAGGCAAAATAAGTCATCATAAACACAACTTTTAGTATTTCATTTCAAGAGCTTAGCAACAATAATGTTCCAAAATCTCATAAATATTAACAAATGTCTATAATCCTTCCTTCACTCTGGCATTCTCTATAGTAATATAGTTCAAACTAGGTGGGTGTAGCAACCTTATTCATAATAGTCAAATAATGTAAATTAAACTAGTAAAGCCCAACTGTATTCCACTAGAATATCACCATATTTCTAGAGTTATATCAAGCACCACAAAATTTTCCTGAATGTTACATCTCTACTCAATAAATGTATTTCCTAAAATAAAAAAAGGTCTTTCATTATGTTATAATGAGGCTAAATCTTGATGGTTCAATACAATGAAAGGGAAAAAGGAAAAAAATTTCATGAGTCCATGAAGTAAAAAGAAGAGATATATGAACAACATTAATTGTCCTAAGACTAATGATGTCAATAAAGTAGGGTTAAATTTCTTTGTTTTGGATCCAAGCATTATTATTAATCTCTTTTCTTCTATTTTTGCAATTCTTTTTGGTAACTTCTATCATACTTTCTGTCTGTGTGTTGATTACCAGTTTACAAAACACGAAATATATTTATTTTGCTAAATGTTTCTATCTTCCTTTGTATAAGGTTCGTTATTGTGGATCACTAATACACATATGTACATAGTTAGGTACATGTGATTGAATGTATGTTTCACATATACCACGGGGTTGGATTCTTAGTATGAATGCTAGGTCATGAGTGATGGTTTTTGGTACGGTTCAGATGCGGGTATTAAGGGACAATTACTAGATAATTTTTGGATCAAAAAATGGGTTTTTTGTATACCTTGATTGGGCCCTCATTGGACCTCCTCATCGAACACGTCGCCTAACCTATTGTAAGGATCTTGGAAAGGTGGGCTAACCATTGGTGATTAACTATAAATAACCCCTATTAATTGTGGCATTAATTCAAAAAATCTACTGAAACTTTGCCAAAATTTTCTATCTATTCAAATTTTGTCTTCACTAACTATCTTTAATGTGTTTCGATAATTGTGATACATATGTGTGAGCAAAAAATAATATTGTTGACTATTTTACAAAGTTTGTGAGAACAACAATAGGAGATTAAGTTGGGTTGTATTGTTTGAATTCTCATATGAGTGGTTGTTTGTTGTAATTTGTTAAATGTGTTTCCTACTTTGGTTGTATGCAATACGTGGTTGAATGTGTTTTCTATATAGGTAGTTGATGGTTCTTAGTTGACTGTAGTCCTCATGTTTGATCATTCACTTATACACTTTACTGATCTATGGTTATTGATCACACCACATAGGGTAGTGTTGGCATTGGAGGAAAGACGAGTTCGTGTATCATACCAGATTATTATGGAGGCAACAATAGGTAGTTCGAATAGACGTCTCAGTTGATAGAGGGTATTTTTAGTTTTATTTCTATCAGGGTTATAATTTTTTTATTACTTAGCGGATTTATTTACTGCTGAGCAGTTGTCATAAGCAGCCCAAGGATGTTACTACGTAGATAGAAGTTCTATGTAGATTTACCTTGTTACTTGATTATAGTTGAATAATCTACTTTGTGGCGAGTACAATATGAGTCTTGATATTGTATTTTACCATATTTAGGATTAGGACTCTGATTGGAAAAATTCTTATTTTTTTTAGTATGCTTCACTTACTGTTTGCTTAGCCTATGAATATACTATCTTATTGCTAAAATAAAAACCTTATCTGAGTTTTTTATTGCATTTGTTATTTACTATTTTTTTGCTGATTGTGGGATAAGTCCTTTAAGAGTCTGTATCTCCTTACCCTATTTGCGTACCTGGTCTCAGACTCTTTCATTTTTCAATACTCAAATCCTTTTGATATTTCTTTTCAACTTGTCACATTATTATTATTATTGATCTTATGTTTTTCAATTTTTTATGTGGGGTATATATTGTAGAAATGGTTGTCTTGCATATGTTAGGTATTTTATCAATTATAGCATAATTAACACTGTTAAATCTTTTTCTAGTACTTCCATAATCTATCATCTTTTTATGCAACTCTACTCTTTCTTGAACTATATGGTACAAATTCAAATTGGTTCACTAAAGTGATTGTTTTTATAAGAACATATTAAGGATAAGATAATTTGGCTAAGAAGGTTAATCTTAATGCCTTGATCATTTTCAAAAAATACTCGATTAGCATTTGCTTTGATAAACCTAAGAAAAAATTCTAATAACTTAATCATGCTCATTGGAATTAAAATAACATTCTAAGAAATTAATATAGCATTTCAAAAATCAAATACATAAATCATCATATCATAAATTTAGCTATTTGTACATGCATTTTTTGAGCTAGATTATCACAAAGTATGTCTTCACTTAAAAACAATATCAAGACTCTACTAATATTCATTACCATTTAAAACCTTATGTTTTTAAACATTTATGATCAGTTATATCATACAACAAAGATGAAACATGTGATTGTTGTTTCCAAGCCCATCTATTCATCATAACCATCCTAAAAATGCAATAAATAATCCTAACATGTAAAAATTTATGCCACTTAGAACATAATGATCCCAAAACATTCAAAATTAATAATAAATAAGAAAATAAAGATAGATATATGTTAACACTCTCCCACATCTAATTCTTACATTGCCCTCAACGTAAGTTCATGCATACTTGTAATGTTAAAATAAGTGAAAGGGAGTAGAAAACAGATCTAGTGGGTTACCTTCAACAAAGCACTTAGTTCAACGTTGTCAACCCGACTTATCCAACTCTCATCCAAAGTTGTCTCCACCATTATCTCGATACTTCATTGCTTCAAATATATTGAAGCGAATTATCTCCCCATCAAACTCAAGAGTTAACTCTCCATTATGCATATCTATCTTGGTGCGAGTGATAAGTGCTTCAAAGCACTAATATTTCATGATTTTATTGTACTTAAATGTGATAAAAAAAGATTTGATTATGAATGTTTATAGCATTATTTATGTAAATTTATATGTTCAAAATCACAAATTTTTTTTTTTTGTAACTTAGGTATTTTTAGCTTAAAAATATATAAATTTGTTAACGTATAAAGAACAACACTTAAAAGAATAAGACATGTAAACTTTATATGAAGAATAAGGTACTTAATTTGTATCCTAGAAGATTTAAAGAATAGGGCATGTAAGTCTTACATGAAAAACCAACCAGTTTATAAGGTGTACAAGGCAATTTTCAAGACAAATAGGGCATGTTGTGATAAAGAAATATATGTGCCACAATGCACACTATTCAGTATGGATTTATGTTTGTTTCTTTTGGAGAACATAAAAACGTGTAAGTATACACGGTCACAAGTAATAATATTTGTAAGTAAAGATCGTTCCCATGGAGATTTGTTACTATAGTTTGTTGAGTACTAAAATTATTTCTTTCTGATTTTATTCAAAACAATCGTTGATTAAGAAAAAAGTAACATAAGAAAATAAAAGAAATCTAGGATTGCAATTTTTTACCAAACTAATCCACTCAAATCATGTTATTTTCTTTTGATTTATATTTTTTAGTACATTTAATTTGTCAACCGAAAACTTCTATTTTTATTCATACATCTCTTCCGAGCTCCGTATAAACACACCTCGTTAAATTAATTCACTATATCTCTATGAGAATTAAATTTAATAAGATTCATTAAGTTCTAATTTTTCAAATGGCCACACATACAATTAGGGTATATTTCTATCCTTCATCATACATGTCATTCTATTTACGAGCAATATACACACAAATGCCTCTTCCAAGTTTATTTATGTGCCACAGATCGTTTTGATAAGATTCGTAAATAATCAAAAAGCATTAAGCACGAAAAAATCGAATGTCTTATAAATCTATCAAAAATAATTAAAATAAAAGCTTCATAAATTTAGATCAAATGCAACCCTAGAAAAATTAAATTACTTCATAAATTAAAAATAAAAATTACAACACATAGAGAAAAATTAGATGAAGAAGAAAGAAAATTAAAACATCTCGATACGAAAATATTTGGCACACGCAGAACACAACAAAAGCTAAAAATGGCTTCTGCGTGTTCCACAGCCAACACACAAACACTACAAAAATTACAAACTCAAAAAAACTTTAAAACACTCTAAAAACTCTAAAACTTTCGAAAACTAAAACTAAAAAAACTCTTTAACTCTATCATCTTATCACCTATTTATAGCTAAAAAATACATCAAAAAAATATTACATTTTTTTTAAACACGCGTAAAAATATTTGTATCGAAAATAAAACCGGACAATTTCCTTATATTTTGCATCCACGCGTATGAAAGAGAATATTACATTTTTTTTTTCGCGTGGACGGAAACAGAGGGCGTCGTGCATGATTGTTTTTAATTCAATCTGCGTGCCACGTGTCAATCTCTGATTGGCTGAATAATTAATAGAGACAGGTGGCGGCATTTCATTCGCTTGACAAACCGGCTGCACGCAGGCACGGCACACGGGAAAATGGCACGCCAAACGTGGGAGACAACGGCTGAAATGCGGCCGTGATCCAGCGCTTTTGTGCGCATTGTAACATACCACGTGTCGGAATATGATTTGCTGAAATATTAAGTGGGACACGTGGCAGATTCTGGTTCATGGAATAACCGGGCACACGTGGATCGACCGCACGGGAAAATGACGCGCGAATGTGGGGGACAGGGTCTGCACGGTGTCAGACGGGTGGGTCCCACGCTGCACGCCGGCCTGCGCGGTAGGTGGGACCCACTCGGGCACCGAGCCGCGCGATAGAGGAAATCCCTGCACCCATTGTCCTTGGTCGGGTTTGAATAATACGCGCGCATCCTAACCATTGATGCGTTGATCTGACGGTCCACATTGAAGTGTGGATGATGGCGTGTGGAATTTCTCTCCTGCGCAAAAAAATCACTTTTATTAATTGTATTTTCACCCACAAATATATTTCAAATTACATTTTAAACTTTGTTTAATTACAATATAGCCCTTTTGGTAATTTAAATTAAATTTTAAACTTTTAATAATTGAAATTAAGCCCGATTTTAATTTAAATTATATTTTCAACTTTTATAAATTGCAATTAATCACTCTTTTATTTGAAATTATATTTTTGGACACAAATTTGCCATTAAGAACGTTTTCGATACAATTTATTTAATTTTCTTAAAATATAGGAAAAACAGTAAACACTAATTTATTAAACTAAAATTAACTAAAAATAGAAAGAACATAACAATTATAATTAATAAAATAGGTGAAAATAACTATATAAAATACAGTTATCAATTTATTTGACATGTAGAATAATGTATGTCACGACAAGGATTAATGTGTGCTATGGTGTGGCCTTCCCTAATTGCAATAGGGTAAAATGCTACGTATTATATGCCACAACGACAAGAAACATATGTCACAGCACATTTTTGTTTACTCGGCCCGAACTCCTTCGGCACCAATCTCCCCTAATAAATCATGATGTCATTGTTGAGAATTACATATGTAGGAATAATTGCATAAAGGTCAATTGTTTTTCCAACTCAAATAGGTAACCAGGACTTAGATAAGGAATGAAAATGCTAACCCATGGAATCATTTTGCGAGCTCTATCCTAACTCGGCCAAGTTGGCCTAAAAAACGTGAATTAAAAAAACAATACAGCAGAAATACAAAACAACATGCCTAATTCAACACACAAAAAACAACATGTCTAATTCAACACACAAAAAACAACCAACAGTAAGGAAGAACAAACTATGGTAAATGATCGGACAAGAATTGTACTCAATGAATACACAAGTATATGTATCACAACAACTAATATAATGATAGAAAAAGATCCTTCCCATGGAGATTATGTTGTTAGAAATTAATTTTTAAAACAAAAAAAATAAAAATATATTTTTTGTGTTTTTATATTTTAAGAATAGAAAATTAAAAAAACTATAAATAAATAACAATAATTAATTAATCAGATTTGAAAACTAAGAAGATATATGAGAAAATATCTAGAAATACATAATCTCCCAATTTTCTAAACATGTGAATCACTAAAATCCCTCCAATATAATTATCAATCAATTACATAATCAATTGAATCTAATCTAGCATGTATTCCTCTCTCAAGTAAACTACACACCATATAGTAATTAACCTAATCACACTCTCATATCAATTAATTGCATAATACACATTAAGTGTATAAATTATGGATCATATACATAAGAATCATACATCTCTGCCTAGAAATTATGAATGTTATTTAATCAAGACAAGTAATTAAATAACTCTCTCAAATCTATTTAATTATCTCTATAGATCAATTATTGGTCAAATAATTAATGGTACAAAAATAAGATTGAATAATATAATTAAATTGAAATCATAAATGAGATAAAATATTAGATCATCATATGTTAAAAATTGGGTTTATAAAACCCTTAGATTAATAAATTAACTAGACATAATTTTGTTCATGAAACTCATATTTTTCATAAAAAAAGACATAAAATTGATAAATAAAGAAAACAAAAAAAAAATACAATCAATCTCTTGAATTGTAATACCAATCTCCTCTTAAATCACCGCCAAATTATATCTTCTTTTGAATTTTTCTATATTTTTCTCTCTTCTTAGATCCAAAAACTAATAAAGATTATGTTAATTATTACTCATTAGGGTTAGTGAGGTCATTAAAAGGTTAAATATATCTCAAGTAGAATCTGAACCATCAGATCAACTTCAAATCAAGGGTTGAGATGAAAAAATGAAAAATTAATTATGTTAGCCAATATGAGAGTGACATGTGGCACATGGATGAATTGACAAGAGACGTATGGCATGGACAGATGGGTTTGGGTCAACGGTGTTAAGTTGGTGCCACATGATGATCTATAATTCATGGATATCGCTTGCATGGCACACAATGGGAAGAAGTGGACAAGTAGCGTGATTACACGTGGCCTAAGAGTTGACAAAGCGAGGAAAATCAAAATGAACATTATGGTGACATGTGTCAGGTGATGCATCACCCCGTACACGTGACATTCTATTATTGACCTTATCCACTATATGATGTCTATATGGCTTACTGTGTAAGCTCCTCTACATACGTGGAATCCACATGGTAACTCTTGATTGGTTCTACATTAAAAATTCATAAAAAATCCCAAAAGTTTCCAAAAAATTATATTTTCACCCATTTTCACTAAAAATTCATATCTTAATATATCCAAAAATATTAGTTAATTAATAAAATGAGCAAATATTAAGTAGAAAACTGCACTGATGACTCTACTTTCAAAGAGTCATCAGTAAACACGCTAGTGATGATATACTTCATAAGCTCATGTTCAGTCTAGCAGCATGTATGAACATAATAAATATTACACATCATGCAAAACAATCATACATACTAAAAAGCTATAAAAGATTTACAATCACTTCAAGACCTCATATGTGGGAACATATTAGATAAATGATGATTGTATTCTCATAGCATGCAATCAAACAAAACACAGCTTATCAAGAGAAAGAGTTTGACATCTGGTTCACAACTAGAGTAAGGAGATACTGACTTCTTAAATACTCACACCAAAACTTACTTGCAAATAAAATAAAAAATATAAACACTTAACTGATAATCATATTACCAGTACAAATAAACACAGATACATAGTAAATAAGTAGCAGATATATTACCAGTAATTAAAAAGCAAGAAATAATTATTAAATTATTTCTAATTAGATTTTAAACCTCAATATGTAGAAACATACACAATTTATACTTAGATTGTACTAGTCAAACAATAGAGTATGCACAACACCAAATATAACGAGGTAAACCCATATAGAACCCTTGCCTATATGGTAACATCCTTAATTTTCTTATGATAACCAATCTACAGAAAAAAATCCATTAAGTAATAAAACAATTACAACCCTAATAGAAATAAAAACATCATTACCTCTATCAGCCAGGACCTCCATCTAAACTACCTATTATTGCCCTTGTTTTTGCGATCTTCGCAATGACTTTTTTTGTCGCATGTATTCAAATTTCCTCCAAAGCCAACACCACTTGATGTAGTGCGATTAGCTACCTTAGATCAGTTATGTAAAGTGATAACTATCCTTATTCACAAACACCAAGCAATCACCATGGGAACAACTCTCAACCACGAATCACAAATCGTCTATATGGAACACACAGTCAACCACATACTACACATAACCAATAAATTCAAAACACTAATATGAGAACTCAATCAATTCAACCTATATTACTCTCATAGTTTAGGTCTCACATATGAAAAATTTACACGAAGTCAACTATCATTCAACATATGGTTCACAACCACATAGGCTTCTCACATAAGAAAACGTTATAGGAAGGTAACTACCAGCCAATACACTACTCACATATAAAACCCACTCGTAAACTCTGCCTTGATTACTCACCACTCAAGAGCATGATTTTTCTCACTCAGTCATGAATCATTAATATTGAATAAAACTCAAGGTAATAATGATAAAAAAATATAAAAAAACGAGATGTCAATTTTCCAAAGCTCTGCTACATTTTTTCTAGATGATAAAACATAAGAAGATGGGGTATTTATAAAATCACCCAAGCTCAATGGCCAACCTCATCACAGCCTCACCAGGGGTCCAAGTTAACCACCTCACTGAGGATCTGATAAGGGGTTTGGTGAGGCCTTATCGATAACCACATCGAGGTACCAAAACTTTCATCTTTGAAATTCAAAAATTTTGGAGTTATTTTCATAAATATCCAGACCCAAAATGAAACAAAAACATGAGTGACATTGTCAACTTGCTCTCCAAAAACCACAATGCTGAACCTAGCATGCACATTATAAAAACCAATCTTGTGGTATGAATAAATCTACTCATATACAAAGTGTACTTAACTATATGTGTGTGCATTATTGATCAGCAGTAACCAACCTTATACAGAAGAAGACATGATACTAAATAAAATAAACAGACTCTATATTTTGCATAAGGAAACCCAACAATGATACAAAGGAACTATAAGACCTACAATTGTAACATGAGGTATATCATAGTTTTATTTTCCCTATCTTTCAGCCATATATTCTTAATTTTAATTGTAAAACTTGGTTAGTTGTTCCAGCATATATATAAATATAGAAAGAGATCCTCCTAATTGTGAAGAAGAACCAAGGATTTGGAGAAAACAATGACAACTTATTCAGAGATCTAAAATCATCTTCAACAAAAGGGGTATTTTTAATTGTTGTATTATTTACTTCTTTCTATAATATAATGTCTTTTATAGTTAAATTGACTTTTGTTAATTTAGTTTCTGTTTCTAATGTTTGGAAGAACAATTCTGTGATTTAAATAAATAAAAATTTAGATTTATTTCTTATTCATAATCGTGTGGTCTTTAATTGTAAATTCATAATGGGCAAGTCTTGATTTATGATTAAAGGAAATATTTTAGAATTAAGTATTAGATGCATCATTTGTACTTAATTGTGCATAATGAATAAGAGTCAATTTTAGTTTCTTTGATTTGTATTAATTTAAATGGTTGAAAATAACTTTAATTATAAATTAAAGAAGGGCCAAATCTTGATCTATAGTTAAAGAATATATCTATCTTAGGTTTATCAATTTCTAATTTCAAGCCCGACCAAAAGAAGTTATAAACTAATTGAAGATTTTTGGTTTATATATATATTTCTTTAGTTTTTCACTTAATCAATTTGAACCTCAACTATGGAAGAATTGATTAATTGAATGTCAGTGAGAACTATCATGATTATAGAATGTTTTATTTAAAAAAAAAATCAATAAATCTAGTTTATATATAAATCACTTAGGTTGTTCAGTCTACGAAGGGTTATGTATGCTAAGAATCTATATATATCCACATCCTAGGTTGGGCTTTAGTTTAATTTATCCCTTTCATTTACTTGCTAAAATTTATTGTTTTAATTGACTCATTTTCTTTAAATATAATTAAATTTAGAATTTATGATTTTATTCTACAAACTGACAATATGTTAGAGTGTTTACAAATTATTTTTCTTAACTATACTATAAAATAATTTTAATTATTAAAACCATCATAATTCCTTGAAAAACTATCTTGGGACTACACTTATCACTTTTTATAAGTGATTCATACACTTAATATCTTTTTATAAATAGAAAATTTGAATATCAAGTTTTTGTGCATTAAGTTTTTAGCGACGTTGTAGGAAAATTGACGTTTTCTATTAGTTATTTTTCATGATTTTTTTTGTTTTTGTGATTTTTTTATTTTTGTGATTTGAAAATATTTGTGATTTGTTGAAAAAAAAATTTCATATAAGTTTTTTTGTTTTTTTATTTTTACTTCTTTTCTCTTATTTATTTCTTTTTAGTTGTTAGTTTTGTTTACAATTTTTTTTTGTTATTTTCTTTTATTTATGATCGAACACAAATTGTGTGCAATGAATACGTAAGTATAAATATCAAAATAAGTAATATAATGATAATAAAATATCGTTCCTACATAGATTATATTATTAGAAACTAATTTCTAAAACTAAAAAATAAAAATCCATTTTTTTTGTGTTTTTATGTTTTAGGAAAGCAAAATAAAAATAAATAGCAATATTTAATTACCTCAAATTTGATAACTAAGAATATTTATGAGAAAATATTTAGAAATACTTAATTTTCTAATTTTCTAAATACGTGAATCACTAAATTCCTTCAATATAATTACCAATAAAATACAAGATCAATTGAATCTAACCTATCATGTATTCCTCTCTCAAATAAATTACACGTCATATATTAATTAATCTAATCACACTCTCATGTCAATTAAATTTCATTACACTCATTAAGTTCATCAATTATGGATCACATATATAAGAATCATACATCTCTGCCTAGAAACTATGCTTGTTATTTAATCAAAACAATTAAATAATTATCTCAAATCTATTTAATTTTCTCTATCGATAAATTATTGGTCAAACAATTAATAGTATAAAAATCGTATTAAATAATATAATTAAATTGAAATCATAATTGAGATAAAATATTAAATCATCACATATTAAAAATTGGGTTCATAAGACCCCAAGATTAATAAGTTATCTAGACATAATTTTGTTTATAAAGCTCATATTTTCATAAAGAAAGATAAAAAAATTGATAAAGAAAAGAGAAGAAGAAGTACAATTAATCTCTTGAATTGTAGCATCTATCTCCTCTTGAATCTGCACCAAAATTGTATTTCCTTTTAAATTTTTTTTTATTTTCTCTCTCTTTTTGGCCCTAAAAATTGATAAAAAATATATGTAATTTTTGGCCCATTAGGGTTTATAGGGAAATTAAAGGGTTAAATTAAGCTCAAGTGAAATCTACACCATCATATCAGCTATAGGTTAAGGGTTGAGATGAAAAAAGGAAAAATTAACAATGTCAGCTAATAAGAACATGACACGTGGCATAAAGGGGGGGGATTTATTGGGCAAATTAGCATTTGACGTGTGACGTGATTGGACTGGTTGTGGTCAATGATGCTAAGTTAACACCACGTGGCACTATATGATTTGCTAGGAGGGATTATGTGGCATCCCAATGAAAAGAATGGAAAATTTGTGTGACGATATGTGGCAAGACCGTTGATCACGCGGTGAAACTCGAAATAAACATCGTGTTGACACGTGACAATGTATACGTCATCTAGAACAATTAGTGTTACTCGATTAGGTCTCTTCACTTGCATAGCATTCACATGGATTGCATGGCGTTCATGTGGCATCTTTTGATTAGTTCTATTTAAAAAATTCATAAAAAATCCAAAACAATTTCAAAAAATTCTCAAAAAATATATTTTCACCATTTTTCACTAAAAAGTTCATATTTTAATATTTTTAACCCAAAAAGTACTGCTTATTAACTAAGAAGAACACATATTAAGTAGAAAAGTGCAGTGATGACTCTACTTTCATAGAGTCATCAATTTATTTATCTTATTTTTTTCTTTATTACTTTTTTTATTTTATTTTATTTATTTTCTTTAATTTATTTGTTTACTTGTTAATATTGTTTTTATTAATTTCTCTTAAGCAATCACTTGAGTCAATACTATAGTCATTTAAAATGGAAGATGCTTTACCAAGGGAGATACTAATGAATGAGTATGCAATGTCAATCATTGGTACTACTACTTCCTCTATACAGTTGAAGAAGGTGACTAGGAACTATGAATTGAAAAATATTCATTTTTCTCATGTTTCCATCCTTTCATAGAAGTCCTAATGAAGATCCTTGGACCTTTATTAGATATTTTTACTCAACTCTATAGACATTCCTTTTGCATGGGCTTACTGAGGACTAATGAAAAATGAGGTGTTTCTCATATACCTTTAAATAAAAGGCTAAGGTTTGGATAATAGCTCCCATAATAGGTCTCTTGATAACTTGGAAATGAGTCTATAATAAATTTATAGGATGATACAATTCCTAGGAGAAAACTTCCAATTTGAGAGTAAAAATTGCTACATTCTCTCAAATGAAAGGATAACCATTCAATGATAGTTGGGATAGGTTCACATTTCTTCTCACTCAATGTTCATGCCACAGGTTCCCTCTACAGTTGCAAAATCAATTTTTCTATGATGGATCGACACAACAGTGTCAATTCCCAATTAACCATGCTACAGGTGAAGCTATAGGAGAAGTAAAAGCCTTAGGGACTTATAATCTCTATAAGTTGTTTGGTACTAATTGCTAGCAAAAGAGTTTTAGATGAGAAGAGCTGGAGTCAATAAGATAGGCTTAAAGAATGAAATAGCCATGCAACATATGGAATTAACAAAGCAAGTTTAACTCCTAACTACTAAGAGCACACCAAATCAAGAGGTATATGGAGTTTATGGTATGTATGGGCATGGTCCTACTGTTTTCTCATTTATAGGTGATCTCTATGAAGGTACCAATTACGAACTTTATTTTATGCTAGGGTACCAATATAGACCCATGTGTGATCCTTACACCAATACCTATAATTCTGGGTGGAGAAATCACTCTAATCTCTCATGGGAAGCAAATAATAATCCCCAATATTCCCAAAACCAAATCAAGGCCCAATCCTAAACCAAAACATACCACTCTATCCACCTAAAGAGCCAACCTGGGAGGAGAACTTGAATTTTTTCATTCAAATAAATTAAGATAATGAAATGAAAATTAGTCAAAGGTTGAACTCTTTAAAGGCATCTTTGAAGAGGATGAAAGGAAAACTTGGGAAAATAGCTGGGCAAATGCAGAGACAAGAAAAAGATAAGCTTCCTAGTCAATCTCAACAAGCTCATGCTATGACAATTCTAAGGAGTAGTAAGGTTCTTATTAAATATTCTCCTAAAATTTCTAATGACAATTTAATAATGCAGGAAACACAAGTGGAGTGTAAGTAGCACTCAAGGAAGGTATGGACATAAATGATACAATTACAAAACCTTCCAAAGGAATTCAAGGAGAGTAATATGACCCACCTACATTGTACAAGGTATCAAAACCATAACGATCGCCCATACCATTCCCATACTGTCTTAAAGACATTAAAGAGGATAAACAACTTTTTTGATTTATTTAGTATATTTCTAAAGTTAACATTAATTTATCTCTCTTAGATGTCATTATGAATGTGCCTTCCTCTGCAAATGTTTTCAAAGAATTAAACACTAAGAGAAGAAAGTATGGTGTTAATGAAAGAGTAATTATTTCAAAAGTTGCTAGTACAATAGTTCAACAAAACCTTCCACCAAGATCTTTAAAGAACGTGCTAAGTATTACCATGAAAAAGGCCAAATACATAAGTCTTTTTATCATTTAATTCATGTTTTAAAATATTTCCATGAAAGTTGAAGTCAAAATAGAATGGATCATTTCAAGTCTTCCCCTATGGCGCTATAGGATTGATAAATCCAAAAAATCAAAACCAATTCAAAGTCAATGTTATATGTGAATCCATACTTGGAAATAGTTGATACAAATTAGGACATTGAATGCATTGATCTACAAGATCATTCACCTCTAATAACGTCTTATTAAGACGTTAAACAAAGCGCTTGATAGGAGACAATCCATTACTTTTGGTAATAGTCTTTTCTTTTCTTTTAATTTTGTTGTTTTCTTTTATTTATTATTAATTAATTTTATATTTGGAATTTTCATTTTTTTTCTAAATATATGCACAGTTGAAAACATTGAGAACAATGTTTGGAGGGCTGTAAATAGGACTAAATTAAAATTTTTCTTATACAAAATTATCATGCTTTTAGGTAATTTAAAGTGAATAATTGAGTCGTTGCATTGTTTTTTTATGTCTTAAATATGTTCATGGATTATTGTAAGAATTAGTTTTATTAATAGTATTTGTTTCAAATAGTGGAGACTATCTTGTGATAATATTTTGAGCCTAAAAGCCTTTTATTTTGAGTGATGAAATTTCTTCTTCTCCTTTAAAATCTTTTCTTATTATTTCAAATTTTTAGATGATCTCTATAGGTTTTGCATTTAATGTTAAGATTTTTAAGATCTAATAAAGAAACATGTACTTATTTTCATTGCTTAGATCGAAAGATTTGAGTAAAAATTTAAAGTGTGTACACACACACACACATACACACACACACATATATATATATATAAGCCAAAAAAGAGAGAGCCAAAAATTAGAGACTCAACCAAAGCATACATATGTATATTGGTCCATTTTCTAACAAAAAAGAGAAAGAAAAAAAAAAGAATAAAAAAAAAGAGAAAAACAAATAGTATAACTAAATACTATGACCCTAAATTCTTTAAAGAAGTTAGATGATTATTACAAAAACAAAAAAATTCCCTTGAAATCAATGCATTTTCATTAATCTTTAGGTACACATTTGAAATTTTTGCTTGATGATTTTAATTAAGGCATGAGATTAGTATTGTGATATATTCATAAAAAAATCCTATTATTTGATTCTTTTCATGAGATCAATATTATTTACTTTTTAACCTTATTGTTTAATCATATTCGAGTCTATTTGCTTTATTATTTAAATAACTTATCCTTGCATATAGCTTATTGAGTGCATGAACCCATAGGATCAGTGTGAAATTAAGAATATATCTTGTGAGGATTAGAGTTAAGTAGAATTTGGATTCCTAACACTAGTATTGTGTGAAAGACATGAATTTTTTATGTCTTGATTTGAACAATAAATTGTGAATATTTGGGATGTCAAATTAACTTTTTCTTTGATTTTGATTATGAAATAAAAAAAACTAAAGTATAAGAAGTTTTGTTTATCTTAGTTTTTATTTTGTTAATTTGTAGTTTTGTTTATCTTAGTTTTTATTTTGTTAATTTGTAGTTTTGTTTTTATTTTCCCATGTTTATTTTTAGTTTTAGTTTTTTCATATTAGGATATTTGTGGGTATTATCACTAAATCCCTCACGAGACTTACACTCATCTGCTAAGGAAAACTACAGATTTGAAGGCTTGTTACATATGATAAATGCAACTATATCAATCTATGAAAATGATTTATGTTAGTTAAGTTTTTTTTTTAGTTTTTATATTGCTTTTCTTGCTAGAGGCTAGCAAGAAGTTGGTTGGAGATTGTAATAAGTGCTTGAAAAGAACTAATACTTTGTGATTTTATCATACTTAAATGTGATAAATATATTTGACTATGCATTTTTATATCATTATTTATTCAAATCTATACTTTTTGTTGTATTTCAAGTTTTTTAACTTCAAAATATAAATTTGTCAACATATAAAGAACAGTATTTAAAGCACATTTCATCCTAAAAGCTTTAAAGAATAAGGAATGCAATCCTTATATGAAGAACCAACCAGTTTTGTGAGGTGTTCGAAAAAAATTTCAAGACAAAATAAGGCATGCTGCGGTATGCACTGTTTGGTATGGATTTACTGAGCATGCAGAATAATGTTTGTCGCATTGAGGATTGATGTGTGCTTCATGACCTTATTTATTTATAATTGGATGAAGTGTTACATATTTTATGCCATGACGGTGAAAAACCTATGCTACGATATGCCTTCATATATTCAACTCGAAACCTTTTTACACTTGTCTCTACTATAAATAAATCATTTAGGTCATTATAACAAGAGATAGATTATAGTTTTATTTTTTCCTTCTTTTAGCATTATATCCTTAGTTTTAATTGTACGACATGTAAGCCATTCCACCATATAAAAATACAGAAAAAGATCCTCCTAATTGTCAAGAAGATCTAAGGATTTGGATAAGTCATTGACAACTTGTTCAGAGATCTGGAATCATCGTCAACAAAATGGATATTTTTAATTGTTGTATTATTTACTTTTTCATTAATGTGATGTCTTTAATAGTTAAATTGAATTTGTTAATTCAGCTATGATTTTCCAAAACTATATATTGGATTTTAGTTTCTACTTTCAATGATGGAAGAATGACTTTGTGATTTAAATAAATAAAAGTTTAGATTTATTTCTTGTTCATAATTTTAGATCTTTAATCATAATTTATTTTAGGCCAAATCTTAATTTATGATTAAAGAAAATATTTTAGAATTAAGTACTAGACACGTCATATATACTTAGTTGTGTATAATGAAAAATAGTCTATTTTAATTTAATCGATTTGTATAAATCTCTTTGGTTGAAACCAACTTTAATTATAAATTAATTATGGGCCAAATCTTTATTTATAATTAAAGAATATATCTACCTTAGGTTTATCAATTTTTAATTCAAAGCTCAGTCAAATGAAGTTATTAATTAATTGAATATTTTTGGTTTATATATATTTCTTTAGTTTACCAATTAATAAATTTCAACCCTAGTCAAGGAAGAGTTGATGAATTAAATATTATTAGGAACTCATCATGATTATAAGGGAGTTTGTTTAAAAAGAAAATAAATTAGTAAATCTAGCTTATATTTAAATAACTTAATTCGTTTTGTCCATGATGGGTTATGTTCACTAAAATCCTATATATATCCATCATCCTGACTTTAGTTTAATTTATCATTTTATTTTACGTGCTTTAATTTACTCGATTTTATTTATATATAATTTAATTTAGAATTTACAATTCTATTCTACAAACTAACAATTTGTTCAAGTATTTAAGAATTATTTTTCTTAACTATATTAGAAAATAATTTAATTTTTTAAAACCATCGTAATTCCTTGAGAGAGGATCTTGGTATTATAGTTGTCGCCTTTTACAAGCTTTTTATAAATATAAAATTTGACTATCAAGTTTTTGTGCATCAACGAGCTATTTTCATGAATGGTCTCCCCAATAATATTGGTATAGACATAATGTAGTGATACTCACTCATGTCCGATACATAGAAGTCTACCGGGAAGATCATCTCATTCACTTGCACTAAGACATCTTTAATGACACCTTTAGGATAGATGTTAGTTATGCCATTAAGTTGTATACACTAGTTTCTTTTAAAGGACCTAGATTTAATGAATCATAAATATTATAAGGTTTAAGATTAATAGATGCTTCTAAATTTAACATTGCTTTTTCAAGCCTTATATTATCCATCCTTACCGAAATAGTGAAACTACCCAGGTCTAAATATTTGGGTGGGAGCTTTCTATTTAACACTACAAATACATTTTCTCCTACACCTACCACTTCATTGCCTTTTAGTTTTCATTTGGAGTGCATAATTTCTTAAGGAACTTGAGCTTTTAGGCCTTTATTTCCAAAAAAATAAAGTAGCTTAGGATTTTATTTATATTCAAGAAATATTGTTTAGGATTTTATATTTGTTTTATTAATTAGGGATTTATGTTTCTAGACTATAAATTCCTAAGTAGCCGAACTATGTAAAAGATAAACCAATTTTGAATATATTTTCAAGAGAGTTTTTCTTATTGACTCTTTTGAAAACTTTATCCAAAATTGTCAAGAGTAATCTTGTGATGTTCAAACCTTGACTTATCACTCACATCTTCTCCTATTATTGAGTGTGGCATTGGTCATGCCCTTCTTGATACATTTGGTTCATATCTCCTTATAAATAGTGGGTCAAGGTCATTGTTTTTCTTTTAATTTTTGAACCTATTTTAGAATAATCCTAGTGAAGATCTCAATATTGATCTTTGGATCTCACTTATTTAGGTGAGGTTCATATGACAACTATCTCCATCGCTCAAACCCCAATCGATAGTCATGAGGTCCAACCTGCCAACTAGCAAGTTATCCATCCATCAGTCTTTCCAACTCTGGCATAACATACCTAGAACGTTGATCCTACACCTACCTACACATAGTGAGCCTAACATATCCAAAGAAAGAGAGCATTTCTAGACACGACATAAAACACACTCCAAGTCATCCTAGGTAGCCTATAAAGCCACTAACTTTAGAACCTATCCTTGCCCCATAAAACCTTCATGCAACATCCTTCAATGTATAGAGTGGAATTGCTTAAACCCATCGTTAGGAAGAGTCAGATCAACAAGGTGAACAACCATAGTAGTACTTGAGTTCTAAGACCAACTAGGAACTATTGCCCATACCAAGCACTATCGATCAGGATTTGCCACTAAACACAAGTGTCGTTGGCCAGGGTATAGCCAGATTAGGATTGTTGACCAGGTATACCCTTACCATGTAGCCATCGTCGATTGGCCATCCTTTAGTTATGCATGATGATCTCGAGTTGCTACCACCATACGATGTACCGTCACCAATCATGCTTAGTTAGAAACTTGACCCTCGATATGGGAACATTCCTACATCTGAATCACACTCATCTATAATGTTATATGATTTTGAAAATAGACCATCATCCTAACTATAGTTCTACACAATCTTTGTAAGACTGACCCTATATGCTTAAAAATAAAAAGCAATGGACAAATTTAAAAGTTTCAAGGCTTTGAAACCGAAAGAGTCCATAAAAGATCATCTCATGTACTTGGTAGCAATTTCACAAGTATACGAGTTATATCACTAATGAAGTATAGTAAAACACATGTATCTTCCCTTAAAGAGTTGTATTTTATAATTAAGTAATAATATGCAACAATCACAATATTATCTAGGTGAGCAATAAGAAAGAAATACCTAAACTATGAACTAACTAAAATTGATTTAAAGTAATAAATAATAATCAGGTAAATAATGTTCGAGAACTTGGGATCTATGAATCCTTGAAGAACTTTACATGTAATATCAAATAATGTTGAATAGTTTTCTACCCAATTGATTGTCTACGTGCTCTTATATGCCTATAAATCTTTGTAAAAGCATTTTTTAGCTATGTGCAAAAAATTACATTGTCATGTTATTTCATTTACACATTAATTATACTCACATGTAACATGCCACATTAAACATACATTAATAAGTCCATAACTAATTCAAATACATACATTGTCAAGCTAGGATATGAATCTCAAATCATATAATTGTTGACCAAACAATCAAAATATTAAGATAAAATTATTATATTAACTAATAATAGAGAAATTCATTCAACTAAATAAAATCAATCACATAGTTCGTGGTTAGGTTCATCAAAAATCCCAACTTAAAACCTAATCAATCACAACTCTATAAATCATCATTAAAATATATGAGAGTATAAGGATAATAAGGATAAAGAAAAATGGAATTAAATCCAATTTTGATGAAAAATACAACTTTAACTTCAATCTCCTTTGCTAGCTATTCAATTTCCTCTTTAACTTTACTCTCTTTTATTTCTTTTGTTCCCTTAAGAATTATCTTATGTTCTTTTTAATTGTGTGTTAATTATGACCTCTCAATAGTATTTAAGTAGGTTGAAAAATAATCCTAATTAGTTCAAGATTCAAATTAGCTTTGATTCAAATCAAGTTAAGATTCAAATTATGACCTCTCAATAGTATTTAAGTAGCTTTGACCAAAAATCCCAAAAGTTCAAATTATCGGTCAAGATCTTTTCTCGATCAACCTAAGTTTGTTATCATTCAACCTAAGAGTGCCTGATTGAAGTTTGATTAAAGTTTGATCAATCTAACCCAACTTGTTTAATCGATACACTTTTTGATCAATCAAACTATGCTTTCCATTTATTTGCATGGCACTTTATTTTTATGATCGATCCTCGATCAATTGAACCATTTCCGAACCTATCGAGCCTTATTGATTCTAAATTGTTCAAATTTTCTTATTTTTTTGCTCCATTTGATGTCGTTTCAATTATATTAACATATTTATACATAGTTTTACCAATATTTATCCCAAAACAAAACAATTAGCTAGCTTGTATTGACTAAATAATGCTACATTTATAGAGTAATCAACTATCCCTCGATTAACAAGCCAATGTATGTGCACCACGGTCATCACTACCAAATGGTGGATTCTTTTTTGACAACTCTACCAAGTAAGGCCCTTGACCATCGGAACAAAAATCCTAACCAACTGCCTATCGAGGTGTAGCCCGAACAAGGTCCCATGTCACATTTTCTACCCTATCAAGTAGCCTTTGTACAGATCTAGAAATTTGTACATTGCCTAAAAATTGAGACCACTGCCAGAAAGCCCATGCACCGATCTTCCATCTACCAGTATTTGGTGGCCAACTAACACCATAAGACACTACACATGTAAACACACATCTCCAGCACAAGTGGGTGCTAGCTAGCCATGTACTGCGCATATGGGAAAGAAAAAAATAACCTAGTTCAATAGAGAGACACAGAAATTGATTCAGGCATGGTTCACCTACTTATAGACCAGTTATTAGAAATATAAAACTATTTCTAGAATCCATGCAACAAGAGAATCCAACAATTTCCTTTTTGAAAATTTTTAGTGAACGTATATAAAAGGGTATACTCAAATGGGTTTATGGAAAGACCATTCATCCATCCATTTCAATCAAATTTGTGGAGAAATGATCATTCACTTTTTCATCATCCAATGCATCTACAAAATAGTTTGAAAATATTATTTGATCTTTCGATCACCTTCATTTAAAATATTGTGATGATTCTTCCTAAAAGAATAAAATAATCAATGAGTTACAACACTTAAATGAGAATCATGGGGCCTGATCGACCATTAGTCCCTCTAGTACTCCTACGGCCTACTTGAGTGGTAAAGGTCATGCCTACTCTAACTTTCCACAATAGAACCTATGATGTACTAACAATCCTTTGGAGCACATAGACAAGTTTAAGGGATGAAACCATTTAATCACCTTGACATCATGAAGAATACACTCAAGAACATTCTGGAGTGTCTCCTCAAGCCATAAGATTTGGAACCATTTTACATCATTAAGGACTCCCTACGAAATTTTCCATTTCCTGAAGTGTTATAGCACCCACTCTTGGCCGAACCTTCTACTACTTAAGTTGAACAGCCCAAACTACTTCCTAATAGGCTACGTAGTCCATACTAATGCCTTTGAAGTCCATATTGTTTTCTATAGGTCAAGATGTCAAAATTATAGCCACAATATGGGCCATGTAACCCACACATCAACATTTTAGTCAAAATAGTTCAAGATGCACTAGAAAAGCCTTTTGGGATGCATCATCCCTTTATAACTTAATATCACCTTTCATACTACAAAGTTTGGGCACCTTCCATGTCACATGGTATGGTCTTCGTCCTTTCAAAGGCACATAATCCATGATTTCTCTTACCAGGTTGTGTTAGGTAGGATAGATTCCACCTAATAAGTTATACAATCTCACATGATAGATCACATAGACGAAGTTATGACAGCCTAGAGTATAACTGCCCATCCTTGTAGTCTAGGCCACCATTGTTTACCACGGAACTTCAAAGGTGTACCTTCTCCTATCCCACAAGCGTACTAAGTTATCCATTATGCCAAAATACACCATATGAATATGTCCAACCATCACACTCTGAGCCATCAAAATATGGTTAGTTTCTATTAAAGAGCAAAAATAACTTGTCCTAAGTTCTAGAAGAACTTGCTAAATGACAATAATGGAGTATATTCATACCCTCATAAAAGGGATAAGTATATCAACTCAATGACAAACATTTTTCTAAGTTAAGAAATATTTCATGCTAGGACCAATTGACAAGTTCACGTACTCTAAGCAAAGGGACTGATAGACCAAGGGCCTAGTCGAGCAACACTTGATCCGAAAATCATCATAACTTAGAAAAATTTCATGCAAACATAACAAACAAGGCCCAGTTAGAAAACAAGGCCACGAGTATGCAAGTTAAGATCACTCATACATCAAACCATATGTCATCTAATCAAATAAATGTGTGATTCATAAACTCAACTATAACCCATCTAGATAAGATAGGACCAGACTAAATGTGGCTGACCAAGACCAAGGATGGTCGGCCAAGATAAAGTATGGCCAACTAGGGTGAATGGTGGCTAGTCATAACCAAGTATAGTCTATGAGAACCAAGTATACTAGCTAGGAAATAACCAACCTGGGATATAGCTTAACAGACATGTATCCGACCAAAAATGCTCGAGTAGTAGGCCGAGCAATCATGCCTCATCCTCTATTCACCATCTTACCTTGGGTTCTTGACTTGCGTTCCATTCTCTACCAGTGCATCCTCCCATCCTTTCATATTGACTAAAGGACCATGGTTCCCAACATGGTATAGACTCCAAAAAGGCCCACAATCACACAAATTGATGAGACCATTATAAGGTTTAGAAATACGACTACAAGTAAGAAAGAAAGTATCGAAAGCAATACAAGTAAACAAGTGCAAAAATTAGGGCCAAGGATATATATTGTATATATCCAAAACACTAGTACAAAAAAGTAAAGCCTATAATAAAATTAAGCCCCACTAAGTATATGCACGTTGGTAGGAAAGATATATCGAGTCCAAAATACGTTTCCACTCTTCCTAGGTTATGGAGACATATATTGCCCAAAAGGCACACATTTAAAAAGAGAATGCAAGGTAGTAAGGCTCCATAATAAAAGTTTGGAAAGGTCATTTCTATACATGTCCAAGGTCGTCACCTCTACATATCATTTCCTCCTAAAGTTCCAAAGGCAATATTAGCCTTTAAAGGATAGAAAGTAGCATATGATGCTATGCATATGGAATCTATATGTGATAGAAACAATTCCCTACCATGATAAAAGGATCAACAATGTTTCACCAACACTTCTATTCAAATAAGAAATGTGTTTGCAAGTACTAGGCCATGTGTGGCCACACATGGAGGATTTTATAGGAGAGAAAAATTCTAACAGTAAATTAACAAGAGAGTTTAAGTAGTCTTGACTCTAAGGAGTTCGAAAGGCCCTTAGTGCAACACCATTAGGGATTGATCTTTCTAGACTCCAAGGAGTACATGAGTCCCTCAATTTCCTGATAGGCATACACCCTCGTGAATAAAAAACATCCCAATAAGTGAGCTCAATGCTTTCAGGGCCCAAGCCACCGAACAGTCTATAGAAGCTGGGCATGTTATGTTATAGATAGGATGTTTCCTAATCATCTACTTCCAAAGAAATAAAATAACTTCTTGGGACTCTGTTCTTAAGACTACAACTAATGCAGAGGATAATTTAACATGATTTATATGCCCCTTAATTGGCCATTGACCCTAAAAGAGGACCCTTGTGCTAATACCATTCCCCTATGTCCAAGAATTATTTCGGGTTCCTACACCAAGTCAAAATGCAAACTTAGGTTTATCGAATCTCGAGAAAGGGGCATATAAATCATGACACCAATATACAATGACAAGTGACCTATGAAACTTTTTCCTAACCATCCATAGATCTCTATCAACAACCTTTGAAGGCAATGCCATAATATGCCTCCTCCAATAAAATGGACACCTATAATGACACATCTTAATGCATCCTTCTCTGTCAAATACCTTACCAAAGGTTCAACATATGTCTACATTTTGGACAAAGTCCAAAGACAAGTCAAGCACATAATTTATTAAGTATACCAAGATAATGGTCATACCAGAACTTGAGATGGTCAAGATATTATCCCCAACTTCTTGGACATTTCAAAAGTGTCCACCCTTTTTGTACATCTATTTCTCTTTATTCCAATGAGAAACAGGAGTGCATGACTTGGAAAAAAACATTATAAAAAGCACAAATCCTTCAGCAAAGAATGAAGCCATGTCATCAGTAGATCCTACCACAATCCCAGAACTGTCGTCACAAATATAACCAAAAGGATTGCATCACCTAGAAGGACAATACCCACCATTTGATCTAAACCTTTCCAATTGGAACTTTATTGGCTAGAGGTGTGCTAGAATGGCCACTATTAGCTAGAAGACTGCAAGTTATAGAACGATCAACCTGACCATGGCATCCGTTAGGACATCACTGGCTAAACCACTAGTGGTAAGGGAAAAGACCCTGACATGGATAGGTAAAATAGAACACAAAAGTGAGCCTAGTGCCTCTAATATGGCTGAAAGGGTCACAAACCAAGATGTGGACAAAACTACAATCCACTGCTAAAAATAACACCTTTTAAAAAATAAGAAGACTTCAAATTTAAATTTGATTCACGCATTGAACCAACTTTAAATTTAGAGTTGATTCAAACTGTGAACCAAATTTAGATTCTATATTATTTTTAACATATTTTGCTCATTTTTTGTTATCCTCACTATCTGTTTTCAATTACCTAATAGTAGAAAAAAAAATATGTTTAAAATAGTTTTTAAACACTACAAATATTTGGAAAATTAAATATTAATTAATTACTTGAGAATTAAATTTATTACAAAAAATAATTTCTATACAATACATATATATATTTAAGTTAAATTGCAAATAAAGTGATGATGCCTCTTTTATCATGTTTGTTTTTTATATTTCCACTTTATTTCAGGAAGAGGAAGCTTGATTTGTTACTTAGAATCATCTACAATGTCCCATTTATAATTACTAGGGAATTCTCCAATGAGATAAGATGGAGTTTGTGCAGAAAAGCATGTCCATACAACAATTCATTCCCCTAAATATATGAGCCCATAAACATCCATCAAACAAGCCCAAACTTTAGAGACATAGGAAAAGAGAAATTAAAACATTAAAAAATTATCATGGTGTTGTACTATGCTATTCAATATCATCGGATTCTTCTCCTAATTCTTTCTGTGATGTTATAATTTGAAGTATGTGTTATACCCATTCTTCTCATAAATTATCAAAAATTTGCATATCAAATCCCGACTTATTCCAACGAAAGAACTACATGTATTTAAATTCAAAATAAGAATGTAATATCATGAATTTACAAAAAATAGCTTGTATATGTTAAAAAAGTGTATTAGTAAAAGAGATTACCATATCTTTAATTTGAATGTTGGTATTTGAGAAAATTTCACTCATATATTTTATAACAAAGTAACCACACATGACTCCATCATTTTGTTGTGGAACCTACAAAAAAAAGTGTACATGGTTTTCCATATTCGAATATCTTTATTATTCAATAGTAAAATTTATTAAATTATTAATATTCGCTTATACATACCATAACTTTGTCCCATATAAGCTTATGTGATTTTTTAAGGACAATTCCCCTACTCTTGTTCCACAGCTTCTATGTCCTATCAAAATTTAAAACAGTTAGTTTTTTATTAAATATTACAAAGAACAATAGAAGAAAAACATTTAGCTATAATTCTTACTTTCAACAACTACTTTTGTGTCTTTGCTCAATTTTATGAAAACTGAGTCACAATACCAAACATAATTTCCATATAGATCAAGGATTATCAACATCTAATGATCATGGATTTGTTCAAACTTTAATTGCCAATGGATAATCAACTTCTGATTTCTAGGAAGTGTTAAGGTCATATCATATAATTCTTTAGCTCTCATGCTAACATCATGTTCTTGGTATTGATTGATAAATGATGAACCATAGAACATGGCTAAATGTGATAGGTGATTAGTTTCAAGTCAACAATAACATGCTTTATATAAAAGAAATATATATAAATAATTAGATAATATAAAAATATTTATATTATCTACATAAATCAAATTTATTTACTGATTGAGAACTCATCTTGTCCAAACTTAAATTGTACTTAAATCAATCATTTGAAATTCAAATAGTTTCAATATGTACTCGATCGTTGTATATGTTTTCCCAAAGTCTACATCGAAAATTCCTCTAGAAAATGGCACAGTCCATCCATCATTTATGATAGTATTGCTTGCAACAATAGTCATCAAAGAGCCAAGACTTTGGCTGAAGTTTCATAGCATATTCATAATTATACTTTTTCCATGGATTCTTTTTGAATGACTTAGTGTGCGATGATTGTCCACTAGACATAGATTTTCCACAAGATATTGATTGTCACACAAATTGTGTGTGCAATAAATACACAAGTATACATATCGTAATAAGTAATATATTGACAAGAAAAGATCGTTCCCATGGAGATATATGAGAAAATATCTAGGAATACTTAATCCCTCAATTTTCTAAAATGTAAATCGCTAAAATCCCCCTAATATAATTATTAATTAATTACATGATCAGTTGAATCTAATCTAGCATGTATTCCTCTCTCAAGTAAACTACACACCATATAGTAATTAATTTAGTCACACTCTCATGCCAATTAAATTGCATACTACTCATTAGGGTTCATCAATTATGGATCACATACATAAGAATCATACATTTTTGCCTAGAAACTATGTATGTTATTTAATCAAGACAAAAAATTTAATAATTCTCTCAAATCTATTTAATTGCCTCTATAGATAAATTATTGGCCAAACAATTAATAGCATAAAAATCAGATTAAATAATATAATTAAATTAAAATCATAATTTGGGTAAAATATTAGATCATCACATGGTCAAAAAATTGGATTCATAAGATCCTTAGATTAATAAATTAACTACACATAATTGTGTTCATAAAGTTCATATTTTTCAAAAAGAAAGACATAAAAATTGATAAAGAAAAGAGTAGAAGAAGAAATACAATTAATCTCTTGAATTGTAGTGCTAATCTCCTCTTGAGTCTACCAAAATTGTATCTCTTTTTGAATTTTTTTGTATTTTTCTCTCTCCTTAGCTCCAAAAACTAACCAAAATTATGCTAATGGTGACAAACACTCGTACTACTTTATATGTGAAAGAGTTGATGTATAGAAATGAACTAATATGTTTGTATATGTATAAAGAAGAAAGACTCAAAGTGTTATTTTAACGTTGATCTCATGAAAGGAATCAAATATAAGCATTTATAAAATATTATACATTACTTTCATGCATCAATCAAATTCATCAAATAAAAAAATCAAGTAATATACCTTTTAGAAAATGAAGGAAAATGCAATGACTTCTTAGGGAATTACTTCTTATATTTTCTTTTTCATTAAATCATTTCTCACAACTATTTAAGCTTTTTGGGTCATAATGTATAGATTATACTATTCATTTTTCCTTTCTCTCTTTCCTTCTACTTTTTTTTCTTTCTCTTATATTCTTCTTTTTTTAAGAGAATACATTTTTTTAGAGAGTGAACTCATGTACAGATTGTACATTTTTTATATGATAAGGTGAGTAGTTAATATTTGGCTTCTCTGTTTGTATTTGTATAGGTAACCTTAGATATATCTTTTTTTAATAAAAGTCATGCATGAATGAAGAAAGGCATATACTATCAATTTCTACATAAATCATTTAATATAAGCAAATGCAAAATAAATATATAATACTTCATTAAGATGTCAAAATCCAAACATTCAATGCTAAGTCCTATAGAGATCATATAATAATTTTAAAAAAATAAGAAATGTGTTTAGAGTAGAAAATATATATTTCACTCAGAATAATGAAAATTAAGCTCAAATTATATCTCACAATGATAGTCTCACTTATTTGATTCCTAAACACTGATTTTGGATTTAATAGAATTTCTACACCTTATCAAGAAATACTAGTCAAGACAAAAACTAATTAATTACCATATACTCTATGATATGTTTTAAAAAATTAATCTAACAGTGCAAAATACTTAACTATTTGCTTAAATTTGATTTAAAAAAATGATAAATTTTTGTGAATTTTGTTTTTAAAAACTAATCCTAAAATTCTAAAAAATTACTAAATCACACAATAAAAATGTGAATGTGAATGTAAAAAATTTTAAAATTGTTAAAATTTTTAAAATTAAGCATGATAACTTTTCACCACCCCCAACCTAGAACTTACATTGTCCTCAATGTAACAGTTATAAATTAAAAATAAAGAGAAAAGAGAAGAAAAGTTACATATTTCCTGAGAATGTGCACGTAGTGATGGAGAAATGTAGGTGCATTCATCATGTTTATCATTAATGTTCACACAGATAGATCACTGTGAACTTCTAATATCTCAACAAATATTTTTAGTTTTAACAATTCTAAAATTATTCACATGCAATTAAACTAAAATAAAACAAATAAAAGAAAATTACCTAAACTAATGGGTTGTCTACCATCCAGTGCTTAGTTTAACGTCTTAGCAAGACGTAACTTGGGGGATTTCGTTTTAAGTAAACTCAATCTCCCCATATCATTGAATCAAACCTACAGCTAGGATTAGGTTGTCTACAGATACCTTTTTTAGTCATGTCCTATGGATTTTCAAAATTTTCTTTACTTAAAACTAGGGACATGATTGTGGGTTTTAGAGATAACCCACGTCTAGGTGCAAGTCAAATAATTAAGGCATCAAAACACAGTTTTACTTAGATCTAACAAAGTAACTACCTCTTTTATCACAAATTGGAATTATGAAATTTTGAAGATATAGCTTCAAAATCTTTTTATTTTTTTATTTTATTTTACTTTATTATAATCTCTAAATTAAATAACATAATCAGTACTAATCAAGAGTGCTCCCATAAAATAATGGTAGGGCAATACCTCCTTAAAAACCATTCTCTTAGACATAACAACGTTCCCAGGAAAGATTAGTGGCACAAAAGCTTTCAAGAACTAGTTTCCTAGATAAAACTCCCTTAGATCTTTACTTTTTATGCTATGAAAATCTAAGTTAATTAAGTTAAGTTAAAATCTAAGTTAATTAAGTTAGTCATAATCTAAGTTAATTAAGTAAAGTTAAAATCTAAGTTAATTAAGTTAATAAATTAGGTTAAGTTAAAATTTAAGTTAATTAAGTTGATAAATCAAATCAAGTAAAAATTCAGGTTAATTAAGTTAATAAATTAAGTTAAGTTGAAATCCAAGTTAATTAAGTTAATAAATTAAGTTAAGTAAAAATCTAAGTTAATTGGTTTTTTTGTTATTTATTTATTTTTTAGAGCTCATTATTTAAATAAATAGTTTTTGATTTTATTTTTTTGAAATTTTTTTAAAACTTTTTTAAAATTTTTTAAACTAAAAATAAAAAAAAATTAAAAGTATTTACATCACAAATTTGTTTTTAAATTTTTTGGGATGCTGCGAGCAGGATACGACACGAATGGGTGGTTGCCCCCGAGATTTTGGCCTTTTTACATTTTTAACCCATTTTATCCAAAATCTTTTCAACTTTTTGACTTTTTCTCATTTCTTTTCTCAATATATTTATGATGTATTGTCTCTAGTATTTTTCTTCGTGTCTTTAAGTTATTTTTTAATGAAAATACCTAAACAATAATAAAAATATCAATAATTTTGAAAAGATAAATTTATATAAAAATATGATAAAATCATAAAAATATAAATATATTTAATCAATTAAAGTACATTAAATCATAGTACTTTTAGTGTTTTTTAAGCACTCATCAATCTCCAAGCCTCCTTTTCTTTGATAGTATATCCTTCATGAATTTGGCATAAGATGACATTTGTTCGAGTGCCTTTGTAAATGGTATGTTTATGTGCAGCTTCTTGAAGACATCAAGATATTTTAAAAAATGAATTCAACTTTTGCTTTTGTAGTCTTCGAGGGAAGGTAGTAGTGAATTTGTAGAGATTTTTATTCAGTAGTTGAATTATTTCCTTTTCGATGCTCTCTTTATCAACTAGTTCATTCTCATCCTTCTTAGTTTCTGGTTCCTTCTTAGTTTTTGGTTCCTCCTTATTCTTTTGAGTCTTACTTTCCTACTCTAAAGTTTTACCACTTCTCAAGGCTAATGATTTAAAATAGTCCTCACCTTCTCTTTATGGGTTTACAACTGTATCACTTGGAAAGTTACCTTAAGGCCTTTGGCTTATAGCCTGAGCAAGTTGCCTCATTTGGTTCTCCAAATTTTCAATTAAAGTCTCTTGAGTTGACACTTTTGTACTAAATGATTGGATGAAGTATTTCATCATCCCCATTAAAGCATTTGTATTGTCCTCAGTATGTGGCTTCTTTTCTTAGGCTTGTAATTGTTGTGGTTGTTGAAACTAGATGGTAAAAATGATGATAGTTGAATTGATTACCACTCTAATTATTGTTATTCTAAGAAAAATTCGGATGTCATCTCCATCCTAGGTTACATATGTTTGAGTATGGATTGTTGTTTTGGTTCACATTACCCACATTGAAGATCGATTGAAGATTATTTGGACAATTATCAAATAAATGAGCTCCATCACAAAACACACAAGACATCCTTGAATCTTAGACCTATTTTATACTCACTGATGACTTTTCAATCTTCAAAAGATTTACCAAAGATGACACTTGAGTTGTAAGTGCCATGATATTAATTACCTCATGCATTCCAACAACTCTTCTTGTGGCTATCATTCTGTCCAATGACCATTGATAATTATTGCTAGCATTTTCTACTCTATGCTTCTAAAAACGCTAATGGATATATATAAATTAAAAATAAAAGAAATTATCCAAAATTAAAAATAAATAAGTCAGTAAAAGAAAATAAGTAAATTAAAATTAAAGAAAAATATAAAATAAAATATAAAATATTAATTTATAATATTTATAATCCCCGGCAACGACGCCAAAATCTTGATTGCCATAAATTGTATGTGCAATAAATACACAAGAATACGTATCATCACAAATAATATATTGATAAGAAAAGATCATTCCTACGAAGATTATTTTATTATAAACTAATATTTACAACTAAAAAAAATCAATTTTTTGTGTTTTTATATTTTAAGAAAGTAAAATTAAAAACAAATAAAAGTAAATAGCAATGATTAATTAAATCATATTTGGTAACTAAGAAGACATATGAGAAAATATCTAGAAATACTTAATCCCCCAATTTTCTAAAATATAAATGGCTAAAATCTCCCTAATATAATTATCAATTAATTACATGATCAATTGAATCTAACCTAACATGTATTACTCTCTCAAGTAAACTACACACTATATAGTAATTAATTTAGTCACACTCTCATGCCAATTAAATTATATACTACTCATTAAGTTCATCAATTATGGATCACATATATAAGAATCATACATCTCTCCCTAGAGACTATGCATATTATTTAACCAAGATAAAAAATTAAATAATTCTCTCAAATCTATTTAATTGCTTCTATAGATAAATTATTGGTCAAACAATTAATAGCATAAAAATCAAATTAAATAATATAATATAATTAAATTAAAATCATAATTGAGGTAAAATATTAGATCATCACATGGTAAAAATTGGTTCATAAGATCCCAAGATTAATAAATTAACTACACATAATTGTGTTCATAAAATTCATATTTTCATAAAAAAAAAGGCATAAAAATTCATTAAAAAAAGAGTAGAAGAAGAAATACAATCAATCTCTTGAATTATAGTGAAAATCTCCTCTTAAATCTCCACCAAAATTATATCTCCTTTTGAATATTTTTGTATTTTTCTCTCTTTTTAGCTCCAAAAACTAACCAAAATTATGATAATGACAGCTCATTAGGGTTTATCGGGTGATTAGAGGTGTAAATGTAGCTCAGGTGTAATCTGGACCATCATATCAACTTCAGATCAAAGGCTGAGATCAAAATAAGCAAAATCAACAACACTAGCCAATCATAGCACGTCACGTGGCACACACAGAGATCATTGGAGTGAATCAGAGCACGACTCATGGCAGTGGAGACTAGTTTGAGTCAACACATGCTAAATAAAATCTATGCAACACAACGAGATTCGCGGTAACTGATGGCGTGGTGCACTGGTGGAATGTAGTGAGCAATCACGTTGCGACATGTGGCACGTAGTTTCTCATCCTTACACCCAAATATCTACGATTCATTGTCCTTGCTTTTGTGGCATACACGTGGCTTGCCTAGTTAGTTCCTCTGCTTGCGTAGCAAGCCATATGGTAGCTCCTGATTAGCCCTACATTAAAAATTTCAAAAGATTTCAAAAATTATATTTTTACCCCTTTTCACTAAAAAGTTTATATTTTAGTATTTTAGGTCCTAAAATACTATTTATTAAATAAAACAAGTAATATTAAGTAAAAAAAGTGCGCTAATGACTCTACTTTCATAAAGTCATCGAATACTTGCTTTGTATCTCTTAAATGTGTCGTACTTACTAATTCTGGTATAATAGACTAAAGAAAGGTATTATATATGTTAGTAACAATAAAAGAATAATAATATAATAGAAGTAGTAAAAAATGTTTTATCTTAAGTAAAGAAATAATATCATACCAAAATTTATCACAACTTAATTCGATGCCCAAACCACATATTGTCCAACAACTTCTTAGACTGTGGTAATATCAGAAGGCACAAATAGTGGACAATGATTGATCAATTACCATTCACCAATAAATTGGCAAATATTGATTATGAATTATTTAATCATTGCTCAATTGTGAAACCATTCCAATAGCAACGTAGATGATGGATGTTTCAACAAACATATCATATCCTATAAAAATTTTAAGATTTATATATAATAAAAAATAATAGACTATCTACATAAGCTTTAAATCTTACCACAAATGATTCGTCAAATGGAGGAGGACTCTCATATGGGGTAGCTATTGGAAGGACATTCTCATCAAAATATTCATCATATGATGGATGATAAGAATGCATAGATTGCATTGGAGATATTGAACCACTACCTGATTGTATTTTCATTTCTAGCATAAATGGAGGACGAATAGGATGACTATATCCCATAGAGGATATAGGCTGGGTTCCATAAGATTGCATGGGTGGCATGCCTAGCATGAATGGTGGCATGCCTTTATTGTAGTATGGTGTCATGCTTGACATGTGTTGTGATTAATATTGCTTTAAAGTGGCAATCTCACTTAACACTAAGGTCTTAAAGGAGTTCAATTATTCTTCAATTTTATAGTACTTCTCCTTACTAACCATTTGAGGTCTTTGTTTTGGAATATTAAAAAACTTCATATAATCATCATTTGACTTTCTCCCCTAACACAACCAGGATGTTCGCATCCAAATGCATAATATATCTCCTCTTTTCCTAAATGTTTGATTATTTCCCCCTATTAATTTGTTCTTGAATAGCTCTCTACAAATAATAAAGCAAAAAATATATATCATACAATATTACATCAATATGCAAAAATTATAAGGACTTTGTGTCAAGTTAAATTACTAATCAACTTATTGAGTTGTTCTTCTTCTTGTTTATTCATTGGTCTTGACTTCTTTGTTTTGGGGGTCTTTGTTTCTATATACAATTTAGCTCAGGTAATCGGTCTACCCAATTAAGCTTCCTACATAAATTAAATAATTTATTAACCATTTTATAAACTTAAATTTGAGGAAAATAAATACAAAAATAATTATAAATTAACAACTTAATATTATCATTTTTGTCTAACTTTAAGATTTGATGACCTCCTAGTATGATTAGGAAGAATATTCTACATTTGTATATTTTGATGTTCTTCCCTAATGATTTGAAATTTATTCACACATTTACAATCTACAAAGTCTTTCCATAAGTGGGATTCAGTCCAAGGGTATTCTTCAGGGATTTTGTATAATTCTTGTTCATTAAGTGGTTCAAAATATGAAAACACATAATTTCTAGCCAATTTGGAAGTTTTGTATTCCTTCCATTCCTTATTTGCAATCTTGTAATGCTTATTCATCCAATTATAATATTAGCAGAGACTTTAAAACAATAATGTAGAAAAACGCATTTTAGATTAGATATAGTACAAAAAAGATATAATATATATAATTCATTATAAAACAAAAGAGACTTACATAAATGGTATACTTGACTTCACTAGTCTACCAATAGAAAATTTCAATTCTTAGCCATTTTCTCCTAATGGATTACCAGTTCCATTGAATTGAGTGGGTACTCTATCATCTGATTAAGTAGAGCATCAGGTATATTAGCCCAACCCCTTCTTTTCAAATGCCTCAATGGATCATTTGGATCTATAATCTCTAGCACTCTAAGATCCATGAAATATCTGTAAACAATGATAAAATAGAAATTAATTGTCAATTTTAAGTCTAAACATATAAACAAGATATTATAATAATATAGAACATATATTCATTTAATTAGGTTGTTAATTATATATATATATATATTCCTTCACAATCACTTTGAGTCAATGATGAAGAATCATCATCATCAACTAGTTCATCACATACATTAGACAATTTGTTTGAGAAATGACTAATATTGGATAATGTATCAAGCATGTCATCATCTTCTAAAGCATCACAATGGTAGAACTCGTTTTGCGGAGACATTAAAACAACAGACTATCCTGTGTCAATTTGATAGCTCACGTAAAATACTTGTTTTGCATGAAGTGCTAACGTGAAAGGATCATCAGTGTGACTTATCTTCGATAAGTTTACAAGGGTAAATCCAAAAACATCTATTTTATATCCAACATTGATAACATCTTCAACCCAATCACACAATAATACTGTATTATGTAAAACCTCGTAATCGAGTTCCTAAATTTCTTGAATTATACCATAATATGTTCTATCAGAAAGTACAAGATTACCATCTTTTGAATTGGCAAATTGCCTAGTTTGTGCAACCATATTCACACCACTATTCTGATATTTTATGATTGGGTTTGTTGAGTTCAACTCGAATCTATGCATATAAAAACATGAAATGTGTTTAAAACAAAGTTTTAAAAAATTATATAGAAGTATTAATGAATTATTGTATGTGACGCTTATATGGTTGTGAAACCAATTAATAAGCTGTAGCTTATGTTCATCGTACAACCATTTTTCTCTTCCTTTTTTTATAACGAGGATTGATCTTCAGTAAGTTTAAATGCATTATGTAATATTATTCAAGATATATTAATTAGGTATCATTAATGGTTAAATAAATAATAATTTTATTTTAAATGAAAAGGTTGAATCTATCATCACTTACTCTATATACGGTTGTGCCTCATTATTATTTATCAAAATGATTTGGTGTGCTTTTTCCCATCGGGTGTGATCAATAAAAAATTTATTACTTCCACCGAGCATAGGGTTACCTATTTGGATCATGTGACTTTCTAAGAACAACTTGTGCGTAGGATTCTCAATTTTAGTGCAACCACTAAAGTATTTAGAACAAAACTCAATGGCCTCTTCCGCAATGTAATGTTCCACCATGCATCATTCAGGATGATTTCTATTATTTATATATCCTTTAAGGACTTGCATGTATCTCTCAAAAGGATACATCCACCTTAAGTAATTAGGACCACACAATTGAACCTCTCAAACTAAATGAATACACAAGTGAATCATTATATCAAAAAAGGAGGAAAATATTTTTCAAGTAGACACAAATTCTCCACAATATCTTTCTGTAAAGATTTTAACTAGCCAATTGATATAGATTTCTTGCATATTGTATTGAAGAATGAACAAAGACGAATTATTGATAATCGAACATGTTTTGGAAGAATTGACCTAATAGCAATTGGTAATAACTATTGCATTAAGATATGACAGTCATGTAATTTCAATCCATAAAGTTTCTTATCGGTGATAAACACAAAATTTCTTAAGTTGGATGAGTAACCATCGGGAACTTTCATATTTTCCAAACATTTACAAAATACATCCTTCTCTTTTGTTGACATTGTATATATGATGCTGGTGGCAAGTATATTTGATTCTTATCATTTTCCACCCTTGGTGCCAATTCAAGTTGTATGCCTAATTTCTTTAAATTCAATCTTGCTTTAATTCTATCCTTCCTTTTCACCCCTTTTAGTAGTTGACCTTTTTCGTTTCCCTCCATCAATGAGTATTCTTATTTTCATCTTTCCATTTCATTTGAATGTCATACCATTCAATTGTCGTAATATCTCAACACCTCGCAAAGGTCTTAGTGCATGATCATGATCTTCTTCACCATCAAAAGGTTTCTTTTGGTATCTAAACTTGTGTCTAGATGGCAAAACTCTTCTATGTCTTCTACAAGACATCTTTCGTCTATGAACAAGATAAGTTGCAAAAGTTCCATCACTACAAATAGAGCATCCTATATAACCATTTTATTGCATATCCTGATAAGTTCCCATAGGTAGGAAAATCATTAATTGTCCATAAAAGGACCCCCCTCAAGTTAAAGTATTATTCTTTATATGCATTGTAAACATTTACACCATCATTCCACAACATCTTTAAATCATATATCAGAGGCTTTACATCAATATCAACTCCAGGTTGTTTGGATTTTGAGATCAATAATGTTGACATCATGAATTTTCTTTTCATACATAACCAGTGAGGAAGGCTATATGTTACCATAATTACTGGCCAATAACTATATCTACTACTAAGGGAACTGTGTGGAATAATTCCTTCAGTAGAAATGACAAGATGAAGATTGTGCATATTAGATGCAAATTGAGGGAATATATTATCTACCACTTTCCAATTTGGAGAATCACAAGGATGATGTAGCATCCCATCATCAGATTGATTATCTGAATGTTAAGTCAACATATTAGATGCCTCTTTACTTTTAAATAACCTTTGAGAGTAAGGAATCAAAGGAAAGTACCAAAGAACCTTTGTGAGCACGGATTTCTTAGGTATTGTCTCATTTGTAACATGCTTCTATCTTGATTCTTTATACACCAAACAATAATCTAATATCTTATATTATTTTCTATAAAAAAATGCAATCATTTGAACAAGCATGAATCTTATGATATTTCATGCTAAATCAACTAAGATAATTCTTCACTTCATACATTGAAGATGATAATTCATTACCCTCAAGAAACATATCTATTAGTAAATTTAGTAATTTTATGAATCTGTTATCAGAAAACCATTTTTTGCCTTCATATTATAAAAATGAACCAATCCTAACATTTTAGTGTATATCTTGCACTCTGGTAGCATCTTCTACAAGTTTTTTAAACGTTTTGGGATCATTCTTATGTAGTTCATCTTCAACAGCCTGAAACATATTCTCTATCTATACATTCTAATAAGATGCATATAATCCACTCACATCCTTAGTTATCTCTTCCCTACGAGCATGATCAATATTTTCTCCATGATAATACCAATATTTATAACTTAAGAGAATACCATTATGGATAATTTGATACTTAACCTCGTCAACATCATCAAATTTCTCATTTTTACATTTAATACATAGATATTAAATCATATTAATTTTATTATTACTATTTCTAAAGGTAAATTCTAAGAAACTTTCAACTCTATAAATATAATTTTACTTAATTTTACACTTTGACATCCAAGATTTGTCCATTTTCTATTAATGACATTAAACATATTAAATATATATACAACCAATATATTTCAAATGATATTATATATGAAATCATAAATTATTAGAATATCTATCAAAACATCACATAAAAATAAATACATAAAATCTAAACAATTAATAAACTCATTATAACATTAACAATATAAAATATATAATAATATATATATATATATAATAATATATATAAATTTAAATATTTTATACATATATAACAATAAATATTAATAAACCCATTATACATTATATATATATATATATATATTCATGTACATGTAAACTATTTTCAAAAATTTTAAGTTTAAAATAAATTAATATATATCAAAAACATAAATACAAAAAATTATTAAAATAAATAAATGAATAAAATATCTTCTTCTCTTCTAAGCTTGAATAAAAATATACAATCTACATAATACAAAAATATATATAAATAATCAATAACACATAATATACATTAAAATACAAAATATGAATAGTGAGTGTAAAATAATTCATAGAAATACTTACAATAGTAAATGAAGTGACAAAATGAAGGAAATGAAGAATAAAGAATGTTTGATAAGTGATAAAGTGAAGGAAAATGGGTATAAAAAATTTGAGTATTATGCTCAAAAAATAATGAATCTAGAAAAGAAATTGGAGAGGAAAAAAACCTATTTAATGGCATCGAAAATGGTAGTCGGAAGTTGCCAAAAAATGAGAAAGAAAACAAGAAGTAGTAGATGGTTTTCTGTAGGAAATAGGGAACAAAACTGTTGGTAATGAGGGAGAAAAGCATATAAAATAAAAAAAAGGTAGCATTGGTTGACACATAGGATCAACGCTACACATAAGACGCAGCATTGGTTCTACGTGTCAACCGATGCTACACATTGCTAGCGTCAGTTGACACGTAGAATCGAAGCTACATCCTATGTGTAACGCCGGTTGACACGTAGGACCAATATTAGTTTTTCATAATTTTTTAAGTCGATATATCAGCAAACCGACTTAAAATTTGTTATAAGTCAATTTTGGGCAAAAACTGACTTTAAATCCCAACACTTTCAAAAGTGTCCAACCTTCTATACATCTATGTCACTTTATTCCAACAAGAAACAGGAGTGCATAACTTGGAAAAATGGTTACAAAGAAAAGCTTAAGTGTTAGAAAATGGATAAGAATAATATTAGAAATCCTTACACTTGCACAAATCCTTTTGGAAAGAATGAAGCCATGTCATTAGTAGATCCTGCCACACTCCCAAAACTGTCATCGTAAACATAACTAAAAGGATCACATCACCCAGAAGTACAATACCCACCACTTGATCTAAACCTTCCCAATTTGAACTTTATTGGTTAGAGGTGTGTCAGAAAGGCCACTATCAGCTATGAGACTACAAGTTAGAGGATGACCAACCATACCACGAAATCTGCTAGGACATCACTGGCTAAACCATCAGTGGTAAGAGATAGACCCTTACATAGACAGGTAAAATAGAACACAAAAGTAGGCCTAGTGCCTCCAATATGGCTGAGAGGGTTCTAAACCTAGATGCAAACAAAACTACAATCACACCTTCTCACCCATTTGATTAAGGCTCAAAAGGTTTGGGAGCTGATGTTAGGTGCAATTTAATACATCACAAGTGGCAAGAATAGAGTCATCCCAGCCTACAAAAAGCCTTATGTGTCAAGTCCTATAAACACTGAGTCATTAGATAAGCATGGCCAAGTAATAATCTTAATAAAGAGAGGAAAAGAAAATAATTATCCTATAATGATCTTAAAGAGATAATTATGGATACATGTCTCTGATGCTATAGTAAGTCTATCTACATGGGTAATGAATATGTATCAAGTTAACTTTACTCTCTATAAATATTCATAATTGTACACATTCACACAAAATGATAAGTTACAAGTCATAAGTAACTACAACAACCAAATACTCTCTTTTCTCTTCATCGCAGAGTGAGACCTAGATCTCCTCAATCTTATACAATCTCATTACTAACTTAAGCATCAGAGTACCAAAAGCCACTATCCCTCTACATAATCAAAGGTCCTAATAGTTTATTTCATCTCATAGATCCATGAGGAAAGTCCTACCTGCTATTGAAAAAAAGGCATCAATAGAAAGTTTAATAAATAAATATGATGGAACATTAGGCATATTAAGGCTATAATTTAAATAAATGAGATAGAATGCGATGATATTTAAATGAAATAAAACAGTTTTGAACCATGAGTTCAAAAGGGTTTAAGGTCATAGAACCCCTGTAACTTTAATGATAATACACTTTGGTATTGTAAAGATTTAAGTGAGCTCTAATAGTCCTATAATTTAATAAAATATTCCATTAAGTCTAATTTTTCAAAATTGAGTATTTTTTTGGGTAAAAATAGAAATCTCTATTATTTAAATTAAAATTAAATAAATAATTGGAAAAAGGAAAAATAAATAAATCGGAACATTGAACCCCTCCCCTTATCCTCTTTCCTCCACCTTCATGATACAACCCTCACATAAAGAAGCGAGACCCAAAGAAAAATTTTGATCTCATTACTCAAAACATTCTAAATCATATTGTAAACATAAAGAAAATAAGGACGTTGGCACACTATTAACAAATAGATAGGAACCAAAGGTATCATAAAAGGTTGGGTGGACGACACACTCAAAATGGAATAATTATGAGTGATATGTCTTGGATGAATGCCACAAGAATTACTCTTGATAAGTTCGATAAAGTTCTCAAAAGTACGTAAGAGAAAACTCACATTAAAAATTATATAAAGTTGATTGAATTCAATTAAAACCTTATATAGATATTTATTGACTCTAAAACATAACATAAACCCTAACTAATAAAACATAAATATAAAACTCAAAATATGTTTGATGGAAATTGAATATAAAATCCTATGAAATAAAGTAAATATAAACCTACCAAATAAACTATGAAACTAAGAAAGATAATTATTTGGCAGATTCATGGGTTATTGCTTGAAATCCATATTTGACCAAGTAAACTTCTGCATTATCAAAGTTATATCTCCAAAGATATTGTATCCCACTGAGTAAGCTTTCTAATACATTTTACATTGCCTCAATTGAATATTGAATGACAAATATATGGGAAAAATACTATTTAATGAAACTTTTCAAAATTGGATTTTATTTAGTCATTAATTTTACTTCATGTCTAAGCAGTCCAAATAGCTTGTAAATAAGCTCATACTTTGTTACCTATTTAGTGATTCTTGATTAATTTGGCCCAATTGGGGCGTGTCATAGATCCTTCGATGATACTCCTTAATTCTCATCACTCCTTATTTCCTCATGAAGATTTGTTCTTGAATTTTCTCCAGAATGATGTAAATAGCTTACATTAGAATGATATTCAAACCCATGACTCATTAATCTTATGGTTGCTCTCTTTGTAACTACTTGACCGGTTATAGCATAAAGTTGATATTTGTTATTTATGAAATCAAGTTGTTGCTCAACAGTAATAAATCAACTTTATGTAACTCCTAAATTCAATACACTAGGGAAATAATAAATTTTATCACTAGCCAAAGCTTCTTTGTTACCTTTTTTTTCTCTCTCTCTCTAAATCTTCACTTTTTTTTTATTCTCGTCCTTATTCTTTTCTTCTTGTAAATCACCCTTCTTTTATTTTAGTTCTTTTTTATTATGATTTTCTTCACTCTTTTATTGTTTAAAGCTCTTTTTTTTCTTGTAATTCAATCTCTTTTTTATACTCACTTTTTTATTACAACCCATTCTTCTTGTAACTAAATATTTTTTTGACCACTTTCTTTCTTTACATCACTTTATTTTGATAAATAACTCTCTTTTTTATACCATTCATTTTTTGTATTTCACTTTATTTTTTCAAATCCCTCTCTGTCTTTTGCTCAATCTGTTTTTTAACTCAATGATTCACTCTTTTTTCAATTCTCTTTCTTTTATACTTAATCACAATTTCCTTTAATTGTATTTGATCTTTATGCACTTTTTTTAGGGTAAGTGGCACAAGAGTAGTTCGTTTGTTATTAACGAATAATGAGTACATATTGGTGTATTCATCATGAGTTGCTTGCCTATCTCGTTGCCATGGTCTCTCCAAAAGAATATGAGTTGTTTTCATTGGAACACCACCATACCAAACCCCATCTATATACCTCCCTATTATAAAAGTCTGTTTTTCTATCTTTACTTCCCCACAGTCATTCATCAATAGTAGCTCATATGGCTTTGGATATTGTCAAGTTATCAAATTTTAATTTTTCCACTATAAGAGTGAAAACAAAATTAGCTCCATAGTTCTCATTAATTTTCATGCTACATACTTTACCAATGACATAAAATCTAGTATAAAACATGTTTACAACTTTGAAAACAAAACAAATACTAGATTTCTCTCTCTCTCTTTCTCTTTTTTTTTTTACTTTCTCTTTTCCTTTTTTGATAGATTAACCTAATTTAGAAGCCTTTGTTTTGATACCAACTAATTTGAACCTTTTAGAATGTCTTGAAACCCACAAACAACCTGTGTTTAATCTAGAAATTAAACAATAATATATGGTGATCCAACCCAAGAAAGATAAATTTCAAATTATATCAAGGACCTTGATCCATTGGCTATAAAAGAGCCAAGAACCAAAGGTATCATTGTGGGATAGGAAGCACCATAAGATTTTTCAAGCTTTGATAAGCTATTTTCAATGTCATAAGGTTTCCAAATCCTTGATAAGTTATAGTTCGTGTTAGAAACACAAGAAGAGCTTATATAGCTTAAAACTTTTCTGAATTTTATTTCATGATCAAAATGATAACGTATGAAAGGATAGCATATATTTATAGTCAACAATATAAAGCACTAATATTAACTAATAAAATAATAACAAAAATCCTATAATAAAAATGATTATAAAAGATAATGCAAATCTAACTAGATTTTGTGGTACAAATTGTGAGGCCATTTTGGCATAGTAAACATGCAAATTGGGAAAATCTTATTTCAATATGAATCATAGGCCATTAAGTAAGATTTTCAAATAATTTTAGATTGTATTAATTGGATATAATATAATAAAGATACAACATTTATAGTGATAGCTATTTAGGATAACTTTCAAATTGAAGATTCTTTCAAATTAAACACTCCTCTATAGGCCATGGTTTGATTAAAAACTTGAATTTTTTTTGAAAATTAAGAATCCTATCTCTTTGTTTTCCTTTATTTTTTCTTGATTATCAATTCTTGTTCTTATTTTTGAGTCAAATATTTTGGTTCTTAATTAGTTGGTATTTTAGTTAAAAAAAAGAGATCAAACAAAAGGAAAAAAGAAAAGAGATATGCTAAAAAAAGAGTTTAATTAAATTGGGATTCTTAATTCATTAAACAATAGGAATTTAAATCTCAAATAAACTCTTGTTGATTGTGTAAATATTTTCCATTTCGCTACAGCTCTAAAGTCCATAATTTGATTTAAAAAGTAATCTAATTTTTTTCTTTAACTTAAAATTTTAGGAGTTTGTTTTTTTGTTGAAATTCTTGCCTAAAATTGCTTAGAGTTCTACCTTGAAAATTAATACTTTTAGTAATTGAAATTTCTGAGAGTTTATGTGCAAGTGGGTCAAAAATGAGGTCAAGAAATGTCCAAGATTTGATCAAACTGAGGCCTATGATGGAGTGTTTGGGCTTGAAGTAACTTGCAAGTAAGGGTAGACATGATGACCAATAAACCAACATATCCGACCTAAACTAAGCCGAATAGAACATAGTTTTATGTTTCATAGGTCCAAATAGGTTGGATTTGATTTTGAAAATGCAAAACTTGACATGTGTTACATAGGTTAATGTTTTAAAGTTTACAAGCCGACACTTAACCGAACTGATTTATATATTATTAATATGCATATTTATTTTTTAATTTGTACATTTAAAAAGGTGAAATAACTTATATTACTCTTTTATTATGTTCACTTTTAAAAAAAGTTTACTATAACTAATAAAAAATCTAAACTACTTTTTGTTCTTAACAATTTATTCATTTTCAAAAGTTATTATCTATTAATTGATGCACAATTATAATTTAAATGTTGATATACATTTTTTAATTAAATTGTTGATTAAAAAATAAATATTATTTATTAATTTAACATTAGCATAAAGTAAAATTATTGAAGTTCACTTAAAAAATAAGTAGGTCTAAACCGCAAATCAAACTTATTAAACCGACATAAATAGGTTGGCCAGATATTTTATGATCGACATTTTATATGTTAATTTTAGTTTTTAATTTAGTAAATCGATATATATTGTTTCAATTAGTATTTTAGGTCAAAATTGATCAAAACTAAACCGCACCTACCCTTACTTGCAAGCAATTTGAAAGAATCCTAAATTTGAAAGCAAGTGTCACTATTAATAACATATCTTTCTCATCTGAGATCCAATTTAGATGATATTTGAAAAGTTTACTTAATAGCCTACAATTTATATAGAAATAAACATTTTCCAATTTTCACGTTTACTAGGAAAAAATGGCCTCACTATATATATAATAAAATATGGACATATTTGTATTATCTTTTAGAATCTTTTTCATTTTTGAGATTTTTTTATTCTTTTTTAGTTAGATTAATGCTTTATATTTTTTTGGCTATAAATATATGTTATCCATCCATATGAAGTTTGTTTTATTATAAAATAAAATTCATAAAAGTTGTGAGCTTTTTGCTTTAAAAGAGAGATTCATATTCTTTTGATGAGGATGTGATGTGGTTCCAATGGAAATGATTCATATTCTTTTGGAGAAACCATGACAGCGAAATAGGCAAACAATTCAAGATGAACACACTAATAGGTACTCATTTGTCATTAATAATAAACTAACTACTCGTGCCACTAACCCTAAAAAAAGTGCATATAGATCAAGTACAAGTAAAGAAAAGAGTAAGCAAGTATAAAAAAGAAAGTTAAAAAAAGGATTGAGTTAAAAAGAGAGATTGAGTAAAAGATAGAGAGAGATTTGGAAAAAAGAAAGTTATGAAAGAAAGAGATTGATTTGCCAAAAAAGAGTGATAAAAAAGATCTTAAGTTATAAAAAGAGAGTGGGTTATGGGAAAAAGTGAATATAAAAAAGTAATTGAATTATCAAAAGAAAAAAGTTTTAATGAAGAGATGAGTGAAGAAAAGTATAACAAAGAAGAGTTGAATAAAAAATAGGGTGATTTATAAGAAGAAAAGAGTGAGAACAATAGTAAAAAAGAAGTAAAGATTGAGGAGAGAAGCAAAAAAGGGTACCACGGAAGCTTCGACTAGTGATAAAATTTGTTATTTTCCTTGTGGGTTGAATTTAGAAGTTACACAACAAATTGATTTTATTAGTGTTAAGCAACAAATTGATTTCCTAACTAACAAACATCAACTTTATACTTTAATCGGTAAGGTAAATCCAAATAGGACAACCATGAGATTAATGAGTCATGAGTTCGAATCATCATTCATAATGCAAACTCTTTACAACATTATAGCGAAGATTCGATGATGAATCTTTATAAGAAAATGGGAAAGATTAAGGAGCATTATGGATGGATTCATGGCACGCTCCAATAGGGCTAATTAATCAAGAACCAGTTAATGGGTAAAGGAGCAAGTATAAGATTATTTACAAGCTACTTGGGCTGCTTGGACGTGAAGTAAAATTAATAACTTAATAAAATATGATTTTAGAAAGTTTTATTAAACAAGTGTTAGTATTTTTTTTTTCATATCTTTGAATCCAATATATAATTGAGGCATAATTAAATGCATTAGAAATCTTACTCAATGGACTACAATATTCATAGAAATTTTACTAGGTCAAATATGGCTCTAAAGTAGTGCCCACTAATTTGTCAAATAATTACATTTCTTAGTTTTATGGTTAATTTGGTATATTTAATATTTACTTTATTTCATAATATTTTATATTCAATTTTCAACAATCATATTTTGAGTTTTGTATTTATGTTTTAGTAGCTAGAGTTTACCTCAATGTTTAAAGTCTACAAATACCTATGTAAGGTTTTTATTAAATTCAATCAACTTTGATATAATTTTTATTGAGTTTTCTCTTATGTTCTTTTGAGTGCTTTATCAAACTTATCGAGAGTAATTATTGTGGCGTCTACCTAACCCTTCTTGATACTTTTTGACTCCTATCTCTTTATAGATAATATGTCAAGGTCCTAATTTTTTTTATTTTTACAATCTGATTTTAACCATATCATTAATGATACGATAAAAGAAAATTTTAAATGTCAAAGATTTGCCATGTGGCATATGGTAGGGTGTTTAACCTTAGAGTAAGTTGTAATTAATTTGAAAGAATCATCACTTTGGAGCTATTTTGAACATCTATCACTATATAAATGCCATCATCTTTTTTATCTTATATTCAATTAAGACAATTCAAAATTATTAGGAAAGCTTACTTAACAACCTACAATTCATATAGAAAGAATATTTTCCCAATTTACATGTTTACTAGGCTAACATGGCCTCACAATCTACACCACAAAATCTATATATATTTGCATTATCTTTTAGAATATTTTTCAAGTGCTAAATAAGAACGACGAAAAAATATAAAGGAAACAAAATTAAAAACAAGAAATGAAAAACAAAGTGATATGTTGACGTGATTTAGAGCATTGCTTTGATACTAAATGATACAAACCTCACCTAGAAAAGTGAGACCTAGAGATCAATGTTGATCTTTCTACTAGGAACGTCATAAATCAAATTGTAAAGATAAAGAAAACGAGGACTACGATGCACTATCTATAACGAAATATGAACCTTGGTATCAAAGAAGATGCTTTAGACACCACACTTAAGAATAGGGGGATGTGAGTAATAAAACTAGGATAAACGTCATAAGAATTACTCTTATATGTTTGATAAAGTTCTCAAAAAAATGTAAGAGAAAACTCTCATAAATAATTATATCAAAGTTGGCTTTAATTCAATTAAAACCTTACATGTGTATTTATAGACTCTAAAACATAACATAAATCCCAGTTAATAAAATATAAATATATAAAACTTAAAATATAATTACTAAAAATTGAATATAAAATCATATGAAATAAAGTAAATGTTAAACTTATCATATAAACTATGAAAGATAATTATTTGACAAATTCTTATGTATTGTTTTAAATCCATATTTTACCAAGTAAAATTTTGAATTACGAAAATCTCATCTCTGTAATTATTGTAGCCCATCGAGTAAGCTCTATAGAAAATTTTATTTTTCTTCAATTGGACATTGGATGACAAAGTTATGGTGAAAATATTGATAGTTGCTCCATAAAACTTTCTAAAATTGAATTTTATTTGGTTATTAATTTTTACTTCACCCAAAACAACCTAAATAATTTGTAAATAGAACCATATGTTCCCTTGTCCGTTGAGTGATTTCTTGATCAATTGGCCCAATTAGAATATTCTATGGATCCTTCCATGACGCTCATTAATTCTCATCACCTCTCCTCATACTTTATCTCCTCACTTTCTCTCTCTTTACTATTACGTTGGACTTCTACTATCTCGTTGTATAGTGAACTTCCAACGTCAAAATTAGGAGCCCACCCACTGAGCTTTGTTGACCATGGTTGATTATTCGTGAGCTTTAATTTTTTTTCCTTTTTACTGTTCTTTTCATTTTTAATTTAAATAATAAAGATTTTCAAATTTATCACCAAAAAAATATTACATTTTAAAAAAAGTTTGATTTAATGTACAATTTTATTAAATTATAACACTAATAGAACTCAAATCTTTACATACCAAGTATATTATTACAAAGTTGCAAAACATTTATGACCCAAAACCTAGCCCAAAATGGACACTAAATAGGAGGGATGTGATCATATATCTCATTTTATATTTCTTATTGGGTATGATATTATCATTATGTAAACATTGTGAGAATGTTTACTCTTAAAACATTTAAGCTAAGGCATAAATAAAAGGTAAAAGTATAATTTAATTCGAATGAAAGGTATAATAGTTTATCAACTATGATCAAAGTGTAAGTGATAAGATCAATCAAACAAATTAGATTTAAGAGAAAGTTTTTTTTCTCGTATATATCTTATCGTATACATCGTAATATTATCCTTTTTTAAATTAGAAAGTAGAAAAAATCCAAGAAAGAGAATAGCACCATAATAAAATAAAAATCTACTACGAATTACACACAAATAGTAGCTTGGCTAGAGTAAGAAGCAGAGCCTATGCACTATCAAAGAATGGACATAATGTTCGTTAATTTTTAGAAAAAAACTACAAGTCTACTAATAATTAAAAAGTAAATAAAAAGTTTAAAACTAAAAAAAAATAAAAAAATGGAACAAGTGAAAATATTTTTTTTACCTTTTAAATTGTTATATATCCTTAAATCAATTAATATGTGTTTTAAATTTATCAAAAGTGTATATTTTTGAGTTATATAATAACTAAAAAATGCATATACTTATATTTACTATATTATTTATAATATTTTTTAAAGTTTGTAATTTGGGTATTGAATTTTTATAGTGACTCATTGTTGTATATATTTAATGAATCATTACCACTTTTTTCATTTTCTTAAATACCAAACGGATAAGATCTCTTGACCAAAAAAAAAAAAAAAAAAAAGGGGTAAGATATTTTTTTGGGGAAATTTTGTTGCTGAAAATCACAAAAATACTACGGGTTTCAAAGTACGGTGAGAACTAGGACAGCAGGGTTTTGAATCTGATGCTGTGTGGGTAAAATGGCAAGTGTATATGCCTCGGTGCATGTTAGCACCAATCCCTTAAGCTTCTTGTTGCGTCTTCGCCAAAACTTCATTGAAAGAGGGCCAAAGCTGTTGGCTTTGAGGCCAGTGAGTTGCTCTTCATCGTCGTCTACTTTGCCAAATGAGAACCGGCGATCAGTCTCGATTTCTATACTACTTGTATCGCACCTTTTCTTTACTCCTGATTGTAAGTCTTATCTTTTCTTCCTGATTTATTCCACTCCAATCATGCATTTTAGTAATTCTCTGAGTGTATTTCTAATTAGCTAACAGGTAAGATATATGAAAACTTTTTTAGTGTTTATGAAATTAATTTGCTTTGTCTTTCTTTCTAGAAAAACCAAGTTCTGTTCTTTTAATCAAATTGCACTTTCCTTTTTCTTTTATTGAGAGCGAATATTTTTCTAGCCTATATAATTATATTTTAGAGTTAAAACGTGTATTATTTTTCATTTTGGTTATAACTACTTCGTTTTATAAATACTAGTTATAAGAAAGTGTGTTGCACGTGAGAATACACATATGTGAATGAATGAAAACCTATTTTAATTCATAAAAAATTATTTGCACCACCACATGGAATATATTGATTCATGGACAAATATTATGTATTTAAATTGCACATTATTTCAACTAGTGATATATAGCTATATATTCTTGTTGAATACTTGAGTTTTCCCGCCATATAACACAAAATGTAACATTGGAAAAAAATTAATAACTAATTGCAATAGGTAGAGAAAATATGTAACATATTATGAAAATTGGAAGAGTGTTCGTATTTTTTAGAGAGAAAATGAAATAAAATTTTTGGTCCTAAATTTGCTAGACTAAATAAATGCAATAGAGGAGTGTCAATGTATGAAAAGGTATCAATTTCAATTTATAGGCGAACAATGAACTAAATAAAAACCCTATATATTACCTAGATGAAAAAATTAAAAATTTAGCCTCACTTGCATTCATTTATTGGTAGTCATAATCAGCAATGATCTATAATGCAAATTGTATAATTTGTCACCAATTTTTATTGGCTAAATAAAAAGGTGATTTCTATATTTTTAACAACAAATAAAATACTTCAATTTGCATTAAGAAATTATAATTATCTTTAAATTTCATAAGATTAACATATTAAGATTAAGAATAAAAATATTTCTCATAATTAAAGAGCAATAACAAAAACTTGTATCCTAATAATCTATGAAACAACCAAACAACTATAGTTCATGCCATTATCCAAAGATAATACTGAACAACTAAACTCATTACACTTCAATCCCTTTGATAAATTTAGCTTTATTCAATAAAGTTAAAAGTTTGAGAAATTATAGAATCAACACCAATAGAAATTATACTGAACAACTCAAAATTTATAAATTTCACATTTATCAAAATAACTATATATTTAAATGCACGCCTACATGTGGAAGCCTAATAGGCCAATGGGTCTCCGATAAGTGCAATGAAGTTCCAGTCCAAAAGGTCAACCTTATTGAGAGAAGTAACTCAAGCACTTATATACCCATTTGGATTGTTTATTTATTCAATGTGAGACTCTTGTTTACTTTTACTCTAACAATCCCTCCCTTAAATGAGTCACATATGTCTCTTCTTTTGAACCATATAGCCCTCACTTGAACTCAACATATGGTCCACCTATTATTGCCAATGTGGTAAAGGAGTGATACCACATTCTCTGGCACAACCCTTAGGCCCACATTTCAAGATCACTACATGATGGATGGGGGCCATATCTCCAACATCAGTAGAGTTATTCCGACTTTACCCTTGAACTTTACCCAGTTCACTTGGACGTTCCCTCTGCAGATTCTTTGCCTATTTCACCTGGGCGTGCTTTGTTTGATTAGGCTTATCACCCGTGTGTAAAGGTCCATAATTACCAAATAAAGCCCTTTTCTAGACATAGACCCCCACATGAGCCTGCGTGTATGTGTCGACAATCCTTCAACTTTGGTCTGATACCAATTTGTAGAAGCCCAACATGCTAACGGGACTCCCATAAGTGTTATGAGATTCTAATCCAAAAGGTCAATCTTATTGAGAGGAGTAATCCAAGCACTTATATATCCCTTGGATTGTCTTATCTTTTCAACGTGGAACCCTTGTTTGCTTTTCCTCTAATATTACACAAGACATCCAATTAAAACATAAAAGTGAGAATTACCTTGGTATCAGTTTGTTTGCCTGCAAGTTATGTATTAATACCTCAATATATTCGATGTACGTAACATTTAGACTTAGAAGAAGAAAATGTAAGAAGTATTAAAAAAGTTATGTATTAATACCTCAATACATTCGATGTACGTAATATTTAGACTTTGAAGAAGAAAATGTGAGAAGTATTAAAATCATGTAGAAAATATTGGACTAGTTATGAAATTATAAGTGCAAGTAAAAAGAGAGTGTCTATTTTTATAACTTTTTTAATCATATTTAGGAGTTTTTTGATTTTTTCTTTTAATTCCGTAATAATAACAATTATTATAATGTTTATGAATCTTTTGATTTTTTTTTATTTAAATTTCCACTAAAAGAGAATTTATAGATTTTAAAGCTATTTATACATTAAACGATAATTATTAATTTCATTAACTCTCTCATTTAGAATTAATTATTTTAGAAGTTTTTTGATTTTTCTTTTTAATTATCTTACTAAAAGATAATTAATATATATAATTAAATATTTTTTACACTAAATATAATTTAGAAGATAAATAAATTAAAATTAATATATAGTGGAATTAGATTATATGAAGGAAGAAATATAGTGATAGTTGGAGTACACTTTACCAATTAATTTTTAATATGTCATTTTTGTAGTTAGGATGGTCATTCTCATATTAATGCAAACTCTTTCATTTACAATAATTATAAGATAAATATAAATACCCTTTTGTGGCTAGTTTCAAAAATGTTAATTTTGACTATTTTTTGTGCACTCCCAAATCACGGTGATTTTATCTAAATAGGACCTTTTGCATGGGGGGATTCTCAATTTAGAATCCGAAATTTGGCAATTTAGCACTTATTTTTCAGGTCACTACATACATGTATAGTAATAATATATGGTATATAGTGGAACAAATTGTGTACAAACAAACAAATAAAACCAACTACAACAGATCACCACCTTTTAACCAACTTAAAAGGCTTTAAATTGTTAAAATTCTTAAATGGGTTGATACCATCATAAGGTGCCATGTAGATAAAAACACATTGTTGATGTGCTCTACAATTTGAACATCTATTTTAAACATAAATTCATGTCAGCTTTAAACACCCTATTTGGAAGACTTACTCATGCACCCTTAGTTTCGGGTACTACTAGTGCATGCTCTCCAAATTCTGAACACCTATTCTAAACAAATGTTCGTGTACCTTCTAATTTTGAGCATCTTATTTTGAATGCATGTAAGTTGTGGAGTGGGCTGGTAGTGACATTGGTGGCTATTGCTAAATAAAAGGTTAAAAAAGAGGTTGGGAATTATCAAGTGTTGCAGGAGAGAGATAAATAAAATTAAGTATACGAAAATGGGTAATACATTTAGTTTATTGTTTTTAAACAGAGTCAAGGATTAATTAATGGTCAGAATAGAATAAAAAAGAGAAAAAGGTATCTACTGAAGGTAAAGAAAAAATATTACATTTGTGCTCCAGGTATATGTAAACTCGCTGGGTAGGCGGTGAACTTTTCTCTAAATATATTTATTTTCTTTAGATGCTAAACAGACCTGTTGTGTGCTCTTTTTCTCCAAATGTGCTACTTTTTCTTGATAAATAGAATATTTGTGAAAGTATGTAACGAGCTTTACGAAAAGAAAATTATGCAATGAAAGTAGAGATTGTGTCAGTTGGATAAGTGCATGACCAGCTTTTTGGTTGTTTACAAATGTGAATTGACATAATATTACTTTAGGACGTTGTTTAGAAGTCAAGAGATAGTCTCTAGTATAAAAGCACAGCTTTTTTACTTTTTCTTTCTCATTTTTATAAACGATCACTAAAGTCATAATGTCTTAATTGAAAACCACTCCCCAACTTTTTCCCAGTTGATATTGTGTACGGTCATAAAGAACATTTAGCATCTATAAATTTTGACTGCTACTTATCTAAAAATCTGTTTAATGTCTGTCTGTGTGGAAAGCCATACAACATTTCTTATGATATATGATTGTGTAATGAATGCACTTGTTGGAACTTGGGATCAAGATTGTGTTTGTGTCAAAAGTTTTCATTGCATTGGTATTTGTGTCTATAAGGTGAATAGGTGATTCATGTCAAGAGTGTCTCCCTTGTCCACAAGGTTGGAAATAGTGTGTGGCCATAAGAGTGGGAGAAGTTCCATGTTAAGCTAAGTTACACTTGCTAATTATCATCTGGGATTCAAATTGTAGTGCACGTTTTGGCATGTATCTGGTGTCAAAAGTGATTATTTTCCTCAATTTTTGTAAATTTTCATGTATTTGAAGAATTAAGTACCATACTCATAAGAGTCTATTAATGATAATTTTCATGTATTTGAAGAATCAAGTACCATACTCATAAGAGTCTATTAATGATAATTTTCATGTATTTGAAGAAGTACCATACTCATAAGAGTCTATTAATGATACAGAGTCTATTAATGATATGTATCATGGAGTGTTTGGTGTGAAGTCTCTGACCATAAGAGATACATGCGGGTGAGAAGTGAGAAGTAAACAAGTTTTATATTTATAAAATACTAATGGGAGCATGGGTTTATAAGTGCATGAGTCAATCCCATCCAATGGGTTAACCTTTTAGAGTGGGAGCTTATTGCCTTATGGAAATATATGAGAGTTATTGGGCCTATAATATTGGTTGCTTGATAAGAAATTAATGGTTTAATAATGTTTACTCATGCTCTGAGTTGGTTTCATGTATTGCAGATGCAATTGCTGGTAGCATTTTGGATAAATATGTGAAAAGGTAGTGGCATCAAAATACTATTATCATTGATGGGTGGTGTGCTAGTAAGGACATTGTCTACATTGTCTATGTTTTAGAGATCTCCACACCGATACATATTGTCTGTGACAATGTCAACAAAATGTCAATATCGAGAAAATATCATTAGAACATCATTTGATAATATAGATAATATCGATAAAATGTCATTTATGGTTAACTTATTTGAAAAAATAAGTTACCATTAAGTATCTTTATTTCGATATATTTTTAGACCATATCTTTGAAATTAAAACAATATTTTTAATTAGTTTTAGATTTTACTTTATTTTTTAATAAAATTTATTATATTATAAATATTTACACAATTGTGTATTTTTTTAATTATTAGTTTATCATTTTAACTACATATTGTATAAATTTTTAATTTATAGGTCAAATAAATATTATGTACATTTATAATTACTAGTCATACACGTTTTAATTTATTACTTAATTGTTAAAAAAATAAGACTTAAGATAATAAACAGGAAAAAATTGTTTATGTTATTTAAGATAAATAATCTTTTATAAAAAAGATAAATAATTATAATCTAGAAACACATCTTGTCCAAGTGCATCTATCTTATGTGCTTCATCTATCTTCTCGAATGAACTCATTGGTACTCTGCCATTTTGAATCACGAAGGTCTCAACACATCTGTACATGGCGCACTTGAAGCTCGATGACTTCAATCTATACCTGTAACTTGCACACATGAAACAAACACATATTTTATGAATGTATTATACAGAAACAATGTGTAGTCTATCTACATATTATTATGTTATCCTTATATAGGTAAACATTGATAGGCAAATCATGTGCAAAGTACACAACTCCCCCTGATTTAATGCAACACTTTTCCTAAGTGTATGCAAGTCGGGCAATAAGATACAGTGTAATCCTACACTCATTATCCATGTAACACACAACATAGCATCAAAGACATTGTTGTGCACACAAAATTCTCTCCTTTTTTGACCCAAAAAGTCAGAAAAACGCCCTTATCTGAGGGAGAGAAGGCATACAAATATGCAATAATCTCCACATTTATGCAACGTAGCAAATACGATTAAAGCAAATAAACAGGATCCAATCATATAGAAACAGAGTCGAGAAACACAACATACTCATTCTCATTAATCAACACAAACTAAACATACTAAAAATAATTTATATGCATGATATTGATAACACATTCATAATTATAAGTAATAATGGTTTCAAGCATGCTCAATGAACTAGAGGGTCTTTAGATTAATCAATACACTCAACGTAAATAGTTACATGGCCTTCAATTTATAGTGTATTCATGTAAGAATATGATTAAATTTTTGATGATATGATCTATATGTGTTATGTTAAACTTGTTTACACTATATGCCCTCAAGATTAGCTCATGTGAACCATGCAATTAGAAATATAGTCTCAAATAATACCAAACTTTATAAGTCCACATTTAGTCCTTCTCTACTAATATAAATGTTAACTTAGATTGAAATCAATAGGTCATTCAAAGCTTGTAAAGATGGGCTAAGGTATGTGTAGGTGAGATAATAAAATCTTAGGCTCAAACACACTTTTAGCTAACCAAATACATACAATAAACCAATGGGTTCACAACCATAAATAGTATGCACACATATACGGAAATATATCCCAATCTACCAAAGAAAACATGTGTTATGCATTCCAATAACAAATATGACTGTTAACTACATGCAAGAAACATGCAATAACTTAAACAAGAGAAACAAGCTAGTAAGAGAGAAACAATCAATCTCACAAAACATAACAGCAAACAAGTGAGATGACAAAGATGGCCTTAAAGGAGATCATAGGCCAAAAAGACAAGGATATGCCTCAAGAGAGTTCATTAGTACAAATCGTACAATCTTGCCTCCAGAGAGAGCATCGGCAACAAACTGCACACAGTCGTCTCAAAAGAGATCATCGACAACACTTACATTATCGCTAGTTAAGAGAAAGAAAGAAACTGACTAACCAGTGATCAACACAAGCAATACCTCCAAGAGAGAAGAAACAAGGGATGTTACTAAACATCTAAGCATGTGAGAAAGACTTATCTTATGTTTCAATATAGAAACAAGAGACGTGCTTAGACAAGGTCAATACCCTAAACACCAGGATTGCCATCTAAGCACATAAGTCTAGTCACAACAATGTATGCAAGTCAAGAGTCTTAAAGACAGGTAAATAATCTATATGAATGACAAGACTATAGATAACATTCTGTGCAAGACAAAGTAGTGAGAAAGAGATATGCATGAACAATGAAATATGGAACATATAAATAACAAAAGTTCATGGAGAAAGATAGCCTCGCAAAACAATAGCAGCCCACACCACTAGTGATAGAGGGCACAAACATACAAGGTTGTGTATGTGTAGATAGAGCTCTAGTATCGAGCACCCAAGCGGTTAAGCCTAAACAGGGGTGATATGCTCTTATACCAATTGAGAATTCCTATACGTAGGAATAATTACCTGAAGGTCAAGTGTTCTTTCAACTCAAATAGGTAACCGAGACCCAGATAAGGGGTAGAGATGCCAACTCATGGAATCTTTTTGCGAGCTCTATACCAATTCGACCAAGCTCGCCTCACAAATGTGAATTAAGCAAATTGCACAACGGAAGTACAAGACATCATACTCAATTCAACACAGAACAAAAACTAGTAATAAGAAAGAATAAATTGCAGTAAACTAGTGACAGTGTGCCTCACAGGTTCCTATTCAAGCTAGCAGTATGCGTAAGCAAATAAACATCACATAGCATGTGAATCAATCATACATATAAAAAAGTTATAAAAGATTTCTATTCACTTCAACACCTCATATGTGGGAAAATATTCGACAGATGATTGTACTTCCACAATATGCAATGATACATTACATAACAATCATAATAAAAAATCCAACACCTGGCACATTATCAGGGTAAGAAGATACCTACTCCTTAGAGAGACCTCAAACTTGCATGCAGATAAAATTCAGAAGTAATATAAATTAATCAAGAAGCATGCAGATTAATTTAAAACAGTAAAAACAATACACAGAAAGCTATAGATATGCTCTACAAAAAGGAAAGAACGCATGCAACTACATAAATCAAGTTAGCTTTTTAATTAGAGTCTAAACTTCAATATGTAGAAAATACACAATTTAAACTTTGATTGTATTAGCCAAACATTAGAGCATGCACTGTACTAGATACAACGATGTAAACCCACATGGAAACCTTGCTTATGTGATAACATCTTCGGGTTGCTTATGATAACAACTCGACAACAAACAAATCTATTAAGTACAGTGCACAGGTTCCTATTCAAGCTAGCAGTATGCATAAGCAAATAAACATCACATAGCATGTGAATCAATCATACATATAAAAAAGTTATAAAAGATTTCTATTCACTTCAACACCTCATATGTGGGAAAATATTCGACAGATGATTGTACTTCCATAATATGCAATGATACATTACATAACAATCATAATAAAAAATCCAACACCTGGCACATTATCAGGGTAAGAAGATACCTACTCCTTAGAGAGACCTCAAACTTGCATGCAGATAAAATTCAGAAGTAATATAAATTAATCAAGAAGCATGCAGATTAATTTAAAACAGTAAAAACAATACACAGAAAGCTATAGATATGCTCTACAAAAAGGAAAGAACGCATGCAACTACATAAATCAAGTTAGCTTTTTAATTAGAGTCTAAACTTCAATATGTAGAAAATACACAATTTAAACTTTGATTGTATTAGCCAAACATTAGAGCATGCACTGTACTAGATACAACGATGTAAACCCACATGGAAACCTTGCTTATGTGATAACATCTTCGGGTTGCTTATGATAACAACTCGACAACAAACAAATCTATTAAGTAATAAAACAATTATAACCCTGATAGAATTAACATTTCCGTTATCTCTATTAATCGAAACCTATGTTCGAACTACCTATTGTTGCATTCGCTTGTTGTCTTCTTAACGACATGGTTTGACACACAAACCTGACTTTTCTTCAAAGCCAGAACCACTTAATGTAGTGCAATTAGTTACTATATAACATTAAAGTGAACAAGATTTGAACACCCAACGTTGGAAATCACTCGACCACAATCACTCGCAAACTCACAAGCAACCAACGTGGGATACACATTCAACCATGTATCATGAACCTCCAACACCCAAGCAGTTGACACAGCTCACTAGTTTAGAAAAAGTTGCATGAAGTTAACTACCAACCGACACATGACTCACACAATCACAAATCACTAATACCTAACAACACCCAAGGTAATAGTGATCCGAAAACAGGAAAACAAGATGCTAATTTGACAGGACTTTGCTACATATTTTCTAGATGAGAAACAAGAAGAGGGGTATTTATAAAAGTTACCCAACGATCGGACCACCTCGCCATGGTCCTCGTCATGGACCTCACCAACTACCTTGCCAAGGGGGTGGCAAGGAGTGTGGTGAGGCCTCTTGTCGAGAGGTGGGCAAGGTGTAAAAAAACAACACATTTTTTCAATTTAAAAATTGTGGAGTAATTTTTGTAAATACCTGCAACTGAACCGAACCAATAACACGAGCGACAACGTCTGCAATCCAGCATGCACACTACGAAAATCAATCCTATGGTGTGTGTAAACATACTTTCAATCAAAGTATTCATAACTAAGTGCGTGTGCATTATTGATCTGTAGTAACCAATCTTACATAGAGGAAGACAAAACACTAAGTAAGATAAACAGATTTTGTGTTTTACACAAGGAAAGCCAACACAAACACAAAGGACTACAAGACTTACGGTTTGTACTAATTATCTTTTAAAAATGAGTCAATGATGTTCAACATAATCTGAATAATTTTTAGTAAAATGAGTAACTTTTTACTAAAAACTCGAAATTATAAATTGTAAAATTTGTTAGAAACTAGACTTAGAACTTTCTAATGGTATTTGAAATGATTTATAGTATTTTGTGAATTAGTACAATTTATATTTCAAAAACGAGTCAAAAATGTTTTGGCAAATCTGAATAATCATTAGTAAAATGAGTACAACTTTTTATGAAAAATGCGAAATCATAAACCGTAAAATTTATTAGAAACTAAACTTTTGAAAACTTTCCAATGATATATGAAATGATTCATAACTTTCTATGAGTTAGTACAATTTATATTTTAAAATTAAGTAAAAATTGTTCTACTAAATTTGAGCAATTATTAGTAAAATGTGCATAATTTTCTATAGTAAGCTCGAAATTACAAAATGTAAAATTTATTAAAAACTAGAGTTTTAGATATTTCAATGATATATGAAATGAATCATAATATTTTGTGAACTAGTATAGTTTATATTTCATAAATTTTCAATAGAATTTGAACAGTATTCAATAAAATGAGCATAACTTATTTAGAAAACTCAAAATTGTAAAACGTAATATTTCTTATAAAATATACTATTTGATCTTTTCAATAATGTATGGATTTAATTATAAATTATTGTAAATTAATACAATTTAAATTTCAAAATTAAGTCAATGATCATTTTTTTAATCTTAATTATATTGTGTATGTTTTTTGAGTTACTATTTGTCTTGAAATTCTATATTTATTGGAATATTTTAATATAAATTTAATTTAATTTTATCTTTTGTTTTATTTTTAAAAACTCAATTATTACTTTTTCTATTTATGAATTTGACTAATTTTAGCATTTCGTCTACTTTGTAGTAGTAATTAGTAATTATATTTTGATAATTTCCTCATTTGTTTTCATATTTGTTAGCTTTTTAATATAACATGACTTTGTTAAATGAGTTAGTGAATTGCTCATGAGTTCAAGTGAGCTAAATGAGTTGGGTCTACTTTAAATGAGCTGGGTTTGGGTGAATAATTCATTTTACATCTCTAATAAATTGTGTTGGGTGTAAATTAGTAAAGAAATTTGAGAGAAAAACTGAAATATTACTTTTATTTCTCTGATCTATTTCAAATGTATTTACAACATTATAAATAGAACTAAAAGTTAGACAAATAAACTACTATTATAGCCTGTACACAACCATTAATCTAGGACTAATTAAAGATAATATATTTGAAATTCTATACTCCCCCTCAAGTTGGGTGATAGATATCAATCATTCCCAACTCTCAACTTAGTTCTTCAAAGATGGTTTGAGGTAATGCTTTGGTAAGGATATCTACAATTTGATGGCGAGTATATGTATATAGGAAGTCTGCAATTTTGTCAGCTAACTTCTCTTTAATGAAATTATGATCAATTTTTACATGTTTGATTCGGTCATGATAAACTGGGTTTCTTGCAAGTCTTATTGCAGCTTGATTGTCATAATGCATGCTGATAGGTTCAGTAGTTGTGAAGTCCAGCTCATTGAGTAGTCTTCTTAACCACAATCCTTCACAAATCCCATGTACCATAACTTTGAATTCAGCTTCTGTACTACTTCGAGCGACTATTGACTGTTTTTTACTTTGCCAAGTTACAAGATTCCCCCACACGATTGTACAGTACCCAATGGTAGATCTGCCTAGTCAGCATCTGCAAAGACTTGAATTTTCCTAGTGGGATTCTTACTGAATTACAATCCTTTTCTTGGTGTCATCACGAGATACTTGAGTATACGATAGATCGCCTCTATGTGTTCTTCAGTGGGACTGTTCATAAATTGACTTACAATACTCTCTAAAAAACCAATATTTGGTCTAGTGTGGGATAGGTAAATAAGTTTTCCTACTAATCTTTGATAATGACCTTTGTCCATAGATGCATTGTTTTCTTTGATTTTGAGTTTTATCGTGGAGTCCATCGGAGTTTCTGCCAGTTTACACCCCATCATTCCAGTTTTCTTAAGAAGATCAAGTGCATATTTCCTTTGAGATATAGATATGCTTTTCTTTGTTCGGGCTACTTCTATTCTTAGGAAATATTTGAGATTGTCTAGATCTTTGATCTCAAATTCCTTGGCTAGGAACTCCTTGAGTTTATTCATCTCAACTGTAGAATTACCTGTTAGAACAATATCATCTACGTACACAATTAGGATAACTATTCTGTTATTGGAGAAATGCTTGACAAAGAGTGTGTGATCTGATTGGCATTGATTGTACACATATCTCTTAAGAACTTTAGAAAATCTATTGAACTAGGCACATGGAGACTACTTCAATCCATATAAGGATTTCTTAAGTTTGCAGACTCTATTGGTTGGAACAAGAGCTTCAATTCTAAGAGAAATGTTCATGTAGACTTCTTCGAGATCACCATTGACGAATGCATTCTTGACATCTAATTGGTAGAGAGGATAATCTAAGTTAGATGCCAGGGAGAGAAGAACATGAACAGTGTTGAGCTTTGCTATAGGTGCAAACGTTTCCTGATAGTCAATCCTATATACTTGAGTGAATCCCTTAGCCACTAGGCGAGCCTTGAATCTTTTTACACTGCCATCTATTTTGTATTTGATTGTAAAGATCCACTTACACTCAACAACTCATTTTTTTGGTGGTAGTTCTGTGATTTCTCAATTCTTGTTTTTCTTTAAGGCACTGAGTTCTTCAAGAATAGTTGTCTTCCATTCAGGTACTTGAAAAGCTTCATGAATGGAATTTGGAACCTGTATTTGATTAAGGTTGCTGATATTTGCCTTATAATCTGATGAGAGATTTTTATAGGAAACAAAGTTGTAGATGGGGTGGTTTGTACAAAATCTTGCACCTTTCCTTATAACAATTGGCAAATTCAAATCATTAAGAGACATCTCAATAATAGGAGGTTCAATGATGTTACCTTGTGAATTGTCAAAATGGCCTGTACTCAGGTTGGAATCTTGGACTAACTTAAGATATGCTTGGTTCTCTATTCCCTCTTGAGTTCTTCTCCTTCTAATCTTGAGTTCTTCTCCTTATAAAGTAGAGAAGAAGGTCACTGCTTGGGACAGGAAAGTTTGGATCTGTTGGTAAAGAAGTTGAGGGTTCATTAGGATTATTAAGAGCATTTGTTTGAGACACTGGGATATGATTTAAGACGGAATTTGTGGGAATTATTATTTTTTTGGATGAAGGTGATAACTGAGTGGTAATTCTATTCCAATCCTGGTATTCATTGCCTATGTTCTCCCTTTGAATGTCAGGTTTGGGATAGTACATATATTGTTCAAATAAGGTAACATCCATTGTATTGTAGAATCGTTTTCTGAAGGAGAGAAGCATTTTTATTCTTTCTAGTGTGATGAATACCCTAGGAATATGCATTTAATGGAATTGGGATCAAGTTTACCTCTATGATGTACATGGATATAAGTAAAACATCCAAATATTTTAAAGGGAATGTTGGACACGATTCTGGTGTGTGGGTATGACTCAAGTAGAGTACTGATAGGTGTTTTGAAAGTGAGGACATGAAAGGGCATCCTATTGATAAGATAGGTAGCCGTAAGGACACCTTCCCCCAGAAATGTTTAGGGATATGAGTTGTGAACATGAGAGATCTTGCTACCTTGAGAAGATGTCTATTTTTCCTTTCAACTATCCCATTTTATTGAGGTGTGTCAACACAAGAGTTTAGATGGACAATCCCATGACTTAATAGATAATCACTAAGAATTGAAGCAAAGTATTCCTTAGCATTGTTAGCTTTCAATACTTGGATTTTTGTTTGAAATTAGGTTTGAATCATGGTATTGAAATTTTTAAAGATCTGACCTGTTTCAGAGTTTTCTTTCATGAGAAATTACCAAGTGATTTGAGTATAATCATCTACAAATGAAATGAACCAACGTGTCCTTGTTGTGTTTTTAATTCGAAAAGGTCCCCAAATATCAGTGTGAATTAATGAGAAAAGAAGTGATTTTTTATGTAGAAGATTGGGATATGAATTTCTAACATGTTTTAAAAATTGACATACTTCACGTTGAAAATCCTTTGAATTTTTATTTTTAAATAATGAGAGGAAATTTTTTTCCAAATATAGGAAATTAAGATGACTTAGGCGATAGTGATTCAACATGATTTTACCATCGTTATTCGATTTAAGATTTAACAAAACTTTATTTTGAGAAGGAACCTCGGATACATCTTGGAGGACTTATCTTTCTGGAGAGTTTTCACTTTGAAGAGATAGAGTCCTGAGCACTCTTTAGCATTATCAATCATCTTCCCCGAATCCAATTCCTGAAATACACATAGATTAGGAACAAATTTAGCCACAATTTTTATCACGGGTGAGTTTTGTAATTGATAAGAGATTACAATCAAGGGTGGAAACAAGGACAGAATCGAGAATAAAGGAATTTAAAATTTTTGCTGAATCAATCCCTGTTATTTTGGATACTGATCCATCGACAATTTTGACAGTGTGTTCTTGGTAGGTTTTAAGATTCATGAGAAGAGAAGCATCACTCGTCATGTAGTCTGAAGCACCTAAATCAACAATCCATGGTCTATTAACCTGTTTCACACTAGGAGCGTTGAGGGTGTTACCTGATTGAGTTACAATGATAGATGATGTTGGCAAGGATTGTCCAAATATTTTCTACAGGAGATCAATCTGTTCCTTGCTAAACAGGGCAGATTCAGGTGAAGCAGTATTTTCATGGCTTTCTTTGTTGGTGTGCCATGTAGAGGGTGGCTTCCAATCAACTGATTTTCCATGAATTTTCTAGCAGGTTTCCTTAGTGTGACCAGGTCTACGGTAATGGTCATACCAAGGTCTTCCTTTTCGTTGCATTCTGAGATTGTTGGTGTCCTCAAACAGTAAGTGCAGACCCTTCTCCAGTCACTGAAATGGCAGATTGAGGACCCATCATCACTTTTTTCAACTCTCCTCTTGGCAAACTTGGAGAAGGCTTCACGAATGCTTGGTAAGGGCTTTGTTCCTAGAATTTTGCCCCACACATCATCAAGATCTTTGTTGAGCCCCATCGAAAATTTGAAAACCTGTTTCTTTTCAACAATCTGTTTTGTACAAGATTCTGTTTGCTAGAAACTTCCATTCATGAACCTCAAAGAGGTCTAACTGTTGCCAATACCTCGTGAGAGTTAATGGGTAACTGAGGACTCCTCCATGACGAAGATCATAGAGAATGCTTTTAAACATAGTTCAAACATATTATCAGAACTGGAATAAGTATCTTTGGCGGCGTCCCATATTCCTTTGGCAGTATCGTAGAGAAGAAAGTTCTCTGCAATCTCATTCGTCATGGAATTTATCGACCTAGACCACCATATTGTTCTCAAATTTCCATGTTTTATATTTCGGATCATCCTTGTTTGGTGCTGTTGCAACTCTAGTGAGGTAATCGTCTTTTATCTTTCTGCATATAAACATCATGATGGATTGGGACCACTGAAGGTAATTTTGCCCATTTAATTTGTGACTGGTGATGCGCAAAATATTGTTCTCGATGGAACTTCCATTGGAATCGGTCATGATAGGTTTTCTTATGGCCATTGATGCTCGGATTGTTGTGATGAGTGATCATGAAATTGATGTTATTCAATTTAAGCTTACTTGATATGTGGGCCTATTAGTTATTGGGTTGATTGGACAATTTGGTTAATTTGGGTTTATTGGCAACTGACTCAAACTGGGCAGATTGGACAATTTGGTTAATTTGGGTTTATTGGCAACTGACTCAAACTGGGCAGATTGGACAATTTGGTTAATTTGGGTTTATTGGGATGATCGTGAAACTGTTTGGTTGTTTTGGGTTTAGTGGAAGATGGCTCAAACTGATGTTTATTAGTAGATAGGAAGTGTCGAAGTGGAGGACGATGACGACTGGGTAAACAGGAAGTGCCAAAGTGAAAGACGACGGCGACTGGGTGCTTGTAGAATGGGAAATGGACTCGTGGTGGTTGGGTTGACGTTCGGATGTCGTGATTTTTCAAAAATAGAATTGTTCATGAAGAACTATGATGTTCTTGAGAGATGAACCAGGTGGTGGGTTGTGAACAGTGGCGAAAGTCGTTCACGATTGTGGTTGAAGTTGTGCAAGACTTGATGATTGAGGTCGTGCGAGATGATGGCTGAGGTCGTGCGAGATGATGGCCACAGAAGCAGTTGCGCAAGATGAGATCGACAAAGATGTAGAGGACGAGATTTGATGAGGTTGACGAAGATGACAGAGGACGGAACCAGATTCTATGGAGGACGAAAAACACCAGAGACAATGGCGATGGAGGCTCGGGTTCACTACCAGAATGGAGAAATGCTTTGTTTCACTCAAATGGAGAAATACTTTGATACCATAAAGAAATTTGAGAGAAAAATTGAAATATTACTTTTATTTCTCTGATCTTTTTCAAATATATTTACAGCAATATAAATAGGATTAGGAGTTAGACAAATAGACCACTATTATAGCCTGTATACAACCACTAATTTAGGTCTAATTAAAGATAATATCTCTAAAATTCTACAATTAGTTCATGCCATATGGCACGATATGAAAAGTCTCTGTCAGTAAATAACTTGTAACCAACTTAGTAAGTGCTGCATTAGCAGATAAGCATCAATATCAGATAAGTATCGAATAAAATAAACAATCAGCATATAATCTCTTAATTGTCTGAGAATGAGATTATTAACGAGATATAGCTCTGACAGTCAAATAAGTCTATTATTGGGTAAGAGTCATCAGTAGATATATTTTATCCTTATATATTCATCATAGATCTCTCTAAAACATAACTTGAATATTGCCTTATAAGCAATAAACACTTGAATTTATACTTTCTCTCTAAATCTCTCTGCGTCTCTCTATGTTACAAAGAGAGACATTAGTCTCCTCCTTACAACCCATACTTAATCATCGGAGGTCCAAAGGTTGCTACACTTCATTGTGGTCTAAGGTCTTAATAGTATGTTCTCAGTTCTCAGATCCACAGAAAGGAGAGATGTATCCAATCATAGATTTAACAAAAATCAGTATTAATATCTGTCAATGTTTGTGGAAACGAGTCCTTCTACTAGTTGAATCAAAACTAGAGAGAAATGATTCTATAGTGCTTTCTCCGACTTTAAACTAGGTAGTCTTTGAAGAAAAGACCCTAGAAGTCCACAGTATACTTCTCCAAAAACGTTCATATTTTGAACGGTTTTTAAGAGGTCGGATTTTTTGTCTTGCCAACAAGATGATGAAACAATTTCTTGGACTCGAGGCTTCACTCTCAATGGAGTCTAGGAAAGATCATCCCGTGCAATTCCTTGGTCTATGAGCCAACGCGTGCACACCATATTCACTGTTGTCAAACAATGGCTTAGTTTTTGACACCTCCAGAGAGCAAAGAATGAGGCATTCTTGGCTACTGGACATGAAAGCCTAGTTAACTGGACATGGTGGCTCAACCTGAAAGGGACCCACCTTCCACTTTGTTGTTCGGTTGAGTACTCTCTATTTGGACCTCATAATACATGCATCACTTGAAAAATCTGAGACCACGATAAAAAAGATCATGTGTTAAAAAGTCACCCCTTAAAATTTCACGTTGAATGGACATCGGAGGAAGTCGCATGCTCCACCATGCGCCAACAATGCGAGTGGTCAGGTTTGTTGGACAAAGATGGAATTTGGTTGGGGTTCGATTTACCAACTTTTAGGTCGATTCTTGGAAAAATAAAACTAGTTTTGGAATTCTCTCGACAAGATGATTCCAATGACTATATTAGGCATTTTTTGATGCACGTATGGAAATGGAGGTGCAAAAATGTGTGTATAGAAAGACCGTTTACTCATCCAATTCAATTAAACTTGTGAAGAAATGATCGTTTATTGTTGCATTCATCCAATGCATCCAAAGATTATTTGGAAAAATATTATCTACTATTTTGTTCACTATCATTTACTTAAAAGGCTCTATATCTTTTAGGGTGATAGATCTTGACAACAAGCTCTAACTGATCTATGAATATGTAGCAACTACTACTCGAGTCCAGTAGTTGCTACAACTACTACACCCCATCCATACAAACTAATATTTGCTCACATTGGGGACCTTGAGTCTCCAATCCTAATCGTTAATAAAAACCGCCAGGAATGAACAATGTGTAATAATACTCATGATAGGATGGAAAAATTCAACAAGGATGATAAGAACTTTAAAGTCTTGAGACCAAATGCTTGGATGACTTGATAAACTCAAGCACACCAAGCAGGGTGGCTAGTATACCTGAAACACCATGGTTCAAACAAGCCATCCTAACTAAGAAAAAAAATTAAGTTGCACAAACACGACAAAGTCTAGACACAAGCCCAATGGGAACACGATCAAGTCAAAAATAACTAGAAAAGCGGATGGACATGTAATAAACTTGGACAACATAAGCCTGATCAAATGGCACACGTGGTCGAACATGGTGCATGTGGTCGTACATGGTACATATGGCTGGACATAGGAATATGTGGCCAGACATGGTACACGTGGTCGGACATGGCACATGTGGCCAAACATGGCATATGTGGTGTAGTTAGACATAGCACTTGTGGTCGGAAATATGGCTCGCCATTTGGACAATTAGCCAGATGTGCATGGACCTTGCATCGAGCATCCTCGCATTGTGAACTAATCTTGCCACATTTTGTCTCCCATGCAAGCGCTTCATCCTTTGTTCTGGATTTGCTTCTCGACAAGTACGCATCATTGAGTAACATAATGGACCATGGTTCTCTATAAGAGACGAACTCATAAAGCGTCCACAGTCTCAAGACGAAAGAGACCTGGAACTGGCCTCATCGAAAACTTACTATCAAAAGGTAAAAGTACATGGATGCAACACTAGTATGGAATCACAAGTACATGATTCAAAAGTACAAAAATAGCAGAGTAACGTGGCATATACATATGTCCCTAAGGTATGACTTGAACGCTAACATCATGATCCAAGCCTGTGATAGATCATTGGGCCTTGGAAACCCTACTAGGTATTCCATACCTCACAAGCTCCACGGACTTTGAAAATATGGAACAAGAGACGACCCCGATGAAGTCATAGTGAGTGCACCCAACTCAATGGGCCGTGAACCTATACCATCCACAAGTGGCCCTGAGTATTCCAAAAATACTTGAACAAAATAAAGGGCCAGAACTTACTATCTAGGTCCACGGGTTATCACCTAGTATGCGTACTACAAGTTGCAAACCTTAGTAACTCGCTCAAGAAGTACAAAGCTCGAAGCACAGGAAGTGTCAAGACTTCTATAGTCTCTAAAATTGACTGATGGTTACAAAGCATAAACTTTTGCCTCGTATAGACTTCTATCTAATGGGCCACAAAGTCCTATCCACTACCTCCACAGGTCATGCCACATCATGTATCCTTTAAGAGAATGGACACATCCAATGATGCATTTCTACATGTCCTCCATCGGGTAAATTTCTGAAGTGTTCAACCACATGTCTACATTCTGGACAAAGTTCGGGCATGAGTTAAGCACAAAATTTATTAAGTAGATCAGGATATTGGTCCTACCAGAACATGAAGAGATCGAGACATGATCCCTCACAACCTCGATTGCTCAAAAAAGTCTAAACCTCTGTAGATCCATGGCACTTCGCTCCAACAAGGGACAAAAGTGCACAAGTTAGAAAAATAATTACAACGAAGGAAAGCCCAAGTGTTAAAGAGAGTATATCTACAAGAGCAGTATTAGAATCCCCACACTTACGCAGTTCTCTCAGAAAAGAAAGGTCATGTCATCGATAGATTCTGTAAGGATCCCAAATTGTCTTCGTGGATAGAACCATGCAGTCAGGATGGTTGGGTACCATTAATTGACTCGACTTGCGTCTAGCCACCAACGCATGGATCAGACATACCATGGCTGGACACGCCATGGATGACCTGACCATGATTGGGCACCCTATGGCAAGACGGAGTAGGGCGTGTTGAACCAATGTCGTCCACTCCTCCATTGGCTCTCCACTCAATGACCACCTCACATGACCCATCCCCTTCCATGCATGCTCAACCCCACAATGGTCAAGTTTGATCCTGTTTATCAGTCATTCCGTTCTTCATGAAGCTCTTGGATAGCCTTTGGGCTCAGGAGCCCAGAGATTTGAATTCATATCTTTCCTCCCAAAAATGGGAAAGTGAACTCCTTGAGTGGTGGTTTTGACTTTGACATTACTCCTTAATCGGGAGTTCGATTAAGAATTCGTAAAAACCACCACCAACAAAACACCACCACACACGTTTTGATTGCCCCGATCAAACTAGAAGTTTTTCATACGGGCAAGTAATGACCATGCAAGAGTGGACTTGACGCCACTAGTGTGGTTTTGAAGTTCGTGAACCCAATTGTTGATAGGATGGCCAAATAGACCTAGTCCATGTATCTAGGCCTAGCAAGTCTTAGGGGGTTGATGTTGCGTGTAAATTAGTTCACGTTATGTGACATGATATAAAAAGGTTCCAGCCAGTAAATAACTCGCAGGTTAATCCAATAAATGTTGAGTCAATAGATAAACATTAATATTAGATAAGTATCCAATAAGATAAGCAATCGACATGTAATCTCTTTGTTATCTGATAATGAGATATAGCTCCGACATTAAGATAAGTCTATCACTATGTATAAGGGTCATTAGTAAGTATATTTTCTCCTCTATATATTCATCATACATCCCCCTCAAACATAACTTGAATATTGCCTTACAAGAGACAAATACTTGAATTTATACTCTCTAAATCTCTTTGCATCTCTCTACATTATAAAGAGAGAAATTAGTCCTCTCTTTTTTCTCATTACTTGGACTTATTTAAGCATCGAAGGGTCAAAGCCGTCACACCCCTTGGTGGTACAAGGTCTTAACACGATGCTCTTTGTTTGCACCCAATCATTGATTTTGACAAAAATCGGTATCATATAGTATAGATATGTACAAAGGCAGAAAATTAGCTTAAAAAATAATTAAATAATTGTTTTGATATTTTTCAATATTTATTAAATTTTCATAATTTTTAATTTTTTAAAAGTTTTTGTTTACAAAGATTATATTTTCAACATTTTTGTAAAATTTAGGTATCAATGTTATGATTAACATTAATATTTTAAACCTTATAGTAATTTACTAATTACTAATATTTCCCAATTACATCAATCAGGAAAAAGCTTGATCCTCTGGAGGTTTATTTACCACCTGTCATATTGACCCAGTTTCAAATCAAGGACTTGGGTAATCGTTTCCCTTTTGGTCACTGGTTTCTTTTCACCAAACTTGACTTGGATAATTTTCTGTTGGCATGGTGGTGATGTTTGTTCATCTCAAATGTGTTTTATTCGTAACTTTCTTATGATTAGATAAGCACAGTTTATTATACATGAAAACGTGTGATATTGCATGAGCTGCTATTTTGAGGAGTCTAATGCTTTCGAAAAACTTGAAGCAATGCAGAATAATGCTGAGACAATTTTGAAAAATTGCAGAAAAATATCTCGAAGCTGATAAACCACAGTATGATTCTTGTCGATCGCTACTTCGCTCAGGTCCTGCAGCATCTCTCCGTGTAAATATTAGAGCAGTAAGTAGAGAATATTCTTTCTCAATAATGAGTTACCTATATTCTTTAAGTACTTTTAATGTTGTCCTCCTTCAAAGATGTGTGCTGCTTTGGATTCTTGAATTGTTCAGCTTCTAATGAACTTCTCTGTTTGCAAGTATTTTTCAAGCTCTATTTGTTAAGCACTGCATTCAACTAGATGGTTCATGAGCATTTTTATGCTAGAAGTACTTTTAATGTTTCCCACTTTCATAGATGAGTTGCTTCTGATTCTTGGATTGTTTTGTTTTCAATGAACAATTCTGTCTGCAAGTCTTTTTGAAGCTCTATCTGTTAATGACTCCATTCGACCAGATGGTTCATAAGCCTTTTTATCTTGCAGAATTTCCGATGTTGGAGAATTTCTGTGTAGGAACTGAAATTAGTAAAAATGGGTAGAAGAAAGAAGAGATCTAGGATAAGAGAGAGAGAGAAACTGTTGAATATTGCCTGCTATTTCCTTTGTCAATAGGTACACTTATAGGTTATTAGCCCTTGATTATTGCCTAAACAAAAGTTATAATAAAATATAAATCAAATCTCCTTAATACTCTCCCTGAATCCTGCCTAAAGCTTAGCTGTTCAGCTGTTCTCTTAATGCCTGATTTTCAATCAAGCCTTAATTGCAATTTTCAAATCAGTTAACGATTGAATGCAGTATCTTTGTTGCGTCTTGTGTAAACCTTTAAAGGAAGGTTCAATTGTGTAACATCCGACCTGTGTTCCCTATCATTCTTCTCTTATAAGAATCGAATTGGGATACTTTCTTTGGAAATCACCCAAAATAGGGTCCAATTTGGGTGAATTTGTAAAGGAGTTTAAATTAAATAAATTTCACAATGTAGAGTTGGGTATGTAGATCATATACTCATGTGAAAAAGGGAAAATAACACTGAAGTATATAATTTTTCACATACCCGTGTGTATAATTTTCACATACCCATGTGAAAATCTCACACAAACTTGTAACAGTTTCAAGTGTGTGCAATTTTTACATTGGATATATGTTATTTGTGTAGAAGTGAAGATTGAAAAAAAAAAATTAAAATTGTGAATTATAATCAATATATACTGTGAAATATTCAAACTAGATTATAAATATTTAAATCAATCCTATTTTGTGAGAGGTGCCTCAACTTTTTTTCTTGTACTTTTATATCATCTTCTTGTACGGAACCTAATTTTTTTAGCTTACCATCCATCTGATACTTGATAGAAGGCACCATTTTTATGACAGCAACATTCTTTGTGCTTTATTTTTTTTTAAATGGGCATACAAGAGTTTTTAAGCGCTTTAGAAATTTTCTATGGAACTGTTTTAGGTGGCACAATATGCTTCAGATAGTGGCAATGGTAAAAGTGCGTATGATGAAGTTGATCAATGTCTCAGGTACGGCTAAACCTGTTTGCAGCTTTATAAGATACCCAATGTTTAGAATCAAAGACTGGCATTGTACATTGATCATTCAGTCTACTAGTCTAGTGCCATTATAACCAGACTACTAAAATAACCTCACCTGATTTTATATTATCGTAGACCCAAGCTTTCTGTTAACATAAAATTCATTTTCTTAAAAAATAAAGCAATATGAATATCAGCTCATTTAGATTTTAGATGTTCTTCCTTTAAATGCAGACCTGGTCAATGACCAGACAACTCTGGTCAATCACTGATCAATCATGGTCAATGTTTGGCCAACTAGGGTCAGCAATCGTCAACCTTTCAATGTCTTGTAAACCTTGGTCACCAACTTTTTAGGAAAAAAGTGAGAAAAGTCTACCATTATGTGATATTTTTAGGAAAATGAAGGGTTGAAAACAATTTTTATTTTCCAAAACAAAAACACAGAAAACGTAAGAAATATGTTTGGTAAAAATATTTTTGAATACAAGTTTGGGATAAAATTTTGAAAATACATGTTTTTTTAAGAATGACTTGATATTGTTTTCTAAATTTTTTATCCAAATATACGTAAAATAATATCTAAATAATAGTTTTTGAATTTTATAACAAATATAGACACAAATATTTTAATAATTCTAAAGATGAATTTGTCCTTTGTGTGTCATATGTTGAATTTAAAAATCATCAATGTATTGTTATGAAAATATGGGTTTGCATATCTTTTGTTGAATAAGGTAATTGCTAAAGTACCACACTTTTTGTGGTATCTTGCACTCTTAACCACTACTAAGGCCATTGAAATTTCCACTTCTGAAGAGCCTTGGAGGAACTTGATTCCATACTTTTGCACGCATCAAGAAATGACCCAAAGGCTTCATTGAATACCATGAAAGAAAATATAGCTGTTGCCCTTGATTCATTGGATGGGTAAGTCTTCTTCAAGATTACTACCCTCAAGTACTTAAAAAAAATCTTATTCTAAATTTGCATGTTCCTGACAAAGCTACTATTTCTGAAACAGCCTACTAAAAACTGTTCCTTTGGATCTACTTGATAAAGGGAAGGCTATTGCTGACTCTTACAGAAATTCGGAGGAAGATACAGATACTGAAATCAAAGACCCAGAACTGAAACAGTTAGAGTCTATCTTATAATAAATGAAAAGACCGAGTCTAGGGAATAAAATATAGCTGTTGCCCTTTACATAAAGGACTTCGTGTTTCCGGTATTCAATGTGATTCATTGCTAGCATACTTTCCATATAAAGATAATAATGTTGTGAGGGCTTTAAAGTTTGATATTAAAGCCCATGGATTTGATATGAAAGAAGGTTCCAGCAATCTTACTTTTATTTACAGGATATTTTTCAAAGTAATGAATACCTTAAGTCTATATATCAACTTCAAATTCTTTATAAAGGATAAAAAGGATGAAGCTACACATTTTAAACCAATCTGGTTAAATCCAGACTAGCAGTGCCTGAAATGCTACCATTGGATAAAATCTGCCTTCCTGATTCCTGGGTTTTAAATTAAGAACAACAGACTATAGTTTCACAAAACACTGGGTTTTAAATAGGCATATTAACCGACTTATTAGTGGAAACGATTTTTAGAAAAATCAGAAGAAAACAGGCCAACGATCTCTATGCTGTTAGATATGGACTATGGAAGTACTATATCAAGGTTTTCTAATATCTTAATGATGAAAGTATCTAGTAATGATACAATTAACAAACGTCTTAAACATATGCTTTGGAATACCTCAAATGATCAAAAGAAACGAGAAATTTTATTTCTTAATCCCGAACAACAAAATATGTTTTATAAAAAAATGAAGCATTTATAAAGTTTGTCACTCAAACACGTGAATTTCTTTTAATATGGGGTGTTAGAATAATGAATAATATAATAACAATAATTATTATATTTCATTGTTTAATAAATACCTTTCATCAATATTTTACGTGCTTGAAATCCCGATACAGTTAATAGAAAAGATTCGATTCTAATATTAAAAATGATTAGAACTTATTAATTTACAATTCAAAAGATTTTGTTATGTTTCTATCTTTAATAGAGATAAGAAAAGAAAATTATCTCTTAATTTTTCTTCCCACAAATGTCATAAGTAAATGGTCTATATATAAAATGTTATATACTCATTCAACTTGATTTACGATTTTTTGATAAGTTGTGATTTTTATAAAAATTATGTCTTTTTGAAACTAAAATAACAATTATAATACATCTAAAAACTATGTTTCTTTACAAAAGGTCACAATATTTTAACATAAATTATAACATTTAACTTTCAAAAATTATCACCCTTTAACATATTTTTTTATTATCAAAAGATACGTATTAAACTATTGTATTTTTTATCCAAATGTTATGGGTTGAATAAGTACGGGCTACTCCTTTGGACCCAAGTCACCCAAGTCCAAAATCCAATAGGGGATACATAAAACCTACTCTTTAGTGTCACGAGAAAAGATTGTTGCACTTCATCCACCAGAAGCACCTATTAATCTTAAAGATAAATCACATAGTATTATATAAACATGGCTCAACAAAACCAGAGGTTGTAGTTACTAATGACCGTAACTCAAGTGGTTACTTAAGTAGTTGAACAAGTTAATTATACCAATATAGTCTTATAGACGATTGGTAGTTAGTTAACACGTGAAGAAAAATCTACACACAAACAAACTACTATGTCTACAACAGTTCCCAAGCAGTTTGAAATGCAACCACCATTTTTTAAGCCTATTTTAGATCCTTAGAACTTAAATTTCACGAGGGAAAATAATGATCAAAGTCAAGAATTTTTAAATAAATTTTTAAGCGAATGTCTAAATTAGAGTCTCCAAGCAAAGAAAAAAGATTTGTAATAATTGATAAACAAAATCTAGAGAAGCTTTCTTATCAAAATACTTAAAGTACTTAAAGATTCTGATAGTTTAGAGCATCCATAAATAAATTAGTAAAACCAGTTTTAATTTATCAATCTAAGCCTTATTACCCTAGGCATACGAGGGATCTTCAATTCATGAATGGAGCATTTTTGAGACCCTACTTCCATTTTGTATAATTTAATTGTTAGAAAATTTGGATAAAAATTTCTTCTTTTTTTAATTTTCTGTTACCTTTTATTTCGATTCATTTCCGTTTTTAAATTAAAGATTATTTTTCTTTTTTTTTTCGGTCTGTTTCTGAAATTTTTCGTTCTGTTCTTCGCACTTTCTGCTTCTGTTTTTGAATTAATTCTTCCAATTCTAGTCATTTTTCTGCATCAATTCTCAGCTTTCGTTTCTGTATAATTCTTCTATAAATATAAAAAAAAGTTAAGAAGAAAAAGGAGCAGAGAATCAAAGTTGAGAATCAAAGAAGAAGAATAGGCTAAGAAAGAAAAGGAATAGAAAAAAGAGAAGAAAAAAAAGGAAAAAGGAAATAAGAAAAAAAGAAAAGAGAGAGAGACGAGAAAGTTAATTTTTTATTATTATTGTATATTCTTTATCTAGAGTTAAATTCTTTTAATAGAGTTCGAACATATTAAAGTTTGTGGAATAATAAGTTGTGATGTAAGTTTATTATTATTTAATCGTTGTATCTTAGGAAATAAATTTTCGTCGTTCTCAAACACGTACGATGAACGAAAAAATTATCTTAAAGACATTGTGTAATACATAATCCTCAATTATTATTTATTTGAATTATATATATATTATTTAAATATATATATATATATATATATATATATATATATATATATATAGATTTATATTTATATTTATGTATATTTCTAATTTTAATAAAATAATTTTATTTTTAAATTGTTTGTCCGTGTATTATTTCCTACAATCGTAAGATAATTTTTCCCTTATTTTTTGAACAAACAAATACAAAATGTTTTTTTTAAAATATTTTGAGATAAATAGATTATTTATAATATATTATATTTATTTTTGTTGTTATATATCTATTCTACTATATATGTTTTATTATAATTACCGTTAAATTTTTACAACTTTATTAATTCTCTTCATCATTTATTTAATATTAATTACATTCTTATATTAAATTACTTCCATTTAATTTTACTTGATTTCATCACTTTCTATATTATTGTTATCATTAATTATTTTTTATAATTATAATTTTTTTATACTGTTATTTTTATATTAAGTATATTTATTTTGTGTTACTAATCTTAATTTTTTACTTTATATTTGTATTTTATTTCACTATATATATATATATATTTATAATTTTATAAATAAATAAATTTTTATTTGAAAATTATTTAATCACTATAATTAATGAAATTACAAAAATATATGTAAATTAATATATTTTTATCATTTATTTATTATTATATATATATTAATTGAAAACTTTATTTAGTGATTTTTAAAACTTGTATTGCTATTTTTGTATTTAACAGAAAATATAAAGAAAAGATTATGAAATTTAAAATGACAACTTCAGTGTTCCTAATTGAAAACTCAACTGTGAATATTGTTGACCCTACAGTGGGTGGTTTTACTATAAACCAAATGATAAGGCCTTCTGTGGCTCATAGGGTAACCCCAATGTTACCGGTTTTTGTTCCTATGAACCATGTTGTGGCAGAGAGACTAGAGAAGTTTAATGGCTTGAACTTCAAAAGATGGAAGACTAAGATGCTCTATCTCACCACCTTGAATTTAGCAAGGTTCTTAACTGAAGAATCTCCCGATCAACCTAAGGGTGACAAGATTTTCAGTCTGTTAGTGGTATTGAACCATAGAAGCATTTTGATTATCTATGTCAAAACTATGTTCTGAATAGTCTAACCGATTCCTTGTACAATGAGTACAATAAGGAAAAGATGACCAAAGACTTGTGGGAATCATTGGACCGGAAGTATGAAACTAAAAATACCGAGGCTAAGAAATATTTGGTTGGTTGCTTTCTTGATTATAAGATGGTGGACTCTAAATCGATATGTAGTCAAGCACGTGAAATCTAAGATATCATATCAAATATGTATGATAAAGGGATTGTACTTAGTAAAACCTTCCAAGTTGCAGCTATTATTGAAAAGTTTCCCCCTTCACGGATAGAGTTCAAGTCTTACCTTAAGCACAAGCGAAGGGAAGTGTCTTCGAAAGACTTTATGATAAGATTCAAAGTGGAAGAAGACAACAAGGTTCTTCTAAAAAAAGTTATATCCCATCAGTACCCAAGGCTAATGTGATGGAACATGGTCAAAATTACAAACACAATAAAAATAAGGGCAATGGAAAGCTGGGTAAAAGGTCTAAATTGAGACCTAGAGAAACAACTTTTAAGAAGTCAAGTTTCAGAGGGATTTGCTTTAACTATCAGAAGACAGAGCATAAAGCCCTTGATTATAGGTTTCCAAAAAGAAATAGAAACCATCAGGCAAACATGGTTGATAACATCACTCATGGTATCTCCAACATTGATTTATGTACAGTCATTTTTGAGGTAAACTTGGTGGGATCAAACCTAAAAGAGTGGTGGATTGACACTGGTGCAACAAGGAACATATGTTCAGATAAGGGGTTATTCACTAATTTTGAAGCAGTAAAAGATGGAGAGAAGCTCTTCATGGGAAATTCTACCATATCATCCATTCAAGGGTAAGGCCAGGTCAAACTGAAGATGACCTCTAGGAAGGATATTACATTAAACAATGTACTCTATGTACCAGACATCCGTAATAATCTGTTTCTGGCTCATTGCTAAACAAGCATAGCTTTCGAATGATGTTTGAATCTGATAAGGTCGTTGTGACCAAAAATGGAATGTTTATGGGATGGGGATATGTATTTGATATACTATATATGCTCAATGTAATGACTGTAAAAGCTAAGAATATTAGTAAGATTAATTCTTCTGCTTATTTGCTGGAGTCTTCCAACTTATAGCATGGTAGACTAGGTCATGTTAATTATGATACATTGCGTAGACTAATTAAAATGGAACACATACCCACATTCCAAATAGATTCATAGCATAAGTGTGAGACTTGTGTTGAGTCAAAAATGACTAGGTCATTGTTTCATTCAATTGAAAGGAACATTGAACCCCTTGACTTAATCCATAGTGACCTATATGATTTGAAATTTCTCCAAACAAGGTGTGGCAATAAGTATTTTATTACTTTTGTTGATGATAGCACGAAAGATTTCTATATGTATTTTCTTAAAAGCAAAGATGAAGCTATAATTCTTTATAAAACAAAAGTTTAGAATCAACTCAACAAGAAGATCAAGGTATTGCGTAGTGATCATGATGGTGAATATGAGGCACCATTTAGTGAATTCTGTGCACAACATGGAGTTATTCATGAAACCATATCGAGTTATTCACCTCAGTAAAATGGAGTTTCTAAACTTAAGAATTTTACCTTGAAAGAAATGATGAATGCAATACTATTAAGTTCTGGATTGCCACATAACTTATGGGGAGAAGCTATTTTGTCAGCTAACTACTTTTTAAATAAGTACCCAAAAAAAGACACATAAGACATCGTGTGAAGTATTTAAAGGAAGGGTACCTTCCTATAAATATTTACAAGTGTGGGGGTGCTTGTAAAAGTGGTTGTACCTATACCTATACCTAAGAAGGTGAAGATAGGTCAAAAAATAATAGATTGCACCTTCATTTGATATACACATAATAATAGTTCTTATCGGTTTCTTGTGCATGAGTCAAAGATTCCAGACATACACAAGAACATGATAATAGAATCAAGGAATGCATTGTTTTTTGAGCATGTATTTCTAGGTAAATCTCAAGGAGAATCAAGTTCGTCTAAACAAACGTATAAAACTATGAATAAAGATAGTCAAAACAAAGGACCTGAACAAGAGGTTGAGGATGAGGTTGAACTTAGACATAATAAGAGGGCTAGGATAGAAACGTATTATGGTCCAGATTTTTTTGACCTATTTGGTAGAAAGTGAACCTCAAACCTATGAAAAGGCTATGATGTTAGTTCTTTTGTTAGAGAACCTCCAAATGGATTTGCATTTCCGTTATTGAATCAAAAGCTAGAAATTTACAAAAACATAGCTAGTTCTTCTCAATAAGAGAAGAACTTTAAAACTAAAAACTAAAAATGAAAATTTCTAGAGAGAGAAAGAGTTGAAAAAATTGCTTCTTAAGGTGTGTTTTTTACAATGGGAGAAGGGGGCTTTTTATAGGTGAGGAAAATGCTAAAAAAGTGAAAAAATATCTTAAAAATGATGATATATACATATTGGACAGGCTGGCATGCGAGTGGGGTGTTGACGTGTGCAACTGGGTAGGATTCGTGACGTGATTGGGTACTAATGTAGGCACTGACACTCATAGGAATATGGCATGCTGTGCGCGTGGCTTCATGTGGAATTGCAGCATGAATAAGCATGGCTGTGCACGAACTTGCGGCGTGATTGGGCACAAATGCTCATGGACTTGTAGCGTGATTGGGCGCAAATGCTCATGGACTTGTAACGTGATTGGGTGCGACTATGCACGTTGTTCTGGCATGATAGGTGCAGATGCTCATGGACTTGCGGTGTAACAATTGTAAATTAAAGATAAAGAGAAAAGAGAAGAAAAGTTACCTATTTCTTGAGAATGTGCAAGTAGTGATGGAAAAATACAGGTGCATCCATCATTTTCATCATTAAAGTCCACACAGACAGATCGCTATGAACTTCTAACATCTCAACAAATATTTTTAGTTTTAACAAGTCTAAAATTATTCACATTCAATTAAACTAAAATAAACAAAATAAATTAAATAAATAAAAGAAAATTACCTAAAATGATGGGTTACTGATGCTTATTTTCGCAAGTGTACGAATCGTTCAAGTAATAAAGTGTACAAAAGTACGGATATCGAACCCACAAGGAATGACGTTACTAAGTACCGAAATTGACTAATCCTAATTTTATTTGAAAACCGAATTGTTGAAATTGTTTAAAAAGAAAATTAACATAAAACTAAACGCAAATAACAAAATTTAATGTTGTTCACAAATGATTAAAAACGCTAAGGCATTTGATTTCGCTAAATCAATTCAATCCGATTTCAAGTCATGTTATATGAAAATCAAAGCTAAAAGTGATGGTTGAAAAACCCAAATTTACCTAATACTCTCTCTCGAGTTATATTAGAATTACTTATCTATGAAAACCAACTATATTTCTATGAAGATTTAATCACAAACAAGCACATTACGATTTATGGAATTTCTAGAATAACCACATACATCATGCATTAGTTCTCACACTCGCATTCAACATACGATATTTATCACAAGAAGCATTCATTACACATCTCCTCTTAGTCTCAATATAATGCAACAAATCATCTAAATTTTGGCCAGAAATTTAAAAGCATTAAGCATGGAAATAAATACTCAACTTGAAAACAATGAATTCATATAACAATAACAAAAGAAATCAGATTTCCTTGATTTAACTACATTATAGCCTTAGCAAAAACGAATTAAGTCATAACGGAAATAAGAACAACCATTATTTCAATTGAATCCATGAATAACAAATCTGAATAAACTACAAAATATAAAAGCTAAGGAGAAGAGATGAAAAACTCTTGAAGATGAAGACTTGGTAGCAACAATGGTGATGATCCTTCAAGCTTCTCCAAGCTTTCTCTCCAAAATTGCCTTTTCTCCTCCAAAAATGACTCAGAACTGTTCTCTCTGCCGTGGCCCCTTTCTCCATCATATTGTATATATTGATCTAGGGTTTTGGGGGTAATTTTGGAACAAAACAACCAAAACAATGTGTTTTCGGACGAAACTCGCCGGCGGCCAAATTAATGTGGCCAGCGGCTAGATGCATTTGGCCAGCGGCGAGATAAATTTGGCCGGTGGTGAGATGAATTTGCCAAAATTTATGCTCTCAGGAAGATTTTTGCCGTGCTTTCTGTAGGATTTTCGCTGGTGGCGAGAATAATCTAGCCAGTGGTAGGATTTTCAAATTTTGAAACTTTGTTTTCTTTTTATTTTCACTCAATTCCGATCATTGAACTTTTTCCCAAACTTCTCCAAAATCATGATTTTACCTGAAATTGCACTTTAAACACCAAATACCCGTGAAATGACATTTGTGGATTAAATAATCAAATAAATGCAATTTTCACACAAATATCAACATTTAAATCATAACAAAAATGCAATAATTTGACTCTTATCAGTTACTTTCCATCCAACGCTTAATTTAACATCTTAACAAGACATTACTAGGGGGATTTCATGTTAAGTAAAATTAATGTCCCTACATCATTGAATCAAACTTACAGGTAGGATAAGGTTGTCTACCTATACTTTTTCAATCATACCCTATGGATTTTCTAAATTTTCTTTACTTAAAACTAGTGATATGATTATAGGTTTTAGAGATAACCCACGTCTAGGTGCAAGTCAACTAATTAAGGCATCAAAATACAGTTGTACCTAGATGTAACAAAACAACTATCTCCTTTTATCACATATTGTAATTAAAAACTTTGAAATTTTGGATATATTTTTAGATTTTTTTATTACAATTTCTAAGATAAATAACTTAATTAGTATTAACCAAGAGTGCTCCCAGGAAAGAATGGTGGGGAAAAGCCTCCTTAAAAACCATCCTCCTAAACAGAGCAACGTTTCTAGGAAAGACTAGTAGCATAAAGGCTTTTAAGAACTAGTTTTCTATCTGGAACTAGTAGGTCATAGTCTAACAGAGGTAGAAGAAATAGCTGAACCATGAATAGGAGGTGATGGAGTAGAGTGGTAAGAAGTGGTCATAGTCGGAGTAAGAGCCTCAACCCTTTGCATATCCATGTAATTTTGGTTGAATAAGCATAATTCAAGAAGGAGATTATTCATTACACTAAGAGACTCATTATTGAGGGGAAGAGAAGTAGATGGATTAGAAGAACCTAAAATGGAATTACAATAAGTAGACTTACCAGCATTTTGAGAATAAGAAGAGGAAAGGGTAGTTGATGAAAGCTATGAGCCTCGACTAGAAAGAAATAGCAAGAGTGAAAGAGAACTTTGCTATGAAAAAAAATCAACGAGGGATACTGGAGCGAAGATTGAGAAGGAGCAATTGGATGAAAAATGATTGTCCTATAAATTATTCCTGTTTGATCTATAGTCTCACCGTTTCGAAAAGGGTAAAGGAAGTGTCCTCTATATGGAGTAATAGTCGGATGATGAGAATGGCGATGAATGAAAACACTAACAAAATCATTCAGATGATTACTAGGGGAATCATTGCTTAAAATAAGAGCACCACCATTGTAAGTATGGCCAAACCCAACCAACTAGTTCACCATGTCAATGGAGTTGCATTCATTTACAAGATTATACTTATCTGGTAGATAAGTAGAAGTGAGATTTTCGAATTCAAAGGGGACAATGAGGATAGAAGGATCCTTAACATTAGGAAGAGATAATAAAGTAACAATATCATCTATAAAAAAAAGTAAATCTACGCATTCTGAAGACGAGATTGGTAGAGAAGTTATTAGAGACAATAAAAGGTAGGGAAACATAGAAAAAGAATGAAGGGAAATCTAAAAAAAGTAAGCTAATCACTCTTCGATATCTGAAAAGTCATGGATATTAATAGGACACTCACAGAAAATAGTTGCTCTAGTTGAGGGGCTAGTTGGCTTAGACTACTTAGACTACTTCAAACTTTTGGTATGCCTTGGGGCCATTTTTGGTAAGAAAGTAAGTGTATAGCAAGAATAAAAAGGATACAAAGTGTGTAGGGTAAATTAATAGGAACTAGGCCGAGGTTTTTATAGAGCCTACACACCTCGCTATGGTCTTTACTAACCTCCTTGTAGTAATGCTTGGCAAGCCCCTCCACGAGTGTATAAAAAGGGAGATCTGATGAGGCATGATGGAAAGCGTACAAAGTATCTCGAGGAAAGAGAGAGAAAAAGAAAAGAGAGTGCCAAACCACCAAACACAAATATGTTTTTATTTTTTAAAGTAATAAGGTGTGAACATAATTGATGAGAATCATCGAGCTCTACAAATTCCAAGTGGACCAATAACAAGGTCTAGGAAGGCACAACTCGAAAAGGCTTTAAATGGGATCATTCAAGAGGTCATGCATAATCAAGCGGACCTAAATTGGGAGTGCAAGGATTGGGACAATCCTAGGATGGAATTTAGCGCAAAATTGGCAAAATAAAACTAGGCACATTGTTGTGCCATTTGGACTGATTTTGGGCAGCTTTCTTTTCAACCCTTGGATGAAATCAAGAGTTAAGAAGTTATATTTTATAGGATTACTTTTGTGGTCAGTTGCCCCATTTTTTCCATGATTTGGTCAATGTTTTCTGCTACCTTTTCTGTTTTTTGGCTGTGTTTATTTTCAACCCTTGGATGAGATCAAGGGCTATGATATAGTAGAGCTTAGGGTTGGTTTGTATCCTAATAAGAGCAGCTCAGCTGCTGCAAAATATAATTTTTAATGAAGTTTGAATATTCAGAACATTTGAGAGCTCATTCTAGCTCTTTGTTCCTCTTTAAGCAACTTATCATGGGATTGGCAACCTTTGTGGCGTTGTTTAGCATCCAAGCATTTGTGGTGAGTAATATCCATACTTGTTAGCGTGTCATTTATGCTAGACTTATCAAGGAATTAGCAGCTCCTTGTGGCATCTTTTCTCCTCAGGAAAATGGTGAGTAATATCCATTGATTTGTGGAGAAACCCTTTGCTATATAATCTGAAATTAGCTAGGTTCTATCCCCTTGGTTCTTATCAATAATAATACATGTATAAAATAACTATAAATCATAAGGAAGAAAAAAATAAACTTCTCAACCCCATGCAGATCACTCAAAAATAGTGATCAAACTGCATACATTCGGCTTAAAAATTTGTGATGGGCAACAATTCTAGGAGGTACTTTTCGTGTCATATGAGTATGTTGAGTATATGAAACTAGAGGTTTATTTTGTTTAGTTCTTCTAGAAAATCCTATCGAGTGATATATATAAACACAACTAGGTAGAATATTTGAAGAAGATTTGTTTCTTTTTGTATAATGCCTAATATGCATAATGCAACCTACTTATAGATACTTAGATGAGCCACAATAGCTATATCTTGACATAGGAGATGGGAGTCAGACAGGTGGAGAACTCCAAGATGTATCGATTCTATTTTCGATACAATTTTTTGTCCCCCACGCGTTTTAATTTATTATTTTCGCCACACTTCCCTGTCCCCTGCATGGATTAAATTTTAATATTTTTTTGATGTATTTTTTAGGTATAAATAAGAGATAAGATGATAGAGTTTAGGAGTTTTTTTTTAGTTGGAGTTTTTTGTTGTTTTAGTTTTCGAAGGTTTTTAGAGAATTTAGAGTTTGTAATTTTTGTGTTGTTTGTGTGTTGGTTGTGGAACACGCAGAAGCCATTTTTGGCTTTTGTTGTGTTCTGCGTGTGCCAAATATTAATGATACAAAATGTTTTAATTTTCCTTCTTCTTCATCTTATTTTTTTGTAGTTGTTGTAATTTTTATTTTTATTTTATGAAGTAATTTAATTTTTCTAGGGTTGCATTTGATCTAAATTTATGAAGCTTTGATTTTAATTATTTTTGATAGATTTATAAGACGTTCGATTTGTTCGTTCTATTTTGTGCTTAATGCTTTTTGATTATTTACGAATCTTATCAAAACGATCCGTGACACATGAATAAACTTGGAAGAGGCATTTGTGTGTATATTGCTCGTAAGTAGAACGACATGTATGATGAAGGATAGGAATATACCCTAATTGTATGTGTGACCTTTTGAAAACTTAGAACTTAATGAATCTTATTAAATTTAATTCTCATAGAGATATAGTGAATTAATTTAACGAGGTGTGTTTATACGGAGCTCGGAAGAGATGTATGAATAATAAAAAAAGAAGTTTTCGGTTGACAAATTAAATGTACTAAAAAATATAAATCAAAAGAAAATAACATTATTTGAGTGGATTAGTTTGGTGAAAAATTGCAATCCTAGATTTCTTTTATTTTCTTGTTACTTTTTTATTAATCAATGATTGTTTTGGATAAAATCAGAGAGATACAATTTTAGTACTCAACAAACTATAGTAACAAATCTCCGTGGGAACGATCTTTACTTACAAATATTATTACTTGTGACCGTGTATACTTACAAATATCATACAAGGATGAGAAGTCAGTATCCAATAGTAAGATCTCAAATTCCCATGTCTACCAGAGTGGTGACACATAGGAGAAATAGTAAATAGGGGTAATAAACCACTACTAGAGTGTCAGGAAGAACTAGCTTTAGGTGAGTTGTTCACTTTGCTAGAGGAAATAGGTTGGAATGTAACAACTAACTTACCTTTTGGGGTGGCAGCAATTGATTTTAGCTTTGGTTCTTGAGAGTTGATTTATTAAACTCTAGTACATTCATTATTGAAGTAGAACCTCCTATCATACCAAATACCTCATTTATCGCCAAATGAATTTTTGCTACTAATGATTTCATATAACTTCTCTGAACTACTCATCAGTTTGTTGATATTAGAGGAAGATTAAAGAGCTCCTTTTTCACTCACACTGACCTTATCCTTTAAATCTTTGATAAATTCTTCCTTTTCCTTAAGGAGAGATTCTACGTAAGCCATATAATTTTTGAGGATTCCTACTCTTTCATGCAACTATTCCACCTCAACTTCCTTTTGATTAAAGGAAAACGCCAAATAATCTTTAGCACTTTCAAGCACAATGATCCACATATTCAGTTGGGAAATTTTAGAATTCTGATCACATAAGCAATTAGGGTTCATATACATAGGAGTAGCTCTATCAGATGTAGAGCACTTAAGCTTCTCCTTACAAATTTTTATTTTTGTATGATTTGCATTGAATCTTTCTTGTAAATCAGTGCATCTCTTTTGAATGACCTCACACTTTTTAGTAATATCAATTTGTTCACTATAAATTGAGGACTTCCTTTCCTTAAGAACGATCTTTAATGCATTTATCTTGTACTCCTTTTCTTCTAAGCTCTCCAAAGCCATTTTCTTTGCCTTTTCTGATTTAATATGCTCCTATAGGAGCTCATTGTAAGAATCAATTCATACATCTTTCTCATCTTAATTGTCTTCTATAATTACCTCTTCAACATCTTAGGTAGCAGTCAGAGGATTTAAGACACTATTAGAAGCCATGAATGCCAAAAAGTTAGTGTTATCCCCATCTTCACTGTCGATACTTCCCAAAATAGTAACCTTAGTATTCATTGCATGTTTGTTTGTGCATTTATATTTACAAAACAATTCATTGCAATATGATTGGGCTTTCCACACACAAAGCACTTGATTTTTTTAATGTGGCTTTTATAAGGTCTCTCAGCCTCTCTTCATCAATCTTTATAGATTCTGAGCCTTTATTGCTCAAAAATTCTCTTCTAACTCTAACAGAAGAAGATTTATTTTTTTGAAATAATCTTGTGAAATTTTATGACGAGTAGCCGTTAGGGTTGGAATCATCATCACTTAATATAGCGGTGTTTGATTCTTTTTGGGAACCACTCACTTTTGTAGACATAAGCATAATGCTCTTTCCCTTTTCAGTAGTAATTTGATTATGTTTGTGTTAAATGTGATGAATTTCGAAGACTTACAAGTCACTAATAAACTCATTTACCACTCAACTAGTGATAATCTTCTCAATTTGCTTCTTTGTGCTAATCGGTTTACCCAAATTGTAAGAACAGTTGGTAATGTTTGAAAATTATGCATAGAACTTGTCAAACGTTTCATCCTCTTCCATAATATAAAGTTCAAAGTATCTTCTTAACTTTAGTATCCTATATCTCTTAACTGTAGTATTGCATGCTTGCTTAGAAGTTGTGCATCTTTGAATTATTCTATATTTATCGGGCATGGTATCCTTGATGATAGCATAAAACCCCTTACTATTCCACTCTGAATCCTTGCTTTCCCCTTTCATCCCTTCAATCATAGGGTTAGGCATAACAGTGTTGTCAAGAAGGGTTTTAGTTGGATACTTTCAACCATTCTCAACTAGAAACTAGACAGGATCTCCAAAGAACCACAAAAAGGCTTGCATATGAGATTTTCATTATGTATACTTGAGCCCATTGAACAGTGAAGGTTTTCCTACATTACCTCCTTCCCCTGAGTCCATCAGAGAGAATTGCAAAGGACTTATTCATGGCCTTGTTGAGGTACCAAAAATTTAAATGTTAGTTTCAAAAAATTCCCGAGTAATTTCCATAAATACCCACATCCAAAATGAAATAGAAAAAAATGTCACTCACAACTTTGCATTCATACTAAGAACCCATCCCGTGGTGTGTGTAAAATATTCTTTAGAATATAATGTACCTAACTATATACATGTGTGAATTATTGATGAAAAGTAACCAAACTTACATAGAAGAAGACAAAAGTAATGAGTAAAATAAATAGACTTCGTGTTTTGCACATGATGAATGCTTAAATGCACTTAATATATCATCATTTTATGCACTCTAAATGATAAAATAAAATTGTATTTGCATAGTGTTATGATTCAACTTATTTTTAGAGAGTGAACTTAGAGAGAAGCTAAGACAATTGGTTGAAAGTATGGATCTCATAAGAGGTCCATCTATTTATAGAACATTACAATACAAGTGTTAATAACATAATGAGTACACATATTTACATGTCAAAGGGGTATAATTGGTATAAAGTCTAGCATGTCATGGGTTGAGGTTGACCCCAGCTCGGGCTGATTACTGAGCTTAGGCTAATCATTGTGTTTGAGCTGACCATTAAGCTTGAGTTGATCATTGAGCTTGGGCTAATCTATAGGTAGGACATCTAGGGTGCTTCACCTTCCATCTCAAGTTGGTGACTTTTCTTGAGCGGTTTCCATGGGTCGGGAATTAGGCTAGTCTGAATATCCAAATATCTAGTCCCTTTACACTTTCAGCTTGAGCTCTGGTCTGAAGTGGAAGAGTAATTATTGGGCATTGAATATGAATTGTTCAGATCCCCTAATACATACATGTTAGTTGATTTGAGAGAGAAACCATGTGCCTCTAATAAAGATATGTTTGGGCTAGGACTTATCATCAATACATGCACAATTGAGAAATAGTGAAGAAAAATGCTATGTCGTATCACCTCAAGTTTGTAAAAGCTTTTTAGTTCGGTGGTAAGAATTCAACTAAGACTGTAGTTTTTTCTGTTGGAGTTTTTTTGAGTTTAAGAGTCGAGAACCTAATGATTTTCTACTTTCTTTTTAGAACGGTTTTTAAAGGATCATTTTCTTGACCCTAGGTAATCTCTTTTTCTCTTACCTTACCCATCATTTTTTTTTGTTTTATGTTTTTGTAGCTTTTTACAGAATGCACACAAAAGAGACCTCGACCTATAGCTCGAGCTCATGGGAGAGCCCCCAATATTCTAATGCTTGTAGCGACTCAGGGTCTTTTGGCTTGGGCTCTTCTAGTGACACGAGTCGATCTTCGCCTCAACACTCTTCCTCTACCCCTTATCCTCATACCACTCTTACTGTTAGATTGAGTATGCCTTAAACTCACAGGTCAAACTAGGAGTTGGTTGGTTGTGTCTAAGGCTTATGGGTTCGTGTCCTAGGATGAAGAAAGATTAAGAAAAATCTACAACATCCCTTTCTCGATTCAGATAATGATTCCTCAAGAGGGAGCTTATGATAGTGATCAACCTCTATTCGGTTGGACCGTCGTTTCATGAAAGACCCTATGGTTAGAGGTAAGGTTCCCCCTATACCCTATCATTAGAAGATTTATGGTTAGGATGTAGCTCACGTCTGAGCAGTTAATGCCTAACGAGTAGAGGTATTTTTCTCTTCCTAATGTTGATCTATCAAGAACTCGAGGTGGACCTAGAGATGGCCAAGTTTAGTGAGGATTATGTCAGGAAGTAGAACACCATAGATCCGAGGATGGTATATATTTTGGTAAAGCAAGATCATGGGTGAACATGTCACTTCTTGAGAATGAAATAAAACTAGAAAAAGAGTATTTTTTTTCTATGTTTTAGGTCAGTAGGAGTCTCTTACCAGTGACACTAGGTTGATAAGGAGCGTTTGGAATGAAACTAAGGTAGTGATAAGGAATATGGCTTTTTGAATCATAACCTTTAGTCTTGATGCTAAGCAAAGGTTGTCTGATATCCTAAACTATATTCCTAAGAAGATCAACTAGAGGAACTTTTTGAACACCCTACACTTTGTCGGATATGGGTTGATGAGGCATGGTACGGTGGAGCCCCCCCTTAGAGGCGAGTTCGAGGTGGTGGTTGATGAGGGTAAATTAGTCAAAATACTTGCATTCCCCTTTCCCCCCCATTTTTTTGGTTATTGTTGAATATGACATGATTAACGTGACATCTTTTTGCTCTTATTTTGTAGATCCAATGAATTTTACTATTGCCCAGCTCTTTTCCCATATGAAGAGCAAGGTCACACCTATAGGGATGAGCTCTCTAATGGGTACACCCTGGCTCTTGGGGGGCTCTTCTATTGGTAAGAAGAGGGGAAAATTATTTCATGAAGTTCACCCTTATTCGTTAAAGAAGAAAAAGAAGAAGGTGGTGATCGACGAGCCAACCTTTAGGCCCAAGCCCTTGAATGCTTACACATCCCAATCACCATTGTGAGAGTCACATATGAATCCAAATTCTTGCTCGGTTTCTAAAGAATCTAGTGATTCTTTAAGGGATTTAAGGAATAGGAAGGCCATCCTTAATTACCTCACCACTGATGTAGATGGAATAATTTCAAATTAAGGCTTAGCACTTGAGAACCTTGATCATTGTATGAGCCATCTCTCTACTGACTCATACAAGAAACAAATTGAAGCTATTTGCAAGGGTGTGAATTTTGGAGAGGTCATCCATCACCAGATGTGTCACGTGGGCTATCTCGAGACTTATCTATTTGACCTTGTAATTCTTTGTTTGTTTTAGTTGATGTTAACAAGACTCGTAGCGTGGGTTGCTTGAAAGCCAAGCTGGTGCAGGAGAAGTAGAGCCATAAATCTATGCTTTCAAGATATACTACACTATCAAAGAAAGCAGCTAAATGAGAAGGCGAGGCAATTGATAAGGAGGAAAATTTAAAAAGGGTTGCCACCATGCTGAATGAGTATGCTCAACGCATTATTAAGCTCGAGGAGCCTTAAAGGAAAGTTGAGGAGGGGGATAGGGAAGCAAAAGAAGAGTAAGGGCTTTTACAAAGGAGGTCCATCGTAAGGAAAAGGTTGATGTGGATGCCGTGGCCTAGAAGCTTGAGTCGAGTGTAGAGAGAGGGCGTATGAGCTAGCCATGAAAACCTTCATGAGGGAGGCCAAGTAGAAGGATCTAAGTGAGTATTCTTATTATTTTCTATACATCCTAGTCACTCTGCCATACATGTAGGCTCCTTCAGTGAAGGAGGAAGAAAAAGAAGGCTCGGGCTTCTTTGATGGTGAGGATGGTCTTGAGGTAATGGGGGTAAGGGTAGGGGATTATTGAATTTTAAGAAATCGATCCAATTTTGTTTTTCTAAGCTTGACACCACTCTGGTTTGTATGGTCGCGAGCTCAAACATGTAAGAATGTGAAATGAAAAAATCAAATGAAAAAGGAAAATTCAACTTTATTTATTAATGGAAAATTTGTTTGCCTCTTTTATTGCATATTTATGATGTCAACTTACCCACTTGTTTTTGAGAACTTGGGTCATTTTCCTATTTTGTTTTTTGTTTTTATATCAACCTTTATCAATCTTCATCTACTATAAAAGAGGGTTGAGAACACTTGTTTAATCCATCTATTTTGGGATTTTTGTCAATCCCTCCAACTTTTTTGGTCATATTTTATGGATTCTAATCGAACCAATACACACTACGTTAGAGATTTACATGTTGAAAATGGTAAGCTTAAGGATAAGGTTAGGGAGCTCAAATCAAAGGTGGTTAAACTTGAGTGTAATGTAAAAAAGACCGAGTGTGAGCTCACTTCTTGAAAGGAGCAGTTAATCCAAACTCAATCTCAAGAAAGGAGGACCTTGTCTTGTTTAGCCACGCTTATAGATATGGAATCATATTGGGAAAGCTTTTATATGAAGCAATTTGAAAGAGTCTTCCTTAAGGTGATGAAGGTTATTGAGGAATTGGAGTGAGGATAGTTCATGCTAATGATAGCTTACCTTGATCTCGTGACTGATAGGAGTCAAATTATTGCATTTTTGTTATGATTTAAAGGTTGATATTTGTGTGAAAATTGCGTTTTATTTTATTATTTAATCCACAAATTTCATTTCACGGGTATTTCGTGTTTAAAGTGCAAATAAAAAGAAAACAAAATTTCAAAATTTGGAAGTTCGCCACCGGCGAGAATATTCCTGCCGCCGGCGAAAACCTTACTGAGAAAATGTTGAAAATCATGTAGGGAGCACGGATTTTGGCTAAGCAATCTCGCCGCCGGCCAAGTGCATCTCGCCGCCGGCCATAATAATCCCGCCCCCGGCGAGATTTAGCGGAACCGAAATCGTAAGTTTTCCAGAAATCTCGCCGCGGCGAGAATAACTTCGCCGCCGGCGAGTTTCGTTCGAAAACACATTTTTATGCTGTTTTGTTCCAAAATTGCCCTCCAAAACCCTAGATCTATATATACATTATGATGGAGAAGGAGGGGATGGCAGAAAGGAGAGTTCAAAGACATTTTTGGAGGAGAGAAAGAAATTTTGGAGAAACTTGAAGGATCTTCACCATTGATGCTACCAAGTCTTCATCTTCTAGAGTTTTTCATCTCTTCTCCTTAGCTTTTATATTCTGCAATTTATTCAGTTTTATTATTAATGGATTCAATTGAAATAATGGTTGTTCGTATTTCCGTTATGAACTAATTCGTTTTTGCTAAGGCTATGATGTAGTTAAATCAAGGAAATCTAATTTCTTTGGTTATTGTTATATGAATTCATTGTTTTCAAGTCGAATATTTATTTCCATGCTTAATGCTTTTAAATTTCTGATCAAGATTTAGATGATTTGTTGCATTATATTGAGACCGAGAGGAGATGTGTAATGAATGCTTCTTGTGATAAATACCGTATGTTGAATGCGAGTTTGACACCTAATGCATGATGTATGTGGTTATTCCAAAAATTCCATAAATCGTAATGTGCTTATTTGTGATTAAATCTTCATAGAAATATAGTTGGTTTTCATAGATAAGTAATTCTAATATAACTTGAGAAAGAGTATTAGATAAGTTTGGGTTTTTCAACCATCACTTTTAGCTTTGATTCTCATATAACATGACTTGAAATCGGATTGAATTGATTTAGCGAAATAAAATGCCTTAGCGTTTTTAATCATTAGTGAACAACATTTAATTTTGTTATTTGTGTTTAGTTTTATGTTAATTTTCTTTTTAAACAATTTCAACAATTCAGTTTTCAAATAAAATTAGGGTTAGTCAATTTCGGTACTTAGTAACGCCATTCCTTGTGGGTTCGATATCAGTACTTTTGTACACTTTATTACTTGAACGATTCATACACTTGCGAAAATAAGCATCAGTGACCTACGTAGACAAGAAAATTATTGAGATTCAGGCTGAGCTATTGCCCTTAGTTGAAGAAACTGATGATCTAGACATTGGTAGGGTGTCTAAGCACTTAAAGAGTTTTAAACCTTCTAAGAAGGCCAAGCTTTGTATTAATAACTATCCAAAGATGTGTAATTTTTAAATAATGAAAACATTCAGGATGGCATGTACTTTTTATGCTCTATCATTGTGCATGTACTTACTTTAAAAAATATCCAAAGATTTTTTTTATTATATGGTACGACTTAGTTACTGACCGAAGTAGTCGAATTGCGACCTTACATAATAGCTAGGGTGCTCTACCTAATTCCTAACTGAGGTGATCAACATGTGACTTAAATTTTTGGGAGAGAAAGCCTCACCTAGTTCTTGACCAAGGTGTATGTCTCCTTTCAATGTTAGAGCACCGACCTAGTTCCTGACCGAGATGGACAACATGTGACCTTATGGAAGTACATGGTGCTTTACTTGGTTCCTAACCGAGGTGATCAACCAGTGGCTTAAATTGGTGGGGGAGAGAGCCTTACCTAGTTACTAACCAAGGTATACATCTCCTATCAATGTCAAAGCACCGACTTGGTTCTTGACCAAGGTGGAAAACTCGTGAGTTTATATAAGTACCAGGTCACTCTACCTGGTTATTGACCAAGGTGTACATCTCTCTTCAATGTCAAAGCATCGACCTAGTTCTTGATGAAGGTGGATAACACATGACCTTATGTAAGTGTCAGGGTGCTCTATTTAGTTCCTAACTTAGGTGATCGGCATGTGGCTTAAATTGGGAGGAGAGAGAGCTTCACCTGGTTCCTGGCCAAGGCATACATCTCCCATCAATGTCAAAGGGCTGACTTGGTTTGTGATTGAGGTGGACAACAAGTGACCTTATACAAGTGCCATGATGCTCTACTTTGTTCCTAACCAATGTGATCAACCTATGCCTTAAATTGGTAGGAGAGAGAGCCTCACCTAGTTCTTAACCAAGGTGTACATCTCCCCTCGATGTTAAAGTGCCAACCTAGTTCTTGACCAAGGTGGATAACACGTGACCTTATGGAAGTGCTAGGGTGCTCTACCTGGTTCCTAACCAAGGTGATAAGCCTATTGCTTAAATTGGTGGGAAAGAGAGAGCCTTACTTGGTTCTTGACCAAGGTGTACATCTCCCCTCAAGGTCAGTGCGCTAACTTGGTTCGTGACCCAGGTGGAAAACTTATGACCTTATGCAAGTGCCAGGGTGCTCTACCTAGTTCCTAACCGAGGTGATTAACCCGTGCCTTAAATTGGTGGGAGAACTTTGGGGATGGACCATATGTTGAAGGGGTTTGATTCATAAATAGATATGTGTTGATGTTTCAAAAAGTGGCAAATTAGTGTACATTTAAAAGTGCTATCTCTTCAAGTATCTGGCATTCCAGCTCGCACCCTCCTCAATGCCTTCAATGTTTTTAAACATGTATACCCCTCCTGGTGTCATTTCAATTATTTAATATGGTCCCTCCCAATTAGCACCAATTTTACCTACTATCCATTCTTTTTTCTTGGGGAAGACCCTATTGAGAACCGAGTCACATTTGGAAAATGTTTTGAAGCACACTATTTTGTTTTATTAATCTATTACTTTCCTTTTTTGCTCGGCCATCCTCCTTAAAGCTTCATCCCTTTTCTCTTCTGCTAGGGTCAATTCTATTGTTCTTCTTAACTCATTTTGTTCCTCTGATAGAACTAATGTAGAAGTGGGAATTGTGAACTTGGTTGGTATAACTGCCTTAGTTCCGTAGACTTGGAAAAATGGGTCTTGTTAGTGCTTTTTTGGGGGCTTGTCTTGACATCCCATAATGTACCTGGCAACTTCACCCATTTTCCATTTGTGCTTTCTAACCGCTTCTTCAATAGATTGATGATTATCGTATTGGAATACTTTACTTGACCATTAGCTTGGAGATAATATGGTGTTGAATAGAACATCTTAATATTGTATTTGAGGGAGAATGCTTTAATGTTGCGTCCAATGAATTATCTCCTATTATCTGTGTCGAGCTCCCTAGGAAGGCTAGAATAAAAAATTATGGACTTCCATATGAATTGAATAACTACTTCCTCTCGTATTCTACCTAGGGGCTCTTCTTCGATCCATTTTGAAAAATAATCAGTGGCTATAAGGAGAAACTTCTTTTGGCCCGTGCCTAAGGGTAGGGGTCCTACTATGTCAACTCTCCATTTGTAGAAGGGCTAAGGACTAACCATTCCTACCATGGTATTCAAAGGTGTGTGAGACAGTGGGGCAAACCTTTGGCATTTCTTGCATTTCTGAGTGTATTTGGTATGTTCTGCTAGTATGGTGGGATAATAATAACCTTATCTCATAATCCATTGTGATTATCTCCTACCTCCATAATGAAAACCATAGTCTCTTTTGTGCGCTTCATACATCAACCTTTCAGACACTCATTGGCTATACATAAGAGGCCAGGATCGAGTGTGGTTTTTCAATATCATTTCTCGAATTCAATCATGTATCAACCTGCCTTTGCATCAATTTCTTTCATGGCCTTACGATCTTTTGATGGGTCCCCATTTTTCAAGAAATTATAGATTGGGGTGAACCATGTGATAGAAGGAGCATCCATACACCCAACCTTTCTTTAGGCCTCCTCCAAAGATGCCTCTGCCAGAACCATTACCAATACTAACCTATTATGCTTAGTCTCCTTACTAATGCCAAGGTTTCTTTGGCATCGACATTAACATTGTCATTTTGAGCTATTTTCTTAATCTTAAATATGAAGAATTTTGAGTATTCTTGCTTTAATCTATCCAAGTACCCTTTCATTTTTCCATTTCTTGCTTCAAAAGTCCCTAAACAATGATTGACCAATAGCCTAGAATCACTATGTAGGTGATTATATCTACCCCTAGCTTTTTTGTAGTCATGACCCCAAATATAGTAGCCTCATATTCTGTGACATTTTTAATTGCTTAGAAATAAAGTCTAATTGCATATTCAAAGCAGTTGTTGTCGTGATCAACTATGACCACCCCTAGTCCTACGCCATTGAAGTTGTGCACTATATCCACATATACTGGCCAAGTTGAGGCTTCCCTTTGGTTTATCCCATACACCTCCTTTTTCTTTATCTTGCTGATGACTTCGGGCCTATCGCTAAATTTAGCCACAAACTTGGTCACATCCTATCCTTTAATGGCCATTCTAGCCATGTGTCTAATATCATACTCTCTTAGTTCTACAACTATTTGGGCCAGTCTCCTTGCAACATCTTGTCTCGTTAGGACACTTTTAAGAGGGCATGAGGTGAGTATCACAATTGTGTGCGAGCCAAAGTAATGCCTGAGCTTTCATGCAATAATCTTTAGAGCAAAGGCCAGTTTATTAATGGTAAAATATCTACTTTGGGTCTCCGTTAAAATTTGGCAGACGTAGTAGACGAGGTACTAAATTTTGTCCCTTTAAGCTAAGAGCACGACATTGCATATTTGGGGTGTCACAATGAGTGCTTAAAAAGTAGTAGAATTACCATAATTTAATGTAATTTAATTGATTATATAGATTTATCATATTTTTATATAAATTTATCTTTTCAAAATACGAGTATTTTTATTCTTTTTTAGGTATTTTTGTTCAAAAATAACTTTAAGACTCAAAGAAAAATACTGGTGGTAATACATCACAAATATGTTGAGAAACAAAATGAAGAAAAGTCAAAATGATGGAAAATTGGGCAAAATGGGTCAAAACGGTATTCCCGCGTGTAGCACATGCCCGCAAGTGCGCTGTTAGCACATAGAGCTAGTACATGCCCAGAACACGCTGGGCCAATTTCTGTGCGTGCTAGCACACACCCACAACATGTCCTGCGTGTGCCAGTACACGCATGTGCCATATTGTGCGCGCGATCGCGTGTGACAAGTGCTTTTCTACCATAAATTTTGCACCCCACATGCATGCTAGCCTATCCACACACATCCAAAATCATTTTTTGAAATATTTTCCCACTTTTTTTGGCCTTCTCCTCAATTTTAAAAGGACCTTTCTTCCGCTATTGTAAAACACAATTATCTCAGCTCTTTATCTCTCAAGAAAGTTTTCTTAGTTTTTTTAGTTTTAAAGTTCTTCTCTTTTTGAGAAGAACTACCTATGCTTTTATAGATTTTTATTTTTTTATTCAATAAATGAAAATGTAAATCCATTTGGAAGTTTTCCAACAATAGAGTTAGCATCAAAGTTTTATAAGGATTCTTTTGAGGTATAATTTTAAAATGAATTCTTTATAGTTAATTTTATGTTTTATTCTTATATGGTATGTTTAATTTGTCTATGATTAAATTTATTTGTAAATATGATATAATAATAATGTTGATATGCTTGCAAAATATTACATAGGTGAAACGTATCAATAAAATAAATTGATATTTTTATTCAAGAATTTATAATAAGGATGTTAGAGAGGAATATATTATTTTTCATTACAAACTTAAATCTAAAAATTAGATTTTAAGGTTTAATTATCCGGTCTGATTTAGAGTAGTGCTCTTTTATTTGTTGATACAATCACCCAGTAGTTAGAGTGAAGCTCTATTTTAAAATTTTTATATGAATTATTATTCGAAAATGTATTGACAGCATATTCTCAGTAATGGTTTTAAAACTTAAAAGTTAGTACTGGGATAATTAAATTCTTAGGTTTAATTTTGACACCTTAAATAAAGTTTAAAATGTCTAATCCCACCAAAGGTGGCATTTAAATGGTTAATTTTCAATCTCTTAGAAAAAATAAAGAATATCAAACCTCACCAAGGTGATATTCATATAAAAAAGAGAGAATCAATAAATATCAATTTATATCTTTAATAACCTAAATAATATGAGCAAGCATAATTAACTTAATTATTATATCCTTAAATATTCCATTGTTATGAATAATAAAAATATGCATAATTGTTTATTGAATCCATATCTATGTTTATTTTTTTATGTTATTTGATTAGGAAACAAACAAACCAAAATATCATGATAAGATGTTTAGGATTTAATTTCGTTTTTAAGATTTTGAATAATAAATTGAAAACCACATATATTCCTTCCTTACATCAACCTTGTGAGTATACTTGTCATTTTCTATAAAATAATGCGTGCACTTGCAAGTGTTTTATAAATATAAAACCAAAGTATCCGTAAGATCAGCATTATAGGTCTTGTCTCATCAAGTTTTTGTCCCCGTTGCTGGGGACTTGATCTTATGCTTATCACTTCATAACCAAATATATATATAAAGAATCTCTCCTGATAGGGGGCTAGCCAAGACGGAGGGATTACTAAGGTATTTCTTGATTCCTTAAAAGGCTATGTCGTAGTCCTCATCCCAAAAGACCGATGTGTTTTTTCTCAGCATTTTGAATAAGGGTATAAAATTATCAGTGCATTTGGAGATGAACCTATTTAGTGCCACTATTCTTCCATTTAACTGTTGTATTCCCTTAAGGCTAGTAGGTGGTTTCATGTTCACCAACGCTTGCATCTTGTCTGGATTGGCCTTAATCCCCCTTACTGACATGAGGTTCCCCCAAAATTTCCTACGACAATACCAAATATTCATTTTTTTGGGTTAAGTCTCATGTCATACCTTCAGATTACCTTGAATATCTCCTGTAGTTCCTTGATATGGTTTCAGAGTTCAATTGATTTTACCACCATGTGATCTACCTATGCTTCCATATTCTTCCCAGCGTTTTTTGAATATTTTGTTAACGAGACGATGATATGTAGTGCCTGTGTTTTTCAGTCCAAATGGAATCCTTATGAAGCATAATGTTCCTTTCTCTATTAATTTTTCTCCTCATCCTCAGGGTGCATTCTGATTTGGTGGTATTCGAAGTATACGTCCAAGAGACTCATCTACCCAAACCCGTAAGAGGCGTGTACTAGCTGATCAATACTTGGGAGGGGAAAGCAATCCTTAGGACATGCCTCATTTAGATCTGTAAAGGCCACGCATATACGAAATGACCCATATGCTTTCTTTACCAGTACCACATTTGAAATCCATGAAGGATAATTGACCTCCATGATGATCCCAACCTCTTTAAGGGCAGCCATATGGTGTTTGATCACCTCGTTCTTCTCTATAGGGAATTTTATTTTCCATTGCTGGATGGGTCTAGCTTCTAGGTTGACGTTTAGTTGATGTGTTATTACTTTTGTATCAATTTTTAGCATGTCTGTTGGAAACCATGCAAAGACATCTGCATTAGCTCTAAGGAACTATGAGAGTTACTCCTGAAGATTTGTCATCAAATCCTCACCTTTTTTCAAGGGGTGATTCTTAACCTTAACACCCATTGAGAGGTCATTCACTTTATTTAGGTAGACTTACCTTGCCAGGCTTTTAGTCCTTGGTTTCTTTTGAGGGAGACCCCTTGGTGATTGTTATTTGGGGCCAGTCCCTTTCATAGTGGCATTATAACAACTTTTGGCCCTTTCCTGATCTCCCCTTACCTTTATGGGACCCTCGACCGTGAGGAATTTGATCACCTGGTGGAAAGTGGATTGCCTTCATTTTATGTATCCACGGCCTCCCTAAGATGGCATTGTAATGTTCAGGGATATAAATGCTCATAAAATTGGTCATTATTATTACTCTTGCCATAATAGGTAGGACCATAGTTCCTTTTACATAGGTGGTGCTACTGTTGAATCCTACAAGAGGGAGCTATGTATTAATGATGTTAGAATCCTTTACTCCTAGGGCCTTAGTAGTGGTAAAAAATGAGATCTATTGAACTCCCAGTGTTGATCATTATTCGACAGATATCACAAGATCTGATACTAATAGTTATTACTAAAGGGTCCTCATGATAGGACGAGGTTTCGTCCTTTTCACCAAAACTTATTTTTGTAAGAGGTCTTGTCTTATCCAAAGTGATACATGGGAGACATTGCATAGCTCTCTTGAAAATATTTTGCACGAGTTATTAGAGATCCTTTTGACCCAGGTCCTCAGTGTATGGAATGTATAGTCCTAACGTTTGGTTTATCACGTGGCTCCCTGCTACCTCCTCACGGGTTCATTGGTTTTGGCACCCCTCATCTGCCTTGGTGGTTCCTTCTATTTCCATTTTCTAGGATGAGGTCCTTTACATATCCCCAAGTCATCAACTCTTTTATCTCATTTTTAAGTATCTACAGTCTTTTCTTTTATGGCCCATATCCTTATGGAAGGCACACCATTTGGACGTGTCTCTAAGATGGGATTTAATCTTTGGTGGCCATCTATCATTGGGCTCATCCTTCATTCTCCTTACATCTTGAGCTAGCTTAATTGTCAAAAGAGGCCCCTTAAAAGGGTAGAGTGACTTTCTCCAAGGTTCTTTATTCCTTGGCCATTGTCTGACCTACCTGTTTCCTACTACAAAATGTTTGTTTTTGTTATTTTGATGTGCCCTGTTTGCATCATCCTCCTCTTTTATTTTTTTGGCACTACTTCTACATCCATTTGACAGCCTTTAAGCAAACCTAGCTCCCTCTCGAGGTAGATACACTTTCTTGCCTCCCCATAAGCTTCTTCTAAGGTGCGTGGCATTGTCTTAGTTAGCTCCATAAACAATTCAGAGTTCTTCAGTAGGCCACACTTAAAGGCCTCTATAGTAATAGAACTAGGGTAGTTAAAGATCCTCAATTTCTCTACTCTAAATCATTTCATGTATTCCTCGGTGGATTTTACTCTCCTATGGATAATTGAGGAAAAGCTGTTAGGACTCATTCCTCAAAGGTTTGTTACAGATGTAGTTTATGATGAATAACCTAGTGAACTATGGGAAGAAAGTTATGGATCTAGGGGCTAGGTTGTTGAACCATTTTTACACACCTTAATAGAGAGTAGTAGTGAATAACATTCACATCATGACGTCTCTCTTTCCTTGGGTCAGACTTATAGGAGCCATGGTTGTTTTAAAGTGTTGAACATGTGTTACCTTGTCTTTTGTCCAAAAATAATCAGGGCACATAGGGGCATTGAGCTTGGCTGGTGGTTCATCATTTTCTATTATATTAGAAAAAGGGAGATGCATAGTTGCTTACAATATCTGTCCACATCATAAGGGGCTTTTCCCTTCTCATGTTTCTTATTCATCGCCTTAAACGCATGATTTTTCCTCTTATTGGCCTCCTCAAGTGCCTGAAATTGCTCTTCCCAGCCTTTTTCTTCTTGAATCCATTGTTCATTACTAGGCCTTGCCGAGCTAGAGAGGGGATTCCCCTCATCTTCATGTTTAGCTTGTTAGGGCTCAGGTTGGCCGTGTGCAACTAAATATCATTGGCCGGCTCAATTTTTTGGTTCTCTCCTGGTTTCCAAGAGCTCTTTTCTTAGCTCAAACAGTTGGCGAGACAACTCTTGGTAGTAGGCATTATCTTTTTCCCTCGTTTCATTGAGAGCTGGTGAGGTATTTCTTTGAGTTGCCATTGCTTCAAGGTCAACCAACCTTGACCATCTTCTAATGAAAGTTCCTGCCATGATATTTGTAGGTCCTTAGAAGAACATGATTCGTTTTCCAAGTTTCTATGAAGGAGCAAGGTGAATCTCAAAGGATATGGGGTTAGAAATTTAAGCTCGACCTTAGAATCTAAGCCCCATGATGGGCTCCAAAATGTTTTAATGCAACCTCTTTTTAGAGAGAGAATTTATGACAATTAGTTGAATGTATGGATCTCATAAGTGATCAATCTATTTATAGAACATTAAAAATGCAGGTGTCAATTACATAATGAGTACATATATTTACATGTCAGAAGGGTATAATTGGTATAAAATACAACATATCATAGCTTGAGTTCGACCCCAACTCGGGTTGATCATTAAGCTTGGGCTGATCATTGAGCTTGGAATGATTTACATGTAGGACATCTGGGGTGTTTTGTCTTCCATCTCAGGTTAGTGACTTTGCTTGAGCGGTTTCCATGGTTAGGGCACCTGGCCGATCTGAATATCCATACACATAGTTTTATTATCTTTTAATGCAATTATATCTTTTTAGAATCAAGGATATATTTTATTATTTTTTAGGTATTTTAGCTTCAAAATTATTTAATAAATCAATTGTCGAAGAATACTAGCTAAAAGCACTCCATTACAACATCAAAGCTGAAAAGATTTACATATGTAAAGCTTACATATGTTCCAAACAATTGGAAAGAGTGCAAAAGAAAATAGAGGTTCTAGTTGTTCATAAGGAAGCTAGCTGCAACATGAAAATAATGTGTGCCATAGCGCAGGTGAAGTGGATCGTGGCCAAAGCGTATATAGTATGGGCCTACTTATTGAAAAAAATCAAAGGAGTTGAGGATAGCATAAGTTGGAATGCTCATCACTTGAAAAAGTATAACTTCTAATTTAATTTGATCTACCATCTTTAAGAACCACCCCTATACATAGATGAAGTGACTTTTGGTGAGCAACGACACTCTCATTTAAAATTAAATATCATGAGCCAATCACCTCCATCAGGAACTAGGTAGAGCACTCTGACAATAAAGAAAGTTGATCACCTTAGTTTAGTCATAGCCCAGGTAGAGTAATTTCCCTTAAAAGTACATGTCATGAGCTGATCACCTCAATCAAGAACCATATAGAGAGCTTTGACACTAAAGAGAGTTAATCACCTTGCTCATAAAATAGGCAGAGCATTCTCCTTTAAAAGTACATATCATGAGTTTTTCACCTCAGTCAGGAACCAGGTAGAGTGCTCTAACATTGAGGAGAGTTTATCACTTTGGTCATAAACCAAGAAAAGAACTCTCCCTTAAAAGTACAAGTCATGGGCTATCACCTCGGTTAGGAACCAAGTAGATTGCTTTAACTTTGAAGAGAGTTAATCACCTTGGTTATAGACCAGGTAGAGAAATCTCCCTTAAAATTACATGTCATAAGCTTATCACCTTGGTTAGGAACTAGTTAGAGTATTCTGACACTAAAGAGAGTTTACCACCTTGGTCATAGACTAGGTAGAGTACTCTCCCTTAAATATTAATGACACAAGATGATCACCTTGTCCATAGACTGAGTAGACCATGTTCCAACAGTTTCCTAGGTTAGGCTACAGGTCTATGTCATTGATCAAGCTTCATAAGTTCATCCTATCATAAATAAAGTGCATTGATCGACCTTCACAAGTTCATCCTATTAAAAATAATAGTTTGTTGCTCTAGCTTAAAAGCTTTTAAAATTCATTAATGGAGAGCTTAGCCCCCCAAAATATTGAAAGATCTTTAGACATTTGGATGCATGACTAGTGTCCATGTTGCTTTCCACCTTCACTAAGAGCAAAAAATTGGCCTAAATCTTGACCACTTTCTTGTAGATATAGACCCTTATTTTGGCGGGGGCTAAGCTTGAGTTAAGTATGTAATGTTCCAATTCCTCAACAGCACCCATCACCTTGAGGAACACTTCTTCAGATCACTTCATGTAAAAATATTTCCAATGAGACTCCCTGTCAACTAGAGTGGCCATTATAGGTATAGTTCTTCTCTCATGAGCTTGAGTTTAAGAGAGTAGCTTCTTACAGGAAGTGAGCTCATACTTGGTCTCCTTATAAAGAGAGAGCTTATCCTTTTGGCTAGACAAATCGGCCTTTAATTTCTCTACCTCATTTTGGAACGTACTATTCGCTAGTCTTAAAGCTCGAACTGAGTGTTTATTTGCCTTGTTAGAATGTATGAGGTTCAAACAAGAAAGATGGAGAGAAAATTGTTAGATACTTCAAACAAAAAAGGATGTCTGAATTACCATATCCTTAACCCTCTTTTATATGGAATGATATTGGGACAACTATGATGACACATGTCCTTGAGAGTAAAGAGGTGGGTCAACATCATAAATGAATACTATAAATGCTATAAAAGTCTAAGTACATGTACAATGTAAGTTTTTTCTCAAAATTAGTATCATTAATAATGTTGGATTACAAAAGGAAAAGCTTATGACTATATAGAATGGATGAGGTATCGAGCTTTTAAAAAAGAAGAAGAAAAAGAAGAAGAAGAAGAAGAAGAAAGAAAGAAAGTTATACATAATAAAGAGGCTTGGGCCCGAGCTAGAATAAAAAATCTCCAGTTCCACCTTATTCATCTTCTAACTCGGGTTCATCATCACTTGCCCTAGAGTTCGAGTACTGTTTGTTATCCTCATCTTAAGTTTGAATGGGCAAGTATGTAGGGGTGGTCAGGATATTGAGAAATTGATAGTAGTATTCCCCAATCACGACACTAGGGGAGAGCTAGTTGGTCATGGTGTTGACCTTGTATCTTGTTTTTCTTGTTCACATGCATACATGTATTTTGTATCACCAAGCTTATGCTTATAAGCTTCTACCTCAACCTTGATCTTTCCTTAGGCCTCCCCGAGAACCTCGAAAGGCCTTAAGTTCCCATTTAGCTCTTCTATGGCCTCAACTAGCTTATCCTCCTTGTTAATGGCCTCACCTTCCCACTTATTGGTCTTAGCCAACAACACAACATTCTTTTCTTAAGTTTAGGCATGGCTCTCTTTTCCATTGCAAGGTCATGCTTCAATCAATCCATAACCCAAACTCTACTAAGCCTATGGAGATTTTAGGCCTAAAATAGGAAAAATAAGTGAGGTTAGGAAAATACAATAACTCGAGGCTCAATAAGTATAAGCTCAAAATCACACTTACTTGGTACAAGGGTCTGTTGAGAACAACCCCAAATCGATATCCTGGCATAATGTATGGAGCAGTTTCTCATGTACCATGTAAAGGAATTTGTCTATATAGTAGTCCACCCTCTTTATTTCCATATCCCTATACAAGGCCAATCCATCAACTTTTGCAATGAAGTCATCAATAACACCTTTCCCCCTCCTCAAGTCCCTTATAGGGGGTAGGTGTTTGTTGTCCCGAGGCAATGGATGTAGGAGTGTGTTGACCTAAGGATGCTGGTATGGGCCAATGATGGTCAAAGGTGTAGGCACGAGTACGGGCTTATCAATGCTCAATTTTTTCTTCTTTTTGGACGTGGGAGTGGTCTCCTACCAAGAGGACTTACTCCTCTTCTTTCCTTTGTAGGAGCCCATACTTTAGAAGGGAGTTATGCCTTTTTGATGTCTCGCCCATGTTTAGAAGCCCTACTTTGAAGCCATGGAAACAAGTCATTAAAGTTTAATTCCATGGTATTTACAAAGACAAAAGGAAAATGGTATGCTTGATTTTAAAGGCTTCGACTAAATTAACAACAAGTTATTTGAGAAAGGCTCAGGGCTAGTTCACCATCATCAAGGAGCACTTCAAACCTTCCTCAAAGTCTATGGAAGGGGTCCTATGATTGGAAAGTGGTAGAGGTTTACCAATTATCCTATGGAGTTGCTTCATTAAGCCTCGCCTCGTCAACCCACATGTAACAAAGCACTGAGTGTTTAGCAATTGCCTCCACTGTGTCTTCCCAAACTAATAGTTCCGAATATCATCCAATTTTTCCTTGGCCTCTAGGCTCAAGATTGTGATAAAGGATCTCATATTCCTTATCATAAGTTTGGTGTTAGCTCAGGTGCTCCTTATCAGCGTTAAAACACTGTGTGATGTTTCTCACCAACTAGACACAGAAAAAGTACTCCTTCTAATTATTCTCATTCTCAGGGAGGATCACATTTATGCCCCATTTGTGTTTGATTGACAGGTAGACCCTCTTAGTGTCTGTGGGATTATACTTCAAAACATATGCCTTATTATATTCAGTCATCTCCAACTCAACTCTAAGCTCTCCACATATCAAGGTGAGACATAATAGGTACTTGTAGCCATTCGACATAAATTGGCTCGGTACGAGCTGAGTTTTGGCCAAGAACTTCCTTATGAAGGGGTACAATGGAAACCTAACCCCTAGCCACAAGGCTTTCTCATGGAAGGCTATCCATCTAGCTAGAGGTGGATCGTTGTCAAGAACAACTAACCTGGGATCATTATCTAAATCAAGAAGGGAATTTCATAAATCTTTCCAACCTTTGGTACAGCCTATGGGTTCTTCGATGCCTTTCTTCCTAGTTTACTTCCTTCATGAGATTGAGACCAAGGTATGGGTGATGAGTGCTCAAAAAGCACTAAAATTACCATGATTTTATACACATTAATTGATTAAAAATATATATATTTATATGATTTTATCATATATTTATATAAATTTGTCTTTTTTAGAATCACGGGTATTTTTATTGTTTTTCAGGTATTTTCGCTTAAAAATGTAACTTAAAGACTTAAAGAGGAATACTGGAGGCAATACATCACAAATATATTCAAAAATAAATCAGGAAAAGTCAACAAATATGGAAAAATTGGACAAAATGGGTCAAAAAGGAGGAAATCGCACACGTAGCCACCTAGCCGCGTCGGCCAACGCACACAGCGCGCCCAGTCACGCCGAGTAGCCGCGCGCAGTGCACCCATTCCACGGGCACCCGTGCCCATCAGCACTCGGTCCCGCGCGCACTGCATTTCCTGTCTGTGTGCACTGCGCACGTTCCTACTGCTTTCTGCACGCGTCTCTGCTCCAGTCTGCGCGTGCCACCTACCCGGTGGTGTCAGCTGATGTCAGCTGATGTCATCTTCATGTACTACGCGTTTCCTTCATTTTTAATCATTTTTTCACCCACTTTTTATTCCTTTCCTCACCTATAAATACCCTCATTCTCTTCATAACTAAACACATCTCAAAACACATCTTCTTTTCTCTTTCTTTCTCTCATTTCTTAGTTTTTTTAAGTTTTTTTAGTTTTAGAGTTCTTCTCTTTTTGTGAAGAACTATTTATATTTTTGTAATTTATTTGCTTTTTGATTCAATAAATGGAAGTACAAATTCCTTTTGGAGGTTTATCTATGATTAAATTTAACTTTGCTTTTTATTTTCTTTATAGTTATTTTTTATGCTTTATACTTAATGTTATATTTAATTTATCCATGATTAAATTTAACTTTGGTGGCTATTTGTAAACATGATATAATAATAACGTTATTATGCTTGCGAAATATTAAAGAGGTAAAAATCTCTAAAATGAATTGATTTTGTTTTTATTCAAGATTTTATATTAAGAATGTTAGAGAGAAATATATTATTTTTCATTACAAACTTAAATCTGAAAATTAGATTTTAAGGTTTAGTTATCCGATCTAATTTAGAGTAGTGCTCTTTTATTTGTTGGTACAATCGCCAGGTAGTTAGAGTGAAGCTCTATTTCAAACGTTTTTATAAGAATTATTATCTGAAAATGTATTGACAACATGTTCTCAGTAGTGGTTTTAAAACTTGAAAGTTAGTACTCGGATAACTAAATTCTTAGGTTTAAATTGGACACCTTGAATAAAGTTTAAACTGTCTAACCCCACCAAAGGTAGCATTTAAATGGTTCATTTTCAATCTCTTAGAAAAAGAAATCATAGGTGTTCATTGATTTGTTTAGTTAACAAAAAATATCTAACCCCACCAAAGGTGGTATTCATATAAAAAAGAGAGAATCAATAAATATCAATTTATATCTTTAATAACCTAAATAATATGAGCAAGCATAATTAACTTAGTTATTATATCCATAAATACTCCACTATTATAAAAGATAAAATTTGCATAAATGTTTATTGAATCTCTATCTATGTTTATTTTTATCTCAGTAGATTAAAAACACAAAACCCAAAAATATCATGACAGGATGTTTAGGATTTAATTTCGTTTTTAAAAGTTTGAATAATAAATTAAAAACCACATATATTCCTTCCTTAGATCGACCTTTGGAGTATACTTATCATTTTCTACGAAATGATTCGTGCACTTGCGAGAGTTTTATAAATATAAAACCAAATTATCAGCAGGATCGGCGATGTCGATTTTGTCCATCAATGGGTATGAGGTACATTTAACCTAATTATAGGTGTGACCTATGGGTGAGATGTAGAGGTGGAAAGATGAGGCTTAGACATCTCTTCTTCACTCAAGGTGGTTGTTTCATTAGTGGACCCTAGTGTGGCACTTTCTACCTAGCCCAAAAAGAAGGGATATTATGGGCTCTCCCAAGATGAGGAGCCCGAAGTGCACGATGGTAGGTCCATATGGTCGGTAGCCCTTGACAATAGCTCTCTATGCATGGTCTTTACAAAATATTACAAAACATAAAATGGTAAGGTAAAAGAAAATAATGGTTGTCTAAGGTTTGGTTTTCAAAGTAAAAGGGGCAGTGAATTTAGAGTCCGACCTAAAAATAAATCTAAATATTGTTAGCCTTGATGAGGTTTCCTTAAAAGCTCGAGAAATAGTAAACTATATGCCATACTAATTTGCTTACCACTTAGCTATGAACTTGTATGGCATGACTTGAGATGACAGAGAATTTTAGTTTGTTACGTAGGAAATGATGAAGTAAAGAGATTCCTAGACTCCTTCTTATATAGAGGTGCATATTTTCTCTCTCCAATTAATTGACAAGCATTTACTAGGGCAAGCAGAACATTTCAAATTTTCTACTTAGTTACTACTCTTCGATACTCGTTCAAGAAATGAGTAGAAAAAGTAGAGGGACTTGATGTTTTAACATATGGATTGACCCAGAGCTTGATCAACTTACAACTTGATCCATTAGATGGGTTAGCCTAGGAGGACCAGTTTGTGCTAGCAGCTACAAAAATACTACTAGGAGGAGCCTGCCTACACATAGGAGCTTCAGGTATTGGAAGGCCAACCACTAGCTCAAACCATATAGTAGTTGACCTCAAGCTTAAAATGTATTTTCTTTTACTCTTGTACTCCTCTTACAAGCTCTGATATGTATCCCCTATGTAATCAACCTGGTTACATTTAATGTCCTATATATACGTAGACCTCACAAAAGATCCACACATTCTATAAAATTTTCTAACTTCCCTTTAGTTTCTCTTTCTATAAATAAGACCATCCTAACAATATTTATACATACATACATACATACAAAATATATGTGAGGATTAGACCAATCAAACATATCAAGAGTTTTGTAACTATCCGTTCCAATGTTGAACTCTTGCTTAAATATCACATCATCTTCTTCTAAATGCTCAAAGCCTTCTAAAATCTTATCACAACTTCTAACATTAAGTAGTAGAATTCCACCTTATTACTATATCCAAACATAAAAGTTTATTAGTACCAATCTTCTCTTGTTTCACCCAATCGTTAAATTTTAACAACCATGAAGGTGATCCTTTGACATATTTCACAACTTCTCTTATCTTACTTATGCTTGAATCATGTTCTTTCAAGCCCTTTCTCACAATCAAATGATGTACACTATATATATATATATATATATATATACATACATACATACATACATACATAGATACATATATACATATACGTATATCTAGTCCAACTAAATAATATGATTTAATCCATCACTCTGTATATATGTATATGTATATACATATAGACACACACACACACACACACACATACATACATATATGTATATAAATTTCATTAGGATAGGAGTTTTAATACAAATATGTTTGTATATATACATACATATGTATATATATATATACACACGTATATATACATATGTATATACATACATATACATATACATATATATATATATATATATGTATGTATATATACTTGTATGTATATATACATACAGAAAATAAATGTTTTGGAATGATTACCATGGTAGTAATTTATACGTATACATATATATATATATATGTATTTATATGTATACGTATGACTACCATGGTAGTAATTTATCATGGTAATTATGGTAGTACCATGACTACCATGATATGTGAGTTTTGTTTTGATATCCCACCATAGCTGAGTTCACTGGAATCGGTTTCTACTATCGTGAGAATGTGTTGGATCCGCAAGATTTATACAAGGAATGTTTTGGACTTGTGCTTTTATTTTCTGCACAATTTTTGTATGTTCTTCTGTCTATGGCTCAAGGGTTTTCTTAAGCCGTTTATGTAGTGGCTTTTCCAATCTATTAATGTTTGGACAGAAACTTAATACATAGTTTAAGCTACCAAGAAACCTCTATAGTTGGGTTTTATCAATAATCCTATCAAGGAATTTGGTTGTAAACTAAAGGGATTGATTGATTGGTAATACTATTCCATTGGATACGTTGTGTCCAAGAAACCTAATATTGGTTTGAAAAAGAATCATTTTCTTGGCTGATAAAGCCAATCCACTTCTCTTGATGATATGGAAGAAAGTTTTGAGATGTCTGATATGTTGTCTAACATCCTTGGAAAATATAAGTACATCATCGATGTACATAATACAGAATTATGTAGGGATTAAATGTCATTTATTATCCTCTGAAACTCAGAAGGTGCATTTTTGAGCCCAAAAGGCATAACATTCCACTCAAATTGTTCGAATGGAACAGTGAATGTAGTTTTATACCTATGTTTTGGTTCGATTTGGATTTGCCAAAAGCCTGATTTCATATCAAACTTTGAGAATATGGATAATGAATATAATTTTTGAAGTAAGTCTTTTTTGTTTGGAATAGGGTACCTACTCCATTTTAAGGCTTGGTTCAAAGGTTTATAAATGATAACTAACCGAGGAGTTCCTCTTTCAATCTCGGTAGATTTATTGACATAGAAGGCTGCACAGCTCCACGACGATTAAGATTTTGAAATTAGATTCTTAGATAAGAGATCGTTGATCTCTTATCTACAGAATTGTTCAAGGTCACCATTCATTTGAATAGGCCTTGCTTTTGTAGGGATACCCTTTTTCTTTGAAGGATGATTCATATGGAAAATCTACCATGTGTTCTTTTCTATCCCAAAAAGCACTGGGTAATTTATAACAAACCTCCTTTTCAAAAGAGATTTAAATTTTAGAGATCTTGTCTTTGATCTCTGGGATTTGAATCTCTTTCTTAATAGTATGAGATTGAACTCTGGTTTTGAGATAGAGAAGGTCATTTTCTCTATGATTAATAAGAACATAAATCTCTTTTGGAGAGATTGAATGGGTTCTGATGAGATTAAGATATTTAGTTTTTGGTTTTTCGATGAAAGAGAAGCTGAAGGCTTATCTTCCAATTTTGAAAGAAATCCTATCATATTTGACAAGATATGGGGTACTAACATCCATAAATGGTGTTCCTAGTATGACTGGGTATCCTATATCAGAAACTATTACGAATGGAGTTTTGATAAGGTAAGATTCTTTCAGAATAGATACCTCAGTTTTTCCAATAATATCCATGCGAGATTTATTGGCAGAATTGAGTTGTTCTTCAATAGGTTTGTAAAACCTTTTGGGAACAATTGATGGTTTAATACAGTTAAGATCAACCCCTGTATCAAATAAGGCGATGACCTCAAGTTTTGATTCATCAGGGAATACTAAGATTATACTAATCTTATACTTCCTGGTGGTGATTTTCCTTAAATTTTGAAGAATATTATTTTTCTCTAGATTTTTAAGTTTTTGATGGTTTGATGTAAGGTCATCATCAGAATCACTTACATAAGTTGATATTTTTTCTCCATTTTTAATAATATCATATTTTTTTTAATTTTTCTTTAAGCTGGTGGAGTTCTAGCTTAATAATTTTGATCTCAATTTTTAAGTCTTGGATTTGACTTTTTGGTTTGAAAATTTTGTTCTTTCGTTCCAAAACAATAGTGAGGTTATAATAGCTTGTGCTGGTATTTGGAAGTTCAGAATTTTTCTTTAATGTTTGTATTTTAGCCAAAGATGTAGTTAGGTATTCTACATATAATTTGGTTATTGATGGATCATTTAACTTAAGGATTTTATCTTGAAGTTGTTCATCTTCTTCCTTAGTTAATACATTAATATTTTTATCAGAGGAATCTAAATTACTGGTTACAAATTCATCATCCTGGGGATTTGGTTCTTCATCTGACCATTGTTTAGACTTAGATGATGAGGATGTGTCTACAATGAGGGCAGATATTTTGGAAAAGGTGTCATCTTCAAGATTTAATTCGTGAAGTTTTTAAGACATTTTGCAATAATTAGCAGTGTGGCTTTTTTTTGCCACATTTATAACGTTTAAATTCTTTAAAGTTTTTAAAGGGTGTTTTATTTGGTTTTGAATCCTTATTAAAATTTCTTTTATAAGGTTTTTTTGTAAAAAATTATTCTTTAAAGTTTTTAAAGGGTGTTTTATTTGGTTTTGAATCCTTATTAAAATTTCTTTTATAAGGTTTTTTTGTAAAAAAATATTCTCTTTTCAAAGAATGGTTTTCTTGTTTTTGAAAAATTCTTATAAGTTTTATGATGTTCCTTATAAGGTTTTGATTTGGTTTTACTACAAGTTCCCTCGCAGGTTTTATCTATAGAGAGATTGCTATCAAACTGCTTGTAGAATGATCCAATTTCTCTTTTGGGAACTTTTAGTTCCAATTTCATTTGTTTTTGGATTTTCAAATCTTGACATATTTGAAGACCCTGGTTTTGAGCAAAACTGATCAATTGTCCATAGGTTAGTTGGTCATATGGGATTATGTGATTCCCATAAGTTTCACGGATTTTGTTTCTAGTTTTCTCACCTAAGAAAGGAGGAAGTCCTACTAAAACTTCTCCTTCCAGAAAGGTTGAATAGAGTCATCTCTTAACATAACTCTAGACAGGAATATTGTTTTATAATTTTGAAAATGGCTCATCTTCCTACATTTTATATTGGAAAGAAGATCAGCATTTTTATCTTTTAGATGGGATGGATATCCCATAAAATGGTGTGATATGGTAAAGAGTAATGTAGAGACTGCATCTTGTATAAGAGCTTTATGATGATCGAGTATGGGTATACCATACTCATCAGTCAATATCGCATTGTAGATATCTGGATGTTGTTCTTTTGAAAGGTGATGATCCCATAATCCTTTTAGTTGGCCTGAAAAGCCAACTATTAATAATTCAACAACTATTTTATCAATTGTACCAATTTGGGTTTTATGAGTATTTGATGCCATAGTCATCTGCTGTAAGATATTTAATATCTCATGATCAATCATACCATCTATGTTCCATACATATATAGAAGACGCATTATACTTAGTTTGGATAACCTGATTAGGCTGGGTACCTATGGTATGTGAGTACCTAACTATGCTAGGTTCTTGCCAAGCTAATTTTTGAATATGATGGATTGGTTCAGGATCGGTTTCCTGGGAACTATCCTTAAATGAAATATCAGACTAAGAGTATTGAGATCCTGTAATGGTTTTTGGATTGATTTTGAAGTCACTGGTGACTCAGGAACAACTAGTTCTATTTTGTTTGAAAACTGGTCTTCTAATTAGGATCTAAGAGTATTATTCCAATTTTGAAGTTTTTCAAATTTGGATGTTATTTCTTCCTGGGCTGGTTTGGATACTGATGAGTGCCCAAAAAGCACTAAAATAACCATGATTTTATGCACATTAATTCATTAATATATATATATATTTATATGTTTTATCATATATTTATATAAATTTGTCTTTTTCGAAATCACGGGTATTTTTATTGTTTTTCAGGTATTTTGGCTTTAAAACGCAATTTAAAGACTCAAAGAGGAATACTTGAAGCAATACATCACAAATATATTTTAGAAATAAGTGGGAAAAGGTCAACAAACATGGAAAAATTGGACAAAATGGGTCGAAAAGGTCAAAAATGTCAAAAAGACGGAAATCACGCCCGCCGCATTCTACCCGCTACGCGCGCGCGCGCATTGCGTTCTGCCATCCGCGCGCGCCCCATCGCGCGGCATTGTTCACGCTCAAGGCGCGCGCAGCGACGAGCCGCGCGCGCGCAGCGCCAGCCTCCCGCGCCCAACGCAACGCCTTTTTCGCCCCATTTTTCACGTGCGGCCGCCTCGTGACGTCATGCTGACGTCATTAATGACATCAGCAATTCCAATACGCGTTTTTACATTTTTAAATATTTTTTTAACATTTTTTTACTCATTTTTTCTCTCCATCCTCACCTATAAATACCCCCCTTCCCTTCACTTCAAAACATACCTTCAAAACACACTTCTCTCTTCTTTCTTTCTCTCTTTTCTTAGATTTTTAGGTTTTTTTAGTTTTTCTTAGTTTTTAGTTAATTTCTCTTAGTTTTAGAGTTCTTCCCTTTTTGGGAAGAACTAGTTATGTTTTTGTAATATATTAGTTTTCGATTCAATAAATGGGAGTGCAAATTCCGCTTGGAGGTTTTCCAGCAACGGGAATAGCATCGAAGTTCTATAAGGATTTTATTTTCTTTATAGTTATTTTTTATGCTTTATTCTTCCATGTTATATTTAATTTGTCTGTGATTAAATTTAACTTTGCTGGCTGTTTATAAACATGATGTAATAATAACGTTGTTATGCTTGCGAAATATTAAATAGGTAAAAATCTCTAAAATGAATTGATTTTATTTTTATTCAAGATTTTATATTAAGAATGTTAGAGAGAAATATATTATTTTTCATTACAAACTTAAACCTGAAAATTAGATTTTAAGGTTTAGTTATCCAGTCTGATTTAGAGTAGTGCTCTTTTATTTGATGGTACAATCGCCCGGTAGTTAGAGTGAAGCTCTATTTCAAAAGTTTTTATAAAAATTATTATCTGAAAATGTATTGACAACATGTTTTCAGTAGTGGTTTTAAAACTTGAAAGTTAGTACTCGGATAACTAAATTCTTAGGTTTAATTTGGACACCTTGAATAAAGTTTAAACTGTCTAACCCCACCAAAGGTGGCATTTAAATGGTTCATTTTCAATCTCTTAGAAAAAGAAATTAATTTAATTAACCAAATTAGTTATCAACCCCACCCATAGGTGTTAATTGATTTGTTTAGTTAACAAAGAATATCTAACCCCACCAAAGGTGGTATTCATATAAAAAACAGAGAATCAATAAATATCAATTCATATCTTTAATAACCTAAATAATATGAGCAAGCATAATTAACTTAGTTATTATATCCATAAATACTCCACTGTTTTAACAGATAAAATTTGCATAAATATTTATTGAATCTATGTTTATTTTTATGTAAGTAGATTAAAAACACAAAACCCAAAATATCGTGACAGGATGTTTAGGATTTAATTTCGTTTTTAAAAGTTTGAATAATAAATTAAAAACCACATACATTCCTTCCTTAGATCGACCTTGGGAGTATACTTATCATTTTCTACGAAATGATTCGTGCACTTGCGAGAGTTTTATAAATAGATAAAACCAAAGTAACGGGCAGGATCGGCGATGTCGGTTCTACCCCGATCAAGTTTTTGGCGCCGTTGCCGGGGATGGTATCAAGTTTTTGGCGCCGTTGCCGGGGATGGTATCAAGTTTTAGCGCCATTGGTGGATGGTATCAAGTTTTTGGCGGCGTTGGGGGGGATGGTATCAAGTTTTTGGCGCCGTTGCCGGGGAAGGAATAGCGTTTTTAAATTATTTATCAAAATTTTAAAAACCTTTTGTGTTGTAAATAATTGTGATTTTTTTTTTTATTAAAAAATTAAAAAAAAATAAAAAATTTTGTTGTTTGTGAAAAGTAAAAAAAAAATTCAAATTTCAATTTCGTAATAAATAAAAAAAATATAGCATGAATAATAAAATAATTTTGCATTTTGAAATTTGAAGTAAAAAAAAGTAAATAAATTTTAAATTAAATTAATAAATAAATAAGAATAAAAAAATAAAAAAATAAAAAAATAATAAAAATAATAAAAATAAAAAAAATAATAAAAATAAATAAAAAAATAAAAAAATAAAAAAAAAAAAAAATAAAAAAATAAAAAGAAAAAAATATAAAAAAAAAAAAAAAGATAAAAAAAAAAAAATATTAAGAAGAAAAATAAAAAATAAAAAAAAAAAATAAAAACAATAAAAAAATAAAAAAAATAAAAAAATAAAAAAAATAAAAAAATAAAAAAATAAAAACTTAATTTTTCATTTTCATTTAATTTTAAGTTTTTTTGAATTTTAATTTTATTTTTTTTTTTTCTTTTTTATTTTTATTTTATTTTATCTTCCCTTTTTTTTTTAATTTTATTTTATTTTATTTATTTTACCTTTATTTTTTTTCCCTTTAACTGTTTTTTTCCTCTCTTAATTTTCATTTAACTTAATTAACTTAGGTTTTTACTAACTTAATTAACTTAGTTTTTTAATTAACTTAGATTTTCATTAACTTAATTAACTTAAATTTTCATTAACTTAATTAACTTAGATTTTTACTTAAATTAACTTAATTAACTTAACTTTATTAATTTAGATTTTACTTAACTTAATTAACTTAGATTTTTACTTAACTTAATTAACTTAGTTTTTTTCACTTAACTTAATTAACATAGATTTTCATTAACATAATTAATTTACATTTTCATTAACTTAATTAACTTAAATTTTTAACCTAACTTAACTTAATTAAATTTAATAGCATGAAAAGTAAAGATCTAAGGGAGTTCTGTCTAGGAGACTAGTTCCTGGAAGCCTTTGTGCCACTAGTCTTTCCTAGGAACGTTGCTCTGTCTAGGAGGATGGTTTTTAAGGAGCCTTTGCCCCACCATTCTTTCCTGGGAGCACTCTTGGTTAATACTGATTATGTTATTTTAACTTAAAAAAAAAAAAAATTTCTGAAACTATCTCCAAAATTTTAAAGCTTTAATTACAATCTAAGGAGTTAGTTGTTTTGTTTGATCTAGGTACAATTGTGTTTTGATGCCTTTAATTATTTGATTTGTACCTAGACATGGATTATCTAAAACTCACAAGCATGTTCCTAGTTTTAAGTACAGAAAAATTTAAAAATCCATAGGACATGGTGAAAAAGTATAGGTAGACAATTTTGACTTACTTGTGGGTTTGATTGACTGAATGGGGAGGGGACATTGAGTTTGCCTTAAAAGGCAATCCGCAAGTTGCGTCTTGCTAACACGTTAAACTAAGTTATTGGATGGGAGGCAACCCATCATTTTAGGTAATTTTTTGTTATTTGTTTTATATACTTAATTTTATTGTTTATTTTAGTTTAATTATATGTGAATAATTTTTAAATTGTTAAAACTAAAAATATTTGTTGAGTTGTTAGAAGTTCACAGCAATCTGTCTGTATACACTTTAATGATTAATATGATGAATGTACCTGCATTTCTCCATTACTACTTACACATTCTCAAGAAATAGGTAATCTTTCTTCTCTTTTCTCTTTATCTTTAATTTACAGTTGTTACATTGAGGACAATGTAAGTTCTAGGTTGGGGGTGGTGAAAAGTTACCATGCTTAATTAGAAAAGAAAAAAAAAGATTTAACAATTTAAAAATTAAAAAAAAAATATTATTAATTTTTTCTTTTTTATGTTCACATCTTCATTTTTTGTGTTTGGTTTTATTTTTGTTTTGTGTGATTTAGTAATTTTGGAATTAAAAAAAAAAAAAAAAAGTTCTCCCAAAAATTTATCATTTCTTTAAATCAAATTTAAGTAAATAGTTAAGTCTTTTGTACTGTTAGATTAATTTTGGAAAACATATCATGAAATATTATGTAATTATTTTTGATAATTAGTTAATTTTTGTCATAACTAGTATTTCTTGATAAGATGTAGAAATTATATTAAACCCAAAATCGGTATTTATGAATTTGTTTTAGTGGAGACTACCTTTGTGAGATATAATTTGAGCCTAATTTCCTTTATTCAGAGTGAAATATATATTTTTTCTACTCCAAACACATTTCTTATTTCTTCAAATTCTAAGATGATCTCTATAGGCATTAATATTGAATGTATGAATTTTTTCTCATCTTAATAGAGTGTCGTATATTTTTTATTATTATTTTTGCTTAGATTAAATGATTTGAGTAGAAATTGATAGTATATGCTTTTATCTCATTCGTGCATGACTGTTACAAAAAAAGAGACATATACGGGGTTACCTAAACCAAGATCAAACAAAAAAGGCACAAAATTAACCATTCACCAAAATCCTAAAAAAAATGTACAATCTATACATGGGTTGACTCTCTAAAAAAAATGATATATATTGAAAAGTATCTTCAGAAAAAAATAGAGAGAGAAAGAATATATAGTATAATCTACATACTATGACCCACATTGCCTACAAAATTGTGAGTAAAGGCTAATTACAAAAGAAAGATAAAGGAAGTAATTCCCTAAAAAGTCATTGCACTTTCTTCATTTGTAAAAGGCATATATCTTGAAATTTTTTCTTAATGAGTTTGATTTATGCATGAAAATAATTTTTATATATGATATCTTTATAATTTATACATTTGATTCCTTCCATGAGATCAATGTCAAAATAACACTTTGAGCCTTTCTTCTTTATACATATGCGAACATATTAGTTCATTTCTATACATCAACTCTTTCGCATATAAATTAGTATGAGTGTTTGAACCCATAGGATTCAGTGTTTTGAGAGTATTGACTTGTGAGGAATAGAGTCGAAGCGAATTCGGATTTATGACACTGAAATTGGGTAAAATTAAATTGATACATTTTTGAAATGAAATATGAAAATGATTTTCGACTAATTATTATAATAAAATCATGATTGTTTAAAGAGATTAAAATAACTTATGCTTGAGATTTTAATTATGATCTTAAAGGAGATTAAAAAGTATGAGATATTTTTGTGATATGTTGTTTTCTTTTATTCTTAAATTAATTTTTGATTGTGTTGTGATTGTTTTTATAGTTTCTTTTTATTTAGTTCAATGTTTGTGGGTATCATTACTGAAAACCCTCACGAGACTCAAACTCATCCACTAGGGCAACCTAGGGGTTTAACGGCTTGTTGCATAGGCTAAATGCAACCGTTTCAATCCACGAAAGTGATTTAGGATAGTTTAATTTTTAGTTTTTATCGCTTCTCTTGCTAAGGGACTAGCAAGAAGCTGGTTGGGGGTTGTGATGAGTGCCCAAAAAGCACTAAAATAACCATGATTTTATGTACATTAATTGATTAAAAATACATATATTTATATATTTTATCATATATTTATATAAATTTGTCTTTTTCGGAATCACGGGTATTTTTATTGTTTTTTAGGTATTTTGGCTTAAAAACGCAATTTAAAAACTCAAAGAGGAATACTTGAAGCAATACATCACAAATATATTAATAAATAAGTGGGAAAAGGTCAAAAACATGGAAAAATTGGACAAAATGGGTCGAAAAGGTTAAAAATGTCAAAAAGACGGAAATCGCGCCCATTGCCCGGCCCAGCCCGGCGCCCAGCGCCCATAGCGCGCGCCCAGCCTGCCCGTCCGCGCGCCCCATCGCGCGGGCGTTCACGCGCGCGGCTGCGCGCAGCAACCCGCGCGCGCGCGGCATCAGCGGCCCCTCCCCGCGCGCCCAACGCCTTTTCGCCCCATTTTTCACGTGCGGCCGCCCTGTGACGTCATGATGACGTCATTAATGACATCAACAATTCCAATACGCGTTTTTACATTTTTAAATATTTTTTAACATTTTTTACTCATTTTTTCTCTCCATCCTCACCTATAAATACCCCCCTTCCCTTCACTTCAAAACACACCTTCAAAACACACTTCTCTCTTCTTTCTTTCTCTCTTTTCTTAGATTTTTAGGTTTTTTTAGTTTTTCTTAGTTTTTAGTTAATTTCTCTTAGTTTTAGAGTTCTTTCCTTTTTGGGAAGAACTAGTTATGTTTTTGTAATTTATTAGCTTTTCGATTCAATAAATGGGAGTGCAAATTCCGCTTGGAGGTTTTCCAGCAACGGGAATAGCATCGAAGTTCTGTAAGGATTTTATTTTCTTTACAGTTATTTTTTATGCTTTATTCTTACATGTTATATTTAATTTGTCTGTGATTAAATTTAACTCTGCTGGCTGTTTATAAAAATGATGTAATAATAACGTTGTTATGCTTGCGAAATATTAAATAGGTAAAAATCTCTAAAATGAATTGATTTTATTTTTATTCAAGATTTTATATTAAGAATGTTAGAGAGAAATATATTATTTTTCATTACAAACTTAAATATGAAAATTAGATTTTAAGGTTTAGTTATCCGGTCTAATTTAGAGTAGTGCTCTTTTATTTGTTGGTACAATCGCCCGGTAGTTAGAGTGAAGCTCTATTTCAAAAGTTTTTATAAGAATTATTATCTGAAAATGTATTGACAACATGTTTTCAGTAGTGGTTTTAAAACTTGAAAGTTAGTACTCGGATAATTAAATTCTTAGGTTTAATTTGGACACCTTGAATAAAGTTTAAACTGTCTAACCCCACCAAAGGTGGCATTTAAATGGTTCATTTTCAATCTCTTAGAAAAAGGAATTAATTTAATTAACCAAATTAGTTATCAACCCCACCCATAGGTGTTAATTGATTTGTTTAGTTAACAAAGAATATCTAACCCCACCAAAGGTGGTATTCATATAAAAACAGAGAATCAATAAATATCAATTCATATCTTTAATAACCTAATTAATATGAGCAAGCATAATTAACTTAATTATTATATCCATAAATACTCCACCATTATAAATGATAAAATTTGCATAAATGTTTATTGAATCTATGTTTATTTTTATGTAAGTAGATTAAAAACACAAAACCCCAAAATATCGTGACAGGATGTTTAGGATTTAATTTGGTTTTTAAAAGTTTGAATAATAAATTAAAAACCACATACATTCCTTCCTTAGATCGACCTTGGGAGTATACTTATCATTTTCTACGAAATGATTCGTGCACTTGCGAGAGTTTTATAAATAGATAAAACCAAAGTAACGGGCAGGATCGGCAACGTCGGTTCTGCCCCGATCAGATACCTAGAAGGGTTTGAAGATAGGGTTCTTAACCTTACTATCTATGGTTTGATAAGAGGTAAAAGGAATATCTATTCTTATGAGTTGTTTACCTAAAATGTTTAGGTTGATGTTTGTAAAATTATTTGGGGTAATAATATTTTTAAGGTTAGTTGCCTAGTTCTCTTGAGGATTCTTAATAGGGAAAGGCTTCTACCTGACTATCCTAATAAGGGATGGTAATAGGTCTTAATGAAGGATGTTCAGCTTCAACTGAACCATCAAGAGTTTCCCATACAGGTAACAGGTTCATCCATTTCTTCTAATAGCCTATTGAAATCAACTTCGGTGATATCACTAGGACTAATATCTGGAAAAAAATTTGAGTTGTGGAGTTAAAGCTATTGGTTCTTTAGTTAAAGATTCTACAGTTTCATCTTCTAGAAGCATATCGAAGTCAGCTTCTGTGACATCCAAAACACTAATTAATGGGAAATTTTTATAATGTGGAACTATAGCTATAGGTTCATAACTATAGGTTCTATAGTAATGTTGACTGGTTTAGGGTCAATTTGAACTATAGGTTCGGGTTTTGGTCCTTCCAAGATAACTGGTTTAAGGTTACTCAACGAGACCATTAATGGTTTGACTAAGTCAACAGGTTCTACTATTTTAATTGACTTAAGGTCAACTAGTAATACTATACTAACCGATTCGGGGCTAACTATTGATGAAGACTCAATTATGCTATCCTGGGTAAGGGTAACAATGTGATCTGGTAATGTTTCTACTGGCTTAGGTTTTTGACCTATGTGCCTGGGTAGTATTTTTTATTTGATATATGAATGGAGAGTCTAAACCTTTGGTTGCCCTATATATTTCTAACCATTCAAAGAATACTACATTTTTATTATGTTCTTTAACGTAACACTCATGCTTCCTAAAGTAACTAGCTCTAGTATGTTCTGAGTGTGTTTTAAAGAACCAATTTTTTATTCTTTTATTATGTGGATAATCTATATCTAGATGTAGGATTTCTATGTCTAATATTTCATCATCCATTGTTAATACATTTAACTTATTTATCCTAACCTGTTCGCTAGGTGCTTTGGATTGAGTTGGTGATGTAGGGTAAATAAGTGATAACTGAGGTGAATCGCTCATCTTAGAATTGTCAACAATGTAAACTGGTCTAGGTACTGGTGTACTATACTCTACTCCTTTGAGTTTTGTTTTCCTAAGGATATCTGAGGTTGATAACCTAGGATTTGTTTTGAATGGTAAATCCATTGATGAAATTTTGAGGCACTCGATGAGCATCTCATTGATGAAGATCTATTGAATCCTATTTCAATATTTCCATTTTTATATTTTATTATTTCTGTAAGTTCTGTGTGTTATACAGGTTCTTCCGGTTGATGAGTTTCAGATGCTGGCTGGGAAATTTCTTTCAGAAGCCATCTATCTGGGAAAATAACATTATCCCAACTTATTGGCCTAGGGATAGTAATATTTGATCTAGAAAGATCTATTTGTAATAAAATGGTTTCTCCTTTCTCGGACGTCATAATTTTGTAATGAACTCTATAGTAAAGTACTGGAATTGTTCCTGGTAAAACTTTAGTATTATGAGTTTTGATTTGAAGTGTTAATGATTTTAATATTTGAGTATCTTTTAAAGATACTATGAAATTTGGAAAGCAACTAAAAGATATTGATCCTAAGCCTAAGCTTGTTTCTATCGTACCTAATAACGATTCCTTGAATTCTGTTAGTCTAGCATCCCTAAGGATTGCCAAAATTGATGAACTTTAACCCTGTTTGGGTTAAATTCTTAATCCAATTTGAACTAAACCGAAATGAACATATTTGAAATGTTTATCAAAATGTTTTTGTAAAGATTCTTTTGAAAGAAGTTGAATTGATTCAAAAGGTAATGAGAGTTGAAGATCTCTTTCTTCAGTTTTAATGATGTAATCAGTTTTGAAAAGATTCATCATCAAAGAAAACTATATGACTACCATGGTTCAACGCTCCCCAAAACATTTATATGTATACAACGCTCCTATACATGTATTTGTGAATATTATTTGTGCATATTACTACATCCAAGATAAAAATGAACAAATCATTCAAATGTATTTATAACTTACCATGGTAGTAAATTGAAGAATGAATATCATTTTTCTTATAAATACATGCATTCAATTCGGACTTGTGAATATTTTTCTTTATAACCTTTTATAGTTTTAATTATACGTATTTATATGTATACGTATGACTACCATGGTAGTAATTTATATATATTTATGTGTATGTACAATAATTCATATGTATAAATTACTTATGAATATTAATTACTACATGTATATGTATGTATCTATATATATATATATATATATGCATATATATGTATATAAATTTCATTAGGATAGGAGTTGTAATACGAATATGTTCACAATAAGTGAAGTCAACCCAAGGCTGGTCTATAGCCAATGAATGAAGCCCTTCACCAGAGCTTTTCTTAACTAAATCAGTATTATAAATTGAATTCACATTATTACCTCCATCCTCTGTTGGCTCATTGTCAATATTATGATTATCACTTAACAAATGTGTAGTATTAGATCCACCAATATCGTTACTTGATGACATGGATTGTCTTGTGCATTAGATCCAATACCTCCATCCTCTGTAGTATTAGATCTACCAATACCGTTACTAGAAACATACATTACAACCTTGATATGATTATCTTCAATATGCTGGTTCATAAATTATTCCATATTTTCATCATCATATATTGGAACAGTGGGAAGAAGTACATCATTCTTGGAGAAATATTTAATTAACAATCTATTTTTGTATTTATCAATTTTCAATTTCCTATACAACTTCTCCTCAAATCCATGGAAATATCTCATTTCTATAACCTATTATTACATCTTTAATTGATATGTTGATATTTGAGATGATCTCGCTCATAAATTTTATAACAAAGTAACCATAAATAACACCATCACGTTATAGTGGAACCTACAAAAAAATAAGATACATGGTTTATCAATTCAAACATCTTTATTATTCAATCATACAATTCATTAAATTAATAAAATTCATTCTTGATATTTACTTGCATATACCATACTTTATCCCATGTAAGCTTCTATGATTTTTTAAGGATGATGTCCCTACTCTTATTCCACAGCTTCCATTCCCTATCAAAGTTTAAAAGAGTTAGTATTTTCATCTTTATTCAATATTACAAAGAACAATACCAAGAAAAATAGCTAATTATAACTCTTACATTTTAACAATTGTTTTTATCTTTATTCAATTCTATGGAAGCCGAGTAATAATACTAAGCATGATTACCATATAGATCATGATTACCAACATCTAATGATCTTAACCGTGTTTAAACTTTAGTGGTCAAGAGATTATCAACTTTTGATTTCTCTAAAAGGTTAATACTCTATCGCATAATTGTTTCGCTCTTATACTAACATCCTGCTCTTAATATTGATTCATATATGATGAATCATAAAACATTGCTAAATATGATAGATGATTAGCTTCAAGTCGATAATAACATGAGATATATAAATAAGTATATATAATTAATTAAATATTATAAACATAATTATATGCTCTACATAAATAAAAACTATTTACTGATTGAGTGCTCATCTTATCCACACTTGAATAATACTTTAAGTCAATCATTTAAAACTCAAATAATTACAATATGCACTCAATTTATATATAAGATTGCCCAATGTCTATATAAGATATTAATTTAGGAAATGGCACAATCCATCCTTCATTCATACTATTTTTGCTCGTAACAATTGTCTACAAAGAGCCAAGATTTTTACGGAAATTTATATAGCATACTCATAATTATACTTTTTCCATGGCTTCTTCTTGAATGACTTGGTGCATGATAATTTTCCACTAGATACATATTTTTCATGAGATACTTCCTTTGCATCACTTAAATTTGTGGTACTTAACAACTTCGAAGCTATTTATTGATTGAGGGCTCACCTTATCCACACTTACATTATACTTTAAGTTGATCATTTGAAACTCAAATAATTACAATATGCACTCGATTGATATATAAGAATGTCAAATGTATATATCAGATATTACTTTAGGAAATGGCACATTCCATCCACCATTCATACTATTTTTGCTTGCAACCATTGTCTACAAAGAGCCAAGATTTTCATTGAAGTTTATAGCATACTTATAATTATACTCTTTCCATGGCTTCTTCTTGAATGACTTGGTTCATAATAATTTTCCACTAGATATAGATTTGTCACGAGATACTTCTTTTGCATCACTTAAATTTGTGGTTCTTACCAACTTCGGCATAATAGACTAAAAGAGCTATTATATTAGTAACAATAAAATTAGAATAGTAAAATACTAGTAAAAAAAAATTTGAAGTAAAAATTAGTAGTACCATGTCAAAATTTAACACAACTTGATTTGACGGTCAAAAAACATATTGTTCAATGGCTTCTTGGACTGCAGTAGTATAGGTGGGCATTGGTAGTGAACAATGATGGAGTAATGATTGATCAATTACTATTCGTCAATTATTTGGAAAATATTGTTTGTAAATGTTTTGATCATTGCTCAATTGTTGTACCGTTTCAATAGCAACATAGTCCATAAATGATCAAAAGATACTTCATATTCTATAAAACATTCAAGCATTATATACAATAAACAAAATATATAATAAAAAATAAAAATAATATTCGTGTTATAAACTTTAAATCTTATCATGAAAGATTCATTAAATGGAGGAGGACTCCTATATAGGGTAGTTGTTGGAAGAACATTCTCATCAAAATATTCTTGTGAATGATGGTAAGAATGCACATATTACATTGGAGACATTTGACTACTATGCAATTGCATGGGCATTCATGGCATATTCATGGATCCAATAGGATTACTATATTTCATAGAGGACATAGGTTGGCCATCAAATTGCATAAGTGGCATGCCTTGCATGGAGGGTGGCATATGTTGTGATGCCCCAACTTGGTAATTTTGAAATTGCTTCATAATTGCAAGCTCGCTTAATATAAGAGCCTTAAAGGAGTTCAAATCTTCTTCAATTTTATTCAACTTATCCTTACTGACCATCTTAGGCCTTTGTTTTGGAATATTGACAAATTTCATGTAACCATCATATTGTCTTCCTCCTAATCCGACCAAAGTGCTCGGGTCCAAATGCATAATATATGGCATCTTTTCTTGGTTGCTCAATTATTTCAACCCTATTTATTTGTTCTTAAACTACTCTCTACAAATAATAAAACAATAAAAAATATCATACATTATTACATGAATATACAAAAATTATAACAAGAAATTTATATCAAGTTAAATTACTAACCAACTATTGAGTTGTTCTTTTGCTCGTTTATTCATTGGTTTGACTTCTTCATTTTTAGTGTCTTTGTTTCTATATACAATTCAGCTTAAGTAATCAATCCACTTAATTCAGCTTCTTACGCATATAATTCCTAACCAATTTATTAACTTAAGTTAAAGAAAAATAAATATAAAAATAGTTATAAATTAACAACTTAATATTACCATTCTTTATCTAACTTCAGGATTTGATGACCTCCTAGTATGGTTAGGAAGAATATTTTACATTTACATATTTTGGTTTTCTTCCCTAATGATTTGAAATTCATCCATATGTCTATAATCTACAAACTCTTTCCATAATTGGGGTTCTATCTACGAGTTATCTTCAGGGATTTTATATAATTCTTCTTCATTAAGGGGTTCTAATTATGGAAACACATAATTTCTATCAAACTTATAAGTTTTGTATTTCTTTCATGCCTTGCTTGCAATTTCATAGTACTTATTAAACCAATTATCAGGGACTTTGAAACTATTCTATAAAAAATACATTTTAGAAAAGATATTACAAAATGTATATAATATGTAATTACTTATAAAATAAATTAAGTTTACATAAATGGTTTTCCATATCTTATAATTTTCACAATCTTCAACTTTACTCCAATCATTTATATTGATTGGTATACTTAACTTGGCAAGTCTAACGATAGATGATTTCAAATTTTGGTTATTTTCTCCCAATGGATTACCAGTTGCATCGAATTCAACAAGTATTCTATCATCTAGATTAGATTGAGCATCAATTATATTAGCCAAACTCCTACTTTTAAAATTCCCTAATAGATCAATTGGATCTATAATCTCTAGTACCTTAGGATCCATAAAATATTTGTAGGATGAAATAAAAATTAATTCACAATTTTATCTCCAAACATATAAACAAGAGTTATTACAATAATATAGAGCATATATTATTTTTAATTAGGTTGTCGATCGTGTGTATGTATATATATATATTCCTTCACAATCACTTCGAATTCATGAGAAAGAATTATAGTCATCAACTAGATCATCACATGCATTAAGCAATTTTTTTTAGAAATGACTAATATTTGATAACATATCAAAATGTCATCATCTTTTGAAGCATCACAATAGTAGAGCTCTTTTTTGTGGAGACGTTAACACAATGGACCATCTTGTGTCAATTTGATCACTCGTATACAAAACATGTTTTACGTGAAATGCTAACATGAAAGATCATCAATGTGACCTATCTTGGCTAAGGTTTCAAGGATAAATCCAAAATCATTTATTTTGTATCCAACATTTACAGTGTCTTCAACCCAATCACATAAGAATATTGTATCATGAAAGACCTAATAATTGAGTTCCCATATTTCTTAAATTGTACTATAATATGTTCTATCAGAAAGTATAGGATTATCATATTTTGAATTAACAAATTACCAAGTTTGTTCAACCATCTTCACACCACTATTCTAATTTACTCGAACTTTGTCCCTTGATTTTGTTATAAACCTAGAACTATTAATTGTAAAACTAGAATACGATATGACATCAAAATTTGGACCATGTGCAAGTCATTCCTGAGTTTTTGTTATTTTATGATTAGCTCTATTGAATTCAACTCGAATCTATGCACATAAAAACATGAAATGCGTTTAAAACAAAGTTGTAAATTTGGAAGATGAGGAATGAAAAAAATTTCAAAGACATAAATCTAGATTTTAAGAGCATAGATCATTTTCTATCTGGAACTTTTGATGAGTTTAATACGAAAGTGAAGGATGGTAATGGAACAATCTAATATGAGTGTCTATTCTAATATGTAGGACTAAGCCACCTTTTGGTTGTTTTAATTTTAATTTTGATGTTGCCTATATTAATGGTCAATCTACAATGGTGGTAGTTATTAGGGATAGTTTTGATAATGTGATTGGTATTTGGTGCAAAATTTTACAAGCTAAGAATGCAAAAGAAGCTAAAACAAGAGCTACAGCTTTGGCTATTGGGTTGGCTACAATACTGAAATTAGATATGGTCATAGTTGAAGGGATTGTAAAATTATAGAATATCTTATGAAACAGACATGTCAAGCCACCTAGGAGGCCAAATAATTTCTTGAGGAAGCCTTATTGCTTGTTCCATAATTCTCTTACTTTAATGCAAATTAGATCCCAAGAACATGTATCTATTTTGCACACAATATAGTTGTTTGGGCCTTACATGAACATATGGATGGCAGTTTTAATTTTTTTGATATTCCCCTTGTTATTTGTAATATAAACTCTATAGAAATTAATTATTAATATTATGGTGATTTATCAAAAAGAACAAAATACACATAAATTTGTACTTATTTGCACACACATCAATTATGATGTAACACGTAACTAAATAACTTGAAAATAATTAAATATGTTCATTTTTCATAAATTTGTAACTTAAGAAGACACGATTGATATGAAGTCAACTTATGGTACAAAAAAAATCGATAATCACAAATTTTGACATTATAGAATTTAAATAGAATAAATCAAACATTAACAAAATTTTATGATATTAATAAATACTCCAATAGTACATTTTTGACAAATTGAATTAAACATTATATGAAAATATGCACCTTTAATGAACAAGGCCAATATGAAGTTGACCTATAGTTGAAAAAATCGATAACCATAACTGGCATTATAGAATTTAGATAGAATGAATCTAACATTAACAAACTTTAATGTGCTTAATAAATACTCCATATCATTGAGTAGTGCATTTTAACCATAAATTGAATTAAATATGCAAATATGCACCTTTAGTGGACAAGGCCAATATGAAGTTGACCTATAGTTGAAAAAATCGATAACCATAACTTTGACATTATAGAATTTATATAGAATAAATCCAACATTAATAAACTTTTTTGTGCTTAATAAATACTTAATATCATTGTTACTGGTTCACGTGAATGATCCATTTTTTACTCAAATTCAATTAACATTATATATGCAAATATGCACTTTAAATGGACAAGGTTTATATAACATTGAACTATGATAATTTTAACATTATACAATTAAGATAGAATAAGTCTAACATTAATAAACTAATATGACTTTAACAAATACTCCATATCATTTATATTATTTTATGTAAATGGTTCGTGTTTGACTCAAATTTAAGTAAACATTATATAGGTAAATATGCACCTTAAATAGATAACATTGATATGAAGTCAGCATACGATTGAAAAAAATCCATAACCATAATTTTAACATTACACAATTAAGATAGAATAATTCTAACATTAACAAACTAGTATGATCTTCACAAATACTCCATATCATTGATATTGTTTCACGTGAATTGTCCATATTTGGCTCAAATTTAATTAAACATCATATATGTAATTATCTACTTTAAATAAACAAGGTTGATATGAAGTTGACTTATAATTGAAAAAAAACAAATCGATAATCATAATTTTGACATTACACAATTTAGATAGAGTAAGTCTAATATTGACAAACTTATATGACCTTAATAAATACTACATATCATTGATATTGGTTCACATAAATACTCAATTTCTAAATGAAATTGAATTAAACATTATATATGGAAATATGCATATTAAAATTGACAAGGTCAATATGATATCAACCTATGGTTAAAAAAATCAATAAACATAATTTTGATATTATAGAATGGATATAGAGTAAGTATAATATTAACAAACTTGTATGACTTTAATAAATACTCCATATCATTGATATTAGTTCATGTAAATGATCCATTTTTGACTCATTCAATTAAACCTTATAAATAAAAATATGCACCCTAAATGGACAAGATCGATATGTAGTTGACATATGGTAGAAAAAAGTCGATAACTATAATTTTAACATTACAAAATTTAGATAGATTAAATCCAACATTAACAAATTTATAAGATCTTAATAAAATACTCCATATCATTGATATCGATTCATGTGAATGGTCAATTTTTGACTCAAATTCAATTAGACATTATATATACAAATATGCATATTGAAATTAACAAGGTTGATATGTAGTCGACCTATAGTATAAGAAAATCGATATAAATTTAAAATTACATAATTGAGATAGAATAAGTCTAACATTAATGAACTTTTATACTAAAATAAATATTGTATATCAATGAAATTGGTTAATATTTATGGTACATTTTTGACATAAATTCAATTAGACATTATATATTCAAATATGCATATGAAATATACAAGACGATATGATGTTGACCTATGATAAAAGAGTAATCCATAACCATAGATTTATAACTTAAATAAACAAGATTGATATGAAGTTAACCGATTGTAGAAAAAAGTCAATAATCATAATTTGGACATTACAAAATTTAGATAAAGTAATTCTAATATTATTAAACTTTGGGAAATGCATTTAGTAAAGTTATTGCCATATAAAAATAATAAATAAAAATCATGCATGAAAGTATAATATTAAGTAAAAAAAGATGTTATGGTTCACAGGAATCAACATCCTTTAATATATAGATATTAAATCTATGGACATAAAGAGAAAATACATTCAACTTAGCCAATAAGTCATGTTTTTGAATGATTCAAGCATAATGAACAAAGATATGACAAAAGATAGCAATTACACAAATTGCTTTGTATCTACGATATCGTTCCAATAATGAAATATTGCTCATTTTGTACTTTAAATTCCAAAATTCATAAAACAATTTTGATGTCTTATGAGATACAATTTAGTGCATGAATTAGTTGAGAATATGTATATAATAAAGTAATTTTTATTAAAACATATAGTACGTTTCTAAAACAAATAAGCCAGACCTTGCAAACCAACCCATTGGATCTCCAAACATGATTGACAATCCTCTTTCTTTTTTTCTTTTTCCTTTCTTCTAGATTCTCTTAATTCAACTGAAGCTTATGTAATGATTTTGTACTTAAAAATACGATACCTAACTCATCTTTTGATAATTAGGATATAGAAAGTACAAAAAAGCGAAAAAAGTGCATAAGGAACAAGATAATAATATAACAAATAAATGGATCCTACGCATTTATCATATAATACAAAAATTAAAAAAATTAAAAAATTTCTAGAATTATTTTAGAAAATTACAATAACACAGTAGTCATTAAGTACTAAATAATAAACATACAAATCTATGGTTGATTATCAACTTATATCATGTATTTTTTACATAAATATTAATAATTATCACATCTTAAAATTATTCACAATCAATCAATATGATGGAAGCTAACTTAGAACAACTGATCGAACAATATATAAAAAAAATTTCTATTCTATTATGAAAGGTTCATGAAAAAAAATTTTGTATGATATAAAAAAAATTTGAATAGAATAATATCTAGTCCTATTTTCATTAGTAAGAGGTGATGTCTCACTGAGATTATCGCTCTCCATTTGCTATAAAATAAATAATCCTAAAATTTCATAAATCTTAAGCACAAGTATAAAAGAAAATAATAATGATGTAATCATACTATTAATTCTTTAATTTAATGTAATAATTTATTATCGACTCAAATTCAATTAAATAGTATATATGCAAATATTAATATGAGATAGACAATTTCGATATGAATTCGACCAATGGTACAAAAAATCAAAAACAATATAATAAATGCATTACAAGCTTAAGATGTGACATGACATTAACAAACTGTATTGTAAAAAGGAATTTGATGATATTAAAGGAATAATAGCTAACAGAAAAGTTGGTTATATGAAAACAATAGATCACAAAAGCATCTCTTCCACAATATTGTCACGGTTACATGCTATGAGATTAAATGGCATTTGATATTATTAAAAGAATGTCTGACCAAAAGGCATTTCACACTCTACCATCAGTATTTCTATCATGATATGACACCTATGATGGTGAAGAAATTATGAATAAAACTAGACCTAACAAGATTACAAGCAGCCACCACCGACAGATAATAAAGTATCAATAACAATAATGCCCTAGATAGAAAATAAAGCTCCAAATAAGTCCATGAAACTAAACAAGTTAACCCGAGTTCTCATAGAATACATTAGAATGATTACATTCCTCAAGTAAACTAAAAAGGATGTCGGGTTATTGCCATATAAGCATAATAGAGAAGCATCTTTTTTACCATAACCATCTCATGTAAATAAGAAATTGAACAAAGAAAAGGAATATTCAAATAAGGATAAATAAATAATCCAATTTAAATGTTGCTCATAATCTACACCTCTAAACAAGCAAACCATAAAACTATGAATGTCAAATTTATTATTGAGGACTAACCAAGTATGATCGCAGTTGTGAGTGGATGCGTCGTTTTTGGTACTTGTGGCTGCTAGTTGCTGGTTACTGACCTTTTCGATCCAATGTTTGGAAATCAAACCTAGGCCAAAAAATATGGGCATTATATGGTCTAATACAAGAAACATGCAAAAACATAGCAAGAAACACATCAATAATTGGGAGGAAAAAACACACCAAAAACCTAAAGACACTGTCGATATGACATCCCAAAATCAAAACTGAGAGAAAGGGCAAGCTCAAGCACCATATAGAGACTCTGGTGCAGTTTCAACAACCATAAAATCTTTTGCAAGTTTCCTATACAAAAAACACAAATAAATACATGGTAACTTTCAGAGTATCAAAAAGCGTAAAAATATCTCAATGTATATAACATTATCCTATTGGAAAATAAAGGGAAATTTTGCAGGATACAAAAAAAAAATTAAATTAAACATAAGTTTAGTATTCATTACTTAGCTAACTAAAAAAATACTAACTTGATGATAAACTAATGTAATTAGATATTATTTTTATTGTAATAAGTTTTACAATGTTATTATGGGTAATTTTCCCAAACAATTTATAAAATGCTATAGATGCAAAAATATATACAGGGGAACAACAGAGCTACTAAAAGCTTCATAATTTCAAAATATGTTTTTGGAAACATTATCTAACTTGTACATTAACTCATCGTGATCTTGAATTTCAAGAAAGTTATTGACTACTCAAAATAGGACTTGAACATATCTCCATCATAGCAATCATGGCAAAAAGCACCAATATCCACCCACCATCCCTCAGATCTACTAAAAAAATTGATTTAAGATATTATAGCAATAAGTTGATCTTTGATAAGGTTCACCTGTGGGGCAGAACGATTCTTGTTCCGGTAGTTCCTTACCAAGTGACCAGGTCTGTTACAACTATAATACATAAATATGTTATTTCTTAAGGGAGTTGAGGTCCATTCTAGGGAGGATAGTTTCTATTTCTATTTTAGTGGTTGCAGTTTTGTTTATTATTATGATTCTGAGTTTTCATATTTCTTCCTTTTGGTTTCAAGATTACAAAGGAGGATTTCTTATTGGTATTGTTGTTTGAAACAATGAGTACTTCATCTCTTTGATCTTGTTTTCGGGCTTGTTCTTCTATTCTTAGACGGGTTATAAGACTTTTTAAAAAAAATTTCTTAGTTTTATGTATTCTTAAAATCTTTCCAAGTAGAGGGTAATTTATTTATAATAACAACTAGAAATTGTTCATCTAAAGTTATACCTTCAGAAGTTATTTCATGTGTGATTGAGCTTCCACATATTTGCCATCAATCATTTGGTACTTCATATATCTACTGACATCATAGTTTTTAGTTCTAACTTCTTCAGTGTCGTACTTTTTTTGAAGAGTATCCCAAATTTCTCATAGCAAACTTTTCAAAATTATAATAATCTTACAAGTCATCAGCTAATCCATTAGGAATAAATTTTTGCATAGAAAATTATTTTCCATCTAGGTGTCTAAATCCTTAGTTGTAGCTTCAGTAAGAGGATTAGACAGTGTTGGTTTTTCAATAGTAATAGCATAAGCGACCTTTTTCGTGGTTAAGAAAAATAACATTTTTGTCTCCATCTTTTAAAGTGTAGTCCTTCAAAATAGAACGATTTGTTGAGATTAGCAGTTAACATTTCAGTAGACATGGCAGATAGAAAATCATCCTAAAATTTTTGAAACAAGTATGTGAAAACAATGTAGGAACCATATTACCGATAACACGAAATGAACTGCTTGGGTTGAGTCAAAGACTAGATCGCTCTCTTTAAGACGTTTTGCGGCTCTACCAGAAATTGTGCAAGCAAACACAACCTCATCGTCCCTAGGATAAAACAGCCCAGAATCTTTATTTTTTGTCTCGTAACTTCACTGCACTGATGAAGACTGGAATGCTACACCTATAAAATTTTGTTGCTCGAAAAACTCAAAAAAATTTAGGATCTTTTTCTTTCTGAGATATTTTTCTTAATAAAAGATGTTTGCATATTGATGTGTGGAAACTGAGAACTGTGGCCCTCTATTTATAAGTTTGAAAAAATGTGTGGTCAATATGATAATAACAATCATGTCTATGTGTAAAGTGTAACAGCCATTTTTATGAAAGGAAAAGTAACAGTCATTTTCTGAGTAAAGAATAATAATGGTCATTTAATGAATATTTCTGAGTAAAGAAAAAATAACGACCATTTTCTAAGTAAAGAAAAATAATGGTCATTTTTTGAGTAAAAAAGTAACGACCATTTTCTGAGTAAAAAAGTAACGACCGTTTTTTAAGTAGAAAAGTATTTTAACAAAAAAAAAATTAAAAATAAAATACCACCTCACACACATGCACATGCACACACACTCGGTATGGCCAGTTGAGCGGCGGTGGCTCATGCGCACGCGTGTGTGGTATCACATTTGCCTAGGTCTTATCCCCTTCCACAAAAGTGGGTGCCCCTTGGGGCCCAAACCCAATAGCCATACCTTTTCTATTTATACATCTCCTTAGTAATGTAAAATAGCAATGTGGGACAAGGAAAAAAATTGGCATCATTTGGTTTATAAAAATTCACTTTTTTCAACAGAAACTATTATCTAGGAAAACACTCTAGTAAATCTAGAATAAAACAAGCTTAGCTATGTTATTTATCTTTAGACGAGCACTCTAACAACTCTAAGGTAAAACTAGCTTAAAGGTATTCCTCTATCTCACAAATAAGAGGACTTCAACTTCCAAACAGAAGAAAGAAGAACCATTCCTAAAAATTAGGAATAAGAGAAAAAAGAGAACTTCTTTAATATAACTAAATTTTTTATTTTCTAGGATCTCTTATAATATTATAGGGCCTATTTATTTATAGTTGAGAAGTTCATAGAATAGTTTATAAAGTTTGTATGTGGAACTCTAGTAATACACACAAAAAAGAATTCTAAATGAATGTTTCTATATGAGACTCTAATAGTACATAAAAATTAAAACTTAAAAAAAATAAACTATTGCTTTAGTAAAACTCTAAACAAAAACCTTAAACAAAATAAACTACTTTCTCTTTTCTAATCATGTCATCTATTGTCCCCTCTACTAATTTAAACTTTGTCCTCGAGTTTTCTTCAAATGAGGATGATAATACTTTTAGCATTCATGGATCTTCAAAATTGATTTTTCTTGTTGTTGTTCCACTTCCTTGATCAATATTATCTAAATATTGTCTACATGCTCACCTTTAAAATTAATATTTTTAACAAGTTTTGGAATAATGAAATACGACTCAGTATCTTGAAGATTATTTGACAACTCTTATTGTTTTGGGAAATAATTTGTTGTGATGTCAAATAATTGATTGTATGTGAAGACACTTCATTCTTTAACTTCAAGAATTATGGAGATAATTTCAAGATCTGGGACTAACTCACCTTGTAAAGATATTTTTTCTTCAAATTCTTCCTTTTGAATTTGTATGATCTCAAATATAGGTTTGTTGGCTTCAATAATATGATCGCTTTTGTCTTCGACCGAAACTATCTCAAGAACCTTGTTTTCAAAAGATTGTTCTTTCATATTAAAACTTTAGGCGAGTCTTCCTTTTTTGGCAGCTCATATTTAATGTTGTGTTGGATCATCTTTTCCACTTGAACAAGTTCTTGATTTTGAGTTTTTCTATATTCTTTTTGAATAAGAGCTTCATTCATATTTTTGTTTAATAATGCCAATGATAAAAACAATTTAATTAAGAACTTGTTTAATCTCTTGACGAAATTCTTGAAATTCTTTTCGTGAAATAGCTTTATTATGCTCCTTTGGACTCATATGCACCTCGCTCTAATACCACCTAACGTAGGAAGGAATCACGAATGTGCCAACAATATGAAAGCACTTAGGAAATAAGAAAGATAGAAGCAAAGTTTATACTAGTCAGACTCACTCCGTGGTAAGAGGTCCTCGTATTTGTATTATGAAACAAATATAAGAAAACTATTATCTAAGAAAGCACTTTAGCAAATCTAAAATAGGATAAGCTTAGTTATGTTATCTATCTTTAGACGAGCACTCTAAAAACTCTAGAGTAAGTCTAACTCTAAAGTAAGTTTAACCTAAAGATATTCATCTATCTTATGAATAAGAAAACTTCAACTTCCAAACGAAAGAAAGAAGAACTATTCCTGAATGTTAAGAATAAGGGAAAAAAGAGATAGAAGAGATCTTCTTTAATATAACTAAATTTTTATTTTCTAGGATCTCTTATATAAGCATATGGCCTAATTATTTATAGTTGAAAAGTCCCTAAAATAGTTCATAAAGTTTCTATTTAGGACTCTAGTAATACACACAAAAAAGAATTCTAAATGAATGTTTCTATGTAGACTTTAGTAGTACATAAAAATTAAATCTCTAAAATAAATAAGCTATTACTTTATTAGAACTCCAAAAAAAAAACCTAAACAAAATAAATTATTTTCTCTTTTCTAATCTTGTCCCATATTATAAAGAAAACACATGTAAGTTGCCACCACAAACTCAAGTGTCCTAGAAACTTGAAGTACCAAGCACATTAGATGTCACAAGAGCCAAGACATTCTCCGATCGTGATTAATTTCAACATGGTCTTGCAGACCTCAAGGTTAATTATTTAACTCTAGAGGGAAATATAACAGCCAATTGTCACGAGCCTAGACTTCAACTAGTAATCGTGCGGCACTTAGCAAGGTCCGTTTCACTAAGCCTGCCTTCCAACCCAAACAAAACACTCCAAAGAGACTAGAAAGAGACTTAGAGACTTAGAGGATTCTAGGGCAAAGAAAGAATAGAAGATAGTTTGTGAAGAATGCTTTGTATTGCTCTAGAGAGGTTATCTTACAAATTCCCAAGGATGGGTACAAATGAAGACCAATAGGTCTACTTATAGTGTGGCTCCAAGCTTAAGATTATGCCACAAGTTTCTAGATCCTACCATGTCTAAAATGTATAAGAGTATCTACATTGTTCTAGTTTTATCTACAACATGCCACAAGGTTCTAGGACCTTTTAGTCAAGTCTAGCCAACTCTAGAGTCTTCTAGGATTGTCTAGTTCCTTTGTGTAAGTTCTAGGATGTTTTGGAAGCTTCTAGAGACTTTTATATCTTTCATGAACCATCCAGCATGTTCTAGAATATTCTAGCACCTTTTAGCACACTCTAACACATGCTAGTGTACTCTGGAACATTCTAAAGTCTTCTAGGCTTGAGTTGAGTCCATCCAACTCTAACTCCCTCTAAACATCACTAGGTCACTCTAGAAATTTCCCATGTATTAACTTGTATAAAAGTCTAGATCCTTTAAGCAATTACCCTTTCTTTGGATTTTAAGGGACAATTTGAGCGAGACGTAACACCCTTCCCCACTCAAGTTCACGACGCCCTCGTCGCACTTTCAAGCTTGAACCTTTCTATGTGATTTTTGAACTACCATAAAGAGTCTTCCGGTTCCCAGCTTGCCTCTATGTCTAAGTCATTCTTCCACTTGACCAAGTATTCCCGATAGCTTGGTATGACCTTGCACCAAATTAGGTGGTCCGCCAAGATAGAGTCCACTCTTCTATCAAAGGAGGTTACTACTGCGGTAGGAACCCTCTTTGGTTCTCCCCAACTCATGTCTTCCTAATCTCCTTGATAAGGCTTCAACATGCTTACATGAAAAACTGGGTAGATTTTAAACTTCGAAGGGAATTGTAGTTTGTAGGACAACTTACCGACTCGCTTAAGGACTGGAAATGGCCCTTCGTACTTCCGTACCAACCCCTTGTGAACCTTCCACAGGGATTTGAACTATTGGGGCAATAACTTGACAAGGACCAAACACCTTCATGAAACTCGACCATCCTTCTTTTCTTGTCAGCCCACTTCTTCATCTTTTTAGATGCCTTTTTTAAATAGGCTCGAGCTAACTCGGCTTGCTCATGCCATGCCTCAGCAAATTTGAAGATAGCAAGGCTATTTCCTTCATAGCTTATGGCCAAAGCATGAGGATTCATGAGTTGCTGCCCCATGATGATCTCTAAGGGACTCTTGCTAATGGACTCACTCCTTTGCAAGTTATAAGAGAATTAGGATACATCTAGCAACTTAGCCCAATCATGTTGGTTGGCACTAACAAAGGTCCTGAGATAAAGCTCCAACAATGAGTTGGCACATTCTGTTTGCCCATCGCTCTATGGATGAAAGCTTGTGGAGAAGTTCAAGTCTGATCCCAACAACTTGAACAATTCTGTCAAAAACTTCCTAGTAAATCATGGGTCTCGATCACTCATGATATTGGATAGGATTCCTTAATGTTTCATAACATGTTTGAGGAATAAAATGTCGTCTCGTCTATAGCACAATCTGCTGAGGCAAGTATGAAGGTTGCATACTTGCTAAAGCGATCAATGATTACAATTATGCTACCAAAGCCCTCTGATTTTGGCAAGCAAGTGATGAAGTCCATTGAGACACTCCCTCATGGTCTCTTTGGGATAGGTAATGGCTCTAACAAGCCTATTGGTGCATGCTGCTCCATCTTGTCTTGTTGGCATACAAGACAAGTTCTTACATAGCCTTCAACATCATCCTGTAGTTGAGGCTAGTAGTTGATAACTCTATGAAAATATAGTTATTAGTGCACTTTTTTTACTTAATATTTACTTTTTTTATTTAATAAATAGTATTTTTATAGCCAAAAAAATTAAAATATAAACTTCTTAGTGAAAATGGGTAAAAGTATAATTTTTGGGATTTTTTTATGAATTTTTAATGGAGGACCAACGAGGAGCTACCACATGGCATGCCATGTAAGTAGAGGAACTGACTGGGCAAGCCACGCAAACACGGAGAGTGAATTAGGTTACACCAACGTGTGAGGAGGACGAAACACGTGCCACGTGTCAACACAGCATTCAATCCGAGTTCGAAAATTGGTCAACGCACCATGACATAATGTGATTGTTCTAGTTTTATCTACAACATGCCACAAAGTTCTAGGATCTTCTAGTCAAGTCTAGCAAACTCTAGAGTCTTCTAGGATTGTCTAGTTCCTTTGTGCAAGTTCTAGGATGATTCGGAAGCTTCTAGAGACATCTACATCATTCATGAACCATCCAGCATGTTCCAAAATATTTCAACACCTTCCAACACATGCTAGTGTCCTTTGTAACATTCTAGAGTCTTCTAGGCTTGAGGTGAGTCCATCCAACTCTAGCTCCCTCTAGACATCACTAGGCCGTTTTAGAACTTTCTCATGTATTGATGTGTAGAAAAATCTAAATCCTTTAAACAAGTATCCTTTTTTTGGATTTTGAGGGACAATTTGAGCGAGACGTAACACAATGCTTCATTAAACAATTAAAATATCATACAAAACACTAGAAAGAAAAGTTAAAAAAAATAAAAATAAAAGAATCCAAAAAATGGCATTTTAAAGTAAACTTGTCAAATTAGTTATTTCATTCAATGAACACTCCATTCAAGACTCGGTTCATTTGAACAGTATCAATCATAAAATGTACCACTCCATCATAATCATCAAGAAATATGATCATAGACTTTATTCTCAGGCTAAAAAAGAGAGTGGAATAATAATATAATTCGGTCATGCTCAGACACGATTAGGTAACTCACGCTTATACCTAGTCGCTGTAAAGATGATCCTAATATGTAAAAACATAGTACTATCAATATAATATATACAATGACATCCTTCAAGATCGCTAATTCTATTCATACAATGACTTCCTTCAAGATAGCTAAATTCTACCTACTCTGGTAGAATTCGGCACCAGATATAAATCATGATTTTGTGCTTTTAAAAGTTGGAAAGATATATGTAGATCTAAAAACATGGGAGGATTGGGTTTAAGAAAATTTACTCATTTGAATCAAGCACTCCGGTCCAAATTAAGTTGGCAAATGTAGCAAACTAAAACAAGTTCTGGCTGCAAAATCTTAGTCAAAAGTACTGTCATTCCCGTAGTTTTTGGATGGTTAAAGCTAACAATGGTGATTTTTCTGTTTGGAAAGGCATTTGTAATATGAGAAACATCCTTAAAAAGGGACTCCGTATTCAGATTGGTAATGGAATTGGGGTACATGTAATGAAAAACCATTGGTTATCCAATTCAATTAATTTTATTCCAAAAGTTAAGGAGGGGTTTCTTGATTATGCCAATGAGTTGAGTCATAAATCCAGATTTTAAATTTGGAAGGAATGAAAATAATTTTAAAAGACATAAATCTAGATTTTAAAAGCAGAGCTCATTTTCTATCTAGAACTTTTCATGAGTCTAATACGAAAGTGCAGGATGGTGAATTAATGAAACAATCTAATATAAGTGTCTACTCTAATGTGTATCCACATTGGACTAAGCCATCTTTTAGTTGTTTTAAATTTAATTTTGATGTTGCCAATATCAATGGTCAATCTCAGTGGCAATAGTTAGTTGGAATTGTTTCGGTAATATGATTGGTATTAGGTGCAAAATTTTACATGATAGGAATGCAGAAGAAACTGAAGTAAGAGATGCAACTTTGGCTATTGGGTTGGCTACAACAATGAAATTAGATATGGTCATAGTTGAAGGGGATTGTAAGGTTAAAGAAACCTTATTACTCGTTCCATAGTTCTCTTACTTTAATGGGAACTGGATCCCAATAACATGTATCTATTTTGTCCACAATATAGCTATTTGGGCCATACGTGAAAATATGGAAGGCGGTTTTAATATGTATGATATTCTCCCTGTTATTTGTAATATAAACTCTGAAAATATTAATTATTAATATTAGATGATTTATCAAAAAAAAAAAAACTAAATTACATACTTAAATTTGCACACACATGATAAACTAACTTTTTAAATAAATAAATTTATTCATTTTTTTTAAAAAAATATACTTACATATCACATTATAATTAATGTAATTGCATATTTGTGTTATTAACATTTTCAAGTGACAAATATTATATTAAAGTATAACATAATTTGCAAATATATCATCTAATTTTCTCTCTTGACAAATATAACATTTACAAAAATATTATTCATATTTTTATAAACTTATGATATTTTAAAAATAAACTTATGATATTTTAATGGTATATTTGTAACACAATAAACTTAAATATTATATTTATAATTTTTTTTTTGGGACAGTTAAGATCCTAAAACATATTTGGGGCATTATATTAAATTCATTAAATATAATTATATTATATTGAATCATATTAAATTGTATTATAAATATTATATGTAATGATTGGTTACAAATTCATAATATAATCAGATAAAATTAATAATAATTATTTTTATAAAATAATTTATATTTAAAATAATATTTAATTTATTTTTATTTAATATTCTTACCCATCAAAAATACTTTCATTATAAAAATTTATTTAAATCAATATTTAATTTATTTTTTTATTTTTTTATTACATAAAAACAGTTATTTTAATTTAAGATAAAAAAAATCAAAATAAAAAATTTTAAAATTAATATTTTAGATAAGTTAAAATAAATTTCTAGTGGGATATAAACCTAGAATTTTTACATAATTATACAATTTTTATCATGTATGATATAAAGTTTCTACATAATTATATAATTTTTATTCTAAATGGTACATGTTTACTTTACTACTAAACACATGTGTACAAAATTATACAACCTGATATTTATTATTATGCAACAAATATGTCATAATTCTCCTACCTATTCATATGTTATTAAAAAAGGATTTTCATTTCAAATTTTGGAAATTTTCTAAAATTCTAATAAAAATGTATTTTATCAACCGAATGTTAGATTACTGATATGAATATCAATTTGTCTCGCAAGAATTGAAATCCATTGAGAAACTATGATTTTGACACCAATGGAAAATACCCCCTTGCGATTCAAAATTACCCTCCTTGCCTCGCCTATCTCCCGAACCCTAGTTTCTTAATTTCTTTTAAAAATATATTACATATTTGTAAAATTTTATAATGAAATTAAATAAATTGTAATCAAAATAATATATTTTATGAATAAATAAATACTTTAATTGTAACAATTAATATTTATGAAATATAAATTATAATAAAAATAAACAGATTTTTATATCATTGAATTTTGAGAGTAACTACAAAAATACCATCAAATTTTGATTAATTATATTCATATTATTAAACTTTATAATTGGTAAAAAATACCATCAAACTTTTTTTATTACTTTTATATTATTAAACTTGGTAAAATGTTATCCAAGTGACTCTACATGGCAATCTCAGTGTACATAGGAAATACCCTAACCTCGACCCACCATATTCAGCAAGTTCTATCCTCATAAACTTGTTTAACTCAACGAAGAATACTCTATTGGTAACGAACTGTATCAACGTATCAAATTCTAGAAAATGGATAAAAACATAACCATAAAAATTCCATCTCTTTTTTTCCATAATATGTTTACGGGAAGCCAAATAGAGAGAAAATGAAAGATAATAGAGTATTTACCTTCTTCTTTTTGCTCACAGTAGATGCTATAAAGTTTGAGAGAAGTCAAGCACTTACAGAATTTTTTTTTGTGCTGAACCACATATACAAGGATTCATTAGTGTATCATGAGAGTAAGCTACTAACAGTGAAACCCTAACGATCTATAGCAAGAGATGTATGTGATAAGCCTAGACGATCCGAACGGACTCCAAAACCAAACCCTCGTTATCTAGATGGATGAATCGAGAGCATCGTGCACGATGCATGACCCTGTAACTATTTTCTTTTATGTTTTCTTCTTTTAATGTAAGGGTAGGTTAGTGTAAGAGGGGAGTAGTTCCACAAATGCTACTCAGAGATAATGGGTAGCAACTTTTGGTTATTTTTGTGTGTATAAATGGGAAGTAGAATGATGGGAAAATCGAGAAATATTAATGAAGTTTGTGGTTCATTCTCACCCAAAAGAGAACTCTCTATGTGTCTATTGTGCTTGTGTTGATTGGGATCTATCATTGGTATTAGAGCTTGCATAGAAATGGCCACTAACAAGGAGAGAATTGAGCAATTAGAAGTTGGGCTTGGTGGTGTGCAAGAGGGGTTGCATAGGATGGAGATCAGCATGGTTGATAGGCTGCGTCATGTCGAGGACACTCTTAACAATCTCATCGATGTCTTTCTTGCAAACCAAGAGAACCCCCACCACAGCAACTCTTACCACGAAGGCAACGATAATGGTCACCTAGTTGTATCCTCCAAAATAGCGAAGCTTAAGTTTCCTCGCTTTTTAGGAGATGACCTAACGGAGTGGTTCAATCGTGTGAACCAATTTTTTAAGTTCGAAAACACTCCTGAAGCCCAACGAGTTTCGTCGGCCTCCTACCATATAGAAGAAGAAGCCAATCAGTGGTGGTAGTGGCTTCGTAGGTCTTTTCAAGACGAAGGAAGGGCACTTTCATGGGTAATTTTCAAAGACAAACTCTGGGCTCGTTTTGGACCCCCTGATTCTAAAGATTTCAATGAAGCACTATCCCGAGTAAGACAAATGGGAACTATGTGAGACTATCAACAAAATTTTGAATAACTGGGGAATAAAGTACATGGATGGACCCAAAAGGCTCTCGTGGGTACATTCATGGGTGGTTTGAAACTAGAGGTGGCTGACAGTATAAGAATGTTCAAGCCTCAGTCTGTAAAAGAGGCAAGTAGCTGATGAGTGCTTAAAAAGCACTAAAATTATCATAATTTTATGTACTTTAATAAATTAAAAAGATTTATATTTATATGATTTTATTATATTTTTATATAAATTTGTCTTTTCGGAATCATGGGTATTCTCAGGAAATAGGTAACCTTTCTTCTCTTTTCTCTTTATCTTGAATTTACAATTGTTACATTAAGGACAATGTAAGTTCTAGGTTGGGGGTACTGAAAAGCTAATATACTTAAATTCAAAAATGTTAACAATTTTCATTTTTATTGTGTTTGATTTTATTTTCTTTGTGTGGTTTAGAAATTTTTAGAATTATAGAATTAATTTTAAAAACTTTCACACAAAAATTTATCATTTATTTAAATCAAATTTAAGTAAATAGTTTAGTCTTTTGTACTATTAGATTAATTTTTGAAAACATATCATGGAGTATTTTTTTTTTTTGGTAATTAGTTAGTTTTTGTCATAACTAGTATTTCTTGATAAGATGTGGAAATTATATTAAACCCAAAATTGGTGTTTAAGAATCATATAGTAGAGACTACTCTTGTGAGATATAATTTGAGCCTAATTTCCTTTATTCATAGTGAAATATATTTTTTCTACTCCAAACACATTTCTTATTTCTTCAAATTTTTAGATGATCTCTATAGGTATTAGCATTAAATGTATGAATTGTTTTTTCTCATCTTAATAGAGTTTCATATATTTTTTACTATTATTTTTTCTTAGATTAAATGATTTAAGTAGAAATTGATAGTTTATGCTTTTATCTCATTCATGTATGATAGTTACAAAAAAAGAGACTTATTTGGGGTTATTTAAACCAAAATCAAATTAAAAAGCCAAAAAAATTAACCACTCACAAAAATCCTACAAAATGTACGATCTGTTAGGTTCACTCTCTAAAAAAATATATATTAAAAAATCTCTTCAGAAAAAAAAATAGAGAGATAAATAATATATAGTATAATCTACATACTATGACCCACATTGCCTACAAAGTTGCGAGTAAAGGTTAATTACAAAAGAAAAATATAGGAAGTAATTCCCTAAAAAGTCATTTGCACTTTCTTCATTTGCAAAAGGTATATATCTTAAAATTTTTGCTTAATGAGTTTGTTTGATGCATGAAAATAATTTTTATTTATGATATTTATAATTTATACATTCGATTCCTTTCATGAGATCAATGTTAAAATAACACTTTGAGCCTTTATTCTTTATACATATGCAAACATATTAGTTTATTTCTATACATCAACTCTTTCGCATATAAATTAGTATGAGTGTTTGAACCCATAGGATTCCGTGTTTTAAGAGTATTGACTTGTGAGGAATAGAGTCGAAACTAATTTGGATTCCTGACACTAAATTTGGGTGAAATTAAATTGATACATTTTTATATGAAATATGAAAATGATTTTCAACTAATTATTATAATAAATCATGACTGTTTAAGAAGATTAAAATAACTTTTGTTTTAGATTTTAATTATGATCTTAAATGAGATTAAAAAGTATGAGACATTTTTTGTGTTATGTTTCATTTTTTTAAGTTAATTTTTAATTTTGTTGTAATTTTAGTTTTTAAGTAGTTATTATTTTATTTTATTTTTGTTATTTCTTTTAATTTTAGTTCAATGTTTGTAGGTATCATTACTGAAAATCCTCACGAGACTTAAAATCGTCCACTAGGACAACCTAGGGGTTTAAAGGCTTTTTGCATATGCTAAATACAACCATGTCAATCCACGGAAGTGATTTACGATAGTTTAATTTTTAGTTTTTATCGTTTCTCTTGCTAAGGGACTGGCAAGAAGCTGGTTAGGGTTGTGATGGGTGCTTAAAAAGTAATAAAATTACCATAATTTATGTACTTTAATTGATTAAAAATATTTATGTTTATATGATTTTATCATATTTTTATATGAATTTGTCTTTTCGGAATCACGGGTATTTTTATAGTTTTTTAGATATTTTTGCTTTAAAAAAATAACTTAAATACTTGAAAAAAAATAATGGAGGTAATACATCACAAATATATTGAGAAAATAAATGAGAAAAAGTAAAAAAGATGGAAAAATTGGACAAAATGGGTCAAAAAGGCCAAAATCGCATGTGCAGCCACCCATCCACGCAAAACAATGTGTGCAGGGCACCACATAGAGTTGAGAAACGTGCATAACGTGCCAGTCAACACCGAGCATCCACTTGCGCATCTACGCCCATCTGCAGGTATCCACTCGAACAACACCGAACTCACACGCGTCTACGCCCAGCCGCATGCCATTGCCTACCTCAGTGCTTATGTTACCGCCAATCCATTCTACATCAACAATGATGTCAGTGTCTATCTATTACGAGTTTTTTTCCCACCTTTTTACCATTCTCTTTACCTATAAATACTCCCATTTCCTCCATTACACAACACACTTCAAATACATTTTCTTAGTTTTTAGTTTTAAATTTCTTCCTTTTTTGATAAGAAGTAGCTATATTTTTGTGAATTTTTAGCTTTTTTATTCAATAAATGGAAATGCAAATCCGTTTGGAGGTTTTCCAGCAACAGAATTAGCATCAAAGTGTTGTAGTTTTAAAGTTATTTTTTTTTTCTTATATGTTATATTTAATTTGTCTGTGATTAAATTTAACATTGTTGGCTGTTTGTAAACATGATATAATAATAATGTTGTTATGCTTGTGTAATATTAAATAGGTAAAAATCTCTATAAAATGAATTGAGTTTTTTTATTTAAGATTTTATATTTAGAATGTTAGAGAGAAATATATTATTTTTCATTATAAACTTAAATCTAAAAATTAGATTTTAAGGTTTAATTATCTGGTCTGATTTAGAGTAGTGCTCTTTTATTTATTAGTACAATCACCTGGTAGTTAAAGTGAAACTCTATTTCAAAAGTTTTTATAATAATTATTATTTGAAAATATATTGACAACCTATTTTTAGTAATGGTTTTAAAACTTGAAAGAAAGTTAGTACTCAGACAATTAGATTATTAGATTTAATTTGGATATCTTGAATAAAGTTTAAACTATATAACCGCATCAAAGGTGACATTTAAATGATTCATTTTCAATTTCTTAGAAAAAAGGAATTAATTTAATTAAACAAACTAGTTATCGATCCTACCCATAGGCGTTAATTGATTTTTTTAATTAACAAAGAATATCTAACCCCATCAAAGGTGGTATTCATATAAAAAAGAGAGAATCAATAAATATTAATTTATATCTTTAATAACCTAAATAATATTAGGAAGCACAATTAACTTAGTTATTATATCTATAAATACTCCATTATTATGAATGATAAAAAATTTCATAAATTTTTATTGAATCCATATCTATGTTTATTTTTATGTTATTAGATTAGGAAACACACAAAACCCAAACTATCGTGACAGAATTTTTAGGATTTAATTTCATTTTTAAAAGTTTGAATAATAAATTTAAAACCACATATATTCCTTCCTTAGATCGACCTTGGGAGTATACTTATCATTTTCTATGAAATAATTCGTGTACTTGCGAGAGTTTTACAAATATAAAACCAAAGTATTTGCAAGATCGGCAATACCTATTTTGCTCATCAGTAGCCTGGCACGAATGAGGGATGATAAACTTACAAAGACGACTAGCATGACTGATGAGTGCTCAAAAAGCACTAAAATTATCATGATTTTATGCACATTAATTGATTAAAAATATATATATTTATATGATTTTATCATATATTTATATAAATTTGTCTTTTCGGAATAAAAGGTATTTTTATTATTTTTTAGGTATTTTTGCTAAAAAACGTAACTTAAAGACTCAAAAAGAAATACTGGAGGCAATACATTACAAATATATTCATAAAATAAATGAGGAAGAGTCAACAAATATGGAAAAATTGGACAAAATGGGTCAAAAATGTCAAAAAGGAGGAAAATGCGTCGCCCAGCCACGTCGCCCACCGCGCGCAAGCCGCCCAGCAACGCACGGGTCCCTGCGCCCAGTCTGCGCCCATTTGTGTGCGCCACTGCCCCCCCTGTGCCCCATCTGCGCGCTCTACCGTGCCCACACCAACATGACGTCATCATTCACTACTCCACGTTTTCTTCATTTTTTATCATTGTTTCACTCACTTTTTCTCCCCATCCTCACCTATAAATACCCCAATTCTCTTCATAACTAAACACACCTAAAAACACATTTCTTCTCTCTTTCTTTCTCTACTTAGTTTTTTTAGTTTTTCCTTAGTTCTTTCTTAGTTTTAGAGTTCTTCTCTTTTTGAGAAGAACTAATTATGTTTTTGTAATTTATTTGTTTTTTGATTCAATAAATAGGAGTGCAAATTTCGTTTGTAGGTTTTCTAGCAATAGACTCAGCATCAAAGTACTATAAGGATTTTATTTTCTTTGTAGTTATTTTTATGTTTTATTCTTACATATTATATTTAATTTGTATGCGATTAAATTTAACTTTGTTGGCTGTTTGTAAACATGATATAATAATAACGTTGTTATGCTTGCGAAATATTAAATAGGTAAAAATCTCTAAAATGAATTGATTTTATTTTTATTCAAGATTTTATATTAAAAATGTTAGAGAGAAATATATTATTTTTCATTACAAACTTAAATTTGAAAATTAGATTTTAAGGTTTAGTTATCCGGTCTGATTTAGAGTAGTACTCTTTTATTTGTTGGTACAATCGCCCGGTAGTTAGAGTGAAGCTCTATTTCAAAAGTTTTTATAAGAATTATTATCTGAAAATGTATTGACAACATGTTTTCAATAGTGATTTTAAAACTTGAAAGTTAGTACTCAGATAATTAAATTCTTAGGTTTAATTTGGACACCTTGAATAAAGTTTAAACTATCTAACCCCACCAAAGGTGACATTTAAATGGTTCATTTTCAATCTCTTAGAAAAAGGAATTAATTTAATTAACCAAATTAGTTATCAACCCCACACATATGTGTTAATTGATTTTTTTAGTTAACAAAGAATATCTAACCCCACCAAAGGTGACATTCATATAAAAAAGAGAGAATCAATAAATATCAATTTATATCTTTAATAACCTAAATAATATGAGCAAGCATAATTAACTTAGTTATTATATTCATAAATACTCCACTATTATAAATGATTTGCATAAATATTTATTGAATCTGTATCTATGTTTATTTTTATGTTATTAGGTTAGAAACACAAAAACCCAAAATATCGTGACATGATGTTTAGGATTTAATTTCATTTTTAAAACTTTGAATAATAAATTAAAAACCACATATATTCTTTCCTTAGATCGACCTTGGGAGTATACTTATCATTTTCTACGAAATGATTCATGCACTTACGAGAGTTTTATAAATACATAAAACCAAATTATCGGCAGGATCGGTGATGTCGGTTCTGTCCTATCAAGTTTTTGGGACCGTTGCTGAGGAAGAAATAACGTTTTTAAATTATTTATCAAAATTTTAAAAACTTTTTGTGTTGTAAATAATTGTGATTTTTTTTATTTAAAAAAAACAAAAAAACCAAAAAAAAAACTTAAATAAATTTTAAATAATAATAATAATAATAATAATAAAATAAAAAATTTATTTTATTTAATTATTTTCTTAAAAAAATAAAAATAAAAATAAAAATAAAAATAAAAACAAACAAATAAAATAAAAAAATAAAAAAATAAAAAAATAAAAAAATAAAAAAACAAATAAAAAAATTTTTTAAAAAAATTTTAAAAAAAATCAAAAACTTGATTTTCAAATTTTTTTTATTTTTTTTTATTTTTTTTTCTTTTATCTTTTTCAATCATTTTTTTTGTTTGAATTTTTAATTTAATTTTTTTCTTTTTTTATTTTTCTTTTACCTTTTTATTTTATTTTTGGCTTAATTTTTAATTTAATTTTTAATTTTTTTTATCTTAATTTTCGTTTAACTTAATTAAGTTAGGTTTTTATTAAATTTTCGTTTAAGTTAATTAACTTAATTTTTTAGTAACTTAATTTACTTATATTAATTTAATTTATTAACTTAATTAACTTAAATTTTCATTAACTTAATTAACCTACCTTTTTATTAACTTAATTAACTTAAATTTTAATTTAAATTAACTTAATTTTAATAGCATGAAAAGTAAAGATCTAAGGGAGTTCTGTCTAGGAGACTAGTTCCTGAAAACCTTTGTGCCACTAGTCTTTCCTGGGAACGTTACTCTGTCTAGGTGGATGGTTTTTAAGGTGTCTTTGCCCCACCATTCTTTCTTGGGAGCACTCTTGGTTAATATTGATTATGTTATTTTAACTTAGATATTATACTTAAAATAACAAAAAAAATCTGAAACTATCTCCAAAATTTTAAAGTTGTAATTACAATCTAAGGAGTTAGTTGTTTTGTTTGATCTAGTTACAATTGTGTTTTAATGAATTTAATTATTTGATTTGTACCTAGACGTAGATGATCTAAAATTCACAAGCATGTCCCTAGTTTTAAGTACAGAAAAATTTGAAAATACATAAGACATGACTGAAAAAGTGTAGGTAGACAATCTTGTCTTACTTGTAGGTTTGATTGACTCAATGATGAGGGGACATTGAGTTTACTTAAAATGAAATCCCCAAGTTACGTCTTGCTAAGACGTTAAACTAAGCGCTGGATGGGAGGAAACCCATCATTTTAGGTAATTTTATTTATTTAATTTCTATTGTTTATTTTAGTTTAATTACATGTGAATAATTTTAAAATTGTTAAAACTAAAAATATTTGTTGAGATGTTAGAAGTTTACCGCAATCTGTTTGTGTACACTTTAATGAACATGATGGATGCACTTGCATTTCTTCATCACTACTTGCAACATTCTCAAGAAATAGGTAATATTTCCTCTCTTTTCTCTTTATCTTTAATTTATAGTTGTTACATTGAGGACAATGTAAGTTCTAGGTTGGGGGTGGTGAAAAGTTATCATGCTTAATTTAAAAAAAAAATTTAACAATTTTTTAAAAAATAATAAATAATAAATAATAATTTTTTTCTTTTTTATGTTTACATTTTCATTTTTATTGTGTTTGGTTTTATTTTCTTTGTGTGATTTAGTAATTTTTGGAATTAAAAAAAAATTCTCACAAAAATTTATTATTTCTTTAAATCAAATTTAAGTAAATAGTTAAGTCTTTTGTACTGTTAGATTAATTTTTAAAAACATATCATGAAATATTTTGTAATTGTTTTTTATAATTAGTTAATTTTTGTCAAAACTAGTATTTCTTGATAAGATGTAGAAATTATATTAAACCTAAAATCGGTGTTTATGAATTTGTTTTAGTGGAGATTACTTTTGTGAGATATAATTTGAGCCTAATTTCCCTTATTTAGAGTGAAATAAATATTTTTTATACTCTAAACACATTTCTTATTTCTTCAAATTTTTAGATGAGCTCTATAGGCATTAGCATTGAATGTATGAATTTTTTCTCATCTTAATAGAGTGTCGTATATTTTTTATTATTATTTTTGCTTAGATTAAATGATTTGAGTAGAAATTGATAGTATATGCTTTTATCTCATTCATGCATGACTTCTACAAAAAAAAAGAGATATATCTGGGGTTACCTAAACCAAATCAAATAGAAAAGCCACAAAATTAGCCACTCACCAAAATCCTAAAAAAAATGTACAATCTGTACATGGGTTGATTTTCTAAAAAAATGATATATATTGAAAAGTATCTTCAGAAAAATATAGAGATAAAGAATATATAATATAATCTACATAGTATATCCCGCATTATCCAAAATCCTAAAAAAATGTACAATCTGTACATGGGATGACTCTTTAAAAAATGATATATATTGAAAAATATCTTCAGAAAAATATAGAGAGATAAAGAATATATAGTATAATCTACATACTATGACCCACATTGTCTACAAAGTTGTGAGTAAAAGCTAATTACAAAAGAAAGATATAGGAAGTAATTCCCTAAAAAGTCATTGCACTTTCTTCATTTGTAAAAGGCATATATCTTGAAATTTTTTCTTAATAAGTTTGATTTATGCATGAAAATAATTTTTATATATGATATCTTTATAATTTATATATTTGATTCCTTCCATGAGATCAACGTCAAAATAACACTTTGAGCCTTTATTCTTTATACATATGCGAACATATTAGTTCATTTCTATACATCAACTCTTTCACATATAAATTAGTATGAGTGTTTGAATCCATATGATTCAGTGTTTTGAGAGTATTGACTTGTGAGGAATAAAGTCGAAGCGAATTCGGATTCATGACACTGAAATTGGGTGAAATTAAATTGATACATTTTTTATATGAAATATGAAAATGATTTTCGACTAATTATTATAATAAATCATGATTGTTTAAAGAGATTAAAATAACTTATACTTGAGATTTTAATTATGATCTTAAAAAAGATTAAAAAGTATGAGACATTTTTGTAATATGTTGTTTTCTTTTATTCTTAAAAGTTAATTTTTGATTTTGTTGTAATTTTAGTTTTTAAGTTGATTGTTTTGATTATTTCTTTTAATTTTTACATTTAGTTCAATATTTGTGGGTATCATTACTGAAAATCCTCACGAGACTTAAACTCGTCCACTAGGAAAACCTAGGGGTTTAAAGGCTTGTTGCATAGGCTAAATGCAACCGTGTCAATCCACGGAAGTGATTTAGGATAGTTTAATTTTTAGTTTTTATCGCTTCTCTTGCTAAGGGACTAGCAAGAAGCTGGTTGAGGGTTGTGATGAGTGCTCAAAAAGCACTAAAATTACCACGATTTTATGCACATTAATTGATTAAAAATATATATATTTATATGATTTTATCATATATTTATATAAATTTATCTTTTCGGAATCACGGGTATTTTTATGATTTTTCAGGTATTTTCACTTAAAAACGTAACTTAAAGACTCAAAAAGGAATACTAGAGGCAATACATCACAAATATATTCATAAAATAAATGAGAAAAAGTCAACAAATGTGGAAAAATTGGACAAAATGGGTCAAAAATGTCAAAAACCCGCGCGCACCGCTGCCCCCCTACGCCCCATTTATGCGTACTGCTGTGCCCACACCAGCATGACTTCATCAGTATGATGTCATCATTCATTACTCCGCGTTTTCTTCATTTTTTATCATTTTTTCACCCACTTTTCTCCCCATCCTCACCTATAAATACCCCCATTCTCTTAATAATTAAACACACCTAAAAACACACTTCTTTTCTCTTTATTTCTCTCCTTTCTTAGTTTTTTTAGTTTTTTTAGTTTTTAGTTTTTTCTTAGTTCTTTCTTAGTTTTAGAGTTCTTCTCTTTTTGAGAAGAACTAATTATGTTTTTGTAATTTATTTTCTTTTTTATTCAATAAATGGGAGTGCAAATTCCGTTTGGAGGTTTTCCAGCAATAGAGTTAACATCAAAGTACTGTAAGGATTCTATTTTCTTTGTAGTTATTTTTATGTTTTATTCTTACATGTTATATTTAATTTGTCTATGATTAAATTTAACTTTGCTGGCTGTTTGTAAACATGATATAATAATAACGTTGTTATGCTTGCGAAATATTAAATAGGTAAAAATCTCTAAAATGAATTGATTTTATTTTTATTCAAGATTTTATATTAAGAATGTTAGAGAGAAATATATTATTTTTCATTGCAAACTTAAATCTAAAGATTAGATTTTAAGGTTTAGTTATCCGGTCAGATTTAGAGTAGTGCTCTTTTATTTGTTGGTACAATCTCCTGGTAGTTAGAGTGAATCTCTATTTCAAAAGTTTTTATAAGAATTATTATCTGAAAATATATTGACAACATGTTTTCAATAGTAGTTTTAAAACTTGAAAGTTAGTACTCAGATAATTAAATTCTTAGGTTTAATTTGGACACCTTGAAGAAAGTTTAAACTATCTAACCCCACCAAAGGTGACATTTAAATGGTTCATTTTCAATCTCTTAGAAAAAGAAATTAATTTAATTAACCAAATTAGTTATCAACCTCACCCATAGGTGTTAATTGATTTGTTTAGTTAACAAAGAACATCTAACCCCACCAAAGGCGATATTCATATAAAAAAGGGAGAATCAATAAATATCAATTTATATCTTTAATAACCTAAATAATATGAGAAAGCATAATTAACTTAGTTATTATATCCATAAATACTCCACTATTATAAATGATTTGCATAAATATTTATTGAATCTGTATCTATGTTTATTTTTATGTTATTAGGTTAGAAACACAAAAACGTAAAATATTGTGACAGGATGTTTAGGATTTAATTTCGTTTTTAAAAGTTTGAATAATAAATTAAAAACCACATATATTTCTTCCTTAGATCGACCTTGGGAGTATACTTATCATTTTCTACGAAATGATTTGTACACTTGCGAGAGTTTTATAAATACCTAAAACCAAATTATCGGCAAGATCGGCGATGCTGGTTCTGCCCTATCAATGACTAAACGCCTTACAAACTTATGTCCCTGTAAGTATCACCAATTTTCCCAAGGGTCCAATACCAGCAACAAACAAAAGGCTATCGTGGGATGAAATGTAGAAATGAAGAGCTCATGGGTTATGCTTCAACTGTAATGAATGGTTCACACTGAAAAGAAGTGTTAAGCACCACAATATTTGCTCCTAGAAGACTATATACAAGGAGATGAAAACCCTGAGGCAATAGGTGGGGTAAACATGACAAAGGAGCTTGCTGCAATTGAGGAACATGACATTGGAATTGAACCAGAAATTACCTTGCACGCGTTAACTGGATGGATAGTACCAGAACCATAAGAATTAAGGAAATGATTGGAAATCATGAGATGATTGCCTTAATTGACAGTGGATCCACTCATAACTTTATAAGTGATAGAGCAACCACAATGCTTTGTTTACCCGTGAAGCTTACAACACATTTTGCTATCAAAGTTGCAAATGGGGACAAATTATCATACAAATGGATATATGAGCATCTCACGGTTAACCTATAAGGTACTGAGTTCCAAATAGATCTTTTTTTGTGCTTTTAAGTGGGTTGGATATAGTGTTAGGCATTCATCTAGGAACAACAGTCCACGCAGCTCTAAGGGATTGAAATTCCACTAGTCTAAGACATGACATTGCAAGGCTTCACTAAGACTTTTGACAATGATAAGTTGTGTTTGCCTTATAATTCCAACTCGAAGCTTCACAGAACAACGAGGAACTCACACCAGATATGCAGGTATTGCTCAAAGAATACTCAGATGTCTTTACCGATCCAACCATCTTACCACTTGCACGTGAAGTTTATCACACAATACCCCTCAAGGATGGAACCGAGGCCATTAATGTAAGGCTTTATAGGTACACCAACTTCCAAAAGGCTGAGATTGAAAATCAAGTGCAAGAAATGCTTAATGTAGGGTTACTTTGATCTAGTACTAGCCCCTTTTCCTCTCCAGTACTACTGGTCAAGAAGAAAGATGGCGCATGGCAATTTTGCATGGATTATTGAGCACTCAACACTGCCACAATCAAGGAACGTTTCCTGATTCCAACAATGGATGATATATTGGATGAGTTATAAGAAGCTACATTCTTTACTAAGTTGGAACCCAAGGTAGGATACCACCAAATACGAGTCAACCCCTGGATATTCCTAAGAATGCCTTTTGCACTCACAATGGCCACTATAAGTACTTAGTTATGCCCTTTGGGCTATGCAATGCACCATCTACCTTCCAAGCCATAATGAACTCAATTTTTCGACCATACTTATGCAAGTTCATCTTGAAATTTTTTGATCACATTTTAATCTACAGTTCAACATGGAAACAAAACTTTGAGCATGTCCAATTTACATTAGCCATCCTTCAGAAGCACCAATTTTATGCCAAATTGAGTAAATGGGCCACATAATTACACATAGTGGGGTCAAAGTTGATGATAGGAAGATTGAAGCAATGGTTGCTTGGCCACGACCCTCCAACATTACTAAGCTCTGAGGATTCTTAGGCCTCCTTGGCTACTACTGCAAGTTTGTCCGCAAGTATGGGGTAATAGCTCGACATTAACTACCCTCCTAAAAAGGGATAGTTTCAATGTAATGCAAATGCTGACACAACTTTCTAAGCCTTGAAACAAGCCATGAAATCCACTCCCATACTAGCCATGTCAAACTTTACCGATCCATTCATCCTACAGACAAATACATTAAGGACTGGCATTAGTTCTATACTCACTCAACAAAATAGACCAATTGCCTACATGAGTCATACCCTGGGAATCACTAAGCATTCTTGGTCAATCTATGCAAAGAAAATGATGGCCATTATAGAGGCAATACGATTATGGAGACCATATCTACTTGGCTACAAATTCTTCATCAAAATTTATCAGCGAAGCCTTAAATTTTTTTGTATCAACGTGTTGCGACACTTGAGTAGAAAAAATGGGTGGTAAAATAACTAGGGTATGATTATGAAATCATTTTCAGACCTGGTTGTGACAACTCTGTAGTAGATTCCTTATCTAAGCGCCCAGATAGCCCAATATTGGTTGCACTTCATTCCTCAGACGTGGACATTTAGACATAGATATGAGATGCCTCTAAATTAGACCCCTACGTGCAGCATTTCGGATGAAAAGATGGTAATCCTCCTTATGACAATTTGATTTAGTGTGATGGCTTCTAATTTCTAAAGGGAAAATCATGATACCAGTTGATCAATCCTTAAGAACTAAATTAGTGTATAAAGTCCATGACTCTAAAGTTTGAGGGCACTCGGGAATCCTTCAAACCTACAAACGCTTATAGCAACAATTTTATTGGCCAAAAATGCATAAGACTGTTTAAGAGTATGTGTAGAAATGTGAGGTATGCCAATGCATCAAAACTAAAACAATAGCTCCAACAAGGGCTACCCACTTCTTATGGCAAAGATACCATTTTGGTGGTTGTTGATCAGCTTAGTAAGTTTTCCCACTTCATCCCCTTAACTCACCCGCTAATAGCAAAATTTAATGTAGAAAAATTTATTGAGGGAGTAGTCAAACTCTATGGGATGCCACGCTCCATCATCAGTGATCGCGACTTCATCTTCATTAGTAAGTTTTGGCAGGAGTTCTTCAAACTGTCCAATTTCAATCTTAGACTTAGCTCAACCTACCATCCACAAATAGACAACCAAATTGAAGTTGTTAACCGTTGTGTTGAACAATATATGCATTACTTTGTTCACTAATGGCCGCACAAATAGAGTACTTAGCTCTATACGGTCGCCTCCCACCACTAATCCCAGCCTATCCGAAAATTCTTTCATTAGTACATGAAGTGGATCAAATGCTCATACATCGTGATACATTACTACACTTGCTGAAAACAAACTTAGAAATGACAATTAATCGTATGAAGCAACTAGAAAACTCCAAGAAAAAGGATATCCAATTCAACATTGGTGACCTAGTCCTACTAAAGCTCCATCTGTATCATCAACACACTCTCTTCCAAAGGGCTCATCAAAAGTTATCCTATTGCTACTGTAGCCCCTATCCTATTATGGACAAAATCAAAGTCGTAGCCTACCATCTATAACTACCACCTACAGCTTGAATTCACCTCGTGTTCCACATCTCTTTGTTTAAACCATACAAAGGCACCCCAAATGTCACTCCAATTGAATTACCTCAAGTTGCTGATGATGGTGTCATACCCCTTGAACCTCAACAAATACTGGATACTCGATGGATTAAATGTGGTGACACCTTTGTCGAAGAAAGCTTGGTGCATTGGAAACATCTACCCTACGACCTTTGCCACCAATTTTCTCATCTTATGCTTGAAGACAAGCATCCTCTCCCTGGAATGTGCAATGATAAGCCCAGACGATCCGGACGGACTCCAAAACCAAACCATCGCTAGAACCCTCGTTATATACATGGATAAACCAAGCGCGCCGTGCATAGTGCATGACCCTGTAACTATTTTATTTTATGTTTTCTTCTTTTAATGTAAAGGTAGGTTAGTGGGGGAATGGAGTAGTAAATTGGAGATAATGGGTACCAATTTTCGATTATTTTTGTGTGTATAAATGTTACAGGTGTAGTTGGTGATGAATAATTTTTAAAACTATGGGAAGGGAGATATGGACCTAAGAGGTAGGTTATTGAACCATTTCTGTGCACCGTTGCAGAGAGTGGCAGCGAACATCTTGCATATCATCGCGTCTCTTTTTTCTTGGGTAAGACTCATGATGCCATGGCTATTTTGAAATGTTGAACATGTGGAACTGGATCTTTCATCCCAAAATAATCAGGGCATTTGGGAGTAGTGAACTTGGGTATGGGTTCATTATTTTCAATTGCATCCGATAAGTTTGAGATGTACAGTTGTTCACAATCTCTATCCACCTCGTAGAGGGATTTCCCTTTTTCCTGTTTCTCGCTTGCTACTTTCAATGCCTACTCTTGCCTTTTGTTTTTCTTCTCTAGAGCTTGCAGCCATGTCTCCCAACTCCTTTCTTCTTGGAGCAATTGTTCCTCCTCAGGACAAGCTGAGCTAGAGAGGGGATTTCTTTCAACCTCATGCTCGATATGTTAGGGCTCGGACTGACCACATCACGTTGCCTCTCTAGCAGTTGGTTCAGTTGTAGGATTTTCTGAGATCCTTCCCTCTGCGATCATAGAGACCTATTTTCTCTTTCGGTTTCGTCGAGCTCTTTCCTTAGCTCAAGGAGTTGACGAGATAACTCTTAATAGAGGGTGTTGTCTTCTGCTCTGGCCCCATTGGCAACTGGCAGTGTGTTTCCTTGAGTAGCCATTATTTCGAGATCATTCGAATTTGATTGTCTTTTAGACCAAGTTATTGCCATACTTTTTCAAGTTGCAAGTAGTGTGCGATGAACCTTCCTAATTTATCTCTAGGAGCGAGATGAGTCTCTATAGGATACGGGGTCAGAAACTTGTGATTGACCTCAGAATTTGAACCCCATAGTGGGCGCCATAATGTTATGACTCAATATCTTAAATAGAGAGATTAGAGAGAAGTTATTGCAAATGGTTGAATGTATGGATCCTCATGAGGGGTCCATCTATTTATAGCACATTTATGGATATAGGTGTCAACTATACAATGTGTACACGTAACTACGTGTCAAGAGGGCATAATTAGCCTAAAGGACAATATGTAAAATATCTAGGTCAAGTTTTACTCGTGCTACCCACGAGCTCATGCCATACTCGAGGTCGTGCTATCATTGGGCTCAGTCTTACTCAGGCTCCAGCTGCCATTGGGCTCGGTCTGTCTTATGGGTGGGATGTCTAGGGTACTTCATCTTCCATCTTGGATTGTACTTGGCTTGGGTAGTTTACAAGGTCCTGTCTTTGGGTCGGTCCAGATGTCTAAACATCAAGTCCCCCACTCTTTCAGCTCGAGCTTTGGTCTGAGGTGGAAGAGTGAATACGGGGCACAAGATACGAATCGTTCAGCTTCCATAATAAATTCATGTTAGTTGATTAGAGAGAGAAATCTAGTGCCCTATATAAAGGAGTGCTTAGGCTGGGAAATATTTTTAGTTTGGTGGTAAGAATTCAGCTCGCGCTATAATATTCTCTGTTCGGCTTTTTTAGAACTCAAGCATTGAGAACCTAACGATTTTCTAGTTTCTTTTCAAGTTAGTTTTAAAAGGATCATTTTCTTTTATTTTCAACTCGTCTCTAGGTAACCTCTTTTTCTCATACCTTACCACTTGCTATTGTTTTGTCTTTATATTTTTGTAGCTTTTATCAGGATGCAAAGAGAATAGACATTGGTTTTTGGCTTGGCCTCATGATGTTCTTGCTTGAGATGTCTCTTTTGAATCCACTAGATGATTTCTTTTTGTTCCTAAAGAACCTAGTAAAACATTGAGCAACAAAAGCCATTTCCTTTTTTGTTTGGGCTAGAGTTCTCATCACTAGGCACACCTTTGCTCACACTAGTACTGCTACCACTTCCTTTAGTGGATAAAGTAATGCTCTTTCATTTCTCAATAGCAAGTTGGATTTTTGTTGGCAAGAAATGATGCATCTTATATGCTTGAAGATCACTAAAACAAATCATTAACAATTAGCTGACCATGTTTGAAGTACCCTTATGTATAATTTCTATAATATCACAAGCTTTCCTGGAGGTTTGATAGCTCTAAATTCTACTACACTCACCAGAAGTAATAGCTCTAATGATAGCATATAGTCCCTTGCTTTCTTATTTGGTCCATTCATTTATGAGCTTTAAGATGATTGAGTTATTGGCAAGGGTTTTGGATGGAAATGTCTAGCCATTTTAAATAGCGAACTAGATGCAGTCTCCAAGTAGCCATAAGAATGCCTGCATTGGGGACTTTCAGTAGGCATTGACATAGTTAAGCCCATTAAAAAAAGGGATCTATCTACTTTTCCTCCTTCTCTAGAATCCATTTTGAGAGAGTGAGTGTGTGAAAAGAAGCGAGTCAAATGAATCGACACTAAAGTACTTATGAATAAAGAGGATGTACCGACTCTAATACCAATTGAGAAAGTATACCCCTAGGTAAACAAATAGGGTGAAGTCAACTACTTCTAGAGACTCACCCCTAACTCATAAGCAGTGGAGGAAAGATAGTAGTGGTAAATACAAAATTAAAAGATCAAGATAGAAAGTAGTAGAAATAAATTAAACTAAACAAAAGGCATTTTAATTTATATTGCGATAAATAACAATCTATGTAGAGAAAGCAATAAGCAAGATAGAACAGAAAAAATAAATCAAACATCATACGATAAACAAAAGGAAGTTCTTTCCAATTATGATAGGATCATCATATGTTGACACATACTTGGATAAAATTGTGCTTGTATTAACTAAATAAAAGAGCATGCAAACAGCGATAGAAAGAGGTAAACCTACATAGACCCATCCTTATGTGGTAAAATTTTCAAGTCACTTATGGAAACCACTCAACAAGAAAAAATCCACTAAAAGAATAAAAATAGTTTATAGCTCAAAAGAAATATAACTCTAATACCTCTACCAGTTAAGACACTTACCCTCACTACTCCTATGTTTCCCTTGCTAGCTGCCTCAATAACTACAGTGATCCAATGCTGACTTTGGCTCTCCTCTAGAGCCTTACCATAACCTAGTAGTATGAGTAGTCACCAACAATCAGTATTATGAAACCTAAGAATATGGCATATCCAAAGCATAGGGACCTAAGAAAGAAATCTAAGTCTTAGGTGTTAATTTACTTTTAAATAAACCAACCCCAATAAAACAGTTTTTCCCAAAATACTTATGAATCACTAATACTAAAACCACACTCAAATTAGTAGCAACATAGATTCAAAAATATAATTTAAAATTTTGAACACTATGAGTTTCAAAATCAACATAATATCCCCATGTTTTTTTCATTACCAAATCATTTAGAATATGAGAGTATTTATAGAAAATTCCAAGTAGTATGGGTTCCTTACTAGCCATTCATTACCAAGGGAGGTGACGCTCACCTTCTAAGGTAGTAAGGGTAATAGCCATTACCTAATGAGGCTAATAGTCATTACACCTGTGCCAGCAAAGGGTGGCGAGACCTTGGTAAGCACACAAAAAATTTCCTTTTTATTTCTATACATTTTCAAGCAGTTTTTACAAATAATCACAAACCAACATGAACAAAAAAACATGAAACACATCCTAGAATTCAAACTAACCAAACCAACTCCAATGGTGTGTTTAAAACAAGCAAACATAAAAAGTTTATTCAATACAAATGATAAGTGCTTAAAAAGCATTAAAATTACCAAGATTTAATGTACTTTAAATGATTAAAAAGATTTATATTTATATGATTTTATCATATTTTTATATAAATTTCTCTTTTCGACATCACGGGTATTTTTATTTATTTTTAGGTATTTTCACTTAAAATAATTTAAAGACTCAAAGAATAATACTAGAGACAATACATCACAAACATGTTGAGAAAAAAAATGGAAAAATGGAAAGATGGACAAAACTTCCCAACCACACGGGCACCATGTCAAAACAACGTGACTAGCCGCAAATGCACCATGCTATAACAATGCGCTCAATTATGCCCAACCATGCAAGAACAACACACACAACTGTGCACACCATGCCAAAGTCCACGCACATATGTTCCTGCATCACATCGTAATCTAGCGCATATTGATACTTATTTTCGCAAGTGTACGAATCGTTCAAGTAATAAAGTGTACAAAAGTACGGATATCGAACCCACAAGGAATGGCGTTACTAAGTACCGAAATTGACTAACCCTAATTTTATTTGAAAACTGAATTGTTGAAATTTTTTAAGAACCAAATTAACTTAAAGCTAAACGCAAATAACAAAATTTAATGTTGTTCACAAATGATTAAAAATGCTAAGGTATCTGATTTCGTTAAATCAATTCAATCCGATTTCAAGTCATATTATATGAGAATCAAAGCTAAAAGTGATAGTTGAAAAACCCAAATTTACCTAATACTCTCTCTCGAGTTATATTAGAATTACTTATCTATGAAAATCAACTATATTTCTATGAAGATTTAATCACAAACAAGCACATTAAGATTTATGGAATTTCTAGATTAACCACATACATCATGCATTAGTTCTCACACTCGCATTCAACATACGGTATTTATCACAAGAAGCATTCATTGCATATCTCCTCTCGGTCTCAATATAATGCAACTAATCATCTAAATCTTGGCTAGAAATTTAAAAGCATTAAGCATGGAAATAAACACTCAACTTGAAAACAATGAACTCATATAACAATAACAAAAGAAATCAGATTTCCTTGATTTAACTACATCATTGCCTTAGCAAAAATAAATTAGTTCATAACGGAAATAAGAATAAACATTATCTCTATTAAATCCATGAATAACAAATCTAAATAAAATGCAGAATATGAAGGCTAAGGAGAAGAGATGAAAAACTCTTGAAGATGAAGACTTGGTAGCAACAATGGTGATGATCCTTCAAGCTTCTCCAAACTTTCTCTCCAAAATCATGATTTTACCTAAAATTGCACTTTAAACACGAAATACCCATGAAATGACATTTGTGGATTAAATAATCAAATAAACGCAATTTTCACACAAATATCAACATTTAAATCATAACAAAAATGCAATAGTTTGACTCTTATCACATATCATGTCGAATTCTTGCGTGCACCACTACATGTATTAGCACCCATCCATTCTGCATCAGCACTCTTCCATTAGCCATCTAAGGCCATTTGTTATCATTTTTTCCCACTTTTGTACCATTTTCCTCACCTATAAATAGCCCCTCTCCCCCATTGTAAAAAACACACTTTAAGAAGCAATTTTCTTAGCACTTTCTACCTTTCTCTCTCTAGAAAGCTTTCTTAGTTTTTTTTTGTTTTTTTAGTTTTAGAGTTCTTCTCTTTTTGAGAAGAACTACTTATGATTTCATAGATTTCTAGCTTTTATTCAATAAACGGAAAGGAAAATCCGTTTGGAGGTTTTTCAGTAACAAAATTAGCATCAAAGTGTTCTAAAGATTCTTTTAAAGTATAATTTTAAAATGAATTCTTTATAGTTATGTTTTATTTTTATATGTTATAATTAATTTGTCTGTGATTAAATTTAACATTGCTGGCTATTTGTAAATATGATATAATAATAACGTTGTTATGCTTGCGAAATATTAAATAGGTAAAACATTTCTATAAAATAAATTTATTTTGTTTTTATTCTAGATTTTATATTAAGGATGTTAGAGAGAAATATATTATTTTTCATTAAAAACTTAAATCTAAAAATTAGATTCTAAGGTTTAATTTTCAGGTCTGATTTAGAGTAATGCTCTTTTATTTATTGGTACAATCGCCCGGTAGTTAAAGTGAAGCTCTATTTCAAAATTTTTATAAAAATTATTATTTGAAAATGTATTGACAACATATTCTTAGTAATGGTTTTAAAACTTGAAAGTTAGTACTCAGATAATTAAATTCTTTAGTTTAATTTGGGCGCCTTGAATAAAGTTTAAAATGTCTAACCCCACCAAAGGTGGCATTTAAATGGTTCATTTTCAATCTTTTTGAAAACAAAAAGGAATTAATTTAATTAACCTAATTAATTATCAACCCCACCCATAGGTGTTAATTGATTTGTTTAATTAACAAAGAATATCTATCCCCACCAAAGATGGTATACATATAAAAAAGAAAGAATCAATAAATATCTTTAATAACTTAAATAATATAAGCAAGTGTAGTTAACTTAATTATTATATTCATAAATACTCAAATATTATAAATGATAAAAACTTTGCATAAATTTTTATTCAATCCATATCTATGTTTATTTTTTATGTCATTAGATTAGGAAGAAAAACCAAAATATCGTGAGAGGATGTTTAGGATTTAATTTCATTTTTAAAAGTTTGAATAATAAATTAAAAACCACAACTATTCCTTCCTTAGATCGACCTTGGGAGTATACTTGTCATTTTCTATAAAATGATTCATGCACTTGCAAGAGTTTTACAAATATAAAACCAAAGTATTTGTAGGATCGATGGTACCGGTTTTGCTCATTAAGTTTTGGAACCGTTGCCGAGGAAGGAATAGCATTTTTAAATTATTTATCAAAAAATTTAAAGCATTTTGTGTTGTAAATAATTTTCATTTTTTAATATTTATTTTGTGTTAAAAAAGATTTAATTTAAAAAAAAATTTAACTTTATTTTTTTTCAAAAAAAATTAAAAAGAAAAGAAAATAAAATTTTAATTTAAAAAAAATTATATTAAGTTCATAAAATGTAAAATAGATAAAAACAAATAAAAATAATATATTAGATTTGATATTAAGTTCATAATATATATATATATTACTGTGTAATAGCATGAAAAGTAAAGGCATAAGAGAGTTGTGTCTAAGATATTAGTTCTTGGAAACCTTTGTGCCACTAGTCTTTCCTAAGAACGTTGTTCTATCTAGGATGATGGCTTTTAAGAAAGCTTTATCTCATCATTCTTTCCTAGAAGCACTCTGTTAATACTAATTATATTATTTAACTTAGGGATTAACTTGTTTAGTATTTTTGTATTAAATACTATGTAAACTTTCTCTAAATTTTTGTATGGTTATTTTATTATTCTTTTTTTTACAAGTGTTTTAAATTTACGTTTTCAATAGTCTATGTATGGTAGGAGATCCTTAGGAAACCCTCTTACATCATACATAGATAATATTCATAAATTTAAACAACTGTCCAAAGGTTGGATTCTAACCATCAGCCTATTTTTGAGCCAGCTAACTGGGCAAGCCATGTAGATGCCACATAAGCATGGAGAGTGAATCACATTATGCAGTGTGTGGGGGGATGAAACGTGTGCCATGTGTCATCACAATGTTCAATCTGAGTTCAGAAATTGGTCAACGCTCCATACCACATGTCCCTACGTCATTTCTCCATCCGTGCACCACGCCATCCATTTCCGAGAATCACATCCCACCACGTTTCATTGACTCAGCAAACATTGACTCTGATCAGTCTCCCCTACCATTATTTGTTCCTTGATTCACCCAATGAATATTTGATGCCACATGTTGCGCTATGATTGGCTGGAACTGTCAGTTTTGCTTGTTTTGATCTGAAGCTGATCTAACAGTCCATATCACACTTGAACTTTATTAAAGCCCCTAATTGGCCTCCATTAGCATAATTTTGCTCATAATCATGGAGAATTTTGCAAGCTAAAGAAAGCCTTATATGGTTTCAAATATGGTTTGGAAGTTCTCTTCTATTATTGCTTCTCTTGGGTTTCCCTCTAGTGATCATGTATCATCTCTCTTTATCAAGTGTATCACTATAGGTCTTATTATTGGTGATGATGTTTATGGGGTTGCAGTGTTGAAGTCTGAATTATCCCACCATTTACAAATGAAAAAATAGGGTTTTCTATAGTACTTTAAGGGTATTGAAGTTTTCTTGTCTCCAAAAGCTTATCTTTTCTCTTAGTCTAAGTATACTATTGGAATACTTAAGTATGCTTGGCTTATAGACACTAGAATTATTGATGCCCCTTATGAGCTTAGAGTTTAGTATTATTCTTCTAATGGTACTCCTTTACAAGATCCTACCATAAATCAAACTATTGCTAGTAGTTTAGTCTTCCTTACTATTCCTCGTCCATACATTGCATATGTTGTTATATTTTTAGTTAATTTGTTATTGCTCCTAGGGATGAACATCGGCTCAAAACCAACAGTTTTAAGACAATCTGAATCCAATTCGATCTTAAGTAAATTATGAATTATTCAATTCGAATTTGATCCGTTATAAATAAAAATCCGAACAAATCTGAATATGAATTCGATCGAATTGATCGGATCAGATAGGGTTAAAATTTTAATTTAAATCTATAAAAAATAACATAAATAAGAAAATTATGAAATATTCAATCCAATTCGAACCACTATAAATGTCAATCCGAACAAATCCAAATCTGATATAATTTCAACCTATAAAATGAAAAATTACATAAAATCAAAGAAAATTTTAAAATATAAATATTTTTCATACAAATTAAAAAGTAGGAGACAACATGATTAAAAATAGTTCAAAAAAATAATCAAAAATAAAAAAATTCAACATCAATTACATAATTTAACTCCAAATTTACATAGTAATAATTTAACTCCAAAAAATTCAATATCAATTACATAATTTAACTTTACTCTCCAAACATTAATAATAAAAAGAACTCTTTTTGATAATCATTCAAGCTTTAAGTCACCAATACCATCAAGAACATCTACATGATGAAAACTTAAAAAGTTAAAAATATACATAAGTAATAAGCTAATAAACATAATAATATAAAAAAAATTTAAATTTCACATAATATGATAACAAATAAATCTATATATATTCAAACTATATATTTGAAAGTATACATGGAAACTTGAGTACCTCAGCTGCACAAATTGAAGCCAAAAACAACTTTATAAACCAAACAGCTTATGCATCATATCATTTATAGTTAATTTGATATTATTCAAAAAGAAAATAAAAGAATAGGCTATGCTATTAGGCTATTAGCTTTGCTTGGTCACAGACCTATGAAGTCAATTATAATATGACCATCACAAATTCTACCAGAGGCATTCCCAAAGAATTTTTCACCATTTGGTGGAAGGACTGCTGCCAATGCTGCGTTTATGGCTCCAGTGTCTAAGTTTGAATCCCCAAAGTTGAATATGGTTGGAAACTTGCATCTACTTGTTTTACTGGCTATGCCACGTTGGAGTACCATCAGTAATGGCTAAACAGCGACTAGAACGGCCGAATAGTGAGAGATTAGGGTTTTCGAGAAGAGCCTCTCGACGCTGATATTTCGATTTTATATATTAGGTTTAATTATAATTTATTAATATTATAATATATTATTAATTATTATTATATTATTATATATATTTAAATGATATATTAAATATATTGGATCAGATTAGATTATATGGATTTCAATATTTTTTATCCAAATTTGAATCCGAATCCAAGTGGATTGATAAAATCCAATCCAAATCCGAGCTGACTTCAGATCAAAACCACTCAATGTTTTTTGGATTTGATTGGATTTTTCGGATTGATCAGATATTTTGCTCATCCCTAGTTGCTCCTACTAATGTTCATTGGGAAGCTGTTCTTCCTATTTTGTGGTATATTCAAGATAATATCTTTTAGAGTCTTCTATCCACCTCTTCCTTAGAGTTATGTGCATACTATGCTATTGATTATGGTCGTGATCCCATAAATAGTAAGTTTTCCATCGATTTCTCTATCTTTTTTAGTGGTTCTCTTATTTCTTGGAAGAGCAAGAAACAAACTATTATTTCTTAATCTTCTACTCATGTAAAGTATGATGTTATGGCATCTACTACCAAAGAGGTTGTTTGGTTACGATGGTTACTTGCAGATATGGATGATTTTATTTCTCATCCCACTCATGTGTATTGCAACAACCAGAGTCCAATCGAAATTAGTCACAACTTAGATTTCTCATAAACACACCAAGAACATCAAGATAGATTGTCCTTCTACTTGTCTCCACCTCAAGTAAGGCACCTTTACTTTGCATTTTGCTCACTCTTCTTTATAGATTGCATACTTTTTTACCATATACATATTGTTTCACATTTTCATTTTCTAGTTGGCAAACTCTGAATACTTCTTACAACTGCATCATCAACTTATAGGGGGATATTAGAGTATTTAATATTTTCTTATAGGGCTATTTTAGTCTTGTCTCTATTGTAAGGCCATTTTAGTCTTTTTTCTTTATTTTGTGCTTAAAGGCCTAACTTGTATTTTGTATTATTACTTTTGCATTCCCACATTGTATTAGAAATCATAGCCTCTCTTTTGTCTCATTTATCTCTTCTCTTATCTTTCTCTTAGATGTTGGATTTGGATAATTATCATGGTATCAATGTTCATCACAAAGGGCCACTTTTAGGTTTCTAAATGCGTTCTTTAGGTTCTCAACTACAAGTTGTATGTGGGTTTTAAGACTTGGTTTAAGAGGTTCAAATAAGTTGGTATTTGAGTCGGGCTCTAAAAATTCATATTCTTATGATTTTTGTTTTGTGTCCATTACTTTGTCTTTGTTTTTAGTCTTGATTTTTCTTGATTTTATTATTCCTTTTCCTGTATATTTTGTGTCTTTCTCTCGTTAAAGTTTATTTTATTGTTCCTATGTCCTTTTTTTTGTTTTCTTGTTATTTCTATCATGTTTGTTTCCATCTTTTTTATTCTTGAGTCCAATCTTATTGTTCTTGATTAGTTAGTTTAAGGCCAAAATAAAATTAAATAAATAAATAAAGAAGCCGAACAAAAGATAAAAGAAAATAAAAGGAGGTTGAATAAAAAAGGAAAATATAAAGAGTTTGGATGAGGGATTCTTTATTCATTGAACAATAACAATTTTAGTCTTAAATTAGCTCTTATTGATTGTGCAAATATTATTATTCTAAAGTCCATAATTTAATTTAAAATCTAATCCTATTTTTTGGGACTCTAACATAAAATTTAGAATTTTTTTTTAAATAGTTGCCTAAAATTTCCAAGAGTTCTACCTTGAAAAATACTCTTCGTAACTGAAATTTTGGGAAGTTTGTGTGCTAATCAAATTCCAATTTTTGTTGTCCAATTTTTCTAATCTTATTGTAGAAATAGGAAATTCTGAATCAGTTGCTAAGGACTCTAGTATAAATCCTCTTGAAGGAGAATTATACATTTAAGAAACATTCAAATGTCCAAGATTTTCCAAGTGGACCAAAATTGAGGCCCAAAAATGTCCAAGATTTGATCAAACTATGGTTTATGGTGGAGTATTTTTACGCTTGTAGTAACTTACAAACAATTTGAAAGAATCCTTAATTTTAAAGTTACCCTAATCAACTATCACTATTAATATTGTATATTTCTCATATGCCATTCAATTGATATGAACCACAAATGTGTTTAGGTATGTAGGTGATAGAAGGGAGACCCCAAACAACTTTGAGATTTGAGATTTTCTTCAATAATATATAATTAACATGTCTAAGATATTGATGCCATAATTCTTCGACACTCGAACCTAGCTTGTTATAAACAACTTCAGAGTGAGTTCCAACACAGTAACAATTATCATAAGATCTAATACTTCTAAATAAATTTCCACTCGACTCACCATATACAATATAGTTAGTTTGAGTAGACTTAATGGTGTATTTGTTATCACAAATTTGACTAATTCTAATAAGGGTAGCCTTAATTCCTTCCATATAGAGTACATCTTTGATTTTAGGGTACTAGGGCACTAAAAATCCTCGACCACAAATTAAAGCCTTATACCATCACCAAACATAATAGATCCTTCCTTGGTGAGAGTTAAATTGGTGAAGGACTTATGATTGATCATCTATCTTGAGCAGCCACTATCAAAATACCAATAGCTAGAACTTAATCAATACCTCAATCTTCATTAAGATTTAGGTCCTCAGGTTTAATATTACTAGAAAGAGGGAATACTACCAATGATTTGGGTTATCTATACCTTAAGGAATCAATTTTCTATAATGGAATTCTGATTCCTTTATGCTCCTCTCTTGCTATAGTTTGGTGTTTTATTAAAGAAGTAGACTTAGATCAAAATGGTTCTAAGAGAAACACGCTAGATGATGAGTAGCTATCTAGCTGCTTATAGGCTCATCGTATTCTACCACATGCCCCAAGAGTGATAGTAGTCAATCAGTATCCTCCTCTTTCAAAATGTTTAAAGGTTAACATGGATGGCACTATTTTTAGAGCTCCTAGTTTAGTTGGTTATGTGGAGATTTTTGAACCTCCAAATCTTTTGTCAAGGGTTATTTTTGTGTTCCTTTAAGGGTTTCCTATACTTAGAAAGCTGAGCCAGCAGTTGCTATTTATTTGATAAGATGTGTGTATATGTATGGTTGGAAGAGGATTTATTTGGAGTCTAACTTGGCATATGTTGTGACTTTATTCTAAACTAGATCTCCTATGGTGCATTAGCATTGGTTTTCATTATGGACAGACTGTTCGGTGCAGCTTACTAATAATAATTTATTTCCCTTAAAGATTGTACATTCTTTGGATTAAGAAGTCCGCAGGGCTATCAATCAACATTCCATTAACACAATGGTATGCAAGGATTTTAACAAAATGATCCATTCTTGTGTAAAATACAAATGATGTCATCTAATACACCCATAAGATAAACTTACGTGAGCATACAATAGATTATAATATTATAACAAGTTTCACATGTCTACTTTTCACATTCATCTCTACTAATGTAGGTTATTCATTTAGGAAGAGATCAAAAGGACTTTACATGCTTGTAATATGAGACTTTGTTGGGGGTAGAGGTTCAATTCCATAACTTAGCTTACTTTTCATCATCATACAATTGAGCTTTTTTTTAATAACTTAGTACATCCTTTTTCTTTTTTTCTTTTTTCTTTTGGAAACTTAACTTCCCAAACTTATTTTTTAAGTTTTTTTCATTTTCTTTTTATCAGGAATTATAGTATTGAGAATTTATCTTTGCGCTTAATTGTTCCATCAAAAGCCAAATTCATTTCTCAAACTAAATTCTATATATAATTTCGCCTCAAGAGTTGATCAAATAAATTATAAAACATAAAAAATTATTATCATATAGCATTACTCATACCAAGGGTTCACTAATGTATAAAATAGTTCATAAGTGCACGAATCACTTATAAAAAGTTATAAATATACTCCCAAGATCAATCTAAAGAGGAACTTCATGATTTTAAATAATTCAACAAATCTCTTAAAAACAAACACAAAAAATAAGCCCAAACATTCTATCACGATATTTTGGTTTTGAAAACTCTAATCTATTGACATAAAATTAAAGATAGAAATAGGATTAATTCAACAAATATTAGGTAGATAAACAATTAACACTCAATGGAGATTTTATGAAATTATTAACTAGTTGACCATGTTTTCTTAGAATTAATTATGCTATTAAAGATATAAATTCAAATTATCGATCTTCCCTTTTATGTATTAAAAATGTTTTTTGATTGAGACCAGTAATTGATAAAATTAAGCTATGCTTTATTCCTAAGCAAATAAAAAAATATTTAAATCAATGTTGTTTTGTTGGACTATCAATTTGAACACTTATTCAAGGTGTTAAAATCATATCCAAAATATTAAATTTTAAATCCATTACAAAAAATATGTCGTCAATATATTTTTCAATAATAAACTTTGTAGAAATCTTGAATTAAGAAATTAACAAAAATTATTTTGTAAAATATTTACCTAGATTAATTTTCACAAACATAACATAACTAATATTTCATAGTAATAATCAACCAGACATGCTCAAATTTAATGAATGATCGATAAATTCAAAATAACATTAAGAAAGATAAGTAAAAATTGAATCTGAAAATAATTGAATACAATTTAAATGAATACCTCAATGTATTCTTTAGTATACAGGTAATATTTTGTAACAATCTGTAATTTGGAAGACCTTCAAAAAGATCTGCCTATACTATTTTAGAATCTACCTTATTATTGAAATAAGAAAATACAATATTGAAATTAAAAATAGTAACAAAAATAAGAATATAGCTGCTAAAGAATTGTATATTTTCTATCTAATTTCTATATGATTTCTAAGAGAAAAACAAGTATACTTATAGCTTAAGCTTGGTGAGAAAATTAGATTGTGAAGAAAAATCATCGCACACCACACCTCACGTTTATCCACGCCGCATCCCATAATACACAATGGTTCGCCTTATTTCAAATATAATGGATCGCACCACAGCACAACATTTCCTCATTGCAGCTCAACTCAATCTTCTTGAAATTGATGTTAAATAGTGTTTCATGACCCACTATATTTTATGGTGCAAGTCACGTTACGTATTTTCAATTCTTGTTTTTACCCCTTACAACTGGTTCAATCATATTTTAGCCTTACATGTATTGTTCTTTTATTATTCTAAATTGCAAATGAGTGCTTTCAAACATGAATAATAGAATATACCCGTGATTTTGAAAACATAAATTTTCTTAAATAATGATAAAATTAAACATATTTATAATATTTAAATGAAAATATATCACAAAATAATAGTGTCTTTGAAGCACTCATCACAACCCCCAAATAGCTCTTTAATGGCCTCTAGTAAGGAAACCGATAAAAAATAAAAACAAAAATTAATAAACTAAATATGCACGTATTAATAGATATATATTTATGAATAAATTACCCCTATCGTTTTATTTAGTTAGACCTAGTTTTGCTTGAGGACAAGCAAAGAGTTAGGTTTGAGGGTGTGATGACTCTATGAAAGTAGAGTCATCAATGCACTTTTTTTACATAATATTTGCTCATTTTATTCAATAAGTAGTATTTTGGAGTTAAAAATATTAAAATACGAACTTTCTAGTGAAAATGGGTGAAAATATAATTTTTGGAATTTTTTAGGGATTTTTTATGAATTTTTAACGTAAGACCAATCATAAGCTACCACATGGATGCAATAATTATCAACGAAGCTAATGAAGCAAGCCACATGGATGCCAAATAACCGAAGAAGGTGAATCACACAACTTCGTGTGTTCCCAGTGACAATGTCATACCATGTGTTAGTACGACGTTTATTCCTAGTTCGATACTTGGTCAGTGCTCTCAACAAGTGGCTTCACCTGATTCATTAGTTTATTCCACTAGTACGCCGTGCCTTTTGTAACCATAAATCACATTACGCCATGTGGCACTGACTCAACATTCATTGACCGAGACCATCCTCCTACCAAGCATCGCACACTAATTTTCCTAATAAACATCGTGTGCCATGTGTTACATTCCTATTTGCTTGTGCTTTTAATTTTTCCTTTATTGATCTTAGTCCTTGATCTGAAGTTTATCTAACGGTTCAAAGTCCACCTGAGTTATATTTAACATCCTAATTACTCTATAAACCTGAATGAGTTGAAATTAACATAATTTTTATCCGTTTTTAGAGCCAAAAAGAGAGGAAATTACATAAAAATTTAAAAGGAGATATAATTTTGGTAGAGATTCAAGAGGAGATTGGTATTACAATTCAAGATATTGATTGTATTTCTTCTTCTTCTCCTTTTTTTTATTATCAATTTTTATGTCTTTCTTTATGAAAAATATGAGTTTTATGAACAAAATTATGTCTAGTTAATTTATTAATCTAGGAGTCTTATGAACCCAATTTTCACCATGTGGTGAACTAATATTTTACCCCAATTATGATTTCAATTTAATTATATTATTTAATCTTATTCTTGTGCTATTAATTGTTTGGCCAAGAATTGATCCATAGAGACAATTGAATAGATTTGCGAGAATTATTTAATTGTTTGTGTTGCTTAAATAACATGCATATTTTCTAGGTAGAGATGTAAGATTCTTATGTATGTGGTCCATAATTGATGAACTTAATGAGTAGTATGCAATTTAATTGATATGAGAGTGTGATTAAGTTAATTACTATATGGTGTGTAGTTTACTTGAGAGATGAATGCATGCTAGATTTGATTCAATTGATCAAGTAATTGATTGATAATTATATTGGAGGATTTTAGTGATCCATATGTTTAGAAAATTAGTAAATTAAGTATTCTTAGATATTTTCTCATATATTTTTTTTGCTGTCAAATTTGATTTAATTAATTATTGTTATTTATTTTTTGTTCTTTTAATTTTGCTTCCTTAAAAAATGATTTTTATTTTTTTTGTTTTAAAACTTATTTTCTAATAACATAATCTCTGTGAGAATAATATTTTATTATCATTTTATTACTTGTTACGACATGTATACTTACATATTTTTTGCACACAATTCGTATGTCAATCAAGAGGCTTTAGAATAAATTTCATCATATATGAAATTTATGAAGGAGATTCAATCAAAAAAGAGGAAATTTAAAGACTATTAAACCATTTTCATGATGGAGGACTGTAGTGTTATAATTGAGTGAAGACTAACACTCTACTTAAAGGACCTCGATACATTTCACATTTCATGCACAACAAGGGATCATCACTTTGGGAAACCACTATGTGATCTTTGAAGAAACCAAGAGGAGTAGTTTAGGAAGTGCTAGTAAAGGTAGACAAGTTCATCTTCCCCACTATTTTTTTAGACATTGAAGAAGATGAGGACATCCCAATTATTTTAGACTGTCCTTTCGTAGACATGAGAAAGATCTTAATTGATGTAGAGAGGGGAGTCTTGATTATGAGACTTCAAAATGATCAAGTAAATTCAAGGTATGCAAACCTTTAGAGACATCTTATAAAGTTATGGAGCAAGAAGAAGTGAAAGCAATATGCTTGAAAAAGAAGAAAGAAGAGGTAGAGAATGAGATCATAAAAAAGAAAGAAGAAAGTGAAAAGAAGAAGAGTAAAGAGGAAGTTAAAAAAGGGAAAGAAATGAAAGAAGTATGGTGATATGTTCAGATAGACAACCAATTTAAATCTTATTTTAAATTGATTAAAATGTCATAGTTAATTATATATCAAGTAAATGCCTTTTTTACAAAAGATTTAAGTAAATAACTTTTATTTAATAAATTAGGAGAATTTTGTTGTTGTGAAACAAAAATTAAATCTATCAAATAAAATTAATAAAGTGAAAACATGATCTAAAGATTATAATGAAAATATGAATACAAGACGATTGCTGGATCATTCTTCACTACTAGCATGTATTGCAAATCAATAAAAGCATATCCTAACTTACTATTATTTCATTATACCAACTTAAGAAATTCACAAGATCAATAGTCTCCACTTCTTCTTGCCTATTTGTTGAATTAAACAAGCTCTTAATTCAAACTATTTTAAATAGATAACCTAGAATAAGTCCTCTAAATTTAATCTATCAAAAGAATTCAATTTCAAGAAACATATTGGATTAAGTTTAAACTCATAAGCTTGGTTTAATTATTTTGAGTATTAATTCTCATTGCAAGCAATTGATAAGCGATTACATACCCAATCAAATAAATTGATTAATGATGAATTAACCTAATTATTTAATTACATGCTTAAATAATCAAGAAAATTTATGCAAATATTAAAATAGATAATTAATACATAATCAAGAAGAATAAAATATTAGAATATAATATATTCTATTAATTAATTAAAATCCATGTTTAGGGCTTTAAAATCACGCACAATGAAATATAAAATTAGCTATTCATAGAAAAAAATAGAATTGTAATAGTATTCATGAAAGCAATAAAATAGAGGAGAAGAAACTTGAGGATTGTTTTCCATATAACTAATCTTGAACTCTTTTAACTACTTATTGAATCTTGTTCTACTTTTTCCCTCCAACAGAGATTCTTTTTTGTTCCTTGAAGCAATTAATATATTGATTTTGTTAATTATCATACTCTCTATTTTATGGGTTATTATTTTATATTTATAAGAGATAAAAATCAAACCAAGATGTAAATATGATTGCTAATATTTTGGTAGAAATAGAATTACTATACATTACGTGTTAAAAGAATATGATATGTTGCAATGGGAATAAACTATGATGGTAAGTAAATTTTAATGGGAATAAGCTAGGTTCACTTCCTTTCTAAGTTAATCTACCTATCAAATACAAATCATAAAAAATCCATAAAAATATCTAACAGTCCAAAAAACTAATATTTTTTCAATAAATATAAAATAAATATTTTTAGCTCATAATAATAGTAAAAAATATATAAATGTAAAATAATTGGTATTTAAAAATCTATATAAAATAACACTTATTATTTGAATTAGGCAAGTATATTATGCTAATGATAGAGATATATAGTATGGAGAGACCAAATCCTTCAAGGAGGAATTCTATGTGATGGAGAACCATATGAATAGTGATACCCTTCAAGGAATTAGCAATGGAGCTAACAAATATTTTAAGTGGTTAAAGAGAGAAACTAGTATTGGTGGATAGGGTCACTTAGACTATCCTATATTGCATCCATGTTGAAGAGCTTAGGAAGGTCTACTCAAGGACCTTAATCGTGACACTTATTGGTAGTAAACCTAATGTATTTTTATTACTCATGATTTTATTATTTTGTAGGTGAATAAAATGTAGAGATCCTTGGAAAACACATGAATATATTTGGTGATGAAGACCAACACGCCAATGTCAAGGGGATTTTTCTTTTCCTATATATTTTACATATCTTTACTATGTTGTATATTAGGGACAATGTATAATTCAAGTGTGGGAAGTAAACTCTATTATCTAGTTTAGGATATTAGTTTTTTTATATATTATTAGTTTAATATCTTTAGTTAAGATATGATTAAAAATTGATGAACGTGTTGAAACCAAATGCATACATGGTTAATATGAATTATATGAAACCAATGATAGATTTGATTATCTTGATTATGATAAGGAATCCAACTTGTAACCATTGAGATGATTACATTAAAATGTGGCATGGTTTCTTCTCTTTAATTCAAATCATTCATTGTTTATGCACAATGCATATGATTGAATGTTTGATGTACGTATTGGGAGAATGACGAGTTATTCAAAAGTATTATTATTTCATGATTTATTTACACTTAAATGTTCTAAATAGATTTGTATATGCATTATTTTAGCAAATTTATGTTTTCAAAATTACAAGTATGTTCTGTTGTTTTTTTTAGCTTCAGTTTGATTAAATTAATAACACTGAAAGATTCATGCCTGAAAGCACTCATTTGTAATTTAGAAGCATAAAATAACAATACATATAAGGCTTACATGTGATCTAACCAATTATAAGAGGATAAAAACAAGAAGTAAAAACAAGCAATGAGGGTTGTAGCATGAAATACAGTGGGCTATGAAGCACTCCACATTGTTTAACATCAATTTCAAGTAGCTAGAGTTGAGCTGTAGTGAGAAAATGTTATGCTACAATTAGATCCTTTCTATTTGAAATCAAGCAACCCATTACGTAATGCGGGCCAAAACACAGATAAACACGGGCCGCGATGCGTGATAATTTTTATTTCATGATCCACTTTTTTCGCCAAGCTTCAACTATAAGTATAGCTCATTTTTCTCTTAGAAATCATATAGAAATCAAATAGAAAATATAAAATTCATCAATAGCTATATTCTTAGTTTTTTTAGAATTTTTAGTTTCAGTATTTTATTTTCTTAGTTCTACAATAGGGTGGATTCAATAACAATATATGGAGATCGTTTTGGAGGTTTTTAAGATTACAAGTCGTTACAAAACGTTAATAGTATATTGAAGAATAAATTGAGGTATTTATTTTAATTGTATTTGATTATTTATAGATTACATTTTTACATATATTTTTGAATGTTGTTTTTAATTACCGATCGTTCATTAAATTTGAGCATGTTTGGTTGATAATTACTATGAGATAATAGTTATGTTGTCATGTCTTTGAAAATTAATTTAAGTAAATATTTTTACAAAATAAATTGAGTTTATTTCTTCATTCAAGATTTCTACAAAAAACATTATCAAAAAATATATTGACGACATATTTTCATAATGGATTTAAAGTCTAAAAATTATGTTTTAGAATCTGATTTTGAAACATTGAATAAATGCTTAAATTGATAGTATTGTCAAAAGCATTGATTTAAATGGTTTGTTATTTTCTTTGGAATAAAGCATAATTTAATCTTATTAGTTACTGATACCTACCAAAAGACTTTAATTGAATTGATTAACAAAAAAATGATCCCCATTAAAAGACTTTTTTATACTTAAAAGAAAAAAAATCAATAGTCTCAATTTATGTAGCCAACTAGCTAATAGATCCATAAATTCTCCATTGAGTGTTAATTTTTTATCTGCCTAATATTCGTTGAATCAATTTTATTTCTATCTTTTGTTTTATGTCAATGGATTAGACTTTTCAAAACAAAAAAAAATCATGATAGAATGTGTAAATTTATTTTTCATGTTTGTTTTCAAGAGATTTATTGAATTATTTAAAACCATATAATTTTTCTTTAGACCAACCTTGAAAGTGTATTTATTGCTTATTATAAGTGATTTGTGTACTTGTGAGGTATTTTATAAATACAAAATTTATACATAAAGTTTTTGGTACCATTCTTGGGAAAGAATAACATTTTAAATTTTTGTACCAAAATTCTTTAAAAGTTTTTTGTAAATAAGAGTGAATTATTTAATAAAAAATTTAAAAATTTAAAAAAATTGGAAATTAAAAATATCTAAAAGTCTAAAAATAATCAAAAATTCAAACAAATATATTTTAGTTTTTATTTAAACTTCATTTATAAATTTGAATTTAATTATTAATTTATTTACTAACATAGTTTTCTTTTAAGTATTTGTTTTACTAATTATAACTATTATAATTATAATTTATTTTTAGTAGTTTATTTGCTAACTTAATTTTTTTATTTTTAGTATTTTTTTGTACTAACTTTATTTTTTATTTTTTAAATTTATTAAATTTTATTAATTTATTTTAATTTATATAATTAGTTACTTAATTCTTTTCATTTTATCTTATCTTATTATTTTTATTTTTCTTTATTTTTATTTTTATTTTTATTTTGTTATTTTTGTTCAATATTTTTGTCTACTAATTTTTATTTTTATTTATTTTATTTTTTTAACTTGTTTATTTACTATCTTTTTTTATTTTTGTTATTTACTCTTATTATCTTTATTTTATTTTATTATTTCTTTAATTTGATTTATATTATTTTATTTGTTTTTCTGTTTGTTTTATTATTATTTTTATATTATTATAATTATTTAATATTTATTTTAATTTAGTATTATATTAGTTTTATTTAATTTTATTCCAAAAAAAGAAACTAAGTGGTAGCTTGGCGCTTTTGTGGGTTGCGGCATGGGGCATTCAGGATGCAATTAAGTTAAAGGAAACTTTCACATGGGTTCCTAGTTTAATAAATTGGGTAATGTTTCTATTCACATTGTTGCTCACAATGAATTTTTAAACTAAAAACCCTACAAAACATGTTTCAAATCAGACCCACATAAATTTTTTTTTCTTTTTCTTCCTCTACAAACCCTTATTTTTTTTACGCCCAAAACACAAATAATTCTAAAACTACCTCGATAAATTTTACAAGTTTTAATATCAATATCACTATTGGTGATAAAAAGAAGGTCAATTCTAAGTTAGAACTAGGTACAAACGTCAATTCAATGCCTTATTCATTATACTTGCAGCTAAAAATAGGTGAGTTGAAACCCACAACCATGTCCCTCAATTAGTGGATAAATTTCAAATATATCCAAAGGCTATGGTAAATGATTTAATGGTACAAATAGATAATCTTATCATACATGTATATTTATAATTGTAGATGTGTAGCAAACTCATTGACGAGGTGGATATTGAGTGAAATGAGACTAACAAAGATGGTTGAGATGGATCTTTTTAATACAATATGGTTTGTGCGCTCGGCGACCTTTTGTCACCCTATTGTTAATCTACTCATCCATCCTTACTTAAGCAGCTTTATGCATAAATCAGAAAAAAGGTTCACATTCTGTGAACTTGGGTCCCTTGACTAAAGCAAATTACAAAGATTCTCGTCCACAGAGGGATTCTACCTAATGAGTCAAAATTCTTCCGTCATTAAATTATGGTACAACTTGCTTAGCTGCAAGTGTATAAAAGTATAATTGGTCCACAGGATTTTTGGAAAAATTGGTTTCACAATAACTTCTAATACTCTTTCTCGTCAATGATAGAAACCATACTCCCCCGTGATTCAAGTGCTAGAAATCTGAATGATATAAGCAAACTAGGCTTGAATGAGTTATGGGAGTTCGGCAAAGAGGACATTCAGGCTTTTCATTGCACCATTCCATAATGCAAGTCCTACATATGTAGCATGTTAGACAAGAGATGAGAAGATAGATAAAGAAAGGCAGACCAATCTATGATTTTCTATCTACCGGGAAACAGTACCAGCAGAATACATGGCCACAAGGTGTGGCTGTCGGATGCTGGCGATTGCTCAGACAAAGTGTGCATTTGCTCAAACTTGTGACCTGAGATTGCAGAAAATACCAAATTTTGTTAGTCACATTTAGATTATGTATACTACCCTTTTAGTTTAGATGGCTTATTTCAGAGCAGCCACTAAAACAAACCTATCTAGATGCAAATTTACAACTAGTTGACATTTTTCTCCTGAAAAAGGTTCACAAAAAGGGTGAAGTGCCATTTACCTTTTTCACGTCATATTGATTTAGTAGTTTACTTTTAATTTGACCAATTTATTACATAACCTTTCAAATCTCGAGTAATAATATTAGTCCAAAATCATTCTGCTGGCTCAATTTAATTCTTCATATTTTGATCCATGGCCAATTTAGTTGGAGTTCAGTTGAAACTTTGAAAAGATACAGGATTAGTTTAGTCGAGAAAAAGATTTTGGGCTCAACTGATTGAAATAAAAGGTCGAACACCAAACCAAATGTCAAAAATGGACTAAATTGGTACTTTGGCCTAAAATATGTTGTCCTTCAGTGACATATTCAATCGCAGAGCAAAAGTTGAAAATATAAAAGTGGATGATAAACTTACAGTCTAGTATCTTTAGAGCTAGAAAATGATGTTCACAGGCAATTGGGTCATTTATAATAAAGCAGAAGTCATTACACTTTTTTTTTTTGGGATTAATCGATACAATCCATTTTGAGATACACAATACATTCAAAAGCTAATTGTTTTAAACTTACGGTAAGAGGATTCAAACCCACATCCAAGAAAATATAGGATACCACATTTACCACCAAGCTATTGAGTGATAAGCAAAAACTTATATCACTCGAGTAAAGGATAACTGTAATTGATTTATTTATCTACAAACTAAAAAAAAAATTACAAGTACGAGTAGTAGTGCCATTGATTTATATATGTTCCCGAGTGCTTATTGTTTGAACTTAGAAAAAGATAGTATATTAAGAAAAATATTATTTTTAGCAACCATTCAAATTAAAACCTTAATTAAAAATTGTTAAAAAAAATGTAGGCCCCATTTCAAACTTTCTCCCTGGACTATTTACTTGAGCTTCCCATGTTAATGCCCCCACCACAAAAAGGAGGAAAGTAACATAAAGACATTTTTATAATGAAGCATATACCTCAGAAGTTGATGATGAATCATACACCCAATTTCCTTTACGAGTAATTTCTGACACCAGGTTACCCTCCTCATTTAGAACAGGCAAACCTCGCCCTGTACACCAATAATTTAGGGCCTTAACTATTTAAACCAGTCAGGATTAAAAAAAAGGAAAGATTTAGGGCATGATTTATAGAAATAAATGTATCAAACAAGGAAACAAGAAACTGATATAAACAAATGAATTGATATTGAAAAGGAGAAACGTGTCATGCAATGAATAACCTGTTGAAATTTGGTGGGTCCCAAAGGATGTCTGGTGAACTGAACTTGCAATGGAAGATAAATTACTTCGCCAGAGTCCTTCAGCAGCAATGATACATAGCTGAATTAGTAAAAATACTCCCAGTATTTGGTATCTGCGTAAAAACCAATTTGTGAAAACGTGAATGCTTACATGTGATTGCATTCTGGAATCAATAACGTTTAGATTTATTTCTGCATAAAGTAAAGGTAATGCAACCCTTGAAAACAAAATGTAAAACGATTCAAGTGGATCATGAGACGATGAAGTTAAACTTCCATAGATTACCAGCAATAACAAGAAAAAAGGGGGACAAAAGGGGATACCAAATTTAATATATAAATCAATGTGTAACATTGCTCGAAAACATTTCAAGGAGAGGAAAAAAGAACCACCAAAGAACAATTTAAAGCCCCAAAATACATAATCAAATTAACCTCAAAATAGTATATTAGTTTAGATATGTACATATGTAGTTTACGTACACTCTGTACATATATGTACAGAATATAGTGTGAGTATATATAACATATATATACACAATACATACTATTTTGAAGCCAATTAAAGAATACAATTTTTACATGCTATTTAAGGCTGACTTCCAACAAAAACCAGTCAAAAAACCATACGGAATTTGTGCTAGTATCACTCTATACAAACTCCATAACATATCACACAACCCTTTAATCATGGCCAATCTGACGGAGATAGACTGTAAACAATATTTGTTGAGAAATGAATTTCTATAAAACTTCCAATCTTGCCAATCATGTCTGCAGAAAACACAGGGCATTGCCCTAGTATCCAACGACAAAGACGTGAAAACTTCGATAACCAGCTCTTAATCTAGAAGAATAGCATACATGAAGTCCAATTCACATGTTCTTGGGGTAGAAAACTTGTATAAATGTATCATCATGATAATAAATGTTTTAAGTTATTTCCTTTCTAACAAGTGGAATAAATAACCCAGTTGAAGCACAATGATAATACATTTATAATGCATTGTACATCTGATATTTCCATTCTTCCACCCTTTTTCGGGAGTCAATGAGTATTCAGTCATTTTTCATAAACCTAGATTCAAATTCAAACCAATAATTTAAAAACTAAACTAAATTTGAGAAATTAAAGGAATCAAAATTAACACAAGTACTGTACTATAAAGAATAGTTTGATGAATTAACCAGACTTTATTATATGCATCTACTCTTAATGTTCTTATGAATTATAGCCAATATCAGATATATAAACAGTAATTTCAAATGCAGAGTTTCGCCCAAAGACATCATCATAGTTAAGTTCTTGGTTCAGGGAAAGAGAGTAGTCAAAGCTTCGGCCTTCTTTGCCGGCATTTAGTATGGTTTGGGTGTTGTTGGCCAAGATAAACTCGGTTTAGGCTAGTGCAATGCAGAATTCATAATCCATTGCTTCTACTTCTATGCAGGTTTGACCAGTATTTTCCTAAGAGGCTAAGTTGCATATGAGATTGTCGCTTCTTGAACTTGGGGAAGCTGAAAGATTATGTTCTATAGATGCTTGCAAAAACATTAAAGCATGGAAGTTCGATGCGAAGATAGCCGGTCTCTTTATTTGTCATCTAATGAGCTTCACCTGACAACACTACATGCACGGTATTTGATACTAGAACATCCTTTTTGACAACCCTTGTGATAGCCGGTCTCTTTATTTGTCATCTAATGAGCTTCACCTGACAACCCTACATGCACGGTATTTGATACTAGAACATCCTTGTTGACAACCCTCGTGAAACCCCGAGAATTTATATTTAATTCTAAAAGTTTCATGAAAAGAACTTTTAATAATACTTTTAGATGTATCAACATATCGAGAAATTCCATGAAAAATCAGAATTTTTGCAAAGTTAAGAAAATTTTCTAGCCAAGCTCGTCGGCAGACTGGCAGACGACGAAGGGGTGGTGAGAAAATTGTATGTTCGTTGGGTCTCACCGGAGATGCTCGACGAGCTACCAACAAGGATGGCTGGCAAGCATCAGTTTTCCCTATAAATAATCATATATATTAGCCCCCATTTCTCGTACCAAAAAATCATGTCTTCTCTTTCTCTCTAAAATTCTCTCACTAAGATTTTATGGTTTTTGGTACATTTCAAAGTGCAAATTCAAGAATAAAATATCCAAGCATTCGAGTTTAGAAGGGTGGAGTTTTGAGACTACAAATTATCAATTTCTATTCCGAAAAACTAAATAAGATAAATTTCTTCCTTTAACCGTTAATTTACATTACGTAAATTAACAATAAATATTACTAATTCTTGTATAAAAATATAAAAATTGTGTTAGATTTCACTAAAAAGGAAAAAGAGTTAGCAGTAGAGTTTGAAGCGAGAACGGACGTATTTTCAGATAAAAGTTATTACACCATATTTTTATTCATGTATTATTTTATGACAATATTATGCATCATATATTTACGAATGAAGAAAAATAGGTTCCACGATTTTATAAAAAATGTTACCAATATTGTTCTACTAAAATACTAATTGGGAAACATTTTTATAGATATATAGAAAAAATTTATATGAACAAAGTATTAAAAATATTGTACATATCTAAGATTTTATGCATACACCATGAAATTATTTTTGTAGGAAGTGTTTAAGCATAGCATTCACATGTATTCTCGAAGTTTTTCCATCAATGGTGCCTCGGATTGTTGACCGTACACAGACATCGATGTTTTTCATCTATTGGATCTCAGAGTTTGTCATCTATTAGGTCTCAAAATTTGACCGCACGTGAGCCTCGGAATTGGATCCTCCATAGACGAGGGCCTATATGACGTTGATTTGACCAATACATGTGCCACATGTATTGTGACCATGCATTGGGTTGAAAATGGACCCATATGCGTCTCGAAGGTCAACCGTGCAAGTATCCGTGTATTTTGATGACCGATACATATGGGGTTGCACACCATGCATATGAATTTATATTTACATAGTATATTTTATACTATATGAGCATACATTAGGATACCTAGAATGTACACTCTTCTAATCTCCAAAAACGAGCAAGTATAGGTACATCCGAGTTTTGTGACTAAAGTATGCCCACACTAACATGCATCATAAATATTGAATTGTTATGATATTAATTAGAATAGACTCTTACTGAGTTATGTATAGCTCATCCCGTTTCCCTTTCCTTTCGGATTAAAGGTTCGATAAGGCAGTTCGTGTTACAACGTTGAAGTAGTAAAAGAATATCCCAGGTTTACCTATTTTGTTTATTTCATTTTGTATCATGTATTTTGGAGACAATACTGGGACATGATGTAATGTAAACCATCTTTCAATGTATGTGTTTGATGTTTTCTATAATTTAAATAGTTTTTGTTAAATTGTGTTTTAAATAAAAAATCCCGAATTTAAAATAAATTTTATTAAAAAAAAATCTTAATTTTTCTATAAAATATGATTTAAAATTATCCATCCTTGGTATATCACGTAAGCATTTTTTGAGGTGTAATAGTTTGGTATCAGAACATGATTCTGATCACTAGGAATAATATTCATTCATAATCTTGATATTTTGAACTATTTTTGTCTTAGCATGCCTCTAAAAAGAAAGATGGTTAAGAAGCAACCCACATAAGATATAAATGAAAATTATGGTGAATGCATTTTGTTACAAGCGCTACGTAGATTAATTACTCAGGGTGGAGAACCTAAAAAAAGAGGTAGAGCTTACTATCTTAAAGAGTTTGAAAAAAATTAAACCATCACTCTGTGATGGTAGTCCCAATCTCGACATCGCAGAAGAATAGATTCGAGAAATCAAGAAGAAAATGAATGATCTAAACGTTCCTATATGTTTTAGAGCTAGTTTAGCAACATATAAGCTGAGTGGAGAAACCGCCTACATGGGACTCATAAGCATAGAAAGAAACTTAGAGGCAATCACATGAGAGGATTTTGAGGAGATATTCTACTAGAGATTCTTCAACAAAAGAGTAAAAGCTAACAAGGTGATCAAATTTATGAATATCAAACAAGAGGACATGGCCGTCGCACAATATGACTCACTTCAATCAGTTATCAGGATTCGCAAAAAATATGATGGTATGAGACACGGACAAAGTGATGACTTTAAAAAAAGTCATCAGTACATTTTTCTGCTTAATATTTGCTCGTTCTTTTAATAAATAGTACTCTTTTGATCAAAATATTAAAATATGAAATTTCTAGTGAAATGAGATGAAAATATATTTTTTGGGAATTTTTTGAAATTTTAAATTTTTTTTTACGAATTTTCTATGATTTTTAATGCAGAACCAATCAGAAAAGAACATATGAACACCACACAAGTAGGGAAGCGGACCAATCGTGGCCACGTGAACACCACATAAGCAAGAAGAGCCAATCAGAGCACGCTGCATGTACTAGGTGACGCAAGCTCAACCACGTGTCGACACAACACTCGTTCTGAATTTTGCCAAGTGATCAATAGTCGTGCCAAGCTTCGTCGCAGGATTCATCTGTTCGTTCCCCCAAAGCGCCATGCAATCCATATCCACGAATCACAACACACCATGTGGCGTCAACTCAACACTTGTTGAACACGACCAATCCACCCCACAACGCGCATTGATTCGTCCAGTGATTCTCCCGTGCCACGTGTCGTGATCCCATTGACCAACATTATTAATTGTTTTTTCATCTCAACCTTTAATCTAAAACTGATCTGACGGTCCAAATTCCACCTGAGCCTAATTTAACCCCCTAATTGCCCCAAAAACCCTAAGCAGTCAAAATATAATAATTTTTTATCAATTTTTAGAACCAAGAGAGAAGATTACAAAAAAGTTCAAAAGGAGATACAATTTGGTAGAGATTTACCAAGAGATTATTGCTACCATTTAAGAGATTGATTGTATTTATTCTTCTTTTTCTTGACTTATCAATTTTCATGTATTTCTTTATGAAAAATCTGAGCTTTATGAACAAATTTATGTCTATTGAATTCATTAATCTAGAGATCTTATAAACCTAATTTTCTACATGTAATAATCTAATATTTTTATCCCAATTATAATTTCAATTTAATTATATTATTTAATCTAATTTTTATACTATTAATTGTTTGGTCAATAATTGATCTATTGAGGCAATTAAATTGATTTGAGAATTATTTAATTATTTGTCTTGATTAAATAATATGTATAGTTTCTAAGCAGATATGTATGATTCTTATGTATGTGATCCATAATTAATAAACTCAATGAGTAGTATGCAATTTAATTGATATGAGAAAGTAATTAAGTTAATTATTATATGTTGTGTAGTTTACTTGAAAAAAAAATACATGCTAAATTATATTCAATTGATCAAGTAATTGATTAATTAAGGGAATTTTAGTGATTCACACGTTTAGAAAATTAAGGGATTAAATATTCCTAGATATTTTCTCATATATCTTCTTAACTGTTAATTTTGAGTTAATTAATTACTGATATTTATTTTTAGTTCTTTTAATCTTACTTTCTTAAAATAAATAAAAAATTGATCTTTAGTTTTTAACTTTAAAAATTATTTTCTAATAACATAATCTTCATGAGAACGATATTTTCTTATCATTATATTACTTGTTCGCAATAGTCATACATACATACCCATTGCACACAATTCGTATCGATTAAGTTTTTGACGACGTTGACAGAGAGATAAACATTAAAAATTAATTTTTATTTTATTTTAATTAATTTTATTTATTTATTTTTCATAATTTTAATTTTAATTTATTTATTTAGTTATTTATTTTCATTTTAACATCTCCATTAGTACTATTAAGATTATAAATATTAGATATTACTTTTTAGTTTATTTTATTTTAGTTATTTTTCTTTCTTTCTTTATTTATTTTTTTGACATCTTTAGCCTATTAGAAACATATTCGACTCTATTGTATAAGCAAAGTCCATAAGGGATAAATTTTACCTTTAGATCCCGAAATCGAGCATACTTTGATATTAATAAGAAAACAATTTGTCATCCAAGTGAAAAAAATGGCTAATTCATTATAAATAAACAATAAGCTAAATTTAAACTACCAAATTCTTTTAATGGATGATAGAGATAGATTTATGAATGAATATGCGTTACCTATGTTGAAAGGGTTGAATCCAAGTATTAGAAGACCAAACATTCAAACTAATCAATTTGAATTAAAGCAAATAATGTTTCAAATGTTACAAACAATTAGTCAATTCAGCAAATCACTAACAGAGAATCCTTATTTACATCTCAGATTGCTTATTGAATTTAAAGATTTATTCAAATTCAGTGATGTGACCGAGGAAGCGTTTAGGCTTAGATGTTAACTTACTCTTTGCGAGATCGTATTCGAGTTAGATTAAACTTTTTGCCACTTGATTTCATTATAACTTGGAATAATTTGACAAAAAAATTCTTCATTCTTGATAATATATTTCTCATTAACAAATAATGCCAAGCTTAGAAATAACATTACATCCTACCAACAAATTGAAGGGGAATCTTTATATGAGACATGGAAAATATTCAAAGAATTACTAAGATGATTGCTTATCCATAGTACTAAAAAGCTATTTTGATGTGAGCCTACCTCAAGTGGTAAATTAAAGCTGACGCTTTTTTGATTTGAGGTTTCTACCTTATGAATTTTATACCTCGAGATGATTGAGACTTTAGCCTCAAATAGTTAATTTTTTTTAAATTAGTTCACAGGTTACCCATAAAATCTTGGCACAATTTCACAAAATTTAAAGGTAGAAAGTCATAGATAAGAAAAACAAAAAAGAAGAATATCGCAATCTCATAAACAAACGTGATTAGGGTTGCTTACTTGACATTCTTCGATCTTCCTTCACCTATGACCTTTCTTTTCCTTTGCCTACGGTAACTCCAAATTTTATCAGTCATTAAATTGCAACATTGCAAATCAAATTATCCCTCTATTTGACTACATATTTGTATTTTTTTCTTCTGCTTCAAATCGATATTCGAACAATAGAACCACGACATATTATTTACTTTGTGTATTTTATAGTTATTTTCATGATTAATTACTTATATAAATATTTTAACAATATTTAAAGTTAAAGTTTAGCTTTCTTTCCATGATATTTATTACTTATTGGATAAAAAAATGTTTTTATCATAAAGGTTTTTTAAAGTTAAAGTTTAAAGCTTACACCTCGGATTACCTTGAGGCTTAAGCCTCGCCTCGCCTCATTTAAAAAGAACACTTCAATACTTAAAATAATCTTTTACATCATTTCATTTATCCATATCTAGCTACCAACTATGGTACAAACTTTCATTGTTCGCACATCACATGTGGATGGGTGGTTTTCTCATAGGTGGTGGCGTTGTGCATGCATCCATTTTTATGATAAGACACTATGATCCAACCACTCGATACAACGATTTATTAGGTTGTGCCTTTCACATCATGGTGTAATCATATCATTATCATGGTTGCTTATCACTATTTGACTTTCCAACAATTATTCCAATAATTGCATATCAACTTTGATCTATGGTAAAATACAAGAGTATATGTTTCATGCTTATTTGAGTAATAACAATTAGATTCTCCGATATCATGCTAAGAATATTCAAATTATCACAACCAAGAATTACCAAATTCTCTTTCAAATAGGCTTGAAAAGAGAAGAAATGTTGGAATGCCAACAAGCGCTCATTATTGAATTCACAAGACCGATAGCAACAATTTTAGGTGCGTTAAAGTCATTGAGTAGGCAAGTCCCCACTCCGTAAAACAAATATGCGACTTACTTTATTTTTGGCTTACAAGTGACCACTTTACCATAGGTTTCTATTGTATCAATATATCCCTATTTGATTGAATTTGACACTTTCTATACCAAAAATATTATCTTAAACGAAGTTATTCATGCTTAGATGGCAGGTCAAGATCAACTCATTAAAACCTTACATTCCTTGAGGAGGTTCCACCATGAGGAAATGGCCTTTATTGGAACTTTAGCTTAACTGGTCATGACCAAGAAACCACTGTTTGTTGTCTTCTATTAAATTAGAAGATATTCCTATTTGTAGAAAATACTAGCACATCCAAAGTACTATATAGTATCCAACACATTAATATACTAGAAAATTCAAAAAATATATAATTTTCAGAAAGCTTTAATAAAATTATATTTCTTATATCTTGTAATGGATTAATGTCTAGTTTCAATTAGGCGTGCAAGTTTCTTTTTCTAGAGCTTGATAAATATAGAGAGGCATCGGATACACCATCTATACCCAACATGCGAAATGGATGCATAAGAATGTTGTGCTCACCTTCAAATACAATCAAGAAATTGATATTCAAAGTACCATAGAAGCCGTGATTCACATATCCATTTTGTGATGAACATTTTCACATGAATAGCAAAAATAAATCATAATTGCAATGAATACATACCTGGGTCTTTGATTTGTTTGTTTCCCAATGAATACATATCGAATGCCTGCTGCACGTTTTGATATATGATAATAGAGACCTACAATCAAAAAATAATTGCAAGATAATTTAAACCTTCAATAACATGTAATTATGATGCATGAACCTCTAAAGCAAAGGAGTCACCTTCAAAGTAAAAAAGCATGAGGTTAGCACGAAGAATCAACTGTAAAATTTCACGAGCTATGGGAAGAACCTGAATGCAATAGAAAATAGAAGTTTTCACCAGATAAGCACTCTACCAAGTTGTCAAAAATTAAAAAATAAAGGCATTAATTGTGCTATAAATGGTTAGGTAAAGAGGTCAGCGCAGGGTGAAGAAGAAAATACTTAGCAACAGTAAACACATTACTTTCAGTAATAATTTGCATATAAACTAGGAACATGGCACACACATCAAAATTGAAATAAATGCAACCCAACAAAAAAGCAAGGAGCAAGGAAGCAAGTTCATATTAAATAAACCAGATTCTTATGTCAAAGACTGAAGGTTAAACACTTGTCAGAGTAACACAATGAAAAGATAAATACTGTACCATGGGCCACCTCTGGACGGCAGAGGACCATAGTCTATTACATTTCTCCTTCAACTTCGCTAAAGCTAAAGCTGAAACAGATGCACCTGAGGTGGATGAAGATGGACTGTCCGTCACAGTAGAAGAATAAACTTGGTTTCTCCCTGAAGAATTAGCACTGTAGAGATCATCATTTTGCAAATCAGCTAGAACAATGCCACGGGAAGCTATATGTGTGCTGTGAAATAAAGATTCATAAGTTTCCAGAAGTACAATCAAATTCAAAACATCAAAATAGGAGTAAATAGTTAGAACCTAATTCTTTCTGCAATATAAGGAACTGCTGTCTGATATATAATGAAAAGTGCACGCCTCGCTGGGGTTGGAGGAAGTGCATAAGCTCCAGCAACCTAATAAGAAGAACTATCAAAACTATAGTCAAATATTCTAAAGCTGCAATATCTTCACAGCACATCATCACTAATCCTCAACATTTCACAGATTTAAACCTTCTCAACCATATCCAATCCAACAAGATAAAAGCCGACAATGGTGCCACATTAAAGCAAGAATCGTCAGTCATAGAATGTTTAAATTAGAACATGTTGTACCCGAAACATTTAAAACTATGGGTTCAGCAAATTTGGGATGGTGAAGATAGAAAAGGGCAGAAAAAAGATCATATTTGCATAATTGACCTCATTAATAAATAATAAGACCAGCAATGGCATTTATAAGGCTGCTCCCTAGATATTACCAATGCATATAGACTAAAACTTTCCATAACAAAATAACTAACTACTAAGGACAAGTATGAACCCACCCACCAAGTTGAATTCTTTCAGCTAGTTTCAAGAGCAGATTTGTAATCTAAACAATTGAATAGGACTGTAGGAGCTTAGGTAAGTGTTAGAAAGAAAGAGAAAGAGGTACTATCATCCTTCTTAGATTGATGTCCTTCATTCGTTTTGCCCTTTTGCTAATATCTTTCAATCCTTATACAATCTTTTATATACCAACATTCAACACAAGAGGTGTCAAGTTGTACATGTTGCTGGAAGAATAATGCAACTTGCTACATAAACACCAATGAGTAAAAGTTAAAAATTAGTTCAAGGACTATGAAAAACCTGAGTAACATCACAGTATTCTTCTCCCAAAGTTTGCTGCCCCGACCCAGTTGTCAACACATAATAAAGCATCTGCCCAACAAGTTTAGTCTGCAAACCCATCCTTATGCAATTAAAAATAAACCCTAAATGAAAATCCAGAATTCGAGAATCAATACAGCTCATCGTTCACTGATGGAAGGTCTAAAGGAGGCTAACCTCACTCTGATAAGCTATGGCCATTCTGGTACCTACAGAATTATAGAACGATATTACAAGGTCACCCAGAGTTTATTATGTTTACTTTTAATAACTCATCAACAGGAATCTTATGACTGCAAAACATTACCTAAGGTATAATACATAAATTTAGAAGCGACGATAACTAAATTTCTCCCAAATAATTAACAATTAAGCTCAAATATAATGAAAACAGCTACAAAGTTTACCACAAAACGCAAGGCAAAGTAAAATTCAATATTTTTTGGTGACGTTCAAGTTTGATTACTGAATGAAGAGGAGGGTAAAAAATCTGACCGAAAAGGTGACGAAAGGCATCGCGACAAGAGTCGTAGATGAAGGAGGCGTACTGATCATCTTTCTCGGCGGCCCTCATGACCTCCGGCTGAGCCGCCAGAGGAAACTGCCTTGAAGCAACGGGTTCCGAGCCGCTGGGACCTACTTCCCCGCCACTTGGCCCACTACCCTCGCTCCTCCATTTCGCACCAAAACCCATATTCTCTATTCACAAATGTAACAAAAAAATCTTTAATTGAAGTTAACCAGTTCTATGGAAAGAGTAAGAACAAGAAGTAGACAAAGCAGACGAGAATAAACCAGAAAGAAGGAAAGCTTTGCTCGTGAATTGTGATCACTAAGAAGACTCACCAGGGAGAAAAAAAAAAAAAAGGGTTAATGATCATGATACCCACGGTTTGTCGCAGAAGTACCTATACATTGTTGATAACATATATATAATATAATCTGATAAGATTTTTGAGGATAAAATTATATTAGTGTGATTTAAAGTAGAGAGTAATAAATGTTGATTATTTGATGAATTACTGTTAAATAAGATTAATAATAAATATTTGAATAAAATAATATTTAATTTTTTATTTTTTTATATTTTAAAAATAAAAATATTTTTAATTTGAAATAAAATAAATAATTTTAAAATTAAAATTTAAAATAAATTAATTGTCTAAAAAGAATGTTTATTGTTGATACTAAATTTATAAGTATAATTTTTATTTTTTTAATATTATTTCACTTTATAATTAAATATACAATTATATAATAATTAAAGTCTTTAATATTTATAGCAAAAAATACTCTTAAATTAAACTTTATAAAATTATTATCAAATTTTAGCTATTATTATAACGTAATATCATGGTTTTTTATCAAAAAAAAAATCAATATAACCATTTAAACGTGATGATACTTATGTACGTATATTTAAAGTTTTAATTATAGTTTGTAATAATTTAAAGTTAGTAGTATTTATGTGACAAACATCTGATGATAAAATATATATTTATAAAAATTAATTTAACACATTTGAATTAATAAATAAAATGGCCAAAAAATAAAAATTCAACAAAACGACGCTGAAAATTGTTCTAGGGGTGAGCTGAAATGTTAGTCCATATTTAAAAAATCAGATCAATACATTCACTTCTTAAAAATAAAGATATTAAATAAATAATATAAAAACCAATTCTAATTTAAATGAAATCAAAATCGAAATCGAAATGAAATAATTTTATTTAATTTGATCACTAGAATCAAATAATGAATCAATATTACAGTATTTAGTTTACAACTAAAATGTAATGAAAAATAATGTATATTATCTCAATACCTATATATTCAGTAAAGTTTAAATAATATCATTTAATTATTATTTTTTCGTCAAACAAAATACATTATTAAAATCATTATTTTTTTAAATAATTATTACTTAAACATAAAATATATTATTAAAATTATTTTTTTTTTATATAGGGTTTAGGGTTTTAAGGTTTAGGATTTGAGATTTAGGGATTTAGGGTTTAAAGTTTAGGGTTTAGTGTTATATTTGTGGGTTAAGCTATAGGGTTAGAATTATTATTTTTCTAAATAAGGTTTTGGGTTCGGGGATTTAGGATTTGGGATTTAGGGTTATATTTGTGGGTTAAGATTTAGAGTTAAAATTATTATTTTTCTAAATAGGATTTAGGGTTACATTTGTGAGTTAAAATTTAGGATTAAAATTATTATTTTTCTAAATATGGTTTTGAGTTTTAGAAATTTGGATTTTAGATTTAGAGTTATATTTATGGGTTAAAATTATTATTTTTCTAAATAGGGTTTAGCGTTTTGAGATTTAGGGTTTAGTGTTTTGAGATTTAAAATTTGGGATTTAGGGTTTAGGGTTTGGAATTTAGGGCTTAAGGTTTAAGGTTATATTTGGGGTTAGGATAAAATTGGAAAAAAAAATTGGGATGAAAATAGAATCATGATTCCTTAAGGGGGAGAAAAAATTCTGATTTCTTCTCTTTTAGGAATCGATTTCATTCTATTCCCACTTTTTAGCTCAAGAAAACATAATATTGAAATGAATTAATTCTGATTCTATTTCATTCCAATCAACCAAACATGAGGTGAGGTTAAATTGGGTTGGGTATTTGTTTTTATGTTTTTTTTTTACATTACCGTCTTTCTTTATTTAAAAAATAAAAGACAGACGCTTGTAGTTTGATGAAGGACAAAATTAGAGGATGATGGAAGAAGCGGATCAACAAAGCTTGATGGAGATGTAAAGGTAGATAGTAGTATTTGGCAATGGAAAAAGGTAGAAAAGGCTTGATTCATGTTAAGCCTTCGGAAGAAAAATGGTTAAGGGCAAAAGGTTACAAACCTTTTCTGTGAAAAAAAGCCTTAAAATGAAAATAATTTTGTTTTTTGGATTTTAACTTGGTAAAATATAATATAAAGTATTATGAGTTGGATTAGTTATTATAGAATTCTCAAGATGAAGAACCGGTTGAACTCATTTTGAAATGTTTTTACGATTTTATGGCCAAACCAACAGAATATAAGAAAAAAAAATGGAAGAGTTGTATGAGTTGATTCACTTTAAAAGTATTGTTCGAATCAGGCAAATTTTAAACACTCGTATACAACCATAACAGAATTTGATATTACTATAATAATATTAAAAAGAACTAGGTTGGTATAACTCTCTTCCACTAATTTAATTCTCTTTTGGATATCCTAATAATTTTATTTGAATCCCAATTATACCCTTATTTTACATTTACGGTATCATCAATTGTAGTCTTCAACACTATTTCACCAAAAAAAATTCTCCTTTTTGTAGAAGAAGGACACCAAAGATCAAGGTCTCTCTTAAGTGTAAATGTGGGTAAGTTACATCATCTTGTGTCACAAAATCAATTTCTCTCGGCACAATTTTATTTACTCTCTTTCTGTTTTATTCTATTATTCTAAGTAAAATTATATCCTTAAAGCCTATTCACAAGCGCATTTAACAACTTTAGTTTTCCACTATTGATGGACCAAAAGCAACTTGGATTTATCCTAGTCACACCATTTCGGTTATTTATGTGCTTATCCTGCTCTCAATCTTTAGTCGATAGCACTACTATGAACTCCAAAATATATTAAAATAAATAAAAAATATTTAAGAAAAGTAATTTGACTTTTAATGATTGTGAAGAAATATTAACCATTAGAATTTTGCTATTTTGAGTTATAATAAGTTTTATACAATTGAATTTTTGTTATTTTGAGTTATAATAAGTTTTATAGGTATTCAATTTATCTATGGTGAATCATGATAAAACCTAAAAAATTGAAAGTATGTCTAATTGATTTATATTAAGCTAAACAAGTGTTCAATTAAGCTGCAATGATTGAAATAAAATTTGTCAATTGGACAAGTTACGATGAGTTAAACATGTATAAAATTTGATTTCAATACATATTAAAATTCGATCAATTAGATAATTGTTTACTTTAGTTATGATGAGTAGAGGTGTTCAAAATTTACACGATCAAAACCAACCCATTTAGTCTAAACCAATGCAACCCATACTATTCAATTTTTTTTCTTTTTATTGAGTTGGACTGGTTTCAAAAATTACAAAATCAATCCAAGATGTGTAGGATTGGTTATTGATGTTGAAATCATATAGGAATTAATATTACTAATATTATTTTATTTTTTAAATTTAAAAATAAAAAAAATATTGGTATTTGAGATTTAGTTATTTCAATTCAATTGATGGATGAATTTTTAAGATTAAACGACATTTGATATGATTTAAACTATGATTATTTGGATTAAACTTAGAGATAATATCCAAATCATTTTAATATTTATTTAATTAAATATATATTGTTTAAATAAATTATTATTTTTATATTATATATACTTAATTGATATGAAATTAAATAATAGTTTTTTTAATTACTATGCTATTTAGAATTTTACTATATATTTTCTTTTAATTAATTTATTATTTGAAAAAATTTAAATAATTTTGAAGTACTGAAATTAATCGATGTAAGCTTTATATAATAATTATTTTATTATTAAAAATTAAAATGAAAATACAACTCTAAAAAAACACCAAAACAAAACCAAGTTTGATTTGGATTAGTTTTTTTACTTTTTTTTGTATCAGATCGGTTCCTAACTTTTAAGGACTGATTTTATTGATTCGTTTCTAATTTTGATGTAGAATCGAGCCAATCAACTGTATGCATACTCTAATAATGAATTAAATATAGGTTTAATTTGACTTTGTCTTGTTGGGTTTTTAGCCTATCAAACAATAATCCAATTAGAAATTTAGTTAAAGCTTTTAATTATAATTGGTCAATGGAAGGTAAATAGGGAATGATGACATGTAAGTTTTGACTAATGCATGCGTATGTAGAGAAAGTTTTATATGTATGACTCTCTAATTCAACTTGGCATGTCCATTCAATTTCCACTCTGTGTCAAAAATGTTATATCATATTAATGAGAAATACAACTGTAATTAATTATAAAGTGTTAAAAATATTTATAAAAGCTGTTATTAATAATTACATTCTTGGCAATAACTTTATTAATTTAGTAACTCCATTCTTGCCAAACAGGCACAGCTTAACACTTCTCACCGATGCCTTTTTATGCTTTTATGTCACTTTTGCTTGTTAATTATCTCACTTGTTTGGCCCTTGAGAAATAAGGGTAATCAAATAGAAGCCGATTCTAATGGATCATTTTCTAAATTGCCCTTGAATTTTGCTATATCTTCAGTTATACCCCTGGGTTTATAAAATGTCACAAATGTTCTTGTGTTTTAATGGTGTTAATCCTCTATCCATTACTATTTAAATTATTATTCCTTGGATTTGATACCAATTTTTCTACGGATCGATACAATCTTAATCTGGAGTTAAAATTGTCCTAGTTGAAAGTCTTTGTGTATTTATTGATGGTAATAAATTATTTAAAAAACTTATTATTTTACTATATAAATCTAATTTTCTTCTGTATTCATTACAATTGTATAGTATGTTATGTTCTTCATTATGTTGGTTACTTAACTCTAATCCTGACTCTATTAATTGTCTTTTAAAATTAAAAATTACTCTTTTATTTGTTAAATCTAATAATTCTAATTTATGTACTAATGATTCGATATTCATTTATTTTAGTTGTTTATTTCTAAAAATAAATTTTATTTTTCCCGGTTTAAAGATATTATACCTTGTTGTAAGCGAATATTTTAACATTCAAGATCCTTAATTAGCTTAAATCTATAATTATCATACCTGAATTTAATGGGTCCACCACAGTTTTCCCTTCTGTTCGTCTTCTTTTGTTACACCTGTTATGCCTCAGTTTCGCTTACACCTCAACACCTTCTTGGTAATGGTGAGCTTTCTGCATCTGTACATGAATGGTGTCTGTTGCGTGTTTTTCAACACACGAACTCGTGCAAGCATACACGGTCACAAGTAATAAAGATTTGTAAGTAAAGATCGATCCCACGAGGATTTGTTACTATAGTTTGTCGAGTACTAAAATTGTATCTCTCTGATTTTATCCAAAACAATCGTTGATTAATAAAAAAGTAAAATAAGAAAATAAAAGAAATCTAGGATTGCAATTTTTCACCAAACTAATCCACTCAAATCATATTATTTTCTTTTGATTTATATTTTTTAGTACATTTAATTTGTCAACCGAAAACTTCTTTTTTTATTATTCATACATCTCTTTCGAGCTCCGTATAAACACACCTCGTTAAATTAATTAACTATATCTCTATGAAAATTAAATTTACCGAGATTCATTACGTTCTAAGTTTTCAAATGGCCACACATACAATTAGGGTATATTTCTATCCTTCATCATACATGTCATTCTATTTACGAGCAATACACACACAAATGCCTTTCTCAAGTTTATTCATGTGCCACAGATCGTTTTGATAAGATTCGTAAATAATCAAAAAGCATTAAGAACAAAATAGAACGAACAAATCGAACGTCTTATAAATCTATCAAAAATAATTAAAATCAAAGCTTCATAAATTTAGATCAAATGCAACCCTAGAAAAATTAAATTACTTCATAAAATTAAAATAAAAATTATAGCAACTACAGAAAATTAAGAAGAAGTAGAAATAAAATTAAAACATAACTTAAAACAAATATTTGGCACACGCAAAACACAACAAAAGCCAAAAATGGCTTCTGCGTGTTTTGCCGTCCAACACACAAACACAATAAAAATTACAAACTGAAAAAACTAAAACACTCTAAAAACTTTCGAAATTAAAACTAAAACTCTACTCCAAAAACTCCACTCCAACCAAACTTTTTTACAACTAAAAACTATCTCCTATTTATAACAAAAAAATACATCAATAAAATATTAAATTTAAATCCACGCGGGGGGACAAAAAAGTGTGTCGAAAATAATAATTTAAACTCGTGGGGGACAAAAAATTGTATCGAAAATGGGATCGAGGGACGCTGCGCGTTTCTGTTTTAATTTTCTTCCACGCTGCCACGTGTCGCGATCTGATTCGCGGACACAATTAGTGGGACACGTGGCAGCATCTCATTCGTTGAGGGGAAACGGGCGCACGATGAATGGTCGCACGGGAGCCAACGGCTACAACACGGGCTTGATCCAGCGCGGTCGCGCTCATTGTAACATGCCACGTGTCGGAGTATGATTTGCTGAAATATTAAGTGGAACACGTGGCGGTCGGATTCGCGTAATAGCTTAGGGCTCACGTGGATCGGCTGCACCGGAAAAAGGGCGCGCGATAGTGGGGGACAGGTCTGCGCGGCGTCAGACGGTGGGTCCCACGCTGCACGCCGGCCTGCGCGGCAGGTAGGCCCCACTCGGGCACCGAGCCGCGCGAAAGAGAATTTCCCTGCATCCACTCTCCTTGGTCGGGTTGCAGTGCACGCGCGAATCTGAACCGTTCATGCGTTCATCTGACGGTCCACGATGAAGCGTGGATGACGGCGCGTGGAATGTTTCTCCTGCGAAGAAAATAAACTTTTATTAATTATATTTTCACCCACAAATATATTTCAAATTACATTTTAAACTTTATTTAATTGCAATACAGCCCTTTTGTAATTTAAATTAAATTTTAAACTTTTAATAATTGAAATTAAGCCCAATTTTAATTTAAATTATATTTTCAACTTTTGTAAATTGCAATTAATAATACTTTTATTTGAAATTATATTTTTGGGCAAAAATTTACCATTAAGAGCATTTTCGATACATTTTATTTAATTTTCTTAAAATTTAGAAAAAACAGTAAATCCTAATTTATTAAACTAAAATTTACTAAAAATAGAGAGAATCTAACAATTATAATTAATAAAATAGGTGAAAATAACTATATAAAATACAGTTATCAGTGTCTAATAGTTGACTTACTAGAGAAGAGTAATAGAACTCCATTTTATTCAAAATATAATAATTATTACAACTTAAGGCCAACTAAGAACCTTGAAATGGGTGCTTAGCCGCTCATAGTTACTGGATTCTAGATTTCTAGATAGAAAGGTTTTTCTATACTTGAGTGTTTTAGAGTAGAGAGCTATGGATTTCTATCTGTTCGTCCCCCCCTCTGAAATGATAATAAGGGTTCCTTTTATAGAATAAGGAATCCCTGTTTACAAGACTAAATTTATTATTTTACCCTTGCTTTAATAATTCATCTGCTTTTCCCTTTTTTAAAGGATAACCATTACTTTTTTCCTTGGCATATGCTGCCGACTAAGATGTGGGGTCTACATCTTTATTTCTTTTGTAGTCTTCTGTCGACAGCTGTTTTTCTTATTTTTCTTTGTCATTTTCTGCCGATTTTTCCTTTGATGACGTTGATGATGACACATCTTCATCTTCTCGATCTTTGATGCAGAGAATGCATCTATGGTCTTTGGTGGCTTTTCTGGCATAGAAGCAAAATACCTTCCTGATTTCTTGACCAATCTCTAAGTTGTTGCAATTAAAATTGGTTTCATATTTGGTGATTTTTTCACCGTCTTCTTCTGCAGAGCCATGCTGCTGTGAGAAATAATGATAACTTTACTAGTTGAATAATTTACTTTAATCTCAGTAGAATTGTCGATCTTTCTGAGTTCATAGTAAATTTGGCTTAGCATTTGTCCTCTTAATACACAGAGTTCTTCTGTGTTGAATTCCTTTTCTGGAAGTGCCCTTGGTTTGAGAACCTCTCTGTTTGTGTTGGAAATACCTATCTTGATGAAGTGGTAGGGACTAATACTTCCTTCTTCATTCCAGTCCATTAATGAATTAAAAAATCTAAGATAAACAGGTTTATCACCTGTTTTAATTTTTCTTCTGAAATTCTTAATTGCTCTTTTAAAATTTTCTAGGAAATAATTTAATTCACTTAAATTAATTCCTGGATATATATTTTCTATTAATCCTGCATGAAATGCTTTATACACAAAAATTGGATCAGCTTCTTCCAATATATTGAATTTACTACCTGTAGGAAATTTCTTGTCTATAGTATAGAATTTCATATCTTCAATATGTTCTTGGGTAGATTTTCTGGCTAAATTATAGAGACTTAACCATTGTAGTTTGTTGAGGTTTCTGTATTGGTCTTTTTCATCTTCAATAACTGGAGTAGTTTTAGGAGATGTCTCTCTGAATAGTACTAAATGTTTTGTTATTTTTGATGTCTCTGGTGGAGATGTTTCTCTAAATAGCATTGGAGGTCTTGCTATTTTTCCAAGATTTGTCAATCTACTTGGAGTTGTTTGTTGTTGTTGTAGTACTACAGAATAATTTCTTACTATCTCCTCTAGAGTTATTAGTTTTGGTGTTTTGTAGTTGGCATAACTACCTTCAGCTTCTATTCTGTTGGTGAAGGCTTTATGAGTTACTCCACTAATTCCTATAATAGATTTGCTAGCTTCTGCCCAGTTGTTATAAATTCCTGGTTTTGGGCCATTATAGACCACATAAACTTTTTTTCTGTTCTTCTTTTTCTGCTTCATCTGCCCAATTGGGTTTAGAAGTTTTTTGTGAACTGTTAGGTTCTTCCTTTTTTAACAGAGATTCCACATTTGAGGTTCTGCTCTCTAGAGGTTGTTTTGAACAATTAAGTTCTTCATGTTTTATTCCTGTCTCCGTAAGAGATTTCTCGAGATATAGCAACTCTAGTTGTTCCTGTAGGATTTTTATCTCCTTTTCTTTTATCTTGATCTTAATATCAAGATGTTCCATTCCTGTAATCATAAAAATAGTTAGAGGTGCTAATTTTCTGGTAAGAGCATCAACTAAGCTATTTTTATGTCCTGGAAGATGTTCAACATCAAAATTGTAATGGTTGAACCATTGTTGCCATCTAATTAGTCTTCCTTGTTTATAATCTCCTGCAATATTAGTTCTTAAAAAATAACCAAAATTCTTATTATCTGTTCTAATAATGAATCTAGAACTTATGACATATATTGCAAATTTCTTAATAGCTTTTTTAACAGCTAAGTATTCTTTTTCATTACTATGATAATTTAATTTTGGCCCTTGAAAAAACCCTGATGTGTATCTGTAAAGATATTCATCTTTGTCATCTACTCTTGCTTTAAGGACTGCTCCCCAATATTCTTGTGAAGCATTTGTTTCAATTATCATTTTATCATATGGTCCTGGATGGTATAAAGTTGGTAATGTTTTTACTTTTGTTTTTACTTTTGTTTTTACTTTATCCATATATAGAGTATCTTCTTCTGTCCATTTCCAGACATGATCTTTTTTCAATTTTGCTTGTAATGGTTTTCTCATTTCTGCAAGTTTCTTGATATAGGCTTCTGCATATGTTAAACATTTTAAAAATCTTTGTAATTGGTTTTTATCTTTTAATTCACTAGGAAAACCTTGAATATTATTTAGTATATGAGGTTGTAGATTATGTTTTCCATCTTCAATCTCCAATCCTAAGTATTTGATTTTTTGTTGAACAAGTACTGCTTTCTTTTCAGAGAGTACAATGCCTTCTTTTCTACATTCTTGTAATATATTGATAATATCCAAATAATGTTTATTTAATTCATTACTGAAAACCAAAATATCATCTATGTAAACACAACAAATATCTTGTAATTTCTTAAAAATATTATCCATATATCTTTGAAAAATACCTGGAGCTTGTTTTAATCCAAATGGTATTACCGTCCATTGGAATTGTCCTTGAGGGCAACTGAATACTGTTAATTTTTGGGATTCTTCATCCAATCTTATTTGCCAAAATCCACTTTTGCAATCGAAACTTGAGAAGTATTTCTTTCCTTTTATTAATGATAGTAGTTCTTCCTTTTTTGGAATGAAGTATCCATCATCAATGGTCTCTTTATTTAATGCTTTGAAGTTTATTACCATTCTCTTTTTCCCTCTTCTTTTCTCAGCTTCTTTTTCAACTAAAAATGCTGGACTAGAGTGAGGTGAATTACTTGGTATTATGACTTTTAATTCCAAAAGTTCTTCAATTTGTTTTCCAAATTCAATCTTGTCTTCTGGAGTATAAATCATTGGTTTTACTCTTACGACTTTGTTAGGATCTCTTAATTTTATATTGACTATTGTTTTAGATTTATTTATTTTTGGATCCAAAGGATTTTCTAAACTGACTACTTTTAATAGTCTTCTAATACCTGTTAAGGCTTTATCTTCCTGTATTTCATTGAGAAAAGAGTTTTGTTTTTCTTCTATATCTAATGAAATATTTTCTAGACAAGGTTTTTGTTTTTGTTGGTCTTCTATCTCACCACGTTTTTACTTTTTATGTTCTTGCATAAAAGTTGGGTTTGAGACAATTAGAGTTTTTCTTACTTTAGAGACATATATTGTATCTCCTTCTAAAGTTGTAAGACTTATTTTGTCAGAATGTTGTGTGAAAGGTTGATATAAATTTAAGAAATTATTTCCTATTAACAAGTCTACACCTGTTTCTTGTTGATATATAGTAGGAATATGAAAGTTTTCTCCTCCTATTATTATATCAGTATCTTTTAATACTTGATTGAGTCTTATTGTGGTATTATTAGCAATTCTTACAATCAAATCTTTAGGTGCTTGTTTCCAGTTGTCTTCTGGAAATACATATCTACTGGCTACACACATACTAGCTCCTGTATCTATATATGCATGTAAATGATAAGTGTTATAACCTTTAAATTGTAGTCCTACTTTAATGTAAGTACTATTTGGATTTGTAATATTATACAAATCATTCATTTTCTGATGAAGAATATTCATGATCTGAATGTTCATATTCTGAGTCAGTTATTTCTTTTTCAGTTTCTTTTAATAGATAAATACTGTAAGCATCATCTATATCAGATTCCTCAATTGGTTCTAATTCCATTTTGAAGGCTTCTTCTAAGATTTTTGCTTTCTGTGGAAATTCCTTTTTAAATTCTTTTTTATGTTGAAGTCTGCTTGGATATTCATTTGCATAATGTCCTTCCTCATTACAGATCCAACATCTGCATTTTTTCTTTCCTGAAGGGCAATAATTCCTTTTTTCAGAAGGTTTATAAACCTTTCTTCTAAAATATCTTTTCTTGTAGTTTTCTTTATTGAATTTCTTTTTATATTTTTGGAAATTTTGTTTTCTAAATTTATATTTTTTAAATCTTTTATATTTTTTATATTTTTGTTTATAAGATTTTATATTGCATCCATATTTTCCTGGCATTCTAAAATCTCTTGTATCACAACAAATTTTATCATTTCCTCTTATTTGTTTATATTCTTTTCTTTCTTGGCATTTTATAATGATCCAATCTCTAAGACTTCTTATTCTTCCTCCTAAAGTATCTGGTATAGTTTCTCTATTTCTTTGTTCCCAATTTTCTATTAAAGTTTTATATAATGTTCCAGGTAATTTTTGAAAAAACATTTCTTTATAAATTGTTTATATAGAGGGTGGTAATTTATGGTAATATATTTCATATTCACAAATAAAAGAATCTATATAACACATGTTACAAATTTCCATATTTGTTAGATGCCATTTAGCTTCATTGATTTTATTTTCACTAGATTTAGTGATAGTCCTTCCTTTATCTTCCCCAATAAATTCTTTGTATATTTCATTTATTATTGTATCTAAGTATTCTCTTCCCGTGGAAGTGATCGGGGCAGAACTGACATCGCCAATCCTGCCCGTTACTTTGGTTTTATCTATTTATAAAACTCTCGCAAGTGCACGAATCATTTCGTAGAAAATGATAAGTATACTCCCAAGGTCGATCTAAAGAAGGAATGTATGTGGTTTTTAATTTATTATTCAAACTTTTAAAAACCAAATTAAATCCTAAACATCCTGTCACGATATTTTGGGTTTTGTGTTTTTAATCTACTTACATAAAAATAAACATAGATTCAATAAACATTTATGCAAATTTTATCATTTATAATGGTGGAGTATTTATGGATATAATAATTAAGTTAATTATGCTTGCTCGTATTATTTAGGTTATTAAAAATATGAATTGATATTTATTGATTCTCTCTTTTTTATATGAATACCACCTTTGGTGGGGTTAGATACTCTTTGTTAACTTAAACAAATCAATTAACACCTATGGGTGGGGTTGATAACTAATTTGGTTAATTAAATTAATTCCTTTTTCTAAGAGATTGAAAATGAACCATTTAAATGCCACCTTTGGTGGGGTTAGACAGTTTAAACTTTATTCAAGGTGTCCAAATTAAACCTAAGAATTTAGTTATCAAGTACTAACTTTCAAGTTTTAAAACCACTATTGAAAACATGTTGTCAATACATTTTCAGATAATAATTCTTATAAAAACTTTTGAAATAGAGCTTCACTCTAACTACGAGGCGATTGTACCAACAAATAAAAGAGCACTACTCTAAATCGAATAGGATAACTAAACCTTAAAATCTAATTTTCAGTTTTAAGTTTGTAATGAAAAATAATATATTTCTCTCTAACATTCTTAATATAAAATCTTGAATAAAAATAAAATCAATTCAATTTAGAGATTTTTACCTATTTAATATTTCGCAAGCATAACAACGTTATTATTATATCATGTTTACAAATAGCCAGCACAGTTAAATTTAATCACAGACAAATTAAATATAACATGTAAGAATAAAACATAAAAAATAACTACAAAGAAAATAAAATCCTTACAGAACTTCGATGCTATTCCCGGTACTGGAAAACCTCCAAACAGAATTTGCACTCTTATTTATTGAATCAAAAAGCTAATAAATTACAAAAACATAACTAGTTCTTCCCAAAAAGGGAAGAACTCTAAAACTAAAAGAAATTAACTAAGAAAAGCTAAAAACTAAGAAAAACTAAAAAATCTAAGAAAAGAGAGAAAGAAAGAGAGAAGAGAATGTGTTTTAAGGTGTGTTTAGAAGTGAAGAGAAGGAGGATATTTATAGGTGAGGATGGAGAGAAAAAGTGAGTGAAAAAATGTTAAAAAATTGTGAAAACCCAGAGTACAATTGCTGAGGTCATTGATAATGTCAGCATGATGTCATGGGGCGGCTGCGTGCAAAAATGGGGAGAAATGGGCAGTGGCGCGCGCGGAGCGGTAGGGCCTTGCGGGCGCGCGCGGGAAGCAGTGAGACGCGGAGCCGGGCCCAGGCACGCGTTGATGCGTGCGGACGTGAAGCGTCTTGCTCGCGGTCTTAGCGGTAGCGCGGCCAGTGGCGGCACGATTTTCTCCTTTTTGACATTTTTGACCCTTTTAACCCATTTTGTCCAATTTTTCCATATTTGTTGACATTTCCCCATTTATTTATTAATATATTTGTGATGTATTGCTTCCAGTATTCCTCTTTGAGTCTTTAAGTTACGTTTTTAAGTGAAAATACCTGAAAAACAATAAAAACACCCGTGATTCCGAAAAAGATAAATTTATATAAATATATGATAAAACATATATATATATTTTTAATCAATTAATGTGCATAAAATCATGGTAATTTTAGTGTTTTTTGAGCACTCATTAGGAAGCATTTCCTTGCATTAATAAATATTGTTGATCTGTTAAGTTTGAAAACCAAACTTTTACATTTCTTGTCATTTTATGTGCTATAAGCACTCTACAAGTTGAAGGATTTGTTTGGATAGTTGGAGAAGTTTGTATGAGAACGCTCATCCCACTGGACCATTCATCTAAAGCTTTTTTTCTATCTCTTATACAATCTAAATTTAGAAGTTTAGATTTATAATTATCATGGAGTTTGAACTCTGGTGGAATACTACCTCTAGTTCCCCAATGCAACCCTTCCTCCATTTTAGGTGGTTGTCTTCTTCTATATGTAGTATCAGGTTGTTCTGATCTTTGTCTACTTCTTTCCTTAATTCTGAAAAAAATTTATGCATATTTTGCTGTAGTTTATTATAACCATACTCCTTTATTTCCTTTAATAGTTCTCTTTGTATATCTATTATTTCTTGTAAATATTTTGTGTTTGATTCCTAGACTAGATCCATTTCTTCTGTTAATAATTGTATAGCTTCAAATAGTATTGCTTGATTTTTTGCCACACCTACTAGGCTTCCATTTATTTCTAAATGCATATTTTTTATTTTATCTTTAAACATGATTTTTCCCTAATATGCAATCATGAACTAATGCTTTCATTATTTTAACTTCATTTTCTAGTTTTTTAACTTCTTGTTGATTTGAAGTTTCTTCTTCATGATCTATAAAAGTAAATCTTGGTATGCTATTACTATTTCTTCCTGTTATTAAGGGTTTTTCTTTAATATCTAATTTCCATTCTTCTGGTATTTCAAAGTCTGTTAGTATTTCTGGTTTTATTATTTGCCCAAATTCTTTAAAAGTTTTATCTATTTCTATAAATTTATTTTGTCCATATATTGAACTATTATGACTATTTGTTAAAGAATATGCCACTAGATAATGTATTAAAAATTGACGATTTCCTTCTTTCATTAAATCTCCTCTTTCAAATTCATAAGCTAAACTTAATACTTGGTTTAGATTTTTATCTTGTATATTTATAGCAAATCTAGGATATGCTGTAAACCTAGCTTTTGGTATCCTAAATTTCCATGGATCATTCCTAATAAAGCATCTTGTCTATTTACTATTCTATTGTCTAATAAAGCTATTTTTATTGGTGTATCTATTCCTTCTCTAAAATGAGCTTTTATTAATATTTGGATTCCTCCTAAATGGATGTATCCAATTTTTTATTTATCCTTTCGAGGAATTTTTGATAATTTGTTTAATATGGTTTCTTTATCAATTGATGGTGTATTATATCTTCCTTTTGTATCTGTAATTTTAATACTCATTTCCTTGTTACTTATACCATAATAGATTATATTTTTTTCTAGGAAATATTTTTCTTAATAAAAATGATGGGTTTTTAAATCCATCTCCTTCTTTAAGATTTAATTTTTCTTTTCGAATTTCTTCAAATTTCTTTTTACTTATTACCATTTCCTGTGAAAAACATCCTGAAATGTCTTTTGTTTCTATATCTAATATTTCTTGGTTTATTTTTTCCTCTTCCATACTTTTTTTTATAACCTTAGGAGTATTTTTGATGAGTGTTAATTTTAACTTCCGTTATGTTTTCAAGGGTATTTTTGAATTTTTTAAAATCTGAAGGGTATTTCTGAAGATTCTTTAAACCTTAGGGGTACTTTTGATTTTTTTCCGATTCTAATAGAAAAAAAATGAATCATATTTTTCTTTGGTTATGAGGGAAAGTTTGTTGGTTAGGTGGAGCAAAAATAAAAGTTTGAGCTTTCAGTTATTCAAAGTAATTCACCTATTCAATTTTTGGTACTTAACTATATGTGCCACCAATGATCCATAAATACATATATAAAAAATTTATATTTTATATAACAAATATCCATACTTTTAATAATTTTATAATATATTAATAATATATACAATATTACACCAAAAATATTAGAGAAGAATTAAACTAATAGTTCTTAGCTCTCAGCTTTTCATTTCCTTTTAATAATCTTCAATTCCTTGTTGCCAAAGTCAAAATATTTTTGCTCTGAAGTTAGTAACTATGGTCTTTCCTCTGAAGATGTAGACATAAAAGTCTTAAATATTTTTTCATTCAAAAAGATCTCAATTTAAGACAAAGAAGATGGGTAAAATATCTTTAGGTTTCTAACTTCATCTCGCAGTACTTGGCAAGGCTAATATAATAACGGATGATTTGAGTTGTAAGTCGGGTTTTGTTGCATAGATGATGTTGGACACTTATCAAAACACCCAAACTATAAAAGGTTATGAATTGAATCTATATGATGATGGGAAAAAAATATCCTTGCACAACCTTGTAACTAGTCCTATGTTGCTGGAGAACATCAAATTAGACCAGTCTAACAATCCTAAAATTTGTGAAGTATGTTGTAGGATGATTGAAGAAGAGATGGTGCAAGGATTGATTTATAGGGATGGAGCATTTTTTCCATGAAGAGATAGCAGTACATGTCGATGATTCTTTAAGACAAGAGATCATAGGAGAAGTATATAGTTCAAAATTTATGGTATGTTCTAAATGCACAAAAATGTATCATGATTTAAAATGGACCTATTAGTGGAAAGGAATGAAGATGTTGCATAGTTTATAGCCAAATGCATGATATGTTAACAAATTAAGGTAGAGCACAAGAAACTTACAAGACTACTTCAACCACTCCTTATCACCCTGAAATGGATGGACAATTCAAAAGGGTTATCTAAATGTTAGAAGACAAGTTATGACTCTATGTATGAAGTTCAAGGAAAACAAGAGTGAACACCTACTGGTTGAGTTTTTCTACAAAAAAACTATCATACCAGTGATGAGTGCTTAAAAAACACTAAAATTACTATGATTTAATGTACTTTAATTAATTAAATAGATTTATATTTGTATGATTTTATCATATTTTTATATAAATTTGTCTTTTCGGAATCACATGTATTTTTATTATTTTTCAAGTATTTTCATTCAAAAATAACTTAAAGACTCAAAGAAAAAAATACTAGAGGTAATACATCACAAATATATTGAGAAAATAAATGATAAAAATTCAAAAAGATGAAAAAATTGAACAAAATGGTCAAAAAAGTAAAAAAGGCCGAAATCCCGCATGCACCCGCACACCCAGCACATGCTGGCATACGTACACGTCCGTACGTAGCCAGAATATGCCCAACACATGCCCACATATGGCTGGCACACGCCCAGCACACGTCGTGCCAATTTCCTCGTGCATCATCACACGCCTAAGCCATGTCCTGTGCGCGCTTACGTGCACCAATTGCTCGTCTACCATACTTTTTGTGCCCCACGTGTATGGAAACCTGTTCAAACGCATCCAAAATCAATTTTTGAAATATTTTCCCACCTTTTTTTGTCCTTTTCCTCACCTATAAAAGGACCCTCTTCTTAAATTGTAAAACACATAATTTTCTTAGCTCTTTCTCTCTCTAGATTTTTCTCTCTAGAAAGTTTTCTTAGTTTTTAGTTTTAAAGTTCTTCTCTTTTTGAGAAGAACTAGTTATGCTTTTATAGATTTTTAGTTTTTGATTCAATAAATAGAAATACAAATTCGTTTAGAGGTTTTCTAGTAATAGAATTAATATTAAAGTTCTGTAAAGATTCTTTTGAGGTATAATTTTAAAATGAATTCTGTATAGTTATTTTTTATATCTTATTCCTATATGTTATATTTAATTTATCTGTGATTAAATTTCACAAAACTACCTATTTGTAAATATGATATAATAATAACGTTGTTATATTTATGAAATATTAAATAGGTAAAATATTTTTATAAAATAAATTAATTTTGTTTTTATTCATGATTTTAGATAAAGGATGTTAGAGAGAAAAATATTATTTTTCATTACAAACTTAAACTTTAAATTTAGATTTTAAGGTTTAATTATCCGGTCTGATTTAGAGTAGTGCTCTTTTATTTGTTTGTACAATCGCCCAGTAGTTAGAGTGAAACTCTATTTCAAAAGTTCTTATAAGAATTATTATTCAAAAATTTATTGACAACATATTTTTAGTAATGGTTTTAAAACTTGAAAGGTAGTACTCGGATAATTAAATTTCTAGATTTAATTTGAACACCTTAAATAAAGTCTAATTAATTGACTCCACCTGAAGGTGTGATTAGATGATTTGTTATTTTCTTAGAAGTAAAGCTGAAATTTAATACTTAATTATTAATAGGCCATGTCTAAGGATATTAGTTAATTAAAATTAAATAAAAGAATTTAGGTCCTGTCTAAGGACACTTTCATACTTGTTAGGATATACTCGTGGGTCTCGCGTCTCAATTGGTACCAATTTCTATGAATTTGAGATACTTAAGGGCTAGGTCACAGGTTCAAAGTTGGGGAAGGGCGAAAGAAACTTATTAACGTACTTTGGATTGGAGATGGAGTCTACGTACCCTTCCATGGTAGAGTACGGAGCCCACGAGTATATCCTAACAATACTAAAAAGAGAAAATCAACAAATATCAATTTATATATTTAATAACCTAAATAATATGAGCAAGTATAATTAACTTAATTATTATATCCTTAAATACTCCTCTGTTATGAATGATAAAATTTGCATAATTGTTTATTGAATCTATATCTATGTTTATTTTTTTTTGTTATTAGATTAAGAAACACAAAAATCAAAATATTATGGCAAGATGTTTAGGATTTAATTTCATTTTTAAAAGTCTGAATAATAAATTAAAAATCATATATATTCATTCATTAGATCGACCTTGGGAGTATACTTATCATTTGCTATAAAATGATTTATACACTTGAGAGAGTTTACAAATAATAAAACAAAAGTATCTGTAAGATCGGCATTGCATTGTCGATCTTTTCTCATCGACCAATATTGGGATGGCTTATAAAAATGCTTTGTATAGATGACTATGTAGATCTTGAATGTGCTAGGCAGAATGTGAAGATTTTAGTAAGATGAGAATTGATCTTATAGAAGAAATAGCTGAAAAGATTTATATCGTACAAGATAAACTTCATTCAGCTCACAATCGATATAAGAGTTATATCGATCATGGACGTCGACCATTGAACTTTAAAGTGGATGGTTACCTGTCTCTCAAAGTTCAACCTCAAAAGGAAGTAAGTAATTTTGGAATAAAAGGAAAGTTTACACCATGCTACATTGGTTTGTTTCGAATTGTGAAAAGAATTGGTGATGTAGGATATCAATTGGAGTTACCTCCAGAATTGTCACAAGTTCATAATGTCTTTCACATGTTTTCTCTATAAAAATGTCAACAAAATTAGAATACTCTTTTAGATTGGACAAAACTGCCATTATAAGAAGACACATCATATGAAAAAGAGTTGGTGGTCATAATTGATTTTCAAGTCAGGAACTTGAGAAGAAGAGAAATGCCACTAGTGAAAGTTCAGTTGAGGCATAATGGCATTGAAGATGCAACTTGGGAGTTAGAGTCTAAAGATTGCTCAAAATATTCTTACTTGTCTATGATGCCTTGGATTGTTGACCATACACAAGCATTAGATTTGGATCCCCTATTGTGTCTCAGAGTATGTTGTCTATTGGGTCTAAGTTTGACCGCACATGGGTTACAGAATTGAACCCTCCATTGTGTCTCGAAGTGGACCATACATAGACAAAGGCCAATATGACGTTGATTTGACCAATAAATGTGATATATGTATTATGATCATTCATGGGTCGAAGGTGGATCCACATGCATCTTAGAGGTGGACCATACATATGCTAATGTATTTTGGTAACCAATACATATGAGATTGCATATCATGCACTGAATTTGTATTGCATAGCATATTTTATATTGTATGAGCATGCATTAGGTTACCTAAAATATACACTCCCTCGATCCCACAGAAGCTAGGAAGTATAGGTATACTTATCTTTTATGACTAAAATCTCCCCACATTGTATGATAATGGCGATGATTATTATTTTGATTCATGAACTTTACTATAAATGACAAACATAATGAATATTGAATTGTTATGATTCTAATTAGAGTAAACTCCTATCACTCACCTAAGTTTCCTTTCCCTCAAGATTAGGGTTCGATAAAATAGTTTGCATTTCAACGTTGAAGTAGTAGAAGAATATCACAAGTTAATCTTATTTTGTTTATTTTATTTGTATCATGTATGATGGATAAAATTTTGAGACATGGTGTAAAATAAGTTATCTTTCAACATTTTTAAATTGTTATGTATTGAATGTTTTTTATAAGTTAAATAGTTTTTCGTTAAATTATGTTTTAAATAGGGATATTTTGAATTTATTAAAAAAATTCTTAAATTTATATATAATATGATTTAAAATTATTTTCTTTGCATCTCACGTACACATTTTTTGAGGTGTGACAAGCTACTTGAGGAAAGATTATGATATGCCATCACGTGTTGTCTGATTTTGATTTCAAGGCATTTTGGGCACAATGATGACCCAATAGTGGATTGATATATCATTGATGTACAAATTTTGTATTTAAAAATAGCACACAAGTGCATAAATTACTTTGTAAAAAGCAATAAGTTTAGCTCTAAGGTCCATTTAAAAAGGAATTAAGTTGTTTTAAATAAGGAAAATAAACTTAAATATTTTATCACAATTATTTGGATTTAAAAAGTCTAGTAATAACATAAAATAATAAAATGATAAAAGACATATTAGCTCATAGAAATTACTGGAAAATATGTAATGAATAAATCAATGGAGAATTAATGGGATATTTAGCTAGTTGATCATGTTTGGTAGAATTAATTAGGTTAATGAAATATAAACCCAGATTTTTAATTATTTCTTATATGAATAAATAGTGTCTTCAATCGAGTCACTATTTGTTATTAATTAAATTACTTAACACTTTCGATCGGATCATCAGTTAATTTAATTAAACTATGCTTATTTTTAAAAAAATTAACAAATCATTTAACTTAATACCTTCAACGGGGCTGATAGTTCAAACTTCTATTCAAGTTGTAAATTAGATTTTAGATTCATGTATCTAAAACCTAACTTGTATATTTTAAATTTATTATAAAAAATATGTCGTTAATTAATTTTGAAAAAATATTTAAAATAGAATATTATTCTAAATTAGATTTAGATTGATGTATTTAAAATATAATTTTCGCATTTTAAATCTATTATAAAAAATGTCATAAATATATTTTTCAATAATACAATTTGTAAAAATCTTTGAATTGAAAATAATCAGTGTTTAATAATTAACCAAAATATTAGCCTAAATAACTTACACAAGCATATCAATATAACCAAAATTTCATTATCATAATCAGCTAGACATATTAAAAATAATAAATTATTTATAATAAATTCAAAAAATACATTGTTTATTGAAAAGAAATAAGAATATAGATTAGATTTATGGCCAACAAATAGATTGATAGATGTGTTCTGCTCTATAAAAGAGGTATTAAACTTCACAATATTTTCTAGATTTTAATAACGATTTCATATCGCTTGATTGGAATAACTCCCTTTCACTGCTTCTATATTTGTGATAACCTAACCTAAATTGTTCATAAACTAAACATTAAAAAATAAAATATGTTCAGCTCTTAAAAAATGAGAGTAGAACTTTGAAGAATAAACTACTAAACAAAAAGCTAGCTAAAGAACCACTACTCAGCTAGGATATGTTTATAGGAAAGGCTAATAGTGTTTATATAAGTGAGAAAACGCAGAGAAAAAGTGAGAAAAATGTGAATCGTGAGGGAAATTTCATTGCACATTGTAGCCTACTCTTATCAATGTCGCAACTACAACTATTCTGGTACATGCGAAATCACAATTCAAGAAGGTCATGTAATGGCACACATTTTCCACCACTATAGCCTGCATTAAACTATATTTCTTCAATTTTCCTTTTGTTTCATCCACTTATATTTAGTTGGACTTACGTATAAGGCTTACGTGTATATTCTTTTATTCTCATAAGTTGCAATTAAGTGCTTTTGGGTACAATTCTTCAAGTGTTTTTTATTTCAATCAATTTAAAGCCAAAAAATACCTAAAAAATAATAAAACATACCTGTGATTTTGAAAACATAGATTTGCTAAAATAATGATAGAATTATACAAATATAAATCTCCTTTTTACATTAAAGTGCAAATAAATCACGTAATATTAGTACTTTTCAAGCACTCATCAATCATTCACTCTAAGGCTTTTAAAATTTGTCTCTTTTTCCAATTCCTCATCTAATAGCTTATGCACTAAGCTTCTTTGATATATATCCTATACAAATAAATCCCAATGAGTGGATAACTCTCATGTGCCTCTCTATTATGGCTGATGAGTTGGGGATTCAACTTAATGTTAAGGAAATTTGTTTGAAGAAAAAGGTTTGAACAAGGGGAAGGCTTACATCTTAGTGTTGTCTAGTCATGGACTAATTTTAAATCTCTCTAAGAGTTAAGGGAATTGGAAAAATGATTACCTTTATATGACGAGAGATATTTGGGATGATGGGGTTGAGTTCCTAATTCATGCTACATAGATTCATAATTTTAGTACCACTTAACGTCATGGAAATGAGCTTTTGTAGGGTTTAGGGCTCAATGAAAGGAAAAAAATAAGGAGGATCAAACTTCAAAATGTAAACCGCAAATCAAATCGCAAGATTCTATTAATAGATCACTTGAGACACTTTGGTGTGTAGAGGGTGTGTACTCAAGCGAGCCCACATGTTTAAACATGATAAATGGGCTACTTAGATTACCTTAGTATATTTTCTTTGCTAACTCTTTTTTTTAGGTATGGACTACACAAACATAGAATTGGATGATCTACTTACTTCAACTAGAGATGGAGAGCTTGCACCTGCACCCAAGATCTTCACACTTCCCTTCCTTTGCAAGTATACAAAGTTCATTTGAGTGACTTACGAGCCCATATTGAAGTTCTAGATTTGTAGTTCACCCTAATGGGCTTACCAACAACACTCTCCACCTTATCACAGGCTATACCTTCAGAGGCCACCTCATCTAAAAAAATAAAGAGGGTATGTAAACTATTTGAATTGCCAACTGAAGCGATATACTTGGATGACTTCAAATTTGACGGAGCGCTTTTGAGAGATGTTTGCATTGAGAGTACTCCAGTAACTTACATTGACAAAGGGATATTTGGAAGGCCTCATCTCCAACACGACCTTTACAATCACTTCAGGTGTGACACTAAACAGCCTAGAGTTAAATAAGCCTTTAAGGAAAATGTCATGTCTTATGGAGAGATGATGAGAAATCGCCTTCTTAAGGTTATTTCTACATTTTGTGAACTTCCCTTCAAAAAACTTTAATAATAAGCATATACTAAAAGATTGTTTCCTTTTAGGTTATTTATACAGCAAGGGAGTACGTGTTGTTGAATAGGGTGTACAAACGTAAGGTTCAAGAAGGTTGTTTACTCTTGGCCCAAATCTTGAAGGTTATTGAAGATATGGATATTGATGCATAATAATAAGGCTAGAATTTTGTATTTTGAAGGCGATGTACTAAATAAGTCTGAGAAGTTGATGAAAACAGACAAGTATGCTACTAACCAAGATGTTAAAGCGGCCTAGCTAGAGGAAGTGTTAAAAAGGCTCAAGTTGAGGTTATGAAAGTTAGGGATATAATGGACTCACTAAAACATCAATTGAGTTTGCTTTCAGAGTTGGTTGACACGCTAAGAATGGAATGCATAAAGGCATATCAGAATGGTGTCTCCTTCATAATTAGTGGTCTAAAATCTCTAGTCAAGAAATTAGATTTAATAATTCCCTTCCTTAGCATTATGAAAACTTTCAAAAGTAATAAAAGTAAAGGGACCTCCTCTAACACCCTAGCCTTTTCACCCTACCCTAACAAGTAGGCCAAAATTGGTTGCTAAGAAGGTTAAGTGGAAGATGCTATCCCATGATTGTACTTATGGTTTTAATACTTGTTTTACTTTTTTGAAATGTGACTTGTACATTTTTCACTTGTAGAGGTGTACAACTACATTTTTTGTTTCTTTTAAATTTGTAACCCATTTTGGATAATGCCATATTGTGGCTGGTAGACTTTATTTGTATTAAATGCATGTTTTTTTCAATACATTCCCGTTCCAATTGTTATTTTACTTCACTCTGTGATTTTAATTCCATCTCAGGGAGAATTCAATAATTATTTTGGAAGCTTTCTAGGCCGCTTATCTTTTTAGTTCATAACACTGATCCATTCCATGATATATACTAACTTTACGACATAAACTCACTTTGTTAATATTCCATTCTTTTTATCTATGCATTACTCATAGGTTGACTTGGATGATTTGATACAAATGGGTACTTTGCTGAACCAAATGCATCCCGATAAGATGTAGACAGTGATGAAGTGAACTAAAGACTTATAGTCCTCACTTCGCCTGATGAAGTGGACGATGTCACTATAACTTTTAATGTCAAGGAGGTCATAGGGGAGGTTATTATTCCTAATGATGATGTCACTTTATAAGAGCCCTTAAGGAACATTTTACCTCAAGAGGATAGCATGGGCGACTTCCCTACTTATTCAGGGATGAAATGTTTGGGACTGTTCTTGCCCAAGATAAGCTATTCCATCATTTTTGGGTGCCAATAGATCATTTAACTATCTACGAGGCTCAAAAGAAATAATAAGGGACACTATGGCATATGATGGAAATATGTATTTTCAGCTTGAGTTTATTTTGTTATTTGAACTTTAATGATTATTTTCACCACATTTTTAATTGTCTCTTTATGTAGTCTATCTCTCTTGTTATCAACTTTGAATAGGAAGAAGAAACATTTCGTGATGCCGTCAGCTTTGTAGATCAAGAACTTTATAGGTGTGCTTTCAAAAGGACAAATACAAAAAAAGAAAGAAAGACAAGCTACATAAATTATCAAAATATTGGAAGTAAAGAGCCCTTGATAAGGATGTTGCTTTTACTTTTATGCATCCTAAGAGTACCAACTTGCATTCCTTGAACTGAACTCTCTTTAAATCTTTATAATATATACTTGTTTATTTCTTGCATATTCATATAATGAAGTTAGCTTGTTTATAAATTGATTTGGATTGTAATTATAATTTTTCAATGGCATTTTCCTTTTCCTTTTATTTGATTTATGATCAAGCAATTCGGGACAATCATTCATTTTGCTTGAAAAGGGGAGGTTCGATTTTGGGAACACATGAAGCTTTCTTAGGATGGACATAATGTCTCTTATGCCTACATCCCATGTGGGTAGGATCATTTGGCCTCCTCACTCTATACTTGGGTAATATTGCAATATTTGATTCGTGAGATAGGAGATAAATACAAGTCAAAAACATAATTCTTTACTTGTCTTGGTTATTCTAAAGAGAAAGTTCACTTTTGTCAACACACGACCCTTTCTTAGGATGGTGATTATATCTTTTACACATGCATCCCAAGTGAGGGGGACCATTTGTCCTCCTCATTCCATACTTGCGGGTTATTGCATTATTTTATTCAAGAGACAGAGACAAGTCATAATTGTAATTCTTCACTTTTCTTGTTCATCCCAAAGAGAAGGTTCACTTTTGTGAACTCACGACCTTTTCTTATGATGGACTTAATGTCTCTTACAGCCACATCCAAATCAAGGGAACTGTTTAGACTCCTCAATCCATACTTAGGAGTTATCACATTATTTTTTTCGTGATACAGGAGATAGGAAAGTCATAAATGGAGTTCTTCACTTGTTTATCTAAGAAAATTGACATTCATATTTAATTCCATATACAACAAAATACTTTATTGAAAAGTAGTACATTTGCATCTGTACACTGTTCCTACTAAAATTTTCTCTCTTTCTATTCTATTTAGGGGTGATATGATATATGACATAAGGATCTTCCCAAGTAGCTACAAATTTATCAAAATTGGTCTATACTTTGTTATCGAGTGCTTTGCGTAAGACCAATCTTCTACACTAAAGTTTTTAGATTTGTCAAATTTGTTGTAAGATTTTAGGACTATTTTTTTTAGGATTCTAGTCTTATCAAGGCATTCTCTCTTTTTTCATCTACAAGAAATAAGTCATTTTTCCTATAACCATCATTGTCCTTTTGGGTTATGATGGAACGTAAAGTTGATTCTTGTACTTTAGAGGGAATGACTACTTTTATGCCATAGACCAACGATTATGGGCTCTCTCTTATTGCAATTCTTGGATTCATTCTTATGGCATATGAGACTCTAGAAAATTCATCCACCTACTTGCCCTTGGCACATTCTAGCCTTTTTTTTTGTCAAATTTTTATAAGTGTCTTGTTTAAGGAATCAACTTATCTATTGGCTTGTGGTCTATATAGGATGAAACATGAGAGCTTTATGCCTAATTCTTGCCATAATTAGACCAGATCTTGGCCTATGAACTATCATCCTTTATCTATCACTAACTCATAAGGTATGTCAAACATGTATATAGTGATATGCCAAATAAAATTTTAGACATCACTCTTTTGTATTCTCGCTAGTGGTTAAACTTCAATCTACTTGGAAAAATTGTCTATGGCCATAATGAGAAACTTCTTTTGACCAGGAACAAGGAGTGACGAGCCCACTATGTCTAAACCTAACTTTTGGAAAGGTCAAAAACTAAGAATGGCCTATTTAGTTTACCAGTTGGTAGGGTATGTTGGTTTGGCTTTTGCTCTTATCACACTTTTTGGCATGATTAGTTCAATCCTTCTATAAGATGGGACAATAGTAACCTTGTCATATTATTTTATGCAAAAGAGTTCTCCCTTTCGATTGTGCACCACATTATCCTTCATGTAATTCCCTTAACATGATTTCAGCTTCTTAAATGAGTAGGCATTTAAGCCATAACTTGTCACAATTTTTCCTATACATGACCCCTTGGGTTATTGTATAATTCTTTGACTTAGTGGTTATCTTACGTGCTTCTTTTTATTTCAAAGGAAGTGTCCCTTGGATGTGGTGCTTCAATTAAGGTGCTAACTAATAAGTTCTTGAAAAGTATTCATATTCCATGATTTTAATGTGCTTAATTGAAACGAAAAGGCTTGATTATAGCATATTTATTTGATTATTTATACAAATCTATCTTTTCATAATCATGCGTATGTTTTGATGTATTTCAGGCGTTTTAGCTTCAAAAGAGATAACATTGTAATACACAAAGATACAACACTTGGAGCACTCAAATAACAACCTAAGAGCGAAAAGACTAGTTAATCTTACCTCAAGAAATAACCATTGTGTAAGGGGCATAATATAAATTTCAACATATAATGTGTGCCACGTAGAAGGGAACAATGTGCCACGATAGACACCTCTCTTTGGTTGAGATAAAATGTGTGCTAGGGTGAGATCCTCTTTGGTTGTATTGTGCGAGGGATGTTTTGCTTTGTGTCGCGATAGAGAAAATGTTATGCTATAGTGCTCGTACATAATCTTTGACTCTAACCTCTACACAATACTTTTTCGTGTAAATAGATACATTATATCATTAAGTCATATAGATCAGCGTTAATATGCATTAATATAGTACTTATATATAATTTGTAGAATAATTTTTCTAATTTATAGAGATAATATATAGTAGAATTAGAACATACTAGAGGAAACTTTTGGGAGCTTTTTTAAATCCAAGAAGAGAAGATAATAGCTCAAAAGATATAATAGCCCTTTGAAGATCAAGATTACAAACTTTTGGAGCAGGAAACATCATCCATCCATTGTTGATATAATAGCCGTTTCTTTTACAACCCTTTTTTACATGCATACAACTGGAATCCCTATTTTCCTTTACACCTTTTTTAGTGATTTGAAACATATATGAGTTTTACATATGTTATGTTTTAAGGTTCAATACTTTAACATAGTGCTTTTTGGTTATATTCATCGAGTATTGATAAGTTAAATTATTTTGAAGCTAAAATACATGAAAAACAACAAAACATTCACATAATTCTGGAAAGAAAGTTTTGCTTTAAAAGATAATGAAACTATACAAATGCAAATCTATTTTATAATTTAAAGTACATAAAATTACGATATATTAAGTTATTTTAAGTACTCATCATAACCACCAACTAGCTTCTTAATAATCTTTTAATAAGAAAGGCAAAAAACAAAAAAACGAAGAATTAGAATAATATTAAACTATCCTAAATCATTTTTGTAGATTGACACAGTTGCATTCAGCATATGCAATAAGCCTTTGAACCCTTAAATTGTCCTAGTGGACGAGTTTGAGTCTCGTGCAAGCTTTCAAAGATTATACCCATAAACATCAATTTTAAAATGAAAAAATAAAAAATTAATAACAAAAACAAACAAGTAACACAAAAAACAATTTAAAGCAAAATAAAATAATGAAAAAGATAACTGATGAGTGGTTAAAAAGCACTAAAATTACCTTTATTTTATGTATTTTAATTGATTAAAAAAAATTATATTTATATGATTTTATCATATTTTTAAATAAATTTGTCTTTTCAGAATCATAGGTATTTTTAATATTTTTCAGGTATTTTTGCTTTAAAAAAATAACTTAAAGACTCAAAGAAAAATACTAGAGGCAATACATCACAAATATATTGAGAAAATAAATGAGAAAAAGTAAAAAAGATGGAAAAATTGGACAAAATGGGTCAAAAATGTCAAAAGGGCTGAATCCCACGTGCAGCCACCCATCCGCTTCGACAAATGCGTTCAGCACGCCATACCATGCCGAGCATTTACCTGTGTATGCCGAAGTCTACGCACATCTTCCCAAACAACACTGAACTCGCGCACGCATCCGCTTGAAAAATGCCAAAGTCGTACGTGCATTTGCTTCAAGTCGCACCACATCATGCCGAATTTGTGTGCGCCATTGCCTTCATCAGTGCTTATGTCAGCACCTTTCTATTCTACATTAGCGCTTACGTCAGCATCCATCTATTACGTGTTTTAACCCATTTTTTATCATTTTTCTCACTTTTTTACCCTTCTTTTCACCTATAAATACCCATATCTCCTTCATTACATAACACACGTCAAATACATTTTCTTAGCTCTTTCTTAATCTAGTTTTCTTAGTTTCTTAGTTTTTAGTTTTTAAAATTCTTCTCTTTTTGAGAAAAACTAGCTACGTTTTTACAAAATCTTAGCTTTTTGATTCAATAAACGGAAATACAAATCTGTTTAGAGGTTTACCAACAATGGAATTAGCATCAAGGTTCTATAAGGATTCTTATTCTTTACAGTTATTTTTATGTTTTATTCTTATATGTTATATTTAATTTGTCTGTGATTAAATTTAAAATGTCTGGCTATTTATAAACATGATGTAATAATAACGTTGTTATACTTACAAAATATTAAATAGGTAAAAATCTCTATAAAATGAATTGATTTTGTTTGTATTTAAGATTTTATATTAAGAATGTTAGAGAGAAATATATTATTTTTCATTACAAACTTAAATATGAAAATTAGATTTTAAGGTTTAATTATCCGTTTTGATTTAGAGTAATGCTTTTTTATTTGTTGGTACAATCGCCCGATAGTTGAAGTGAAGCTCTATTTCAAAAGTTATTTAAGAACTATTATTCGAAAATGTATTGACAACATATTTTCAGTAGTGGTTTTATAACTTGAAAGTTAGTACTTGGATAATTAAATTTTTAGGTTTAATTTGGACACCTTGAATAAAGTTTAAATTGTCTAGCCCCACCAAAGGTGGCATTTTAATGGTCCATTTTCAATCTCTTAAAAAAAGAATTTATTTAATTAACCAAATTAATTATCAATCCCACCCATAGGTGATAATTGATTTGTTTAATTAACAAAGAATATCTAACCCTACCAAAGATAGTATTCATAAAAAAATCGATAAATATCAATTTATATCTCTTATAACCTAAATAATATGAGCAAACATAATTAATTTAGTTATTATATATAATAAATGTTTATTGAATCCATATCTATATTTATTTTTTATGTTATTAGATTAGGAAACACACAAAACCAAAAATCGTTACAAGATGTTTAAGATTTATTTCGTTTTTTAAAGTTTGAATAATAATTTTAAAACCACATATATTTCTTCCTTAGATCGACCGTGAGAGTATACTTATCATTTTCTACAAAATGATTCGTACACTTGCGAGAATTTTGCAAATATAAAACCAAAGTATTTGTAGGATCAGTAATGTCGGTTCTACTCATCAATAACAAAATAAAAAGAATAACAAAACTTCTCATGCTTTTTAATTTCTTCCAAGTTTACAATTAAAATTTATAGTATAAGTCATTTTAGTATTCTAAAGATTAATATTTTACTCTAATAATTAGTTAAAAATTATTTTCATATTAAAATAAAAAAATGTATCAATATTAAATTTTCTTAATTTTAGTGTATGGAATCCAAATTCATTTCGACTCTAACATTACAAGGTATACTCTTAATAATACTGATCCTATTTGTTGAAGCATTCATTCAAATATGTATGCAAATAAAGTTTATATATATAAATAAACTAATAAGTTTGCATATATTTAAAGAATAAAAGGCTCAAAATGATGCATAATATTGATCTTATAAAATGAATCGAATAAAAGGATTTACAAAGAAATCAAATATTATTTTCATGTATCAGTTAAATTCATCAAACAAAAATTTCAAGTTATATGCTTCTAAGAGATAAAAAAAATGTAATGACTTTTTATGGATTTAATTCCTATATTTTCTTTTGTATTTAGCCATTTTCACAAATTTATAGGATATTTTGGGTCATAATATTTAGTTTATACTATTCAATTTCTCATTTTTTTCTTTTTGCTTTTTAGAGATATTCTTTTCTTTCAATTTTTTAGAGAGAGAACTCATGTATAGTTTGTATATATTTTTGTATGATTTAGATGAGTGGTTAATTTTTGACTATTTTTTTTGCAATTACTTAGGTAACCCCATAAGTGTATCTTTTTTATAAGTCATGTAGGAATGAAGAGAATGACCTATACTTTCAATTTTTAGTCAAGTCATTCAATTTAAGCAATAAAATAAATATATGATACTTTATTAACTGTAAAAGTTCTAACATTCAATACGATAACCTACAGAGGTCATCTAGTAATTTAGAATTGATAAGAAGAGTGTTCAAAAAAGAAGAAAAATATTATCACTCAGAATGAGAAAATAATAGCTCAAAATATTCTCGAAAAAGTAGTCTTTAATATTTTATTCCTAAACATCGATTTTGGGTTTACCGTAATTTTAACCTTTTATCATGAAATACATATTATAATAAAAACTAACTAATTATCACATTATTCTATGAAATATTTAAGAAATTAATCTAACAATGAAAAGACTTATTTACTTAAAATTAACTAAAAGACATGATAATTTTTTAAGAAATTTTTTAAAATTAAACTAAAATTCTTAAAACCAATAAAAATAAATAAAAGTACACAAAACAAGTAAAAATATGAACTAATGTTTAAATAAAAGTTTTAAATTAGCTCAATTTTATAATGTAATTTTTCCTACCTCCATCTTAGAACTTATATTACCATCAATATAATAATTGCAAATTACAAACAAAGAGCAAAGAATAGAAAAATTTCCCATTTTTTGAACTTGCTTCAAACATTTTAATTTACATAGATAGAATACAGTGTACTTCTTGCAAATTTCAACAAAGAGTTATGAAATTAATAGTTCTAAATAATGTTCACATGACATGAAATAAAATAAAACAAAATAATTAACATAACACAAAAAAAATGTAATATCCAAAAATAATAAAATAAAAGTTCTCAAAATAAAACAAAACGAAATACATAAAAACTCATAAAAAAACTTCGGATTAGATTTGGAACTCCTCATATATGTTGTCTGAACCTTATTGTTTAGGTTGTGGTCATGATCTTTCTAAAGATGTAAAGGTGAAATCATAATGATGATACTTGGGTGTTACCAAGTGTTACCAAATGGCTTGTATCCATCCTGAGATGATTTAGTTGCAACTGATTAATTTCATACATTAACTGGTTATGATCCACCTAATCACGATACTATTGATTCAAAAATACAACTCATTAGGACTATAGGCTTTATGGTATCCTTCTATATAGCTCAATCTTTTACCAAAATTATGAAATTTATTTTTCATAGACAATTTTGATGAAGGAATGACCCTTCTTTCTCTTGGAACAATGTTCATATCAGAAGTGAGTTCATCATAGTATGTCAGATTCAATGATTCTCTAGGTTGTAAAATAACTTCACCTTTTAAGTGAGTTACTCCGAATTTCTTACATAAAGTAGTGACTAACTGGGGGGGGAAGAAACTCAAAGAGTAACTCTTTACGGATAACTTTATCCTATGATGAATTATATTACCTATATCCATAGGTATCTTGGATGCGATTACATATAACAAAATTTTCAAATATCTATCAATAGAATTGTAATGTCTGGTGGGAATTAATCTTGAACACAAAAAGTATTATCAAATATAAAACCTTTATTCACTTCTGCAGTATTTTCAAAGCATATTTTTGCCTTATAGCTTGAAAATTTAGTCATGTCCTACTCTTCAGAAGTTGAAGTCTATTTTCTCTTACTATTCTACTTCTTTTTTGTGCCAGTTTCAAAAATTTAACAATATCTAAAATTAAAAGGTTCATAGACAATCCAAATAACATAAATTTTTATACCAATATTTTTTTACCTCTCTTTGTCCTAATTATGGTTTAAATTTCTTAAAAATTCAGAAAATTATCCACAAATTTCAGAGAATTTAATTAAACACTTAAATTTTAAAAATTTATGAATACTTACTTGTGTTGTTATGGATTGAAGGAAATGAAGAACACCCCTATTTGAAGATGAAGATTTATTGAAATTATTGATGGTTTTTGAAAATTTATTTATCGAATGGGTAGGAAATGGTTAGAAAAATGATTTTCATGAAAGATTTTGAAAAATTATTAAAGAATTGTGGGATTTTAGAGGGTATTGAGGCGTTTGGTTGGAGAAAAAGTTTAAGATTTACGAAATATTTGAGAAAAAATGAATTTTTCACGTGGGGGAGTTTTTTCAATCTAGACACTGTACGCGAGCCACAACACAGTAAAAAGCATGCTGCAATGTCAATGTTTGAACTTCAATCCAATTTTAAATAGAAACTCCTATACCATAGTGCAAAATAAAAGTATGTTATGGCTCAAAATTGAAACTTTTTCACAATAAGTTTTATGTTACTCCCCCTTTTTATTTGTTATATATTATCATATTATTACATTATTATAACAAAAATAATCATAAAAAAATTTATACTTAAATTAAAACAATAAAATAACAAATGAAAAAACTTTACTTAAGAAATGAGAATTAATTTAAAACAATAATAAAATAATAGTTACCTCAAATCCATGACTCTATTTATTATCTTTAGTGAGAAGTTGCTTGGAGGATTTCATCATTTTGAAAACTTAATATCTCCACATTATTTAGTTTTGTTTTCTTTCTAAACTAGCAACTATTTTGTCTTGCTTCTACAAGTGTTCAATTAGCTACTCTACCTATACTTTCACCTTTTTAATGGAAACCTCCATAGATTCCAACCTTTGATTAATTCATGATTGGTTGCCTCTACTAACTCCAATGAATGCATTCAAGTTATCCCCTAGAGTTTTCTTATTGGGTGGAATCTTGAGCACTTATTGGTGGAATTACTAGCCCTGTTGGTTAGAGCTCTCGGCAAATAGAGAGTTGTTTTCCTCTTGGAGAAATTGAGTTGATTCTTTTACCCCAGATCGTAGGTATTAGCATTGGGATCATACCTGGGTCTTGGTTGGTATCTCTCTAATACTTTAACCTGCTCAGGTCCATCACTTACTTCTTTTTGATAGGGACAAGCATCGACACCATGTCCCAAAATACAACACAAGCCACATTGCTCTTTACTTGTTGTGGCATATGTTATGAGAAGCACAACTTCCTTGGTCAGTTGAGCAAGTTGTATTTGAACTTCCGTACCAGAGTCAATTTCATGGACTCCATCTCTTCTCATTGAGGAACTTTTTTGTTGGAAATTAGTACCTAATATTTTGAAGAGATTGTAAGTCTCTAAGGTGGTCTTTTTTCATATCGCTCCTCTAACAAAATTATCAATAATGAACTAATATGGTTGTGTCAATCTATCATAGAAAAATTAGTTATGTAGTTGTAGAGGATAGTTGTGATGGGGGTATTGAGCGAGAAAGAGTTTGAACCTATCCCATGCTTCGTGGAAAGGTTCTGCCTCCATTTGAGAGAAAGTAACAATCTTTGTTCTCCACTCTATTATTTTTTGGTAGGAATAGAATTTTCCATAAATAATTGTATACATTCTCCTAGGTCAATTGCGAACCTGAGAGAAGTGATATTAGCAATGCCATGGCCATGTCTTATAGGGTGTAGGAAAAAGACTACATTTTGAATTGATCCTCATTGAGTACACTAAGGTGGAAATTTTGGATTGTTGAGTAAAAATCTCTAATAAAAGATAGTAAGTTATCATTAGGCAGTCCATTGAAAGAAGGTAACATAGAAAATGAATATTTCTCAATTCACATTTTCAAGCAACCTTACATAGTTGGATTAAGGTAGTAGCAATGCAAATTATAGGCATTGCATACTCCATTGTTGTTTCCTTAAGTGGTGGATTCTTTCCTATACTTGATGGTTCGAGTAGAGGGTCAAGATTTGGTTCACAAATTTGTTCACTTAAAGGTTGTGAAATCTCTAACATTTTTGACATTCTATTGGACCTATTTATATTATTCTTATACGATATGAGAAGGTGCCTTAAGAACCTTCTACCTCGCATAATCTTTTTAAAAAATAAATTAAAATCACCAATCAAGTAGAAAAATAAAAAAATATACAAGTATAGAACACATTGCATGTTTGTACCCAAAAATACTAAACACATAGAAATTAAAAGAGTAAACAATATAATGATCCATATGTTAATAAAAGAAAATAATGTAATACACTAAACTAATAAACATAAATTAAAAGAAATAAAATAATAAAAGAATTAGTAAATAAAAAAAATTAAAACAAAAAATAATTGATAAAATAGTTAAATAAATAAAAGAAAAGAAAATTAGGAATAAAAAAAGAAAATTAAAATTTAAAATATCTCTTTCCTAATTTTTTAAATAAAATAAAATAATATTTTTTTAAAATAAACAAAATCTTAAAATTTTGGAATGTTTTAAGATTTTAAAATATTATTATTAATAATATTAGTGTAAAAATAATATGTAAAAATAATATGTATAAATATTTTTTAATAAATAAAAAAGAATATTTTTCTTTTGATAAAATATCTAAAGTTAGTTGATAACTTAGATATTTTAAAACTGTGAATAAAAATTATCTTGTAGAGACTATGATCAAATTAGTTACTTGTAAGTAGGTTACTTGCAAACATTATCTCAGTGGGTAGTTTGAATCCTAACCTTGTAATTTGATTTTATTTTTCATAGTAGATAATTAGATATTTCAGTAGACTGATGGTTTTCCTCTTAGATCATTGATATGACTTATATTATTTTGTCACCTAAAAATCTCGTGTGTATTATTTTACATTTCTACAAAAAAAATTAATTTATCATACTTCTATTGATATTTTATTCATTCCTCTCTAAATAATTAGGTCCATAACTAAAAGTAATATAAATAATCAATTAAAGAAAAATATTAAAAAATTTAACTTAAAATTAATACTTAAATAAATATTTATCTTATTAATAATGGGTTAATTACGTTTTATGTTTATAACGCATAGGAGAATTAACAAAAATACTTAAAATATTTATTTATTTATAATTATGTCTATAACGAATGTGTAACGATAAAAATATATTCAAAACTTACAATTATGTCAATAATATATGAATAATGATATAATTATATTTAAAGTTGAATATTTTTTATAATTATCCGTTGATATATACTTCTAATAAAATAAATATTTTAAACATTTATAAATTCTCCTATATATTATTATTTACGTAAAACATAATTAATTTGATAACAATTTGAATGTACCATCCATATGAAACTTTCTCGGTGTATCTAATCTATCTATAAGAACACAACCCAAAATTAAGGTGCAATGACGCTAAAACCTATATCAGATAACAAACTTCTGGCGCATATTCGCATCTTATCGCTGCGAAATAAGAGGTTCTACACGGAACGCAAACACCCAGAAAGAGAACGTTAGACTTTGAAGATAATGGCAGTATCATCCTCCACTGCTATGCTTTACATTTCTCATAAAAGTTTCCTAATGCCGAAGTCCAAGATTGAAATTTTGTCAAACTCAGTCATATTTGGTTCTTCAAAACTTCGCAAGTTTCAAATTAAAAGCTCCAGTAAAGCATCTGTAAACGAGACAACTATTACAGAAGAGGCAGATTCAGAAAGCTTTATCGAAGTTCCTAAAGGGCCCCCATCTTTAATTTCTGCCCTTAATGTCGAAAGAGCCCTTCGTGGCATACGTAACGATCATTTTCTCTTCCATTTCTGTTTTTAATTTTCTTGAGTAATATTTAGATACAGTAGGGATGTTATTGGAATTTTTTTGGGGAACAATGCAAAATCCTGAAAGAAATTGGTTTAGAATGCAGCAATCACTGATGTAGATCATTATGGAAGGCTTGGACTTCCAAGGGGATGCTCAGATGATCAGGTCATTATGCTATTCAATAACAACAAAAACTTGTTTCCAATTCCTGCTATTGGTAAACAATATTTTTTATATATTTATTGCTCCATTATTGTGTTCTATGCACTTGAAATTTGAAAATTGTGGTTTCTGGGTTTGAAGAGGGTAATTTCAACTTTGTTACATGTTGGAAGTTCGTTATGAAACCAATCCTTCGAAAGGCTTAATAAAAATGTATTCTTTGTCCTTCTGCTTTATAACTCAAGTTTTTGGAGAGTTAACCTTCTAACATGATATTACAGCTAGTAGACTGTATTCAAACCCAGTAACTCCTTTCACATGGTGCATATAGCTCATACATTTAGGAGATTGATAGATGTATAAAGATATTGTTGGCCCGTCTCCAACACTATCTTCTTACACCTATTTCGCTGTTTTTATTTTGTCAGGTTATAGTGGCATATAGAAGCAAGGTAGAGGAACTAAAGAGTCAGGAATTAGAAGAGGAAGAACTTGACAATCAAATTGAGCTTCTAAGGGTCCGTGCAGACATCACTTTTGTACATGTTTATTCTATTTAAGAAGGATTTAAGACTAATTTGGTAAATTACCATAGGAGTCCTACACAATTCTGTCCACTGTGGAAGAGCGAAGATTATATGACTGGAGTCTTGCTAGGACTGAAAAGCCAGAAAGGTTTGTGTGGCCTTACGAGGTTGACAAAACAAAACCTCCACAACAGCCTCCTCCTCCACAGGTATTATACATTCCATTTTGATGTTCAATCATTAATTAGCACCAGCCTCCTAATATAGTCAGTAAAGACTGTTACATGTACTCTCCGTGAAGTACTCATGTCTAAGCCATATATCATGCACATGTGTATATACACACTTTAATTTGGTGGAAATTTATAAAATATTAAGAAAAGTACAATTTCGACATCCGATACATATCTAAAAATATAAATCGTTTGATATCTTAGATTTTGAATAATATAGGTAAATACACTTATTCGTTGTTTCAAATCCCCATCGTCTAGATATTGTTTGGTAAAGGAAAAAAAATCACTACTCCCTTGGTGATGAAAAACAGAACATTCTGTTCCACTAATCAACTTGAGAAATGATTAAACCTTTTCTCTCAATTGAGAAAAAGGTAATAGGATTTAGGGTTCATGTCAATTAGGTTTTCCAGAAACTTAAATCCAATTTACATTCCAGGTATAAATTCATGTTGGACTCTTTTAAGTTGTATGTTTCAAATTGAGTTATCGAGTGTTTCTAAGTTCAAGTCTAGTCCATATGAACTATGGAGATGTCGTTTGCTAGTAAACTTGGAAATTTATAACAGAACAACAGCAAAGTTTGATTGTCCCTAATGGTAGTTTTATTCTTCCCAGCTTGGGGATTTATTTAAACGATGCAGAAGCATTTAGCTTGTGGCTGAGATCTCTTTACCTAATCCCTAAGTAGAGACCAAAATTTGTGTAATTGATTATATAAACACTGTTTTAACAAATTACACACTTTTTTCCACGTATGCCCACTTTATGTGTAATTGCATGCCTTTTCTATTTTTGTTTTACCTTATTTAATCTAATGGTATATATTTCATCTTATGTATTATATGATTCAAAGCATTATAGCAACATTTCAAATGTAATCTATCAATAACCACAAATTTACTATGTGCATTAGATATAAAATACAAGATTGGGATGAAAAGTCAAGGAAAACAAAAGAAAAACGAGGAGAGAATCCAAATTTCTTGTAACTTTTGTAGTTGTACTATTAGATATATAGATAGGCATTTTGCTTTTTGAGAAATTACCTCAAATAATAGCACTCAAATTCGAAAAAATAAAAATAACATTTTTACCTTGAATGATAGGGTATGAGTAATGTTAATGGTTGTTATTTTTGTTTTAAGTTTTAGGAATGTTAGTTGTGTTTTTTAAAAAAGAATAATTGAACCTATAAGAAAAAATGTAGAGTTTTAAAAGAGTTTTTATTTAATAAAAAAGTACGCATATGGACCCATATTTCATAGAAATACAATAATAGTTTTTACATTTAATTTTAAGTAGACCAATGGTCTAAAATTAAGATTTAATTGGTATTTCAACATGTGTCATATATATGGGTGAAAAATGAAGGATAAATTCGTCTTTAAAATAATTAAAGAATAAAAAAAGTTTATTTAACCATTATTAACTCAATTTTTTCTCAATTTAACCCTAAAATGAAACAAAATCACAAAAAGTAAGAGAGAGTGTCTCAAAAAACCTAAAGGAATCAAATCCTATTGAAGATGATGGTTTTGCGAGAAAAGCTAGAGAGATGGATAGTTTTGTGAGAAAAACATGAGGATTTTATCTCTAATCAGCACCTAACAAAATTTATAACAACTTAATTGTCTTAGAAATGGCGATTGAAGACTGAGAGGTGATTCACTTGCTTGAAATAGTTTTGAAGATGAGTTTGTCCTTTATTTTTCGCCCATGTGCGTGACACACGCTAAGATTTTTAATTAAATTTTAATTTTAGGCCACTAATATACCTAAAATTAAATGTATAACTACTAATATACAACTATAAAAATATGAGTTTACATATGTAACTTTTGTTCAACAAGGCTACTATTAAATTACCTAATCTTTCACTCACACACTCTCTCTATATATATAAATACACACACATAATTATAAGCTATGTGAAGGTAGTTATAACCAACTTCCACATTAGCGCTTATTGTAAAACATAAATAACAACACAAGCAATACGAAACTACATCTCAATAACCCCCTATAAATTCATGGTGATAGAAGCACCATTAGTTTAGTTCTTAAATAGAAAAATCTATCCTCTGACAAAGTTTTGGTGAGGATATCAGCTAGTTGATCATTTGATGGTGTGTACCTAACATCTAAAGTACTTGCCATTACTTGTTCACGTAAGAAATGAAAATCTAACTTCATATGTATCATTCATGTGTGCATAATTGGATTAGATGTTAGGTATTTGGTGCTAATGTTGTCATAAAACAATACAAGAGTGTAGGCTAGTCCCATCTTCAACTTATACAATAGTAATTGAAGCTAAATCACCTATGTTGATGCTAGAACTAATGCTCTATAGTTTGCCTCAATAGAGGACCTTGCCATATTTTCTATTTATCAGCACTCCAATACACCAAACAAAGTAAATCCCATAACCTCCAGTAATCCTTCTATCATCAAAAGCAATCCTACTAGTCCCGATACATCAGATTTTTGCAAGCATGCTCCATGTGTAGCTGTTCCTTTTAGGCATCTCAACACACTTTTATCTATCTTCATATGCTCATTAGTGGACTAATGAAGAAACTAACATAATCCATTGATTGAATAGGAAATCTCAGGCATAGTTATCACACAATAGTGAAGTGCTTTTGTAAGACTCATGTATAATGTAGGATTAGTGAGTGGCGTTCTTGTGTATCTGGCCAGAATTGAAGAAGAAGCTATTTATGTCTTCAAAGGTTTTGCAGTCTCTAAACCTACCTTCTTTAACATATCACAAATATATTTATATTGAAACACGTGCAACCCTTCTTTAGTCTTGACCTCTATACCTAGGAAGTAACTCAACTTCCCTAAATCTTTAAGAGCAAACTTTCTGTTACGAAGAAAAATCAAATCACTTTAGTATTAAGAGTCACTTCCAATAACCACTATATCATCTACATAAACCAATAAAATAGTGGTTCTAGTAGATGTAAAGGAAACAAATATGGAACTATCAGCCTTTAAACTAGCAAAGCACAACTTTACTTGTGTTGAAAAAAGCTTTTGAAACTAAGCTCTAGGTATTTGTTGCAAACCATAGAGAGCCTTAGTGAATTTACAAAATATATTAGGTCTAAAAGTATCAACAAAGCCAAATGGTTGATCCATATACATAGCCTTCTCAAGGTCCCATTGAAGAAGGCATTATTGACATTAATATGTCAAATATCTCAAGTAAAAGAGATAGCAATTGTTAGAAATACTCTTATAGTTTGAGGTTTAAATATTGGAGAGAAGGTTTTTGAGTAATCTAATGCCATGTTTTTAATGATATCCTTTAGCTATAACCCTGGATTTTTATTTATCTTAGCTGTGATCAGGTAACAATTTCACCTTGTACACTCATAGTGACCCAATTGTCTTCTTTCATGGTGATAAAGGAACAAATTCCCATGTATGATTCCTAATCAGGGTATCATACTCTTTCTTCATAGTATCTTTCCACTCTGAAATACCCTTATCTTCTTCATAGCAAGAAGGTTTAGGCAAGATACTTATCACCTTTCTAGTGAGAACATGTGCATACTTTGGATTGGGCTTGCAGAAATTTGCCTTCCCTCGAGTTACCATAGCATGTAAATTAGAAGTAGTTGAGATAGAATGTATTGATGATTGTAACTCTAAAGATAAAGTACAATATAACACAGGAGCTATAGGAAGAGTACAATTAGTAATGGTAGAAGCATGGGGTGAAAGAGACAAACCTCTAAAAGGTGAGAAAGAATGATTAGGATTTGACAACTCATAAGTGTCTTGAGAAGATAAATGTTGACTGGAGGTAGAACCAACATGATGCAGTTGGTCAAGAAAAGGGAGATAGTTATGGTCAAGAAAAGGGGAGATAGTTATGGTCAAGAAAAGGGGAGATAGGTAAAGACTGATGGTTAATAGCTTGTATCAAGGGAGGACACAAAGGTGAACTTGAAAAGATTATCTCATGTGACTGAGAAGCAAGAATTGAGGAGTAAGAATGTAAGGTTGACTGAGTTTCATAAGGAAATAAATGCTCATTGAAAAGAACATGCATACTAGTACACAACTTCTTGGTCAGTGGATCATAACACAAATAACATCTATGATTAGGTGCATAGCCAAATAAAACTCAGGCAATTGACCTAGGTAAGAGTTTATGTTTATTGAATGCTCTAACACACGGGTAACAATCACGTCCAAAAGACTTTAGAAATGTGAAATTTGAATTTTTGGTATAAAGAACTTGATAAGGTGATTTAGATTGAAGAACAATGCTAGGTAACCTATTCATAGTGAATAAAGCTGTTTTGAATGCATAGACCCCAAAAAGTTGTAGGTAAAACCACTTTGTGACAACAAAGCTAACCCCTTCTCAACTGCTCTTATATTCCTTGATTTGACCACATCGTTTTAGATCCACATAAAATGACTCTATGAATCAAACCAAGTGTCCCTGGATGTGTGTCCAAAATTTTGAAATCTCCTCCACCATTAGTTTGCACAGCTCTAAGCTTAACAGAGAAATTCCTTTCTATCGTCTCCATATAGGACACAAACACAAAATGTGCTTGATCCTTTGTATGCAAAATGTAGATCCACATAAAATGAGTGTGATCATCAACAATAAGAAGGAAGTAACACGCATCATTAGAGGACATAACATGTAAATTCCATAGGTCTATATAGATCAATTCAAAGGGCTGTAAAGTTAGTAGATGCTTGTAAACAAAAGTTATTTATGTCCCTTAGCCAAAGGACAAACATTACAAAAACCTTTCTCTTTAGTAGATACATTTGGAAGTAAAAGATTGATTCATTAGTCAATCAAACACTTTATCAGATGGATTTGCTAGTCTAGTATGCCAAAGAATATTATTTATACTACTATAATAAACTTATGGTGATTGAATGCTAGAACTCATACCCAAAGCCAAATGTTTGAACATGTTACCTTTGATCTTGTAGAGTCCTTCACTCACTACTCCTTAAGCCAATATCCTCTGTGTGTGTGCCTTCTTTACAGAAAAAAGATTTAGAACTAAACTTAACACTTACATCATTATAACTAAACTTAACACTTACATCATTATAACTAAACTTAACACTTACATCATTATCAGCAGACAAATGATGTACAAATAAGAGATTGGAAGCACTCTTGGTGTATGAAATTTTTTATGCAAATGTAGAACACTATTATTCATTGTCATGGTGCTAGAATCTTAATGTTTGATAGCTAAGGAAGTGCCATTAACTACTATCACAGTCTCATGACCAAAGTAAGGTACTGAAGGGTGAAGATTAGCTGGATCACTGGTAAGATGATATGTTGCTCCAAAGTCTAGCAATCATTGACAAGGCTCTGGAGTGAGTGGTGAAGCATTGGAATCAGGCAAGAAGGCTGAAGTAGAACCAGCTTTTCCAAGGAGTTATTCACAAAGCTGAAAACATTTTTATGCACCATGACTAGGTTTGCCACATACTTGATACTTAATAGTGTTTGTTGAGCCATAATTCTTATTGTTCTTATAGTTATTGTAGTTAGGCTCCTTTGCCTGTCCAAAACTAGCATAACTCTTTTGAAAGAAATCTTGAAGATTCCATTGAGATATAGAAGGACTAGATCTTTAAGAAGGAGGTGATGAGGGTTTAGTAGAAAAGGGCACTCACAAAGCTTGATAAGCTGTGGGATGTGCTCGATCAGTTGCTGAAAAATAAGCTTGACTAGCTTGATACTCTAACATACATTCAAGGCCAAGAAGTAGGTTGTGCAAGTCATCAAAAGACACAGAACCTCCATGTATGTACAACGAAGAGATAAAAGAGTTATACCTAGAATCTAGTCCTTTAATGAAACATGGGATTAAATCCTTATCAGTCATTATCTCTCCTATTGTAGAAAAGGTGATCAAAAATCTCCTTAACTCTTTGCAGATAGTCATCTATAGACAAAATGCCTTTTTGTATAGTTTGTAGCTGAAGCCTCAAATCCATGATCTGAGCATGAGAAGAACTTGAGAACTTTTTCTCAATAGTAGTCCACATATGTGCAGTTGTTTTAGTGCGAGATAGATGTGAAATAACAGTGGCTCTAATGGAGCTATAGAGTTAGGACTTAATAGTTCCATTCATTCTAGATCTCGAAATTAGGATTTATTCCACTTGATCCAAACATGATAGGTGCATGCATTGGTACAAAAGCATCGATGTATTTCTAAGCCAAATTCAGTGATTACAACAAGAAATTGCTCATGCCAAACAAGAAAGTTAGTACGATTAAGCTTGATTGAAAAATTCATTCTCACAAGAAGGTAGTTCATTGCTAGTCATGAAACTTGAGTGAGACACAGTGGAGAAGCATCTGATCCTATCATTGTAAGTGGTGTAACAGGATAAGAACATCGATTCACCGCCATTGATGATCAAGAAAAATTCTCTCTAAAACCAGAGTTATGAAACCATACGAAGTTTAGATATTGGAATGATTAAAATGAATTCACTATATTTAATCCTAGGGTTTAGTATAGAGATAGATAAAGAGAGAAATGTCACAGAAGTCTCTCTCATTAAGCCAAAGGGGTCATTTCGTCCCTCGGGAAAAAAATGTCATTTGGTCCTTTACTTTTGTAAAAAATGCCAAAGAAGGCCAAAAACATTTTTCTTTTATTAAAATTTTAAATAAAATAATATTATTTTCTCAATATTTTATTTTATTAGTAAATAAGGAGAGTAAAAATGACTTTTTGTTATGGTATTTTATTATAAAAACTATTAAAATATAGTGAATAGTAAAGTTTTTATTATAAAAACTATAAAAATATTAATGAATAGTAAAATTTATCATTTTATGGTACCTTTTACAAAACAGGAGGGATTAATGACACATTTTATAATGTAAGGGATTAATTGACACATATATATCATCATAATCTGTGGAAGTTGGTTATAACTGACTTACACATTAGCAGGCTAGTCTAAGTAAGTCTTACATATTACATACTCAGTCTTTAAGGATTTACAGTAAAACGTAAATAACAACACATGTTAGATAGGGTACAATTGTAGGTTTCTCAAAAGTTATTATTATGGAATAGTCATTTAAATCTTAATAATTTGCATGTTGCAGGAACCGGAGGACGTAGGACCTACAAGACTGGTTGGATACTTCATGCTGGGATGGTTGTTATTATCCTTTGTGTTGTCTATTTCCTTTAACCGATAATTGTATGCAGCAGCTGGCCGCAAGCAACCTTATATAACATTCCTTCATAAATATTTTGTAAAATTAGCTGATGCTATCAAGTATAAATAGGGTATATACATGTTAAGAAAATTCAATGAAAATAATGAGTTTAAATGAATAATAGTATTTGGTTTTTATGTTTCCATCAAAAGATTAGTAACTAAATGAATGATGAGAGTCTATTGTGAGAGCTCTACTAGGGTTTCAACCCCTTAACTCCCTTCCCTCCACAAAATTCCACAAATGTTCTTGCAACAATTTCCATAGATTCTCATATCCTCTTTCACTCTTTCCTATTAATTCTTCACTTAATTTATGGTTTAGGTCTTACTTAGATTGAGTTGTCAAATAATTAGAGATGATGATGCCATTTAGAGCTCAAAAATGGCGTTGATTGTAATTCTTTACCATCCATATACCAATTCTTCTCTTATCTATCTACTTGGTTTTTTGTTTTTTTTTTTACATTTGTTTTTGCTTCTTTCGTTTTCGTCTCTTTGGATTCAAAACTCTAGCCTAGTGTTGGTCATGTGTATGTTTCACTTCCTCTAGGCTTGATCTATTGAATCATGATCTATATTTCTTTAAAGTTTTTGAGACAGTATTTACTCTTATTTAAACAAAATTCTTAGGTGAGTTATACTAATTTTATCAATTTTAACATTTTGATCTCCACTTTTTTTTGTAATTTTAAATTCACTATCTTTATAAATTTAATACGCTAAATTTAAATTAAATTGAACTGTAATAATCTGAATTAATCATTAAAAAATAATTTTTTATTGTATTATTTATTTCCTTGACTTTTAAAATTTAATACATTTTGTTAAGTATTATTAAATTTAAAAAGATAATAGATGTAATATTATAAAAAAAAGTTAAAGTATTAAAGTGGTAAATTTTATTATATTTAAGTATCAACGATATATTTCAACTAAAATTTTTATATGGAGAAGAAAATACTTTAAGAAAAACCAAAATATATATCTTCTGAAAAATTCTATATTAAATTATTAAATACGATGTACCTTATTATATCTCACTCACCACCACTTATTGCGATCATGTCATGGGAAGATAATTTATTTTTCTCTTATTTTTGAAATGGGGAGAGATTAGTACGTACCTTATGTTTTTTTCTTCATGTTTTACCCGATGTTTGTAATGGGGATAGATTATTAGTAATAGTAGGTACCTTTTTTTCTTTCATGTTTTACCCAATGTTTTGTCTCTAAAATCGCAAAAAGTAGGGTAGCAATTATATAGTATTAGACTAAACGTTAGTCATGTTTACGTAATGTTTGCATGTCTTTTTCGATCTTAAACATATTGTACTTACATGTTAATTAACATAGGAAAACATATTTTCTATTGATAATAGTATAAATATATATTATGACATTTAACAGCATAATCCAATTATTAACCAAAACCTAATAATGATAAATTGTAAATAATTGCTAACCCTAAACAAATATGAAAAAGAAAAAGTTTCCCCAAGTTATTTTTTCACGACGGTTCCCAATGTTAATAATAATTTTTAATAATTTTTAATAATTTTTTTTTTGGAAACAAAAAACATACATCCATCAGCTTCAAGGGTCTTCACTCAAGACAGTTTAGGCAAAATGTACCTCCGTCAACTCCAATTGCAGCCAAACCTGTCCAGTCAGAATGTACCTCCATCATCGATCAGCTCCAAATATTCTATCTATTATTTATGAAACTAATGTAATATCAACATTTTCCCATTATATAATTCTCTCTAATTCCATGGTTTCCCCTCCATATGTTTTTTTTTACTTCTTGTGGTTATGGGCTTCAATAATCGAGATATGATCCAACCGTTATTACAATAAAACTAAAGGATTATAGGCCGACGTTCTACCCCAAGAATCATCTCAAAATTCGTGAGGAATTCTCTTAACCATAAAAAATTCATTCGTGGAGTCTGCGATAAAAGATTGTACCCAGCTCCTCTAGCTAACTGTTGCGCGCCAGTTAGAGCAAACGTATTCGTCCCGGAGAGATTTAGTTTCTGGTGTCTCTATTATATTGGATTTTTAGTGAAACGTTGATATTATATATGAATAATTATGTGTTATAAATTGTTAAATAAGATTAAATCTATCAAAAAGTGATATATTAAGGTTTAAATAATTTAAATTTTAATATATCTAATAGATATTGGATCATGCTTTTGAAAATAATGTCCAACTTAATGATAAATTAAAATAAATATATAATTATTAATAATATATATTGGTTATGTTTTCCAGATTGTACTTCTTCTTATATGATATTCCACGTCTAAGAGAGGTGAGAGAAAATTAAAAGGTCTTCTTAAAAAGATGTGTAAATCTAGAATATAACTATTCAGCCATAAAATTAATTAATAACTATGAATTCAGGTACGATTCTACATATTTTATCTTTGATTCTCGATAATGTAACATGAATATTTCTAGGTCATTTTAAGGTGATGATTTTCACTAAAGGTTATTTTTTTCTAACAAGTTATATCAGAACCTTTTCATGTTGAATCATTATGAATCAAATTTATTTTTAATTTATAATAATTTTAGTATTTTTAAATCTAATAATTTTGATTTTAGTGTTATTAGATTTGAAAACAATTGTCGTTGTTTCCCACATTTAAGAATTCAAATCCAAGAATATTTCTTGAATTTAATATGGAAAGTTTTTGCCATTAAAGATTCTTTTAGAAAACTATTTTCTATAATGTCATGTATAAAATCATATTCATATTTTTTTTGGATTAAAAGAAATCGTCTTTGACTTCAGGGAGTATGAGCTCTATTGCATACTCTGATAAGAAGTAGATATGGATTTAGCAACATCAACAGATGCTTGGCTGTATAAGTTTTTTTTCTTTTTGGTATTACAACTAAGGGATTCCTTTTGATATTACAATTAGAGTTTTATGATTCTTACATAATTTACTAGATTGAAGCCTAAAAGTTTTATGTCATATTGTACTATGTTTCTGTGTGTTGGTTTTATGTGTACAAAACACGATTTTTGTATATTTTTTCTCAGTGTTCTATTTTTCTTTGTGTAAGGTTGGTTACAATGGATCAGTAATACACACATGCATATATTTAGGAATACTATGATTGAAAGCATGTTTTTCACACACCAAAAGGTTGGGTGTTTTAGTTTGCATGCTAGGTTGAGAGTGATCAATTTTAATTCGTTTTGGGTGCGGATATTTGTGTAAATAACTTGACATTCTTGGAAGCATCGTCACCACTCTTGGTGAGGTGGTTGGCGAGGTCCATGGTGAGGTAACTATTGATGTGGTCGATTGATTTCTATAAATACCCTCTATTTCTCTCTTTTCTTCACCTATTGATTTTATACTAAAACTAGGCCAAAATTCTCATTGAGAATTAAATTTTTTTCTTCAATTATTTTGAAGAGCTTACATTTGAGTATGGGTCATTTATTGAGCTTAGTTACCAAATAATTGGCTATGTGTGTACGTAGTTTGACTGTGTGTCTTCCGTTCACGATTTGACATTTGTAGTGGACTGTGTGTCCCTCAAGGTTGTGAGTAGTTACACTTCTTGTTACTGATCAATGGTTACCAATCTCACCATACTGAATGGTGTTGGTTGTGGATGAGAGTTGGGTTCGAGTGTTGAATTCAAGTCTTGTAGATGTTAAATAGGAAAACAAGAATCTTATGCAAGAACTTGAACAATCAAAAGAAGCTGTGAAGAGTTTAACCATTGAAGCTAAAAGATTAAAAAAATTCTAGATTATAAAAACCTGTTGGAGAAAAGAGAGGACTAGGTTATGTAGATGAGGATTCTATGATATTATCTACAAAAACAAATGAGTTTTAAAACACTCCAACCCTTTTGCTTCACAGGATAGAAATACAGCTTCAACATCAAAGACTACTATGGTAAGGCCTTCTAACCCTACTCCTAATGTTACTCATTATGCACAAAGAACAGTTGCATATGTTATTGAAAAATCTGTTAAGTTCGTGCATATCTATCATCATTGTGGTAGGAAAGGTCATATTAGGCCCAAGTGTAGATTTTTCTTCTAAATTTACTATATTTTCCATGCTTCACATCCTAGGACTCATAACCAACATATATCTATGCATGTTGCATCATATTATAGAATGAATGGAAATTATAATAATATGTTCAAAATTCTACTATAAAGCATAAAGTTGTTTGGACAAAGAGGCATGTAAAATTCAATGCTCGCAATTCTAGGATTAATTACCATCATCTTATCATGCATGCTACATTTTCATTTAGGATGAATGAGAAATCTAAAGGTAAGTCCAAGAATATGCTTATGGTAACTAAGGCAGTTGATTTTCAACCCAAAGATATAAAGAAACCAAAATTCAAGAAAGTATGGGTTGAGAAAGATTGTCTCTTTTTGGTCACCTGATTGTCATTCCTTATTGTTTCACTTAGATACTTTTGTTTGAGTGCTTAATTGAGGATATGTGAATATCTTTAGTTTGATTGTTTGTTTTCATTTTTATTGATATCTTTGAGCTTAAAAAAAGATTAAATAAATAAAAGATGAAGTAGACATACTTTAACATTGACATGATTAATAGGTGCTCCATTCATACTTATTTTGATTGGCCACACATTATACAATGGAAATTTTGACTTTTGCATTTACATATTTTTCACATTTAGTAATCTATATTGATATGAACCTACTCACACACTCATTGGACACATAAGTTTGTCATGGTAGAAGTTGTAATGAATTATGTAAGATTTTAAGGCATGAAATAACTTTGATTGTGAAAATTAAGGTTGAACTCTTTCTTTCACTATATAAAACACTACTATAGAGGGACACCTATTTTTGAGAGGGTTATTTATTGTGATGTGTGAAAGCTACCACAGTGAGTGGAGAAAGCTACCTCACAACTAGTGTGAAAATCATCATACTAGAAATACTCGCTTGTGAATATTTCCTTAAAAATAATGATAATAATATTAAGGAAAAAAAGAAAAATACAAAAGCTTTTCCATGCATAAAAAGAAAGAGCTATAGTTGGTTATAAAAATGAAATAAACATCCAATCTCTCACAAAAAATTAATATACAAAAATAATAGATTAAAGTTCTTACTTGATAAGTAAATTTTATTTTGTGTAAGTATGAATTCAACTATAAATGTTTTATGATAGGTGATACTCCTTCTTTTGATTCTTTCATAATTGATCATAAATGAACAAATGACATCCTATTGTAGTTTCAACACATATTTTACTTTGGTATTGTCGATATGTTACCATATATGTTAATATGTTTGTGTGTCTTGTTTATATATAATTATGTTATCAATGGATAGTCACAATTTGAAAAAAAATTAATTTCATAATTTGTGTGTACTATTGTTTCTAGGTTAAGCTAAGTCTACTACCTTCAATTAAAAAATTATATATATATATATATATATCAATTTTTATAATTTTTTGTTTTATTCTAATTTATTTAGATGAGTTATAGAATTTGGAGGGAGTTTATTTATTTTTAGAAAACATATTTTTTTAGCTCTCGGTTTTGAGCTTTTAAGAATGTGCACTCCTTCTTTCATTCATTAAATATACTATTTGCTTGCTCAACCTATTGTCTTTATTTCATGATTATATTGTTTACTTGTATGAAAGAAAGGGGAAAAAAATTAGAACTTTCATTGAAAAATCTACAAAAATGGGAGAGCTAATTTAAGGGGAGAATCACTTTGAAGATATTACACATAGGGGGAGTAATGCTTTTAATTTATATCTAATTATTACTCACTTATGAATATTCTTCTCTTTTTATATTGTTATATATACTGAACTAATGAACAATGAGTTTTTTAGGATAAGTTGCTTGGCTATTTATGTTTTTGACTTTTAGTGTTCACATGAGCTTTCAAGAATGAAGTGAAGATGGTTCCAATGGATAATAGGATAGTACCACTATGTAAAATTTAAGTTTTCTATGAGTGTTATGTATTGAGAGAGGTTTTTTCATGCGAATATGCCAAAGGGGGAGATCGTTAGGTTTATGTTAGTATTGGCAACATTCGTAAAACAAAACGTTTAATTGTAATTTTAGTTTCTAGGTGATTGTTAGAAGAATATTTCAAGCCATAGAAAAAATTTCACCTCAATAATCACATATCAGGTATATTTCTATTCTTCTGCATGTTAGATTGTATATTAGACAGAATAGAGAAAATATGAATATGAGCCATTAGATCGATCGAGTAGTAAACCTGATTAATTTTATTTTAATATATGACTAGATCAATCAAGGGATATACTCGATCAATCCATTTATTTTTAAATATTAGTTAAATGTATTCTGGATTAATCGAGTGGATGTTCGATTGATCGACCAATGTGCTCGATCGATCGAGCAATTGAATGGATCAATTGAGTAGCCAACTTTTAGTTTTTTTAAAGCGTATTTCTAATATGATTTGGATTAGCTTTTTATCATATTGCCCTTATTTCTTAAACACATTTTAACTAATTTTATGGACAATATGGTAATTACACTTAAACCTAATGTGCTTCAAATAAATACAAAGCTAAGCACATTTTTAGAAACAACCATACAAGAGTTATTGTGCTTATTCTCTTTATCTTTTATTCTCTATTGTTTTGCAAATATAAGATCATAATTATTTAAGCTTCTTTATATAGTTAATCTATCAAACATTGGTGATTGTGCTAAATTGATTAATAAGCCTAACTAGTTTATGATATTTTGGTTATATGTTCTTATAGCTTCTTCTTTATTTTTGTTATTGGATTTTTGGATCAAATAATTATATGCGTCATATATTAATTATTTGGTTTGGATATAGGTTGGAGCATTGGAGACATTAAAGGACTTTGTATGATTATGTGTATGCATAAGATAAGTTTAGGGGACAATACCAAACCTATGAGAGAATCCCAAAAGAGACTTACCCAATGATGCAAGAGATAGTGAAAATTGAAATTTCAAAAATCTTAAAGATAGGAGTTATTTATAACAAGTGGGTTAGTTTGGTGCATGTGGTGCCCAAGAAATTAGGCATTACTATGATAAAAATGACAAGAATAAGTTAGTGCCTTCTAGAATCATCATAGGATAGAGGATGTGTATTGATTTTACAAAATTGAATTTGTATACTAAAATGCCCCTTCTTTTATTAATCAAATGTTGGAAAGATTAGCTAGGCATGAATTTTATTGTTTTCTTGATGGTCTTTCAGGAAATAACCAGGTACTAATTGCACAAGAAGATCAAGATAAGAACATATTCACTTGTCCATTTGGGACATTTTCCTTCAAGAGGATGCCATTCGATCTATGCAATGCTCCCATCACATTCCATAGATACATGATGTTTATATTTTTGGATATGGTAGAGAAATTTATTGTGGTATTTAGGATGAATTTTATTTCGTTGGAATCTTATTTGATAATTGTTTGTATAAGTTGATTTTAGTTCTTGAAAGATGAATTAAATGCAAAATAACTCTTAGTTGGGAAAAAGTAATTTTATGGTCAAACAAGGTATTGTGTTAGGACATGTTATTTCAAATAAAAGGTATAAAAGTGAAAAATGTTAAGTTTATTTGTTTGCTAAATTTACAACCCCTACTAATGTAAAAGGCATTAGAAGTTTCTTTGGACATGCAAGCTTTTATAGGAGATTTATTAATTATTTTTCTAAAATAAGTCATCCTTTATGTAATTTATTAGCCAAGGATGTCTTCTGGCCTTTTTTCTTTTAAAATCTAGAAAGAGAAATTAACATATGCACCTATTACATGGCACCCAATTGGTCTTTACCTTTTGAGATTATATGTGATGCTTTTGATTTTACATGGCATATATTACATGTTATTTATTAAGCTAGGAAAACACTTAATGATGCCTAACGTATTTATTCTACAACCGAAAAAGAATTTTTGGCTATTGTGTTTGCATTGGATAAATTTAGATATTATTTTGTAGGGTCCAAATTAACTGTGCATTATAATCATACTGCTTTAATATATTTATTGAGTAAACTGAATGCTTTGCCAAGTCTGATTAGGTAGGTATTGCTTTTTCAAGAATTTGACCTAGAGATTAGAGATAAGAAAGGGACTAAGAATGTAGTATTTGATAATATATCATGGCTAATTTTTGAGTTTGACATTTATGAGGATGAGAATTGAGTTGATATTGTTGAAACTTTTCCTAATGAACAACTATTTACAATAGGTGCAACACATAGTATGTTCACATAGTCAATTATCTTACTACTAGTATTTTGCATTACACTAGATGTAAAAGGACTGGTAACATAGGAAAATATGATGAGATACCTTTGATATCTAATTTGGTTTTTGAATTATTTGATGTTTTGGGGATTGATTTTATGGGCCCTTTTCTCCTCTTTTTTGGGTTTTGAGTATATTATAGGAAAATATGATGAGATACCTAGGGCCATAATTAGTATGTAGGGAGCCATTTTTACAATAATCTCTTTGATGAGTTACTGGAAAATTATAATATCACACATAAGGAGGCCACTCCATACCATCCATAAACTTCTTGTCAAGTTAAGGTAAGCAATAAACAAATGAAGGATATCTTGGAATTGATAGTATGGCTATCAAGGAAGGATTGGGTAATCAAGTTGAACTATGCTTTATGGGCATAATGCAAAGCTTACAAGAAACCAATTGGTATGAGTCCTTACTAGTTTTTCATTCATCTTGAGCATAGGGCTTATTTTCTGATCAAGAAGTAAACATGAACGTTGAACAAGCATGAGAGAAATTATTGCGTCAACTTGACGAGCTAGAAGAGATTAGAGATGAAGCTTATGAAAATGTAAAAATCTACAAAGAACGCACTAAGTATTGCAATGAAAAAGGCCTAGTCTGTAAGTCTCTTTATCCTTCAATGAAAGTACTCATATTTAATTTTCATTTTAAATTGTTTATAGTAAAGTTGAAATGAAGGTAGAGTGGACCATTTCAAATAGTTCAAGTCTTTCAACATGGAGCTTTTGAGTTGATGAACCTAAGGACTCAAATGCCATTCAAGGTGAATAGGCATTGTATGAAGCCTTATTTGGAAGGACTAAAAAAAATGGGGACATTGAGTGCATTGAAGTGCACAAGCCTTAGCCTCAAGGAACATCTTACTAAGATGTTAAAGAAAGTACTTGATGGGAAGAAATCCACTATTTTTGGTAGTATTATTTTTTTATTGCCATTTAGTTGTATTCATTTATTTATTTGTAGTTAATTGCCCTTTTAGAATGCTTCTCTTAATATATATGTAGTAGAAAACATTGAGGACAATTTTTAGTTTAGGTTTAAGGATGCACATGGTTTTGGTTAATTTTTGATGATTAATTCAATCTTTTTGCATTTTTTGTTTGATTTCCTAAACATAATCATGGTTTGTTGTAAAAGTTAGTTTTATTTATAGTTTGTGTTTCATGCTTGGAATATGAAATTGGACATGGACCCAAAATTGGTGTCTAAGAATCAAAAAGTAGAGATTACCTTGTGAAATTATTGAGCCTACATCATTTTATTCAAAGATATAATGTTTCTTTGACTATTTTAAACACTTTTTCTATGATTCTAAATTGTTAGATTTATAGGTTTTGCATTAAATGTTAGGATTTAAATCAATCAAATGAAGTTTCATTTACTTATTTTCATTACTTTGATTAAATAATTTGAGTAGGAATTAAAAGTGTGTGCCTATCTTCATTTTATGCTTGACTTTTATACATATGAGGCTCTCGCAGAAAAATGAAGCTATAATAGGCACTCATATTAATACATATATAAATGGGTCTGTTCTTAACCCCAAAAAGAGAGAGAAAGAAAGAAAGAAAAACAAAAAAATAGAATAAAAATAGTATAAATAAATACTAGGACTTTAAAGTCTTAGAAGTAGTGATATGACTATTGTAAGATAGTAGAAAATAACCCCTTGAAGTCAAGTACATTTTCATTTATCTATAGGCACATGCTTGATGTTGCTTTCTTAATGAGTTTGATTGGAGTATGATATAAGAAATATGATATCTTCTTAGTCCTAGAATTTGATTCTATTCATGGGATCTATTTTTTGCACATTTGAGCCTCTCTTTTTATAAACATATACAAACCTATCTGTTTTCTTCTTTACATAACTTATATTCATATATATTTTGTTGAGTGCTTGAACCCATAGGATCTATGTGATATTAAGAGTGTATCTTGTGAGGATTAGATTCATGAATTCATATTCTTAATACTAGGTTTAGGGGAATTAATGATGATATGTTTTAAGTAATGGAGCATAGATTTTTGATGAGAAGTTGATTGGCACAATGAACCTTCATGCGTTGAGATGTTGGAGAAACTTGTGCTTGTGCCTTATTTATGAATTGAAAAGAAACTAAAGCATGAGAAAGTATGTAGTTTTTCTTTTAGTATTGTTATTTGTCTTTTTAGTCTTTGTTTTGCTTGAGAATTAGCAAAATGTAGGTTTAGGGGAATTAGATTAACATTATTTCGTCCTATAATTTGTTGTGCATTTAAGCATTAATTCATGTTTTATTTTAGGATTATCTTGCTTTGAAGGATATTTTAATGTTTTATAGGTTAATGAGCTTTTGGAAGAATCTTGGATGAACATGAGCAAAAAGAGTGAAAATGAGGCCATAAATGGAAACTCAGATAAGGAATGAACCATTATAGTAAAAACCAAGAAATAGATGTGTGTTGTAGCCTAGACATATTCAATTACGTAGTATGGTGTTCTCAGGAGGCATTTGATTAATTTGGAAATTCAACATGCAACGCGATACATAAATAAGTTTGTCATGGTAAAGTGCTTTCGAGTTGCACTGGAGGATTTGACTTTGACATCGCACCATAACAAAGATAAAAGCATGCTGTGGCTTATGTGTTTAGTCGCCATAAATCCTAATGCAAGTACAAAATGTGTTTTGCCCAAAATCTAATCTTTAAATACACCCTAAACCCTATTAAACCATATCTAACCATAGGCAACCACCATGGCCATATTTCATTCCATAATATAAGCAATAAAGAGAAAAATCCCAATTGAGAAGTATTTTACAAGGATTTAAAGAAGGTAATCATCCAATTCAATGATTTAGAGATCATATGCAACTTCTTTTATTTAGCTATGAAACTAATTATCTAATTAGCAAAATATCAGTGGTAGTATGACAAATTAAAATTTTGTAAGCCGCAAGCATGCAATCATGTGTAAATAAAGTAATGCAGAAAATAAAGATCAACCCATGAGATTTTTAGGTGGAAACAACTAGGCCACATCAATGACCTAAGAGGAAAATCATTGATTCATCGAACCATCTAACTATCCACTATGAAAAATAAGTATCTAGTTTCAAGGCTAGGACTCAAGCTACCCACCCAGGTAATGCCCTCAAGTATCATACTTACAAGCCACTACTTTCATCATAGTCTCTACAAGAAAGGTGTTTGGATCTGGACCAATGTTTCGACCAACGTGAGTCCCATAAGTTAATCAAACTCATACCGTTGTTGCCTAAAAAGTTAGCATATCAGCACAAGTGCAAGTGTATGTCCTAAAGTAGATTCAAATATGAACAACCCTAACTAGTGAGTTTAAATAATATATTAGTTAAATAAAAAATAATTAATAACTCGAGAACAATCAGTTAAAAGCATAATAATGTAATTATTATTGTAGGCTTGTTAACTCATTAAACACAACCACAAATGTTTGATAAATTAACTTAATGAAAAATCTACTTAAAAACTTTTAGAAAAACAAGAGAGATAATAAAAGATGAAGAGAATAAGCACAACTAAGTGTGCTTAGGTTTATATTTATAGAATAATTTGAAGCACTTTAGGTCAAACTAAGAAAGTATGTGAGCTCACCCATCATAGAAATTTCATATTCACTGGTCATTATGTTCACAAAATCATCAACAAGAGAATTCAATGTTGAGCTAAGACTATGTCATCGACATATATTTGAGCTATGAATACATCTTCTTTGGTCCTTTTAATAAAAATAGTCTTATCAACTCCCTCTCAAACAAACCATTGTTCAAAAGATAAGCTATAAGTCTCTAATACTAAGTTCTAAGGGCTTGTTTCAAACTGTAAAGGGCCTTATTTTGTTTATAAACTAAGTAAACCATCTAAGAAGGAAGATTTTACATCCTTTTGAAAGAGTTTTAATTTCATAAAACATGCAATGGCAAGTAAAATCCTAATGGACTCTAATCTAGCTACAAAAGAAAATGTTTCATCAAAATCAATTCCTTCAACTTGTTTACATCTTTGTCCAACTAGTCTAGCCATGTTTCTAATGACAACATCATGTTCATCAAATTTCTTTTTAAATACCCATTTGTTTCCTAAGATATTTTTATCTTTAGGCCTATGTACTATAGTTTAAACATCATTCCTAATGAATTGAGCTAGCTCATCCTGCATGGAAGTTATGTAGAATTAATCTTTTAAAGCTTCATTAATATTTTTTTGGTTTTATTTTAGAAATATAACAAAGATAAGTTATCTTACTTACCTATCTCCTTCTAGTTTCCACACATGCATTAGGAAAAACAATGATGCTTTAAGTTGGGTGGTTTTTGGCAATACGTGTTGGCCTCTGAGTTTGAGTGTTAGGTATGGTGAATTCATCATCCAACACTCACTCATCATCTACCACATTGTCTACCTTTTCAGTGTTAGGAGTTTCTTCAATCTATTCCCTAATTCGCAAGCTTGTTCTTAAGGTTTCAATTTTATCATCAGTCATTGTAGTACAAGTACCTGCATCATCTATAACAACATTGATGGACTCTATCATAGTATTAGTTCTCAAGTTGAATACTCTAAAGACAATTTTTTAATGAGTAACTTAGAAAGATACCTTCATCACTTCTAGAGTCAAATTTGTCTAGATTCTCATAATCTCTAAGGATGTAACATTTACTTCCAAGCACATGTTTAAGATTAAGTTTCCTACCTTTCCATAACTCATAAGGAGTTTGTTTTGTACTTGGGTGTAGGTAGACATTGTTCATTATGTAGTATGAAGTACTTATTTCCTAAGCCCAAAACTTCTTGGGAGCGTCCTTTGCATAGTATAGGACTCTTTCCATCTCTTGCAACACTAGATTCTTTCTTTCTACTATCCCATTTTGTTGTGGGGTAATTGGTGTTGAGAATTGAAGAGCTATACCATTTTGTTTACAGAATTCAACATATATTGAGTTTTCTAATTATTTCCCATGATTTGTCCTTAGGCTTATTACATTGGGTATTATGTTGCCTACTTCATTATGCACTTTAAGACACAAGGAACTAATAAAGTTGAAAGCATTAGATTTTTCTCATAGAAATCCAACCCATGTAAAAAGATAAAATCATCAACAATAATAATAATATATTTCTTGCCACCCAAGCTCTCAGTTCTCATAGGACCCATGAGGTCAATGTCAAATAACTCAAGTGTTCTGCTTGTGTTAACTCCTTTAATTTTCTTATGAGAAAAGTGAGTTTTTTTTCAAGTTGACATGATCCACAAAATTTGTTTTTAGTTTCAAAAAGCATAAGTAGACCAAGCACACTTTCAATTTTGATCAAGTTAACATGATCTTTAAAATTTATATGTCACATCCTCTGACACCAAATTAAAGTCCATTTTTAGTTATATATCCATGTATCTAATTAATGGAACATCAAGGGAAGTATGACAAATTAAAATTTTGTAAGTGGCCAAGTATGTAATCACATGTAAATAAAATAATGTAAAAAATAAAGATCAACATACAAGATTTTTAGGGGAAACAACCTAGGCCATACCAATGACCTAAGAGGAAAACCATTGATCTATTGGACAACCTAACTATCCTCTATGAAATATAAGTATCCAGTTATAAAGCTAAGACTCAAACTACCCACCTAGGTAATACCCTCAAGTAACCTACTTATAAGCCGTTGTATTCATCATAGTCTTTATAAGAAAGACATTCAAATCTTGACCAAAACTCTAAAAAACTAGAGTCCTACAAGTTAATTAAACCTGTACCATTATTACTTGAAAAGTTAGCAAATAAACACAAGTATAAGTGAGTAGTGCGTAGCTATGATGGGGGCACTGAGTAAGAAAAAGTTTGAACCTATCCCATGATTCATGGAAAGGTTTTCCAACCATTGGAGAGAGTGGGAATCTTGTCTCTTGGTTCTAATGTTTTCTAGTGGGAATAAAATTTTCCCATAAATTTCTTGTAGACTTCCTCCCAGGTCATCAGGGAACCTGGAGGATATGACATAAGCCATGCCTTGGCTCTGTCTTTAAGGGTGTAGGGGAAACATATCATTTTGATATGATCCTCAACGAGTACACCATGAGAGAAAGTCTAGATTGTAAAATAAGAGTCCATAATGAAAGACAATCAATCTTTATTAGGTAGTGCGTGAAAAGAAGGTACCATTGAAAAATGAATGTGTCTTAATTCATAATTTCTAGCAACCTCACTCAGATGAATAGTGGTAGTTGTAGTGCCGTTTATTGACCTTGCAAACTTCCACATTGTGGTCTCTCTTGGTGGTGCATTTTCACCCATGTTTAATGGTTTATGTAGAGTGTCAAGGTTAGGTTCAATTTATTGTTTAACAAAAGGCTATATGACGTTAAAGTTCCACCTTCTTGATAGTCTAAAAGGCCTACTTATATTATTTTTAAATGGTGTGAGAGGGTGCCTTAAGGACCTCTTACTTTGCATATACTAATAAAAATAGAATTTAATTTCACCTGTAAAGTTTGAAAAATAAAAAGATAAAATGAATATACAAAATTATAAAACAATACATGTTCATACCCAGAAATACTAAACACATAGTAAAGAATAATAAAATTATACACATGTTAATAAGATAAATTATACATGAAATAAGTTTTTACACAAAAGTAAAACAAAAATTAAAAGAAACAAAAGAATAAAAGGATTAATAAAGAAAAAAAATTAAAAATAAATAATAAAGAATTGTTGAAAGTAAAGAAAATTAAATTGTTTTATTTCAAAAATAAAAACAAAATAACGTTTTTAAAAGAGAAAAAAGAAAATTTATTTTTAGATTTTTTTATTTTTTTATAAATAAAAGAAAATTAAAATTTTTAGATATCAAAAATTAATTAATAACCTAGATATTTTAAAATTTTAAATAAAAATCATAATATTTACGACATAAAAAGTTTTTAAGATTTTGATGCTAGCAATTAAAAAGCTATTCCTCCTAAACAATGGCGCCAAAAACTTGATACAAAATTAGGTTAATTCTTATTGGTATTACTAGTTCCCCACCAATTATCTGTTCAACACTTTCTATAGTTAAGGCTTCTAATACTATTTGTATAATCTACTTTACTAAGATACTTCTCATACTCACTTTCTCCAATATTTATTAAATAAAAGTGAGTATTTATATCATTTCCTCCACATGGATTTAGTACATTCCTAACCATTTCATTATCATCAATAGCATTGGGAAAATTTGCATAAAATTCCCAAGCTAGATATTCAACAATAGTCTTTCGTTCCCTTACAATATTTTTTCAACCTAGGACTTCTATTATATCAGTTATCCCTTTAGGTCCATCATTAAATTCCTTCCATCTTTCTGGAATAATTTTTTTTTTAACTTTTGTCGCTTTTTCAAAGTGGACTTTAGTATCAAAATTTCAAAATTTTGAATTTATCAAAATCTTAGGAAGTTAAAATTTTCTTTCCTTTCCTAGACCTCTTAGGTGTCATTTTTAAATTTTTACCATAGTATCTAAATAGGGGTTCACAAAAAATTTCAACAACACATTTTAATCCAAACAATTCCTTATCCTCTCTTTATCCTAAATAGGATTTTGGACTCTTAATAAATATATAAATACCTCACAAATTCAAGAAAATTTAAATTGAATAATTAAATTCCAAAAGTTATGAAGACTTATTTATTGTTGTTGAAAATTTTAAGAAAATAAAGAACAACCTTTGAAGATGAATACCTTAAAAAGGACCTTGAAAAATTTGAAAATTTCTTGATAGAATAGTGGAATTTTGCCTAGAAATTGATTTTTAGATAGAATTTGGGAAAGAAATTTGAAGAAAGGTGGGATTTTGAGAGAAAATATGTGAAGGTGTGAGAAAATATTGTATTTCTCACGTAGAGAAAAGGTTATGGGCAAAAATTTATTCGTGGGTCATGGCATACATTTTTTCATGCCGTGGCGCTAATTGTTCTGAATTTTGCCAATTGTAATTTTAAAACTTGATGCCACGGTGCACAAATATTTCATGTTGTAGTGCCCTATTCCGTTTCTCACTTATTTTTTGTATGTTCTCCCCCTTTTTATATTAAAAGAATAAAAACCTATATTAACCACACATAAATTAAAAATCATACAAAAAATAAATAAATACAAAATTTAAAATAAATTAGAGCAATAAATAATAATGAGTTACCTCCCATCATGAACTATTTTTATTATCTCTAGTATGACGTTGTTTTGGGGGATTTCATCTTTTTGTAAACTCAATATCCCTTAGTTATCGAGTTCTTTTGTTTTCTGAATTTGCAGTTATTCCTTGCCTTGCTTCTGCAAGTGCTTGGTTAAATACTCCACCTATATTTTCATTTTATTAATAGAAATTTCTATAGAATGCAACCTTTGATTAGTCCTTGATTATTTGTCTCTGCTAACTTGAATGAATAAATTCAAGTTATCCTCTAGGTTTGGCTTGTTGGGAGGATTTATTTGCATTTGTTGGTGGAATTACTAGCCTAATGGATTTGAGCTTTGGGAAAATATAAGGTTTTTCTACCTCTAGGAGAAATTGGGATGATTCTTTCACACAAGATTATAGATATTAGCATCAAGGTCATACCTAGCTCTTGGTTGGTATTCTCCTAGCACATTCACCTACTCAAGTCCAACTATTTCTTCGTATTGATAGAGATAGGTATCAACACCATGTCACAAATTACTATACACAACACATTTTTCTTTATTTTTTGTGGCATGTGTAGTTGAAAGAACAACTTGCTTGGATAGTTTAGTAAGTTGCATTTGAACTTTAGTACTGGAGTCAATTTCATGGACTTCCACTATCCTCGTTCTATTGTTCTTTTTTGGGAATTAGCACCTAACATATCAAAAAGATTATAAGTCTCTAAGGCTATTTTCTTTCGCATAGCTCGACTAGCAGCATTATCAATGGTGGATTGACATATTGTGTCATCGATACATCATAGAAAAATTAGTTTTAAAGCTATAGTGGATAGCTATGATGGGTCAATAAGTGAGAAAAAGTTTGAACCTATCCCATGATTCATGGAAAGGTTCTCCCTTTGATAGAAAGTGGCAATATTACCTCTCAGCTTTGATGTCTCTTGATGTGAATAGAATTTTCCCCTAAATTTGTCATATACTTCCTCCTAAGTCATCAGGGAACTTGGAGAAAGTGAAAGTAATCATGTACTGGCCCTATCTTTAAGGGTGTAGGGAAAACAACTAATTATTAGTTAATCTTGGTGAGTACACCAAATGGGACTTGTTTGGACTATAGAATAAAAGTCCCTAGTGAAAGATAATGTGTCTTCATTTGGCAGTCCATGAAATTTTTTTTGTAATTCATAATTCCCACCAACCTCACTTAGGTGGATAGAGGCAGTTATAGTGCCAATTACTGGTTTTGCAAACTTCTTCATTATGGTCTCTCTATATGGTGGGATTTCTCCCATATTTAGTTGTTCATGTAAAGGGTCAAGATGAGGTTCATAAATTTGTTCAATAGAAGGTTGTTTATCTCCTAAAGTTGGGTGTAACAAGCTAAGTTTAAGTAGTGAAGAATTATGGCAACAATGACTAGGTCATGTCAACTATAAATTACGGGAGAAAATTTCAAACCTTGAAGTCATCCAGGGTCTACCTCCTATTTCCTTCATTCTTGAGCACATTTGAGGCCCTTGTTAATGGGATAAGAAAAACAAAAGCAACAAAAGAAGAATCAATTCTTATCTACCATAAGAGCATTCCAACATCTCCATATAGATCTGATGGGTCCGAATCAAGTTACAAGCAATCATGGGAGAAAGTATATTTTGGTTATTATTGATGATTTCTCTAGATACACCAAGCTTCTATTTTTGAGAGAAAAATATGAAGCCTTTGATAAGATCAAATCCTTGTGTATCAAGCATAAATATTGAAACAATCATAAAAATTTGAATCCTTTGGAACAATCATAAATTTAGTGCTATGATGAAATGGGAATCCAACACGAATTTTCAAGTCCCAAGACCCCTTAACAAAATGACATTATTGATAGGAAGAACAGAGTTACTCAAGAGATTACAAGAGTCATATTGGCAAGTAAAAACTTAGCAAAACACTTTTGGGCTAAAGTTATAAACATTCCTTGTTCTATGTTGAATCATTGCTTTCTATGGCCCAATACCTACCAGTCTTTGTATGAACTCATGCATGGAAAATACCAAAATTTAAGTACCTTTGTATGTTTTGAAGTACATATTTATTCTAAAGATAAAGAAAATCTTGATAAGTTGAAGGCCAAGAGTGACCTTGGAATTTTCATTGGATACTCCATTAAGAGTCATGCTTACAGAGTCTACAACCAAAGAATCTTAACAGTAATGGAATCAATCAATGTTGTAATAAATGACCTTGGAGCAACCAAACTTGTTGAATTCGATGATACTTAGATATTTGGAGTTCGGAAGACTCCTAAAAATGCTACCAATAATGTTTTAATACCCTTCACTACTCATGTTTATTCCTTTAGAATTGAAGAAGGAAAAGATGATGAATAAGAAGATTCTTCCCTTCCTAAATGAGCTAAGAATTCCGATTCTGTAGATGATATTATCAATAATGTGGAAGGTGGAGTGAAGACAAGAAGTCAGCTACAAGAAACCCTAAATTATATGTGTTTCACTTCCACCATCCTTTCTAAGAATGTTAAGGAAGCCCTACAAATATGGAAATGGGATAACTCCATGCAAGGGGAGCTTAATCAACTTTAGCAAAATAATGTCTGATACTTGGTTCCCAGGCATTCTGACAAAGAAATTATTGGTACCTACTGGCTGTATAAAAACAAGGAAGATGAAAATAGGGTCATTGCTTGGAATAAGTTCTTCCTTGTTGCACATGGATATACCTAGATTGAAGAATTGGACTTTTATGAAACCTTTTCCCCTATTACACATCCTAAGTTTGTTAGACAACTTCTAGGTCTTGTTTGTTTCTTAAGGTTTATGGTACATTATGTGGACGTCAAGAATGCTTTTATAAATGAAGTCATCAAAGAAGAGGTTTATATGAAACAATTAAAAGGGTTTCTAAACCATGTAATGAGACTAAAAGAAGTGTTATATGTGTTAAAACAAGATCCACGTGCTTAGTATAAGTACCTCACAATGTTTCTCCTTAATAATGGTTTTTTGAGAGCAGGTGGTGACAAGACTTTATTCGTATGAAGAATTTAAAGTGAGGTTGTTGTTGCTTATATTTATGTTGATGAAATCATTTTTGGATGTATTAAAGATGATCTAGCTGAAAATATTTTGCTGCCACTATGCAAAGTGAGTTCAAGATGAGTTTGTTAGGGAACTAAAGTTCATTCTTAGGTTTCAAATCAAATAGATGAAGGATGGGATCTTAATATCTCAAGCTATGTATGCCAAAGATTTGATTAAGAATTTTGGTTTGGATACTACCTCTCCTGCTCGGACCTCTATGATCTCAAGCTTCATTCATTAAGACCTTTCAGGAAAGGATGTAGAGTAGACTTTGTACATGAGTATAATTGGGAGTCTTCTGTACTTGATTGTAAGTTTCTCCAATATCTCCTTTAATGTAAGAGTATGTGCTAGATACCATGCTAGCCCTAAAGAATCACATCTTGCAGAATTCAAAAGAGTCATCAAATATGTTAAGGGTTTCTCAAAAGTTAGTATTTGGTGTTCTAGGGATACTACTATAGAGTTGGTTGGATACTATGATGTCGATTGGGCTGGATGTATTGATGATAGAAAAAGTACATTGTAATGCTATTTCTATTTAGGAATATCCTTGATTTCTTGGAATAGTAAAATGTAGAGTTCGGTTTCTCTATCCCTTATTGAGGTTGAATATATTGCTACTAGATTTGTTATTTGCAATTATTTTGGATGAAAAAAATTCTATTAGACTATGGTATCAAGGTTAAAAATCTTCTTTTACATTGTGACAACTCTAAGGCTATATGTATCTCAAAAAATCTGGTCCAACATTCAAGGACCAAACACAATGATATACATCAACATTTTATAAGCGATCTTATTGATATATTTACTAAGCCTCCAATTTTTTGATATATTACTAATCCTTTCGACTTTCAAAGGTTTGAATCCTTTAGAAAGGCTATTGGTGTTTGTATCTCTCTCTAAGAGGTTTGCTCCCATGTTCTTCAGATTCCTATGAGCCTAAAGAACTTTGTATGCAGCTATTATCATCTTGTATTTCCTCTATTCTTATTTGTTTTACTCTTTAGTATTAGGCTTATGGTTGACATACTTTTGACTTAAATTAAAATATGGGTATTTATGTCAATATTGTTTCATCGACTTTCAATGTAAACATGATCTTTCAAGATTTAAGCAAAGATTGTTTCATCGGATCATAGGATAGTACCATTATGTAAAATATTGTTTTTCCTATGAGCATTTTATAGTAAGAGAGAGGTTTTTTGCACGAATATGCCAAAGGGGAAGGTTGAAAGATCTATGTCAATATTGGCAATATTCGTGAACAAAACATCTAAATGTAATTTTAGTTTATAGGTGTGTCTTAGAAGAATATTTTCAAGTCGAAGAAACTATCGAGCCTCAATGATCACATCTTTGGTATATCTTTTTTCTTGTGCATGTTAGATTGCATATCAGACATATAAAATTATTTAAAAAATGTAATGATAAATTTTGTGTCATTGTGTTTAACACCTTGTTTTTTTGTGAGAGATGTTGTTATTAAGTATTATCTTATTTTTGTTGCTTTAATATTCTATGTTAGTTGTATGAATGTCAGGATTATTGCATGTTTTAATGCTTTATCTTCCTAATCTAGGTGTGATTTTTTTTGTTTTTATATGTCAATAGGGGGAGAAGTTTGTTTGCACAACTTGCTGTATATTGCATTATTGTTTGTATCATGGGTTTACACTTGTTAGCATAGGTTTCACTACATGTTACCTAACTTGCACATACATAGGGGGAATGTAGCATGAAGTCAAGGGGACTTCTACAAACAACTGGTTATTTGTTGCATGTTTTTCTTGCCTATTCTATCATTCTGTACCTATATAAGGGTAACAAGATAGGTTTTCTAGATAGACGGCACCTAGATCTACATAATATGTTCACAAGTATGTGTTATTTTATGAGTGTACATAGGATACTAGTGTACCTTGAGATCTTATTGCTTTACTAAAGTTGGATTTTAGACAAGTAGCGTAGATGAGTTGACTCATGAAAATGGTTGGAGAATAACAAGATGGTTGCACTTCGAGTAGTTATGTTCTTGGGGATGTCTTGGTTATGGGACGTTGTTTGTTCATGGGAAAAAACTTCCTAGGCCATCTTGAATGATTATCTCATGTTGAGATGATAGTATGCTTAGTTGTGTAATGCTTTGCAATGAAAAGCCAAAAAGGGAGATTGTAAGTTCTGTAAGCCTTTGAGTCTTATTGGCATTCACATGAGCAAAACACGGAGTCTGTTTTGTCTACTAAGTGTTTTTGTCTTCCTTTATGTAAGATGAGTTATTGATAGCCGGTACTACACACACATATATTTGGTTTCACTTTAGTTGATTCCATGATATACATATACCACAAGGATTTGTTGGTTAGTATGCATGCTGACTTGTTTTCATGTTTTTGTTTAAAGTTGGTTTGTGGGTATTTTTGAAATTTACTTGGTAAATTTTGAAAAACAAAAAATGAATTTTTGGTATGCTCATTGGGGTCTTGCAACCTTCTCGCTATCCTACCGTCGAGGCTTACCATGATGGGTTCCAAGGAAGGCATGAGGTACCCGTAATACTTGAATTTTTATATAAGTCCCCCATCTTTTTATTACTTGAGTAATTAGAAAAACACAAGTACACTTTGGTACTTTTAAAACTCGATCTTTTCAAAAGCTTAAGTTTTTTTTATTGATTACTTATAATTTCAGTGTATGTTTGGTATTACTAGTTTGTGTGAGGATTGATGCAAATACAGTTTTATCAAGTTGTGTTGAATTATTATTTTAACACCTGAGACTTAGATTGCTAGGATTGTGAGTAGGTTTTTCCTACCCATAGTATTCACTTGTATTGACTGTTGGTGACTGTTCATACCACCAGGTAGTATAGGATGATAACATGATCCAACTTGGATTATAGTGGTTACGAAGGTAGCTAGCGAAGGTAGCATAGGAACAATAAGGGAAGGAGTCCTAATTGATAGAGATATTGAAATTATGATTCAGTTAAGGGATGAGTGCTTAAAAAACACTAAAATTACCATGATTTTACTTTAATTGATTAAAAATATTTATATTTATATGATTTTATCATATTTTTATATAAATTTATCTTTTTGGAATCACAAGTATTTTTATTGTTTTATAGGTATTTTTGCTTAAAAAATAACTTAAATACTCAAAGAAAATACTGGAGGCATCACAAATATATAGAAAAAATAAATGTGGAAAAGTAAAAAAGATGGAAAAATTGGAAAATGGGTCAAAAATATCAAAACGGTAGAAATCCCGTGTGCAACTACCTATCCTTGACGAGCAACGCACGTATCCACGCCACACCACGCCGAGCAACGCGCCTAGTTGTGCCACAAAACACCAAAATCTACGCTTATCCTCCCATACAACATCGAACTCATGTGCACATCTATGCCCCATAGTGCCAAATTTGCATGCACTACTGCCTACGTTAGCCCTTACATCAGGGCTTATGTTAGTGTCCATCTATTACTCATTTTTACCCATTTTCTTTTTATCATTTTCACACTTTTTTACCATTCTCCTCACCTATAAATACCCTTCTTTCCTCCACACCAAAAACACACCTCAAAACCACCTCAAGAAATAAGTTTCTTAGCTCTTTCTCTTTCTAGAAAGTTTTTTTTAGTTTTTGGTTTTAAAGTTCTTCTCTATTTGAGAAGAACTAGCTATGCTTTTGTAAATGCAAATCTGTTTGGAGGTTTTCTAGAAATGAAATTAGCATCAAGGTTCTGTAAGGATTCTTATTCTTTACAATTATTTTTATGTTTTATTCTTATATGTTATATTTAAGTTGTCTGTGATTAAATTTAACATGTCTCGCTGTTTGCAAACATGATATAATAATAACCTTGTTATGGTTGCGAAATATTAAATAAGTAAAAATCTCTATAAAATGAATTGATTTTTTTATTCAAGAATTCATATTGAAAATGTTAAAGAGAAATATATTATTTTTCATTAGATTTAAAGTAGTGCTCTTTTATTTGTTAGTACAATCGCTCGATAGTTAGAGTAAAACTCTATTTCAAATGTTTTATAAGAACTATTATTCAAAAAAATATTGACTACATATTTTCAGTCATGGTTTTAAAACTTGAAAGTTAATACTCAGATAATTAGATTCTTTGGTTTAATTTGGAGACCTTGAGTAAAGTTTAAACTTTCTAACCCCACAAAATATGGCATTTAAATGGTTCATTTTTAATCTCTTAGAAAAAAGGAATTAATTTAATTAACTAAATTAGTTATCAACCCTTCTCATATGTGTTAATTGATTTGATTAAATTAACAAAGAATATCTAACTCTACCAAATGTGGTATTCATATAAAAAAAAGAGAATCAATAATTAATAACCTAAATAATATGAGCAATTGTAATTAACTTAGTTATTATATCCATAAATACTCCATTATTATGAATAATAAAAATTTACATAAATGTTTATTGAATCCATATCTATGTTTATTTTTATGTTATTAGATTAGAAACACAAAAACCCAAAATATCATGACAAGATGTTTAGGATTTAATTTCATTTTTAAAAGTTTGAATAATAAATTAAGAACCACATATATACCTTAGGAGTATACTTATTATTTTCTATGAAATAATTCGTGTACTTGTGAGAATTTTACAAATATAAAACCAAAGTATTTGTAGGATCGTCGATGTCGGTTTTGCTCATAATTGAGTTGTAAACTACTTTTATTCTATTAGTGGATTATTTTCTATCGAGTAGTTTCCATAAGCAACCCAAAGATTTTATCACATAGGAAATGGTCTATGTTGGTTTACCTTGTTTTGTAGAAATTTTTGCATGATCTTGTGTTTTAGTTAGTAAAATCAGTTTCCTATCCAAGTATGTGCGAACATATGAACACTTCTTAGTGATTGGAAAACACTTCCTTACTTCAAAATGATTTGATGGATCAAATACTCAAAAGACTATATCGAAAAGCACTCTATTACATATTGATGCTTGACCATTAGAGACATTATCTATGCTTAGTTATGATAATGAATAAGAGTCTATTTTAATTTTATTGATTTCTATTAAATTAGACGGTTGAAAAATAACTTTCATTATAAATTAAAGATGAGCCAAATCTTGATTTATAACTACATAATGTATCTACCTTATGTTTATCAATTTATAATGGAGAATTTTGGTTCATATATGTTTCTTTTGTTTACGAATTAATTAATTTCAACTCTAGCCAAGGAAGTTAGTAATTAATTGAATATCATTGAAGACTCATCATGATTATAGGCAGTTTTATTTAAAAATGAAGAAATTAGTATATCTAGCTTATATTTAAATTACTTAATTCGTTCTATCCATGAAGGATTATGCTTGCTAAAATTCATCCATCTTTTTATGTTCAATTGTAGTTTAATTTATTGCTTTCATTTAATTGCTTTAATTTATTCACTTTCATTACTTGTTTTATTTAGATATCAACTTAATTTACAATTTAAAATTCTATTCTTTCAATTCGACATTTGTTATAGTGTTTAGGAATTTTTTTTCTTAACTATATTAGAAAATAATCTAACTTTCTAAAATGACTAAAATTTCTTGAGAGACTGACCTCAGGGGTATAATTGTTGCTTATTATAAGCGATCTGTGCACTTACAAGCATTATAAACATAAGATTTGTGCATCATGGCTGACTATGGTGTCCATGACTATTATGGTCGTAGTTGTTGCTGTTCCCACTACTATTGTGATTATTGCTGCTATGGCCTTGGGTTATGAATGAATTCATCCATATCTCTGCCATAAATTTTCATTTTCTTAGGCCACATTATGAATGGCTAGCATTCGATTTGTATTGTAATAGCCTCTCGTGTTGTCCTGAGATGGCTGTAACTTTGGAAACTCCATCCAGGATAGATAGGATTTCCATCCATGGTATTTCTATCATTTCCTTATTCTGGCCTAGACTTTTTGTCGTTATGGTGTGTGGGTTCATCTCCCTCCATGCTTCTATTCTTGTAGTTCCTTTTTAGAAGGCTCTTGATTTTATTCTATTTGAATTCATTTCATCCATATTAATATAAGTGTTAATCAATTGAAAAGCATGAAAATATTTCATTAGAAAGTCCTTAGTCAGGTCCCTCCATAGGGGCCCCTGGTGTAGATTTTGATGTAAAGTTGTGATGGTGATAGAGTCTAGGAAATCTACCACTTAGATTTTCTATGTATTAAATCTATCAAATAAATCTTTCAATGACTCATCCTTTCCTTGTTATAGGGTTAGGAGATGTGCCAATGTCTTTGGCTAAGAAATAGATAGGAACTGTTTTCCAAATTCCATGAAGGAACTAATAGTTATGGGCTTCAATGTTTGATATCAATATTTGGTCTTATATGTTTAAGTGAGAAGGAAGGCTTGAAACCTCACGACATCACTATAGGCATAAGGATATATCCAACCGTTGAAATTTTCTAGATGTTCTAAGGGATCATTAGTTATATAATATGTACCTATATTAGGTAATTTAAACTTATAAGATAGTAGGATTGCCATGATTTTTGGGGTCAATGGGGACTCAGTAGAGACTTCCAAGTGTGGGATTCTACCTAGGTTCAACCTCTGTTAGACCTCATGTAATTGTTCAACAAGTTGGTCACTAGTAGGATGAGGGATAGTTGGTACATCATCCTGGACTTTTGGATGGTCCAAGATTTTTGGTGGAAATGTGAAATGGCTTTCAACACTGGCCGTCCATGATAAGAAAATAACTTGTGGTTGGCTATTGGACTGGGGTCCTACTATGGGCAGTCAACTTGCCAACCAAGCCTTAGATGCCTATGGGTTTGACCTTATGTACTTTGGGAATTGGAAGATGACTTAGGAATGTTTTATGGGACCACAACTGGTCTAGGAACTTGTAGTCTTAAAAGACGCTCCAAGATGACCTAGAGTATGTTTTCCATCATGTCCAAGCTCACCTTACTTTTAGGCCTTCTTATCTATTTGTAGGGGAGCTACTCCAATTGCACTGCCCACATTTTGGGAAGGCTACAGTGGAGTTGGAAGGGTGGCTTGCTGGGTAACATGCTAGACCTCCTAACTAGTTGTTAAGGTCTAAGAGATGGAGCTACCTATCTTATCTAGGAATATTTTTACAAGTCCCAAAAAATATATGAAAATAGTATATCATAAGATTTAGATGTTCTCTTTTCAAAAAATACAATTGCTAAGATCCATAGTTTTTTTTCAAATATCCTTTCTTTTAATATCTTTCTTAGTATATCAAGAACTTGGGGAACTTTTTAAGTGTTACAATTTTAAATTTTTTTAGCCAAATGGAACAAACTTCTTTCCCACAGATGACACCAGATGTTGATATTGATTTTTGTCCATATTAGGTAGGTATGTTCTCCATAGAATCTACAAGATGAATAAATCTACGCCAAAATATACCATTTAAGTTGGTTAGGTGAACTGACTAAGAATTGAGAGACTTAAAATTTAAAGTCGATTCACCTAATGAACTAACTTTAAATTCTATTTTTTGTTTTACACATTTTACTCATATTTTACTATCATTAGAACCTGTATTCAATCACATAATAGTAGAAAAATCAAAATCTATTTAAAAGAGTTTAAATACTACAAATAATTGAAAAAAATAAATATTAATTAATTACTTGAGAGTTAAATTTATTACAAAAAATAATTTACATACAATACTTACATACATATATATATATATATTTAACTTAAATTACAAATAAAATGATGTCGCTTCTTTTGTCATGGATTTTGTGATATTCTCATTATATTTCAAGGAGAGGAAGCTTGGTTTGCTTAGAATCACCAACAATGTCCCATTCATAGTGACCAGGGAATTGGGAAAGAGAGATGAGATAGAGTTTGGGTAGAAAAATAGGTCTATATAACAATTCATTCCCCTAAATACACAAGCATATAAACATCTATCAAACAAGCTACCCAAACTTCAGAGACATAGGAATAGAGAAATTAAAGCATTATAAAAATTACCATGGTGTTATCCTATGCTATTCAAGATCATCAGATTCTTCTCCTAATTCTTCTTGTGATGTTATAATTTGAACCATGTGTTCTGCATATTCCTCTCGTAAATCATAAAAAATTTGCATATCATAGTCTGACTTGTTCCAACCAAAGAACTACATGTATTTAAACTCAAAATAAGAATGTAATATCATGAATTCACCAAAAAAAAACTTATATATGTTAAAAAGGTATATTAGTAAAAGAGATTACCACATCTTTAATTGGAATGTTGATATTTGAGATGATTTTGCTCATAAACTTCATGACAAAGTAACCATAGATGACTCTATCATTTTGTTATGAAACCTGTAAAAAACAAGTTTACATGGTTTTCCATATTCGAACATCTTTATTATTCAATAGTAAAATCAATTAAATTATTAATGTTTCCTTGTACATACCATAACTTTGTCCCATATAAGCTTATGAGATTTTTTAAGGGCAATGCTACTACTCTTGTTGCACAGCTCTCGTGCCCTATCAAAGTTTAAAAAAATTAGTTTTTTATTAAATATTATAAACAACAATAGAAGAAAAATAGGTAGCTATAAATCTTATATTTCAACAACTGCTTTTGTATCTTTACTCAATTCTATGGAAGCTGAGTCACAGTACCAAACATAATTTTCATATATATTAAGGATTATCAACATCTAATGATCTTGGCCTTGTTCAAACTTTAGTGGCCAAGGGATTATCAACTTCTGATTTATGTTAAGTGTTAATGCACTATCACAAAATTGTTTAGCTTTGATGCTAACATCCTTCTCTTGATATTGATTGACAAATAAAGAATCATAGAACATTGCTAAATGTGATGAGTGATTAGCATGAATTTGATAATAACATGCCCTATATAAAATAAATATATATAAATAATTAGATAATATAAATATAATTATATGTTCTACATAAATGAAAGTTATTTACTAATTAATGACTCACCTTGTCCACACTTGAATTACACTTAAATCAATCATTTGATATTCAAATAGCTATAATATACACTCGATTGATATATATGTTTTCCCAATGTCTACACCAGAAATTTCTCTAGGAAGTGGCACAGTCCATCTATCATTTATGCTAGTCTTGCTTGCAACATAGTCATCAAAGAACCACGATTTATGCTGAAGTTTATAGCATATTCATAACTATACTTTTTTATGGCTTATTCTTGAATGACTTAGTGGACTATGATTACCCAATAGACATAGATTTACCACGAGATACTTGCTTTGTATCTCTTAAATGTACCGCAATTACTAATTCTGGTATAATAGACTAAAGAAGAGGTATTATATATATATATAACAATAAAAGAATAATAATATAATAGAAGTAGTAAAAAAAGTGTAATCTTAAGTAAAAAAAATAGTACCATGTCAAAATTTATTACAACTTGACTCGACGACTAAGCCATATATTGTCCAACTGCTTGTTGGACTGTGGTAGCATCAAAAGGCACAAGTAGTGGACAATCATGGAGCAATCATTGATCAATTACTATTTTCCAATAATTTGAAGAATATTGATTATGAATCATTCGATCATCGCCTAATTGTTGTACAGTTCCAATAGTAACATAGTACGTATATGATGGATGTTTCAACAAAAATTTCATATTCTGTAAAAACTTTAAGTGTTATATATAATAAATAAAATATATAATAAAAAATAAAAATAATAGACTATATACATAAACTTTAAATCTTACCACAAATGATTTATTAAATAAAGGAGGACTCTTATGTGGGGTACCTATTGGGAGGACATTATCATCAAAACATTCATCATGATGTGATAGATGGTAAGATTGCACAGAATGCATTGAAGATATTGAACCACTAGCTAATTACATCTGCATTCCTAGCATAAAGGGAGGACCAATAGGATGACTATATCCCATACAGGATATAGGTTGAGCGCCATGAGATTGCATGGGTAACATGCTTGGCATGGATGGTGGCATGCTTGGCATGTATGGTTGCATGCCTGGCCAATAGAGCATGTCTTGATTATAGTATGCTTCCATGCCTAACATGTGTTGTGATTGATATTCCTTTAAAGTGGCAATCTCACTTAACACTGAGGCCTTAAAGGAGTTGAATTCTTCTTCAATTTTATAGTACTTCTCCTTATTGACCATTTGAGGCTTTTGTTTTGGAATGTTAAAAAACTCCATATAACCATCATATTTGCTTCCTCCCCTAACACGACTAGGATGCTCGCATCCAAATGCATGATATAAAGCATCTCTCCCTGGCTATTTGATTATTTCACCCTAGCTATTTGTTCTTGAACAACTCTCTACAAATAATAAAGCAAACAAACATATCATACATTATTACATCAATTAGAAAAAATCATAAGGACTTTGTATCAAGTTAAATTACTAACCAACTTATTGAGTTGTTCTTCTCTTCGTTTAGTCATTGGTATTGACTTCTTCATTTTGGGGGGTATTTGTTTCTATATACAATTAAAATTGGGTAACCGATCTACCCAATTCAACTTCCTAAATAAATTAAATAAATTTATTAACCATGATATCAACTTAAATTTGAGGAAAATAAATATAAAAATATTTATAAATTAACAACTTAATAATACCATTCTTCGTCTACCTTCAGGATTTGAAGACCTTCTAGTACGGTTAGGAAGAATATTATGCATTTTTATATTCTGATGTTCTTCCTTAATAATTTGAAATTCATCTATACGTCTATAATCCACGAAATCTTTCCAAACTTAGGGTTCAATCCAGGGGTGTTCTTCAAAGATTTTGTATAGTTGTGCTTCATCAAGTGGATCCAAATATGAAAACACATAATTTCTGGCCAATCTAGAAGTTTTATATTCCTTCCATGCCTTATTTGTAATCTTATAACACTTGTTCTTCCAAGTATTAGCAACTTTAAATTGATTCTGTAAAAACACACATTTTAGATGATATATAATACAAAAAAGATATAATATATGTAATTAGTTATAAAATAAAAGAGACTTACATAAATGCTTTTCTATATCTTGTACTTTTAAGAATTGTCAACCTTAGTCTAATCATTTATATTGATTGGTATACTTGACTTCACAAGTCTACTAATAGGAGATTTCAATTGTAGGCCACATTCTCCTAATAGATTACCTGTAGCATCAAATAGAATGGATACTCTATCATCAGAGTTAAGTAGAGCATCAAATATATTAGCCCAACCCCTTCTTTTCAAATTCCCCAATAGATCATTTGGATCTACAAACTCTGGTACCCTATGATCCATGATATATTTGCAAACAATGATGAAATAGAAATTAATTAACAGTTTTAAGTCCAAACATATAAACAAGGGTTATTAGAATAATATAAAACATACATTATGTTTAACTAGGTTATTGATCGTATATATATATTCCTTCATAGTCACTTCAAGTCCATGACGAAGAACTATTGTCATTAACTAGATCATCATACACATTAGGAAATTTGTTTGAGAAATGACTAATAGTGGATAATGTATCAAGCATATCATCATCTTCTAAAGCATCACAATAGAACTCTTTTTGTGAAGGCGTTAACACAACAGACCATCTTGTGTTAATTTGATCGCTCACGTAAAATACTTGTTTTGTATGAAGTGATAACATGAAAGGATCATCGGTGTGACTTATCTTGGATAAATTTACAAGGATAAATCCAAAATCATCTATTTTATATCCAACATTGATAACATTTTGACCCAATTACACAAGAATACTGTTTCATGGAAGACCTCATAATTGAGTTCCCAAATTTCTTGAATTATACCATATTATGTTCTATCAGAAAGTACAGGATTACCATCTTTTGAATTGGAAAATTGCCTAGTTTGTCCAACCATCTTTACACAACTATTCTGATTTACTCAGACTTTGTCCCTTGCTTGAGTCGTAAACCTCGATCCATTAATTGTGAAACTAGAATATGATTTGACATCGACTTTTGGACCATATACAAGCCATTCTTAACTTTCTATTATTTTATGATTGGGTTTGTTGAATTCAACTCGAATCTATGCATATAAAATTATGAAATGTATTTAAAACAAAGTTTAAAATCATTATATATAAGTACTAAGGAATTCTTGTATATGACACTTACATGGTTGCAAAACCAATTAATAAGCTCTCGCTTATGTTCATCATATAATCATTTTTCTCCTCCTTTTTTTTATAACGAGGATTGATCTTTAGTAAGTTTAAATGCATTCTATAATGTCATTAAAAATATATCAATTATATATCATTAATATTTAAATAAAAAATAATTTTATTTTAAATGAAAACGTTAAACCTGTCATCATTTACTCTATGTACGGTTGTGCCTCATTATTATTTACCAAAATGATTTGGTGTGCTTTTTCCCATCGAGTGCGATCAATAAAAAATTTCTTACTTCCACCAAGCATAGGGTTACCTACTTGGATCATGTGACGTATTAAGAACAACTTGTGCATAGGATTCCTAATTTTAGTGCAACTACTAAAGTCTTCAGAACAAAACTCAATGGCCCCTTTAGCAATGTAACATTCCACCATGCATTCTTGAGGACAATTTCTATTATTTACATATCCTTTAAGGACTTGCATGTATCTCTCAAAAAGATGCATCCAACTTAAGTAAGTAAGACCACACAATTGAGCCTCTCGAACTAAATAAATACCCAAGTGAATCATTATATCATAAAAATAAGGAGGATAATATTTTTCAAATAAATACAAATTATTTACAACATCTTTTTGTAAAGAGTTTAACTCGCCAATTGATATAGATTTCTTGCATATTGTATTGAAGAATGAACAAAGATAAATTATTGATAATCGAACATGTTTTGGAAGAATTGAGTTAATAGAAATTGGTAATAGCTGTTGCATTAAAATATGACAGTCAAGTGATTTCAATTCATAAAGTTTCTTATCGGTGATAGACACAAAACTTCTTAAGTTGGATGAGTAAACATCAGGAACTTTCACACCCGCCAAACATTTACAAAACACATCCTTCTCTTTTTTTGACATTGTATATGATATTGGTGGCAATTATGTTCGATTCTTACCATTTTCCACCCTTGGTGCCAATTCAGGTTGTATGCCTAGTTTCTTCAAATCCAGTCTTGTTTTAATTCCATCTTTTGTTTTTCCAAGTATATTAAGTAATGTACCAATCAAGCTCTCACATAAATTTTTCTCAATGTGCATGACATCTAAGATGTGATGAATGTGTAGGTCTTTCCAATAAGGTAATTCCCAAAATATTGATTTTTTATTCCAACACCCATGATCTACTTATTTAGTAACATTTTCCTTTTAACCCTTTTTATTAGTTGACCTCTTTCGTTTCCCTCTACCAAGGAGGAAGGTTGTATGTTACAATAATTACTGGCCAACAACTATATCTACTACTAAGGGAACTGCGTGTATTAATTCCATCAGCAACAATGGAAAGACGAAGATTGTGTGGATCAGATGAAAATTGAAGGGATTAATTATCTACTACTTTATAATTTGGAGAATCACAAGGATGATGTAGCACCCCATCAACCATTATCTGAATGCCAAGTTAACATCTTTGATGTCTCTTTACTTTTGAACAACCTTTGAAAGTAGGGAATCGAAGGTGAGCACTCCTTTCTTAGGTGTTGTCTCATTTGTAGCATGCTTCCATCTCAATTCTTTACACATCAAACAATGATCTAATGTCTTATATTCTTTTCTATAAAGAATGCAATCATTTGGATAGGCATGAATCTTATGATATTCCATGCTGAGTCGACGAAGAGATTTCTTCACTTCATACATTGAAGATGAAAATTCAATACCCTCAAGAAACATATCTATTTGTACATTTAGTAATTCTATCAATTCCTTGTCAGAAAACCATTTTTTTCCTTCACATTGTACAAATGAACCAATCCTGACATTTTAGTGTATTTCTCACACTCTGGATACAATGATTTTTTGTCATCTTTTAGAATTTTTTTAAAAGGTTTCAGGATCATCCTCATGTAGTTCATCTTCAACACCATGAAACTTATTTTTTGTCTGTACATTATGATAAGATGTATATAACCCACTTACATTCTTATTTGTCTATTCCCCATGATTATTATCAATATTTTCTCCATGATAATACCAACATTTATAACTCAAAAGAATACCATTACGGATAAGGTGATACTTAACCTTATCAACATTTGAAATTTCTTATTTTTACATTTAATACATGAGCATCGAATCATACTAATTTTATTATTACTATTTCTACAAGAAAATTCCAATAAACTTTCAACTCCAAAAATGTAATCCTACTCAATTCTACATTTTGACATCCAAGATTTGTCCATATTATATTAATGATATTAAGCATATTAAATATGTATCCAACCAATATATTTAAGATATTATTATATATGAATTCTGTAATTATTAAAATATCTATCAAAACATCATATAAAAATAAATACATAAAAACCAAACATAACAAATATATAATATTAACAATATATAATATATATAAATGCATGTAATTAATAATGATACATATTTTATACATATATATATATATATATAATAATAATAAATATTAATAAACCTATTATACATTATATACATATAAAAATATATTTATATTATATATATATTATGTACATGTAAATAATTTTCAAAAATTTTAAGTTTAAAATAAATTAATATATATCAAGCACCTAAATACATAAAATTATTAAAGTAAATAAATGAATAAAAATACAAAACCTACATAACACAAAAATTTATACACATACATAATAACACATAATATACAAAACATAAAGAAATATGAATAATAAGTGTAAAATAATTCATAGAAATACTTAGAAGAGTAAATGAAGTGAAAAAATTAAGGAAATGAAGAGAAAATAGTGTTTTGTAAGTGAGAAAATGGGTATAAAAAATTTGAGTTTTATGCTAAAAAAATAGGGGATCTAGAAGAGAAATTGGAAAGGAAGAAAACTCACTAAACAACGCCAGAATTGGTGGTCAGAGTTGGATGGAAAATGAGAACAAGTAGAGAAGGGAGTTGTCGATCGTTTTTGTGTTACACAGTAGCTTACGTTATGTCTGGAAAATGGGAGAGAAAGAAGAGAAAAGGAAAAAAAAGTTTGTAGCATCGATTGACACGTAGGACTAACACTATTTTTTTAATTTTTAAAGTCATTTTTTCTGCATACCGACTTAAAATTCATTATAAATCAATTTTTCCCAAAAACCGACTTTAAATGTCGACTTAAATACCCCATTTGTAGTAGTGAAACTATTAGGACCTTAGACCACTATGTGGGTGTTGGTGGTCTTCGACCTTGCGATTCGTAAGTTAGTAATTGTAGGATCAAGGATATAGGAGATCTCAATATTGCTCTAAAAATTATATGAAAAGGGAGTGATTAGTTATGGTTCTGTATTATGTGATATAGTAATTTTGATATTATATAAAATATTTAGATCCTCAAATTATGTTATACATATGTGACTATATATAGGTAAAAGAATAAAATTGATAGTTATCTCAATCCAATTGGGATTGAATTGTTGTATATTTGTAGATAACTATCTGTTATAGACATCAATAGTTTGTAGAAATCTATCTTTAACTATCTACTCAATTATATTTTAAAATAATTAAAGGATAATATTGGGATCTTTATCCTTTTAAGATAATAAAAGATAATTATTATGCCTCTTTCCTATTAGGATAATTATAGTACATTTTGTTATGGTTATTTGTGCATAATTCTGTAGAAGGAAACAAGATAGAAAAGAGAGAAACGATACTTAGGGAAAGAGAGGGATATTTGAGATAATTTCTTCTTACCTTTATTTCAATCATTAGGGCTATATATAGCCTTACACATGCATGATTAAAATGAAGAAAAACGCTAAGGAAATGGCCCCAAAATTCTAACCAACTTTGACACCTATCCGTTTTCTCAGTAGTTCCACGTATGCCTGTTCTGTGCCCTAATGTGCTCAGTTATGCCCATCGTGTGCTGCATGTGCGCCTGTTGCTGCGTGCGAGATTTCCTGAGCTGATTTTTCACGTAACATTTCTCCCTCTCTTTCAGAATCCTTGTCCACAAGGATGAAATTAGGGTAGGACTTCAGTTGGAGCTCTCACATATTTGACCATAATTTTAGATTTTGGTCGATATCTACCCTATAGAATCACTCGACGTTCTAGGATAGCTTCAGGCTGTGGTGTGATTTTTGAGTTTTTTAAGATTGGAGGTATTTGGGGGCTGGTAGGGGTAATGGTCCCTATGTGCTTCATTAACATACTGATGGGAAACACATCGTGTATCTAGGAATTTAGAGGCAGAGCTAGCCTATAGTTTATTGGACCAATTTTCTCAATAACTTTGTAGGGTCCAAAGAAGCGTGGAGTAAGCTTCATGGATGAACGAAAAACTATAGAGGTTTGATGATAGGGTTGTAGTTTCAAGTAGACATAATCCACTACTAGGAAGGAAAGCTATCTTCTATGTTGATTGACTTGACACCTTATGCAGTTTTGAGCTTGTAGGAGGTTGTGGCACAACTCTCGTATGATGGTATCTCGATCATGTAGATACTCATCTACAGTGGGAACTTTGGCGGTACCTGGTATGTAAGTCACTAGCTGAGGGGGAGGAATACCATAAACTGCTTCAAATGGTGTACATTTGGTGGAAGAGTGTAAAGAGGTGTTATAGCTAAATTCAGCCCAGGGTATCCACTCAACCCACTATTTTGGTTGATCACCAGCAAAGCAATGTAGATACTATTCCAAAGTCTTGTTAATCACCTCAATCTGACCATCCGTTTTGTGGATGATAACTAGAGCTCATGCTCAATTGAGTATCGTGTAGCTTAAACAATTCTTGCCAGAATGAGCTAATAAAAACCTTTTCCCGGTCATTGAATATAGAAGTTGGTATGTCAGAGGGTGATCTTTGTGACCGTTAGTGGGTCTTATTTGAAGGAACAACCTCGTTCCCTATAGACTATTGCACTCCTTATTGGTTAGGGTATACATATTGGCTCTTCCCAACCCTTGGAGAGTATAAGAGCTCCCTTATGTGTGGAAGCTCAAGGTGAGCTTCTTGTAATCTATCTGAATAGGTCCAAGGGTCTCCAACCACTGAACCCCTAACACCAGTTGGTAAGCTACCACTGGCAGCACATAGTAATCAGTCACCATTGGACAGCCATGAATATTGAAAGTGAGATTGCAGCATTGTCCAACACATTCTAATTTCTCACGATTAGCTACCATTACTTCCAGTCTCTTACCCTTTTCTATAGGCAGATTGAAGTGATAAACTATGTCCTGATCTATGAAGTTATGGGTACTACCTCCATTTATCGGTACTAGTATACTTTTATTCTTTAGTATTCCCATAATACGTATGTTTTGAGGATGTTCAGTACCTACTATAGCATGGAAGGAGATCTCAGGTAACATTTCATGGTGGTCTTCCTCTGGTGTGAGCTTCTCACACTCAGCTACATCATCTTGGTTCCAATCTTCCATTATAAACAGCTATGGTCGAGTGCAGCGATGGCCATTGACAAATCTTTCCTCACAGTAGTAGTACAATCCCTTCTCTCATCTTTCACATGCCTCTTGTCTTGTCAGCTTTCAAAAGGTTACTGGTTGAGCTGTATTAACAGGCTGCATAGGTACTGGTCCTAGTAACCTAGCTGTAATTTTGGCTATTTTTTTGGATTAGGCTGCTAGAAACTGATAACGAGGGCTCATTGTAGATTTCTTTTGTAAGATGTTCCTTTCTTCAATCAATCTAGCCACTCCAATGGTATCAGCTAGTGTTTTTGGCTGTTTGATTTTGACATCAATTTGAATGTCATCCCTTAGCTCGGTGATGAAACATCCAATGAGAAATTCTTCTAGTAATCCATCTAGGTGATGAGAAAGCTTTTCAAAAGATATTTGGTAAGTGGAAACCCTTACGGTGTGCTTAAAGCACGATAAGGCTTTTGAAGGATCCTCGTAGTCAGTGGGTCCAAATCTGAGTTAAGCAGCCTTGGTGAACTCCTCCCAAGTGAGTGGTCCATGAAATATTGTGAGCCATTGGTGCCATTGCAATGCAATGCCTTCTAGATGAAAGGAAGCTAGTTGTACTTATTGGTCTTGAGCGTTATTCATAAATTCAAAGTACTTCTCAACCTTATAAATCCACCCCATTGGATCTTCTCCAACAAACCTTGGAAATGATAATTTCAGATTGGGAAGCGGGCTCTCGTTAGTTGATTGAGATGTGTGGGGATGTAAATGTATAGTTTCATCCGTGATAAATGGATTGTCTTCAGGTAGGTTTCGAGTAGCATGCAATGTTTGCACCTCAGTAAGTAGTGTTTGCATGGTGCTTCTAAATTTGTTGAATTCAACTTCATGGCATGCTAAAGTCTCTAAGATGTTGTTACGAAACTTGACATTCTATTTACCCCGAGTATCTATATCGATCACCAGATCTAATACCACTGTTACAATTATTTGTACAGAATTTTGCAAAAGGAAACAAGGTAGAAAAGGAGAAAAGAGAGCTAGGGAAAGAGAAGAATATTTGAGATAATTTCTTCTTGCCTTTATTTCAATCATTAAGGCTATATATAGCCTTACATATGTGTGATTAAAAGGAAAAAAACACTAAGGAAATGGCTCCAAAATGCTAACCAACTCTGGCACCTAATCGTTTCCTCAGTAGTTCCCCTTACGCTCGTTTTGTGCCCTCATGTGCTCAGTTATGCCCACCAAGTGCTGCATGTGTGCCTATTGCTGCGCGTGAGATTGCCCTAGCTGATTCTTCACGTAACACATTCACACCATGATGATTAGATATTTATTAGATTTTTCCCATAAGGTTATTTGGTGATTAGAATCACTCTTTAACTATCACTCAAATGTAAGAAATTATACCAACATCTTTGTAAATATTTTATGATGATTTTTACTTGTGCTTGTACTAATTCGGTCATGTACAATAGCCAAAACAAAATGCATTATTATTGTATGAGAAGAAATGTGTTGGATGGGGTTTTCTATTCTTGGCTTCTAACGAAGCTTTAGTATAATGCATTTGTTGTTTTAACTTCTATCAACTTGCATCGATAGAGAAAAAAACTAATCTCAATTTATTTTTCTTAGAAATTATGTTAAAATAATTACACTACTCACAAACTTGTAATAAGACTCGAATTCGAGACCCTCTATATATGTTTAAGTAAGTTAGGTACCATCAAATTATAATTTTTAAAGATAAATTTATAAATAATAATTAATTTATAGCCATTATTGCAAGAAACATTAAAAAAATTATTATAGCAAATTCCTTGTTAATTAAACATGGAAGATATGCTATTTCCAATTTAGAATGCATATAAAGGAGATCCTTTTGTCTCACTTTATATCTTGAATGAGAGTATAGACATCATAGATTCATAGCTAAAGGTTCAAATTTTAACATTATTTATTTTTATTTTTTGTTTGCTTTTATCTATTTTTATTGGATAAATAATTTTTGGCTAATTTTAAAATTTTTCTTTCAAAATTATGATGTCTTTTAGTTAATTTAAAAAAATGATTTAAGTCTTTATATTGTTAGATTAATTTCGAAAATATATCATGGAGTAATGTGATAATTAGTTAGGTTTTTTCATAATAAGTATTTCATGATAAAATGTTGAAACTGTGACAAATCTAAAATGGATGTTTAGGAATCTAATAGTGGAAACTATCTCATGAGAATATATTTTGTGTCATTATCTTCCCATTATGACTGATAATATTTTTCTACTCTTTTAAACAATATTCCTATTAATTCTAAACATCTAGGTGATTTCTATAGTTTTCGCATTGTATACTAGTATTTTTACAACCAATAAAGTGTCATATATTTATTTTTATTTCATAAATTGAATGGCTTACGTAGAAATCAAAGGTATACACCCTCTTTCATTCTTGCATGATTTCTAAAAAGGAGACATATATGAGATTACCTAAGCCAATACAAAACATAAGGCCAAATATAACCACCCACTATATCATATAAAAATATGTATAAACTTTAAATAGCTCTTCTCTTAAAGAAATCAAGAATATATCTAAAAAATAGAGAAATAAAAATATGTCAGAGAGAGAAAAATAAATAGTATAAACTAAATATTATGACTTAGAAATATCCTACAAAGTTGTGAGAAATATTTAAATACAAAAGAAAGGAAATAAATCTCCAAGAATTCATTGCATTTTCTTCATCTCTTAAAGACATATAATTTGAAATTTTTATTTGATGATTTTAATTGATGTAAGAAAATAATATGTGATTTTTTTTAAAAATACTTATATTTTATTTCTTTCATGATATGCATTATTTTGAGCTTTATATTCTTTAAAATATGCGAACCTAGTAGTGCATTTCTTTAAATAAATTCTATTTGCATATATCTTTGAATGAGTGCTTGAACTCATAGAATTAGTGTTATTAAAAGTATGTCTTGTAAGGTTAGAGTAAAAGTGAATTCAGATTCGTACACTGAAATTGGGGCCAATTTAACATTGATAGATTTTTATTTTTATATAAAAATGATTTTCAACTAATTATTATAGTAAACCATGAATTTTTAGAATATTAAAATAACTTATTCTATATATTTTAATTGTAAACTCATAAGAGATTAAAAAAAAGCTTGAAAGGTTTTGTTGTTTTTTTTATGTGTTATTTGTTGGTTTTTGTTATTTATTTTTAATTTTTACATTTTAAAATTTGATGATGGGTATCATATCTAAAAACCCTCATAAGACTTAAGGTCATCCATTAGGACAACCTAGGGGTTTAAAGAATTATTTTTATGCTAAAGGCAACCATGCCAGTCCATAGATATAATTGTATTTATTTAGTTTTACTATCATTTTAAACAAATTTATCTTTTCGAAATCACGAGTATGTTTTATTATTTTTATGATATTTTAGCTTCAAAAAGATATAATTGATCAACACTTGAAGAATATATCTAGAAGCTCTCCATTTCAACTTTAATGCTTAAAAGATAACTTATGTAATCAAAACATGAAAAAAGATATACAAGAAAACATAGGTCAAAAGTTAATAAGATTAATGTGGGTCACAACGGGGAAATTTATGGTGTCGTGGCATGAGGCTAAAGGAGGAAGAATCATGCATCGCAAAAATTGTTGTAGGCTAGCATGGAAATATAGTGTGCCTTTGTGTGAGTAAAGTGGATCAAGTTTCAACTATGTATAGCTTGCTTATACTGCGACATTAAAGAAATATGTGTCACGACGCCAATCTTTTGATCCATATTTTACTCTTTTTTAACACCTATAAATTGGACCCCAATTACATTGTAAAAATATATCCCATAGATCATTATCCTTTCAGCTTCTTAGATTTCTCTTAAGCTTTCTTTTCTTTTCTTTTTAATAGTTTCAAAATTCTTTCATTTGAAAGTTGAACACTTCTATCTTATGTAGTAGTTTCACTTTTAGTTCAATAAATGGTGTTATCAATTCTATTTGGAGGTTTTCTAGAACATAAACAATACTAAGATTCTATAAAGATACAATTGAGGTATATTTAAATGTATTCTTTTTAGCTTATCTTTATGTGTTGTTTTACATATATACTATATGTTTTAATATGTATGCATAGCTATAAATAATATGGGACATTAGTAATGTTATTATGTTTGTAAAATATTAAAATAGGTAAACATTATTATAAAATAAATTAAGTTTTTATTTTCTCGTCGAGATTAAAACAAAGTTTATTAAAAAAAAGTATATAGTTTAGTATTTTTTGTAATAAACATGAGAGTTAGATTTAGGATTTAATTATCTGAATATGATTCAGGGTCAACTTTTAGGTTTTGGATTTAATTATTTGGACAATTAAAAAACTTTATTTCTAGGATTTTTATAAGAATTATTATTAATAGTTATATTGACCACATATCCTTAATAGTAGTTTTAAATTAAGAAATTTATTTTTTAGATATTTAAATTATTAATTTAACTTAAATACCTTGATTAGAGTTTAAAGTATTGGTCCCACTAAAGATATCAATTAAATGATTTGTTAATCTTTTAAAAAGAAGCATAATCTAATTAAGAATTAATGTGTTTGTACTACCAAAAATGACAAGTTAAGGTTTAATTAATAACGAATTTTATTATTGCGTTAGGATATTTTCTTATAAAAAAAGGAGATTTATAATCTTAATTCATATTTTTACTATTTTGTTTAATATTGAGTAAGCATAATTTTTATATCATTAGATCATATCTTCAAACCAAAATAATTGTGACAAAATTTTTAGGTTATTATTTTCATTTTTAAATTTTTTTTAAATTATATAAAAAATCACATTATTGCTCTTTAGACCGACATTTGAACTATACTTATAATTTTTTATAAGTAATCAGTGCACTTGTGAACTATTTTATAAATTAAATAAAATTTGTGTCAATCTCTGAGGTGCATGTGCGGTTAAACTCTAAGACTCATATGGGTAAAAAACTTCGAGAATTATTTATGAAAAAACTATGAGATACATTTGTATGTAATGTGTATCTGTAGTTAATAGAAACCTAGTCTATTGCAATCAGTAGACTCAGGATACCGTATCTTCACAAGACCACTATATAGGTAAAACCATTCCCATGAAAAATGACCTCATGATGCATGAGTAGAAATGCTGATGTCATGAATGATATTTAAATACACGTAAAACATTTTCATGCATGCATATAAAAATGTTTTCAATGGGTATTTTATTATAACATCATTCGTAATATTTTTCATAAAATAAATGTATAAGCATAGCATCAGTTTTCGTCATTCGTAAGCATACGATGATGCATGTTATTTTCATAAAAAATAATGCATAAAGAAAAGGTGGAAAAATAGCCCCTAGCTATGCAGGAGTCAGCTTGCACACCAACCTCACCGTTAAACTTGTGAAAAGTTCTCAGACCTTGGAAAAATGATTAATTAAGTTCCACCAATCTCGACTGCTTAAGAAAGTATTTAAAATCCTAAAAGAGAAATATACTATTGGTGGCGGTTAAATTCAATTGTTTCTAAACTAGAACAAATATTATAATATTGCTTGGTGAAGATATATAAAGATAGTCTCAAAAATGATCTTAAACAGATTGAAGAAAGAAGATATAACCTTCAATCAATCGATCAAAACTTTCAATGAAAATATCCAAATTATATTTTGTAAAATCCATTACAACCTAGTCATTTACAGATTTCTAAAATGTATCGCATGACTATTGTATATTATAAAAGCAGTTACAAAAAAAAAAGTAATGTTGAAACAAATTTTCCAGTTTTTGATTTGTACAGAACGTTCTTGTGTAAAACAAGTAGAAATTTTTGTAGAGATGTCCATATTCCATTTTGTACAAACCCACAAAAACTGTATATCAAATTATTTAAAACAATATATAAATCACCCAAATCCAATTTGTGAAATGATTTCAAATCCCAAAATTACAGATCATTTCGAAGTAGGTTGTTTAGTGAAATTTCCCGCAACATATATCAGTAAAATCAATATAATTATGTGTAGAAAACTCCAAATAACAAACCGTTAATTACTAATAATCTAGACATCCATACATTTTTAAAAAAAGTATGGAACGAACCATAGTTATTTCTGAAAAATTCCCTGAATTTTAAGCAATCTGTTCAAGTGATTTTTCTCGGATGTTAGAAACATAGTGTTTTTACCCAAAAGAGGACCAATCTGATAGGCCACGATTGGGTCCTTAGGGTGTGAGTGGTAGTGGGAAGAGTGGGGTGCAAGGTAATGTATTTTTATTTCATGTTTTCAACAATTATGTTTAGTATTTTTCGGCAATTCATGTGTGCATGTATTTCACCAATTGTGCTTCAGTGGGGTAGTTATATGTGAGTAGTGTGTGAGTGGTGTATTTAGTTTATGTGTAAGGATTTTGCTTATTTAAGGAAATCACTTGTATCAAAGAAAGAAAAGCAAAAAATATTGAATTCAGATTGGGTACCTTTCTATCATAGCCTGGGTGACAATGGCCACTAACAAGGAGAGAATTGACTAGTTGGAAGTTGGGCTTGGTGGAGTGCCACAAGGGTAACATAGGATGGAGCTTGGCATGGGCGATAAGCTTCGCAATGTAGAAAAAACTCTCAACCACCCACCGAAACCATCACCAAGAAGGAAACAATGGTGGTCGGCTGGTTGTATCCTCCAAAACAACGAAGCTTGAATTTCCTTGATTTTCATGAGATGATCTAACATAGTGGTTTAATAGTGTGAACCAATTTTTTGAGTTCCAGAATACTCCTAAAGCCCAGAAGGTTTCTTTGGTTTCTATCATTTGAAAGGAGAGGCCAACTAGTGGTGGTAGTGGATCCACATGACTTTCCAAGAAGAAGGACAACCAGCAGCAAATGACCTTCAAAAATGTTTGAGGACAAGGATCCACTAATGGGGGAGGTATTGATAGGGGAGGATTGAGTCCTTAGTAGGGAGAGTGGGGTGCAAGTTGATGTAATTTTACTTCATGTTTTTAGCAATTATGTATAATATTTTCAGCAATTCATATGTGCATGTTTTTTAGCAATTGTGCTCGAGTGGGGTAATTATATATGAGTTATTTGAGTGATGTATTCAGTTTATGTGTAAGGATTTTGCCTGTTTAAGGCTACCATTAGTATCAATGAAAGAAAGGAAAAAAATATTGAATTTAGATTAGGTACCTTTCTCAACCGAAGAGAAACGTAAAGTTGGATTTTGGACCTATCACATTCCTTTATTGTAAATCCTTTAAAACATTCGAAAAACAGAAGAAAAAAAACTTTAGAGAATACAACAATTGGTGTAACCACCTAAATTTCTAACAAAATTCAGCGTGGAACTAAAAAGAAAGTGGAATGGAATTGTAAACAAGTTTTCAACAAATTCATTTTGGTTTTACATGTAAAAGTTTAAAACCAAATTTAGCTTAGCAAGAGTAAATATACCTTGCTATCAATAAATATTTAGAAAACATAATTAGTTATTAGCCAAAAATAATTAAAAGGTAAAAGTATATGATTACTCACCTCAAGCATCTCAAGCACAAGGTTAAAAATTTGACTCATAGTTTTAGGATTTATCAAAATATGAACTATTTGGAAGAAGTGTGTTGTCGAGATAAGAACGTAGTTTGGGTCTTAATTTTCCAAATTTGTTTTCCACTTGCCAAAGCGGTGGTCATTTGGCAAAGCCATTTCATGCAGTCCAATCTCTCTCTTTTATTTTTCTTTTTCTTTTCTGGGTAAGTGACAGAAATGCTTTTGCCCATAAATTGATTTTTTTTTTTTAAGAAATAGGGATATTTTGGTAATTTTCACTCAATTACACGAAATGATTTCCAAAAATTCTATGAAATTAAAGAAATTGTATTAAACTATAAATTATCTATAATAAGATTTGTACATTCAAAATGTTTAATTTTGCTAATTATAGAAAGAAATAATTTCACGCTTTCACAATTAAAAAATAAATAAAATAAATAAATTTCATTTATTTTCTTAAACTATTAATTGAGAGTGGATTCTCAGTCTCATCCTTCTTCGTGTGAGAGTTAATGTTGGTGCCTCTTTCTCTTCTCATCCTCGTGGTGCTCCACAGAGTTGGATACCTCGTTTATCTCACTCTTCTGTACGTACAAGCCATCTCTATTGCACTACTATTCACATTGCTATTCAATTTCCTAATTATGTTCAGAGCAATACTAGGAGATCCCTTCCTTTCCAACCTCTTTCTCTCTTCTCAGGGTCTAGCTACTGTGGTATGTATGGCATGTCTAAGCTGGGTGCATTATACACTTAAGCAATTGTGTGGAAAGGACTAAATCTACTTCTAAGAGTCTGCATGACTGTGTGTATGGATCACTCGAGTGGTTTTTAAGTGTGCAAAAAAATCTCCTCGATTGCCTTATACAACACATGCTTATATGAACTAGAGACTACAGTTCGAGTCAGCTGCTCCTAACAAATACTTTCTTATATGGAGAGATGCAGTTTGACTACTCTTTCTTGTGATTCTTTTCTATTGAGCATGTTTTCTTTTCTCATTTTGTGTAGTTTTTCTTTCATGTTATTTTCTCTATGTTTGTTTTATTTTGGAAGTTCTGTTTTCTTTTGCAAAATACAAAAAGATGTTATTTTCCATTATTATTATTTTCCTAAAAAATGAAAAAAAATCTCTTTTTGCACTCTCATTCTTTCTATTCTGTGGCAGTTCACTGTGGTTTGTTGGACCTCACCACCTCCTCATCCTGAATCTCGTTTAGTTTAAGTATTTACATGCTTGTTGTACGCTTATAGGGCAACTAGGTGAGGTGGCAGTGAGGGGTTGGTATGCGTGACATTTTTTTCTTATTTAAACACTCTTCCCTTTTACATAAACACAAAATTTTTGAAACAATTTCAACCCCTTAAACGCTTACTTACCCTTTTCTTCAAAACCTACCTTTTAAGTGGCCCCCAAGAGATTTTGAAGATCCTGAAACATAGTTGAAGATCAAGAGCAGTAGCCAGACTCTCTTGTTCTTTCTCAGAACCTTGCTTTGATCCTTTGTGAGCATTCTATGTAGATAGAGGAGTTTCCACTCTTCTAAGAAAAGTTTGCTTACTTTTCTTAGCTTACTTTCTGTTCCCTTTCGTATAAGCATGATACTACCTTTGTTCTCGATTTTTATTCTACTATCTCTCCTTTTTGCTCACGTAGTTTCTCTACCATCTTTCAACTATGAGAATATGCAAGATGACAAATATTGTATTTCTCTGATAATTATCATGTATATTTCATTATTATTTCTGTTCTGTTTCTATACAAGAGTTAAGATATATGTATACAAGGAAAACGAAAATTAAACAATAACTATAATTCCTGTACATCTATGTTTTATGGCTCCACTAATATTATTGTCTGCTCCATGTTTTACTCCACTGAGCATTGGTGTCTACCACTGTTGAAGCATGCACCACAACACACACCAACACTCCCCCTCAAGTTGGTGCATATATGTCTCTTATGCCCAACTTGTCAAGTGAGTTGTAGAAGTTCTTTACAGACACAGATTTTGTGAGTATATCAGCCAATTGATCTTCTGATTTAACAAATGGAAGCTGAATAATCTTTTCTTCAAGATTTTGTTTGATGACGTTTCGATCCACTTCAACGTGCTTCGTGCGATCATGTTGAACTGGATTGTGAGAGATGACAATGGCTGCTTTGTTATCACAAAACAAGCTCATTTCAGAGTTAGGAGCAACACCAATCTCAGTTAGAAGTTTTTTCAACCAAAGGAGCTCACATATTCCCTTAACCATTCCTCGAAATTCAGCTTCAGCACTAGATAAGGCAACTACCTTTTGCTTCTTGCTCCTCCATGTAACAAGATTTCCCCCCACAAAAGTAAAGTACCCACCAGTAGATTTCTTATCCTTTATATTCCCTGCCCAGTCTGAATCTGTATATCCAACGACTTCTAATTGACCATTTTTTGAAAACATAAGTCCTTTCCCAGGAGAGGATTTTAAATAACGGAGTATTCGCATGACGGCATCCATATGGTCTTCACTTGGCCGGTGCATAAACTGACTCACGACACTCACAACATAAGCAATATCAGGTCGAGTATGAGATAAGTATATGAGTTTACCTACTAACCGTTGATACCTCTGTTTATCTGCTGGTACTTGGTCCACATATTCTCCAAGTTTATGATTTTGGACCATCGGAATATCGACAGGTTTACAATCTAGTAATCCTGCCTCTGTCAGTAGATCTAGAGTATATTTCCTTTGGGAAAGACATATACCTTGTTTTGATCTCGTTACCTCAATGCCTAAGAAGTATTTGAGCCCTACTAAGTCCTTCATTTCAAACTCATTTGACAGTTGTTTTTGAAGCCTAGAGATTTCTTCTTTATCATCCCCTGTAATGATCATGTCATCTACATAGACTATAAGGGCTGTTATTTTTTCCAAACGATGTTTTAGGAAAAGAGTATGGTCAGAGTTGCTTTGGTACATTCTGATGTTGGGGACCTTCCCCGGTCATTACGTCATCGGGTCATCATTGGTTTGTTATTTTTGTTGATGATTGTACACGAATGACATGGCTTTACCTTCTCAAACATAAAGATGAAGTATTTTCTACATTTCACCTATTTCACACAATGGTTCAGACACAATTTTCTGAAAAAATTAAGATACTTAGGTCTGATAATGGAAGGGAGTATGTTAATCAACAATTCCGGACATACTTGGACAACCATGGTATTCTCCATGAAACCTCGTGTTCACAAACTCCACAATAGAATGGGACTGCGGAGAGGAAGAATCGGCATATTTTAGAAACGGCTCGGGCCTTACTAATTGGTGCATATATGCCTAATAAATACTAGAGTGATGCTGTTACTACAGCTGTGTATCTACTGAATCGTATGCCCACAAAAACCTTACAATTTCATACTCCATTAAAGGTGCTATCTGATCATCTTCCCTTGCCTACTATTTTGATTCTTCCACCCCGAATTTTTGGATGTGTTGCTTTTGTCCACCTCCATAAAAATCAACGAACTAAGTTGGATCCATGTGTTGTTCGATGTGTATTCTTGGGGTATGGTGTACAGAAAAAGGGTTACCGATGCTATGATCCAATTACTAAAAGAACCTATACTACTATGGATGTCACTTTCCTCGAATCAGAATGTTTTTTCCCATCACTGGTATCCAATTACACTCTTCAAGAGGAGAGTTATGGTGAAGAACGAAATTGGCTTGATGTTGAAATATTAGACACTAGTCCAGCATACTCGGATCATGCCAATAATATGGAGGAGCCAGTATCTAGACCCGAGCTTGAACTTCCAAGAACTGAAGATGAAGTAGTAATTGAATCTCCAGAAGATGAAGTGGTTCATGTACCCCTCCACTCTCTAGTACCCAATGATCCTCTTGTTGAGAATACTTCTGAGGTAAGCTATCCTATCACACATTTACAAACTAATTCTATAGATACATTTGTTGGTTATGTTTTACCTTTCAAAGACAATCGAGGCAAACCTCCAAATCGATACTCCCCAGAAAGAGAAGAACGACAATCCAAGTATCCAATAGAAAATTATGTATCTACTCAAAGGTTATCAGAACCTATCAGGGCATTCGCACAAACACTCTCCTCATGTCAAATTTCAAGTAGCATTGAAGAAGCCTTATCTGATCCAAAATGGGCTCAAGCTATAAAAGAGGAATTTGAGGCATTGCAGAAGAATAACACATGGGTGTTAAGCGAGTTGCCTCAAGGGAGGAAGATGGTAGGATGCAAGTGGATTTTCTCCATTAAGTATAAAGCAGATGGGTTAGTTGATCGATACAAGGTGAGGCTTGTAGCAAAAGGATATACACTGAAACATGGGATAGATTATCAAGAAACCTTCTCACCTGTGGCTAAACTAAAAACCGTTAGAGTCTTGTTATCGCTTGCGGAAAATTTAGATTGGCCATTACACCAACTGGACGTAAAAAATACCTTCCTTCATGGTGATCTTGAAGAAGTGATTTACATGGATATCCCACCAGGATATACAGTTACATCAGGAAAAGAAACTGCATGTAGATTACAACGAGCATTGTATGGACTAAAACAATCACCTCGAGCATGGCATACTTTTATTCATGCTCATAGGATAAGACTCCCTATGACTTTTTGCTAGGATACAAGTATCACATTTGAAATCTGAATGTGTGATATTTGAAAATAAACTGGGGAGTAGGTGCTTTAAATACCCGAATGATGGATGCCCAAATCTACGATGACATAGCCAAATCTGTCGTTCCTTGTTACCAACAATGTGTTGCATGTGATTGACTCTTCTTGAACTGAGGTCATCCACATAATATAGCCCTCCTCTCCGAGTACCACGCCCAATGATCTCCTTAGTGAGAATATCATGTAGAAGGTAAAAAGTAGAATACATCAATACTACACAGTTAAGATCTGAAGTGACCTGACTTACAGACATCAGTCGGTTTGAAAGAGAGGGTACAAGTAAAGTATTAGATAATAATAATGAAGGAGATAAAGTCACTGTTCCGGCCCCTGTAACTGGATAAGTGACCCCATTGGCATTGGCAACACGGCTCCGTCTCGGTTGAGTTGTATTGGAGAGATCTTTTGGGTCAAATGTCATATGATCCGTAGCTCCAGAGTCTAAAGAAATGCTTTACTTGAAATACTTGGATCTTGGGAAGATTCGGTTTGAGGAATAAGGGATAGTGATGTAGTATTGGTAGCCACAGCAACTTTCCCAGTGGTTTCCCTCTTTTTCCTTATTTGAAGATCATTCCACCATTCTAGATACCCATGTAGTTTGAAGTAGTTTTCATGGGTGTGTTTGGAGTTTCCACAATGACCACATTTCATGTCAGCAGACGGTGGATTTCCCGGGGATTTCTTGCTACCCAAAAAAGTTCCTGGTTTAGGTGGCATCGGATTATGGTGTCCCTTGATCCCTTTGTAAGCCATAAATGCTCCGGGTGTCGTATCTGCACCTGTGATCATCACGGTCTGCCTGACCTCTTCCATGCGGATGAATCCATAGGCTTGTTCCACTGTAGGGAATGGTTTGATTTGAAGCACATCACTTCGACTTTTGTCGAGTTTGTCATCAAGTCCATCAAGGAAGGTATACACTCGATCTTCCTGTATGATGGATTTGTATTTTTGTATGTCAGTCGCACACTCCATTGGATTAGGACGACAAAAATCAATTTCTCGCCATAACCCTTGAAGGTCATTGTAGTATTTTTCAATGGATCCACCCGCCTGTTTCATACGAGTAACTCGACGGCGAAGATCATACACTTGAGACGTGTTTGTCCCATCATAGTAGGTGGTAGCTGCAGAATCCCAAACCTGTTTCGCAGTTGGGAATCAAATAAAATTTACAATTAAGGAGGGGTCTATCGAATTGATCAACCATCCTTTAACAATGGCATTTTCAGTGCGCCATCTCCTGAATGAGGGGTCAGTTTCAGTAGGTTGAGGAAAATCCCCATTAATATATCCCAGTTTGTCTTTGCCAGAGATATACATCTCTACCACCTGGGACCACAAGGCATAGTTGGATCCTCCCAACTTGATACTAATGGGGGCAGTCGACGCTTCAGTTAGCGGAGGTTGTGAGACGGTCTGAGCTCTAGTTAGAACTTCCGTCATTTTCGTCGTCAAATCTTCCAATATGAAATTGGTGGTTAAATCTCTAGATTCTGCCATGAAATCTAAAATTTTACACTTCGTACACCGACTATATATAGGATATTTCATAACGCTAATTCATTTTTTTTCCCGTGCGCAGCCCTTTCTTCACGCAGCCTTTGTGGCATTTTCTTCCCACAGCCTCTGTGGCATTTTCTTCCCACAGCTGCAGATAAACCTATGGCTCCAACCAGCCACACACACAGAGACAACGTAAAACTCTAACCTTAAAAATAGATTCCCATTCACGTAGCCCTCCTAAAGTGGCGCTCTTCGTCTACTGCTTTCTTCTTCTTCTTCGTCTGCTACTTTCTTCTTCTTCTTCGTCTGCTGTTACTATAAAGAAATAGCGCCTTCCATTTTTGTCTGTCCTAAATTTTTTTTTTAATTTTCGCAGAGCAGAGTCAGCCCTCCACCTGGTCCATCATCTCTGTGAAGCGGTGTTCTTCTTCGCTACTTTGGCTAGACGGTTGCGACTCCAGTCAGCCAACAGCTACAACTAACGCTGAGAAAAAATGGCCATCTTGATACTAGATGGTTGCAGCACTGGTGAGTGGTATTTTTTTCCAGTATTGTAACTGATTGGTTTCAACAAGTAAAACAGAAATCAAAAATCAGGAGAAATCAAAAATAAGAAATCAGGATGGTAGTAGAACAAAAAACAGCCTAGCAGGTAATTCCATTAGTCAGCAATAACTTGCTCTGATACCATGACAAATATTGTATTTCTCTGATAATTATCATGTATATTTCATTATTATTTCTGTTCTGTTTCTATACAAGAGTTAAGATATATGTATACAATGAAAACGAAAATTAAACAATAACCATAATTCCTGCACATCCATGTTTTATGGCTCCACTAATATTATTGTTTGCTCCATGTTTTACTCCACTGAGCATTGGTGTCTGCCACTGTTGCAAAATGCACCACAACATACACCAACACAAGAAAAAACAAGTTAATGCAAAGAAAAATAAAGAAATACAAAGATAGAAAATATCTCCCAAATGTAATATATAGCACGGTGTCCCATGTCTTAAATTGCTATGAGAGGGTGTAATGGATTTTGTTATGCACTTATAACGCATTAGTAGGACGAGTGATCAAACACCCATACCATATAAAGATGTCAGTAATCGGTAAGAAGTTGACTAGAAGTTCTACTATCTTCCCTAAAGACACCATGGTAGGTTTGATCATGTAAACTCACCCTATACTATGCAAACACATAAGGATATGCATCACACTCTACCAAAGAAAACATATGTTGCACATCCAAACAACAGATACAAGGAAATCAACTATGTGCAAGAAACATGCAGAATCACTACATATTAAGAATGCTAGAAAACACATAAGATGACATGTTTATCAAGAGGATGTATAGTAGGAATAAAATATGCCATACTAACTATCCTCTATATCTATATAAGGTTCATTTACAACACTCATATCATCATTAGTTAAAAATAGGTAAGACCCTAACTTACTATTGAAACTAAAACTACTACATAAACTAAAATTGTTCAACTCCTAATTGGGAAAAAAATTTGAAACTAAACAAAAGAAAAGTTAGAGAAAGCTTAAGAGAAAACAAAAGACAACTAAAAGGTTGTGATGACTTTACAAAAGTATAGTCATCGGTGCACTTTTCTACTTCATTTTTGCTCATTTTATTTAATAAGTAGCACTTATAGGGTTAAAAGTATTAAAACTTACTTTCTATTGAAAAAGGGTAAGAATTTTCTAGAAATTTTTGAAATTTTTATAAATGTTTTATGAATTTTTAATCGATGATCAATCCAAGCATGCCATATGGATGCCATGCAAATAGAGGACCTGACTAGACATTACCATATGGATGCAATGCAAGTAATGGGGGCCAAACAAAGCATGTTGCATGTAACAGGTGATGTAGACCATGCCACGTGTCAGGATGGAATGCATTCTGAGTTTCGTTGTGTAGTCAACAAGCGTACCACGCATTATCATATGATTTGTCTCTTTGTTCCACTAGCGCCATGCAATCCATATATCTGAATCACAGCATGCCACGTGGTGCTGACTCAACACTCGTTGACCATCCCACCACGCGTCATGCACTGATTTATCGAATGATTTTTTCATGTCATGTGTTGCATTCCTATTGGCCAGTGATATTAATTTTCCCTTTTTTCTTCTCATCCTTTGATTTGAAGTTGAACTAACTATCTAGATTCCATTTGAGCCTAATTTAACCCCATAATTGTCCCAAAAACTCTAAATAGCCAAAAATTAACAAATTTTTACCAATTTTTGGAGCCAATGAGAGAGAAAAATATAGAACAATTTAAAGGGGGATACAATTGTGGTGGAGATTCAAAATAAGATTGGTGCTATAATTGAATAGATTGATTGTATATATTCTTCGTCTCATTTATTTATCAATTTTTATGTCTTTTTTTTATGAAAAATATGATATTTATGAACAAAATTTTATCTAACTAATTTTTTAATCTCAATGTCTTATGAACCTAATTTTCTATATGTGATGATCTAATATTTTATCCCAATTATGATTTTAATTTAATTATATTATTGAATCTAATTTTTATGCTATTAATTATTTCACTAACATTTGATCTATAGGGGCAATTAAATAGATTTGAGAGAATTATTTAATTATTTGTCTTGATGAAATAACATACATAGTTTCTTGACATAAATGTATGATTTTTATGCGTGTGATCCATAATTGATGAACACAATAAGTAGTATGTAATTTAATTGACATGAGAGTGTGATTAAGTTAATTACTCTATAGTGTATAGTTTACTTGAGAGAGGAATACATACTAGGTTAGATTCAATTGATCAAGTAATTAATTGGTAATTATAGTGTAGGGATTTTAGTGATTCATGTGCTTAGAAAATATGGGGATTAAGTATTCCTAGATATTTTCTCATATATCTTCTTAGGTTCTAATTCAGAGTTAATTAATTATTACTTTTTATTTTTGGTTCTTTTAATTTCGCTTTTTAAAAACACAAAAAAATTGATTTTTACTTTTTAGTTTTAATATAAAAATAATATTTTCTTATCATTATATTACTTATTTACGATACATATACTTTTTTACCCATTGCACACAATTCATGTTGATCAAATTTTTAGAGCTGTTGTCGGGAATTATAAACATTAAAAATTAATTATTTTATTTTATTGTAGTTATTTTTTTATTTGTGTTTTGTAATTTTAATTTTAATTTATTTAGTTATTTACTTTTTATTTTTATTTATTTATTTTTTAGAAATCTCCTTTAGTCTATTATAAATATATTTGGCTTTATTATATGAGTAGAGTCTATAAGGTAGAAATTTTGCTTTCAGATCCCGAAATGGAGTGTACATTTAAATTAATAAGAAAACAACAAGTTGTCAATCAAGTGAAAGAAATGGCTAATCCATTTGAAATCAACAATAATGAGCTAAATTTGAACAACCAGATACCCTTAATGGATGATAGGGAAAGAACTATGAATGGATATACATTACCTATATTGGAAGGGCTGAGTCCAAGTATTACAAGGAGAAACATTGAAGCTAATCAGTTTAAACTAAAGTCAGTTATATTTCAAATGCTACAAATAGTTGGCAAATTCAACATATTACCAAATAGGATTCTCATCTACATCTCAAACTTTTTATTCAAGTTGGAGATTCATTCAAATTCAGTTGTGTGCCAAAGAGGAATTTAGGATTAGATTGTTCCTTTTCTCTTTGCAAGACTATGCTCGAGCATGGATAAACTCTTTGCCACCTAATTCTATTATAACTTGGAATAATTTGGTAGAGAAATTTTTGATAAAATATTTCCCACCAGTAATGAATGCCAAACTTTGAAATGGTATCACCTCATACCAATAATGTGAAGGAGAATCTTTATATGAAGTACCAAAAAGATTCAAAGAATTGCTAAGGAAGTGTCCTCACCATGGTGTCCCTTATTAGATTGAAATAGTGAATTTCTACAATGGTCTCAATGCTCAAGAAAGAATCATTGTTGCTTCATATGCTAATGGAGCTCTGCTAGCCAAATCTTACAATTAAGCTTATGATTTGCTTGAGAAAATGGCTAGCAATAATTATCAATGGCCAAAGGATAGAATGGCATCCACAAGAAGAATAGTCAGAGTGCATGAGGTAAATGATATCATGATACATATAGCTTAAGTGTCATCTTTGGTGAATCTTTTGAAAACTTACCAAGATTCAAGGGCGTCCTATGTCTTTTGTGGTGGAGCTCATTTGTTTGATTATTTTACAAATAATCCTAAATCAACATTCTATGTGGGTGATGTGAACTGAAACAATAATCTATACTCGAGCACATATAACCAAGGATGAGGACAACATCCAAATTTATCTTGGAGTAATAACAATATTCAAGATGGTAATCAATTCAACTATCAATCATTTCCACCACCTGGTTTTCAACAACCACAATAATCACGAGCCCAAGAGAAAAAAACTACCTAATGAGGACAATATAAATGCTTTAATAAGGATGACGATAGACTTTATCCAATCAATACTTGCAAAAGTGTCCATTGAAGAGGCTTGAATTGAAAATTTAAAAACCCAAATAGGGTAACATTCTCAGGCCATAAGTCAAAGACCTCAAGGTAACCTTCCAAGTGAAACAATTATAAATTCAATAATAGAAGGTAAGGAGCATTGCAATGCCATAGCCTTGAGTGAACTTGAGACTCAAAGGAGGAGGAGAAATATGAGAATCAAAATGATAAGGGGGAACAAGAAGATAAAAAGGATGAGAAGGAGCAAATGGATAAACAAAGCACTAGAAAGGAAATAATTTAGCCAAAAATGTGAAACCTCTATGAACCCATTATTCCTTTTCCTCAAAGACTATAAAAGAAAAAGTTAGACATGTAGTTTTCAAAATATCTAGAAGTCTTCAAGAAGCTGAACATAAATATACCATTTGTAGATGCACTTGAACAAATGCCTTTTATGCCAAATTTCTAAAGCACATATTGTCAAAGAAAAGGATGCTTGGATATAATGAAATAATAACCTTGATTGAAGGTTGTAGTGCCATCATTTCTAGGACACTACCCCAAAAATTAAAGGATCTAGGTACCTTTAACATTTTTTGTACAATTGGAAACATGAACTTTGAGAAAGCTATATGTGACTTAGGTTCAAGTATTAACCTTATGAAATTATTTGTCTTTAAGATATTAGGGGTTGGTAAAGCCAAACCCACTTCCATAACACAACAAATGGCAGATAGATCAATCAAGAAACCCAAGGGTGTGGTAGAAGATGTGCTAGTGAAAGTAGACAATTTCATCTTTTTTGGTGCATTTCATTGTACTAGACATGAAAGAGAGCCATAACATGCCTATCATACTTAGTAGTCCATTATTAGCAACCAAAAGAGCACTTATTTATGTATAAAAAGATGAGATTACAATGGGAATGCAAAATGGATAAGTGACATTTAAAGTTTTTAAAGCATCTAAACCACTTAATATTGATAATGTTAAGGAATGCTTTAGGATAAATTTTACTGATCATGTTGATCACTTAAAAAAAAAGTTGAGTTTCTCACATTTAAGACTATTACACATGAGGTTACACCTCCCATGTGTATACCTAATATGGTTGTGGAGACTTTTGAGATAGGATCTAAGCTCAAACCAACAATTTAAGGGCCATTAAGTTTAGACTTTACAACTTTAGCCTGTCATCACTAATCAAGTAGGCAAGTAGAAGAGTCCAATAGAGAGGTGAGAAAGATGTTACAAATACATAAGTTAGATGAGCTATGGTGGAGTGCTTGTAAGGATGAAAAAACACATAAGAAGAAAATAAAAATGGCATGATAAGAGAATCGAGCATCATGTTTTTAAATTGGAACATAAAGTATTATGGAACAATTTAAGAATGAATTTTTTTTGCCCAAACTCAATACTAAATGGACATAGAGAAACATACCTTAGTAGTTGATATGATCATCTTGTCAAGTACATTAAACATTACACTGGTTGGGAGGCAACCCAACTTTATTTTAATTATACTTTTATTGTTTTTATTTTGTAGTTGAATAAATGTGGAGAGCAATAGTGAAATAAGATTGAATAGTTTCAATGAAAGATGTGGTGTACCAAGACAAAGATAGTTTTCTTCCCTTTTACTTTTTGATATTTATATGCTTACATTGGGGGAAATGTGCATTTTAAGTGTCAAGAAGGAAACTTCATTCTCTACTTTGGCATTTGGTATACATTTTCAATTTTTAGGAATTTTTTATTTTAGGATGCTTTTAATCATGATTGGGTAGAAGTTGATAAATATATGGAAACTAAATGCATGCATGATTGATATGAAATATATAAATCTGATGATATAATTTTTGTCATGACTAGGATATGGAATGTAACATGCTTGTCAAGATACTTACATTAATTATGAGATATGCTTTCTAGTTTTGATTGGATTGATTCAAATTTTCATGAATATGTTCATAGTTAATTTTGGTGTTCTCATTGAAAGAAATTGGTGGTGAGGTATTCGAGTTGATGAGATCTACCATGTTTTAGAATCTATTTGATCATCCCTTGGGGAAAAATTCGAAATGATATTTAGCAAGAGAAATGATTTAGGCTTTATTTAGATCGACTGAGCCTTTCAAGCTAGCCATTATTAATATCATTAGTCAACCATTTGAGCCTAATTAAGAACCTTTCATAAGCATTATCTTGACCCTTGCATCTTTAGGTTGTACGAAAAAAATATAATCAAATGCTATGATATAGAGTAAAGTGAAATATAATGCACCCTATAAAAAAAACTCATAACACAATTATCTCTCTAAAGAAAAAGAAAATAAGATTGAAAATAAGTTAGGGGGTGTTGTGAAGTTACCGAAAAAGAGATGTGAAATAAAATAATACGAAAATAATGATAAGTTAAGATGCACTAAAATATCAAGCAAAAGCTCAATTGTAGATAAAAAGTGCATGATGAATAAAAAGAATACTAAGGTGTGGAAAGAGCCTAAATTTCTTCATTTATTGACCCCCACCTAAGCCTTACATTACAAGCATGTGATGTCTTTATTAGTCTTCAACCAAGTGCATATTTATCTTAGTGAAGAGGGATGTGAAAAATATACTTATGATTAGCATGCCTAAATAGGTTAATTTCATAAGTGTCTTGGATGATATCACATGCAACACACACACACATGAATCAATTCTTCAAAAGCCTTGCATATCCTTGTATCGATGGAACGTTGATTGATGGATATGTGAACCTCCTAATCATAGAATTGTACAAATTTTGAGGAGAATAGTTTTTACTAAATATGCATGCATTAATATATATATATATATATATATATATATATATATATATATATATATATATATATATATATATATATATATATATATATTGATGAAAATAGTACCCATGTTATTTAATCTAGTTAGAATTGGCTTTACTTGAACACAAACAAAGAGTTAATTTTGGAGTTATGATGATTGTAAAGTAGAGTCATCAGTGCATTTTTTTAGTTAATATTTACGACATGTATCGAGTGATGCAGGCTATGCCATGTGTTGGTATAATGTTTGTTTAGAGTTTCATAGTGAAGTCAATAAGTGTGCCATGCATTGTTATGTGATTCCTCCATTCGTTCCACTAGGGTACCTCACAATCTATATCCATGAATCATAACATGCCACATAGAACTGACTCAGCACCTATTGACCATAACTAGTCCACCCCACCACATATAACATACTGATTCATGGAATGATTTTCTTATGCCACTTGTTGCATTCCTATTAGAAAGCACTATTAATTTTCCTTTTTTTCATCTCAACCCTTGATCTGAAGCTAACATGATGATCTAGATTCCATCTTAACCAAATTTAACCTACTAATTGCCCCAAAACCCTAATTAACCAAAAATTAAAAAAAATTTATCATCACTAGTGCCAAGAAGAGAGAAAATATGGAAAAATTCAATAAGGGATACAATTTTTGTGGAGATTTAAGAGAAAATTGGTGCAACAATTCAAGAGATTTATTGAATTTATTCTTCTTCTCCTTTCTTTATGAAAAAATATGAGATTTATAAAAAAAATCATGTCTAGCTAATTTATTAATCTAAGGGCCTTATGAACCAACTTTCTTCGTGTGATGATCTAATATTTTACCCCAATTATAATTATAATTTAATTATTTTTTTAATCTAATTTTCATGCTATTAATTATTTAGTCAATAATTGATCTATTAAGACAACAAAAAATATTTGAGAGAATTATTTAATTGTTTGTCTTGATTAAATAACATTCATAGTTTCTTGGCAAAGATGTATTATTCTTATGTATGTAATCCATAATTGATGAACTTAATGAGTGCTATGAAATTTAATTAACATGAGAGTGTGATTAGGTTAGTTACTATATGGTGTGTAGTTTAATTGAGAGAGGAATACATATTAGGTTAGATTCAATTGATCATGTAATTGATTGGTAATTATATTTTGGAATTTTAGTGATTTACATGCTTAGGAAATTAGGAGATTACTTATTCCTAGATATTTTCTCATATATCTTGTTAGTTATAAATTCTGAGTCAATTAATCGTTACTATTTATTTAAATTTTTTTTTCTAAAAACACATAAAAATTAATTTTTACTTTTTACTTTTAAAATTAGTTTCTAATAACATAATCTCCAAAATATGATATTTTCTTATCATTATATTACTTGTTTGCGATATGTACAATTGTGTACCCATTACACAATTCATGTCGATCAGATAGGGATATGAAATACAATTCAATTGGAGTCCAAATTATATGTGTAGAAAAGGAGAAAAAGGTAGATCAAAAGACTAATACCATGATACAATTCTTTCCAACTCGTGGCATGATACAATTTTGGTGGAGATTCAAGAAGATATTGGGGCCATAATTCTAGAGTTTGATTGTCATTATTCTTCTTCTCCTTTCTTTATCAATTTTTATGTCTTTCTTTATGAAAAAATGAAATTTATAAAAAACATCATGTCTAGCTAATTTATAATTCTAGCAGTCTTATGAACCAATTTTCTTCATGTGATGATCTAATATTTTACTCCAATTACAATTTAAATTTAATTATATTTTTAATCTAATTTTTATGCTATTAATTATTTAGTTAAAAATTCATCTATAGAGGAAACTAAATATATTTGAGAGAATTATTTAATTATTTATCTTGATTAAATAACATGCATAGTTTCTTAGGAGTGATGTATGATTCTTATATATGTGATCAATAATTGATGAACTCAATGAGTAATATGCAATTTGATTGACATGAGAGTGTGATTAGGTTAGTTACTATATGGTGTGTAGTTATATGAGAGAGGAATACATGTTAGGTTAGCTTTCATTGATCATGTAATTGATTGATAATTATATTGGAGAATTTTAGTGATTTATATGCTTAGGAAATTCAGGGATTAGTTATTTCTAGATATTTTCTCATATATCTTTTTAGCTTCTAATTTTGAGTCAATTAATTGTTGCTATTTATTTTTAGTTCTTTTAATTTTGTTTTCTAAAAACACAAAATTATTTTTTACTTTTTAGTTTTAAAATTAGTTTCTAATAACGTAATCTTTGAGGGAATGATCTTTTCTTATCATTATATTACTTTTTTGTGATATGTATAATTGTGTACACATTGCACACAATTCACGTCAATCAGATAGGGATATGAAATAAAATTCAATCAGAGTCCAATTTATAGGTGTAGAAAAGGAGAAAATGATGGATCAAAAGACTAATGGCATGGTTTAATTCATTCCACCTAGTGGCACGATGTTGTAATTGAGTGGAATGCAATCCATTAAAACACATCATGGCACATAACATTCCCAAGATACAACACACAACATTTTTACATTGTGGTTCGTATCAATTGTGAATACATGATAGTCAGTCTGTTAGAGGCACTAACAAATTCCATGTTGTAGCCCATATCCTTCTATTCAACTCATGTCCTAGCACTAACATACATAATGATTTTCATATGCCATTCATTTTAAGCCTCAATGTTGGAATGAAGTGCTTTCAGATATACTCTTTAAGTTTTTGATTAATCAAACCATTTTGAAGCTAAAATACCTAAAAAATAGAAAACATATCAGTCATTTCAAAAACAATAGGTTTATTTTAAAAGGTAGTAAAACTAAGAAAATAAAAATATTTTAATCATTTAGCATGCATAAAATCATGATATTTTTAGTTATTTTAAGAACTAATCATCTACTATTACCCCATTTTATTGAAGTTATAAAATGATGATTTCTGGTCATTTATTAGGTAATTGATAACTCTATAAAGATAGAGTTATTTAACCACTTATTTGTCTTTTTATGTGCTAAAATATCATGAAAAGTTTAGTTTGTGTTTATTCATATCAATATAGGTGGAATTTTGGAAAACGGGATGAAAATGGGTCAAAAACATGGAAAAATAGCTCATGTGTGGTAGGTGCATTGTTCTTTTCTAGTAGTGTTGTATGAAAAATTGGGATGGCTTGTTAGAACCTGAAGCATAAGATTTGCTTCAATCGTCGGTGTATGGTTATCGTTCAAGTAATAAAGTGTACAAAAGTACGGATGTCGAACCCACAAGGAATGGCATTACTGAGTACCGAAATTTACTAACCCTAATTTTATTTGAAAACCGAATTGTTGAAATTGTTTTAAAAGAAAATTAACATAAAACTAAACGCAAATAACAAAATTAAATGTTGTTCACTAATGATTAAAAACGCTAAGGCATTTGATTTCGCTAAATCAATTCAATCCGATTTCAAGTCATGTTATATGAGAATCAAAGCTAAAAGTGATGGTTGAAAAACCCAAACTTATCTAATACTCTTTCTCAAGTTATATTAGAATCACTTATCTATGAAAACCAACTATATTTCTATGAAGATTTAATCACAAATAAGCACATTACGATTTATGGAATTTCTGGAATAACCACATACATCATGCATTAGGTGTCAAACTCGCATTCAACATACGGTATTTATCACAAGAAGCATTCATTACACATCTCCTCTCGGTCTCAATATAATGCAACAAATCATCTAAATCTTGATCAGAAATTTAAAAGCATTAAGCATGGAAATAAATACTCAACTTGAAAACAGTGAATTCATATAACAATAACCAAAGAAATCAGATTTCCTTGATTTAACTACATCATAGCCTTAGCAAAAACGAATTAGTTCATAACGGAAATAAGAACAACCATTATTTCAATTGAATTCATGAATAACAAATCTGAATAAAATGCAGAATATGAAGGCTAAGGAGAAGAGATGAAAAACTCTTGAAGATGAAGACTTGGTAGCAACAATGGTGATGATCTTTCAAGCTTCTCCAAACTTTCTCTCCAAAATTTGCCTTTTCTCCTCCAAAAATGATTCAGATCTGTTCTCTCTGCCGTCCCCCTCTTTTTCCATCATATTATATATATAGATCTAGGGTTTGGGGGGGCAATTTTGGAACAAAACAACCAAAAAATCTGTTTTTGGACGAAACTCGCCGGCGGCGACATTATTCTCGCCGCGGCGAGATTTCTGGAAAATAAATTTTTTTGGGTTTTCGATTTTGGCCGGCGGCCAAAATAATGTGGCCGGCGGCTAGATGCATTTGGCTGGCGGCGAGATAAATTTGGCCGACGGCGAGATGAATTTGCCAAATTTTGTGCTCTCGGGAAGATTTTCGCCGTGCTTTCTGTAGGATTTTCGTCGGCGGTGAGAATGCATTGGCCAACGGCGAGATTTCTTTGCCCGGCGGCAAGATTGCTTTGCTCAACGTATTCTCTGTAAGGTTTTCGCCAGCGGCGAGAATATTCTCGCCGGTGGCGAAATTCCAAATTTTGAAATTTTGTTTTCTTTTTATTTGCGCTCAATCCCGTTCATTGAAATTTGTCCCAAACTTCTCCAAAATTATGATTTTACCTGAAATTGTACTTTAAACACGAAATACCCGTGAAATTACATTTGTGGATTAAATAATCAAATAAACGCAATTTTCACACAAATATCAATATTTAAATCATAACAAAAATGCAATAATTTGACTCTTATCAACAACCCCCAACCAGCTTCTTGCTAGTCTCTAGCAAGAAAAGCGATCTATGAATAATTTCAAAGGAGACATTAAAAGAAAAATTCAAAGGAAATTTATTCTATTTACAACATTACATTAAGCGTATGCAATAAGCCTTTAAACCCCTAGGTGGCCCTAGTAGAACGAGTTGTAGTCTCGTGAGGGCTTCCAGTGATGATACCCACAAACATCTTACCTATAACTATCCTAACTTAAAACAATAAAATCACATAACAAATAACTTGCACAAATGTCTCAAAAATTGTAAATAACACCCAACATATAGAATAATTAAATGTCACCTAAGCTTTAAGAAATCTCAAATGCCAATTTCACTTTTGTTATTGACTCTTAAACATCCATCAAACCACAAACCATTAGCCATAATGCCTAGATAATATTATGCATAACATCCACAAACAAAAAGGTGAAATCTCAAACTCCATAGGCTCACTTTTCAAACCTCTCTCCACTAATGAAGAAAAATACACCACTTTGGATCAATAGGACTTTACGAGGCTTGTAATGTTAGGCTTAGGTATTTGGTTAAGAAAGAACGGGAAGTGTCAAAATACAAATAAGGGCACTTATTAGATTAAACACAACCAATTAAGTAAAAGAGTAACACCATTAAACCAAATTTTTTCTTCCGATCATAACCCATTTTTCCAAAGATAAACAAAATTCTTCCTCAATCTTTCTCCTTAGTACATCCATCACTAACACTCTTTTATTTATTAAAATGTGAAGGCTTTCTTCTTCTTTTTTTTTTTTACTCAATTGCTCTTGAAAAGCCAACCACTTTCTTCCAATATATGGATTTTTTTTTTCTCAATTGCTCTTGAAAAGCCAACCACTTTCTTCCAATATATGTGGATTTTTTTTTTGCATCCTTACTCCAATTGCTCTTGAAAAGACATAACCCCCAACCAACTTCTTCCAATATATGTGGAAGATTTCTCCAATTCCTCTTGAAAAGTTTGTGTTCAAAATTAAGTGCTCTTAACAAATAAGGTATGAATTATATATATATATATATATATATATATATATATATATATATATATATATATATTTGGCTCAATAGAAGGTAGGTTATATAAGGCAAAAAGAAAGAAAAGTAAGGCTAACAATATATTTAAATAGGCTCAAAGAGGTTACTAGTGATATAAGGATAACAAGGTTGGCTTAAAATGGCACAATCGATCCAAAAATGGCCTACATCATATCCTAAATAGTGTATTTCTAAATTATTTCGCCTCAAGAGGTTTTCAAATGAGTTCTAGAGTTTGTTGAGATCACAAAAATGTCCATGAAAAATTCGCACATAAGACTTCTCTAAGCATTTAGACTAATCAACCAAATCACACCACATACCAAAAGAGTCACCAACTAGGTAAAATCAACATTTGAAATTCTCTTTAAACCGAAGCAAAATTTAATGTCTTCTAACAGCTACTTGTTATCACAATCACATTATTATCATCAACGTGCAAATTAAAATAAAAAATCAAAATCAAAATAAGACAATAAAGAAATAAAAAAAAATTAAATCAAAATGCAGAAAAATAAATGGAAAATCAAAATTAAACACAACTAAACACACAAATAAAACTACTAAAAATGAAGGGGAGAAAAGATTTACCGTTTACCGCACCCCCAACCAAAACCTGACATTGTCCTCAATGTAAGAAAGGAAAGAGAGATCTCCTTTCCATCGGCGGTGAAACTGCCCTTGCCGGTAGTGAACGTAAGATTTTTTTTTCTTAGATGGGATTGCATTGGCTTTAGCTCAATCTTGTTGGCTCCATTCTTTACCACTAAGGTTGGAGTTTCATTTGTTCCCAACTCAAATTTTTCATCACTGCACAAATATTCATTAGGTGTTGCCCGTAATTCGGAACATTGTCTCATCCCCTTATCTTCCTCCTCAATTGTTGCAGATTTCACAAGGCAAGCTTCTAGTGGTAGCAATGGAGTTCTCTCCTCAAAAATTTCCAAGATTAACCCGTCAAGAGTGTTAATTTGAAAACAAGAATGTACATCACTTGGAAATTTTATTTCTTCAAAAACATCAAAAGTTACTTGTTCATCTTGCACCTGTAGAATGAGCTTTCCTTGCTGAACATCAATCAATGTTCTTCCAGTTGCAAGGAACGGTCTCCCCAATATCAACGGTATCTCTCTATCTTCCTCCATGTCAAGCACCACGAAATCTACAGGGAAAATAGATTTGTCGACTTTAATTAAAACATCCTCAATTACCCCTAGAGGATATTTCACCGATCGATCCGCTAATTGTAAAGAGATTGAAGTGGGCTTCACTTCTCCCAGACCTAGTTTCCTGAAAACAGAAAGTGGCATCAAATTAATGCTTGCTCCTAAATCACATAGGACTTTATCAAAATTGCAACTCCCTATAGTACAAGGTATAGTAAAACTCCCTGGGTCTTTCAATTTCTGTGGCAGTTTTCTTTGAAGAACTGCACTACACCCCTCATTTAGCATGACAGTTTCATAATCTCCTAGCTTCCTCTTCTTTGATAGAATTTCCTTCATGAATTTTGCATACTTTGGCATTTGTTCCAACATCTCTGCAAAAGGAATGTTAATATGCAATTTCTTAAAAATATCCAAAAATTTATCAAATTGATTATCAAGCTTTTTCTTATTCAATCTTTGAGGATATGGGATAGGAGGCTCATATTTCGCATATGGGGAAGGTTGAATATCTTGGGATCTTGTTGGATTTTCTTTAGATTCTTCCATATTTTTCTCCGATTTCCTCTGCCATTTAAGTTCTTTACCACTTCTCAATGTGATAGCATTTGCATGCTCTCTGGGATTTATTGTGTCACTAGGTAGTGATCCTTGAGACCTTTCTGCAATCTGCTTTGAAAGCTGCCCTAGTTGGTTTTGGATGTCCCTGTTGATTGCCTCTTGATTTTTGAAATTTGCTCTCGTCTCATCAATGAACTTTCCCAAAATTTCTTCCAAATTTGTTTGTTTCTTCTCTTGGGGTTGGTAGGAAGATGATGACGATTTGAATCCCCCTTGGTTATTTCCCCATGACAAATTTGGATGATTCCTCCAACCTGGATTGTAGGTGTTCAAATATGGGTTATGTTGAGGTTTTTGGAAATTTGAAACATAATTTGCTTGCTCAGCAGTTGGTGAAGCAAATGGATTTCCAACTTGGCACTCGATACTAGCATGATTTCCACCACATAAATCACATTGTGCAGTTGGTTTGGATTCTAACTTGGATGACAAAGAATCCATTTTTCTTGAAAGAGCAGCAACTTGAGCCGACAAAGCATTTACTGAATCAATTTCATGCACTATTCCTGGTCTTTTTGCAATCACCCGCTCTGAATGTCACTGATTGTTGTTTTCTGCCATAATCTCTAACAAATCATGAGCATCCTCCGGTGTTTTTTCCATTAAAGATCCTCCAGCTGCAGCATCAATCATTGCCCGATAGTTTGAAACCAACCCATTATAAAATGTAGAGACTTATAGCCAAATTGGTATACCATGATGTGGGCATTTCCTCAACATTTCTTTGAATATTTCCCAAGCTTCATACAATGATTCTTGGTCATATTGTGTAAAAGATGTGATTTCATTCCTCAATTTTGCCGTCTTAGCAGGAGGAAAGAACTTGGACAAGAATTTCTAAACCAATTCATTCCATGTCGTAATTGATCCCGGTGGTAATGAGTTTAGCCACTCCTTGGCTTTATCCCGAAGTGAAAAAGGAAAAACCCTCAATCTTATAGCATCTTCAGACACACCATTTATCTTGTAAAGATCACACACCTCCAGAAAGTAAGAAATATGTGCATTTGGATCATATTTTGACATTCCCCCAAACTGATTTGATTGAACCATTTGGATAAAGGATGGTTTTATCTCATAGTTATTGGCTTGAACAGTCGGCCTCCTTATACCTGAAATAGTTCCAGTAACATTAGGCGCAACATAATCCTTCAAAGCTCTACGATTTCCACCTCCCTCAACAAATGGTGGATCCATGGCTATTTGTCTATTAGGAGCTGAAGTTGAACGTCTTCTCTCTCGATTTAGATGCCTATATGTTCTATCAATCTCCGGATCAAATGGAAGAAGGTTAAGGCTTCTTGTACGTCTCATACAAAAATCCTACAACCAGAAAATCAACTAACACAAAACAACACAAAGTTACTTACTTTTTTTTTTGATAAATAAAATAAAACAGCAAAATAAACAAAATTAAAAATGAAAGAAAGATAAAGCAAATTAACTTCAAATTAAAACTAAGATTAGGTAGTATCGATATTAATAAAATCAAACCATTCCCCGGTAACGGCACCAAAAACTTGATGCTTATTTTCGCAAGTGTACGAATCGTTCAAGTAATAAAGTGTACAAAAGTACGGATGTCGAACCCACAAGGAATGGCGTTACTAAGTACCGAAATTTACTAACCCTAATTTTATTTGAAAACTGAATTGTTGAAATTGTTTTAAAAGAAAATTAACATAAAACTAAACGCAAATAACAAAATTAAATGTTGTTCACTAATGATTAAAAACGCTAAGGCATTTGATTTCGCTAAATCAATTCAATCCGATTTCAAGTCATGTTATATGAGAATCAAAGCTAAAAGTGATGGTTGAAAAACCCAAACTTATCTAATACTCTTTCTCAAGTTATATTAGAATTACTTATCTATGAAAACCAACTATATTTCTATGAAGATTTAATCACAAATAAGCACATTACGATTTATGGAATTTCTGGAATAACCACATACATCATGCATTAGGTGTCAAACTCGCATTCAACATACGGTATTTATCACAAGAAGCATTCATTACACATCTCCTCTCGGTCTCAATATAATGCAACAAATCATCTAAATCTTGATCAGAAATTTAAAAGCATTAAGCATGGAAATAAATACTCAACTTGAAAACAATGAATTCATATAACAATAACCAAAGAAATCAGATTTCCTTGATTTAACTACATCATAGCCATAGCAAAAACGAATTAGTTCATAACGGAAATAAGAACAACCATTATTTCAATTGAATTCATGAATAACAAATCTGAATAAAATGTAGAATATGAAGGCTAAGGAGAAGAGATGAAAAACTCTTGAAGATGAAGACTTGGTAGCAACAATGGTGATGATCCTTCAAGCTTCTCCAAACTTTCTCTCCAAAATTTTCCTTTTCTCCTCCAAAAATGATTTAGATCTGTTCTCTCTACCGTCCCCCTCTTTTTCCATCATATTATATATATAGATCTAGGGTTTGGGGGGGCAATTTTGGAACAAAACAACCAAAAAATCTGTTTTCGGACGAAACTCGCCGGAGGTGACATTATTCTCGCCGCGGCGAGATTTCTGGAAAATAATTTTTTTTGGGTTTTCGATTTTGGCCGGCGGCCAAAATAATGTGGCCGGCGGCTAGATGCATTTGGCCGGCGACGAGATGAATTTGCCAAATTTTGTGCTCTCGGGAAGATTTTCGCCGTGCTTTCTGTAGGATTTTCGCTGGCGGCGAGAATGCATTGGCCGGCGGCGAGATTTCTTTGGCCGGCGGCGAGATTTCTTTGGCCGGCGGCGAGATTGCTTTGCTCAACGTATTCTCCGTAAGGTTTTCGCCGGCGGCGAAATTCCAAATTTTGAAATTTTGTTTTCTTTTTATTTACACTCAATCCCGTTCATTGAAATTTGTCCTAAACTTCTCCAAAATTATGATTTTACCTGAAATTGCACTTTAAACACGAAATACCCGTGAAATGACATTTGTGGATTAAATAATCAAATAAACGTAATTTTCACACAAATATCAACATTTAAATCATAACAAAAATGCAATAATTTGACTCTTATCAGGTGCATTGTTCTTTTCTAGTAGTGTTGTATGAAAAATTGGGATGGCTTGTTAGAACCTGAAGCATAAGATTTGCTTCAATCGTCGGTGTATGGTTATGAAGTAGCATTTTCTTTGGAAATAGCCTACGTATTGATCATCAGGGTTGATCAAGGGAAATATAGGGAAGATGCGTTGTTCTTGCCTAGTAGGATGGCATGAAAAGAAAGGGCCATGTATTGAAGCCTTGTGCTTAGGTTGGCTTTGGTTTTTTGTGCAAGGTGCAAACAAGTTATTGGTTGTTAAAGTATAGCCTAAACATGGCTTTGCTTAATGCATCTTGGCTCTACTAGCTCTTTTTTCCGGTGGTTTTTTTACATGTTTGGTGATGTTGTGCCTAGTGTATGTAGCAGCATATGACTAGTGATTGAATTATGTTTGTTGGTAGGCTCTATATGTTAGCATCAAAATGTCGTTGCTCAATTCCTTTCAATATTGCAACAAGAATCCATGAGTTTTGGGCAACATCTAGGTTCTTGTGTTGGCTACCTATAGATAAGGTAATTGATTTCTCATGTTGCCTAATTTCACATGACACTTAACACAAGGGTAAGGTGGACATCAAAAAAATTTAAATTTCCTTGGCATGCTTGAACATCCTTTTTGGCAATCATGGTCTACATTTCCTACTCGATCACACAAATGAAAAATGCTAAGTGGATGAGTATTCTATGCCACGCTATGCATTTTTCTATGCCCTGGTGCATGATCTATGGCTGGAAAAATCAATGGAGGAATGGCCACAGTGCATAAGGAAATCTGGCTATAGTATGAAAATATAGGGCAAAATCTAGCTTAAAAATCTTATCTTCTATTTTTAATCTTAGCCCTTGGATCTTTTAAGATTTGATCTAATTAAACATACAATTTAAAATTAACCCTAATTAACCCTAATGAAGCACTAATTAAACATACAATTTAAAATTAAAAACCTAACAGCTACCTAGAAGAGAGAAGAAAGAGAAATTTCGAGAGAATATAAAGAAGACAAAATTTTGTGAAGGATTAAAGAGAAGAGTAGTTCTACAAATCTAGAGATTGAGTGTATCTCTTCTTATCCTCTCTTCATCAATTTTAATGTCTTTTTTTATGAATTTTTTTTATGAACTTAGGTTTATCTAGCTAATTTACTAATATGGGGGCTTTATGAACTCAATATTCTACATGTGATGATTTAATATTTTATCCCAATTATGATTACAATTCAATTATATTATTTAATCATATTTTTATGTTATTAATTGTCTGACCAATAATTGATCTATAGAGACAATTAGATAAATTTAAGAGAATTATTTAATTACTTATCTTGCTTAAATAACATACATAGTTTTCAGATAGAGATGTATGATTCTTATGTGTGTGATCTATAATTGATGATCTTAATGAGTAGTATGCAATCTAATTTGTATGAGAATGTGATTAGATTGATTACTCTATGGTGTGTAATTTAATTGAGAGTGAAATACATGTTAAGATAGATTCAGTTGATCATGTGATTGGTTAGTAATTATTTTGGTGAAAATTTTAGTGATTTACATGCTAAGGAAATTGGGAGATTAATGATTCCTATTTCATTTTCTCATATATTTTTATAATTGTTGAGTTTTGTTTTGAGTAATTAGTTGTCATTTATTTTTGTTTTTTTATAATTTTCTATTATCCAAATAGTATTCATAATAATTATATTGGTACTCAGTTATAAGTTACACAACTCCCTATTGGATAGATATCCATACTTAAGTATATTATATTACTTGCATGACCCTTATACTTGCGGTTAGTGTTTCAAGTTTTTGGTGTCGTGGCCTAGGAGTTTTGTACTTGTAATGGATACAAATAACGATTACTACTATACTAGTTTGGACCTTTTAATTTCTATTGTAGTATTTCTGCTATATGCCCAAGTTGGTAGGTGAAAATCTATTGTAGTATTTCTGCTATTCGCATTGATGCCCAAGGGTCATTCAAATGATTTGGGAAAATCAATTTGGAGAGTTAGTCAACAATGACCCAAATCTTCACTTAGTTTGATTCTTTGAAATATGTGACACCTTCAAGGTGAATGGTGTCTTAAATAATGCAAACTACCTTTGCTTATTTCCTTTCTCACTAAGGGATAAGGCTAAGGCTTGCTTACAATAACTACATAGGATCAATTGGCTTAAACAGTCATAACAAAGTACTTCCTACCTTCAAAGACAACTAAGCTCAAAAAAGACATCACATATTTTCATCAATTTGAAGGAGAATCATTTCATGAAGCTTGGGAATGCTTCAAGATGCTATAAAGAAGATTCCCATACCATGGTTTTCCTAAATGGCTACAAGTTCAAAAATTCTATAATGGAACAGTGAATGACTATAATTAATGCTGCAACTAGCAGAGCTTTAATAAGTAAAATTGAAGAGGAAGCCTTTGACTACTTAAGGAGATGGAATCCAACAGCTACTAATGGCCTATAGAAAGGTTCAAGCCAAAAAAGATTGGTTGGAGTAGTAGATGTAGACACCATAGTATCATTCCAAGCTAAAAGAATGCTTTACTATTAGGTTTAATTAAGAAATTAGATGGTGATCTTGTGGGAGTAAATATGGTATAAAGTCCATTGGTGGTGTGTGATTATGGCAATAGACCTCATTATACTGAGGCATGTGGGAACCTTCTTAAAGCAGTAAACTATCTCAATAACCAAAATTGTCAAGAAAACTTATACTCAAACATAAATAACCCAAGATGGAGAAAACATCCAAATTTCTCTTGAAGAAATAACAACAATTAATGTAATGCTTTAGTGAGGACAACAAATATGCCTTAATGGGAATGATGAAATTTTTCATCAATTTATTAAATAAAAAAGTGGATCACATAAAGTCCACTCATTGGAATTCTACCAGAATTAAGAGATTGAAATGGGGAAATTGCTACAAGCCATAAGTAGATGGCCTCAAGGTAACTTTCCAAGTGACATAGAAATTGACCCAAAATAAGAAGTGATGAGTGCTCAAAAAACACTAAAATTACCATGATTTTATGCACATTAATTGATTAAAAATATATATATATATTTATATGATTTTATCAAATATTTATATAAATTTGTCTTTTCAGAATCACGAGTATTTTTATTGTTTTTCATGTATTTTTGCTTAAAAACATAACTTAAAGACTCAAAGAGGAATACTGGAGGCAATACATCACTTATATATTCATACAATAAATGAGGAAAAGTCAACAAATATAGAAAAATTGGACAAAATGGGTCAAAAATGTCAAAAAGGAGGAAATCGTGCACGTAGCTACTTAGCTGCGCCCAACAACACGCGCACCACGCCAGCATCTGCCCCAGCTACACCCAAAAATGCATGTGTCGTGCGCATCCCTTCTCTATTTCGTGCACGCCTACATCTACCACAGACGTCATGCGCTTCATCTACTACTGGCCAAGACTCCATACCAAAGATGATGTCATCATTCACTACTCCATGTTTTCTCCAATTTTAATCATTTTTTCACCCAATATTTCTTCCCCTACTCACCTATAAATACCCTTATTCTCTTCATAACTAAACACACCTAAAAAACATCTTCTCTTCTCTTTCTTTCTCTCCATTTCTCAGTTTTTTTAGTTTTTCTTAATTTTTAGCTTTTCTTAGTTAGGTTTTCTTAGGTTTAGAGTTCTTCTCTTTTTAAGAAGAAGTAATTATATTTTTGTAATTTATTTTCTTTTTGATTCAATAAATGAGAGTGCAAATTTTGTTTGGAGGTTTTCCAGCAACATGAATAACATCAAAGTAATGTAAGGATTTTATTTTCTTTGTAGTTATTTTTTATGCTTTATTCTTACATGTTATATTTAATTTGTCTGTGATTAAATTTAACTTTGCTGGCTGTTGATAACTGTATTTTATATAGTTATTTTCACCTATTTTATTAATTATAATTGCTATGTTCTTCATGTTTTTAGTTAATTTTCGATTAATAAATTAGTATTCTTTGTTTTTATATATTTTAATAAAAGTAAATAATTTGTATCGAAAATGTACTTAATGCCACATTTATGTCCACAAATATAATTTCAAATAATATAGTTCTTAATTACAATTTTTAAAAATTAAAAATATAATTTAAATTAAATTTGGGCTTCATTTTAATTATTAAAAGTTTAAAAATTTAATTTAAAATTAGCAAAGGGCTTAACTGTAATTAAAGAAAGTTTAAAATGTAATTTGAAATATATTTGTGGGTAAAAATGGAATTAATAAAGTTTATTTTTCTGCGCTTGAGTTAGAGACGCCACGGCCTAATCCAAGCGCCCAACGTGGACCGTCCGATCAAAAAGGCAACGGCCAGATTTGTGCGTCATTAGCACACCCGACCAAAGAGAGTGGGTGCAGGTCACTATTTTTCACGCGACTCGGCGTGCCAGTGGGCCCCACCTGCCGCGCAGGCCGGCGTGCAGGGTGGGACCCACGTGTCGGTCACACGTCTGCCAAAGGGCGTTGTTCTGTGCGGCTGAACCACGTGCAATCTTCCCCTCAGCCAATCAAAGTCTTCCACGTGTCCCAATTTTCCCTTGAACGAATCATCAGCGGACGCGTGGCACATATCGGTGAACGCAAAAGCACAGAATCTCACACGCGTTATAGCCGTTGCGCAACGTTGTGCGCGCCCCAATCCCGTGCGACAAGTCTGCGTGCGCCCATTCCATTCAACGAATGAGATGCTGCCACGTGTCCCACTAATTGTGTCCGCAAATCAGAACGCGACACGTGGCAGCGTGAAGAGAATTAAAACAGAACACGCAGCATCCTTCGATCCCATTTTCGATACAATTTTTGTCCCCCCACGCGTTTAAATTATAATTTTCGCCACAATTTTATGTCCCCCGCGTGGATTTTAATTTAATATTTTATTGATGTATTTTTTTGCTATAAATAGGAGATAGTTTTTAGTTGTAAAAAAGTTTTGTTGAAGAGAGGTTTTAGAGTTTTGGGTAGAGTTTAATTTTCGTGTGTTGCTCGGTTTTGGACGGCAAAACACGCAGAAGCCATTTTTGGCTTTTGTTGTGTTTTGCGTGTGCCAAATATTTGTTTTAAGTTATGTTTTAATTTTATTTCTACTTCTTAATTTTCTGTAGTTGTTGTAATTTTTATTTTAATTTTATGAAGTAATTTAATTTTTCTAGGGTTGCATTTAATCTAAATTTATGAAGCTTTAATTTTAATTATTTTTGATAGATTTATAAGACGTTCGATTTGTTCGTTCTATTTTGTTCTTAATGCTTTTTGATTATTTACGAATCTTATCAAAATGATCTGTGGCACATGAATAAACTTGAGAAAGGCATTTGTGTGTGTATTGCTCGTAAATAGAATGACATGTATGATGAAGGATAGAAATATACCCTAATTGTATGTGTGGCCATTTGAAAACTTAGAACGTAATGAATCTCGGTAAATTTAATTTTCATAGAGATATAGTTAATTAATTTAACGAGGTGTGTTTATACGGAGCTCGAAAGAGATGTATGAATAATAAAAAAAGAAGTTTTCGGTTGACAAATTAAATGTACTAAAAAATATAAATCAAAAGAAAATAATATGATTTGAGTGGATTAGTTTGGTGAAAAATTGCAATCCTAGATTTCTTTTATTTTCTTATTTTACTTTTTTATTAACCAACGATTGTTTTGGATAAAATCAGAGAGATACAATTTTAGTACTCGACAAACTATAGTAACAAATCCTCGTGGGATCGATCTTTACTTACAAATCTTTATTACTTGTGACCGTGTATGCTTGCACGAGTTCGTGTGTTGAAAAACACGCAACAGCTGTTTGTAAACATGATATAATAATAACGTTGTTATGCTTGCGAAATATTAAATAGGTAAAAATCTCTAAAAGGAATTGATTTTATTTTTATTCAAGATTTTATATTAAGAATGTTAGAGAGAAATATATTATTTTTCATTACAAACTTAAATCTGAAAATTAGATTTTAAGGTTTAGTTATCCATTCTAATTTAAAGTAGTACTCTTTTATTTGTTGGTACAATCGCTTGGTAGTTAGAGTGAAGCTCTATTTCAAAAGTTTTTATAAGAATTATTATCTAAAAATGTATTGACAACATGTTTTCAATAGTGGTTTTAAAACTTGAAAGTTAGTACTCGAATAACTAAATTCTTAGGTTTAATTTGGACACCTTGAATATAGTTTAAACTATCTAACCCCACCAAAGGTGGCATTTAAATGGTTCATTTTCAATCTCTTAGAAAAAAGGAATTAATTTAATTAACCAAATTAGTTATCAACCCCACCTATAGATGTTAATTGATTTGTTTAGTTAACAAAGAATATCTAACCCCACCAAAGGTGGTATTCATATAAAAAAGAGAGAATCAATAAATATCAATTTATATCTTTAATAACCTAAATAATATGAGCAAGCATAATTAACTTAGTTATTATATCCTTAAATACTCCACTATTATAAATGATAAAATTTGCATAAATGTTTATTGAATCTGTATCTATGTTTATTTTTACGTTATTAGATTAAAAACACAAAATCCCAATATATCGTGACAGGATATTTATGATTTAATTTCATTTTTAAAAGTTTAAATAATAAATTAAAAATCACATATATTCCTTCCTTAGATCGACCTTGAGAGTATACTTATCATTTTCTACGAAATGATTTGTGCACTTACGAGAGTTTTATAAATATAAAGCCAAAGCGATGGCAGAATCGACGATGCCGGTTCTGCCCATCAAGTAGGTAAAGATCTTGGAAGGCTGTAGCCTTAAGAAGTTATAAAATTTTATAGGAGAAATAGGAAGCTCAAAAAATGGTGAGGAAAACATGGACAAAAAGAGTATTGAAAAGGAAAATGTTCAATCGAAGAAGTGTACCCTCTACAAATTCACTTTAATAGATGCCTTTCTAAGCCAAATTCATAAAGGATGTACTATCTAAGAAAAAGAGGCTTAAGGATCAAGCTTGAACTGAAGGTTGTAGTGCTATCATTGATATAAAACTACCATAAAAAATGAAAGATCTGGGTAGCTTTGACATACGTTACACAATTGGGAATATAGACTTTAAGCAAGGCACTATTTGATTTGGGTGTTAGTATTAACCTCATGCCATTATTGATTCTCAAGATATTGGGAGTTGGTGAAGCCAAACACATATCAGTAATATTGCAAATGGGAGACAAGTCAATCAAGTGACCTTAGGAAGTGGTAAAATATGTGTTGGTGAAAGTGGACATATTGATCTTTCCAATTGATTTTATTGTACTAGACATGGTAGAGGATTGTGACATTCCTATCATACTTGTTTGTCTTTTCTTAGTAATGAAAATATCACTCATTTATGTACAAAAGGTGAGATTATAATAAGAGTGTAAGATGAATAGGTAACATTTAATGTTTTGAAGCAATTAGATTTTCTGATACTGATAATATTAGTGATTGCTTTAGGATTGATGTTTATTGATGAGCTAGACACTAATGTGCTTTATAAACTATGTCCTAGTGATGCTTTAGACCAAATTCTTGTTATTTTTGTGAACACATATCCCGATGATTACTATGACATTCACTTAGGCACACACACTCATGATAAAACTTAAGAAAGTCTACTGAACTACCCACACATAAGACTTTGACACATGATGCTATGAACAATGAAGTAAATTCAAAAGAAAATAACTCAACTTGTTTATTGTGTGAACTTTTGGGAGGCTACACCCTCCATGTGTGTATCTAATGCAGTTATAGGGTATCTTAAGACATATTTTAAGCTTAAATCATCCATTGATGACCCATCCAAGTTAGAGTTCAAAACTTTAAAAAACCATTGTTGTTACGCAATTTTGGTATTCCATTGATAAAATCTGCTAGTCTAAGTATGTAGTAAGAAGAGTCACTACTATAGGTGCTCAGTAAATTCAAAAGAGTTATAGGGTGGTCTATTGTTGACATTAAAGGAAAAATCCCATTCATATGGATGTACAAAATCTTATTAGAAGATGGAACTAAACCTAAATGGGATGCATAACACTCATTAAACTACATTATGAAAGAGGTGGTGAAGAAGGAAATTATTAAGTAAGATGACATGAGCTTCATATACCCAATATAAAACTTTGAATAAGTAAACCAAGTTCATTGTGTACCAAAGAATGGAGGAATCATTGTGGTGAAAAATGTGTCAAATGAGTTAATACCAACAAGGATTGTCATGGGATAGAGAGTACGTATGGATTTCCACAATGCGAAGAAAGTTACAAGGAAGGCACATATCCTTCTCCCATTCATGGTTGAAATGATTGATAGATTAGCTATACATTCTTTCTTTTTCCTTCTAGATGCATACACTAGCTATAACCATATTTCCATGGTACCCAAAGACGAAGAAAAGACCACCATCACATGTCCTTATGGAACTTTTTCTTTCAGGAGAATGACATTTGGGTTATACAATGCACCTTTGACATGTCAACATTTTATGATAACTATTTTCTCAAACAAGGTGGAGAAGCACTTAGAGATCTTCACGGATGACTTTTCAATATTTGGAAATACATTTCATGAGTGTCTACACTATCTCTCCCTAGAGCTACAACAATGTGAAGAAACCAACTTGGTTTCAAATTGGGAGAAGTCTCACTTCATGGTATACAATGGTATTATCTTGGGCAACAAAGTCTCATCTATTGGTATTGAAGTGGATAGATCTAAGATTGAAACGATTAAGAAGCTACCACCACTTACCAGTGTATGAGGAGTAAGGATTTTTAGATTTGATGATAAATGTTTAGAGGCATTTTGAATACTTAAAGTGAAATTAGTGTTAGCATTAGATTGGAGCAATCCCTTTGAGTTAATGTGCGATGTAAATGACTTTGCTATTGGGACTATTTTGGGGTAGTATAGAGGGAACATGTTCCATGCCATATATTACGAAAGCAAAACATTCAATGATGTAGAAATGATTTATGGTAATTTAGAGAATGAGCTCCTAGCCATTGTGTATGCCTTTGAGAAATTTAGATTTTATTTGGTTGGATCAACATGACTCTCTACACGGACCATTTTGTAATAAAGTATATCATGACAAATAAGGATGCCAAATCAAGATTGATAAGCTAGGTTCTCTTTCTACAAGACTTTGACATAGAAATCCATGATAAAAAGGGAAAACAATAAGGTGGAAAACTATCTATCTAAATTGGAAATGGAAGCAAATATGGATGATAACATAGTGATTGGGGAATCTTTCTCATATTAGCAACTTCTTTCAGTAACTCAAACTGACATCCCATGGTATGTAGACTTTGCAAATTTTATGGCTACCAACATTCTTACTCTGAATGTCACACGAAAACAAAAAGAAGAAATTCTTTCATGATGTTAAATAGTATGTTTGGGATGATCCTTAGCATAATTAAGAATACATTAATGGTATTTTTATGTCCTTTATGATGAAGTTGGAAGTATTCTTCACCATTTCCACAATTCAAACTATGGAGACCATTTTGGGAGCACAAAAATAGCAGCTAAGGTACGTCAATCTTGTTACTTTTGGCCTACATTGTTTAGAGATGCCTACCCTTATGTAGAAACATGTAATAGATGCCAATGGATAGGTAGTATTTCTAAAAGAGATAAGATGCCCCTAAATAGCATTGAAGTAGAATTGTTTGATGTTTGAGGCATTGACTTTATGGGAAAATTCCCTTCATCCTTTGGTAACTACTACATACTATTAGGTATGGATTATGTATCAAAGTGTGTCGAAGTTGTCACGAAATTTTTGAAGAAAAATATTTTCACAAGGTTTGGAACTCCAAGGATACTTGTTAGTGATAGTGGTAATCACTTTTGCAATAGAGTCTTTAATTTTTTATTATCTAAGTATAGGATTAAGCATAAAGTGTCTACCTTCTACAATCCCCAAACTAGTGGGCAAGCATAGGTTTCTAATAGAGAGGTGTGAAATGTTTTGGAGAAAATAGTGAATAATTTTAGAAACAATTAGGCCTTTAACTTAGATGATGCTTTGTTGGCATAGAGAACTACATTTAAAAAAATAATTGGTACGTCCCCATATAGGCTAGTCTGTGGAAAGGCATGTCACCTATTGGTGGAATTGGAGTACAAAGCATATTGGTCGTTGAAAAATTTGAATATGATAATGGATGCAATTAGCGAGAAAATATTATTGCAAATGAATAAGCTACATGAGCTATGGTAGAGTGCTTATGAGAATGCCAAATTTTACAAAGAAAAAACAAAAAAATTGTGCACCAAGGTAGAAAGTATTACTGTACAACTCAAGACTCAAATTGTTCCCAGGAACACTTAAGAGTAGATGGTCAAGTGCATTAACCATCACTAAAATAACCAAGCATAGAGCCATTGAATTGGAGAACAATAACAATGAAGAATTCATAGCTAATGGATATAGATTGAAGCACTACTATGGAGACCAATTACCATATGAAACATCTTTGATAACCTTGGTGGATGCACCTTAGAGGTTTATATAGTCGTTCATCCAAGGATGTTAAATATGGAACTTATTGGGAAGTAACTCAACATTATTTTATTTATATTTTTTTCGTTTTGTAGGTGAATAAATGTAGAGAGCAATGGCACAACAAAATTGGATAGTTTTAGCGATATAATGTGGTGCATCAAGGCTAAGGGAGTTTTCATCCTTTCACTCTTTCATATTCATGGGACAATGTGCAATTTAAGTATGGGGGAGGGAACTTTGTTCTCTACTTTCATCTAGTTTGAATTTTCTTTTCCTTTTTTGGATTTTTTTAATCACAATTTGGGTAGAAATTTATGAATAGATGGAAACCAAATATATGCATGCTTGATATGAAACAAATAAACCCAATGATAGAATTGGTTTTCATGACTAGGATAAGGAATGTAACATGCTCATTAAGATACTTACATTAATTATATTATATGCTTTCTAGTTTTGATTGGATTTAATCAAAATTTATGCAAATGCTCATGATTAATTTTTGTGTTCTTATTGGGGGAAAAATTGGGGTGAGTTGTGCTAGTTGACCTCTTCCATGTTCTAGAATCTATTTGATTATCATTTGAGGTGAAATCTTAAATAGTAATTAGTTTGATAAATGATTTAGATCTTAATTGATTGATTGAGCCTTCCTAGCTAGCCATTATTTATATCCTTAATCACCCATTTGAGCCTAACTAAGAAACTTTTATATCTTTAAGCCACATGTTAGGCCTAACCAATAAGCATTGCCTTTACCCTTACACCTTTAGGTTGAATGAATAAACACAATCATGTGTTATGCTATAGAGTGAGGTGGAATATAATGCACCCTATTACAAAATGAAAAAAAAACTCATATCACGATTACCCCTCTAAATAAAAAGAGTAATGTTGAAAATAAGTTTTAGAGGAATTGTGAAGTTACAAAAAGATGTGTAATAAAATATTGGTAAGATAGGGTGCATTAGAACATCAAGTGAAAGCCCAATTAGCATTGCAAGATGAATAAAAAAAAGCTAAGGTGTGAAAAAAGCTTAAATGTCTCCATTCATCTACCCCCAACATGTGCAACACTCACACATGAATCAATTCGTCAATGATCGATGAATATGTGAACCTCCGTGGTATAGAATTGTACAACTTTTGAAGGGGATAGTTTGTGCTGAACATGCATGTACTATTAGATGTGTGTCTATGAATGTTTTGCCTGTATCTTTTTGCTAATTAGACTTGGCTTTACTTAAGGGAAAACAAAGAGTTAAGTATGTGATAACTCTTCAAAAGTAGAGTTATTTAGCCATTTCAAAATCACTTATTTGTCTCATTATGTGCTAAAATTTCATGAAAAATCTTAATCTATTTTTAATTATATCAATGTAAGTGGAACAAAGTCATATGAGTCAAAAACAAGGAATAATATTTTATGCTATGGCGGGGAATAAAACGATGCCATTGCACACATGGAGAAAAAAAATGCAGTGAGACCCATACCTTGGAGTGCATTTTTCGATGCTTCGATGCCCAATCTATGGCTCAATAATCAATTAAAGAATGATTGTGGTGCACGAAGGTATCTTTCCACAATGTGTGAAAATATAGAACAAAATCTAACTTAAAAATCTTATTTCTTATTTTTAATCTCAACCCTTGGATCATTTAGTATTTCATCTAATGATTTATATTAGGTCATTTCTCCATTTAATTATCCCTACAGAGCCACTAATTAAATACACAAAATTAAGAATAAAAAACGTAATAGCTGCCAAGAAGAGAAAAAGAGAAAAATTTCAAGAAAAGATTAAAGAAAACATAATTATGTGAAGGATTCAAGAGAAGATGGGTGCTATAAGTCAAGAGATTAAGTGTATCTCTTCTTCTTCTCCTTTCTTTATCATTTTTTGTCAAAAACCTTAGCTTATGAACCCAATTTTCTAATATCTTACCCCAATTAGGATTGATCTATAGAGGCAATTAAATAGCTTTGAGAGAATTATTTAATTATTTGTCTTTAATAAATAACATGCATAGTTTCTAGATAGAGATATAGGATTGTTATGTTTATGATCTATAATTGACAATCTTAATTGCAAAAAGACCAGCAGTAGTGCATGAAATTGATTCAGTGAATGCTTTGTCGGCTCAAGTTGCTGTTCTTTCAAGAAAGATGGATTCTTTGTCCTCCAAATTTGAATCCAAACCAACTACACAATGTGATTTATGTGGTGGAAATCATGCTAGCATCGAGTGCCAAGTTGGAAATCCATTTGCTTCACCAAATGCTGAGCAAGCAAATTATGTTTCAAATTTCCAAAAACCTCAACATAACCCATACTCGAACACCTACAATCCAGGTTGGAGAAATCATCCAAATTTGTCATGGGGAAATAACCAAGGGGGATTCAAACCATCATCATCTTTCTACCAACCCCAGGAGAAAAACAAACAAATTTGGAAGAAATTTTGGGAAAGTTCATTGAGGAGACAAGAGCAAATTTCAGAAATCAAGAGGCAATCAACAGGGACATCCAAAACCAACTGGGGCAGCTTTCAAAGCAGATTGCAGAAAGGTCTCAAGGATCACTACCTAGTGACACAATAAATCCCACAGAGCATGCAAAGGCTATCACATTGAGAAGTGGAAAAGAACTTGAGAATCAGAAGAAATCGGAGAAAAAGATGGAAGAATCTAAAGAAAAGCCATCAAGATCCCAAGATACTCAACCTTCCCCATATGCAAAATATGATCCTCCTATCCCATATCCTCAAAGATTGAATAAGAAAAAGCTTGATAATCAATTTGATAAATTTCTGGATATTTTTAAGAAATTGCATATTAACATTCCTTTTGCAGAGATGTTGGAACAAATGCCCAAATATGCAAAATTCATGAAGGAAATCCTATCAAAGAAGAGGAGGCTAGGAGATAATGAAACTGTCATGCTAAATGAGGAGTGCAGTGCTTCTTCAAAGAACGCCACGAAATTGAAAGACCCAGGGAGTTTTACTATACCTTGTACTATAGGAAGTTGCAATTTTGATAAAGTCCTATGTGATTTAGGAGCAAGCATTAATTTGATGCCACTTTCTGTTTTCAGGAAACTAGGTCTGGGAGAAGTGAAGCCCACTTCAATATCTTTACAATTAGCGGATCGATCGGTGAAATATCCTCTAGGGGTAATTGAGGATGTTTTAATTAAAGTCGGCAAGTTTATTTTCCCTGTAGATTTCGTGGTGCTTGACATGGAGGAAGATAGAGAGATACCGTTGATATTGGGGAGACCGTTCCTTGCAACTGGAAGAACATTGATTGATGGTCAGCAAGGAAAGCTAATTCTACGGGTGTAAGATGAACAAGTAACTTTTGATGTTTTTGAAGAAATAAAATCTCCAAGTGATGTACATTCTTGTTTTCAAATTAGCACTCTTGACGGGTTAATCTCGGAAACTTATGAGGAGATAACTCCATTGCTACCACTAGAAGCTGGCCTTGTGAAATCTGCAACAATTGAGGAGGAAGATGAGGGGACGAGACAATGTTCTGGATTACTGGCAGCACCTAATGAATATTTATGCAGTGATGGAACATTTAAGGAGTTGGGAACAAATGAAACTCCAACCTCAGTGGTAAAGAATGGAGCCAACAAGATTGAGCTAAACCCAATGCCATCCCATCTAAAAAAAAAAAAATTCTTACGTTCACCACCGGCGAGGGCAGTTTCACCGCCGGCGGAAAGGAGATCTCTCTTCCCTTTCTTACATTGAGGACAATGTAAGGTTTTGGTTGGGGGTGCGGTAAACGGTAAATCTTTTCTCCCCTTCATTTTTAGTAGTTTTGTTTGTGTGTTTAATTTTGATTTTCCATTTATTTTTTTTTATTTTATTTCTTTACTGTCTTATTTTATTATTATTATTGTTATTATTATTATTTTTATTTTATTTGCATTTTACTTGTTTTAATTTGCATGTTGATGATAATAATGTGATTATGATAACAAGTAGCTGTTAGAAGACATTAAATTTTGCTTTGGTTTAAAGAGAATTTCAAATGTTGATTTTACCTAGTTGGCGACTCTTTTGGTATGTGGTATGATTTGGTTGATTAGTCTAAATGCTTAGAGAAGTCTTATGTGTGAATTTTGCATGGACATTTTTGTGATTTTAACAAACTCTAGAACTCATTTGAAAACCTCTTGAGGCGAAATAATTTGGAATTGCACTATGTAGGATATGATGTAGGCCATTTTTGGATCGATTGTGCCATTTTAAGCCTACCTTGTTATCTTTATATCACTAGTTACCTCTTTGAGCCTATTTAAATGTATTGTTAGCCTTACTTTTCTTTCTTTTTGCCTTCTATAACCTACCTTTTATTGAGCCAAAAATATATATATATAATTCCTACCTTATTTGTTAAGAGCACTTAATTTTGAACACAAACTTTGCAAGAGCAATTGGAGAAATCTTCCACATATATTGGAAGAAATTGGTTGGGGGTTATGTCCTTTCAAGAACAATTAGAGTAAGGGTGATGAAAAAAAAAATTTCATATATATTGGAAGAAAGTAGTTGCTTTTCAAAGAGAAATTGAATAAAAAAAAAGAGAAAAAAAAAAGAAAAAAAAAGAAGAAGAAAAAGAAGAAGAAGAAAGCCTTCACATTCTAGTAAATAAAAGAGTGTTAGTGATGGATGTACTAAGGTGAAAGATTGAGGAAGAACTTTGTTTATCTGTGGAAAAATGGGTTATGATCGGAAGAAATAATTCGGGTTAAATGGTGTTATTCTTTTACTTAATTGGTTGTGTTTAATCTAATAAGTGCCCTTATTTGTATTTTGACACTTCCCGTTCTTTCTTAACCAAATACCTAAGCCTAACATTACAAGCCTCATAAAGTCCTATTGATCCAAAGTGGTGTATTTTCCTTCATTAGTGGAGAGAGGTTTGAAAAGTGAGCCTATGGAGTTCGAGATTTCACCTTTTTGTTTGTGGATGTTATGCATAATATTATCCGGGCAGTATGGCTATTGGTTTGTGGTTTGATGGATGTTTAAGAGTCAATAATAAAAGTGAAATTGGCATTTGAGATTTCTTAAAGCTTAGGTGACATTGAATTATTCTATATGTTGGGTGTTATTTACAATTTTTGAGACATTTGTGCAAATTATTTGTTATGTGATTTTATTGTTTTAAGTTAGGATAGTTATAGGTAAGATGTTTGTGGGTGTCATCACTGGAAGCCCTCATGAGACTACAACTCGTCCTACTAGGGTCGCCTAGGGGTTTAAAGGCTTATTACATACGCTTAATGTAATGTTGTAAATAGAATAAATTTCCTTTGAATTTTTATTTTAATGTCTCCTTTGAAATTATTCATAGTTCGCTTTTCTTGCTAGAGACTAGCAAGAAGCTGGTTGGGGGTTGTTGATAGGAGTCAAATTATTGCATTTTTGTTATGATTTAAAGGTTGATATTTGTGTGAAAATTGTGTTTTATTTTATTATTTAATCCACAAATGTCATTTCACGGGTATTTCGTGTTTAAAGTGCAATTGTAGGTAAAATCATAATTATGGAGAAGTTTGGGACAAATTTCAATGACCGGGATTGAGTGCAAATAAAAAGAAAACAAAATGTCAAAATTTGGAAGTTCGCCGCTGGCGAGAATATTCCCGCCGCCGGCGAAAACCTTACTGATAAAATGTTGAAAATCATGCAAGGAGCATGGATTTTGGCAAAGTAATCTCGCCGCCGGCCAAATCAATCTCGCCGCCGGCCAAGTACATCTCACCGCCGGCCACAATAATCCCGCCACCGGCCAAGTGCATCTCGCCGCTGGCCACAATAATCCCGCCGCCGGTGAGATTTAGCGGAACCGAAATCGTAAGTTTTCCAGAAATCTCGCCGCGGCGAGAATAACTTCGCCGCCGGCGAGTTTCGTTCGAAAACACATTTTTATGCTGTTTTGTTCCAAAATTGCCCTCCAAAACCTTCACCATTGTTGCTACCAAGCCTTCATCTTCTAGAGTTTTTTCATCTCTTCTCCTTAGTTTTTATTTTCTGCAGTTTATTCATATTTGTTATTCATGGATTCAATTGAAATAATGGTTGTTCGTATTTCCGTTATGAACTAATTCGTTTTTGCTAAGGCTATGATGTAGTTAGATCAAGGAAATCTGATTTCTTTTGTTATGGTTATATGAATTCATTGTTTTGAAGTTGAGTATTTATTTCCATGCTTAATGCTTTTAAATTTCTGATCAAGATTTAGATGATTTGTTGCATTATATTGAGACCGAGAGGAGATGTGTAATGAATGCTTCTTGTGATAAATACCGTATGTTGAATGCGAGTTTGACACCTAATGCATGATGTATGTGGTTATTCCAGAAATTCCATAAATCGTAATGTGCTTATTTGTGATTAAATCTTCATAGAAATATAGTCGGTTTTCATAGATAAGTAATTCTAATATAACTTGAGAAAGAGTATTAGATAAGTTTGGGTTTTTCAACCATCACTTTTAGTTTTGATTCTCATATAACATGACTTGAAATCGGATTGAATTGATTTAGCGAAATCAAATGCCTTAGCGTTTTTAATCATTAGTGAACAACATTTAATTTTGTTATTTGCGTTTAGTTTTATGTTAATTTTCTTTTTAAACAATTTCAACAATTCAGTTTTCAAATAAAATTAGGGTTAGTCAATTTCGGTACTTAGTAACGCCATTCCTTGTGGGTTCGATATCCGTACTTTTGTACACTTTATTACTTGAACGATTCGTACACTTGCAAAAATAAGCATCAAGATCGTTATCCATACTTAGGTATATTATATTACTCGTACAACCTATATACTTTTCACTAGCTTGTTGGTAGTTTGCTATAAAGTTGTAACTTTTAGGAGAATTTGTTGATATTTAGGAAAATTTGATTAATTTATGTAATATTTAGGCCAAAAATTGATATAAGTATGTTAATAAGAGATTAAGTGGATAAAAGGGTCCTCTACGATGAGTATTTACATCTAATAGTAAAAAATCTAATAGTAAAAGATTCAAAAGATTAAAATTACCTTATATCTAATTGTATTCAGATTTAGGATTTATGATTTAGGGTTTAGAGTTTAGAGTTTAATATTTAGGGTTTAGGATTTTGTGTATAGATTTAAGATTTAGGGTTTAGTGAACCATATAAGGGTACTATTGGTATGTTAATATTTTTCTTATTAGACTTCATGTATTTTTTAATTTTGTCTTTAATTGCAAATAACATCTATATTCATCCCGAATTTCGGATTCCACCAACCTACATTTTGGGCTGCCCATGTTAGCTCACGTACGGCCCCATGTTTTGAGAAAGAACTGTTTCTCCTTCAAATTAAACGGCCATGACATTTTGGACTACTAGCTCTGTTTTAAGAAAGCAAGTTTGCTTATTTATGCACAATAGCATAAAAGACAAAGCAAGTGTGAACAAACGAGAACCCAAAAAGAAATGTAGGAACTAGACACTTGGACTCTCCAGGTAAAGTATGCTCAGTCATAACGTTCTAAGTAAATAATAATGGTTCTTAATGATCTAAAAATTAATTGGGAGTTAAATTCTGAACATTAAATCATTTATCCTCATTTCTTCATATTCTATTGATGCTTGTTGCTTTTTTGATTGTCCCAATAATCTCTTCTACTCAACAAGAGCTCGCGGACCCAAACTTTGTCATGTACTCACATTTTGACATTTTCAAGCAAACTTGGCATTCTGCTAGTTGACTCAATGCTAGCCCACTTGTAAGGTTACACAGCCCATTCTTTGATCGACCCACCTTGCTTTTTGTCACACACTATTGGTCGATACAAGGCTAGAATGCTCGCTGACCATATGACAAGCAATCAAATGGTCTGCCACATACCATTATTTATATGGTGCTAGCCTACATCAGAACATGTTACAAGGATTTGATAAAATTGTTGGATGGATGGAGGGATACACATCCTTTAGTTGATCCATATCAAGCGTGCTTAACCATATAGTTTTAAAGGATTGATTGCTCGTATTTTTTAAAGAACGAATTGAAAATTAAAAATTAAACATTAAATTATTTAATTTCTTTTCTCGTTTTCAATGCTCATGATTTTTTAACTACTAAATATAAAAATTTATAGGTTTAAACTGCATCAAAATGATTAAGTAATGTTTTTAAGGAAAAAACAACACAAATTATTTGGCTATTTACTTTGGTAAGGACATGGTTTTATGTCATCTTATCTTTTAATCGTAGCAAAAAGCGAAAGAGGCATAAACTTAAATTAGATCTCAAATCTGCAATAGTCAAATGAATTAGAGATTCGACAATTTTTCTAATGTGAAATCATTTCCTGTAATATATTAAATAAGTGTACATGATTTTTATTTTAACATCACAAAATAGGTTATTCATGATGTGAACCTTGAAAAAAATTTGAACCTTAAAATTAATGTTTCAGGAGAAGACAAGAAGGGGTCGGTGATGTGATAGTACCAATATTCAATAAGAAGTATACATGTGTATTTATATTTTTATATTCAATAAGAAGTATACATGTGTATTTATATTTTTTATAGGATTATAATAATAATCTCTATGATTAATTTTAAATATACGAGTGAAGTAAAATTAATATTTAATTAAGAATTTTAAATTGTGTCATATAAATGGAAAAAAATAAAAGGTAAACTCATAATTAAAAAAATTAAATATATTTAAAAAGTTAATTGAACCCTTTCTAACCAAATAAAATTTAATTTATCTCAAAATGAAACAAAATCACGAAAAGTTCATAGAGTGAGGCAACGAGTTACTAGATTTCATTATAATTTACGTGTCAAAAGTATAAAGGATATAATTCTCAAAGAGAACTTCTAATAAGATATTGAAATTAATTAAAATGTTGAATGTCTCGACCTTCATCTTATAACTATTTATAATGATAATTAGACAAATAAAACAAAATACAAATAATTCTACTTGTTCTCCAACATAAGTGATTTTATTTGCTCTTCAAATATAAGTATAATTATTTAAATATTTATTTATTTTCCAAGCACAAGGAACTTAACTTATTCTTCAGGTACATGTATATTATTTAAATATCCTATAAAATAACCCTGGATATTATTTATGTAAATAGGTTACATTAGTTCTCCCATTCTTTGGAAAAATACACATCCTCGAGTTGATTATAATAATGACTCAGGTCCATGATATTCATGTAGGTCTTGGATATTGAATGTCTTAGAAATTGCAAAGGTGTTTGAAAGGCCAATCACATAAGTATTGTTATTAATCTTTTATAATTCTTATTAATCTTTATAAGATGTGAAATGGTCTGATCTTCTTTTGTTTGAGTTTCTTATATTCTCCAACTAGAATTCGTAATATGCATAAGAGAACCAGCACGAGATCACATTCATCAAATAACTTAATTTCTCTATGCTTGTCAACATCGAGTTTGCACTTTGCGGTAGACTCTTCCAATTTTCTCTTGGCATCACCATGAATATTGGTTACTTTCTCTATTATATGATTAGCAATGATGTTCATACTTAGGAGTTTAGGAAAATAAAATAATCCAAAGTATGCAATGGAGGTCGTATGTAGACAATCTCAAAAGGAGATTTTTCATCGGATCAATTTATTACACTATTGTAGGCAAACTCAACTTGGTAAGATTCTCCCATTGTTTGGATTTTCTTATTCCAAATATCGAAAAATGTTGCCCAATGATTGATTAGTGACCTTAATTTGACCACTATTTATGGATGGCATATGCCACTATAATGCAATAACTTATTAAGTCTCATCCTAAGAGTTTTCCAAAAATAACTAAAAAGTTTATTTTTGTGATTAGAAACAATTGTTTAGGTAAACCCTGTAAGTGAATGACTTCTTAGAGAATAATTAAGCAATATAGTAGCATCTGATGGTTTCTCCCAAGCTATAAAAGGAGTCATTTTGAAAAACACTAATCTACAACAAAAATAAAATCTAAACCTATTCTCATTTGTGTTAATCCAAAACAAAATCCATGGAAAAATCTTTCTATAGAGCATCAGAATTTGGTAGAGGTGTGTAAAGACCTTTGTTTTGAACCTAGCATTTGTAATTTAAAAAATATAACAATGTTTGACAAACTTCTCAACATATTGCTTTAGATGTGGTCAAAAATATCCATCTTCTACTAATATGATTGTTTTGTCTAATCCAATATGTACTATTAATCCACTAGTATATGGCTCCATATGATATGTTATCTAAGCTAACCTCGAGGATTATACAAAACATTCTTAAAGGATATGAAACCATGATGTATTTGATGTTTTTTTGCAAATCCATGGACACAATTATACCATTCTTCCTTGAAATCTTTATCATCGGCAAATAAGTCCTACAAGTTATCAAAACCAACTATTTCATTTCTAATAAAAGTTAGTAAGATAACTCAATGACTTGATGCATCGCCAACATTATTTAATTGGATCAAACTTCTTTCCTTCATCAAATTAAAGTTTCACACATAGACACATACACACATTTGGTAGGGTTTGATCCCATAACCTTAAACACCAACTTTAGTAAGCTATAATACCAACTGCGTTACAAGCCTAATGATAACTGGCCTAACTTATGTCTTAGAGAAAAGGTGAACTTTTGAATGTTATTAATACATCGAGCAAGTATACAATTCAACTTTGAAGATTTTTTGAGGTACTTAAGATCTATGTGCTCTATATTAAGGATATACTTCATTTATACTAAATATGGTTCTCATTATTATAATGTTTGAATAAATGCATACAATTCTTATTCATAGGTGGACCATTTCTATCTTGGTTCGTTGTGTTTTTCACGAAAGAAAGCTATTGGTTTCTTTTATTGAAGAAAAATTGATCTAATTCTCACTCCAGACCCATCAAAATCAACTTCAAAGATAGTGTCAAAATCAAGAAGTGCTAGAATTGATACATTTTTCAACTTGTCTTTTAAAGTTGTTAAACTCTTCTTTGCTTGATCAGTCTAAATAAGTTATTTTTATTTCAAACAATTAATAAGAGGTGTAAAAATAGTATTAAAGTTCTTCACAAACCACCTGTAAATGTTTCTATGCCATGAAAGATTCTAATTCTTGCCATTGTCTTTGGTGTCAAACATTCTTGAATGGATTTCACTTTTTCTTTATCAACTTATATTTCCTCGAAGCTTACAACAAAGCCCAAGAAAATAAGGGATTCAATCATAAAGCTTCATTTCTTTAGGTTGGCATACAACATGTTCACTTTCAATTCTTTAAAAACTTAATAAAAAGGTGTTACATATGTTATTCCTCACTTCAAATAAAATTGAGGATGTCATCAAAATAAACAATGACAAACTTCTGAATGAAGGGTCAAAATACTTGGTTCATTAGTATCATGAAAGTACTTGGTGCATTGGATGGAAAAGGCATGACTAACCATTCATAAAGTCCTTCACAAGTCTTGAACATCATTTTCCATTAATCATTAGATCAAATACAAACCTAATGGTATCAACTTCGTAGATCAATCTTGGAGAACACCTTTGATTCTTCCAACTTATCAATCATATCATCTAGCCAAGGAATTTGAAAATGATATCATACTATAATCTTATTGATTACTCGATTACCCGTACATACTCTCCAAATTCCATCCTTCTTTGGTGTTAGGAGAGTTGGTACAACACACGAGTTGATGCATTTCTAATGAATTTCATCAAATTGAGACTATAATTTCATATTCTTTAAGGCTCACTGTGATATTGAGGCAAATTTTCCATATTAACATTTGATACAAGGTCAATATAATGCTCAATGTCTCAAAATGATGATAAGATTGTATGTAATTATTTTGGGACAATGTCTCTAAATTCAATTAAAATGTGATGGATTTGGTCAAGCAACTATTGTGGAAAAATTTTTTTTTGGGCATGAAGAAAAGGGATTTTGTCTCCAAGTTTATCGGTTGACTTTATTTTCATTGGTGCCAAGATGAATTTCACTTCATCTTTGTAAAATGTTGTATGTCTTGTAAGTCCTTTGTATCTTTGTTAAAATTTTCGTGTGCAAAACATGAAGTTTTCTTGTTTTACTTAGTATTGTGTCTTCCTCTGTATAAGACCAGTTATTGATGAGTAAGTATTACACAAACTTACTTAGTTAAAACACCTTGTATGTTTGTATGTATTTACATGATAGATTACATTTTGCACTATTTTGTTTATGTTTTCTTTGCAAGTATTAGTGAAAAATTATTTAGTAAATTTTTGTAACAAGAAACATCTTTTATTTTTTATTTTCGAGCTACTCCCCAACGTGATTGGTAAGTGTTGTAATGGCTATTATAGTCATTGGTGCAGGCTATTACTCTCTCCATCATAGTTTGCAAGGTAGTTGGCGAGATGGTCAATGAGGTACCCAACTACCAAGAATTTTCTATAAACCCTTCATTTGCAAAATGATTTTATAATTATAAAACATAACAAAACGCGATCAATTTTCAAACTTGAATTATCAAATTGGAAAGTTGTTTTCTTAATTTTTGATCATTAATATTGTAAGGATTTTTCTGTATTAATGATTCTTTGGTATTTTACAGAATGTGTTTTTGCAGTTGGGTTAATTAAATTTGAATTAACAATCGAGATTAAGATTCCTTATTAAGGGTTAATGTGCATGAATTTTTCATACTATAGGATTTCACAATAATTATTATTGGTAACTTACCATATCACGTGGTGGTAGGGCCTCCAAAGGAGAGAGAAATTTTTTAAGGATCACAATTGCTTTGGAGACAACATGCGATGATAGCATAGGTGCATTTGAGGCAAGTGTTCCGATTAGTAGAAGTATTTACATTTATTCTTTTATCTTGTTGTATATTATCTATTTACATTAGTGAATTGTTTTTTGTCGGGTGATTTTCATGAACAAATAGAGGATATTTCCACATAGATAGGGTTTCTATTAAAGTTTATCTCATTATATCAATTGTTTTGCATGCTTGTCATAATATTAGTGCAATAAGGGTTTGATCCAAATATGCTTTCATATAAGAGGACACGATTGTTATTGGAAAACCTTCTTTTTAGTCTTTACATGTTTTCCTTTTCTCATATACTATTCTTCCTATTTATCTTCCTATTGTGATGTGCTATACATGCTTTAGTTTAAACTCTTAGTTGGTTTGTTGAATTTATGTCAAATGAGTTCCAAGATACATATATGTTTTTGTATTCTTTCTAGATGTTTATCTTTCTACTACTTGTGAATAAGGCGAGTCATAATGAGGTTGTATCTCTTTTCCTTGGTTGTTTACTAAGTCTTGGGCTTTCTCAAAGTGTAACTGTTCTTCCTACCATCATGCATTTATTTTATCAAACTATAAATTTCTTCCAAGTAGCACATGACATGCTTCCATATCAACAACATCACATAAGACTTCAACCTTGTATTTGTCAATGGAAAAGGAATAAGACATTGTTTTATTACCTTGGTTTCTCCGACATCTTTAATCCATCCGATATGATGTGGAGAAGGATGTTAATGTGTTTTTAGTTATAAGTTGTCAACCATAGTTTTGGAAACAATGTTCTCAATACTGTTGCTATCAATGATGAGATCAAATACTTGTTGATTAGCTATACACTTTGTTTTGAAGATATTGTGTCATTTTGGGTTTTCTTCCTTCTTTTGGGGTATATATCAATCTTCTTATTACTAAACATACTCCTTCCTCTCATAAATAACACCTTCTAGATCTTCTTTTTCTTTTAAAAAGTCATCCTTTTTAGGGTTATTCTTCTCTCTTAAAACCATCATCATGAATAGATAAAATGATTAGTTTGTTTTAATGATATTGGTGGAAAGATTCCCTTTTGTGAGTGTTGAAATTCATGTTATGTTTTTATTAGAATTACCATGTATAAAATATGGAGTCTATATTATACACCTTAGTCCTTTGTTATTCTCTATATAGGTCACCTACTGTCATGATAGTATTGTACACAATCATAGAGTTGAAACACTTTATATGTTTGTATGTTATTTACACCACTAAAGGGCTGGGAACATGTATCTTGCATGTTAGGTCATGATTATTATTTAGTTTATTTTGTGTTAGTATATAGTTATTTGTAAAAACCTAATGGGTAAATTTTTCAAATAAAAAATAAATTTTAATACTCGTCGAGGTACTCACCATCATGGTTGGCATGGTTCTCAATAAGAGACATGTGAAGTTTTGTGGCTATTATTATTGTCGTGGTAGCTATTACCTATGTCAATGTGGTCAACAAGCTGGTCGTTGAGGTACTCAAAAAAATGCAAGATATTTCTATAAATAACCCCTCATTTGGAATTAAAAAGAATTGGAAATGTGGGGAAACTCTTGCAGTATGAAAACTTAAGATTTTTTGTTTCAAATTCTTTTCTAAATTTTTTATAATCTATACCTCAATTGGTTTTCAATATTGGTGATTGATGAGACAAAATCGGCATCGGACAAGTAATACCGATTTTCTAGATACTTTAGGTTTATATTTGTAAAACTCTCGTAAGTGCACGAATCATTTTATAGAAAATTATAAGTATACTCTCATGGTCAATCTAAAGAAGGAATATATGTGGTTTTTAATTTATTATTCAAACTTTTAAAAATGAAATTAAATCCTAAATATCTTGTCACCATATTTTGATTTTTTGTGTTTCCTAATCTAAGAACTTCAAAAATAAACATATATATATATATATATGTGTGTGTGTGTGTGTGTGTGTGTGTGTGTATTCAATAAACAATATTCAAATTTATATCATTTGTAACAATAGAGTATTTATAGATATAATAATTAAGTTAATTATGCTTGCTCATATTATTTAGGTTAGTAAATATATAAATTGATATTTATTGATTTTTTTTATATAAATACCATCTTTGGTGGGATTAGTTATTATTTGTTAATTAAATATATCAATTAACACCTACGGTGTGGGATCGATAGTTAATTTGGTTAATTAAATTATTTCATTTTTTGTAAGAGATTGAAAATGAACCATTTAAATGTCACTTTTTGTGGGGTTAGACATTTTAAACTTTATTTAAGTTATTCAAATTAAACCTAAGAATTTAATTATCTGAGTACTAACTTTCAAGTTTTAAAACTATTACTGAAAATATGTTGTCAGTACATTTTTGAATAATAATTATTATAATTTTTTTTTGAAATAGAGCTTCACTCTAACTACCAGGCGAGTGTACCAATAAATAAAAGGGCACTACTCTAAATCAGACCGAATAATTAAACCTTAAAATCTAATTTTCTGATTTAAGTTTATAATGAAAAATAATATATTTCTCTCTAACATTCTTAATATAAAATCTTGAATAAAAACAAAATCAATTTATTTTTTATAAATTATTTACCTATTTAATATTTCGTAAGTATAACAACAATTTTATTATTATATGATATTTACAAACAACTGTCATGTTAAATTTAATTACAAAAATATTAAATATAACATATAAGAATAAAACATAAAAATAACTATAAAAGCACAATTATAGTTAAAAAGTGATTGATGAATAAAAAGAAAGCTAAGGTGAGGAAAGAACCTAAATTTTTCTCTAAATATGTATGTATTGATAGATATATATTTATAAATATACTACCTATTTGGTATTAAATATGTAACGGACATACGATTTGATAAGTGTAGGTACCTCACTAGGGTAAAACGAGGATATAGGGCTAGCTCAACAAATGACCTATGCCCAACGAATTTGGTAAAACATACAAACCCAGTCAACAAAAGTACCTCGTTATTAAACTGTGAGATCTTGGATGTCAAGACTTGGTGAAGCTATGATATCTTAACGTAATCGGGACTCTCCCTCTCCACGGGAGACCTGAATATAAATGACCTCCCCTTGTTTGTAAATTCTTGTAACAATATGATTTCTATTGTAAACTAGTTTGTACAAATACATGTAACCATGTATCCAGGTTACTTAATATGCACCCCGCTATGTGCGTAAGATATTATACATATATACCCTTTAAATGAGGAGAATACGGGATATGTTCCAGTTATGCTATTTCTCACTTCTCACTAAAAGTCACTAAAATTAGATACCTAAATTCTCTCCAAACACTATCCACATCATTTCATCTATTTAGACTTAGCTTTACTTGAGAATAAACAAAGAGTTAAGTTTTGGTGTGAAGACTCTATGAAAGTAGAGTCATTAGTGCATTTTTCTACTTAATATTTGGTTGTTTTATTCAATAAATAGTATTTTAGAAATTAAAAATATTAAAATATGTTTTTTTGTATTTCTAAACTTTTTTAAATTTTTTTGAATTTTTTAATGTAGGACTAATCAAAAGATACTACATAGATTCCACGCAAGCCAAAAATGCCAATTGCGCAACACCGTGTGTATTGAGTGACATAGGCCTTGTCACATGTGAGAACGATGTTCAATCAAGGTTTCACCACTCAGTCAAAAAGCATGCCACGCATCACCACATGTCACATTTCCATTGGGCAATGCTATTAATTTTCGTTTTTTCATCTCAGTCCTTGACGGTCTAGATTCTACCTGAGCTTAATTTAATCCCTAATTATCTCACAAACCCTAATGAGTTAAAAACTATATATTTTTATTATTTTTGGAGCCAAGAAGAGAGAAAAATATAAAAATATTCAAAAGGAGATAAAATTTTGGTGGAGATTCAAGAGAAGATTAGTGTTACAATTCAAAAGATTGATTGTATTTCTTCTTATTCTCCTTTCTTTGTCATTTTTTATACATTTCTTTGTAAAAAATGAGCTTTATGAATAAAACTTTCTCTAGCTAATTTATTAATATAGATGTTTTATGAACTCAATTTTCAATATGCGATGATTTAATATTTATCTCAATTATGATTTTTATTTAATTATATTATTGAATATTATTTTTATGCTATTCATTATTTGGCTAACATTTGCTATATAGAGATAATTAAATAGATTTGAGAATTATTTAATTTTTTTTATCTTGATTAAGTAACATGCATAGTTTTTAGGAAGAAATGTATGATTTTTATCTATATAATCCATAATTGATGAACTTAATGAGTAGAATGCTATTTAATTGACATGAGAGTATGATTAGGTTAATTACTATATGATGTGTAGTTTAATTGAGAGAGAAATACATCTTAAGTTAGATTGAATTGATCATATAATTGATTGGTAATTATATTGGGGATTTTAGTGATTTACATATTTAGAAAATGGGAGATTAAATATTCTTAGATATTTTTAATATATCTTTTCAACTATCAAATCTGAGTTAATTAATTACTGTTATTTATTTTTAATTGTTTTAATTTTGTTATCTTAAAATATAAAAATACAAAATATTGATTTTTATTTTTTAATTTTAAAATATTATTTTTTAATAACATAATCTTCTTATCACTAAATTACTTGTTATGATATGTACATTTATATATTTATTACCTATAATTCATATCGATTACTAATTTATTATTATAAAAATATATATCAACATAAATATTTTTTTGTTAAATAAGAATAGTAATAAAAATTTAACCGGACAAAGAGTATAAGCCTCGATTAGAGGGTTAGCCAAAAGGAGAAGAAAGAAATATTAAAAAAATAAACAGATAAATTAATATATGATGGATACTCAACTAGATAACTCAAACTAAATTACTAAATTATTCAACAACTTTCTCTTTTTGAAGCTGTAAACAACGTTTCTCTTTCTTACTTTTTTTTTCCACTAAAAATCTCTTTTTTACTTTATCCAATATAAGAAATACACTATTAAAACAATTATAAAAAATGTTTCTTAATTACATTAAAAAGTATTCTAAGTAATAGCTTTCGTAGGATTCACATTTTTTCCTCTTTTAAGGTCTTAATTATTATCCATGCCAATCAATTATCACAAAAATATAACATATTTTAAAAGAAAATGGCTGTTCTTTCCCGCCTTGGATTCCCAAATCTTCTTTTCCATAATTTTCTTACTCAGTGATAAAGCAAAAAATTAAAGGACACAAAGTCCACTTGTTTTATATGGGAAAAATCTTTGTTGAGTTGTTAAGTGAATTAATATTGTCGAACCAGATCGCTTGGATACAGAGATTTGCCTAATGTTGCATGCCAGCCAAATATTAAGATGGAGATATTTGAGTCACAAAACATTAGTAGCTACGGACATTAGATAAATATCCAAGCAAGTTATATACCTACCTCATAAATATGCTAATTTTAACACTAGTTATTGTCCATGAAATCTACTAGATGAACGAATTTAGGAACTTGGATTACTTTGTGGGTAGATAGTTATTGTCGCTAAGATCCTTAAGTCAATAATTGTAAGATGAAAGTTAGAGAAATTTCAATCTCACTCTACTAATTATATAAAAAGATAATGGTTAATTATAATTCTCTATTATCAAATCTAGTAATATCAATACGATATAAAATATAAGATGTTATATGATATGATATTATATTAAGTATATGTGACTCTGTAGAGGGGAAATAATAAACATTATAGCTATCTTTGTCTGATTAGAATTGAGCTATTGTAGCTTTATATACACTTATTTATGGAAGACAGTTATCCTTCGTAGAAATCAACATGTCTGGCAATTTGATACGCTCATGATGGCATTCAATTGCTAGTAATATCTTTGGATTTCGAATCGGATTTTCGGGGTATGTTGAAGTTAGTGTTTTCATCAAGAAAGTCAAACCATTACTTATTTTTATAGGAAGTTCAAAATTCAAATCCTAAACCTAATTCCTCTAAGATTAGCTAAGTGATCTTGGCTATTTATTGTTCTTCATATTATCTAGGATAACTACTTTTTATCTTCCAAAAACTTTGCATCCCATGATACTCATACCATAGTTTCCTGTGCAGGAAGTGATAAATACTGGATTCGTGGATGCATAGGATCGAAATTGGAAATCGTGGTGCATTTAGAGTCAGGCAAGAATCAACAAGAATAATGCATATTAGAGGTCGAGTAGAGATTGGACAAAGGTGTGGCTAGTGAAGCCTTGGTTGGTGATAGCCTGGTTAGTGATACCTTGACCAACGCATCCCTAGCCAATTGGGATTGAGTTGGCTCCCATTTGGCTTGCAATTTTCTAGATGGTAGTCCCCTAACTGACAATCTTTGGGGCTATTGTAGCCTTCTGGCTAGCAGCACTAGAGTTGGAAGACCCATAGCCGATGAAATCTTGGCAAAAAAAAAGTTATGGCCAACAAAGACATGGAAGACAAAGTTGTGGCCATCAACATTATGGCTAGCAATGTTCTAGCCAATGAAGTCCTAGCCAACATAGTTCTAGCTAACAAAGCCAAAAATATTTTGGCTGGCAATGTCCTTGCTAGTGACTTTTGGGCTACGGCATCCTAAGTAGTGACATTCTAGTTGACTCGTTCATATTCGGCCTATTCTAGGCCAATAATCCTTTGACTGGTGATGTTATAATTGAATAGGTCTTGATTAATTGATTGATTTGGTACTTCTAGTCAATGTAATATTTTTGGCTATGTTTATGAAGATAGTTTTATGATCATGGATGGATTTGTTAATAAGATGTTTTTCTTCTTTCTAGAAGGATTTGTATAAGTGTAAGGAGCCCCGATATTGTTGTTATGGATACCTATGTTCTAACCCTTGGATTCTTCTTTGTAACCCTTTTCTTAACTTATGTACTCCCCATTTCTCATTAGAATGAAGTGATAATGTAAAAGGTTAGAAACCTTTAGGAAGTCTAAGAGGGTGGGATCATATCTAGATCACCTCAATTCTTGATAGGACTAGTATCCTAGTATACTTTAATAAATTACACTCTTGGCTTGTGCCTAGACTTTGGTGAGAATGTAGACAAGTAGCTGAACCATTAACAAGGTACTTAGCAAAGAAGGATGAAACGAGATACATCTTGATGGGTGTATATTCTTTGGAGGATACATATTATGCCATGACCTAAAATGGTGGTAGCCAAGGCTCTATGGCCTTAGCCTTGAATTACATGATACAATTTATCACTAATCTATATTTGTAACATTGTTTTTAGACCCTACTATAGCCCTACTTATTTGGGAAGTTATGGACTTTTTAGTTGACATATGAGTGCAAGAGGGTGCATTGACATAAAATAAAGTATAGATCCTAGACTTGAGGTTTGCGAATGAAAAAGAATGATTTCTTTGCCTTTGGATCAGACCAATCTGGTAGACAACATGCCTATTTGATCACTTCTTGGCTGGCTATTTCCTGGTCAATCATTTTCAAGCTGGTTGACCACATTCCTAGCTTATAGATCACATTTCTGGTTGGTCACTTCTTGGTCCTAACTGACCACTTTCTAACTCACCAACTGTATTCCTAGTCCTAGTTGACCATATTCTTGGTTGGTTACTTCCTAACTGGCCAACCACATACATTTTTGGTTGACCATTTCTTGGTCATAGTTGACCACATTCTTTGGTCCACCACGCTAGCTGGCTAATCGTGTTCTTAGCTGGTCATACCACTTGGTCCTAGCATATTTGGTTAGATATTGACTAGATCCTTGCACCACATATTGGCTCGATTAGGAGACTAATGGCTTTGATTTTTGGGCGATGTTTAACTTATACCCATGGCCTTACTTTTTTGTTCGGGCCTTATTGTGTCTTTTAATTTTTTTTTAAATTAGGGGTGACTTATTGATCCAAGTATTGCTTAGTTATGCCCCTTGGTCTATCAGCCCCTTACTTGGTGTACTTGAACTTGTTTTTATTTTCCACTTTGTTAAAGATTTATTGTCTCATTTACTAAAGCCTTGTAAGCTTAAGTATGGTGTAGGAATAACATGAGTTGGTATACCTTGTGAGAAGTGGCTCTTTTATATGATCTATGGAAAACTCTAGTGTGATAGAAAACATGATAGGTAGTTCTTGGTGATATTTGTGGCTTGTACTACATGGCTAACATATTGATCTTTTGAAAAACAAATTGTGTTGTAGCCTTAATAGCACAAAGCTCAACCATTGGGATACATCTTATTCAAGTTAATTTTATCTTGGAATACATAACCTATTATTAGTGTTCTTTTTAGTTGTAAATTTACACATTCATCTTCTGTTGATCTTCTGGGAGTTTGGGCCCTAAGGCGTAGTACTAACCTATGGTGTACTATAGGCTCTGGACATTTTGAGTCTAGACAACTCGATCATACTGGTAGGATATTTTCTTGATCACTTCCTTTCGTATTGGTACATCTTTGATGTGATATTGAGGGTTTCTCAATACTAAGGTAGTATAGTTCTCAAGCCATAGTCCCTTTTCATGGTCTAAGCTTGATTAAGAGGCGATTAAACCATGTTAAGATGTTATTCACAAAGGCTTTATATCTGATGGCACAACCTATGATCAAGGTGTGTCCTGTAGGTCACTTAACATGCCCAACTTCTATAGTCTGTTTGGTGTTCTGGGCCCTAAGTTATAGTACTCACCTACAGGGTTGCTTCTTATTCATTGCCTTGGTAGGGTTACATTCCCTAGATGGGTGCAAGCCACTAAGGTCTTTGGACATTTTCAAGTATCTCTTCATTTAAAAGTGTACTTTCTGTCCTATTGAATCTTGTAAGAGTGGTTATACATAGGTTGGGTACCTACAAACACAATTTTATAAGAATAAAAATGCTGGTGAATCATAATCTATCCTTCTATTATTATGGGGCGTTTTTTTGGCCCATGTAGATTCTTCATGTGTAGCATTATACGCTACCATTATATTTGAATCCTTAGGATGAGATTATATGTTGGGGTGATAGCTCTTCCCATGTATAGAAATAATCTTTTTAAAATTCTATTATTGGGCCTTTTGACCTATATTCACGTCTTGGTGTATGTTTCCTAAGCATTGTATGAATCTCTATATAGCTTAAGAGGAGTTGAAAAACAATCAAGACTTTTGGGAATTTTATGAATCCTAATGGACCAAGAGCGATCAACACATACTATGGACTTGATGTATCTTTCCTACCTAAATGCTCTTAAATGGGACATGTGTAGATCTCTAGAGTATGCTCATAGAGTACTCTCACATAAAGATGCAGACTTTATCTCCTCCATAAGCATTTTGGACATTTTCATATTTATATATAGTCCTTGAGTCAAGCATTTCTTGACTGAGGCTGTACTGATAGATGTTTCTGAGGTTTCGAATTATATGGTAAGGACACCACCTAGTATGCAGACTAAAAAATAGCTATGCACAACTCAAATTATTCTTTAACTCTTTAAATTATTTCTCATAATTCTCGTCACGAGAAAAATTACATTTTTTTTGTAACGCTTTAAAGAAAGGAGCACACTTGTCAATTACCTGTGATATAGAAGGATTAAGAGTAGCCACTCTCCTTATATATCAATCTCTAAACTTCCTTCATAGTCTTAGGAGTTTATATATATATATATATATATCAATTCTTTTATTTTCTCAAGGTTGGAATCAATTCCACTTTGGTTCATTAAGAACCCCAGAACCTACTCTGAACACAAACATGTTTAGGTTTAGCTATATTATATATTTTCTCTGATATATGACACCATCAATTTTCAAGCCAAAAGGCATGAATTTGTAAAGAAATAGCCCATGGTCGGTCATGAAATTTTTCATTTTTGGGTCAGGGCCATATATCCATATTTGATTGTACCACAAGTAAGCATCCATGAAGGAAAAGGTAGTATGTATTGCAGTGGCATCCATAAGTTGGTGTGTGCATAGCAATAGGAAGCTATCTTTTGTACAAGTTTCATTCGGTTTAGTAAAATGTACACACTTTCTCCATTGCTCGTTTGCTTTTTTAGCGAATATAACATTGGCCAGCCAATCAGGATAGCACATCTCTTTTATATATCCAACTTTGAAGAGTTTTTCAACTTCTACTTTCATGGTAAAGTATCTTTCTATATTTTATGATAGTATCTTTTGCTCAACATGTTTAAATTTTGGGTCCACATTGAGGTGGTGCGCTATGATTTCTACATCTATGCTAAGCATATCTTCATGAGACCATGCAAACCCATTTTGATTTTATATTAGGAAGTCATATAACTTTTCATGTAAGGCTCATCCTCATATCTGACTAGAAGAGATGTTTGTTCTACTAGTTTGGATGTGGGAATGTGCCCATAGTAGGGTTTAAGCTCCTAATAAATAAAATGGTGGATAACACACCGTGGGATGGAAGCAACTCAGGTGCACCTCGCATAACAAGAGTGTGGTCAGTTGGTAAAGGCTGTATGATGAAGGTCGACCTGATAGGTGGCACATAATCATTCTATCATCATCACTTTTTTTAGCTATTATTTTTTTGTGAAGTTTGTCTCTCTTGCCATTAATTTTAAACCAAAAGAGGAAATCTTTCTTGAAGCCACTAATTTTATGGATTGAGAAATTTATAGGACCATTGCTTAGTGCCAATGGAGAAATTTTCTTGAGAAAAGTGTTGTTCACACTATTGTGAACACATAAAGTACCAATTTACATTCATCAAATTGAATGTCTTTGAACCTTTGTAATGAATATTTACACAGCAAGGTGTTTAGTTTGTTTCTTTCTTGAATGATTTTAAAATTAAATCAGTGTCTGTTTAGCTTGTACCACTAATTTTCAAATGAAATTTCCATATGATATTTAGATGCATCTTTATTTTGGGGGAGGTTATTATGCTTCATACATTTTCTATTTTATTTGAGTGACTCGTGATAATTTAATATCATTTGTTCCAAAAAGGAGGTTCACTTTTGCGAACTCACAACCCTTTCTTAAGATAGGTGTCGTGCCTATAATACCCATATCTCAAATGGGGAGATAATTTGGCCTCCTCACTCCTTACTTGAGGGTTATTGCATTATTTTATTCACAATGCAAGAGATAGAGACAAGTCAAAAATGAAATTCTTCACTTGTCTAGTTCATCTCAAAGAGAATGTTCACTTTCGTGAACTTATAACCCTTTATTTGGATGGGAATCATACCTCTTACACTTGCATCCTAAGTGGAGGGACTGTTTGGCCTCCTTAATGCTTACTTTTATCACATTATTTTATTCACAAGATAGGAAACATAGACATGTTATAAGTGAAGTTCTTTACTTTCCTTATTAATCCCAAAGAGGAGGTTCACTTTTGTGATCTCACAACCCATTCTTATGATGGGCATCAAGCCTCTTACACCCACATCCTAAGTAGGGTGACCATTTTCCCTCCTCACTCCTTACTTGCAAATTTTTGTATTATTTTATTCATGAGATATGAGATAGAGACAAGTGGGAAAGTAAATTCTTCACTTGTCTTATTTCTAGAAAAATGCCAGCATTCATTCCTATTTCCAGTTCAATGTATACGATATTCCACTTAAACATGGTATTTATTCAATTGTTTACTAATCCATCTTGAATCTCTTTTGCTTTTAGTTGATTTCTATTTTGTAAGATACTTTGTGGTTAATTTCATAAATGACATATGGGTGGGTCTTCCCAGGTCACTACAAAATTTCCAAAAGTGGTTTCTATTTTGTTCCCAATTGCCTTGCACAAAAGCCAGTCGCCCACATTGAAACATTTATACTTGACAGATTTATTATTGGATATTTGCATTGTTCTCTTTTGTGCATATATTATTATCAAGGCACTCTCTCTCTTTTCTCTTCTACAAGCAATAGGTCTTTTTTTTAGAGATCATTATTGTCATCTTGGGTTATGATGAAATACAATGTCGATTCTTGAACTATAAAGGAAATGATCGCTTCTATACCAATGGACTCTTTCCTATTGCTATTTTTTGAGTTGTTCTTATAGCCTCTAAAAATCCTAGCAATTCAACTACCTATTTTCCCTTAGCGCTTTCCAACCACTTTTGCAGAATATTTATAAGTGTTGTTTTTGAGGACTTTACTTGGCCATTGATGTGTGGTCTATATAAGGTGGAATGTGAGAGTTTGATGCCTAACTCTTGACAAAAAGAAACAAAACCTTGGCCCTTTAAGTTACACCCATTATCCATCATAAACTCACGAGGTAGGATAAACCAACATATAATGTTTCACCAAATAAAATTTTGAACCTCACTATCTTGTATTCTTACTAGTGGCTTGGCATCAATTAGCTTTGAAAAAACATTGATGGCCGAATTAAGGAATTTCCTTTGACTAGGAGCAAGGGGTAGTGAAAATACTATATTAAAACACCATTTTTGGAAAGGCCAAGGGATAATTATGGCTTTCATCTTGCTCGAAGGCTGGTGTGGGATGTTGGCATGTTTTGACATCTATCACATTTTTGACATGATCAATAATTTAAGGGTTGGCTAATGGTAACATTCTCTATAAAAGAGTCGTCATTCTAGAATGTGCACCCCATCATCCTTCATGTAATTCTTTCGGAACAATTTCAGCTTCTCAAATAAGCAAGCATTTAAGTCATGATCCACCATAATTCTCCCTATATAGGATGCCTTGGATAATAGTATAGTTCTTGCACTTGGTTGTTATTTTTTGCACTTCTTCTTTATTCAAGGAAAATGTCCCTTGGATGAGATACTCTAAGTAGGTTGTTAACCAAGAGGAATTTGTGGCTATGGTTGTGAGTTTTGGGTCAATTGGTCTCTCAATATCTTCAGTAATGCTTGGACTATATAGACATGATATAGAGATTACTCTTTTCAAGTCAGTATTAGCCATTGATGCTAAACTGGTGATAAAAATGATGAGTGCCTAAAAAGTGCTAGTATTTCATAATTTATTGTATTTAAATATAAATAAATAGATTTTATTATGTATATTTTTATTATTATTCATGCAAATCTATATGTTCAAAATTATGGGTATTTTTTGTTGTATTTTAGATGTTTTTAGCTTCAAATATATAAATTCATCAACACATTAAGAACAACACTTGAAATACTCAATTGGAATATTAAAAGCTTAAAGGAATAAGGCATATAAGCCTTACATGAAGAAATAGCAAGTAGGTAAGGGGTGCAAGGCAAGAATTCAAGTTAAACATATCGTGCCATGTTAAAGATTATTGTGTGCTACAGTACACTCCTCTCTACATAAATTCACTGGGAACGTTACACTTTCTGTACCATGGAATGGATTAGTTGGGTGGCAGTGTGACCTATTCTAGATATCATTGGTGAAGATCTACATATTTGAGGCAGTAGTAGTGGAAATATTAGGTCGTGGAATGCCTATTTTAATTTAGCTTAAGCCCAAACATCAACCTTAGCATATATTTATGTTTTGTTTTAATTTAGATGTAGAGACGCCAACCTATGAAATCTTTTTACGAGCTCTATACCAATTCCCCTAAGCCGACTTCACAAATGTGAATTAAGAAAATAATACAATGAAAGTATAAAACATCATGCTCAATTCAACACATAATGAAAACAACTAATATAAAGGAAGAACCTACGGTAAATACACTAGTGATAGTGTGCCTTACAAGCACCTATTCAGGCTATTAGTAGCATGCATAAATATAATAAACATCATATAGTATGGGAAACAATCATACATATTGAAAAGTTATAAAGGATCTTCAATCAATTTAAGACCTCATATGTAGGAACATATTTAGTAAATGATGATTGTACTCTCATAGCATGAAATCAAACCAAACATAGCTTATGAAGAGAAAGAGTTCAATATTTGGTACATAACTAGAGTATAAAGATACTAACTCCTTAGAGACTCATTCCAAAATCACCTACAAATAAGCAGTAAAAGTAATATAAATTAATAAGTAGGTTAATCTAATCATCCAAAAGCAATAAATAAAAAGCTATAGGCAAGCTATAAGTCATGAAAAGAAAGCATGCAAATATACAAAACAAAAAATCTTTCTAATCAGTGTCTAGATCTAGTATGTTTGCACGTACATGATAGGAACTCAGATTATACTAACACAACAATCTAATCATGTATAATAACATTGAAAGAGTCCAAGATTTGATACACAATTAGGTTAAAGAGATACAAACTCCTTAAAGACACTACCCAAACATGTATTCTATAGAAAGATAAATTCTTAACCGACAATCTTAGTAGCAATACAAATAAGCACAAATAGGTTGTAAACAAGCAGTAGATATGTTATCAAGCAATAAATATTAAATTATTTCTAATTAGAGTTTAAAACTAAGCATGTAGAGACACACAATATAAACTTAGATTGTAGGAGCCAAATAATAGAAAATTCATAACAACAAATATAATGAGATATACCCATATAAAACCCCTACCTATGTGGTAACATCCATGAGTTTCTTATGGAAACCACTTGAGGGAAAAAAAATCCAATGAGCAATAAAAATTAATTACATCCCTGATAGAAATAAAACCCCCATTACCACTATCAGATAGGACCACAGTCCCAACTATCGATTACTACCCTCGTTTGCTACCTTCGTAGAAACCTGGTTCGATGCTTGACCTCGTCACTCCTCCTAAGCAACACCACCCAATGCGGTGTGATTAGAAACCACATATCAGTAAAGTGAAAATTACAATACTATAACCTTTAAGGACCACATTTTATCATGAGCCATCAACAATCACCAAGGGATATACAGTCCACCATAAAACTCAAATCATGTATATGGACACAATCAATCCATGTATGCCATCAACAATCACCAAGGGACACAAAGAAAGTAAATTAGTCTTATGCTTAACATTCAAGCATGATATTTTATCCACAACACTCAGCCAATACATGGCTTATAGCCATACAGGCTCCTCATATAAATCCAGTTGTAAACACTACCTTGAATGCTCACAACTCAAGAGCAATGTTTTACCAAATAGTCCCAAATCACTAATACCTAATAACACTCAAGGTAATAGTGATTCAAAAATAGAAAAAATGATATGTCAATTTGATAGAGCTTTATTGCATATTTTTTGGATAAGAAACAAGAAGAGTAGGAGGTATTTATAGAAGTTATCCATGTTTTTGGCCACATTCTCCATGGCCTCTCTATGGTCCTCACAAACCACCTCGCCATAGCTTTATCAAGGGACGTGACAAGGCCTTTGTCGAAGGGTGTGGCGTGCTATAGAAAACAAATTTTTCTTTCCAAAAATTGTCAACTAATTTTCATTAATACCCACATCAAAATTGAGCCAAAATCTGCCACTCATGCTTAGTATGCATACTAAACAACCAACCTTTTAATGTGTGAAAACAACCTTTCAATCATAGTGTTCCTAAATATATGCCTCTGTGTATTACTGATCCACAGTAACCAACCATACACAGATGAAGAAAAAACATGAAGTAAAATAAATAGACTTTTTGTTTTTCACAAGGGAAGCCAACATATAGACACAAAGTACAAACAAACTTATAGAATCTTTCATTGGAGTTGATGTGTGATGCAAGCAACTATGTCACTGGAGTTTTTTTGGGACAAAGAGTGGCAAGCTACCATATTCCATCTATTATGCATCATAGACTTTAAGTAATGCTCAACTCAATTATTCTACAATGAAGAAAGAATGTTTAGAGGTTATTTTTATTTTAGAAAATTTCGACCATATCCAATTGGAATTAAAGTAATTGTTTTCTCCAATCATGCATTCTTAGGTACTACTTATTCATTAAAAAGGATGCCAAACCAAGACTTATAAGATGGATTGTTCTTCTACAGAAATTTAACCTTGAAAATAAAGACAAGAAAGGGAGTGAAAATTTTTGTTACTGATCACCATAGTCAGTTGATATAAGAAGAAGAAACACTTCTAATATAAGAAGAATTTTTGGATGAGAAACTACTTCCATTGAAATCTCTGACTCATTGGTATGTAGGTATAGTCAACTCCTTGTTCACTAAAAAGATCCCATTAGACATATCTCAAGCTAGCATAGCCAAACTCATAAAGATTATGAAGTAATATGTCTAGGATGATCCATACCTTTACCAAGCATTGTCCTTCAGTTGCACTAGTAGATTGAAAATCTTTTTTTAGTGCCAACAAAGTGCATGTGTTGTTGGTTAATAAAAACACAAAATTTTATAGCTTGGACGACTAATACTATAATTAGGACAAATTCCTTAAAAGAGAAATGATTGTAATTTTTATGTATATCCAAGGAATCTAATCTCTTTCTTAGCATTTGTATTTGAGAAAGAGAGCTATGCTTTAGTCAGTTCCTTCAATAAACTTCTTTGGTAAGTAAAAGTTTGAGAAAGTGGATTTTATGGGCCCATTCTATTCAAGGATGCTTTCATTTTTTGCAAATTGTGTGACCGCTATTAATGAACTAGCAATTTAGGCCCTAGAATTCATATGCCTCAAACCCCAATTCTTATTGTTGATTTCAAGGGACCTTTTCCCTCTTATCATTTTTATCTCTATAATTTTTTAGATGTGGATTATGTTTTTATATGGGTGGAAGCAAAAGCCACCTAGTTTAATGATTCAAAAGTGGTTATAGATTTTTTTAAATCTCACATTGTTTTTCGAGGAATGGAATGCCAAGGGTAATCGTTAATGATGGTTTGCAATCGTGTGTTTTGGAAACTTTTTTTTCAAAGATATACAACATTATTCATAAATTGTCTACACCTTATCATCCACATATTAGTGGACAAGTTAAAGTATCCAATCAGAAGATCAAGCCAATCCTTGAAAAGATGGCCAAGCCAAACTAGTAGGATTAGAGACTATGCCTAGATGATGCTCTTTGGACATAAAGAATAGCGTATAAGACACCAATTGGAATGCCTCCATTTCAAATTATCAATGGAAAACTATATCCCCTTCTTGTTGAATTTGAACATAAGGCCTAGTGCAACATGGATATATGAGGTAGGATAATAGCAAAAGTTACAATTGAATGAGCTAGAGGAGATTAGAAATGAAGCATACAGAAAGTCATGAATCTACAATGAAAAAACTAAGGCTTTCCATGACAAAATGATATTGAGAAAGGAATTCGCCAGTGGCAACAAAGTCCTTTTATTCCATTCATAACATAAATTATTTCATAAAAAAATATGTTATCTTAGAGTTGGTCCTTTTTTATTACTAATATTTTTTCCTCATGGTGTAGTTGAAATCAAAAGTCCAAGGATCAGAAAAGAGTTCAAGGTGAACAGTCATTGATTCTAGTCATATTATGAATCATTTATACCCATCAATATGGAACACTAGCCACTTTTTTATTGAATGCTAGATATAAGTATAGAACTTCGTTAATAGTAGGGTTTGTGAAAGGGGTGCCTTTTAATGTACTCATTAAAAGACAAAAAAACAAACTCGCATACTTAATTCTATAGGTAATCCTTATTTTTCTTCGATTACCAAAAGAATGGTTGACACTTTTCCATACAATTGGAAACCACGAATAATTACAACTATTCTTCCATTCAATTTTTGGATTTCCTTAATGCATCTAGGTGACCGAATATTGATAAGGGAATTTATTTTGTTATAATTCTCTTCCATTCCTCCAGAAGATACTGAATATCCCAATAATTGTCCTAACATTACTCTAAAAACACAATTTTTAGGATTGAGGAACATTTCATGGAATTTTATTATAGATAATACCTATTCAAGAAAAAAATATGGCCCCTTATTTTTTTGTCCTGACCATCATGTCATCAACATAAACTCATATTCCTTCCTATTTAATGCTTGAACATTTGTTCACTAAGCTTTCATAAGTGGTTGCTGCATTTTCTAATCCAAAAGACATTCTGGTGTCAGAAAAGCCCCTTTCTTAGTGAAGAATGATGTCTTTTGTTCATCTCATAGATGCATTTAGAGCAAGTGGTAACCCGAGTTTGCATCCACGAAACTCATTACCTTAAATCCCACATTGGCATATACCAGTTGATCAATGTTTGGCAAGGGAAAACAATCCTTTGGAGTGGCCGTATTGATATCCACAAAATTGACACACATGTGATGATAACCTCTAGCTTTTTTTACTTGGAACACATTCGAGAGCCATGTAGGTTATCCACCTCTCGAACCCAAATTTCATGCTTAAGGGAATTCACCTTAATCTTAACGATGTCGTATTTTTACCTCATAAATCTCCTCTTTCTCATTTGGATTGGTTTTCTAGTGTGATCGATATACAACTTATATGCAATTATCTCAGGGTTAATGTATATGTTCTAGATTTTGAGCAAAAAGTTCCACATTTCTTTTTAGGAACTCTACCAATGACCCATCAATTTCAACAAGCATCTTTGAATTATTTTTCAAGGACATTTCATCTTCAAAATTCCCTTCCAAAATCATCTCATAGTCCTCGACGCCACTGTCATCACTTGACTATGCATGGGACATGTTATGGCGGTCTTTTATACTACACATCCTTTGTTTACTATCTCAAACTAAAATATAGTACAACATTTTTCATGGTTGCTGATGGCTTTATGAAAGTAGTCATCAATGCACTTTTCTACTTAATATTCTCATTTTATTCAATAAGTGGTATTTTTAGGGTTAGAAATATTAAACTATGAACTTTCAAGTGAAAAGGGGTGAAAATATAATTTTTAGGAATTTTTTGCACTTTTATGAATTTTTTAATGCATGAACAATCAGAAGATACCATATGGGCACATTTCAAGCAAAGAGAGCCAATCACATAGTGTCTCTTGTATCATGCAATACAGCACCATGACACGTGTTAGCACATCATTTGTTCTGAGTTTGTTGCTTAGTCAACATGCTCACCACGCGTCATCACCTAATTAGTCCCATCTTTCTACTGGGGCACAATGTAAGCCATAACTATGAATCATAGATTGCCACATTTCATTTAGTCAACGTGCATTGATTGAGAGAAGCCAGGTATACCATGCATCGCATGCTACTTTTCTCGATAAATCCTTCATGCCATGTGTCACATTCCTATTGATTGGGGTTGTTATTTTTCTCCTTCTTCATCTCAACCTTAAACTAAAGCTTATTCAATGGTCTAGATTCCACCCGAGCCTAATTTAACCCCTTAATTGCATCATAAATTCTAATAAGCCAAAATTAACATAATTTTTATTAGATTTTGGAGCTAATAAGAGAAAAAAATATAAAAAAATTCAAAGGAGATATAATTTTGGTGGAGATTGGTACTACAATTCAAAAGATTGATTTTGTTTCTTCTTCTTCTCCTTTGTCTTTCTTTATGAAAAATATGAGCATTGTGAACAAAATTATATCTAGTTAATTAATTAATCTAACGGTCTTATGAACCCAATTTTTACCATGTGATGATCTAATATTTTATCTTAATTATGATTTCAATTTAATTATATTATTTAATCTAATTTTTATATATGTTATTAATTGTTTGGCCAATAATTGATCTATAGAGGTAATTAAATAGATTTTAGAGAATTATTTAATTGTTTGTCTTGATTAAATAACATATGTAGTTTCTAGGTAGAGATGTATAATTCTTATATATGTGATCCATAATTGATGAATTTAATGAGTAGTATGCAATTTAATTGACATGAGAGTGTGATAGGGTTAATTATTGTATGGTGTGTAGTTTACTTGAGAGAGGAATACATGCTAGGTTAGATTCAATTGATCATGTAATTTGTTGATAATTATATTATGGGAATTTTAGCGATTCACATGTTTAGAAAATTGAGAGATTAAGTATTACTAGATATTTTCTCATATATCACTACTAAAATAGTGATCTTCGGTCTCAAAAATTTCGCCATGATCTTTTTAAAAATGAAGAGCTTAGGGTTTCCGTCACAATCTAATAAATGACCGTGACAATAGTGTATACATATAGCCTCAGTTTTTATTAATAACGGTGACCAAAAGTTAAAATAAAAAAATTACTTAAATATATATAAATAAATTTATATAATTATGATTGTTAAATGACCATGATCTAATCAAAATAATAAAGTCCCAGTCTTTCTAAAATGGAAATCAAATGATATATTATGTGTTATTCATTTAAAACAACACAAAAAATATTTTACAATTTTTTTCATTTTCCTCTTAATTAATTTCATATATATTTTTTTATCTATTACACCATATCAAATTTTTTGCTACCAATTTTTTCCTTTTTTCTTGTCATTTTCCCCCTTTTTCCCTCTCTTTTCTTTCTTTTTTTTTCTTCCCCACTAAACTTTCTTTCTTTTTTTTTCTTTTTTCCCTCATCCTTGCTTTTTCTTTCTTTTCCATCATGATCCACCTCAACTCCATCCACCTCCAATCGTACCTACCTCCGGTTGTACCTAGCTCTATTATACCCCAATCTATTTCTTCCCAACCCTAGTTTCATGTAACATTTCTATCATTTCTCAATCAGCTACTTGTATTACTTCTCACTCCAACCTAGTGCCTCCATTCACATTTCTGGCTCCTCCATTCTCCCAACTTAACACCTTCAGCTCAACCCTTTACCTCCTCCAATTCCCAACCGTCCCCCAACCTTAGTTGGACTACTAGTTTATAGTAATTAGCCTCCACTTCAAGCAATTTTTCTACCATTTTTTTTATCTATGTGCTTATGCTAAAATCCTTTATTTGTTTTTTCTTTAAAATTTTGCTAATAGCCAATATTATATATGAAAGCCAAATTTTAGTTGTTTATTTTTCCTCTTTTTTCCTTCCTTTCTTAACTTAGCCATGAATTTCAGTCTCTTTTCCCTTTTAGTTTCCTGGTGTATTGCAGTCTAATTTGTTGTCCAAATAGTTGGTAGAACCAATCAAGTATTGAACTTTAATTGATCATTTGTTGCATTTTTGAACTTTCATAGTCTCTATTTGCATCGCTTTCTATTTTGACTTTTTACGTTGCTAGCTCTTCTGCTTCCATTTTATGAAATTTATGATAATGATTCTTGAAAAACTTCAATACTTCATTCTAGATACAATATTTGTTGACCTTTTTAATTCCATTGGAAAGATGATCACATTTAGCTACATACAAGTTGGTGTCTATTACTTGCTTGTCAATTGTTTGTAACGAATCCTCCTAGAAAATGCATATTAATATTAACAAAAGTAATAAGGTTGTAGAATAGCCTAGAAATGTCATAATACTTAATTTTAGTTGGAAAAACACAATCTTTTTAACTGTTCCTAGAAATGTAGAAATGGTATAAAACAGAACAGCTTGCGTGCATTTGGCATAGTCGAGACAATAGACATACCATTTGATCACAATTTTATAAAAGATCGAGGCCATAGATATATCATTTGGTCTCAGTATTTTAAAGACCATGACTAAATGGTATGTCATGGCCTCAGTCCTTTATAAGACCAAGACCAAATGTTTGTCTATCTTCTTAGTCTTTTAAAGACCGTGACTATATGGTATATCTATGGCCTTGCCTCTTTATAATACCGTGACCAAATGGTATGTCTATGGCCTCTGTTAAAATTCGAGACCATATGTAAGAGTCTATGGTCTCTCCCACCTAGGCCTTGGTTTTTATAATCGTAGCCATAGATCTATAGTCACGGTTAAAAACTAAGAATATATATCATTTTTTTAGTATTTATCTTCTTAGCTATTACATCTGATTTAATTAATTATTGTTATTTATTTTTTGTTCTTTTAATTTTGTTTTCTTAACATATAAAAATAAAAACAAAATTTGATTTTTATTTTATTGTTTGAAAAACTAGTTTCTAATAATATAATCTCCGCGTGAATGATCTTTTCTTATCATTATATTAATTTTTGCAATTTGTATACTTGTGTACTCATTGCACACAATCCAGGTTCGATCAACTGCATTATTATCTCCATTCACCCTTTATTTCCCTCAAACCATTCACCATTAGATACATGAATAGTTTATAATAGGTCGATGGGTTTGCTATCATATTGTGAGTCCAAGGCTTTACTCGAAGTATATTGTAAGAAATGGAAGTAACCAGAAAGAAAAAATTGGTGAGCACCATAGCCTCTTCCACAGAGGTAAAGAGTCGAATGGTGCCTACCAACATTGTAACGTTACCATTGAAACCCACTAGTGGTATTTGTTGTTGTGTTATCTCTTTGGGTTCTATCCCATGTCTAGTAGTGCTGACAAGTACAATAAATCAAAAGAGGTTTCACAATGTGCAAATTTGGTTAAGTATCAAGAGATCGTCATTTAGAGGAAGAACATCCCTACTTTTGATACCAATAGGGAAAATAGGTCCTTCCTATCCAAATGAATAAATGGACTGTTGTGTGTATATATAGATATATAACTACACATGTGTTAGTATTACATTAAAGAGCACTATGTCCAAGGTGTGGTAGAATAGGTCTACATACAAGATAAATTACTATTCATTATCCTAAGCCACTTCTAATAGGTCATCTAGGTCTAAGGAGGGCACAATCAACTCACATATCACGTCATGATAATTTTCCTATCTATGGCTCACTTATATCAAGTCAGTAATAGAGCTCGTTTACTTCAAATCTTCAATGAATCTCCTTTAATTCAAGGATCTACACATATCACGTCATTCATTTTGAATGAATAACTCAATTGAACTACTCTTTGACCAACTTGTGAAGTTAGCTAGTAAAAGAGAACACACATTGAGAGGCCACAATCAATAGTATGTTTACAGCAAAGCATCTCAGGTTTCTTGAATCATTACTTTGCTACGATGATATTAATAACTATTGTTTGTATATCCAAACTTGCCTAGTGCCTAACCCACACAAACCACTGAATCCAAGTCACCAATATAAGATAGAAGGTGAAGCACCCCAAATTTTCTACCTATAAGACAACCCCGAGCTCAATGATCAGATTGAATTCAATGACAGCTTGAGCTCAATGACCAATCCAGAGCTCAATGATCAACTTGAGCTCAATGATCATCCCCGAGCTCGATGATTTGCTCAAGCTTAAGCTCGAGTTCACTAATCAACCTAACCTTAGTGATGAATATGAGCTAGGGTTGACCTCAACCACTAATATGTTGTACTTTAAGCCAATTATACCCCTCTAACATGTAAATATGTGTATTCATTATGTAATCAACACCTGTATAGATAATATTTTATAAATATATGGACCTCTTATGACATCAAAACATTTAGCTAATCAACTTAACTTATCTCTAAGTTTTCTATTTGTAAACAAGATTAATCCCAAACATTTTGGCGCCCACCCTAGCGCTCATATTTTTAGGTTGAACTTAAGTTTGTAACACCGTACTTCTTAGGATTTTACTTTGAGTCTCAAGATGAGCTTAAGAAATCTATCATGCTTTGTTCACAAAATTACACCTTAGATGCAAGCTATTCTACACATAACAATATGGTGGGAACTCATGCTGATACATTCAAAATTTCCTAACAAAGGAACAAGAAAAGCTCAAGAAGACACAACACCACCTCTAGATACGGTTAGGATAGAAGAGAACCTACACCACCAGGAGATGGCACACTAGCTCTTGGAACTGTGAAAGGAGCTCGAGAAAACTAGAAGTGAAAACATAGAACTATGGTCTTAGTTAGGGGAAAGGGTCTTATATGACCAAGTAGTAGACCTAATTGATTGAAATATAGCGAGATAGGGCCAGCCCAAGCCACACTATATATAGCAAGTAGATGAAAGGAACCACCTTTCTTGCTCAGCAATACCTAGTGAGGAACAATGGGTTTAAGAAACAAAGAATTGGGAGGCATGATTTCAAGCATTGGGAGAAGCCAATAAAAAGCAAGACCTAGCCTTGAAGGTAGCTTAGGATAAAAAAGAGAAAGGAAAATCTCTTTATGATGTAGACAAAGATTGTAAACAATTGTTTATCTCACCCTTTTTTGATAATATAGAAAATGATGAACCACCAGCCAAGTTCAATGCCCCCAAACTCCTTGACTATTTTGGGATGAAAGACCCAGTGATGAACTTACAACACTTCAAAACAACTATTGCTTCCATGAGCTTGACCCATGGAAAAAGAGATTATATGATGTGCAAGCTATTCATAGCCATTCTCTATGAGAGTGCCCAAAAATGGTTCAATAACTTGGCACTCTGATCCATAACCTATATTACACAATTCCTTCGTCCAGTAAAGAATCCCACCACCTTTTCTCCATCGTCCAAGAGAAGGGAGAATGCACGAGGAGTATATGAAACGATTATGGGAGGAAGAATTGGAAATATTAGATTGTCCTAACTTTATAGCTATAGAAGAATTTTGGATAGGTCTCCCAAAGAATTCTGACCTATTTATAGAATTAACCAAGACAATGCCTTGCACTTTGGAAGAAGGTTATGGGGAGGCCAGAAATTTTTTCAACCTAGAGAGAGTTAGGCCCTATCATAGATTAGTGAACTAATATGGAGGCAGTGCCTGACAAAGAAAAGAGGAGAATAAGCCCAGATAAGGCATATCAAAATAGCAAGAATAAATTTTACACCAAATAACAGGTCGGTCGGACAATGGTCAAGAAATAGAGGACATTGGAGGAGTTCACTTTCTCCCTTCAAAGGTCCTCCCTTGAGAGTAAATCTAACCCAAGTAGTGATAAGAATGGAGTAGGAACCCAATGTTAGGTGGGCACCCAAAATGAAATCCCTACTTAGAGACACATTCAAGTTGTGTGCCCTCTATAAAGATGTGGACCATGATACAAAAGATTGGAGACACCTTAAGAAAGAGATAGAAGAGTTATTAGCAAGTGGATATCTGAAGGACCTCATTATATAAAATGGAGATCGGAGAAATTGAAAAAAATAGGCGAGAGGTGCTAAAAATAACAAACCTAAATAGCAGTGGAGAAGAACCCCCCCAAGAAACCAATACTAGAACTATACACACCATACATGGAAGACCAAGGGCTAGCAAAAAATCCAATAACTCATGTAAAATATTTGCTAAAGAGTAGTGTAGTGCCCCCATATATACACTTAAGACAACAGGAGACCTTCCATTGAAATCGTTTTAAGTGAGAAGGAAGAGACCTCATCTCACCATGAGGACCCTCTGGTGATCACCTTCAGGATTGGATCTTGTGACATTTTTAGAATAATGATTGATATGGGGAGTTCACTAGACCTTCTTTTTATGACCATTTCAAGAGATCTAGGCATAAAAGACCCTTACGTTTTCAAGATGGATCTTCATCTCGTAGGGTTCAACAATAGTACTACTTATGCCAATGGAATGGTAGTACTACCTGTTATGGAAAAAGGAATGATAATAATGACCAATTTCGTAATCATCCATGTCCTAACTCATTACCACGCCATCCTAGGAAGACCTTGGATACATAAGATGATGGTAGTCACATCCATCCTCTACCAAGTAATCAAGTTTCCCACTATTGAAGGGCGAGAGTAGATTAAGGGAGTCCAGAAGAAGGCTAGAAGTTGCTATAACACTACTATGAAGGAATTTTCCTAAAAATAGCAATTGATGAGAGGTCTCCCTCAGAGGAAGCTAGAGAGCCAAGGCCCTATCAAATCAATCAACCTAAATGAAGTAAAGAATCTCCCTATGGAGGTAAAAGGCGAGATCCAACCCTTAAAATTGTGTCAAGATTTGATAATGGAGCTAAAGGCACAACTCTCACAATTCCTTAGAGATAACTCAAATATCTTTGCATGGGCTCCAATTGACATGCTTGGAATTGATCCAAAAGTCATATCACACCGACTAAACATTGATCAGAAAGATAGACCCATACAACAATAACAAAAAAGAAAATTTTCAAGAGAAAAGAATGAGGTCATCAAACACCAAGTGGCTGCTCTTAAAGAAGCAAAGGTCATAAGGGAGATCAACTATCCCTCATGGCTATCAAATGTGGTCCTTATAAAGAAATCATATGGGTCATCTCGTATATGCATCACTTTCATAGATTTAAATGAGGCATGTCCCAAGGATTGCTTCCCTTTCTCAAGTATTTATCAATTGGTAGATGCCTCTGCTAGCTTTGGGATGATGAGTCCCTTGGATGCATACTTAGGGTACCACTAGATTAGGATGCACCCAAAATACAAGGACAAAACATCTTTTATCACAGAAGAGGGAACATTCTATTATAAAAGGATGCCCTTTGGATTAAAGAATACAGATGCCACATATCAACGCCTATTCAACAAAATATTTTAAGAATAGCTAGGGAGGAACCTAAAGGCCTATGTGGATGATATGGTGGTCAATTCACCTCAACCCATGGACCATGTTACAGATCTATAGGAAGTATTCTTAATATTCTAAAAATATGGTATGAGGTTCAACCCCAAAAAATGCATATTTGGTATCGCTGCAGGAAAGGTTCTAGGGTATCTTATGTTAGCCAGAGGGATTGAGGCCAATCCAGATAAAATACAGGCCCTGATAAACATGAGACTACCTTCTAGCCTTAATGGAATTCAACAATTAAATGTGTTCATTTCTAAATGCATTGATAAGTGTATAACCATCTACAAAATGTTTAAAAAAGGCACATCAATCTTTTGGGACGAGAGCTATAATAGAGCCTTTAAAGAAATCAAGATGTACTTAAGTAACCCCCTATTTAGCTAGCCCTCATCCTGGTGAGGTTCTTTATTTGTATTTGGCTGTAACCCTATACATACATTGTTATACTTCTAGCTAAGAGAAATAAAATTCAACATCTTTTCTACTATGTCAGCCAAGTTCTGACGGATACCTAGAGTAGGTATCCTACCATTGAGAAATTAGCATTTGCCCTCAAAGTTAGTGCATGAAAGCTCAGGCACTACTTCGGCACACAAAAAATTATGGTTCTCACTTCTCATCCACTCAAGAATTTCTTGACAAAGCTAGATATGGTGGGGAGGCTAGCATAGATAGCCATAGAATTTGGGGAGTATGACATTAAATACATGGCTAGATCGGCCATCAAAGGGAAAACAGTCGCCGAGATTATGGATGAGTTTAGTGAAAAGCCAGAGGTTGTTGTCAACAAAGAGAAAAAAAGGATATGTGGGGTAGATAAAAAAAATGGGGCAATTTGGTAGGTGTTTGTTGATGGAGCACAAAACTTCAATAGTGTAGGGCTGGGGGTAGTCTTAGTTGACCTCAAGAACAACTACTTCTAGTATACAATCAGACTTGATTTCCATGTGACAAATAATGTTATAGAATATAAGGTAGCTATATCTGGGGCCATGACTACAAATAAGATGGGAGTAGATAAGGTCACCCTACATGGCGACTCATAGCTGGTGGTCAACCAGTTCTTGGGGTCATTTGAAGCTAGAGATGAAAAATGAAGGCTAAATAGAAAGGTTAAAGAAGGAGTGCTCTAAATTTTCTAAGTTTGAGGTCAAGCAAATAGCTCGAAAGGATAATGGTTATGCCGATGTCGTAGCCACTTTGGCATCAGTACGAGAGGCCAACCATAATCAAGTAGAATGAATAACAACCCTGTCAGAAGCATCCTTGAAGGAGGCTGAACAAATAGTTGGATGTGTAGACACTTCCACTATCCCATGGTATACCCTGATTTATAAATTCTTGGAAATGGAGAAGCTACTATAGTATAATAAGTCTACGAAATAAATCAAATCTAAGGTAGGTTAGTATATGATACAAATAGGGAAATTATATTAGAAAACTCCACTCGGCCCAAGGTTCTTGTGTGTAACCAAAAAGGGACGTGAAAGATTAATTTATGAAGCACATGAAGAGGACTATGGTTCACTTTAAGGGGAGGAAATTATCACAATAAATCATGAGACAAGGCTTTATTAACCCAATATATTGGCAGATTGCACAAAGTACACCCAAACATGTAACAAATGTTAAAGGTTTTACTCGTTGTCACACACCCCTCCAAATACCATGAAGGGTGTGGTGAGTCCATGACCCTTTTATATGTGTGGGCTTAACATAGTAGGACCCCTACCTATAGGATAAGGTTAAAAGAAGTTCCTACTGGTGGCTAATAATTAATTTTCAAGATGGATCGAAGTAGAACCCCTGAGTAGAATATGAGAGGAAGAGGTGATTTATTTATATGAAAATCCATAATTTGTCATTTCAATCTACCAAGAGAACTCATCATAGATAATGGGAGATAATTCACAGGAAAAAATATCACAGATTTCACCCTCAAGTACAACATTAAGATATACCTCTCCACGCCAAATTATCCTTAGGCCAATGGTCAAGAAGAATCCTCCAACAAGCTCATCATCAACTTATTAAAGAAAAGACTAGAAAGTGCAAAAAATAAGGTGGGTGGAAGAGCTTCTTGGAGCATTGTGAGCTATCAGGACTAGTTCTTGAGAAAGCACTAATATGAACCTTTTTATCTCGGGTATACAAGACAAAGATAGTCATATAAACCGAAGTCACAATACCCACTACCAGATCAATTTTAATGGAGGAGCAAAATAGTGTAATCGAAGCATACTAACTGACCCTCCTGGAAAAGAAAAGAAATGAGGCCCTAAGAAGGATGACTGAGCAAAAAAGGAGAATATGAAATTATTACAATAAGACCATATGCTTCAAAGCATTTTTTAGCTATGATTGGGTTCTCAAGAGGATCTTCGCCAATAAGAAAGAATGGATGGTTGGAAAATTGGGTCCTAATTGGGAATGAACTTATCAAATAATTGAAATGATACCAAGAGGGGCCTACTTGCTAAAAAACATAGAAGGAACTAAAGAGGGCATGAGTTGGAGTGCCAGGAACTTGAAGAAATATCACTTTTAATGTATAAAAGTTCAATGTTTTTATGTAATATTGGTACAAACATATCAATAGAACTACATCACCCCATAAAAATGGGTCTTTCTTTTAGAAGTCTCCCATTATTTTATGTCATAGGATGATCACCTCAGTTAAGATCTAGGTAGAGTACCTTGGAACTTGCATAAGGTCAGGAGTTGTATACCTCAGTTAGGAACCTGGTCGGTGCTCTAACATTGAAGAGAGATTAGCACCTCGATCAGGAACTAGGTAAGGCTTTCTCTCCCACCAATTTGAGCCACTGGCTGATCACCTCGGGTAAGAACTAAGTAGAGTACCCTGGTACTTGCATAAAGTCATAAGTTGTCAATATTGGTCAGAAACTAGGTCAACGCTCTGACATTGAAGGGAGATGAGCACCTTAGTCAGGAACCAAGTAAGCCTCTCTTCTACACCAAATTGAGCCATGGGCTGATCACCGCGATTGAGAAACTAGTAGAGTGCCCTGGCACTTGTATAAGGTCACAAGTTGTCCACCTTGGTTAGGAACCTGGTTAGTGCTGTAAGATTGAAGGGGGATATGAACCTTGTTCAGGATCCAAGTAAAACTCTCTCCATAACCAAGTTATTCCATGAGATTGATCAGTTTGATTAAGAGCCAAGTAGAGCACGCTAATAAGAGTAAAGGTCGAGCTAAACATTTTGGTCAATAATCAAGTTGCATTATATAATATCAAGCAAAAAAAAATATTTGGATATTTATAAATACAAGTACACATATAATGTCCGGGAATCATAAGTACATGCCATCCAATTCTTTAGTAACCTCCATTACCATAAGGAAGACTCTTTTAGATCACTTTATATAGATGTTCACCCAATATGATTCCTTATCTACAAGCGTGGCTATACTAGCCAAGGTCTTCCTCTCTCAAGATCGAGTTTGGAATAACTACTCCTTACAAGAAGTGAGCTTACACTTGGTCTCTTTTACATTACACTAAAGTTTAACCACCTTCTCTTTAAGCACCTTAATCTCGTTCTTAAGCCTACCAATTTTGACATATAAAGCTCGAATTGAGCGTCTATTGGTTTGATTAGAATCCATAAAATACGACCAAAAAAGTTGGAGAAATTGACAAATATCCCTAAATGTATGGATTAAACAAGTGTTCTCAACCCCTTTTTATAGGAGATCAAGGCTGATAAAAAAACAAAAAAAAGGAAAAATTAATGACCCACGTTCCTAAAAAACAAGTGGGTAGGTCAACATCATAATTACAAAATAAAAGAGACAAACTAATTTTCCATCAATAAATAAAGTTGATATTTTCATTTGATTATTTCATTTAATGTTCTTAAGTTTGAGCTCGTGACCACACAAATAGAAGTGGCATCGAGCTCGAAAAAATAAAATTGGATCAAGTAATTAAAATTAAATGATTCTTTACCTCTACCCCCCAACCTCAGGGCCATCATCACCATCAGAAGAGCCCAAGCCTTCTCATTATTCCTCCTATATAGAAGGAACATACGTACATGGCAGAATGACCGAGATTTCCAAAATGTGATAATAATACCCGCCCAGATCCTTCTGCTTGGCCTCCATCTTAAAGGTTTCTATGGATAACTCATATGCCCTCTCTTCCACATGCCTAAGAGCCTTCTTAGAACGTATAAGATCATCCTTGTCATTATTAAGGCAATGGGCATACTCATTCAGCTTGAAGGCAGCCCTTTTTATCTTATTCTCTTTATCAATTTCCTCACATTCCCATTTAGCTACTCTCGTCAATAGTGTAATGTATTTTGAGCACGTAGATGCATGGCTTTACTTCTCCTGTACCAACTCATCTTTCAAAAAATCCACCCTGTATGCCTTATTAAAATCATAGAGCAATATCAACTGAAACAAACAAAAGGTCAAGCAATATGTCTTGAGGTCACACTTTACATATGATAATTAACAAATAAAAACAAAACATGAGATGACCCACTTGACACATTTGGTGAAGGATGACCTCGGTAAAGTCCATATCCTCACAAATAGCCTCGAGCTGTTTCTTGTATGAGGTAGTAGGAAGGTGGCTCATATAATGATTAAGGTGATATGGCACCAAGCCTCGATTCAAGACTATTCCTTCCGCATTATTAGTAAGATTATTAAGGATGGCATTTCCCTTCCTTGAACACTATCCTTAAATTCTTAAGAACCTAAGCAAGGAATTAGAGCCATATTCTATTCTTGCAAGGGTGATAAGGGCGGATAAACATTCAAAGGCTTGGGGCTGAGGGTAGGCTCATCAACCACCATCTTCTTCTTCTTCTTAACAAAGAAGGGAAACCTTCATGAGAAGACTTGCCTCTTTTCTTTCCCCTAGAAGAACCCTTCCAGGAGTCAAAGATGTACCCGTTTGAGAGCTCCCCCTGCCAGTGTGACCTTACTCTTCATACGAGCAAAGAGTTGAGTAGCGATAAAATCCATGGGATCTACAAACTAAGAGTGAGAGGACATCATATTAGTAAAAAAAAAGAGGGAAAAGGAAAGTCAAAGGTCTAGGTCACCATCATCGGCCACCACCTTAAACTGGCCCTCAAATTTTGTAGAAGGAGTTTTGCATTTAGGACGAGCCCGAGGTTTACTAAGAGCCCAAAACTTACGATTGATCCTTAAGGGAGGCTCCACTACACCATGCCTCATCAACCCACACGAGACAAAGCATGGGGTGTTCAACAAGGTCCTTCAGTTGGTCTTTTCATGAAGATGGTTTTGGATATCAACCAACCTTTGCTTCACGTCAAGACTTAAGGTCATGATTAAGGAAGCCATATTCCATATTACGACCTTAGTGTCGTTCCAGATGCTCCTTATCAACCTAGTGTCACTGGTAGGAGACTACTACCGACCTCACACATAGAAAAAGTACTATTTTTAGTTTTTCTCATTTTCAAAAAGTGACACATTTATCCCTCGATCCTACTTCACCAACATATATACCCTCCTAGGATCCATGAGGTTCTACTTCAGGACATATGCCTCGTTAAACTCAACCATCTCTAAATTCATTCTAAGTTCTTAGTAGATCATTGTTAGGTAGAGTAGATACCTCTACCTGTTAGGCATAAAATTCCCTGGCACGAGTTGTGTCCTAATCAAGAATCTCCTAATGAGAGGTTATAGGGGGAACTTTACCCCCAACCAAAAGGCCTTTTCATGAAAGATAGTCCAATCAAATTGAGGTGGATCACTATCATAGGCTCCCTCTGGAGGAATCATTATATGAATCAAGGACAAGATGTTATAGGTTTTTCTTAATCTTTCTTCATTCTGGGATACCAATTCATAAGTCTTAGACACATCCGACCAACCCCTGGTACAACCTGTGGGTTCCTAGATCCTATATTCCTCCTTTTCTACTTCCATGTCTTGGCTACTGAGATTTGAGTCTGAGGCATACTCAATCTAATGGTAGGAGTGGTCTAAGGATGAGGGGTAGAGATAAAAAGTTGAGGTGGAGATTGGCTCTCCTCATTAGAGGAGCTTGAGCTAAAAGACCCCGAGTCGACACTAGCACTAGAATATTGGGGGCTCTCCTTGGAGCCCAATCCAGAGGCCAAGGTATCTTCTCTGTGCATTCTGTAAAAGCTACAAAAATATATAAACAAAAGGAAACCTGATGTGTAAGGTATGAGAAGAATAGGTTACCTAGGGTCAAGTTTGAAAATAAAAGAAAATGATCCTTTAAAAATCGACCTGAAAAGAAAGTAGAAAATCATTAGGTTCTCAACTCTTGAACTCTAAAAGCATGATAAAAAAAACTACAGTCTAAGATGAATCCTTACCACTGAATTGAAAACCTTTCAAAAAATCAAGGTTATGCGACAAAGCGTTTTTCTTCACTATTTCTCAATTTGTGTAGGTAGTGATAATAAATCCTAGCCTAAGCATCCCTTAATATAGAAGCACTTTATTTCTCTCTCCAATCAACTACACATATTTATTAGGGGAGCTGAACAGTTCACATTCCATGCATTGTAATTTCTCTTCCACCTCAGACTAGAGTGCGAGGTGAAAGAGTAGGGGGACTAGATGTTTGGAGATCCAGATCGGCCTCATGCCCAACCCATGCAAGTCGCTCAAGCCAAGTCACCAACTTGAGATGGAAGGTGAAGCACTTCATATATCCTACCCGTAAGAAAGCCCCGAGCTTAATGATTAACTCGTGTTCAATGGCAACCCGAGCTCAATGATCAGCCCGAGCTTAATGATCAACCCGAGCTTAATGATCAACGCGAGCTCAACGATCAACCCGAGATGTTGTCGACCTCAACCCCTAATATGTTGTACTTTATGTCAATTATACTTTTTTGACATGTAAATATATGTACTCATTATGTAATTAACACTTATATAAGTAATGTTTTTTAAATATATAAACCTCTTATGAGATAAAAACAATAAGCTAATCAACTTAATTTATCTTAAGTTTTTTTCTCCGTAAATCATATCAATCCCAAACAACTAGTAGTATACATAAGGTTTTAAAAATCATCAAAGAGATCCCATCAACATTTACATTATTATATTTTAATTATCAATTCACACAAAAAAAAATGCTACTATTGTTAAATTTAGGTAAATTAATAATTAATTAAACCTCAAAAAGTCGTTGATGTTTACCTTAAAACAAATTTGATAAATAAGAAGCAAGGTTATTTAAATTGAATTAAACAAGAAATTCGGACGGTTCTTTATTTCCAAACAGAGAATAAAAGGTCGGCTTTTATATTAACATTAATCATATAAATTAATAATAATTAGCGTCTTGGTGCTTAAAATAGTCATCAAAGAGATTGCTTTAAAGTTTGTTTAGTCATGCTGATATATATATATATCTTCATTGTTTATTTTAGATATTAAAAATAAAAATGTTGACTTTCCTAACACAAAAATATATCATTTGACCTTTTTATTAAAGGCAATCACGCCTGATAGCATCAAATTAATTCTTTTTTCTTTTCGTACCTTGATGGATTTAATATTTTAATAACACAATATAATTAGACGCGGATATGTTGGATTTTGATAATATTATAGTGTTAGTGTCAACTAAGCAATTTACTATTTTAATTGTGTACTTATATATTTTTTTTTTCAAAAACTAAGTTGTATTAATATTAAATGTAATTGATGTAAACAAATAGGGCATGGCATATTTGAAGAACAATAAATAATCCCTCATTGTAGCTCCTTGGGTATTTCTGACTTGCAGTGTTTCAAAATTAATAGGTATTAATCACAATTTATAAATTCACACAGTTTTTTTTATATGTAATAAAATTCACGCAGTTGAATATTATTACGTTTGTTTATTCCGCGTGCTCAACATAATTGTCAAGTTATAAAAAAAAATCTCCACAAACTATACAAATGGTCATATGTGAATGCTCCACGTCGAACTACCCTTTCATATATACACAATGGCAAATATTTTGTATTTCAAGTTATTAATAAATATGGTTCGGCTAAAAAAAAAATGGTTCTCATGCTTCTAATAAGTTTTTAATAGTCCTATGATCACAGTTGACCTAAAGCTTGACGTTGAGCATCTTATGTTGTCTGACAAGGTATCTCTATATTCTATAAAATAAAATTGACTTTGTTATTTTAATAATATCTTTATTTCTTTCTGCTTATTATTAAGTGTTATGTCAATGATATTCTCATTTTAAATTATGGTTCTAGCTAATTTGGTGGAATTTTTTAATGTATGCAATTTTAATGATGGAAATTTTTAGCATTTTCGTCTACTTTTGCCCCTACAATTGAAATAATTTTTCTATCATTTTTTAGTCTTTAAATAAAATTTTTAATATTTTTGACTTATTTTACCCCTCTTCAATCTCTCCGCTTCTTGAAAAGCCCACAAAATGTTGTGACTTATTATGAATAAATTGAATTTCAAAAACAGTAAAAAAAATTTCAACAAAATATATAATTCAACATGCAAAAGTAACAATTGTTATACAATATAAAAATATATAAATTGAATAAATGAACCACAATTAATATAGAAATAGAAGGAAGTGCAACACCTATAAAAGCTGCTTGTATGAAAGAAACATATACATCTATTAGGGATTATCCGATTTTAGAGAGAGAAACTAGTGAGAAATTAGAGATCATAATGATGTGTGGTGATCTGTTATTTGGTTCATATATATAGGAAATTAAATATACATGTATCAATTACATAGGGGTTCACGTCTACAAGGTGTTAGAGGGTACAATAATAAATACATAATTTGACTTAAGTTTTACCATATTGAGAGATCGAGCAGATAATATGTCGTTTAATGCATCAGACTATTGTGGAGGAGTGATGATGCTTGTTAGATCAACACTCTAGGCATGAGAAAAGCTTTAAGTCTCGGCCAAGTTATATCAAGATTAGGGCACTTCAAGGGATGGGCTTCAGATCGAACCATACGATTTAACATCAAGTCTTCCTACTCTTGTAGCTCGGTTCTCCAATTGATATGGGAAAGCAAAAAACTAGTTAATTGATAGGACCTTGAATCTTAAACAACTTCACATGTCTCAATAAATACTTGTCAGTTAATTGGAAAGAGAAGTTTTCAACCTCTATATAGATAGGGGAAGGCATTCAGCTTCATAATTTACAGGAAGTCCAACCGAATTCTCAAAAATCTCCTTTTTCACCTTTCACCTTATCATTTACTTCTTTGGGTGGTATGATTTCTAGCTCGGCGTTATAAATTTATGCTTGGGATTTAAGGATTTGTCTTTATGCCTAACATATTTTTCATTTCTTTTAAGGTGTGTTTTTAAATTCACTCCTCAACTTTTGTTTTGAAAACTCAAACTTAGGTAATTCCTATTTCTCCATGTCTTATTTTCCTTTTATTTTTACCTTTATTTTTGTAGTGGACATGCATAAGGAAGTATCATAAAGGGCTACAAGTAAGGCAGTCTTACCTTCCTGTTCCTTGGCCTCATCTTTATGGGAGAGCCCTCTGTACTCGAGCAATTTAGGATGACATGAGAGTGAAAAATAGGGCTCAATCAATGAAAGTACATCATCTGGTATTAAAGAGATGCTTGAAATTCACACCCCTACTTCATCTCGATCCCAAGCCATCCCTGTTGTTATATTGAGTGTCCCATAAATGAAAATATCAGTTCCAAGGGAATAGAAAAAAAGGTATTGGAAAAGGGGAATTGGGGAGCCTAAGGGTAGAAATAAAGGTTGGAATGATAAGGTCAAACCTAGTGGCTTAACTCCAAATAATGATGAGAGGCTCAAGCAAATGTATGACATCCCTTCCTTTGTCTAGATAATGATTCCTAACCCAGATGTACATATAGTGCAATTCTTCCTGCAGGTTGGACAACCTTTCATAAGAAGACTCTATCGATTGGAGTTAGATTTCCTTTATATCTATTCATTAGGAAATTTCTAGCGAGGATATAACTCATTCCAAAAAAGTTGATGCCTAATGGATAAAGGTACCTACTTTGCCTTACCTAATATATAGAGAACTGATAATGGATTTGGAAAAGTTTGAGTTTGATAATGAATATATGTTGAAGTAAAAATCCACTAATAATTGGAGGGCTTATATGTTAGCTAAATAGGTCTGAGATATAAATATGGTCCTCTAAGAAGGGGAAAAATTAGAAAAAAATTACTTTTTTATGTTTTTGATGGATGGGAAATGGTTGATAGTTACAGGAGGTTGAAAAGGAGCTCTTAGGAAAATACTAAACTTGTGATACGAAATATTGATTCCTTCATAACTACCTTAGAAGGAACCATTAAACATACTGCACTTTGTGACATGTGGGCTAATAAGACCAGATTCAATACTACCTCCAAACAAAATAATTCACAAGTGTCGAGCACCAATACGATGCAAGACCCTACCCACTAACTTCAAGGGTAGACTTGAAGTTGTGCCTAATAATGGTGATGAATGAGCTCATGCTTTTATTTAGCTCATGATTTATTAATCTTATGAATATTCTAAGCCTTCTTTTCTTCTTATTGTTTTGCATAAATGGAGTTAATGCCAATATTTTGCTAAATAGCTACAAAGCACATCTTAACGATTATACTTTTTTGGTTATAGAGTATAAGTGCTCAAATAAAGACGGGCTTACAGAAATGTGTAAGCCCTTCACAAGGCATAATCTCCTCTAAAGGAAAAAAAGAGGCGCAAAAGTTTGGCAAAGAGATTGCTCCAACACAAGCTAAGAAGAAAAGGCATATGGTTATCATTAATGAGTCTTCTTTTACACCCATTCCTCCATAAAATTGTTTATTATTGGCTAATCACTCACTATGTACTCTTCTCCATTAGATGCCTATTCATGTGTCTTTAAGCCAACTAACACCTCCCTTACCTATGAGACTCGAGAAGAGGAAAATATGTTATTGACGATCTAGCAACAGATATTGAGGCTGTGGTCCTCTATAGGGATATGGGTCTATAGATAGTAGAGCATTATATAGATAATCTTCCATACATGGTTCCTGAGAAATGGCTTCATGTTATAATAGAGGATATGGATCATTTAGTGGTAATTAATAGACTTCTTTTATTAGTAAGTATGATTACTAGATTTTGAACATTCCAATTACTCCCCCTATTTACCTACTCAATCTCAGAATGAGTATGAAGATGAAGAATTTGAGGAAGGTGCAGAAGATATGCGTGAGATAGGTGATGAAACTAAACAACCTGGGAATGTTTAATAGGCTAAAGCCAAGATGTTTTAGTAACACTCGAGCATCTTCTGATGTTTGTGGACTTCCCTATTTCCTTTGTAAAACCTTAGCTTTGTGATAAATATAAGTATATGATTTCCTTAACAAAGCATTTTGTATTTTATGCACCTTTGAATACATACATTTATACTGAATACTATAAGCATTAATTTATAGCATATATTTATTGATGGTGACCTACCTCATGGCAATCTAGACATTTCGCCAACTGTTTGTCCAAATTCCTTGCCTTATGAAAGGAAAAATGCTTTCTTGTTGAAGCATTCACTTATAGAAAACTTCATATACTCTAAAAAATTCAATTTGTTAACTCTATCTTTTTATTTGCATGTTATAGCAGTTGATTAGGAAAACATGCATTTAACTCGGGCCTTAAGGCAAGAGAATGTTAGGCTCATTTTTGAGGTGACTAAGGGTTGAGCTAGGCTTCATCAAAAACAAGGCTTCCCTTTGTGAGGAGCTCAAGTGTGAGCATAGATATTACAAAGAGGAGTTGTTTGAGATGTAGGCATGCAAAATAAGAGGTATGATCAAGATGGTTTCCCTAGTTGACAATAAATCTCATTGGGTTAACTTTTTCATGAAGCAAGCTGAGGGCATATTCCTTAAAGTAATGAGTTCTACTAAAGAAATAGAAAATTTACACCCATTCCTCCACAAAATTGTTTATTATTGGCTAATAACGCACTATCTTCTCTTCTCCATTAGATGCCTATTCATGTGTCTTTAAGGCAACTAACACCTCCCTTAACTATGAGACTCGAGGAGAGGAAAAGATGTTATTAATAACCTAGCAATAGATATTGAGGCTATGGTCCTCTATATGGATATGGGTCTAGAGATAGTAGAGCATTATATGGATAATCTTCCATACATGGTTCATGAGAAATGGCTTGATGTCATAACGGAGGATATGGATCATTTAGTGGTAATTAATAGACTTCTTTTCTCAGTAATTTGTACCTCAAACTTTGATTTTGCTTGAGCCTTTTGTTCATACATTCACATATTTATCGAACCCCCATTCTTAGACTTAGCTTCTGCATGAGCTTAGTAGAGATTACGGTATTGAGAAACTAAAGAATTAGCTTGAAGTTGAAAAAGAGAGCCATGCCTTAACTCAAGCCAAAAACACCTTGCTACTTGCAAAGGATAAAAAATAGGAAGTTGAATCCATTGATAAAGAGGAAAATCTATCCAATATTATAAGCAAGATAAATGCAAATGCAAGAAATATCGAGGTAGGTAGAGGAATGGAGAGGAAACTCGTGGCCAAGGTTGAAGATTATAGGCACGTGAAAAATGATGCAAAAGAAAAGGTTATACATAAATCAGAAAAAATGAAATACGACCTTAATTCCATACCCAATCAGCTTATTTTGAGCATCTAGATCAGCTATAAAGAGGCCAAGAAAAGGGACCTTGGTAAGTACGATTACTAGATTTTGAACATTCCAATTACTCCCCCTATTTACCTACTCAATCTCAGAATGAGTGTGAAGATGAAGAATCCGAGGAAGGTGCAGAAGATATGCGTGAGATAGGTGATGAAACTCAACAACATGGGAATGTTTAATAGGCTCAAGCCAAGATGTTTTAGTAACACTCGAGCATCTTCTGATGTTTGTGGACTTCCCTATTTCCTTTGTAAAACCTTAGCTTTGTGATAAATATAAGTATATGATTTCCTTAACAAAGCATTTTTTATTTTATGCACCTTTGAATACATACATTTATACTGAATACTATAAGCATTAATTTATAGCATATATTTATTGATGGTGGCCTACCTCATGGCAATCTAGACATTTCGCCAACTGTTTGTCCAAATTCCTTGCCTTATGAAAGGAAAAATGCTTTCTTGTTGAAGCATTCACGTATAGAAAACTTCATATACTCTAAAAAATTCAATTTGTTAACTCTATCTTTTTATTTGCATGTTATAGCAATTGATTAGGAAAACATGCATTTAACTCGGGCCTTAAGGAAAGAGAATGTTAGGCTCACTTTTGAGGTGACCAAATTATGGGTTGATCTAGGATTCATTAAAAACAAGGCTTCCCTTTGTGAGGAGCTCAAGTGCGAGCACGAATCTTACAAAGAGGAGTTGTTCGAGATGTAGGCATGCAAAATAAGAGGTATGATCAAGATGGTTTCCCTAGTTTACAATGAATCTCATTGGGCCAACTTTTTCATGAAGCAAGATGAGGGCATATTTCTCAAAGTAATGAGTTCTATTGAAGAAATAGAAAATTATGTCACTAATAGAGCTTACCTTCATCTCAAATGGGTAAGTGATGACTCTATGAAAATAGAGTCATTAGCGCACTTTTTAACTTAATATTTACTTATTTTATTTAACAAATAGTATTTTTATGGAGAAAAAAATTAAAATATAAACTATTTAGTGAAAAGGGGTGAAAATACATTTTTTGAGATTTTTAGGATTTTTATAGAAATTTTTAGGATTTTTATAGAAATTTTATGGATTTTATATGAATTTTTAACATAGGATCAATTAGAAGCTGCCACGTGGCATACCACGCAACTAGAGGAGCTGACTGGGCAAGCCACGTGGGTGCCGTGCAAGCACGAAGAGCGAATCACGTTGCACTACATGTGAGGAGGACAAAACACACACCACGTGTCAACTCTGCGTTCAATCCGAGTTCAAAAATTTGTCAACACACTATACCACGTGTCACCACGCCATTGCTGCACGCGTTCCACCCATGCGCCACGCCATCCATTCCCATGAATCACGTCGCACCACGTGTCGTGCTGTGAATGGCTGAAACTATCAGTTTTGCTTGTTTTGTTCATAACCCTTGATTTGAAGCTGATCAGATGGTCTACATCGCACCTAAGCTTTATTTAAGCCCATAATCACTCCATGAACCCTAATTAGCCTTCATTAGCATAATTTTGGTTAGTTTTTAGAGCTACAAAGAGAAACAAATACAGAAAAATTCAAGAGACAACACAATTTTGGTGGAGATTCAAGAGGAGATTAATTCTACAATTCAAGAGATTGATCGTTTTTCTTCTTCTACTCTTTTTTTATCAATTTTATGTCTTTCTTTATGAAAAATATGAGCTTTATGAACACAATTATGTGTAATTAATTTATTAATCTAGGGATCTTATGAACCCAATTTTCACCATGTGATGATATAAAATTTTATCGTAATTATAATTTTAATTCAATTATATTATTTAATCTAATTTTTATACTATTAATTGTTTGGCCAAAATTTATCTATAGAGGTAATAAATAGATTTGAGAGAATTATTTAATTATTTTTCTTGATTAAATAACATGCATAGTTTCTAGGCAGAGATGTATGATTCTTATGTATGTGATCAATAATTGATGAACTTAATCAGTAGTATGCAATTTAATTAGCATGAGAGTGTGATTAAATTAATTACTATATGACGTGTAGTTTACTTGGGAGAGGAATACATGCTAGATTAGATTCAATTGATCATGTCATTAATTGATAATTATATTAGGGAGATTTTAGCGATTTGCATGTTTAGAAAATTGGGTGATTAAGTATTCCTAGATATTTTCTCATATATCTTTTAAGTCACAAAATCTGATTTATTTAATTATTGCTATTTACTTTTAGTTATTTTATTATTTTTAGTTTTAAAGATTAGTTTCTAATAAAATAATCTCCGTGGAAACTATATTTTTTTATCATTATATTACTTGTTGCGATACATATACTTGCTTATTCATTGCATACACTTCCTATGTGGCTATCAGTAAGAATATCTATAGAAAGTTGGTCAAGATTCAAGCCGAGGTTTTACCTATGGTGGATGAAACACATGACCAAGATCATGGTCATGCCTCAAAATGTCTCAAGGACTTTTTAGAAAGCATCAGTGTCCTTGAGCTTTCTATCAATAAATATATGAATTTGGCCTTTTAGCTTTGTAAGCTCAATCAATAAAATAAAATGTTGACTTGGGTAATAGTTTACTTGATCCTTTAGTGAGATTGGCTTTTATTATGATCATATCCTAATTACTTGTATTGCTAGATTATTCTACTTGGCTCATTGCTAGGGTGATCTATCTTATTCCTTTATGAGGTGATCAATTGATGACATTAGATTTTGAAGAGGGCATTCTAACTAGTCTTTGACTTAGGTGATAAACTATTTAAGCAACTTTTTGCTAGGGCATTCTACTTAGTCTTTCATCAAGGTGATCGACTCTTTAAGAAACCTTTTCCCAGAGTGCTTTACTTAGTTCATGACCGAGGTGATCAACTTGTGCCATTATATATTTAGGAAAGCACTCTACCTAGTCTTTGATCGAGATGATAAACTCTTTAAGAAACCTTTTGCTAGATTACTCTACTTGGTTCTTAATTAAGGTGATTAGCTCATATCATTATATTTTTTAGAGAGCACTTTACTTGGCCCTTGATCGAGATGATCAACTCTTTAAGTAGCTTCTTACCTGAGCGCTCTACCTAGTTCCTAACCTAGGTGATTAGCTCATGACGTTAAAATTTTAAAAGACAACTTTAATCATCAAAAGTTATCTCATAGAGAAAGCAAGAAACTTGTGTTTATTGTATTAAAATACATTAAAATTTGTACTCTTTTAGGTGTATAGCATTACATCATGTGTTTTCTTCCACACCCATGATGCTTTTTAACAAATATGTTCCAACTAGTGTCACTGCTTTTATTTGATATAGGTCTTCCTAGTTTGCATCTAACTTTATAGCTATCGATTATTTCTTGTTAGAGAAGACCCTTATAAGTACCCAATCATCCAGGGAGAATGATTTAAAATGCATGACTTTATTGTAGCAATCTACCACACCTCTCTTCTTTTCAATCATTCTTCTTCATTCCTTTTTTCCTCCACTCTATTTGAGTTATTTTGGTCCACAATTAGGATTGATCTCATGGTCAGAACCATTATCTCTATGGGAATTAAAACTTCAGTCCCATATACTAGTGCGAAAAGTGTCTCATTGGTTCTACCTTTAGGACTAGAGCCTATAAAGCACAAGGCAACTCATCAACCCATTTTCCTATAGTTGTTTTCAACCTTTTATTAAGGAAGTTTAATGTCATTTTGTTTGAAGACTCTGCCTGACCATTGGCTTATGGGTATTATGGAATTGGGTGACACATTTTATGTTATACTTGGTAGGAAACTCTCTGATGTTAGGACTTGTAAATTGCTTCCAATTTTTAGTCAGAAGCTATTTAGGTAAACTAAAGTGGAAAATTAGGGTCTTCCATATAAATTGGATTATCTCCTTCCTTTATTCTTCCTAGAGGTTTTACTTCAATCCATTTTGTGAAATAGTTTGTAGCCACTAATAAGAACTTCTTTTGACCCACTACTTATGGCAAGGGCTCTACTATATTCAACCCCCATTTGTAGAAAGGCTATCAATCAATTACCCCTATCATCTATTTTAGAGGTACATAGAACAATAGAGAAAATCTTTGACACGTATCATATGCCTAGGTGTACCTTGTGCAATCTACTAACATTATTGGCCAATAATAACCCTATCTTATAATTCATTGGGATAGCTTCCTATCCCTCGAATGAGATCTGCATTCTCCTTCTTCAACCTCAAACTTGATTCCCTTAGAGCATTGTTTGGCTACTCATAATAGTCCAGGTCCAAGGGCTATCTTTCTATATAGCTTGTCATTTTGTATCATGTACTACCTTGCCTTTGACTTGATCTCTTTTACTTTTTTCTAATCCTAAGGTAGGCCCCCATCTTTAAGAAAATCGAGTATAGATGTAAACCATGAGTTGTTAACCTTACAGATATTTTACAACAATTTTTTCTTCTTTAAAATTGGCCTTAACAAGAAAGGTAACAAAGATTATTCTATTGTTATTAGTGTCACGAATAGCAGCTAAAGTTGCCAAAACATTGACATGGCTATTTTTGTTTCTTGATATTTTCTTGATCATAAAGTGTGCAAATTTTAACCATTCATTTTTTAGCTACTCTACATATCTTATCATCTTATTTTTTTGGACTCATATGTGCTTAAGTATTAATTAACCACTAAGCGTGAGTTGCTATGCAACATAACACTATTTGCTCCCAGTTTTTTGATTTCTTGATACCAAAGATAGCTACCTCATATTCTATGACATTATTGGTCACTTGAAAGTCCATCCTTATAAAATATTTGAAACAATTTCCATCATGATCTACTATAACCACACTTTGCCTTACTCCTTTAAAATTGTGAGCACTATCCACAAACAAATGCCATATGGGACCTTCTTTTAGACCCACGCCACATGCTTCATCCAACTCTTCATCATTCGTTACTTTAGGAGAGTTACTAAACTCGAAAAAAAACGTTTGCCAAGGCTTGAGCTTTTATGGGCATATACTTGATATCATATTCTCCCAACTCAAGTACAATATGTGCTAGCCTCCTTGATACTTCTAGTTTTGACAGCATATTCTTCAATGGATGTGAGATGAGAACTATTACAGTGTCTGAGCCGAAGTGATGTTGAAGTTTTCACACTTCCATTTTCAAAGTAAATCCTACTTTGGGTATCTTCCTTAGGCGTGGGTCAAAATCTAGCTTATATAGTATATAGGATGTTGATCTTTGTTTCTTTCTACTAGGAGTATAGTGCTGGATGTTTGACAGGTAACAACCATGTAGAAATATAGTATTTCTCCTAAGGTGGGGCTGACCAAAAAAGGAGGCGTGCTAAAGTATTGTTTGATACCCTAGAAGGCTTTGTCACTCATTCCAAAAGACTAATGTGTTCTTTCTTAATAATTTAAAAAATGGTAGATATATATTGATACATTTGGAAATGAATATGTTGAGTGCCACAATTCTTCCATTTAGTTTTTGGATCCCTTTCAAGTCACTACGAGGTTTCATGCCAACTGGAGCATGTATCTTGTCTAGATTGGCTTCAACCCCTCGGCAGAGATAAGATACCTAAGGAATTTTTTGAAGTAACACCATAAACGTGCACATTTTTTAGTGTTAAGTCTCATACCATACCTTTAGATGGAACTAAATATTTGTTCACCACACACAAAGTGTATGCAATGAATACATAAGTATACGTATCGCAACAAGTAATATAATGATAAGAAAAGATTGTTCCCACGGATATTATTTTATTACAAACTAATTTTCAAAACTTAAAAAAATAAAAATCAACTTTTTTGTGTTTTTATATTTTAAAGAAGCAAAATTAAAATAACAAAAATTAAATAGCAATAATTAATTAAATCAGATTTTGTGACTAAAACGATTTATGAGAAAATATCTAGGAATACTTAATCCCTCAATTTTCTAAACATACTAATCGCTAAAATCTCCCAATATAATAACAATTAATTAAATGATCAATTGAGCCTACCTAACATGTATTCCTCTATCAAGTAAACTACACATCATATAGTAATTAATTTAATCACACTCTCATGCCAATTAAATTGCATACTACTCATTAAGTTCATCAATTATGGATAACATACATAAGAATCATACATCTCTACCTAGAAACTATGCATGTTATTTAATCAAGAAAAACAATTAAATTATTTTCTCAAATCTATTTAATTGACTCTATAGATAAATTTTTGGCCAAACAATTAATAGCATAAAAATAAGATTAAATAATATAACTAAATTATAATTATAATGGAGTTAAAATTTTAGATCATCACAAGGTGAAAATTGGGTTTATAAGATCCCTAGATTAATAAATTAAGTACACATAATTGTATTCATAAAGCTCATATTTTTCATAAAGAAAGCCATAAAATTCATAAAAAAAAGAGTAGAAAAAGAAATACAATCAATCTCTTGAATTGTAGTATTAATTTCCTCTTGAATCTCTACCAAAATTAATTATGTCTTCTCTTAAATTTTTTATGTCCTTTTCTCTCTTTTTAGCTCCAAAAAATGACCAAAATTATGTTAATGGAGGCCAATTTAGGGTTTATGGAGTGATTAGGGGCTTAAATAAAGCTCAAGTGTCATCTGGACCATCAAATCAGTTTCATATCAAGGGTTATGATTAAAACAAGCAAAATTGACAGTTCCAGCCAATCACAATGCAACATGTGGCATCAGAAATTCATTGGGCGAATTAGGGAGCAACGTGTGGTAGGGGAGACCAGTCATAGTCAATGATCATTGAGTCAGTAACACGTGGCATGACATGATTTGCGAAAGCATATGGTATGGTGCACATATCATGGTGCGTTGATAGATTTCCAAACTCGGATTGAACGTCATGCTAACACGTGGCACATGTTTCATCCTCCTCACGTGGTGTGACATGATTCGCTCTCCATGCTTGCATGGTGTCTATGTGTCTTACCTAGTTAGCTACTATGCTTATGTGGTATGCCACATGGTAGCTCCTGATTGGTCCTACGTTAAAAATTCAGAAAAATTTCAAAAATTATATTTTCACCCATTTTTCATTAAAAAGTTTATATTTTAATATTTTTGACCCAAAAAAAATACTATTTATTGAATAAAAAAATAAATATTAAGTAAAAAAGTGCGCTAATGACTCTATTTTCATAGAGTCATCAATATTTCTCCCAAGTTTAACTCTTTGCTTGTCCTCAAGTAAAGCCAAGTATAACTAAATAAAATAACTTAGGTAGTACATTCATAAGTATACTTCTAGTAGTGCATGCATATTTCACGAAAACTATCCCTATCAAAAGTCGTACAATTCTATGATAAAGAGTTTCACATATTCATCAATCAACGTTTCATCAATACAAAGATATGCAAGGTTTTTGAGAAATTGATTCGTGTGTGTGTGTTGCACATGATATCATCGAATGCACTCATGAAATCAACCTATATGAGCATGCTAATCAATTCAATCTTTGAACAAGTCTCATAAGTCTATTTTTTACATCCCTCTCCACTAATATAAATATGCACTTAGCTCAAGATCAATAAGGACTTTACATGGCTGTAATGTAAGGCTTAGGTAGGGGGTCGATAAATGAAGGCATTTTAGGCTCTTTCCACACCTTAGCTTCGTTTTTTTCATCATACACTTTTTAACTACAATTGAGCTTTAACTTGATATTTTAGTGTACCCTCTTTTGACACTCTTTTTATATTCTTTTGTTTAACATCTCTTTTCTCTCTCTCTCTCTCTTTTGTAACTTCACAACACCCCCAAACTTATTTTCAATTCTATTTTCTTTTTCTTTAGAGGGATAATTGTGTTGTGAAATTTTATTCTTTTTTTATAGGATGGATTACATTTCACCTTACTCTATAGCAAAACACATGATTGCATTTTTTTCTTTTCATACAAGCTAAAGGTGCAAGGATAAAGGTAATGCTTATTGGTTAGGCATTAAATGTGACTTAAAGATATGAATGGTTCTTTGTTAGGCTCAAATGTGTGACTAAAGATATTAACAATGGTTAGCTTGAAAGGCTCAATCAATCCAAATAAGGCCTAAATCATTTCTGTTACAAAATATATTTAGGATTTCACCTCAAGGGATGATCAAATAGATTCTAAAACTTGGTAGATCTAATTGACTCATATAACTCACTACAAATTTTCTCTCAATAAGCACACCAAAATCAATCATGAACATGTGTATATAAGTTTAATCAATTCAATCAAAACTAGTAACAATATCACATGATTAATGTAAATATTTTAACAAATATGTTACATTGGTTATCCTATTCATGACAACCAATTTTTATCATTGAGTTCATATGTTTCATATCAAGCATGCATGCATTTAGTTTCCATATATTTATCAATTTCTACCCAAATCATGATTAAAAACAACCTAAAAATTAAAAAACAAAATTCCCTAAAAATTTAAAATGCATAATAAATACTAATGTAGAGAATGAAGTTCCCTCCCTCAAACTTAAATTACACATTGTCCCCAATGTGCACATATAAATATGAAAAAGTAAAAGGAAATAAAACTCCCTTAGTCATGGCACACCACATCTGTCACTGAAATGCTCATTCTTGTTGCGCCATTACTCTCCATATTTATTCACCTACAAAACAAAAATAATGAAAATATAAGTAAAATAATGTTGGGTTGCCTCCCAACCAGTGTCACATTTAACGTCTTTGACTAGACGGTCCTATCAAGTCCTAAGGCACATCCCTTTATATCCATTTACTTTTGAGTTTGCCTAGAAACAACTTAAGTCTTGATTTGTTCAATAATACTTTATGTTTTGGCTCACAAATATGGTGCTCAATTCTCTTCTCAAGCCATATTTTTGTTTTCCTTTTGAACTTCTTGGCATTCTTATAAGCATTCCACCATAACTTACCCAATTTATGTATTTCTAACAGCTTTTTCACCTCTCTATTGGACTCTTTCACTTTCATAATTGAGTGAGGATAGAAGGGTAAAAGTGTAGGGTCTAAACATGGTGGCTCTTCAATTGATGGTTTGAGCTTAGATCCTATCTCCAAATTTTCCATAATCTCCTTTGATACACACATAAGAGGCACGTCCTTTAAAAAATTCACACAGTCCACAATATCAACCTTCGATGCCATACTTTCAAAGTTATAATAGGTTGATTTATTTTCTGGTGAGTTTATGTCCTTGTGTCTAGCAGCATGTGTTAAAGTCTTAAGTTTGGGCGACTCAACAGATTCTTTTAAGCTATTCCTATAATCAGTAGCATTTATCCTTAAACATTCATTAGCATTATCAATATCAAGGAGTTCAAATTCTTTAAAAACATTAAATATTACTTTTTCATCTTGCACTCTCATTGTAAGTTCATCTTTTTGTACATCAATGAGTGTCATTTTGGTTGCTAAGAATGGTCAACCAAGTATGATAGAAATGTCACGGTCCTCTTCCATGTCTAGCGCAATGAAGTCCACCAAAAAGATGAATTTGTCTACTTTTACTAGAAAATCTTCTACCACACCCCGAGGTCTCTTAATCGATCTATCTGCCATTTGTAATGTTGTCGAAGTGGGTTTTGCTTTAGCAACCCCCAATCTCTTGAAGACTGATAATGGCATGAGGTTAATGCTAGAACCCAAGTCACATAATGCCTTTCCAAAATGGATGTTCCCAATAGTGCAAGGGATGTCAAAACTACCTAGATCTTTCAGTTTTTGTGATAGTTTTCTATTAAGGATGGCACTACAACCTTCAGTCAAGGTTATTGTTTCATGATCTCTAAGCCTCATTTTCATTGATAGTATATCCTTCATGAATTTGGCATAAGAATGCATTTGTTCAAGTGTCTCTGAAAATTGTATGTTTATGTGCAGCTTCTTGAAGACTTCTAGAAATTTTGAAAACTGTGTATCTGACTTTTGCTTTTGCAATCTTTAAGGGAAAGGAATAGTGGGCTTGTAGTGGTTGCTCTTTTTTGTCTGAATTATTTCCTTTCCATTACTTTCTTTATCCACTAATTTCTCCTCCTCTTCTTTTAGTTTTTGGTTCCTCCTTATACTTTTTAGTCTTATAGTCCTCTTTATCCCTTTTAATTTCTTGTTTCTCCTCATCCTTTTTTGTCTTATGTTCTTTTTCGAAAGTTTTACCACTCCTTAAGGCTATGGCGTTGCGTTGTTCCTTACCTTTTCTTCTTGGGTTTACAATTGTGTCACTTGGAAGGTTACCTTATGGCCTTTGACTTATAGCCTGAGCAAGTTGCCCAATTTGGTTATCCAAATTTTGAATTGAAGCCTCTTGAGTTGACACTTTTGTATTCATTGATTGGATGAAGTCTTTCATCATCCCCATTAAAGCACTTGTATTGTCCTCAGTAGGTAGCTTCTTCTCTTGGGCTTACGATTGCTGTGGTTGTTGACAACCAGGTGGTGGAAATGATCGATGGTTGAGTTGATTACCACCTTGAGTGTTGTTATTACTCCAAGATAAATTTGGATGTTATCTCCATCCTGGGTTATATGTGTTCGAGTATGGATTATTGTTTCGATTTACATTACCCACATAGAAAATGGATTTAGGATTATTTGGACAATCATCAAACAAATGAGCTCCTCCACAAAACACACATGACACTCCTAAATTTTGGACTTGGTTTATACTCGGTGGCAAGTTTTGTACCTTTAAAATATTAACCAAAGATGAAAACTAAGCTGTAAGTGCTATGATATCACTTACCTCATACATTACAACTACTCTTCTCATGGCTGTCATTCTGTCCATTGACCATTGATAATTATTGGTAGCCATTTTCTCAAGTAAATCATAAGCTTGATTGTAAGATTTGGCTAGTAAAGCTCCAACTGTTTGTAGCATTTGAAACATCAATGGCTTCAATTCAAACTGATTAGCTTGAATGTTTAGCCTTGTAATACTTGGATTCAGCCCTTCCAACGTAGGTATTGCATATTCATTCATAGCTCTATCTCTACCATCCATCAAAAGCATTTGATTGTTCAAGTTTAGCTTATTGTTGTTTATTTCTATTGGATTAGCCATTTTTTCCTCTTAGGTGACTTATTCTTTTCTAATTGATCTTAAAGTACGCTCAATTTTCAAGATCTAAAGATAAAAAAATTTCCTCACGAACTCTGCTCATGCAATAGACTCAACTATGTTTCTACAATACTAAATGAGATGTCTAAATAAAAACTAAAAAGACTAAAATAAAATAAAAAAATTAACAACTAAGTAAATAAATTAAAGTAAAATAAATAAATAAACTAGAATAAATAAATAAATATGTCACTAAAATAAAATAAGTAAATTAAAATTAAACTAAATAAAAAGAAATTAAAAAAATTACTAAAATTAAAAAAATTAAAAAATTAATAAAAATTATTAATTTCTCATATTTATAATCTCCGGTAATGGCGTAAAAAACTTGTTTGCCACACACGAAGTATGTGCAATGAATACATAAGTATATGGATTGCAACAAGTAATATAATGATAAGAAAAGATCGTTCCCCCGAATATTATTTTATAAGAAACTAGTTTTCAAAACATAAAAAAATAAAAATCAATTTTTTTTAGTGTTTTTATATTTTAATGAAGTAAAATTAAAATAACTAAAATTAAATAGAAATAATTAATTAAATCAGATTTTGTAACTAAAAAAATATATTAGAAAATATCTTGGAATACTTAATCCCCCAATTTTCTAAACATGTGAATCGCTAAAATTCCCCAATATAATAACAATTAATTAAATGATCAATTGAGTCTAACCTAGCATGTATTCCTCTCTCAAGTAACCTACACACCATATATTAATTAATTTAATCACACTCTCATGCCAATTAAATTTCATACTACTTATTAAGTTCACCAATTATGGATCAGATACATAAGAATCATACATCTCCACCTAGAAACTATGCATGTTATTCAATCAAGACAAATAATTAAATAATTCTCTCAATTCAATATAATTGACTCTATAGATAAATTTTTGGCCAAACAATAAATAGCATAAAAATAAGATTAAATAATATAATTAAATTATAATTATAATTGGGGTAAAATTTTAGTTCATCACAAGGTGAAAATTGGGTTCATAAGATCCCTAGATTAATAGATTAAGTATACATAATTGTGCTCATAAAGCTCATATTTTTCATAAAAAAAGACATAAAATTGATAAAAAAAATAGAAAAAGAAATACAATCAATCTCTTGAATTGTGGTATTAATTTCCTCTTGAATTATAATATTAATTTTCTCTTGAATTATAATATTAATTTCCTTTTGAATCTCCACCAAAATTGTGTCTTCTCTCTTTTTAGTTCCAAAAAAAGACCAAAATTATGCTAATGGAGGCCAATTTAGGGTTTATGGGGTGATTAGGGGCTTAAATAAAGCTCGAGTGCGATCTAGACCATCAGATCAACTTCAAATCAAGGGCTACAATCAAAACAAGCAAAATGGACAGTTCCAACACGTGGCATTAGAAATTCATTGGGCAAATCAGGGAGTGACATATGGCAGGAGAGACCGGTCAGAGTCAACGCTTGTTGAGTCAGCAACACGTGGCATGACGTGATTCGCGAAAATGGATGGCGTGGTGCACGGGTGGAACGCGAGGAGCAATGGCATAGTAACATGTGGCATGGCACATTGATCAATTTTCGACCTCGAATTGAAAACTGTGCTGACACATGGTGCATGTTTTGTCCTCCTCACACGCAGTGCAACATGATTCACTTTTCGTACTTGCATGGCATCTGCATGGCTTACCCAGCCAACTCTTCTACCTACGTGGCATGCCACGTGGTAGCTCCTGATTGATCTTGCGTTAAAAATTCATAAAAAATCCCAAAAATTCCAAAATTTATATATTCACCCTTTTTCATTAAAAAATTTATATTTTAATATTTTAGACCAAAAAAATACTATTTGTTGAATAAAAAAGTAAATATTAAGTAAAAAATTACACTAATGACTCTGTTTTCATAGAGTTATCAGTATTTCTCCCAAGTCTTTGATGTGGTCTATAGGTTGTGTTGACTTAATCACCATGTCATCCACATATACTTTCATATTTAATCCCAGTAGATCAATGTGCATTCTATTGACTAGACGTTGATAAGTAGCACCAGTATTCTTTAAACCAAAAGACATTTAATTGTGATTGAAAATACCTTCTTCAGTAATAAAGGATGTTTTTTCTTCATCTTTTGGATGCATTCTAATCTAATGATAACTAGACTATGAATCAAGGAAACTCAATGTACTAAATCCAATGGTGGCTTTAGCTAGCTGATCAATACATAATAACGAAAAATAGTCTTTTAGGTAGGTATCATTTATGTTAGTGAAAACTACACAAATACAAGGTAAGCCACAAACTTTCTATACTAACACTACATTGGATAGCTATTTTGAATAATCTAATTCTTTGACAATCTTTATTTCTTTAAGTGTAGCGACTTAGGCCTTGATCACCTCATTTTTTTCTTAGAAATTTCCTTTTCTTTTTTTCTTGGTAGGTTTAGCCTTGGGTTCAACATTTATTCTATTAGTTATGATCCCAGGGTCAATTTTAGGATATCCCTAGGTTTTCCAAGCAAAGAAATTTGAGTTGGTTTTTAAGAAAAGTAACATTTGTTATCTAACCTTTGTTATTAGGTAGGTGCTTAACTTCAAAGAGTCATCTTCCACTTCATTGCAAACTTGTGAATCCTTAACCCCATTTGAATCGTCCAACCCTACTAAACACTTCTATTTAGGTCATTTTTGGGGTAAACCACATTATAGTTACTACTTTTGAACAAACTCCTTCATTGAAGCATTGTAATAACTTCTAGCTTTCTCCTAATCAACCCTCATATCTCTTTGCCATCCTTGGTTGGGTATTTTATGACTTGAGGAAAGGTTGATGGGATAGCCTTCATCTTATGTATCTATGGTCTCCCCAGAATTACATTATACTAAGTTGTGACATTAATTACCACAAATTTGGTTATGATAATTGGCATGGTTACCATGACTAGTAGTACCACAGTTCCAATAGTGTATATGGTTCTACTATTGAACCCAACTATGGGTAACTCCTTCTTAGTGAAGTTGCTATCTTCTACCTTTAGTGCTTTCATTCTAGCGAAGAAGATAAGATCTACCAAAACTCCTAGAGTCAAAAAATTGAATATTAGATATCAAAGAAAAACCCCTGTTAATAGGAAGAAATTAATGTTTTTAAAAATAATAGCATACCAAGGTTTACTTTTATAGATCATGAAGAAGAAACTTCTAACTAAGAAGAAGTTAAAAAACTAAAATGAAGTCAAAATAATGAAGGCAGTAGTTCATGATTGTATATTAGGGAAAAATAATGTTTAGAGATAAAATAAAAAATATGCATTTAGAAGTAAATGGAAGCCTAGTAGGCATAACAAAAAATCAAGCAATATTATTTGAAACTGTACAATTATTAACAAAGAAAATGGATTTAGTCCAAGAATCAAACATAAAATATTTATAGAAAATAATAGATATACAAACAGAATTATTAAAAGAAATAAAGGAATGTGGCTATAATAAACTAAAATAAGATATGCACAAGGAATTTTCAGAATTAAGAAAATATGTATACAACCTACATAGAAATAATAAAATAATAGGTTATAAATATGATCTCTTAAAAGGACTAAAATAAGAACCACCTAGGAGATGAGATTATTTAATTCCTAAAAATGAGAAAATAAAAAAATGAAGAACAGTCTAAGAATAAAGAGATAATTCTAATTTAATGGAATATAGAAAAGAAGTAGAAAGAAAATTCATAGACCCTAAAAATAGGGATATAAAAATATTAGTCAATTTATTGACATTAACCAATGAAGAAATAGAAGAACATTATAATGAAAAACTTTGTACTAACAAATACGAGGGTGATATTACAATAATTAGTAAAATTGATTCTAAATCAGAAAACATGACCCCAAAGGGTCATATGAAACCAATTTCATTACCAGTCCCTTACCAATAAGAAACATCTACCCCACATAGGGGAGAAAGAAATAGGCAAAGAACAAAATAATCTGATACTACATATAGAAGAAGACAACCACCTAAAATGGAAGAAGGGTTACATTGGGGAACTAGAGGTAGTATCCACTAGAGTTCAAACTCCATTATAATTATAAATCTGAACTTTTAGATTTAGATTGTATAAGATAATATAGGAAGAAAGCCTCAGATGAATGGGTTAGTGACATGAGTGTTCTCATACAAACCTCTCAAAATACCCAAACAAAACTGTCCATCTATAGGGCACTTATAACACATAAAATGACAAGAAATGTTAAAGTTTGGTTTTCAAACTTAATAGATCAACAACATTTTTTAATATATGGAAATGCTTCCATGGAAGGGAATACTTAGATACAATAATAAATGAAATATACAAAGAATTTATTGGATAAGATATAAGGACTATCACTGAATCCAGTAAAAATGAAATCAATGAATCTAAATGGCATCTAACAAATATGAAAATTTGTAACATGTGTTACATAGATTCTTTTATTTGTGAATATGAAATGTATTACCATAAATTACCACCCTCTATGCAAATAACTTATAAAGAAATGTTTCTTCAAAAAATTACCTAAAACACTACATAAAACCTTAACAAAAAATTGGGAACAAAGGAATAGAGAAACTATACTAGATACTCTAGGAGGACGAATAAGAAGCCTTAAAAATTGGATCATTATTAAATTCCAAGAAAGAAAATAATATAAACAGATTAGAGGAAATGATAAAATCTGTTGTGTTACAAGAGATTTTAGAATACTATAAAAATATGGATGTAATATAAAATCTTATAAACAAAAATATAAATATAAAAACTATAAAAGATTTAAAAAATATAAATTCAAAAAACAAAATTTTCAAAATTATAAAAAGAGATTTAATAGAGAAAACTACAAGAAAAGATATTTTAGAAGAAAGGAGTATAAACCTTCTAAAAAAGGAATTATTGCCCTTCAGGAAAGAAAAAATGCAGATGTTGGATCTGTAATGAAGGACATTATGCTAACGAATGTCCAAGCAAACTTCAACATAAAAAGGAATTTTCACAAAAAGTAAAAATCTTAGAAAAAGCTTTCAAAATAGAATTAGAACCAATCGTGGAATCTAATATAGATGATACTTATAGTATCTATTTATTGGAAAAAACTGAGGAAGAATATCTAATTCATAATATGAACACTCAAATTGTAGATATTCTTCATCAGAAGATGAATGATGTGTATAGTATTACAAATCCAAATAGTACTCACATTAAAGTAGGAGTAAAATTTAGAGACTATAACATTTATTATTTATAGGCATATATAGATACAAGAGCTAGTATGTGTGTAGCCAGTAGATATGTATTTCCATGCATTTCTAGAAGACAACTGGAAACAAGCGCCAAAATATTTAATTGTAAGGATTGCAAATAATACTACAATAAAACTTTATAAGGTATTAAAAGATATTGATATAATGATAGGAGGAGAAAAGTTTCACATTCCTACCATATATCAATAGGAAAAAGGAGTTGATTTTTTAATAGGAAATAATTCCTAAACTTATATCAACCTTTCACACAACATTTTGGCAAAATAAATCTCACAACCTTACAAAGAGATACCATCTATATCTCCAAAATAGGAAAAGCTTTAACTATTTCAAACCCAACTTTTATACAACAATATAAAAAGCGAAAACATGGTGAGATAAAAGACCATCAAAAACCTTATTTAGAAAATATTTCATTAGACATAGAATAGAAACAAAACTCTTTCTCAATAAAATACAAGTAGACAAAGCCCTAACAAGTATTAGAAAACTATTAAAAACAATCAATTTAGAAAATCCTTTGGATCCAAAAATAAATAAATCTAAAACAATAGTCAATATAAAATTAAGAGATCCTGATAAGATTATAAGAGTAAAACCAATGATTTATACTCTAGAAGACAAGATTGAATTTGGAAAAATAATTCAAGAACTTTTGGAATTAAAAGTCATAATACCAAGTAATTCACCTCACTTTAGTCCAACATTCTTAGTTGAAAATGAAGTTGATAAAAGAAGAGGAAAAAATGGTAATAAAATTTAAAGCACTACACAAAGAAACCATTGACGATGGACACTTCATTCCAAAAAAGGAAGAACTACATCATTAATAAAAAGAAAGAAATACTTATTGAGTTTTGATTGCAAAAGTAGATTTTGGCAAATAAGACTGGATGAAGAATCACAAAAATTAACAGCATTTAGTTACTCCCAAAGACAATTCCAATGGACTATTATATCATTTGGATTAAAACAATAGTCAATATTTGTTGTGTTTACATTGATCATATTTTAGTTTTCAATAATGAATTAAATAAATATTATTTTCATATTATCAATATTCTACAAGAATTTAGAAAATAAGGTATTGTACTCTCTAAAAAGAAGGCAGTACTTGCTCAACAAAAAAATTAAATACTTAGGGTTGGAAATTGAAGATGGAAAACATAATCTACAATCCCATATACTAAATAATATTCAAGGTTTCCTTAGTGAATTAAAAGAATAAAACCAATAACAGAGATTTTTAGGATGTTTAACATATGTGAAAACATACATCAAGAAACTTGTAGAAATGAGAAAACCATTACAAGTAGAATTAAAAAAAGATCATATATAGAAATGGACCAAAGAAGATACTCTATATATGCATAGAGTAAAAGCAAAGATAAAAAAATTACCAACTTTATACCATCCAGGACCAGATTATAAGATGATAATTGAAACAGATGCTTCACAAGAGTATTGGGGAGTAGTTCTTAAAGTAAGAGTAGATGACAAAGATGAATATCTTTGTAGATATACAATATTATATTTCCAAGGTTCAGAATTAAATTACCATAGTAATGAAAAAAAATATTTAGTTGTTAAAAAAGCTATTGAGAAATTTGCAATATATGTTATAAGCTCCAGATTCATTGTTAGAACAAATAACAAAAATTTGTTTATTTCATATGAACTAATATTGCAAGTGATTACAAACAAGGAAGATTAGTTAGATGATAACAATGGTTCAATCATTACAATTTTGATGTTGAATATCTTCCAGGCCATAAAAATAGCTTAGTTGATGCTCTTCCTAGAGAATTAGCACCTCTAACTATTTTTATGCTTTTAGGAATGGAACATCTTGATATCAAAATCAAGATAAAGGAAAAGGGGATAAAAATCCTACAGGAACAACTCGAGTTGCTATATCTCAAGAAATCTCTTATGGAGACAAAAGAAACAGGAAGAACTTAATTGTTTAAAACAACCTCTAGAGACCAGAAGCTCAAATTAGGAATCTTCATTCAAAAAAAGGATTAACTTAACAATCTACAAAAAATTCCTGAAACCAAGCTGAATTGGGCAGATGAGGCAGAAAAATAAGTACAAAAAAAAGTTTATGTGGTTTATAATGGCCCAAAACCAAGAATTTATATAAATTAGGTAGAAGCTAGAAAATCTATTATATGAATTAGCGGAGTAACTCATAGAGGCTTCACCAATAGAAAGAAGTAGAAGGTAGTTATGACAACTACAAAACACGAAAACTAATAACTCTAGAGGAAATAGTAAGAAATTATTCGGTCGCATTACAATAATCAATAGCTCCAAGTAGGTTGAACAATCTTGGAAAGATAGCAAGGCCTGCAATGTTATTTAGAGAAACATCTCCTCCAAAGACATCAAAAATAGTAAAGTATTCAGTGCTATTCAAGGAGACATATACTAAAACTACTCTAATCCTTGAAGATGAAAAGGACCAATATATAAACCTCAGCAAACCAGAATGGTTGAGTCTCTATAACTTGGCCAGAAAATATACCCAAGAACATATTGAAGATATGAAGTTCCATACTACAGATAAGGAATTTTCTACCATAAATAAATTCAATATATTAGAAGGAGTTGATCCAAAATTTATGTATAAAGCCTTTCATACAGGACTAATAGAAAATATATGTCCAGGAATTAATTTAAGTGAGTTAAATTATTTCGCAAAGAATTTTAAAAGAGAAATCAAGAACTTTAGAAGAAAGATCAAAGCAAGTGATAAACATGTCTATCTTATATTTTTTAGTACATTAATGGACTAGAATGAGGAAGGAAGTATTAGTCCCTACCACTTCATCAAGATAGGGATTTCCAACACAAATAGAGAAGTTCCCAAAGCAATGGCACTTCCAAAAAAGGAATTCAACACAGAAGAACTCTGTGTACTAAGAGGTCAAATGCTAGGCCAAATATACTATGAACTTAGGAAGATTGACAACTCTACTGAGATCAAAGTAAATTATTCAATTTGTAAACTCATAATCATTTCCCACAGTAGCATGGCTCTGTTATAAGAAGATGGTGAAAAAATTACCAAATATGAAACCAATTTTAATTACAACAACCTAGATATTGGTCAAGAAACAAGGAAGATATTTTGCTTATATGCCCAAAAAGCCACCAACGGCTACAAATGCAATCTCTGCATCAAATACCAAGAAGATGAAGATGTGTCATCATCAATGTCATCAAAGGAATCGTCGGTAGAAAATGACAAAGAAAAATATAAGAAAAAAAATTATCGATAGAAGACAACAAAAGAAATAAAGATGTAGATCCCACATCTTAGTTGGTAGCATATGCTAAGGAAAAAAGGAGTGACTATCCTTTAAAGTAAAAAAAAAGTAGACGAATTATTAAAGTTAGGGTAAAATAATAATTTTAGTATTGTAAAACAGGGATTCCTTGTGCTATAAAAAGAACTATTATTCAAATTTAAAAACATATACAAATAAACAAAAATCTCATAGAAAAAAAACTCTCTACTCTAAAAAAACTCTTGCATAGAAAACCCCTATATCTAGAAATCTCATAACCAATAATATTACACCCAATAATTATGAGCAGCTAAGGACCCCTTCAAGGTTTTTAGTTAGGCTTAAGTTGTAATAATTATTATTTTATGAATAAAATGGAGTCCAGTTACTCTTCTCTAGTAAGTCAGTTATTGGACACCATTTATGTGCAGATCCAGAAGGCTCACCATTACCAGGAGAGCATTGAGGTTTGAGTAAAGCTGAGACATAATAGGTTTAACAAAACAAGACAAACAAAAGGGAAGATCGTGGTGGACCCATCAAATTCAGGTATAATAATTATAAATTTAAGTCAGTTAAGAATCTGGAATGTTTAAATATTTGCTTACAATAAGACATAATACTGCAAAAACAAGAAAATGGAAACTGTTTTTAGAAATAAACAACTAATAATTCAAAATAAAATTAAAGAGAAAAATATAATTCTATTAGAAACATTTGATAAAGGTGATCTCTATCATTTAAATGAATATATAAAAGATGAGGATTGTGAAACTTGTCTTGAAAATTTTAAAAGATTTAAGATCTTATTAGATATCTATACAGATTATATTAAAGTTATCACAAGCATTATTGACCATCCTATTTTAAGGACATTAAAAGACTATTTTAGTGAAAAATATGTACGAATAGAGGAAGAGGAATTCAACAACTTAGTGTTTGGATACTACTTCTTTGATGATTATAAATAAATTGTATGTACACAAAAAAAACCTGTTTATATATTATAAATATGACAAAATAATATACATTCAACACATATGATTTATCAAGATAATACTTTATGATTATCGAATTATTAGTACATAAATTAGAACTATTAGATTTAACAAATGAAAGAATAATTTTTAATTTTAAAAGACAATTAATAGATTCAGGATTAGAATTAAGTAACCAACATAATGAAGAATATAATATACTATACAATTGTAATGAATATAAAAGAAAATTAGATTTATACCAAAAAATAATAAACTTTTTAGACAAACTATTGCTTTTAGTAAATAATATTCTAAATAGTAATGGATGAAAAATTAACACCATTAAAATCTAAGTGTATTTTTGATATTTTATAAATCTCAAAGATATAAGTGAGGATATGCTAAATCTTAGAGGCATTTGAGATATTATTCTTTTTATTTATATATAAATTATATTATTTATTATTTTATTTAATATATTTAGCTTTATAGTTATGTATAATTATCATTCTATCATGTAATAATTAAAGTTTTCTGTTTTCACATATTAAATATAATGATTAATTATTTTTTAGTGAAATAATTTTAAAAATAATTTTTCAACTTATTATTTAAACATTCTTAAAAAAAACAATGAAAAGAACAATTCACGAGGTCTATTAAAGAAATTAACAAATCTTTAGACAAATGTAATTTTGAATTTTGCAAATGAATATTTTTATATTTTCCATATATAAATGTATTAATATATTTTTTAAATGGACTAATTATTAAAAATAATAATAGAAAAGGGGCCAAAAACTTCATTGCCTTGGCCAATAAAAACGCTGGCAGGTTGTCGGTGTATTTTGTTATTTTTAAATAATGTATTAATATTGTGATTGAATGATATATAATTTATTAAAATATAAAAATTTATATGGTTTAACTTTTTATTTAAATACTAGTACGAATACCAACTCTTCTCCTTATAAAGTGTCACTGTGATGTAATTTGTTTTATATTGCAATATTCTTAATATACTTTGAATATTTATATATTATTTATTTATTTATTTAATGTTTAACTATTTAAAATATTATAATTTGATATAGTTTGTATAATTTATTTTTTAATATTTTTAAATTTAATCAATTTAATCCAAAATTTAAATTGTAATCCAATTCATTTAATGATATTGCCTTATTATGATATAATTTAACTTTTTAATTCATTTGTTCACTAATCTATCACAAAATACATAATTTATTTTTAAAATTATGAAAATTTTTAAAATTTAATTTTTAAACTTTTAATTATATGATACTTAAATATAACGCTACTACATTAATTTAATAAAAATTATAATTTTTAATTAAATTTATCAAATTTATAAATATTTATAACTAAAATATGTTCATTTGAACGTAATAAAATAAATAGTAAAATGTTACTTAAGTTAAGTTACGTAACATATGATAATTAATATACTTAAAATAATGAGTTTGAGACTTGTATATCCTTTAAATAATAGTTTAAGACTTGTATATAAGGGTCTAATTATGGGAAGGGTATGTAATATTGAAAGCATATTTGTTTAATCTTATTTAATAAATTATTTATAATTATATTGATTTAAATTGTATTAATTTATATTATAATTATTATATACATTAACGATGATAATCAGTATAATATAATATTTATGTAAAATTGATGATAAATACATTAATAAAATAATTTATATTTAAAATAGTGTTTAATTTATTTTATATAAGTGTATAACATATCAAAATAATTTTATTATAAAAATTTATTGAAATAAATATTTAATTTATTTTTATATTTATTTAAAATAATAAAAAAATTATTTTTAATTTGAAACAAAAAAAAAATCAACACACATAATTTTAAAATTAAAATTTCAAATAAATTAAATAAAATATTAATTACAGTTTAAACCCACACTTATTATTAGTGATAAATTTTTACATAATTATAAAATTTTTATTAAGTATAAGACTATCTCACTTTATGGTAAATTATAAAATTATACAAAAAATTTATAATCAGAGACTTTAATAACACGTAACAACGTGCTATAAAGGTTCTTTTATTTATTTATTTATTTTCTAATGGAAGGAAACCATATATATTTGCCTTATAATTATTCCAAAAGAAATATATTACTTAGGTTCTATACTTCGTTTTAGTAACACTTTAATTCTGTTATTTTGTAAAGTGATTATATAAGGATTGAAAGTTCATTTATTTAATTATAGATCTAATTATCTAATTAGTAGAATATCAACAAAATTATGATAAATTAAAATTTTATAGAATGCAAGACATATAATCATGTGTAAATAAAATAATGTAAAAATATAAAGATTAAAACATGAGATTTTTACATGGAAACAATCTAAGCCATATGGATGACATAATAGAAAAACCACTAGTTTACCGGACCACCTCACTAATCATTATGAAAAATAAGTATCCAATTACAAGACTAGGACTTAAACTACCCACTAAAATAATACCCCTATGTAATCTACTTACAAGCTATTACTTTTATCATAGTCTTTACAAGGAAGGCGTATGGATTCAGATCCACATTCTGACGAACTCGAGTCACATGAGTTAATTGAGCACATGCCAATTTCACATGAAAAGTTAGAACATAAAAACAAGAAGTGTATGTATGTTTATTAATCAAACATAGCTATAAATATTTGATTTAAACAATATATCAAATAAATAAAAAAACTAACAACTTTAGAACAAATAATTTAAAAGTGCAATATCTCAATTATTGTATGCTTATTAATCAAACATAGCTATAAATATTTGATAAATTAACTTAATAAAAAAGCTCACTTTAATAGTTTTAGCAAAATAAGAGAGAAAATAAAAAATTAAGAAAATAAACACAATTAAGCTCTTGTTGATTTCAATTGTGGGCTTAGAATTATACTTATAGAATATTTTGAAACACTTTACATCAAAGTAAAATTATCGTCTTATCCATAAAATCAGTTAAATTAGATTCAAGGAATAAGGAAAATATAAAAAAATTGAATCCAATTCGTATTAGAAATAAGTTTTAAAATCAAAGCCCTAGTCGCTCAATTGATCGAGTATATAGTTTTAGTCAATCAATCTAGTATATCAATTAATTAATTGTCAACAAATTGATTGATCTAGTCATTATTTGTAGTCAATTTAGTGCTCCATCAATAAATCAATCGAGTATTAGTATTTCGATTAATCTAGTCACATTAACAATTAATTCAACAGATACTTTAGCTCAATCGATCGAGTAACCTTTTTTCATATTGTTCCTATGTTTCTAATATGCAATCTAACGTGCACAGAAGTAGAGATATATTTGAGATGTGATTGTTAAGGTTCGATAGTTTCTTCAACTCAAATATATTCTTCTAGGACATACCTAAGAACTAAAATTGAAATTATATGTTTTGGTCATGAATATTGCTAACACTCACATAAAACTTAATATCCCCCTTTGGCATATTCGTGTGATAAAACCTCTCTCTCACTACATAAATCTTATGGGAAAAAATTTACATAGTGGAACTATACTATGATCCAGTGAATCATCGTCACTTGTATCTTGATAGCTCTTGTTTACACTGAAAAGCAGAAAGGCCAAAAATCAATCAACTTGCCTTGAAGGACTTATTGTTCATAATAGCTCAATGTCACGTCCCGCTCGAATTGTCCCACAAAATCCAAATAAATGGTGCTTGCCTAAAGGATCTAGGCTTTTCTACATGAGAAGGTTCTAGAGTGGCCTAGAGATGTCTAGAAAGGGCTAGAGTTGGATGGACTCAACTCAAGCTTTGAAGAACCTATAATGTTCTAGAGCACGCTGGAGGGTGCTAGAATGGTTCGGAATATTCTAGAGCATGCCAGATGGTTCATGAAGGATGTAGAAGCCGCTGGAAGCTTACGAAACATCCCGAAACTTGCATGAAGAAACTAGACAAACCTAGAAGACTCTAGAGTTGACTAGAAGGTTTTAGAACCTTGTGGCATATTGTACATAAACCTAGAACACTCTTGTACATTCTAGGCTTAGAATGATATAGAAAGTGGTGGCATAGCCTTAAGCTTAGAGCCACACTATAAATAGACCCATTGGTCTTCATTTGTATTCAACTTGGGCAATCGTTGGGAATTCTTAGCAAATTGTAACATAAACTCTCTCTAGAGCAATACAAAACATTCTTTACAAACTCTCTTTTTAGTCTCTTTGAAGAATTCGTTCAGAGAAAGGCAGGCTTAGTGCAACAGACGGTGCTAAGTGCCGCACGATCGCTACTTGAAAAATAAGGTCGTGATAGTTGGTATCAGAGCTTTCGGTTGAAGCATTTCTACCTTTGGCATAATGAAGAACGTTGCTCCATCTACACCAAGCGTTGATGTTCCACCTATGGAACGTGGGCATGAGGAATCTCGGAAACCATCAAAGGAATCTCGAGCTAAGTCGAAAGACAAGCTTTCTAGCTTAGAAGCACAAGTTGGAAGTACGCAGGACAGCTTAGGGGAGCTGTTCGATAGGGTGGACAACTTAGAGGAACGTTGCAATGGCTTAGAGGCCGAGGATGTGGAGATCCATGCAGCAGTTAAGATGTCCCTTAACGAGCTAGATGGCGGATTAAGGTAAGAGATTGATGGATTAAAAGCCGAACTTGCTAAGGTAAGGGATCTTGTCCAAAGAGAACTTGCTAATGTGTTGCATAGAGTTGAAGATATGGGTGGTGATCTAGCTCTATGTAAGCGGGCTATGGCCGCGGGAACTAGCACAGTCACCGTCATTGAGGCTAAGAGGGTGGACGTTCCCAAGCCTAAGACCTTCAATGGTGTTAGGAATGCTAGGGAAGTGGAGAACTTCCTATGGGGGCTGGAACAATATTTTGAGGCTACTGGCATAACGGACCATGCCAGCATGATTCGAACAGCTGCCATGTACTTGACTGACACTGCTATGTTGTGGTGGAGAAGAAGGCATGGTGATGTGTAACGAGGGGTTTGCATAATCGACACCTTTGAAGATTTCAAAAGGGAGTTCAAAATGCAGTTCTTCCCCGTAAATGCTGAGGAGGAGGCAAGGGGCCGATTATGACGACTAAAGCAAATAGGCACTATAAGGGATTATGTGAAAAAGTTCATAACCTTATTGCTTTAAGTTCCAGATACATCAGACAAGGATGCCCTATTCTTGTTCATGGATGGTCTCCAAACATGGGCTAATCTCGAGCTTAAGCGACATGGTGTTCAAGACCTATCTTCGGCCATTGCAATTGCAGAAAGCTTTATTGATTACTCCACCAACAAGGAGAGCTTAAAAGCCATGGATTAAAAGTTTGGTGGAGGAAAGAGTGGTGGAGGCCATGCCAAAAGTCAGGGTTCGAAAATCCATAAAGGTAGCTCCTTATTCAAGCCACGAGATAAGGGGAAGGATAAGAAGGATCAGAGTACCTCAAAGCCCCATGTGACGTGCTTCATTTGCGATAGACCGCATTGAGCACGTGAATGTCCGAAAAGGAAGGCCTTAAGTGTCTTAGTGGCTTCCACTCATGACCAGGATGGAGGCGAGCCGAACGAAGGTGCAAAGATGGGTTCTTTGCGCCTACTTAGTGCATTACAGAGCGCCCCAAAGACCCCTAAAGGCTTAATGTATGTAGATGCAGCCATCAATGGGAAGGTCGCCAAGGCTTTGGTTGACACAGGTGCATCACACAACTTTGTCTTAGTGGAGGAAGCAAAGAGACTTGGCCTGAAGGTTGTCAATGGAGGGGATCTCTCAAAGTAGTTAACTCTGCAGCATTACCATTGTATGGAGTTGCTCATAGAGTTAAGGTTAGTCTTGGTGCTTGGACTAGCCAAGTGGAATTGTTAGTGGCGCCCATGGACGACTTCTCGGTTGTATTCGGCATGGAGTTCTTGGACCAGGTTAGAGCTTTCTTGGTGCCATGCTCAAACTCTATGTGCATCATGGATGGTTCGAAGGCATGTATGGTACCGATAGAGTGGACCACCAGACCTACTATCCAAGCTCTCTCAGCACTTTAATTCAAAAAGGGATTGAAAAGGGACGAAGAGAGTTATTTGGCCATCTTGAAGGAATATGACGACGAGGAGGCATCACCAAAGCCAAGCTTACCAACGGAAGTGCAAGCTATCTTAGATAAATTCCAGGATGTGATTCCTGAGGCATTACCAAAGCGGTTACCTCCAAGGAGGGAGGTGGACCATGAAATAGAGTTGGAACCCGGCACCAGGCCACCAACTCGATGAATTGCTGGATGCTGGCTTCATAAGGCCCTCCAAAGCCCCATTTGGTTCCCTGATGCTCTTTCAATAGCAGAAGGATGGCTTGCTACGGATGTGCATCGACTATCGGGCTCTAAACAAGATAACGGTAAAGGACAAGTATCCTATCCCACTTATTGCTGATTTGTTCGATCAGTTAGGGAATGCGAGATACTTTACAAAATTGGACTTGCGGTCGGTATATTACCATGTATGCATAGCCAAAAGAGATGAGCCCAAGACCACATGTGTGACCAGGTACGATGCCTATGAGTTCCTTGTCATGCCATTCGGTCTTACTAATGCACCTGCCACCTTCTACACTCTTATGAACAAGATTTTCCATCCCTACCTCGATCAGTTCGTGGTAGTATATCTTGACGACATTGTGATATATAGCAGGACTTTGGAAGAACATCTAGAGCATTTGAAGAAGGTGTTCGAGGTCCTAAGGGAAAATGAATTATACGTCAAGAAGGAGAAATGTTCCTTTGCCCAAGATGAGGTGATGTTCTTGGGACATAGGATAAAGGATGGGAAACTGATGATGGATGGAGCTAAGGTGAAAGCCATCCAAGAATGGGAACCTCCTACCAAGGTTCCTGAGTTGAGATCTTTCCTTGGACTGGTGAACTATTACCGAAGGTTTATCAAGTCCTACTCAGCGAGTGTGTGAGTGTGTGAATATGATCATGTTAAAATTGATCACTAGACACATAAGATATGTATATGCATAAGTAACAGTCTCCAATGGTTAAAGACGTAGTCAAAAGTATGAGAGTAGCATGTAATGTTAATGTGAAGTTAAATCAAGTTGACTTCCCCAATTTTTTATAAATTCTAAAAATAATGAAAAAATATTAAAGATTTTTAATCAATAGTGCAGAATCATAAGACACTTCTAAGGGATTCAAATCTTTGGATATCAAATGCCTTATGGAATAAATTAGTTAATTGCCTTTCAGTAGGCATAAACTCAAGGGATAAAACTATATCTTCAACTTGTTCCTTAATGAAATGATGTCTAATGTCAATATATTTTGGTCGAAAATGCAGAATTGGATTTTTAGAGATACATATAACACTAGTGTTATCATAGTAAATGGGAATCATACCTTATGTAAAGACATATTCCTTGAGAATATTCTTCATCCAAAGAAGTTATGTGTAGGAGCTTCCAGTAACAATGTATTATGTTTTTCCATTAGATAGTGAGATAGAGTTTTGTTTCTTATTGTGCAATGATATAAGATTGTTCCCAATATAAAGCATCTGTCTGAAGTTCTTTTTCTTACATCCTGAACCAACTCAATCTGCATCTGTATATCCACTAATTTCACATGTAGTCTCATTAGCAAACCAAATACCAAAGTTTTTGGTTGTTGAGACGTACTTAATGATCCTTTTGACATGGTCAATGTGTGATTCCTTAGGATCTGATTGATAACATGAAAAAACACTAACATTAAAGAAAATATTAGGTTTAGTTGCTATGAGGTATAACAAGCTTCCTATCCTACTTCTATATAGCATATGATCATTGCTCCTACCTGACTCATCTATTAAGATCTTGGAACTAATACTTATGGGTGTTCTCCAATGCTTACTTATTTCAAGTCCAAATTTTAAAATTAAATTATATGTATAATTGGTTTGAGAAATAAAGATTCCACTTTTTAATTGTTTAATTTGCAAACCAAGAAATTATGTGAACTCACCCCTCATAAAAATTTCAAATTCACTAGTCATTATGTTCAAAACATCATCAATAAGAGAATTGGACGTTGACCCAAAGACTATGTTATTGACATATATTTGAGCTATGGATATATCTTCTTTGGTCCTTTTAATAAAATGAGTCTTATAAATTTCTCTCAAACAAAACCTTTGTTCAAAATATAAGTTGTAAGTATCTCATACCGAACTCTAGGATCTTGTTACAAACCATAAAGGGTCTTATTAAGTTTATAAACATATTATGGAAATTGCAGGTCAATAAAACCTTTTGGTTGTTCAACATAGACTTCTTCTCAAATAAACCATTCAAAATGGAAGACTTTACATCCACTTTAAATGGTTTGAATTTTATAAAACATGTTATGGCAAGTAAAATCTTAATTGATTCTAATCTAGCTACATGAGCAAATGTTTCATCAAAATTAATTCTTTCAACTTGTTGATATCCTTGTGGAACAAGTTTAACCTTGTTTCCAATCGTAATATTATGTTCATCAGATTTATTTATTAATACCCATTTAGTTCTTATGGTGTTTTTATCTTTAGATATTAGTACTAAGGGCCAAACATCATTCCTAATGAATTGAGTTAGCTCATCCAACATGATATTTATTCAAAAATTATCTTTTTTAAAAGAAAATAAGAATTAAGAACTAAAAGAACAAACTAAGATAACAAAAATCAAATTAAAAATAAAAAATCAAACTAATATGTTCAACTAGGGTCAATCAGGCATAGAATAATAATTCTTAGATGAAAGATAAGGACAGTCAGTTGACCAAAAAACAAAAATCTTTCTTAACGAAAATTTTCTTGAATCTTGATTTCTTTATATCTCTAGATTGGAAATCAACTACCTTAACTATCATTGGCATATTTGTACTTACACTACTAAAATGTATACATATAGTCTCGAACATTTAGCCACGGTTATTAAAAAAGCTGAGGCTATAGGGTTTTGGCCTTGATTTTTCTAAAACCGAGGCCAAAGACATACCCTATGACCTCGGTTTTTACAAAACCAAGGCCATAGACATACCCTAAAACCTCGGTTTTTACAAAACCGAGGCCATAGATATACTTTATCAATTTTCCCTTTTTAATTTACACTAAACACCAAATTTTTTAACCAATTGTTTTTATTTTTTTATTTTTCCCTATCAATTTTTTCTCATTTACACTAAACACCAAATTTTTTTATCAATTTTTTTCTTTTAATTCCTATTTTTTTCTTCTTTTTTCTTTTCTATTTTCCATCTTTTTTTTCAATTTTTTTTGATGATTTTTTTATTATTTTGTTTTGCCGTATATATATATATATACTTTTGATCCCCTAACCCTAGTATTCTCTTCTCTGCTCGATTGAAACCTTGCGCCGCGTTCCAGCCTTGCGCCGCGTTCCAGCCTTGCGCCACCACTTTTGAACTTCTGTTCCAACCTCACTACCACCGCGTTTCAACCTCTATTCCACTCATGCACCACATTCCAGCATCCGTTCCACTCTCGCACCGTGTTCCAACCTCTGTTCCACTCTCGCCATAGTAGTTCCCTGGCCACTACTTGAATCTTTTTGGTAAAATTAACTCATCTTTTCCTTTATAAATGACTCTCGGTACCAAATATCGATCGGTATGCAAAGATCATTTTTAGCTGCCTAAAGGCTTGCTTGCGTTGAGAAATTTGGATGTTGGATATTTCTTAGATGGGTTATGAAAATATTTTAGGAAGGTTGCTTGGTATGGTTTGTGGAACGTGTTGGTCACCTGGTGCTTGGCTTGGTACTGGTGCTGATTTGTTGTGGTGGTGTGCTGGTGCTGGTGCACTATTGCTGGTTCATTGGAGTGGTGCTTGGCCTAGTGTTGGTGTTGTGCCTATTTTACCCTAGCTAGCATTTCTATTACAATAAAAAGAGAGGACCGAAAATAGTATTTTTAGAAAATTTTATTGATATACTATTTACCAATTAACTTTTAATGAGTAATTGCATATTAATTTCCTATTTTTGTTGCCGATCATTTTCACCAGAGAAGTTTTAGTTGGCCACTATGTTATCTCACCATAGTTGTGCTTAATTAGCTTCATTAATGAGAGAACCGCACAAACTATTGATGATAACAATTTATTTATGGTAATTTTTGCTTGAAATCCCATGTTAGATTATTTATATAGTCACACTGTAGATTTTTGTTGCTATATTATTTTCTAGTAAGTACCTATATGCATTGTGTTTTGAGCATATAGTATTTATTTTTATCTATTTTATTGCTGATTTCTTTTTCCTGGATCAAAATGTAGTCCATGGAGGTATCAAACTTGAAAATCTTTTGGTAATTACTTGAAATGACAATGTGAAGATTGTAGATTTCAATGTCAGCTAGGTTTTTGAGGTAATCATATTCATCAAACCTTTTCCATCATGCAATAGAATTGTGTTGAGCTCCTTCCAGTGAATGTTTTCTACTAGGAAAATACATGTGTATTGTTGAGAAAGTTGATTTCCTAACATTTTTAACATTGTTTAAGGTAGTTTTCAGCTCTCTTGCTTTTGTCTTGATCTATCTATGATGTGATTATTTTAAGAGATTAGTTAATATTTGGTGTGATAACATTTGGGTTGGTGTTTTAAGTTCATGATCTGAAGCTAATTTGTAATTTGTTAGGTGATATTTAGGGTTTTATCTACAACGAATAATCAGTTTTTGTGATCTTCAACTACATCTAGTTGAAAATAGTTAGCGTATACATTCTCTTTTAGCATATTTTATCCATATTTTGGGAAAGAAAGTAACTTTGAAAAATCAACCTAGGGTTTTTTCTTACCTACACTTATGACTAGTTTGAAAGCATAAATGACAACAATTTATGCTTTTGGATCTAAGTAATGTGTTGGCTAATGCTTTTTTGTCTTCTTTTCATTCCATTTCAGCTGACTCTTTTTTGTTTCTGTTTACATGTGTATTTATGTATCTGTCTCTCTTTTCTAGCAAGCTTGACTTGTTATTGAAACAATATTGATCAAAATATCAGTGTCCTGGTAGAATTGTTGGGATGAACCAATACAGACCCTGAAAGCCTTCTTGTTTATGAATATATTCCAAATCAAAGCCTACATATTACTTTTTTAGAGGTACTATTGACTTTAAAACCTGTCATCTTTTCATGTATGGCTACGTTCTTTTCTTTTACTTATTCCTCTTTTGATTGTTGTTAAATTGGTTGTTATTGGTATTATTGTTGTTAAATTGATTTAAATCTCCCTACTACTGGTGCAACGTTTTTGGTTCTACTGTTGTTGGCGCTGTTGCGCGACGCTGGTGCTAGTGCTGCGTTCTTCTGCCGATCTTGGCTCATGTTGTTCTTGGCTCGAGCTGGTGTTGCTAGCTCGTTGGTGTGTTCTGATGGCGCTTGTCTGATCTTGGTGCTATACCTTCGTTGTTGATGATGTTGTGCTGGTGCTACGCTGTGTTGTTGGTGTTATGTGCTAGAGCTGGTCTTGGTTCTGGTGCACTATGCTAGTGCATTGGCACTGCTATGTCGCTACTGGTGTTGGTAATACTAAGTTTTTTTTCATGTTTGTAATTAATACTAAAAAGTTAGTTTGTAATACTGAGTTTTTTTTATGTATATATAATAAACTCTCAAATGTAATTATACTTTTAATTTTAATATAATATGATTTTTAATATTGTAATTAATAAATTTATTGTAATTTATATTGATTTTTAATATTGTAATTACTAATTGAATTTTTTTGTAATTTATGTATACCCTTTGACCTCGGTTATTAGAAAACCGAGGCCATAGGGTATTTTTTAAAATTTATGTATACCCTATGGCCTCGATTATATGCTAACTGAGGCCATAGATACACCCTATGACCTCGGTTATCTAATAACCAAGGCCATAGGTCATTACCTATGGTCTCTCTCACTTAGGCCTCAGTTCTTATAACCGTGACCATAGACCTACGACCACGATTAAAAACCGAGGCTGTATGTATGTTTTTTTAGTAGTGTTACCATTAGATTTTCCATTCGTTCTAAATGAAGATGCAACATTCATGGTAGGATAATGATAATGAGTCCTTGTTAAATGCATAGAATTACACTTGCCTTTTTAAGCCAATAACTTCATGCTTTCTACAAGGATTTTTGAAGATATTACCATAAGTTTCATTCATCCTATAATATGATGCAACGTGCATAAATGGATGATGGTTGTGATTCCTACTATATGAAGCATTAAAAGTATTATTACATTTAGAAGCATTTATCAAAAATCTACACTTTGATATATATGACCTTTCCTACCACAATGATGATACACAGGCACAAGCTTAATAGATTTTTCAATCACAAGTTCAACTATGCTTTATGTGTAATGGGTAACATAAGGAGTAGGGTTCGAAGGCCTTATAGATATGGTTTTAGATATTGAAAAAGTAGAGTTGTTATCCTTATAACCAATGTCATATGTATATTGTGAGGAGGACATGTTTAAGGGTTTGACAAATTCAGTTGATTTTGATAAGGATAGCATAGTATTCTCATCTACATATCCTAGCCCTTTTTTTTTTGTCTCCAGATGGCTTTCCATAATCCAGAACTTCATTCAAATTTTAGCTCCAACTGCTAACCTTCTTATTGCTTCCTTTGATTCTTCAAGTTAAAGTACAAGATTCTTGTTTTCTTGTTTAACATTTGTAACACTTTAATTCAAAATATTAGTGCATTCAAATAGTCTAATTTTTTATTTTTCTATAATTGAGAAATTTATTTCAATGGATTTAAGTTTGTTATTTAGTTTAGCTACTTACTTTTTGCATCTTACATAATCTATGAATACTTCATTAACCCTAATGATATTAAATTTGTTGAGTAAAAATTCATCATCACTTTTCTCATATTCTAAATCAATGCCAAATTTACTAAATTGTCCACTAGCTATTATTGTAAATGCCAATTAGTTGGTTCCATATTCAGTTGGATTATATTTATCACTTTTAGAGTTAGTAAGTATAGCATTGAAAGCTCTTCCATTTTGGTTCTTCTTATTTTAACAATCAACTATGAAGTGACCGAAACCCATTTAGAACATTGAAGTCCAATGGGTTTAGATTTTTTACCATTAGAATTCACATATTTGAGTTCTCTCATATTCTAATCCTTTTGAAAATTTGATTGTCTTTTTTTACGAGGATTTCTTTTGTTAATGATTTTATTCAATCTTATAGCTAAGAGTACCAGTTCTTCATGATCATTGTCAATGTTTTCAATCATAGCAGTTTTGTAAGGATACCTTTGTTCTTTTGTGGTTTTTGAAAGCTTATCTCAAAGGTTTAAAGTAATCAAACAAGTTCTTCTATTTTGATTGTGTCCACATCCTTGATTTCGTCAATAGCAATGACCTTTGCATGAAAGTAATCTAGTAGTAAGTAAAGAATCTTTTGAACTATCCCGAAATCATCAATTTTCTCTTTAAGATTGGTAGAGGTGTTAGTAATGTCACATAATCTAGCATAGAATTTAGGAAAAGTCTCATCTTCTTTCATCCTAATATTCTCAAATTCAGTATTAAGCATGCAAAGTTTTGTTTGTTTAACTTATGAGGTACCTTCATGGGCAGCGTTTAAATATCCCAAGCATGCTTAGTAGTTTAAATATAAGAAATACAAAAAAAATCATTTGTAGACATAACATTAAAAATAGCCTTAATACCTATTTTATCTTGAGTGGTTCAATATTTCCTAAGTTTAGTAGTAACAATAACAATAAAGCATAGAGTTCCATATACTTTCATCTATAGACTGCAAAAAGGCTCTTATACCAGCCTTCTTGTACGAGTAATTTTCACCCATCAAAGTAAGGTACATGGGTTGTAGATGAACCCTTTCTCAAATGATTCATAACAAGGCCCTAGGCATACTAAGTGTATCTGCTGACATCTCTGATACAAATAAAGAGTTTGTTTATTTAGTTATATAAATATTAACCTACGATATTTTTAGGTGGAAACAACCTAGACTACACCAATGACCTAAGATAAAAATTTACCAGTTTACCGGACCACCTAACTCTCCACTATGAAAAATAAGTATTCAATTACAAGGCTAGGACTCAAACTACCTTCTGAAATGATACCCTCAAGTAATCTACTTATAAGCCACTACTTTCATTATAGTCTCAACAAGAAAGATTTTGTATCTAGACCAACATTTCAATAAACTATAGTCACATGAGTTAATCAAACCCTTACCATTATCAACTAAAAAGTTAGCATATAAACACAAGTGTAGGTATATGTCCTAGAGTAGATTCAATAATGAACAACTATAACTAGTTGATTTAAATAATATATTAGATAAATTGAAAACAACTAATAACTTTAGAGCAATCAATTTTAAAGAACAATATATCAATTATCATAGGATTGTTAATCCATCAACATAACCATAAATTTTTGATAAATTAACTTAATGAAAAATCATACTTCAATAGATTTAGCAAAAAAAAAAAGAGCAAGAATAGAAGATGAAGAAAATAAGAACAATTAAGCTCTTGTGTGATTCATTTCAATTGTGTTCTTAGGTTTATATTTATAGAATATTTTGAAGCACTTTAGGTCCAAGTAAAATTACTATCTTGTACATAAAATCAGTTAAATGAGTTTTAAGGAACATCATCAATATATTAAGAATCCAATCCAATTCACATTAGAAACATGTTTTAAAACCAAAGCCCTGACCACTCAATCGATCTATATAGTGCATCAATTAATTGATTCTAAGAAAATGAATCAATCTAGTTATTAATCTCGATCAATCTAGTCACTACTCGATTGATCAAGCATTTATCTCAAACCATCTATTGACATAAACAATTAATTCAACAATAATATAGCTCGATCAATTCCTTTCTTCCTTCTGTTATTATTGCTAAGCATTCACCCCAATCCCTATAAGATCGGTATCGAGTAGTCACTACTCGATTGATCGAGTAGTCACTACTCGATTGATCGAGTAGCCTAAATTTATATTGTTCCTATGTGTCTAATATGCAATATAACATGCACGAAAATGGAGATATAACTAAGATGTAATCATTGAGGCATGATAGTTTCTTTGGTTTGAAAATATTATTCTAAGTCATAACTAAAAACTAAAATTCTAATTATATATTTTATTCACGAATATCGCCAACACTCACATAAACCTTACAAGGATAAAAGCATATTTATGAACCATTTAAGGGCATATGATGTATGGTGTCCTTTTACTTTCCCCTTCACTTGAAAGAAAAAAAAGATCAAATTATTCCAATTATTTTTAACTATTAATAACTTTAACCACAAATATTTTGTTCATTTTTGTCTTTGTATTTGTTCTATTTTTCATTTGATTTTAAGGTTGTTTTTACAATACAAAAATATGAACAAACTAAATATCTTTAACTTTTCATTAATTATAGTGTTCAAAATAGTTAATGTTATTCTTTTGTCTTTACGGTTGTTCTTCCCATACAAAATATGATCAAATTGAATATCTTTCATTTTTCATTAATGTCGAAGATATTTAACTTGCTCATATTTTGTATTGCAAGAATAGCCATAAAAGCAAAAGAATGACATAAGAAAAATATAATAAATAGAAAATTGAAGAAAAATAGAAAAAAAGAAGAATCAAAACTGATGGGACTGAAGTTTTTATGAACCAAAAATGACGAGAATGATGTTTTCTTTTCTCAAGAGAAGAGGAATGTAAATGAAAGCATGTATCCCTTAAAAATAGTCATGTAACCTTAAATAATGCATAAAAATGATTTTGTCCTTTTATATATATTATCATTTTTTTCAAAACAATATGACTAAAGTCTTTTCAAAAATAAATAACGATTTAAGTGTAAGTTTTGTAATAGCTATAGAACCTCATGGTATTTTTCTATTTTTTTCTAAATGCACTTTAATCATGACATTATTGGATTAAGCATTTCTAGTCCTATTATTGTAAAGAATAAACTAATAAATATACTATTGAATTATGACTTTATGAACAAATCTACAATTGAATTTTGAATTGTGACAAATGAACAATGAAACTTTTAATTATTAATGTTACGAATCTACCACTATGTGTTAATTAGTTGTTTAATGTCGATTAATTTTTTTACAACATTAAAGACACGTGTCCTCATCTAAGCTTACAAGCATATGCCTTTTAAGTGGTCAAAAACATTAATTCACATTAAAAAGATCTTGGTAGTGGTAGATTTGTAACACTAGTTGGAATTTTAGCACTAGATTTGTCACCACTCAAAGCTCAATTGTAAATTTATACAAATATAACTAATATTTCACTTTAGTACCCTAAATATGTAAAAATTCTCAATTATTAAAAATGAATACTTTTAGTCTAAATAAATGAACAAGGAAAGACTAGTTTTAGGAATAAAATCTTTATTTTTTATAATAGAGAAATTAAAAGTGTTAAACTATTAATATTATGACTAAAGTGTATTTTTAAGAAGAAAAATATTTTGAGCTAGTTGAACAATTTTCTCTTTATATAAATGGTATGAGAAAAAAAAAACAATTGTAGTGATTCATAAAAAGCACAACTAGGAAAATTTGGAATTGTGATTCAGCCATCTATGTGAAAATTGCAGCACTTTTCTCGCCACGCTAATGTTGTTTGGGTTGACGCATTCCACGCAATTGTTATCTTGGTTTTATTTATAAGAATTTAAACTTATAAGATCTTATTAATAACACTTTTAAACATAGAACGTTTGAATTCTTGAGATTAAACATATTAAAGTCACGTAGTTGACATTTATATAATTTTTATATATGAAAAAATGTCGTGGGATACTTGTATTTTTATGAAAGGTGGTGTAATATGTCATTTAGTCATTCTTTTTATAAAAAAAAATTTCTTTAGTTATTTTTGTAAAAAAAGTTCGACTTTTAATAAAAAATTTAAACATAAAATAATATTTAAAAAATATCAAATGTTTTCCTTGTTACATTTTTCATAAAAAAAAATTAAAAATCACATTTTATAATATAAGAAATTAAATAATACCTTTTATTAAAATCAAGATGATTAATTTAATTAATCAATCAAAAAGGTCCAAATTCAAAAATGTTATCTATAATTCGATAATAGACTCTTCATTATGACATGGACAAAATGCAACCTGTTTAATTATTTTACATAAACATGCACATTTCATGCCAAACTATTTATAATGAAAAACAATATTACAAAGATCATTGCCAATATTTTATTTAAATTTTAATGATATAATTATTTAAATAATACATAAATTATTTAATTTTTAAAATTTAAATATTTTAAATACATAACTTTATTATTATGTGATTAAAGTATTAATTTTTACCAATATATATATATATATATATATATCATAGTTTCAAAAATCGAATAATTTATTTGTTTCTTATAAATATTCGGTAATTAATATATTCTGTTAACAATATATTCTAATAATATATATATTTAAGTAATAATATATAATGTAAAGGGTAGCAAAAGAGTATTAACTTTAACAAAAATATACAATATATATATATATATTACAGTGTTAAAAATCAAATAATTTATATATTTCTTACTAAAGTTACCTAATCAATATATGTTGCAAATAATATACAAAAATCTATTAACTTTTGAGTAGACATTATAAATCCACTAAGTATAAAAAATATATATAAAAAATCATAAATTAAACATTAGAATATATATGGACATATTTTTTAAATTACTATATTTTTATTATATTAATTACAATTGCAAAAATATAAACACAAATAAATTTAAATACGTAACAATTGATTTAAAAATATACGTGTATATTCACCTATTTTATTTTTAATATTTTTTTTCATTTTTAGATTTCTAATAAATTTTTTTATAATTAATAAATTTATAATATCTCGATAAAAAATAACAAACTTTTATATATACTTTTTTTATAATTAATATGATTTTGTTACCATTTTTACAAATATATACAACCAATATAAAGTAGTACAAGTACAACCCATGTAAAGTCGTACCGATGAAAACATTCATTTTTAAAGACGGAATTTGACCTCAAACTTTTGTAGCTTGCCCGATTTATTCAAGGAACTTCAAATTTAATTTAATCTTCGAACCTTTTTTATCTCCTTAGATTTGGTTGCTAACATTTTTTACTCCCCTAATTTAGTCTTCTAATTATAAATTTGATAAAACTAATCCCATAACTTTTTTAACCCGCCCAATCCCCTTCGATTTGGTTGCTAACATTTTTAGCTCACCTAATTTTGCCTTCTAATTATAAATTTGATAAAATTAATCCCAGAACATTTTTAAACGGCCCAACTTAGTTTCCTAACTTTATATAATGAGATTATTAAGGATTAAACTAAACAAAAATACTAAAAACTCGAAATAATATGTTATAATAATTAATAAGATTTCAAATATCATCATTAAGATGACCATTATATAAACAATCACCAATTAATAATTAATTTTAAAAATAAGAATAATTTGAGATAGAAATAATTAGTTTATTTTTATTTATTTTGTCATTTTTATGAAATTCATATTATATCACATAAATACATAAAGATCTAATTTATATCGTGCATAGTAAAATATATATTTAAATATTTAAATTAATTTAATTATATATATAATATTATTTAATTATATATTTATTATTTTGATTTATTCTTTCCATATATCTCATTAGAATTTGTCTTAAATGAGATATTTAACTAAAAATATACTTAATTATGGAATAATATCTCAAGTGTACCTGAGGTTTAGAGTATCTTCACTTATCTCTAAGGTTTATAAAATATCAAAAATGTCTTTAGATTTTAATGGTGTTAATTTTTCATCAATTATAATTTAAAATACTATTCCTTGGCTCTCATACCAATTTTTACGGATCGATATAATTTTTAATTAGAGGTTAATATTGATGTAGTTGATGATTTTTGTCTATTTACTAAAGATAATAATTTGTCTAAAAAGCTTATTATTTTTTGGTATAAATATAATTTTCTTCTATATTCATTACAATTGCATAGTATATTATGTTCTTCATTATGTTGGTTACTTATTCTAATCCTGAATCTATTAATTATCTTTTCAAATTAAAAATTATTTTTTCATTTGTTAAATCTAATAGTTTTAATTTATGTACTAATGATTCGATGTTTACAAAGAATTATCTTGATAAATCATATGTGTTGAATGCATATTATTTTTTTCCTATTCGTAGTATACAAACAAGTTTTTCTTGTGTATATACAATATATTTATAATATTCAAAGAAGTAATATTCAAACATTAAGTTGTTGAATCCTTCTTCCTTTATTCTTACATATTTTTGACTTAAATAGTCTTTTAATGTCCATGAAACAGAATGGTCTGTGATGCTTGTGATAGCTTTAATATAATCAGTATAGAAATCTAATATGGTGTTAAATCTTTTAAAATTTTCAAGATATGTTTCATAATCCTCATCTTTAAAATATTCATTTAATTAAATGATAGAGATAACATTTATCAAATGTTTCTAATAGAATTAGATTTTTATCTTTGATTTTATTTGGAATTATTAGTCGTTTATTTCTAAAAAATAGTTTCTATTTTCTAGTTTTAGCAGTATTATGTCTTGTTGTAAGAAAATATTTAAACATTCAAGATTCTTAACTTGCTTAAATTTATAATTATTATTCTTGAATTTGATAGGTCCACCATGGTCTTCCATTTTGCTCGTCTTCTTTTGTTACACCTGTTATGCCTTAGCTTTACTCTAACCTCAACGCCCTCCTAGCAATGGTGAGTTTTTTGCATCCGTACATAAATGATTTCCAATAGTTGACTTACTAGAAAAGAGTAACTAAACTAAATTTTATTTATAGGATAATAATTATATAACTTATGGCCATCTAAGAACCTTGAAGAGATGCTTAACCGCTCATAATTACTAGGTATAATATTATTGGTTTTGAGATTTCTAGATAGAAGGATTTTCTATGCTAAAGTGTTTCAGAATAGAGAGCTATGGATTTCTATGTATTCGTGTATCCATTGAAATGAGAATAAGTGTTCCTTTTATAGCACAATGCATCCCTGTTTATAAGACTAAAATTATTATTTTACTCTTACTTTAATAATTCTTTCACATTTTTACTTTAAATGATAGCCACTATTTTTTTTCTTTGCACATGCTACCGACTGAGATGTGAGATCTACATTTTTCTTTCCTTTGTCTTCTTCTGCCAATAGTTTCTTTCTTTATTTTTCTCTGTCATTTTCTGCCGATGGTTCTTTTGATGACGTTGATGATGATGCATCTTCATCTTCTCTATCTTTGATGCAGAGAATGCATCTGTGGTCTTTGGTGGCTTTTCTATATTGGTCTTTTTCATCTTCAATGATTGGAGTAGTTCTAGTAGATGTCTCCCTGAATAGCACTGAATGCTTTACTATTATTGATGTCTTCGGAAGAGATTTTTCTCTAAATAGCACTTGAGGCCTTGCTATCTTTCCAAGATTTGTCAACCTGTTTGGAGCTATTGGTTGTTGTAATGTTGTAGAATAGTTTCTTACTAGTTCCTCTGAAGTTATCAATTTTGGTGTTTTGTAGTTGGCATAACTACATTTGCTTCTATTATGTTGGTGAAGGATCTATGAGTTACTCCACTAATTCCAAGAATAGATTTGCTAACTTCTGTCCAGTTGTTATAAATTCCGAATTTTGGGCTATTATAGACCACATAAACTTTTTTTTTGTTTTTCTTTTTCTACCTCATATGCTCAATTGAGCTTTGTGGTTTCAGAAGTTTTTTTGTGAACTGTTAGGTTATTCCTTTTTTTAGTGAAAATTCCTCGTTTAAGCTTTTGGTCTCTAGAGATTGTTTTGAACAATTAAGTTTTTTCTGTTTATTTCCTGTCTCCGTAAGAGATTTATCGAGATATAGAAGCTCGAGTTGTTCCTATAGGATTTTTATTTCCTTTTACTTTATCTTGATTTTGATATCAAGATGTTCCATTCCTAAAAGCATAAAAATAGTTAGAGGTGCTAATTCTCTAGCAAGAGCATTAACTAACTATTTTGATGGCCATGAGGATATTCAACATCAAAATTGTAAAGGTTGAACCATTGTTCTCATCTAACTAATCTTCCTTGTTTGTAATCACTTGCAATATTAGTTCATATGAAATAAACAAAATTGTCGTTATTTATTCTAACAATGAATCTGGAGCTTATAACATATATTGCAAATTTCTTAATAGCTTTTTTAACAACTAAATATTCTTTTTCATTACTATGGTAATTTAATTATGAACCTTGGAAATATAATATTGTATATCTACAAAGATATTCATCTTTGTCATCTACTCTTACTTTAAGAACTACTCTTCAATACTCTTATGAAGCATATGTTTCAATTATCATCTTATCATCTTCTTCTGGATGGTATAAAGTTGGTAATTGTTTTGCCTTTGCTTTTACTCTATCCATATATAGAGTATCTTCTTTTATCCATTTCCATATATGATTTGTTTTTCAATTTTGCTTGTAATGGTTTTCTCATTTCTGCAAGTTTCTTGATGTATGCTTTCACATATGTTAAACATCCTAAAAATCTATGTAATTGATTTTATTCTTTTAATTCACTAAGGAAACCTTGAATATTATTTAGTATATGAGATTGTAGATTATGTTTTCCATCTTCAATTTCCAACCCTAAGTATTTATTTTTTTGTTAAGCAAGTATTGCCTTCTCTTCAGAGAGTATAATACCTGATTTTCTACATTCTTGTAGAATATTGATAATATACAAATAATGTTTATTTAATTCATTATTGAAAACCAAAATATCATCTATGTAAACACAATAAATATCTTGTAATTTCTTGAAAATATTATCCATATATCTTTGAAAAATACTTGGAGCTTGTTTTAATCCAAATGGTATAACTATCCATTGGAATTGTCTTTGGGGGCAACTAAGTGCTATTAATTTTTGTAATTCTTCATCCAGTCTTATTTTCCAAAATATGCTTTTGCAATCAAAACTCAAGAAGTATTTCTTTCCTTTTATTAATGATAGTAGTTCTTTCTTTTTTGGAATAAAGTATCCATCGTCAATGGTTTATTTGTGTAGTGCTATAATTTTATTACCATTTTATTTTTCCCTCTTCTTTTATCAACTTCATTTTCAACTAAGAATGGTGGACTAAAGTGAGGTTAATTACTTGGTATTATGACTTTTAATTCCAAAAGTTCTTGAATTTGTTTTCCAAATTCAATCTTGTCTTCTGGAGTATAAATCATTAATTTTACTCTTATGATATTGTTACGATATCTTAATTTTATATTGACTATTGTTTTAGATTTATTTATTTTTGGATCCAAAAGATTTTCTACACTGACTATTTTTAATAGTTTTCTAGTACTTGTTAGGGCTTTGTCTTCTTGTATTTCATTGAGAAAAGAGCTTTGTTTCTCTTTATAAGTTGTTTGCATAGAGGGTGGTAATTTATGTTAATACTTTTCATATTTACAAAATAAAGAATATTTGTAACACATGTTACAAATTTTCATATTTGTTAGATGCCATTTAGATTCATTGATTTCATTTTTCAGTGGATTCGGTGATAATCCTTCCTTTATCTTTTCTAATAATTTCTTTGTGTATTTCATTTATTACTGTATCCAAGTATTTCCTTCCTATAAAAGCATTTCCTTGCATAAAAAAATGTTGATCTGTTATGTTTGAAAACCAAACTTTAACATTTCTTGTCATTTTATGTACTATAAGTACCCTACAGATTGACGAGTTTTTTTGGGTAGTTTGAGAGGTTTTTATGAGCACATTCATACTATTAGCCCATTCATCTAAGGCTTTCTTCCTATCTCTTATACAGTCTAAATCTAGAAGTTCAGACTTATAATTATCATGGAGTTTGAACTCTGGTGGAATACTACCACTAATTCTCCAATGCAACCCTTCCTCTATTTTAGGTGGTTGTCTTCTTTTATCTGTGGTATCAGGTTATTCTGTTCTTTGCCTATTTCTTGCTCCCCTATATGGGTGAGATGTTCCTTCTTACTAAGGGACTGGTAATGAAATTCCTTGTGCATATCTTGATGTAGTTTATTATAAATACATTAATTTATTTCCTTTAATAATTCTTTTTGTATATCTATTATTTCCTATAAATATTTTGTGAAGTTTTAAATAATGTTGCTTGATTTTTTGCTATGCCTACTAGGCTTCCATTTACTTCTAAATTCATATTTTTTTTATTTTATCTTTAAACATTATTTTTCCCTAATATACAATCATTATCTAATGCCTTCATTATTTTGACTTCATTTTCTAGTTTTTTAACTTCTTTTTGGTTAGAAGTTTCTCCTTTGTGGTCTATAAAAGAAAACCTTTGCATGCTATTATTTTTAACAACATTAATTTTTCTTCCTGTTATCAAGGGTTTTTTATATCTAATTTTCATTCTTTTGGTATTTCAAAGTCTGTTAGTATTTCTAGTTTTATTATTTGTCCATGTTTCTTAAATTTTTTGTCTATTTCTATAAATTCATTTTGTCCGTATATTAAACTATTATAACTATTTGTTGAAGAAAATGCTACTAGATAATATATTGAAAATGGATGGTTTCCTTCTGTCATTAATTCTCTTCTCTCAAATTCATAAGCTAGACTTAATACTTTATTTAGATTTTTATCATGTATATTAATAGCAAATCTAGGATATGCTGTAAATTTTAACTTTTGGTATCCTAAATTACCATGGATCATTCCTAATAAGACATTTTGTCAATTTATTATTATATTATCTAATAATGCTATTTTTATTGGTGGATCTATTCCTTCTTTAAAATGAGCTTTTATTAATATTTGAATTCTTCCTAAATGAATGCATCCAATTTTTCTTTATTTTTATGAAGAATTTTCGATAGCTTGTTTAATGTAGTTTCTTTATCAATTAATGATATATTATACATTCATTTTGCATCTGTAATTTTAATACTCATTTTTTTATTACTTATGTCATAATAAATTATGTTTTTCCTAGGGAATAATTTTCTTAATAAAAGTGATGGGTCTTTAAATACATCTACTTCTTTAAGATTTAACTTTATTTTTTGCATTTCTTCAAATTTCTTTTTACTTATTAACATTTCTGGTGAAAAACATCATGAGATGTATTCTATTTCTATGTCTATTATTTCTTAGTTTATTTTTTCTTCTTCCATTTTAGGAATGTTACTATTCACTTTAGTTATATTTTAGAGGTATTTTTGAATTTTTTTGAAACCTTAGGAGTATTTGTGAAGATTCCTTAAAGCTTTAGGGTTATTTATGATATTAATCCCTTAATTATCGTTTATAGTCATGGAATGGGAGTAGAGAAAAGCAAGGACGATTATGATTATCGCTATAATTTTAGGTAGTTTTGTGTAATAATTATCGTTTATGAATGAATAGCAATTTTTTCATAATTTAATCATAATTTTTATTTTTATTAATATTATTTAAAAATATACTTAATCTTAATAAAATTAAAAAGCTATATACTTTAATATATTATTTAAAATACTATAATTACTTTATTTTTACTTATTTATTACATGTTTCCGAGTAAAAATAATTTATGTAATAACAATTATTTTGAAGTGTTATGTGCTTTACATTAAAAAATATTTACTGCATGTTTGAACCACGCCTAGCTGAGCGGAGGGTACAAGACATTTCAGGATATTCACATGGGGCCAAAGGGTAGGACGTTGATGCTCAAGCTAGTTCCTGATTAGACAGGGCGGCCCCTTCCTAGCACGTGTTTGTTTTGTGCTCCCTAGCTCTCGAACCCAGGACCTAGCCCTTAAGTAGTCCTTGGGAAGCAAGCTGGTACCATCTGGACTAACCCAAATGGTATCAGCTTGCTTCCCAAGGTCTATGTAAGGGCTAGGTCCTAGGTTCGAGAGTTGGGGAGCGCAAAACAAACACGTGTCAGGAAGGGGCTGCCCTATCTAATCAGGAACTAGCTTGAGTAACAATGTCCTACCCCTGGGCCCTACGTGGATATCTCGAGATGCCTTGTGTCTTCCGTTGAGATAGGCATGGTACAAACACTACATAATTATATGTATATAAAAAATATATATTAAAATATGGTGTGCTCATCATAAGAAACAAGCACCTAGGTCTAATAGAGGAATGAAGTTAAATAATTTATTGTTGACCTTCTAATCACTAATTGGTTTTTAGAATGATATGAAAAACAATTTCTTCATAACTTTATAGTTATAAGTGCTTCACCTGAATAAACTCAAGGATGAGTGATCACCTTAAAAGCATCTCAATCCTACAAACATATGTTTAGTTTTGGTTAACCATAATCTCAAAATTGTAGTAAGTATCTTTAACCCAAGCTTAATCGATTACAGTTAATTTTGGAGAAAAATCATTGAATTTTTATAGATAAGCATAATTTTTATTTTATATAGATAAATTTTGTTAGGATAGAGCCCTAAATGTAAAAGAATTTGTACTTAAATTATGTTGAAATTAAAATGAATAAGATAAATATTTCATTTATTTACATATGCTATTATATTCATGAAATAAATTATTGCAATTTTTATTATTATTTGTGTTTACTTAAAACTCAATATATCAACTTATACATGATGATTTTTTTTAAGTGAAATAATTAAAATAGCATGTGATGATTAATTAGAGTTTACAAAGTGGATATTTAATTAAGTCTTTAGTATATCACATATCTATTTAGAATGAAATAACCCTATATGTGGCAAAATGTGGATTTCAATCAAAATATCAAGAAGTAAATTTCGCAAATATGTTGAGGATATTTTTGTTGTCAAAATAAACTTCGGGAAAAGATAGAGCCAAAAATAACTAATAAAATTATGAATATTTTAATAGACTCTCTAAAATATCACAACAATTAATTACTTATGTCTTAAACTATTTTCTAATTTATTACATATAATTATTAATACATGCAATATTTATTTTGACTAATAAAATAAAAAGTTATAGCTATGTAGTTAAATTATTTAAAATAATAAATGTAAACAAAATTTTATTGATATTATTCAATATTTTACCAACAATATTATGAAAACATTTATATTATTAATGTTACTCCATCGATCTATTCTCGACATTGACATTTTGTCGACATTATCGCAGATAATGTGTATCGATGTTAAAACCACTAAATTACGAATATTGTCAAGACATTATGAACAATGTCAAACACCTTTTCAACCTTGATTTGGGGTAACTGACATGGAGACATTATGTTTTGTGTACGTTGAATAATAGTTTATTATACAAGACTATACCAGACATAATATAAACACTAATAATATCTATTTATTCAGAGATATTTCTACATATGTCACTTGATCATGCCCATGTGTAGGACGATCTTAATCATGAATGATTCAACTAGACTCTTACTATGGCACATTGATATTTGACTTACTTAGAGATGCTCATACTAGTGGGCTAAGATGACATATATCTTGGTATATTGGTGTTTATGGATTGGTGACCCCATAGGAAGCATCTCGATCCAACAAACGATTATGCACAGTTTTAAAGTATATACAATAATCACGATAACCCAAGTCTAATTGATTATGACTATTTTTGGACAAAATTCATTGAACTTTTGCAGATAACTGCAATTTTGATTATCAATAGATAAATTATGTTAGGATATAAACCAAAATGCAAAGTAATTTGTATTTAAACCATGCTAAAATATGATTAAATAAGATGAACATTTCATTTATTTACACATTCTTTTAAATTCTACAAATTAATTATTAAAAAATCCTTGATTATTTACGCATGCTTAAAACTCAGTATATTAGAGTACATAAATGAGGATTGGGTTCATATGAAATAATCAAAGTAGTATATGACGATTAATTAAACTTTATAGTATGAAATTTTAATTAAGTTACTAGTACGATCCCTATCCATTTGGAATGAAGTGACATTTGTCTGGGATAATTGATGGAGAAACATCTAGCTGGTGGAACTTTGTGTAATAATGTATTATACAGTGTAAAACCAGACATATTAGAAATATTGTTAATATTTGTTTACCCATATATATTTCTATATATGTCACTTAATTACCATGTGTGGGACAATCTTAATTTTAAATGATTTAGTTGGCCCTTTGGTATTTGACTTACTTAGTCATTCTTATACTAGTGAGTTAAGATACATTGTATCATGGTATCTCAATTTTTATGGAGGGATAGGAGGTTGCACCAAGCTAGAACTAACTTCTGGGTGCAACACAAACATATGGGCAACATTGCATACAAAACACTTTTGACATAGAAATTAAAAGATGAAACACTTCTAAGAAATGTCACCCATCCCTGAACTTCTCCAAGTTAAGCACACTTATCTATGAATTTCAAAATAAATGGTTGCCCAATCCTTCTACATACCAACTATTGATCAGAAGATAAGTAAAAAGTGGCTTATCTTCATCTCTCTACAAATAAAAATAATGTTTCACCATTGACAAAGAATCCTAGATCCAGAAATGCTCATACTAAAAGTATGATCAAACATTAACTCTAAAGCAAACAACATGGTGTCCTTGACATCTATAGTTCCATAGAACTAGAGTACTCTCACACTCATTTTGATCCAATCCCCTCGAGTGGGGTAGAACTTCACCCAAATTTTCATGAGTAAAATGGAATAATAAAGCAAGTGTTCATGCCACAACTAATTCCAGACATCCTTGGTATGGGTTGATCCAACATTCCCTTACTCACAAAATATTTGGAAAAGAGAAAACAAACTCATTAAGATTTAGAACCACATCAACTTTAGATTGTTGCCCTCCAAACTACTACCTCTCACCCCTAAGGGCCAAGAGCCACTTCAACTCCAGATGAGCAAAATGTATAGAAATTTTCACTCCAAGTCAAATGCACTCATAAAGTTAGCATCAACTACCTAGAGCTATCCAATAAGAGCTAGCTTGGCCAAAGTCCAACAACTGTAATTCAACTAGAAATCTAGACAGAATGTGAGAAGTAAAGGGTAAACTAGGAGTGTATTCAAAAAGTTTATCCAAGTCAACACTTGGGGAACTTGGAAAACCAATTAGTTGACCAATTCTTTATTTGGTCCCAAAAAGTGAAGAATATTTTCCAAGCATGTTCCACCTAGTAAGAACATTAAGAACATTTAAAGCTTACATCCATAGTGTAATTTTGTGTATCCATAAATCACATCGCTAAGAATATCTTATCTAATAAGAACATTCAAATCATGCCACCTTGGCATATCTGTACTTACTCTAATGTTTATTTCCAAGTTTTTACTTTATAGGTAAAGTTCCCAAGATCTCATAAGGATTAAAAATGCTAATGGAGATTGAGGTGTTAACCAAGTTAATGTTTACAAATATTTTAAAAATTCTCAAGATCCTACACAAGGGATAGATTTGGAATAATAAATTGAATGCATGGATTAATTTAGGAAGAAATATTCTTATTTTAATTAATTATGGGTTTTTATGTTTAGGTAATTTTATTTTACTAAATTGTGGCCTTTTATTTTAAGTCTTTTAGTCTTTTATTTAATTGTGGGTCTTTTATGTTTAGCAATTTTTATTTTAGTTAATTGTGGGATTTTTATTTTAAGTCTTTTAGTCTTTTATTTTTAAGGTTGGATTCGGCCCAAGAAGAAGCTAGTTCCATAATGGAAAAGAGAGTAATTTGTAAATGGGACAAAAAGATCATAGTTGTACAGAAAAATGGAAAAATCGAAAGTGTAAGTTCATGTGACGAAGAGATACCATTAGTGAAGGATGGTTCTAATGTTGAAGTGGAAGAACCTTTTCATAGAGATTCACTTGTCATAAGGAGAATATGGAATAAACCATCTAATGATGAAGAAGATGACAAGTGCCGTGATCATATTTTCCACACAAGATTCCATGTGAAGGATAAAGTATGTGTATTAATTATTGATGGTGAGAGCTGCACTAATGTTGCTAGTATCTTGTTGGTAGAAAAGTTAAACTTGAAGTGGCAGGAGCATCCCAAATCGTACAAGCTACCATGGTTGAATGATTGTGGAGAAAGGGAGGTTAACAAATAAGTTTGGGTTCCTTTTTCAATTAGAAAATATGAAGATGAGATTCTTTGTGATGTGGCACCAATGTATGCTTCTCACATATTGCTCAGTCGACCATGGCAGTTTGATAGAAAGGTGTCACATGATGGTTACAGAAATTGTTATTCTTTTGAAATGAACAACCGAAAAGTTGTATTAGCTCCTCTCAAATCTTTGCAAGCTTATGATGACCAAATTAGGATAGAAGGAGAGTGCAAGATAAGGGAAAAACAAAAGTGTGAGCAAGATTAAAATAAAAAGGAGAGAAAGTGAGGTCGAGCGGAAAAAGGGAGATAAAAGTGAGAAAAGTGAGCAAAAAAGAGAAGAAAGTGAGCATAAAGGAGAGAAGAGTAAGAAAAGTGGAGAGAAAAGTGGGCAAAAAAGAGAAGAAAGTGAACACGAAGGAGAGAAGAGTGAGAAAATGGGAGAGAAGAGTGAGCAAAAAGAAGATAACAGTATGCAAAAAAGAGAGAAAAGTGATCAAAAGAGAGAAAAGTGAGAATAAGGGAGAAAAAAAGTGAGTAAACAAGAGAGGAAAATAAAAACAAAAGAGTGTAATTGCTAGAAATTATGAGAATAAGAGTGCAATGATTGCAAGGCAACAAGTACTTGTACTTATGTACAAGGATGTTTATCTTTCTACTAACGATCTTAACTCATCTTTGCCTAGTGTCATTATATTTTTATTGCAGGACTTTAAGGATCAGCTTCCCAAAGAGATTCCCCATGTATTACATCCTTTTTGAGGTATGCAACATCAAATAGACTTCATACCTAAATTTTTAATACCAAATTGACTTGCTTACAAAGCTAAGACTCGAGAATGAATCCTTTCGAAGAGGAGGGGAATAATGGATATTGAGGTGCTAACTAAGTTGATGTTTACAAATATTCTAATGATTCTTAAGATCATACAAATATTCTCAAGATCCTACACAAGGGATAGATTTCGAATAATAAATTGGATGCAAGGATTAATTTAGGAATCAATATTCTTGTTTTAATTAATTATGGGCCTTTTATGTTTAGCTAATTTTATTTTAGTGAATTGTGAGCTTTTTATTTGAAGTATTTTATTTAATTGTGGGCCTTTTATGTTTAGCAATTTTTATTTTAGTTAATTGTGGGCTTTTTATTTTAAGTTTTTTAATTTTTTATTTTTAAGGTTAGATTAGGCCCAATTCAAAACTAAATAGGCTCATTAGGCCTATTCCATCTAGGGTTTTTTAGGGTTTCTTGCTTATTAATAAGAAGAGCTATGTAATTTGGAGGCAAGACGAATATTCATTAATGAAAAGAAAATTTTAGAAACCTTCTTGCTTTGCCTTCTTTTGTTCTTGATTGAATACTTGAATCTGACTTATCATAGGGAGTGATCATCCTTTGTGGCATCTTAGGGTTTGGGTTTTAAGGTCTTTCTTTCCTTAGGGTTCTAATATGATCATCTTCAAAATGCTCTTAGCAAATCGATTATTTCTATTCCTTTGAGTTCGTGGATTTCTAGGTTGTTCGCCTAAAGGCTCCGCATCAAAAGCTCTCACTCAAGAATGAGAATAAAAAAACACTTAAGACATCCTAGCTTTATGTTAAGGTACAATTGCCACCAAGAACTACTATATCTTAAGAGTGAGAACACTCCTTCTTGAACCTAATAGGAAAATTAGGCAAATGTTAGGATGTGAAAGTAGTGCTATATGGAGTTCAAGTTAAGACTTAGGATATGCTTAAGAAAAGGATGGAAACCATACCTTCTTTAACCCCATATATATCCAAGATACCAAACTTAGAACTGGGAGGGACTTTCACTAGTGTCATACACTAGATCAAGAAGGATCCACCTTTCCCAAGAACCATGCAACGACCATTAGCTTACACTAGTTTAGGAGCAACTACCTTTCCCTAAACCATGCAACAATACCACCCTTTGAAAGCTAATCACATAGTGCCACTCAACCATACAATAGTAAAGGAAGGATATTCCATCTTTGGAAGAATGTGATAGAATTCCTCGAATGAAACTTAAGGCTTATCATTCAATAAAATCTCATTTGACAATAGTGGGACCTCCTACCCAACACTTAGCGATGATTGTGTCTTAGTTTAAACAAGGAATACTTTGCCTCATCAAAAAATGGTTTAATGGACTTAGTCTTCTAGGGAAAATGAAGTGGGCACACATCCACTTCTGTGCCTACAACTAAAATGGTCCAGAATCTAGAGAATGACATACTTTACCTCATCATACAGATACCTTAGAAGACTAAGTCTAGTGTGGGAAACAAAGAAAGTACACAACCCCTTCATCACCCACAATGGTTATGGTACAGTATCTATACAAGGATACTAGGGGAAGCTTACTATAGAAAGAAATGAGGTACTACCCCTTATACTTGGAACTTATATCCTAGAAACCAAAAACTCATAGGATACTATCGGGGGTCGCAAGACATTTCCAAAAGTGTTAGGCTTGTGATGGTGTCACTTAAATCACATAGCTCCCTAAGAAAAAATAGATAGAGGCTAAACTCTTCCCAAATTAGCATTCAGAAAACATTCATTTCTTTTCATAGTTAGGAACATATGAGTTGGGAGATAAAAGACTCCACAAAATAGAACCTCGTGAATTAACCACCCAACACTTGGATAAAAATTTCAAGAAAAATAGATATTCAAGACAAAGATCATTCATAGACTTAGGAAAACACTAAAACACTTAATAAAAAAGTTTGATAGTAAAAATTGATGTTAATAAAGGAATGGAAAACATCGCGTAGAGTCATATGAGGAACTTGTCACTGCAATTGTAGATCAAGACCACTTTTCAATGGGCATCCCACCATGGGGTACCATAATCACTAGGGTTTCATTTGCTATGTCCATAGCCAACATAATCCAGCTTACCAACCAAACCGCATTCTGTTAGTGCCAACGTAGTCTACTTACCAACATACATCACTTGTAAGTTTCATTCAAATTTTTTTTGGGTATACACCGTGGGGTGATGTCATGTTCATGATCCAACTCTCATAGGATTATGCAAAAAAATTTATGTTTTTCTCAAGGAATCTTGAGGTCACCAAATTGCTAAGTGAGCTATCCCAATCCAAGTCTTAACAATAAGAGAGGCTAAGTGTTGGTCCACTATAATGAAATCTTAACCATTAGACATGAATTTTTCAACATAAACAAAGAAAAAGTGCAACAATGTTTTGAGGTACAAAATGTCAAAGAAAAATTCCAAGGTCTTATTATTCAACAAAGTCAAAACTGTTCTAGAGCTACAGAGAAATATGGACCAATTGATTACCATGCTCAGCATGGCTACAATGCTTAGTAGTAGTCTCTAAACTGTCTAAAGGGTGAGATAACTTGGGGTACACTTTCTTGATCCTTCTCTTGGTTGACTCAAAGCCTAGTCCCAAGAAACTCATATGTTAACTATAAAATCATTTGAGTCTAGGTACTTGTTCGTAGTAATTTTAGTTGCTTCTATAAGTTAAGCAAATAGTCTCTAGCTCTCAACTCTTAGGCTCTCACACTCTGACTCCTTAGGAGTCATATCTTTCATAGATCAGTCTCCAATAGCCTCAGTAATAACTTAAGCCTTCTAGATGATCTCTTGACAAGCTAGCATTCTTCTAGGAATCTACTATTCTCCTCTTTTCTTTAATGGCTTGATTTATTGATTATATGGCTTGATTTGTTTCACATATGGCATCCCAGTAAGATCCTCCATTGGTTGAAGACAAGTTATGGCTTCATTGAAAAAATCTTTAGTAGTTGCTCTAAATCTCTAAGACTTCTCTTTTAGATTGCCAAAATAATCACCCAATCATCTAGTCCCATCCATAATAGGAAAATAAATACGGAACAACATGTAAATAGGAAATCAGGAACATCTTCCATGATAGTGTCATCATCTAGAAGCTAGATTTGGGCCATGTTCGAAACCACCACTACCACGGCTACCTTGACCTAGCAAACTGTAGCCTCACAAACCCTTTTCCTTCCTAGCATACAACCTCTATTGCTTTGATTCCTAAAGCCACTACCTAACAACCAAAACAAAATCTGCAATGTGTTGACAGATGAGTTCTTATGGAAAGTCAAATGATAGGATGACATATCTACAAGGCACAAAATATATATCAACCAACAAAGAGATACTCATAGAGTATAATGTGAGACTAAAAAGTACATACCTTTTGGAGGGGATATCAAGGGTCTTGGGTATAGATAAAGAGAGTTATAACCCCTAATATGTAATCATCTCAATAATGACCAATCTCTTATAGATGCGATCTTGGAAAGCTAAAGCAAATAGATCGTCTATAAAAAGAATCCTCCCATTAGTGAACTTAACATGCTTCCAACACACTGCAAAATAAAATAGAAAAAGGTAAACAATAAAGCATAAGAAAAAAGTGTTCAAAGTGGAAAGTTCAAGCATAAGCAAGTGACTCACCATTGCGAACAAACTACATAGGTGTAGGGCCAAGTTCAGGGCATACCACATCATAAGTACTAGTTGCTATAAGCCATGATAATTTCCAACCCTAGTTAGACTTAGAAAAATCCTTAATAACTTTGTGATTGTCAAATGGTCTAACTCTGAACCATCCATCACCTATGGTCTACATATAGTACAGACACCAAAACTCTTCCAAAGTCATCACCCTACCATTCTTTCTTTTTAAAACGTAGCAGGATACTAGAGCCTTCCAGATATTAGGAGTAAGATGTCTGTGAGGTTACCCTATCCTAAAAGGAATGGAAGTTTAAGTCTAGCAAGAAACTAATTTGTAAAAATGGTTATCCCTCAATAGGGGTTCTATTAGGAATGATGTTGATATAGGAAGAATAATCACAATGTCATCAAAAATTTCAAACATTTCCCTCAACTTGTCTATAATGGATTTGGTGGTGATTTGCACCAGAGAATCAACTTCAAAACCAAGGCTAGAACCATAATTCCCAGATAAAGTAGTAGGGTCATGATGGGAAAAAAATCATATGAAAAAATAATATAGCAAGCATAACTTTTCATGTACATAACGAACTAAATAATTTAAATATAAACTAGATTTACACATTTAATTTCTTTTTAAATAAAACTCCCTATAATCATGGTGACTTTTCTTTATAAAGAAATTAATTAATTCTTCCTTGTCTAAGGTTAAAATTGATCAATGGGCAAACTAAAGAAATATATAAATATTTATACACCAAAAGTTTTAATTAATTGATAATTTCCCTTAAATGGGATTAAGAGTAAAAATTGATAAAGTTAAGATGATATATTCTTCAATTATAAATCAAGAATTTACATCTTTAATTCATGTTGAAGTTTATTATTATTCAACCATCTTATTTAATACAATCAATAAAATTAAAATAAACTCTTATTTATTATGCATAACTAAGCATAGATGATATGTCTATTGCTTAATTCTAACATATTTTCTATAATCATAAACCAGGACTTGGTGCATCATTAATTTATGATTAAATATTTGAAGAATATGAATAAGAAATATTCCATAGTTTTTATTTATTTAAATCACAAAATTGTTTTTTGAATCATTAGAAGTATATACTAAAATCCCATGTATAGATTTAGCCAATCATAGTTAAATTAACAAAAGTAAACTCAACTATAAGAGACATCATATTACAGTAAGAGATAAATAATACAACAATTAAAAATAACTTTTTTGTTGAAGACAATTCCAGATCTCTGAAAAATAGTTCACTAGCTTTTCCAAATCCTTGGATCTTCTTCACAAATAGGAGGATCTCTTTTTGTATCTGCATATTGTGGAGTGGTAAACCTAAATATGCACAAAAAATGTAAGAGTAGTTGGAAAAACAAATTATAGAATATAAGTTATTCTATCTATTCTATTAATTTTTGAATAGAAGAGAAGGAGTGAATTTATGGCTGGAAAAAGTAGAGAAAATAGATCATGAGGGAAAAATTATCGCGTGTTGTGTCATACCTTTTCCACCACTGTAGCCCATGTCTCATTTGGTACACTTTAAATCAATCCTGAGGAGCTTGCGCCATGGGCCAAATATTCCTCGTTAAGGCACAAATACAACTATATGAAATTGATGTTAAATCGAATGTCGTGCAACATGGCTCACATTACTTTATGCCATGGCCCACATTACTCTTTTTTACTTTATTATTGCACCCTTTACAAACTGGCTGGAACATATATAAGCTTTACATTTATTATTTATTTATTCTTCTAAGTTGTAAATGCATGCTTTTAGACATGAATCTTCTTGCATTTGACCAATTTACCAAATTAAGGCTAAAAATACTTGAAGAGCAACATAAAATACTCAGGATACTGAACACATAGATTTTTTTAAATAATGATAAAACTATGTATATTTAAATCTATTTATAACATTTAAGTGCAATTAAATCATGTAATATTAGAGCTTTTCAAGCACCTATCACATCCGCCAACCAACTTTTTACTAGCCTCTAGCAAGGAAAGCGAAAAAACAAAAAACAAAAACTACAATAAATAAATTAAACTAATATAAATCATTTTCATAGATTGACATGGTTATATTTTTATGAACAAGCTTTTAAATCCCTATGTTACCCTAGTGGATGAGTTTAAGTCTCTTGATGATGCCCATAAACATCTACCAAATGCAAAAAAACAAAAGAAATAACAAAAACAAATAAATAACAAGTAACAAAAAAACTAAAATAAAAATAATAACATATAGTAAAATAAAATATTTCTCTCACTTTAACCTCTTTTATATTCATAATCAAATTCCAAAGCATAAGGTAAATTATCATCTCAAAGATTCACAGTTTATTGTCAAACTTAATTTTAAATCACAAATTCATGCTCCATATAAAAAATGTATCAATATTAACTTACCTATAATTTTAGTGTTAGGAATCCAAATTTACTTTGACTCTAATCTCCACAAGTTAGACTCTCAATATTGCACTTATCCTAAGGGTTCAAGCACTCATCAAGGCTATATATTTTATATAGAATTTATGTAAAGAAATAAACTAATGGGTTTGCATATGATTAAAGAAGAAAGGCAAAAAAGTGTGTAACATTGATCTCGTGAAAGGAATTAATTTATAGGATTTACAAAGAAAACACATACGTATCAATCAAAATCATCAAGTAAAAATATCAAGTATATGCCTTTAGAGATGAATTCAAATGTAATTACGTCAAGTGCATTTTTTTCCTATCTTTCTTTTATAATAACCAATCTCACAACTTGAGAAACTTTTGGGTCATAGTATTTAATTTATATTGGTCATTTTATATAATATTCTTCTTCTTTTATTTTTTTAGAGAATGGATCTATGTACATATTTATATGATTTGGTGAGTGGATAATTTGGTTCTTTTTAAATTGGTTGTAGGGAACCTCATATATCTAATTTTAGAAGTCACGCATGAATGAAATAAGCTTACACTTAAAATTTTACTCAAATCATTCAATCTTGGAATTAAAAATAAGTATATAATTTTTAATTAGTCGTTAAAAATTCTAACATTCAATGCAAAACCTATAAAGATTATCTAAAAAATTGAATTAATAAAAAGAGTGTTTAAAGGAGTAGAAAACAATATTATCACCTAGAATTAAATGATAAATGCTCAAAATATTCTCACAAGGGACTCTCCAATATTTGACTCCTATACACCAGTTTCACGTTTATCTCAATCTCAGTCATTCAAGCATGACACACAAACTATGAATAAAAATAATTCTTACAATAATCCATGACATGTTTAAGACATAAAACAAATAACCTAAGGACTCAATTATTCACTTTAAATTAACTAAAACTATGATAATATTGTATAAGAAAAAATTTAAAATTTGGCGTCCTATTTGCTCCCCAAAACCTAAACTAAACATTGTCTATAATGTTTTTAATTGTGCAAATATTCAGATGAGCAATGAAAGAGGTAAATATAAAATTAACTAATAATAAAATAAAAGAAAATAATAAATTTAAATAGAAGAAAATAACATTACCTAACACGGTGGATTGCGTCCTACTAAGCGCTTAGTTTAACATGTTAGGAAGATTGTACTAGAGATGAAGGCTCTTGTAGTTTAATGCATTCAATGTCCTCATTTGTAATAAATCCTTCCATGTATGGCTTGACACGATGTTCATTATTATTGAATTGGTTTTGAGGTTTTGGATTTATCAATTGTATAGCTCCATGGGAGAAAACCTTAACAACATCAAATGTTCCACTCCATTTGGACATCAACTTTCCTAGAAACATTTTAAAATGAGAATTGAATAAAAGAACTTCCATTCCAAGGTAAAGAGACTTATAGATTAGTCCTTAGTCAAGGTAATTCTTGGTGAATTCTTCATAGATCTTTTCATTTTCATAAGCTTCATTTCTAATCTCTTCTAGCTCATCAAGCTAAAGTATACATTTCTCTCCTGCTTGGTCAAGGTCCATATATTATTTGCTTGATTTCCTAATATGCCCTATGCTCAAGTTCAACAAGGAAATGGCAGAACTTTCCATATATCAACTGATAAAAGCTCATACTAGTGGGTGTCTTATAAGTTGTGTGGTAAGATCATAATGCATAATTTAATTTGGTTGCCTAATCCTTTCATGAGGGCCACACTGGTTGTTCCAAGATACCCTTGATTTGTCTATTTCTTACATCTACTTGACCAAATGTTTGTGGGTGGTATGGAGTAGCTATCTTATATGTGATATAATACCTTTTCAATAAGCCATCAAAGAGCTTATTGGGAAATTGACTCTCTCCATCACTAATTATAGCCCACGGTGTCCTAAACCTGCCAAATATTACATCCTTAAAAATTTTCAAGACACTATTAGCAACATTAGTTTTGGTAGGTATAGATTTAACCCACTTAGACACATAGTCAACTATAACTAAAATATATTCATACCAAAAGAAGGGAGAAAAGGACCCATAAAGTCAATCTCTTAAACCTTAAAAAGTTCAATAACCAAATTAGACGTCAAAGGCACCTCATTACATTTTCTTATGTTACTAGTCCTTTGACATCTATCACATCACTTGTAAAAATTATGAACATCTCAAAATAAAATTAGCCAATGAAAACCAAATTGCAATACCATTAGGCCTATTTTCTTACGGCTAAAATGGCCCCCAAAATGAAGTTCATGACAAAGGGCCAGAATTATCTCAAGCTCTTTCTCAAGCACACATCTCCAAATAACTTGATCTTAAAAAAGCTTAAACAAATAAAGATCATCCCAAAAATAGTGTCTGTAATAATGGAAAAGTATTTTCTTTTCCACGAAAGGAATGTCAAGCCTTAAAGTAACACTAGCAAGATAATTAACAATGTCAATGATGAGTGCTTAAAAAGCACTCAAATTATCATGATTTAATGTACTTTAATTGAATAAATAAATTTATATTTGTATGATTTTATCATAGTTTTATATAAATTTTTCTTTCCAAAATCATAGGTATTTTTATTTTTTTACAAGTGTTTTACGCACGTGGCAGCACATTCCTGCATCGAGTCTCGCGAGCTCTAGCATATGCCTATACTGAGTCCTGTGTGTGCATGCCCAACACACGCTCAGTATACACCAGTGCATATGCCTAAAACATGCATGTACTGAGTCCTACGCCTGCTTGTACATGCTCGTGCCCAATCCCATGCTCACCAGCACATGCTTGCGCCTATCCTGTGCGTACAAACACTTGTTTATTGTAAATCTCGTGTCCAAAATTAATTTTTGAGATATTTTTCCACCTTTTTTGGCATTTTTCTCATCTATAAAAGGATCCTCTCTCCCATAGTAAAAGTCATCCCTCAAATCCCTCAAAATCCCAAAAATCACAAACTTCTCTCTCTTTCTCTCTCTAAAAAGCTTTCTTTTTTTAGTTTCAAAGTTCTTTTTTTTTTTTAGAAAAACTAGTTATGCTTTTATAGATTTATATTTTTATATTTAAAAAACCCAAATACAAATCCCTTTGGAGGTTTCCAGTAATAGAATTAGCATAAATGTTCCATAAAGATTCTTTTGAGCTATAATTTTAATATAAATTCTTTATAGTTATTTTTTATTTTTTATGTTTTATTCTTATATCTTATGTTTAATTTTTATGTGATTAAATATAACATGACTAGCTTTTGTAAATATGATATAATAATAACGTTATTATGCTTGCAAAATATTAATTAGGTAAAATATTTCTATAAAATAAATTTACTTTATTTTTATTCAAGATTTTATACTAAGGATGTTAGTGAGAAGTATATTATTTTCATTATAAACTTAAATCTAAAAATTAGATTCTAAGGTTTAATTATCCGATCTAATTTAGAGTAGTGCTCTTTTATTTGTTGGTACAATCGCTCGGTAGTTAGAGTAAAACTCTATTTTAAAAGTTTTTTATAAGAACTATTATTTAAAAATGTATTGACAACATATTTTTAGTAATGGTTTTAAAACTAGAAAATTAATAATCAGATAATTAAATTCTTAGGTTTAATTTGGATACCTTGAATAAAGTCGAATTAACTAATTCCGTCTAAAGATGTGATTGGATGGTTAACTATTTTTTTAGAAATAAACCTCAAATTTAATACTTAATTAATAAATAGGCCCCTTCTAAGGATATTAGTTAACTAATACTAAACAATAGAATTTGGGTCCCACCTTAGAACACTTTCATACCAAAATGAGAAAATCAACAAATATCAAGTTATATCTTTAATAAGCTAAATAATAAGAGAAATCAAAATTAACTTAATTATTATATCCATAAATACTCCACTATTATGAATGATAAAAAATTTGCATTATTGTTTATTGAATCCATATTTATATTTATTTTTTTATATCTTTAGATTAGGAAACAAAAAATGAAATATCGTGACAGGATGTTAAACATTTAATTTTTTTTTTAGAATTTTGGATAATAAATTAAAAACCACATATATTCCTTCCTTAGATCAATGTTGAGGGTATACTTGTCATTTTATATAAAATGATTCGTGTACTTGCGAGAGTTATATAAATATAAAACCAAAATATCCACAAGATCGATATTGCTAACCCTATATCGGTCTTGCTATTCATCAAGTTTTTGGTGCCATTGCAAGGGATATGATTTTAATTCATCGGTCAACATACTATGGATCAAGGCCTATTGTAAATAGTTGTTCATTAGGAAAAGTTTCAATAATATTCATTCCTATTCTCTCTCAAGGCCTATTTTAAATCAAAAATTAACATAGTGAGACAATCAACAACATCATTTTTAGTTCATTTCTTATCTCGGATCTATAAGTCAAATTCTTATAAAAGAAAGACCTACCTAATTAGTCTTGACTTAGCCTTATGTTTAGTCAATAAATATCTCAATGCAACATGATCAAAATGTATAATAACTTTATAACTTACAAAATAAGATCTAAATTTATCCAATGAAAACACAACAGCCAAAAATTTCTTTTTGGTGGTAGAATATTTAATTTGACCATTATTGAATGTTTTACTAGAATAATAAACTACATGTAAATTATCATCCACTCTTTATCTCAAAACACCTATAGCACAATTAGAAGTATCGCAAATAATTTCAAATGGTAAAAGACCAATTAAGTGCCATGTAAAAGTTAATTTTTCTTCTAAAGTATTAAAAGCCATAATACAATCTTTATCAAAGACAAAGAAGACATCCCCGGCTAATAGGTTAAGCAAAGGATGACTTATTTTATAAAAATATTTTAAAATCTCCAATAAAAACCTACATGTCCTAAGATATTTAGGATTTAATTTAATTTTTAAAATTTTGGATAATAAATTAAAAATGACATATATACTTTTCTTAAATCAACCTTGAGAGTATACTTGTCATTTTCTATAAAATTATTTGTGCACTTGCGAGAGTTTTACAAATATATAACCAAAGTATCAATAAGATCGATATTGCTAACACTGTACTGCTCTTGTTATTCATCAACTTTTTGGCGTCGCTGCCTGGGAATTGATTTTCATTCATCACTCAACATACCATGGATTAAGGCCTATTGTAAATAGTTGTTCATTTTGAAAAGTTTCAATAATATCCATTTTTGTTTTACTCTCAATTGTGTCAAAATAAAAAATTAATGTAGTCAGATGATCTACAACATCATTTTTAGTTCATTTCTTATCTCTAATCTCTAAGAAAAATCTTGTAAAAGAAAGACCCACCTAATTAGTCTTGACTTAGCATTATGTTTTCTAAATAAATATCTCAATACAACATGATTAGAATGTACAATAATTTGATAACCGACAAAATAAGATTTAAAATTATCCAATGAAAACACAACAGCCAAAAATTCCTTTTTGGCTATAGAATACTTATTTTGAGCATTATTAAGTGTTTTACTAGAATAATAAACTACATGTAAATCCTTATCCACTCTTTATCTCAAAATAGCCCCTATAGCGCAATCAGAAGTATCGCACATAATTTCAAATGGTAAAAGGCCATTCATGTGCCATGTAGAAGTTAATTTTTCTTTTAAAGTATTAAAAGTAATAATTCAATTATTGTCAAACATAAACAACACATCCTTGGCTAATAGGTTAAACAAAGGACGACTTATTTTATAAATATTTTAAAAAAAATCTCCTTTAAAAATCTGCATGTCCTAAGAAGTTTTAAATTAATTTAATTATTAAAATTTAGGATAATAAATTAAAAAACCACATATATTCTTTCTTTAGATCAACCTTGGGAGTATACTTGTTATTTTCTATAAAATGATTCGTACACTTGCGAGAGTTTTACAAGTATATAACCAAAGTATCTACAAGATCAATATTGGTAACCCTATGCCAGTCTTGTTATTCATCAAGTTTTTGGCACCATTATTGGGGACTTTATTTTGAATCATCAGTCAACACACCATGCATTAAGGTCTATTGTAAATAGTTGTTCATTAGAAAATGTTTCAATAATATTCATTTCCTATTCACTTTCAATTGTGTTAAAATAAAAAATTAACATAGTCAGATGATAAGAAACAACATTTTGTTTCATTTCTTATCTCTAATCTCTAAATCATATTCTTACTAAAGAAAAAACCACCTAATCAGTCTTGACTTAGCATTTTGTTTACTCAATAAATATCTCAATGTAACATGATTAGAATGTACAATAACTTTATTATTTACAAAATAAGATCTAAATTTATCCAATGAAAACACAACAGCCAAAAATTCCTTTTTGGTGGTAGAATATTAAATTTGAGCATTATTAAGTCTTTTACTAGATTGATAAACTACATGTAAATGCGTTTCTACAGCACAGTCAAATGTATCACACATAATTTTGAATGGTAAAAGGCCAATCAAGTTCCATGTAGAAGTTAATTTTTCTTTTAAAGTATTAAAAGCAGTAATACAATCATAATCAAACACAAAGAAGACATCCTTGTAGAATAGGTTTAACAAAGGACAACTTATTTTATAAAATATTTTAAAAAATCTCCAATAAAAACCTAGGTGTCCTCAGATGCTTAGGATTTAATTTTTTTTAAAATTTTGGATAATAAATTAAAAGAAAACATATATTCCTTCCTTAGATTAACCTTGGGAATATACCTATCATTTTCTATAAAATAATTCGTGTACATGCGAGATTTTTTCAAATATATAACCAAAGTATCTACAAGATCAATATTGCTAACCCTATGTAGGTGTTGTTATTCATCAAGTTTTTGGAACCATTGTTGGGGACTTCATTTTGAATCATCACTCAACATACCATGGATTAAGGCCTATTGTAAATAGTTGTTCATTTTGAAAAGTTTCAATAATATCCATTTTCGTTTCACTCTCAATTGTGTTAAAATAAAAAATTAATGTAGTCAGATGATCTACAACATCATTTTTAGTTCATTTCTTTTCTTGGATCTCTAAGTCAAATTATTGTAAAAGAAAGACCCACCTAATCAGTCTTGACTTAGCATTATGTTTTCTAAATAAATATCTCAATACAACATGATCAGAATGTACAATAATTTTATAACCTACAAAATAAGATTTAAAATTATCCAATGAAAACACAACAGCCAAAAATTCCTTTTTGGTGATAGAATACTTATTTTGAGCATTATTGAGTGTTTTACTAGAATAATAAACTACATGTAAATAATTATCCACTCTTTATCTCAAAATAGCCCCTATAGTGCAATCAAAAGTATCGCACATAATTTCAAATGGTAAAAGGCCATTCATGTGCCATGTAAAAGTTAAGAAAATTATTATCAAACATAAAGAAAACATCCTTGGGTCATAGGTCAAATAATGGATGACTTCTTTATAAAAATCTTTAAAAAGTATCCTATAAAAACCTATATGTCCTAAGATGTTTTCGATTAATTTAATTTTTAAAATTTTGGATAATAAATTAAAAACAACAAATAATCCTTCCTTAGATCAACTTTGAGAGTATACTTGCCATTTTCTATAAAATGATTCGTGCACTTGTGAGAGTTTTAGAATATTTAACAAAAGTATCTGCAAGATCAATATTGCTAACCCTATTCCCATCTTGTTATTCATCAAGTTTTTGGCGCCATTGTCGAGGACTTGATTTTGAATAATCAGTCAACATACCCTGCATTAAGGCCTATTGTAAATAGTTGTTCATTAAGGAAAGTTTCAATAATATCCATTTCCTATTCACTCTCAACTATGTAAAAATAAAAACTTAACATAGTCAAATGATCAACAATATCATTTTTATTTCATTTTTTTAATCTCTGATCTCTAAGTCAAATTCTTGTAAAATAAAAACCCACACTTAGCATTTTGTTTGCTCAACAAATATCTCAATGCAACATGATCAGAATGTACAATAACTTTGTAACCTACAAAATAGGGTCTAAATTTATCCAATGAAATCAAAATAGCCAAAAAAATCCTTTTTGGTGGTAGAATATTTAATTATTTTGCACATTATTGAGTGTTTTACTAGATTAATAATCTACATGTAAATTCTTATCCACTCTTTATCTCAAAACAGCCTCTATAGTATAATCAGAAGTATAACATATAATTTTGAATGGTAAAAGGCCAATCAAGTGCCATGTAGAAGTTAATTTTTCTTTTAAGGTATTAAAAGCAATAAGACCATCATTATCAAACACAAAGAAGAAATCCTTGGCTAATAGGTTAAACAAAGGACGACTTATTTTATAAAAATCTTTAAAAATCTCCTATAAAACCTACATGTCATAAGATGTTTAGTATTTAATTTAATTTTTTAAATTTTGTATAATAAATTAAAAACCACATCTATTCCTTCCTTAGATCAACCATTGGAGTATACTTGTCATTTTCTATAAAATGATTTGTGCACTTGCGAGAGATTTATAAATATATAACCGAAGTATCTACAAGATAGATATTTCTAACCCTATATCGGTCTTATTATTCATAAATTTTTTGGCGTCGTTGCTAGGAATTTGATTTTGGATCATATGCAAATATACCATGGATTAATTCCTATTGTAAATAGTTGTTCATTATGAAAAGTTTCAATAAAATCCATTTCCTATTCACTCTCAATTATGTCAAAATAAAAGACCAATCAGAAGTATCACACATAATTAATTTGAGAATTATTGAGGGTTTTACTAGAATAATAAACTACATGAAATTGCTTATTCACCTTTATCTAAAAACGGCCTCTATAGCACAATCAGAAGTATCACACATAATTGCAAATGGTAAAAGACCAATCAAGTGGCATGTAGAAGTTAATTTTTATTTTAAAGTATTAGAAGTAATAAGACCATTATTATCAAACACAAAGAAGACATCCTTGGAGAATAGGTTAAACAAAGGACAACTTATTTTATAAAAATCTTTGAAAATCACCTTTAAAAACCTGCATAACCTAAAATTTTTAGGATTTTATTTTATTTTTATAATTTTGGAAAATAAGTTAAAAACCACATATATTCCTTCTTTAGATCAACCATGGGAGTATACTTGTCATTTTCTATAAAATGATTCGTGCACTTGCTAGAGTTTTACAAAAATAAAACCAAAGTATCTCCAAGATTGATATTACTAACACTATGCTGGTCTTGTTATTCATCAAGTTTTTTGCACCGTTGCCAGGAAATTGATTTTGATTCATCAGTCAACATACCAAGGATTAAGGCTTATTTTAAATAGTTGTTCAATAAGAAAAGTTTCAATAATATTCATTTCCTATTCACTCTTAACTATGTTAAAATAAAAAATTAACATAGTTAGATGATCTACAACATCATTTTAAGTTCATTTCTTTCTCGAATCTCTAAGTCAAATTCTTGTAAATAAAAGACCCACCTAATTAGTCTTGACTTAACATTATGTTTACTCAATAAATATCTCAGTGTACCATGATCAGAATGTATAATAATTTTATAACCTACAAAATAAGATCTAAATTTATCTAATTAAAACAGAACATTAAAAAATTCCTCTTTGGTGGTAGAATAATTAATTTGAGCATTATTTAGTGTTTTACTAGAATACTAAACTACATGAAAATGCGTATTCACTCTTTATCTCAAAGCAACCTCTACAGCACAATCATAAGTATCGCACATAATTTCAAACGGTAAAAGACCAATCAGGTGCCATGTAGAAGTTAAGTTTTCTTTTAAAGTATTAAAAGGAATAAGACCATCATTATCAAACACAAAGAAGACATCCTTGGCTAATAGGTCAAACAAAGGATGACTTGTTTTATAAAAGTCTTTTATAAATCTCCTATAAAAACTTGTATGTCCTAAGAAATTCCTAATTCCCATCACATTAATATGAAGTGACAATTTAACAATTAATTTGATTATTTCCTTATATTTTTCTATACCATTACTTGAAATAATATGTCCTAATATAATTCATTGTTTAACCATAAAGCGATTTTTCTCGCAACTAAGAGTTAAGCTACATTTAGTGCATCTTTCTAGAACAAAAAATCAATTTATGTTAGCAAACATCATAAGAGTTTCCAAAGATAGAAAATTCATCCATGAGTACCTTAATAAGATTCTCCCCCATATCTAAAAAGATAGACATCATTCATGCTTGGAATTTTGTGAGAGCATTGCACAGATCAAATGGCATCCTCTTGAAAGCAAACGTCCCAAAAGGACAAGTGAATATGGTATTTTCTTGATCTTTTGGTGCAATGGGTACCAAATAATATCCTAAAAGGCTTTTAAGAAAACAATAAAAGCTACCCTACTAATCTTTCTAACATTTGTTCAATATAAGAAAGAGGAAAGTGATCTTTCTTAGTTTATAGATTCATTTTTTTTAAAGTCAATATAGATCTTCCATCATGTGACAACTCTAGTAGGCACTAAGTCTATCTTGTCATTTTTTTACCCCGGTAATACTTGATTTCTAAGGTACCACATGTAATGGACTAACCCATTTGGTTTCAACAATAGGATAAATAACTCTTACCTCAAAAAGTTTCAAAATTTTAGTTTTTACTACTTCTTGCATCGTAGGTTTATGTCTTATCTAGGCTTTTCTAATAGATTTGGTATTATCCTCAAAACTAATCTTATCCATACACATAGCAAGACTAATACCTCTAATGTCTCCTATATTCCATACAATAGCTTTATGGAATTTCTTAAGCACCTTCACAAGTGATGACTCTATAAAAGTAGTCATTAGTGCACTTTTTTTACTTAATATTTTCTCGTTTTATTCAATAAGTAGTATTTATAAAGTTAAAAATATTAAAATATGAACTTTATAGTGAAAAGGGGTGAAAATATATTTTTTGGAACTTTTTGGGATTTTTAATGCAAGACAATTCAGAAGCTACCACTTGAATGCCACACAAGCAAGAAAGCTAATCAATAAAGGCATGAGGATTCCACACAAGTAGAGACAGTGAATCATACAACGCTGCATGTTTACAATGGCACAATACTATGCCATATGATAGCACAATGTTCATTCTAAGTATTTCGTTGGTTAACACGCTTGCCACATATCATCATCTGATTCGTCCATTCCTTTCACGTAGGTACAATTCCATCCGTAACCACGAATTATGTTGCACCACATGGTGTTGACTTAACTTTCGTTGACTGAGACAAGTCTCCCAACCATACGTTATTCTTTGATTCTCCTAGTAAATTAGTCATACCACATGTCATGTTCCTATTGGTTAGCACTAGTAATTTTATATTTTTTTCATCTTTGCCCTTGATTTGAAGCCGATATGATAGTTTAGATTCCACCAGTGCCTAATTTAACACCCTAATTACCCTATAAATCCTAATGAACCCAAATTAACATAATTTTTATCAATTTTTGGAGCCAAGAAGAGAGAAAAATATAGAAAAATTCAAAATGATATACAATTTTGGTGGAGATTCAAGGGGAGGTTGGTATTACAATTGAAGAGATTATTATATTTCTTCTTATTCTCTTTTATTTATTATGTCTTTCTTTATGAAAAATAAGATACTTATAAACAAAATTATGTTTACTTAATTTATTAATCTAGAGGTCTTATGAACCCAAATTTCTACATGTGATGATCAAATATTTTACCCAAATTATGATTTTAATTTAATTGTATTATTTAATTTGATTTTTATATTATTAATTGTTTAGCCAATAATTGATCTATAGGGACAATTAAATAGATTTGAGAGAATTATTTAATTGTGTCTTGATTAAATAATGTGCATAGTTTCTAGGCAGAGATGTATGATTCTTCTATATGTGATCCATAATTGATGAACTTAATTAGTAGTATGCAATTTAATTGATATGAAAATGAAAATATGATTAGGTTAATTACTATATGGTGTGTAGTTTACTTGAGATATGAATACATGCTAGGTTAGATTCAATTGATCATGTAATTATATGATAGTTATATTGATGGGCTTTTAGTGATTCACATGTTTAGAAAATTGGGGGATTAAGTATTCCTAAATATTTTTTTCATATATTTTCTTAGTTGTCAAATTTGAGACAATTAATTATTGCTATTTATTTTTAGTTCTTTTAATTTTATTTTCTTGAAATATAAAAACACAAAAAAAAATTGTTTTTATTTTTTTTAGTTTTAAAAATTAGTTTCTAATAACATAATCTCCATAGGAACAATATTTTCTAATCATTATATTTCTTGTTGTGATATGTATACTTGCATATTCATTGAACACAATTCGTGTGCCAATCAACAAGTTATTTTTATTGGTTTTTTGTCAAAGTTGATGAAGTAATAGCTTTGTAGGTGGAGTATTTTCTTCCCCATATGGGGTCTTTGGTAGATTTAAAGGTGTAATAGGCTCCTCTATTGGTTTAGAAATATCTAAAAATTCATGTTACCTCTTAACATCCTCATCTAAATCTTCCTTTATCTTATCAACAGTTAAAGCATACTAAAGTTTATCCTTCATCTCATCCTGCAAAGAAGTGTTATGAGTAAGTGTATCCACACAATCAATATATAAACACTCATCTTCAACAGAAATAGAAAGGATAGGAAAGGAATTAGAAACTTTGAAATTAACACTCTCTTTCAAGACTGTTATAGTCAATTTCCCATTATGAAAATCTATATAGTCTTCATTGTTGATGAGTGCTCAAAAACACTTAATATATTGTGATTTTATGTATACTAAAATGATTAAATAGATTTATATTTGTTTATTTTACTATCATATTTGTATTTGTTTAGTTTTACTATCATTTGAAACAAATTTATCATTTTAGAATCATGGGTGTGTTTTATTGTTTTTCAAGTAAGTTAGCTTCAAAGAGATATCATTGATCAGCATTTCAAAAATATATCTAAGAGCACTATATTACAACTTTAAAGCTTAAAAGATAACATATGTAAAGCATTACATATGTTCCAAACCATGAAAAAGGATATACAAGAAAACATGGGTTCAAAGTTGATTAGGTTAATGTGGGCCATAACTTGGAAGTTTATTGAGCTATGGTGTGAGGCTAAAGGAGTGAGAATCATGCGTTCTAGAAATTTTTGCATGCCACGACATGGAAATATTGTGTGCTGCAGCGCGAGTAAAATCGATTGAGTTTCAATCATGTACCACTTATGTATGTCATGGTGTGAAAGAAATATATGCCATAATGCCATTCTTCTGATCCATATTTTTATCCTTCTCAACACTAATAAATTGGAACCCAATTGCATTAAAAAAATATATCTCTTAGATCCTTATCCTGTCAACTTCTTAGTTTTCTCTTAAGCTTTCTTAGCTTTTCTTTTTGGTAGTTTCAAAGTTCGTCTCTCATTTAAGAGTTGAACAATTCTAGTTTATATAGTAACTTTACTTTCAATTCAATAAATGATGATGAAAATTTTGTTTAGAGGTTTTCCAGAACATAAACGAGACTAAGATTTTGTAAAGATACAATTGAAGTATATTTAAATGTATTCTTTTCAAATTATATTTATGTGTTATTTTACATGCTATATATTTAATTTATTCATCATTATTAAAATATGCATGTCTGGTTATAAATAATATGAACTATTAGAAATATTATTATTCTTGTAAACTATTAAAGCAGGTAAATATTTTTATAAAATTAATTAAATATTATTTCTTCACCAAGATCAAAACAAAGTTTTTTAAAGAGAAGTACATAGCTTAGTATTTTTCGTAATATACAAGAGAGTTAGATATATGATTTAATTATTTGAATATAATCTATAGTGAACTCCTAGGTTTTGGATTTATCTACTCGAATGGTTGGATAACTCTATTTCAAGGATTTTTATAAGAATTATTATTTGAAGATATATTAACAACATATCCTTCATAGTAGTTTTAAAATCTAAAAATTAGTTTTTGTATATTTAAATCATTAATCTAATTTAAACATATTGATGAGAGTTTAACATGTCGGCCCTACCAAAGGTGGCAATTAAATTATTTGTTAATATTTTAGAATAAATTAAAGCATAATTTAATTAAGAATTAACGTGTGAGTCCCACCAAACATGATATATGTGTTTTTGCTTAAATGTTTATTGAATTTGTCCATATTTTTATGTTATTAGATTAAATCTTCAAAACAAAACAATCATAATAAGATGTTTAGTTGTTATTTTTATTTTTAAGAATTTCTTTAATTATTTAAAAAACTACATAATTCTTCTTCAGACCGACCTTAAAAGTATACTTATTATTTTCTAAAAGTAATTTGTATACTTATGTCAATTTTATAAATCAAATAAATATTTTATGCAAAATTTGTGTCACAAGTTTTTGGCGCCAATATAGGGGAGGAATAGTATTTTAAAATTTTTATTATCAAAATTTTAAAAACTTTTGTTTTATAAATATTATGATTTTTATTTAAAATCATAGAATATCTACGTTATCAATTAATTTAATATATTTTAAATTTTGAACTTTCTTTTATTTTTATAAAATAAAAAAATATTTTCTATTTTATTTTATCAAAAAAAGTAATAAAGGGGTCTTAAATTGAAAACAAAATTGAAGTTTCATTTATTATTTGACTTAAAAAATTTATAATAAAGTCAAAACAATAATAATAAGATTTTAATTTGATGTTCAAATTCAAATTAAAAAATTAAGATCTTAGATAAATAAATCAATAAATATAAAAAAATTGAAAATTTAATATCTCATTCATTAAGTTGACTTGTGATATTAAAAACAAATCAAACAATTTCTAAGATAAAAAATCTAAAACAATTTATGCCATCTTTAATAGTTGATTTAAAACAATTTTTAGTTTAGTTTTGTTTTACTTAATTATTTTTATCTACTAACTTTTATCTAACTAATTTTGTTTGCTAACTTTTATTTATATTTATTTTCTTTTATTTTTTTGGTTCATTATCTAGTAATTATTTGTTCCTTTTTATTTATGTTATGTTATTCATTTTTTTGTTGTTTATTTTATTTTTATTATTTCTTTTTATTTATTTACTTTAGTTATTTATCTTTTCTATTTTATTATTTATTTAATTTTGGTTTTTGATTATTTTTTATTTAGTACTTAATATTAAATTATTTATAGTATTGATAAAAAAAAATTAAACCTACCTCCAAAGATTCTAAAAATTTTAATATCACCATTAGTGATAAAAAAAAAGAAGTAGTTGATACGATGGTTCTAGGTGCAAGTGTAAATTAAAAACCTCATTTATTATACTTGTAGGTAGTATTGGGTGATCTAAAACCATAACAATGTACCTAAAATTTGGATATATATTTCTAATATATTCAAAGGGTATAGTGTAATGATTGAATTACACAGGTAAACAACATTGCCATACTTGTAAATTTTGATATTGATTTAAAAAAAAAGACTGAAATTGGGCAAGAAACATAATATACTTATTGGTAGGCCTATACCAAAACAATTGTTCATGTAAAGGAATTTTTCAATGAAAGTCTTTGCACAAAGATTAAACATTTTCAACCACACATTGACACAAACTTAATGATAAGGAGGCCATCGACTATATTAAGATCTAAAAATGAAAATCCCCTAAGAAGGGTCTTACTTGTGTGCCACTGTGCTAGGCTTAAAAATTCAGCTTTTTCTCCTTTCCTTACCCTATAAATAAGACTTTATTTCTGTTGTAAAATATATCTCATCAGCTCTCTTCTAACTAATTTCTTTCATTTCTTAGCTTCCTTTAGCTTTTCTTTTAGTAGTTTTAAGTTCTCTTCTAGTTCGAGAGTTGAACAAACAGCATGGCAATTTGGTTTGGAAGTTTTCCATAATAGAAGAAATTCTAAAAGAATTTTGTTGAGGTATATTTAAATATATTCTTTTCAGATTATCCCTAATGTTGTTTTCTATGATATATGTTTAATTTATTTATCATTTATTAAAATGTACATATCTTGTTATAAATATTATGGGATATTTGTAATGTTGTTACGCTTATGAAATATTAAAGTAGATTAAATAGTTTTATAAAATATATTAAGTTTTATTTCTTCATCAAGATTAAAACAAAGTTTGTTAATGAAGAATATAACGATGAAGTATTTTTCATAATAAACAAAATAGTTAGATTTAAGATTTAAAACATATGAATTTGATTTAAGATAATACTCCAAGATATGAGATATGCAATGTCTAAATCCTCTCTCGAGGCATGCTCTATTTCAAGGATTTTTCTAAGAATATTAAAAGATATATTGAAGACATATCATTCATAGTAGTTTTTAAAATTGAAAGTTAGTTTCAGATATTTAAATCATAAACCTAACTTAGACATCTTGATATGAGTTTAAATTGTTAGACACAACCTAATGCGACAATTAACTAGTTCACTATCTCTTAGAAAAGAAGCATAATTTTATTAAAATTTACTACTAGACACAACCAAAGGTAGTAGGCGATTTTAATTAATAATAAATTGTAGACTTAGTTAATCTTCTATTTTTAAATATAAGAGAGAATGAATAATTTTAATTCATATATTTAATAATTTACTTAATATTGAACAAACATAATTAACTAACTAATATGTCCCATAAATTTTTCATTGTATGATAAATGTTTAATTGCCTAAAAATTAATTGAACCTATCTTTATTTTTTTGCCATTAGTTTAGAAACTTAACCAAAATAAATGGTGAAAGGATGTTTAGGTTAAATTTGTTGAATAATTCAAAAACCACATGATTCCTCTTTATACCGACCTTGAAAGTATAATTATTATTTTCTATAAGTGATTCGTATACTTGTAAGTTATTTTGTAAATCACACAAAATTTGTATGCAATAATTTTTTGCATCGAGTTTTTAGCATAGTTGCCAAAGGAGGAATAGTTTTTTTAAATTGTTATAATCAAAATCTTAAAAACTTTTTGTATCGTAAATATTGTGATTTTTATTTAAAAATTTAAAATGTCTAGATTATTAATTAGTTTTTGATATTTAAAATTTTTAAATTTTCTCTTATTTATAAAAAATAATAAAAAACTAAAAATAATTTTTTTTTTATTTTTTATTTCTTTTTAAAACTTTATTTTTTTTAATTTTTGAAATAAAAAAAATTTAACTTTCTTTTCTTTTAACAATTTTTTATCATTTATTTTTTATTTTATTTTTTATTTTTTATTTTATTTTCTCTATTAATTCTTTTATTTGTTTTAATTTTTGCTTTACTTTTGTGTAATAAATTGTTTTACTTATAATTTGTTTTACTAACATGTATATAATTTTATTATTCTTTACTAATTGTTTAGTATTTCTGGTTACAAACATGTAATTTTGTATATTTATTTTACCTTTATATTTTTTAAACTTAACAGGTGAAATTAAATTCTTTCTATTAGTATATGCAAGGCATAAGGTCCTTAAGGCACCCTCACACACTATTTAAAATTAATATAAGTAGACCTTTTAGATTGTAAAGAAGACTGGACTTTAACATTACATAGCCTTTTGTTGAACAACAAATTGAACCTACCTTGACATTCTACACAAACCATTAAATATGAGGAACACCCACCACCTAGAGAGACAATAATGAGATAGTTTTCAAGGCCAATAATTGGCACTATAACTACCTCTATCCATCTCGGTGTGGCTGCTAGGAATTATAAGTAGAGAAACATTCATTTTTCCATGCTACATTTTTTCACAAAATACCTAATAATTACCCAATGTTTTCATTAAGGACTTTTATTTTACATTCTATACTTTCTCCCTCTATGTACTCATCGAGGATCAACTAAAAATGAGATGTTTCTCTTGTACCCTTAAAGATAGCACCAAGGCATAGATAATGTCACTTCCTCTAGGTTTCTTGATGACCTAGGAAGAAGTCTATAAAAATTTATGGGAAAATTCTATTCTCACAAGAAAACATTAGAGCCGAGATATAAGATCGCCACTTTCTCTCAAATGAAAAGAAAACCTTGCCATGAATTATGGGATAGGTTCAAACTTTTTCTCACTTAGTTCCCACATCATAGTTATCCACTACAACTACAAAACTAAATTTTCTATGATGGATTAACACAATAGTGTTAGTCCACTATTGATAATTCTATCGGTGGAACGATGGGAGAGAAAAAAACCTTAAAGACTTAAAATCTCTTTGAGATGTTAGGTGCTAATTCCTAACAAAAGAGCTCTAAAGTGAAGAGAGCCGAAGTCCATAAGATTGACTCCAGTATTGAAATGTAAAGGCAGTTTGTTCAACTGGCCAAGCAAGTTGTGCTTCTTACTACACGTGCCACAATCAAAAAGAGCAATGTGGTATGTATGGTAATTTGGGACATGGTGTTGATACATGTCTCTATTAAATTGAAGCTATTTTATACCTAAGTATGTCAATGTACTAGGAGATACCAACTAAAACCTAGGTATGACCCTAATGTTAATACCAATAATCCTAGGTAGAGGAATCATCCCAATTTCTCTTGGAGGTATAACAACCCTCAATTTTCCCAAAGCTCAAAATAAATGGCCTAGAAATTCCACCATTAAATACCCGAAAATATTTGTTAAGGAACCAAAAGCTGCTATTGAATATGTAGTTCGGGAGTTTTAAGCAAATTTCCTCAACGTTGTTGATGATAAAGTTATGGTTAGGAATGTACTAATTCCATATGGACATAATGATATAAATGCTCACTTTTATTTTGTACATGTTGGAGAAGATGAGTATGAGCAATATCTTAGTAATATGGATATGCTACAATATTGAAAGCCTTGACTATACATGGTACTGAATGGATAATTGCTAGTGATAAACATAAAGGTTTTCAAGAAAAGTATTTGGACAAAATTTTAAGAATTTGGCAAGACTTTGTATGTTTTAGGATGATGCCCACCAAACATTATAGCAATGTTGATAGAGAGAGGGCCATTTTGTTGAATGAAAACGCATCTAAGATGAACATAGATGTTGGAGCAATAATTCACCAAAGAATTAAACTATCTACAAATAGTCACCATATTGGTTTCTTTGTCACCCAACTTATAACTATTTTATGTAAGAAAGTGGGGATACCCCATTCTAAAGGTAACGTTGTTATACAACCCGATGAATTATTGAATATGACTTATTTTGATGAGCTTACATTTGGTATAAACATCGTTCCAAGAGAAAGGAGAGCCATTCCTCCATCAAAAATGTCTATGAAAGAAAAACTTCATAACTTTGGTGAGAGACTAAGCTATATGGAAGAATACTAACAAGCTTATTTTACACAACAAACAACATTCCCAAATCAGCAGCATTGTGATCAAGTGGAACATAATCATGTAATGTATGAAATGAATCAATTAAAATTAAGTCATATTGGGGTGGATACAAGTTACTTAACAATACTTAATTATTCTCGTTATGACTTCAATTTTATACCTCCACAAAAATCATGACAACAAGAAACTGAAGATCAAGGTTCGAATAACATGGAGGAAGAGCTCTAAATTATCCAAAATTTTATATCTATTTATGTACTTTTGTTAGAATTTATTTTGTTTTTAAACTTTAACTATAATTTATTTTGGATAATGTATTTATTTTTATTTTTATGGTAATTATGCTGTTTTACTTTAATACCTATTTTGTGAACATTATTTAGAAATGTTAATTTTATAACAATTTTTTGAAATTTGTGAGAAGAACACATTTGTGTGATAATAATATTTTTAGATTGATGAATGCATCTGCAATTCCATACCAAGTTTGGAAAGTTTGACAAATGGGTAACTTTTCACCCTTTACTTTTTATCTTTAATTTATAATTTTTACATTGAGAGAATGAAAATTTTAGGTTGAGGGTAGGAAAAATTACATTTATAAAATTATGTGTTTGTAAAATTATGTGATATAATTGAAATTTTATGTTCACATGTTTATTTTATATATTTATTCTTATTTAAATTTTTTTGTGTGCTTTCATTTATTTTATTAAATTAGAAATTTTTAGTTTTTTTTTTAATTTTTCTTACAAGATTGTCATCTCTTTTAAATTTAATTTAAAAAATTATTAAATCTTTCCATTAATAGAATAATTTCAAAAACGTTTCATTGAGTAATGTGATAACTAGTTAGTTTTTAGCATAGTTAGTATTTCATGATAAAGTATAAAATTATGATTAACCCAAAATCGGTGTTTAGGACAAATAGTGGAGATTACTCTTGTAAGAATATACTTTGAGCCATTATCTTCCCATTATGAGTAATTATATTGTTTTCTACTCTTTAAACGCTCTTCTTATCAATTTTAATTATTAGATGATCTCTATAGGTTTTGCATTGACTGTTAGGATTCTTACATCTAATAAAGTGTTATATATTTATTTTTATTACTTAAGTTGAATAAATTAAAGTAAAAATTGAAATTATATGTCTTTCCCTTCTTTCAAGGATGACTTATTAAAACAAAAGAGACATATATGGGGTTTTCTAAATTAATAAAATAAAATGTCAGAAATTAACTACTTACTCTATCATACAATAAATGTATAATCTATACATGAGTCCTTTCTCTAAAAATAATCTCTAAAATAAGAGAGACAAAAGAAAAATAAATAAAAAGAGAGGAAAAATGAATATTATAACTACATACTATGACCCAATATCCTTCAAAATTGTGAGAATTGGTTAAATAAAAAATATAGGAAATAATTCCACAAAAAGTCATTGCATTTTCTTCATCTCTTAAAAGGCATACTACTTGATATTTTTATTTGAGAAACTTGATTGATGTAGGAAAGTAATTTGTGATTTCTTCGTGAATCCTTTCTTTTGATTCCTTTTATGTAGGATGTTTACATTATTTAATTTTATTTTAAAGAATTTGTTCAATAATTTAAAACTACATGATTCCTTTCCAACCAAACTTGGAAGTATACTTATCATTTTATAGAAGTGATTCATGCATTTACGAGCTATTTTATAAATCATACAAAATTTGTATGCAATAAATTTTGTGCATCAAGTTTTTTGCATCATTGTTGGGGAACTAATAATAGAAACAAAAAGTCACCTAATTTTGTATCATCAAACATTGGATTATAGTAAGAGATAAACAATATAACAATCAAAAATATCCCTTTTATTGAAGAAGATTCAGGATCTCTAAACAAGTTGTCACTAGCTTTTCCAAATTTATACATCTTCTTCACGAGTAAGAGCATCTCTTTCTATATCTACATATGGTGGAACGAAGAACTTAAATATAAACTAAAAATATTAGAGCATGTGGAGAGAATAATTGTAGAATATAAGTTATTCTATCTATTCTAATGATTTTTGAAGAAAATCGAATGACTGAATTTACAGCTAAGGAAAGGAGAGAAAAGTGGATCATAAGGGACAAATTATCACACGTCGTGGCACACTTTTTCCACCACCATGGCTCATGTCTCATTTTGTATGCATCAAATCAATCCTGAGAAGGTCACACCATATCCTAAATATTCCTCATCATGGCACAGGTGAAATTGAGTGAAATTGATGTTAAACCACGTGAAGTGTACTATGACCCGCTTTACTTCATATCGTGGCCTACATTACTTTTCTTCACTTTATTATTTCACCTGATAAAAATTGGCTAGAACATATGCAAGCTTTATATGTATTATTATTTTATTCTTCCAAGTTGTAAATAAGTACTTTCAGGCATGATTCTTTATGTGTTTGATCAATTTACCAAATTGAAGCTAAAAGTAACAAAAACTACTTGTGATTCCGAACACATAGATTTGCTAAAATAATGATAAAATTATACATATTTAAATCTTTTTATAATATTTAAATGAAAATAACTTACATAATATTAGTACTTTTGAAGCACTCATTACCATATATAAGGGAGTAATTACAATATTGCCCATAAATCGTTATTATTCAAGAGTAACTTCTCTTCGACCACCTAGGGCTATAAAGATACAATTAAATTGAGTGAAACTTAAAAAAATGATTAAAACCACTAATCAAGATGAGATATCAAGAAATATGAAGAAGATGAATAATCGACAAGAACTAGTTATTAAACTGGAACTGACAACTACAAATTTTGATGGTTTCTAACGAAGAAGAAAATGGCTAAGACGATTGAATTTTGATCAGATACTAAATATAAATCTAGTATATTTAATTGAAAATTTTAGAGGGAAGGACACTCCATATGCCTTAACAAAGCATAGGTAATACACTCACCTCATTATCGAGGTAAGGCTTACTATAGAAGCGAGATGCATTAAAAGAACAGTGGTAAGAATTTCCACAAATTAAACTTGAGAAAGGATGGAACATGCAAGCATCCTTAGTGACAAGGTAAGGATTACCACGTCTTGGGAAAGCCTTACCATATCTTATGAAAGCCTTACCATAATTGAAACTAAAAGACACATAGTCAAGGGCATTGCCTTCTCAGTTATTGTTCCTACATTCTTCCAATTCTTTAATTGCAAACAATATAACATATGTGATGTATACATGTATTTGTATGGAGACAAAAGGTGTACATTTTTATATTCCATAAAGAATGTTGTAATTTCATTGATAGAAAACAAAAATATGTAGTAGTCATACCTAAAGGTTTATGCATTCAAAATAACATATAATTCAAATATTTAAAGCAAGAAGTATGCAATGCATTGAAAGTGATGCAATATGAAGAAATTATACTCAAAATGAATTTACAAGGAGTACATGTAGTAATAAAAATAGAAAATCATAGAGAGGTTGAGTTCTTCAAGACACATGATAGTGGGGAAAAATGAAAGAGATCATCTATGCAATAGTGAACAACCTTCAAACAGAAAACCAAAGCAAACCAACCAATGAGTCAAAAAAAAAAAGAAATCATAGGATGAAGTAGAAGGTACAAAATAGCTAAAGAAAACATGGAAAAAAATCCACTCCCTATCTAAAAGGAAAAATCGAAAAAAAGAGATCTATTTTTCTATTATGGTATCCTATTTATGGTTTCCATTGCTGCAAATCCAATCAACTCAAGAATCTAATTCAAGTATTAATGAAGAAATATATGCGTGAAGGATGTATAAGAGCAAGAAAGATATGGAACAAAAATTATCTCGTTCTACAATAAAGGAACAGTTTCATTATATAACTGATAACTCAAACAAGGGCATAATAAGGTTAAGCTAAAAGGATGAAAATTGTCATTTGAAACTTGTAAGTCTCATTTTACTAGTGTCTATGTGTTGGTTTCGCATGTACAAAACACGGTATCTATAATTTTACTTATTGTTTTAACTTCCTTTATTACTTAGTATTTTATCTTTCTCTATGTAAGGTTGGTTACTCTAGATTAGTAATTCACACAAACACACACACATAGTTAGGTACACTTTTTTACTTGTGTTTTCTAACATGTTTCATGTGCGAGTATTCATGGATAGTACTTTACATTTTTGGAAATCAAAAAATGTAACTTTTTAACACCTCGCCGCCAAGCTTGCCACCATTCTCACCACCACCCTTGGATAGGTGGCTGGCAGGGTGTGCATTCTAAGTCTTAAAAATACCTCAATCATTTTTCTTCTCTTTAATCCATGTTTTTACTGTCAAAAATATGCCAAAATTCATACCGAGGTTTATATCTATTTTAGAAATCATTTTGGTAAGATTATATTTGAGTATGGATTGTTCAGTGTGCTTTATGATCAAATCATATTTGTGTGAGTATGTGATTTGATTGTGTGTCTCCCATACACAATTTGACATTAGTAGATTGTGACTCATATGATATTGTAAGTTGATACACTTCTAGTTACTAACCTTTGGTTACCAATCACACCACAATGGGTGGTGCTAGCTATGGAGAACAACTGGGTTTGAATGTTAAACCATATTGTTGTAGAAGCAGTAAGTAAAGAGCAGTAGTAGATAATTAGGATAAAGTTCCCCACTGATAGAAGTAATAGTCGTTTTGTTATCTATTAGAATTATAATTGTTTTACTATTTAGTGAATTATTTACCACTCAGTGGTTGCCTTAAGCAACTCAAGGATGTTACCATATAGATATGGTCTCTATACGAGTTTACCTCATTATTTCTAGTGTTATGCATGATCACTTGTTGAGCTAATATAATTTTAGTTTGGTGTGTATATGTCTCAATATATTGAAGTGTAAACTCTTATTAGAAAGCATTTGTTTTTTATTTCTTTCTGCTATTAATTTATAATATATGTGATTAAAAGTTATCTACGTTCAATATTATACTTTTTTTGATTATGTGCTTATGTTGTGTAAACTATATAAGTGTCATACTTTTTTATTCTTGTGAGATAGGTTCAAGTTTTTTAGGAGACTATTTCTCTTTACCCTGGTCATAAACTGGGTTATGGACTCTTTCAATTGGTAACAAAGAAGGTGTACCCTTTTGGGCTTAATTTCTTCGGTATAGATTCTATTAAATAACTTGTTCAAACACACAAATTCTCTCTGATGGAGTTAGAAGAATGAGGTAATGTAGGTATACCTCTACTTTTCAAGTTGCTAAACTATGTCAATTAAAAATAAAAAATGAGGGTCTTTTTATGGTCCCAAGGAGATCGAGTGTGGTTTCTTATCGAGAATGGCTAAACATATCAAACCATAACCTAGCCTAATAACATTATGATTCCTAAAACCATGAGTGGATGGAATAAAGATGAGATTAAGAAATCCAAATGCAATAGCAAGGGAATTTATGCAATCATCAAGTATGTTTCACCAAATGAATTTTGAAGAATTTCAAGTTGTACTTCTTCAAAACAAGTATGGGATATTTTGGAAAACACTCATGAAGGAACTTTAGCTGTAAAAAGATCCAAATTTTTTAAGTTTAATAGAGATTTTGAACTCTGTATCATGCAAGAGGATGGGGCTTTTGATGAATTTTATGCATGTTTTTCCAATATTACTAACTATTCCCACAACTTTGGTAAACCTATTAGCAAAAAAAATTAGAATGAGAAAATAATCACTAGCCTATCCTATCGCTTTTATGCCAATCATTAAGTCATTTTCACCAAATGAATTTTGAAGAATTTCAAGTTGTACTTCTTCAAAACAAGTATGGGATATTTTGGAAAACACTCATGAAGGAACTTTAGCTGTAAAAAGATACAAAATTTTGAAGTTTAACAAAGATTTTGAACTTTGTATCATGCAAGAGAATGGGGCTTTTGATGAATTTTATGCATGTTTTTCCAATATTACTAACTATTCCCACAACTTGGGTAAACCTATTAGCAAAAAAAATTAGAATGAGAAAATCATCACTAGCCTATCCTATCGCTTTTATGCCAAAGTTATCTTGTTTGAGTCCATGTACAAGCCTAGTCAACTTTCTATTAATGAATTAGTTGGTGACCTACAAGTCTTCAAAGTACACCACTTATTTCCAAGATGAGAGCAATATGCTTTTGAGAAGGGAAAGAGACTCTCAGGAGATCAAAGGATAGTAGTTTGAGTGAATATGTTTTTTCCACAATTGTTGGTAATAATGATTTTGATTCTGATGAGAAGGGAATGGCTCTCCCTGCACAGAGATTTACTAATTTTTTAGAGAAAAGAAACCCTCTTCTAGGGTTATTGGAAAAGGTAATTCAAGCTCTAAAGGTACAAAATCTATAAAAGTTAATGATGACTAATAAGCACAACATTAAGTCTCCGGCAATGATGCCAAAAACTTAATGAGACAAGATCGGCATGCAATGCCAATCTAGTGGCTACTTTGGTTTTATACTTGTAAAACTCTTGCAAGTGCATGAATCATTTTATAGATAATGTATACTCCCAAGGTCGATCTAAGGAAGAATATATGTGGTTTTTAATTTATTATTCAAAATCTTAAAAACAAAATTAAATCTTAAACATCCTGTCACGATATTTTGGTTGGTTTGTTTCCTAATCTAAAAACATAAAAAATAAACATAGATATGGATTCAATAAACAATCATATAAATCAATTAACACCTATGGTTGGGGTTCATAATTAATTAGGGTAATTAAATTAATTTCTTTTTTCTAAGAGATTGAAAATGAACCATTTAAATGCCACCTTTGGTGAGGTTAGACATTTTAAACTTTATTCAAGGTATCCAAATTAAACCCAATTTAATTATTCGAGTACTAACTTTTAAGTTTTAAAACCATGACTGAAAATACATTATCAATACATTTTTGAATAAAAATTCTTATAAAAACTTTTGAAATAGAGATTCACTCTAATTACCGAGCGATTGTATCAACAAATAAAAAACACTACTCTAAATCAGATTAGATAATTAAACCTTAAAATCTAATTTTTAGATTTAATTTTGTAATGGAAAATAATATATTTCTCTCTAACATCCATAATATAAAATCTTGAATAAAAACAAAATCAATGTATTTTATAAATATGTTTTACTATTTAATATTTTGTAAGAATAACAACATTATTATTATATCATATTTATAATGTTAAATTTAATCACACACAAATTAAACATAACATATAAGAATAAAACATAAAAAAATAACTATAAAGAATTCATTTTAAAATTATAACTCAAAAGATTTTTTACAGAACTTTGATGTTAATTCTTTGCTTGGAAAACTTCCAAATGGATTTGTATTTCGATTTATTGAATCAAAAACTAAAAATCTATAAAAACATAGCAGTTTTTCTCAAAAAGATAAGAACTTTAAAACTAAAAAAGAAAATTTTTTAGAGAGAGAAAATTAGAGAGAGAAAGAGTTGAGAAAATTGTGTGTTTTACAATGGGATAAGAGGGTCCTTTTAGAGGTGAGGAAAAGGACAAAAAAGGTGGGAAAATATTTCAAAAATTGATTTTGTATGCGTTTTGGCATGCGAAGGACAAGGTACAGGCATGTGTTGATGCACTCAGGACACGACGCGAGTATATGTTGGCATGCACAAAAATCGACATGGTGTGTGCTGGGAATGTGCTGGCAGGATGTGAGTATATGCAAGGCATGTGCGTGGGACTCGACGTGAATGGGTATCTACGCTTGGGATTTCGATCTTTTTGACATTTTTTACCATTTTGACCTAGTTTGTCCAATTTTTCCATCTTTTTGACTTTTCCTCATTTTGTTTCTCAATATATTAGTGAAGTATTGCCACTAGTATTTTTCTCCAAGTCTTTAAATTATTTTTGAATGAAAATACCTGAAAAATAATAAAAATACCTGTGATTCTGAAAAGAAAATTTGATATAAAAATATGATAAAATCATACAAATATAAATCTATTTGATCAATTAAATTATATTAAATCACAGTAATTTTAGTGCTTTTTAAGCACTCAAATAATGGATCTAAGAAACCAAGCAAAATGCACTTAGTCAAGATCAAATGCTTTGAATGTGGAAAGCAAAATCACTTTACAGTAAATTTTTTTCAGAACCAAAAGCACACATATAAGCGCATGATGAAGGCCAAGGTTACTACTTCAGATAGTACTAGTAGTGATGATGAGGATGAGACTAAATTTTTGGCCTTACTTGCTTCATGTAGCACAATTGATTCTTCGACTATTGTCTCTGATGTTCAAGAGATTAAATCTAAAGCCAACAATGATAATGAGCAAGATGAATTGTTTAAGTCTTACAATGTACTCTTGTTGGAACACATCAAATTGAAAAATGCTAAGAAAAAGGTTTTAAAGAGCCTAGACGAAATGGAGAGTGAGATAAATACTATGAAAAAAACTCTTGAGGAAAGGAAGTATTCAATTGATGATCAACAACATGATTTTACTAACAGGTGTGAGGTCATCCAAAAGAGACATATGGATTTGCAAGAAATATTTGACAAATTTCAAGAAGATTAAGATAATTGTGGAAAAACATAAGTATTCCACCTCTAATAAAACTACTCCATTGTATGTCAAATGATCAAAATGATGATATTAAACAGTTGAAGAAGCAGATAATTATCCTTGAAAGTACCCAGGGGTATCTAACTTATGCTCTCATTGAGAAAGAAGTTGAAGTGAAAATTTTGAATGAGAGAATTGGGATTCTCAAAAATTCAATAATGTTCCTAGAACCTTTTCTTAAAGAAAAAGAAGGGTTTATTATAACTTTAAAAAAAAACTCTACGCAAGTGAAAAAGATCTAGCTCAATTTTCCACTACTGTCAACAAAATGATTTCTTGTTCCCTAAAATTAAGTGAAATTATCAATAATACAAAGTCATTCAGTGATAAACATAGTATCAGGTACAATGAAGGGGCTTATACTTCTACTTCTTCTACTACTAAGTTTATCAAGTCCACTAATCAAGATTCTAAGTTAAAGTCAATTATAGCCACTCCTAAGGGTAATTTGGTTGTCACATTCTAGCCTGGTTTCCCTAGCAAGGTCAACCATTCACCTGAGGCTAACATTTCCTATCACTTTGGTACTGGTCTACTATCTCTACCTACTAATATCCCTACTTTTTACCAATGTGGTGGACTAGGGCATGTAAGACCTTGCAGCGAAAAATTAACTTCTCACCCTAGTATGAAACATAGCATGAGTACCCTTTCTTTCTCTCTTCTATGTATAATTCCTCGAAGTCAAGGACTTAAATTCTCTAACTTGAATCATAGTACTTGTTATCTTTATGGCATTACTTGCCACCTTACTAGGAAATTTCCAAGATATGTGAGGATTTCATCTCAAAGTACTTCACCTCATTCACCTTCACCTTTTTTGTCTAAATGTACCTATTTTGGCTCATCTAAGCATGTTCAAGTAGGTTGCATTATGCACCTGAGGCATAGTATGGAAAGAAATAAATATACTTCAAAAACTCTACCCTGTCCTATTTATATGGATGACTCATCTAGATTTTATAGAGATTTTAAACAAAACAAACCATGTGTTTCATATACTCCTCATGCTCGTGTGAGTCAGAGGTTATCTTCTAGTTTAGTTATCCCTCACAAATTCTTTAAACAAATGGATGTTGTTTGATCACTATTTTTAGATGATCTGTTGGGGTTGAGTTGATTATTTCCTTCCTCTCTTTGGTTGTTGTTCTTTTGTATTTGAATATGTGTCATTTTATTTGTGTTAATATGTTTAACTGTTCTTCTCTTCATTCACTTCCTATTTCCTTACAGTGCACTATATGTTAATTATCATATTTGTTACTTTTCCTTTCTAAATGATCCTTTACTAGTTTCCTCGCATGTTAATTGCTTTGACTCGTTCCTTATGTGCATTTGTCTTGTATATTGCCTGTTTCTTCCTCTATGTCTTTTTATCCCTACACCTAGTATTTTGTTTTTGTTTCCCTACTTATGAATTGTTGGATTCTATCTACCTCTTTCCTCCTTATCATTCTACTATGTTGTAGCTGTTTCATTGAAGTTAAATTGTGATGATTTTACAACCATGTCTTTATGAGTGTTTCTTTTTTAATTCTTTCTCTTGTTTACCATGTGCATCTGTATGTCATATGGATTATTTACCTATCTTTAGGACCTTTCACATACATACAATGTTTTATCTAAACCTTTCTCTTTGTTTCTAAGTTCTTTTAGGGATGTTATCTATGTTGTTCGCTAGTTAGCTAGTTTCTTTCTTCCTTTTGACTAGCAATAATGTGAGTTTTGTAGTTTATCTCTTTTGAGACACTTTCCTCTTCTTTTTGGGCTTTGATATATTTTTAGTCCTTTCTTATCATCTCTCTTGTTAGTCTTTGTTTTGTGTTTGTGAGACTGATGGATTCCTCTTTTTGCTAATTAATTGCATGTAAAATGAATTTTAGAGGGATCATGTTGATATATGTTTGGCATGATTTTGACATGAATTGAAGTGTGGATGTTTTGACATATGTATACCTTAAGAGCATACATGGCTAAATTTTTCTTGTTTTTTTTTATTATCAAAAATACATATTTCCTTTGCACATGCTATATCTTTGTGAATTTGTATGGTTGTTTTGAGAAGCTTATGTGAATCTTTTACTTTGACAATTTGTATTTCTTTGACAAGCTCTAAAATCCACCTTTAATGTCTATGGAGGCAATATTCTAAGTGTTTCTTGGATAAAAAAGGAATAAATTTTCATGTCATCAAAAATTTATTCATACCATTATATGTTTATTGTAATGTTGTGTATTGCATGAGTTGTGAGTGTAAGATTACACTACATATTGTTATCTGAATTGCATGGAATTAGGGGGAATGTTTCTTGAAGTCTGGGGGAGTTATGCATGTTTACTTTTGTATGTGACTATAGGTATCTACCTATGTAGGGGTAACATGAGAGTATATGGTTTGACTACACATTGTTTCTACATGATACATTCACATTATATGTGTTTGTTGCATGTGTGTAGGTTATAGGGGTAGAGTGAAGCCTTCATTCTCCTAGCATGCAGTGATGCTATAGTCCTGAGACCCTCATAATTTAGTTTGACAGAGGAAGCTTTGTTACATGAAGATAGATGAAGCACACTCAAGATGGATTCACTTGGAGTAGGTATGTCTTTTGAGTTTTTTTTATGTTGCTATGTTGTTCATAGAAACAAAAACTTTGGGACACCTTCATGACCATCACATGTTTGATTAGTTTATGTGTTTAGTTGTGCAGTGTTTTGACATGGAAAGCCAAAAGGAGAGATTATAAGTCTTGTTTCACTTGTGTCTATATGTTGGCTTCCACTAGATAAAACATGGTGTCTGTTATTTTTCTTAGTGTTTTTATCTTCCTCTGTGTTTTTATCTTTCTCTGTGTAAAGTTGATTACTACGGATCAGTAATTCACATGCATACATAGTTAGGTATACTTTGTATATGAGCATGTTTACACATACTACGAGATTGATTTTCGTAGTATGCACATGTTTTTGATCGAATATCTAAACTATTGATATGAAAATTAAGGATAGACTCAATACACATTTATTATGTAGTATAGAATTTATAAGATATATTGGCTAGTTAATTATGTTTGTTTAATATTAAATATTTTATTAAAAATATGAATTAAGATTATTAATTCTTTCTTATAAGTATGAAAATATCCTAAGGTAGGGATCATTTTCTTTGATAATTAAACTTTATCATGCCACCTTTTGTTGAACCAAAAAATTAAATCTAAATTAAATTATGTTCCTTTTATAAGAAATTACTAAACCATTTAATTTGCTACCTTCGCTCGGGTCGACAATAAAACATTCATCAAGGTGTCTACATTGGGTTTATCATTTAAGTATTTGGAAATAACATTCAGATTTTAAAACTATTATAAAAGATATATTATCATTTCATCTTAAAAAAATGATTCTCATAAAAATCTTTGAAATAAAGCTCACTCTAACTATACAGTTGATGTATACCAATAGATTTAAGAGCACTACCCTAAATCAGACCTGGATAATTTAAGTCCTAAATCTAACTCTCTTGTTTATTATTAAAAATACTTTTTCAATATATTTTTCATTAACAACTTTGGTTTAAATCTTGATGATGAAATAAAATTTAATTTATTTTATAGAAATGTTTAATCTACTTTAATATTTCATAAACGTAACAATATTACTAATATCATATACTATTTATACCCAGATAAGCATAATTGAATAAATGATCAATAAATTAAGCATATAGCATATAAAAAAACACTTAGATATAATTTGAAAAGAATACATTTAAATATACCTCAACAAAATTCTTTTAGAATTGCTTATGTTTTGGAAAATCTCCAAGCAAAATCAATGTGATGTTTATTGAACTAAAACTAAAACTATTATATCAATTAATTTTTTTCAATTCTTAAATGAGAGAAGAACCTTGAACCACTAAAAGAAAACCTAAATAAAGCTAAGATATGTAAGAAATATACTATAAAAGAGTTGAGAGGATATGGGATATTTTTTACAAAAGAAATCGGGTCCTATTTATAAGGTAAGGAAAGGTGAATAAAGTAGATTTTTCAGCCTGGCACCATGGCACGCATCATATCTTGGATGCGTTTGATTCTTTCCTTTGGCCTCACACCGTGGCTACAACAATTTCATACCATGACATAATTCAAGTTGCATCACTTTGGAACCTTAAATTTTTTGTATTTTATTTTTGCAATTCCTAAAACATATGTAATGTTTTACAAATGTTTTCTTTTAATCTTTTAAGTTGTAATAGGCACTTCAAGTATAATTCTTTCAAGTTGAATCTTTTTAATGGAAGAAATACTTAAAAAACAATAAAATATACATGTGATTTTGAAAAGATAGATTTGGTAAAATGATAGTAAAACAAGCAAATAGAAATCTATAGAATCATTAAGCATGCATAAAATCACGATATATTAAGTTCTTTTGAGCACTTCTCATAACTCTCAACTAGCTTCTTACTAATCTCTTAGAAAGAATGGAAAAAAACTAAAAACAAAAACTAGAAATTAAATTATCCTAAATCATTTTTGTAAATTGACATTGTTGCATTTAGCGTATGCAATAAGCCTTTATATCTCTAAGTAGCCCTAGTGGGCAAGTTTAAGTCTCTTGAGGGTTTTCGGATATAATACTCACAAACCTCTAAAGTAAAACAAAAATTGAAAATAAATAAAAATGAACAAATAACACATAAACAAATAAAAATTTAAAGCAAAGTAAAAAGAACAAGAAAAACAAAACTTCTCATTCTTTACAATTTCTTCAAGTCTATAGCATAAGTCATTTCAATGTTTTAAAAATTCATGATTCATTATAATAATTAGTTTGAAAATCACTTTCATATTCAAATAAAAAATTTATCAATATAAAATTTACCTAATCTTAGTGTAAGAAATTATAATTTGCTTTGACTCTATCCTCATAATGCATACTCTCAATAACATTGATACTATTGGTTTGAGCACTCATTCAAAGGTATATGCAAAAAAGTTTATGTATAGAAATAAACTAATAGTTCACATATGTTTTAAGAAAAAAAATCCCAAAAATAGTATATCATATTGATCTCATGAAAGGAATCAAATGAAAGGATTTATAAAGAAATTAAATATTACTTTCTTATATCAATCAAATTCATCAAATAAAAATGTCAAGTAATATAACTTTTAGGAGATGAAGAAAATGCAATGACTTCTTAGGGAATTATTTTCTAAATTTTTTTGTTTAACCAATTCTCACAATTTTAAAGGATATTGGGTCATAGTATATAGTTTATACAATTCATTTTTCCCTCTTTTATATTTATTTTTCTTTTATCTCTCTTTTTTATAGATATTGTTCTTCTTCTTTTTTAAAGAAAGGACTCATGTATAGGTTGCACATATATTGTATAATAGATTGAGTAACTAATTTATGGTTATTTATTTTATTGATTTAGGTAATCTTATATATGTCTCTATTTTCTTAAAAATCATGCATGAATGAATAGAAAGATATATATTTTCACTTTCTACTTAACTTATTCAACTTAAGGAATAAAAATAAATACTTGAAAATTTATTATATGTAAAAATCCTAACATTCAATGAAAAGAACAATAGAAATCATCTAATAATTAGAATTGATAAGAAGAGTGTTTAAAGAGTAGAAAAAATATCATCACTCAGAATGGGAAGATAATAGCTCAAAATATATTCTCACAAGGGTAATCTCCAATATTTGATTCCTAAATACCAATTTTGATTTCATTACAATTTCAACATTTTATCATGAAATACTAAATATGACAAAAAAAACTAACTAATTATCACATTACTCCATGAAGGGTTTTTGAAATTAATCCAAAAATGTAAAGTCTTAATCATTTTCTTAAAATTAACTTTAAAAGACATGATAATTTTGTAAGAAAAATTTAAAAATAAACCAAAAATTCATAATTCAACAAAAATAAATAAAAACACAAAAAATGTAAATATGTGAACATAAAAATTTCAAATTAGCACATAATTTTATAAAAATGTAATTTTTCCTACCCTAACCTATAATTTATATTGCCCTCAATGTAACAATTATAAATTAAAAATAAAGAGTAAAGGCAAAAAAGGTCCCTATTTGTTGAACTTGTTCAAGAGTTGATATGGAATTACAAGTGCATCCATTAATATAAACATTATAAAATTACATAGATGTGTACTTCTCACATATTTCAACAAGCAGTTAGAAAATTAACGTTTCTAAATAATGTTCGCAAAATAGGAATCAAAATAAAACAACATACTTATCAAAAAGATAAATACATTATCCAAAATAAAAAAAACAACTATAGTTTAAAAATAAAATAAAACCAAACAAAAATACATAAAAAGAAATAAAAATTTGGATCATTTAGAACTCTTTCTCTATGTCATCCAGACCTTGATATTCAGATTTTTATTGTTGTGATCTTTTTAGTGGTATAAAATTGAAGTCGAAATAAAGACACTCCAGTATTATTAAGTGACTTGTATCCACCCCAAGATGACTTAATTGTAATCAGTTCATTTCATACATTAACCAATTATGTTCCACTTGGTCATGATGCTACTGAGTTAGGAATGCTACTTGTTGGGTAAAATAAACTTGTTGGTATTATTCTACGTAGCTCATTATCCTACAAAAAAGTATGAAATTATTCTTTCATAGGAATTCTTGATATAGGAATGGCTCTTTTTTCTCTTGGAATGATGTTCATATCTGATGTAAACTCACCAAAATACGTCATGTTGAATAATTCATCGATTTGTACAACAACAACACCTTTAGAATGAGGTACCCTCATTTTATTACATAAAGGGGTTATTAGTTGGGGGGACCTATAAGGTAACTATTGTAAATAGCTTAATTCTTTGGTGAATTATTGCTTCAACAACCATGGGCATCTTAGATGCGATTGCATACAACATAATAGCTTTCTCTATCAATAGTGCTATAATGTTTGGTGATTATCATCCTAGAACATACAAAGTATTGCCAAATTTAAAAAAAAATTCCAAATACTTTGCTTCGAAACCTTTATGATTACTTCCAGAATTATCCATTTAGAACCTTGTATAGTCAAGGCTTCCAATACTACACTATAATCCACATTACTAAGATACTACTCACATTGATCTTCTCCAACGTGTACTAAATAAATGTGAAAATTTATATCATTGGGTCCATAAGGAACTAGTACATTCCTAACCATAACTTTATCATCAACAACATTGGGAAAATTTGCGTAAAATTCTAGAACTAAAGATTCAATAGTAGCTTCTGGCTCCTTAATAAAATTTTCCCAACCTAGGACTATTATTACATCAATAATCTCCTTAGGTCCATCATTATATACCATCCCTCTCTCTAGAATAAAACCTTTATTAACTTCCACCACTTTTTCAAAGCAAACTTTAGCATTAAAACTAGAAAATTTTGATTCATCAAAATTTCTAGATGATGAACTCTCCTTTCCTTTCCTAGACCTCTTAGGTGCTATTTTTAAATTTTTACCTCAGTATCTAAACAAGGGTTCACAAAAATATTTAACAACACAGTTTTAATTCAAATAATTCCTAACTCTCTCTCCATCCTAAATAGGGTTTTGGACTATTTAATAAATATATAAATACTCAAAAAATTTAAAATAAAGAATTACATTCCAAAAGTTTTGAAGACTTACTTTTTGTTGTTGAAGATTTCAAGAAAATGAAGAACACCCATTTGAAGATGAAAATTTTGAAAATTTCTTAATAAAGTGGTGGAAATTTGTTAGGAAATTGTGTTTTAAAAAGGGATAGTGAAAGAAATTTAAAGAAAGATGAGATTTTTGAGGAATTATGTTGTATAGGGGAAGAGAAAAGGTAGGATTTGAAAGAAAATGTGAGAAAGTGTAAGAAAGTGTTTCTGCCATTGTAATTCTAAAACTTCATGTCGTGATATGCCCTTTTCTATTTCTCACTTGTTTCTTGTTTGTTTTTGCCCATTTTTATAATTCTCTTAAGTCAACTAATAAATAAAACATTAATCTTTTTAGATTTTTTGTTTTTTTTTCGTAATATCTAATAGTCAATTAATAAATGAGACATAATTTTTTCTATTTTTGAATTTTTTTCAAAATTTTTTAAATAAAATAAAATAAAAATCACAATATTTACAACATAATAGTTTTTTAAGATTTTGATAATAAAAATTTAAAAATGTTATTCATCCTCGGTAACAGCGCCAAAAACAAGATAATACAAAATTAGGTGAGTTTTTGTTGCTAATTTAGTTTCCCGACAACGGCGGCAAAATCTTGATTGCACAAAAATTGTTTCTTACAAATTTTATATGATTTATAAAATAGTTCACAAGTATATGAATCACTTATGAAAAATGATAAGTATACTTCCAAAGTTAGTTTAAAGAGATATCATGTGATTTTTTAATAATTCAACAAATTCTTAAAAACAAAATTAATAACTTAAACATTTTGTCATGATTGTTTTGATTGAATATATAAACTAATGACAGAAAAATTAGGATAAATTCAATAAACATTTGTCATGCAGTGGATAATTTATAAGATATATTAGCTAGTTAATTACACTTATTTAATATTAAATAGGTTATTAAAAATATGAATTAAGATTATTGATTCTTTCTTATAGGTATGTAAATATCATAAGACAAAGATTATTTTCTTTGTTAATTAAACTTTGAAAGAGTTCAAGACCTGGTATACAACCCCTATGAGGAGATACAAACTCTTAAAAGACTCTACCCCAACACACAAAAAATAGAAAAATAAATCATTTATACAATTCACACGGTAGAAGCACAAAATATATAATATCAAAAGTAGATAACTTTAATAACAAATATTAAGTATCACAAACCGAAAAGCAAGCAAGAATGTAAAAGCTTTCTAATCTAATTTTAAGCTTTTCATATGTTGAACCATACACACCTTAAACTTGGATTATATTAGCATAATATCAAATCATGCATAACACTCGATATAACGAGCTAAACCCATATAAAGACCGTATTTATATGGTAATATCATCGGGTTACTTAAGGTAACCACTCATTAGCAAATAATTCAATAAGAAATAAACAAGTTACAACTCTAATAGATAATAAAACCATTATTACATCTATCAATTAGGACCGCTTTCCAAATTTTCTACTACTGATCTTCACTTGCATCTTCTATAACTTTTTGGTTCAACACTTGAACCCAACTATCCTCCACAACCAATACCACCTAATGAGGTATGATTGGAAACAATAGATCTGTAACTAGAAGTGTGTCAACTCACACTCTCAAGGGACACACAGTTCAATACTAATATCAAATCGTGTATATGAGACACATAGTCAAACCACGTATGCACACAACCTAGGATTTGATTAGTAAACTCACAAAATGGCTCACTCTCAAAAGTATTCTTACCAAAATAATTTGGACAACAAATATAAATTTTAGAAAGAATTTTGGCAGAGTTTTGGTTCTTAAACCAAGGGTTAAGAAGAAAGAAATGAGTGGGATATTTATAGGACTCCGATTCAGCACCTCGCCAACCACCTTGCCAATGGTGATGGTGAGAGTAGTAGTGAGCTTAGTGGCAAGGTAATTGTGAGGTACTAAAAAGTCACATTTTTTTATTTCCAAAAATTTTCGAGTAGACTCCATAAATACACATACTTGAAATGAACCAAAGTTGGCTCGTCACATGCTCTTTCGTCGAAAACCAACACTCTCAACCTAACATGCACACTATTTAAGCCAACCCCATGGTATGTGTAATCATACTTATATAAAAAATGTACCTAACTACGTGCTTGTGTGAATTACTGATCCACAGTAACCAACCTTATACAGAGGATGATAAAAACACTAAGTAAAATAACAGACACTGTGTTTTGTAAAAGGGAAGCCAACACACAGACACGAGTGCAATGGGACTTACAAACTTTAACTTGCCACTTTCAATAGGGCAAAAAATATAAACCTTAATTAAATTATGCTCCTTTTCTATGAAATTACTAAACCATTTAATTTTCTACCTTCGGTAGAGCTGACAATTAAACCTTTCAATAAGGTGTTTAAGTTGGGTTTTTTATTTAAATATCTAAAACTAGCTTTTAGATTTTAAAACTATTATGAAGGATATGTCATCAATATATCTTCCATAATATATCCTACAAGCTTTGTACCAATTCGACCAAGCAGGCCTCACAAACATAAATTAAACAAATAACATAGTGAAAATACAAAGTAACATGTTCTATTCAACACATAATAAAAACAATCAATAGTTAGAAGGAACAAACTATGGTAAGCACACTAGTGACGGTGTGCCTTAAAGGCTCTTATCCAAACTAGCAACAGCAATAAGTATGGTAAATAACTAACATCACGTGAGGCAAGAAAGCATACTAGAACCATAAAGGATTTCCTATCACTTCAAGAATTCATATATGAATCATATTTGGTGAGTAATGATTGTACTCTCATAGCACGTGATTAAACAAAATATAGTAAATCATAATAAAGAATCCCACACTTGATACACTACTAGGGTAAGGAGATAAAAACTCCTTAGAGACTCATACTAAGCTCGCATGCACATAATAAACAGAAGCAATGATTAGAAAGCTATAGGCATGCTACATAGAAAGGAAAGAAGGCATATTACAACATATAACAAATATGCTTTCTAATTAGAGTCTATAGCTAGTATGTTAGTTCATACTAATTATATGAACAATGAAGAAGAGTTTGAGTTGCTTTGATAAATGATCATTTATGCTTATTGTCACTATGAAAATGATAGAAAAATCTATGATTTTATGTGATAGAAAATCTATTACATTTTTTCATGCTTGTTGCAACATTATGCTATACATAGCTATGACTTTATGTAAATACTTACTGTAACATTGTGATATATGTGGCTATGATTTAATGTAAAACTAGTTAGGTTATGTATATGATTTTATGTAGTATGTCTATGATTTTATGTAATATATCTATGATTTTATATGATGTAGAGATATGAGGTTTATGGTTTCATATAATGTAGCTTATGATTTTATTTGTGCTTACTTCGAATAGTTGTGAGATTTATTGTCTAAGTCATAAACTAGCATAGCAAATGGCTTTAGGCATGTGACCTACCTTCACACATTGTATAGGTGATAATAACATGGTTTGTTATAACTAACTACTACTTACGTGAATGCTAGGCTGTTTTTTAGAAGTAGTTTTTGTGTGCTTGTATAAATGCCTTCCTTTTCCTCATAACATTCTCTCCAAGAAAATCAATATACAAGTATTATTCAAAAAACTATATTTGGTCTCTCTTTATTTTTGTTAAAGTAGTTTAACATTAATGGTATTAGAGCTTAGCGATCTTTAGAGAAAGCAAAAATGGAGAAAATTTTTAGAAACCCAATTGAAGAAATGCAAAGAAATATGCTAATTACAAAATAGTAAAAAGAATTGATTACTTTTCACAATCATATATCACCTATCAAGCTCGCTAAAGATATCTATTCTAAATGGAGAAAAAAGATTATTAGAGTTCTTAGAAGTTTTGAAAATGATGGTTTTGTATATGGTGTGCTACCATGTGCTATGAATATATATGAAGGAAGATGGTGCTATCAATAAAACATTTTAGTACTGAATAAGGCATGATCAGATGATTACCTCTTGATTAATCAATTTCATGGCTCAAGACTTCATCAAGAAAGTGAGTGATTGTGATACTAGCTATGAAAATTGGACAGTTCTTGAGAACCATTTTGTTTCACAATCGAGAGCTATGATTATGCAATACAAAGTTGAGCTAAATTGCATCAAGAAAAAAGGTATGTCAATTAGTAATTACATATAGAAATTTCAAACTCTTGCTTCGTTATTTGGATCCGCTGGTTCCATAGTCAGTGAGAAAGATAAAATACTTGCCATTTGTAATGGCTTGAATGGCTGTTATAATTCAGTCATGGAAATTATGCAAGAAGGTGTCATTAGTGTTCAAGAATTGACTCACAAACTTGCTCTATAAAGAAGGCTACAAAGAAGGAATATTGAGGTACATTTGCTACCCATAGCAAATGTAAATCTTGATGTCTCAATAGGGAGTCTTGGATTGCCTCGACAAATGCCAATGTTGTTAATCAAATTTTCAATGTTCCAAATGAATTAAATCAAGCAAGTCTTTCTTCTAATTCTATAAAAAAAAATGGATACAATGGAAACACTAGTTTCAATATTTCTCATTATAATAAAAACTCTACAATAAATGGAACAATGGTATTGGTATGAACGGTATTGGGTCTCATTTGAAATTTATCATTACTTACAATGCTTGATACTGAATTTGAAGAATATGAGTCATTAGTAACTTGATCTTGAGCTGTATAAGCTTGTTTGAACATGTTGTGATCCTGAAGTCTATTGTTGAGAGAGATGTTCAAAGTATATAGCCCGTTGTTAAGTCTTCCTTTAAAAGGCACTGCCCCTATTACATTGTTCTTCACCCAACAATATTCAAGATGAAATTCCATGAAAATTGAGATGTCTTTAGTGAATTGAGAAACACTAAGAAGATTCTTTGTTATCATAGGGACATGTAGTATGTTCTTCAAAAATAAGTTTTTCCTAGAGTTTTTACTAACTTAGAAGGAATTCATAATGATTTTTGAGATTTGCAAGGCATCCCCATTGCCTACCAAAAGTTGTTATTGTTGAGTACTAATTTCTGTAGTTGCAACTAGATTAGTTGAAATAGAGATTACATAATGAGAAGTTCCAGAATCTGGATACCAAGAAGGGTTACTAGAAGTCAAAGACTTATTCTGTATAGTATTATACGTTATCGAGGAAACATTTGGGTGTGCTTAGGACTAGGTTGTTAAGTTTTCACTGGTAGACTAAGTGTAATTTGGATATTGTATATTAGGCACAATTAGTTGTAAAGAGGAACAAGGTTGTAGGTAGACTAAACTTTCCACAATGATAATGGAATTTATTTGAGCATAAGGTTGATTAAAAATTGATGTTTGCAAAATAGGAATTGTGTATTGTTCCATGTTAATCAAGGGTTGATAAGATTTTAAAAGAAAGAGAATTAGTTGGGAATTTGATTAAAAGGTTAGGATGTGTTTTGAGAAAAATGACAAGGAAGATTCACAAATTTTTATTGAGGAAAGTAAGGTTGCTGAGAAAAAGGTTATAAGGGCTGATTGAATGGCATATTTTTTGCATTAAAGGTTTGATTAAAAGGATATTTTTCTCTTTTTTTAGTGACAAGAGTAAATGATTGATTGAATCTGTGCCAATATGATCTAGCCAAGTGCATAGTTCTTCCATAGATTTAGCATTGTGATTTTGAGCCATTATTGTTGTTGAAACCTATACCTTTTTTCTGTTTCTATAAGGATCAAAAGACTGATTCTCAAAGAATATTTTTTGATCCATGGGTTGTTGAAAATGAGACCCAATACCGTTCATACCAGGGGCAGTGCCTTTTAAAGGAAGACTTAACAACGGGCTATATACTTTGAACATCTCTCTCAACAATAGACTTCAGGATCACAACATGTTCAAACAAGCTTATATAGCTCAAGATCAAGTTACTAATGACTCATATTCTTCAAATTCAGTATCAAGCATTGTAAGTAAAGATAAATTTCATCTTGTTTTTAATTTGTGGCATAAAAGACTTGGTCATAATCATGCTAAGATAGTTAAAATAATCCTTAGTAGTTTTGAATAGTTTTCAAATGTACCTAGCGATCAAAGTATTGTTTATTCATCTTGTCAAATGAGCAAGTGTCATAAACTACTCTTTACTTCATCAATGAATAAAAGTTCCATTTTACTTGAAAAAGTGCATACAGATGTTTAGGGTTCTTCATCATGGTATCTTCCAATGGTTTTTGTTGGTATGTCTTATTTACTAATAACTACTTAACATGCTCCTAGATATACTTTCTCAAATCTAAATCTAGAGTAAGGTAAGCCTTCCATTTGTTCAAAAATGAAGCAAAATTTCTCATTGCCACTCGAATAAAGGTGCTACAATTTGATGGTGGTGGAGACTTTGATGCTTTGAACCAATTGTTAGTAAAAAATGGGATTATAAGGAAAATTTCATGGCCCTATGAGCCACGACTAAATGGCTTGGTGGAGAGGAAGCACGAGCATGTTACTGAGATGGGACTTACATTGCTTGCAGAAAGCTCTATGCCTTTTAAGTATTAGGATGGGGCTTTCTTTACTTTTGTTTTTCTCATAAATAGGTTATGTACACCAACTCTTGATCTCAAAAGTCCTTACAAAGTCTTGACATCCAAACAATTATATTATACACTCTTTCAAGTCTTTGGTGCAAATGTTATCCTCTTATGAAGCCTTATCATAGTCATAAGTTTGCTTTCAAAACTGAATCATGTGTATTTCTTGGTTATAGTCCTATGCACAAAGTGTACAAATGTCTTACCCCTTTTGATAAACTCATCTTATCTTGTAATGTTGTGTTTGATAAAACCTGTTTCCCTTTTGAAAAAATCAAACAACATAAAGAGCCTCATATGTCATGTCAAACATGAACTATTCTGTGTTCTATGGACACCTATCTATAGTAACATGCATATTTCTAAACCTCTCTAAAGCTCTCCTATTGAACTTCTATCCAATCCATCTTCTTTTCAGAATCACAATTTACCTGATAATTCTTCTATACAGCATACCATTTTCTCAATTGAACAACTATCCAAACCAAGTTCAACTTCAAATCAACTATCCATAACTAATTGTCTTTCTATTCCTATCTCTCAAATACCTATTACAAAACCCTCTCCAATAAACACTCACCCTATGATGACATAATCCAAGGCTATAATTATTCAATCCAAAGCATTCTTTATTTCCTAGAAAATATCAATACCCCAAACTATTAAGGAATCTCTTTGACACTAGTACTGGTTTGAAATTATGAAATGTGAATTTGAAGCTTTGATTAAAAATCAAACATCGATACTAGTGTCTCCTCTATAAGACAGGAAGATCATTAATGAAAAATGGGTATTTTGAGTCAAAGAACTAAATGATAGTACTCTAGATAAAGTGAAAGCTAGAGTTGCAACTAAAGGCTTCTTGCAAGGAGCAGGCTTTGATAATCTTGGAACCTTTAGTCATCAATAACAGACTTAAAGATCACAACTTACATTTCATTGGTCTTTAAAGAAGATAGACATCAATAATGCTTTTCTAAATGGTACAATTATGGAAGAAGTTTACATGAAGCAAGTTCTTGGTTTTGTTGATGTTAACTAGCCTAGTCATGTGTGGAAATTGTGCAAATATCTCTATGGATTAAAATAGGTCCTAAGAGCTTGGTTTGATAAATTGAGTAATACCCTACTTGAGTTTGGCTTCATTAAATCTAAAGCTAATGACTCTCTTTTCTTCTTGATTAACAATGATTTTCATTTGTAACTCCTAATATGTGTTGATGACATTATCGTCACAGGTTCTCATGAACATAAAATCTCATCATTTTTTGACCTTCTAAACAAAAATTTCTCTCTCAAAAGCATGGGTAATTTACATTATTTCTAGGGCATTGAAGCCATCAAGCTCAAACATGGTAGTTTATTACTCAAATAATCTAAATATATCAAGGCCTTACTAGAAAAGGCTTATCTTACTGATACTAACCCAGTGGTTTCCCCTATAGTGTCTTCTATGAATTTTTTTTGTCTCAGATGGTTCCTCTTTTAAAAATCCAACTCTATATAGAAACATAGTTGAAGCCTTACAATATGTAACTTTAACAAGGTCGTACATAAGGTTTTTTGTTAATACATGTCTGACCCTTTAGACACATATTTGTATGCTACGAAAAGAATTTTAAAGTATTTGGCTAGAACTATAGACTTTGGTCTTGAATTCAAGCCATCAATCAAGCTATCCATCAATGGTTTTGGAGGTGTTGAATGGGCCTCTTGTTTAGATACCAAACGATCAACATCAAGCATACATGTATGTCTTTTTAGGTACTAATCCTATTTTATATGCCTACAAAGAAACAAGCTATTGTCTCTAGATTGAGCATAGAAGTTGAATATCATTACCTTACTTCCATAGCTACTGAGATAACATGGGTTAATTCCATCTTAAGTGAAATGTAGATTACCATCCATGATACTCATGTCCTTTGGTGTGATAATACTAGTTCAATAGCTCTCACTTCTAATACCATTTTGTATTCTATGACGAAGCATATTGACTTTAATTTTCACTATGTTAAGAAGAAAAGGTTGGCTGGCCAACTCTGTGCTCAATTTGTACCTTCGTTTGATCAAAAAGACAATATTCTCACCAAACATCTTACCACTACCCAATTTATTGATCTATAGAGTAAACTTAGTGTCATCGACATGAGACTAAGTTTGAGGAAGGATATTGATATGAAGGATGAAGAAGAATTTGAGTTGCTTGGTGTAGGATCATCTATACTTGTTGTCACTTTGAAAATGACAAAAGAAAATCTAACATTTTATGTGACAAAATATTTATGATTTTATGTCATGCTTGTTGCAACATTGTGCCATCTATGGCTATGATTTTATGTAAATACTTGTTGCAATATTACACTACTACAATACATACATATGGCCTCGATTTTTAACCATGACCATAGGTCTATGGTCACGATTATAAAAACCAAAGTAAAAGAGATAATAGAATGTTACCTATGGCCTTGGTCTTTCAATAACTGAGATCATAACGTATATCTATAGACTTGGTTTTTATAAGACTCGGGCCATAGACATACCCTATGACCATAAATTTAAATAAAATACAATTATTAATTATAATATTAAAAGTCAATATAAATTATAATAAATTTATTAATTACAATATTAAAAATTATATTATATTAAAATTAAAAGTGCAATTATATTTGAAAGTTTATACACTAAAACATAATAAAATCATACTAGCTGATTCTAATATTTATAATGATTATGAAGAATAGCCTTACTATTACAAACTAACTTTTTACTATAAAATCATTTATAAGTGTACTTCTACAAAGCATTTATAAATGTACTTCTTCAAATCAACATAATCAAGTCCCAACAACTTCAGCAGTAGTGTAAAGAAAAGGCAATTACCATAGATGTTGGTGAGCTGTTGCATAGGCACTGGTATGGTGGTGCATAGGCGCTAGTGTGCTACTACATAGGCACTGGTGTCCATTAGCAATATAGTTATCCTTTAGATTACATTAGTTCATTGTTGTTAGAATTTAAATAATACAAACCCAACACTCATATCACCTCAAAGTAGGTATTGGAAGACAGCAAATCTAGGATCTTCAAAACTTCAGTTACTTCTTTCTTCATTTCAACAAGAAAAAGAATTGCAGATAATTGTTGTTGCTTTCATTGTTCTTCTGAAAGTTATTCAAAAACATATGTTATTAATTCATACTCATTTGTAGCAAAATTGCAGGTAAGTGACATAAAATCAGAAGTGTGTTCAACTACATATCTTGAGTGTTATGAAAGAACTATTAATCAATTTAAATGCATCTTGGAAAGCACCAGTCAATATTTATGTAGTATTCAAGTCGTCTGAAATTTTAGACTCAAACTCACTACGTAGCTTACTGATGCATTCTTGAGTAGCTTGGGTAATTTTCACTTTTCTAACATTTTATTCACCAACCTTCTTAAGGTTTTCTCATTCAAATTGGGATAAAGCACACTCACAATCTTCCATGGTCCAATTATTCAAAAAACAGGTCATTACATACACTTGAGATATCCAAAAATAAAATTTGTATAACCAAAAATTAAAGTGAGGTATATCAACGTCATAATGTAGGTCCAGGATCTCAATCTAACACATAGAGGATACAAACAACACTAGAATGATAGCAAACATAAACACATTGAGATCAGCTAAATATAAAATTTCAACAACCAACCACTACTACTTCAAACAGAACAAGATAATAGTTTTGAGTAAAATAATCCCATATGGCCATAGATTATTTTTAAACTAGCATAGTAAATCTATTTGTATCTAAGATGAAAAATCAAGATTATTCAACCTTGCATGTTAGCCATAAAGGGCACACCCAAAAAAGATCAATAATTAACATAGCGGGACAAATAGTTGAATGAGTCACTTCCAAATATTTGAAGGGATACATCAACAAAAATGATAAAAAAAAATAGACACTAGATACTAAGAAGTTTCTCAAAGTAAGTGAATGGTACCTTCTAGTAATCTACAACAAAATAGATGAACATACGAAAGGCTTGGATGTGCATGCACAACTATACTACTAACAGGGTTCTATCCCTCTGAGTAGTACCATCTTCAACCCTTTCAAACAGCAATTTATAAAGTTTTAAAAATTAAGAGCAAGCAAAATTCAGCCAAGAGTTCTAGAGGTTCATATCCTTCTACACATGGAGATGAAAATAACACTACATTGAATTTAAAACATAACATGCCTGATAAACATGGAAAAACTTAACAAAATCAAGCAATGTGTAGTATTTGATACATAAGGGTATGGGCAAAGTATCAAACCTACCCATCCTGCAAAACAAACAGGATATGCGTAAGTTACATGCATTACAATGTACAAATGAGATATATATATTGACAAGAAGGACACATAGTGAACAATAACAAAATATACCAGTTTTACCTCAACAAAGCTGTTCCACAAACATATAGTGAACAATAACAAAATAAACCAGTTTTACCTCAATAAAAAGCATATAGGAAAACTTTTAAAAAATCTTTTCAACAACTGTAACATTAGCAGCAAGCATAAACTCCTCAACCATTTGGTTTGTTTCTGGAATCTGATACATAATTATAGAAACAAATCATGCATTAGCAAAATAGTGAAAAACGGATAGCCAACAATACTTTTTGAAAACCCACTAAGCATTTATTCACCGCAACAAAATTTCAATGAATATCAAACTATTACTCATATAGTAAAAAATATAAATAGTCCAATAGTTCAATATTTATGCATATATTAGAATTAGGCAAACAAGAAGTTGAATAAAGAAGTTAAAACAAACATTGACCTTCCTTTATAGACTTTACCATGGGCTCTCTTACCAATTTTGGACCTATTGAACAATATTTTAGGGTCAAACAGCAAACTCTCATCGATCTTTAATTGATGGTTGTAACAAAACCATTCTGCTAGAGAGTGTTAGTTTCCTCCTGAACATGACTCTTTTTTTCTTCTCTAATTCCTTCTAAAAAATCTCAGCTCGAATATTCATAAGAGACACAATATTCAACAACAATATCCTCAATCAAGTCATTTTCTAATATCGACATATAATTTTAATGAGTATTTGGAAGAAAAAGATAGTAAAAGTGACAAAACCTAAATTGAAAATTCAGAAGAGTGACAAACCCAAATCAAAATACAATTTGAGCTGAGAAACCAACTACCCGAGCAAGGGGCCGGTGAGGGGAGGTGAACGATAGGGATGGAGAAGATGAAGAAGATGTAGATCACGTAGCTAGTGTTGGGGAAATGCTGGCATAGCTCACGTTGTGGAAGAGGAAAGGGGAGAAGGAAAAAAAATAGAGAGAGAAAGTGAAAAGCTGACTGGGAAGGAAAAAAAGAAAAGAAAAGGAAAAGTTGGGAAAAGTAAAAAATAAAAAAGAGAGAGGGAAAAGGGAAAAGGGAAAAAATTAATAAAACAATTTGGTGTTTGGTGTAAAAGAGAGAAAATTGATAGGGTATGTCTATGACCTCAGTTTTTAAATAATCGAGGTCATAGGGTATGTCTATGGCCTCGGTTTTTAAATAACTAAGGTCATAGGGTATGTCTATGGCCTCATTTTTTAAATAACCGAGACCAAAACCCTATGGCCTTGGTTTTTATAAAAAAACAAGGCTAAATTTTCGAGACTATATGCATGTATTGTAGTAGTGTTATGACATCTGTGGCTATGATTTTATGTAAAAGCAGTGAAAGTATGTCTATGATTTTACATAGTATTTCTATAATTTTATGTGATGTACAGATATGAGGTTATGATTTCATGTAATGTAGCCTATGATTTTATGTGTGCTTATTGCAAATGGTTGTGAGATTTGTTTTCTAAGGCAAACACTAGCATAACAAATGGTTTTAGGCTTGTAACCTACCTTCATGCATTGTATAGATGATCTTAACATTGGTTTCTTGTAACTAACAACAAACTAACGAGTATTTAAGTGAAGGCTAGGTTATTTTCAAATGTAGTTTTTGTGTGCTTACGTGAATCCCTTCCTTTTCTTGATAACATTCTCTCCAAGAAAATCAGTATACAAATATTATTTAGAAAATTGTATTTGCACTCTTTATTTTTGTAAAAGTAGCTTAATTTCTTTAAACTTTAACATATATGATAGAAACTCATATTATATTAACACAAAAGATTGATCATCATAACAACAAAGAAAGAGTTCAAGGCCTGATACATATTCAGGTTAAGGAAATACTGACTCCTTAAGGACTCATCACAAAATAGAAAGAACTAATTAATGCATTAAATACAAACAACCAAAAATAAGAAGCATATAAGTTATAGAGTAACCAAAAAACGTGCGATAAATAATAAAATCTTTCTAATTAGAGTTTGCACTTCAATATGTAGAGACGTACATGATTTAAACTTTGATTGTACCAATCACACATTCGAGCATGCATAACACCAGATATAATGAGATAAACTCAAATAGAAACCCTATTTATATGGTAACATCCTCGGGTTACTTATGGTAACTACTTGGAAGCAAACAATCTACTAAATATAATAAATAGATATAGCTCGATAGAAAATTATAAACACAAATGCCTCTATCAATTGAGAATCCTATCCTAACTATCTATGTTGCACTAACTTGTTGCCTTTACAACGACTTGGTTCAACACATGAACCTGGATCACTTCCAAAGCCAATACCACCCAATGTGGTGTGATCAAAAACCGTGGATCAATAATGAGCGATGTGCACAATCAATAGAACTACCCTCAAATATGCAAACCCAATAAACATCTAAGGACACACATTCCACCATAAACTACCAAGGGACACATAGTCCAAGAAATGAGAACTTAAAGAATTTAACTCTGCCTACTCTCACAAAGAGGTTCTCACATATAAAAAGTTGCACAAAAGATACTACCAACCGACACACATCTCACCCCACATAAACCACTTACAAACACATCCTTGAGTACTCACCACTCACAAGCACGATTTTTCTCACACAATCATGAGTCACTACTAACAACACACAAGGTATTAACGATCCATAAATAAAAACAACGAGATGTTAATTTGATAATACTCTACTACATTGTTCTGGATACCAAGAAAGAACAAATGAGGGTATTTATAGAAATTTCCAAAGCCACGACCAACCTTACCACCACCTCCCTACCACTCATGGCTGATGCTATCAAGGTCTAATATGAGTTACCATATCGAGGTGCCAAAAATAAAAATAAAAATTATTTCCAAAAATTGCTGAATAATTTACATATATACCTATACCCGAAACAAAGCAAAAACACGAGCAAAATTGTTGGCACGCTAGCCAAAAACCAATATTTCACCTAGTATGCACACAATGAAAACCAATCCCATAGTGTTTATAAACTTGCTTGTGTACAAAATGTTCCTAACTATGTGTATATGTGTATTATTGATCTACAGTATCCAACCTTACGTAAAAGAGGACAAATACACTAAGTAAAAATAAAATAGACATCATATTTTGTGCACAGGCATGAGTACAATGTGACTTACATAGTCTCTATTCAAACAATGATATAGGTATTCATATAAAACATTGCCCCAAGGATAGCTATTAAACCTATCTCTACCAAGCGCGAGTTCCAAAGCAAACTTGCTAATCATTGTAATGTTATCTTTCCCAATTAGCCCATGATCATACAAGTATAGTATGCACAACATCAAACCATAGTCAATATATGTATTTGTTGTAGAATCACTACCATTTGTAACATATTCTTCACTATTCTACAACTTCTTATTGTTGTCCTTCTTCTTATCCTTCATCTTCTTATGCTTCTTCTTATGATTCTTCTAATTCTTTTTATCATCCTTGCCATGCTAATCACTCGGTAATTGCTTCCTATTTCCATCATCATCCTCACCACTTCTCAACTCATTAAATGAAGCTAATATACACTCAAGAGACTTAACATTAGGAGATTTAGAGAAAGGATTATTAACCATACCAACAAGTGCATCCAAATGACAGATAGAACAAACTTGGGAAAAATACTTTCCCACTAGATAGTTTGATTTAGATATTTAAGCAATAATGGGACTCTCAAAATTCGATCTACACTTAAATCTAGTAAGTGTGTAGAACTCTGACTTTGAAAATCTTAACAACTTTCCATCAACCTTAACCAAAGTTCTTTCAAATTGTGGGAATAGATACACTTCTTCAAAAGAAAATATATGGATAACCTATCCACTAAAAGTATTGGAAAAACATAGAAAACTGACTAAAAGAAAAGCTTTTAAACCTCTTCCATTAAGACTCATTCAAAAGAGTACAGATCTTTAGTAATTCCTTTTTAGTTTGAGAACAATAAAATAAAATTTAACGAAAACTTGATAATCATCAAGTACCAATGGGAAAGAAGGATCATTCTAGCCATGGGCATCGAAAAAGAATATAATTAAATAAATGAGAATAAACAAGCAACATAATTAGGAAAAAAAAACATAAGAAGACAATAAATAAAAATACAAAGATATTTAAATAACGAAAATCTTACCCAAAAATAGCATTTTTCCTATGTCTCTTAGATTTATAAGCAATTAGAAAAATCAAAAAAATTCTCTTTAGGACATATTAATTACAACATTTAATAAAAAAAATATTTCGAGTTAAGGATTATCACATATAAACATATTCTTACCACAACACTTCAAAATAAACACAATCAAAATAATAAAATAAGAAAGAAAAAAAATAAGAACAAATAAACAAAAAAAGTATTTAAAAGAACTAAAAATAACAACCAATAGCAAGGATAAAATTTAAACTAAAATATTTTCAATTAAATAACTAAAATAAAACAACTACAAATTAAAAACATCATATATAAAAAAATAAACAATTGAATAAATTATCTAAAATATTACAAAAATAAAAACACATAATAGTGAAAGAAAAAAAGTTGAAAAGGAATCCTATAATATAGAAACATATAACGAATACAAAATGAATCAAATAAAAAATAAATTGGATGATAAAATAACTAAAACGATACCAAGTAAACAAATAAAAAACTAACAGAAATCGAAGAACAAACTGAATAAAAAACATGAAAATCAAAGATATAAGAACACAAAACGAAAAACAACACGTGGAAATAACTTTAGTACCCGAGAAATGAATCAACTCTAAACAAAATTTCAAGAATATGTTATAATCAAGAAAGTGATAACGATGGGACTCAAAGACCTGGAAGAGAAATGTGAGATTAAAAAGAAGTGAATTGAGAAAGATGACAAGACGTGTGAGACATGATAATCAACCGAGGGTTTTTAAGTAAATTCCCGAGACAATGTCATTGAAGTATGGTAAAAAATCAAATGGGCCTCAAAAAAAGTGGTTTCTGGTAATTTGGACTTAATCAAAGTATTATAAAGCAATAACAGCAACAACAACAATAGAAAAACAATAATGGTAAAAAATCAAATGGGCCTCAAAAGAAGTGGTTTCTGATAATTTGGACTTAATCAAAGTATTATAAAGCAATAACAGCAACAACAATAGAAAAACAATAATGGATTAGATGATATGATGATAATGATGATGATTATTTTATAAATTTTAAATTTTTATGAATTCTGTTGTATTTATCAAAAATATTATTTTTATTATATATATCAAAATATATAATATAATTTAATTGGCACATATGAACACTGATGAAACTACACTGACTAAGAGCTTCTTTAAAATTTTTGTATAATATTTACGTACTTATAAAAAAAAATATATGTATAAAATAAAATTATATTTTTTAAAATTTTTATTTTTAAAGTTTTTTTACTTAAAAACATATTAAATATTTAATAATTTAAATATATTTTTACATAATTAATATACATGACATAGAAGTAGCAACTAAAAAAACAAACATTATTATTTATATAAAATCCCTCTTAAACTAAAATCTTAATTTCACCGCTATATATTACAATCGTCTTTTCAAATTACAACTTTTTATATAATAAATAATTAAATCAATTACTACATACAAAAGCTATCTAAATATACTGGTACTCGATATTTAAAACATCACCATGTAAGTGGCAGACAGGATGTCCATAGGATGAAAACTTCAGACAGGATATCAAAATGCATAACATGATGTCATAATCTTTTAAATATTAAATACTAAATTTAGTAATTAAAAAAAAAACTAATCTTCCAAAAAAAAAAGAAAACGAAAACCCAAAATTAGCCTATTTAAGCTCCAAAACATAAAACAAAGTAGGAGAGACACGTACAGAGAGTGTAAAGTAGAAAGATAGAGCTTATTAAGTTATCTATAGCCAATAGAACCAAATAAACAAGCCCACTATACCAAAATATAAAAACCTCCACTTTCCTGCGAAATTCAACAAAACCAAAGCCACAAAATTTCAGATCTTAAATCAAAATGATGATAGCTTACTTAGATCGTTTTCTCCACGACAAGGACCTTAAATCGAACCTAGAAGACGACGTTTCAAGCCTATGCAAAGCTCTAGACCTTCAAGGGACTATCGATTCTAACTCTACCGATACAGCCAGTAAGGATTTCGGTGGGATGCAATCTGTAAAGCCTTTAGCCTTTATCAGACCGTCTACCCCAGACGACGTCGTTAAAGTAGTCAAAGCCGCAGTTCTGTCATCCAATCTGACTGTGGCAGCTCGCGGTAATGGCCATTCAATCAATGGTCAGGCCATGGCTGATGGAGGACTCGTTTTAAACATGAGGTCCATGGATGACCATTTCCAGGTATTGACGATAAATGGTTCAAATTTTGTTGATGTCTCTGGAGGGGCATTATGGGAAGATGTTTTGAAACGGTGTGTTTCAGATTACGGCTTAGCGCCAAGATCTTGGACTGATTATTTGAGGTTAACGGTGGGTGGGACGTTATCTAACGCAGGTGTCAGTGGCCAAGCTTTCCGTTATGGTCCACAGACTTCTAACGTCACGGAGTTAGAGGTCGTTACGGGAAAAGGTGAAATTGTAGTTTGCTCCGAAACGGAAAACTCCGAACTTTTCTTTTCGGTTCTCGGTGGACTGGGACAGTTTGGTATTATCACCAGAGCTAGAGTTTTGTTACAGAACGCTCCGGACATGGTGAGCAATTAAAATTTAAAAATTCAAATTTTTAATAATTTTTCAATTTTGTTGTCACTGCCCTGGAACAACACTAACTATCATTTTTCAGATTGTTATTGACTTAATTTCTTATATTAATTTGTCTTTCATTAACCAGAAATTTTTGTTGGGATTAAAGCATGAATAACACTTTTTCGGTATATAATTTGTTTTTTTTTATTTGATTAGGTGAGATGGATAAGGCTAGTGTATCTCAAATTTGAGGACTTCACTCGGGACGCTGAGTTGCTTGTGACTCGGAAAGAAGGTGACATGTTTGATTACGTTGAAGGTTTTGCTTTTATTAACAGCGACAATCCACTTACGGGTAGACCTTCGGTTCCATTAGACCCGAATCAGAGATTCGACACGACTCATCTTCCTCAAACTGCTGGCTCTGTTCTCTATTGTCTTGAACTGGCTCTTTACTGTTGGAACTATGACCAGCTCTCGTCTATTGATACGGTAAATAATACAAGAACACTTTAATTTGAATTTACTGTAACTCATCTCATTTTAATATGTTGCAACCTTATTTTCTATAGTTGGATCATCTGATTGAGTCAAGTAAGAAGGTGATCTACAATTTTATTTATAACATATTAATGGCTTGAAAGCATTACGGTCCCAAACAATAATTAGCTATGTTAACCTGATTGTGTTTTCACCAGGGACCAAGGTGGTGGTTAATTAAGGAAAATTATTATAATATATAAATTATTACTAGCAGGTTTGGCATGAGTCATAATTTTTTTAAAAAAATAAATGATTTTATTATTTTATAATTATTAATAATGTAAACGCAAATATATATGCGAAATTAATTATAGTTACCATCGCTCTGTTGATATGTTATTGCACTTAAAATTTATCGGTGACATTATCATAATAGTTGTTCTGAATGGCAGTGAAAAAGTCAAAACTCTCAGATGTTACTTACACGTGTACTAAACAGGTCGCGATGGATGGACGGCTTATTCTCGTCAAACATAATTTTTACGGCAGAAAATTTGGTTTAACTATTTAATTTTTTTATGCAAGCAAATAGAAACAATAACTTATTCGAAAAGAGTGACTTTTATATGAATTAGGTTTGTAGAATTTTTTAATAATTATTTTATATAAATATATTTATTTTTATATAATATTTTATTAATAATAATTTATTAAAATTATTAGATCAGACTATATATTTATGCAACTAATTCATACAAAAAAAAATTGTTATGAAAAAAATAGGAATTTTGTTAGGTGACGGTTAAAAAGTATTTAAAATTACTTACTATGTACTAAAATTAAAATGGATACATTTTTTTTGTTCTATTTACTGTTTGGTTTTTTTAACAGTTATAGTATGGAGTTGAAACTGACTATACGAGTCATTGGTATAATGTATCTCCCGTTAGATTTGTTAGCAGAGTACGGCTACGAAAAGCCCACACATTAGTTTTTAATTGCTAGAGAGTGCAATGTACTTAGCCTTGTCCAAGTCAATGTAAATGTAGGCACAATCCTTGTATTAAGAGAAAGTCTATTTATTTTTAGTTATATTATCAAAATTATATTAATAATTAATTATATGGAAAAATAAATTTTAATATTTTAATTTATAATTATATTTCGTATTAATTTTAATTATGTCTTCATCATGCTAAATCTAAGCGTAAGCATATATTATAGATGATAAGAAACACGTTCTATTGATTATCAGTAATATTAGTTTATTTAGTGATTTGTTAAGTTATAAATTATATGTTTGAATCAAATAAAATATTTATATAAAAAAAAATAGTAACACATGTCTTACGAATGCATCGTAATAACGTGATGAGTTTAAATGTTGTATAAGTTATTTCTAGTTATTAAAATGCTTTATTTGTTTTTTTATACTTATTTGTTTTTGTTTTTTATTTTATTTTAATAAATTTAATAATTTAATATTTTTAATAAAATAATAATATTTTAATATTTAAGTTAAAATATATTGCTAACAAATAAAAATGTACTATTTATAGCTCAGATTTTGCTAAGTGTATCTGTATGGTCCCCGCAATTCCTACAAATAGCCAAAATGCCATCATTTTCGGGAATCTGAAAATCATGAACTTTTGTCTTATGCTTCATAAATTGACTGTAATACCCCTCTGCGCTTACTTTTTATTGATTGAATTTTTTATTATATGTAGGCTGTAAATAGACTAATGGCAAGGTTTGGATTCATTGAGAAGCTGAATTTCCAATTGGACTTAAGCTACGTGGAGTTTTTATTGCGTGTGAAACGAGCAGAGGAACACGCGAAAGCTAGTGGTATATGGGATGCGCCTCATCCTTGGCTGAATATGTTCGTGTCTAAATCAGACATTTTTGATTTTGATCGAATTGTCTTCAAGAATATTCTAAATGAAGGAGTTGGTGGGCCCATGCTGATCTACCCTCTACTACGTGAAAAGTAAGTATAAAATACTCTTATCATGTATTTTTGGCTCAATAAGTATTTTTATTGAATCAAATTATTTGACAAAAATATTCGAGTATTTTAGTCTTCTAGAAGTAATTTAGTTTTTACACAACGAAAACATTATGTTATATTTGTCTATGTCAATTGTAATTAGTTTAAAAAAAATAATTATGTGTTACTTTTTCAAAATCTAGAAGTTTAAAGAAAGGGCATATAAATATGTTAGATATGTTCATGCTTCTTTAAAATTATGATGGCAATTTGGGTACCACACCCAACATGTTTGCTTAAAAATCGATTTATAACTGTGTTTTGCTTGTTAGCATACTTTTTATTATTATTATTATTATTATTATTATTATTATTATTATTATAAATAAGTAAGTAAAAAAAAATTATAATTAGTTGTACATTAATTTTAAGTGTTTAATTTTTATGGTGCATAGAGAAAATATTTAAGAGAGATTGATAAAAATAAATATATAAAAATAATAAATTTTTTTCTTGATATCCAAAGTTTTTGGAAGAGTTAGTTTATTAATAATTTCTAACACTCTTATTATCACCTATACTATGGGGTTTAGGGAAGTTACAAAAATATTGGAAAAATTACTAAACAAATGTCTCTAAAACTTATAATAAAAAAATAGTATTGATGTTAATTAATACACATCACAATTAAAGATAATAGTGACATTTTTAATTATATGAATTATATATATATATATATATATATATATATATATATATTATTTTGAGCTCCCAATAGGAAGTGGTAACAAAATAATAGTAGATTTATAATTATTAGGCTCATACGTGTATAGATTAATTAGATAGGCTTATTAAAATGACCAGAAATATCTAAATATGATAGTTAAGATTTGTGTGAGTAGGTCAAGTGTCTTATCTAATTGCAAAGTCGTTAAAAATGTGACATGTACATATGTTTATATCTGTTTTGTGTTTAGTACAAATGACGCTAAAACAATGCTGAAGTCTTTCAATTCAATGTTGTGATCTGTCTTTTGTGTCTGTGTTTCTTTTCATCCAGTTAGGTTCTTGCAGTTGTGGTTGGGTTAGCGTACAAGCAAACGTACGTAGGAAATAGTACTTGTAGGCTCATATACTCTCAAATCTCAATTAATGTCATAGATTTTGAGTGATACTGCAATTTCGAAGTTGAGATCTCTTACAAATTTATGTCACAAAATATTGATAACTCACATATATATATATATATATATATATATATTAAACAATAGTGGAATAAGGGCAAAATCATGAAAAATGTTATGTTGACATGTAGATTTTAGTATTTCCTCACACAAATTAGAAAAGATTTTGAGTCTAAAATTTCCGTTTGTATAATTAGTCATGACTCACGTCAAAATGAATGCTTATTTGATTAAAAAAAATTAGATTTATGTTCATTAAAAGTTAGTCCAATTTCTATTTTGTTAATGGAGTGAAATCCTCAAAAGTCATAATCTAAGTGTTTTTTTCCCCAAGTGTTTTGCGGTTGGATTATATTTTTTTATAATTTTGTTACAAGTTATGTCATACGAAGGCTCTTTAAAAATATAATTTTAGAAAACAGAAAATTTAAAATGTGATTTATGATAAAAGCGCTTCCAACAACAAACTTTATGCATTTGGTAATGAAACGTTTTAATGGGTATAAACATTCGAGTTCGATTTTTTTTTTTTTAGATAAATTTTTTAAATTAATATATATTTGAGATTAAGAGGTTTTGTAATAGATTGTGGGTAATAAGCAGATTTTTTTAACCTTAAAAAAAGTGTTAATTTTTAGTGTAATAGACATAGTAGACGAAAGTACCCTTTTGTTGGCTTTATTCTAAACGATGATTTCAATGGAATCATTAAAGAATTGACCTTTTTTCAACCTTTTTCTAAAGTAATTGGTCAAATAACTTTCTTGAAATTGTTATTTTCAACTTTGCACAAGTACTTCCTTTAGCTTCTGTTGCAACATAGCTGTATAACTTTTATGGATGCTTAAAATCCACCTAGAAATGCCAAAAATGTCCTAAAGATCTAAGAAAAAGAAAATATTGTTGTATTAAAATAAGTGAAATTTGATTTGTTGTTAGTGTACCTCAGTCTTACTTTATAGACTTAACTATATATGTTACCATCGTTTGGTAAAATCAAAATTGTGACTTTTCATATTGTTGTGTGGTAGACAAAGTTTTGAGATGCTAAGTTTGATTAAATGGAATAACCTTTTTTTTTTTTTTTTTGAAAGATAATATTAATAACGTATCTTAAAATCTTTAGCATCAAAATCGCATCTTTTATATCAATTGTACATCGGCTAATTAAACCTATATGGTATTAAAATTCTGCTAATTAGATTCCTTCTATGTTTGTTTAGGTGTTAAATTTTTTATAATTTTTAAGATATTATTTAAAGCAATTTCTCTAATTAATTTAAAATATAGCAACCAATAAAATTTTTAAGTACCAACTCATTTACACCAAGAGTACAACATAACAGAATTTCTCTAATTAATTTAAAATATAGAAACATTTATAGGTAAATAAGAAAAAATTTGGTACAAATTTAACATAATTGTCATTATATTCTTGTCTTTTGGTTTACTCAATAAACTAATTATTGACACTTTTTATTTTAAAATTTTTTTTTTCGGATATTTTGTTGAATATGTTCTAACATTAATTAACTGTTGAAATAAATCAGGTGGGATAATCGAACATCTGTGGTATTACCTGAAGGTGAAATCTTTTACCTAGTGGCGTTATTACGTTTTACAAGTCCACAAGCAAATAATCCTTCAATTGATAATTTGGTTGCTCAAAATCAAGAAATTGTACAACTTTGCACTAAGAATTGCTTTGATTTTAAGTTGTATTTTCCTCATTACAACTCACAAGAAGATTGGAAAAACCATTTTGGAAATGAATGGACAAGATTTGTCAAGAGAAAAACCCATTTTGATCCAATGGCCATCCTTGCTCCTGGACAGAAAATTTTCCCAAGGATTCCTCAACTGTGAAAGTCAATTAATTAATTAATTAATCAGGTCATATTCTTTTGAGTTTAGTATTATAATTATAGTAGCGTCTGTTTTACTTTGTTAATTAATTTTATGGTAAACAAACACATTGAAACAATGTAAATAATTTTTTCTAAATATACAAGATCTCTTTCTCCTTTTTCTTTTGTGTTCCTTTCTCAAATCTAAAGGCAATTCTTGAAGTAATATATAATTGAGATAATTGCACATATCATCCTTTAGTTATGTTTTAGAGTAATTTAGTTTCATAATTACGTTTATTAGAATAATTTAGTTAATTTTTTATTTTTAGTAATAATTTAGTTGTTTTGTTATTTATTTTCAATACATTTGACAAAGAACATTAATAACTACAGTAGCAAAAATTCCAAAGACTTAAATAAATATAGAAAAATAAACAAGTATGGTAAAATGGTCCCAAAAGTAGCTAAAACATGTCAAAGTGCTTTAGTTTAAGATCAACGGGAAAATTTTAAACATCCTCACTGTTGTTTTATGATCTTTGTTCAACTAATTCTCATTCAAAAATAAATAAATTTTTTTATTAATTATTGTAAATTTTACCTTAAATTCATACCAGACTTTATTTATGACAATCAACTCTTTGATAGGAATATAATTACATATACAACTACTCTAGTTAATATGACATTCATCTCTTACTTTATTTTAGGGTAAAAATCCAAATTAAAGTTTTCAATTCATAATTAATAACGATAACACGTTCTTGATATTTCCTTCCACACCATAAAAAAGTGATGTTTGTATTTTATATTTGTGAATTATAACCTGTTTTTTTTTTAAATCGTAATAACCTGTTTGGATGCACTACTTGAAGAAGTTGTTTCAGTAAAAATATTTCTTTATAAGAAGTTGTAAATACAATTGTTATCATTTGCCAACATATACTGAAAGGTATTTTTATTATTATAATTATAAAAATAATTATGCACAATTCAAAACTATTAATGAGTTTGGTATTTTGTTATCTTGGATATGTAAAGATTTACACTCTAAACTGAATTGAACATGAAACTAAAGGATTTTGACTAATATTGTTTGTTTTTTTATTTCTTTGGCATACTCGAATGAATCATTTTCAAGCAATGCCCTACTATTTATAGTAATGCGGTACAAGGGAAAGACAAAGAGTAAAAACTTACAACAATTTTTAACTAAAATTAGTTACACAACATGTAATCCTACAACAATTTTTAACTAAAATTAGTTACAGAACATATAATCCTAGCCTTCAATTACAAAATGAAATTTACATTTGAAAATCTATAATCCATTATCAAAGTTTATAAGATATGAACCTAATTAACCTAAGGGAGTGAATAGGTTATTTTTAATTTTTATCAATTTATAATTTAATAATCTAAACAAAGTGATCAAACATGCAATTGCGTGTAAGAATAAAGTGTAGAAATAAAAAAATAATACAATATTTTTAGGTGAAAATAAACTATGCCACAATCATGACCTAAGAGCAAAACCATCGGTCCATCGGGTCACTTAACTTTCCACTATGAAAAATAAATGTTCAAGTACAAACTCGTTCTTATGTTATCCTCCCTAAGATACTGCCCCAATGTACCTTACTTATGAGCCCCTGCTTTTTTCATAGTTTTCAATATTAACATGAGCGATTTCCCGACCAACGTTCTAATAAGCTTCTCGCCAATCAGATACATTCCTGAATCAACTGCAAAATAGTTAGCATAAAAACACAAATGTCCGTGTGTATTCTAGAACGGATTTAATATTGAATTATCCAAACTAGATGATTCAAAACATTTGTCACTTAAATCAAATCAATTAGCAAATCCTAGAGCAGAAAGATCAAGCACAAGTTCAATAAAAATAGTTTCTTTAAAGATTAATAATCAAATCAAATAATTATGATATGATAAACACAATTATTTGATCTAACAATTCAAGAAAAAAAAAAGAAGCTATAAGAACATATTATCAAAATATCATAAACTAATTAGACTTATTAATCAATCAAACATAACCAGCAATATTTGATAGATTAACTAAATAAAGAAGTATAAAGAATTATGAACTTTTATTTGCAAAACAATAGAGATAAATTAAGAATAAAAGAATAATGTTCTTGTATGGTTAATTGAAACAAGGAGCAATGAGTTTTATTTATAGGAAAAATTAAAACCTTTAATCCTATGTAATTGATAAATATATTTTCTATTACAAATAAGATTAGTAATACTCACTAATTAAGAATACTCCTATGTAATTGATAAATATATTTTTTATTACAAGTAGGATTAGTAACACTCACTAATTAAGAAGACTCTTATTTAAAGAATAATTTTTTTTAAAGTAGACTCTTATTTAAAGAAGAGTTATTTTAAAGTAGATTCCTATTTAAAGAAGATTTTTTTTTAAATAGACTAATTAATCATGAAGACACCTGTTTAAAAATTAGTTCTTTTAAATTATATTTTATGCTACCTTTTAGCATATAATTTAACTTATACCTTATCTAATATTTTAGCATATATCTTATTTTATATTTTAACATAAATATTTTAGTCGAAAAAATAATTTCAGATTTATGAATATGTGCTATTAAATTCATGAATGCAATATTATGTGTCATAGTTATAAAATATATACCTGAAGTACGATTATTTGAATCTCGAGCATTTGTTTAGCTTTTCTTGATTAACTTGATAGTAGGCCTAAAAACAAATTTATAAATAAATATTTTGTCCATGAAAATAGCCAACACTTATTGTCCTTACACATGACATTCTTGATAGCCAATTAGATGATCTCTAATCCATGGCATTCTTCATAGCCAATTAGATGAAAGCACAATCTGCCAAAGCAATGGAAACACGCATTGCATATGTAATCCTTCCATTGTTTCTCTGTAAGCATTACTCATGCCATTGTGCTGACATCTACATAACCTTTGTAAGCCATTACACTATTACTGCTCATTCATTCATTGTAAGTTGTACGTATTCCTTTCTAAGTTCTACATGATTGAACATAAGCATTTACATTCCTTTGATCCTTCTTTGTAATGCCATGCATATTTACTTATTCTCCAAGTTCTATTTCAAATACCTTCCTTACATCCTTCCTCAACTTAGCGGCATGCAAGTGATGCTAAGTTTCCTTCTCAAAAAGAGAAATGGCTTGGGTGACAATGATCTGGGAAGATGTCAGTAGTTTGATCATATGAGGATACATAGGCAATCATGAGTGCCTTTTTAAGCACATTTTTCCTTACAAATTATCAATCAAGCTCTATGTGTTTAGTTTTGGAGTGAAGTATAGAATTTGAAGAGAGAGCTACAACACTTGTTTTATCACACAATATTGTTGGTATTTGAGGAATGGTTACATGAAGTTAATCAGATACTCTTTGATCCTTTCAAGGACAATTATCTTCTTCTTTAATTAATTGATTTCAACATTGTGATCAAACAAAGGATCATGATTGACATACAAATGAGTAGCTTTATTAGAGGTGGAACACTTTAGTTGTTCCTCAAGTTTCTTCATCTTCTCAAGATTGCATTACAATTTTAACTATAAATATCTTTTTTAATGACCTTAAACCTGTTAGTGAGATCATGTTATTCACCATCAATTGAGAACTTTATTTCCTCAAGAGCTTTCTTCAATGCACTTATCTCACGCTTCTTTTCATCCAGGCTCTCCAAAGGCTTTTTCTTAACTTTTTTTTACTTGATATGCTCCAAAAGGAGCCCATTGTAAGAATTGAAAAACTCATATTGCACATCATTATCATCTTGACTTGGATCCTCTTGAGCATCTAAGGTGGTAGTTGGAGGATATACAACATTCCTTGCAGCCAAAAAGGCTTAAAAGTTGGTGTTATCCTCATCGTCATTACTCTTACCCTTTAAAATAGTAACCTCAACCTTTATAGCATGCTTGTTTGTGCATTTTTGCTTATAAAGACAATTAACAATAATATGACTGGGGTTCCCACACTTGAAGCACTTGATTTGGCTGAGATGGTCTTTATTGGGTTTCTCAGCCTCATTCTCTAATACTTTATCAATCTTTCCAGATTTTGAGCCTTTAGTGCTTGAACTTTCTCTTTCATTTCCACGAGAATATGGTTTCTTTTTCTTGAAGAATCTTGCAAACCTTTTCACAAGTAATGTTATTTCTTCTTCATTAAGATCTGAATCATCATCACTTAACATAGTGGCATTCACTTCTTTACTGGGACCACTACCTTTAGTGGACTTGAGCAACATGTTCTTTCCCTTTTTCAGTAGTAATTTGATATTGTCTTGGTAACAAGTGATGAAGATCGAAGACTTGCAAATCACCAACTAACTCATTTATAGTTAGTTCACCAAGCTTGTACATGGATTCTATCACGATTACTTTGACATGGAATCGATAAAGGTGACTATTGATGATCTTCTCAATTTTCTTTTCCTTGCTAATAGGTTTACCCAAATTGTAATAAGGATTGACAATGTTTGTAAACTGAGCATAGAATTTGTCAAATGCTTCTTCCTCTTGCATAATATAGACTTCAAAGTCTCTATTCAACTTCAAAATTATGGATCTCTTGATTGTAGAAGCACCTTCATACATAGTGATGCTTGAGTTTTGTATTTATAAAATAGCTCGCAGGTACAAAAATCACTTTCTAAGAAATGATAAATATACTTCCAAGGTTGGTCTAAAGAGAAACTACATGATTTTTCAATAATTCAAAAAATTCTTAAGAATAAAAATTAAACCTAAAAATTGTGTCACAATATTTACTTTTAAAATATCTAAACTAATTACATGAAATAATAAATGATCATAAGTTTACATAAATAACAGGAAGACATGTAATTCACTTATCAACGGAGATTTAATGACATATTAGCTAGTTGATTATGTTTGGTAAAATTATTTAGGTTAATGAAATATAAATTTAGTAAATTGATTCTTTCTTATATGTATATATAACAAGACCTTTGGTAGGGTCATTATTCTTTATTAAATTAGATTTAATCTTGTCACCTTTGATTGTGCAGCCAATTTTAAACTTAATTAAATTATGCTTATCTTCTAAGAAGTTAACAAATCATTTAACTTGCCATCTTTGGTTGGGCCGATAGTTTTAAACTTCTATTCAAGTTATCCAACTTTTATTATAGATTTATGAATCTTAAATCTAACTTTTAGATTTTTAATCTATTATAAAAAATATGTTCTCAAAATATTTATAGTAATAAAGCTGATAAAAAATATTTGAAATAAAGTATAATTCTAAATAAGATCCATATAATTACATCTAACATCTAAGAGTGTTACTCTAAATTAGATCTAGATTCATGTTTCTAAAACCTAATTTTATTTTAAATCTATTATAAAAAATATGTCGCTAATATATTTTTCGATAATAAACTTTGTAAAAATTCTTGAATAAAAAGTAATCTATGTATAAATATTATTAATAATATTCACCTATTTTAATATTACAGAAGCATATTAACATAAAAAAATCTCATTATTAAAATTAATGTGATATGTTTAATTTAATAAATGACTAAAATATTAAAAATAATATTTAAAAAGATACATTATATTAAATCTATAAATAGATTACAATTAAAGTTAATACCTCAACTTTATTATTACATATAACTTATACACCAATATGTTATCTAGAGAAACTTCTATTATTACCACTTATTATGATAACTTAATCTAAATTATTTATAACATAAACATAAAAAATTTCAACTTTCAAAATGTGAGAAAAACTAAAAACTAAAAACTAGGAAAGCTAAGAGAGAGAGAGAGAGAGAGAGAGAGAGAGAATAATACTAGTGAAGGAATTATTTTACAATGAAGTATGGCGTATTTAGGTTGGGAATATGTCGTCAATATATTTTTCGATAATAAACTTTGTAAAATATCTTCAATAGAAAATAATCTATGTATAAAGATTTTTAATAATATTCACCTATTTTAATATTACGAAAGCATAATAACACAACAAAAATCACATTATTACAATTAACGTGATATGTTTAATTTAATGAATGATTAAAATATTATATATAATATTTAAAAAAATACATTATATTAAATCTATAAATAGATTACAACTAAAGTTAATACCTCAACTATATTATTACATATAACTCCTACACCAATATATTATCTAGAGAAACTTTTATTATTGTCACTTATTATGATAACCTAATCTAAATTGTTTAAAACATAAACATAAAAAAATTTCGACTTTCAAAATGTGAGAAAAATTAAAAAGTAAAAACTAAGATAGTTAATACAAAGAGAGAGAGAGAGAGAGAAAAAAAAATACTAGTGAATGAATTATTTTACAATGAAGTAGGGCGTATTTAGGTTGGGAATATGTCGTCGATAATAAACTTTTTTAAAATTCTTGAATAGAAAATAATCTATATATAATGATTATTAATAATATTCACCTATTTAAATAATACAGAAGCATAATAACATAACAAAAATCTCATTATTACAATTAGCCAAACATACTTAATTTAATAAATGGTCAAAATATTAAATATAATATTTAGAAAGATGCATTATATTAAAGCTGTAAATAGATTGCAATTAAATTTAATAACACAATTGTATTATTACGAATAACTTCTATAACAATATGTTATCTGGAGAAACTCCTACTATTACCACCTATTATGATAAACTAATATAAATTATTTACAACATAAAAATTGTTAAACTCTTAAAATGAGAGAAGTAAAAACTAAAAACTAAGAAAGCTAAGAGAGAGAAAGAAGAATGATGGTGAAAGAATTATTTTACAATGAAGTAGAGTGGGGTATTTATAGGTTGGGAATATGTAGTAAAAGAGAGAAAAATATGGACAAAGGGTCGTGCACTATGACATGCATTTCTTTTGCATCACGATATGTGCCATATTGGAATGCATTGAAACCTTTGATAAGAGTCAAATTATTGCATTTTTTTCATGATTTAAATGTTGATATTTGTGTGAAAATTGTGTTTATTTTATTATTTAATCGACAAATGTCATTTCATGGGTATTTCATGTTTAAAGTGCAATCTCAGGTAAAATCATGATTTTCGAGAAGTTTGGGACAAATTTCAATGATCGGGATTAAGTGAAAATAAAAAGAAAACAAAGTTTCAAAATTTGGAAATCCCGCCACCGGCGAGATAATTCTCACCGCCGACGAAAATCTTACAGAGCGCACGGTGAAAATCTTCCCAAGAGCACGGATTTTGGCAGATGCAAATCTCGTCGCCGGCCAAATTCATCTAGCCACCGGCAAGAATCAGTGGAATCAAAATTGCGAGAATAATGTCGCCGCCGGTGTGTTTCGTCCGAAAACACATTTTTTTTATGTTGTTTTGTTCCAAAATTGCCCCCAAAACCCTAGATCTATATATACAATATGATGGAGAAAGAGGCAATGGGAAGAGGAGCAGATCTGAGCCATTTTTGGAGGAGAGAAGACAATTTTGGAGAGAAAGTTTGGAGAAGCTTGAAGGATTATCACCATTGTTGTTACCAAGTGTTCATCTTCAAGAGTTTTTCATCTCTTCTTCTTAGCTTTCATTTTCTGCATTTTATTCAGATTTTTTATTCATGGATTCAATTGAGATAATGTTTGTTCTTATTTCCGTTATGAATTAATTCGTTTTTGCTAAGGCTATGATGTAGTTGAATCAAGAAAATTTGATTTCTTTTGTTATTATTATATGAGTTCATTGTTTTCAAGTTGAGTATTTATTTCCATGCTTAATGCTTTTAAATTTCTGGCCAAGATTTAGATGATTTTTTGCATTATATTGAGACCGAGAAGAGATGTGTAATGAATGCTTCTTGTGATAAATACCGTATGTTGAATGCGAGTGTGAGAACTAATGCATGATGTATGTGGTTATTCTAGAAATTCCATAAATCGTAATGTGCTTGTTTGTGATTAAATCTTCATAGAAATATAGTTGGTTTTCATAGATAAGTAATTCTAATATAACTCGAGAGAGAGTATTAGGTAAATTTGGGGTTTTCAACCATCACTTTTAGCTTTGATTCTCATATAACATGACTTGAAATTGGATTGTTAGCATTTTTAATCATTTGTGAACAACATTTAATTTTGTTATTTGCGTTTATTTTTAAGTTAATTTTCTTCTTAAACAATTTCAACAATTGGGTTTTCAAATAAAATTAGGATTAGTCAATTTCGTTACTTAGTAATGCCATTCCTTGTGGGTTCAATATCCGCACTTTTGTACACTTTATTACTTGAACGATTCGTACACTTGTGAAAATACGCATCAATCTTGATCTGGCTACCTTACATCACACACACAAAAACCTTCACCGTGACATACATTAATCTAATCTTCTAAAAATCCTTTTTTTATTTCACTCCCTTATATTCTTTTATGCTTCATGGTTGTAATGGAATTCTTTCATGTATAATTTTTAAAGTGTTGATTAATTGAATCATTTTAAAGCTAAAACTACTTGAAAAACAATAAAACATACTTGTGATTTCGAAAAGAAAGATCTCTTAAAATAAGGATAAAATAATTCAAATACAAATCTATTTTGACGTCTAAAATGCATAAAATTAAGTTATATTTAGTGCTTTTAGGAACTCATCATGTAGTCTCTAGAATATCCCATGTTTGCTTGGTTGTAGTGCAGCTTTAAACTCTTCGGTATTTATCTAGTGTGATAGCCCTGATGATAGCATATAATCCCTTGCTATTCCATTTAGATTCCTTGCTTTCTTCTTTTGTCCACTCAATCATTGGTTTAGGAATAACAATATTATTAGGATAGGTTTTAGTTGGATACCTGCATCTATTCTCAATCATAAAGTAGACACGATCTATAAGGGACCACAAGAAAGCCCACATATTTGATTTCCAATTGGCATAATTAAGCCCATTGAATAGTGGAGACCTACCTACATTACCTCATTCTCCTTAGTCCATAAGAGAGAAATGTGTGTGTGTAATAAATGGGTTAATAAAATCAACATTGGAGTGGTTAAGCTCTAAAAGGGTGAATCGACTCTGATTCCATTTGAAAGAGTCTAAGACTCGGTACACTACTAGGGTAAAGAGATACAAACTCCTTAAGAACTCATCCCTAACTCGTAAGCAACAAAAAGATAAACACTTAAAAGAACACAAAGTAGTAGTAAATAATAGTCACAGGTAGTAAAAAAGCTTTCACTATTACAAAACATACATATGGCCTCGGTTTTTAATTATGACCGTAGATCTATGGCCACGGTTATAAGAACTAGGCTTAAATGAGAGAGACCGAAGGTAATGACCTATGGCTATGGTTATAAGAATCGAGGTCTAAGTGAAAGAGACCAAAGGTAATGACCTATGGCCTCGATTTTTGATGAAACTGTGGCCATAGGTACACCCTATGGCCACGATTTTCTAATAATGGAGGCCATATGTACACATTACGGCTTTGATTTTTGAATAAACGAGGCCATAGACTTGTAATCAGAATGATATCTAGATTGTTTCGATTACACTTAAACCATGACTATATACATCTCAATTAAGCTAATTTTCAAATATAAATTAAAATAAATTAAGAAAATTAAGATTAATTATATTAAACTTAAGAGAGATATTACATTAAGAGATTAATAGATTGATAAACTAAAAGACATATAATACAAACTAGCTAATTAAAGTGTTCCAAAAATATAAAAATATACATGAAAAAACTTTACTACTGCTAACTAATCAATTTTTCTCAATCTTAATCAATCTGAAAATATTTTATATGTCCCATTGTAAGGTTGTTCTTCAAAATCTTCGTCCTTGATAGCATGCATTAATTTCATCATAAAAAAATAGCATCTAGTAGCATACCAACATCCAGATTCCATGAATATAATCATATATATACAACATCTAGAACATAAGAGTCCTCTCTACTTATTTATTCTTAATAATAAGGTTACACCATGATTATAGTGTCATAAAAATATCTATAATAAATGACACGGTGTGATAGTACCTGTGAATATAAACATCTACTATATACGAACATACCAACATCCAGATTTCATGAATATAAGCATGCATACACAACATCTAGAACACACAAGAGTCCTCTATACTTATTTATTCTTAAAATATAGGTTTATTACCCCATGATTATAGTGTCACCGAACTATTTATAATAAATGACATCATGTAATAGTACCTGTGAATGTAAGCATCTAATATATATGAGCATATCAACATCAAGATTACATGAATATAAGCAATACCTCAGATTTCCACAATAAGTTCTTCAATCTATATTTGTTCTTGTATATACAACAAATGGTCCATAATAAGTTCTTCAACATGTTCAAGAGTGAAAATTGGAATGCTTATCTAGCCTTTAAGTATATTTATGGTACTCGATCTAAAATGAAAACTTGAGAGACAATTCAATGAAATTAGTGCTACCAATATCAATTACAACAACAACATTATTATTTAGTACTACCCATATCAATAACAACAACAACATTATTATTTAGTAATACCCATATCAATAACAACAACAACATTATTATTTAGTACTACCCATATCAATTATGCACAATAGAGAGACACAGTAGGGTCCTTGATAACATCTACTATGTGCATTAATTTCCTCATAAAAAAATAGCAACTAGTATGAGCATATCAACATACAGATTCCACGAATATAATCCTACATATACAATATCCAAAACACACAAGAGTCCTCTCTACTTATTTATTCTTAATATATAGGTTTATTGCTCCATGATTATAGTGTCACAAAACTGTCTATAATAAATGACATCGTGTAAAAGTACCTGTGAATATAAGCATAAACTATATCATGCATACCAACATCCAAATTACATGAATATAATTAATACATCAGATTTTCACAATAATTTCTTCAATCTACATCTGTTCCTGCATATAGAACAAATGGTCTATAATAAGTTCTTCAACCTGTTCAAGAGTGAAAGGTTTAATGCTTATCTAGCCTCTAAGTAAATTTATGGTACTCAATTTAAAACGAAAACTTGAGAGACAATTCAACGTAATATGTACTACCCATATCAATAATAGTAGCATCATTATTATTTAGTACTACCCATATCAATAATAGTAGTAACATTATTATTTAGTAATACTCATATCAATAACAATATCAAAATTATTATTTAGTACTACCCATATCAATTACGCATAACATCATTATTATTTAGTAATACCCATATCAATAACAATAACAAAATTATTATTTAGTACTACCCATATCAATTATGCATAACAGATAGACAGAGGAAGGGTCCTTGATAGCGTGGGATAATACCTATGAGTATAAGCATATAATATATATGAGCATAGCAACATCCAGATTCCATGAATGTAATCATGCATATACAACATCCAAAACACATAAGAGTCCTCTCTACTTCTTGTTCTAAAATTGAAATAGGAAATCTAGATTTTCGATTAAAAAACCAATCATGAATATCCCACATCATTCACCTTATCGTTTTATTTGACTATATGGTGAGTTATAGCTGTAAGAATTGGTTTGTGAATTCTTCCCACTTATTCCACATCTCATCAACTTTAGTATCAGTGTAAGTTCCTTCATGATTAAGCTATAATGTACACACATTTTAACATATTGTTAGCTAATTAACCAACTATTTTGATTAATAAAAAATTGAAATCAAAATTAAAACAAGAAATGAAAATACAAAAAATTACTTAAATTATTACCAAGTCAATAATAGAAGCAAGTGGATTGACAATAATTATCCTCATAAATATAAGGACATAATACCCATAAGTTACCAAATCATCTTGCTTAGGACACTGTACATTAGAACGAAAATTGAGTTGTAAGATTAATATATATTATCTAATTAAAAAGTTATTACATAGATATTATCAATAAATATTGTTAGTACTTCTAGTGAATATAAATATATATATGAAAAATCTACAAGGTTGAATTTATGGAGTTTAATAAACCATGTATTTATAATTTATTCTCATTCTACACCATATTGGTAAACCTTGAGACCGTCAATTTTGATGACCATTCAACATAATATGAACTCTATATAATGAAGGAAAAATAAATAAGAGTTACTTATGAAGATACATTGAACTTACTGTTTACAAGAACATTAAATTTTAAAAAAATATAACTTACTCATTCATAATGTTTGCAATATCAAAGAACACTTCACCCCACATTGAATCCAAATAATAAATGGTATTTTTGAATGGCTCATACACAATTAAGATCCAATGGTACCTACATCAATTTATAGTAAGATATATATTAGTAAATGCATTTGATTACATAACATAATTTTTCATAAATGTTATACTAATCCACTTACCCACCATTATATGGAATAACCCACTTAACTCCCTCTTGAGTATTTTGCACCCTTTCAAAAACTTATCTCGCAATTTGAGTATGTGTTATCTTCTTCTTAATGACATACAACCAAATTGGATCAATAAATTTAATCACATCATTCAAATGTTTCTTTTTCAACTCATCATAGCATCGCCTATGAAATAAGTTCAAATATTAATGACAAAATAACAATCAAAATAAAATATATATGTGAGTAACTTTTAACTTATCATAAAATTAAAAATGAATTAAAATCAAATAAACTAACTGTGTCCACAATTTGACAACTGAATAGCCAATCTCCACCTTTGTGTAAAATTGTTCTACACACTCAACTGATAGAAAAATAGGTAGTTCATTGCCTAAGATTTGAACTTCCATTGGAACTTTAACAGTAAGATTATTAACCGAAGATGTAGATGAGCATGCAACTATAAGAAATCTAACATGCTTAGGAAAACCACTACTTTGTTCATATGTATATGAAATTGGTTTTTTTTGTTGGTACCAAAGCAGGCTTCTTAGAAGTTATTTTGTCCATCGGTTTTTGCTTTGAGCTTCCTTCTTTGATCCCAATGGTAATAGGTAATTTTGATTTCTCCTTGCTCAAATACTATTTATTCACAATATGAAGACAATATATAAAAGGAACGGAAAATATCCTTACTACATCCTTTCCTAATATGACGAGATGTGGAGGCCAAGCAACAAATGAATTGACTGCTTCCGTAACTGTATTATCTTCCCTTGTTGGTATAGGTTAGGGATAATTCTTTTCAATATCATCCATAATGGAAACCTTCCAATTCCCGTTCAAAGGGTGTCCATGACAAACACCACTAGAGGAATCGCCTACCCTCCCACATGCCACAATACGAGATGGTGTCTCATACGTAAGCAAATAATTTATTCCCTATATAGTATTAGAACAAACATATATACTATGACTTAAACACTACACAAATCAAAATTAAAATATGAAAAAGAATGAATATTGAAGATTACATACAACTAATCTCATATGAAATGTAGGCACATAAAGAGGAGTGGCAATTCGTTGGATGTGTGGTGTAGATGTAGGTGTAATTGTTTTTGTACAAGGAGTCCTGATGAGTGCTCAAAAAGCACTAAAATTACCATGATTTTATGCACATTAATTGATTAAAAATATATATATTTATATGTTTTATCATATATTTATATAAATTTGTCTTTTTCGGAATCACGGGTGTTTTTATTGTTTTTCAGGTATTTTCACTTAAAAACGCAACTTAAAGACTCAAAGAGGAATACTGGAAGCAATACATCACAAATATATTAATAAATAAATGGGGAAAGGTCAACAAATAAGGAAAAATTGGACAAAATGGGTCAAAAATGTCAAAAAGGAGAAAATCGTGCCGCCAAGACCGCGCCGCGCTGCCAGCCACTTACCTTGTGAACTGTTCATCTCATGGAATCTTGTTCATCCGCGGATACTGTTCATCCGCTGGTACTTGTTCATCCGCTGATGCAGTCTGGCCGCCCCTGTGATGTCATGCTGACGTCATTAATGACATCAGCAATTCCAATACGCGTTTTTACATTTTTTAATATTTTTTTAATATTTTTTTAACATTTTTTTACTCATTTTTTCTCTCCATCCTCACCTATAAATACTCCCCTTCCCTTCACTTCAAAACACACCTTCAAAACACACTTCTCTCTTCTTTCTTTCTCTCATTTCTTAGTTTTTGAGTTTTTCTTAGTTTCTCTCTTAGTTTCTAAGCTTTTCTTTGTTTTTCTCTTAGTTTTTAGTTCAATTCTCTTAGGTTTAGAGTTCTTCTCTTTTTGAGAGGAACTTGTAATGTTTTTGTAATAATTTAGATTTTTGATTCAATAAATGGGAGTGCAAATTCCGCTTGGAGGTTTTCCACTACGGGAATAGCGTCGAAGTTACGTAAGGATTTTATTTTCTTCTGATTATTTTTATGCTTTATTCTTACATGTTATATTCAACTTGTCTGTGGTTAAATTTAACTATCTTTGTTGTTTAGTAAATATGATGTAATAATGACGTTGTTATGCTTGCGAAATATTAAATAGGTAAAAATCTCTAAAATGAATTGATTTTGTTTTTATTCAAGATTTTATATTAAGAATGTTAGAGAGAAATATATTATTTTTCATTACAAACTTAAACACGAAAATTAGATTTTAAGGTTTAGTTATCAGATCTAATTTAGAGTAGTGCTCTTTTATTTGTTGGTACAATCGCTTAGGTAGTTAGAGTGAAGCTCTATTTCAAAAGTTTTTATAAGAATTATTATGTGAAAATGTATTGACAACATGGGTTCAGTAGTGGTTTTATAAATTGAAAGTTAGTACCCGCATAGTTAAATTCCTAGGTTTAATTTGGACACCTTGAATAAGGTTTAAATTTTCTAACCCCACCACAGGTGCCACTTAAATGGTTCATTTTCAATCTCTTAGAAATAGTAATTAATTTAATTAAGCAAATTAGTTGTCAACTGCACCCGTAGGTCTTAATTGATTTGTTTACTTAACAAAGAATATCTAACCCAACCAAAGGTGGTATTTATATAAAAGAGAGAATCAATAAACTATCAATTTATATCTTTAATAACCTAGATAATATGAGCAAGCATAATTAATTTAGTTATTATATCCATAAATACTCCGCTAATATAAATGATAAAAATTTGCATGAATATTTATTGAATCTGTATATATGTTTATTATTTATTGAATTTGTATCTATGTTTATTTTTATTTTATTAGATTATATTTAATTAATCTGTATATATGTTTATTTATTTTATGTTATTAGATTAGGAACACAAAAACCAAACTATCGTGACAGGATGTTTAGGATTTAATTTTGTTTTTAAAAGTTTGAATAATAAATTAAAAACCACATACATTCCTTCCTTAGATCGACCTTGGGAGTATACTTATCATTTTCTTCGAAATGATTCGTGCACTTGCGAGAGTTTTATAAATATTAAAACCAATTGTACGGGCAGGATCGGCGACGTCGGTTCTACCCCGATCAAGTTTTTGGCGCCGTTGCCGGGGATGGTATCAAGTTTTTGGCGCCGTTGCCGGGGAAGGAATAGCGTTTTTAAATTATATATCAAAATTTTAAAAACTTTTTATGTTGTAAATAATTGTGATTTTTTTTTATTAAAAAATTTAAAAAAAATAAAAAATTTTGTTGTTTGTGAAAAGTAAAAAAAAAAAAAAATTCAAATTTCAATTTCGTAATAAATAAAAAAAATATAGCATGAATAATAAAATAATTTTGCATTTTGAAATTTGAAGTAAAAAAAAAAGTAAATAAATTTTAAATTAAATTAATAAATAAATAAGAATAAAAAAAATAAAAAAAAATATAAAAAAAAATAAAAAATAAATAAATAAATAAATAAATAAAATAAATAAAAAAATAAATAAAAGATAAACAAAGAAAAAAAAAACAAAAAAAAAAACAATTTTCAAATTCCAATTTTCATAATAATAAAAAAAAACAAGGAAAATTAAAAAAAAAATAAAATAAAACTTACCGTTCAAGAATAGTAAAAAAAGTAAAAATAAATAAAATTAAGATTTAAAAAAAAAATTAAAAAAATAAAAATTAAATAAAAATTAAAAAAAAAACAAAAAAATTAAAAAAAAAATATAAAAAAAAACAAAAAAACAAAAAAAAAATAATAATAATAATATAAAAAGAAAAAAATAATAATAATAGAAAAAAAATAAATAAAAAAATAAAAAAAATAATAAAAAAATAAATTTTTTTTTCTTTTTTAGGGTTTAACTAGTTTTGTTTAGTGCTTTGTATTAAATACCATGTAATTTTCTCTAAATTTTTTATTTTGTTGACAGGAGTTTTAAATTTACGTTTACAATAGTCTATGCGTGGTAGGAGATCCTTAGGAAACCCTCTTACACCATATGTAAATAATTTTCATAAATTTAAACAAGTGTCAACAAAACTGGATTCCACCCATCAACCTGTTTTTGAGCCAAACATAGAACCAAGTCTTAATCCTTTACTAGAACCAAAAGAAATGGAGGAAAACCAACATGTTAGGGAAACCACGATGAAGGAGTTTGCAAGACCGGTGATTGGCACGGCAACTGCCGCTATCCAGTTGGGTGAGGCTGCTCGGAATTATGACCTTAAAAATATTCATTTTTCTATGCTTCCTTCCTTTTATGGGCTACCTAATGAAGATTCTCTTTCCTTTATGAGAGATTTTCATGCTACGGTCCAAACATTCCCCCTCGGTATTCTAAACGAGGATCAACTTAGGATGAGATGTTTTCCCTACACTTTAAAGGATAAGGCCAAAGCTTGGTTGATGTCACTTCCCCCAGGTTCTCTGATGACATGGGGTAATATTTACAATAAATTCATGGGAAAATTCTATTCCCACCAAAAAACATCAGAGTTGAGAGGAAAGATTGCTACTTTCTCTCAGATGGAAGGAGAACCATTCCATGAAGCTTGGGATAGGTTCAAAATGTTTCTCACTCAATGTCCCCGTCATAGCTTTCCCCTGCAGTTGCAGAACCAATTCTTTTACGATGGACTTACACAACAATGTCAGTTCATTGTCGACAACGCTGCAGGAGGAGCAATAGGAGAAAAGACTGCCTCAGAGACGTATAACCTCTTTGAGATGCTGGGTGCTAATTCCCAACAGAAAAGCTCCCGAGTGAGAAAAGCTGGAGTTCATGAAATCGACTCCAGTAATGAAGTTCAACAACAACTTGTTCAACTGACTAAGCAAGTTGCCCTTCTCGCTACACAAACCAACACCAATAATGAACAATATGGTTTGTATAGCAACATGGGACATGGTACTGAAGCCTGTCCATATCAAGGAGAAACAACTGGACCTGAACAGGTTAATGTGTTGGGAGCATATCAACAGAAACCAAGGTTTGATCCCAATTCAAATACCTATAATCCTGGGTGGAGAAGTCATCCAAATTTCTCCTGGAGGCAAAACAACCCTCCTTTCACTCAAAGCTCAAACCAGGCAGGCCAGCAATTCCACCCACCTATTCCAAGAAGCATTCCCAATAAACCAACCCTGGAGGACAACTTGAATTCTTTTATTCAAGTCTGTAGGGATAACCAATCTAAAACCAATCAACGGTTGGACTCTGTGGAAGCTTCTATCAAAAAGGTGGAAGTTCAAGTTGAACAGTTAGTTGAACATTTGCAAAAGAGCAAAGACTAATTTGATACTTAAATGAATTCAATGAAGAGGAGACATTGAGTTTTTCATTCTGCAATCTCCAAGCAACGTCTTACTAGAAGACGATAAAATTTTAGTCCTATATGGGAGGTCACCCATTGTTGTATTTTCCTTTGTTTTAGTTTGCGTGTAATAAAATTCAAATGAAATAAATTCGTTTGTTTTGAAAATTGTAGTCCATTAGTTAAAATTAAAATTAAAAAAAAAAAAAAATTAGGTTCCTTGCACCTTTTTGCTTTATCAAATTATAAATATTTCTTAGAGATATCTACTATTGTTTTTTTTAAGAGCAAAATGTTGATACACAATAGGAGGAGGATCATTTTCAACTACAAACAACCATGGGAGATGCTGAAGATAGGCGGAAAAAGATGAAAGACTATACAATGCCAATCATTGGCAATGTAACTTCCGGCATCCAATTACAAAAGGCTGCAAGGAATTATGAATTGAAAAAGATTCATTATTCTTTGTTGCCTTCCTTTTACGGTATCCCTAATGAAGACCCTTTGCACTTCATTCGAGAATTCTATGCTATTGTCCAAACCTTTCCACTACATGCAATTAATGAAGATCAACTTAGGATGAGGTGTTTTCCTTACACCCTCAAAGATAAAGCTTGGTCCTGGTTCATTACTCTGACAGTTCTCTTAAAACTTGGGAGGCGATCTATGAAATTTTTATGGGTAGGTTCTATTCCCATCAAAAGACTGTTGATCTAAGAACAAAGATAGCAACATTTTCTCAAATGTATGAAGAGCCCTTTCATGAAGCTTGGGAAAGATTCAAACTCCTTTTCATTCAATGTCAAAATCATAGCTTTCCATTACAGCTACAAAACCAATTCTTTTATGATGGATTGACACTACAGAGTCAATACATGGTTGATAATCTTCTTTGGAGGTCTTTGTAGGAGAAAAGACCGCAGAGGAAACCTATAATCTTTATGAAATGTTGGGTTCTAATTCCCAACAAAGAGGTGGTAGAAGGAAAGCAAGGGTCAATGAAGTTGGCTCGATAATGAGATAACCTTGCAACTTCTTTGAATTGACTAAACAAGTGCAATTCCTCACTACCCACCAAATTTCAAATCAAGAGGTATGTGAAGTGTGTTGTTCAATTGGGCATGGTACTCATAATTGTTCAAATACATGTGATTCTAGTGTCGATGCCATAGAGGAAGTTCAATCTTTTCAAAGGTATCATCCAAACACCTATAATCACCCAACCTACACCCAATATCCAACACTAAGGTCAGATAACAACCACCCTTACCCACCAATCCAAGCTTTTAAGCCAACCTTAGAAGATAGCTTGAATGCTTTTATTCAAGTTAGTCGTGACAACCAATTGATGACTAATCAAAGGTTGAACACCATGGAGGCTTTGGTAAAAAGGATTGAATCTAAAGTTGGGCAACGTGTTGACCAAATGCAAAAGAAAGCACCAGGAAAATTGCCTACCAACGGAACAAGCAAAGGATGTACGAACCCTTCAAGTGGTAAGGTAGTCAATACCGATTTACCTAAAATCTCTAACAATCTACCTTGTAGTTCGGAGTAACGAGAGAAGGCGATACTCTAATCTCGCAAAAGAAGAAACAAGTGTTAAACTTAACAAGCCTTGAAAAACTCATTGGGGGTCATCGACACCCCAAAAATTCAAAAGACAACGAGAACCACACCGGATGCAAGTACCTTTTCCCCATCGGTTAAGAGAGTCCAAACAAGATAAGCAATTCAATGATCTTTTAATATGCTCTCTAAAGTAAATATCAATTTACCATTATTAGAAGTGATCATGAATGGCCCTCATATGCCAAGTTTTTCAAAGAGTTGAACACTAAGAAAAGGAGGTATGAGCTGAATGAGCAGTAGTAGTATCGAAATTTCTAGCCATTGTACTTGACAAACTACCCCACTAAGTTGAAAGACCCTGGAAGTTTTATTATAAACATAACTATGGGGGATAAGAAGGTTGCTAAAGCAATGCTTGATTTAGGTGCTAGTATAAATTTGATGCCCTACTCTATATTCTTACAACTCAATCTAGGGGATTTAAAACCCACAACTATGTCCCTTCAACTTGCAGACGGATCTCTTAAATATCCAGAGGGAATAGTTGAGGATGTTTTGGTGCAGTAGACAAACCGATAATACCTGTTGACTTTGTGGTTACGGATATGCAAGAAAATCTAGCATTGGACGTAGAGCACACAATATTGCTTGGTAGACCATTTATGGCAACTACTAAAACTATTATTGATGTCCAAGATGGAAATTTGACAATGACAGGTCTTAGGAGAGACTGTTCATTTTAAAGTTTTTGATTCTTCACCTTTCCTTCTATTTACGCCATCGATGAAATATTCGATGTTGATCATTTGGATAATCTTGTCCAAAACACCTTTTTCCAAACCGAATAGAAGACAAGCTTGAAACCGTTCTTACACTTGAAAAGGTTGAAGAAGATTTAGATGAAGAAATTAAGGGGTACCTTGAACAACTAGACAATAATGAAGTGATGACAAAATCTAGTACACTTTTTCTACCCACTTCTTCATCTAGTAAAGACGCCAATCCACACGAACTTGAACTCAAAGACTTACCTGAGCACTTAAAATATGTGTTTTTGGGAGAAGGGGAAACTTATCCAGTGATAATTTCTTCAACCTTGACCAAACCACAAGAAAAGGAACTCATCAAAGTGCTTAAACAATTTAAGAAATCTATAGGTTGGAGTATAGGGGATATAAGAGGCATTAGTCCAACAATGTGTATGCACAAGATCAACTTGGAGGATGGTGCTAAACCTGTACGAGATGCCCAAAGAAGACTAAACCCAAACATGCAAGAGGTAGTTAAAAAGGAAATTCTTAAATTATTAGAAGAAGGGATTATCTATCCTATTGCGGATAGTAAGTGGGTTAGTCCAGTGCATGTGGTACCAAAGAAATCTGGGATAACAGTTGTTAAGAATGACAAAAGTGAATTAGTGCCCACTAGAATAATCACTGGATGGAGAATGTGTATAGATTTTAGGAAACTAAATTTATATACGAAAAAGGATCACTTTCCTCTTCCATTCATTGATCAAATGTTGGAAAGATTAGCTGGGCACAAATTTTACTGTTTTTTGGATGGATTGTCTGGATATTATCAAGTACCCATAGCACCAGAAGATCAGGAAAAGACCACATTTACATGTCCTTTTGGGACATTTGCTTTTCATAGAATGCCATTTGGGTTATGCAATGCCCCTGCCACTTTCCAGAGATGCATGATATCTATTTTCTCAGACATGGTGGAAAAATTCATTGAGATTTTCATGGACGATTTCTCTGTCTTTGGGAACTCATTTGATGATTGCTTACATAAATTGACTTTGGTTTTAGAAAGATGCATTGAATGCAATCTCACCCTTAGTTGGGAGAAAAGTCATTTTATGGTTCAACAAGGGATAGTTTTAGGACATATAATTTCAAACAAGGGTATTGAAGTTGATAAGGCAAAAGTTGAATTGATATCCAAACTACCTCCCCCTACATCTGTGAAGGGGATAAGAAGCTTCTTGGGACAAGCAGGATTTTGCTGACGATTTATTAAAGATTTCTCTAAAATAAGTCGTCCCTTATGTAACTTGCTATCCAAAGATGCTGAATTTGACTTCAACAATGATTTGCCTTATTTCCTTTAATACCTTGAAAGATAAACTAACATCTACCCACTGTTATTATGGCACCAATGGTCTTTACCTTTTGAAATAATGTGTGAAGCTTCTGATTATGCAATAGGAGCGGTCCAGGGACAAAGAGTGGATAAGCGTTTGCATGTCATCTACTATGCTAGCAAAACACTCAATGATGCCCAAATGAATTATACCACCACTGAAAAGGAATTCTTGGCGATAGTATTCTCTTTAGACAAATTTCGGTCTTATTTAGTAGGATCTAAAGTGATTGTGCATTCGATCACTTGCTTTAAGATACCTATTAAGTAAACCAAATGCCAAGCCAAGATTAATCAGGTGGGTCTTACTCTTACAAGAATTTGACCTAGAAATCAAGGATAAGAAAGGCAGTGAAAACTTAGTAGCTGACCATTTGTCTAGGTTGATTTCTGACTTCAATTCTCTTAAAGATGAGAGTAATGAAGATATAGTTGAAACCTTTCCTGATGAACAGTTATTTTTCATAGGTCCGAACCCATGGTATGCTGATATTGTAAACTATCTTGCCACTGGTGTTTTGCGACCTAACACTTCATATCAGGACAAGAAAAGGTTTTTTTTAAAACTATTAAGGACTATTTACGGGATGACCCTTATTTATATAAGATTGGTCAAGATCAAGTCATCCGGAGATGTGTACCTGAAGAAGAACATAAGAGCATTCTGACTTTTTGTCATGAACTTCATTGTGGGGGTCATTTTGGAGGTGAAAAGACAGCCCGTAAGATATTACAGTCTGGATTCTTTTGGCCCACTCTTTTTAAAGATGCTCATATGTTTTGTGCACAATGTGATAGATGTCAAAGAACAGGAAACATAAGCAAAAGAGATGAAATGCCTTTGACATCTAATTTAGTTGTTGAACTCTTTGATGTATGGGGGATTGACTTTATGGGTCCTTTTCCCCCATTTAATGGTTTTCAATACATTTTGGTTGCTGTGGATTATGTGTCCAAGTGGGTAGAAGCTATCCCCACCAAAACCAATGATGCTAATGTTGTTGTGAAATTCTTGAAAGATTTCATATTCAGTAGGTTCGGAATGCCTAGAGCTATAATAAGTGATGGAGGTAGCCATTTTTGTAACAAACTCTTTGATGGAGTACTAAACAAGTACAACATCACACATAAGGTAGCTACTCCATATCATCCTCAAACTTCCGGTTTAGTGGAAGTAAGTAATAGGCAAATTAAGGGAATATTGGAACGCACTGTGCGTCCTTCAAGGAAGGATTGGGCATTTAAGTTAAATGATGCCTTATGGGCATACCGCACCGCTTACAAAACACCTATTGGGATGAGCCCTTACCGGTTAATCTTTGGGAAAGCGTGCCACCTTCCAGTTGAACTTGAACATAAGGCTTACTGGGCAATTAAAGAGCTAAATAAAGCAGGTGAAAAACGATTACTCCAGCTTCATGAGTTGGAAGAAATTAGGAATGAAGCTTATGAGAATGCCAAATTATACAAAGAGCGTACTAAGCGCTATCATGACAAGAGGCTAGTTCCTAAGACTTTTCACCCTGGAATGAAAGTTCTTTTATTTAACTCTCGTTTGAGATTTTTTCCAGGAAAGCTGAGATCAAGATGGGATGGACCATTCAAAATAGTTCAGGTATTTGAACATGGAGTGGTAGAACTATTGGACTCCAAGACACAAAAAACGTTCAAAGTTAATGGCCATCGTGTCAAGCCTTATTTAGAAGAACCAAACAACATTGCTGAAATAGATTGCATTTGGCTGAGTAATCCTTAGCACCAAAAAGATACGTCTTGCTAAGACGTTAAACTAAGCGCTGGATGGGAGGCAACCCATCATTTTAGGTAAAAAAAAATTTTGTTATTTGTTTTATTTACTTAATTTTATTGTTTATTTTAGTTTACTTATATGTGAATAAGTTTTAAATTGTTAAAACTAAAAATATTTGTTGAGTTGTTAGAAGTTCACAGCAATCTGTCTGTATACATTCTAATGATGAATATGATGAATGCACCTGCATTTCTCCATTACTACTTACACATTCTCAAGAAATAGGTAATCTTTCTTCTTCTTTTTTTTCTTTATCTTTAATTTACAGTTGTTACATTGAGGACAATGTAAGTTCTAGGTTGGGGGTGGTGAAAAGTTACCATGCTTAATTAGAAAAGAAAAAAAAAAGATTTAACAATTTAAAAAAAAAAAAAACATTTATTAATTTTTTTTTCTTTTTTTTATGTTCACATCTTCATTTTTTTTGTGTGTTTGGTTTTATTTTTGTGTGATTTAGTAATTTTTGGAATTAAAAAAAAAAACATTTCACAAAAATTTGTCATTTCTTTAAATCAAATTTAAGTAAATAGTTAAGTCTTTTGTACTGTTAGATTAATTTTTGAAAACATATCATGAAATATTTTGTAATTGTTTTTTTATAATTAGTTAGTTTTTGTCATAACTAGTATTTCTTGATAAGATGTAGAAATTATATTAAACCCAAAATCGGTGTATATGAATTTGTTTTAGTGGAGACTACCTTTGTGAGATATAATTTGAGCCTAATTTCCCTTATTCAGAGTGAAATATATATTTTTTCTACTCCAAACACATTTCTTATTTCTTCAAATTCTTAGATGATCTCTATAGGCATTAATATTGAATGTATGAATTTTTTCTCATCTTAATAGAGTGTCGTATATTTTTTATTATTATTTTTGCTTTGATTAAATGATTTGAGTAGAAATTGATAGTATATGCTTTTATCTCATTCGTGCATGACTGCTACAAAAAAAAAAGACATATCTGGGGTTACCTAAACCAAGATCAAACAGAAAAGCCACAAAATTAACCACTCACCAAATTCCAAAAAAAAAAAAAAAAAAAAAAATGTACAATCTGTACATGGGTTGACTCTCTAAAATATACATATATTGAAAAAAAAAATAGAGAGATAAAAAAATATAGTATCATCTACATACTATGACCCACATTGCCTACAAAGTTGTGAGTAAAGGCTAAATACAAAAGAAAGATATAGGAAGTAATTCCCTAAAAAGTCATTGCAATTTCTTCATTTGTAAAAAGCATATATCTTGAAATTCTTTCTTAATGAGTTTGATTTATGCATGAAAATAATTTTTATATATGATATCTTTATAATTTATACATTTGATTCCTTTCATGAGATCAATGTTAAAATAACACTTTGAGCCTTTATTCTTTATACATATGCGAACATATTAGTTCATTTCTATACATCAACTCTTTCGCATATAAATTAGTATGAGTGTTTGAACCCATAGGATTCAGTGTTTTGAGAGTATTGACTTGTGAGGAATAGAGTCGAAGCGAATTCTGATTCATGACACTGAAATTGGGTAAAATTAAATTGATACATTTTTGATATGAAATATGAAAATGATTTTCGACTAATTATTATAATAAATCATGATTGTTTAAAAAGATTAAAATAACTTATGCTTGAGATTTTAATTATGATCTTAAAGGAGATTAAAAAGTATGAGACATTTTTGTGATATGTTGTTTTCTTTTATTCTTAAAATTTAATTTTTGATTTTGTTGTAATTTTAGTTGATTGTTTTTATTGTTTCTTTTGATTTTTTTAGTTCAATGTTTGTGGGTATCATTACTGAAAACCCTCACGAGACTCAAACTCGTCCACTAGGGCAACCTAGGGGTTTAAAGGCTTGTTGCATAGGCTAAATGCAACCGTTTCAATCCACGAAAGTGATTTAGGATAGTTTAATTTTTAGTTTTTATCGCTTCTCTTGCTAAGGGACTAGCAAGAAGCTGGTTGGGGGTTGTGATGAGTGCTCAAAAAGCACTAAAATTACCATGATTTTATGCACATTAATTGATTAAAAATATATATATTTATATGTTTTATCATATATTTATATAAATTTGTCTTTTTCGAATCACGGGTGTTTTTATTGTTTTTCGGTATTTTCACTTAAAAACGCAACTTAAAAACTCAAAGAGGAATCTTGGAAGCAATACATCACAAATATATTAATAAATAAATGGGGAAAGGTCAACAAATAAGGAAAAATTGGACAAAATGGGTCAAAAATGTCAAAAAGGAGAAAATCGTGTGCCGCATCGCTTGCCATGTAGCGCTCTACTCATGCTGAACTGTTCATCTGCGGATATCTTGTTCATCCGCGGGATCTTGTTCATCCGCTGGTCTTGTTCATCCATGATGCAGCCGCCCTGTGATGTCATCTTGGCGTCATTAATGACATCAATTCCAATACGCGTTTTTACATTTTTTAATATTTTTTAATATTTTTTTAACATTTTTTTTACTCATTTTTTCTCTCCATCCTCACCTATAAATACTCCCCTTCCCTTCACTTCAAAACACACCTTCAAAACACACTTCTCTCTTCTTTCTTTCTCTCATTTCTTAGTTTTTGAGTTTTTCTTAGTTTCTCTCTTAGTTTCTAAGCTTTTCTTTGTTTTTCTCTTAGTTTTTAGTTCAATTCTCTTAGGTTTAGAGTTCTTCTCTTTTTGAGAGGAACTTGTAATGTTTTTGTAATAATTTAGATTTTTGATTCAATAAATGGGAGTGCAAATTCCGCTTGGAGGTTTTCCAGCTACGGGAATAGCGTCGAAGTTCTGTAAGGATTTTATTTTCTTTAGAGTTATTTTTATGCTTTATTCTTACATGTTATATTCAACTTGTCTGTGGTTAAATTTAACTATGCTGACTGTTTAGTAAATATGATGTAATAATGACGTTGTTATGCTTGCGAAATATTAAATAGGTAAAAATCTCTAAAATGAATTGATTTTGTTTTTATTCAAGATTTTATATTAAGAATGTTAGAGAGAAATATATTATTTTTCATTACAAACTTAAACCTGAAAATTAGATTTTAAGGTTTAGTTATCCGGTCTAATTTAGAGTAGTGCTCTTTTATTTGTTGGTACAATCGCCCGGTAGTTAGAGTGAAACTCTATTTCAAAAGTTTTTATAAGAATTATTATGTGAAAATGTATTGACAACATGTTTTCAATAGTGGTTTTAAAACTTGAAAGTTAGTACTCGGATAATTAAATTCTTATGTTTAATTTGGACACCTTGAATAAAGTTTAAACTGTCTAACCCCACCAAAGGTGGCATTTAAATGGTTCATTTTCAATCTCTTAGAAAAAGGAATTAATTTAATTAAGCAAATTAGTTATCAACCCCACCCATAGGTGTTAATTGATTTGTTTAGTTAACAAAGAATATCTAACCCCACCAAAGGTGGTATTTATATAAAAAAGAGAGAATCAATAAAATATCAATTTATATCTTTAATAACCTAGATAATATGAGCAAGCATAATTAATTTAGTTATTATATCCATAAATACTCCGCTAATATAAATGATAAAAATTTGCATGAATATTTATTGAATCTGTATATATGTTTATTATTTATTGAATTTGTATCTATGTTTATTTTTATTTTATTAGATTATATTTAATTAATCTGTATATATGTTTATTTATTTTATGTTATTAGATTAGGAACACAAAAACCAAACTATCGTGACAGGATGTTTAGGATTTAATTTTGTTTTTAAAAGTTTGAATAATAAATTAAAAACCACATACATTCCTTCCTTAGATCGACCTTGGGAGTATACTTATCATTTTCTTCGAAATGATTCGTGCACTTGCGAGAGTTTTATAAATATTAAAACCAATTGTACGGGCAGGATCGGCGATGTCGGTTCTACCCCGATCAAGTCCCATTGGAACTATCAATTGGATGATTTTGTTCTAGACAATGGCTTGAATTTCCTACACTCATATCTCCTAGTAACTCAGCTCTTAGTGCATCTATCTCTGCCTTTATGGTATCAAAGCTTGCAAGATTTTCCTTCATTAACATCATCTCATTTAAGATATTTACCATTTCATTGGAGGGATAATTAGTGCACTTTTTAGGCATGCCAAAATATTCAGTAGATGTTATATATTGGGAGCATCTTTTAAGAAGACCTGGATGATCCTTCCCCAATGCCATTATCATTGCATCTACACCCATCTCTTCTTCAATCTCACCACTATCAATCTTATCTTACATTTTACTCTCCATCAATTCACACATAAAATAATAAGCATAATTATAATCAATTAATCATAACATATTATCTAACATTTTGAATAATTACCACTTTTTCCAATTTATCTTGAACTTGTTTACTTTTGAACTCCCCTTCTTTAGGAGTGTTGATTGTGATAAATACATGAGATCGCTGAATTTGTATGCCACCACATTTTGACTCCTATAGATATGTATAATGAGTTACAAAAACATTTTATGCCCAAATATCTAACTAATTATCATTCAAACTTAATTTTAATAACTCACCAATTGAATTCTTAGGTTGGAAAAACCCATTCTTCATGTTTGATGATTATACTCATTATGCTTCCTCAACTCAACATGTTCACAACGTGATTTCTAATAAGAGCACATATATGAATAGGGTTGTTAGGGCATATAAATTCAAAATATTAAATGGTAATATTTATACTTTTGTATTCAATAATACCTTAAATTTCTCAGATCGTGAGTAATTCACAAATGCATGCCAATCATTGTGTACCCATTCATACTTCTTAGGTGGTTTGTATAGCTTCTTCTCATTCAATGGGTCCAAATAAGACTTAATGTATTTTTTCCTCAAATTATTTTTAAATGCCTTCCATCCAGAAGCAGCCATCTTAAGGATGTTTGTATGCCTTTGGAATATTGTATTTTTCCTATAAAATTCACACGAAAATTTAACAGTAAAACTAAATAAGGAAAGACCAAAAAGTACAAGTGCAATTTATATACTTACATTCAATGTTTCCCATATCATGTCTTTTTTCTACTTCAGAAACTTCCTTCCGCCAATCATTATAAATAATCCTAATCATTATTTTTCCTAACACACATATCCAACTAATCATTTTTGATCCCTTCTTTCCAATTGGGTTGCATTCATTATCAAATTAAATTGTAATTTTTTCTATGCACGTTGATTTAGCAATTTTCTTCATCTTTGTTATACCTATTTTACTTTTAACTTTTTCTTTTTTCCTTCTTTTAGATGGTCTTTCCGTATATGAAGAAGTATCATCATTCGTAGAAACTCTCCTCATCAGTGGAGTCGTGTTTGTTCCTTACTCTTTCATCTTTGTTACGATCATCAACAATCTCATTAAGATCCATATACCTATAGACATGGATTGAAAACATTATAAATGAATATATATATATATATATATCAATTTATAATCGAAAAGAAATAATAAAATTAGAATTATAGATGTAAGTTGTAAATAGAAACAAACACAATATTTTTTAAGATGTATACCTAACAAAAACATTGCAAATAAAGAAAAAAATTATCTTCCTCGATCAATCCAAGTTGGCTCATAATCATTTCTATATATATTGGATTATCATCTTCTAAATCATTAGCATCATTTGATTAAGGTATATTTCTTACAAAAGATCCATATTCAGACAAATTAAATTTCATTTAATTCTTCCTTTTTGTGATAAAACTCTCGCTTAGGCAGTATCAACACAATTGACCACTTAGTGTCTGTAGGATCTTCTACATAGAATACTTGGTTAGCATGGATGGCCATGATGAATAGGTCATCTCGATGACCTATCTTACCAAGGTTAACAAGAGTCAATCCTAATTCACTCTTACAAATTTCATTTTGATTATCCTCAACCCAGTCACACAAGAATATTGGAACACAAAACATATGATACTCTAACTCCTAAAATTCTTGAATAACTCCATAATAAGTCCTTTTAGATAGTAGTAGGTCATTATCCTTAGAACTAGCAAATTGCAAAGCTTGAGCATTTAACATAACCCCACTATTTTGATTAACATGAATTTCATCCCTTGCCTTGTTGTAAATCAAAAACCATTTATAACATATCTAGGATAGTTGATAACATGATATCGCATCCCATTTTCCAACCACCTTATAGTTTCTGTGATGGAATTATTGGGGACACTTAACTCATCCATAACTTTATATCAAAACCAATTAATAAAATTAGGATTATGTTCATCTTGAAACCATTTCTCTCCATTTCTCCTATTCTGAGGATCTGCCTTTAACATATCCATATACATCTTACTAAATATGAGTAATGTGAGTAACATATGAAAAATAAATTAAGAAATTATGAAATGTAGATTTAAATGAAACCATTTTTACCTTATGTATGGTTCAATCTCTTTATTGTTTGCAAGCACCAAATGATAACTTTGTTCCCATTGGACTTGTACGATGGTTTCAATTGAGCCTGAACTTATTAGTTCACCAATATTCTCTAAACCACTACCCAATGAAAACCTAGGCTGAGGATTCTAATTGTGGATACACCAGATAGATACTTAGAGCAAAACTCAATAGCTTCTTCTACAATATAACACTCAACTATGCACCCCTTTATTCGATTACGGTTACGAACATAACCTTTCAAAAAATTCATGAATCTTTCAAAAGGATACATCCATCGCATGTATACAGGATCACATAACTGCACTTCTACAATTAAGAGAACCATGATATCAAAAAATGAAGGTGGAAAATAATTTTCAAGTAAGCATAATGTCTTAACAAGTTCAACTTGTAGTTTATGTAGCTCAGATTCTACAATTGTTTTCTTGCAAATCGAATTGAAGAAAAAGCAAAGACGAGTGATTTCATGACAAACATGCTTTGGAAGAATTGATCTAATTGCTACTATCAATAATTTTTGCATAAGAGCATGACAATCATGTGGTTTTAAACCATATAACTTTAAGTCTTGCATTGATACTAGATTATTAACATTTGATGAGTAACCTTCGAGAACTTTCAATTCTAATAAACATTTGAAAAATGTTATCTTTTCATCCCTAGAAAGTGTAAAACAAGCAAGAGACAACTTAACCAATGATCCCTTTTTAATTGGAGCCAATTCTTTTCTTATTCCTAATTCTTTTAGATCCATGCGGGCAGAAATACCATCCTTTGTTTTAAAAGGAATATCAAGAAGTGTTCCAATTAGAGTATCACATACATTATTTTCTATATTTGTCACATACATTATTTTCTATGTTCATTACATATATTCTTTTCTATGTTCATCGCATCTAGTATATGACGTACATGTAATGTTTCCCAATAAGGAAACTTCCAAAAATTGACATCTTCTCCCAACATTTGTCATCGTTGTCAGATTTTACCTTCTTCTTTGGAATCATTTTGAATTTTCTTTTCCCTAGACTACCCTTTTGTTTTTGCATTTCTTTTCCTTTTCCTGTTCCTCTTAATTTTCATTGTAATTTGGCCATTGCTTTCAAAACTAGGTCCCATTTTCTCAACTTATTAAAGATCATACCTTGTAATTTGTGTAACACTTCTTCTCCTTGCAAAGCCATTGGTGTATCTTCTTCATTGTTACTTACACCTTTCTTTCAAGATCGAAACTTATGCCTTTTTGGCAAGAATGGAGTATGTCTAGCAAAATAAATATTTTTTGAATGTAATAGATATTGAGCACAAGTTTTCTCACTACATACTAGACATGCATTGTACCCCTTGGTCATATGTCCACACAAATTTCAATAAGCCAGAAAATGATTTATTGTCCACAATACCACTGCTTTCAGATTGAAGTAATCCTTTTTCTATGAGACATACATATCAATTCCTTCATCCCAAAGTTTATTCAAGTCATCAATAAGAGGCTCCAAGTAGACATCAATGTCATTACTCAGTTGTTTTGGTCTAAAAATTAACGTGGAAAGCATCATAAACTTCCTTTTCATGCATAATCAAGGAGGAAGGTTATATGTGATAATAATCATTGGCCAAGAACTATATCTACTACTTAGATTACTATGAGGCTTGATCCCATTAGCGACAATAGCAAAACATAAATTCCTAAGCTCCAACCCAAAATCTAGCGACTTTTCATCTACTACCTTCTCACACGGGGAATCTACTGGATGATGCAAAATACCATCCATGGATTTGTTATCTGCATGCCACATCAACATCTTTGATGTATTTTTACTTTTAAACATTCTTTTAAAATAAGGTATTGGGGGAAAGTACCAAAGCACTTTAGTTGGCACTCCTTCTTTTACTTCATTACCATTTGATGTAGGATTCCACCTTGAAATACCACACTCCAGACATTGAGTAGCATTTTCATATTGTTTCCTATAGAGGATACATTCATTTGGAAAAACATGAATCTTTACATACTCCATACCAAACTTACTCAATGTTTTTTTCACTTGATACGTAGAACTAGGCAACTCATTTATCTTTGGGAGAATTTCATGAGTTAACTTTAATATAGCATTGAACATGACATAAGAGAATCCATGTTTCACTTTAAGGTTGTATAATTTCACTATTGCAGACAACTTGGTGAAATTTGTGCAACCAGGATAAAACCGTTCTCTACATCTTCTAACAACTTGTTAAATTCATCCTCATTTATGTTGGGTCCATTTTCTATTGCATTTACCATCTCAACGGGGAAATCCTCCATATCTATGGATTTGATCTAATGGTTTAGTGATGTGTTTGTTTCATCATCATCTTGAATTAGGGGTTCTCCATGCATATACCAATTTGTATAAGTTCGAACAATACAAATAAGGTCATCTTGTATGTCATCAATATTTTAAAATTCTATGTTTATGCAATCTTTGCAAGGACATCGAATAGGCTTATCATTTGCGGCATTCAACCAAGCAAAATTCAAAAGCACTTATACTCCTTCTAAATAATCTTGTGAAAATCTTAGCCTATGCATCCAAGACTTATCCAGTCTAAATGACACATATATGAAATAGATAACCCTAATTAAAATGTATTATGTGTAGAACTAATCCAGTAAGAATCAACACATATATGAATTGATATTGTAAAAAAAGAGGGTATAACACTTACCCGGAGTTCGGTCGTGAGCAATGATAGTACAAACAACCGATGACGAGGTGCGAACAGAGAAAAAGGAAAAGAAAAAAAAAACAGAGAGAAAAGGAAGAAGAGAGGGGAAATGACCTGTTGTAAGTTAGCGAGATGCTGGAAAGAAGGAGCTACTGGGGGAGGTCATCAACAATTTATTTAGGTGTGGTGCGGTGTGGCACTACTCTGTGAAAGGGACGAACAATGCGAGCTCGGGATGTGAGAAATGATTTAGGAAAAAGATTGAGTGAGATTGAGGGGGATAGGGAATTAATATATTAATATATTAATTAGAAAGTATATATTAATATATATGATCAACACACGAGGGAAATTAATTAGAAAGAAAAAAAAAGTGAAAAAAAGAGAGGGAAAAAGAAGAAAGAGAGAAAAAAAAGAGTGAAAAAAATTTGATATAAAAATTTGATATATATATATTATAAAGGAAATACAATACATTAGGTTAAATTAATAATAGAGAAATATAAAAAAAATTGTAAAGTAATTTTTGTATTTCTTTTAAATGAGTGACATATAATATATTATTTCATTTTGGTTTTAAAAATATTGAAAACTCTCTTAATTTAATTATAATCAGTCATTTAATAATCGTGGCTATATAAATTTATTTATATATATTTGAATAATTTTTGTAATTTAACTTATAGACATGATTACTAATAAAATTAAGGCTATATGTATACACTATAGCCTCGGTTTTTATTAAACTGTGGCCAAAACCCTATGGCCTCGGTTTTTAAAAAAACCAAGGCTAAAATCATGAGACCAAAGGCATATATTGTTGTAGTGTTTAGGCAGTAGATATATTATTTAGTAAATAGAAGGCATGTAAAGAATATTAAAACTTTCTAATTAGAGTTTAAACTCTAGTATGTTGTAACATACACAATTTAAACTCAGATTATACTAGCAGAACAAAAGAGTATGCATAATACAAAATGTAATGAGATAAACCCACATAGAACTCCTATCTATGTGGTAACATCCTTAGGTTGCTTATGGTAAATACTTGGTAGTAAAAAAGTACAATAAGTGATGCACTAATAAGACACGAATTATGTTCAATGAATATACAAGTATATGTTGCAACAAGTAATATAATGATAAGAGAAGATCATTCTTACAAAGATTATGTTATTAGAAATTAATTTTTAAAAGAAAAGGAAAAATCAAATTGTTATTTGTGTTTTTATATTTTAAGAAAGCAATATTAAAAGAACTAAAAATAAATAACAATAATTAATTAAATCATATTTGGTATCTAAGAAGAGATATGAGAAAATATCTAAGAATACTTAATCTCCCAATTTTCTAAACATATGAATAACTAAAATCTCCACAATATAATTATCAATCAATTACATGACAATTAAATCTTATCTAGCATGTATTACTCTCTCAAGTAAACTACATATCATATAGTAATTAACCTAATCACACTCTCATGTCAATTAAATTGCATACTACTTATTAAGCTCATCAATTATGGATCACATACATAAGAATCATACATCTCTCTTTAGAAACTATGCATGTTATTTAATTAAGACAAAGAATTAAATAATTCTCTCAAATTTATTTAATTGTCTCTATAGATCAATTGTTGGTCAAGCAATTAATAGCATAAAAATAAGATTAAATGATATAATTAAATTGAAATCATAATTGGGGTAAAATATTAGATCATCACATGGTGTAAATTGGGTTTATAAGACCCCTTGATTAATAAATTAATTAGATATAATTTTATTCATAAAATTCATATTTTTCATAAACAAAGATATAAAAATTGATAAATAAAGGAGGAGAAGAAGAAGAAGAAGAAATACAATCAATATTTTAAATTGTAGCACTAATCTTCTCTTGAATCTCCACAAAAATTGTATCTCTTCTTGCCTCCAAAAACTAATAAAAATTATGTTAATTTTGGCTCCTTAGGATTTATGGGGCAATTAGGGGTTAAATTAAACTCAGGTTGAATCTAGGCCATCAAATTAGCTTCAGATCAAGAAATGAGATAAAAATAAGCAAAATTAACAACGCTGGAAAATAGAAAAGAGACATGTGGCATGCAGAATTTTATAGATGAATTAGAGCATGACGCGTGGCAATGGCAGACTAGTTTGGGTCAACAGTGCTAAGTCGTCGCCATGTGACAATCTGTGATTCATTGTTGTGGATGACATGGTACGCTAGTAGAAGGATTTGACAAATTATGTTATGACACATGGCATGATCGTTTGACCGAGCTACAAACTCTGAATGAACGCTATACTAACACGTGACAATCTTTGATTTGCCATCTCTACTTGAGTGGTGTTTGTGTGGCTTGTCGAATTAGCTTCTGTTCTTGTGTGGCATCCATGTGGAATCTTTTGATTGGTCTTGCATTAAAAATTTATAAAAAATACATAACAATTCCAAACAAATCCCAAAAAAAATTTCAAAATAAATATTTTCACCTCTTTTCACTAAAAAGTTCATATTTAATATTTTTAACCCAAAATACTATTTATTGAATAAAATGAGCAAATATTAAGTAGAGATGTGCACTAATGACTCTACTTTCATTAAGTTATCATGCATAAAAACTTGATTATCAAATTTTGTATTTATAAAACCTTGTAAGTACACGAATTACTTGTAATAAGTGATGAATATACATCCTAGATCGTCTCTTAAGGAATTATAGTTGTTTTAAAGAATTAAATTAATTTGCTAATTTAGTTAAGAAAAAAAATCTTAAAAATTCTAACAAATTGTCGATTTGAAAGATTAAAAAAATAAATATTAATTTAAATTAACATCTAAAGAAAGTAAGTAAGTAAATAAAATCAAATAAATGAAATAAATAAATTAAAGCGATAAATGGATGTCGATAAATGAAAGAAATAAAACTATGCCAAACCTAAGATGATAGACGTATATGGGATTTGGAAAAGCATAACCTTTCATGAACAAAATAAATTAAATGATTTAAATATAAACTCGATTTTCCTAGTTTAATTTCTTTTTAAATAAAACTCCCTATAACGTGATGTGTTTCCAATGATAAACAATTAATCAAAATTTCCTTAACCGAGGTTGAAATTGATTAATTGGTAAACTAAAAATATATATATACATATACCTAAGAATAAGAAAATTGATAAATATAAGGTAGATATATTCTTTAATTATAAATTAAGATTTTGCCTATCTATACTTTATAATCAAAGTTATTTTTCAACCATCTAATTTAATACAAATCAATGAAATTGAAATAGACTCTTATTAATTTTTTACATCTAAGCAAAGATGATTTGTCTAACAGTTTGTTTTAAAATATTTTCTTTAATTATAAATCAAGACTTGGCCCATTATTAATTTTTGATTAAAGATATGAAAATTGTGAATAAGAAATAAATCTAAGCTTTTATTTATTTAAATTACAAAATTATTCTTCCAATAATTGGAAGTAGCTATTAAAATCTCACATATAGATTACAAAGAGAATAAAAGACATAACAATAAAATTATCCCTTGATAAAAATGATTCCAAATCTCTCAATGAGTTATAACTACCTTCTTCAAATCTTTGGATCAACTTTACCATTGGAGGGTTTTCTCTCTATATCTTTACATGGTGATGGAATGGCTAATTTGAACTCTACCCTAAAAGTACTCCTATGAATGGCTAGAGAAAAAAATTATAAACTACAAAACTATTCTATGTTTTTCTGATTATGATGTTTTGAAATAGTAGAAAATGAGTCCTATTTAGAGTTAAAAATAGGAGAAAAATGGATCATGAGTGACAAATCTACGGGCATTGTAGCCTTTGTTTATTCATGTTACAACCTACATCTGGCTTGCCTCAATTTGCTAGAAAAGATCATGCCACGACCAATACTTATCTACGTCATGGCTTAAGTCAAACTATTTTTCTACACTTTCTTTATTATTTCACTCCTTACAAATTGGTTGGATCACATATATTCTTTACATGCATTATTCTATTATTCTTATAAGTTGAAAATGTGTGCTTTAGGTATGATTATTCAAGTGTTTATCTTTGGATTCAATTTTAAAGACAAAAATATTGGAAAAAATAGCAAAATATGCCCATGATTCCAAAAACATAGATTTGTTAAATAATTTTAAAATCATAAAAATTCAAATCTATCTATTTCATTTGAGTGCAAATAAATCTCAAAATAATAGTGCTTTTCAAGCACTCATCACAAACCTCAACCAGAATCTTGCTAGCCTCTAGCAAGGAAAGCAATAAAAACTAAAAACAAAAAGAAATAATCTAAATTAAAGTGACCTAAATTATTCTCATAGATTGACATGGTTGCATTTAGTGTTTGTAACAAGTCTTTAAACCCTTAGGTTGCCCTAATGGATGAGTTTAAGTGATGTGAAGGCTTTCAGTGACGATACCTACAAACATCTTGCTAAATGCAAAACTAAAAGAAATGAAAAAAATAAAACAAACAAATAACAAAATAAAAAGTAAAATTAACAAAGAAAAAACTAAAACAAAAAAATAACAAAGTAATAAGAAAAATAATAAAACTTTTTATGCTTTAGTCTCTATTAAGTTCATAATTAAAATCTAAAGCATAAGTTATTAACATCCTAAAGATTCATAGTTTATTGTAAAAATTAGTTGTAAATTACAAATTCATATTCCATATAAAAAATGTGTCAATATTGACTCAACCAATTTCAATGTTAGGAATCCGAATTTAATTATTACCTAATTCTTACAAGTCATACTCTCCATATTATACTGATCACATAGGTTCAAGCACTGAACAAAGTTATATGTGAATAAAAGTTATGTAAAGAAATAAACTAATGGGTTCTTATATGTTTAAAGAAGAAAAGCTCAAAATAGTGCGTAACATTGATCTCATGAAGGGAATCAAATGAAATGATTTATGAAGAAATAAAATACTATTTTCATGTGTCAATTAAAATTATAAAAAAATATCAAGTATATGCCTTAGAGATGAAAGAAGATGCAATGACTTCAAGGGGAATTTATTTCTATATTTGTTTTATATTAACCATTCTTATGACTTTACGAATTTTTGAGTCATGGTATTTAGTTATATTATTCAATTTTCTCTCTCCCCCTTTATATATATTAGAGAGTTAACCTACGTATATATGTGTATTTAGTGAGTGGCTAATTTTTGGCTTTTTTATTGGCTTTAGGAAACCCCAAATAAATCTCTTTATAGAAGTCATGCATGAGTGAAAAATGCATACCCTTTCAATTTCTACTCAATCTGTTCAATTTAGTAATAAAAATAAGTACATGACACTTCATTAGGTGTAAAAATCCTAACATTCAGTGCAAAACCAATAGAGATCACCTAACAATTTGAAATAAAAAGATGAGTATTGAAAGGAGCAGAAAAAATATTATCACTTAAAATGAAAAGATTATATGCTCAAAATATTCTCACAAGGTAATCTCTACTATTTGATTCCTAAATACCAATTTCAGGTTTATCTATATTTCAACATTCAATCATGAAACACAAATTATGACAAAAAATTAATTATCACATTATTTCATGACATGTTTATGACATTAATCCAAAAGTGCAATGACTCAATATATCGCTAAAATCAACTAAAAGCATGATAATTTTGAAAAAAATTTAAAATTGAATGTAACTATACCTAAATCAATAAATAAACTAAATAAAAGAAAACAAATGTAAAAACATCATGGTTGCAGGTTTTAACTCACCCAATCCCAGTAGTAAGTTTAATGATAAAGTATTAAATTAAAGCTTGTACCTAGTTCTAACATAGAATTTATCTTTTTTTTTTGTCACTAATGATGATATTGAAATGAAAATTTCCAAAATCTTTAGAGGTAGCTTTGGAATTTTTTTATTTTATTTTTATAAATAATATGATACCAAGTACTTAAATAAGTACAAAACAAAAATTAAAATAAAAGTAAAATAAAGGAAAATCAAATAAATAACAAAATTAAAAAAAGCAGATAAGTTCAAATAAATGAAACTAAAATAATAAATAAAAGAAAATAAATAAAAATAGACATATAATAAAAATAAAAAACAAAAGAAAATAAATAAATAAATAAAAAATAAAGATAATAACAATAAATAAAAGCAAATAACAAAAGAAATGAAAATAATAAAAATAAAATTATCAAATAACAGTAAATAATAAAAGAAAAAAGAGATGATAATAAAAAATAACATAAAAGAAAATAATAAAAATAAATGAAAATAGGAAATAAATAAATAACAAAAAATAAATTAATAAAATAAAATAAACAAGAAAACAAAGTTAGTAAACAAATAAAATAGAAATGTCAAAAGAAAATAATAAAAATAAATAAAGTTGAAAATAAATAAATTAATAAAATAAAATAAATAAAAAATAAACAAGAAATAAATGTTAGTAAGTAGAAATATTAAACAAACTAAGTAATAAAGAAAACTAAAAATAACATAAAATAAGAATAATAAAAGGAAATAACAAAAATAAATAAATAAATGAAAAAATGAAGTTAAAATAAAAGTTATTACATGAAAATGTGGAAAGAAAAAGAAATTAAATTAGTTAGTAATAAATTAAAAAGAAAAGAAAAGTTTATAAAAGAAAAGAAGTTAAAAATTAAAATTAAAATAAACAAAAAAAGTTTTTATTTTTATTTTTTTAGATTTTAATTTTTTAGATTTTAAATTTTTCAAATTGTTTTGAATTTGTTTTAAGATTTTATTTAGATTTGTTTTTTTTTTCTTTTTTTATTAATGTTTTGACTTTTGTTTTTGGGTTTTTGTTTTACATCTTAAAATTTTCAAATATTTTTGAATTTGTTTTAAGATATCTTTAGATTTTTTTTAATGTCTTAATTTTTTTTAGATCTTCTTAAATCTTAAATTTTTTAAAAGATTTTTGAAATTTTCTTAAATTTGGATTTGTTTTAGTATTTTGGCCTTTTTTGAGATTGTTTTACATCTTACATTTTCAAAGGTTTTTGAATTTGTTTTAAAATCTATTTTGGATTTGTTTTTAATATTTTGACTTTTTTAAATTAAACAACTTGCAAATAACAAATATAAATCATAAAAAGAAAAGTCACAATATTCACAAAAACACAAATAAAAAGGAAATCATAAAACAACAACAATCACAAAATATAACCAATGAAAAAATAAATAAACAATTTAAAATACCAATTTTTCAACATATGGTGCCAAAAATTTGATGAAGAAAAACTTTATTTTTCAAACTTTTTATTTATAAAAGACTCGGAAGTGTACGAATCACTTGTAATAAACGATAAGTATACTTCCAAGATCGTCTCTCAAGAAATTGCAGTATCTTTAAATTTTTTATTAATTATCTAATTTAGTTTAGAAAAACAAATCCTAAACATTCTAACAAGTTAACGGTTTGAAAGAACAAAAATGTAAATTCTAAATTAAATTAACATCCAAAATAAAGCAACTAAATAAAAACAGATAAATGAAAATAATAAATTAAAGCGATAAATGGAAGGATATAAATGAAAGTAGTAAAACTATATCAGACCTAGGATGATGGATGTATATAGAATTTTAGCGTCAAAATTCTTCCTGAAAAGAACAAATTAAATGATTTAAACATGAGTTAGATTTTATTGGTTTAATTTCTTTTTAACCCTATAATCATGGTGAGTTTTCAATGATAATCAATTAATCAATTTGTCTTTGACCTAGGTTGAAATTGATTAATTGGTAAACTAAAGAAATATATATATATATATCAAAAATTTAATTAATCGATAATTTCCCTTAGTCGAGCTTGAGATTAAAAAAATTGATATAACTTGATATATTCTTTAATTGTAAATCAAGAATTCGTCCATCTTTAATTTATAATTAAAGTTATTTTTCAACCATCTAATTTAATATAAAAATGAAATTAAATTAGACTCTTATTCATTTTACACAACTCAATATAGCTGATGCGTCTAATGCTTAGTTCTAAAATATTTTTTTAATTATAAATTAAGACTTGGGCCATTATTAATTTATAATTAAATAGCTAAAGATTGTGAATCAGAAATATATCTAAACTTTTATTTATTTAAATTACAAAACCGTTTTTCCAATCATTTGATGCAGAAACTAAAATCCCACATACAGATATAAAGAGAAATAAAAGGTATAACAATAAAATTACCCCTTTCTAACAAAAATGATTCCAGATATTTGAACGGACTATCATTACCTTCTTCAAATCCTTAGATCATCTTTATAATTAGAGGCTTTTTTCACATTATCTTTACATGGTGCTGGAATGGCTAACCTAAAACCTACCTTAAAACTACTCTTACAAATGGATATAGAAAAAATATTGTAAACTACATCCCTATTCTATGTTTTTTTTATTATGATTTTTTGAAACAATAGAAATGAGTCATATTTATAGTTGAAAATATGAGAGAAAAGTGGATCAGAGAAATCTTCGCACACCATAGCTCTCATTTATCTATGCCATGGTTAGCGTCTCATATTGGTTCGTCTAAATTTTTCCAAAAACGATTACGCTATGGATAGCACTTATCCATGTCACGGCTTAAGTCCAATTGTTTGTCTTCACTTTCTTTATTGTTTCACCTCTTACAAATTGGTTAGATTGCATGTAAGCTTAACATATACTGTTTAGATATGATTCCTTAAGTGTTTATCTTTTGAACCAATTTTGAGGCCAAAATTACTTGAAAAATAAGAGAATATACTTGTGATTTAGAAAACATAGATTTTCTTAAATAATGATAAAATCAGGAAAATTCAAATATGTTTATTTCATTTAAGTGCAAATAAATTACAAAATAATATTGTTTTTCAAGCATTCATCACTACGAATAAAACAATTACAACTTTGGCATAAATAAAACTAATAATACGTCTATCAGTCAGGACATCTGTATGTGCTACCTATCCCTGTCCTCATTTTCTACCTCTGTAATGACTTACTCTACTTCAATAAAAGGCATTTAAGTTGGAGTTTAATGTCAGTTGTAAGAAAAAATATACTTATAAGGAATTTTAAGTCAGTATACTTATCAATCGACTTAATATTTAATATTGATTATAGTAAAAAAACCAACTTTAGAAGGACCTAAAATTAAAAAAATATAAATTGATAACGTCGGTTAATGTATACAACCAACACTATACATGGAATGTAGCTTCGGTTGTATACGACAACTGATGCGATGCCACTATAGAATCGGTTGACATGTATAGTCAAGTGTTATGTAGCATCGATCATACATGTCAATTCACCCTATACATGATGTCATGTTAGTTGTACACATCAACTGACATGATGTTACTTGTAGCGTCGATTAAATTGTAAGATTGATACATCACATGTAGCATCAATTCTACATGTGAACTAATGCTACACGTGGCACATAGCATAGGTTCTACCTGTCAACCAATACTACACGTGGTGTCACGTCAATTGATGTTTAGAACCGACGTTGTGTGGCATGAGTAGCATCGGTTGATGCTAACTGCCTTTTTTTTCCTTTTCTTCTTCTTCCCCACTCCCCTGACTATTCTCACTACTGTCTCCCTATTTCTCTATCTCTTCGCGTCGCATGACACTGCCACATATTGTCTATTTCTAGTCCTTTTTGGCCACCACTTCTAACTTTGTCACCTGATTTTTGTTCCGTTTCACTTATTGACCTAGATCCACCTTTTTTAGTGCTTAAATATTTCTCTAACACTCACTATTTTCTTACCCATTTTCCTATACTTTCTCACTTAAAAAATACATTTTCTTTCATTTTATCACCTGTTTGATTATTGTAAGTATTTTTATGAATTACTTTGCACTCATTATTCATGTTTTTACATTTTTTTATTTTTTATAAAGTTCTTATATATATAGCTTAAAGAATATAAGATATTTTTTAATCTATTTATTACTTTAATTAATTTCATGTGTATATATATATATTAAATTTTTTCTAAATTTAAAATGTATTTTTGTGAAATTATTTTTACATGTATTAAACAATATATATATGTTTTAAATTAGGTTGTTATATTTATTTATTAGATTGTTATATAAGTGTTTATAATTTATATTATTAGGTTGTCATATTATTATTATTATTATATTGTAATTTATATTGTTAGATTATTTATATATGAAAAGAACATTATATATTGTTAAAGTTACAATGATATTATTAATTTTTCAAATTCTTGTGTATTTATTCTTATGTGAAGTTTTGATTGATATTGTAATAATTTACAAACTTCATATAATAAATTCTAAAATATGTTGGTGATTAAAACATGTATTCTCATTGAGTGCACATTTAATGTGTTTAATACCTTTAATAGAAAATGGACAAATCTTAGATGTTAAAATGTAGAATTAAGCATGACTATATTTATGGAGTAAGAACTTTCTTGGAATTTGCTCATAGAAATAGAAATAGTGAAATAAATATAATTCAATGTCCATGTGTTAAATGTAAAAATGAGAAATTTCAAGGTATTACTGAGGTTAAGTATCACCTTATCCATAGTGGTATTCTTTTGAGTTATAAATGTTGGTCTTATCATGGAAAAAGATTGATGATACTAATGGGGAAGAGATAAATAAGGATATGAGCGGATTAGATAAATCCTATCATGATATGCACTATAGGCATATTGTACAGATGAAAAAAATGGTTCATGTTGTGAAAGATGAACAATATGAGAATGATCCTGAAACTTTTAAAAAACTTTTGAAAGATTCTAAAAATTCGTATCCAGAATAAAACATTTAAATGTAATTTAATTTCTAAGCATGTTTTTCAAGATCTCTATTTAACCTGAAGAAATTACCAAGCTTTAAATGAACATATTTCAGGTATACTTCTATTCCTATGAATGTTAGATTTTATATTAGACACATAGGAACATTTAGTAAATAGGCTACTCAATCAATCAAGTAATGTTTAGATTGATTGAAGAGACAGATTGATCGTGTACAATCTAAGTCCTCTTGGGTTGAATTAAAATTAGGGTAGATCTATCGAAGTTTTAGGTCTTATTAATTGAGGATAGGATCAATCGGGGTAAAATCAAACTTGATCTACTTGGTCTTGAGTTTTATTAATTATTGCCTGGATCGAATGAAAAAGGGTTTTGATTGATCGACCTTACTGGTTTGATTGATCGAGCTTGGTCTAGATCGATCAACTGGAAAGTACTTTAAGGTCTTAATTAATTTTTTACTTAAGCCAAACTTGTCAATTATAACAATGTCACTATTAGTTACTATCCTATGAATTGTTTAATAGATAGATTTGTAATTGGACTTTAACATAGTATTAGGGCTTTAATATTTTCTATTTAAACAACCTAATGTCTCTTATTTTCCTTAATCAAAATTGCATCAACTGTTACAACTTAAGCTCTCTCTAAATCTATTTTACAAAATTGTATTCTAATTTTCTTTTTTCATAGTTAATCTATCAAATATTTTGTGGTTGTGTTTATATTATTTTTGATCATGTGCTTAATCATTTATTCTAGGTTTGCTAGTGATTTTTTTTATCTAAAAATTTATTAAATCATCTAGCTTGGATTATTCATTGTTTAATTCACTCTAGGACACATTTTGCACTTGTGTTATTGTTCTAACATTTCATGTGTTGGTTGAATGGGTTCGATTGCTCACATGACTTAAGTTTATCAAAACGTTAGTCCAGATCTGAACACCTTTCTTGTGAAGACTGTGAAGGAAAGCAATAGTTTGTTAGTAGATTACTTTGGGGAATTATCTTGGAAGATAGTTTAAGTCCTGACCTTATAATTGAACCTTATTTTTATAGTGAATAATTACGTGGTGCGGTAGATATATGATATTCATCTTAGGTTATTGTTGTGGCCCATGTTGTTTCCATAAAAAAACCGTGTATCAATTTTTATTTATTTTTTCTTTATTTTATTTACATTCAATTGTATATCTGGCAGTTTGTGAAATTTTGATTAATCATAATTCAAAAAATTACCTATTCATCTTCCCTTTGGGTTAATTTGAAAACTTTCAATTGATATCAAAGCCAATACTAGATAAACTTAGTGTTGTGCCTAGATATTTTTATTATGGATCATTTTGTTAAAGGTGATAACTCAAATGTTGTGGAACTTAAATCTTCTTTTCTCTCTAAATATAAAAAAGTCTTAAAGAATTATTTTCTAAATGTCTTAGAGCCATAGAAGAGAATACTAGCTTAAATGTAAAATTAAAAAGTTAAATGAACAACTTGAGACACATGAAAGCTTTTCTAATAAATTAAAAGTAGATAAGAATATTTTGCAAGAAAAAAATAATGCTTTGAATTTGAGTCTTCTAGATTTGAAGGTAAAAAATAACAATCTTGCTACCAATAATTAAAATTTAGTGTATGAGCTCAAAATATTATGTGAAGTAGTGGAGACACTTACCATTGGGACTCAACACTTACATAAAATTTTGAGCATTGGTAAGTCACATGGTGCTACACATGGCCTACATGGCCTATGTAATAAGAATGAGAATTTCACACCTTTAATATCAAATGCCACATTTGTAAGTCCACACCTTCTCCTACAGTTACTTATTATGCACAAAGAACCATTTTACCTATAATTGATAAAATTATTTAGTGTGTGCCTGTCTATATTCATTATAGTAAGATATATCATATTAGGTCAAAGTGTAGATTTTTGTTGGCTGATGCACATGTCATTAATCATTTCCATGATTCTAGTTGTAGGACTCATAATTTTCATCCATCTATGAATATTATGTCCAATAATTGTACTCGAAAGTATGAAGTTGTTAGTTCAAAGAGGTAATTGAAATTCAACAAATTTAATTCTAGGACTAATTTATGTCATCTTACCATTCATGTTGCATATTAGTTTAGTATGAATATGAAAAGTAAAACTAAGTCCAAGAAAATACCTACAAAACATAAGATAGTTGAGTCCCAACCCAAAGACATAGGAAAACCAAAATTCTAGAAAATTTAAATTATGAAATATAATATTTTTTCAGTCACCTGACCATCTTTTATTATTCACTTAAGTACTTTTTTTAGTGCTTAATTAACCATAGACAAGCATCTTTATTAGATTTGTTTGGTTCTTAGATATAATAAAAAAAATAATAAAAGGATTCAATTATTTTAATTGACTTTACAATATAGAAATGGACATTTTAACTTGTGCATTTACATATTTTTCAAATCTGGTGATCGATGTTGACGTGAACCTACTCACACATTCACTAGACATATATGTATATCATGCTTAAAGTTTATGATTAATATTGTAAAATTTTAGAGCTTGAGATAACCTTGACTACAAAACTGTGTTTGTGTTTTATCTTTCACTTTATAAAATACTATTATAAAGAGATACCTAGTTATGAGAGGAATACCTACTATAATGTGTAAAGTAACTATAGTGAGTGAAGAGAGCCTACTTCTTAAGAAAGTCATCATACTAGGTTATTGGGTGGTGCACATTTCCTCAAAAAAATTATAATAAAGAAAAATGAAAAATACAAAAGTAATTGCATGCACAAAAAGAAAGAGCCATAAATGATTATACAAAAAGAAAATAAATAACCACTACCTCACTAAAAAATAATAAATAATAAGAGGGAATATAAAAAAAATAGTTAACAAAGTTCTCTTTGGGTAAGTAAATTTTATTTCGTACAAATAAGGATTCAATTGTAATCTTTCCATGATAGGTGATATATTTTCTTTTGAATCTTTCATGACTGATCATAAATGAATAAATTGACACATTATTGCATTTCAAATATATATGTTACTTTTGGATGATTTTCAATATGTCATAATATTTGTTAGTATGTATATGTGTCTTGTCTATGTATTTATGCTTTCAATGGAGTGTCAAAAATTTAACAAGATTATTATCATCGATTAAGCTTTTTGTTCTAGTCATATTTAATGTCTACTACACTTAATAACAAAGAAAAAAATTATATATATCATATTTCATAATTTTTTCTTTTCTTTTACCTTACTTTGGGGTGTCATAGAACTTAGGAGGAGGTCTTTCATTGCATACATATTATTCTTGCTCATACTGAATCTAAGCTTCAAATTATATTACTTATTCGTATGAAAAAAATGGGGGAGAGTTAATGGAAAAAATATTTAATAGGAGAGAAAATACACATAAAGGGAAATTACCCAATGGGAGAAATATTGTTTAATGGGATAGATTGAAAAAGTGGGAGAACACATTAAGTATTCAAGTGTATTCAATACATCACATAAGAGGAGTAAACTTAATACTTAAATATTCTATCTATTGTTTATCATTACTTATGTCTATTTCTCTCTTTTTCTATTATTATATACACTAAACCAATAAATAATGAATCTTTTAGGACAAGTTGTGTGTCTTTTTGTGCTTTTTTTTTTCAATGTACATATGAGCTATCAAGATACAGCAAAAGATGGTTTCACTAGATCATAGGATAGTTCCACTATGTAAAATTCCTTTTCCTATGAGTGTGATATTGTGAGAGAGTGATTTTGTCTCACGAATATGTGAAAGGGGGAGATTGTAAGGTTTACGAGTGTTGGAAATATTTGTGAAAAAAATGTTTAAATGTAATTTAGTTTTTTGGTATGTTTTTCAAGATCTCTATTTGAATTGAAGAAACTATTGTGCTTCAAATTAAATTTTTTCAGGTATATTCTATTCTTATGCACATTAGATTTCATATGTGGCATATAGGAACATTTATATATAGGTTACTTGATCAATCGAGTAATGTCTAGATCAATTGATGAAAGAGATGGGTCAATTATCAATCATGTACAATCTAAGTCATCTCCAATTGACTTAAAATTGAGATAGATCAATCAAAGTTTTAGGTTCGATCGGTCGAGGATTGATCGGTTAAGGTATGATTGAATTCGATTTACCTGGTCTTGAGTTTTTTTAATCATTGTCTGGATCGATCAAAAAGAGTTTTAATTGATCAATCTTATTGGTTCGATCGATTGAGCGGTTAGGGCTTTAACTTATAACCTAATTGTTTACTTGAACCAAGCTTGTCAATTGTAATATTGTCCCTATTATTTACTACTGTATGAATTGTTTAATGTAAAGATTTATAATTGGAATTTAACCTTGCATTTGGGCTTCAATATTTTCTATTTAAACAACCTAATGACTCTTCTTTTCTTTAACAATAATTGCATCAAATTTTGCAACTTAAGTTCTCTCTCTAAATATGTTTTTCAAATCGTGTTCTGATAGGATTTTTCCTTAGTTAATCTATAAAATATTTTGTGATTTTATTTGATTGATTAATAAGCCTACATTATTTGTGATCTTATGCTTAATCATTTGTTCTAGTATTTGCTAGTGATGTTGTTTTTATCCCCAAGTTTATTAAGTCATCTAGCTAGGATTGTTCATTATTTAATCTACTCTATAACACAATTTGAACTTATGTTATTTTGCTAACATTTTAGGTGCTAGTTGAATGGGTTTGATTGCTTGTGTGACTCAACTTTATCGGAACATTGGTCCAAATCTGAACACTTTTCTTGTGAAGATTGTGAAGGAAAGCAACAGCTTGTAAGTAGATTACTTGGGACATTATCTTAGAGAATATTTTAAGTCATATACTTGTAATTGAACCTTATTTTCTTTGTGGATTGTTAGGTGGTCCAATGGACAAATAGTTTTCCTCTTAGGTCATTGTTGTGGATAATTTGTTTTCACCTAAAAATATTGTATGTCAATCTTTATTTATTTATGCTTTATTTTATTTACAAATTATTACATGTCTGGCCATTTGTGAAATTTTTATTAGTTATAATTCAAAAAATTAACTATTCACCCTCTCTAGTTTAATTTGATCTATGACTAAAAAAAATTCAAAAATGTTTCCTAAGGGTAATGAGTTTCCTCTTCAATGTATGAAGTGAAGAAATCTCTTAGTTGATATGACATGTAATATCATAAGATTCATGCTTTTCCAAATGATTGCATTCTTTATAAGAAAGAATATAAGATATTTGATGTTTGTTTGATGTGCAAAGAATCAAGATGGAAGAAAGCTTCAAATGATACAATACCTAAGAAAGGTATACCCACAAAGGTTATTTGGTACTTTTCTCCAATTCCTTGCTTTAAGATATTGTTCAAAAGCAAAGAAATATCAAAGATGTTGACTTGGCATTCAGAGAATCAACTTAATGATTGGATGCTACATCATCCTTCACACTCAACAAATTGGAAACTGATCGCCACACAAATTGTGTATGCAATAAATACACAAGTATATGTACCGTAACAAGTAATATAATGATAAATCAAGACCATTCCCATGAAGATTATTTTTTTAGAAACTAATTTTTAAAACTAAAAATGATAAAAATCAATTTTTTTGGGTGTTTTTATATCTTAAGAAAACAAAATTAAAATAACTAAAAGTAAATAGCAATATTTAATTAAGTCAGATTTTGTGACTAAAAAGATATATGATAAAATATCTAGGAATACTTAATCCCCCAATTTTCTAAACATACCAATCACTAAAATCCCCCTAATATAATATCAATTAATTACATGATCAATTGAATCTAACCTAGCATGTATTTCTCTCTCAAGTAAACTACACACTATATAGTAATTAATTTAATCACACTCTCATGCCAATTAAATTTCATACTACTCATTAAGTTCATCAATTATGGATCACACACATAAGAATCATACATCTCTGCCTAGAAACTATGCATGTTATTTAATTAAGACAAACAATTAAATAATTTTCTCAAATCTATTTAATTTCCTTTATAGATAACTTGTTAGCCAAACAATTAATAACATAAAAATTAGATTAAATAATATAATTAAATTAATATTATAATTGAGAAAAAAATATTAGATCATCACATGGTGAAAATTGGGTTCATAAGATCCCTAGATTAATAAATTAATTACACATAATTGTGTTCACAAAGCTCATATTTTTTCATAAATAAAGACATAAAATTAATAAAGAAAAGAGTAGAAAAAGAAATACAATCAATCTCTGGAATTGTAGAATTAATTTCCTCTTGAATCTCCACCAAATTTGTTTCGTTTCTTCAATTTTTCTATATTTTCTCTCTTTTTAGCTCTAAAAACTGACAAAAATTATGCTAATAGAGGCCAATTAGGATTTATGGAGTGATTAGGGGCTTAAATAAAGATCAGGTATGATTTGGACCGTCCGATCAGCTTCAAATCAAGGGCTACGATCAAAACAAGTAAAACTGACAGTTTTAACCAATCACAACGTGACACATGACATCAGAAGTTCATTGGGTGAATCAGAGAATGACGCGTGGCAAGGAGACTGGTCAGAGTCAACGTTCACCAAGTCAGTACCACGTGGTGCGATATGATTCGTGGGAATGGATGGCGTGGTGCACGGGTGGAACGTGCAAAGTAATAGCGTGTTGACACGTGTCATAGCGCGTTGACTGATTTCCAAACTTGGATTAAACGTCGTGCTAACACATGGCGTGTGTTTCATCCTCCTCACACATGGCATAACGTGATTTGCTCTCTGTGCCTACGTGGTGTCCACATGGCTTGCTCAGTCAGCCCCTATGCTTACGTGGCATGCCATGTGGTAGATTCTGATTGGGTTTGTGTTAAAAATTCATAAAAATTCCAAAAATTATATTTTCACTCCTTTTCACTAAAAAGTTTTTATTTTAATTTTTTTATCCATAAAAATACTATTTATTAAATGAAACAAGTAAATATGAAGTAAAAAAAGTGCGCTAATGACTCTATTTTCATAGAGTCATCACACACCCAAACTTAAGTAAAACTAAATAAAATAACTTGGATAGTATATTCATAAATATACTTCTATTAGTACATGCATAGTTCACGAAAAATTTCCCTCTCAAAAGTCGTACAAGTCTATGATAAAGAGGTTCACATATTCATCATTCAATGTTCCATCAATACAAGGATATACAAGGTTTTTGAAAAATTAATTCGTGTGTGTGCTGCACATGATATCGTCCAAAGCACTCATGAAATCAACTCATATGAGCATGATAATCAATTCAATCTTAGAACAAGTCTCATAAGTCAATTTTTCACATCCCTCTCCACTAATATAAATATGTACTTAGCTTAAGATCAATAAGGACTTTACATGGTTGTAATGTAAAGCTTAGGTGGAGGGTCAATAGATGCAGACATTTTAGGGTCTTTCCACACCTTAGATTTTTTTTCATCATGCACTTTTTAACTGCAATTGAGCTTTTACTAGATATTTTAGTGCACCCTCTTTTGACATTCTTTTCATATTTTTTTATTACACATCTCTTTTCTCTTTTTTTTTTGTTACTTCACAACACCCCCAAACTTATTTTCAATTCTATTTTCTTTTTCTTTAGAGGGATACTAGTGTTGTGAGTTTTTCTTCTTCTTCTTCTGTTTTTTACGGGGTGCATTACATTTCACCTTACTCTAAAGCATAACATATGATTGCATCTTTTTTTTCATACAAGCTAAAGGTGCAAGGGTAAAGGTAATACTTATTAGTTAGGCATTAAATGTGGCTTATAGATATGAAAGGTCCTTTGTTAGGCTCAAATGGGTGACTAAAGATATTAACAATGGTTAGCTTGAAAGGCTCAATCGATCCAAATAAAGCCTAAATCATTTCTCTTGCTAAATACTATTTAGGATTTCACCTCAAGAGATGATCAAATGGATTCTAAAACTTGGTAGATCTAATTAACTCGCATAACTCATTACAAATTTTCTCTCAATAAGCACACCAAAATCAATCATGAACATGTGCATAAAAGTTTAATCAATTCAATCAAAACTAGCAAGCATATCACATAATTAAAGTAAATATCTTAACAAATATGTTACATTCCTTATCCTAGTCATGACAACCAATTTTTATCATTGAGTTCATATGTTTCATATCAAGTATGCAAGCATTTATTTTCCATATATTTATCAATTTCTACCCAAATCATGATTTAAAACAACCTAAAAATAAAATAAAAATTCCCTAAAAATTTAAAATTCATACTAAATACTAATGTAGAGAATGAAATTCCCTCCCCCAAACTTAAATTACAAATTGTCCCCAATGTGCACATATAAATATGAAAAGGTCAAAGAAAAGAAAACTCCCTTAGTCATGGCACACCACATCTGTCATTGAAATGCTCATTCTTGTTGTGTCATTACTCTACCCATTTATTCACCTACAAAACAAAAACAATGAAAATATAAGTAAAATAACGTTGGGTTGCCTCCCAACTAGCATCACATTTAACTTCCTTGACTAGACGGTCCTATTAAGTCCTAAGGCACATCCCTTTGTATCCATTTACTTTTGAGTTTTCCTGGAAATAACTTAAGTCATGATTTGTTCAATAATACTTTATGTTTTGGCTCGCAAGCACGGTGCTCAATTCTCTTCTTATGCCATATTTTTGTTTTCCTTTTGAACTTCTTTGTACTCCACCGTAACTCATCCAATTTATGTATTTCTAATAGCTTTTTCACCTCTCCATTGGACTCTTTCACTTTCATACTTGATTGAGGATAGGAAGGTAGAAGTGCGGGGTCTAAACTTGATGGCTCTTTAATTGATCGTTTAAGTTTAGATCCTATCTCAAAATTTTCCATTATTGCCTTTGATACATACATGAGAGATGTATCCTCCAAAAAGTTCACACAGTCCACAATATCAACCTTCGATGCCATACTTTCAAAGTTATAATAGGTTGAGTTATTTTCTGGTGCGTTTATGTCCTTGTTTACAGTAGTATGTGTTAAATTCTTAAGTTTGGGTGATGCAACAAATTATTTTAATCCATTCCCACAATTTGTAACATTTATCCTTAAACATTCATTAGCATTATCAATATCAGAGGGTTCAGATTCTTTAAAAACTTTAAATATTACTTGTTCATCTTGCACTCTTATTGTAAGTTCACCTTTTTGTACATCAATGAGTGCCCTTCAGGTTGCTAAGAATGGACAACCAAGTATGATAGGAATGTGACGGTCCTCTTCCATGTCTAGCATAATGAAGTCCACCAGAAAGATGAATTTGTCTACTTTTACTAACAAATCTTTTACCACACCTCGAGGTCTCTTAATTGATATGTCTACCATTTGTAATGTTACCAAAGTGGGTTTTGTTTTACCAATCCAGAATCTTTTGAAGACCGATAATGGCATAAGGTTAGTACTAGAACCCAAGTCACACAGTGCCTTGCCAAAACGAATGTTCCCAATAGTGCAAGGGATGTCAAAACTACTTGGATCTTTCAGTTTTTGTTGTAGTTTTCTATCAAGAATGGCACTCCAACCTTCAGTCAAGGTTATTGTTTCATGATCACCAAGCCTCCTTTTCTTTGATAGTATATCCTTTATGAATTTGGCATAAGATGGCATTTGTTCAAGTGCCTCTATAAATGATATGTTTATATGTAGCTTCTTGAAGACTTCTAGAAATTTTGAAAACTGCCTATCTGACTTTTCCTTTTGTAGTCTTTGAGGGAAAGGAATAGTGGGTTTGTAAAGGTTGCTCTTTTTTGGCTGAATTATTTCCTTTTTGTTACTCTCTTTATCCATTAGTTTCTCCTCCTCCTTTTTAGTTTTTGGTTCTTCCTTATCCTTTTTAGTTTGATAGTCCTCTTTATCCTCTTTAATATCTTGTTTCTCCTCATCCTTTTCTGTCTTATGTTCTTGTTCTAAAGTTTTACCACTCCTCAAGGCTATGTCATTGCATTGGTCCTTACCTTCTCCTCTTGCGTTTACAATTGTGTCACTTGGAAGGTTTCCTTGAGGCCTTTGACTTATAGCCTGAGCAAGTTACCCCATTTGGTTCTCCAAATTTCGAATTGAAGCCTCTTTAGTTGACATTTTTGTATTCACTGATTGGATGAATTCTTTCATCATCCCCATTAAAGCACTTGTATTGTCCTCAGTAGGTGGCTTCTTCTCTTGGGCTTGTGATTGTTGTGGTTGTTGAAAACCAGGTGGTGGAAATGATTGATGGTTGAATTGACTACCACCTTGAATGTTGTTATTGCTCCAAGAAAAATTTGGATGTTGTCTCCATCCTGGGTTATATGTGTTTGAGTATGGATTATTATTTCGATTCACATTACCCACATAGCAAATGGATTCAGGATTATTTGGACAATTATCAAACAAATGAGCTCCTCCACAAAACACACATGACACTCCTAAATTTTGGACTTGGTTAAAAAGAAAATTAACATAAAACTAAACGCAAATAACAAAATTTAATGTTGTTCACTAATGATTAAAAACGCTAAGGCATTTGATTTCGCTAAATCAATTCAATCCGATTTCAAGTCATGTTATATGAGAATCAAAGCTAAAAGTGATGGTTGAAAAACCCAAACTTATCTAATACTCTTTCTCAAGTTATATTAGAATTACTTATCTATGAAAACCAACTATATTTCTATGAAGATTTAATCACAAATAAGCACATTACGATTTATGGAATTTCTAGAATAACCACATACATCATGCATTAGGTGTCAAACTCGCATTCAACATACGATATTTATCACAAGAAGCATTCATTACACATCTCCTCTCGGTCTCAATATAATGCAACAAATCATCTAAATCTTGATGAGAAATTTAAAAGCATTAAGCATGGAAATAAATACTCAACTTGAAAACAATGAATTCATATAACAATAACCAAAGAAATCAGATTTCCTTGATTTAACTACATCATAGCCTTAGCAAAAACGAATTAGTTTATAACGGAAATACGAACAACCATTATTTCAATTGAATCCATTAATAATAAAACTGAATAAATTGCAGAATATAAAAGCTAAGGAGAAGAGATGAAAAACTCTAGAAGATGAAGACTTCGTAGCATCAATGGTGAAGATCCTTCAAGTTTCTCCAAAATTTCTTTCTCTCCTCCAAAAATGTCTTTGAATTCCCCTCTCTACCGTCCCCTCCTTCTCCATCATAATGTATATATAGATCTAGGGTTTTGGAGGGCAATTTTGGAACAAAATAGCATAAAAATGTGTTTTCGAACGAAACTCGCCGGCGGCGAGATTTCTGGAAAACTTACGATTTCGGTTCCGCTAAATCTCACCGGCGGCGGGATTATTGTGGCCGGCGGCGAGATGCACTTGGCCGGCGGCGATATGTATTTGGCCGGCGGCGAGATGTACTTGGCCGGCGGCGAGATGTACTTGGCCGGCGGCGAGATTGATTTGGCCGGCGGCGAGATTGCTTTGCGAAAATCCGTGCTCCCTGCATGAATTTCAACATTTTCTCAGTAAGGTTTTCGCCGGCGGCGGGAATATTCTCACCGGCGGCGAACTTCCAAATTTTGAAATTTTGTTTTCTTTTTATTTGCACTCAATCCCGGTCATTGAAATTTGTCCCAAACTTCTCCATAATTATGATTTTACCTGCAATTGCACTTTAAACACGAAATACCCGTGAAATGACATTTGTGGATTAAATAATAAAATAAAACGCAATTTTCACACAAATATCAACCTTTAAATCATAACAAAAATGCAATAATTTGACTCCTACAAAAACCCGCAACCAGCTTCTTGTTAGTCTCTAGCAAGAAAAGCGATCTATGAATAATATCAAAGGAGACATTAAAAGAAAAATTCAAAGAAAATTTATTCTATTTACAACATTACAGTAAGCGTATGCAATAAGCCTTTAAACCCCTAGGTGGCCCTAGTAGGACGAGTTGTAGTCTCGTGAGGGCTTCCAGTGATGATACCCACAAACATCTTACCTATGACTATCCTAGCTTAAAACAATAAAATCACATAACAAATAATTTGCACAAATGTCTCAAAAATTGTAAATAACACCCAACTTATAGAATAATTAAATGTCACCTAAATTTTAAGAAATCTCAAATGCCAATTTCACTTTTGTTATTGACTCTTAAACATCCATCAAACCACAAACCAATAGCCATAATGCCCAGATAATATTATGCACAACATCCACAAACAAAAAGGTGAAATCTCAAACTCCATAGGCTCACTTTTCAAACCTCTCTCCACTAATGAAGAAAAATACACCACTTCGGATCAATAGGACTTTACGAGGCTTGTAATGTTAGGCTTAGGTATTTGGTTAAGAAAGAATGGGAAGTGTCAAAATACAAATAAGGACACTTATTAGATTAAACACAACCAATTAAGTAAAAGAGTAACACCATTTAACCCAAATTGTTTCTTCCGATCATAATCCATTTTTCCAAAGATAAACAAAATTCTTCCTCAATCTTTCTCCTCAGTGCATCCATCACTAACACTCTTTTATTCACTAAAATGTGAAGGCTTTCTTCTTCTTCTTCTTTTACTCAATTGCTCTTGAAAAGCCAACCACTTTCTTCCAATATATGTGGATTTCTTTTTTTTTTTTCAATTGCTCTTGAAAAGCCAACCACTTTCTTCCAATATAGATTTTTTTTTTCATCCTTACTCCAATCATTCTTGAAAATACATAACCACCAACCAATTTCTTCCAATATATGTGGAAGATTTCTCCAATTGCTCTTGAAAAGTTTGTGTTCAAAATTAAGTGCTCTTAACAAATAAGGTAGGAATTATATATATATATATTTTTGGCTCAATAAAAGGTAGGTTATAGAAGGCAAAAAGAAAGAAAAGTAAGGCTAACAATATATTTAAATAGGCACAAAGAGGTAACTAGTGATATAAGGATAACAAGGTAGGCTTAAAATGGCACAATCGATCCAAAAATGGCCTACATCATATCCTAAACAGTGCAATTCCAAATTATTTCGCCTCAAGAGGTTTTCAAATGAGTTCTAGAGTTTGTTGAGATCACAAAAATGTCCATGAAAAATCCGCACATAAGACTTCTCTAAGCATTTAGACTAATCAACCAAATCATACCACATACCAAAAGAGTTGCCAACTAGGTAAAATCAACATTTGAAATTATCTTTAAACCGAAGCAAAATTTAATGTCTTCTAAAAGCTACTTGTTATCACAATCACAATATTATCATCAACGTGCCAATTAAAACAAGTAAAATGCAAATAAAAAATAATAATAATAAGAATAAGACAATAAAGAAATAAAAGAAATTAAATCAAAATGCAAAAAAATAAATGAAAAATCAAAATTAAACACAAATAAACACACAAACAAAACTACTAAAAATGAAGGGGAGAAAATATTTACCGTTTACCGCACCCCCAACCAAAACCTTACATTGTCCTCAATGTAAGAAAGGAAAGAGAGATCTCCTTTCCGCCGGCGGTGAAAGTAAGATTTTTTTTTCTTAAATGGGATGGCATTGGCTTCAGCTCAATCTTGTTGGCTCCATTCTTTACCACTGAGGTTGGAGGTTCATTTGTTCCCAACTCCTTAAATGTTTCATCACTGCATAAATATTCATTAGGTGCTACCAATAATTCAGAACATTGTCTTGTCCCCTCATCTTCCTCCTCAATTGTTGCAGATTTCACAAGGCAAGCTTCTAGTGGTAGCAATGGAGTTCTCTCCTCAAAAGTTTCTGAGATTAACCTATCCAGAGTGTTAATTTGAAAACACGAATGTACCTCACTTGGAAATTTCATTTCTTCAAAAACATCAAAGGTCACTTGTTCATCTTGCACCCGTAGAATGAGCTTTCCTTGCTGAACATCAATCAATGTTCTTCCAGTTGCAAGGCCGGCAGGAATCAACGCTAATATATATATACATAAATAAGAATGATATGCTTTTGATATAAATAAAGTTTTTTTATATATAGATAAATGTTGCGATTTGAATAATATTATTTGTGAAGCAAAAGTAATTGAGACTTAAAGAAAATTGATATCATATTGAAGGTATTTATTAATAAATTTGATTGGTAGTTTTATCTTTATATAGCTTCTTCTTAATTAGATTTTTAAATGTTTAAATTAAATAATTTTATGTGTGATCATAATTATTTGATTTGATGATTAAATTTCAAAGAAGCTATTTTTATTAAATTTGTGCTTAATCTTTTTGATCTAGAATTTGCTAGTTGATTTAATTTAAGTGACATATATTTTGAATCATCTAGTTAGGATTATTCATTATTAAATCTGTTCTAGAACACACACGGGTACTTGTGTTTTTTGTGCTAACCCATGTTGTAGTTGATTTGTGAACGATCTGATTAGCGGGGAACTTATTGGAACGTTGGTCTGCAAACCGCTCACGCTAACATTGGAAACTGTGAAAATAGAGCAGGGGCTCATAAGTAAAGTACATTGGGGCAATATCCTAGGGAGGGTAGCATAAGACCGAGTTTGTACTTAAACATTTGATTTTCATAGTGGAAAGTTAGGTGGTCCGGTGGACCCATGGTTTTCCTCTTAGGTCATGGTTGTGGCCTAGGTTGTTTCCACCTAAAAATATTGTGTGTTATTATTTCCACACTTTACTCTTATACACGATTGCATACTTGGCTGGTTTGTTTAGGTTATTAAATTATAAATTGGTAAAAATTAAAAATAACCTATTCACCCCCCTCTAGGTTAATTAGGTCCATATTTTACAAACTTTCAATTGGTATCAGAGCCGACACTAGACACACTTAGTGAGATTGATCCTTAGGGACACATACACTTACTTATGGACCAAATGAAAGAAGGTGGGTCATCTGTTAGAGCACTACTCTTTGATGGGTTTAATTACCCTTACTGGAAGGCTCGTATGCAAGCCTTTCGAAGACAAGATGAAAAAGTCTGGGATGCTATTCTTGATGGTTGGGAACCACCTTCGGTAAAGAAAGGTGGTGTAACAATCATAAAGCTAGGAAGAGACTAGACCACTGAAGAACGCACCCTTAGTGGGGCAAACCAAAAAGGTCTAAGCTCAATATTTGCTGCAGTGTCGATGGATGAGTTCCGTCGCATCTCCGACTGTGAGACTGCTAAAGATGCATGGAATATGCACTTGCTCTTGCTCATGAAGGAACTTCCCAAGTAAAACAAACAAAATTGAGATTTCTAACATCTGAATTTGATTCTATTAAAATGAGCAACAACGAAACCTTTGGTCAATTTTATGCTCGCTTCTATGATATCACTAATGCTTGTTCTAACCTTGGTAAGAAAATTCCACAACCTATACAAGTGCGCAAACTCCTAAGCTCTTTAACAGCAGACTATAAGATGAAAGTTATAGCGATAGAGGAAAGCAAGAATGTAGACACACTAAAAATTGATGAACTTGTCGAGTCAATCCAAACCTATGAGCTTTCTCTTAATCCACCCAAGAAAAATAAGGATGTGGCATTCAAAAGCTCCGAAAAGGACATCTCTGATAGTGATGATGATATGAATGATGAGTCACTAGTCTTGTTAGCATGAAAATTTAAGAAGTTTATGAAGAAGAAGGGTCAATATAATAATCATTCCAACAAGGGACAATCCAGTCGTTCGAATGACCGAAAGTCAAGGAAAATCAAGCCTCCTAGCCTTGATGGTAAGAAAAGTAAACCCACTAGTCTCCAATGCTTTACTTGTGGAGGATTTGGTCATATTTCTATATATTGTGCTTACAATAAAAAGAAATTTGGAAAATCCTTTAATGCTACACTCAGTGAGACAGAAAGTGAGCAGGACAATGCTAGTAACTGAGAGGATGATGACACTAATTATTGTGCCTTCACTGCAACTGCCAATGCACATCACAATAACTCTGACCTTAGCTCGGATGAAGAAAATGAGGAAATAAACTCTTCTCTCTTACTGTCTAAGTTTAATGTATCGAATTATGAGGAACTATTCATAGATTGTCTAGGTGCCAGGGAAGAGAGAGATAAATTACTTGTGGAAGTAACTAAACTTAATGATATCATCAATGTTCACAAAACAAATTCCTCTAGTCTAGAGAAAGATAAAAAGGAATTGTTTGATCATATTAATGCTTTGAATATGAGACTTGCAAAAGCCATTGAGGAAAACAAAAAACTTAGGCAAGAACTTAGTATTACTAAAGAAACGGTGAAGAATTTGACTATTGGTGCTGAAAAATTAACCAAAGTTCTAGACTATGGAAAACCACGTGGAGATAAGAGAGGTCTTGGATACATAGATGAACAATCAACACCTTCATCATCCAAAACTCAATTTGTAAAACCCATTATTGCTCAGGCAGGGAAGGTAGTTTATGCACCTTACCATTATAAGAAAATTCAGTTTGTTCCCATTTGTCATCATTGTGGTAAGAAAAGACATATTAGACCTAAGTGTAGATTTATTTATGCCTATGATTCTATCACGAGTACAAATGTTTCTAAGGCACCTCAAAAATTTTCAAAACGTAAAATTTTTACTACAAGAACTACACAAAAAGAGGAACATAAGAAACCGGTAACTCAAATGTCCAAAATTAAAAAAGGATGGGTTAAGAAATCTGAGTTGCACTACTTTATGGCCCATATAGCGTTTAAAGCTAAATCAAATACCGCTTGGTATTTTGATAGTGGATGCTCTAGACACATGACGGGGAATTGTTCTTTGTTTAAAACCTTTAATGAATACAATGAAGGGACAATTACCTTTGGTGATGGTAAAACATCTAAAATTATTGGAAAAGGCTCTGTTCAAATAGAGGGTATCCCTAAACTTGATGAATTTTTATATGTGGAAGGACTTAAGGCAAACTTGATTAGCATAAGTCAAATATGTGATAGTGATTTTAATGTGCAATTTACAAACAATCATTGTATTGTAACAGATCAAAAGGGTGAATGTATGATTAAGGGAATCAGATCACATGACAATTGTTATTGTATTGATACATCATCCACAGTAACATGTAACCTAGCTAACAATGACTCAACTACCTTGTGGCATGAAAAACTAGGTCATATGAATTTTAAAGATCTAGTTAGATTAAGTAAAATTGAGACTGTGTGTGGTTTACCTATTCTCTAAAAAATTGAAATACCTGTATGTGGACCATGTCAATTGGGTAAACAAACTAGGATTGCTCATAAGAAGATAAAGAGTATAAATACAAACAGAGTATTGGAATTGATACATATTGACCTTATGGGTCCTATGAGAACAGAAAGTATTGGAGGTAAGAAATATATCATAGTTGTAGTAGATAAATTTTCTCGCTACACGTGGGTAGACTTTCTTAGAGACAAGTCAGATTCTTTTGAGTTCTTTGTCTCATATTGTACAAGAGTGTAGGTTGAAGCAGGTGACAAAATAGTAACCATCAAGAGACTAAGAACAGACCATGGAAAAGAGTTTGAAAATACCAAGTATGCTGACTTCTGTAAAGAACATGGTATCTTTCATGAATTCTCTGCTCCTATCACACCTCAACAAAATGGAGTAGTTGAAAGGAAAAATAGGATACTTCAAGAGATGGCAAGAGTAATGATGCATGCCAAGGGAGTATCCAAAAGGTTTTGGGCTGAAGCTATAAACAATGCATGTCACATTATAAATCATGTATATCTTCGCCCAAGTACAAACCAAACTCCCTATGAGATATGGAGAGGTAAAAAAACCCAATCTGAAATTTATGCATGTTTTTGGAAGTAAATGCTACATACTTAGAGATCGAGAACAGTTAGGTAAGTTTGATTCAAGAAGTGATGAAGGTATATTTCTTGGTTATTCCCTAAATAGTAGAGCTTATAGAGTCTTCAACTGTAGAACTAATGTAGTTATGGAATCCATAAATGTCGTTATAGATGATGGAGGTAAGAAGATTACAAGTGAAGAAGTTGGAAATGAAGAAAATTTCACAACATCTCAATTAACAATGACCAGTGACACAATTGGAATAAAAGAAGAAGAGTTATAGGAAAGAGAAGAAAAGAAGGAAGAAGCATCAACCTCATCAATGATAAATCCAACTCAAACTTCAAAAAATAATCCTATTAAGAATATAATTGGAGATCCTAATGCAAGCATGGTAACAAGAAGAAGACAAATAAGTAAGGTAACCCATTTATGCTATATTTCTCAATTTGAACCAAAATATGTGAATGAAGCCCTTAGGGATGAATTTTGGATAAATGCCATGCAGGATGAGTTAGCTCAATTTGAAAGAAATCATGTATGGGTATTAGTACCTAAGCCGAAAAACAAAAATGTTATTGGAACAAAATGGGTGTTCAAAAATAAATATGATGAGCATGACATTGTTGTTAGGAATAAGGCTAGATTGGTAGCTCAAGGCTACACACAAGTAGAAGGAGTTGACTTTGATGAAAAATTTGCACCTGTCGCTAGACTAGAGTCAATTAGGATTTTACTTGCCATTTCCTATCACATGAAGTTCAAATTATATCAAATGGATGTTAAGTCTGCCTTTTTGAATGGATTTTTGAATGAGGAGGTATACGTTGAACAACCAAAAGGATTTGTTGATCCAAAATTTCCAAATCATGTTTACAAACTCAAAAAGGCTCTTTATGGTTTGAAACAAGCTCCACGAGCATGGTATGGGAGACTTACCAACTATCTTTTGAACAAGGGATTTATTCGAGGGGCAGTTGATAAAACTTTATTAATTAAAAGGAGTAGTGACGAGATCTTTATTGCTCAAATTTATATGGCTGACATAGTTTTTGGATCCACATCTAGTACACTAGTGGATGATTTTGTGCATGTTATGACAAATGAATTTGAAATGTCCATGGTAGGTGAAATGACTTTCTTCCTTGGTTTGCAAATCAAACAATCTCGTGATAATATATTTATTTCTCAAACCAAGTACGCCTATAACCTTGTTAAGAGGTTTGGTCTTGAAACTAGCAAGCCATTACGGACTCCTTTAGGTACCAGCACAAAAATTACAAAGGACACTCAAGGTAAAAGTGTTGATCAAACCCTTTATAGGAGTATGATAGGTAGTTTACTTTACCTCACTGCAAGTAGACCTGACATATGTTTTAGTGTTAGTGTGTGTGCCCGTTATCAAGCTGACCCTAAGGAATCACACTTAGAGAATGTAAAGAGAGTCATCAGGTACATCTCAGGAACAAGTAATTATGGTTTATATTTTACTACTGACACTACTTGTGAAGTAAGTGGTTTTACAGATGCCGACTGGGCAGGCAACCAGGATGAAAGGAAGAGCACATCAGGTGGTTGTTTCTACATTGGAAACAACTTAGTATCATGGCACAGTAAAAAGCAGAACTCTATCTCACTCTCTACAGTTGAAGCAGAATACATTGATGTAGGAAGCTCTTGCCCACAAATGCTTTGGATGAAAAACATGCTCATGGACTACGGTCAACCACAAGGTATGGTGCCCTTATATTGTGATAACTCTAGTGCTATATGTATTTCTAAGAACCCAGTTCAACATTCTAGAATTAAGCACATTGACATTAGGCATCACTTTATTCGAGAATTAGTTGAAGAGAAAATAGTGACACTTGAGTTTGTACCTACTGAGAGACAATTAACTGATATATTCACTAAAGCTATAGACACTCAAAGATTTGAGTATCTCAGAAGTGTCTTGGGAATTTCTCCCTCAAATTGAATTTCAAATTTTATTACCAAGAAAAAAAAACAAAAAAAAAATAGCATCCTTGTTTGGCCAACACAATATTCGACTCATTTAATACTTACATACAAATAATCTCATTTTTCGTGACTCAACTTATTTTGATATTTATTGTATAAATTATTTTACAATTTTGGCTTACGCACACACATATTCTTGTACATGTGATGATCGATGTTGACATGAACTTATTCACATACTCACGAACACACATATATGTTATGCTTGAAGTTTATGGATTTTCTTGAAAGATTTTAGGACTTCAACTAATCTTGACTGTAAAATTGTGTTGAGTTATATTTCTTGCTTTCAAAAACTTTATCTCATGGAGGCACCTAGTATTGAGAGGGCTACCTACTGTGATGTGTGAAGCTACCGCAATGAGCGGAAAGGGCTACCTCACAACTAGTGTGAAAGTCATCATGCTAGGTTTATGGCTCGTGCAAAAAAAAAGGGGAAAGATTATGCAAAAAGTGATTGCTTATAAATCTTGTACTTGGAATGCACAAAAAGAAAGAGCTAATAGAGGTTAAAAAAAATATATCATTTACCTCATTTATAAAAAAAAGTAATAAAAAAAATAAAAAATTAAGTCCTCTTTTGGTAAATATATTTTATTTTGCAAGATTAAAGACTCGATTATAATTTTATATGATAGGTGATATTTTTTTTCTTTTGAGTCTTTCTTGATAGGTCATAAATAAATTAATTGACATATTTGTGGAGTTTAAACATGTATACTATTTTAAGTAAATGTCAATATGTCATTATATGTGCAAAGTGTGCGTGTGCACCTCTTCTATTCTACTTATTTATTTATATGATAAATAATCAAAATTAGAGTTAAAAAAATGATGAGTTCTCAATTGGTTGTGTGCTTGTTTGTAATTACATGAGTTTAATACCTTAGTGGCTATGTATGCAAAAAAAAAATTTTAAATCTTTTTCATTTATTACTTTTTTAATTGGTTTCTAAGTTAGAGAGTCATAGAACTTAGGGGGAGTTTAAAGCACATTGCACTTTTACATTACTCTGATTTTACACTGTTATATCTTTAGGAGGAGTTTAGCTTCAATTCTTTGTCTAATGCTTTGTCCTTCTTGTATTTCAAAAAGGGGGAGAGAATATTTACTTCCGTGTTTTTATTTTGTTATGCATATAAGGGGAGAACATATTTAATTAAGCTTGATTGATATGAATGCATACTACATAATTATTCTTTACACTTCGTTTATTTTTATGTAAACTGAACTAATGTACAATTAGGCTTTCATGCCAAGTTGCCCTATGCTCTGTCAATGTCATTTCAGTTACTTACAAGCTTGTCAAGTTGCAGCGAAGATGGATTCATTGGACCATAGGATATTTTTATCTAATTTTTATAAGTGTCATGTAGTAAGTGAGGGGTTTTGCCACACGAAAATGCCAAAGGGAGAGTTTGTAAGGACTATCAAGAAAAGCCCAACAAATACTTTAGTTTCAGATAATCGTATTTCAAGTATATATTTTATAACTGCGACACATAGGATTCCATTTATGCATTTAATAACACATTTTCATAAATCTAAAATTATATTTTATGTTAAAATATTTATTCAAACTTTAATTAATTTATGAAATTATTAATTAATTTTTTTTAAGATGTGTTTTAATGAGCTTTGAAAAATTAAGCCCAAAATACATTTAACCCTAATATCACTAGGTATTATTATTATTTATATATAGATACATTAGGGTTAAAGGGGTGAGAAGAAAAAAAAATTAGAAAAAGAAGAAAGGAAAATCTGCAGCTGCCGAATTGAAAAACAAAAAAACAAGGAAGCCGGAGTTGATGAATGCCGAGTGCTAATATATATATATATATAAAGCTATTCAACGGGAATCAATGCTAATATATATATAAAGCTATTCAACACATGTAATCAAGGCCAACGGGAATCAACGCTAATATATATATACATAAATAAGAATGGTATGCTTTTGATATAAATAACGTTTTTTTATATATATAAAAATGTTGTGATTTGAATAATATTATTTGTGAAGCAAGAGTAATTGAGACTTAAAGAAAATTGATATCATATTGAAGGTATTTATTAATAAATTTGATTGGTATTTTTATCTTTATATAGCTTCTTCTTAATTAGATTTTTAAATGTTTAAATTAAATAATTTTATGTGTGATCATAATTATTTGATTTGATGATTAAATTTCAAAGAAGCTATTTTTATTAAATTTGTGCTTAATCTTTTTGATCTAGAATTTGCTAGTTGATTTAATTTAAGTGACATATATTTTGAATCATCTAGTTAGGATTATTCATTATTAAATCTGTTCTAGAACACACACGGGTACTTGTGTTTTATGTGCTAACCCATGTTGCAGTTGATTTGTGAACGATCTGATTAGCGGGGTGCTTATTGGAACGTTAGTCTAGAAACCGCTCACGCTAACATTGGAAACTATGAAAACAGAGCAGGGGCTCGTAAGTAAAGTACATTGGGGAAATATCCTAGGGAGGATAGCATAAGACCGAGTTTGTAGTTGAACATTTGATTTTCATAGTGGAAAGTTAGGTGGTCTGGTGGATCGGTGGTTTTCCTCTTAGGTCATGGTTGTGGCCTAGGTTGTTTCCACCTAAAAATATCGTGTGTTATTATTTCCGTATTTACTCTTATACACGATTGTATACTTGGCTGGTTTGTTTAAGTTATTAAATTATAAATTGGTAAAAATTAAAAATAACCTATTCACCCCGCTCTACGTTAATTAGGTCCATATTTTACAAACTTTCAACAAGTAATATAATGATAAATAAAGATCATTCCCAAGGAGATTATGTTTTTAGAAACTAATTTTTAAAACTAAAAATGATAAAAATCAATTTTTTTGGTGTTTTTATATCTTAAGAAAGCAAAATTAAAATAACTAGAAGTAAATAGCAATAATTAATTAAATTAGATTTTATGACTAAAAAGATATATGATAAAATATCTAGGAATACTTAATCCCCCAATTTTCTACACATACGAATCACTAAAATCCCCCCAATATAATATTAATTAATTACATGATCAATTGAATCTAACCTAGCATGTATTCCTCTCTCAAGTAAACTACACCATATAGTAATTAATTTAATCACACTCTCATGCCAATTAAATTGCATACTACTCATTAAGTTCATCAATTATGGATCACACACATAAGAATCATACATCTGTGCCTAGAAACTATGCATGTTATTTAATCAAGACAAACAATTAAATAATTTTCTCAAATCTATTTAATTGCCTTTATAGATAAATTGTTAGCCAAACAATTAATAGCATAAAAATCAGATTAAATAATATAATTAAATTAATATTATAATTGGGAAAAAAATATTAGATCATCACATGGTGAAAATTGGGTTCATAAGATCCCTAGATTAATAAATTAATTACACATAATTGTGTTCATAAAGCTCATATTTTTCATAAAGAAAGACATAAAATTAATAAAGAAAAGAGTAGAAAAAGAAATACAATCAATATCTTGAATTATAGAATTAATTTCCTCTTGAATCTACCCCAAATTTGTGTCGTTTCTTCAAATTTTCTATATTTTCTCTCTTTTTAGCTCTAAAACCTGACCAAAATTATGCTAATAGAGGCTAATTAGGATTTATGGAGTGATTAGGGGCTTAATTAAAGATTAGGTACGATTTGGACCGTCTGATCAGCTTCAAATCAAGGGCTACGATCGAAACAAGCAAAATTGACATTTTTAGCCAATCATAGTGTGACACGTGGCATCAGAAGTTCATTGGGCGAATCAGAGAGCGACGCGTGGCAGGGAGATCGATCAGAGTCAACGTTCACCGAGTCAGCACCACGTGGCGCGTTGTGATTCGTGGGAATGGATGGCATGGCGCACGGGTGGAACGCGCAAAGCAATAGCGTGTTGACACGTGTCATAGCGCGTTGACTGATTTCCGAACTTGGATTGAACGTCATGCTAACACGTGGCTCGTGTTTTGTCCTCCTCACATGTGGCACAACGTGATTCACTCTCCATGCTTGCATGGTGTCCACGTGGCTTGCTCATCAGCTCCTATGCTTGCGTGGCATGCCACGTGACGGATTCTGATTGGGTCTGAGTTATAAATTCATGAAAATCCCTAAAAATTCCAGACTGATCCCAAAAAATTCCAAAAATTATATTTTCACTCATTTTCACTAAAAAGTTTATATTGTAATTTTTTTAGCCATAAAAATACTATTTATTAAATAAAACAAGTAAATATTAAGTAAAAAAAGTGCACTAATGACTCTATTTTCATAGAGTCATCAGAAACTAGTAGGCAATTTATCCCTTGAATTTACATCTGATCCTAATCATCTTGCCATTTCTACTAGTGGAATTAATCCACATAGTTCCCTTAGTAGCAGATACTTGTAATTATGGTAACATACAACTTTCCTTCCTAGTTATGTATGAAAAAGAAATTCATGATGCAACATTATTGATATTAGGGCCAATATAACCTAGAGTTGATATGATATGTATTTATAGCCTCAAATAGATGACTTAAATATGTTGTGGAATGATGGTGTTAATGTTTATGATGCACATAAGGAAGAATAATTTTAACTTGAGCATGGTCCTTTTATGGATAATTAATGATTTTCTTGCCTATAGAAACTTATCAAGATTTGCAAAATAGGATGTTCTATATATACTGATAATGTTTCTACAATTCATCTTATTCATAGATTAAATATGTATTATAGAAGACATGGAAGCTTTTTTCCATATGGGTACAAGTTTAGATACCAAAAGAAACCTTTTATGGTGAAGAAGATCATGATTCTATACTAAGACCTTTGTAAGCGGTTGAGATATTAATGTAATTGAATGATATGATATTCAAATGATATGGAAAGATGAAAAAAATAACACTCTTTGATGGAGGGATACGAAAGAGGTCAACTAATTAAAGGGGACAAAATGAAAATGTTACTCAAATAGTAGAACATGATTGTTGAAGAAGAAATCAATATTTTGGGAATTACCTTATTGGAAAAACGTAAACATTCATCACATATTAGATGTCATGCATATTGAGAAAAAATTATGTGAAAGCTTGATTGGTATATTGCTTAATATACTTGGAAAAACAAAGAATGGTATCCAAACAAGATTGGATTAAAATAAATTTAGCATAAGACCTGAATTGGAACCAAGGGTCGAAAATGATAAGAATCAAACATACTTGCTACCAACATCATATACATCATAAACAAAAAAGAAGGATTTTTTTGTAAAATGTTATATTATCAATAATTAATCTTTGTTCATTCTCCAATACAATATGCAAGAAATCTATATCAATTGGTTAGTTAAACTCTTTACAGAAAGATGTTATGGAGAATTTGTGTCTACTTGAGAAGTATTTTCCTCCTTTTTTGATATAATAATTCACTTGTACAATAATTTAGATTGAGAGTTTCAATTGTGTAGAATATGGATGTATAATTTTTGAGAGATATATGCAAGTCCTTAAAGGATATGTAAATAATAGAAATCATCTTGAAGGATGCTCGGTGGAGCGTTACATCACTGAATAAACTATTGAGTTTTGTTCTGAATACTTTAGTGGTGGCACTGAATTTAGGAATCCTCTGCATAAGTTGTTCTTAGACCATGACATGATCCAAGTAGGTAACCCTATGCTAGGTGGAAGTAAGAAATTGTTCATTGATTGCACTCAACAGGAAAAAGTGCACCAAGCCATTTTGGAGAAATAACAATGAGGCACAAATGTACATAAAGTAAGTAATGACAATGCAAGTCAGCTCCACTCTTTTCATATAAAATAAAATTATTATTTATTCGACTATTAATTACACGCAATTGATATATCTTCATAATATCATAGTATGTACTTGAATTTATTGAAGATTGATCCTTGTTAGAAAAAAGGAGATAAATGGTTGCATAATGAGCAAATAAATAAGAGCTTATTAATTGGTTTCGCAACCATGTAAGTGTCAGATACAAGAATTCAATAATGCACCTAATTAATGTTTTTCAACATTGGTTTTATATGTATAGATTAGAGTTGAACTCAACAAACCCAACCATAAATTTACAGAAAATCTATAATGGCTTGTGATGAACAAAATCAACATCGTGTTAGCAATACCAATTTTGCAGATACTTTGGTTTTATATTTGTAAAACTCTCGTAAGTGCACGCATTATTTTATAGAAAATGAAAAGTATATTCCCAAGGTTGATTTAAGGAAGGAATATATGTGGTTTTTAATTTATTATTCAAACTCTTAAAAATAAAATTAAATCCTAAATATCATGCCACCATATTTTGATTTTTTTTGTATTACCTAATATAATAACATAAAAAAATAAACATAGATATGGATTCAATAAAAAATTATGAAAATTTTTATAATCAATAATAGTGGAGTATTTATGGATATAATAATTAATTTAATTATGCTTGCTCATATTAAATAGGTTATTAAATATATAAATTGATATTTATTGATTCTCTATTTTTTATATAAATACCACATTTGGTAGGGTTAGATATACTTTGTTAATTAAAAAAACAATTAACACCTATGGGTGGGGTTGATAATTAATTCGATTAATTAAATTAATTTCTTTTTTCTAAGAGATTGAAAATGAACCATTTAAATGCCACCATTGATATGGATAGACATTTTAAACTTTATTCAAAGTGTCCAAATTAAACTTAAGAATTTAATTATTCAAGTACTAACTTTCAAGTTTTAAAACCATTACTAAAAATATGTTGTCAATACATTTTTGAATAATAGCTCTTATAAAAACTTTTAAAATAGAGCTTCATTCTAACTACTGGACGATTATTCCCACAAATAAAAGTGCACTACTTTAAATCAAACTAGATAATTAAACCTTAAAATCTAATATTCAGATTTAAGTTTGTAATGAAAAATAATATATTTCTCTCTAACGTCCTTAATATAAAATCTTGAATAAAAATAAAATCAATTTATTTTATAGAAATGTTTTACCTATTTAATATTTCCCAAGCATAACATCGTTATTATTATATCATATTTACAAATAGCTAGCCATGATAAATTTAATCATAGACAAATTAAATATAACATATAAGAATAAAACATAAAAATAACTGTAAAGAATTCATTTTAAAATTATACCTCAAAAGAATCCTTATAGAACTTTGATACTAATTTCATTTCTGGAAAACCTCCACACGAATTTACATTTTCGTTTGTTAAATCAAAAACTAAAAATTTACAAAAACATAATTGTTCTTCTATAAAAAAAACTTTAAAACTAAAAAAATACTAAGAAAGCTTTGTACATAGAGAAATTTAGAGAGAGAAAGGAGATGATATTTTTAGGCATAAATTTTACAATTGGGGAGATGGTTTTTTTATAGGTGAGGAAAAGGCTAAAAAGTGGGGAAAATATCTTGAAAATGGGTGTTGGATGCATTTTGGATAGGCTGGTATGCATCTGGACAGAGGTGCGAGTGATTGGATGAACGTTGGCATGCGCGGGACTCGACAAATACACACGAATAAGGGCATGAATTCTGGCATGACATGTGTGCAGCTACGTAAGGGACAAGCTAGGCATGCGCGTAACTGTGTATGGGATAGGCTGAGCATGAGTGTGAATTCGCATGCAGGACTCGGCACAGATTGAGGTACTTTTGATCTTTTTGACCATTTTATCGATTTTGTCAAAATTTTTTATTTTTTGACTTTTCCTCATTTTTTCTCAACATATTTATGATGTATAGCCTCTAATATTTTTGTTCGAGTCTTTAAATTATTTTTGAACAAAAATATATGAAAAAACAATAAAATACCCGTGATTTTGAAAAGATAAATTTATATAAAAATATGATAAAATAATAAAAATATAAATCTATTTATTCAATTAAAATATATTAAATCATGGTAATTTTAGTGCTTTTTAAACCCTCATCAACTTGTACATGGTCCAAAATTTGATGTCAAATCATATTTTAGTTTCACAATTAATTGTTCTAAGTTTACCACACAAGAAAGGGACAAGGTTGGCAATTTGCTTGTTTAAAAGATGGCAATCTTGTACTATTTAATAGAACATATTATGAAATAGTATTCTTATGTGATTGAGTTGAAGACATGATAAATGTTGGATATACAATAGATGATTTTGGATTTACCCTTGTAAACTTATTTAAGATAGGTCATACTGATGATCCTTTCATATTAGCGCTTCATGCATAAACAATATTGTACACGAGTGATCAAGTTGACACAAGATGATATGTTGTGTTAATGCCTTTATAAAAGAGTTCTATTATTATGATTCTTCAGAAGATGATGACATGCTTGATAAGTAATCAAATATTAGTCATTTCTCAAAAAGAGTGTCTAATGTATATGATCATCTAGCTGATGATGATTCTTCATCATGGATTCAAATTAATTGTGAAGGAATGTGTATATATATACACTATCCATAACCTAATTAAATATAATATATGTTGTATAGTACTATAATAACTCTTGCTTATATGTTAAGAGCTAAGATTGTGAATAATAATTTATATTTCATCCTTGTTTGTAGATATTTCATAGATCTTAGGATGCCATAGATTATAGATCCAAATGATGTATTAGGACATTTTAAAAGAATGGGTTAGGACAATATACCTAATGCTCCATTTAATCCAAATGATAGAATGCCTATTGAATATGATACAATTGGTAATCTATTGGAAAAAAATGGTCAACAATTGAAATTTTCTATTGGTAGACTTGTCAAGTCAATTATACCAATCAATATAAATCATTTGAATATATATATATATATATATACACTATCGACAACCTAATTAAATATAATGTATTTTGTATAGTACTATAATAACTCTTGCTTATATGTTTAGAGTTAAAATTGTGAATATTAATTTATGTTTCATCATTGTTTGTAGATATTTCATGGATCTTAGGGTGCCAGAGATTATAGATCCAAATGATGTATTGGGACATTTTAAAAGAATGAGTTAGGCCAATATACCTAATGCTCCATTTAATCCAAATGATAGAATACCCGTTGAATATGATGCAACTAGTAATCTATTAGGAAAAAATGGCCAACAATTGAAATTTTCTATTGATAGACTTGTCAAGTCAAGTATACCAATCAATATAAATTATTTCAACAAAGTTAAGATTCTAGGAAGTTTAAGATATGAAAAACCATTTATGTAAGTCTCTTTCGCTTTATATTTAATTGTATATTATATTTACTGTATAATTTTTTTTTTACATAATCGTTTTAAAGTCCTCGATATTGGAAACAAGGCATGGAAGGAATACAAAACTTCTAACTTGGCTAGAAATTATGTGTTTCTATACTTGGACCCCTTTAATAAAGAAGAAATATATAAAGTCCCTGAAGATCACCGATGGATAGAACCCCAAGTATGGAAAGAGTTCATAGATTACAGACGTATAGATGAATTTTAAAATATTATGAAAGAACACCAAAATATACAAATATAGGATATTCTTCCTAACTGTATTGTGATATCATCAAATCCAGAAGTAAGGAAAATAATGGTAATTAAGTTGTTAATTTATAACAATTTTTTTATTTTGAAAGTTTTATTGAGTTATGGATATAAATATTTAGTCAACGAAAGTAAGGTAAGTTAAAATTTCATAAACAGCCAAATAACCAATCACGTGTACGTAAAGTAATGCGGAAATAAAAATATCAACACAAGAGACTTTTAGGTGGATATAACTTAGGCCACACGAAAGACCTAATATGAAAAATAAGTATCTAGTTACAAGGCTAAGACTCAAACTACCAATCGAGGTAATGTCCTTAAGTAACTTTATTTTCAATCCATTGCTTTGATCACAGTCTCTACAAGATAGGCATTCAGATTTGGACCAATGTTTTGACAAATCAAGTCTCATAAGTTAATTGAACTTCTATCACTATCTCCTAAAACATTAGCACAAAAATGAAAAAGCAATTGTGTGTCCTATAATAGATTTAATAATGAACAACCTTAACTAGTTGATTTAAATAATATATTAGATAAATCAAAAATAGCTAGCAACTCTAGAACAATCGGTTTAAGCACAAGTTCAATAAAGATAGCTATTTTAAACATTAATAATCAAACCAAATAATTATGATATGTCATACACAACTATTTGATCCAATTGGGATTATTAATCAATCAAACATAACCACCAATGTTTGATAGATTAACTAAATAAAGAAGTGTAAAGAATTATAATCTTATATTTGCAAAACAAGAGAGAGAATAAAAGATGAAGAGAATAAGTACAATAACTCTTCTGTGGTTAATTTCAAATGTGTGCTTAGGTTTGTATTTAAAGAATATTTTGAAGCACATTAGGATAAAGTGGAGTTACCATAATGTGCATAAAATTAGTTAAAATACCTTAAAGAAATAAAACAATATTATAAAAAAACAATCCAATTAGTATTAGAAATACATTTTAAAATCATATAACTAGCCGCTGGATCAATCAAACAACCACTCGATCATCCAGAATACATTTAATCATTATTTAAAAATAAGTGGATCGATCAAGTATATTCCTCAAATGATCTAGTCATATACTATAATCTGACTAATGAGGTCTTTTACTCGATCGATCTAGTATACACTTGATCGATTGAGTGGCTCAAATTCATATTTTTCCTATTGTGTCTAGTATTCAATCTAACATACAGGGAATAGAAATATACCTGATATATGATCATTAAGGTGCAATAGTTACTACATCTTACACAACTAGAAACTAAAATGACAACTAAACATTTTGATTCATTAATATCACCAAAATGAACATAAACCCAACATATTCATATTCCTCTAACTTAAGTTAATAAATTAGTTAGTAAGTTTATTTCATTAATGTACGTATGAAATTGAATAAGATAGACCGGTTACCCAAGTTGAGCTGTATATAGAAACAAAGACACCAAAAATGAAGAAGTCAAAACCATTGAATAAATGAGGAGAAGAATAGCTCAATGGTTAGTAATTTAATGTGATATAACATTCTTAAAATAATTTTTGCATATTCATGTAATAATCATAATACTCTTCATTGATTTATTACTTATAGAGAACGATTCAAGAACAAAAAAACAGGGGTGAAATAATTGAGCAACAAAGAAAGGATGCAATATACTATGCATTTGTAACAGAGAATCTTGTTCGAGTTAGAGGGAGAAGCCAATATGATGGTTACATGGAGTTTTTCAATATTCCAAAATAAAGGCCTAAGATGGTCAATAATGATAAGTTGAATGACGTTGAAGATGAATTGAACTCCTTTAAGACTACTATATTGAGCGAGCTTGCAACTATAAAGCAATTTCAATGCTACTAAGCTAGGTCATCACAACACATATGAGGCATGCCACCATAATACAATCAAGGAATACGCTATTGGACAAGCATGCCATCATCCATACTAGGAATGTCACCCATGAAATCTCATGGCCAACCCATGTCCACTATGGGATATAGTTATCCTATTGGGCCCACATATATGCCAAAAATGCCCATGCAATCATGTAAGCTTCCAATGTCTCCAATGCAATCTATGAATTCCATCCATCATTCACAAGAATATTTTGATGAGAATATTCTTCCAATAGCCACTCCACATAGGTCCTCCTCTATTTGATGAATCTTTTGTGATAAGATTTAAAGCTTATAACACGAATATTATTTTTATTTTTTATTATATATATTTTTTATTATATTTAACACTTGAATTTTTCTATAGAATAAGAAATGTCTGTTGAAAGATCTATCATTTATTGAATATGTTGCTATTGACATGGTACAACACTTGAGCATGATCAAAAGATTTACAATCAATATTTTCCAAATCATTGGTAAATAATAATTGTTCAATCATTGCTCCATAATTTTCCACTACCAATGCCTTTAGATGCTACCATGGCCCAAAAAGCTGTTAGACAATATGCGACTTGACCCTTAGGTCAAATTGAGCTAAATTTTGACATAATATTATTTATTTTTATTTGAAATAAAACTTATATACTACTTTTATTATTACTAATATGATTATATTTTTAATCTATTATACCAAAGTTGGTAAGTGCCATAAATTTAAGAGATGCAAATGGAGTATCTTGGGAAAATCTGTACCTAGTTGGCAATCATTGCACACCAAGTCATTCAAGAATATGCCATGGAAAAATTCTAATTATGAGTATGCTATAAATTTTAATAAAAATCTTGGCTCTTGGATGACTGTTGTGAGCAAAAATAATATGAGTGATGGATGGACTATGCCAATTCCTCAAGAAATATCTTAAATAGATATTGGACAATTTTATAGATCGATTGAGTGCATTATTACAATTATTTGAGCTTCATATGATCAATTTAAATATAATTCAAGCTCAATCAATAAATATCTTTTATTTATGTAGAGCATATGATTATCTTTATATTATTTAATTAATTAGATATGTTTATTTTATATAGTAAATGTAATTATCAATTTCAAGCTAATGACTTGTCACATTTAGTGATGTTTTATAATTCATCTTTCGTGAATCAATATCAAGAGTAGAATGCTTACATTAGAGTGAAATAATTATATGATAGAGCATTGAAACTTCAGAAAAATCAAAATTTGATAATCCTTGGCGAGTAAAGTTTGAACAAGGCTAACATCATTGATGTTGGTAATCCTTGATATACATGCTAATCATGTTTGGTAAGGCATGGAAGACATGGATTATGAGTAAGGGCATTGTCCCTAAAAAATCACAGAAGCCTATATGGGATAATGTTATGGCATGTACAAGTGAATATTAGTAATGAATCTTATTAATTTAATGAATTGCATGATTAAATAATAAAGATGCTCAAATTGATAAACCATGTATACTTATTTTTTGTAGATTCCACAACAAGAAGATAGAGTTATTTGTGGTTACTTTGTTATAAAATTTATGAGCGAGATCATATCAAATATCAACATGTCAATTAAATATGTGGTAATATATTTAACTAATTTACTCTTTTAACATATAAATTATTTTTTAAGGAATTTATGATGTTAAATAATAATTTGAATTTAAATAGATGTAGTTCTTTGGTTAATAGGTTCAATATTTATAATAATTATGAAATAAATTTTGTTCATTTACGTTTCTAGAATCGTAATACTTGTTAGGTGTTATTTGATATGCTCACTTGCTTTGTAATCATACTATAAACTTGTTAGCCTCAAATATCGTAGATTCAATATTTCACATAGCAAATCATGCCGATACTTTAAGCCTTTTCATTTGATGCCATGAGAGTACAATGGGGCATATACTACATGTATACTAGTTAAATTACTAATATACTGATCTTTTAAAATTTTAAATACATTATGATGTTAAATTATATTTTGAATTTAAATACTTATAGTTCTTTGGTTAGAGTAAAACGGGCTATGATAGGTAAATTTTTGAAGATTTACGAGAAGAATGGGCGAAACACATGCTTCATATTATAAGGTCACAAGAAGAATCAAAAGAATAATCTTATAATATGGAATATCATTGGTATCTTATTATTATGCACTTATCTTATAAATAATAAGACATATAGTAATGGATATACCATGCACATGTATATTTACTTATAATATTTTGTGATATTGTAATTAAGTTAAATTTGTATATATGCATTGTATATAAGTTATTTTTGTTATACGTTGGTTATTCAGTAATTAATATCTAATTTTTAAATGAATAAAAGGTTTCAGAAATTCTTTTAAACATATTCTGATTGTTTTCTACTACTATGTTATTTAAAACATGCACGAGGCTAGCAAAATATTACCCAAAATATGTTTAGGTGTTATATTTTAAGTCAATTCTAAGGTAGAACTCGCTTGAAATTTTAAGTCGGTTCTACCGTATAACTAACTTAAATTTTTAAGTTGATTCTACCCTAAAACCGACTTAAAATTATAAGTCGGTTGCATTGTAGGATCGAATTAAATTATAAGTTTACTGCCACGTAGAACTAACTTAAAATTATAAGTCGGTTGTCATGTAAGACTAATTATAATTATAAGTTGGTTGACATATAGGATTGACTTAAATTTTTTAGTTGGTTCTAGGTTAGAACCAACTTAAAATTTTAATTTGGTTCTACCCTAAAACTAACATGTTAAGTTACCTTGTTTTAAGTTAGTTTAATGAACCGACTTAAAACCTATTTTAAGTTGGTTAAAAACTGACTTAAAATCCCTTTTTTGTAGTACTATTAGTCCGACACATGAAGCCATATTTTCTCTAAAGTCAACATTACTCGATGTAGTGTGATTAGTAACCATAGATGAGTAATGTGTAGTAAAGTGAACAATCAAGGAGACCACCATCAATCACAAACTATCAATAATCACTATGGGAAACATATTCAATCACGAACCACAAATTGTCTACGTGAGAAACACATTCAGCATAGCCAATGATTTAAGAATAGAATCAAAATTACCCAACCCACTCACAAAGTGTTGTTATCACATAAAAAGTAAAATAGTCAAGAGCTTTGAGCACTCAAGTACTCTATTTTACCCATAACATTGTACAAAAAATATTATAACATTTTCAATGTAATTTTTGATTCAAAAGTAATTTTTAGAACAAATTTTGCTAGAGTTTCAATGCATAAAAGATGGGTGAAAGAGCCAAATAAGGTGGTTTTCTAGAAGGAATGAGCCACAAATGGCCACCCTCACCAAGGCACCTCGCCGACCCCTTCACCAAGTGTTCATTGAGGGGTCCGGTAAGGACCTTGTCGGGGAACTCGTCAAGGTGTCAAAAATATCATTTTTTTGATTCCAAAATTGCCTAGTAACTTTTATAAATGCCCATACCTAAATCACACCAAAATCTATCATGCATATCCTAACATGCATGATTGCCACACACAAAGTGTGTGTAATGAATACATAAGTATAAGTATCACAACAAGTAATATAATCATAAGAGAAGATCGTTCCAACAGAGATTATTTTAAAATTAAAAAAAATAAAAATCAATTTTTCTTTGTGTTTTTATATTTTAAGGAAGCAAAATTAAAATAACTAAGAATAAATAGCAACAATTAATTAAATCATATTTGGTAACTAAGAATATGTAGGAGAAAATATCTTGCAATACTTAATCTCCCAATTTTCTAAACATGCAAATCGCAAAATTCTCCCCAATATAATTATCAATTAAATTACATGATCAATTGAATCTAACCCAACATATATTCCTCTTTCAAGTAAAGTACACACCATATAGTAATTAATTTAATCACACTCTCATGCCAGTTAAATTACATACTACTCATTAAGTTCATCAATTATGGATCACATATATAAGAATCATACATCTCTCCCTAGAAATTATGCATGTTATTTAATCATGTCAAACAATTAAATAATTCTCTCAAATCTATTTAATTGCCTCTATAGATAAGTTGTTGGCCAAACAGTTAATAACATAAAAATCATATTAAATAATATAACTAAATTAAAATTATAATTGGGATAAAATATTAGCTCATCACATGGTGCAAATTAGGTTATAAGATCCCTAGATTAATAAATTAAATACAAATAATTATGTTTATAAAGTTCATATTTTTCATCACATGGTGAAAATTGGAATAAGCCTTTTGAGTTAATGTGTGACGCAAGTGATTTTGCTATTGGAGTTGTTCTTGGACAACGAAAAGACAAAATGTTTCATGCCATATACTATGCAAGCAAGACACTGAATAAGGCTAAAATGAATTATTCTAATACAAAGAAAGAGCTCTTTTCCATTATATATGCCTTTGAGAAATCCAGATCTTATTTGGTTGGTACCAAAGTGACTGTCTACGCTGATCATTCTCCAATAAAGTATCTCATGATGAAGAAAGATGCCAAACCAAGATTGATAAGATATGTGCTCCTTCTAAATAAGATCGGATGATTAAACTTTAAAATATAATTTTTTGATTTAAGTTTCTAACGAAAAATAATATATTTCTGTCTAACATCCTTAATATAAAATCTTGAATAAAAACAAAATCAATTTACTTTATAGAAGTGTTTTACCTATTTAATATTTCATAAGTGTAACAACGTTGTTATTATATAATATTTACAAACAGTCAGCCATTAATCATAGATCAATTATATATAACATATAAAAGTAAAAAATAAAAATAAATGTAAAGAATTCATTTTAAAATTATACCTCCAAATAATTTTTATAGAACTTTGATGCTAATTTTGTTTCTTAAAAACCTCCAAACTGATTTACATTTCTGTTTATTGAATCCAAAACTAGAAATTCACAAAAGCATAGCTAGTTCTTCGTAAAGAGATAAAAACTTTAAAACTAAAATAAAAAAAACTAAGAAAGCTTTCTAGAGAGAGAAAGCTAGAGAGAGAAGAGTAGAGAAGTTTAGGTGTGTTTTTTACAATGGGGGAAAGGGTCATTTTATAGGTTTAGAAAAGCCTAAAAAAGGGGAAAAATATCTTGAAAATTGGTGTTGGATGCGTTTTGGATAGACTGGCACACGTGTGGGTAGAGGTGCACACGATTGGGTATTGGCGTCGGTAGATAGGTGCAAAAAGGGGAGTCAATCTTGGCGTGGAGGCGTTGGCGCGGCCAAGACTTTGCATGGAAAACGCGATTGTGTGTAGGACTATGCGTGGATTCTCGACATGATAGATACTGGTGCGCGTGGGACTAGGCGGATGCACATGTGATTGGGCATTTTTACACATTTTGTCTAAATTTTCCATTTTTTTTTACTTTTCTTATTTTTTTTCTCAACATATTTGTGATGTATTGTCTCTAGTATTTTTCTTCGAGTCTTCAAATTATTTTTTGAACAAAAATACTTGAAAAATAATAAAAATACCCGTGATTCTAAAAAAGACAAATTTATATCAAAAATATGATAAAATCATACAAATATAAATCTATTTATTCAATTAAAAGCATTAAATCGTGATAATTTTAGTATTTTTTAAGCATTCATCAACTAGATTGATCGAAGTATTAAATCGATCAATTGAGCATTATATCAATCGAGATTAATGAGTAGATCAATCCACTTATTTCTAAATTAATTAATTTTTTACAAGATCAATCAGAACTTAACAAGATCAATAAAACTATTCATAGTTGATTGATCGAGCTTGACTAGATTGATTGATCGAGTTAAGTATAGATCAATTGAACATCTATATATGATCGATCAAGAGATTAGGTTTTCAAATTTAACCTAATTTTTACTCGAACCAATTAGTATTTTTGATTGTATTGTCCTTGTGGTTTTAAGTTCTTATAAGTTACTTTTAAGGATAGTTTTATAATTAATCTTTGACCTAGGTTTTCTACTCATACAATTTAATCATAACATTGGCTCACAATTTTATTAACTACATTTAAGCATTATTTTCTACATCTTAATATCTCTCTCATTATTTTGCAAAATATTTTCAAATAGGCCTTTTCATTTAGTTAATTTGTCAAACATTTGTGATTTTTCTTAATGAATCAACAAGCCTACAATATTTATGATATTGTCATTTTATCTAATTGTTCTAGGGTTACTAGTTGATTTTGTTTTATCTACTGATTTGTTAAATTATCAAGTTAGAATTAATCATTATTGAATTTGTTCTAAGACACACATGCATTTACACTTGTGAATTTGTGGTAAGTTTTCAGGTGCTAGCTGTACGAGTTTGATTAACTCGTGTGACTCGAGTTCATCAGAATGTTGGTCCGGATATGAACACTTTACTTGTAGAGACTATGATCAAAGTAATGACTTATAAGTATATTACTTGGAAGAATTACCTTGATAGGTATTTTGAGTCATAGGTTTGTAATTTTTAGATATGGTCTAAGTTATTTCCATGTCAAAATCTCATGAATTAATATTTATATTATTATATTAATTTATTTACATACAATTGCATGTTTACCTAGGAATTTTAAATTTATTATACTTAATATCTTTTCACAACTCTCTCTGATTGTAACTAAACAATTTTTTTTTCTCTTAGAATGTAATTAAGCATTTACATTCCTTTGATCCTCACTGTACATTACAGAAACACTTATTCTTGAAATTCTATTTCAACTAACTTCCTTACCGGATACAGCAAAATTAAAAGATAAATGACGAGATTTTGTTTTTCAAAAATTTAATTATTAATACTGGATCCCACATATGGATTAAAATGTTATGATTTATAAAAATATTGAGACTTTAATTTTAAAAAAAGTATCAAATATAGTATTAATATTGACCAACATTTTTGTAAAATTTATTAACAAAAACAATTAATGGAAATATCAACATATATTGTTATATCAATGTAATGCACGTCTATAAGTAGATGTAGTTGATATGTGGAAAGTTTTATCGGTATTTTGACCTATGGTGATACATATTTTAAAGAAATGTTTATTTTAAAATGATGCCACTTTTAAAAAAGTACTTAATTAAAATGCTCAAATTAATAATGGGTCTAACAACAATTAAAATCGTTTTCAAATTTTTATCCGAAATGCATAAAAAATGAGCCTTAGTTTGCAATATTAAGCACCCTATATTATTATGCATTCAAATAGACATGCAAATACAACCTGATATATAGCAGAGCATTTATACCCTTAAAATCTTATTCTAATTATCCAACCTGTCATATTCTAAGTTTTGACTAACATATATATATATTCTCATATATATGTATAGAGATTGAAAGCAATGACCATGATCTCTACATTAGCTCAATTATCAAGCTGTACTTGTCCATGACATCGATATGTCAAGGCTTAATTGGCTTGAGTTCTTATCATAGTTACAATTTCAAAGTATTGATGAACTGCTCGTAGACCAATAACTTTCGCTTTTTTCTCCCTTTTTAACAAGCTTTGACGTTTCAGTTCATGATTTTTTATTTTGTTTTACTTCAACTTGCAAAAAGAAAGATTAATATTCTTTTTTTAACATAAAAAGGAAGACCAGCCATAAAAAGTGTATCCAGTAAGGATTGGTGTTAGGTATCACACGTATAAGATTCGATTCATTTTATTTATTTATTTATTTTTTCCGATTGAACTGATTATGATTTCATGCAAAAGAAGATCAAATTAGAAAAAGGTGCTAGCTTTTTACCTTGATTTGGTTCTAAATTACCTCGGGTATGAAAAATATTTATATGAGTAATAGTCATGGATGAATGGAGAACCACTTCATTCAGGAGTGGATGGTAATGAGATTTAGGAGGGGCTAGTCCGTATAGAATTTTTGTGCAAAAATTCTATAATATTAATCTCCATTTATATACTTATGAAAACTTATTAATTAGACTAAATGATGAATTTAATACTCTAATTTGATTAGCTTTTTATTAAATTTATCCAATTTATATACTATCCTAACAATATTTATATTAGACAATCTATTTATTTCTAAATTAATTAATTTTTTACAAAATAAATAAAAATTTAAGTAGATCAATCGAACTATTTATAATCAATTGATCGAACTTGATTAGAATGATTGATCCAACTAAATATATATTAATCAAGCTTCTAGATGCCATCCAACCAATTAGTATTTTTTATATTATTGTCCTTATGATTTTAAACTCTTCTAAGTTACTTTTAAGAACAGTTGGTAATTAATCTTTGACCTAGGATTTTTACTCATATAATAGGTTAAGCAAACAAGTAGTGTATTTAATGCTTAAAAAGATAAGTACACATTCTTAAAAGCTTAAAATAGAGAGCTTAAAAAACATTATGTTTATCAAAAATGAATAAACTCCCTATAAAATCTACGATTTCTCTAAATAAATTAGAATAAAACAAAATTTATAAAAATTGATATATATATATATATATATTTGAATTGAGGATAATAGACTTAGTTTAGTATGACCACAATAGAACACATAAAAGTTGAAATTAATTTTATTCAAAGTGTGACTATCCATTAACAACATAAAAATATGTAGATAGGACACATAAACATACTAACGCATATAGTGGCTGAATTCATACTTGTACAAAATAAAATTTACTTACTAAGAGAGAACTTTATTCTTTCTTTTTATTCCCTTCTTGTATTAATTTTTTTTGTGAGGGATTGATTATTTATTTTCTTGTTGTATAACTAATTGTGGCTTTTTTTGTGCATGTAAAAGCTTTTTGTATTTTTCATTTTCCTTTAATATTATTATATTATTGTTTTAAGAATATACACAAGTTAGTATACCTAGTATAATAAATTTCACCCATCACAGTAGGTAGTCCTTTTAAAACTAGATGTCTCTTTATAGTAACATTTTATATAGTGAAAGATAGAGTTCAACCATAATTTTCATAGTCAAGGTTATCTCATGCCCTAAAATCTCATATAATTAATTATAAACTTCTAATATGACATACTTATGTGTCTAGTGAGTATGTGAGTATGTCACTAGATGTGAGTATGTGGCATACTTATGTGTCTAGTGGATGATGTTCATATTAGAGATGAGTTCATCATATTACGATAGGTTCAATAATTTATCAAGCTGTAAAAACACTTCACCTTTTGAGTGAGATACCCCACACTTTAGCATACATCAGTTATTAGTTGGGGGAATAAGCAACTCAAATGGCGATTGTTAGAAAATAATTTGACCCTATTGTAAATTATGGTCTTTATATCCATGGTCATCTTAGATGTGATTACATACAGTAAATGAACCTCTCTATACCAACTGTCTGGTAGGCATCAATCTTGAGAATACAGAGTATTGCCAAATTTTAGTGATTTTGTCCAAATACTTTGCCTCCAAACCTTTAGGCTTATCACCAACACAAACCCATTCAACACCTTGAATAATCAAAGCCTTAATTACCATATTATAATCTACATTATTAAGATAATGTTCATAAACTTTCTCGACAATACTTACTAACGAATAGTGAGTATTAAAGTTATTTGGCCCAAATAGGACAAATACATTCCTTACTTTAATCATGTTATCAAAACCATCAGGAATGCTTTCATAGAATTATTAAACTAAAGGTTCAATAGCAGCCTCAGGTTCTTTTATAAACATTTTCCATCCTAATACTGCTATGACATTTGAAATACTCTCAGGGCCTAAATTAAACTCCATCCTCCTTTTTTGGGTAAATCCTTTATTTATTTCTATAGCTCTTCATAGGGGAATTTTTCTCCATAACGGGAAAACTTATCATTATCAAATGGGAGAATTTACCATAACGGTAGAATTTATCATTATTTCTTTCTTTCCCTTTCCTACTCCTTTTAGGTGCCATATTTTGATTTTTTCTACAAGTATCTAAACTAAGGGTTCATAAGAAGAAAATCCAACAACACAATACTATCCTAATTTTTCCTTACCCCCTCTTTATCCTTAATAGAGTTTTGGACTCTTAAATTTGTAAATATTTCACAAATTTTAAGAAATAAAGACTTTAAGTTACCAAATTGTGAATACTTACTATTTTTTATTATGGTTTTGAAGATTATGAAGAAAGCCCCCTTGTAAATATGAAGATCCTTGAAAGAAAGTTTTAGAAATTTGAAAATTTATTGGTTTAGTGGTAGAAATTGGTTAGGAATTTAATTTTTAGAAAGGATTTTTCAAAAATGGTTGGAAAAAGGTGGGATTTGCGAGGGTTTATATGTGTTTGGGGGTAGAAAATCTAGGGGTTTGAGAGAAAAGATGAGAAAAATGGGAGAATAATTAACCTCTATGCAATTCTTCCTACATATGGAAATCTCAATTGATATCAGAGCGGATGACCCCTATTTAGGCTTAACTTCCTAGGTGCTTAATTCTAAAGCTCCAGTTACACATACATACCCATTGCTCTAGATATACATTGCATGTATATCTCTTTCTCACTACTTCTTTGTCTTGCATAGTATGTTAATTGTCTTACTTGTGTTATGCCAGACTATTTGATCCCTTACTAGTATTCTCCTCTACTAGCTACTTTGACATACTCTTTTATGTGTGTTTGCCTTGCTTATTTCTTGCGACTTTTTTTGTGGATTTTTGCATGAGCATCACGTAACATGATTTTCATCATGTAGTTTCAAAGTATTAGGATTATTCTTTCAGTAGTCTTGTCATTCATATTCCATGTCATATAAACTTCATCTTGTATTTTTAACTCTGTTCTACTTTCTTGTACCAAGTATGTTAAGTATTGGTTCTCAATTTGTCACAAGTTGTTCAAAGTTCATCATTTTCCTTCTATTCCTTATTTTGTCCTTTACATGTCTTTTGAAGAACATTGAGGTGTGTTAAAAGCTTATGTACATGAGTGTTTCTTCTTTTTTCTTTGTACTATGCTTGTTTAGGTTTCCTATAGGCATCTATTTTTCATATAGATTTTTTTATCTATTTTTATGAATTTTGTACATGCATTGTTATGACTAGACTAGTATGTTTAGTTGGTATTCCTAATGGTTGGGATTTCACCCTATCTATGCATGTCTCTTACTTTTGTGTTGGAACCTAAGTTTTCCTCACATACTTACATGTTTCAATAACATCCCTTGTTTCTTCTCTCTCTTAGGAATGTTGCTTATATTGCTCAATAGTTAGTTAGTTCCTCTCCTAATCTTGACAAGTGATGATGTGAGTGTTGCTAATGATCTCTTTTAAGGAAATAATGTGAAATTTGTTTCCAATGATCTCTGTAGAGGCAATATTGTATTGTTTGTACTGATAATCTCTCTTGAGGCTGATTCTCTTCTTTTTGGCCTATGATATTTTTGAGGCCATCTTTGTCATCTCACTTGTTTGTTGTTATTATGGTTCATGAGATTGATTGTTTACTCTCTTACTATCATGTTTCTCTTTTATGAGTTTCTCTTAACATGTTCAATATGCTTCCCTACTTTTTTATTATTTTTTTTCCATTGTGTAGATTCTTTTATTTTAGGGGAGTTTTGAGAGTATAGGATACATAAAATCTTTATCATTTGACATGCATACATTTAATAGGAGATGCATGTGTCAAATGTATGACGTCAAATGGAGTGTTATTTTTGTTTTACATCCTTGGTATTTGTTCTACTTATGAGTTATTGTTATGTTGTTTTGTGTATATGATGCTTCCTTCTTATGAACATCATTTTGTATGAACCATACGTAAATAGGACTACTAACATGACTTGTTGTCTACTTTGTATGCATTCTTTTATTTTACATGTCATCCTATGTATTGTCTAGATTTCTTTTTGTAGTGAGTTATTTCATGTTTCTTGCATATAGTTCATTTCCTATTATTTTTTGTTGGAATGCACAACACATTTTTCTTTGGTAGATAGGGAATTCTTTCTATATGTGTATGCATAGTATGGGGTGAGGTTGTAGAATGGAATATACCCAAGTGTCATTGGCAAAGAGAGTCAGGCCACTAGGAGTGTGTCAACTTGTAAGATAGTTGGACTCCTAGTCAACTTCTTCATATAAATTTGCTGACACATTTATGTGTCATAGGTGTTTGATCACCCATTTTGTCAATGTGTTTAAGAGCTTTATGAAGTCCCTTACGCCCTCCAATAGCACGTAGAGATGTGGGGCTCCATGCTATATGTATTGCATTAGGGAAATGTTTACTATCTCCATAATCTTAGCTTGTTTTACATGACTGTTAGTATTGCTTGTAATTTTATTTTTACTTCTTTCCTACATGTAAAGGTGTTCCTTTAGCTTTCTATGTCAAAAAGGGAGAGAAATTTGTGTACAAAATTCGGTCTTTTCTACCATGTTGTGTGTTTCATGGGATGTAGGTGTAGGATTGCATTGCATTATGTTCCCTTACTTGCATTCTCTTAAGGGGAATGTTGCATGAGGTCAAGGGGAGTTATGTACATTGCATATACATCTATTTCATGTTTGACGGTGCTTAGCCTATTAGTGTGTACCTATATAGAGATAACATAACATTATCTAGATAAACTACACATTGTTTTTGCATGATACATTCATGGGTTATGTGTTTGCTCCATATGTGAAGGTTATTGGAGTAGATTGAGACCTTCGAGTTTAAAACTTGTTGAGAATGTATGAGTTAAGACCTTTGAGTTTCAAACTTATTGAGAGAATATAAGCTGAGACCTTTGTGTTTCAGAATGGAAAAGTGTGGTTGAGTTGATCTAAAAGATGGAAGGAACGTATAAGATGAATGCACTTAGAGTAGGTGTGTCTTTTGGTATTTGGTGTTTGTCGATGTTTTATTCAAGGAAACAAACATCCTGAGGACATCTTCATGATCATCTCATATTTGATGTTATTCTGCACTAAGTTGTGTAATATTTTTCCATGAAATTCCAATTAGGGAGAATGCAAGTCCTATAATCCTTTGAGTCTTTGTTGGCATTCTCGAGTGCAAAATATAGAATATGTTTATTTTACTTAGTATATTTGTCTTCTTGTGTTCAAAGTTGGTTACTGATAATCAGTAATACACACACACATATTGTTAGGTACACTTTATAAGTGGGCATGTTTACACACACCATGGGTTTAATTTTCTTAATATGAATGCTAGGTTGAGTGCTGTAATTTTTTTTTTTTTTGCATTTGTGAGTATATGTGTTCATTAAAGAGATAAAATGTTTTAAATCTCTATAAAATTGACATTTTATTCTACTGATTCTAGATCGCTATTACGTTGAATGTTTGTTAGGTATTACTAATTTGTGACTAGGTGAGAAAAACCGCGCTCTTGAGTGGTAAGTACTCGAGTTAGTGTTTTCTTGTAAGAGTAACATAACGTTCATAAGTTATGAGTATTTAAAACTATTTTACTTATGGGTTGAGAGAAATACAATGTTCTTGGGATTGGGCTAAGTAATATCTATAAGTACCCAAGATAGTTAAAAAAGTCCATGACCCGATGCACTACCAGGATATAGAGAAATAGGCTCCTTAAGGACTCAACCCTAACTTGCATAGATAGGAAATCAAATACGTATGCAATAAACAGAGTCGAAGTACAAACAATATAATATCTAATAAGTAGATAACTTTAAACAATGAATATTATATAAATATAATAGAAAATAGGTAAGAATATAAAGGCTTTCTTAGGCTTTTAGTATGTTGGAACATACACACCTTAAAATCAGATTGTACTATCACAATAGCACATCATACAAAACAAGCAATATAACAAGGTAAACACACACAGAGACTATATGCATATGGTAACACCTTCAATTTACTCAAGGAAACCACTAAACAAATAATTAAATAAACAATAAAATAGTTATACCTCTAATAGACAATAAAACCATTATTACTTCTATCTATGGGGACCTCCATCCTAATTGTCGACTGATGCTCTTCACTTGTTGCTTCAATAACCTTTTGGTTCAACACTCAAACCTATTTGTCTTTTATAGCCAACAACACCCAATGTGGTGTGATTGGTAACCAATGATCAATAATTGGACGTGTATCAACTAACACTCTCAAGGGACACATTGTCCACCACTACAATCCAATCATGTACAGAAGACACATAGTCAGACTAGGTACGTACATAGCCTACGATTTGATTACTAAACTCATTAAGCGACCTATACTCAAATATATTCTCACCAAAATAATTTCTAAAATAGATATGAATCTGAGAGTGAATTTTGAAAGAGTTTTGGTTTCTAAACAAGGGGTAAGAAATAAGAGAAATGAAAGGGGGTATTTATAGTATTCATATTTGCCACCTCCCCAACCACCTCACCACCACCTCGCTACCTACTATGGCAAGGTCCCTAGCAAGCTTATTGACAATAGTTTTTGTTTAATACATGATACTTTTTGTTTCCAAAAATAGCTGCACCCAAAACAAGCTAAAAACCATGAGTAACAACAACGGCTCACTTGCAGCTCGCTCGCAAAAACCTACACTTTTAACCTAGCTTGCACACTATGAAAACAAGCCCCATATTATGTGTAAATATGCTTGAATGAAATTGTACCGAACTATGTATGTGTATGAATTACTAATCCATAGTTACCAACCTTATACAGAGGAAGACAACTACATTATGTAGAATGATAGATAACTCACATCGTGTTTTGTACATGGGAAGTCAACACACAGACACGAGTACAATGGAACATTCATTATCCCCTTTCACTTTCCATGTCAAAGCACTACACAACAAGGTACAATCAAACATAAGATGATTATGAAGATGTCCTAGAGTTATTTGCTCCTAAGAACAACACAACAACACACACCAAAACCCAAAAGACACATCTATACAAAGTGTATCCATCTTAAGTTCTCCATCTAACTTCATGAATCAACCCATCCTGTCCTCTTTCACTTAAAAACACGAGGAATTCAGTGCCATATGCACACAACGCATTTGAAGCTTGATGAATTCATTATACACTTATAACCTGCACACATAAAACAAACACATACCTCATAAATTTATCATACAGAGACAATGTGTAGTCAACCCACTTATACTGTGTTATCCTAACACAGGTACACATCGATAGGCATAAGCACAAGTAAACATGCACAACTCCCCCTAACTTAATGCAACACTTCTACTGAATGTATGTAATATAGAAAACAATATATCATTAAATTCTACACTCAAAGCCCATGTAGTGTATATTATGGTAGCAAACATATAGTTGTGCAAAAAAACTTCTCTCCCCTTTTTGACACTGAAATTCAAAGGAATACCCATATATGAAGGAGAGAAGGCATAAAAATAAACTATAATCCTAACAGTAATGCAATATAGTAGGTAAGATTAAAGAAAACAAAATAAGAAGTATCATATGATTCAAAAGAAAAAGACATAGAGAAGCAAAAAGCCACAGGCAGGGAAACACAAAGGTAGACATATGAAACCAGAGATTGCATACAATGTATGCAACATGTCATGCTAAAATTCCTATTTATGCATGGTTCATATATAAAGTGATGACAAAGAGAAGAAAGTATCACATGAACAAGATGACAAAGCAAAAACTCATAATAGAACATATAATAGAAAGTAAAACAAATATATCACTTTTGTTAACAATATACACAAGACATACACTTCTCTCCCTAAAATGATGCATGTAAAATAAAAAAAAGATATACATTCTACTCATATAACCCCCAAAATGAAAGCATCTACACATAATAGACAATAATAAATATAGAGCGAGGGAAGAAAATAAAGCATAATAAATGAATTAAAGGATCTATAGAGGATAAACAATACTTTCAACACAAATATCCACATGTTTATCAATCCATAATGCATTCATGCATGTGTATGACTCAATTTTTAATGACATGAATTATGTGTGAAATACAAAATTTGTTTACTCTATATGCCATCATGATATGCTTATCCAAACCATGTAAATCAAAATATATACTCAAGTTGAACTAAGCTTTGTAAGTCTATAATTAATCTCTCTTTCTACTAAATTAAGTGTCAGCTTTGAAGAAATTAATAGGTCTTTCAAGTTTTGCAAAGATAGGATAAGGTATAGGTAGGGAAGATAAGACATTTAGGCTAGAACACACCTTTCTTGATCCAATCAAATAGATAAGATAATATCGATGACACCTATATCCTCAAACATGGGTTCTTTTCTCTTTGCCTCTCAAACTTTAGCCAATGAAGTTGAGAGAACAAAACACAAAAATAGATGTTTAATCAAAACTGCCTCATTTTCTCCATTTTTCCCATGTTTTTGTTTTATTTATTCAACATTTCACTATCACCCTTATTTATATTTCATTCATATTCCTTTTTTTTATAGAAACCAAAAGGATAAAATTGAAAAATCCAGAACATACAAGCTCAATCAAAGGGTGGATAAGATAAGTGGGAATAAATCTTTAGGCTAGGCCATTATTTAAAAGAAAAGAAATAAAGGGATACCATAAAGGCTCAAACAAGGGAGACAAAGGATATGAAAACCATGATGGCAAGAAAAAAACAAATGATTCAAGGATGGCCTCAATCCTTTTTCTAACCAAATACATCTAGAATTTCCCCTCGAGAGACACTAATAGTGAATTCTATAGCATGTTAGAGAAATACAAATCATCAAAGCGAGAGATTTACACAAGTTTCTCAAAATAACCATTCAAATTCACAAAGATATGGCATGTGCAATAGAAACTTTCATTTGAAATAAGAAAAAAAAAAGAAAAATTTAGCCATACATGCTCTCAAAGAAAAACAACCATACTTCAATTCTGGTCAAAAGTATGCAAAACATATATTAACATTATTCCTTTAAAATTCATTTTACATTAATAGTAGCATAGAGAAAAGATGGCAATCTCACAAAACACAAATGAAAGACTAACAGGTGAGATAATAAGAATGGACTCAAAATAAGTCAAACCTCAAAAGGAATGAGAAAGTGTCTCAAAAGAGATAAATAATAATACTGATATCATTTCTATTCAAGAGAAAGAAAGAAACTGACTAACTAATGAACATTACAAGCAACACTCTTAAGGGGAAGAAGAAACAAGGAAAGCTACTAAAACTACTAAATATGTGAGAAAGACAAAAGTTTCAAAATATAAACACAAGACATGCTTAGATGGGGACAACAACTCAAACAACAGGAGTGCCAACAAAATAAAATTTTAGTTAAAACATTTTAAGTATGATAAAAGTCCTAAAGACAAGTAAAAATTATATATGACATATAGATGCATAAAGCAAATCAGAGCAAGCCTAGAAAAGAGTGACACCTAGCAAGGTGGCTAGTAGTGCCATATAGATAACAGGTACGATAAGTGAAGTTAGATAATCTAGGTCCCTGACTTCAATGAGTTGTAAGGAGAGTGAGAAAGGTACTCATGTTAGCTTTCATACGATGAAGAGAAGTTAATTTTTTGCAGTGAGATCTTACATGCTCTAGTTCACCATGATGGTGATGAGTACAGATAGTAGTAGGTGGAGTATAGCACTACCCGAGCAATGAGAAGTATTAGCCTTAGGTCTTGCTAGAGGAACCGGGTTGGAACTTGACGACTGACTTACATTTAAGGGCAACAATAACTAACTTCTACATAGAATCTTGACTAGTAGACTTAACAAACTTAGAAGTAGTAGAAGTAGAAGTATAAACCCCTGCATTATACTTGATACCACATTTATCACCAAATAGCTTTGTGTTTCTGATAATTTCACTTAATTGCTTTGAATAAGAAATCATTTTTTTGACAGTAGAGAAAGACTTAGCCAATTCTTTTTCACTCACATAGAGTATTTTTTTAAAGTTATAATCAACTCTTCCTTTTCATTAAGAAAAGATTCCACGTAAGCAATTGAATTGTGGAGAATCCCAACTCTCTCATTCATATATTTCACTTTAGGTTAATTCTCAGTGAGAGCATAAGCTAGATACTCCTTGGCACTTTCAAGGACAATTATCTACTTCAATTGTTCAATATCATGCTTTTGATCATCCAAGGGATCATGATTGACCTACAATGAAGTATCTTTATTAGAAGTTGAACACTTCAATTATTCCTCAATTATCTTCATCTTTTAGAGATTTGAGCTAAACTTTTCTTGCAAATCTAGATGTCTCTTTTGAATGACCTCACATCTGTTAGTGAGATCATGTTGTTGTTCTTCAGTTGATGAATTCCTTTCTCTAAGAGTTTTCTTCAGAGCACTTATCTCACACTCTTTTTCATCATGGCTTTGAAAGCCTTTTTCTTAGGTTTTTTTTATTTGATGTGCTCTTAAACATTTAAGGTAGTAGTGGGATAATTAAAGGCACTACTCAAAGAAACTAATGATAGAAAATTCATGCCATCCTCATTATCATTAATGGTACTACCCAAAATGATAACCTCAGCCTTCATTACATGCATATTGTGCACTTTTGTTTCTAAAAATATTTTTTTGCAAGGTAACCACGATTTCCACATTCAAAGCATTTGAGCTTGATTAAGTGCCATTTGCTAAGTTTCTCTAATTCATTATCTGAATCATTAATAACCTTTACAAATTTTGGCCCTTAGAGCTCAAATTTCCTTTTCTTAACCTTGAAGAGGGTTTCTTCTTTCTAAATTTTTTAGTAAAACTATAGGCAAACAAAGTCATTTCCTCCTCATTGGGATCAGAGTCATCATTACCAATAAATTTGGCAAAAACATCTTCGTTCGGACCATTATCCTTTTATGACTTGAGAGCCAAGCTCGTTCCATACATGGAAGTAGATTGCTCCTTTTTGGAAACATGTAATGCAGTTTGAAGATTTGTAGGTCACTAACTAATTCATCAATAGTAAGTTCAATAGGCTTGTATATGGACTCAAGCATGGTAACTTTGGCATGGAAATGATTGGATAGGCTAGTGATGATTTTTTCAACTTGTTTTTTCTTTAAATACGTCTACCCAAGTTGTAAGAATAGTTAACAATGTTTGAAAAATGTGTATAGAATTGGTCAAAAATTTCATCCTTTTACATGATATAGAATTCTAAATCTCTATTCAACTTAAGAATTCTGGATCTTTTTATAGCTTAAGTGCCTTCATGAGTGGTCTCTAAAATGTCCCATGCTTGTTTTGAAGAAGTATAACTCTGAATTCTTTGAAATTCATTTGGAAAAATAGCCCAAATAATTGCATAGATTCCCTTGCCATCCCAATCATATTCCTTGCTCTCATCTTTAGTCTATTAACTTATAGGATTAGGAATCCTAGTGTTATTATGTAGGGTTTTGGTTAGATACGATAGCTATTCTTAACAAGAAACCACAATTGATCTCCTTAGGACCACAAAAGGCCCTCATTTGTGATTTCAAATAGACATAGGTTTGCCTATTGAAAAGTAGAGGTCTACCTATATTACCTTCTTCCCCCAATTCCTTTAGAGAGAAGTATGGGTATGAATAAGTGAGTTAATAGAATTGATACAAGAGTGGTCATCCTAAAAGGGTGCACCTATTTTGATACTAGTTGAAAGAGTCTATGACTTGGTACACTACTAAGTTAAAGCAATGTAGACTTTTTAAAGACTCATCCCTAACTCACACAAATAGAAAATCAAACACTTACGTAGTAAACATAGTAGAAGCACAAATAATATAATATCATATAAGTAGATAACTATGAACAAAAATATTATATAAATTCAATAGAAAGCAGGAAATAATATATAGGCTTTCTAATAAGAGTTTACACTTTGGTTTGTAGCAACATACACACCTTAAACTTATATTGTACAAATATAACAACAAAACATACAAAACAAGCAATACAATGAGGTAAACCTATATAGAAATCATATATATGTGGTAACATTCTTGAGTTACTTCATGCAACCATTCAATAACAAATAATTCACTAAATAATAAAATAGTTACAACTCTAATAAAATATAAAACCAATAATACCTTTATCAGATGGGACCTCCATCCTAACTGCTACTACTACTCTTTACTTGGTGCTTCTACGACTGTTTGGTTTGACACTCGAACCTAACCCTCCTCTATAGCCAACAACACCCAATGTGGGGTGATTGGTAACCAATGATCAATAATTGGAAGTTTACCAACTTGTATGCTCAAGGGACACACAATCCACCACTATAATCAAATCGTGTACGAGAGACATACAGTCAAACCATGTACACACACATCCTATGATTTGATTACTAAAATCACTAAGCAATCTACACTTAAATATAGTCTATCCAAAATAATTTTAACAATAGATATAAATCTCAAAGTGAGTTTTGGTAGAGTTTTGATTCTTAAACGTGGGGTAAGAAATAAGAGAAATTTATAGGACTCAGATTTTCCACCTTGTCACCATCTTGCTAACACTTATGGTGAGGTCCCTCAAGAGCTTATTGGTGAGGTATGTAAAATGTGATATATTTTGTTTTGAAAAATATTGACTAAAATCCACAAATACCCATACCGAAACAAGCCAAAAACCATGAGTAACAACATTAGCTTGCATATAAACCAACACTTTAAACATAGCATGCACACTATGAAAACCAATCGCGTAGTGTGTGTAAGCATATATGTGTGTGAATTAATGATCCATAGTAACCAACCTTATACAAAGGAAGGCACATATACTATATGAAAAGAAAATAGATATTGTGTTTTGTACACGGGAAGCTAAGAAATAGACATGAGTACAATGGGACTTACATTAGTGATTTCCAATGTTTGTGGTTAGGGTGGCTCCTACATTGTTGTACACATTGTTGATTGTTGGTGGCTAATTTCACAAATGTATGCGATGTTAGCTTTGGAAGACAGTCATATCTGTATGTTGGATCACGTTGTTGCAAATGTAGTGTGTGCAGGTAACAATAGGTAGTTAGGGTAGAATGGTTCTACTAGTAGAGGTATTTACGTTTATAATTTTATCAAGTTATATTTATTTATTTTTTTAGTGAATTATTTGTTGTCAAGTAGTTTTCATAAGCAACCCAAGGATTTTACCATATAGGTAGGGATTCTATGGATTTACCTTGTTATATTTGTTTTTATGCATGATCAGTTGTTATGTTATTGTATTCTCAGTTCTATCATTTATGTACCAATATACTAGGTTTAGACTATGATTAGGAAGTTTATTTGATTAATGTTGTTACATGCTTTCTTTCCTTTCTTTAGCTTCCTGTTTATTTCCACTACTTGCCAATTTCGTGTGATCTCTAAAGAGTTAGTATTTCCTTACCTTGGATATGTACCAAGCGATAGACTCTTTCTTTTGATATGATATGTTATGTAGGATTGTATGCTATGAGAGTACAATCATCATTTACATAACATGTTCCCACATATAAGGTCTCAATGTGATTCAAAATAATTTATAACTTTACAATATGCATGTTGCGTGATGTTTTGTATGTTGCTAATCTGGACAAGATCCTATAGGGCACATCATCACTAGTGTGTTTACCATAAATTATTCTTTCTTATTCTGTTTGGTCATCTTTTAAGTGTTATGGAAATGGAATAGGGAGTTAGTGTGGTTCAGGTGACTTATGTAGAAAGAAAGGATCAATTGACTCCCCTTAGAAGGTTACATGGTTTTATAATTTCTCCCACACCATGTCTCACTCTTCTAGACTCCCTTATATTTCATAAATTAGTAGATAAATTGTCAAAATATTTAGGAAAATCTATAGCTAGCACCTTACCATTTTGAAGGACTATAATAGCCTTTGCTTGTTCAGGTTGACTAGGTAACTTCCCATTCTCTTTCTTTTGCATGTGCTTGGCTAACTTCCCTACTTAAACTTTTGTCCTTTTCATGGATGCCTCTAGAGAATCCAACCTTTTATTATTTCTCACTTAGTTTTTCTCTACTCCCTTAAATGAAGGCATTCAAGTTATCCTCCAAGGTTTGCTTATTAAATAGATTGTGTGGCAAATTTTTATTTAAATGTTGGCCTTCCATGTGGTTTTGGGCATAGGTAGGGTTGTTGTTTTCCTTCTAAGATAAATTGGGATGATTCCTTCATCTTGAAAAGTACATATTTGCATATTGATTATTTCTAGGTCTAGATTTCTTAACCTTATACTAAATTCACTTGTTCATGACTAGTACTTGCATAAGAATTACTTTGAAAAGGAAAAGTATGAGCACAATACCCATAAGTACTAAAAACTCAACATACCTCTTGATTTGGAGTGTTTTTGATGATGAGGAGTGTTACTTTCTTGGTTAATTCTACAAGTTACATCGACATATCATTACTAAAGCCTATCTCATTTACTCCAGCTCTTCTCCCTCTAGCATTCATCGGTTGGGAATTAACACCTAACATCTCATAAAGCTCATAAGTTTCTACAACTTTTTCAACCATAACTGCACCTGCAGCATTGTCAATTGTAAACTGATATTGTTATGTCAATCATTAAAGAAAAACTAGTTCTGTAGCTATAGTGAGAAATGGTGGTGTAGGCTCTAGATGAGAAGTAGTTTAAACCTATCCCAAGCTTCATGGAATAGTTCTTCCTCCTTTATTGAAAATGTGGTTATCTTTGTCCTCAAATATGCAGTCTTTTGGAAGGAATGAAATTTTCTCATAAATTTGTTGTAAACTATCTCTTAAGTAATTAAAGAGCCCGGTGGAAGAGACATAAGCCAAGCCTTTTCCTCAACCTTGAGTGTGGATGGGAAACACCTCATCCTAAGTTAGTCCTCATTGAGCCTCTGAAATAGAAATGTCTGTATAATTATATAAAATTCTCTAATGGAAGTCAGTGGATCTTCATTAGGAATACCATAAAATGAAGGTAACATAGACTAATGGATTATTTTCAATTCATAATTCCTATCAGCCTCCCCCAACTATATATCTGAGATAGTGGTGCCAATGATTGGTCTTGCATACTCCTTCATGGCCATATTTCTTGCAATCTCTGTGTCCTCCATTTCTAGTCGCCCCTTGAGATAACACCTCATCCTCCTAGATTTCAATATTTAGATTTCTTGAGTGCTCCTTTGCCTTGTTGATGTTGTATATGAAGCGTGCGAGTTCTTATCTTTAGGATCTTCTATCTTACAAAAACTAAGAAAAACAACATGGAAGACCAAAACACCAAAGAAGTAACCACAAAGAACCAGTAACAAAAAAGATAAAAATAATTGAAATAAGTAACGAAAAAAATTAACAAAATCTGAAAAACAAAGAAATTTAGAGAACAAATAGATAATATAAAACACCAAATTTTCCAACAAGGGTACCAAAAACTTGATGTATAAATTTTAAATGCTCACAAGTGCACAAATCACAAATAAATTAGTGTTAAGTTTACCCTAAGATGGATCTCTCACATAATTGTAGTAGTTTTAAATTCTATACTTATTTTCTCAAAACTAATAAATTACTAAAATAAAATAAACCTAAACACCCTAAAGAAATTATTGAAAAAGATAGAAAATAGATAAAATAAATATACTAAATAACTAAATTAATGATAAAGCAATGTGAGAATTTTAATTAAAAATATGAGACAATTAATTTAAATTTTAGCTAGCTAGCCAATCATAATTTGGATTAGTTAGGTTAATTTAATAATTATCCCTAAGTTGATACTATTGATTTTTCTACTAAAGCTAGAAAATTCTAATGACCATGGTAATTTTTACGTATAATTAACTAATCAATTTCTTTCATCCAAATAATTTATTAATAAATTAGAATAAACACAATAAAATTATAAAATAATCTAAAATATCATTGATAAGAGTCAAATTATTGCATTTTTGTTATGATTTAAATGTTGATATTTGTGTGAAAATTGTGTTTATTTGATTATTTAATCCACAAATGTCATTTCACGGGTATTTCGTGTGTAAAGTGCAATTTCAGGTAAAATCATGATTTTGGAGAAGTTTGGGACAAATTTCAATGATCAGGATTGAGTGAAAATAAAAATAAAACAAAGCTTCAAAGTTTGGAAATCCCACCGCTGACGAGATGATTCTCGTCGCCAGCGAAAATCTTATAGAGAGCACGACGAAAATCTTCTCGAGAGCACGGATTTTAGCAGATGCAAATCTCACTATCGACGAGATAATTTTGCCACCAGCGAGACACCTTTGGCCGCCGCTCAAATTAATTTCACCACCGGTGAGAATTAGTGGAATCAAAATCGCAATTTTTCCAAAAATCTCGCCGCGGCGAGAATAATGTCGCCGCCGGCGAGTTTCGTCCAAAAACACATTTTTTATGTTTTTTTGTTCCAAAATTTCCCCCCAAACCCTAGATCTATATATACAATATGATGGATAAAGAGGCCACGGTAGGGAGAGCAGATCTGAGTCATTTTTGGAGGAGAGAAGACAATTTTGGAGAGAAAGTTTGGAGAAGCTTGAAGGATTATCACCATTGTTGCTACCAAGTGTTCATCTTCAAGAGTTTTCATCTCTTCTCCTTAGCCTTCATATTCTGCATTTTATTTAGATTTGTTATTCATGGATTCAATTAAGATAATGTTTGTTCTTATTTCCGTTATGAACTAATTTGTTTTTGCTAAGGCTATGATGTAGTTGAATCAAGAAAATTTGATTTCTTTTGTTATTGTTATATAAGTTCATTGTTTTCAAGTTAAGTATTTATTTCCATGCTTGATGCTTTTAAATTTTTGGCCAAGATTTAGATGATTTGTTGCAATATATTGAGACCGAGAGGAGATGTGTAATGAATGCTTCTAGTGATAAATACTGTATGTTGAATGCGAGTGTGAGAACTAATGCATGATGTATGTGGTTATTCTGGAAATTCCATAAATTGTAATGTGCTTGTTTGTGATTAAATCTTCATAGAAATATAGTTAGTTTTTATAGATAAGTAATTCTAATATAACTCGAGAGAGAGTATTAGGTAAATTTGGGTTTTTCAACCATCACTTTTAGCTTTGATTCTCATATTACATGACTTGAAATCAGATTGAATTGATTTAGCGAAATCAAATGCCTTAGCATTTTTAATCATTTGTGAACAACATTCAATTTTGTTATTTGCGTTTAGTTTTAAGTTAATTTGCTTCTTAAGCAATTTCAACAATTCGGTTTTCAAATAAAATTAGGATTAGTCAATTTCGGTACTTGGTAACGCCATTCCTTGTGGGTTCGATATCCGTACTTTTGTACACTTTATTACTTGAACGATTCGTACACTTGTGAAAATATGCATCAATCATAATGATCAAGTAATTAATCTAGATTGGTGCAAAACTTAAGATGGAATTTGGATGGATAGGTTTCAGAATTCTTTGTAATGTATTTATAGGTTATATTTGAAAAAATAATTAGGAAAATACATTATTGTTCATGAGGGTATTTGTGGCCAGATAATGAATAGGGGTCACGACATGGAATTATTGGTGCTGTGGAAAAAGAAAAGTGTGAGCTACCATTTCCAAACTCGAAGCCAATTTTCCGTTGTCTGGAAATATTGTGCTGTAGTGCAAGACCCAAATAAAAAAATACCCCTGGCTAGTCTTCCACAACATGAATTTGTGGTGCCGAGGTGCATGATAAACTACAAAACCTATATAGAAACCCAAGGCAAGTATGCCTCGGCATGGTTTTTCTTGTGTCTTGAAGCATAATGAAATTCATAGGTGCTTGATTCTTGTTCTAGCTTTCTCGCTTTTTTCATTTTGTTTTCTCATTTTAGTCTTATATTTCTCCAAAATCTCGTGAACCTACACAATACAAAAATTCCCTAAAATGTAACAAAATTCCTAAAATAAATTATAAAATTAATGTTTAAAAACATAACAAAATATAGTTTGAAAATATGTTTATTAAAGAGCTAACAACTAAATTAACAAACAAGTAAACAACGTCGTGATTGTCAAATACATTTATCATAGTACATATTGCATGTGGATTTACTTGCTAAAAATCAGTTCACCCTCGTAGAGTTTCAACATTTTTCAGATGAAAGATAAAAACCTAGATGACAAAGATGGGACAACTGTAAGTGATTTCCCAAACCAAATGACTCAAAAAAATTATTTATTTTTAAATAATTTTTCTATTACGATGTATTTTAGGATTTGAAATCATGCATTCTAATTTGTTATAACCAAGATTATTTTATAATAAAATTAATTAAAATTATTAAATAAAGAAAATTATTTATTCAATAAAATAGTAAAAAAAAACATAAAAGAAAGATAACAGTTTTTAGTTTATTCTTGAGGTATACCTGAAATATAAATTTTTTAGTAAAAATTGCTGAAAATATAATTTTTGGATTTTTTATGAATTTTTAACACAAAGTCAATCAGAAGCTACCATGTGACCTGCCATAAGAAGAGTACTCAGAATGTATGAGGTAAATGATATCACTACACTTATAGCTCAAGTTTCATCTTTGGTTAATCTTTTGAAGGCTTAAAACACGACAGCGAGCATAAACTAGGTCCAAAATTCAAGAGTTTCGTGTGTGTTTTGTGGAGGAGCTCATTTGTTGGATAATGGTCCAAATAATCCTAAATCTGTATGCTATGTGGGTAATGTGAATCGAAACAATACTCCATACTTGAACACATATAACCCATGATGGAGAAAACTTCCAAATTTCTCTTGGAATAACAATAGTTAAGGTGATAATCAATTCAACCATCAGTCATTTCCACTACCTGGTTTTCAACAACCACAATAGTCACAAGCCCAAGAGAAGAAACCGCCTACTAAGGACAATACAAATTCTTTAATAGGGATGATGAAAGACTTCATCCAATCAGTAAATACAAAAGTGTCCACTGAAGAGACTTCCATTCAAAACTTGGAGAACCAAATGGGGAAACTCGCTCAAGCTATAAGTCAAAGGCCTCAAGGTAACCTTCCAAGTGACATGATTGTAAACCCATGAAGAGAAGCTAAAGACTAGTGCAACGTCATATCCTTGAGGAGTGGTAAAACTTTAGAATAGGAACATAAGACGTAAAAGCGTGAGGAGAAATAGGAAATTAACAAGGATGAAAAAGAACTCGTAAATATAGAGAGCATTGAAAAGGAAATAATTAAGCCAAAGAAAAACAACCTTTACAAATTCATTATTCTTTTCCCCCAAAGACTACAAAAGCAAAATTCAGATAATTTGTAGAGCCACTTGAACAAATTTCATCTCATGCCAAATTCCTAAAGGATATACTATCAAAGAAAAAGATGCTTAGAGATCATGAAACAATAACCTTGATCAAAGGTTGTAGCACCATCCTTGATAGAAAACCACCACAAAAATTGAAAGATCTAGATAATTTTGACATACCTTGCATTATTGAGAACATTTGTTTTGTCAAGGTACTATATTATTTGGGATCTAGCATTAACCTCATGCCATTATGAGTCTTCTATAGATTGGGGGTTGGTAAAGCTAAACCCACTTCAGTAACATTGCAAATGGTAGACTGATCAATTAGAAGACCTCAGGGTGTGGTAGAACATGTGCTAATAAAAGTTGAAAAATTCATCTTTCTCGCAGACTTCATTGTGCTAGGCATGAAGGATGACCATGATATTCTTATCATACTTGGTCTTCCTTTCTTAGCAACCGAAAAACACTCATTGATGTAAAAAAATGTGACCTTACAATAAGGGTGCAAGATGAGCAAGTGACATTTAATGTGTTTAAAGCAATTAAATTTTCTGATGCCGACAATGGTAGTGATTTATTTTGAATTGATAGTACTTATGAGCTAACCACTAATGTGCTTTATAACATGTTCCCTATTGATGCTTTAGAGTTTGTGCTTGTTAATTCTATAAACACACATACTAATGAATACCATGACACTCATGTAGGTGCACAAGTTCATGTTGGTAGCTTAACAAAACTTGTTGAATCACCCCCACATATGACTTTAACACATGATGCTATGAACAAGGACATTAACTCAACAAAAAACAACTTAATCTATTTTAATTTTGAAAATATGGAATCAAATGTTGATATTGTGAGTTGTGTGAACATTTTAGAGGACAAGCCTCTCATGTGTGTATTAAATGAATTTGTGGAATGTCTTGAAATAAGCTCAAGATTGAAACAATCCAATGAGGAACCACCCAAATTAAAGCTTAAACCTTTACATTTTCATCTCTGTTATGCATTTTTGGATGATAACGAGACACTTCCAATCATAAACTTGACTGATTTAAGTATGGAGGAAGTGGAAGCACTAGTAAAGGTGCTAAGGAACATCGAAAGATCTATAGGTTGGTATATTGCTTACATCAAAGGAATAATCCCATCTATATGCATGCAAAAAATCTTGCTATAGGATGGGGCTAAACTCACCAAGGAAGCACAACACCATTAAATCCCATAATGAAAGAAGTGGTGAAGAAGAAAATTGTCAAATGGCTAGACATGGGCAATATTTATCGAATATCAGATAGTGAATAAGTAAGTCCCATTCATGGATCAAATGCTTGACTGATTAGCTGGGCATTCGTTCTTTTGCCTTCTAGATGGATACTCTAGTTATAACCAAATTGGTGTGGCACTTGAATATGAAGAAAATACCACCTCACATATCCTTATCGAACCTTTTCTTCCAAGAGAATTCCCTTTGGATTATGCAATGCACCTGCTACATTTCAACGCTACATGATGGCCATTTTCTTAGATATGGTGGAGAAGCATCTAGAAATCTTCATGGATTATTTTTTAGTATTTGGAAACTCATTTTATGAATGTCTACATTATCTCTCCCTAATCTTACAGAGATGTGAAGAAACAAATTTGGTTTTAAACTGAGAGAAATGTCATTTCATGGTACATGAAGGTATAATCTTGGGCCATAAAATCTCATCTAATGGTATTAAGGTGGATAGAGCTATGATAGAAGTGAATTAGAAACTAGCACCATCTACCAATGTACGAGGAATAAGGAGTTTTCTTGGGCATACAGGTTTTTATTGTAGATTCATAAAAGATTTTTCCTAAATCTTTAAACCCTTTTGTAATCTTTTGGATAAGGACATGCCTTTCAAGTTTGATGATAAATTTTTAACAGCATTTCAAGCGCTTAAAGGGAGGCTAATGTCATCACTAGTTATAGTAACACCAGATTGGAACAAGCCCTTTAAGTTGATGTATGACGTAAGTGATTTTTATATTGGAGCTGTTCTTAGATAGCGAAGAGAAAAATATGTATCATGTCATATACTATGCAAGCAAGACACTGAATGAGGCTAAAAATGAATTATGATAGAGTAAGAGCTCCTTGCCATTGTATATGCCTTTGAGAAATTTAGATCTTATTTGGTTGGAACAAAAGTGATTGTCTACACAAATCATTCTACAATAATCTCATGTTGAAAAAGGACGCCAAACCAAGATTGATAAGATGGGTGCTCTTTCTACAAGTATTTGACTTGGAAATTTGCAATAAAAAAGGAACATAAAATCAAGTAGCAAACCATCTGTCTAGACTAGAGAGGGAAGTAAAAATGGATGATAATATGGTGATTAGGGAATCTTTTCCATATGAACAACTATTTTTTGTAGCTTAAATAGAAGTACCATGATGGCAACAAAAGAGGAATTTCTTCCATAACATTAAACAGTATTTTTGGGATGACCCTTACCTCTATAAAGAATGAGGTTATGTTTATTTTAGAAGGTATGTCCCTAATGATGAAGTTGAAAGTATTCTTTATCATTGCCATAGCTCAGGTTATTGAGGTCACTTTTGGAGCACAAAAACAGTAGCTAAGGTACCTCAATCTAGTTTATTTTTTGCCTACTTTGTTTAAAGATGCCTACAATTATGTAAAGGAATGTGATAGATGTCAAAGGATAGGTAATATTTTAAAAATATATGAGATGCCTCTGAATAGTATATTTCAAGTGAAACTGTTTGATGTTTGGGGCATCAAATTTATGGGACCATTCCCTCCATCCTTTGGTAACCAATACATACTTGTAGGAATGGATTACGTGTCAAAGTGGGTATAAGCCATTACAAGCAACAAATCTGATACCAAAGTTGTCATGAAATTTCTAAAGAAAAGCTTTTTTCTAGGTTTAGAATTCCTAGGATCATTATTAGTGATATAGGAAGTCAGTTTTACAATAAATCATTTAATTCCTTATTGTCTAAGTATGAGATTTAGCATAAAATTTCTACCCCTACAATCTCCAAACAAGTGGGCTAGTAGAGGTATCAAATAGAGAAGTGAAAATAATTTTGGAGAAAACTGTGGGCATCTCAAGGAAGGATTGGCCATCTAAGTTGGATGATGCTTTATGGGTTATAGAACTGCATTGAAAACATAAATTGGCACCACCCCGTATAAGCTAGTTTATGGAAAAGGCTTTACACTTACCATTGGAATTGGAGCACAAAGCATATTGGGCATTGACACAATTGAATATGTCCATAGATGTACCTAGTAAGAAAAGAATGCTTTAAATAAATGAACTGGATGAATTACGGTGGAATACTTATGAAAATGCCAAGCTTTACAAAGGAAAGACAAAAAGATGGTATGACAAGAAAATTGTGCACTGTATTTTTAAACCGGGTCAAAAAGTGTTATTGTACAACTCAAGACTCAAATTGTTTTTGGGACAATAAAGGAGTAGATGGTCAGGTCTATTCATCATCACGAAGGTAACCAACCATGGAGCCATTGAATTATAAAAAAAAAAATTAAAGAGCAATTTATGGTTAATGGGCATAAGGTAAAGCATTATGAAGATCAATTATCAAATGAAACATCTGTGATAACCTTAGTAGATGTATCTTAGGAATTGATATGATCATCTAGTCAAGGACGTTAAACGTGACGCTGGGCATACATGCTTGATATGAAACATATGAACTCAATGATAAAAATTGGTTTTCATAACTAGGATAAATAATGTAACATATATGTTAAGATATTGACATTAATCATGTGATATGCTTGCTAGTTTTGATTGGATTGATTCATATTTTGATGCATATGTTCATGATTTATTTTTTTGTTCTTATCGAGAGAAAATTTGTAGTGAGTTATACGAGTCGATGAGATCTACCAAGTTTTAGAATCTATTTGATCATCCCTTGAAGTGAAATTCTAAATAGTATTTAGCAAGAGAAATGATTTAGGTCTTATTTGGATCGATTGAGCCTTTCAAGCTAACTATTGTTAATATCTTTAGTCACCCATTTGAGTGTAACAAAGAACCTTGCATATCTTTAAGCCACATTTAATGTCTATCCAGTAAGCATTACCTTTATCCTTGCACCTTTAGCTTGTAGGAAAAGAAAAAAATCATGGGTTATGCTAGAGTAAGGTGAAATGTAATGCACTCTATAAAAAAAAGAGAAAAGAAGCAAAACTCATAACACAATTATCCTTCTAAAGAAAAAGAAAATAGAATTGAAAATAAGTTTGGGGGTATTGTGAAGTTACAAAAAAAAAGAGATGTGGAATAAAAGAATATGAAAAGAATGATAAAAAAGGGTGCACTGAAATATCAAGTTAAAGCTCCATTGTAGTTAAAAAGTGCATGAAGAACAAAAAGAAAGCTAAGGTGTGAAAAGAGCCTAAATGTCTTCATTTATCGACCATCCACCTAAGCCTTACATTACAACCATGTAAAGTCTTTATTGATCTTTAGCTAAGTGCATATTTATATTAGAGGAGTGGGACATGAAAAATAGACTTATGAGACTTGTTCTAAGATTTAATTGATTAGCATACTCATATAAGTTGATTTCATGAGTGCATTGGATGATATCATCTGTAGCACACACACACGAAATAATTTGTCAAAAACCTTGTATATCCTTGTATTGATGGAATGTTGATTGATGAACATGTGAACCCTCTTATTATATGATTGTACAACTTTTAAGAGGGATAGTTTTCTTGAAATATGTATGTACTAATAGAAGTATATTTATGAATATAATACCCATGTGATTTTATTTAGTTATACTTGGCTTTGCTTAAGGACAAGCAAAGAGTTAAGTTTGGGAGTGTGATAACTCTAAGAAAGTAGAGTCATTAGTGCACTTTTTTACTTAATATTTATTTTTTATTCAATAAATATTATTTTTGGGGCAAAAAATATTAAAATATAAGTGTTTTAGCGAAAAGGGATGAAAATATAATTTATAGGATTTTTGGAATGTTTTTGGAATTTTTAACGGAGGACCAATCAAAAGTTGCCACGTGTCCTGCCAAGCAAGTAGAAGAGTTGACTGGGCAAGCCACATGGATGCCAAACAAGCAAGGACAACAAATCGTAGATCTCCGTGTGTGAGGAGTGATGTGGTATGTGCCACATGTCAACATTACGTTCAATCCGAGTTCCGAGAGCAATCAAACATTCACGCCATATATACATACGATTGCTCCACATGTTTCACCCGTAAGACACACCATCCATTACCACAAATCATGTTATGCTGCAAGGTGCTGACTTAACATGCGTTGACTCGGACCAATCTTCCCTACCACGCGTCATGTTCTAATTCACCCAGTGAATTTAGTGGGCTATGTATTACGCTATGATTGTCTTGCGTTGTTGATTTTTCTTGTTTTGATCTTAGCCCTTTATTTAAAGTTAATTTGACTATTCATATTGCACTTTATCTATATTTAAGCCCCTGATCACCCCATAAATCTTAATGAGCCGTCATTAGCATAATTTTGGTCAGTTTTTGGAACTAAAAAGAGAGAAAAATATAAACAAATTCAAGAGGGGATACAATTTTGGTGGAGATTCGAGAAGAGATTAGTACTACAATTCAAGAGATTAATTGTTTTTCTTCTTTTCTTTTTTTCTTTATCAAATTTTTATGTCTTTTTTTATAAAATATATGAGCTTTTTGAAGACAATTATGTGTAGTTAATTTATTAAGCTAAGGATCTTTTGAACCAAATATTAACCATGTGATGATCTAATATTTTATCCCAATTATAATTATAATTTAATTATATTATTTAATCTTATTTTTATGTTATTAATTGTTTGACCAACAATTTACCTATAGAGATAATTAAATAGATTTGAGAGAATATTTAATTGTTTGTCTTCATCCATAATTGATTAACTTAATGAGTAATATACAATTTAATTAACATGAGAGTGTTATTAAATTAATTATTATATGATGTGTAATTTATTTGAGAGAGAAATATATACTAGGTTAGATTCAATTTAAAATATAATTAATTGATAATTATATCATGGGGTTTTTAGCGATTCATATGTTTAGAAAATTAGAAGAGTAAGTATTCCTAGATATTTTCTCATATATCTTCTTAGTTATCAAATCTGATTTAATTAATTATTGTTATTTATTTTTAGTTATTTTAATTTTGCTTTCTTAAAATATAAAAATACAAAAAAATTGTTTTTTATTTTTTTAGTTTTAAAAATTAGTTTATAATAAAATAATATCCGTAATAACGATATTTTTTTATCATTATATTACTTATTACGATACGTATATTTGTATATTCATTGTTTATATTTCGTATATGATTACCATATAATCTATCTCATTTTGATACGTTGAATTTTACTTTCTATCATTTTTATTTGCCCCTTATTAATTGCTTGAAAGCGTTACTGTCCTAAACATATACCAAGCCATGTTAGCTTGACAGAGTATTGATGAAGGTTGTTCTCTTAATTTTTTTTTCTTTTTCACAAATTTAACAGTGTATTATTGATAGATCCCACTAAAAATAGTTCCGAGTGACAGTGGTAAAGTTAAAACTCTTTGAAGTCATTTACACGTGTCCTAAGCTGGTTGATGGAGGGACGGCTTATTGCGTTATTTTTCTGAAAAATGCTTCCATTCACTTCTATTTTTAATTTTTTTTTAAAATAAAATCTTTATTTTTTATAAATAAAAAATATTATAATGTGATATTTAAATTAAATTTATAATAATTAATAAGATAGATATTGGTGTTACTAAGACAATAGAACAATCATCTACCTTAATTATTTGGTGTTTAATTTATAGTTAAAATGTTAAAAAAAACGAGAAATTATGTATTATTTTATAAATAAAATGTATACTTTGGAACAATTATATTCGATGTAAGCTTGATTTATGGATATATTACATACTTTTTAAGAAAATTTTTACACTAAATAAATATATAATTGATAGAGATTATCACATTATCATTACTCTAAAAGTAATGTATAATTTTTCTTGCATAAAAGTACTCATTTTTCCAATACCCTTTTTCAAGCATAAAATTTGGTTTTCACTTTTTTTTAATAGAAGTAAATATAAATTAAACAATTTTGACTAACGGAACCACTAAAATTGTTGATGTAATAAAAAGATATTTAACCATTAAAATTGTTAGATGTAATAAAAAGATATTTAAATTAGTAACTAAAAAATAAAATGAATATTTATTATCAAATATGTAAATATGTGTTAGGTCATAAAATATGTGTAACAAATTGAGTTTATAATGAAAATAATGGGTTGAAATTACATAACCAATAAATAGTATTAAAGTTAATGGTCGAGAGATTTTAATTAAAAAACGATATATAAACAAAAAAAAGTTTAAGATTCAAGATGATAATATAAAAAGTATAGATATAAAATTTTTTAAGATACACTTAAAGATAATGATGTTAAAAGTCATTTTAATATATTAATAAGATATGTCATTTTAATCGAACAGTAATATTGTTACCTTCACCGTCTGATTCAAAGTAGGATGAAAATGTGGAGGGCTAGTATTTCTGTGAAAATTTTGGATGTGCGCCGTTCTACTATTTTATGCATGCCACGATGAGAGCTTTTAAACTTCGAGACAAATACTTTCAAAATCACCTATGCCACGGCTTAGTTAAATTCATACGGTGGCATGTAATTAAATTCTTCACACCCCTAATATTTTAATCCGAGATCCCTGTTTTTACATTATAACTAACCTACTACCGAATAATAAATAAATCTAAGTAATATTTACTTGTAACAAAATAAAATAAAATAATTATAATTATAACCATAAATAAGTATTTAAAAAAGTTAATAGTTTTTATTAAAATAAAAATAAAAACAACTATAACAATGAAATGAAAATAAATTTAAAGAAAAACAAATAAGGACAATGGATTACTTCTGATTCAGGTGATGTTTATTGTCTATAACAAGACGTTGCTCGAGGAACTTCTATTTTAATTAGATCAATGTCCCTACGTCATTGGTTTCAATTGTTGCTCGGACCATGCAACTGTTCTTTCCTTTACTTTGGAAAGTGGTTAGCCAACTGCTCTACCTATATCTCTACCCACTTTATAGATGCTTACAAGGAGTACAACCTTTGATTCTTCTTCCATTGGTTGACCTTACTAACTTGAATGAAAACATTCAAGTTATCTTTTAGGTATGGTTTGTTAGGAGGATCGGGTGGCACTTGTTGGTTGTATTACTGGGCCTATTGATTGGAGTTCTAGGCAAAAGATGGATTGTTTTGTCTTTTGGAGACATTAGGATTATTTCTCCATCTTAGATTGTAGGTATTTGTATTGGGGCCATACCTGGGTCTTGATTGGTATCCTGATAAGTGCTCAAAAACACTTAATATATCGTGATTTTATGCATTTTAAATTATTAAATATATTTATATTTGCTTAATTTTACTATCATTTTAAACAAATTTACCTTTTTCAGAATCACAGATATGTTTTATTTTTTTTAAGTATTTTAGCTTCAAAAATATTTTATTGATCAAATACTTGAAGAATATATCTGAAAGTTTCCATTACAACTTTAAAAACTTAAAAGATAACATATTTAAAGCAGTGCATATGTTCCAAACCATGAAAAGGATGTAAATAGAAAATAAGGGATCCATTTTTTCAGAACAAAGTGAGCCATATCATGGAAATTTTATGTGTTGTGGCACAAGGGAAAAGGATAGAGAATCACACGTTCTAGAATTGATGCGGGTCAAGTTGTAGAAATGTTGTATGCCGCAGCGCAAATATAGTGGATCAAACTCCAAAATGTGTATAACCTATGTATGTCGTGACGTGAAAAAATTATATAACGTGGCAGCAATCATCTGATCCATATCCCACAGCTTCGTTCTTAAATTGATTTTCTAGTTTCTTAAGCTTTTTTAGCTTTTCTTTTAGTAGTTTCAAGTTCTTCTCTCATTTTAAAGTCGAACAATTTTAGTTTATGTAGAAATTCAATTTTCAATTTAATAAACAGTATTGACAATTCTGTTTGGAGGTCTTTTAGAATAGACACGATACATAGATTCTATTAAGGTATTTCTAAATGTATTCTTTTCAAATTTTTTTATGTGTTCTTTTACAAGCTACATTCAATTTTTGATTATTTATTAAAATATACATATCTAGTTATAAATAATATGAGATATTATTAATGTTTTTAGGCTTATGAAATATTAAAGTAGATTAAACATTTTTATAAAATGAATTTAAGTTTTATTTTTGAATCAAGAATAAAACGATGTTTATAGAAAAATATGTTGATGAAGTATTTTTTATAATAAACAAGAGAGTTCAATTAAGGATTTAATCATGTGAATCAGATTTAGAGTCAACTTTTAGATGTTAGATGTACTATTCTCGATGTGATTTAGAGAACTCTATTTCAAAGATTTTTTGTAAGACTTTTTTATTGGAAAATATATCAATGACATATTTTTCATAATAAATTTAAAACCTACAAGTTAGTTTTCAGATACTTAAATCATTAACCTAACTTAGATACCTTGATGAGAGTTTAAATTGATTGTCCTACCAAAAGTATGAATTAGATGGTTTAGAAATGTCTTAGAAATAAAGTATAATTTATTTAACTATTAGTTAATGATCCCCATTCAAATATTTAATTCATAATTGATTAATAATAAGATTGATACTTACCTTTGGATAATTTCTTAGAAAAATAAAAGAATCAATAATCTTAATTAATATTTTTAATAATCTACTTAATATTGAGAACAAGCTAATAGTTCTCGTAAATTCTTTACTGCATGATAAATTTTTAATTATCTAAATGTTTATTGAATCTATCTTTATTTTTATGTCATTAGTTTCGATTTTCAAATCCAAACTTTGTGACATAATATTTAGGTTTTATTTTCAATTTAATTTTTTTTGAATTATTTAAAACCATAAGGTTCCTCTTTAGACCAATCTTGAAAGTATACTTATCATTTTCTATAAGTAATTTATGCACTTACAAGCTATTTTATAAATTATATAATATTTAAATGCCTAATATAAGCACATTAAGTTTTTGGTGCCATTATCGGGGAGAAATAACATTTTTAAATTTTTAAATATCCATGTTATTTATTATTTTTTGATATTTTAAATCTTCAATTTTCTCATATTTTGGTATCATAAAACATTTGAAAAATTTAAGATTTTATTTAAAAAAATTATTAACTTTATTTTTTTAAATTTAATTTTCCTTTATTCAAACAATTCTTTTTCTTTTATTTTGAATTTGAATTTTATTTTAGTTTTCTTTTCTTTATTTATTAACTATTTTATTATATTATTTGTTTTTTACTTTATGTTTAGTATTTTCTATAATAAAATATTTCTTGTATAATTTATTCTCTTTTACTAACTTGTGAAATAATGTGCATTTTTCTTTTTGTTTTTACTTTTGATAGTTCTTATTTATTAGTATTAAGTAATATGTTATCTTGATTTTTGTTATTAATATACAAAATGTAAGAGATCTTTCAAAAAGGAACTCATACTTTTTTATTAACATCTACAGGTTCAAACAAACTCAATAAATATGGACGTTTATTCGAAGAAAGATGAACAAAACCATTGGCGAGTAAACATGGGTGATGCTAAACAAAAAATGATGAAGGAGTATGCATTTCCTATGATTGGCAATACTAGCTCTTACATATAACTTGGAGAAGCTTCAAGGAATTAGGAGTTGAAAAATATTCATTATTACTTGTTACCTTCATTTTACGGTATTTATTGGAGAATTTTATGTTACTGTATAGACAATTCCATTGTAAAGATTGGATTAAGACCAACTCACAATGATGTGTTTTCCTTACACCCTCATGGATATAGTTAAGTCTTGGTTTATGACTCTACAACCAAGTTCACTAACTACTTGGCAGGAAGTTTATGAGTAGGTACTATTCCCATCAGAAAACTGCACAATTAAGTGTGAAAATAGAAACATTGTTTTCAAATGGATAGAGAGTCCTTCCTTGAAACTTTGGACATATTCAAACAATTTGATTCAATGCTCGCACCACAACTATCCACTACAAGTATAGAATCAGTTCTGTTATGTTAGATTGACACAATAATGTCAACACACTATTGATAATGCTAAAGGAGGAGCTTTGGGAGAAAAGATGGTAGAAGAAACTTATGAGCTTTATGAGATATTGGGTACTAATTCCTAACAAAGAAATGCCAGAAGAAGAAAATCATGTATCAATGAAGTTGGCTATGGAAACAAAATGGATTTTCAACTTGTAGAATTGACTAGGCAAGTGTAAATTCTCACTACGCATCCCATTTCAAATCAAAAGGTATGTGAATTTTATGGTTCGATTGAACATAGTGTCTTTAATTGTTCAAATGCAAGTAACTCTAGTATGGATATCTTGGAGGAAACCAATTATCTACAAAGATATCTTTCCAATACCTATAATTATGCTAACCTAACTTGTAAACAAAATAATTAAAATGCATATGCTCAAAACTAAACACAAAGGCCATATGAAAACCAACCTTACCCACAAAGTCAATCCAAACCAACCTTGGAAAATAATTTAAACAATCAAAGGATTGAAGTCAAAGTTTGGCATTCATATTAGTAGAGATAATTAGTTGATGAATAATCAAAGGTTGAACTCCATAGAGGCTTTAGTAAAAAGGGTTGAAGTCAAAGTTGGGTAGCTTGTAGAATGCATACAAAAGCAAGAAAAAGGAAAGCTACTTAGCCAAGTAGAACAAGAAAATGATGTTACAATCCTTCGAAGATGTAAGGTAGTTAATAAAATATTACCTGAAATTTCTAATGGTTTACCATTTAGTGGGGGTAATAAAGAAGGCGAAATTATAATCTCTCATAGTGGAGAAAAAAATGCTAATAACGATAAACCTTCTGAGAAAATAATTAGGTAGTCAACTGATATTTCTAACTATCATTAAGCATCAAAACCACACCAATAATCAATACCATTTTCGCATTGACTAAAAGAATCCAAACAAGATAATAAATTCTATAATCTTTTTAATATGCTTTCTAAAGTTAATATTAATCTACCATTATTAGAAGTGATCAAGAATATTCTCTCCTATGCTAAGTTCTTTAAGGAATTTATTATTAAGAAAGGTAGGTATGAGCTTAATGAATGCTTTAATGTTGATTCAATCGATATACTTGTAAAAAACACTTTTATACCAGATAGAATGAAGGACAAACTAGAAATTACTTTAGCTATTAAAAAGGAAGAAAGGGATTTAGAGGAGATTGAAGGGTACCATTATCTATTGGATAGTGTCGAACAAATAGGAGAATTTAGTACACCCTTAGATCTACCTAAGATCGCATCTAAGGAGGAGGCCACTCCACCTAACTTCAAGTTTAAAGATTTACTAGAGCAGCTTAAGTAACTTTTTTTGGGAGAAGGGAAAACTTATACAACTACTATTTACTCCTCCTTGACCAAAACCCAAGAAATTGAACTTGTTAAAGTCCTTAAATTTTTTAAAAACACTTGAGGTTGGAGTATCAATGATATTAGAAAAATTAGTCCAGCTATGTGTATGTATAAGATCAATCTTAATAATGATGCTAAACCAATTAAAGAGACCTAGAGAAAACTTAACCTAATTATACAAGAGGTGGTTAAAAAGGAAATCCTTAAACTTCTAGAAGTATGAATCATTTACCCGATTGCTGTTAGGTGGTGGGTTAGTTTAGTGCATATGGTACCAAAGAAATTTGGTATAACAGTTGTGAGAAATGATAAGAATGAACTAATGCCCACTCGAATAATCACTAGATGGAGGATGTATATAGATTTCAGGAAACTAAATTTGTACACTAAAAAGGATCACTTTCCTCTTCCATTAACTGATCAAATACTAGAAAGTCTAGCTAGGCATGTCCTTTAGGCTATTATCAAGTATCTATTGCACCAAAAGATTAGGAGAAGACCACTTTTACATGTCATTTTAGGACATTTTCTTTTAGAAGGAAGCCATTCGGGCTTTGTAATGCCCCCACCAAATTTCAAAGATCCATGATATCAATCTTCTCAAACATGGTGGAAAATATTTTGAAGTATTTATGGATGATATTTTTATTTTTGGAACCTTATTTGTTTATTGCTTGAATAAATTGAATTTAGTTTTAAAACATTTCATTGAAGGCGACATATCACTTAGTTGGGAGAAAACCCATTTTATGGTACAATAAGGGATTGTTTTACGACATGTAATTTCTAAGAAATGCATTGAAGTCGACAAGGAAAAAATAGAGTTGATTGCAAAATTACCTTCCCCTACATCTATTAAGGGGATTAGAAGCCTATTAGAACATGTATGTTTCAATAGAAAATTCATTAAATATTTTTCTAAAGTAAGTCATCCTTTATGCAATTTAGTGTCAAAAGATGTTTATTTTGATTTTAATGATGCTTGCCTTGTATCCTTTAATCATTTGAAGGAAATATTACTATCTACCTCAATAATTTTGGCACCTAATTGGTATCTTTCTTTTGAAACTATATGTGGTACTTCTCATTATGCAATTGGAACATTTTTGGGACAAAGAGTGGATAAGTGTTTGCCTATTATATATTATACTAAGAAAACACTCAATGATGCCTAACTATATTATTCTAGCACTGAGAAAGAATTATTGACTGTTCTCTTTTCTTTAGATAAATTTTGGTCTTACTTAGTAGGTTCTAAAGTAATTGTGCATTCTGATCATGTTGTTTAAGATATATACTAAGTAAACCTAATGGTAAGCCAAGATTAATTTGGTAGGTTTTACTCTTTATAAGAATTTGACCTAGAAATCAAACATAAAAAAGTTGTGAAAACTTAGTACCTAATCATTTATCTAGGTTTACTTTTGAAGTCAATTCTCTTGAAGGTAAGATTAACGAAGAGATTGTTAAAACTTTTCCTGATGAACAATTATTTTCAATAGGTATGAATCTATGTTATAACAATATAGTTAACTTTCTTGCTATTGGTATTTTAAGATCTAATATTTATTTTCATTAAAAGAAAAAAAGTTTTTAAACTCTTACAAGCATTACATCTAGGAGGACACTTATCTATTCAAGATTGGCCAAGATCCAATCATCCGGAGGTAGAGCACCTTAGCCTTTTGTCATGATTTTCATTGTAAGGGCTATTTTAGAGGTAACAAAATAGCCCTTAAGGTATTACAATCTAGATTTTACTAGCCAAATATATTGAAAGATGATAATATGTTTTGGGCACATGGTGACAGATGTTAAAGAATAGGTAATATAGGAAAAAGGGATGAAATGCTTTTGATATCTAATTTAGTTGTTGAAATTTTTGATGTGTGTGGGATTGACTTTATGGGTCCCTTCCCACATCTCTTAGATACAAATATATTCTAGCATCTATTAATTATGTGTCCAAAGGAGTAGAAGCTTTACCCACTAAAACTAATGATGCTAATGTCACTGTGAGATTCTTGAAGATTCAATTTTTAGTAGGTTTGGGATGCTTGGAACAATAATAACTGATAGAGGGAGAAATTTTTGTAATTAAAAATTTTTTCAATGGGATACTGAAGAAGTACCAAATATAAAGTGGCTAACTCCATATCATGCACAAATTTTCATCCAAGTGGAAGTGAGTAAGAAAATTAAAAGGGTGTTGGAATGCAATGTGTGCCCTTCAAGGAAAGACTAGGTAATCAAATTAAATGATGCCTTATGGGGCCACCATATAGGTTACAAAACACCCATTGGAATTAGTCCTTATCTTTAATCTTTGGAAAAACGTGCCACTTACCCATATAACTCAAACATAAGGCTTATTGGGCAATTAAAGAGCTAAACATGGATATAGAAAAAGTAAAAAAGAAATGATTTCTCTAACTCAATGAGCTTGAAGAGCTTATGGACAAAGCCTATTAAAATGAAAAGTTGTCCAAAGACCATATAAAGCGTTATCACAGTAAGAGGCTAGTTCCTAAGACTTTTCTTCTTGGAATAAAGTTCCTTTTATTTAACTCTCTTTTGAGTTTTTTTCCAAGAAAACTACAATCAAGGTGAAGTGTACCATTCATAGTTTCCCAAGTATTTCTACATAAAATAGTAGAATTGTTGAATCCTAAGACTCAAGGAACGTTCAAAGTAAATGGGCATCATGTAGAGCCTTATTTAGAAAGAGAAAACGATATAGAAGACATCGATAAAATATGAATATATATTTCTTAGAAACCTGAAGCGTCTTTCTGAGACATTAAACTAAGCATTGGATGGGAGGCAACCCATCATTGTAGGTAATATTATTTTGTTTTGTTTAATTTTGCTTCCTATCATGTAAATATTAGAATTGTTAATTTTATATCTTTTTCATCATTTACCAAATATTTTCCCATATATGAGGTCTTGAATTGATTGAAAATCCATTATAGCTTTTTAGTATGTATGACTATTTTACATTATGTGTGATGTTTTCCATGTTCATGCATGTTAATAGTTTGGACAAGAGCCTATGAGGCACAATGTCCCTATTGTGTTTACCGCATATTCATCTATCTTATATACTAGTTGTTTTTGTTGCATGTTGTATTAAGCATGTTGTTTTGTACTTCTGCTATGCTATCTCTTTATTCATGTTGTATGGCATGCACGGTCGAGTTGGAATAGAGCTCACAAAAACATTCCATGGGTTTGCATTTTCACCCTTCATCTAGGTTCCAGTTACCTATTTGGGTTGGAAGAATAATTAACCTCTATGCAATTGTTCCTACATATGGAAATCTCATTTGATACCAGAAAAGATCAACCCTATTTAGGCTTAGCTTCCTAGGTGGTTGATTCTAAAGCTCTAGTTACACATACACACAGACTGCATGTTTATGCCCATTATTTCTAGTGGAATGGGCATTGCTATTCTATGAGGTTATTCATGTCTGTGATGTTTTTTGTTTGCATGTTCCCTATCTTCTTGTTCATGTATACCTCTTTCTTAATGCTTCTTTATCTTGCATAGTATGTTAATTGTCTTACTTGTTGTTATGCTTGACTATTTGATCCCTTACTAGTATTCTCCTATGCTAGCTAATTTGACATGCTTTTTATGTGTGTTTGTCTTGCGTCTTCTACTTTGGCTTTTTGCATGAGCATCATGTAACATGATTTTCATCATGTAATTTGAAATTATTAGGATTATTCTTTCAATAGTCTTTTCATTCATATGCCATGTCATCTAAACCTCATCTTTTCAATTTTACTAGTTTTTCTTTCTTGTACCAAGTATGTTGAGTGTTGGTTCTCTATTTGTCACATATTGTTCAAAGTTCATCTTTTTCCTTCTCTTCCTTGTCTTGTCCTTTACATGTCTTTTGAAGAACATTAAGATGTGTTAAAAGCTTATGTACATGAGTGTTTCTTTCTTTTTCTCTGTATTATGCTTGTTTATGTTTCCCATGGGTATCTATTTGTCATATAGATTTTTTTTATTTTTATGAATTTTGCACATGCATTGTTATGACTAGACTAGTATGTTTAGTTGGCATTCTTGGTAGTTGGGATGTTCACCATATCTATGCATGTCTCTTTCTTTTGTGTTGGAACCTAAGTCTTCCTCATATGCTTAGATATTTCAATAGCATCCCTTATTTCTTCTCTCTCTTGGGGGTGTCGCTTGTGTTTCTCACTAGTTAGTTATTTCCTCTCCTTCTCTTCACTAGTGATGATGTGAGTGTTGCTAATGATCTCTTTTGAGGCAACAATGTGCAATTTTTTGCCAATCATCTCTCTAAAGGCAATATTGTATGGTTTGTACTAATAATCTCTCTTGAGACCCATTCTTGTCTTTTTGGCCTGTGATCTTTTTTAGGGAATCTTTGTCATCTCACTTGTTTATTGTTATTATGGTTCATGGGATTGGTTGTCTTACTCTCTTACTAGCACATTTCTCTTTTGTGAGTTTTTCTTAACATTCTCAATATGCTTCCCTACTTCTATATTATTTGTTTTCCACTATGTGTTGATTCTTTTAATTTGGGGGAGTTTTGCGAGTGTAGGATACATAAAATATTTATTGTTTGACATGCATACATTTAATGGGAGATGTATATGTCAATTGTATGATGTCAAAGGGAGTGTTGTGTCTATTTTATGTCCTTGGTGATTGTGCTATTTATGAGTTATAATTATGTTGTTTTGTGTATGTGATGCTTCCTTCTTCTGAACATCATTTTGTATGAACTATACATATATAGGACTATTAATATGACTTATTGTATGCTTTGTATGCATTCTTTGGTTTTACATGTCATCCTATGTATTTACCAGATTTCTTGTTATAGTGAGTTATTTCATGTTTCTTGCATGTAGTTGATTTCCTAGTATTTTTTGTTGGAATGCACAACACATTTTTCTTTGGTAGACATAGAAGTCTTTCTTTATGTGTATGCATAGTTTAGGGTGAGGTTGTAGAATGGAATCTACCCAAGTGTCATTGGACAAAGATAGTCAAGCCACTAGGAGTGTGTCCACTTGGAAGATAGTTGGACTCATAGTCAGCTGTTTCATACATATTTGCTAACATATTATGTGTCATATGGGTTTGATCTCCCATCCTAACGATGTGGTGTAAGTGCTTTAAGAAGTCCCTTATGCCCTCTCATAGCACGTTGAGATGTATGGCTCCATACTATATGTATCGCATTAGGGAATTGGTTACTATCTCTATAATCTTAGCTTGTTTATGCATTCAGTATGTTGTTTGTTGCTTGATTTTACCTTGGGTTTTCCTCGATGTTGTTCAATATTTTTTTTGCATGACTGTTAGTATCGTATGCATTTTTTTTAGAATTCTTTTCTGCATGTAGGGGTGTTCCTTTGGCTTTCTATGTCAAAAAGAGAGCAGTTTGTGTGCACAATTTTGTCTTTTCTACCATGTTGTGTGTTGCATGGAATGTGGGTGTAGGATTGCACTGCATTATATGTCTTGACTTGCATTCTCTTAGGGGGAATGTTGCATGAGGTCAAAGGGAGTTGTGTACGTTGCATATACATCTATTGCATGTTTGACTATGCTTAGCCTATCAGTGTGTACCTATGTAGAGATAACACAATAGTAACTAGATAGACTACATATTGTTTCTACATGATACACTCATAGGTTATGTGTTTGTTCCGTATGTGAAGGTTACTAGAGTAGATTGAGACCTTGAGTTTTAAACTTACTCAGAGCGTATGAGTTAAGACCTTTGAGTTTCAAACTTGTTGAGAGAATATGAGCTAAAACCTTTGTGTTTCAGATTGGAAGGGTGTGGTTGAGTTGATTTAAAAGATGGATGGAGCACATAAGATGAATGCACTTAGAGTAGGTGTGTCTTTTAGTGTTGGGTGTGCATTGATGTTTTATTCATGGAAAGAAGCATCCTGAGGACATCTTCATGATCATCTTATATTTGATGCGCTTCTGTACTAAGTTGTGTAATATTTTTCCATGAAATGCCAAAGGGGGAGAATGCAAGTCCTAAAATCCTTTGAATCTTTATTGGCATTCTAAAGTGCAAAACATAGAATCTGTTTATTTTACTTAGTATATTTGTCTTCTTATGTGCAAAGTTGGTTACTGATAATGAGTAATGCACCCACACATATCATTAAGTACAATTTATATGTGAGCTTATTTACGCATACTACGAGGTTGGTTTTCTTAGTATGCATGCTAGGTTGAGTGTTACAATGTTTTTGTTGCATTTGGGAGTATTTGTGTTCTTTAAAGAGAAAAAAAATATTAAAGCTCTATAAAATTAACATATTGTTCTTTTGTTCTAGATCATTATTACCTTGAGTTTTTGTTAGGTATTAGTAATTTATGACTAGGTGAGAAAAACCATGCTTTTGAGTGGTAAGTACTCGAGTTAGTGTTTTCTTCTAAGAGTAACATAACGTTCATAAGTTATGAGTATTTAAGACTATTTTACTTGTGGGTCGAGAGAAATACAATGTTCTTGGGATTAGGCTAAGTAATATCTAGGAGTACCCAAGATAGTTAAAAGAGTCCATGACTTGGTACACTACCAGGGTAAGGAGAATTAAACTCCTTAATGACTCAACCCTAACTTGCACATATAGGAAATCAAATACTTACACAATAAACAAAGTCGAAGCACAAACAATATAATATCTAATAAGTAGATAACTTTGAACAACGAATATTATATGAATTTAACAGAAAGCAGGTATGAATATAAAGGCTTTCTTAAGCTTTAAGTATGTTGTAACATACACACCTTAAAATCAGATTGTACTATCACGATAGCACATCATACAAAACAAGCAATATAACGAGATAAACACACATAGAGACTATATGTATGTGGTAGCATCCTCAAGTTACTCATGGAAACCACCCAACAATAAATAATTCACTAAACAATAAAATACTTATAGCTCTAATAGACAATAAACTATTATTACTTCTATCCGCAGGGACCTCCATCCTAATTGTCAACTGTTGCTCTTCACTTGCTGCTTCCGTAACCTTTTGGTTCAACACTCGAACCTAGTTGTCCTCCATAGCCAACAACACCCAATGTGGTGTGATTGGTGACAAATGATCAATAACTAGAAGTGTATCAATTGAAACTCTCATGGAACACATAGTCCACCTTTACAATCCAATCATTTATGAAAGACACAGTCAAAACATGTACGCATACAACCTATGATTTGATTACTAAACTCACTAAGTGACCTACACTCAAATATAGTCTCTCCAAAATAGTTTCAAAAATAGATATAAATCTGAGAGTGAATTGGGGAAGATTTTGGTTTCTAAACAAGGGATAAGAAATAAGAGAAAAGAAGGGTGTGTTTATAGCACTTAGATTTACCACCTCCCTAGCCATCTCACCACCACCTCGCTACCTACTGTGGTGATGTCCCTAGCAAGCTTGTTGGTGATAGTTTTTGTTTAATATATGATACTTTTTGTTTCCAAACGTGCTAAATAAAATCCAAAAATAGCCGCACTTGAACAAGCCAAAAACTATTAGTAACAACGTCGGTTCACTTGTAGCTCGCTTGTGAAAACCTACACTCTGAACCTAGCATGCACACTATAAAACAAGCCCCATGTTATGTGTAAATATGCTTGCATAGAAATTGTACCAAACTATGTGCATGTATGAATTACTAATCCATAGTTACCAACCTTATACAAAGGAAGACAACTACACTATGTAGAAAGATAATAGACATCATGTTTTGTACATGGAAAGTCAACACACATACACGAGTACAATGGGACTTACATTCTCCTCTTTTTCTTTCCATGTCAAAGTACTACACAACAAGGTACAATCAAACATAAGATGACTATGAAGATTTCCTAGAGTTGTTTGTTCCTAAGAACAACATAACGATACACAAAAAATCCCAAAAGGCACACCTATGCAAAGTGCATCCATCTTGAGTGCTCCATCCAACTTCATGAAACAACCCATCCAGTCCTCTATCACTTAAAAACACGAGGAACTCAATGCCATATGTACACAGCACATTTGAAGCTCAAAGACTTCATTCTACACTTGTAACTTACATAAATAAAACAAATCCACACCTCATGAATTTATCATGTAGAAACAATGTGTAGTCAACCCACTTATACCGTGTTATCCCTACATAGGTACACACCAATAGGCACAAACACAAGTAAACATGCACAACTCTCCCTAACTTCATGCAAAATTCCTATTGAATGCATGCAATTCAGACAACAATATGTCATATAATTCTACACTCAAAGCCCATATAGCACATAGTATGGTAGCAAACATATAGTTGTTCATAAAAACTCCCCCCCCCCCCCCTTTTCACACTGAAAGTCAAAGGAAAACCCCTATATGAGGGAGAAAAGGCATAAAAATATGCTATAATATAAATTGTAATGAAATGTAGTAGGTAAGATTAAAGCAAACAAAATAAGAAGTACCATATGATTCACAAGAAAAAGACACAGAAAATCACAAAGCCACGAGCAAGGAAACACATAGGTAGACATGTGAAACCTAAGATTACATACAATGCATGCAACATGTCATGCTAAAATTCCTATTTATACATGGTTCATATAAAGTGATGATAAATAGAAGAAAGCATCATCTGAACAAGACAACAAAGAAAAAACTCATAAATAGAACATATAACAAAAAGTAAAACAAATACATCACTTCCCTTGACAATATACACAATACATACATTTCTCCCCTTAAAACTATGCATATGAAATAAAAAAAAGATATGCATTCTACTCATAAAACCCCCAACATGAAAGCATCTACACATAATAGACAACAAGAAATATAGAGTAAGGGAAGAAAATAAAGCATAATCAATGAATTAAAGGATCTGTAGAGGAAGCAATACTTTCAACACGAATATCCACATTTCCATCAATCCATAATGCATTCATGCATGGGTATGACTCAATTTTTAATGACATGCATTATGTGTGAAATACAAAATTTGTTTACTCTATATGCCATCATGATAGCTTATGCAAACTGTGTAAATCAAAATATAGGCTCAAGTTGAACTAGGCTTCATAAGTCTACAATTAGTCTCTCTCTCTACTAAATTAAGTGCCAGCTTCGAAGAAATTAATAAGTTTTTCAAGGTTTGTAAAGATAGACTAATGTATGGGTAAGGAAGAGAAGACATTTAGGCTAGAACACAACTTTGTTGATCCAATCAAATAGATAAGATCATATCTATAACACTTATATCCTTAAACATGGGTTCTTTTCTCTTTACTTTTCAAACTTCAGCCAATGAAGTTGAGAGAACAGTACACAAAATAGATGATTAAGCAACAATCCCTCATTATCTTCTCACTTTTTCTTTCCTTTTTCTTTTCTTCATCTTTTCTCCTTTCTTTGTTTTTACACAAACAAATCTCAGTACTTAATTTCCTTTTTCTTTTCTCCATTTTCCCATGTTTTTTTATATATTCATCATTTCATTATCACCCTTCTTTCTATTTCATTCCCCTTCCTTTTTTTTATAGAAACCAAAAGGATAAAACTGAAAAATCTAGAACATACAAGCTCAATCAAAGGGTGGATAAGATAAGTAGGAATAAATCTTTAGGCTAGGCAAGTATTTAAAAGAAAAGAAATGAAGGGATATCACAAAGGCTCAAACAGGGGAGACTAAGGATATGAAAACCATGGTGGCAAGAAAAAAAACAAATGATTCAAGGATGGCCTCAATCCTCTTTCTAACCAAATAACACCTATAATTTCCCCTCGAGAGAAACTAATAGTGAATTCTAGAGCCTGCTAGAGAAATACAAATCATCAAAGCAAGAGAATTACACAAGCTTCTCAAAATAACCATTCAAATTCACAAAGATATGGCATGTGCAATAGAAACTTTCATTTGAAATAAGACAAACAAGAAAAATTTAGCCATACATGCTTTCATAGAAAAACAACCATACTTCAATTCAGGTCAAAAGTATGTGAAACATATATTAACATTATTCCTCTAAAATTCATTTTACATGCAATAGTAGTAGAGAGAAAATATGTCAATCTCACAAAACACAAATGAAAGACTAACAGGTGAGATAACAAGAATATACTCAAAACAAGTCAAAGCTCAAAAGGAATGGGAAAGTGTCTCGAAAGAGAAACAATTATACTCACATCATTGCTAGTCAAGATAAAGAAAGAAACTAACTAAGTACTAAACATGGAAAGCTACTAAAACCACTAAGCATTTGATGAAGACAAAAGTTTCAACACAGAAACACAAGACATGCTTAGATGGGAAAACAATCAAGCAACAGGAGTGCCAACACAACAAAATTTTAATTAAAACATTGTAAGTATGTTAAAAGTCCTAAAGACAAGTCAAAACTCTATATGGCATAAAGATGCACAAAGCAAATCAGAGCAAGCCTAGAAAAGAGTGACACAAAAAGATACAAGTATGGAAGATATCTCAATTAATTTCAAAGAAGTAACTATACAATAAAAGAATAAAAGGTAAAAGAGGGACAAAAGCTAAGAAAAGACAAATAGGGAATCAACACATAAAATTCTAGGTTCAGGAACAAAGAACCTAGTAAAACATATGAGATAAATACTATATGACATGGCATATGCATGATAATATAACATAAACCATAATCTTAATACTTTTACTTCATAAAGAACAGGTGACGTGATGCATATACAAAAAGCCATAGAGGAAAAAGGCATGCAGTATGCAAGGAAAATGCACATAAATGACATATCAAATAACCTAGCATGTGAGAAAACTAGTAGAGGATCAGTCAAATAGGTAAAACAAAAAATATAATAATTAATATACTATGCATGCTAAGAAAATAGAAACCAAGAGTTAAGAAGAGGAGTCAAAGAGACAAACAAAAATAAAATGACATAAAACACAAAAAGGACTCAACCCCAACAGATCGCCCAAAAATAGTGATCAAATAGTATCCCTCCATTTAAAGAATATATGAGGGGAAATGAGCTGGGAGATAGTCTTTAACTCATATGAGCATGAGGTGTATATGGAACTCATGATTTGTTTAGTTTATAGTTTTTAAAAAAATCATTCGAGTCATGAATATAAATCAAGTGAGGCAAACTTCTTGAGGTATATTTATTTCTTTCTACTTTATGCCTTAGGTGCATAATGCAACCTACATGAACATACTCAGATGAGCCACAATAGCTACTTCGAGGAAAAAATGGTAAGGGTGAACAAGGTGAAGTACTTCAAGTAGAAGTATACACCCCTTCATTATACTTGATACCACATGTATCACCAAATAGCTTTGTGTTATTGATAATTTCACTTAATTTTTAGAAACTAGAGCTCATTTTTCTGACAGTATAGGAAGATTGAGCCAATTCGTTTTCACTCATATAGAGTTTATTTTTTAAATTTATAATCAACTCTTCCTTTTCATTAAGGAAAGATTCCAATTAAGTACTTGAATTTTTGATAATCCCAACTCTCTCATTCATATGTTTCACTTTAGCTTCTTTTTCAGTGAGAGCACAAGCTAGATACTTCTTCGCACTTTCAAGGATAATTATCTGCTTCTTCAATTGTTCAATATCATCCTTTTGATCATTCGAGGGATCATGATTGACAAAAATGGGGTAGTTTTATTAGAAGTTGAACACTTCAATTATTCCTCAAGTATCTTCATTTTCTCGATATTTAGGCCAAACTTTTCTTGCAAATCTAGATGTCTTTTTTGAATGATCTCACTTCTATTAGTGAGATCATGTTGTTATTCATCAGTTGAGGACTTTCTTTCCTCAAGATTTTTTTTCAAAGCACTTATCTCACACTCTTTTTCATCAAGGCCTTGAAAAGCCTTCTTCTTAGATTTTTTGATTTGATGTGCTCTAACAATAATGCATTATAAGAGTCGAGAAATTCATCTTGCTCATCATTATCATCAACTTGAGATCTAACCTCTTGAACACTTGAGGTACTATTTGGATGATTAAAGGCACTAGTTGAAGCAACTAATGATAGAAAATTAATGTCATCCTCATTATCCTTAATGGTACTATCCGAAACGATAACCCCAGCCTTCATTATATGCATATTGTGCACTTTTGTTTCTAAAAATAATTTGTTGCAAGGTGACCAGGATTTTCATATTCAAAAAATTTGATCTTGATTAAGTTTTCTTTGCTATGTGTCTCTAATTCATTATTTGATTCATCAATAACCTTTACACATTTTGTCCCTCATAGCTCAATTTACCTTTTCAGAACCTCAAAATGGGTTTCTTCTTTCTAAAAATTTTAGTAAATCTCTAGGTAAACAAAGCCATTTCCTCCTCATTGGGATCAGAGTCATCATTACCAATAACTATGGCAAAACAACTTTGTTCGAACCACTATCCTTTGATGTCTTAAGAGACAAGCTCTTTCCCTTCATGGAAGTATATTTCCCTTTTTTTTGGAAATAGGTGATGCAGTTTGAAGATTTGCAAGTCACCAACTAATTCATCAATAGTAAGTTCACTAGGCTTGTATATGGACTCAAGCATGGTAACTTTGGCATGAAAATGATATGATAGGCTAGTGATGATTTTCTCAACCTATTTTTCCTTGCTAATATGTCTACCTAAGTTGTAAGAATAGTTGACAATGTTTGAAAAATATGCATAGAGTTGGTCAAAAGTTTCATCCTCTTACATGATACATAATTCAAAATCTCTATTCCACCTAAGAATTATGGAACTTTTATAGCTTAAGTGCTTTCATGAGTGGTCTTTAAAATGTCTCTTGCTTGTTTTGAAGAAGTACAACTCTAAATTCTTTGAAATTTATTTGGAAAAATAGCCCAGATAATTGCATAGATTATCTTTTCATTCCACTCATACTCCTTACTCTTTTATTTTGTCCATTCAGTCATGGGTTTAGGAATCCTAGTGTTATCAGTTTGGGTTTTGGTTAGATACAACCAGCTATTCTATACAAGAAACCACAATCGATCTCCTTAGGACCATAAAAGGCCATCATTTGTGATTTAAAATAGGCATAGTTCAACCTATTGAAAAGTGGAGAACCTTCTTCCCCCGACTTCTTTTGAGAGAAGTTTGGGTGTGAACAAGTGAGTTAATAGAATCAACACTAGAGTACTCATCCTAAAAGGGTGCACTACTTTGATAATAGTTGAAGGAGTCCACGACTTAGTACCCTACTAAGTTAAGGAGATGCATACTTTTTAAAGACTCACCCCTAACTCCCAAAAATAGAAAAATCAAACATTTACGTAGTAAACACAGTAGAAGCACAAAAAATATAATATCATATAAGTAGATAAATGTGAACAAAAATATTATATAAATAGAATGCAGGCAATAATATAAAGGTTTTCTAATTAGAGTTTACGTTTTTAGTTTGTTATAACATACACACCTTAAACTCATATTGTACTAACATAGTAACAAATCATACAAAACTAGCAATATAACGAGGTAAACCTATATAGAAACCATATATATGTAGTAACATCCTTGAGTTGCTAGGGCAACCACTAAATAGAAAATAATTCACTAAACAAAAAAAATAGTTACAACTCTAATAAAAAATAAAACCATTAATACCTCTCTTTGTTGGGACCTCTATCCTAACTGCTATTGTTGATGCTGTTTTTCACTTACTGCTTCTACAACTATTTGGTTTGACACTCGAACCCATCTCTCTTCCATAGCTAACAATACCCAATGTGGTGTGATTGGTAACCAATGATCAATAACTGGAAGTGTACCAACTCATACGCTCAAGGGACACACAGTTCACCACTATAATCATATCGTGTGTAGGAGACATACAGTCAAACCATGTACAAAAAAAGCCTAAGATTTGATTACTAAAATCACTAAGCGATTCACACTTAAATATAGTCTCTCCAAAATAATTTTAATAATATATATAAATTTTAAAGTGAATTTTGGTAGAGTTTTGATTCTTAAATGAGGAGTAAGAAATAAGAGAAATGAGTGGGTATTTATAGGACTTAGATTTGTCACCTTGTCACCACCTTGCTAACACTTATGGTGAGATCCCTGGTGAGCTTGTTGGTGAGGTATGAACAGTGTGATATATTTTTTTTAAAAAATATTGAGTAAAATCCACAAATACCCACACCCAAAACAAGCCAAAAACCATGAGTAACAACATCATCTTGCATACAAATCAATACTCTCAACCTAGCATGCACACTATGAAAACCAACCCCATGGTATGTGTAAGCATGCTTGTATACAAAGTTTACCAAACTATTTGTGTGTATGAATTAATAATCCATAGTAACCAACCTTATACAGTGGAAGACACCTATAATATATGAAGATAAAATAGACATCGTGTTTTGTACCCGGGAAACTAAGACATAGACATAAGTATAATTGGACTTACATTATTGATTGCCAATGTTTATGGTTAGGGTGGCTCCCACATTTTTGTACACATTTTTGATGGTTAGTGGCTAAGTGCATAAATGTATGCGATGTTAGCTTTGGAAAGGAGTTGTATCTATATGTTGGATCAAGTTATTGTGAATGTAGTGAGTGCGAGTAGCAATAGGTAGTTAAGGTAGAATGGTTCCACTAGTAGAGGTATTTACGTTTATACTTTTATCAAGTTATATGTATTTATTGTTTTTAGTGAATTATTTTTTATCAAGTGGTTTCCATAAGCAACCTTAGGATGCTACCATATAGGTAGGGATTCTAAAGGTTTACCTCATAATATTTTTATGCATGATCAGTTGTTATGTTATTATAATCTCAGTATATATCATTTATATACTAATATAGTATGTTTAGACTATGATTAGGAATTGTTTTTATTAATGTTGTTGTATGCTTTCTTTCCTTTTTTAGCTTCTTGTTTATTTCCACTACTTGCCAATTTCATGTGATTCTCTAAAGTGTTAGTATCTCCTTACCTTGGATAATGTACCAAGTGATAGAATCTTTCTTTGGTATGATATGTTATGTATGATTGCATACTATAAGAGTACAATCGTCATTTACCAAACATGTTCCCACATATAAGGTCTTAAAGTGATTCAAAATCCTTTATAACTTTTCAATTGCATGTTTTGCATGTTTCAATGTTGCTAATTTGGACAAGATCCTATAAGGCACATCATCCCTAGTGTGTTTTCCATAAATTATTCTTTCTTATTCTATTTGGTTATCTTTGAGCGATATGGAAATGGAATAGGAAGTTGGTATGGCTCATGTGACATGTGTATCATGGAAGGATAAGTTGACTCTCCTAGACTCCCCTTTGAAGGCTACATAGTTTTAGAATTTTTTCCCACATAATTTCTCACTCTTCTAGACTCCCTTATGTTTCCTACATTAGTAGATAAATCTTCAAAAAATTTAGGAAAATCCATAGTTAGCACCTTACCATTTTGAAGGACTATAATAGCCTTTGCTTGTTCAGGTTGACTAGGTAACTTCCCATTCTCTTGCTTTTGCATGTGCTTAGCTAATTTAACTACATAAACTTTCATCCTTTTCATGGATGCCTCTAGAGAATCCAATCTTTGATTATTTCTCACTTAGTTGTCTCTACTCACTTGAATGAAGGCATTCAAGTTGTCCTCAAAGGTTAGCTTATTAGATGGATTGTGTGGCAAATTTTTATTTAAATGTTGGCCATGCATGTGGTTTTTGGCATAGGTAGGGTTGTTGTTTTTTTTTCTTCTAAGAGAAATTGGGATGATTCATCCATCCTAAAATGTTCATATTTGCATATGGATTATTTCTAGGTCTAGATTGGTAACCTTCAATTAAATTCACTTGTTCATGACTAGTACTTGCATAAGAATCATTATGAAAAGGAAAAGTATTAGCACCATACCCATAAGTACTACAAACTCTACATAACACTTGATTTGATGTGTTTTTAATGGTAAGGAGTATGACTTGCTTGGTTAATTCTGCAAGTTACATCGACATCTCTTTACCAAAGCCTATCTCCTTTACTCTAGCTCTTCTCCCTCTAGCATTCATCTATTTTGAATTAGTACCTAACATCTCATAAAGCTCTAGTTCTGTAGCTATAGTGAGAAATGGTGGTGTAGGCACTAGATGAAAAGTAGCTTAAACCTATCCCAAGATTTATGGAATAAATCTCCCTGCATTTTTGAAAATGTGGCTATCTTTGTCCTCAAATATGCAGTCTTTTGATGGGAATGGAATTTTTCCATAAATTGGTTGTAGACTTCCTCACAAGTAATTGGAAAGTGTGGTGCAAGAGTCATAAGCCAAGCCTTTGCCTTATCCTTGAGTATGTATAGGAAATACCTCATCCTAAGTTAGTCCTCATTGAACCCCTAAAATGGAATTGTTTGCATAGTTACATAAAAATCTCTAATGGAAGTGAGTGGATCTTTATTAGGAATACTATAAAATGAAGGTAATATAGACTAATGGATATTTTTTTAATTCATAATTCCTAGTAGCTTCCCCCAACTATATATCTGAGATAGTAGTGCCAATGATTTGTCTTACATACTCCTTCATGGCCATTTTTCTTACGATCTCTATATTCCCCATTCCTAGTGGTCATCCTTCTAGATTTCAAAATTTAGATTTCTTAAGTGCTCCTTTGCCTTTTTGACGTTGTCTATGATAGGTACGATTTCTTTTCTTTAGGATCTTCTACCTTACATAAACTAACAAAAATAACATGTAAGACCAAAACACCAAAGAAGTAACCACAAAGAACTGGTAACAGAAAAGATAAAAATAATTGAAATAACTATTGAAAAACAAAAATTAACAAAATCATGAAAAACAAAATTTAGAAAACAAATAGATAATATAAAACACCAAATTCCCCGACAAGGGTGCCAAAAAATTTATGTATAAATTTTAAATGCTCACAAGTGCACAAATCACAAATAAATTAGTGATAAGTTTACCCTAAGATCGATATCTTGCATAATTGTAATGGTTTTAAATTCTATACTTATTTTTTCAAAACTAATAAATTAATAAAATAAAATAAACCTAAACACCCTAAACAAATTATTGAAAAAGAGAGAAAATAGATAAAATAAATAATTAAATAGCTAAATTAACGATAAAGTGACGTGAGAATTTTAATTAGAAATATGAGACAATTAATGTAAATTTTAGCTTACTAGCCAATCATAATTTGGATTAGTTAGATTAATATAATAATTATCCCTAAGTTGATACTGTTGATTTTTCTACTAAAACTAAAAAATTCTAATGACCATGGTAATTTTTACGTATAATTAACTAATCAATTTCTTTCATCTAAACAATTTATTAATCAATTAGAATAAACATAATAAATTATAAAATTATCTAAAAATCATAATGATCAAGTAATTAATCTAGATTTGTATTCAAGAGAGTACAATTAGGCTTAGATGATGTTTTAATAACCAAATTTGAAATATTTTCTATAATCATGAATCAAAATTTGATCCATCATTAATTTATAATTAAAGATATTGGGCAAGAAGAATAATAAATAATCTCAAGTTTTTATTAGTAATTAATCTATCAATCTAAAATAATCATGGTAGCAAAACTAAAATCCCATAAATATAGTTAGCCACACATAATTAAACTCATAATCATGAATAAAATTATTAAATGCATCATCTTTACAATCCAAATCAAATAAAACTAAAGAGTAAAATAACGTCGATGATACAAATACTCAAACTCTTGGAAAGATTGATCTTTCTTCTTCAAAAGCTTTAAATAATTGCCCAACAATGGTAGATCTCTTCTCTTAGTTGCTGCTCCAATTTAAATAATTGCCCAACAATGGATGTATAGGTTTTCAAATTCTTTGTAATGTATTTATAGGTTAGATTTGAAAAAGGAATTAAGAAAATACATCATTGTTCACGAAGGGATTTGTGGCTAGATAATGAATAGGGGTCACTACATGAAATTATTGGTTCCACGGCACAAGAGAAGTTTGAGCTACCATTTCCAAACCCGAGGCCAATTTGCACCTGTTTAAAAATGTTGTGTCATAGTGCAAGACCCAAATAAAATATACCCATGGCTAGTCTTCCATGGCATGAAATTTGTTTACAATAAGCCTACAAGATGAGCAAGTTTCATTTAATGTGTTTAAAGCAATTAAATTTTCTAATGCTGACAATGTTAGTGATTGCTTTCGAATAGATAGTACTAATGAGCTAACCACTGATGTGTTTTATGACATGTTCCTTATTGATGCTTTAGAGTCTATGCTTGTTAATTCTGTAAACATACATACTAATGAATACCATGACACTCATGTAGGCATACAAATTCATGTCAGTAGCTTAACAAAACTTGTTGAATCACCCTCACTTATGAATTTAACACATGATGCTATAAACAAGGACATTAACTCAATAGAAAACAACTCAACCTGTTTTAATTTTGAAAATATGGAATCAAAGGTTGATATTGTGAGTTGTGTGAACTTTTTAGAGGACACGCCTCTCATGTGTGTATCAAATGAATTTGTGGAATGCCTTGAAATAAGCTCGTGGTTGAAACCATCTATTGAGGAGCCACCCAAATTAGAGCTTAAACCTTTACCTTCTCTTATTCGTTATACATTTTTTGTGATAATGGGACACTTCCAGTCATAATCTTGAATGGTCTAAGTATGGAGGGAGTGGAAGCACTACTAAAGGTGCTAAGGAACATCAAAAGAGCTATAGGTTGGTCTATTGACTACATTAAAGGCATAAACCCATCTATATGCATGCACAAAATCTTGCTAGAGGATGGGGCTAAAACCAACGGGGATGCAAAATGCCGTTAAATCCCATTATGAAAGAAGTGGTGAAGAAGTAAAATGTCAAATGGCTAGACATGGGTATTATTTACCCAATATCGGATAATGAATGGGTAAGTCCAGTCTAATATGTACCGAAGAAAGGAGGAATCACTATGGTGGAAAATGAGTCCAATGAGTTAATAAATACTAGGAATGTCACGTGATGGAGAGTATGTATGGACTTTCATAAAGTAAATAAATGTACAAGAAAGGATCATTTTCCTCTCCCATTCATGGATCAAATGCTTGACCGATTAGTTGGGAATTCTTTCTTTTGCCTTCTAGATGGATACTCTAGTTATAACCAAATTTGTTGTGGCACTTGAATATGAAAAAAAAAAGAAAACCTTCACATATCCTTATGGAACTTTTTCTTTCAGGAGAATGCCCTTTAGATTATACAATGCACCTACTACATTTCAATGCTGCATGATGGCCATTTTCTCAAACATGGTGGAGAATCATCTAGAAACTTCATGGATGATTTTTCGGTCTTTGGAAACTCATTTGATGAATGTCTACACTATCTCTCCTTAATGTTACAAAGATGTGAAGAAAAAAATTTGGTTTTAAATTGGGAGAAATGTCATTTCATGTTACATGAAGGTATAATATTGGGCCACAAAATATCATCTAATGGTATTGAGATGGATAGAGTTAAGATAAAAGTGAATGAGAAACTACCACCTTCTACCTATGTACGAGAAGTAAGGAGTTTTCTTGAACTTGCAATATTTTATTGTAGATTAATAAAAGATTTTTCCCAAATCTCCAAACCCTTGTTCAATCTTGTGGAAAAGGACATGCCTTTCAAGTTTAATGATAAATGCTTAACATCATTTCAAGCGCTTAAAGAGAGACTAGTGTCAGAACCAGTTATAGTCATACCAGATTGGAACAAGCCTTTTGAGTTGATGTGTGATGCAAGTGATTTTGCTATTGGAGGTATTCTTGGACAACGAAGAGACAAAAATGTTTCGTGCCATATACTATGTAAGCAAGACACTAAATGAAGCTCAAATGAATTATGCTGCTATAGAGAAAGAGCTCCTTACCATTGTATATGCCTTTGAGAAATTCAAATCTTATTTGGTTGGCACAAAAGTGATTGTCTACACGGATCATTTTGCAATAAATATCTCGTCACGAAGAAGGATGCCAAACCAATATTGATAAGATGGGAGCTTCTCCTACAAGTATTTGACTTGGAAATTTGCAATAAAAAAGGAACATAAAATCAAGTAGCAGGACTAAAGAGGGAATCATAAATGGATGATAATATGGTGATTAGGGAATCTTTTCTAGATGAGTAACTATTTTATGTAGCTCAAATAGAAATCCTATGGTATGGAGACATTTCAAATTTCTTTGCTACCAACATTCTTCCATCGAACCTCACATGTCAACAAAAGAAGAAGTTTTTCAATGACATTAAATAGTATATTTGGGATGACCCTTACCTCTATGAAGAATGTGGTGATATGTCCTTAATGATGAGTTGAAAGTATTAGTTACCATTGCCATATTTTAGATTATGGAGGTCACTTTTGGAGCACAAAAACAGTAGTTAAGGTACTTCAATTTGGTTATTTTTTACCTACACTGTTTAAAGATGCTTACAATTATGTAAAGGTATGTGACAGATGTCAAAGGATAGGTAATATTTCAAAAAGAGATGAGATGCTTCTGAATAGTATACTTCAAGTGGAGTTGTTTGATGTTTAGGGCATCAAATTTATGGGACCATTCCCTCCATCCTTTAGTAACCAATACATACTTGTAGGAGTGGATTACGTGTCAAAGTGGGTAGAAGCCATTGCAAGCAAAAAATGTGATGCCAAAGTTGTTATGAAATTTCTGAAGAAAAACATTTTTACTAGGTTTGGAACTCCTAGGATCATTATTAGTGATGGAAGAAATCACTTTTGCAATGAATCATTTAATTCCTTATTGTCTAAGTATGGGATTAAGCATAAAGTTTATATCCCTATCATCCCCAAACAAGTGGGCAAGTAGAGGTATCGAATAGAAAAGTGAAAAGAATTTTGGAGAAAACTGTGAGCATCTCTAGGAAGGATTGGTCATCTAAGTTGGATGATGCTTTATGAGCGTACAGAACTACATTTAAAACACCAATTGGTACAATCCCGTATAAGCTAGTTTATGGAAAGGCTTTTCACTTACCATTAGAATTAGAGAACAAAGCATATTGGGAATTGAAACAATTGAATATGTCCATAGATGTAGCTAGTGAGAAAATAATGCTTCAAATAAATGAATTGGATGAATTATGGTGGAATTCTTATGAAAATGCCAAGCATTACAAAGAAAAGACAAAAAGATGGCATGACAAGAAAATTGTGCACCGTATCTTTGAACAAGGTGAGAAAGTGTTATTGTACAACTCAAGACTCAAATTGTTTACAAGAATATTAAGGAGTAGATGCTCAGGTCCATTCATCATCACTAAGGCAACGAACCATGAAACCATTGAATTAGAAAAAAAGAAGATAAATAGTGATTTATGGTTAATAGGCATAGGGTGAAGGACTATTATGAACATCAATTATCAAATGAAACATCTATGATAACCTTAGTGGATGTATCTTAGGAGTTGATATGATCGTCTAGTCAAGGACGTTAAACGTGACGCCAGTTGGGAGGTAACCCAACGTTATTTTACTTATAATTTCATTGATTTTTTTAGGTGAGTAAATGTGGATAGCAATGACACAATAAGAATGAGCATTTTAGCGATATATGTGGTTTGCCATGATTAAGAAAGTTTTCTTTTCTTTTACTTTTTCATATTTATATGTGCACATTAGGGAAAATGTGCAATTTTAATTTGGGGGAAAGAACTTCATTCTCTACTTTAGTAATTAGTATGCATTTTAAACTTTTAGGGAATTATTTTAATTTTTAGGATGCTTTTAATCATGATTTGGGTAGAAATTAACGAATATATGGAAACAAAATGCATGCATGCTTGATATGAAACATATGACCTCAATGATGAAAATTGGTTGTCATAACTAGGATAAGTAATGTAACATATTTGTTAAGATATTTACATTAATCATGTGATATGCTTGCTAGTTTTGATTGGATTGATTCAAATTTTGATGCATATGTTCATGATTGATTTTAATGTTCTTATTGAGAGAAAATTTATATTGAGTTATGCGAGTCGATGAGATGTAATAAGTTTTAGAATCTATTTGATCATCCCTTAAAACAAAATCCTAAATAATATTTAGCAAGAGAAATGATTAGGCCTTATTTGGATCGATTGAGCCTTTTAAGCTAGCCATTGTTAATATCTTTAGTCACCCACTTGAGCCTAACAAAGAATCTTTCATATCTTTAAGCCAAATTTAATGCCTATTTAGTAAGCATTACCTTTATCCTTGCACCTTTAGCTTGTATGAAAAGAAAAAAAAATCAATCATGTGTTATGTTATAGAGTAAGGTGAAATGTAATGCACTCTATAAAAAAGAGAAAAAAAAGCAAAACTCACAACACAATTATCCTTCTAAAGAAAAAGAAAATAGAATTGAAAATAAGTTTTGGGGTGTTGTGAAGTTACAAAAAAAGAAAATATATTTTTGGTTTTTTTATGGATTTTTTATGAATTTTTAAAAGAGGGCCAATTAGAAGTTGACATATGGCCTACCACACAAGCAGATGAGCTGACTAGGCAAGCCACGTTGACACCAAGCAAGCAAGGATAATGAATAGTAGATCAGTGCGTGTGAAGAGCGAATTAACGTGTGCCATGTGTCAACACAGTGTTCAATCCGATTTTAAAGATTGGTCAAACCTTCACGCCACATGTGCATGCGATTGCTCCCCACATTCCACCCTTACACCATGCCATCTGTAACCACAAATCATGCTATGCCAGATGGCGTTGACTCAACATCATTGACTCGGACCGGTCTCACCTACCACACGTCGTGCTCTAATTCACCTAGTGAATTCAGTGTGCCATGCATTGCGCTTTGATTGGTTGGCGCTATTGCTTTTACTTGTTTTCATCTCAGCTCTTAATCTGAAGTTGATCTGACGGTCTAGATTTCACTTGAGCTATATTTAAGCCCCTAATCACCCTATAAACCCTAATGAGCCATTATTAGCAAAAATTTTGGTCTTTTCTTAGAGCTAAAAATATTGAAAAAATCAATAGGGAATACAATTTTGGTGGAGATTAAAAAAGAGATTAGTACTACAATTCAAGAGATTGATTGCATTTCTTCTTTTGTTCTTTTTTTTTTATCAATTTTTTTTGTCTCTTTATGAAAAACATGACCTTTATGAACACAATTATGTGTAGTTAATTTATAGGATCTTATGAACCCAATTTTCACTATGTGATGATCTAATATTTTATTCTAATCATAATTATAATATAATTATATTATTTAATCTAATTTTTATGTTATTAATTATTTGGCCAATAATTTATCTATAGGCAATTAAATAGATGAGAGAATTATTTAATTATTTGTCTTAATTAAATAACATATATAGTTTCTAGACACAGATGTATGATTCTTATATATGTGATCCATAATTGATGAACTTAATGAATAGTATGCAATTTAATTGACATGAGAGTATGATTAAATGAATTACTATATGATGTGTAGTTTACATAAGCGAGAAATACATACTAGGTTAGATTCAATTGATCGTGTAATTAATTGATAATTATATTGAAAGGATTTTAACGATACACATGTTTAAAAAATTAGAGGATTAAGTATTTCTAGATATTTTCTCATGTATCTTCTTAATTACCAAATATGATTTAATTAATTATTGTTATTTATTTTTAGTTATTTTAATTTCTCTTCCTTAAAATATAAAAACACAAAAAAAATTGATTTTTATTTTTTATAGTTTTAAAAATTAGTTTATAATAAAATAATTTTCATAAAAACGATATTTTTTTATCATTATATTACTTATTGCGATACGTATACTTGCATATTCATTGTTTATACCTCGTGTCTAAAGATTATCTCATTTTGATACGTTGAACTTTACTTTCTATCAGTTTTATTTGCCCCTTATCACTTGCTTGAAAGCGTTGCAGTCCTAAACATATACCAAGCCAAGTTAGCTTGACTGAGTATTGACGAAGAAGGTTCTTCTCTTAATTTTTTTTTCTTTTTCACAAATTTAACAGCGTATTATTGATAGATCCCACTCAAAATAGTTCCGAGTGACAGTGGTAAAGTTAAAACTCTTTGAAGTCACTTACACGTGTCCTAAGCTGGTTGATGGAGGGACGGCATATTGCGTTATTCTTTGAAAAATGCTTCCTTCTCACTTGTATCTTTTTAATTTAAAAAAAATAAAAATATTATAATGTGATATTTAAATTTAAATTTATAATAACAAGATGGATATTCATGTTACTAGGACAACCGAACAATCATCTACCTTATTTGGTATCTTATTTATAGTTAAAATGTAAAAAAAAAACGAAAAATTATGCATTACTTTATAAAAAAAAATGTATACTTTGTACCAATTATTTTCAAAATAAGCTTGATTTATGAAAATATTACATACTTTTCAAAAAAATTTATACACTAAATAAATATATAATCCATAGACATTATCACATCATCATTACTGTTAGAGTAATGTATAATTTTTCTTGCATTAAAGTACTCCATTCTTCTCCAATACCCTTTTTCAAGCATAAAATTTGGTTTTCACTTTTTTTAATAAAAGTAAATATAAATTAAATAATTATTACCGCAACGTTACTGCAACCACTAAAATTGTTGATGTAATAAAAAGATATTTAAATTAATAGCTAAAAACTAAAATGAATATTTATTGTTAGATAATGTCGTAAAATATGTGTAGCAGATTGTGTTTATAGTGGGAATGAGCTATTGTTCTTAAAAGGTTAACGTTTTGGGTACAGGCTTAAAAAGTAGTATTAAGATAAGGGTTGAGAGATCTGTTTAAAAAGATATATAAAGAAGAAAGTTTAAGATTTGTGATGACAATATCAAAAGTATATGGACAAAAAAGATTTCTTAAATTACATTTAAAGAATAAATTATACGCCTTAAAGATAGATAAAAATAATGATGTTAAAAGTCATTTTAATAAATTAAGACGATATGTCACTTTAATCGAGCAATAATTTTGTTATCTTTACTATCTGATTCATATGATATATTGTTATCTTCATTACTTAATAAAAAAATTACATTGATGGTAAATGATGTGTTATTGACTTGCTTGAAAACTAGTAATAAAAATAACTTGAGTAGTTCTCGACATTATAATTGTCTTGTTATGAATGATGATTCAAGAATAAGCTCAAATATTTGAAGAAAAAGATCTAGGAAGAGATATCCCAATAGAGATGAAAAACAGTTCAAGTCTCATATGACATTGAGTATTTCTATTGTTACAAAAAAAAAACACATCAAAAGGTATTCTTGAAGGGCATTAGAGACCTTGATGAGAACAAAGGGAAGGTACTAAAGAAATAAAGATCATTGAAACTTGTAAAACTAGAAATGATGTAATTTGTGTGACAACAAGTGATATTTTGGGGATGATTAGACTCTAAATTTTGTTTGCTCATTTCACGTATGTGCAAATAAAGAGTTGTTTAGTAGGTACAAGTCTTTTGATGATGGCTATATTGTGATGGAAAATAATTCATGGAACAAGGTCTTTGGTATAGTTATTGTGAAAATAAAGATGTTTAATAGAGTTGTCTAGACATTAAGTGATGTGTGGTACATACACAAATGAGAAAAGAATTTGGTTTTATTAAGTAGGTATACTTTGAGTTATTATTTTTTTGACCATGAACAAATTTATAAATTTATAGAGGTTGATAAAGGTTTTGGCTTATTATGAAAGGAAAAAGAATAGATAGTTTGTATAAGTTGATGGAGGATCCTATTAAAAGTGGAGCTGCAATCCCCGTTAAGAACGAAGTTAATTTCATTAAAAGTTGAGCTTGGAACCTTGCATAAGTAATAAAAATATTAAAAATATGAGGTAAGAGAAACAAGTAAAGTTTAACGAAGATGTTACTGTTTTTGGTGGTGATATTATGTTATGAAAGGGTTTCTCTCAAAATGAAGTAAGTTTGAGTAAGTTTGTTTTCCGTTGAACATAAAGTGGTGGGTATATTGTAAATAGGATGTAATGAAGGCATGTATGAAAATGGCATAATGGCATAACGATTTGATACTGACATATTTTTTTTTAAGTTATTGTGGAGGCTGTTGAAGTAGATGACATTAAAAAAAGGGGAAGCTCAGAGTCCTTCACGTTGGACTTGATGGGTGACTTAAGTGATGAAGCTAAAAAGTTAGTACATTGGCTTGTAATAGATCCATAAGTTACAGAGATCTCATATTAGCCTATGTATTTAATTAGGCTATATATAATTAATTCTCATTCTTGCAGTATAGAGTTAACGGTCAAAAGAGACTGTATGTGTGCTCTATGGGCATGTATTTTGTGGAAGAGGAAAAGGCGTGCAATGATATATGAGTGGGTGAAGCGATTATGATGCAAAAACCAAAAATAGTGAAATTGAATTGATGCATTTGGAGTTTTTTTATTTTATTTGTTTTTGTGAGTGAGATTTTGGTGTAATGGGATTTTGGTTTTGAATGTTATTTAGAGTTTTGAATATTACTCTTGAATATAAGATATATTAAATATTGAGTTAAAATTCTTGCATCAACAAATAAAATTAATGAATTTAATTGTAATTTTGAACGTCAAATAATTAATTTATAAAATCATATTAATTTTATGTTTTTGTTATGTCTAACAAGTGGTTAATTTTTTGGATTGAAACTCAAGCATATATATCACTTATTTGATTGACTAAGATATATATTAAGTTTTAAATTTTAATTAAATTTATACATTGAATTTAAAATTTTTAAAATTTATGATTTGATCATTAAATTTTTAAAGTTTTATATATAGATCGTTAAATTTTTAAATCATATAATTTAATTTTTAATTTTTTAAGAATTCAAAGATAATTATAAGATTTAAAAATTTAAATATATATATATACAAAATTAGTTGGATTAATAAAATAATTAAATTTATTTTATTTTATTTAATATATTTTTTAATAATTATGAAATTCCATTGATGGGAAGTTTGCCTAATGGAAACTAGCGATTAGAGTACGGCTACAAAGTGTCCTCACATTACTTTTTTTTATTTATTTGTGAAAGATTGTACATTTTTACGAAGATTCTGAGACTTCGAAATCGTATTAGTGTTATTTATAAAAGGTAGTATTCTTGTATTAATTAAAATAATATTATAGTAAATATTATAAAGATTATTGGTTGGTGAGGATTTGTTCAATTTATAGAGAGAGAAACTAGAGAAAACTTAAAATAATTAATGAAATATGTGAATTTTTTAGAGATTCTATGTATATATAAGTTTTACATGTACAAGTATTAATTACATAGAGTGTACACGTCACAACGTGTCAGAAGAGTATAAGAGTAAAGTAAAATATTTTTAAAGTTTGAGGTCGACCACCCTATGACTCGAACTAATGTATCAAGGCTCGGGCTAACGTATTAAGACTCGAATAGATGTCTTAAGGCTTGGGTTGACAAATCAAGGCTTAGGTTGAAAAATCAAGGCTCAGGCAGATGTCTTAAAGCTCGGGCTCTACAAAGGTGTGGCAACAAGTCATTCCTTATACTATTTTAACTCAATTCATCAACTTAGGTGGAAGCCTAAAAGGATGAGCAAGCAAAATGACACATTGAATCTAAAAAAGGAACCTATTCACTATAAGAATAGGATTGATGTCCTTACACATAATGTAAGGTCTTTCTCAACATCCATATATGGGAGGTGCAAGACACATTTGTCAACACGGTGTAGAGCCTTAATTTTTTGAGCTTGAGGTGATCAACTTTCTGAAGGAGAGAGTTTTACCTTTTTTAAGGATGAGATGATCAACTCCTTAAGGGAGAGCATTTTACTTTCTCTTAGGATGAGGTGATTAATTTTCTTTGAGGGGGAGCACTCTACCATTTTTGAGCATTAGGTGATAAACTCTCTAAGGGAGTACGTTCTACCTTATCCAAGGACGAGGTGATCAACTCTCTTTGAAGGAGAGCGCTCTACCTGGTCTAAGCTCGAGGTGATTAACTCTTTGAGGGAGAACACTATACCTTTTTTGAGCCTGAGGTGATCAACTCTCTTTGAGGGAGAGCACTCTACCTATTTTGAGCTTAAGGTGATCAAATCTCTGAGGGAGAGCATTTTACATTTTCTATGGATGAGTTGATCAACTCTCTTTAAGGGACAATGCTCTACCTAGTCTGAGCTCGAGGTGATCAACTTTTATTGAGGAAGAGCGCTCTACCTTTTTTGAGCTTGAAATGATCAACTCTCTGAGGGAGAGCATTCTACCTTCTCTGAGGATGAGTATATATTAGGGGAGATAAATTCTTTACAAAAAATCACCTAATATATATACAAGGATGGTACACGAAGACGGTAAAACAAGCTACATCAGAAGTGTAAGGTCCTCATTGTCTACCTCTAGGCCTTTTTTGAAGAGGCCAATGTTGTGGTTGCTACTTAGAAGTGGTCTCTTTCATAATGGCATTATAAAAACTTCTAGCCTTTTTCTAGTCTCCCCTTATCTCCTTTATGTCCTCCTCAGTTGGGAATTTGATGACTTAGTGGAAGGTGGACAATACTTCCTTCCTCTTATATATCCATAGCCTACCTAGGATGACATGTAGTGATTTGGGACATCAATTATCATGAAATTGGTCATCATTATAGATCCCTTAGCCATGATAGGTAGCACCACATTTCCAATTGCATAGGTGGTGCTACTATTGAATCCCACCAGAGGTAACTCTCTTCTTACAATGTCGCATCCTTTTATCCCTAGGGCCCTTGTTGTTGATAGAAAAAGAAGGTTGACTAAGCTCTTAATATCAATCATGATCTAAAAAACATTGTAGGATCCTATTCTTAAAGTGACTACCAAGGGGTCCTCTTGGGGAGATGAGGCGTCGTCCACCTCAGTGAAGGTGATTTCAACAGAAGACCTCACTTTTTCTAGCTTGTAAATATGCAAGGAGCTACACATGTCTCTAGCGTACCTTTTACGTGAGTTATTGGAGGTCACACTGAGATCAAGCCCTCCATATATGGTATGGAAAATCCTTATATTGGGTTCGTTATAGGGGTTTATCCTGCTACTTGATAGAGAAAGTAGCTTCAAAGTTTCACATTCGGGTTGTCGCTTTCTTCCTCTATTGTTGCTTCCTATGAGGTTATTTAAGTATCTTTTGGCCAATAGATCCTCTATTTGTGACCCCTAGGTGCAATTAGGTCTGACTATAATTGAAGGGTCCTATTTGTGAGGTGTTGTATAGTAATACCACTACTTCCTCGTTTACTAGTCTTAATGGACCTTCAACACGTGTCCCTACCATGGTGGTATGGAAAAGGTGATCATGATTCCAGGGGTAATTAGCAAGTGGAATAGGTGTTTAATCTCTTAAATCTCTCACAGAACTTGAGGTGAATCCTTGAAAATATGGGGTCAGAAGCTAAAGCTCAACCTCAGAATCTGACCCCATGTTAAGTGCCAAAATGTTGGGAATTAGTCCTATTTATATAGAGAGAAACTAGAGAGAAGTTAGAGCAATTGATGGAATGTGTGGATCTCTTAAGGAGTCCATGTATATATAGATTTTACATGTACAAGTGTCAGTTTACATAGGGCATACATGTCACAGCAAGTCAGAGGAGTATAAGAGTAAAGCAAAATACATTTAAAGCTTGAGGTCGGTCACCCTATGACTCAGGCTGATGTATCAAGGCTCGGGTAGATATCTTAAGGCTTGGGTTCTACAAAGTTCAAGCAACAGGTTATTCCCTATGCCCAAACATTGGTGTCTTTACTATTACATTAATGTTTTATGATTGAATATCTTATTAATGTAGTGTTTATAAGTAGCATGAAACTTACTTTCATTTGATGTTAACCTTTTAGAATTGGATAGCTAATGTTGCTTATAAACTAAATAAAATTTATATAATATCAGAGCTTCACTTGATCAATTAGCCAAGACAAAAAAACTCTAATGGATCTACTACAAATAAAAACATACGCCATGTAAAAAAAGGCAAGTGATCTAAATAGAATTAGAACATAATAAAAATAAGTTAAACATACAAAGTGTTATGCCAAATGATCCAAACTTTGAAGAGAATATTAATGTATAAAAAAGAGTATTTCACATTGGTTAAGAAAAATAATATTGTAGTTGTTTGGTATCGTCTTGGTAGCAAATATATGACACTGGTGACCTAGGTTACCCCGTAAGTCTAGTGAACGTCCTTTTATTGACATAGCATGTGCAACAACCTTGTGGTGGTAGTTGGTCTAAGTCTGTTAGATGACCTTAGGTGTAGTGGTATATGGCCTGGTTATTGTTATCTCATGGCAATGATCTATTCTGTCTTCATCCATGGTATCTCTTAAGTCTCCTAAGTAAAAAGATCTTAAAGTGGCAACCTGGACATTGTGACATAGGGATTATATATGGTCTTATCACTTGGGTCTGTTTTGACACATCTTGAACAAGGCACCCACTATTGTAATGATAACATTTGTCCCTTATGTATATATATATATATATATATATATATATATATATATCTCACTAATGAGATTAATAAAAGATATAAATTTAGCTTATCTATAACATCTCTCTAAAAATCCTAACATACTAGCAATTCTCTAAACAATTGGCACCCATCGTAGGACCTTAAATCTTTCAAGTCCTTAGTATGCATTTGAGACCTTTCATTTGATATCCAAAGAGATTAGATTACATAGTAAGGAAATTCACTCATGTCTTCATGACTAGTAATCACACACAACCTGAATCAAGAAATAGTCCAATTCATCCAACCCCTAAGTTCAATCTCAATGATCACGTACCTCATGTCTTAATTATAATCACCTCGCTTCACAGGTTAGGGTATGACCCTATATGACTTATAGTACCTGAAAGTGAGCCTGAGGTGACCAAAATGATCCCTCGTATAGTTAGTTCAATTAGCTATGACTGAGAAAGTGCATCTCTTGAAAGGGATGTGAGAATGGAAAAATTTAAAAACTATTGGTGGACTTACAATAGGCTTTTAGGAGGTCACAAAAATTATAACAAGGAACATAGATCTCTTTTGGTACAATACAATTATTTGAAGAAGGCTAAAAGTTCATTTCAAATGAAAAATGCTTCTATAAAACCACGCCATCCAGGGAGATCGAAACAGCTTTCTCACGAACCTATAAGATATCCCAAATTGTACCGACCTAATTCCACTTACGAGCAACCCACACTTGTAACTCCAATTCAAGAACATGTATACATAACTTATCAACATTCCAGACAAACTATATCCCAACAATTTTTGAAACCATCTAATTTGGAAACCTTTGCTCCAAAATGATGCCAAGCATAACCTAAACCTCCCAAAAAAGATTTGGATGAAAATTTTAAAAAGATGGAAGAGAAAATGGAAAAAAAAACTGAACGGCCAATTAAAATGTCAAGGAAAGCTACATCATTTGAATGATATCAAGACTGTATGTGACCAATTGTTGGTATATCCCTTTTATGATGAAATTGAACTAGTAGTACTACCTCTTAAGTTTTTTTCTCTGAAGTGTCCTGCTTATAGAGGGATGAATGATCCTATGGTGGATGTTAACCACTTCAAAATTACCATGGTTTCCATAAGCATGCTAGAGGACAAAAGAAAGACCATGTTCTGCAAATTATTCATTTCCACCTTCTAAGAAACAACATAGAAATGGTTCATCAAATTATCACCAAAGACCATAAAGAATTTTAATGAGTTGGTCAAGAATTTTCATCACCAACTATGTGTGCAATAGGCCTATCAAGAAGTAATCACACCAGTTATATTCCATTATTCAAGAAAATGTTGAGACAACGAAGACCTACATGAGAGGATTCAAAATGGAAAAATGGAGATCACCTAATGTCCATACTCTATTGCTTTTCAAGCTTTTTAAGGCTTGAGTTTTGTATTTATAAAATAGCTTGTAAGTGCTCGAATCACCTTATAAGAAATTATAAATATATTTTCAAGGTCGGTCAAAAAAGGAATAACATAGTTTTTAAATAATTCAAAAATTTCTTAAACTATTTAATTGTAGCCTTTGGTCGAGTCCAACAATTCAAACTCTTATCAAGGTGTTTAAGTTAGGTTAATGATTTAAGTATCTAAAAACTAACTTTTAGATTTTAAAACTTCTACAAAAAATATGTTGTCAATATATCTGTAAATAGTAATCCTTGCAAAAATCTTTAAAATAGAATTTTTACTCTAACTATACAAATGATATAAATAAAAAACTTTAAGAGCATGACTCCAAATCAGATCCAGATAATTAAATCATAAATCTAAATCTCTCATTCATTACGAAAAATACTAACCTATATATTTTTATTTAACAAACTTTTGTATAAATCTTGACAAAGAAATAAAACTTAATTCATTTTATAAAAATGTGTACCTACTTTAATATTTCAAAAGCATAACAACATTATTAATATCTCATAGTATTTTTAGTTAGACATGCTTATAATTAATAATTTATTAGAATATTAAAAATAGTATTCAAAATAACCCATAAAATTAATCTAAAAATAGAAGAATACGTTCAAATTTATACCTTAAGCATATCTTTCCAAACACAAAGTTTCAATATTGTTTTTGTAATATAAAAAATTCAAACAGATTTTCCAAGACTATTTATTGATTTGAAAGATAATTACTACATAAACTAAACTATATTCAACTCTCAATTGAGAGAACTTAAAAAATCTAAAAACTAAAGAAAAGCTTAAGAAAGTTGTGAAGAATGGGTGATTTACAATGGGGGTGAATGGGGTTTCTATAGGTGTAGAAAACACTACTAACAGGATAAATTTATGTATTAGAAAGATGTGCATCGCATCATGGATTTCTTTGCACCATGGTATGAGCTGACTTGTACACATTTTTAATAAGAATCTAATTGCCTAATCCTATGTCATGTGTGTTGCTAGTTTCTAGAAACTCACTTGTATTTCACCCCTTTACATTGGTTTAGAACATATTTAAAGGTTACATATGTTAGTATTTTATGCTTCAAGGTTGAAATGGAGTGCTTCCAATTTTTTTCTCCAAATATTGACCAGTTGAATCATTTTGAAGCTAAAAATATCTAAAAATACAACAAAACATACTCGTGATTTCAAAAAGATAGGTTTGCTAAAATGATAAAAAAAATTATGTAAATATAAATCTATTTTAATATTTAAAGTGCATTAAATCACCTCATATTTAGTACTTTTAAGCAATTATCAAAATCCCTAACCAACTTTTGCTAGTCTCTTGTAAAGAAAAATTAAAAAATTAAAAAAAAAACTAAATAAAATTAAACTATCCTAAATCATTTATGTAGATTGGTACGGTTGTATTTAACATATGCAACAAGCTTTCAAACCCTAAGTTTTCCTAGTGGAAGAGTTTAAGTGTTATGAGGGCTTTCATTGATAATACAAACAAACATCAAACTAAATTCAAAAATTAAATAGAAAATTAAAATAAACAGATAAAAAGTAATAAAAATGAAATTTATAAATTAACAAAGTAAAAATAACAAAATAAAAAAGTTAGAAAATATAAAATTTCTCATGCTCTAGTATCTTTTAAGTTCATAACTAAAAATCAAAGCGTAAGTTATTTAATATCCTAAACATTCATAGCTTATTCTAACAATTAGTTGAAAATCATATTCATATTCAAATAAAAAATACAATTATATTAACTTTCTAAATTTCATTTCACGGAATTAGAATTTGCTTCGATTATATCCTCATAAGTCATATTCTAAATATCACAATAATCATATTTATTCAAGCACTCATTCAAAGATATATGCAAATAGAGTTTATGTATAGAAATGAACTAAGAGTTTCGCATTGGTCAAAGTAGTACATAATATTGATCTCATGAAAGAAATTGAATGAAAGAATTTATGTAGAAATCAAATACTACTTTCATGCATCAATCAAAATTATCAAATAAAAATTTCAAGTTATATGCCTTTTTAGAAATGAAGAAAATGCAATGACTTTTTGGGGATTCATTTCATATCTTTCTTTTGTATTTACCCATTTCTTACAATTTTGTAAAATATTTGCAATGACTTATTGGGGATTCATTTCATATCTTTCTTTTGTATTTAGTCATTTCTTATAATTTTGTAAAATATTTGGGTCATTATATTTAGTTTATTCTATTTATTTTTCTCCTTTTTTAATTTTTCTTTCTCTTTTTTCAGAGATATTTTTTTAGAGAGAGGATCCATATACACAATTCATACTTATTTTGGTATAATATGATGAATGGCTAATTTTTAGCCTTTTCTATTAAATTGGCATAAGTAACCCCATATTTGTCTCTTTTTTAGAAGTCATGTATGAATAAGGAAGGACATATACTTTCAATTTCTAGTTAAGTCATTCATTTTAAGCAATAAAAATAAATATATGACACTTTATCATATATAAAAATCCTAGCACTCAATGCAAAACCTATAGAGATTATCTAGCAATTTAAATTTGATAATAAGAGTGTTTAAAAGAGTAAAAAAAATATTACCACTTAGAATGGAAAGATAATGGCTCAAAATATTCTCACAATGTAGTCTCCACTATTTGATTCATAAATACCAACTTTTGGTTTGTAGTAATTTTAATATTTTAGCATGAAATATAAATTATGATAAAAAAACCAATTATCACATTATTACAAGATACATTTTAGAAATTAATCTAACAATGCAAAGACTTAATCATGTACTTAAAATTAACTAAAAGACATGACAATTTTGTAAGAAAATTTTAAAATCAAACCTAAAATTCCTAAACCAATAAAATAAATAAAAGCACATAAAAATTAAGTGCAAATGTAAAAAAAATGTAAAAATGTGAATAAGTTTTTAATAAAAAAATTTAAATTTTCTCAAATTTATAAATATGTAACTTTTTTACCCCCAATCTAGAACTTACATTACCCTAGATATAACAATTGTAAATTAAAGATAAAAAGTAAATAATAGAAAAGTTACATTTTTGTTGAACATGCTAAAGTATTGATTTAAAATTGCAAGTGCATCCATCATTCCATACAATTAAATTTCTATAGATAGAATATTGTGTACTTTTCACAAATTTCAACAAACAGTTATAAAATAAAAAACTCTAAACAATGTTCACATGACAGGATACAAAATAAATAACATAAAATAAAAACAAATGTAAAACAAATAATTAACATAAAATAAATAATATTACCTAAACACAATGGGTTGTCTCCCATCCAATACCTAGTTTTACATCTTAGCAAGAAATATCAACACCATGGTGATAAGGATTATATATCCATACACAGTTAATGTCTTCTGTGTTGTGTTCTTTTTCTAAATAAGGCTTTACATGATGCCCATTTAATTTCAATGTTCATAGAATCTTATGATCCATCAATCTTATTGCTCCATGTAGTAACACTTGTGCAATTGTGAACGGTCCACTCCACCTTAATTGCAATTTTCTTGAAAATAATCTTAGATGAGAGTTAAATAAAAATATTTTCATTCCCAAAAGAAAAGATTTATGAACTAGCCTCTTGTGATGATAACGCTTAGTGCACTGTTTGTACAACTTTGCATTTTCATAGGCTTTTTCCCTAATCTCTTCAGTTTAAATAAAAAACCCTGATGTTGTGGCGATGTTAAAAGTATATCGCAGCATGCATCACTCTATTCTTTACACTAAGTTTAATGTTACTCCCCATTTTCTCTATTTAGAAGAATAACAAAATAACCATAAAAATCTATACCTAAAATAAAAAAATAAAAAAATAATAAATAAAAACATTTATCTATGAAATGAAAATAAATAAAATTAAAGAAATAAAATAATGGGTTACCTCCCATCCATGATTATATTTATCGTCTTTAGTAAGATGTTACTTGAAGGATTTAATTATTTTACAAACTCAATGATCCTATATCATTGAGTTCAATTGCTTTTCTAACCTAAAAATTGTTCTTTGTGTTGCTTCTGTAAGTGCTTGGTTAACTAATCTACTTAAACTTCCAACTTTTTAATAGAAGCCTCCACGGAGTCCAACCTTTGATTTTTTCTTGATTGGTTGTCTCTGCTCACTTGAATGAATACATTCAAGTTATCCTCTAGACTTTCTTTACTGGGTGGATTCCTGGGTAGTTATTAGTAGCTATGATGGGGGCATTGATTGAGGAAAAGTTTGAACCTAACTCAAGTTTCATGGAAAGGTTCTCCCACAATCATAGAGAAAGTAGCAATCTTACCTTCAACTCTGATGTTTTTTAATGGAAATAGAATTTTCTCATATATTTATCATAAAAATATTCCCAGGTTATCAAGAAACCTAAGAGAAGTGACATTCTCCAAGACTTAACCTTGTCCTTGGAAGTGTAGGGGAAACACCACATTCTAAGCTGGTCCTTGGTGATCACATCGAGAGGATGTTTAGACTATGGAATAAAAGTCTCTAATGAAAGACAAAGAGCTTTCATTAGGTAGACCATTAAAAGAATGTAACATAAAAAATGAATATTTCTCAATTCATAATTTTGGATAACTTTACCCTGTTGGATTGAGGCAGTAGCAATGCCAATGACTTGCTTTGCAAACTCCTTCGTAGTGATTCCCATAATTTATGGATTTTTTTTATATTTGTTGGTTCAAATGTAGGGTCTAGGTCTGCTTCAAGATTTTGTTCAATTAAAGATAATGGGATTTTAGACTACAACTTTCTTGATAGTCTATTAGGTCTATTAATGTTGTTTTTGTAAGGTGTAAGAGGGTACTCTAAAGATCTCCTATCTCACATAAACTTAAAAAAAAAAATTAAATTCACCTTTCAAGTAGAAAAGTAAAAAAGATAAAATAAATATAGAAGTATGTTTCAAACAATAGAAAAAGTTTATGATACAAGAAATTATGACACAATTTATACAATAATTACATCAAGTTGATAACATATTTTATACAGAAATAATAAAAAGAAATAAAAGAATAAGTAAATAAATAAAAGAAAAGATTATTAAATTAAAAAGAAAGGAATATTAAATTAAAAAGAAAATAAAAGAAAGAAAATTAAAAAATGTTTAGCAATTTCTTTAATTTTAACAAAATAAAAGATTTTTTATTTTTTTATTCTGTTAATTTTTTTTATTTTTTATAAAATTTAAAATTTAAAATATCTAAATTTATTAATTAATAACATAGATATTTTAAGATTCTAAATAAAAATTACAATATTTACAACACAAATTATTTTTAAGATTTTGATTATAAAAATTTGAAAATGTTATTCCTCGTTGACAATGATGTCAAAAAATTGATGCTCGTGTTTTTTATTTATAAAATAGTTTGCAAGTGCAGGAATAACTTTATAAATAATATAAGTATACTTCAAAGGTCGGTCTAAAAAGGAATCATATGGTTTTAAAATAATACAACAAATTCTTAAAAACAAAAATTAAACCTAAACATTTTGTTATAAACTTTATGTTTATGAATATATAAACTAATGACATACAATAAAGATAGATTCAAAAAACATTTAATCATTCAATGGAGAATTTATAGGATATATTAGTTATTTATTTGTGCTTGCTCAACATTAATTAGATTGTTAAATATATGAATTCATATTATTGATTTTCTCTTACATATATTGAAAGAGTACCTAGTACACTACAAGGGTAAGAAGATTCAGACTCCTTAGTGACTCAACTCTAAGTCACACAAATAGAAAAAAAACACAAATATATAATACAATAGAAGCTGAAATAAAATAATATTAGTTAAATAGATGACTAAAAAAATAGATATTACATAAATAATGAAAATGAGGAAAATAGTAAATTCTTTCCAATTAAAGTTTAAGCTACAATATGTTGTAACATGCATACCAAAAATTAGAGTGTATTAGATCAACATAGAATCATGCGTAACAAGCGATGTAATGAGGTTAACCCACCTAAAGACTGTATCTAGGTGGTAACTAATAAGTGCTCAAGAACACTTAATATATCATGATTTTATTCATGTTTAGTGATTATATAGGTTTGTATTTGCTTATTTTACTAACATTTGTAAAATATTACATATGTTTTAAAATTAAAAAAATACAAGGAATTAGGGTTCCAAAGTTATATAGTTTGAAGTGTGTCGCAGCATGAAATTATTGTTAACCGTGGTGCGAAGTCAAAGGAAAGAATCAAATATATCCCAAATTTATGCAGGCAGAAGCGTGAGAAATTTTTGCGATATGGCACGAAGAGAGTAGATCATGTACCCATGACATGGAAAAATTGTGTGCCGCTGCACCAGGCTAAAAAATCCACTTGTTTCTCATTTTTTCACCCTATTTCTTTTGTAAAATATATCCCATTATCTCCCATCTAGTTGATTTATTTAAATTCTTAGCTTTCTTTAGCATTTATTTTATTAATTTAATCTTCTTATCTCGTTCGAGAGTTGAACAAATTAATTTCATAATTTTAATTTCAATTTAATTAATAGCATGTCACTTCTATTCGGAGGTTTTCTAAAACATAAGTAATTCTAAAAGAATTTTGTTGAGGTATAATTAAATGATTTTTTTCTGATTATCCTTAAGTTTTGTTTTATGTACTATATGTTTAATTTATAAAAAAAATCTGGCTATAAATAGTATACGATAGTAGTAGTAATGTTACTCTTGTGAAATATTAGAGTAGATTAAATAATTTTATAAAAGAAAATAAATTTTATTTCTTCATCAAGATTAAAACAAAGTTTGTAAATAAAGAATATATTAATGAATTCTTTTTCATAATAAACAAGTGGGTTAGATTTGAGATTTAAAATATCTGAACATGATTTAGATTAATACTTCTGGATATTAGATATTTACTATCTAAATCTAATCTTGATACATGCTCTATTTTAAGGATTTTTTTAAGAATTATTATTGAAAAATATATATTCACAACATATCATTCATAGTAGTTTTATAATCTAAAAGTTAGTTTCAGATACTCAAATCATAAACCTAACTTAGACATATTGATGTGAGTTTAAATTGTTAAGTCTGACTGAAGATGACAATTAAATGGTTTACTATCTCTTAGAAAATAAGCATAATTTAATTAAAATTAACTACTAGACTTGATGGGGAGTGGTAAGTGATTTTAATATATAATAAATGGTAGACCTAATTAACTTTCTATTTTTAAAATTAACTAACTAATATATCACATAAATTCTCCACTACATGATAAATATTTAATGGCCTAAATGTTTATTGAACCTATCTTTATTTTTATTTCATTAGTTTAGAAACTCAACCAAAACAAATTGTGATAAAATATTTAGGTTATTTAATTTCGTTTGTATAGAACTTTTTGAATAATTTAAAACAATATGATTCCATTATAGAGGAAGAAAAGGCCAAAAAAGGTGAGAAAATTTCTTACATGTGAGGGACAAGATTTGCGGTAGATCGATATTGGCACAAGCTGGATAGGCACGGGCATGTGTTGGGCATATGCATGTATGGGACTTGATGCGTGACTCAACGTGGGAGTGTACTTGGCGTGCGGGACTCGACATTTTTGAAATTTTTGACCATTTTAACCCATTTTGTCCAATTTTTCCATTTTTTTAATTTTTTCTCAACATATTTGTGATGTATTGCCTTTAGTATTTTTCATCAAATATTTAAGTTATTTTTGAACGAAAATACCTATAAAATAATAAAATACCCATGATTATACAAATTTATACAAATATAAATCTGTTTAATCAATTAAAGTATATTAAATCATGGTGATTATAGTGCTTTTTAAGCACTCATCATCTAGTAACATTAAAGTGAGGTTTGAAAAAAGGAGAACAAATAGGTGAACCATGAAAAGGTGGTACCATAGGATAATAAGAAGCTGTAACATCCTAAGCAAAATCCTGAAAATGATGGATATCATGGACATTCCTCTTAAGTTTGTAACTTCTAAACAATAGTATAAGGGAGAGTTTTGGATTTGATATCAAGAGCGTTGAAAGTGAAAGGAGTAGAGGAAATAGGAGTGGGCTAGCAACGAGTTGATTGAGCAGGCATTAATAAAAGAAGAGGAAGAAATGTTAGTAGAAGAAAGCCAAGAACCACGACTATCAGACAAAATAATGGGTGAGAGAATAGACCTACTCAAATAGTTGAAAGGAATATTATGAAAAATAGTAAAACCCCACTTAGAAATCAAAGAAAGGTAGTTAAGTGTAGAAGAATGTGGAGCAATAGTATGGGAAACAATAGTTTTATAGATCATAATAATCAAACACGAATTGTGTGCAATATATGTGCAATATGTATCATAACAAGTAATATAATGATAAGAAAAGATCGTTTCTATGGAGATTATGTTATTATAAACTAATTTTTAAGACAAGAAAAATGAAAATCAATTTTTTTGTGTTTTATGTTTTCAGGAAGTAAAATTAAAAGAATTTAAAATAAATAGCAATAATTAATTATCTCAAATTTGATAGCTAAGAATATATATGAGAAAATATCAAGAAATATTTAATCCTCTAATTTTTTAAACATGTGAATCACTAAAATCCCTTAATATAAAATATCAATCAAAGACATGATCAATTGAATCTTATCTAGCATGTATTCCTCTCTCAAGTAAACTACACACTATATAATAATTAACCTAATCGCACTCTCATGTCAATTAAATTTCATACTACTCATTTAGTTCATCAATTATGGATCATAGACAAAAGAATCATACATCTCTACTTAGAAACTATGCATGTTATTTAATTAATACAAACAATTAAATAATTCTCTCCAATCTATTTAATTGTCTCTATAGATCAATTGTTGCCTCCTGAATTGTAGAACCAATCTCCTCTTGGCTCCAAAAACTATTAAAAAATATGTTAATTTTGGCTCATTAGGGTTTATGGGCAGTTAAGGGGTTAAATTTGGCTCAGGTGGAATTTGGACCTTTAAATGAAGGACTAAGATGAAGAAAGGAAAAAATAACAGTGCTGGCCAATATAAATCTACCATCTGGTATAAATAAAAGGTAGATCTAATCAATGCATGACACATGGCATGGGTGACTAGTCTCGATCAATGCATGTTGATTTAACACCATGTGGTAATTTATGATTCATAGTTATGGCTTACATGGTGCAAGGGTGGAAAGAATGAACAAATCAAGTGATGAGGCATGGTGAGCACGTTAACTAAGCGGAAAAAATTGGAATGAATGCTATATTGACACATGGCATGGTGCTGCATCATATGGTACACACGGTGTTGCACAATTGGACCTCTCTACTTGCAAGTCATCCATGTGGCATGCCTGATCAGCTTCCCAACTTATGTGGCATCCATATGGCAGCTTTTAATTTATCATGCATAAAAAAAGTCATAAAAAATTCTAAACAAAATTCAAAAATTATATTTTCACTTTTTTTCACTCTATATCATCATCGTTTAGAGTTGCATAAAGGAAATGTCCTCGATAGGATTTTCAAAAAATAATAAGCAAAACAAACCTCGAGTACCATATGTTTCACATTCTTACATGATATATAAACTAATTTCTAATATAGTTGCCCCTCACAAATACTTTAAATGGATGGATGTTGTTTGATCACTATACTAGGGTGTTCTGTTTATTGTTGATCTACTCATTTATTTTCTCTCTTTTGGTTGTAGTTGTTCTTTATGTGCATTTATTACTTGTCTACTTGTTTTATATCCTTCTTTTACTTTAATAAAATTTTTAAAAATAATAATTTATGTATTTATTATGTTTTCTAATTTGACTCTCTTTGCTTCCCTTTTTTTCTCTTCCCAGGACTATTTTGTAAGTTTTTCTTTCTAGCATTCTTACTTCTTAAATGAACCTAGCAGTTTTGACATGTGCAATCCCTGAGAGGTTTTATGACTAATCTCTTATCTAGATTTTATAAAAGAAAATGGAAGAACTTTTTCCTACACATGCTATAACATTGTGAATTTGTATGGTTATATTTGAGAAGTTTGTGTGGTTTCTTGCTCAAATGATTTGTATGTCTCTAACATGCTTTAGAATCCATATGTAGTGTCTCTTGAGGCAAAATCCTAGATGTTTCTTAGAGAGAAAGATGATTCAAGCCTTTTTTGAACTGTTTGATCCTCCTTGCCTTCCATGTATACTTCATACTCCTTTCATTGAGTTTCAACTTTGTCTTGTTGAACTTATTTTCTTTAGGATTTTTCATGATACCCTCAAGCTTAAAGGAAAGAGATTGTAAAGAAAAGAAAATAAAAAGGAGAAATAAAGAAAAAGGAAAAAAAATGAGGAAGTTCAGTTTTTTGAATGATAATTCACAATTGAAAAGGTGCCCCTTTCTGGGAAATTTAGATGTTTCTTAAAAATTTGAGAAGTTCAAGGACAAGATCTTAAGTTGAAAATATTACCACTTGGTTGTGAGCCCTGTTCTTATAAGTGAAAGTATGGTTGTGTAAAAGTGTACCTTTGCTTAAATTATACCTAAACCTTAGCCTATCATTACAAGCTTTAAAAGACCTTTTGATTTCTTCTGAGCTTGCACTTACATTAGTGGAGAGATAGTCCATCCATAGATTTATGAAGTTTGATTCAATTTGAGTATATATTTCCTTTTTGCTTGATTCATATATACATTTCTTGATGACATATAGAGTTAAAAAGTTTTTCATATCAAATATAATGAATGCTTACATAAATTTTAGTCATACCCTTAAATGAATTCCTATTGGATTGATTATCATGTGAATGTTTATTTTGAGTGTTTTGGCTGTTTTGCATCAATTTTTGGGTCCTACAATTCCTACCTTGCCATATAGCGTATCAATTTTTTTTCCAACACCTCCTCACATTTCTTGCCAAACACTCTAGCAAGATGGTTGGTGAGCCATGCAGCGAGGTCACCCAAATCCTATATAAAAAGTCCCCGAGATCCTACTTTCTTCACACCTTAGAATTGCTTCCTTCTCTTCTTGCTATACCAATTTATCCTTCCTTTTTTTTTACCAAATATATCCCTTAAGCATTCTAGAATCAATAAGAACCTGAGCCTGCAAATATTTCTAGTAGTGCGTCCATTCTTGTAGAGAACCCTATTAATATTCATGATTTCCTGAAGTCAAACAAAGGTTTGCATATTTTTTCTAGTTTTCATTCTATTCTCTAAATTATTCATAGAATGAAAAGTTTGTTAGGTAATTCTATGATACGCTTCCTCATGCTTCTACTATTGGGTTCTCTACTTCTTTTTTCCTTATAGTATATAGAGTTACCTTTTCTAAGGATGATATTTTCAACTTATTATCCTTTCTTGTTGTTCAGTTTTCCTTGTTTCCAATTGTCCCTTTTGAATTTGAAAAATTAATTCCTTCTACCCTTCTGAATTTGATATTGTGAATGCTTTTAATTCTAAAGAAATGGCTAACCAACTAGTACTGGTAGTACATTCATTGAAGAAATGTCCCTATCGAGTTACTCAAATATATTGGACCAGGTAGACTTTTAGAAGTAAACTTGTTTATTTTCTCACAATATCTTAGGTGCATAATGTGGCTAGCTTGGAGATGCTCAGATGAGCCACAATAGCTATAGCTTGACATAAGAGATGGGGTGAGTAAAGTTGAGAATGCCAAGTAGTACTTCTCATGTATCTAGAACATTGTTTATCAAAGTAGCCAGTAGTGCCACACAGATAAGAAACATGAACAATAAAGTTAGAGAATCTAGATCCTTGACTCTGAGGAGTAGTATGAGTTGGAAGGAAGAAGAAGTACTCACATTGAATTTCACACAAGGATGAGTAGTCAATTTCTCATAGAATGGTATTAAATTCCTTAGTTCACCATAATGGTGAGAAGTGGGAATGGTAGTAGGTAAGGGTAACAGGCCAACAGTAGAGCTAGCCTTAGGTGAGGATTTCACTATGCTATAAGAGTATAGTTAAGCACACATAAATGACTTACCTCTTGGGTAGGTGACATTAGATTTCAACTTTGAATTTTGATTGGTAGCTTTAACAAAATTGCTAGAACAACCCTTAGAGATAGAAACTTTTTCACTATAGCCAATACCTTATTTTTCCCAAAACATCTTAGTTTTTCTGAGGATGTTAATTAGGTTCTTAGAGCTAGCCATCATTTTTTTCAATCCAGATGTAGAATAGGCTAGGTCCTTCTCACTGACTTTAAGTTTGTCCTTTAAGGCAATATTCAAATCTTCTTTTTCTTTGAGAAAGGACTTAAGATAAGCTATAAAATTGTTTAGAATTATTACTTTCTCTTTTAGTTCATTAATTTCATCTTCTTTTTTGGAAAGTGAATAGGCTATAGTTGATTAATTTCACCTTCTTTTTTGGAAAGAGAATAGGCTATGTATTCCTTTGTACTCTCTAGGGTAATAATTTTCTTTTTCAATCCTTCAACCTCGGTATTTCGGTCAAGGGAGGGACAAAGAGTGGTAAACGATTTTGTGACTTTACCAAAGATTGTAAACTTCATTTTCTCCTCAAGCATCTTAAATTTTTCTTGATTTAAATTAAATTCCCCAAGCAAGTCTAAATATCTCTTTTGAACAACCTCACATTTTTTGAGTTCAAGTTATTGGTGGTCATTAGAAGAATTCTTTTCCTCTATATAGTTCTTTAAAGCACATATTTCGTGCTCCTTTTCATCAAGGCTTTCAAAATACTTTTTCTTTCTTTTTCTTTAAAACATATATCTCGTGCTCCTTTTCATTAAGCTGTTCAAAATCCTTTTTCTTTGCCTTCTCAAACTTGATGTCCTCTAACAAGAGTACCTTGTAGGAATCAAGCAGATGATCTTGTACATTATTGGCATCATTAGCTTCAGCTGTCAGCTATTGAATATCTAACGCAGTAGTTATAGGATTATGGGCACTATTGGAGGTAAGGAAGGCCATAAAAGTAGTGTTATCCTTATCATCACTTCACTACTAGTACTATATGAAATAGTAACCTCAGCTTTCATGACAGGTTTTTTCGCATGATTTAGTTCTGAAAATGTTGTACAGTAATATGTCCTGGCTTTCCAAATTTAAAGTACCTCCTTTTATTCAAGTAACCTTTGCTCGGTTTCTCAAAGCCATTTTCTAAGTCTTTATCATCTCTAATAGATCTTGATTTTGGAACTTAAAGTATCTTTCCTAATAGTCCCAAAAGAATGTTTTTTCTTCCTAAAGAATATGGTAACTCCTTGGGTAAGGAATACCATTTTCTCCTTATTTTGATCAGAGTCATCACTATCACCAACTATGATATACACATCTTTGATTGGTTCACTTCCTTTAATTTTTTAGAAGGTTAACTTTTTCCCTTCTTTGAAGCAATATGCTCTTGTCTTGGTAAAAAGGTGATGCAGTTAGAAGACTTATAAGTCACCAACTAGCTCATTCATAATGAGCTCATCTCATCTATAAAATGACTCTAGTACATTGACATTAGCGTGAAACCTATAAGGTAGACTTCAATTAGTTTTTTCCATTTTTTTCTTCATTAATTGTTCTACCTAGGTTGTGAAAGCAATTGAAAATATTGGACAATCTTGCATAAAACTGGTCATAAGTCTCATCTTCTTAAATAATGCACAAATCAAAATCTCTATTCAGCCTTAGCATTCTAGATCTTTGTACTATAGAAGTACCTTCCTGAGTTATTTCCATAATATCCCAAGCCTATTTAGAAGTCCTACAACTCTTAATCCTTTTGTACTCATCAATCAACATAGCTCCAATGATTGCATATAACCCTTTACTGTTCAATTTAGACTCATTTGATTCTTCCTTAGCCTATTTGATAATAGGTTGTGGGATAATAGTATTGTCAGGCAGTGTTTTAGTTGGGTATGTCTAGCCATTTTTAACAAGGAACTACACATAGTCTCCTTGGGACCATAAAAAGGCCCTCATTTGAGATTTTGAATTGGCATAGTTAAACCCGTTGAAATGCGAAGGCCTACCAACATTACCTCTTTCTATTAACTTATTCAGAGAAAGTGTGTGTGTGTGAAGGCCTAACTATGTACGTGTGTACATTACTAATCTACAGTAACCAATTTTACACAAAGCAATATAGAACACTGAGTAACATAAAATAGACACCATGTTTTGTATACAAAAATCTAGTACATAGAAACAGGTACAATAGGACTTACATATACAAATAGCACCTTTGGTTGGATCTTATATTTGTTATTAATTAAAATAACTTGCTACTTTTGGTAGAGTCTAGCAGTTAATTTTAATTAAATTATGTTTCTTTCTAAGAAAATAAAAAATCATATAATTTCCTCTTTCAGTCAAATCTAACAATTTATACTTTTAATAAGGTATCTAAGTTAGGTTAATGATTTAAGTATCTAGAAACTAATTTTCAGATTTTAAAACTACTACTAAAGATATGTCCTCAATATATTTTTAAATAGTAATTCTTGTAAAAATCTTTGAAATAGAATTTCACTCTAACTATACAATTGATATAAATCAAAGATTTAAGAGCACTATCCTAAATTAGATCCAAATAGTTACGTCCTAAATCTAACTCTCTTATTTATTATGAAAAATACTAAGCCATATATTTTTATTTAGAAAAGTTTTGTATAAATTTTGATTAAGAAATAAAACTTAATTAATTTTACAAAAATGTATACCTACTTTAATATTTTACAAGCATAACAACATTACTAATATCCCATAGTTTTTTTAGCCAAACATGCATGGCGGGGCGGCTGGGCGGCGCGATTTTCTCCTTTTTGACCCATTTTGTCCAATTTTTCCATATTTGTTGACCTTTACCCATTTATTTATTAATATATTTGTGATGTATTGCTTCCAGTATTCCTCTTTGAGTCTTTAAGTTACGTTTTTAAGTGAAAATACCTGAAAAACAATAAAAACACCCGTGATTCCGAAAAAAGACAAATTTATATAAATATATGATAAAACATATAAATATATATATATTTTTAATCAATTAATGTGCATAAAATCATGATAATTTTAGTGCTTTTTGAGCACTCATCAGATTCAAAAAATATAGATTTACTAAAATGATGATAAAACTTATTCAAATACAAATCTATTTTAACATTTAAAGTTCATGAAATCATTTCGTATTTATTCCAATAAACCCCCTCAAGATGTACATGTAATCCATACCATACATAGGGGTTTGAAAATGTCAAGCCATACTTACAATTCAAGAAAAAGGTATGCTTAGAGAACCAAAGACACACACCAACTTATTTACAAATTGAAATAAAGGGGACCAGAGTTCCCCATTCTTTTTAAAGGTAGGGAGATCTTGCCACCTCACAATGATGCTTTAGTTATCACAACTAAAATTGCACATTATAAGGTGCATAGAATTTTGGTGGAAAATGGTAGCTCTTCAGATTTTTTGTACTTATCAAGGTTTTTGAACAAGGTAATAGATCCTAAAGACATTACACAACAAAAAATACCATTGGTGGGTTTCAATGATAGCTTGACCATGTCAACCAGTACAATATAGCTATCTGTCTCTGTAGAAGAAGCTATTATACTTACCAATTTTATGGTGTTAAACACCCTTACCTCTAATAATGTAGTTTTGGGAAGACTATGGTCCATAAAATGAGGGCTATCCCTTCAGCCTATCATCAACTCATTAAGTAACCTATTGTAGATGGGATAAAAGAAATAAGAGAGGAATAAGAAAAGGTGAGGAGTTGTTATAATTCTTCTTTAAAATGTGCATTTTCCTTTTGTTCGAAGTAGCAATTAAAGAATGTATGATGCCTGAGTCCAAATATTACGCGTGTGATAAAAAGTTAAGTATTAACAATGGCATCAAAATATTATGAACAAATCCTAGTACAAGGTCCAAAAGAAGATAAGTCTTTGAAAATCAGGTCAAAAATTTCAAGTAAGATTTAGAGAATCATTGATTGAACTAAAGAAAAATGTTGACCTTTTTGCTTGGAAACCAAAAGACGTACTAAGCATCATTCCAGACATCATTTTGCATGAGTTGAATGTTGACCACACTAAGAAGCTATTTCAATAGAGAAAAATGAGACTTGCCTGAGAAAAAAAAGGAAATTATAAAAAACCGGTAAACTTATTAGGTTTGAGAGGTCGATTACCCAACATGGTTGTCCAATTTTTTTTAACAAACAAGGTGGGGAGAGACCATAGAATGTTCATTAACTTCATGGATGTTAACATGATCACTCCATAGAATTATTTTCCCTTATCTAATATCGATTAGTTAGTAGATGCAATTGTGAGTTTCAAAACAATGAGCTTTATGGATGCTTACTTTAGATATCATCATATCCAAACTCACCTCAAAGATGAAGAGAAAATGAAATTATTCAAAAACTAAGGCATGTATTATTACACCAAGATTCCTTTTGGTATGAAAAATGTTGGTGCTACTTATCAAAGGTTGGTAAACAAAATATTCGCACACCAGATTGGGTGAAATATGGAGGTTTATGTTGACAACATGATGGTTGAAATAAAAATAGCCTAGGATTATGTCTCAGACCTGGAAAAGGTTTTTGCTATAACAAGATCCTACGAAATGCATATTAATCCAAAGAAGTGTGGTTTTGGAGTTGCACCAAGGTAGTTTTAGGTTATTTGGTATCTTATCATGGGATTGAGGCTAGCCTCAACAAGATTACGACCCTTGCAAATATAAGGTAATCAAGATTTATTAAAGAAGTTCAAAAATTGAACAATTCATGAAATTCTATATCTTTACCTAGCCTTCACGAAAAAAGAGGCTACATTATACTTGTGGTTATTAGACAAGGGAAACAACGTCCAGTATACTATATGGATCATTCCCTGACAAGAGCACAACACAAGTATCCTTCACTAGACAAAGCAGCATTTATAGTATGAATGGACTCAAGAAAGCTAAAACATTATTTTGGAGCCCATAAGGTGATTTTCCTTACATCTTACCCATTGAAAGATATGTTGGATAAGACCAATCTGATAAGCTTTCTCAAAGAACTATAGAATTTAGCACATTTTAAGTACAATATAAACCATTGTTAGCCATCAAAGGAAAAGCTTTGGGTATTTCATCATATAGGAGATTGAGGAGCCCATAAATGAACCAAAAGAGCAAATGGTGTTTCCAATCACAATGGCACTAACAATAAATCTATGGAATGTATATATGAATGGAGCTAGCAAATCGAGAGGGTCAGGGGTAGGAAGTGTTATACTCACTCCAATAAGGGGGTTACTAGAGCAATGTGATTTATTAATTTTTAAGCAACCAATAATGTTATGGAATGAGGCACTCCTATTGCCACTACACAATTACAATTATTAGAAGCAAGGAAGGTCATAGTCCACGGTGATTCACAACTAATAATGAATCAACTCAATGATGCCTTTGAGTTAAAGGATTAATGGATGACAAACATACTTGGAAGAGGTAAAAATTGAAAACTTGGCCTTTGAAAAATTTAAGATCAAACAAATACCTAAAGGGGGAATGCACACACTAATTCTCTGGCCATTTTAGCAACAACAATAAGTACCAAATTAAAAAGGGTGATCCCCGTTTCGTTCCTATCCTACCCTAGTATAACTAGAGAGGAGTATAGGGTGAATGAGCAAACATTTATCGACACCACAACATGTGCTTCATGGCTAACTCCTTATTTGGAATACCTCGTTTAAGAAACTTTACCTTCTAGTAGGGAAGAAGCATGAAAATTCATGACAAAATCAAAGAATTACACCATTATCCATAGAGTCCTTTATAAAAAAACTATGATAGAATATGGTTAAAATGCTTAAGTAGTCAAGAAACGCAAGTGGTTTTGGGAGAGTTACATGAAAGGCAATGTGGATCTCATTCAAGAGGAAGGACCCTTTCTCAAATAATCATATGACAGGGTTATTATATTCCTATTTTTCAAAAGGACTGTATTGATCATGCCAAAAAGTGCAAGCCAATGACTTAAAATCCATAGTTAGCCCTTGGCCATTTCTAAAGTGAGGATTGGACATAGTGGGCCAATTACCTCTCGCTACAGGCCAAATGAAGTTTTTAATCATGGAAACAAATTATTTATCCAAATGGATAGAAGCTACACCAATGATGAGGATACAAGTTTATAAGTTTATTTTCCATAGCATAATATATAGGTTCAACTTGCCTCATAAGTTGATAATAGATAATGGCCAAAAATTCATAGGTTAGGGCTTAGTAACCTTTTTAAAAAGGTAGGAATAAAATTTATGCATTCTACCCCTTAGAAACCATAAGCCAATGGTCAAGTGGAGTCTTCAAACAAGACTCTTACAAACATATTACGAAAGAAATTAAAGGGAGTAAAGGGAAAATGGGTTGGTAAATTACCCAAAATTTTATGGATAATAAGAATGACCCCCAAAACTACTACTAAGGAGAGTCCATTTTCCCTTGCTTATGGTACAAAAGTAGTCATACCCTCCAAAATATAATAACCTACCCTTCGCTGGAATATAATGAGAGAGGACAATGATGATCTCAAAAAAGAAGACCTTTTACTAACCAAAGAAAAAGTGGAGAATTCTTTGATACAGATTGAATCACAAAAGAGAATGATTCAAAAGTCATACAATAGGTCCATGAAACATAAAAATTTTAGCGTAGGGGATTGGATCCTACGTAAAGTGTTAGGAAGTAAGGGTGAAAATATCTACAAAAAATTTGCTTAATCATTAAAAGGTCCTTACCAAATATATGAAGTCAATCTAGAGGATTCATATTGTTATATAAAGTCATGACATAAAGGGAGAATTGAGCTGAAATATGAACATTTAAAGAAATATTACTTATGAACGATGTTATATTGTGAGTGAAAGCATCTCGAACCCATATTGTGGATATCTATACTTGTCTAGAAAAAAGTGGCACGATAACCCCAAGTATAGAGTTAGGAGTCCAAATGGTCCCCCCCAACTTCAGATGCGAGTATAAGAGGCATAATACCTATCATAAGAAAGGGTCTTCATTTTAAAAAAGTGGACCCCCTTTTTAGGACGTACACACAAGGACTCGATTCAATTTTTTCCCTTATATATCTCATGTATCACAAATAAAATAACTCAAAAGCCTCTAAGTATCTAGTAAGAAGGCTAAATGGCCCCTTCCACTTAGAATGTGGGTATAGGAGTCGTGACACCCATCCTAAGAAATGGTCCTAAGTTCACAAAAGTAAACCCCCTCTTTGGGACTTATCTACAAGGGAACGATTTAATATCTCCTTGTATGTATCCTATCACGCAAATAAAGTAACTCAATAATCCCTAGGTACAAAGCGAAGAGACCAAATAGTCCCCCCATTTGGGATGAGGGTATAAGGTGTGTGATGCCCATCCTAAGAAAGAATCATGAGTTCATAAAAGTGGAACTTCTCTATAAAAACAAAAATGCACATAAAGGAAAAATAAATTTGATTTGTAGAAAGAAGTGCTACATTGAGTTAAAAGTGGAATGGAAACAATGAAAAGTTAATGAAAATAGTCTCAATCATTACATATTATCATCAAGGATGGGGATGTGAGCCAATACTTTCGAAAATAGGTGCTTTGTGAGTACCTTTCTCTAGCACCCTTTGTTTCTAGTACTCAGCTAATTTGTAGAGATGATCCCTCTCTTCTTTGTATTTATGTCATTGAGCACATGTTTTGATCATATTATTGTGCACTGATGAATCCTTAAAAGATCTAAAATTACCATGGTTTAATGTACTTTAATTGATTAAATAGATTTATATTTGTATGATATTTATCATATTTTTATATAAATTTGCCTTTTCGAAATCATGAGTATTTTTATTATTGTTTTAGATATTTTCTTTCAAAACTAATTTAAAGACTCAAAGAAAAATACTAGAAGCAATACATCACAAATATGTTTAGAAAAAAATAAGGAAAAGTAAAAAAATGGAAAAATTGGACAAAATTGATTAAAACTATAAAAAAATATCAAAAATGTTGAGTCCCACATGCATTTTTATTTTTATTGTTTAGTATTCATTTTAATACTTAATGTTAGATTAGTTTTAAAAAAAATCTAAAACTAACTCTAAAATTTCAAAGTTTTTAATCACAATCTGTGATAAAAAGGAGATAGTTGCTTTGTTAGATCTAGGTACAAATGTGTTTTTATACCTTAGTTTTATGTAAATAAAACCAACAATCATGTCCCTAGTTTTACGTAAATAAAATTTTGAAAATCCATAGGACATGACTTAAAAAGTATAGGTACACAAATTTATCCTATCTATAGGTTTGATTGTCTCAATAATGTAGGGACATTGAGTTTACTTAAAATGAAATCCCTCTATTTACGTCTTACTAAGACATTAAACTAAGCACTGGATGGGAGGTCACCCATCATTTTACGTAATTTTCTTTTATATGTTTTATTTATTTAATTTCTTTTGTTTATTATTGTTTAATTGCATGTGAACAATTTTAGAGTTGTTAAAATTAAAAATATTTGTTAAGATTTTAAAAGTTCACAACGATCTGTTTGTAGAACTTTAATGATGAACACCATGGATGCACCTGCATTTCTCTATCATTAAGTGTACATTCTTAGAAAATAGGTAACTTTTCTTCTCTTTTCTCTTTTCTCTTTATATTTAATATATAATTGTTATATTAAGGACGATGTAAGTTCTAGGTTAGAGGTGGTGAAAAGTTACCATGCTTAATTTCAAAACTTTTAACAATTTTAAAAATTTTCATGCTCACATTTTCATTTTTATTGTGTTTGATTTTATTTTCTTTGTGTGATTTAGTAATTTTTTAATTTTAGAATTAGTTTTAAAAATTTTCTCACAAAAATTTATCATTTCTTTATATCAAATTTAAGTAAATAGTTATGTCTTTTGCACTATTAAATTAATTTTTGAAAACATATCAAGGAGTATATGATAATTAGTTAGTTTTTGTCATATGTTACATGATAAAGTGTGAAAATAATAATGAACCAAAAATAAGTGTTTAGGAATTAAAGAGTAGAGACTACCCTTATAAGATATAATTTGAGCCTAACTTCCTTTATTCTGAGTGAAATATATATTTTTTTTACTCCAAACACATCTCTTATTTCTTCAAATTTTTAGATGATCTCTATATGTATTAGCATTGAATATTAGGATTTCCACATCTAGTAAAGTGTCATATGTTGTTTTTAATGCTTAGATTGAATGACTTAAGTAGAAATTGAGAGTATATGCCTTTTACTTCATTCATTCATAACTTCTATCAAAAAGAGACATAATTGGGGTTACTTAAACCAAAATCAAATAGAAAAGTCACAAAATTTAGCCACTCACCTTATCATACAAAAATAAATGTACAAACTTTACAATGTCCTCTCTCTAAAAATTATGTCCTCTGTTTAAAAAAATTTATATTAAAAATATAGAGAGAGAAAAAATAAATAGTATAATCTACACACTATGATCCACATAGCTTACAAAGTTGTGAGAAAAGGGCTAATTATAAAAGAAAGTTAAAGGAAGTAAATCCTTAAAAAGTCATTGCACTTTCTTCATTCTATAAGATATATATCTTGAAATTTGTATTTAATGATTTTGATTGAGTTATGAAAATAATTTTGTGATTTCTTTACGAAATCCTAAACATTCGATTCCTTTCATGATATCGAAATTATGAACTATTTTTTAGCCTTTCATCTTTTATAAGTATGCGAACTTATTAGTTCATTTCTAAACAAAAATTATATTTGCATACACCTTAGTATGAGTGCTTGAACCCATATGATTTAATGAATTGAGAGTATTGACTTGTGAGGAATAAAGTCAAAGCGAATTCAAATTTCTAACATTGAAATTGGAAAAATTTAAATTGAAACATTTTTTAGTAAAAGTATGACAATGATTTTGAACTAATTATTATTATAAACTATAACTCTTTAAGAAATTGAAAATAAATAATGCTTTAGATTTTAATTATGATCTTAAAATAGATTAAAAAGCATGAGACATTTTATATTTTGTTTTGTTTTCTTGTTTTATTTTATTTTTCAGTTAATTTTTGAATTTATTTACTTTTTATTTTTTTATAATTTTAGTTTTTGATTTGTTATTTTATTGGTTTTTTTATTTCTGTTATTTCTTTTTAATTTTTACAATTAGTTTAATGTTTGTGGGTATCATTACTGAAAACCCTCACGAGACTCAAACTCATCCACTAGGGAAACCAAGTGGTTTAAAAGCTTGTTGCATATGCTAAATGAAATCCTGTCAATCCACGAAAGTGATTTAGGATGGTTTAATTTTTAGATTTTATTTTAGTTTTTACCGCTTCTCTCGCTAAGGGACTAGCAAGAATCTGGTTGGAGGTTCTCATAAATGCTTAAAAACTACTAAAATTACTATGGTTTAATATACTTTAATTGATTCAATAGATTTACATTTGTATGATTTTATCATATTTTTATATAAATTTTTCTTTTCAATATAACTAATATTTTTATTATTATTTAGGTATTTTCATTCAAAAATAATTTAGACTCGAAGAAAAACACTAGAGAAAATACATCACAAATATGTTGAGAAACAAAAAGGAAAAATTGGATTAAATGGGTGAAACGGTAAAAAAATGTCAAAAATATTGATTCCTGCGCATAGCCAGCACATGCCCGTAAATTGGACAAAATTGGTCAAAACAGTAAAACATGTCAAAAAAGTTGAGTTTCGTGCATAGCCAACACACGCCCTTGCTGAGTCCCGCACACACTAGCACAAACATGCGCCTATACCATGTGCCCCGTATGCATGTCATACCGAGTTTCTCAAGTACCCTCATGCACCAACTCCCATTTGCGGCGAATCTCACCCCCACATATGTGCCCTCCACTTTTTTAGCCCTTTTCTCATCTATAAAAGAACCCTCTACCCCATTGTAAAAATCATCCCTCAAATCCCTAAAAATGTCTTATCTTTCTCGCTCTAGAAAGCTTCCTTGGTTTTTTTTTGGGTTTTTGAAATTTTAAAGTTTTTTTCTTTTTAAGAAGAACTACCTATACTCTTGTAGATTTCTAGTTTTTCATTCAATAAACAGAAATGCAAATCCCTTTGGAGGTTTTCCAGAAACATAATTTGCATCAAAGTTCTGTAAGAATTCTTTTGAGGTATCATTTTAAAATGAATTCTTTACAGTTATTTTTATGTTTTATTCTTATATGTTATATTTAATTTGTGTGTGATTAAACTTAACATTGCTTGCTTTTCTAAATATGATATAATAATTAATGTGATTATGCTTGGAAAATATTAAATAGCTAAAACATTTCTATAAAATAAAAATATTTTTCTTTTATTCAAGATTCTTTATTAATGATGTTAGAGAGTAATATATTATTTTTCATTACAAACTTAAATCTAAAAATTAGATTTTAAGGTTTAATTATCCGGTTTGATTTAGAGTAGTGCTATTTTATTTGATGGAACAATCGCCCGGTAGTTAGTATGAATTTTATTTCAAAACTTTTTATAAGAACTATTATTCGAAAATGTGTTGACAACATATTTTCAATAATAGTTTAAAATAGGAAAGTTAGTACTCGGATAATTAAATTCTTAGATTTAATTTGAACATCTTGAAAAAAGTCTAAAATATCTAACCCAAAAAATGTGGCATTTAAATGGTTCATTTTTAATATCTTAAAAAAATAATTAATTTAATTAACCAAATTAATTATTGACCTTACCCATAGGTGTTAGTTGATTTTTTAAATTAACAAAGAATATCTCACCCCACAAAAGGTGGTATTTGTATAAAACAAGAATCAATAAATATAAATTTATACCTTTAATGACCTAAATAATATGAGCAAACATAAGTAACTTAATTATTATATCCATAACTACTCCACTGTTATGAATGATAAAAATTTACATAATTGTTTATTGAATCCATAACTATGTTTATTTTTTTATGTTATTAGATTAGGAAACACAAAAAATCAAAATATCGTGATAGGATGTTTAGGATTTAATTTCATTTTCAAAATTTTGAATAATAAATTAAAAGCCACATATATTCCTTCCTTATATTGACCTTGGGAGTATACTTGTCATTTTTTTTAAATTGATTCGTGCATTGCATGAGTTTTACAAATATAAAACTAAAGTATCTACAAGATTAGTATTACTAACCCGATGCCGGTTTTATCTCATCAAGTTTTTAGCGCCGTTGCAGGGGAAGGAATAACATTTTTAAATTATATATAAAAAATTAAAAAACTTTATGTGATTTTTTATTTAACTTAAAAAAAATTAAAATTTTATTTATTTAATTATTTTCTTTTCTAAAAAATTAATTTTTTTTAAATTAAACTTTGGTTTATTTAATTATTTTCTTTTCTAAATATTTAAATTTTTTTAAAAAAACTAACTATGTAATAGCATAAAAAGTAAAGATCTAAGAGAATTCTGTCTAGGAGACTAGTTCTATGAAATCCTTGTGCCACTAGTCATTCCTAAGAACGTTGTTCTGTCTAGGATGATGGTTTTTAAGGAGGCTTTTCCCCACCATTCTTTTCTAGGAGCACTTTTGGTTAATACTTATTATGTTATTTAACTTAGAGATTAACATGTATAAAAATGTGTTTGTATTATATATTAGATAGAGTGTATTATATTCTGTACAATTTAATCATATATATTTAAGTATGTACAATTATATGTATCAAAATTTGTATAAAAGATGTTTGTATTACATATATTGTAAAACCTTTGTAATTATTTTATTTTTTTCTTTATTTTTCTTTATTGTTTTATTTTATTTGTTTATTTTTCTTTTATTATTTGCTTTTGTTTGTTTCTTTTACTTAATTTTTATTTTTATTGTTTAGTATTTGTTTTAATACCTAGTGTTAGATTATTTTTAAAAAAAATTCTAAAGTTATCTCCAAAATTTCAAAGATTTTAATCACAATTTGTGATAAAGGTGGTAGTTGCTTTGTTATATCTAGGTACAAATGTGTTTTTATACCTTAGTTATTGGAATTGCACCTAGAAATAGTTTATCTAAAACTCACAATCATGCCTCTAGTTTTACATAAATAAAATTTTGAAAATTCATAGGGTATGACATTAAAAGTATTGGTAGACAAACTTGTGCTACCTATAGGTTTGATTGACTCAATGATGTGGGAACATTGATTTTACTTAATGAAATCCCCTCATTTATGTCTTGCTAAGACGTTAAACTAAGCGTTAGATGAGAGACAACCTATCATTTTAGGTAATTTTCTTTTATTTGTTTTATTTATTTTAGTTTAATTGCATGTGAAAATTTTTAGAGTTGTTAAAATTAAAAATACTTGTTGAGATGTTAGAAGTTAACAACGATCTGTTTGTGTGAACTTTAATGATAAACATGATGGATGCACTTACATTTCTCCGTCACTACTTGCACATTCTTAGGAAATATGTAACTTTTCTTCTCTTTTCTCTTTATCTTTAATTTACAATTATTACATTGAAGACAATGTAAGTTCTAGATTAGGGGTGCTGAAAAGTTATCATGCTTAATTTCAAAAATTTTAACAATTTTAAAAATTGTTATGCTCATATTTTCATTTTTATTGTGTTTGATTTTATTTTCTTTGTGTGATTTAGTAAATTTTTGAATTTTAGGTTCAGTTTTAAAATTTTTCTAACAAAAATATATCATTCCTTTAAATCAAATTTAACTAAATAGTTATATCTTTTGCACTGTTAGATTAATTTTTGAAAACATATCAGACAGTATATGGTAATTAGTTAGTTTTTGTCATAAGATATTACATGATAAAATGTGAAACTTATAATGAACCCAAAATAAGTGTTTAGAAAGTAAATAGTGGAGACTACCCTTATAAGATAAAATTTGAGCCTAATTTCCTTTATTCTGAGTGAAATATATATTTTTTACTCCAAACACATATGTATTAGCATTTAATGTTAGGATTTCCACATCTAGTAAAGTGTCATATATTGTTTTTAATGCTTAGATTGAATGGATTAAGTAAAATTTTATAGTGTATGCCCTTTATTTCATTTTCATGCATAACTTTTACTAAAAAGAGACATATCTAGCGTTACCTAAACCAAAGTCAAACAGAAAAGTCACAAAATTTAGCCACTCACCTTATTATACCAAAAAAAATATACAAACTATACATGGGTTCTCTCTCTAAAAAATAGATCCTCTTTGTAAAAATATATACATTAAAAATAAAGAGAGAGAGAAATAAATAGTATAATCTACACTCTATGATACACATAACCTATAAAGTTGTGAGAAAAGGCTAATTATAAAAGACAATTATAGGAAGTAAATCCCTAAAAATTCATTGCACTTTCTTCATTTTATAAGGCATATACCTTGAAATTTTTATTTAATGATTTTGATTGAGTTATGAAAATAATTTTGTGATTTTTTTACGAAATTCTAAACATTTGATTCCTTTCATGAGATTGAAATTTTGAACTATTTTTGAGCCTTTCGTCTTTTATAACTATGCGAACTTATTAGATCATTTCTTAACAAAAATTCTATTTGCATACACCTTAGTATGATTGCTTGAACCCATAGGATTTAGTGAATATAGAGTATTAACATGTGAGGAGTAGAGTCAAAGCGACTTCGATTTTCTAACACTGAAATTGGGTAAATTTAAATTGAATTTTTTTTAAATGAAGTATGAAAATGATTTTCAACTAATTATTATTATAAACTATGATTGTTTAAGAATGTTAGAGAGAAATATATTATTTTTCATAAAAACTTAAATATAACAATTATATTTTAAGGTTTAATTATCTGGTCTGATTTAGAGTAGTGCTCTTTTATTTGTTAGTACAATCGCCCGGTAATTAGAGTTAAACTCTATTTCAAAAGTTTTTAAAAGAACTATTATTCAAAAATGTATTGAAAATATATTTTCAGTTATGATTTTAAAACTAAGTTAGTACTTGGATAATTAAATTCTTAGGTTTAATTTGAACACCTTGAATAAATTTTAAAATGTCTAACCCCACCAAAGGTGGCATTTAAATGGTTGTTTTTTAATCTCTTAAAAAAAGAATTAATTTAATTAACCTAACTAATTATTGACCCCACCCATAAGTATTAATTGATTTGTTTAATTAATAAAAAATATCTAACCCCATCAAAGTAGATATTCATATGAAAAAGAGAAAATAAATAAATATCAATTTATATCTTTAATAACCTAAATAATATAAGCAACCATAATCAACTTAATTATTATATCCTTAAATATTTCACTGTGATGAATAATAAAAATTTGCATTGTTGTTCATTGAATCTATATCTATGTTTATTTTTTTGTTGTTAGATTAGGAAACAAACCAACCAAAATATCTTGAATGGATGTCTAGGATTTAATTTCGTTTTTAAGATTTTGAATAATAAATTAAAAACCACATATATTCTTTCCCTAGATCGACCTTGGGAGTATACTTATCATTTTCTATAAACTGATTTGTGCACAAGTGAGAGTTTTACAAATAATAAAACTAAAGGGTATTTTGCAAAATTGGTATTTGTAATTATGGTCTTATGACTAATCAGAAACACAAAATATCAAAATATCGTGACAAGATGTTTAGGATTTAATTTCGTTTTTAAAAGTTTGAACAATAAATTAAAAGCACATATATTTCTTTCTTAGATTGACTTTAGGAGCATACTTGTCATTTTCTTTAAAAAGATTCATGCACTTGCGAGAGTTTTACAAATATAAAACCAAAGCATCTATAAGATCGATATTGTTAACCTGATGCTGATCTCATCACGCACATCCTTCAAACTTTGTTCAATAAAGCTCTTAATCCAAAAATTTGAAAGTATCACAAGAAGTCTCTATTTCTCATTCAAAATCAATGGTAAGGGATAGGGATTACAAAATACAAATAAAAAGACATTATGGATGGAAATTCAAAAATACAATTGTTTAAACTAAATAACAAGTACTTACATCAAGGATACACCTTTCCATTATGTTCCATTAGTTCCTTTGTACCTCTTACGGGCTTCCTATATAAGAGAATGATCAGCGAAAACCCAAAAGTGATAATAGAGGTCATCCTAAGTTGGTGAGTTACCAAACATATTATTTACAAATAAACTACACAGCGTACTATCTTGACCCCACCCAGTAGAAACAAAGATTGCACCCATGTACAGGCTAGCATGTCCCACAAACAAGGGCAGTTCTACCTGAGCTCTAGACCTTATTAGATTGTCATTATTTACCTTAACAATGATGTTGGTCAATTCCATGACAACGGGTGGGCACGATAGCCTGCATCTTTTCCAGTTACCTCCATGATAGAAGTGGGATGGACATGAAATCTTATAGTTTGTCCCACTAAAGAGGTGGGTATTAGAAATATTTGGTTCACCTTGTCACTTCAGGATGGTGACATATGGTGGCCTTTCTTAAATTTTGAAAGGGTGTTTGGGGTGTAGGAAAAACACTACCTAATTTCTATTTACTCAACAAGGTCGACCTTTGAATAGTCCATGGGGTATCACTATGCAAACTTGCTTTCTAGCTAACATGCTCAAATTCTAGATTGTAGACTCAAAATCATGATTTTATTATTGAGGAAATTCTAAGACTTAGAAAATCAAATGAAAAAATGCAGTATATAAATAAGGAAAAAAATCATTAAGTCCCTTTATATAGCATTTAACAACCACAAGATAAATTCAATGTATACATAAATATATATTGTTCAAACAAAAATAAATCCCACTTGTTACTCTTTTCAAATTAAGTAACAAGTGTACAAAGTGTATTTACAAAAGAACCACAAATTACATCAAACAAATAGTCTTAAAATAATAATTACAAAGAAAAATTTGCACTATGGGGTAGCTTTCTCGACATATCCCTCAACATGGCCTTCCTGAGTTGTCTCTTCAGAAAGAGAAGAGGGATATAAAGTACTAGTAGGAGGTGTTTTACCTCTACTACTCTAAAAAGCTCTCATAATGTGTAACAGGGAACAATCAAGTTGAGCTTCTCGGCTTGAGTTATTAGGCTACTTATCACGAAGTTCATCCCACTTCTGTAAGCTTTGGTACACTCCACTTTTAGAGTCTTAATAAATTCAAATAACAAGCTCATTTTCTCCTTTAGCGAACTCATATGATCTTTAAGAGATATTGTTAAGGCCTTGGCCTTCTTGGCATCCTCATCGCAACTAGATGCTCTTATTCCTTGTTCATAGTCAAAGTTGTCCGCTTTCTTCTATTTTTTATTTTTATCAAAAACATTTCCATCAAGTCTTAGAATCCTAACCTCTTTCTCAACCAAGAGATCCTCCACGACCTTTTTACACCTCGTTATTTGTGAGCAAAATTCTTGCACCTCGCATTTGTATGCTCTAAAAAGAAGCTCACCTTCTCTAGCCAGTACAAGAAACTGACAAAATACATAAGTGTTAGAAAGTAGAGAAGGGAAACACCAAACTATATATAGCAAAGTGAAAATTAAGAAAGTGTAAAGCGATGTGTATGATCTTACATTTAGTAGATGATTAGCCATCATCTCCTTATTGGAGGCCCATTCCTCCTTACGAGCTTGTTTGACCCTAGCTCGCTCAACATCACTACCAAAGTGACTATAGAGGTCCTTCATCATGTAAGGTTACCCAAAAAGGCCCTCATCAAAGTAGGTAACTTGGGCGTTTAGTACCATAACATCCTTTATAATGACTTCATCAAATTTAAAATCATCCAAATGTATAGCTTGGATAGGGGAAGAATAGGGTTCAATTTGTTTCCTCTTTATAGAGGTCATAGTAAGGGGTGGAAAGACAGATGAGCTAGGTATGCTAGATAGGTCGATTGCGGCTGTAGGAAAATTTCAATAGATTCGCCAACTAGATGAACTGAATATTTTGCCTATGGAGGTAAAGTTTGGCTAGTCCTTTGCATTGAAGGCTCAAGGTCATAAGCACCAGACATATCTATCAACCACTTTGTAATCCATACCTGCAAAAATATAAAATTAGTTAGTCTCCAAAATCAACTCATCAAAGAACATTTGTTCCTTGTTGCATATAATGACCTGTGTATTCATTCGTGTAATCCCTCTATACACTAGAGTTTCAAAAGTGATCTGCTACCAAGATTTGCTTGTAGATCTCGTTGTTGATATTTTGAAGCTCGATCCTCCTAACTGTTTCCTTACCATTAGGAACTAAACTGTTGATGAGCTTGTTGGCACTAGGTTGAGTTGTATTGAAGTTGTGAGTCTATGAATTATGAATTAGGAATTCAGCCCCATCACCTAAAATATCACCTATCATGTAGAAATACTTATTCTTCCAACTCTTTACCATATCAGGAAGTTTTAAATAGAGTTTGTGGCTAGGCAAGTCTGAACTGTACACCCTTCCCTTATCTAGGCCGTTCTTTTTCAAACTATACATGCAACTAATTTCCTTATCTATCAAATCCACCACGTGTTTCTCAACAACAACAGAGAGGCATAAAAGAGTTTTCCATTGATTGGGGTTTACTTGAGCCACGTTGATGTTGAAAGTGTTCAAGGCACGAGCTACTATTTTTGAGAATGGACACCTAAGTCCTAGTTGAATTCTATGGAGTGGATAACCCACCACTCTGTGGAGGATAATCAACACTATAAAGATGACATGGGACATGCATCTATCCCAACCTAGGGTGGGATAATGTATTTTCTCCGTATTTGCACCAGGTTGTATATGTCCATCTCACTAGGCATTTTCTCAATTTGGTGTTTATATTTGGTCCTGTATAGGGGCTCACCCTTGGAGTCACATTTCTTTTTTGGGTATCGTACGTTCATTGTTGTCAAAGGAATTATTATTATAAGTACTAGACCTTGTGACGACGAGGTGGAGATTGGAAGTGAGCTAGATGAAATGGGGAGACCAATAACACTCTTTCTTAATGAAGTACTATAAGCTTCCTTACCATGACCTGTCATGGTGTACAGAGGTCGTTCAGCTTGATCATGACCCCGTGAACGGATAGGATCCCTAGGATGTTCTTAGGGTGTTGAAATCTTAAGAAGTACACTTTTAATATGACATGGATGAGGATCTTTGGGAGTCATTTGAGGGGTTGTATTTTTTCCTTTATTTGAAGACATGGTAAAAACCAAATTGAATGGAGTATAAAACAATTACCTAGAAAATGGCCTAAGTGCGAGCTGATTGAAGGTTAGTGGCCTAAAAATGTTGCATGGGTTGATATGTAAATTAAGTCAAATAGAAATTGAATTGAATTCCAAGCAAAGTCATATGAAAACGGACTAAAGATACCGAGGTACGGCCTGAAGAATTGAATAATAGGTTCGTATTCTCTTATGGAAAATTATGCCAAGTTAAATGGTAAAACGTTTAACTATTTATAAGGGTCTATATAAAGATGTAATGGAGTTATGGGAAGTTGAATGATTAGGGGAGTTATTTTGATCGGAGAAGATGAAAAGTCTATATAGTTCATGAATATTTCCTTAACTTCTCGAAATTAAAAGAATAAGTAATTTAATATTTGGTATTGTTAAGGTGACAAGTATGTAACCATAGTAACTTGGGTCACCTCGTTAGTCTGGTGAACATCCTTTTATCGTCATAACACATACAAGGATCTCGTCTTTAGAGGCAGTTGGTTCGGTTGATGACTATAGGTGTAGTGGTATATAACCATACTATTGTTGTCTTGTGGCAACAACTTGTCCTGCCTTCATCTGTGGTCCCTCTTATCACTTGGGTTTTTTATGATACATCTTGAATATAGCATTCATCATTATAACATGACATTTGTTCTTTATATATCTATATATGCCTCACTATCTATATATTAATTTTATTAATATAAATTTTAAAAATATATATTATGTACTTTTTTAAAGCTGATCATAGTTTATAATAACAAAACATGTCCCCTGACTTCTAAACGTGTCGCTGTCGTAATAACGTGATCAGTTTTAGGGAAAGAATAGTATTCAAAGTGTCGTAGATGTTGCTACTTGCTACTGATAGCTCAGATTTTGCGGACTGTATGGTCCCCGTAGTTTCTACAAATTGCCAAAAAGCCATCATATTCGGGAATCTGAAAATCATGACATGAACTTATGTCTTAGGCTTCACCATTGACTGTAATACCCCTCTGTGCTTTATTTTTATTATTTTAATTTTTTATTACATGTAGGCTGTAAGTAGACTCATGTCGATTGAACCCAAAAAAAAAAAAGACTCATGCCAAGGTTTGGATTCATTGAGAAGCTGAATTTCCAAGTTACGTGGAGTTTTTATTGCGTGTGAAGCGAGCAGAGTATAACTCGAAAGCTAGTAGTATTATATATATAAAAAAATGAACTATATATATTAACATTAATATTCGTTGCATATAGTATCAAAAAAACTGTTGAGGTAAAATAGAATTCTTAATAAAACTCTCGATATGGTTATAATAGATAAACAACTTAAACAATGAGCTACTTAAATTTAAGTTTCTACAAACCCAAGAAATAGATACCATATAGAAATACGTTAAAAGGAATTTGACCTAGTTATTTCTGTTAAGTTCTACATTGATTAAGAGTAAGCCGACAATGCTGTTTATAAGTCTGAACAATACTCTAACTCACAAGCTAGTTTTTGGGTTCAGAGTTAGATCTGAGTTTCTAAGTTGGTATCAGAGTTAAACTCTTGGTTTCTTCACTCCATCGGTTCTTGTGCCATAAATCCAGATTGTGTCGTAAATCCGAACTTTAGTCGATGTGGAGGAGGGATGTTAAGTTCCACATTGACTAAGAATAAGGCAAACAGTACTGCTTATAAGTCTGGGCAACTCTCTAACTTATAAGTTGATTTTTTGATTCAAAGTTAGACCTGAGTTTTTAAGTACTTCAATAACATTATGGTTATCACTTTCTACATTAGAGGATTTATTTAATTGCAAAGCCATGTGAAAAGCAAATAATAAAACAAAAGCTTCCCCTGAGGAAAGTTACCAAAATAGAATTTAGTCCAATAGTAAGTAAATGACCATTGCAATCTCTAATGACAATTCTAAGAGTAATATTTTGATTATGAATGGTAGCATTAAGGTTGATTTTAATAAAGCATCTATGCTTTCAGTAGTTATCAACTCTACACTTGGCTACCCCACGTTTACCATAGACCCCATAATTGGTACACCAAAGGTGCATCCTTCTCAATCTTTTTGTACTAGGGAAAGGTCCTTTCAATGCTTTTTTCCCATACTAGATATGGACCAAACTGTCTCACGATATTCTAAACCCATCTCACGTATTGCTTTAATGGGAAAACATCTACAAAGTCATTTCTAAAGTCTTATCCAACATACTCGAAAGCTAGTAGTATATAAAAATTATTTATTACATTTAGAATATACTTCTCACCAATTAGATTGCTTTCTCTCTCCACCTCCTATTAGATATTAATTTTTTTCAAAGAAAAAATTATACTAATCTTGAATTTCATTGACCTGGAGTACTACGTTATTACATAATCCAAGAGTGATGAATAATTTCTCAATGGTGTATAGGATATTGATGAGTGCTCAAAAAGCACTAAAATTACCATGATTTTATGCACATTAATTGATTAAATATATATATATTTATATATTTTATCATATATTTATATAAATTTATCTTTTTCGAAATCACGGGTATTTTTATTATATTTCAGGTATTTTTGCTTAAAAACGTAACTTAAAGACTCAAAGAGGAATATTGGAAGCAATACATCACAAATATATTAATAAATAAATGAGAAAAGGTCAACAAATATGGAAAAATTTGACAAGATGGGTCAAAAAGGAGGAAAATGCGCACAGAGCCGCCCAGCCCGCACGTGCCAGCGCCCAGTTGCGCGCAGCTCCCCACTCTCGCGCGCGCCCGCGCACACCTTGCTCCAATTCCACGCGGGCTGCTCCTGCCTTCCACGTGCTCCTGCCTTCCACGCCGCTGCCATCTCGCCCCATTTTCGTGCACAGCCACCCCTCACGTCATGCTGACATCAACAATCACCATTCCGCCTTTCCACCATTTTTTTCACCCACTTTTTCTCTCCATCCTCACCTATAAATACCCCCCCTTCTCTTCACTTCTAAACACACCTCAAAACCATTCTTCTCTTCTCTTTCTTTCTCTCATTTCTTAGTTTTTAAGCTTTTCTTAGTTTCTTTCTTAGTTTTTAGTTTTTCTTAGTTAATTTCTCTTAGTTTTAGAGTTCTTCTCTTTTTGAGAAGAACTAGTTATGTTTTTCTAATTTATTTACTGTTTGATTCAATAAATGGGAGTGCAAATTTCGTTTGTATGTTTTCCAACAACGGGAATAGCATCGAAGTTCTGTAAGGATTTTATTTTTTTTACAGTTATTTTTTATGTTTTATTCTTACATGTTATATTTAATTTGTGTGTGATTAAATTTAACTTTGCTGGCTGTTTGTAAACATGATGTAATAATAACGTTTTTATGCTTGCGAAATATTAAATAGGTGAAAATCTCTAAAATGAATTGATTTTGTTTTTATTCAAGACTTTATATTAAGAATGTTAGAGAGAAATATATTATTTTTCATTACAAACTTAAAACTAAAAATTAGATTTTAAGGTTTAGTTATCCGATCTAATTTAGAGTAGTGCTCTTTTATTTGTTGGTACAATCGTCCGGTAGTTAGAGTGAAGCTCTATTTCAAAAGTTTTTATAAGAATTATTATCTGAAAATGTATTGACAACATGTTTTCAGTAGTGGTTTTAAAACTTGAAAGTTAGTACTCGGATAACTAAATTCTTAGGTTTAATTTGGACACCTTGAATAAAGTTTAAACTGTCTAACCCCACCAAAGGTGGCATTTAAATGGTTCATTTTCAATCTCTTAGAAAAATGAATTAATTTAATTAACCAAATTAGTTATCAACTCCACCCATAGGTGTTAATTGATTTGGTTAGTTAACAAAGAATATTTAACCCCACCAAAGGTGATATTCATATAAAAAAGAGAGAATCAATAAATATCAATTCATATCTTTAATAACCTAAATAATATGAGCAAGCATAATTAACTTAGTTATTATATCCATAAATACTCCACTATTATAAATGATAAAATTTGCATAAATATTTATTGAATCTGTATCTATGTTTATTTTTATGTTAGTAGATTAAAAACACAAAACCCAAAATATCATGACAGGATGTTTACGATTTAATTTCGTTTTTAAAAGTTTGAATAATAATTTAAAAACCACATACATTCCTTCATTAGATCGACCTTAGGAGTATACTTATCATTTTCTATGAAATGATTCGTGCACTTGCGAGAGTTTTATAAATACATAAAACCAAATAATTGGCAGGATCGACGATGTCAGTTCTGCCACATCAGATATGCCTCAGACTTAGTTGAATATATTCATGTTTAAATCACACATGGTTGATTTATTTTTATTTTTTTAATAAAAGGTGAATTATTTCATTAATATTCATATTTGAAATTCAACAAAAAATTATCTATTGAAATGAAACTCATTAATACATATTCAAATACTAAAATGTAGAGCATATAGGGAGAATGATAGTTTTATTAAGAGAACCATCAAATATGAGATTCTTCATCTTGGTCATCTATAGGCATCTTCATCACCAAATATGGCTACTTGAAGTATCTATAACTTACTAAATCTTTGCAGATATGAGAGTTACATAAACACACAAACATCTTATTGATAAAAAAATTCATTCACATCATATTTGATAAAAAGCCACTATAATAGTGTAGTAGATTATTTATAAAACAAAATCCCACTAAAGAGAGAAAGTAAGTGGTAAAACATAAGAAAATACCCATCGAAGAGAGAACTCTCCTAGTTCTTTTATGATGGACTCACGTAGCAATGCCAGTTTATCATCGACAATGTTGTTGGAGGAGCAATAGGAGAGAAGGCTGCCTTAGAGACTTACAATCTCTTTGAGATGTTGGGTGTTAATTCCCAACAAAAGAGCACCAGAGTGAGATGGGCTGAAATTCATGAAATTGATTCCAGTACTGAGGTACAACTATAGCTTTCATAATTGAAAAAGAAAGTTGTGCTTCTATCTACACAAGCAATTTCCAAATTAAATTGACTTTGGTTTTAGAAAGATGCATTGAATGCAATCTAACTCTTTGCTTGGAGAAAAGTCATTTTATGGTTCAACAAGGGATTGTGTTAGGACATGTGATTTCAAACAAGGGTATTGAAGTGGATAAAGCTAAAATTTAATTGATTATCAAACTTCCTCCCACTACATTTATAAGAGGGATAAAAAGCTTCATAGGACATGCAGGATTTTATAGATGATTTATTAAATATTTTTCAAAAATATGTCATCCCCTCTATAACCTGTTGTTAAAAGATGTTTATTTTGACTTTGATGGAAAATTCCTTATCACCTCTAATACTTAAAAAGAAAATTTAAAAACTACCCCTGTCATTATGGCACCAAATTGGTCACTTCCTTTTGAAATAATGTGTGATGCCTCCAATTATGCAATCAGAGTAGTGTTGGGATAGAGAGTGAAAAAAATTTGCATGTAATATACTATGCAAGCAAAGCACTCAATGACATCAAAATTAATTATTCCACCACTGAGAAAGAGTACTTGGTTTTTTTTTCTTTAGAAAAATTTAGGTCTTAATTAGTCAGTTCAAAAGTATCTGTGTATTCTGATCACACTACTTTGAGATACCTATTAAGTAAACCTAATGCAAAGCCAAGATTAATCTGGTAGGTCTTACTCTTATAGGAATTTGACTTAGAATTCAAAGATAAGATGGGTAGTGAAAACTTTGTAGCTGACCATTTATCTAAGTTAGTTTCTGACTTCAATTCTCTTAAAGGTGAGAGTAAAGAAGATACAATTAAAACCTTTCCTAATGAACAATTATTTTTAGTAGGTCTAAACCCTTGGTATACAGATATCATTAACTATCTGACCACTACTATTTTGAGACTCGACATTTATTCTTAGGAAAATAAATGGTTTCTAACTTCAAGTCATTCGGAGGTGTGTGCCTGAAGAAGAACATAAGAGAATTTTGACATTTTGTCATCAACATCATTGTAGAGGCCATTTTAGTGGAAAGAAAACTACCATAAAGGTATCAGAGTGTGGATTCTATTGGCTAACTCTTTTCAAAGATGCTAATATGTTTTGTGCACAATGTGATCGATGTCAAAGAACAGGAAACATAAGCAAAAGAGCTTAAATGCCTTTGACATCTAATTTAGTTGTTGAACTCTTTGATGTATGGGGATTGAATTTATGAGTCATTTTTCCCCATCCAATGGTTTTGAATATATCTTGGTTTCTATAGATTATGTATCCAAGTGCTATAGCTCCTGGGGATCAAGAGAAGACCACTTTCACTTATCCATATGGAACTTTTGCTTTTCAGAGAATGCCTTTGGACCTTGCAATGCCCCCAACTACTTTTCAAAGGTGTATGATGGCTATCTTTTCAAACATGGTGGAGAATCTCATTGAGGTATTTATGAATGACTTCTCAGTTTTTGGTGATTCATTTGATATGTGTTTGCATAACCGTTCTTTGGTCCTACAAAGATGTGAAGAGACAAACTTGGTGTTAAATTAGGAAAAGTTCCATTTCATAGTACAAGAAGGTGTTATTCTTGGCCATCTAATTTCTTCGAAAGGAATTGATATGGATAGGGCAAAGATTGAGACTATTGAGAAGCTATCGCCTCCAATATCTGTCAAAGAAATTAGAAGTTTTCTTAGTCATGCGAGATTCTATAGGCGATTCATCGAGGAATTTTCCAAGATATATAAGCCTCTTTGCAATCTTTTAGAGAAAGATAGGAAATTCAATTTTGATGAATATTGTCTAGAATATTTTCGGGCATTGAAAGAGAAGTTGATCACTAATCCCATCATTATTGCACTAGATTGGAGTATACCTTTTGAGCTCATGTGTGATGCCTAGTGACTTTGTAGTTGGAGCTGTTTTGGGTCAATGCAAAAAGAGAGTTTTCCATGCCATCTACTATGCTAGCAAGACTTTGACTGATGCTCAGCTTAATTATGCTACCATAGAAAATGAGTTACTTGCTGTTGTATATGCTTTTGAATAGTTCCGCTCCTATCTAATTGGTACTATGGTAATAGTTTACACTGATCATTCTTCCATAAAATATATTATTACTAAGAAGGATGCAAAGCCAAGATTGATTAGATGGGTAATTCTATTGCAAGAATTTGATTTGGAGACCATGGATAAGAAGGGAATTTAGAATCAAGTGGTAGATCATCTATATATACTTGAGAATAGTGATGGTGTCATAGACAAGACCATCATTGGATAGACTTCCACCTGATTTATCTTTCCAGCAGAAGAAGAAATTCTTACATGATGTCAAGTACTATGTATGTGATGAGCCTTTCTTGTTTAAGTAGTATGCATATCAAATTATTAGAAGGTGTGTTCCCAAGGAAGAAATTGAAGACATACTTACACATTGTCATTCTTCAACCTATGTGTGTCATTTTGGAGGAGAAAGAATAACGGCTAAGGTTCTTCAATCAGGTTTTTACTGGCCAACTCTATTTAAAGATGCAAATTTCTTTGTCTCACGCTGTGATAGGTGCCAAAGAGTTGGCAAAATTTCAAAGAGACACGAGATGCCTCTCAACAACATTCTTGAGGTAGAAATATTTGATGTTTGGAGTATTAATTTCATAGAACCTTTTATCTCTTTCTACAACAACCTATACATTCTTATTGCTATGGATTATGTTTCTAAACAGGTGGAAGCAGTTACCTTGCCAACCAATGACTCCAAGGTTGTGTTGCATTTCTTAAAGAAAAACATTTTTACTCGATTTTGCACCCTATGGGAAATCATCAGCGATGAGGGAACTCATTTTTGAAACAAATATTTTGAAGTCCTCCTTGCCAAATATGGGGTCACTCACAAGATCGCTATCGCTTACCATCCTCAATTACGGAAGCTATTTTTTTGGATTTCAATCATACAAGCCAACTCACCAATTAGAGAAGTTTCTTTTAACCCATCTCCTTTGTTCTTTAATTTTCATACATTTAGGACAATGTGCATATTAAGTTTAGGGGTAGAGATATTGAACTTACTTGAATTATCTGCTTGGTATTATTGCTTGTGTGGCTTTGTTTGAGGGTATATTGTGCTTGATGGCATATTGTGCTTTCATGGTGATTTATTTTTATTTCTTTGGTTGGATTGATGCATAGCTCTTTGAAAAATGTGAATATTGTCTAAGTTTGTATGCAATTTTTGAGTAAGTTTCATTTTAATAAGAATATATCTATTTATGAGCACTAGTCTTGATCTTTGAGTTGTTATGCTAATTTAGAGAAGGTTTATCTGAATATGCAATTCTATTGATCTCTTTTTGTTTCACATGTCTTAGAATTTTTGTGATTTTCTCTCAAGGTGAAATCCTAAACAAAACTTAGCTAAGGAAATGATTTAGACCATCTTTGGATCATTTGAGCCTTTCTATACAACCTTACATGTTTTATCCATAGTATACCCTATTTGAGCCTTTATCTTTACTTTTATTTGTCACCCACATATTAGCCTAGTTAAAAAAATCAAAAAGAGATTGTGGCATGAGAAGTTAAATACCAACTTTGCAAGTGTTCATTGAGTTGTTAGAAGGTGCCTTGTTATGATCCTACAATGATATATGTGTTTTAGGGAAAATTTGAGCCAAATATTGTCCTTTATCCTACCTTTACTTAAGCCATACATTACAAGCTTAATAAAGACCTATTGATCTTTGGTTTTGTGTTTGTCTACATTAGTGGAGAGAGAATTGAAAAAAAATTATGAGATTTGTGATTTCATTAAGATTAACTGCTTCCATATTTGGATAAACGCATCCAGATTGCATGTGATGAATTATGAAAAGACTTCAAACACACACACACAAGAAAATTCAATGTGAAAATGTGACATACTCTTGAATTGCTTTCAATGCTTAGATAAAATTCTATATTTCTTTGAGCTATGTTATTAATATGGCCATTGAGAAATGTTTTGAAAATCACAATTTTGAGTGCATATATCCTTGTTTTATGTCTTTTCTTTTGCTTGAGGACTAGCAAAATCTTACGTTTCGGGGTATGATAACTCAAATTACATGGTTAGGATTCAAGCTACCAACTAAGTTAATATCCCCATGTAATTTACTTGCAACTATAGAAGGATCAGTCTAAAGCACAATATCACAAATATTGTCAGCTTGTTAATTCATCAAACATAACAAAAGCCAACTTGAATAGTTTTTACAAAATAAGAGATAGAATAAGATGAAAAGAATAATGCTCAATAATGCTCTTATATGATTAACAAAATTGTGAGCCATACGATTAAATAGCATGAGTAGAAACCCCAAGTCAAAGATCTATTATAAATCTATCCTTACAAATATTTAAAAGAGCTTTAAAGCATAAGGAAAATATAGTAATAATATAACTCTCCATATGTGTAATATCTCCAAAAAGATTTTAAAATAAACTCCCACTATATGATTATCTTGAAAAAGGAATTTTAATTTTTCAAAATTTACAATTAGAGTTCCAATTTTTTTTATATCTCTCCCTTTTTGTCATACGAATAAACAAACATAATAAAAGATAAAGACAATCTAATGAAGCAAACACATAATGTATTGAATGATAGAATTTTTTGCACATTACAAACAATTTAAATTACACTTTAAAATATGAAAAACAACAAACTGAATAAACCTCCAAACACACTAATAAAATAGAACAAAATATCAAAATAAAATAGAAATAAATCATTGTCCTGGAGGAGGAAATCCATAATGTGAATGGTTGCTCTTAATCATATAGAACATTGCTTCTTGACGTTCATTCATAGTTGTCCTTTGTTGTTCCAATGTTTTCATTCTTGTATGCATCTCATTTCCTGACGAGAAGGCTTAGAAGCATATATGTGTTCCATTTTTTCATCCCCAAAGATATCATATGCAATGGCTGCTACTTCACTAGTACCAACATTGCGGGCCTCTGTCTCTTTGAACTTTGAGCAGATGATCTTGATATGGCTAATTTTCCAATATCACTGATGAGACATGACCGACATCAAGTTAGCAATATCGATCTTGCACATACTTTTATTTTATATTTGTAAAACTCTCGTAAGTGCACAAATCATTTTATAAAAAATGACAAATATACTCCCAAGATCAATCTAAGGAAGTAATATATGTGGTTTTTAATTTATTATTCAAACTTTTAAAAATGAAATTAAATCCTAAACATCCTACCCTTAAATTTAATAGTGAGTTATATCCATTATTTTTTGGAGAAACATTTTGCTATATGCCTTGGTTCATATCAATTTCATTTAAACCTCTTGTGGTTCATTTCCTTCCTTAGTGTTCAACCTGTTGAGTAAAATGAAATAAAAGGTGTTGTTCCTCATACACTCCCACACGTGTTTGCTCTCAAATATGATTTTTGAAACTCAAGTTTCACTCTATTTTGGCCTTTTCTCGATGGTGATTTCTTTTTCCTTTTACCATCCAAAGCCCTAGCTAGCCCTCTTTTATGTTCTTAAAAAAATCAAAGAATTCAAATAATCTAAAGAAGAAACCAGGATGTTGGTGACAATCTCAAAAATCTCAATTTTAAAAACTTAATTGAGGCAAATGGTGATAGAATTAAAGTCCAAAGATGACTATAAAGAACCAAGAAAAATAAGAAAACTCTAAAAAGAAGCAAAAGACTAGTGAAAGAAATCACTAGAATTGAAGCTAAATGATGAAGAAGGAAAAAGACTCAATACAGTTATGCTTTAAACAATCACAAGAACAAAAAAAAGTAAAGGGAAACTAGAATGAAATATATGGAAACTAGAACTAAATGAAGGAAAGCTAATTTCAACAAGAATAAGAATCTCAAGCAAGAAAACAAGAATTGGAAACTTCATTAACAATAGGAAACTTGAACAATCTGTCTCTTTGTTCTTCTTTTTTACTTAAATTTTCGACTGCTACTATTAATAGAAAATACAAAAAAGTAAATTCACAAACTGAATGAACAAAAACCTTAAACACAACAAAAAAAGATACAGTAAACCTTAAACCCTTAATAAGTGGTGTAAACAATGAAATTGAAGATAAAAAATGTGGGAAACGGTCAAAAATGCGAGGAACAGTTCAAAAATCTATGTAAGGAAAGAAAGAAGAAATGAACCTAAAGGAAAAATGGAAAGAATATATGAAAAAGGCAAGGGGTAAATAATTAATTTAGGAAAGTTAAAATGGGAAATAAGTAATCTCTAGTTGGAAATATTTCTAAGATCTTTCTTTTCTTCTTTTCCTTGGCCAAACTATTTTTATTTTTTCTTATAAAATCAGAATTGGATAGCATGTTTGATATGAACCAAGGTGTTAGGGCCTAGGTAAGTTTTAGATTATATAGCAAAGGGTTTCTCCACAAATCAATGGATATTACTCATCACCATTTATGTGAGGGTAAAGACGCCACAAGGAGGTGGTATTTCCTTGATAAGTCTAGCATAAATGACACCCTAACAAGTATGGATATTACTCACCACAAATTCTTGGATGCTAAGCAACACCACAAAGGTTGTCAATCCTTTGATAAGTTGCTTAAAAAGGAACAAAGAGCATGAATGAACTCTCAAATGATCTAAAAAATCAAATTTCATTCAAAAATGTGAATACCTAGTAGCTGAGCTACTCTTAAGGATTTATAGGATACAATTAAACCCTAAGCTCAACTACATCATAGCCATTGATCTCATCCAAGGGTTGCAAATAAAAACATCCAAAAAGCACAAAAGGTAGCAGAAAACATGGACTAAAACATGGAGAAAAATGGGGGAGCTGACTACAAAAGGAATCCTATGAAAACATTACATCTTAACCCTTGATTTCATCCAAGGGCTGAAAAGAAAACTACCCAAAATCAATCCAAATGGCATAGCAAAAATGGAGCAAAATATGGAGCAAAATGTGGAGCAATATTGGAGCAGCTGAGAATAAAGGAATCCCAATAAAATATTACATCTTAACCTTTGTTGTCATCCAAGGGTTGAAAAGAAAGCTGCCCAAATTAGTCTAAATGGCATAGCAATGTGCCTAGTTTTATTTTGCCAATTTTTCCCTAATTTCCATAGTAGGTTTGTCCAAATCCTAGCACTTCTAATTTGGGTCCTTTGGTTATACATGACCTTATTAATGAGTCCATTTGAAGCATTTTCAAGTTGTGCTCTCTTAGACCTTGTGATTGGTCCACTTGGGATTTGTTTGGTTCCATGATTCTCATCATTTCCCCACTCTTCAAGAGGATTTGTCCTCAAACGTTCACCTGGATAATCAAAAGGAGAAAGATCAGAAACATTAAAGAAGGTTCTCACATTATACTCACCATGAAAGTCTAGCTTGTAGGCATTTTCATTGATCCTTTCGATGGCTTTAAATGGACCATCTCCTCGTGGTAGATACTTTGATTTTCTTTGTTCTATAAAATGCTCTTTTCTCATGTTCACCCACACCCAATCTCCAGGCTCAAAGATCATCCTATGATGACATTTTTTGGCTTGTTTGATTTATTTTTCAATCCTCCTCTCAATGTTGAGCCTTGCCTTTTATTTTTCAAAAGCTTTTGCAAAATTCAGTAAAGAAAATTAAGGGGCATGAGTCAATTTTTCTGTAAGCAATTAGAATGACATTTCTTGCTCTTCCCCCCATTTGAACCTAACATTCTTTTTTATGACTTCGGTTATCGATGCTGATATGCTAAAATCTTTCATAAATTGCCGATAAAAGCTAGCAAGTCCATGAAAACTTCTAACATTACTTAAACTTGTTGGGTTGGGCCACTCTTGGATAGCTCGAATATTTTCTTTATCAACTTGAACTTTTTGTGCACTCACAATGAAACCCATAAACATAAGCTTATCAGTGCAAAATGTGCACTTCTTTAGGTTAGGAAATAGTTTCTCTCTCATAACGACTTCAAGAACATATTGTAAATGTATCAAATGATCTTCCAAATTTTTGCTATAAATGAGAATATGATAAAAATAGAAAACTACAAATTTTCCAATAAAAGCATGCAAAACATGGTTCATTAATCTCATGAAAGTACATGGAGTATTAGTTAAACCAAATGGCATGACTAACCACTCATATAAACCATATTATGTCTTAAATGCAATTTTCCATTCATCATCTTCTTTCATTTTAATTTGGTGATATCCACTTTTCAGATCAAATTTAGAAAAGACACAAGAACTATGTAACTCATCTAACATATCAACTAAGTGAGGAATAGGATGACGATAATTTACCATGATATTGTTGATTTCTCGGCAATCCAAGATCAATCTAAGGAAAGAATATATGTGGTTTTTAATTTATTATTCAAACTTTTAATTTGGACACCTTGAATAACAAAAAAAGTATGGATATAATAAATAAGTTAATTATGCTTTATCACATTTTTTAGGTTATCAAAGATATAAATTGATATTTATTTATTCTCTATTTTTATATAAATACCACATTTGGTGGGGTTAGATATTCTTTGTTAATTAAACAAATCAATTAACACCTATGAGTGGGGTCGATAATTAATTTAGTTAATTAAATTTATTCTTTTTTTTCTAAGAGATTGAAAATGAACCATTTAAATGCACTACTACAATACAAATATAAATATTTGTGAACAAAAATACCTTTGATTTTATTGAATCTATATATATGTTTATATTTTTTGTTATTAGATTAGGAAACACAAAAACCAAAATATCGTGACAGAATGTTTATGATTCAATTTCACTTTCAAAATTTTGAATAATAAATTAAAACAACATATATTCCTTCCTTAGATCAACCTTGGGAGCATACTTGTCATTTTCTATAAAATGATTTATGCACTTGCAAGAGTTTTACAAATATAAAACCAAAGTATTTCGAAGGTCAACATTGCAGGTCTTATTCATCAAGTTTTTGACACCGTTGTCGAGGACTTGATGTTATGCTCATCAGGTATTCCTTTTAGGTCATTATTATGGCCTAGGTTGTTTCCATATAAAAATATCATGCATTTTTTTATTTTTCTACATTATTTTATCTACATGTGATTGTATGTTTCACTTTCTACAAAAAAAATTAATTTTTCATATTTAAATAATTTATCTATGCACCCCTTTAGCTAATTAGATCCATAACTAAATAATCTTTCAATTGGTATCATAACAAATCACTAGATACACTTACTATTGAGGGTGTTTGTTCAGATTATGTGGAATTTAAATCTTATTTTCTCTCTAAATATAATGTTAAAAGTTTTAAAGAAATGATTTCAAAATATGTTAGAGTAATAGAAAATAATAATAGTTTAAATGTAAAATTATAAAAGCTAAATGAATACCTTGAGACATATAAAATCTTTGCTTATAAATTAAAAGAAGAGAAGAATATTCTATAAGAATAAAATAATACTTTGAATTTGACTCTTGTAGGCTTGAAAGAAGAAAATAACAAGCTTACTCCAGATAATAAAAAATTGGTACATGAGCTCAAAGAATCATGTGATGTTGTGAAGGGGTTCACCATTGGAACTTAATGATGAAACAAAGTTCTTGACTATAGAAAAAGTTTTGGGGACAAGAGAGGCTATGATATATAGATGACCACAATGCATCATCCTTTTCAAAATCAACTAAATTTTAAAGGCTTCTAATCCCCACTCTTCAAATGCTACACACAAATTTTATGTACCTGCTTCTAAATTTATTCCTATATGCCTTAAATGTGGTAGAAAGTGACATATTAGACGAAGATGTAGATTTTTGATGACATATAACTATGATGTTAAGTTGCATGCATCCTTTTCAAGAATTAACCGTCATATTTTAGAATTAAGCACATGATTCACTTGGAAAGGTTGGGTTAAAAAATTTGATTTAAATTTGAACTAGTCCACAACCCGGCATACGATCAGGGTAAGGAGAAATAGTGACCTAAAAGACTTGACCCTAACTAAAAAAAACTTAACATTATAACACTTATGTAGTTCACACAACCAAGGCACAAAATCACAAAATGTATAATATCAAAAGTAGATAACTGTTAATCACAAATATTATAAATTAATAACAGAAAGAAAGTAAACCATAAATGCATTCTAATTAGAGTTTATGCTTCAATATGTTGAGACATATACACAACAAACTCAGATTATACAAGCTCAACAATTGATCATGCATACAATTGATATAACAAGGTAAGACAATATAGAGACCATATCTATATAGTAACATCCTTGAGTTGCTTAAAGTAACCATTTAGTAGCAAATAATTCACAAAACAATAAACAAGTTACAAATTTAATAAATAGTAAAATCACTATTACCTCTATGAATGGGGACCTCTATCCTAACTGCCTACTGCTTCTCTTTACTTGTTGCCTCTACAATGATATGGTTTAACACTCAAACCCAGTTGTCCTTCATAGCCAACAACACCCATTATGGTGTGATTGGTAACCAAAGATTAGTAACTAGAAATGTATCAAATTACAACCTCATAAGACACACATTCCACTACTAATGTCAAATCATGTATGGGAGGCCTACAGTCAAACAATGTACTCACATATAAATTTATTTGATCACAAGTCATATTGAATGACCCATTCTCTAATATAATATCACCAAAATGATTTCTATAATATATATAAATCTTGGTATGAATTTTGACGAATTTTTGACACTAAAAAAGTGGGTAAAGAAAAGAAAAATGAGTTGGGTATTTATAGCACTTGGATTTGGCACCTTGCCACCACCTTTACACCAGCTATGGTAAGGTTCCTGGAAAGCTTCTTAGCTAGCTTATTACTGAGGTGTGTAAAACATGATATTTTTGTTTCCAAAAATATCGAGTTAAATCAACAAATACCTATACCTAATACATGCCAAAAACCACAAGAAAAAATATTGGCTCACTGGTATACTCATTTTCCAAAAACCAATACTCTCAATCCAAGTATGAACATTATAAAACTTACATTATCCCCTTTTGCTTTCCATGTCAAAACACTATACAACTAGATACATATACTTATCAAGCATGGAAAGATCATAAATATTTCCTAGAGTTGTTTTTCCCATGAGTAATACAACAACACACACAAAAATCCAAAAGATACACCTACACCAAGTGCATCCATCTTGAGTGATCCATCCATCTTCATGAATCAACCCGTCTAGTCCTTTGTCACTCAGAAACACGAGGAACTTAGTGTTACATGCATATAGTACATTTGAAGCTCAAAGACATCACTCAGCACTTATAACATGCATACATAAAACAAATGCATACCTGTGAATGTATCATGTAGAAACCACGTGTAGTCAACCCATATATTATCATGTTACCCCAAATAGGTACACAGGGATAGGAAAAAACAAAATTAAACATGCACAACTTTTCCTAACTTCATGCAACACTCCCCCTGAATGCATGCAAATGCCATCCTATATTTAAAGCCCAAGTAGCATACAACACAGCAGTAAACATATAGTTATGCATAGAAAATTCTCCCTTTTTTGACATTGAAAGTCAAAGGTATACCTCTATATAAGGGAGAGGAGAAACACAAATATGCTATAATATTAATACTAATACAATAATATAGATAAGATTAGAACAACAACATGTTTTAAGAGAAACTAGCAAGGTAGAATCATGCAACATGCAACAAACTAAATACATAGGCATGTAGAAAATATCTCAATCTACCCAAGAAAAGATATGTCATGCATTCCATAAATAGCTATAATGCAATGAATGACAAGTGAGAAGTTTGCAAGAAGAAAGCAAAAGCAGAGAAACACATTGGTAGACACGTGAAACAAGAGATTACTTACAATGCATGCAACATGTCATACTAATAGTCCTATTTAAACATGGTTCATATAAAGTGATGAAAAAGAGAAGAAAGCATCACATGAATAAGACAAAAAAAACAAAAACCATAAAATACAACAAACAACAGAAATTAAAAAAAACATATCACTTCCCTTGATAGCAAATATAAGACATATAATTATCCCCCTAAAAATATGTATGATTTATAGTAAATATGTTATGCATTCTACTCTCAAACACCCCAATGCAAATGCATCTACACATAATAGGAACAAGAAACACAGGAGAAGGGAAGTAAATAAAGAATGTTCAACAAATAAAAGGATCTATAATGAATATAGAGTACATTTAACAAAAATATCCACATGTCCATCCAACCATGATGCATTCATGTATGATATAAAAAAATGTTTACTCTATATGCCATCATGATATGCTTATGTGAACCAAGCAAAAATAAATATACATGAAAGTTGAATCAATCTTTATATGTCCATAATTAGTCTCTCTCTCTCTCTCCACTAATGTAAGTGCCAACCTAGAATAAATCAATAGGTCTTTTAATGTTTGTAATGATAGGCTGAGGTAAGGCTTACATCCTCTTTCTATCCAAGCAGCACCTAAACTTTCGCCTTGAGAGACACTAAAAATAGATTCTATAGATGATTAAAGAAATAAAAAAAATATCAAAGCCAAAGATTCTCACAAGCTTCTCAAAATAACCATACAAATTTACAAAGATATGGCATGCACAAAATGTTTTTTAGCCATATATGCTCTCATGGAATATACATGTCAAAATATCCATTCTTCAATTCATGCCAAACGTATAAAAATATGATCCTTCTTTAATTCATTTTACATGCAATAGATTAGCAAAGAGAGGGATCATCATTCTCATAAACATAGAACAAAGACTAACAAGAGAGATAACAAGTAATAACTCAAAATAGATCAAAGTCCCAAAAGAAGAAGATGTGTCTCAAAAGAGATAAATAACAAAACTCACATTATTGCTAGTCAATAGAAAGGAAGAAACTGACTAACTAGTGAACAATATAGGTAACATCCCTAAAATAAAGTAGAAATAATGGATGCTACAAAAACCACTAAGCATGAGAGAAAGGTAAAAGTTCCAAAACAAAAACACAAGACATGCTTAGATAGTGACAACAACCCAAACAATAGGAGTGCCAACTAAACACACAAGTTTAGATAAAACATTGTATGTATATCAAAGGTCTCAAATACAGGTAAATATATATGACATACATATGCTATAGTAAACTAGAGCAAGCACATAAAAGAGAAACACTTATAAATACATACTTGTAAAATATCACAATTAACTTCAATGAAACAACTACAACATAGTAGAAGGTTAAGAAGGAAAAAGGTGGATAAAAGCCAATAATGGATAAATAGAAAACAATATAAAACATGTTAGGTGTAGGGACAAAGAACTCAGTAAAATAAGCACCCTATATGATATGACATATGCATGATAAGATAGCAAAAAGCATAATCTTAATACTTTGGCTGCATGAAAGAACATGTGGCATGATGCGTATACAAAATTCCATAGAGGAAACAATGTATGCAAGATAAATGCACATAAAGAACAAGTCAAAGCAACTTGCATGTGAGAAAACTACTAAAGGATTATCCAAAAAGGAAAAGCAACAAATATGAAAATTACCATAAAATGTAATGCAAGGAAATAGTAAGCAAAAGAAGATAAGAATACATATTCACATATAGAAGAAAGACAACCCAAGAGAGGAAGGAAATAAACAACTCAATCCCAGCAGATCACCCAAAAATAGTCATCAAATAGCATCCCTCCTTTTAAAGAATTTGTGAAGGGTAACAGAACTAGGAGATAGCCTCTAACTCATATAAGCAAGAGGATTATATGAAACTTGTGGTTTGTTTTGCTTAAAATCTCTATAAAATCCAAACAAATAATTCATATAAATCTAGCATGGTAGAATTTTTGAAGCAGATTTATTTTTTTCAACACTATGCCTTAAGTACATGACGCAACCTACTTGAACATGCTCAAATGAGCCATATTAGCAACATCCATACAAAGAAGGTGGGGGTGAATAAGGTGAAGTACTCTAAGATGAACCACTAATATATCTAAGACACTACCTAGGAAGGTAGCCAGTAGTGCCACAAATATAACATGTACAACGAGTGAAGTTAGAGAATCTAGGTCCCTAACTTCGAGGATTTATACGCAGAGGAGAGAAAGAAAGTGTAATCATGCTAAATTTTATACTAAGATGAGAAGTTAATTTTTTGTAGAGGGGTCTTACATGCCCTAGTTCACTATAGTGGTGACAAGTAGGGATAATAGTATGTAGAGGTAGAAGACCACTACTAGAGCGACGGGAAGTGTTAGCCTTTGGTGAATGTTCACCTTATTAGAGGAACTAGGCTAGAATGTGAACACCAACTTACCTTTAGAGGTGGCAACAACTGACTTCAACTTAGAATCTTGATCAATAGACTTGACAAACTTAAGAGCAGTAGAAGTAGAAGTATAAACCCCTTCATTATACATGATACCACGTTTATCACCAAATGACTTTGTGTTACTAATAATTTCACTTAATTTTCAAAAATTGGAAATCATTGTGTTGACAATAAAGAAAGCTTAGGCTAGTTCCTTTTCATTCACGTGGAGTTTATTTTTTAATGTTATAATCAACTCTTTCTTTTCCTCAATAAAAGATTCTAGGTAAGCCATCAAATTGTTAAGAATCCTAACTCTCTCATTCATATGTTCCAGGACCCCTTTCTATAGTAAAAAAATTGTTCCAGTATTAGTGATCAATACACTAAATAGGATTTATTTAAAAATTCCACTACCTGTCAAAAAGTAAAAATGAAAATATATATATATATATTTATCTTCCTATATAGTTTCCATTGGTGCAAATCCAATCATTTTCACTTTTAATTTCAAATGAGAAAGAATTCCCATTGGTAGCAAATGGTATCCATTAAGTGAGGAAATTTTATTAAAAAATCATAAAGATTATGCTCTTACCTTTACCTCTTGTAAGAACGAATTAACAGGGTTAGCTACTCAACCAATCTTTACAATTAAATACCTATTATTGGATAACAATAACATAGATTAAATGAGGAATAAGGGCAATTTATTTTTTTGAAGTGAAAAACCTAGAAAAAAAAAAGAAAACATGGTTGTGAGGAAGGTTATAGTAGGAAAAGCCATTGGAATTTTTATTTTATTCATTGAAGGAATCTATTTTTCTATTAAAAGACTAGGAAAGAGGAATGAATTAAATAAAAGAAATCAATTAATTATTTAGTTATTCATCAAAGTTTCATTTATTGAATGACTAGAAATAAACTGGGATATATAGCTCGAAGACATAGGTCAAAAATTCATTTATTTGCATCAAGCTATTAGGCACCCCATTCAAGACCTACACACACTATTACTCAACAAAAAATAAGAGCTTTAGTTTCAGCTCATCAGAATCAAGGTAAACAAAAGAGAGATTTTCGTCTTTCTTGGATCACTTGGATAAATGTAGTAATTTGAATCAATGAGTCATACTAGAGTTATAGCAATTTAATACACAATCTGTACAAGAGATAGTTGCTTCTTAATCATTAAATACTTTCACAAATAGCTATATTAAATAGGAATTTTGTTATATGGCTTTTAATGATATCATAAAATAATGAAATTGGAAAGAAATCCATTGGAATTAAATGGAGTTTCTTTTAGAATGAACCAAGGAAGCTAGAGTATAAATTAGTATGATAAAGTCATTAAAATGAGTAAACACCTTCAATAAAAAAAAGAAAATAAAAGATGAATTCCTCTTTCCTAATTCTTTTTTTATTACATTAATTATCATATTGGAATTTTATTTTGATTCAATCAAAGAATTAAGGCTCTTTATTTTTTGTTCTAAGACTTATAGTTCTAGTGGTCGACTTTCCTCTTTCAAATCGTTTCTTGATGCTTATTTTCGCAAGTGTACGAATCGTTCAAGTAATAAAGTGTACAAAAGTACGGATATCGAACCCACAAGGAATGGTGTTACTAAGTACCGAAATTGATTAACCCTAATTTTATTTGAAAACTGAATTGTTGAAATTGTTTAAAAAGAAAATTAACATAAAACTAAACGCAATTAACAAAATTAAATGTTGTTCACTAATGATTAAAAACGCTAAGGCATTTGATTTCGCTAAATCAATTCAATCCGATTTCAAGTCATGTTATATGAGAATCAAAGCTAAAAGTGATGGTTGAAAAACCCAAACTTATCTAATACTCTTTCTCAAGTTATATTAGAATTACTTATCTATGAAAACCAACTATATTTCTATGAAGATTTAATCACAAATAAGCACATTACGATTTATGGAATTTCTGGAATAACCACATACATCATGCATTAGGTGTCAAACTCGCATTCAACATATGGTATTTATCACAAGAAGCATTCATTACACATCTCCTCTCGGTCTCAATATAATGCAACAAATCATCTAAATCTTGATCAGAAATTTAAAAGCATTAAGCATGGAAATAAATACTCAACTTGAAAACAATGAATTCATATAACAATAACCAAAGAAATCAGATTTCCTTGATTTAACTACATCATAGCCTTAGCAAAAATGAATTAGTTCATAACGGAAATAAGAACAACCATTATTTCAATTGAATCCATCAATAATAAAACTGAATAAATTGCAGAATATAAAAACTAAGGAGAAGAGATGAAAAACTCTAGAAGATGACTTTGTAGCATCAATGGTGAAGATCCTTCAAGTTTCTCCAAAATTTCTTTCTCTCCTCCAAAAATGTCTTTGAATTTCCCTCTCTGCCGTCCCCTCCTTCTCCATCATAATGTATATATAGATCTAGGGTTTTGGAGGGAAATTTTGTAACAAAACAGCATAAAAATGTGTTTTCGAACGAAACTCGCCGGCGGCGAAGTTATTCTCACCGCGGCGAGATTTCTGGAAAACTTACGATTTCGGTTCTGCTAAATCTCGCCGGCGGCGGGATTATTGTGGCCGGCGGCGAGATGCACTTGGCCGGAGGCGATATGTATTTGGCCGGCGGCGAGATGTACTTGGCCGGCGGCGAGATTGATTTGGCCGGCGGCGAGATTGCTTTGCCAAAATCCGTGCTCCCTGCATGATTTTCAACATTTTCTCAGTAAGGTTTTCGCCGGCGGCGGGAATATTCTTGTCAGCGACGAACTTCTAAATTTTGAAATTTTGTTTTCTTTTTATTTGCACTCAATCCCGGTCATTGAAATTTGTCCCAAACTTCTCCATAATTATGATTTTACCTGCAATTGCACTTTAAACACGAAATACCCGTGAAATGACATTTGTGGATTAAATAATAAAATAAAACACAATTTTCACACAAATATCAACCTTTAAATCATAACAAAAATGCAATAATTTGACTCCTATCAACAACCCCCAACCAGCTTCTTGCTAGTCTCTAGCAAGAAAAGCGATCTATGAATAATTTCAAAGGAGAAATTAAAAGAAAAATTCAAAGGAAATTTATTCTATTTACAACATTACATTAAGCGTATGTAATAAGCCTTTAAACCCCTAGGTGGCCCTAGTAGGACGAGTTGTAGTCTCATAAGGGCTTCCAGTGATGACACCCACAAACATCTTACCTATAAATATCCTAACTTAAAACAATAAAATCACATAACAAATAATTTGCACAAATGTCTCAAAAATTGTAAATAACACCCAACATATAGAATAATTAAATGTCACCTAAGCTTTAAGAAATCTCAAATGCCAATTTCACTTTTATTATTGACTCTTAAACATCCATCAAACCACAAACCAATAGCCATACTGCCCAGATAATATTATGCATAACATCTGCAAACAAAAAGGTGAAATCTCGAACCCCATAGGCTCACTTTTCAAACCTCTCTCCACTAATGAAGGAAAATACACCACTTTGGATCAATAGGACTATATGAGGCTTGTAATGTTAGGCTTAGGTATTTGGTTAAGAAAGAACGGGAAGTGTCAAAATACAAATAAGGGCACTTATTAGATTAAACACAACCAATTAAGTAAAAGAATAACACCATTTAACCCAAATTGTTTCTTCCGATCATAACCCATTTTTCCACAGATAAACAAAGTTCTTCCTCAATCTTTCACCTTAGTACATCCATCACTAACACTCTTTTATTTACTAGAATGTGAAGGCTTTCTTCTTCTTCTTTTTCTTCTTCTTTTTTTTTTCTTTTCTCTTTTCTTTTTTTTTTTCTTTTCTTTTTTTTTTTACTCAATTGCTCTTTGAAAAGCCAACTACTTTCATCCAATATATATGAAATTTTTTTTTCTTTTTTTTTTTCATCACCCTTACTCTAATTGTTCTTGAAAGGACATAACACCCAACCAATTTCTTCCAATATATGTGGAAGATTTCTCCAATTGCTCTTGCAAAGTTTGTGTTCAAAATTAAGTGCTCTTAACAAATAAGGTAGGAATTATATATATATATATTTTTGGCTCAATAAAAGGTAGGTTATAGAAGGCAAAAAGAAAGAAAAGTAAGGCTAACAATACATTTAAATAGGCTCAAAGAGGTAACTAGTGATATAAAGATAACAAGGTAGGCTTAAAATGGCACAATCGATCCAAAAATGGCCTACATCATATCCTACATAGTGCAATTCCAAATTATTTCGTCTCAAGAGGTTTTCAAATGAGTTTTAGAGTTTGTTAAAATCACAAAAATGTCCATGCAAAATTTACACATAAGACTTCTCTAAGCATTTAGACTAATCAACCAAATCATACCACATACCAAAAGAGTCGCCAACTAGGTAAAATCAACATTTGAAATTCTCTTTAAACCAAAGCAAAATTTAATGTCTTCTAACAGCTACTTGTTATCACAATCACATTATTATCATCAACGTGCAAATTAAAACAAGTAAAATGCAAATAAAATAAAAATAATAATAATAACAATAATAATAATAAAATAAGACAATAAAGAAATAAAATAAAATAAAAAAAATTAAATCAAAATGCAGAAAAATAAATGGAAAATCAAAATTAAACACAACTAAACACACAAACAAAACTACTAAAAATGAAGGGGAGAAAAGATTTACCGTTTACCGCACCCCCAACCAAAACCTTAAATTGTCCTCAATGTAAGAAAGGGAAGAGAGATCTCCTTTCCGCCGGCGGTGAAACTGCCCTCGTCGGTGGTGAACGTAAGAAATTTTTTTTTTTTAGATGGGATGGCATTGGGTTTAGCTCAATCTTGTTGGCTCCATTCTTTACCACTGAGGTTGGAGTTTCATTTGTTCCCAACTCCTTAAATGTTCCATCACTGCATAAATATTCATTAGGTGCTGCCAGTAATCCAGAACATTATCTCGTCCCCTCATCTTCCTCCTCAATTGTTGCAGATTTCACAAGGCCAGCTTCTAGTGGTAGCAATGGAGTTATCTCCTCAAAAGTTTCCGAGATTAACCCGTCAAGAGTGTTAATTTGAAAACAAGAATGTACATCACTTGGAGATTTTATTTCTTCAAAAATATCAAAAGTTACTTGTTCATCTTGCACCCGTAGAATGAGCTTTCCTTGCTGAACATCAATCAATGTTCTTCCAGTTGCAAGGAACGGTCTCCCCAATATCAACAGCATCTCTCTATCTTCCTCCATGTCAAGCACCACGAAATCTACAGGGAAAATAAACTTGCCGACTTTAATTAAAACATCCTCAATTACCCCTAGAGGATATTTCACCGATCGATCCGCTAATTATAAAGATATTGAAGTGGGCTTCACTTCTCCCAGGCCTAGTTTCCTGAAAACAGAAAGTGGCATCAAATTAATGCTTGCTCCTAAATCACATAGGACTTTATCAAAATTGCAACTTCCTATAGTACAAGGTATAGTAAAACTCCTTGGGTCTTTCAATTTCTGTGGCAGTTTTCTTTGAAGAATTGCACTGCACTCCTCATTTAGCATGACAGTTTCATTATCTCCCAGCCTCCTCTTCTTTGATAGGATTTCCTTCATGAATTTTGCATATTTGGGCATTTGTTCCAACATCTCTGCAAAAGGAATGTTAATATGCAATTTCTTAAAAATATCCAGAAATTTATCAAATTGATTATCAAGATTTTTCTTATTCAATCTTTGAGGATATGGGATAGGAGGCTCATATTTTGCATATGGGGAAGGTTGAATATCTTGGGATCTTGATGGCTTTTCTTTAGATTCTTCCATCTTTTTCTCCGATTTCTTCTGATTCTCAAGTTCTTTTCCACTTCTCAATGTGATAGCCTTTGCATGCTCTGTGGGATTTATTGTGTCACTAGGTAGTGATCCTTGAGACCTTTCTGCAATCTGCTTTGAAAGCTGCCCCAGTTGGTTTTGGATGTCCCTGTTGATTGCCTCTTGATTTCTGAAATTTGCTCTTGTCTCCTCAATGAACTTTCCCAAAATTTCTTCCAAATTTGTTTGTTTTTCTCCTGGGGTTGGTAGGAAGATGATGACGGTTTGAATCCCCCTTGGTTATTTCCCCATGACAAATTTGGATGATTTCTCCAACCTGGATTGTAGGTGATCGAGTATGGGTTATGTTGAGGTTTTTGGAAATTTGAAACATAATTTGCTTGCTCAGCATTTGGTGAAGCAAATGGATTTCCAACTTGGCACTCGATGCTAGCATGATTTCCACCACATAAATCACATTGTGCAGTTGGTTTGGATTCAAATTTGGAGGACAAAGAATCCATCTTTCTTGAAAGAACACCAACTTGAGCCGACAAAGGATTCACTAACTCAATTTCATGCACTACTGCTGGTCTTTTTGCAATTACCCGCTCTGAATGCCACTGATTGTTGTTTTCTGCCATAACCTCTAACAACTCATGAGCATCCTCCGGTGTTTTTCCCATCAAAGATCCTCCAGCTGTAGCATCAATCATTGCACGATAGTTTGAAACCAACCCATTATAAAATGTAGAGACTTGTAGCCAAATTGGTATACCATGATGTGGGCATTTCCTCAACATTTCTTTGAATCTTTCCCAAGCTTCATACAATGATTCTTGGTCATATTGTGTAAAAGATGTGATTTCATTCCTCAATTTTGCCGTCTTAGCAGGAGGAAAGAACTTGGACAAGAATTTCTGAAACAATTCATTCCATATCGTAATTGATCCCGGTGGTAATGGGTTTAGCCACTCCTTGGCTTTATCTCGAAGTGAAAAAGGAAAAACCCTCAATCTTACAGCATCTTCGGACACACCATTTATCTTATAAAGATCACACACCTCCAGAAAGTAAGCAATATGTGCATTTGGATCATCCTTTGACATTCCCCCAAACTGATTTGATTGAACCATTTGGATAAAGGATGGTTTTATCTCAAAGTTATTGGCTTGAATAGTTGGCCTCCTTATACCCGAAATAGTTCCAGCAACATTAGGCGCAACATAATCCCTCAAAGCTCTACGATTTCCACCTCCCTCAACAAATGGTGGATCCATGGCTAATTGTCTATTAGGAGCTGAAGTTGAACCTCTTCTCTCTCGGTTTAGACGCCTATATGTTCTATCAATCTCCGGATCAAATGGAAGAAGGTTAAGGCTTCTTGTACGTCTCATACAAAAATCCTACAACCAGAAAATCAACTAACAAAAACAACACAAAGTTACCCTTTTTTTTATATTTATAAAATAAAACAGCAAAATAAACAAAATTAAAAATGAAAGAAAGATAAAGCAAATTAACTTCAAATTAAAACTAAGATTAGGTAGTATCGATATTAATAAAATCAAACCATTCCCCGGCAACGGCGCCAAAAACTTGATGCTTATTTTCGCAAGTGTACGAATCGTTCAAGTAATAAAGTGTACAAAAGTACGGATATCGAACCCACAAGGAATGGTGTTACTAAGTACCGAAATTGATTAACCCTAATTTTATTTGAAAACTGAATTGTTGAAATTGTTTAAAAAGAAAATTAACATAAAACTAAACACAATTAACAAAATTAAATGTTGTTCACTAATGATTAAAAACGCTAAGGCATTTGATTTCGCTAAATCAATTCAATCCGATTTCAAGTCATGTTATATGAGAATCAAAGCTAAAAGTGATGGTTGAAAAACCCAAACTTATCTAATACTCTTTCTCAAGTTATATTAGAATTACTTATCTATGAAAACCAACTATATTTCTATGAAGATTTAATCACAAATAAGCACATTACGATTTATGGAATTTCTGGAATAACCATATACATCATGCATTAGGTGTCAAACTCGCATTCAACATACGGTATTTATCACAAGAAGCATTCATTACACATATCCTCTCGATCTCAATATAATGCAACAAATCATCTAAATCTTGATCAGAAATTTAAAAGCATTAAGCATGGAAATAAATACTCAACTTGAAAACAATGAATTCATATAACAATAACCAAAGAAATCAGATTTCCTTGATTTAACTACATCATAGCCTTAGCAAAAACGAATTAGTTCATAACGGAAATAAGAACAACCATTATTTCAATTGAATCCATCAATAATAAAACTGAATAAATTGCAGAATATAAAAACTAAGGAGAAGAGATGAAAAACTCTAGAAGATGAAGACTTGGTAGCATCAATGGTGAAGATCCTTCAAGTTTCTCCAAAATTTCTTTCTCTCCTCCAAAAATGTCTTTGAATTTCCCTCTCTGCCATCCCCTCCTTCTCCATCATAATGTATATATAGATCTAGGGTTTTGGAGGGCAATTTTGGAACAAAACAGCATAAAAATGTGTTTTCGAACGAAACTCGCCGGCGGCGAAGTTATTCTCACCGCGGCGAGATTTCTGGAAAACTTACGATTTCGGTTCCGCTAAATCTCGCTGGCGGCGGGATTATTGTGGCCGGCGGCGAGATGCACTTGGCCGGCGGCGAGATTGCTTTGCCAAAATCCGTGCTCCCTGCATGATTTTCAACATTTTCTCAGTAAGGTTTTCGCCGGCGGCGGGAATATTCTCGCCGATGGCGAACTTCCAAATTTTGAAATTTTGTTTTCTTTTTATTTGCACTCAATCCCGGTCATTGAAATTTGTCCCAAACTTCTACATAATTATGATTTTACCTACAATTGCACTTTAAACACGAAATACCCGTGAAATGACATTTGTGGATTAAATAATAAAATAAAATGCAATTTTCACACAAATATCAACCTTTAAATCATAACAAAAATGCAATAATTTGACTCCTATCATTTCTCATTATTAAGAAAAGGTAACAAAGATAAAATATGAGCCTATTTTATAGCAATAGTAATTTATCATTGTTTTAAGGTCAATCTAATCACTTCTCTAGATAATATTTTTCCTTGATCACTAATAAATCGACTTGTTAAACTCATGTTTCTATAATCAATTTGATCCCTCGATTGGATCTGCGTGAAATGCCTATGAAAAGATCGATTGGATTTAAGTAAGAGTCATTTGGATTATCCATGGTTTTTTTATTCCTTATCTCGAAAACCCTAATCCTATTTCAATCATATAAAAAATTATTTAAATTTAATAAGATTTTGAATTTATAATAATATTAAATTTAAAATTGATAATTATAAATAGAATTTATCTTGATTATCTTTCACTATTTCATTAAATAACAATATCTTATATATTTATTTTCAATAGATATATAAGATGTTATTTTCACCTTTCTTGTGTTGTAGGACAGGGGTAGACACAAGCGTGTGTGGTTCAATCTATTCCTTTATCTCCCCGTCAATCATATGTTTGTACCAAAAGGGATAGAATTTTCTTATTTCCAATCAACTAGGCATATTATTTTGATTCTTTTGAGTAATATATATGGAAATGCCCTTATTTACATTAACACTATTTTGAAAACAACGAGTACATTCCAAAATAACAGGGCATATTTACCCTTGGACATAAACCTCTTTTGGATTTGTGATTGACTCAATTATTCTACTTTTTGATTCAAAACGGACAAAAAAAAAATAGAAGATGCAAATTAAAAATCAAATTTTAAAAGATTTTATTGAAATAAATCAATTCTAGTTCAATTAGAATAAAAATAGGTAATATTATTAAGAATGAGTAATAGAACTATTTTGAATCTTTTTTGTTTAAGTTTATTGTATGATATTATTCCCACAGGTGCCCTATTTCAGTTTATATTCTAATTCCATTATTATTATTTTAATTTGAGTCTGGACAAAGGTCATTTCTTAGTTTTAGTAGAACGAATCTAATTTTATTATTTTTCAAACATATTCAAGAAAAAAAGAAGGGAGGTTAATCATAGATATTGTATCCCTAATCTTCTTCCCCCTTCCTCTCTCAATAACTAGAAAAGAAGAATATCACAAAAATAAACCATTAATCTCTATCAATAAATCTTCCAATGTCGCGAACCATAGAGTACTCATTACTGGTGCCACATAGAGGTATGTTTTTAGATTTCACATTCAAAATCCTCCTTCTTTGTTCCTTATTGGAATTTTATTCGAATTTGTAATACATAAAACATAATGTGGATACATATATAACCTGAAGTGTGTATGGTTATTATATATATTATATATAGTTAATGAACAACCACTTGATATATTCCTTTTCTTAAAAGAAAAAAATACAACCCTTCTACCCTACTAGATAATTGTCATAAAATCTTTATTTTTTACGGTGGGTTTCCTATTCATTTTAAATGTATATATACTATATGTATAGAATATGAATCCAATATTATATGTTAAAGGATATATGACAAATGAGAACAAAAAAATATGAAATGGTAATATAATTTGTGTATATCAAATGGAAAAAATAAAGATGTGGAAGACAAGACAAATATTGTTTATAATGACATTGTAGATTTATTGAAAGCGATGTAGCGCAACTTGGTAGTGCGTTTATTTTCGGTACAAAATGTCACGGGTTCAAATCCGGTCATCCCTACCTATTACTTATCTTATGAGTGGTAACGTGGGATAAATTTCAATTAATTCAAATTGGATATACATAACTAATCTTTTCTTTTCTTTGATTCTATTTTTTATGAGAGTATGTATTATACATATAAGATGTATTGGGTTAAAAAACTTTTTTTATTATAAAAAGAGATTATGATATTATGATAAATAATCATTATTATTATAAATAAGGAGCTCTTAGTTCAGCTCGATAGAACGAGGGTCTCCAAACCCCAATGTTGTAGGTTCAAGTCCTACAATGTATGGTTTCATTCTTGTTATTTGTTAAGTCAAAAATTACACTGAAATAATTGAACAATAATTTGAATTTGACCTCTTGTAGATTAAAGAAAGTATGAGGTCAATAAAAAAAGAGATCTTAATTAATCAAAGATCCAATTGATCACAACGTCTGTATTTTAAATTTTCATTTACGAATAATCCAACCAAAGTAATAGGAATGAGACCTAAGACAATTCCAAATAAATGTTTTTCAATAATTTCAATTACTTTGAAAGAAGAAAGGGAGAGATAATTGCTATCCTTATATATCAATCCATATTACCCATGAATCTCCATGACCAAGATTGGAAATTGGCACGGTAAGGTGCTATAGAATATATAAGCTACCACAAAATAAATTTTTAATTGTTTTGATTGTTAGTCACTTAATTTCTAAATTTCAAATAAGTCGTATCTTGTTTAGATCAATAAATATAGTGGAGGTTATGGTCAAAGCTACTAGCAGAAAATCAAAATAACTAGTTATAGTAGGCATGAGAAGGCTAAATGAAATATGTTCTTTTTATACATATATTTATAAAGCATTTCCATAAATTTCGTTCCATGTCAATTGAAAAGCTTTCAATTCATCACCTACTATTATAATGTTAGACAATACTAAAAAAAATAGAGTAATTCATTATCTCTAACATCTATCCATTCTGAAATTTCTAATCAACATATTCATTGGGCAACCCTTGGGTTGGGTAAAATACTAACAAATCTATAGAATCATATTTCTATAATAGTAAATAAAAACGAAAGGAATAATATTAACTTAGTCGTATAACTTTATTAAAATTACAAAAAAACCATTTCTTTGAACCATTATGTTATGGAATATTATGATCATTTTTTTATTATGTGGATAGATCCATTGTTTTTTAGAACGATGAGTGTATCTTATAATGAACCCCCTTACTTAAAATTGAAGTTATTAAATTCAATAGTAAGTTCAATATTCACATAATCTCTCGAATGAAAATGGAAAAAAGTATCATATGATCATATTATTCAATACCAATGTTTACATTTTCTCTTTCCATATTACACAACGGTCCCACCCTTGTAATAAGGTCAAGAAAGATCCTTTGGTTCTAATACAACAATGCATGTATCATGAATATTTATTATTATTTATTCCTTGTTCACTTTCTTTCATTGAATATCAGCTACTATTTTATAATAGGGAAACTAACCAATTCCTTCCAATCCAATGAAGGTCAAGAAATATCCTTTGGTTCTAATACAAAAATGCATGTATCATGAATATTTATTATTATTTATTCCTTGTTCACTTTCTTTCATTGAATACCAGCTACTATTTTATAATAGGGAAACTAACCAATTCCTTCCAATCCAATGAAAAACAATTCCAACAAAAAAAAATATCTTCTACAACCAAAAAAGAAAATATTTTTAGATGTAGTAACTAATTTAATTGTAAGAATATAATAATGTACTTCATAAATTATTGGAAACCAAGAAGATCTTGGTCTTATATTTTACCTGATCCTCAATTTCTAGTCCTAAGCCAGTAATAGAAAAAAGAAAAGAAGAAAGAAATTATCTAACACTTCATGTCGATACTAATTGCAAAATTTCATTGCTATGTCAAAAGAAGGATAGCTATACTAATTCGGTATACTTGAAAAAACCCTTGGTACAATATTGAAGATCTCACAAAGATTAGATTTTGGTGAATTTCTATTTACTGATTTCATCTTTTATAGAATCGATCTCCCTTTGACTGTATAAGAATATGCAGAGTCTAACATATCAGAAAGCACATGAGATGTTCTTTTACTAATATTATTACCAGTATTTGATATTGGGTCATTCATAGCATTACTATACCTTCCCTATTCATTTTGGGTTAGTTATTCATCAGCACGGGTTTAGCTTACGATGTATTTGGAAGCCTTTTCCCAAAGAAGTATTTTATAGAGAGCCGATAAAGAGTTCCATTAATAAATAACTATTTTGATTCTTTGGAAAAACTCAATGAATTTAGTAAATCTTTTTATGACTTCCCAATTAGATAGAACGTATCTAGTTTTTACAATTCACTAGTTATCTATTCATGGACTAGTTGTACCTACAATTTTTTTCTTGGAGTCAATATGAACAATGCAATTCATCCAATTATAAATCTCATCCAAATTATATTATAGAGCTATGACACAATAAAACTTGAATAAAAAAATGTTGAATTTAATCGTACTAGTCTCTATTGAGGTTTATTACTCATTTTTGTACTTGCAATTTTATTTTCCAACTAATTCTTCAATTAAAAGAAAAAAGGAGAATACTAAGTAGTAGTAGAAATTCTTTTATCCCATTCAGAAGGATACCATCTCATAATTATCTATAGATCTTTATATCTCTATCATGACCACCTAATGAAATGTGGAGGAAGGTAGGATAAATGGTCGATACTACTAGAAGGATTCATCTTTCGATAATACGCATTGTAGTTGGTATTCTTGTGATTAGTTTAATCAATATTTTCTTTTGTGGTTAATATTTCTAATTAAGTTCATCCCTTTAGTAATTGGATGAACTAAGTTGTAGACATAACATGAAAGCATAAGAACTTAACGGAATCTCTCTCAAATCAAACAACAAAATAAGGGGTAGGTTTCGTTGAATTCTTAATAATCATAATGTTTTATTCGTATAAATGGAAAAAATTGATCACTTTTCCAATGTTCCAAAAATTTCAATTTCACATTTATTTTATGTTTTTGGAAAATTAACTTCATTACTTGAGTCAAATTACCTATTCCTTGACAGTAACCATCGATCCTTTCAAAATGAAAAGAAATAAAAAAGGGATATTATTAGATTTCCGTTTTTGGATGACACTATCACAATTCTATATATTTTATATATTAAATTTTCTTAATCTATTAATATATTCTTAATATATTAAGAATATTTTTTTTCTTTTTTTAAGTTCATTTTTTATTTCTACATTGATTGTATAGAAAATAGAAGTTCATTGAAGAATTTCTATTTGCCAAAAATATTTTGTATCTTAGGCAAAATATGATCGAGAGGGGCTAATTCAAAACCCTTATGTAAAATAAGAACAACCCCTACATTCAAACCCTCAATATCTACTGGTTTATTTCCTATGGATTTTCATAGCCCTATTGTGCTAAAATGGGATATGCATTTGAAATGGGTGCCTAGGTTATTATATATATCATAAGTGATATGGAAATGGATCGAGTAATCTCTTACTTTATCCAAGAAAAGGTATTTTAAGTTTCCATGGTCCAATCATTGATCCCAAATATTTTGGAAATAAAATTAGATAAGTCACTAGTATAGTTCAATATCTATGATTCTGCTATTTACTAAAGTAATTTTAGTGGAATTGGGATTAGTTGATCATTTTTCAGTCATTCATTGAATGATAATTCACTACAAGTGATGGAGATACATGATTTAAATAACAAAAGATCCAATATTTCAAAATTGTATCTAAAATAATTAGAAAGGTAGAAACAATATCTTATATAATTTGATTATTATAAACAAATCCAAAATCTTTGTAGACAGACCCAATCATTAGTTCCCAACCATGGGAAGAATGAAACCCTATACATAAATCGATTAATAAAAGAATAGATCAAAAAGCATGAAATGATAATATTAAAACTATAATAATATCAATTTTGTATAAAAAGAAAATTGAAATAAATAAACAAAATAAAAAAATAATTCACAAAAACAATCCAAAATACACCAACCTTAAGGATCCATAGGTTTTATTGTGGATCCAAGACAATAATAGAAAGGGTTAAGTTTTTTCATCTTATATTTTATATTTCAGATCTTGTATGTCTAGATAAGTACGTGTCTATCAAATATAGATATAAGATTCTCTTTGTATTCATTTCAATCTTTTAAGTACTTTCACTCAATCTTTTTTAAAAAATTAGGCTGAGTGGAATTGAAATTCAATTAAAAGAACCAGCCCTAAGTAATTACGAGATTACAAAGTATCAATAGCTTGAAATTCAAATTTGATCTCCTTCTATACTTCACAAGCAATAACTAGTTCAAGACTCCATTTATAAGCCCCATGAATAATTTCACTACCGTCACGAGCAAGATCATGCTACTTATTATGAGCTTTTTCACATGCTTCTAGAGCTACACGGTTAGTTACAACACCAAGTGCATTTCCCCAGGGTTCCTAAAAGTTCCTCCATCAAATTGTAGTATGGCATCATCTCCAAAGATATCGGTGAGAGCAGGCATTTTCCAAACATGAATACCCCCTAAAACCATAGGAAAAAAATATGTTGAGAGATCCAATCTTGAGTGAAATAAATACCACGACTTTGATATGTTTCAATATAATCATCACGTATTAGATCAATAAAGCCTAAAGTAATTTCTCTTTCCCTTTAAAGCTTACCTACTATAGTACTATCATGAATATGATCTCCACAAAATAGATGTAATGCTTTAGCTAGTACAAGATAGTGCATACCATGAGTTTTCTATCTATCAATAACTATATGTATTGCATAGTGAATGTGAAGAAGTATATCATTATCTTAACAATAATGATCTAAGGTATTGTTTGTAGTGAATCCCCAAGTTAAGTAATCGTGCATTATGATAGAAACTCCAAATTCTCTAGTAAATACTACTATTTTGATCATTTCTTCGCATGTACCTGAAATAGTATGCAAATAATTCCCTTTCATTTTTCCTATTTCAGCCTATGCTTTTAAAAGGGATTCGACACAGAATAAAAAATGGTCTCTGCAATGCATAAATGTTTGGGAATTCACATTCTCGTCATCCTTATTAATATCAAGTCCACTGCAAAGACATTCATAAATAACTCTATTGTAATTTTTATCCAATAACCCCAATTTAGATTTACTAGTTCAATTTATCTCTCTCAACTTTAGGTATAAGTAGTAAGGATTTGAAAATCCTCTATACCTATAGTGTGTAAGGCCTTGAATCCAAACACATTACCCATAATGGAAGTAAACATGTTACTAACAAAGTCTTCTTCAAAATGGTCTAAAGGGTAAGCTACATAAGCATTATATTGATTTTATTTTCCATTAACAGGCTCAAGGTGGTAGCATCAATAAAATATTTTAATTTGTTACTTGTTTTGTTACTGAATTGAATTAAGTTGATTTCCATATGCATAAAAAAATCAAAAATTGTTTATTGTTCCATGTACATTTGCTTTTGGCTCAAATGAGCATTTTGAAGAAACTTCAATAAAAATTAATTTATGCTATAGAAAAAAGAAGATAGTTAAGTTTTTGGTTTTTTCTCTTATTAACTAAGCTAAGAAAGCACTCATCCTTCAGTTAAAAACTTCAATTAGTACATGCAAGAAATAGGCCAATTCAGTAGCTTTTTGCTCAATTCTTGTAGAGTCAATTTCTCATTAGTACGAGTCAAAGGAATGGACCCCAGACCTCTTATTTCCACATAAAGAGCATGACACACATAAAAACCCTCTTTAATATCTATTATGATGGACGGAATATCTTTCATAAGGAATGAAAGGAAGATGCAATGATTTTTCCCGAAAATCCCAAACAAAAAAAAACACATTATTCCTTCCTTTTGATCAAACTGATCATAACCTCTATCCATATTCCACGAAATTGTGCACCATAAGTAAGAACTAATTAAAAGACCTATGATTCCATATAAAGAAATCATGATCCCTTGTGGAAAAAAATTATTTGTTGAGAGGGAAATAAAGATATCAAATTCCTTGCAATATAACTAGAAGTTCCAACCAATAAAAACCCTAATAGACATAAAAAAGGATAAAGGCCTATCCAATATGGTTGGATTGCCAATACATACCATATAATAGATACTAGATCTAGATACATATTATTGGAATTGGGGAATAACCCAAATAAATTTGACTTTAATTTTTTCCGTAAGTAAACCTCATCAACTAGCATCATTGTGACATGAGCCTTTAAGAGTAATTCATTGATATAAACTCAAATACGGAGGCTCTTTTGATATGATTTCTTATAGATATCCACACACATATAGATATATTGAATTTACATTTTTCAAATTCACTTAGATACTTATTTTCAACTAGTTAGAGTTCATCTACTCATATACCATGTTTATGCATATAAGCTTATACTCGTAGGAAGCCACATTTTAACCCTATTCCATGAAATATATATTTTTTGTATTATGATCCAAGTAAGTCTTAAAATAGTAGATAAGATTTTGCCCCATTGTATCTAAATAATCTTGTTTTTTGAACATGAAGAGATGAAGAAACCAATGCAATTATAAGAAATACTCAACCCATTAAAGGTACATAAACAAAGAGGAATGTAGAAATTTTTCATAGATAGAATGGGTACCTTGAGTTAATATGTTTACCTATTATTTATTGTTAAATTTACATTTAACCTATTATAAATATATCTTAGAATTCATATATAATAATATAATTATATCAAGGACACCTAAGTGAGTATATATATATAATAGTTTTTATGCTAATACTAAATATATAGTAATAGGTTCAATTCTTTGCTTGATTATTTTTATAATTCAATCTTATGTTATCAAATAAAAATAGAATCTTCCAATTTTACTTTGATTCCTATAAAATTCATAACAACTTAGTCACCACAAAGAATAAAAAAAATTATTTCTTCAAAAAGTAAAATTAGAATTATAAGCCTCTACTTGACTTGATTTAATTTTTATTCAAAGGAAATAAAGAATGGAGCTGAAGTAACTTACTCAAAGCACCTTTTAAAAGATTACATGGTACGATTAGATCTAATAAGCCGTTAGGCCATAAATATTTAGTGCTTTATGAACCCTCGGGTACTGCCTTTTCCAATGTTTGTTCAATTACTCTTTTACATGCAAATGCAATGTAGGCATTGGGTTTGGCAATAATGATATCTTCTAACATACCAAAGTTAGTTGTTGCCCTACCTATTGTAGGAGATGTAAGGTTCTACATAAAATAACATTTTATTTGATTGATAATCATACAGAGTAGTGGATATTCTAGCCATTTACATCAAACTCAAACTTACTTCCTGCATACGCACTCCTTCGGAAGTACACACTAGAATAAGGGGTAAAAATTGATTGACAACATACTCTATCAAACATGTAATTTTCTTGCCAATTACACATCCTATACAACACCCCATAAACTAAAAATCCATAGCTTCAATTGCGATAGGAATACCATTTAATCGATATGTGCCTATTTGGATAGCCTTCATTAACCTTGTCTTTCTTTAATAAGAATGAATATGATCCTTATAAGCCTCCTCTTGCGAATGAAATTGACTAGGATCCATAGAGATCATGTCTTCATCCATAGGATCCCAAGTACCTGGATCGATCAAAAGTTCTATTCTATCTGAACTATTCATTTTTAAATGACATACACAATTCTCACAAATATTCATTTTTAATTTAACAAGTTTCTTATAATTTAATCCATAACAATTTTTGCATTGAACCCAAAAATGCCTGTATTTTGAGTTACATCTAACTAATTAGAAATTTCTCTTCACTTATTTAACTTATTAGAAACTTCTATTAACTTATTGGAACTTTCTCTTATAGTTAAATCACTATCATCCATACTAGTTCTTATACTACTACTCTTGCTTTCACTACAATTTACTTTCCCTATTTCACTGTAAATGTTACTACAAATGAAAGTGTCTATGTAATTGTCACCACTACCTAAAATGTAACTTTCAATACAGATTTGACAAAAAAGATAATATTCAATGCAACTATTAATGTGATTATTCCAACAATATTTAGTATCATACACATAAGAATCATAGTGAGGATTGTTATTCTTAGTTACATTATTCATATCACTAGAATTCCTATAACTATAAAAAGAACTCTCTCTTTCACTTAGAAAAGAATAATTGTTGTCAATCTCCAAAATTTTATTTTTAATATCAAAATAGATGGAATAACTTTCTCTATTACTATCCCTAACTAAAATAATGTCATCAAATATCAAATAATTAATGTCTTGGGTACTAACTAAATGATCAACATTACTATAACTAAAATGGTAATTCTCAATCCCATTAGGAATGCCCTTCCTATTTATAATTGAATTAGAATTTACAGTACCATTTTTATCAATAGGACTACCAATACTATCCATTTTTTTACGTATCCAAGATTTGTATTCTAACCTCCCCCTAAACAACAAGAAATCGAGCCTCCATTTTCCACAGAGCTTTGTTACCCCTATTTACATTAAAAAAAACAATAGGTGAATAGTCATTTGATAACAATCATTTGAATATTATGATTAGAATTAGAATAAGCATAGAAATCCAAATACTACTCCTAAGGTTATTAATTAAGAACAAGTAGATGCTGAAAGCAAAACAATTATCTTTTTGAGAAAATCTAGAGTATCACCTTAGTATATATCCTAGAATAGGATGAAATCCCTTTTTCAATCACTTTTCAATTGGAAATTTGAATATAAATAATTTTTTAAGAGTAGGTCCCAATGTTGTGTCAAATTCACATTGAAAAAAGAAATAATCGATGTTTCCTATTCATAGGAAGAATTTTTTCGAAAAATCTCGGCTACTAATTTGTTTAGTTCCTATTCCAACACAAAAGGAGAATGAAAAGCACAATAAATAGGATGGATAGAAGAAATTGTAACACTCGACTCAATCCATGCTCTAAAATGGCAAGATATGCAGTTAATATAAAATTCAAAAAGTATGAAATGATAATATTAAAACTATAATAATATAAATTTTATATAAAAAGAAAATTCAAATAAATAAAATAAATACACAAAAAATAATACACAAAAACAATCCAAAATAGACCAACTTTAAGGATCCATAGGATTTAATGTGGATCCAAGACAATAATAGAAAGGGTTAAGTTGTTTTGTCTCATATTTTGTATTTCAAATCTTGTATCTCTAGATAAGTACATGTCTATCAAAAATAGATACAAGAGTCTCTTTGTATCCATTTCAATCTTTTATGTAATTTGGCTCGATCCATAAGTAATTACGAGATTACAAAGTATCAATAGCTTGAAATTCAAATTTGATCTCCTTCTATACTTCACAAGAAGTAGCTAGTTCAAGACTCCATTTACAAGCCCCACAAATAATTTCACTACCCTCACAAGCATGATCACACCCCTACTTATAAGCTTTTTCACATGCTTGTAGAGCTACACGATTAGCTATAACACCAAGTGTATTTTCCCCAGAGTTCCCAAAAGTTCCTCCATCAAATTGTAGTATGGCATCATCTCCAAAGATCTCATTCAAAGTAGGCATATGCCAAATGTGAATACCCCTTGAAGCCATAGGAAGAACATCAGTAGAGAGATCCAATCTTGATTGAATCATCACGTAGTAAATCAATAAAGCCTTAAGAAATTTCTCTTTCCCTTTCAAGCTTACTTACTATAGTATTAGAATGACTATGATCTGTACCAAACAGATGTAAAGGTTTAGCCAGTACACGATAGTGCATATCATGATTTTTCTATCTATCAATAACTACATGCATTGAACGGTGGATGTGAAGAAGTAGATTATTATCTTGACAATAATGAGCCAAGGTACTGTTTGTAGTGAATCCCCAGTTACGTAATCATGCATTATTATAAGAACTCCCAATTTTCTAGAAAATATTGTTCTTTTGATCATTTTTTGCATGTACCTACAATAGCATGCAATTAATGCCCTTTGATTTTTTCTATTTCAACTTATGCTTTTAAAAGGACTTCAACACAAAATAAAAAATGGTCTCTCCAATGCATAAATATTTGGGAATTCACATTCTCATCATCCTTGGTAATATTAAGTCCATCGCAAAGACATTCATAAATAGCTCTACCATAATTTTTAGTGAGTAGCCCCAATTTAGGTTTAATAGTACATATTAATAGGGGATGGCTATATTTATTCAATTTATCTCTTTCAACGTGGGTACTATGAGGCAGGCCTTGGAAAGGTTTAGTATAAGCAGTAGGGATTTGGAAATCCTCTATTTGTATAGCATGTAGGGCCTTGAATCCAAAAACATTACCCACAATGGAAGTAAACATGTTAGTAACAAAGCCTTCCTCAAAAAGGTCTAAGGGGTAAGCTACATAAGCAATATATTGATTTTATTCTCCATCAACGGGCTCAAGGTGGTAGCATCAAATTTTCTAAAGATCAAGACTATTAAGCTTGTCAGCCCATACAGTTATCCATGTGCCAGTATAAGATTCAATAGCTACCACTACCCTTGCTTTTTCTGTTGGAACTCCAAGTTGAGGAATTACTAGAAATGCTACTAAGATATCAATATTTTTTGTTTAATAGTGAGGAAAGTAATAAGTCAATATATAATCTTTCATACCCGTTTTGAATCCAAAACTTGCTTTAGTCTCTATTTGTGGTGACATAAGTCCCTCCCTACAACTCATGCATTAAGAATTCTCTCAAAAACTAAGGTCTACTCAACATGCATCAGTAGTTAATGAAATCTTTCATATGAATCTTTCAAAAAATTATCAACTTATATTATGAATTAATAATATCAACCAATCATAATGCCTTTTTATTAAATAGTGGTATTTGATTTTCCAAATACATCATTTTTGTATACTCTTTCATTTGTATAGCGCAACCCAATATTTGTTTTTTTTCTTCAAGTTTTGAATCTCTTATGATATTTTGCATCAAAATATCTAAGAAATTCGTTCTTGATAGTAATATTTATTGTATCTGTAAATCGTAGATGTAAAAATACCTGGATTTCTTTCAAAAAGAAAAGGTATAAAAAGAAAATAAAATAATAATATACTTATATAAATCAATATAATGAAATAGGAAAGAAGGGCCAATGAGATAGAAAAAAAATGAATCTTAAATAGAATTTGGGTTCGAATTCCATAGATAATATAAATGGTATTTTCTATAATAATATGGATAAGAAAATGAAGGACTTTCTCAAGATTTTTATTCATCCACTTATTGAAAATTGGTTTGGTTGAACTTCAAAATTCATTCATCGAAATGAAATAAGTAAACAACTGAAATGACTTTAGTTTGATGGTACCAAAAATTCAATTCTAACCCCCCTTTATAATTTAATTAATCGATCAACTTAACTTGGTTTACTATCAAATATTTTGATGTTGGATTTCAACAATTTTAGCAAAACATTTCAACATATTTTGATTTTATTATGAGAATAAATCCAACCACTTATGGTCTTGGGGTTTCCGTGCTTGAAAACAAACTTGGGGCATATTGCTCAAATCATTGGTTTGACATTGAATGTATCTTTTCTTTAGGGCAAGATGCCTAATATATACATTGCCCTAATAGTTAAGGGTCTATATACTCTAGGTCAAGAAATTAATCTGACTTGTGAAGTAAAATAATAATTAGGAAATAACTAAGTTCGAGCTATAACTTTCAGTGCTATAGATGGTCTAATGAAAGGAATAGAAGTAATTGACTTTATGTGTTCTAGTCTGCAGAGGGAACTAAAGTTTTGAAACAAGAATTAAAGTAGTAGACCTTTTTGCCCCTGATCACCATGGAGGAAAAATAGGACTATTTAGGGGAGCTAGAGTGTCAAACAATACTTATTATGGAATTGATCAAAAACACTGCAAAAGTTCATGGGTGTGTGTCCCTATTCGATACAGTAGGTGAACATTCTTGTAAAGGAAATGATCTTTACATGGAAATGAAAGACTCAAGAGTAATTAATGAACAAAATATTTTAGAATCAAAAGTGGCTCTAGTCTATGATCAGATGAATGAACCATCAGACGCTTGTATGAGATTTGGTTTAATTGCCCTAACTATGGCGGAATATTTTTGATATGTTAATGAATAAGACGTACTTCTATTTATTGAAAATATCTTTCATTTTGTCCAAGTAGGATCCGAAGTATCCACCTTATTGAGTAGAATGCTCTCTATTGTGGGTTATCAACATACCCTTTGTACCAAAATGGGTTATTAACAAGAAATAGTTACTTCTACAAAAAGAGGGGTCCATAACTTCGATTCAAGCTATTGATATACCCACAGATGATTTGATTGACCCTACTCTAGCCATGAAATTTTCATATTTAGATGCTACTACGATACTATCTAGAGGATTAACTACCAAAGGTATCTATCAAATAGTAGATCCTTCAAATTCTACATCAACTATGTTCCAACCTTGGATCGTTAGTGAAGAATAATAAGAAACTATGTAAAGAGTTAAATAAACTTTACAATGTTACAAAGAACTTCTGGACATTATAGTTATCCAAGGATAAGGTGAATTATTCAAAGAAGATCGCTTAACCATAGCAGGAGCACAAAAAATTGAATGTTTCTTATAACAACCTTTTTTGTAGTAGAAGTCTTTATCGATTCCCTAGAAAAATATGTTGGTTTAGCAGAAATAATTAGAGGTTTCAAATTGATCCTTTTTAGAGAATCAGATGGTCATCTTGAATAGGCCTTTTATTTGGTAAGGAACATTGATAAAGCTACTATGAAGGTGACTAAATTAGAAACAAAGATTAAATTGAATAAATGACCTTAAATATTTGTGTACTAACCCCATATCGAATTGTTTGGGATTCAGAAGTGAAAGAAATAATTTTATCTACAAATAGTGGGCAAATAAGCATATTACCCAATCATGCACTTGTTGCTACTGCTATAGATATCTATATTTTGATAATACGCCTTAAGGACCAATTGTTAAAGATGGTTCTAATGGGTGTTTTTGCTAAAATAGGCAATAATGAGGTCACTGTATTAGTAAATTATGCAAAAGGGTAGTGACATTGATCCAAAAGAAGCTCAACAAACTCTTGAAATAATGGAAGTTAACTTGGGTAAAGCTGAAGGCAAGAGACAAGTAATTAAGGCAAAGCTAGCTTTTTGGCAAGTTAAGACATGAGTAGAGGTTATCAATGCAATTTTGTAATCAGTTGGTGTGTCGAATAAGAAAAGTAAAATAATGTGTATAAATTGAATATGGTATTTAATAAGTTTTACCTACTATTGGATTTGAACCAATCACTCCTGTAGTATGAAAGCAATACTCTAACCACTAATTTAAGTAGGTCATTTACCATCAAAAGAGAAACAAATGTGGCTTATCACATTGGTGGATTATACATGAAATATTTCTTATAAGAAATACCAATCAAACAGATTAAATAGATAGAATATTTGATCATGGAATATTCATCTTGACAAAAAATTATGTATATGATAAAATATATATCAAAATAAGGGCTATAGCTCAGTTAGATAAAGCATTTCATTTACAGAGGTGCCCATGTATTTTAGAGGAGTCAACCATGTAATCAAAAGATTTGATCTTATAGAGAAATTGATGTCTTACTCTATGACTTTTAGGGAACAAAATAAGAGAAAAATAGCCTTATAAGTTGTTTGGTTTGATTTAGGTGCCCGTTTAGGCAAGTTATATAAGCCACCATTAATATGAGATATTGATAATGTGAACACATTTTTTATTCAATGCAAGGCATAATGAGTATAAGGACCTAAAAAATTATAATTTTGTTCTATCTTATAAGCTTTAAGGTGTATGAAGTTTCATATTTGATTCAATTAGAAAGATGGAGTCTCCATTTAATTTAAGTTAATCTAGTCCAGAAGCAGACCTAAGTCAGGATGATCCTTCTTTGAAAAACTTTGGTAGTGCTCCTAGATTCGAATTCACATAATGAATCAGAGCACATGGAACTATCTTTTTTTTTCTTTGTCAGAAAAATGGTAGACTAATTGTTATTTCTATCGGTTAACAAAAGATCCCAATGCAAAAAAATGCATTTGGGTCTTTGAAATAGTTCAATTTTTTTTGAAAATAATCATTTTAATATGTTTTTCTAGAACTCTATTTCTATATATATATTAGAAATATATAGAATATAGTTCTATCTTCTTATTCTATTTTTATATTTATTAAAAATTTCTATCTAAAATTCAAAATAATTTAGATAGAAAAAGAATATCCAATTCTAAAGTAAACAAAAAATTAAAATTCTATTTGTAATTCCTTTTCTTTAATTCTTTATAGAACCTTGGAAGTACAAAATAAGAGCATCTTATATGTATAAGAATAATATAGACTAATCAATTTTCTATCTATATCAAAATAAAATATAATTCAATGTAATAATAGAACATAAAAAAGGGAAAATATAGTGGATAATCTTGAATCAAGAAATATACCATACCAAAGACATGAAACTAGGCGATTTGATCAAAACGAATGTTTTGACTAAACTATTACGTTATATATGACTTGACAGTTAATTCCAATTTGACTAGACTAACATCAATCTGGTATATTTCCCACATAAATAATAGTAGTCTATTCTAATAATATCAAGTGTTATTCCTATTTTGGCATTTCTAATTTATGGAGTTTTAGCCCTGATTATAAAAAGACCTGAAAACCTTTCTAGTTATGAATTGATAATATAACCAATTTGGGATCCATGGGCAATGATTTTGATATATTGGGGGTATCTTTATTTATAAAAGCTTTCATTTTTGTTCTTATTTTTACTATTGATTTAATTTATGCATAGAGAAAAGGAGCATTGGAATGGTCTTAGTTCTTGAATATTCATCAGACATTAAAGAAATCAAAAAATAACATTGAGACATTTATGAATTCTTTTATTGAATTTCCCTTACTTGATCGAACAACCCAAAATTCAGCTATTTAAACTACATTAAGTGATCTTTCAAATTAGTTAAGACTCTCCAATTTACGGCCACTTTTCTATGGTACCAATGGTTACTTTATTGAATTTGCTTCATTAATAGGCTCATAATTCGATTTTGATCATTATGGACTGGTGCCAAGATCTAGTCCTAGGCAGGAAAGCCTTATTTTAACAATAGCTATAGCAACAATGAAAATTGCCCCTTCTTAATCAGATTATATGAACGAATGCAAGAACCAAAATATCTTATTGTTATGGGAGCTTGTATAATAACATGGGTTATGTTCATTACTAATTCTTATTGTACTATTTTAGAGGTGGATAAACTAATTCTTGTAGATGTTTCTTTGCCAAGTTTTCCACCTAAATCGAAGGTAGTTATAGATTTTATAACAAAACTTCAAAAAAAAAATATCTTGGGAAATCTATGAAGATTGAACTATATCTCTATATGAGAATCAATGTTTTACTACCAGCCATAAGTTTCATCTTACACACAGTACTTATACTGGAAATTTTGATCAATGATTACTTTCTCAATCACCGTCCACTTCAAAAATCCCTCTTAAAGAATTTTTCAAATACAAATTTTTTGCATTCTCCCACAAACTAGTAAATTAGATAGAATCCTTTTTTGCATAGTGATGAGTGCTCAAAAAGCACTAAAATTACCATGATTTTATGCACATGAATTGATTAAAAATATATATATTTATATGTTTTATCATATATTTATATAAATTTGTCTTTTTCGGAATCACGGGTGTTTTTATTGTTTTTCAGGTATTTTCACTTAAAAACGTAACTTAAAGACTCAAAGAGGAATACTGTAAGCAATAAATCACAAATATATTAATAAATAAATGGGGAAAGGTCAACAAATATGGAAAAATTGGACAAAATGGGTCAAAAGGGTCAAAAATGTCAAAAAGGAGAAAATTGCGCTGCCGCGCCGCCTAGCCACGTGCAACACGCCTCACGTCCGTGCGCATCAGTGCATGCCCAGTCCCAGTTCCGTGCGCGTCTCTCCTACTCCCGCGCGCCCAGCTGCCCTCCGCGCACGCCGCTGCCCATTTCGCCCCATTTTTGCGCACAGCCGCCCCCATGACGTCATACTGATGTCATCAATGACCTCAACAATTGCACTCCGCGTTTTCATCATTTTTTCACCCACTTTTTCTCTCCATCCTCACCTATAAATACCCCCTTCTCTTCACTTCTAAACAGTCCTCAAAAACATTCTTCTCTTCTCTTTCTTTCTCTCATTTCTTAGTTTTTAAGCTTTTCTTAGTTTTTATTTTTTCTTAGTTTTAGAGTTCTTCCCTTTTTGGGAAGAACTAGTTATGTTTTTGTAATTTATTAGCTTTTTGATTCAATAAATGGGAGTGCAAATTCTGCTTGGAGGTTTTCCAGCAACGGGAATAGCATCGAAGTTCTGTAAGGATTTCATTTTCTCTACAGTTATTTTTTATGCTTTATTCTTACATGTTATATTTAATTTGTCTGTGATTAAATTTAACTCTATTGGCTGTTTATAAACATGATGTAATAATAACGTTGTTATGCTTGCGAAATATTAAACAGGTAAAAATCTCTAAAATGAATTGATTTTATTTTTATTCAAGATTTTATATTAAGAATGTTAGAGAGAAATATATTATTTTTCATTACAAACTTAAATCTGAAAATTAGATTTTAAGGTTTAGTTATCCGGTCTAATTTAGAGTAGTGCTCTTTTATTTGTTGGTACAATCGCCCGGTAGTTAGAGTGAAGCTCTATTTCAAAAGTTTTTATAAGAATTATTATCTGAAAATGTATTGACAACATGTTTTCAGTAGTGGTTTTAAAACTTGAAAGTTAGTACTCGGATAATTAAATCTTAGATTTAATTTGGACACCTTGAATAAAGTTTAAACTGTCTAACCCCACCAAAGGTGGCATTTAAATGGTTCATTTTCAATCTCTTAGAAAAAGAAATTAATTTAATTAACCAAATTAATTATCAACCCCACCCATAAGTGTTAATTGATTTGTTTAGTTAACAAAGAATATCTAACCTCACCAAAGGTGGTATTCATATAAAAAAGAGAGAATCAATAAATATCAATTCATATCTTTAATAACCTAAATAATATGAGCAAGCATAATTAACTTAATTATTATATCCATAAATACTCCACCATTATAAATGATAAAATTTGCATAAATGTTTATTGAATCTATGTTTATTTTTATGTAATTAGATTAAAAACACAAAACCCAAAATATCGTGACAGGATGTTTAGGATTTAATTTTGTTTTTAAAAGTTTGAATAATAAATTAAAAACCACATACATTCCTTCCTTAGATCGACCTTGGGAGTATACTTATCATTTTCTACGAAATGATTCGTGCACTTGCGAGATTTTTATAAATAAATAAAACCAAAGTATCGGCAAGATCAGCGATGTCGGTTCTGCTCGATCACATAGGTACAGAATAACAAACGATGAGTCAACCTTTATAAATTTCGTTATAAATGTGAAATACTTATAACACTTATACAAATCAAAATAGGGGAGATATAAAAAAGATGCATGGTCATTTTTCTACATGGTTAGTGAAACATGGGTTAGTTCATAGATCTTTGGGCTTCAATTACCAAGGAATAGAGACTTTACAAATAAAGCCAGAGGATTGGCATTCCATTGCTGGCCTTTTATATGTATATGGTTACAATTATCTACATTCTCAATGTATTCTCAATGTGCCTATGATGTAGCACTAGGTGGACAATTAGCCAGTGTTTACAATCTTACAAGAATAGAGTATGGTATAGATCAACTAGAAGATGTATGAATAAAAGTATTTGCTATAAGGAGAAATCGAAGAATTTTGTTCATTTTCTTGGTTTGGAGAAGTGTGGATTTTCAAGAAAAATAATCTTATGATATGTTGGGAATCACTTATGATAATTATCTTCATCTAAAACATACCCTAATGCTTGAGAGTTGGATAGGATGGCCTCTATGTAAGGATTATATTGCTCTTAATTTTTATGAAATACAAGATGCTCATTGAATAATCATAAGCTAACTACAACTCCCTATATTTAAAGAACATTTGTACATTCTCTTATAGATCAAAAAGATAAAGTCTCATTCATATATTATGGATAGGATAAAAAAATAAAATTTGAGGGGTTTATTAAGATTCTCAAATTTTGAAATTGACCTTTTTTCGTATGAATCAAGTCAATGTTATCTAAGATGAAACTAAAAGAATTCATGATGAAGAACTATGTACCATGCACATCACTTAGATAGGTTCTAGAAATTTACATGGATAAAATCAAGAAATAGGAAGAAATAAAAGGATGAAGGGGGTCAGATTCTATTTGTATTGTATATGAGATTCCTCTTGGCTATTCACACCCTTCAACCCCGCTAGACTAGTACTTTCAACCAAAAAATTGATTTTTTTAATATGTATTAAGTATTAACATTCTTTTCGAAGGAGAGTAAAGATGGCATGAACAAATAAGAAAGAAGAGGAAACAAAATCAAATTCTTTTACCTATTTTCTATACATATAATTTAACTCATCTCTAAATATTGGAGAAATCTAAGTGGTATATATCTATACCATGAAATGGATAAATATGTAAATATGTATCATGGTTTAAACTATTATGAATGTATACTCTTAATGAATATGTATGTCAACCCATACCATTGAATTTGTAGAATAGATACATACAAATTACTCATATGCTAGGAATTACATTTGAACTGGTGACATGAGGATTTTCAGTCCTCTTCTCTACCAATTGAGCTATTCCAACCATTCACAGTGCACCATCCTTATTCTAATAGATAGCTGGGGTCTATGTCAATTAAAAAGATAAAAAAGGGATTCCAAAGTTTTATCCAAGCCTCATGAAATTTCTTGGATCTTCTAAAATGAAACTTTGGAAGTTTCATTAACGTATGAGTAATGGTATGTATTATAAATCATTTCAATTTGAAATTGGAATCACTTTTACTCAAATGTATTCATTTCTTTGCATATCATATGTATCATAGGGCTTGTGATAAGAAAAAACTTCTAATCAAATACATTTGTGAATGAAAATGATTATAGTTAGAATGAATGATAAATATAACAAATTTTGAACTACTAAAGAAAGAAATGAGAGGATATATAATTAAGGAATCAAATAGGCCTTTTTGGGGATAGAGGTACTTGAATCTTAACAATTTCTAAAGTCGATAGATTTTTCTCTTACTATAAATATCATTATTGTTGATATTGATATATAGAATGAGACTCTATCTTTACCTCATCCAAGTAATCAATTCATCAAAAAATCTATCAGGTTATGATGGAGTAAATGATTTCATCAATTAATATTCGATTCCTTTTTCATATCAATTCTTAGAAAGATATTATGTCGCATTAATCAATTTCATATAGTATTTCAGTATGTATATTGTATATATATGGTATTTTTCATCCATTTAGAAGTTTCGATGGAAGTATTCCTTTACTAATGCAACACAACCAACTTTATTTGTTAGAACAACTTCCATTTAGTGTCTACACCTATCCTTTGTATTGATTTCTAAACCCTTGTTTGTTTTTAGAATCAGAAAACTGGATTTAGCTCAGGATTGCCCATTTTTAATTCTAGAGTTTCTCTGAATTTGAAAGTTCTCATTTGTTAGGTTTCCATACAAAGGGTCAATCCAATTTAGTCCGTAATGTCTACCAATTTCGCCATATCCCTACTTTTTCCTTTTATTTTTGTGATTAGTGTAACATTATAATGTCATTCTCTTTTTTCTTTCCTTCCTATTATATATACTTATGTTATATTGGAAACGCCAAATTCATTGGTTCATTAAATAGTGGTTTCATATTGAAAAGCATTTTTTACTATTTGTATTTCTTATCTACTAAACTCCTATTTTTCCCAATCATAAAAGATTCTAGCATTTTTGTATCCAAAAGTCAATATAGATAGAGATATATTAAATCTACATTAAGTAATGTATTCTATATATGAAATATGAATGAAATCCATCTATATATATGGATATAAAAATATTATTATTCATAATTATTATACATATCCATACTTTATATAATATATTATTTTTCTATTATATTTAGTGTGCTATTTTGAATACTTGTATAATCAATTCTTTCTTTATTTTGTTTTATTTTTCACCTTTCTCAATGAAAACAAAGGGATGTTTAATTATGATATGGATTACATTTCTATGAATTGCACTTTTCATTCTCATTTCATTTTCTTCTTATCCTTTTTTAGAGTAGACCTTTTAATAAATAAAAGAACTAAAAAATAGACTATTTAATTCTATTGTTTTTTAGATGAATCATTATTTATTTCATTAATTTATTAACTTATTCCTACATTTTTATGTTGTATAGTATTAAAATATCCAATATTTCGTATTTATATGAAATTCTATATTTTTTTATGCTCATATTCATTTTTCAAAATCAATAGCCAATATCTTCGTAGTTTACTAAATTCCTATATAGTTGTTATGTTACATAAGCCCACTTAGCATTGCATTTGTGATGTAATGGTCATCGGTTTGATTCCAATAGTCGGTTTTTCTCCATTTCTTTTCTTCTTTATCTTTAAATGAGAATGTGAAATCAAAAAATATTGAAAAAGCCCCATCTCCCTTTATCAAGGGCCAACTTATAAACATGAGTTCGATTTTTGTAGAACAAATCAATCAAGAAAAGACCCTTAGTTTTTTAGTTTCTCTATTTTAGTTTTTCTATTTTATTGTTAGTTTTTAATAGTTTTATTTAATATTGCTTATTTTAATATTCTTTATTTTAGATTTTGATTTTCTTTTAATACTATTTCATTTTTATTGAAATTCATTTAATGTTATGTAATTAATTTGAATCTGTACATATTATTTTATTCTTAGTAAATTACTATATTATTCAAATTAACATTTCATTTTTATTAATATATTCAAATAAAATTATCTAATATAGTAATATCTAATATACTAATATAAGTAAATTAAATAATATGTATTAATATGTATATATATAATAAAAATATTCAAATATTTATAGATACATATGTTAATAAATATACATACTCTAATAGATACATATAAGAATAATAAAGTCTGGATATAGAATTCATCTAATTATTCTTTATAGTATAGTACTTTAGTAAATTTTGATTTCTTTAATTACTTATATTTCTTATTTAGTTTAATTTTAATTTATTAGTTTGAATTTAGGTTTATGAAATTTCAATAAAATAAGGAGTCTTTATGTCACGTTACAGAAGGCCTCATTTCAAAAATATATGTTGTCTAAGGGCTTTAACAAGACTAACAAGTAAAATGCCTAAAGCCAAAAGTGATCTAAGAAACCAATCATGCCCTAGTAAAAAATCTCAATATTGTATTCATTTAGAAGAAAAACAAAAATTGCACTTTCATTATGATCTTACATAACAAAAATTATTTAAATACATTTGTATTGCTAGAAAAGCCAAAGGGTCAACAGGCCAGGTTTGCATTTGGACAACATCCTTTTTCGATTGGATATGGCTTTGACAATACCTCAAGCCCGCCAATTGGTTAACCAAAGACATATTTTTGTTAATGTTCGTATAGTATATATATCAAGTTATTGTTACATATCCCAAGAAAATATTACAGTGAAAGATAAACAAAAATCTAAGGCTCTAGTTCAAAATTATCTTGATTAAACTTCCATTAAGGAATTGCTAAAGCATTTGACCCTTAATCAATTTCAATATAATGGATTAGTTAATCAAATAATAGAGAGTGAATGGGTTGGGTTGAAAATAAATGAATTGATGGTTGTAGAATATTATTCTCATCAAACTTAAATCTATCAAAAATAACAAACAAAGGTTCAAACAATTTTTCTTTCTCCTTCACCTATGTAAAAATCTTTGAGGTAATGGTTTGGGTTTTGGAGATTTTTCTCCCATTCATGTATCATAGATTGGTGGAGAATTTTCATTCTTTGTCCATTCTTTCCTAGTATTTTCCATACGATAGAATATTTGGATTAGGAATAGAAAATTTATATCAAAGAAAGGTCAAACTATTGGACTAATGATATCAATTATTATTTGATATATTGTGGTCAGTAACGTTGGTGAATTAGGTGAAGTGTACTAAAGAGAGGGATTCAAACCCTCGGTAAAAAAAAGATTATATAGTAATTCCAATGCTACGCATTCAACCACTCGACCATCTCTCCTACATAATGATTATAGTGCAAAAACCAAGTTAATAGTGAATCATTTATATTAGATTTTTAAATAGGTATGTACACTTTATTTTAACTAAATAAAAATAGAAAAAAATTTCAGCAAAGATAAACCTTCCCTCAATGCTAAGAGATAGAAAAATTTTGTGTCATTGATTTAAATAATAATTAAAGTTATATCTATTCTAATTTGCAAAAATGGTACTCACGACCCTTTCTTTCCTACCAGATTAAATCACTAACGAATACATGGGTCGATCTATTTTTTTAGACTATGTTTAATGGATACCTTTCAATTTGATTATGATTCTATTTAAAATATTATTTGATTTTAATAAAAAATTTAAAATTTATTTTAGGTTTTAGATCTTTCAACAACAAACCTTTACAACACTCCATAAGTTTAGGTTTATTAAAAATTCATAAAATGCTCCGAGGTTCTTAATATTTGATTATATGACGCATAATTGTTATACACATAACACAAAATGGTTGTCTATTCATTCTATTTTCATCTATCATAGAATGATTATTCGATTCTTTTTCATCTTTTGATCACGATTCAATAAAAACATCTCGAACTATCCCAATATCTTTAGGAGAAATTCTTCGATTCTTTAAATGTGATGAAATCATAATACTTCCCTTTTATTATTATATGACTTACATTTAAATGAAATCTAATCAAATTCAAATATTTCATAGTTTTGATTGATTCCTGCCAAAACAATATGAGTAGAAGGTATTCTTTAATGAGTCTATTTTTATGTTGTTTCATGTTGTATAATTCCTTTGTTTGTGGGATTCTTTTCTCATGAAAAGTAATTAAAAGAAATTATAATGGATTTATACCTTTGTCAATATCTCGAATAAATGAAAATTTTATTGATAAGAGCTTTTCAATTTTAGCCAATATCTTATTACGAATAATTTCGACAACTTCAGAAGAGCTTCCATTCACTAAATATGAGGATAGTGCGATTTCATTCCTTCTTTTTATTTTTTTTACCGCTCTCAGTTATAGGAAAAATACACATTATTCAAAATAAAAAGAAAAAAAATTATTGAAATATATCTATGCTTGTTAAAGGTGAAGTTTTGTTTGTAAATAAAAGAAGCAAGCCCTTCTATCGTGTATCCCCAATTAATGCAACCTCATATGCTTCAATTATAGATTCGAGAGTATAAAGAAAGGGGTTATAACCTATGGGTTAGGTCAAACTTAGTCCAATAGTACCAATAGGCGGCATAGAGGAAGAGACACTACTCCTAGGAATCAACAACATGAAAACTTTGTTATAAACTATACCATTTCCTTATCAGGACCGAGGCTAACAAGAATGATTGGGATAACAAGCATCCATCTCATTTGTATTTTGGATACCCATATAACCATCAAAGTTTTTTGAAGGGACTAATTCCCAAAAATTCAAAGGCGTTAAAGACAAATAAATTGTTGCCATCACCCTTTTTTATTTAGTACCAACATCTGTGATGTTAAGGAAAGATCTTTTACAAGAAGGTTGGCTAGTTATTTCTTGTCAAAAAAAGTCTTATTCAGTTTATAATGAGACTATTTCAATCTTTTTTGATTTTATGTAATAGATTATTCTCATTATGCATATAAAGGAGGACCCGTATGAGATGAAAATCTCATGTACAGTTCTAAAACAGAGATTCTTTGATCAAAAGATGACCGTAATGAATGTCAGCTCAATCTGAAGGAAATTATACATAAGCTTTATAGAACTATTATGAAGCTATGTAACTAGAAATCAATCCCTATGATCGAAGTTATATACTCTATAATAGAACTTATCCACACAAGGAATAGAAAACATACAAAAGCTTTGGAATATTAGTTTCATGCACTAGAGTGGAAGTCATTCTTAACATAAGCTTTTAATTATATGGCCATGATCTATCATTATGTACAACTATATTCACTATAGAAATAAAAAGGAAGAGCAAGTTAATAAATACTAGGAAAGAAACAAAAAAAATTATACATATGTATCATCCAAAAGAACAATTCTTATCAACTATAGTAAATAACTAAACTTCATTTTCATTTTATAGGAGCCAAATTATGAATATGAAGAAATAGGTATGCCTAGATAATTTATACTATGGATAAAGGGTCCAATTAGAGAGGAAGCACCATAAACATCAATTCATGAGGTTGTGGGCCAATATAATAAGAACTACTTACCTCTCTCATATCATCAAGTAAAAAATAGGAATTAACTTATGTAATAGATTTGATCCCTTAAGGTATTGAGCAATGATGTAGCATCAAATCCCAACGATAGTAAGTCTTTTCTTTTGTATGAAGAAAAGTATTTTTCAAAGATTCTATATAAATTTATATATGAAAAAGGGATGGTTACCTTTCATAAAATTATAATGATAGTAGAAATTCCTATACTTTAGGAAGGTGAGAAAAAAAGATAAAATTGATTGAATTATTAAGCAAATTTTTAGTTTAAGAAAAAAAGGGAGGCGCCAAAAGAACTTGACTGCTGAGCCATATGAGATCAAAAACTCTCAAGTATGGTTCTAAGGAAAGGAATTTATCCCTATTTCGAATAGAGAGAATAGGTCATTCGACAAGATGATTCTGAAATTGCAAAGGATTGGTTTAATCAAGCTATCGAGTATTGGAAACAAGCTATAACACTTACTCCTAGTAATTAAATTGAATAGAAAAATTAGTTGAAGATCAGAAGGCATTTCAAATTGTTTTTTATTATTTTCATATTTTCATTGAATTTTATATTCTTATTTCTTTTATTTATTTTTAGTTTGAATTGATTTTTTATAATTTTTTCTACTTTCATTATAATCAATTGTTTGTTGTGTTTCTTAGTCAAATAAAAAGGATCATTTTGGGAAGAACCAACCCCAAAATTTCATTATATCCCTAGAACTAGAAGTTAAAATTTTGGTAGATAGGGATCCCATAAAATCTTTTTTCAAGAAATGAGCCAAGCCAGGTCCTTTTTCAAGAAAAGTAGCTAAGGGGATCTATACTACCACTTGGATTTGGAACCCAAATGTAAGTGCTCACGATTTCAATAGCCATACTAGTGATTTGGATGAGATATCTAGAAAATTATTTAGTATCCATTTTGGTCAACTCTCTATCATTTTTCTTTGACTAAGTGGTATTTATTTCCATGGGGCTTGTTTTTCCAATTATGAAGCATGTCTAAGCGATCCTACTCACATTGAACCTAGAGCCCAGAAATTTTGGCCAATAGTGGGTTAACAAATATTGAATGGTGATATAGGAAGGGATTTTCGATTAATAAAAATAACCTCTAGTTTTTTTAGCTTTGGTGAGCATCTAAAATAACTAGTGAATTATAACTATATTTTACTACAATTGGTACATTAGTTTTTCCATCCTTAATACATTTTACTGGTTGATTCCATTATCACAAAGTAACTCCCAAATTGGTTTGGTTCCAAGATGTAGAATCTATGTTGAATCACCATTTACTAAGGTTATTAGGACTTGGGTATCATTCTTGGATGGGACACCATGTACATGTATCTTTACCGATTAACCAATTTCTAAATGCTAGAGTAGATCCTAAAGTGATTCCGCTTCCTCGTTAATTTACCTTGAATATGGATCTTTTGGATAAAATTTATCCCAGTTTTACTAAAGGGATAACCCTATTTTTTCACCTTAAATTGGTCAAAATATGCATAATTTCTTACTTTTCATGGAGGATTATCCAATAACTAGGAGTTTATAGCTAATCGATATAGTACACCAACACTTAGCTACTGTAACTCTTTTCTTGTTAATGGGTCATATGTATAGGACCAACAAGGGCATTGTTCATGGTATAAAAGATATTTTGGAGGCTCATAAAGGCCTATTTATCTGCCAAGGTCATAAAGGCCTATATGAGATACTATCAATATCATGACATGCTCAATTATCTATTAACATAACTCTGTTAGGCTCTTTAACCATTGTTATAGTACACCATATGTGTGCAATGCCCCCTTATCCATATCGAGCTACTGAATTTGGTACACAATTTTCATTATTCATACATCACATATGGATTGGTTGATTTCTCATAGTTGGTGCTACTACGTATGTAGCAATTTTTATGTTAAGAGAATATGATCCAACCACTTGATATAATGATCTATTAGATTGTGTCCATAGACCTCATAATGTTATCATATCACATCTCAACTGGGTATTATATTTTTAAACTTTCACAGTTTTTGTTTGTATATTCATAATAATACTATAAGCACTTTGGGTCATCCCAAAGATATGTTTTCAGATACTGCTATAAAATTGCAACCCATCTTTGCTCAATGGATACAAAAAAACCATGCTTTATCATCCGATGCAATGGCTCCTGGTGCGACAATAATCACTAATTTGACTTGGAGAGGTGAAAATTTAGTGGCAATAGGCAACAAGGTTGCTTTATTACCTATTCCATTAGGAACTATAGATTTTTTGGTACATCACATTCATGCATTTACGATTCATGTAATAGTGTTGATACTTCTAAAAGGTATTCTATTTGCTCGTAGCTAGCATTTGATACCAGAGAAAGAAAATCTTGATTTTTGTTTCCCTTGTGATGGACCTAGAAGAGGAGGAACGTGTCAAGTATCTGATTGGGATCATGTCTTCTTAGGGCTATTTTGGATGTATAATTCTATTTCGATAGTAATATTCCATTTCAGTTATAAAATGTAGTTAGATGTTTCGAGTTGTATAAGTGATTAGGGAGTGGTAACTCATATCATGAGAGGAAAATTTAAGCAATTTTCCATTACTTTTAATGGGTGGCTCTACAATTTATTATGGGCATAGGCATCACAGGTAATTCAGTCCTAGGGCTCTTCATTATCTGCATATGGGTTTTTTTTCCTAGGTACTCATTTTGCATGGGCTTTTAGTCTAATGTTTCTATTCAATGGGCATGGTTATTGGTAAGAACTTATTGAATCCATCATTTGGGCTCATAATAAACTAAAAGTTGCTCCTGCTACCTAGCCTAAAGCCTTGAGCATTGTCCAAGGACATGTTGTAGGAGTAACCCATTACCTTATGGATGGAATCACCAAATCTTGGGCATTCTTGTCAGTAAGAATTATTGTAGTAAGATAATGGAAATAAGGATTTGAAAGGAATTATGGCATTATGATTTCCAAGGTTTAGCCAAGGCTTAGCTCTAAAGCTCACTACTTGTTGTATTTTGGTGAATTGGTAATAATTATTCTATGGACTTCCAAAAATTTGTTTCATGTCACTTGGCAAGGAAAATTTGCGGCATAGGTATAGGATCTTTTACACATAAGACCCATTGCTCATACAATTTGGGATTCTCATTTTTGTTAACCAGCGGTGGAAGCTTTTACTTAGAGGGTTCTCTTGGCCAAGTGAATAATGCTTATTTTGGTGTTTATTAGTGTTGGCATACAATTGGTTTATTTACTAATGAGGATCTTTATGTAGAAGCCCTTTTTCTATTATTTGTTTCTACCATATCTTTAATAGTGGATTGGTTACAGATATAACCAAAATAGAAACTAAGCATTTCATGGTTTAACAATGCTGAATCTCATCTCAATCATTATTTAAGCTCCTTGACTTAGACAGAACATTTAATTCATATCGCTATTCCTTCATTTAGGATGGAATACATTTAAGGGAATAATTTCTTATATGTATTACTGTATCCCTAAGGATTAGGACCTTTTTTCACAGGTCAGTGGAATCTTTATGTTCAAAACCCTGATTCAAGCAATCATTTATTTTGGACCTTCTAAGGAGTAGGAAAAGCCTTTCTAACCCTTCTTGGGGGATTCCACCCACAAATGCAAAGTTTTTGGCTGACTAATATTACTCATCATCATTTAGCTATTGCATTTATTTTTCTTATTACTATTTATATGTATAGAACTAATTCCGAGATTGGGCACAATATAAAAATCTTTTAGAAGCACATATTCCACTAGAGGGGATTGGGCCTTGGAAATAAGGGTCTTCATGACATAATTAATAATTTGATTCATTTTCAATTAGGCCTTTCTTTAGCCACTTTAAGGGTTATTACTTCCTTGGTCACTCAACACATGTACTCTTTACTTACTTATGCGTTCATAGCACAAGACTTTACTACTTTAGCTGGTTTATATATTCATCACCAATGCATCACAGGATTCATCATGATAGGAACTTTTGCTCATAAAGCTATATTTTTTATTAGAGATTACATTCTAGAACATAATGAGGATAATGTATTGGTAATAATGTTAGACCATAAAGAAGCTATCATATCCCATTTAAGTTGGGCCAACCTCTTTTTAGGGTTCCATACTTTAGGACTTTATGTTCATAATGATGTCATGATTCCTTTTGGTACTCTAGAGAATCAAATTTTGATTGAACCTATATTTTCCCAATGGATACAATCCGTTCATGGTAAAACTTTCTATGGGTTTGATGTACTTTCATCTTCAATGAATGGTCCAGTTTTCGATGCAAGTCAAAGCATATGGTTGCCAGGTTGGTTAAATGTTGTTAATGAGAATAGTAATTTACTATTCTTAATAATAGCACCTGGAGATTTATTTTTTCATCATGCTATTGCTTTAGGTGTACATACAACTACATTGATTTTAGTAAAAAGGGCTTTAGATACACATGGTTCCAAGTTAATGCCAAATAAAAAGGATTTAGGTTATACTTTTCCTTATGATGGTTAAGGACAATGATGTACTTATGATATTTCATCTTAGGGTACATTTTATTTTGGCAATTTTCTAAATGTTAAGCACCATTGAATGGGTGACTTTTTATTAGCATTGAAAACACATCACATTATGGCAGGTAATGGTTCACCATTTAATAAGTCTTCCACTTATTTGATAGGATGGGTAAGAGATTATCTATGGTTAAATTGTTCACAACTTATCAATGGATATAACCCTTTTGGTATGAATAGTATATCAGTCAAGAAGTGGATTTTCTTATTTGGACATCTTGTTTGGGCCATTGGATTTATGTTCTTAATTTCCTTACTTGGATATTGGTAGGAATTGATCGAAACTATAGCATGGGATCATAAATGAACACCTTGGCTAATTTGATTCAATGGAGAGATAAATTGATGACTCTTTCTATTGTGCAAGCATGACTGATAGGGTTAAACCACTTTTTTGTAGGTTATATATTCACTTATACAACTTTCTTTATTGCATCTATCTTAGGAAAATTTTATTAATTCTCTATTTTATGTCTTATATCCTCAATAATATCATTTCTTTTAATGGAGTGGGGGATGTGCCTTCTTATATTTCTATGTTTGGGATACAACTTGTATCATTGAAACTAATAGGAATTGAACCATTATGGCAAGATTCAAGGGGAGAAGAAGAGGCAAAAATTGGAACAAAAGTATCATTTGAAAGGTAGAGAGCCAACTATTGAGACATTGGACTATCTGGACATATACTTTGTGAAATAGTTCATGCATGCTTGTTGCTTGAAGCAATAAGATCCAATTGGTAAGGATTAAGATATCCTTTCATTTTTCTATTCACTTTTATGATCTATAATCATAGAGAGGCTCCTTTACCATTCTGTATAAATGGGATATTCTATTAATAAAGATACCGTAGAAGGCATTCAATCCTTGTTTGCCCATTAGCTTTTGGTTCTTCTCTTCATCATGGGGTAGAATAGCCTGGTAGCTCTCAAGGCTCATAACCTTGAGGTCATGGGTCCAAATCACATCTCCGTAACACTTTTAGGTTTGATTATGCTAACTAATAATTAATTGATTAATTACCACTTTTCTTTTAGGGTAGTAGGAAAAGAAGGCGATGATAGAACCATTATACTATCGTGATCAACTATTATCCATCCTATTAAACCTATTAAATAAAATGCATTAACCTATAACTCATTATCTTAGGCAGATAGAAAAAATTGAACATCTATCTTACCTGGCAAGGAGAAATTCTACCATTCAACTATATCTGCATTTTTTCGTTCCTGAAATGTATGGATTGTATTGGGGAAAAGCTAGGCCTCAGACTCTCTTTCATTTATATATATTATCTACTATTTGAGTACATTATATACTATTTTTGCTTACTCTATTTTCATATTAAACTCATCTTAGTATATATATTACTCTATCATTTATTTATTTTATATCTAATTGAAAATAATAAGAAATTAGAACAATTTATACATATTTATTATGCATATAAACAATTTACTTTAGTATTTTATAGTGCACATTGTACATAGTTACATTATAGAATTATTCTTCTAACAATATAACTATTCTAATTATAGAATAAAATTCTATACAAAATAGATAGAATTCTAATGCATATTGAATACATATTCAACTTATATAAAAAAATACAAAAATACAATAAGAATAAATTGGGCCCTATCTAGTTTTTAATTTTTTTTTCTTTATTTGCATTTTTGGGACTTATGTTGGATTTTAATATGTCTCACAAGGTGAAAGAACTCAAAGAGGGGCCTTTTTTGGATCTAGAGAAAATAGGTTCAATAGATGAGAGACTTAAGGATGCCCACCAGAAAGACCGGTCCAATCCATAATGATGTACCTAAAAATACAACATTTTTGTTACTCAGACACCCATCAAGAGAAGCAAATGTGACAAGTACATTAATCAGTAAGATTGATGAGTAGAAATTAATGTAAAAATAGCCAATTGGATAGCAATAGTCATGTTTTTAATTCTCCAATCTACCAAAAAAAGAATTTATACCATTTGATCTCTTTATTAGCCAAAAATTTGTAAAAATGCATCATAGAAGGATTTTACCATGAATCCATCAATGATTCAATCTAATTTATTATTGTTTTTTGCCACCTTATTCAAGCAAGCTTTCTTACTTTAAAAACTTTACAAAAGGATATGGTGGATGACGTATATCTCTATATATACAGATAGATAGACCATACATATAGATACATACTTGATGTATTTCTATAAATATAAATGGTATCAACTCCTAGGCCATGTCCTATTCGGTATAAAAAAATAAGATAGAAATTTTCTTTCAGAGAGATGAACGAGTGGTTGACAGCCCTGGTCTTGAAAACTAATATAGTTTGAAACAAAGAACTATTGAAGGTTCGAATCCCCTACTCCTTTTTCTTTTTATTGTTAAATAAATTTCTTTCGTTTCTTTATATTTGTTGCCCTTCTTTATTTTATCCTATAAAAGTCACTAGGATAAGTGGTATTATTGAACTAGACAAAGTAACAAGCAATAAAGCTAAAAACAGATAAAATGGATAAACTATAAGACAATTAGGCCTCTATAGACCATACAAGTGCACAGTGGGCCCATGCTAAGGGTTTGGTTAAGATATACCAAATTCCACCAAGTATACAAATGGAACCTAACCATACATGCCCTATAATTATATCTTCTAAATCGTCCACACAAAAAATCCACCCTTTTCCTCCAAAGGGGGGTTTTAGTAAATAACCAAATATAAGACTTAGGCTAAGGGTCAAGTTAGTAATTTTTTTTACATCTCCCCTTTCTGGATCACAGGTATCATATACACCCCTAAAATAAAGAGCCTTGAACACTAGAAGAAAAGCACCTGTACCTAACAAGATTAAGTGAATACCCAAAATTGTAGTCATTTTGTTTTTATCTTTCTATACATAACCAAAAAATGGAAAAGATTTTTCAAGAATTTCAGGTCCCAAAAGTGCATGATAAATACCACCAAAGCCCAATATTATAGAGAAAATTAAGTGAAGTACTCTGGACACAAAGTACGTAAAGGTGTCTAGAACTTCTCCTATGAGACCTACCCTTAACCTAAAGTATCTAGGTGGGGAAGTAAAATTAATCCTTGTACATAAGCTTCTTGAGTACAAAATGAGTCATTTAAAATAGTTTCAAATAGGTTTTTGGTCATGACCAGTTAAAGCTAAAGTTCCATTAAAGAGCTTTTCCACATGGTAAAACCTCCTCAGGGAATATAAGGTTTTCATGAGGTTGATCTTAAGCCACCATCCAAGCACAAATACCTTCATTTAAGAGAATATTTGGGTGTTAGAAATCTCAAATTCAGGATCGTCTACTACACAAATTTCTTGAGAAACGAAGTTATAGGTGTGTAGATTCAAGGCTAGATCAACTACTCCAAGAGCACTCGTCCATAAACCAATTACCCATACAAATAACATAAAGAAATGTAAAAACGTTTATTGGAAAAATAAATCCCAAAGATTTGGGACCAAAAGTGGCTAGTGGTAATGTTTTCTCTTTAAGAGAACATGAAAACGTGCAAGTATACACGAGCACAAGTAATAAAATGATAAGTAAGTTATTGTTCCCACGGATATTTTTTACTATTATTCGTTAAGTATTAAATTGTTTCACTCTGATTTTATCCAAACAAACAAAAGTTTTGATGGGAGTTTAACAAATTAAGAGTTTTATAACAAAATATAAAAACATTCTAGGATTGCAGTTTCACCAAATTAATCCACTTGAATCATATTATTTTCTCTTGATTTATATTTTTGAATTTAATTTGTCAACCAAGAACTCCTAATTTTATCCATATATCTCTTCCGAGCTCCATACAAACACATTTCGCTAAAATAATTCACTATATTCATATGAGAATTAAATTTACCAAGATTCATTAAGTTCAAAGTTCTCAAATAGCCACACGTACAATAAAGGTATATTCCTATCCCTTATATATACATGTTATTCTATCCACAAGCAACACACAAAAATGTCTCTTATTTAAGTGCCACAGATCAATTGATAAATTTTCCAATAATCAAAAGCATTGAGCACAAATAGAATAAACAACTTAAAAACATTTAATAAATCATTCCAAAATAATTAAATCCAAGCTTCATAAATTTAGCTAGACAGCAACCCTAGAAAAAATTAAATTAATTCATAACAAAAATTAAAATAACAATACAAAAATATCAAAGCATTTACGGAATATTAGCTGAAGAACAACACAAAGAAAATTAGAATTTCATCTACGTAGAAACACAACAGAAGCCAAAAATGGTTTCTACATGTTCCACAGTTTACCTGTCCAACACCCCAATTTTATCACAATAATCACCTATTTATAGCTCCAAGAAAATATAAAAAAATACTACACGTGGGAGACAAAATTATTCTTCAGTAGACGCGTTAAAAAGTGAGAAATATCTTGCAAATAACCATTGATAGCGTGCACCGTTTCTGCGTTTTTTATTTTACAAAACTCATGCCACGTGTCAGCATCTGATTGGCTAGAAGAATAATGTAACATGTGGCAGCTTTTTATACAATGTGATGAGAGTGCACACGCATATAATGTGAACCGCGTTGCAAGAGAACATTACACGTTGAACGGTGCACAACAACAGGAATCCACTCACGTGGAGCGTGGGGCACACGCACAATATGATCCGTCCAAATTTTATCCAATGGTGGGTGATGGAGATGCGCCTCAGGAAAATATTTTGTGCAGTAGACACGCGGGTCCTACCTGTATGCTAGCCTAAACTACGCGCGGAGTAGTGTGCATCCGGGAAATGCGTCCAATCACCCGTGTAGCGCGTGCATCTCACTTGCCTGATCATCACCGTTGGTTTTTGATCTGATGGTGCATGGCGCGTGTGGTCTTTTTTCCTAGACACAGCAACATTCCTAGGAAAGACTAGTGGCACAAAGGCTTCCAGGAACTAGTCTCCTAGACAGAACTCCCTTAGATCTTTACTTTTCATGCTATTAAAATTAAGTTAATTAAGTTAAGTTAGGTTAAAATTAAAGTTAATTAAGTTAATGAAAATTAAAGTTAATTAAGTTAGTAAATTAAGTTCCTAAAAACCTAAGTTAATTAAGTTACGAAAATTAAGATAAAAAATAGAAAAAAAAATTAATTAAAAATTAAGCCAAAAATAAAATAAAAAAATTGAAAAAGGTAAAAGAAAAATAAAAAAATTAAATTAAAAATTCAATCAAAAAAAATAATTGAAGAAGATAAAAGAAAAAAATAAAAATAATTGAAAATAAAGTTTTTGATTTTTTTATTTAAAATTTATTTAAGTTTTTTTACTTCAAATTTCAAAATTCAAAATTATTTTATTATTCACGCTATAATTTTTTTATGAAATTTGAAATTTGAATTTTTTTACTATTCATGAACGGTAAGTTTATTTTTTTTTTTTGTTTTTTTACTATTCACAAACAACAAAATTTTTATTTTTGGTTTTTATGTTTTTTTTAATAAAAAAAATCACAATTATTTACAACACAAAAGGTTTTTAAAATTTTGACAAATAATATAAAAACGCTATTCCTTCCCCGGCAACGGTGCCAAAAACGTGATACCATCCTCGGTAACGGTGCCAAAAACTTGACGGGCAGAACCGACATCGCAGATCCTGCCGATACTTTGGTTTATATTTATAAAACTCTCGCAAGTACACGAATCATTTGGTAGAAAAATGATAAGTATACTCCCAAGGTCGATCTAAGGAAGGAATGTATGTGATTTTTAATTTATTATTCAAACTTTTAAAAACGAAATTAAATCCTAAACATCTTGTCACGATATTTTGGGTTTTGTGTTTTTAAACTAGTGACATAAAAACACATTTTCTTCTCTTTTTCTTTATCTCTTCTCTTAGATTTTTTAGTTTTTCTTAGTTTTTAGCTTTTCTTAGTTAGTTCTTCTTAGTTTTTAAGTTCTTCTCTTTTTGAGAAGAACTAGTTATGTTTTTGTAATTTATTTGCTTTTCGATTCAATAAATGAGAGTGCAAATTCCGCTTGGAGGTTTTCCAACAACGGGAATAGCATCGAAGTTCTGTAAGGATTTTATTTTTTTATAGTTATTTTTTATGCTTTATTCTTACATGTTATATTTAATTTGTTTGTGATTAAGTTTAACTGTGCTGGCTATTTGTAAACATGATATAATAATAACGTTGTTATGCTTGCGAAATATTAAATAGGTAAAAATCTTTAAAATGAATTGATTTTTATTTTTATTCAAGATTATATATTAAGAATGTTAGAGAGAAATATATTATTTTTCATTATAAACTTAAATCTGAAAATTAGATTTTAAGGTTTAGTTATCTAGTCTGATTTAGAGTAGTGTTCTTTTATTTGTTGGTACAATCGCCCGGTAGTTAGAATGAAGCTCTATTTCAAAAGTTTTTATAAGAATTATTATCTGAAAATGTATTGACAACATGTTTTTAGTAGTGGTTTTAAAACTTGAAAGTTAGTACACGGATAACTAAATTCTTAGGTTTAATTTGGACACCTTGAATAAAGTTTAAACTGTCTAACCCCACCAAAGGTGGCATTTAAATGGTTCATTTTCAATCTCTTAGAAAAAGGAATTAATTTAACTAACCAAATTAGTTATCAACCCCACCCATAGGTGTTAATTGATTTGTTTAGTTAACAAAGAGTATCTAACCCCACCAAAGGTGGTATTCATATAAAAAAGAGAGGATCAATAAATATCAATTCATATCTTTAATAACCTAAATAATATGAGCAAGCATAATTGACTTAATTATTATATCCATAAATACTTCATTGTTTTAAATAATAAAATTTGCATAAATTTTTATTGAATCTATGTTTATTTTTATGTCAATAGATTAAAAACACAAAACCCCAAAATATCGTGACAGGATGTTTAGGATTTAATTTTGTTTTTAAAAGTTTGAACAATAAATTAAAAACCACATACATTCCTTCCTTAGATCGACCTTGGGAGTATACTTATCATTTTCTACGAAATGATTCGTGCACTTGCGAGAGTTTTATAAATAGATAAAACCAAAGTATCGGCAGGATCGGCGATGTCGGTTCTGCCCGATCAAGTTTTTGGCGTTTTTGCCGGGGAAGGAATAGCGTTTTTAAATTATTTATAAAAATTTTAAAACCTTTTTGTGTTGTAAATAATTGTGATTTTTTTTATTAAAAAAAATAAAAAATTTTGTTGTTTGTGAAAAGTAAAAAAAAATTCAAATTTCAATTTCATTATAAATAAAAAAAATTAAAATTTTAAATTTCATAAAAAAATTATAGCATGGATAATAAAATAAATAAAAAAATTTTTTTATAAATTTTTTTTTCGAAAAAAAAAATCAAAAACTTTATTTTCAATTTTTTTTATTTTTTTTCTTTTATCTTTTATCTTTTATTTTTTTGTCTTTTATTTTTTTTCTTTTATTTTTTTCAATTATTTTTTTAATTATTTTTTATTTTATTTTATTTTTGGCTTAATTTTTAATTTAAATTTTTTTTTCTCTTTTTATTTTTATTTTTTTATTTTTCTTTTACTTTTTCAATTTATTTTATTTTTGGTTTTTTTTTAATTTTGTTTTTTTTAACTATTTTTTTATCTTAATTTTTCGTTTAAGTTAATTAACTTAGGTTTTAGTAACTTAATTTACTAACTTATATTAATTTAATTTACTAACTTAATTAACTTAGATTTTCATAACTTAATTAACCTACTTTTTTATTAACTTAATTAACTTAATTTTAATCGCATGAAAAGTAAAGATCTAAGGGAGTTCTATCTAGGAGACTAGTTCTTGGAAGCCTTTGTGCCACTGGTGTTTCCTGGGAACATTGCTCTGTCTAGGAGGATGGTTTTTAAGGAGCTTTTTCCCCACCATTCTTTCCTGGGAGCACTCTTGGTTAATACTGATTATGTTATTTTAACTTAGATATTATAGTTAAAAAAAACCAAAAAAAAAACAAAAAAAACCCAAAAAAAAAAGTCTGAAACTATCTCCAAAATTTTAATGTTTTAATTACAATCTAAGGAGTTAGTTGTTTTGTTTGATCTAGGTACAATTGTGTTTTGATGCCTTTAATTATTTGATTTGTACCTAGACATGGATTATCTAAAACTCACAACCATGTCCCTAGTTTTAAGTAGAAAAACAAAAATTTGAAAATCCATAGGACATGACTCAAAAAAGTATAGGTAGACAATCTTGTCTTACTTGTTGGTTTGATTGACTCATTGATGAAGGGACATTGAGTTTACTTAAAATGAAATCCCCAAGTTACGTCTTGCTAAGACGTTAAACTAAGTGCTAGATGGGAGGCAACCCATCATTTTAGGTAATTTAATTTTATTTATTTAATTTCTATTGTTTATTTTAGTTTAATTACATGTGAATAATTTTAAAATTGTTAAAACTAAAAAAAAATTGTTGAGATGTTAGAAGTTTACATCAATCTGTCTGTGTGCACTTTAATGAACATGATGGATGCACCTGCATTTCTCTATCACTACTTGCAACATTCTCAAGAAATAGGTAATATTTCCTCTCTTTTTCCCTTATCTTTAATTTACAGTTGTTACATTGAGGACAATGTAAGTTCTAGGTTGGGGGTGGTGAAAAGTTACCATGCTTAATTTAAAAAAATTTAACAATTTAAAAAACAAATAATAATAATAATTTTTTTCTTTTTTATGTTCACATTTTCATTTTTATTGTGTTTGGTTTTTTTTGTGTGATTTAGTAATTTTGGAATTAAAAAAAAAAGTTCTGACAAAATTTATCATTTCTTTAAATCAAATTTAAGTAAATAGTTAAGTCTTTTGTACTGTTAGATTAATTTTTGAAAACATATTATGAAATATTATGTAATTATTTTTGATAATTAGTTAATTTTTGTCATAACTAGTATTTCTTGATAAGATGTAGAAATTATATTAAACCCAAAATCGGTGTTTATGAATTTGTTTTAGTGGAGACTACCTTTGTGAGATATAATTTGAGCCTAATTTCCCTTATTTAGAGTGAAATATATATTTTTTCTACTCCAAACACATTTCTTATTTCTTCAAATTCTTAGATAATCTCTATAGGCATTAACATTGAATGTATGAATTTTTTCTCATCTTAATAGAGTGTCGTATATTTTTTATTATTATTTTTGCTTAGATTAAATGATTTGAGTAGAAATTGATAGTATATGCTTTTATCTCATTCGTGCATGACTGTTACAAAAAAAGAGAGACATATCTGGGGTTACCTAAACCAAGATCAAACAAAAAAGCCACAAAATTAACCACTCACCAAAATCCTAAAAAAAATGTACAATTTGTACATGGGTTGACTCTCTAAAAAAATGATATATATTGAAAAGTATCTTCAGAAAAATATAGAGAGATAAAGAATATATAGTATAATCTACATACTATGACCCATATTACCAAAAATTCAAAAAATAAATGTACAATCTGTACATGGGTTGACTCTCTAAACAAATGATATATATTGAAAAATATCTTTAGAAAAATATAGAGAAAAAGAATATATAGTATAATCTACATACTATGACCCACATTGCCTACAAAGTTGTGAGTAAATGCTAATTACAAAAGAAAGATATAGGAAGTAATTCCCTAAAAAGTCATTGCACTTTCTTCATTTGTAAAAGGCATATATCTTGAAATTTTTTCTTAATGAGTTTGATTTATGCATGAAAATAATTTTTATATATGATATCTTTATAATTTATACATTTGATTCCTTCCATGAGATCAACGTCAAAATAAAACTTTGAGCCTTTCTTCTTTATACATATGCGAACATATTAGTTCATTTCTATACATCAACTCTTTCGCATATAAATTAGTATGAGTGTTTGAACTCATAGGATTCAGTGTTTTGAGAGTATTGACTTGTGAGGAATAGAGCCGAAGCGAATTCGGATTCATGACACTGAAATTGGGTGAAATTAAATTAATACATTTTTGATATGAAATATGAAAATGATTTTCGACTAATTATTATAATAAATCATGATTGTTTAAAAAGATTAAAATAACTTATGCTTGAGATTTTAATTATGATCTTAAAGGAAATTAAAAAGTATGAGACATTTTTGTGATATGTTGTTTTCTTTTATTCTTAAACGTTAATTTTTGATTTTGTTGTAATTTTAGTTTTTAATTTGATTGTTGTTATTATTTCTTTTAATTTTTACATTTAGTTCAATGTTTGTGGGTATCATTACTGAAAATCCTTACGAGACTCAAACTCGTCCACTAGGGCAACCTAGGGGTTTAAAGGCTTGTTGCATAGGCTAAATGCAACCGTGTCAGTCCACGGAAGTGATTTAGGATAGTTTAATTTTTAGTTTTTATCGCTTCTCTTGCTAAGGGACTAGCAAGTAGCTGGTTGGGGGTTGTGATGAGTGCTCAAAAAGCACTAAAATTACCATGATTTTATTCACATTAATTGATTAAAAATATATATATTTATATGTTTTATCATATATTTATATAAATTTGTCTTTTTCGGAATCACGGGTGTTTTTATTGTTTTTCAGGTATTTTCACTTAAAAACGTAACTTAAAGACTCAAAGAGTATTACTGGAAGCAATACATCACAAATATATTAATAAATAAATGGGGAAAGGTCAACAAATATGGAAAAATTGGACAAAATGGGTCAAAAATGTCAAAAAGGAGAAAATTGCGCCGCCGCGCTGAGCCTCGCGCGTGCCAGCGCCCAGTCACGCGCGCCCGCGCGCGTCTCTCCTGATCTCGTGCGCGCCCGTGCGCGCCTGCCTCCAGTTCCGCACGCGCCCCTGTGATTAAGTTTAACTGTGCTGGCTATTTGTAAACATGATATAATAATAACGTTGTTATGCTTGCAAAATATTAAATAGGTAAAAATCTTTAAAATGAATTGATTTTTATTTTTATGCAAGATTATATATTAAGAATGTTAGAGAGAAATATATTATTTTTCATTACAAACTTAAATCTGAAAATTAGATTTTAAGGTTTAGTTATCTGGTCTGATTTAGAGTAGTGTTCTTTTATTTGTTGGTACAATCGCCCGTTAGTTAGAGTGAAGCTCTATTTCAAAAGTTTTTATAAGAATTATTATCTAAAAATGTATTGACAACATATTTTTAGTAGTGGTTTTAAAACTTGAAAGTTAGTACTCAGATAACTAAATTCTTAGGTTTAATTTGGACACCTTGAATAAAGTTTAAACTGTCTAACCCCACCAAAGGTGGCATTTAAATGGTTCATTTTCAATCTCTTAGAAAAAGGAATTAATTTAACTAACCAAATTAGTTATCAACCCCACCCATAGGTGTTAATTGATTTGTTTAGTTAACAAAGAATATCTAACCCCACCAAAAGTGGTATTCATATAAAAAAGAGAGGATCAATAAATATCAATTCATATCTTTAATAACCTAAATAATATGAGCAAACATAATTGACTTAATTATTATATCCATAAATACTCCACTGTTTTAAATGATAAAATTTGCATAAATGTTTATTGAATCTATGTTTATTTTTATGTCAATAGATTAAAAACACAAAACCCCAAAATATCGTGACAGGATGTTTAGGATTTAATTTTGTTTTTAAAAGTTTGAACAATAAATTAAAAATCACATACATTCCTTCCTTAGATCGACCTTGGGAGTATACTTATCATTTTCTACGAAATGATTCGTGCACTTGCGAGAGTTTTATAAATAGATAAAACCAAAGTATCGGCAGGATCAGCGATGTCGGTTCTGCCCGATCAATCATCCATGTTCAAATTAATGTAACATGAAACCTATTAGGACAAAAGCATCATGGAGAGCAACAAAAGTCCACAGCTTGCCTAACTGACACCAATGAGTTAAATCTCCTTTGGCTTTAAGACCCTATAGTAATAACAAAGAGTGTGCTAAATCATTAATAGAAGTAGAAACTACAGCAGTTAAAAAGTTTCATCCTTCCAAATAGGAACTTGCTATTCCATGGGTGATGACTCTATGAAAATAAAGTCATTGGCACATTTTTTTACTTACTATTTACTTGTTTTATTTAATAAATAGTATTTTCATTGCAAACAATATTAAAATATAAACTTTTTAGTGAAAATGGGTGAAAATTTAAATTTTGGGATTTTTCTAGAATTTTTATGGACTTTTTATGAATTTTTAATGTAGGACCAATCAAAAGCCTCCACGTGGCATGTCATGCAAGCAGAGGAGCTGACTGGAAAAGCCATGCGGATGCCATGCAAGCACGAATAATGAATCATGTCGTGCCGCGTGTGAGGAAAACGAAACATGTACCACATGTTAGCACAACGTTCAATCCTAGTTCGAAATTGGTCAACGTGCCATGATACGTGTCACCACGCCATTGCTCCACACTTTCCACCTGTGTGCCACGCCATCTGTTCCCGTGAATCACGTTGCGCCACATGTTTCTGCCTCGACGAGCATTGACTCTGACCGGTTCCCCTGCCACGCATCGCTCCCTAATTTGCCAATGAATTTTTGATGCCATGTGTCGCACTCTGATTGGCTAAAGCTATCAGTTTTGCTTGTTTTGATCGTAGCCCTTGATTTAAAGCTGATCGAACGGTCCAAATCACACCTAAGCTTTATTTAAGCCCCTAATCTCTCCGTAAACCCTAATGAGCCTCCATTAGCATAATTTTGGTTAGTTTTTGGAGCTGAAAAAGGGAGAAAATACAGAAAAATTTAAGAAACGATACAATTTTGGTGGAGATTAAAGAGGAAATTAATTCTACAATTCAAGAGATTGATTGTATTTCTTTGTCTACTCTTTTCTTTATTAATTTTATGTCTTTCTTTATGAAAAATATGAGTTTTATGAACACAATTATGTGTAATTAATTTATTAATCTAGGGATCTTATGAACCCAATTTTTACCATGTGATGATCTAATATTTTTTCCCAATTATAATATTAATTTAATTATATTATTTAATCTGATTTTTATGTTACTAATTGTTTGGCCAACAATTTATCTATAGAGGCAATTAAATAGATTTGACAAAATTATTTAATTGTTTGTCTTGATTAAATAACATGCATAGTTTCTAGGCAGAGATGTATGATTCTTATGTATGTGATCCGTAATTGATGAACTTAATGAGTAGTATGCAATTTAATTGGCATGAGAGTGTGATTAAATTAATTAATATATGGTGTGTAGCTAATTGAGAGAGGAATACATGCTAGGTTAGATTCAATTGATCATGTAATTAATTGATTTTATATTGGGGAGATTTTAGTGATTTGCATGTTTAGAAAATTGGGGGATTAAGTATTCCTAGATCTTGAAATTGAGCGTACTTTGAGATCAATTAGAAAACAAAAAGTCACCCAAGAGGAAGAAATGGCTAATCCATTAGAAATAAACAATAATGAGCTAAACTTGAATAATCAAATGTTTTTGATATATGATAGAGATAAAACTATGAATGAATATGCAATACCTACGTTGGAAGGGTTGAATCCAAGTATTACAAGGCCAAACATTCAAGCTAATCAGTTTGAATTAAAGCCAGTGATGTTTCAAATGCTACAAATAGTTGGACAATTCAGTGGATTACCAACAGAGGATCCTCATCTTTATCTCAGAATGTTTATTGAAGTTGTAGATTCATTTAAGTTCAATGGTGTGATAGAGGAGGCATTTAGGCTTAGATTATTCCCTTACTCTTTGCAAGACTGTGCTCAAGCTTGGCTAAACTATTTGCCACCTAATTCCATTACAACTTGGAATGGTTTGGCGGAGAAATTCTTGATGAAATACTTCCCACCAACAAAGAATGCCAAGCTTAGGAATGATATTACTTCCCACCAACAACATGAAGGAGAATCTCTATATGAAGCATGGGAAAGATTCAAGGAATTGCTAAGGAAGTGCCCTCATCATGGTATTCCTTCTTGGATTCAAATGGAAACTTTTTACAATGGTCTCAATGCTCAAACAAGGACTATCGTTGATGCATCAGCTAATGGAGCTTTGCTAGCCAAATCTTACAATCAAGCTTATGATTTACTTGAGAAAATGGCTAGTAATAATTATCAATGGCCAATGGACAGAATGATAGCCACAAGAAAAGTAGTCAGAATGCATAAGGTAAATGATATCACAGTACTTACAGCTCAAGTGTCACCTTTGGTTAATCTTTTGAAGGTACAAAACTCGCCAGCGAGTATAAACCAAGTCCAAAATTCAGGAGTGTCATGTGTGTTTTGTGGAGGAGCTCATTTGTTTGATAATTGTCCAAATAATCCTGAATCCAATTTCTATGTGGGTAATGTGAATCGAAAAAATAATCCATACTCAAACACATATAACCCAAGATGGAGACAACATCCAAATTTTTCTTGGAGCAATAACAACATTCAAGGTGGTAGTCAATTCAACCATCAATCATTTCCACCACTTGGTTTTCAACAACCACAACAATCACAAGCCCAAGAGAAGAAGCCACCTACTGAGGACAATACAAGTGCTTTATTGGGGATGATCCAAGAATTCATCCAATCAATGAATACAAAAGTATCAACTCAAGAGGCTTCAATTCGAAATTTGGAGAACCAAATGGGGCAACTTGCTCAGGCTATAAGTCAAAGACCTCAAAGAACCTTCCAAGTGACACAATTGTAAACCCAAGAAGAGAAGGTAAGGACCAATGAAACACCATGGCCTTAAGGAGTGGCAAAACTTTAGAACAAGAACATAAGACAAAAAAGGATGAGGAGAAACAAGAAATTAAAAAGGATAAAGAGGACTATCAAACTAAAAAGGATAAGGAGGAACCAAAAACTAAAAAGGAGGAGGAGAAATTAGTGGTAAAGAGAGTAATGGAAAGGAAATAATTCAGCCAAAAAAGAGCAACCTTTATAAACCTACTATTCATTTCCTTCAAAGACTGCAAAGCAAAAGTCAGATACGCAGTTTTCAAAATTTCTAGAAGTCTTTAAGAAGTTACACATAAACATACCATTTGCAGAGGCACTTGAACAAATGCCTTCTTATGCCAAATTCATGAAGGATATACTATCAAAGGCTTGAAGATCATGTAATAATAACCTTGACTGAAGGTTGTAGTACCAACCTTAATAAAAAACTACCACAAAATCTGAAAGATCCAGGTAGTTTTGACATCCCTTGCACTATTGGGAACATCCGTTTTAGCAACGCACTATGTGACTTGGGTTCTAGTATTAACCTTATGCCATTATTGGTCTTCAAAAGATTGGGGGTTGGTAAAGAAAAACCCACTTCGGTAACATTACAAATGGTAGATAGATCGATTAAGAGACCTCGAGGTGTGGTAGAAGATTTGTTAGTAAAAGTAGACAAATTCATCTTTCCGATGGACTTCATTGTGCTAGACATGGAAGAGGACCATGACATTCCTATCAGACTTGGTTGTCCATTCTTAGCAACCGTAAGGGAACTCATTGATGTACAAAAAGGTGAACTTACAATGAGAGTGCAAGATGAAAAAGTAATATGTAAAGTTTTTAAAGAATCTGAACCCTCTGATATTGATAATGCTAATGAATGTTTAAGGATAAATGTTACTGATTGTGGAAATGGCTTAAAAGAATCTATTGCATCACCTCAACTTAAGACTTTAACACATGCAGTTGTAAATAAGGACATAAACTCACTAGAAAATAACTCAACCTATTATAACTTTGAGAGTATGGCATCGAAGGTTGATATTGTGGACTGTGTGAAATTTTTGGAGGATGCATCTCTCATGTATGTATCAAAGGCGATAATGGAAAATTTTGAGATAGGATCTAAACTCAAACCATCAATTGAAGAGCCACCAAGTTTAGACCCCACACTTCTACCCTTCTATCCTCAATCAAGTATGAAAGTGAAAGAGTCCAATGGAGATTAAAAAATGAAAACTTTTTAGAGAGAGAAAGAGTTGAGAAAATTGTGTGTTTTACATTGGGGGAAGAGGGTCCTTTTATATGTGAGGAAAAGGCCAAAAAAAGGAGGGGAAATATTTTAAAATTTGAATTTGGATGCATTTGGACAGGTTGGCACGTGAATGGGGCATGAAAACATCAATAGACAGGTGATCGATGCACACGGGACATGGTGTTGGAGTGTGTTGGTGCGCGCGACAGGGCACGGATGTGTGTTGGTACGTGCAAAAAATTAGGGTGGTGTGTGTCAAGCATGTGCAGGTTGGGAGTGTGTCGGTTGTATGCGGGCGTGTACTGACCACTTACAAGCGTGTGCTAGGCATGTGCTAGGCATGTGCCGACTTGTGCTAGGCATGCACGAGTGTTATTGCACGTAGGACTTGGCACGGATGGACTACTGCACGCGGGCGTCGATATGGATGGGCGGCTACATGCGGGATTTCAACCTTTTTGACTATTTTTACCCATTTTTTTCCATATTTTTGACTTTTCCTCATTTTCTTTCTTAATATATTTTTCATGTATTGCCTCTAGTATTTTTTTGTGTCTCTAAGTTATTTTGGAATGAAAATACCTAAAAAAAAATAAAAATACTAATGATTCCATAAAGACAAATTTATATAAAAATATGGTAAAATTATACAAATATAAATCTATTTAATCAATTAAAGTATATTAAATCATGGTAATTTTAGTATTTTTTTAGCACTTATCACAAGGTATATTTGATTCTAAAAGTGATGAAGGTATCTTCCTAGGTTATTCATTAACAAGTCGTTCTTTTAGACTGGTCAACTTAAGAACTAATACTGTGATGGAGTCCATCAATGTTGTTGTAGATGATGGTGGTACTAGTACTCCGATGATTGATGATAAAGATGAACCTTTAAGCATAAGCTTGCCAACTAATGGACATAATGATGAAACAACTAAGAATGAAAAGCTAGTTAATAAGCTAGATATAGAGTCAGCATTGGATGACGAGTACCCAACACTCAAACTCAGAGGCCAACACATACTTCCAAAAACCACCCAACTTAAAATATCATTGGTGATCCAATTATAAGTGTGGTAATTAGAAGGAGGATATAGGTAAATGAGATGACTCATCTCTGTCATGTTTCATAAATAGAACAAAAAAATGTTTATGAAGCATTAAAAGATGAGTTCTAGATAAATTCCATGCATGATGAGTTAGCTTAATTCATTGGGAATGATAATTGAACTTTAGTAGCTAGACCTAAAGATACAAAAAATAATAGGAACCAAATGGGTATTTAAAAGTAAATCTAATTAACATGATGTCGTGATTAGGAACATGGCTAATCTAGTTGCCCAAGGATACAGACCAGTTGAAGGAATTGATTTTGATGAAACATTTGCTCTAGTAGCTTGTTTAGAATCAATTATCACTTTACTTGCCATTGCATGCTTTATGAAATTTAAAAATTTTCAAATGAATGTAATGTCTACTTTTCTAAATTGTTTACTTAGTGAAGAAGTCTATGTTGAACAACCAAAAGGGTTTAAGGACTCAAACGTTTCTGAGCATGTTTATAAACTCAATAAGGCTTTTTATGGCTTGAAACAAGCTCCTAGATCTTGGTATAAGAGACTTACAACTTATCTCTTGGACAAGGGATTTTTTCGAGGGGGAGTTGATATGACTCTTTTTATTAAAAGGATCAAAAAGGACATATTCATAGCTCAAATATATCTTAATGACATAGTTTTCAGGTCAACATCCAATTCTCTTGTTAAGGATTTTGTGAACATCTTGACTAGTGAACTTAAAATATACGTGATGGGAAAACTCACATATTTTCTTGGTTTGAAAATCAAACAACTAAATAAAGGCATCTTTATTTATCAAACCAAGTATGCATGTCATGTAATTTAATTAAGAAATTTGGACTTAAGAAAAGTATTTGACAACCCCTATAAATACAAGTGCTAATATTTTAATGGATAAGTCAGGTAAAAGCATTAATCAAATTATTTATAGAAGCATGATAGGTAACTTGTTGTATCTAACAACAAGTAGACCATATATTTGTTTTAGTGTTGGTGTTTGTTACCATTATCAATAAAATCCTAAAACATCACACATTAAACATGTCAAAAGGATCATACCTTATGCCTCTAGAACTAAAAAATTTGAGATTTGGTTTACTAATGATACTACACGTGAAATTAGTAGATACATAGATGCAGACTCTGTAGGAAATCAAGATGTAAGGAAAAGCACTTCATATGGATGCTTCTATATTGGCAATAATCTTGTATCCTGATACAACGAGAAATAGAACTCCATTTCATTATCTAATTCAAAAGTAGAATACATTGCTATTGGAAGCTCATGCACTCAACTTCTGTGGAGGAAGAATATGCTTAAGGAATATGCCCTTGAACAAGGTATAAGTCTCCTTTACTATGATAATACTAGTGTTATATGTCTCTCCAAAATTCTTGTTATACATTCTTGAACAAAAAATATAGACATTAGACATCATTTTATTAGGGAGATAATAGAAGATAAAGTTTTATCCCTTCAATTTGTGCCTATTGAAAGGAAATTAGTTGATCTATTCACTAAGGTATTTGATACCCAAAGATTTTAATCTCTTAAAAATGCCTTAGAAATCTGTACCATTGATTAAATTTTACTAGAAATTTTATTTGTGCTTTTTGTTTTGATTTCTTGTTCAATTAAAAAAAGGAGAAAAGTAGATTGTTTTTACATATTGTTTTTACATTGACATGAATATTTATTGATTATGCTTTTAGAATATGGATACTATGACTTGTGCACTTACAAATCTTATGCATGTAGTGATAAATGTCAAAATGTTCCTACTCATACACTTAGTGGACACATAAGTATGTTATTCTTGAAGTTTATAATTAATTATGTGAGATTTTATGATTTGAGATAACATTAATTGATAAAAAAAATTTTAGCTCTATCTTTCACTTTATAAAATACTACTATAGAGAGACACTTGGTTTTGAGAGGGATATTTATTATGATGTGTGAATCTACTACACTAAACGGAGGGGGATACCTCACAACTAGTGTGAAATTCATCATACTAGGTATTTTGGCTAGTACACAATTCCTTTGCAAAAAAATAAAGAAAAAACAAAAAAAATATACAAAGTAATTACATGCATAAAAAGAAAGAGCCACAAATGGTTATTAAAAAATAAAAATAAATAACCAATCCCTCGTATAAAAAATTATCACGAATAATGAAAGGGAATTCAAAAAATTAATTAATTAAGTTCTTTCTTAATAAGTAAAGTTTTTATTTTGTGCAAGTTTGAATTCGACTGCAATTCTTTTATGATAGGTGATAATTTTTCTTTAAATCTTTCATAGCTAATCATGAATGGACTAATTAACATATTAGTACAGTTCCAATATTCACGTCACTTTTGGTGACTATTGATGTGTTACTTTATGTGTTACATGTTTGTGTGTTTGGCTTTTATATGTTTATGTTGTTAATGAATAGTCACACCTTGCACACAAACTACTTTTCTTATTTGTGTGTAATGTTGTAGTCATTTTTAGCTCAATCTACTACCTTTTCTAAAATGAAATATTTTTTACCTTGATTTTTGTGTTGTTTATTAGTATGAAAGAAATGGGGAAAAAGTTGGAACTTTAATTGAAAAATCTACAAAAATGGAGAACTATTTTAGGAGGAAAATTACTTTGAAAATCCTTTTAAAGATATTACATGTATGTGCAGCTTTGTTTTTTAATTTATATCTGTTGATTACTTACTCTTATGAATATTCTTCATTTTTCTATTAATATATACACTAAACTAATTAACAATGAGTCCTTTAGAACAAGTTGTTTGGTTGTTTATGTTTTTGTCTTTCATTGTAAACATGAGCTATCAAAATTCAAGCAAAGATGGTTTCATCGGATCATAGGATAGTTCCACTATGTAAAATTTATTTTTTCTATGATTTTTATGTAGTGAGAGAGAGGTGTTGTCACAAGAATAAGCCATAGGGGGAGATTGTAAGATTTATGAGTGTTTGTGATACTTGTGAACAAAACATCCAAAATTAAATTATGTTTTTTTCTAAGTGAATCCTCCAACAATATTTTTCAAGCCAAAGAAACTATTGAGCTCTAACAAACACATTTTAGGTATATATCTGTTCTTATGCACGTTACATCAAGATGAGTCGATCAATCAAGAATCAATCTACCTTGATTAAAAAGTCCTTGAATTAATTTTTAGTTAAGGTTGATCGATTAAGGTATTAATGTCAATCGATCAAGCATTAGATCAATCAAAAATTGAGTAGATCGATCTACCTATTTTAGAACCCTCGATCGATCAGGCATTTTTCATTAGTTAGTTTATCAAATATTTTGTGGTTATGTTTGATTGATTAACAAGCCTACAATATTTGAATTATTGTGCTTAAACATCTGTTTTAGTATTTCTAGTGATTTTGATTTATCTGTTATCCTATTAATCATTTAACTTAGGTTTTTCATTGTTTAATCCACTATAGGACACATATTGCACTTATGTTATTGTGTTAAATTTTTAGGTTCCAACTGAATAGGTTCGATAACTTTTGTGACTCGAGTTTACCAAAATGTTAGTCCAGATCCGAACACCTTGCTTATGGAGATTATGAAAGAAAGTTGAGGATTGCAAATAGGTTACTTGGGGGAATTACCTTAGTGTGTAGTTTGAGTCCTAGTCTTATAATCAAACATTATTTTCATAGTGGATAATAAGGTGGCCTGATGGACCAATGGTTTCTCTTAGGTCATTCTTATGGCCTAATTTGTTTCCACCTAAAAATCTATGTGTTATTTTATTTTTGTAAACTATTTTATTTACACATGATTATATGTCTGCTATCTACGAAAATTTTTATTTGTCATTTTTTTGCTAATTTTCTATTCACCCCTCTAGCTAATTAGATTTGCAATTAAATAAACTGTCATATAATTTTCTTCATTGGGACCCAATGAGTACATAGGAATACCAATAGGAATGAAGAGTTAGTTCATATTGAATAAGCATCTGAATGGCACTCGTAGACAAAACTACATCGCTAAGATGGTTTGGAACTATAGCCCAACTTGATATGCACCTAATCACTGACGCATATACTCGAGCTACCCTTACCATGGCCAATCGAATCATGGTTGGACACACCATGAGTGGTTCATGCTTGCATGCTCTAACGATGACTAACTCCTATCCCATTCATCAATCATCCCATCCTTCGTCATTACATGCATAAGAAAGGATGAGTACAAGTGTCGTGAGGTGTTACCAAGGCTTTAGGCCAAGCTCTTTCACTCTTTTCTCTCTCTTCAAATGTGAACTTTTAAAGGTGGAATGAAAAAGTGAAGGGGAGGAAGCTCTTTTTATATAGAAGATGAGAAAGGATCTCATCCATTTTTTAAAGAACACATCCATAGGTTTCAAGCTCTTAGGTAACCCATGGGATCAAAAGCCCATAGATTTGATTCCATATCTTCTCTCCCAAAAATGGGAAAGTGAATCCCTTGAGTGGTTTTTGAAGTCAACATAACTCCCTAACTAGAAGGCCAACCAAGAATTTGTACAAACCACCAAAAACAATTCACCATTATGCACATTTTGAGTGCTCGAGCCAAATATGAAGATTTTCATATGATCAAGTAATGACCATGCAAGGACAGACTCGATGCCATGATGACTCTACAAAAGTAAAGTCATTAGTGCACATTTATAATTAATATTTGTTTATGTTATTCAATAAATAGTACTTTTGGTGTTAAATATATTAAAATATGAACTTTCTAGTGAAAAGAGGTGAAAATATATTTTTTGGGAATTTTTTAGAATTGTTTTGGATTTTTTACCAATCTTTTAATGCAAGACCAATCAAAAAACACCATGTGGATGCCAAACAAGTAGGGGAGGTGACCAGATGTCACCACATGCATGCTAGGCAAGAAAAAAGGGCCAATCAAAGCATGTCACGTCTCCCGAGTTATATAGGACTTACCATGTGTCAATATGACATTTGTTCCAAGTTTCACCACCTAATCAATGAGTGTGCCACATATCATCACATGATTTGTCCATTCTTTCCACCGCGACACCAGTCCATCCCACCATGCGTCACATATTGATAGGCCAAGTGAATCTCCTATGACACATGTTGCATTTCTATTGGCCAACACTATTAATTTTCCATTTTTTCATCGTAGTCCTTGATCTGAAGTTGATCTAACGGTCCAGTTTCCACCTGAGCCTAATTTAACCCCCTAATTGTTCCCCAAAAACCCTAATGAGTCAAAATTAACATAATTTTTATCACTTTTGGTGCCAAAAAGAGAGAAAAATACAGAAAAATTTAAAAAGAGAAAATTTTGGTGGAGATTGAAGAGGAGATTGGTGCTGCAATTTAAGAGATTGATTGTATTTATTCTTCTTATCTTTTCTTTATCAATTTTTATGGCTTTTTTTATGAAAACTTTGAGCTTTATGAGAAAAATAATGTCTAACTAAATTATTAATCTAGGGATTTTACAAACCCAATTTTCTGTATGTGATGATCTCATATTTGGATTTTTTCAATCTAATAATATTATTTAATCTTATTTTTATGTTATTAAGTTTTTGGCCAATAATTGATCTATGGAAGTAAATAAATAGATTTGAGAAAATTATTTAATTGTTTGTTTTGATTAATTAACATGTATAGTTTCTAAGAAGAAATGTATTATTCGTATATATGTGATCCATAATTGATGAACTTAATGAGTGGTATGCAATTTAATTGAAATGGGAGTGTGATTAGGTTAATTGCTATATGGTATGTAGTTTACTTGATAGATGAATACATGCTAGGATAGATTGAATTGATCATATAATTGATTGGTAATTACATTGGGGAGGATTTTAGTGATTCACATGTTTAGAAAATTAGGGATCAAGTATTCCTAGATATTTTCTCATATATTTTCTTAGCTATCAATTCTGAGTTAATTAATTACTGCTATTTATTTTCAGTTCTTATAATTTTGCTTTCTGGAAGCATGAAAACAAAAAAAAAGAATTGACTTTTACTTTATAGTTTTAAAAATTAGTTTCTAATAACATAATGTCTATGAGAACAATATTTTCTTATTATTATATTACTTATTATGATACATATACTTGTATATTCATTGCACAAAATTCATGTCCATCAAGTTTTTAGCACTGTTATTGGGATTATAAACATTATAAATTAATTTTTATTTTATTTATTTTTCATTATTTTAATTTATTTAGTTATTTATTTTTATTTATTCACTTACTCACTTATTTTAGTTATTTTCTTTATTTATTTTTCATCATTTTAATTTATTTATTTAGTTATTTATTTTTAATTTTAACATATCTTTTAGTGCTATTAGAAATATATTTGGTTCTATTGCATGAGCAAAGTCCGTAAAGGAGAAATTTTATCTTTAGATCCTAAAATCAAACATACTTTAAGATCAATAAGAAAACAAAAAAAAATTCACCTAAGTGAAAGAAATGGTTAATCGGCTAATCCATTAGAAATAAATAATAATGAGCTAAATTTGAACAACTAGATATTTTTAATGGATGATAGGGATAGAGTTGTGAATAAATATGTATTACCTATGTTGGAAGGGTTGAATCCAAGTATTACAAGGCCAAAAATTCAAGCTAATCAGTTTAAACTAAAGCCAGCGATGTTTCAAATGTTACGAATAGTTGGACAATTCAGGGCATTACCAATAGAGAATCCTCATTTACATCTTAGATTATTTATTGAAGTTGGGGATTCATTCAAATTCAATGGTGTGCTCGAGGAGCCATTTGGTCTTAGATTGCTCCTTTACTCTTTGTGAGATCGTGCTCGATCTTAGGTAAACTCTTTGCCACCTGATTCCATTACAACTTGGAATGATTTAGTGAAGAAATTCTTGATGAAATATTTTCCACCAACGAAGAATGCCAAGCTTAGGAATGACATTACCTCCTACTAACAATATGAAGGGTAATCTTTATATGAAGCATTGAAAAGATTCAAAGAGTTGTTAAGGAAGTGTCCTTATCATGGTATCCCTCATTGGATCCAAATAGAGATTTCTATACTGATCTCAATGCTCAAACAAGAAGCATTAATGATGCATCCGTTAATGGAGCTCTACTAGCCAAATCTTACAATCAAGCTTATGTTTTACTTGAGAAAATGGCTAGCAATAATAGAATGGCAGTCACAAGATGAGTAGCTAAAGTGCATGAGATAAATGGTATCACAGTATTTATAGCTCAAGTGCCATCTTTGGTGAATCCTTTGAAGGCTAAAAAATTCTAGCAAGTATAAACCAAGTCCAAGATTAATAAGTGCCATGTGTCTTTTATGGAGGAGCTAATTTATTGGACAATTTTCCAAATAATTCTAAATCATCATTCTAAGTGGATAATGTGAATTGAAACAATAATCCATACTCGAACACATATAATGTAGGATGGATACAGCATCCAAATTTCTCTTGAAGTAATAACAATACACAAGGTACTAATCAATTCAACCGTCAATCATTTCCACCTCTTGGTTTTCAACAACTACAATAATCACAAGCCTAAGAAAAGAAGCCACCTACTGAGGAAAATATAAATGGTTTAATGGGGATGATGAAACACTTCATCTAGTTAGTAAATACAAAAGTGTCCACTCAAGAGGCTTCAATTCAAAATTTTGAAACTCAAAAAGGGCAATTTTCCCATGCCATAAGTCAAAGGCCTCAAGTTAACCTTCCAAGTGACACAATTATAAACCCAAGAAGGATGGTAAGGAGAATTGCAATGCCATGGCCTTGAGAAGTTGTAAAATTCTAGAGGAGGAACATGAGACTCAAAAAGATGAGGAGAAATATGAAGCTAAACAGAGCACTAGAAAGAAAATAATTAGGCCAAAAAAAGCAACCTTTACAAACCCATTATTCATTTCCTTCAAAGACTGCAAAAACAAAAGTTAGACATGTAGTTTTCAAATTTCCTGGATTTCTTTAAGAAGATGAACATAGATATATGATTTACAGATGCACTTGAACAAATGTCTTCTTATATCAAATTTCTAAAGGACATCCTGTCTAAGAAAAGGACTCATAGAGATAATGAAACAATAACCTTGACTAAAGGTTGTAGCACCATCCTTGCTACAAAGCTACCCCAAAAATTGAAAGATCTAGATAGCTTAGACATTCCTTGTACAATTGGGAACATGAACTATGAAAAAGCACTATGTCATTTAGGTTTAAGCATTAACATTATGTCATTAAGTGACCTCAGTGTGTGCTAGAAGATGTTCTAGTAAAAGTAAACAAGTTCATCTTCTCAACGGATTTCATTGTACTAGACATGGAAAAGGATTGTAACATTCCTATCATACTTGATCACCCATTATTAGCAATCAAAAGAGCATTCATTGATGTACAAAAGGATGAGCTTACAATGAGAGTGCAAGATGAACAAGTAACATTTAAAGTTTTGAAAGCATCTAAACCCCTTGATATTGATAATGCCAATGAATGCTTTAGGATAAATGTTATTGATCATGATGATAACTTAAAAGAATCTATTGAGTCACTGACAATTAATACTATAACACATGATGTTGTGAAAAAAGAAGTAAACACACCAAGAAACAACTCAATTGGTTTTAATTTTGAAAACATGGAATTTATAATTGATATTGTTGATTGTGTAAACTATTTGGAGGCTACACCTCCTTTGTGTACCTAATATAGTTGTGGAAAGTTTTGAGATAGGATCTAATCTCAAACCATCTATTAAAGGGCCACTAAGGTTTTCACATCTTCACCCTACCATCCCCAATCAAGTGGGCATGCAGAAGAGTCCAATAGAGAGGTGAAAAAGATGCTAAAATTACCTAAATTAGATTAGCTATAGTGGAATGCTTATAAGAATGTCAAAAATTACAAAAAGAAAATAAAATATGGCATGATAAGAAAATTGAGCACTGTGTTTTTAGACCAAAACATAAAGTATTATTGAATAATTCAAGACTCAAACTATTTCTAGGTAAACTTAATAGTAAATGGATATAGATGGATGTATCTTAGGAGTTGATATGACTATGTAGTCAAGGATGTCAAACGTGATGCTAATTGGGAGGCAACCCAACGTTATTTTACGTATATTTTAATTGTTTTTTTTTTGTAAGTGAATAAATATGGAGAGAAATGGCACAATGAGAATGAGCATTTCAACTACAAATGTGGTGTGCCAAGGCTAAGAGAGTTCTCTTTTCTTTTACCTTTTTCATATTTATATGTGCACATTGAGGACAATGTGCAATTTAAGCTTGGAATAGAGAACTTCATTCTCTACTTTAGTATTTAGTACACATTTTTTTAATTTTTAGGTATTTTTTATTTTATTCTTGGGATTTTTTAATCATGATTTTGGTAGAAATTGATTAATTTATGGAAACTAAATGCATGTGTGCTTGATATGAAACGTATGAACCCAATGATAAAAAATGTTTGTTATTACTAGGATAAGGAATTTAGCATGTTCATTAAGATACTTCCATTAATCATATGATATGCTTGCTAGTTTTGATTGGATTGATTCAAACTTTTATGCACATATTAATGATTGATTTTGTTGCTCTCACTGGGATAAAATTTGTGGTGAGTTATACGAGTTGATGCGATCTACCATGTTTTACAATTTATTTGATCATCCCTTAAGGCCAAATTCTATATAGTATTTAGTAAGAGAAATGATTTGGGCCTTATTTGAATTGATTGAGCCTTTCAAGCTAACCACTGTTAATATCTGCGGTCACCCATTTGAGTCTAACAAAGAACCTTTCTTGTCTTTAAGCGATATTTAGTGCCTAACCAATAAGCATTACCTTTACTTTTACACCTTTAGCTTATATGAAAAGAAAAAAATGTAATAATGTATTAAGTTATAGAGTAATGTAAAATGTAATGCATCTTATTAAAAAAAGAAAAAAAACTCACAACATAATTATCCCGTTAAAGAAAAAAATATAAAATTGAAAATAAGTTTGGAGGTGTTGTGAAGTTACACAAAAAAAAAGTGAAGTGGAATAAAAGAATATGAAAATAATGATAAGATAGGGTGCACTAAAATATCAAGTTCAAGCTTAATTGTAGTTAAAAGTGCATGATGAATAAAAAAAAAGCTAAGGTGTGAAAAGAGCCTAAATGTATCAATTTATTGACCCTCACCTAAGCCTTACATTACAAGCATATGAAGTCCTTATTGATCTTTAGCTAAGTGCATATTTATATTAGTGGAGTGGTATATGAAAAATAGACTTATGAGACTTGTTCTAAGATTGAATTGATTAGCATGCTTATATAGGTTAATTTCATTAGTATATTGGATGATATCATGTGCAACACACACATACGAATCCATTCATAAAAAACCTTGCATATCCTTATATTGATGGAAGATTGCTTGATGGATATGTGAGCCTTCTTGTATTAGAATTGTATAACCGTTGAAGGGATAGTTTTCGCTAAATATGAATGTATTAATAGATATATATTTATGAATACATTTCTCATGTCATTTTATCTAGTTAGACTTGACTTTACTTAGAATAAGCAAAAAGTTAAGTTTGGTGGTGTGATGACTCTACGAAAGTAAAGTCATCAACGCACTTTTCTGCTTAATATTTATTCAATAAGTAGTACATTTAGGGTTTAAAATATTAAAATATGAACTTTATAGTGAAAAGGGATGAAAATATATTTTTTGGAAATGTTTTGGATTTTTTTTAATTTTTTAGTGTATAACCAATCAGAAGATGTTCGGTGGATGCCACGCAAGTAGGGGAGCTAACCAAAATTCACCTCATAGACATCACGTAAGTGAAAGGGGTCAATCGAGCCACGCTGCATGTACCAAGTGATGCAGGCCTTCCCACGTTTTAGCACAACATTCATTTTGAGTTTCACCATGTGGTCAATGAGCGTTCCACTCATCATCACATGATTTGTCCGTTCTTTCCACTAGGTTACCACACAATTCATATCTATAAATCACATTGCATCACATGGCACTGGCTTAGCGCGTGTTGACCATGACCAATCCATCCCATCACGCTCTGCACGCTGATTCGCCTAGTGAATCTCTCCATTCCACGTGTCTCGTTCCTATTGTGAAATGCTGTTAATTTTCCCTTTCTCATCTTAGCCCTTGATCTGAAGCTGATTATTCTATCTGAGCCTAATTTAACCCTTTAATTGCCCAAAAAATCATAATGAGCCGAAATTAACATAATTTTTATCAGTTTTTGGTATAAAGAAGATAGAAAATTTTAAAAAGAGATACAATTTTGGTGGAGATTCAAGAGAAGATTGGTGCTATAATTCAAAAGATTAATTGTATTTATTATTCTTCTTCTATCTTTATCAATTTTTATGGATTTTTTTATGAAAAATATGAGCTTATGAGCAAAATCATGCTTAACTAATTTGTTAATCTAGGGCTCTTACAAACCCAATTTTCTATATGTGATGATCTCATACTTTACCTCAATTATAATTTCAATTTAATAATATTATTTAATCTTATTTTTATGTTATTAATTGTTTGGCCAATAATTGATCTATGGAGGCAAATAAATAGATTTGAGAGAATTATTTAATTATTTATCTTGATAAGATAACATGTTTAGTTTCTAGGCAGAAATGTATTATTCTTATGTATGTAATCAATAAGTGATGAACTTAATGAGTAGTATGCAATTTAATTGAAATGGGAATGTGATTAGGTTAATTGCTATATGGTGTGTAGTTTACTTGAAAGATGAATACATGTTAGGTTAGATTGAATTGATCATATAATTTATTGGTAATTACATTGGGGAGGATTTTAGTGATTCACATGTTTAGAAAATTGGGGGATTAAGTATTTTTAGATATTTTCTCATATGTTTTCTTACCTGCCAATTTTGAGTTAATAAATCACTGTTATTTATTTTTAGTTCTTTTAATTTTATTTTCTTAAAACATAAAAACAAAAAAAGAATTGATTTTTACTTTTTAGTTTTAAAAAATAGGTTCTAATAACATAATTTTCATAGGAATGATCTTTTCTATCATTATATTACTTGTTACGAAATGTATACTTGCGTACTCATTGTACACAATTCGTCTTAATCATGCCACTATTGAGGTCAGAAGGTCATGAACCCAGGTGATGATATAATGGTAAAATATACCTCCTAGCCCTTGTATCGAGGCCTAATAAATCTAGGGGTTGATGTTTGGTGTAAATTTTTTCATACCATATGGCACGATATAAGCGATCCTAGTCAGTAGATAACTCCCAAGTTAATCTAGTAAGCGCTGAGTCAGTCGATGAGCACCAATACGAGTTAAATATTTAGCAGGACAATCGACTCACAAATAATCTCTTAATTATCTCACAACGAGATAATTAAGGAGATATAACTCCGACATTAAGATAAGTCTATCACTATGATAATGATCATCAAGAGGTATATTTTCTCCTATATATATTCATCATAGATCTCCCTCAAAACTTAACTTGAAATAACTATACAAGAGACACTTCAATCTATACTCTCTTTCTTTAAATTTCTCTACATTACAAGAAGAAATATTGATCTTTTCATTTTTCTCACTACTCGACTTGGTTAGGAGGAATGAAATATCCAAAAGTCACGGTAAGAAAACTAATAGTCTAAGTCAATGTTTCTAGTAACATATATATTCTCACCTATATGTATATAGATTCAAAGCAAAGACCATGATTTGTATAGTAGCTCAATTATCAAGCTATATTTGGTCAATGACATCGATGTCAAGGCTTAATCAGTTAATTGGCGTGTTCTTTTTATAGTTATAATTTCAAATATTGATGTATTGCGCATAAGCCAATCTCTTTTGCTTTCACTCCCCCAGTAAAATGCCTACCCGTAACCAGCACAGAAAAAATCCGTTCTAAGACTTTTTAACTGGCGTTGATGTTTCAGTTCAAGACTTCTTTTTTCTCCTTCCTACGTCAACTTGAAAAAGGAAATATTAAGAGTATTCTTTGAAACACAAAAAGGAAGACCACCCATAAAAAGGGTATCCAATAAGGTTTTGTTTAGGTATCAGATTCTATATATTTTCTTTATTTTTTTAATTTTTATTGAATTGATACTATTTTCATGCCAAAGAAGATCAAATAAGGACAAAGGTGATAGCTTTTAACCTTGATTTGGTTCTAAATTACATCGAGTAATTTTATAGGTGCTAGCTTTTTACCTTGATTTGGTTTTATATTACATCTCCTAATTTTATTTGTACTCATATATATATTGTAACTCAAATTTTTCTAACTTATTAAATTTATACTAGTTTTAAAAAACATGAGTATATAATTTATTTGAATATTAATATTTTCAGACTGATATTCTTATTTTTATAATATTAATTAGGGGTGAGTAAGTGAATTAAAATTGATTATTTTTTATCAATCTAAATCCGATTCTATCCGATCTGAATGTATTTGAACATTTTTAATCTAAATCCGATCAAATGGTATAATCAATCTAAACTAATCAGAATACAAACATATCATATTTTTTCGAATGGAATAAAGAGATTAGTATTAAAATTTATTTATGAATTATTGATATATATAAAACAAGACATATAAAAATTTAAATTTCAAATGAATATTTTTGTAACAAATATTATTATTTATAATCACAACTAAAAAAATCAAAATAATAAGAAATATGTTTGTATAATAATGAAAATAATAACAAATATTTATATTTTCTTTTAAGCTAAAATAATAATTTAATATAATTATATATGTATGATATTTAAATATAATATATTATAAAATAAAATATGTATTTATTTATAATTTAATAGTAATTTGATCCAGATCAGATACAGTGGATTATAAAATCTGTCGATCTGAATCCGAATACGAATGAATTATATAATTTTAAAAATAAATTCGATCCGATTATAAAATTTATCAATCCAATCCGACTATAAAATTTATCAATCTAATCCGATCTAAATTCAACGAATCGGATCAAATTTCTCAATTTAAACGGATTAATCGAATTATTTATTTACCCCTAATATTAATAATAAATATATTTAATAGTAATGATATTAAAATGTAATTAATATTATGATTAAAATGAATATTTTATAAAATTTAACAATAATAAAATTAATTATAAAAATATTAATATATTTTATTTTTTAATATAAATACAATTATATAGTACTTATTTTAGGTTTGATTATTATTCAAATCAAACAAAACAAAACAAAACAAAATCAAACCTCCTCGGCCTATTATCCAGCTCCTTGTACTTTTATTCTATCTTTTTTTCTAATTTTTTCCCCACTATTCACTCTTATCAAAAGAAGCGAAAAGTTATAATCAACGAGATCACTTTTTCGGGGCTCGGTACAAAAATGTCTATTTAATAAAAAAATTCGCTAATCCATTATTTTTTTAACATTTTTTTAATTCTGATAATACAAAAAATATTTATATTTAATGTCTATATTTTTTTAAAAATTTCACTCTAATTTTTTATAGCACTAAAGCACCTAAAATCTTATTTTTAAGTATTTAGACAAGAATAAAAGAAAAAATTTAATTAATTTTTTTAATATTTATTTAATTAAATTTTTTTATTTTTATTTCCCCATTAGAACCCCAACTAAAGAAAAAATTGATAATCATCCATGGGGTTTTTAATTCTTTTTTTGTTTTTAATTATCTCTGAACGAAAATAATTTTGTAATGTTCTTTTATTTTTCTAACATAAAACAGTTGGTTATACTTTCATTTTTACAACAAAAAATAGTATGTTATTGTTCTATTTTCGTAACAAAAAAAAAACAGAAGGTGATATTTGATCCATTTTTATATCACATAAAATATAAATACTAAATAAAATGAAGAAGAGACAAAGGAGCAAATAAATAACTATTTTTACTTTTTAGCCCATACAAACAGCAAAAATAATGTTAAGAAGTTTAAACTTGTGTTAAATGATAGATAAATGAAGATATATAGGAAAAAAAAGTAAAATTTTTTATTTTATCCTTACCTAAAAAATCACTAACTTATTTTGTTAAGCGTTACTATTCAAAAAGCATTAAATGATTTTTTTTTAATATTAATACTAAATAAGAAATTTTTATATCATTATTATTAAAAAGAATAATTTTAAAATATAATTAATAGATTAATATTTTTAATGAAATATGGATATAGAAAAAATACCATCCCCATTTTTGCCTTTATTGACCGTTATAAGAACAATGACATCTTGATTGGAGTAAACAGCCAATCACCGCCGTTCATTTACTTATTCCATACAAAAAGTTTATAGCGTCACATACGTTCTTCGATAAACGTGTTATGCATGGACGTGTTTAGACCCCAATTTCAAAGAAATTATTTGATACCGAATATGAATTAAGATAAAATATTAGTTATATTTATCATATATTTTATTAATTTTTAAAATTAATTTTATTTAATTTAATTTTTAAAAAAATTAGGTATACTAAATAATATTAATTAAATGAGATAAATAAAAGTATAAAAATAATAAAAAATATGATACATAATTGTCAATAATTTAAATTTAATAAAAATAATATATAATATATATTTAAAACTAATTCATTAAAGTTAAAATTTAAATAAGATATTATTTAAATTAAATTAAATAATAATATTTTATTATTTTATTGAAATTATTAAATTAAATATGATATTACATCAAATATTTTATTTTAATTTATTTTATATTAGTAAATTGTAAAATTAATATAAATTTTTTTAAAAATAAATAATTAATAAAAAATACATAAAAAATATTTTAAATAATAAATAACACTTAGAAATAAGCACGCTTTATAATAATTAATCCTATTAAATTTTGAGCCATCTACACAATTTGTTTTGTTTGTAGCTTTGTGATTTGTGCCATATTTAAAAAAAGTCACAAAACATAATTAATATGTGTTACATAATTTTTAAATGAAAATTGATGCATGTTTTAGCATAAGGCTTAACTTCATGTCCTATCTATATAATGCCCCATCTATTAGACATAATGCTCATGTCTTATTATGCTCGTGACATAAATCTGGATATTTGAAGCAATCTCACCATGGGAGATTCGACGAGTTTAAAGTAGTTTATACTTTTATTATTATATCTTTTTAAAACATGATGACATATATCACCTATGTAATCGATACGTATAGATATAATGTCTTGTCTATATAAACATGATATTAAACCAAATATATTCATTCTCATTTTACAATATTTCTCTATTTTTTCTCTCCAAATTTGATCATCATCATTATTTTGACATCCATTGTAAGGCTTAAGACTAGAGGTTGAACTTTTCATTTTTGATCCCACATTTTGCAAGATTCATTACGAGTTTTAGAGAGAAACCCTGAAAGATAAAAATCATCATCTCATGTTTTTTTACCAACAATTTACACCATGGTTGGTACCCAGTTGAGAAAGATTGAGGTTGGCTAATAAGCTAGAACTAGAAAATGAAGTTGTGCCAACATGCAAAGGTGGTCAAACAAGACCTCTCAACAATGCATCACAAGAGGTTAATAATCCTCACGTAGACTTTACACAACAACTCCTCAAGCTCAAAAAAGAACTCAAAGTGATGAGACAAGAAAAAAGAGCGTTTGATGAGTACTTAAAAAGAACTAAAATTATAATGATTTAATATACTTTAATTGATTAAATAAATTTATATTTGTATGATTTTATCATATTTTTATATAAATTTGTCTTTTCGAAATCACAGATATTTTTTTTGTTTTTCAGGTATTTTTGTTAGAAAATAATTTAAAGACTAAAAAAAAATACTGTAGGTATACATCATAAATATGTTGAGAAAAAAATGGAAAAATTGGATAAAATAGGTTAAAACGTTCAAAAAGGTCAAAAATGTCGAGTTCCACGAGTGCCCTGTTGAGCCGCGCACATGTCACACCAAGCCCCGTGAGCGGCATGCCGAGTCCAACTTGCCTCACTTGTGCATCTTTTGAGTCCTGCACTCATCAACGCTTGTCTCGCCGCAAATCTTGCCCCACACGTATGCCAACCTGTCCAAACGCATCCAATATCAATTTTTTAGATACTTTTCCACTTTTTTATCCTTTTCCTCATCTATAAAAGGACCATCTCTCTTATTGTAAAAATCATCCCTATAAATCTCCTCTTTCTCTCTCTAAAAGGCTTTCTTAGTTTTTTTAGTTTTATAGTTTTATAGTTTTTCTCTTTTGAGAAGAACTTGTTATGCTTTTGTAGATTTCTAGTTATTTTATTCAATAAACGGAAATGCAAATCCGTTTACAACTTTTCTAGAAACAAAATTAAGATCAAAGTTCTGTAAAGATTCTTTTGAGGTATAATTTAAAAATGAATTCTTTAAAGTTATTTTTATATTTTATTCTTATATGTTATATTTAATTTTTGTGTGAATAAATTTAATATGGCTGCCTATTTGTACATATGATATAATAATAACGTTGTTATGCTTACGAAATATTAAATAGTTAAAATATTTTTATAAAATAAATTGATTTTGTTTTTATTCAAGATTTTATAGTAAGGATGTTAGTGAGAAATATATAATTTTTTATTACAAACTTAAATTTAAAAATTAGATTTTAAGGTTTAATTATTCGGTCTGATTTATAGTAGTACCTTTTTTATTTGTTGGTACAACCGTCCGGTAGTTAGAGTGAAACTTTATTTCAAAATATTTTATAAGAATTAGTATTTGAAAATGTATTGACAATATATTTTTAGTGATGGTTTTAAAGCTTGAAAGTTAGTACTCGGATGATTAAATTCATAGGTTTAATTTGAACACCTTAAAAAAGTCTAATTAACTGACTCCATCTAAAGCTGTGATTAGATGGTTTGTAATTTTCTTAAAAATTAAGCTTAAATTTAATACTTAATTAATCAATAAAGGTGTCTAAGGATATTAGTTAATTAATATTAAACAAAAAAAATTTGGGTCTTGCCTGAAGATACTTTCATACCAAAAAGAAAAAAATCAATAAATATTAATTTATATCTTTAATAACTTAAATTATATGAACAAGCATAATTAACTTAATTATTATATTCATAAATAATCCACTGTTATGAATGATAAAAATTCGTATTATTGTTTATTGAATCCATATTTATGTTTATTTTGTATGCTATTAGATTAGGAAACACAAAATCAAAAATCCATGATAAGATGTTTATGATTTAATTTTGTTTTTAAAAGTTTGAATAATAAATTAAAAACATTATATATTCCTTTCTTAGATCAACCTTGAGAATATACTTGTAATTTTCTATAAAATGATTTGTGCACTTACGAAAGTTTTACAAATATAAAACCAAAGTATATGTAAGATCAATATTGCTAACCCTATGCTAGTTTTTTGTTCATCAGTGTTATATGCTCAAACAGAAACTCATTCATAAGTAGTTCCAATTATGGAATTAATGGATGAGGTTGAGGTGATACCAAGAAGAAATGAGTCTAGATGAGTAGAAGATGTAATGGAGCCTACACAATAATGATTCAGCCTAGTTTGAGCGAGAGGTAGTTTGGTACAACAACGAGCAATTGCTTGAATAAATAAGGATATAAGAGGAACATTTTCAAGCTCTCAAGGAAATGATGAAAGAACCACTAAAGGAAACTTCTAAATGGTGCATTTTTTATAAAGACATTAGGAACAAAACACAAGATCATAAGAACTTAAAGAAATAAATTGAAGATTTGTTATCCAAGGGTTACTTGGGTGGAGCACCAACCATAATGAAAGATGTTGAGGTGGTCTGCACCACCTAGCTATATGTCAATTCCATGAAATGAAGACAACATGAGGGTCATACACTCCATACATGGCATACCCAGACTTAATAGGACCTCTAATAATGTAAGAAAGAGATACGTACGAGAAGTACATAGGGCTCATGCATTTATAAGTTACGTGAAGGGTCACCATTAACCGCTATCATTTTCACCAATAATGACGAACCATCATCTATACATAAAGATTATTTGGTGATTACATTTCAAGTGGGATCATGTGATGTCTTTAGGATCCTAGTTGATACTAAGAGCTCAATACAACATGCAGGCATTAGGATTGAAATATAGCGATATTACTAAGAAGGAAATTCCTTTGATAGGACTCAATAGTAACACCTCATATTTTGTAGGGATATTAGTACTACCACTCATGTTAACCTGTGCTATTATTACCATAAATTTTGTTATGATTGACATATCAGCTTATTATAACATAATTTTAGAGAGATCTTGAATACATAAAATGAAAGTTGTTTCATCAACATACCACCAAGTCATCAAATACTTGGGAAGGTATAAAAGATACAAGGGGTGACCAATAAAAAGCAAGGAGTTGCTATAATGCTATTATGAAAGAAGTAGCCCCAAATTAGCAACCATAGACTAGGTCATCACAACAGTGCCTGGGCAAAGGGTTTTGTCAACTCGATCGATACAGATGAGGTTGAAGCTATACAAGTTGGTCATGAAGGAAAAGACCATTCCTTCAAAATAAGCACCAACTTGACATCATAAGATAAGGAGTATATGTTATATTTATTGAGGTCTAACATAGATGTTTCCATATGGAAACCTAAAAATATGCCTGGTATTGACCCCAAAATTATAATGCATAAATTAAATCTTGACCCCAAGGCCAAACCAGTCTAACAAAGGAAGAGAAAATTTCAAAGAAAAAAGAATGAGGTGATCAAAACTTAAGTGACCACGCTTAAAGAAACAAAGATTGTGAGAGTAGTAAATTATCCAACGTGGTTGTATAATGTGATATTAGTAAAGAAAGCATATTGATCACCTCATATGTGTATGGCCTTCATTGATTTAAATGATGTCTATCAAAAAGATTGTTTTCCTTTACCCAGTATTGATCAACTTGTTGATGCTACTGTTGGGTTTAGTTTGATGAGTTTTCTTGATGCTTTATGAGTGCTTGAAAAATACTAATATTTTGTGATTTTAATGTACTTAAATGTAAATAAATAGATTTGATTATGCATGTTTTTATAATTATTTATACAAATCTATAATTTCGAAATCATGGATATTTTTTGTTTTATTTTTGGTGTTTTTAGCTACAAATATATAAATTAATAAAAACACGAAGAACAACACCTAAAGCACTCAAATTGTACCTTAAAAGCTTATGGGAATAACACATGTAAACCTTACATTAAGAATCAGCCAATATGTAAGACATGTAAAATAAGAATTCAAGTAAATCATTTCATATTGCAGCAAAGATATAGTGTGTTGCAATACACTCCTCTATGCATAGATTCATTGGAAATGTTATTCATTCTGTACTGAGACATGGAATTAATATGTTGTAGCATGATCATTTTAGGGTAATTTTGGCCAAGCCTTACGTATCTTGGGTCGCGGAAATGGAAATATTGGGTTACGGTGTGTTTTCATTAAATTGGCCTCAACCATACATGACATCCTCAACCTATACATTAAACTATTTTCTTTAGTTTTAGAGTCATACATAAATTATAATATAGAATTTTGTTTTCTCTGCTGCTATTATTGTATTATTTCTTAGTTAATAAGTATAGTTTATACACAATTTAAATTAGACAATAACAAATAAGAGGTAATAATAGGAAGATTTTTCAGATCAAGTTATTCCAAAATATTGTTAGAAAGAATGGATTACTATGAAGATCAAGATCACAATTGTGGAGTAGGGTATATTCATTTATCTACTTTTGGTATTACAATCTAATCTGTATTCTTATTTCTTTCTAGAAAACTCTTTTGTATTTCTTGAAGTTACTGAAATCAATTTACTAATCATTTATTAATTTTGAGCATATCTGGTTGATTTTGATGTAGGGCTTTAATTATGTTCCTATGTTTATATAGATTATTTAGGAAAATATTTTTAATAATTAATAAATACAGATTATTTTCTATTTCAAAATGTTTACAAAAATTATTATTGATTGATATATTGACAACATATTTTTCATAATAAATTTAAAATATATAAATCATATTTCAAATATATCATTTAGATCTAATTTACATAGCTTGAATATGAGTTTAAATTGATAACCCGATCGGAGGTATCGACTTAGATGGTTTATTAATTTCTTAAACATTAAGAATAATTTAATCAAATTAACTAATGATCTAACCGAAGACATTAAATGATTTAATTAATAACAAATAATGACCCGATCAAAGGCACTATTTATACATACGAGGAAGAATAAATAATCAAAATTTATAATTCATTAATCTGAATAATTTTAACAAGCAAAGTGAGCTAGTTAAATTTTTCATTGATTGTTAAATTCATATATGCCTTGAATTTGTTTGAGTCAAATATATTTTATCACTTTGTTATTTTTGTCATTTGTTTAATCCTCTCAAAAACCAAAATATTGTAATAGGATGATTATGTTTTGTTTTCATATTTATTTTTAAGAAAATTAATGAATTATTTAAAACATGTAATTCATCTTTAAACTGACTTTGAAAGTATATTTGTCATTTATTATAAATTATTCGTGCATTTGTGAGTTTTTTATTAATTTTAATAAAATTAAAAAAATTAAAAAACTAAAAAAAAATTCAAAAAAATATTTTAATTTATTTTTATTTTTATTTTAACTTCTTTTATTTTATTAATTTATTTTTATTTGTTTATATTCTTACTAACTTAATTTCTTTTTTCGTTATTTTTGTTCTAAATTTTATTTCTTGTTATTTTATTTTATTTTTCTCTTATTAACTTTTTTTTAGTTTTTTAATTATCTACTAGCTTTAATTATTTTGTTAGTTTCTTTTATTATTTATATTTTATTTATTTTTGTTTACAATTTTTTATCTAATGTTTATTTTATTTCATTTACGTTTTTTAACTTTTTTGTAATTATTTGTTTATTTTTATTTACTTATTTGCTTGTATTTGTATACTGTATTTTTATTATTTATTTACCTTTTTATTTCAATTATCTCACCAATTATTATTTTTGTATTAATTATTTTTCTTTCTTCTTTATTTTTATACCTTTTAATTTTTTATTTGTTTATTTAATTTTATTTTTATTTCTTTGTTGTTCTTTTATTTTATTTTTATCTTATTGTAATTGTTTAGTATTTATTTGAATTTAGTACTTAGTATAATGTTAGTTAAATTTAAAAAAAGAATAAAAAACTTTGAACATGATATGGCCTTTTTCTGGCTATTGGATGGGACATATAGAATGAAATTGGGGAGTGAGAAGAGTTTTTTTATGCTGCGACAAGAAGTTAAATGAGCTGCGACCCATCGATATCTGATCATTTTGTCTGGCAAAAGTAATTTTCAATGAATTATCAACAGAGGATCCTCATCTTTATCTTAGATTGTTTATTGAAGTTATAGATTCATTCAAGTTCAGTGGTATGACTGAGGAGACATTTAGGCTTAGATTGTTCCATTCCTCTTTACGAGACCGTGCTCAAGCTTGGATAAACTCTTTTTCACCTGATTTCATTACAACTTGGAATGGTTTGGAGGAGAAATTCTTGATGAAATACTTCCCACTAACAAGGAATACTCCGCTCTCGACCTAACATGAAAACTAAAATAACCAACTCTGTTGTATTTGATAAAATGTTTTTAATCATAATGTTCCTAATTATATGTGTGTGTATTACCGATCTACAGTGACCAACCTTAATCAGAGAAAGATAGAATACTAACTTAAAATAAACATACACTATGTTTTGTACATAGGAAGCCAACACATAAATATACAGTACAGTAAGACTTACATTCTCCCTTTTTGGCTTTCTGTGTCAAAACACTGCACAACTAAATATATATTCACATCGGTCATGAGATGATCATAAAGATACCTGAAGATCTTTGTTCCCATGAAAGAAATATTGACGCACACCCAAACCTGAAAGACACACCTAAGCTAAGTGCATCCATCTTGTGCACTCCATCCATCTTTATGTAACAACTCATCCAATATGCCACACTAAAATAGGAGGGTCTCCGCACCACTACACATAGCACATATAAAACTCAAAGACTTCAATATACACCTATAGCCTACACATATGAACCAAACACACACCCCATGAATGTATCATGCATGTAGTCTAACCACATATTATCATGTTACACCTACATAGGTAACCACATTAGATAAAAAAATGCAAGAAAATTACACAACTCCTTGACTTAATGCAAAACTCTCCTTAAGTGTATGTAATTTAGGCAAACATATGTGGTGGAACTCTACACTCACCACCTATGCAACACAACATGATAAAAACACTTACTCATGCATAGAAACTTCTTTTTTTTTTTTGCACCAAAATTCAAAAACACCTCTATATGAGGGAGAGATGGCATACAAATATGCAATAATTCTAATAAAAGTAGAGCATTATAGATAGAATTAAGGTAGAAAAAACAAAACACACATCAATGAAAACCATCAAACTCATAGTTATTAGACACTTTATTTTATAAAAATAAGTTCAAAAATAAACTAAAGCTACAAGAAATAAATTAAAGTAAAAAAACATAAATGAAATCAACACTTTCTGACTCCTTCTGTAACATCATCGTCCCCTTGAACACCACTGGGAGAAGATTGTGTAGCATTAGAAGGGATAGTAGGTGATGCAACATAGTAAATATATTAAACATTGACCCAAGGGATGAAACACTAGATCAAGATGATCTAGCTGGGGAAAGATGGGTCTAACTAAGGCTGAAGATAGGTGAACCATGAAACAACAGTACAATAAGACCATAAGAAGTTGCAACACCATGAGAAAAAGCATGAGAACGATGCATATCAATGACACCTTTATTTCAAGTTTGTAACTCTTGAAAAACATTAGATAGAAGATTGTTTGAATCCTCATTTAGAGAGATAAAAGTGGAAGGAGTAGACGACACAAGAATGGATTCATAATAAGTTGACTGGATAAACTTACATAGAAGATGAGGAAGAAGGGATAGCAGATGAACATTGAAACCTATGACTATTAGAAATAACAATGTGAGAGAGAACATGCCTACTCAAATAGTCAAAAGAAATGTTATGACAAATAATGAACCCCACATGGAAATCAATGAGGAAAAGTGCACTACAGAATAGGGTGGAGCAATGGTATGCAAAATGATAGTTCTATAGATCATACTAGCAAGATCTATATCATCACTATTAGAAATTACACAGAGGAAATGTTCTCAACAGGAAGGGATAATATGAAGATAGGAATAGGGATGAATAACAACACTAACAACAATATTAAGTGGACAACTAAGGGCAGAAAAGTTGACAATAGGGGTATTACCAATATACATATGGTTAGGCCAGGTCAACTGGTTCATCATCTCAATACTGTTGCAAGCATTCACAGTATTAAATTTAGAGGGGTAGAAGAAATAAATATTTTAAAATTCAAAAGGGATAATAGGAAAAGATAGAAACTAGAAATTAGAAAAAGAGAATAAATTACGAATATCATCTCAAGAGAATGTAACTCTACATTCTCTAAGGACAAAAGAGGTAGAGAAATCAAGAGTAAAAACATGAGAAAGGGTAGCATAAATCTCCCTAATAAACTCACCATTATAGGAATAAATCAAAGGGTAATGAGAAAGCTAGGAATTCTAGGCAAACCATTTCTTAATTTCAGGAAACTAAAGAATACTGATAAGAATCTCTACAAGAATGGGTGCACTGCTAGAGGTATTTGTAGGCTCGGGTTGCTTTGACTTCTTACTTCTTCTAGTACGTATGGGTGCCATATTTGGTAAAAATTAGAAGGTAAAATATACTAGTAAAGCTAGAAGAGAAGGAAACTATTCTGAGGTGTGAAGAAAGTAGGCACTAGGAGGTTCAACATATAGGTAGAGGAGCACCTTGCTACATACCTTGCCAACCCCCTCGCTAGAGTGTTTGGCTAGCTATTTGGCATGCATATTGTGAGCTATGTGGCGAGCTTCTTGGTAAGGAGGAATTTTTAGGACCAAATAGTTTAGCAAAATTAACCTATACACTCAACATAAACATCCATATGACAATCAATCTATAATGCATTCATGTAAAGGTATGACTAAATATTTGATGACATGCATTGTGTGTGTTATGCTAAATTTTTTTACTTTATATGCCATCAAGATTAGCTTATATACGAACCAAGAATATAGAAATATATAGACTCAAGAAAACTTCATATGTCCATATTTAGTCTCTCTCCACTAATGAAGGTGCCAACCTAGATTAAATCAATAGGTCTTTCAAAGCTTGTAAATACAGGTCAAGGTTTGAGTAGATGATAAGAGACATTTATAAGCTTAAGCACACCTTTAAACAATTAAAAACATACACTCAAAGAAATAAACTCAAAACCATAAGTAGTAACCTTCAAACATAGGTTCTTCATCTTTTACTTCACAATTTCAAACATTGATACCCCTTTTTTTTCTTTTTTTCTTTTTTTCTTTTTTAAACAAGGGGTAAAATAGACATTCTCAATTCATATAAGCTCAACAAATAGCATAATGGAAACTCAACTAAGAGTGTGCAAGGTAACTAGGATTTGTTATTTATTTTAAGCCAGTAAAGGTGAAAAATAAATAAAGAGATAACATAATGGCTTAAAAAGGGGAAACTAAGGACAAGTAAACATTGGTGGATTGAAAGGTTAAAATGATCCAAAGAAGGCCTAAATCCTATCTCTATCCAAGAAGCTACTAGGATTTCATCTCAAGAGATACTAAAGTGATTCTAGAGCTTATTAGAGACATATAAATCATCAAAGCATGAAATCCATACAAACTTCTCAAAATATTCATACGAATTCACAAAGTTATGCCATATGTATAAGTAGAAGTTCTTTGCAAACTCATCACAAGAATTTAGACATACAAACGCTAAATGAATAAATATGTCAAAAAAATCACATAACAATTCAATTCAAACATATCACAACCATAAAACAACAATGATCTCTCAAAAAGTTTCAAATTACAAGTAGAAAGATAGTTGGACAAATAAATTTGCAGGACACTCACTATAAGAATGAGAAAGGAAAAAAAGAGTGTCAATACAACAAACACAATATTTTTTTATTTTCATTAAATCTATAAAGAGATATAAAATAGGTAGATAGATAACAAAAGAAGTCACACAAGGACTATACTCATAAAGGGAAAAGAAATGAACAATTCAACCTTATACAAATCACCCAAAAATAATGAACAAACAACATCCCTCCATTTAAAGTATTTGAAAAGGGAAAATGATTTAGGAATAGTCTTTGTGTCATGTGAGCATGTGGAGTATATGATACTCGAGGTGTATTTTTTTAATATTTTTGGAAAATCCTGTCGAGTGATCCATATAGATTGAGCTAGTCGTACATTTTTTAATCTGACTTATTTCTATTTGCACTATGCCTAAGGTGCATAATGCAACTTGTTTGGCATTCCTTAAATGAGCCATGGTACTTGTAGCCTATCATAAGAGATGAGGGAGAACAAGGTTAAGAACTCTGGGTAGTACTTTTCACATATCTAGGATGATGCCTAGTAATGTGACCAACAAAGTTACATAGATAACAAACACGAACAGGGGTGTTAGAGAATTTGGGTCCGTAACTCTGAGAAGTAGTACATGGAGGAGAAGTAGAAGAAGTTCACATATTAATTTTCACAAGAAGATGGGTAGTCAATTTCTCAGAGTGTGATCTCAAATGCCCAAGTTCACCACAATGGTGACAAGTAAGAATGATAGTAGGTAGAAGGAGTACATCATCACTTGAGCGATGAAAACTTCTAGCCTTCGTTTATAGGATGACCTTGCTAGAGGAATCTAGGTAAGGAGACACAAAAAACTTACCTCTTAGGTTGGTGGTAGCAAACTTCATCCTTTGATTTTGATCAAAAGCTTTGACAAACTTAGTAGAACCCACTTTAGATGTTGAGACCTTTTCATCGCAACCAATGCCATATTTGTCACTGAATGTCTATGTATTGCTAAGGATTTCATTTATGTTCTCAAAGCCAGTCATCATTTTGTTCAAGCTAGATATAGAGTAAGCTAGTTCCTTTTCACTAATACTGAGTTTGTCATTTAAGGAAATAATCAAATCTTCATTTTCTTTAAGAAATTATTCAAGATAAGCTACTCAATTTTTCAAAAACCCAACTTTCTCATTTAGTTGTTCGATCTCCGCTTCCTTTTCAATAAGTGAGTAAACCAGCTATTTCTTTGCATTCTCAAGGACTACAATTGCTTCTTCAATCTTTCAATCTTGACATTTTGATCAAAAGAGGGATTAGGACTCAGAAATAAACATGTAACTATACCTGAGTTAGGAACCTTTATTTGTTCCTTAAGCTTCTTCACCTTTCCATTCAATTTGCATTAAATTTCACAAGCAAATATGAATATCTCTTTTGAATGGCCTTACATTTTTGGTGAGATCAAGTTGTTAACTATTAACAAATGACTTCTTTTCCTATAGATTTTTCTTCAATATGCATATATCGTGCTCTTTTTTGTCAAGGCTTTCCAAGGCCTTTTTCTTTTCTTTTTCAAACTTGATGTTCTCTAACAGGAACACATTGTAGAAGTCAAGCAATTCATCTTGCTTCATCATCAATTTCAATTGTCACCTCTTTAACATCTAAGGCAATGGTCACAGGACCAACGACACTTATAGAAGTAACAAAGGCTATAAAATTATTGTCATCCTCTTTGTTACTATTGGTATTGTCCAAAACAATAACCTTAGCCTTTGCTTGTTCGTGCGATTTTGTTTTTGAAAACACTTAGCAGTAATATGTCTAGGATTTCCCTATTCAAAACATCTGATTTTTTTCAAATGGCCTTTGCTAGGCTTCTCAGATTCATTATCTGATTCTTCATCTGCTTTTTTAGATTTTGAGGTTTTGGAACTTGAAGTAACTCTTCCAGTATTGCCAAAAAGGGTTTTTTTTCTTTCTAAAGAATATGGTGAATCTTTGGGCAAGGAAAGAAATATATTTCTCATCAGGATCAGAGTCATCATTGTCACCAATTATGGTACAAACATCTTTACTCAATTCACTTTTCTTGGTTATCTTGATAGCCAAGCTCTTTTCCTTTTAAAAGCAATTTATTATTGTCTTGGAAACAGGTGATACAATTCAAAGACTTGTAGATCATTAACTAGCTAATTGACTATGAGCTCACCAGGTTTGTACATTGGCTTAAGTACTATAACTTTAGTATGAAACCTATAAGATAGATTGTTAGTTATCTTTTCAATTTGTTTTTCTTCACTAATATGTCTACCTATGATGTTAGAGCAATTAAAAATGTTAGAGAATTATGCTTAAAACTTATCAAAAGTCTCATCTTCTTACATAATGCACAATTCAAAGTCTCTATTTAGCTTTATCAATATGGACCTCTTAACAGCTAATGTACCATTCTAAGTTATCTCCAAAATATCCCAAGCCTATTTTTAAGTTATAAAACTCTGAATCCTTCGATACTCATCAGGAATCACAGCCCTAATGATAGCATATAAACCCATATTGTTCCATTCGTACTCCTTAGATTCTTCCTTAGTCCACCCAATTATTGGTTTTCAAATAAGAGTATTATCGAGTAGGGTTTTAGTTGGGTATGTCCAGCCATTCTCAACAAGGAACCACATACAGTCTCCATGGTACCACCAGAAGGCCCTCATTTGTGATTTCCAATAGGTATAGTTTAACTCATTAAAGAGTGGAGGTCTACTTACATTGCCTCAGTCAATTTAATCAATTGGAGAGAAAATGTATGTGTGAAAAGTGAGTTAAAAGAAACAACATCAAAGCGATTAAACTAAAAAGGATGCAGTTACTCTGATACCAAATGAAAGAGTTTGAGACCTAGTACACTACCAAGGCAAGGAGATACAAACTCCTTAATTACTCATCCCTAACTTGAACAAACAAAAAACACTTAAACAGATAATGTAGCAGAAGCCCTAATAAAATAATATCAAGTAGGCAGAAAACTTTTCACAACAAATATTATATAATCAATAGAAAGTAGGAAAATATTAAATGTTTTCTTATCAATGTTTAAGCTATAGTATTAACATGCACATCTTAAACTTAGATTGTACTAGCATAATAATGGATCATGTATAACAATCAAGGTAACAAAGTAAAGCCACATAGAGACCATATCTATGTAGTAGCATCCTTAAGGATCTTAAGGCCACCACTCAGCAGCAAACAATTCACTAAAAAAAAGTTGCAATTCTAAAAGAAATAAAACCACTATTATCTCTATTAGTCAAGACCTTTGTCCAAGTTTCCTATTACTATTCTTACTTATTGCTTTTACAATGACCTGGTTTGGTTCACAAACCTATCCCTCCTCCATACCCAATACCACTAAATGTGGTGTGATCAATAGCCAAAGATCAATATCGTGAAATATATATGGAACAACAAACCTTAAGGACCACTCTTAATCTCAAGGAACAAAAGGACACATTATCCTCCATATATCTCAAATCGTCTATGAGAGACACAAGTTTGAACCAAATATTACATAAACTACGATTTGATAAGTAAACTCACTAGATGACCCACACCCAAATGTAAGCTCTCCAAAACCATTTATAAATCTATGTATGAATTTTGGTAAGGTTTTGGTACTAAAAATATGGGTAAATAAAAGAAAGAATTGGGGGATATTTATAGAACTCGATTAGCCACCTTGCCAACCACCTCACCAAAGGTGACGATGAGGGGTCGTGACGTAGGTGGTAGTGTTATGCACAAAATTATTGCATACAAATTTTGTATGATTTATAAAATAACTCACAAGTATCCAAACCTTAATCACTTATAAAAATGGTAAGTATACTTCTATGAACGGTCTAAAGAGGAATTATGTAGTGTTTTAAATTATTCAACAAATTCTTAAAAACAAAATAAAAAATCTAAACATCCTATCACGATTGTATTGGTTAAGTATCTAAACTACTAACATAAAAATAAAGATAGATTCAATAAATATTTATCATGCAATACAGAATTTATGGGATGTATTAGTTAGTTAATCATGCTTGCTCAAAATTAAGTAAGTTATTACATATATGAATTAAGATTATTAATTCTCCCTTTTAATAAGAAAATATTATAAGGAGGGATCAACATTATTTTATTAATAAAAAACCAATTAATATCCTACAATTGAGATAACTAATTAATTAATTATTAAATTTTTATTTATTTTTAAGGAATTAATAAACCATCTAATTATTACATGTCAAAGTTGAATTTATTATTTAAGTGTCTGAAACTAAATTTGAAATTTTAAAATTATTATGAAAGATATGTCATCAATATATCTTTAATAATAACTCGTATAAAAATCATTGAAATAGAGTTTACTCTAACTATACATTTGATATAGATCAAAAGATCTAAGAGTATTACTCTAAATCAAATTCAGATCATTTAAATCTTAAATCTAACTCTTGTTTATTATGAACAATACTTCATCAATAAATTTTTTATTTACAAACTTTGTTTTAATCTTGAGAAAGAAATAAAACATTATTCATTTTATAAAAATATTTAATCTACTTTAATATTTCACAAACAAAACAACATTTTTAATATCTCATATTATTTATAACCAGATATGCATAATTTAATAAATAATCAATAAATTAAACATGTAGCATGTAAAATAACACTTATAGATAATAATAAAAAATACATTTAAATATATATTAACAAAATTCTTTTAGAATTGCCTCTATTATAGAAAACCTTCAAAAACAATTGATGCACTATTTATCGAATTGAATCTAAAATGTATTACATAAATTAAATTTTTTTCAACTCTCAAATGAGAGAACTTTGAAATAATAAAATTAAAGGTCGAGAAAGCTAAGAAATATAAAGAATTAAGAGATTATTGATTTAATGGATGATTTTTACAATAAAAATAGGGTGTATTTATAGGGTGAGGAAAAGAAAAAAATGTGAAAAATTTAGGTTGGCATTGCAACATATAACTTTTCCACGTCATAATATGCATAGCAATATACATTTTTGAACACAATCCACCACAATAGAACACAAAATTTTCATATTGTGGCCTACATAAATTTGGGACACATTTAATTTCTTTTTCTTTTGCCTTGCTCCTTGGTTCACTAAATTCATGCCACGACACACTAATCTACCTCAATTTGTAATCCTTTATCTTGTATTTTCTTTTTTAAAAACTTTAAACATAATGTTTAATTTATATTTGTTTTAATCCTCTATGTTGTAACGTAGTATTTCAAGTATAATTCTTCAATTTGAATCATTTTAAACACAAGAAATATCTTTAAAAACAACAAAATACAAGTGATTTTGAAAAATGTAAATAAAAACAAATATAAAAATGAAAGCATGCAAACATAAAAAATTAAATGTAGCACAAAATTTACAAAATTTTATATATGTAACTTTCTTACCCCAACCTAGAATTTACATTACCTTCGATGTAACAATTATAAATTAAAAATAAAGAAAAAAAATTTACCCATTTGTTAAACTTGTTAAAGAGTTTGTAGAGAAATAAAAGTGCATCCATCAATCCAAATATATTAAACTACACAGATGTGTACTTCCACTAATATAAAATCCATATATGACCTCAATTTTTAATAATGAATGTAGATCTATGACCACGGTAATAAAAATCGAAGCTATAGACATACCATGTGATCATGTTCTTTTATAAGATCGAGGTCATAGATATATCATTTAGTCTTGATCTTTTATAAGATTGTCACTATAAACATACCATTTGATCTCGGTCTTATAAAACACAAGGCCATAGACATACCATTTGGTCACAGTCTTTAAAAGATCAAGATCATAGGCATACATTTGGTCTTGATCTTATAAATGACTAAGATCATAGACATACCATTTGATCACGATCTTTTATAAGACCATGACCAAATAATATGTCTATTGTCTCAACTATACTTAAACCGTGACCATATATATCTCAATTAACCCCATTATTCAATATAAAATACAATAAATTTATTAATTATAATATTAAAATATTATATCAAAATTAAGAGTGAAATTAAATTTGAGAGTTTATACACAAACATAATAAAACCTTATTAGCTAATTATAATATTTACAATGACTGAAGAATAGCTTTTAAATAAGAAGTTAATAATGTCAACAAACATACAGCAGAAACTGTACACCTGAAGGTGAGTTTTCATTAAGCCAAAACCAACTATACCTCATTGTAAATGTAACTCAGAATGGCAATTGACCCTAAGTTGGAGATGGAACTTGGCCTGGTCTTCTAGTAATTTAAGCTAGACAAGTAATGGAGATGGAACTTGAATTAGATGTCAAAATGGCAGAACTTTTTGTGATCATATCTAGTTCAATGAATAACTTTTTCTTCACATCTTCAGATTAAACAATAGCCTTAATAACAACATCAGCTATACGAACCTCTTCCAAATTTAAGGTACACCACAGATGTTCCAAAGTATTAGTTGCAACAGCCTATTGGTTTACATCTATATATCAAATATTTTTTCTTTGTTCTGGACAATATTAACATTTTCATGTATTCTTTTAGATAGAAATATATGGCACATATGGACAGATTTAACCCAACTAGATACGTATAGAAACTGTCTTGAGTTACTTGCCAAACTGTCTTGATCCTCCAGGACAAACAGATACAGCACCTCCTTTTGAACACATCACCATCAGTTGACCTTTGCGAGCATTAAGTACTTCATTAATATATCACAAATTCAATGATAATCATTTTTTTCTAATAAAATATAATTAATGACTTGCATATTTACTTAAGTAGTTTTGATGATCTGGCTAATAGTGCTATATAGAACTGTAGGTGATTTTAGATATAATTGATTTGTTCAAATATGCAGGGTAGGTGAACTGAGTTTTAATTCGTACCTTCAGCTGTCATTGGGTAGAGATCAAAAAAGGTACCTAATACTTTGAGAATTTTCTACACAAAAACATAATAAAACAAATCAATGATATACTCATAATTAGTTTTCTTTCTTTCTTTTCTATGAAACATAGTTAGTGTTGTTAATTCTCTTGCACTGGAAATTTGAAACATTTATAAGTCAATGTGAATGAAAACAAAACCGTATGGTAGGAATTTACCTTCCCCTTAAAAAGTACATCATAACATAGCCAAGTGATTCTAACTCATCCCTGTAGCTTTTTTCTGATAATTGTAAGCGAAACAAGATGAGTATTCAGATTTGGCTACAATGTACATTATTAATTAATTGAAGTCTAATTCTACCAACATGCTTGTGAGTGAGTGTGCTTCAGGGACAAAGAGCCAACGAACTTACCAATTCCAAGGTAAGTATTCATACTTTCATATCGAGATGTTCCAATCAAATTCTTATTTTCTCTGCAATAAAATTTTCCAATCAAATTAACTGAGAAAAATAAAAGATTAATGCAGCATTTATTTATTTATATGTGCGAGATTCAATTTGTTTAATAATATATTAAAAGATGCTCACATAACCTTCTACTTCTACAAGTATGCACAAACCTGTGATTAGGAAACACACTGATGATATGCAACTTATACTTGCTGCAGCACACTAATAACCTAAGTCATAGGCTGCATATGTAACATATGCAGCAACACACTCATGACTTATAAGATTGGAAAATAAATGAAGAAATCAAATTGGAAAATTAAAATTATGAGATTGCATATAGGCTTACATTAGAAGTGACCAAACTTTAATGGAGCCATCCTCCGACCCAGAAATAAGTAAGGAGTCGTCATGAGAACACCAAGCAACTAACAACCCTATAATGAGCATGCCATTTCTTTAGTAGTCTACCACTAACAACCTAAATCACAAAACATGGCTATATACCATCTAACTCTCAATATAAAACGAAATATTCAAACAATTATTGTTGCAAAACTCACAAGCAAATGGAATAGAGAACACTGGAGAATGGGGTAAAAAGTTAAGAAATTTTCACCTCCCACAAATAGATATGACGAGACAAACCTCCACAAATGATATAAGCGCTTTCACAGTTAGCAGCCAGAGGCTTTATCTATTCTGCTGGGAAGCTCTTGACCTCAACTTGAGGCTGTTTATAAAGTTTCATGAAATATGTCAATCAAAGAGACAATGGATAGATCAAGTTGGCTTGCACGAGGGGGGAAAAGGAAAAAAAAACAATAATTGTTTGAAATAATAACTTTTTTGAGATTTCTCAGTGTAAAATTGTTTGAAATAATTTTATTTTCCCAGTGCAAGCATCATGGTTGAAGGCAAAATGGTAGATTAGGTAACTTCTGTGAGATTTCTCTGTAAACAAACAAACAAACAAAAAATAATAACAAAGGTTCGCGAACCAAACTTGTGATACAAAAAAAAATAAAGACATATCTGATAAACCTTTTAATGTTTCTGAAAATGGTTGAGACAAAGCCCTGGTTGATTCTAACAAATCAAGCCAAGAAACAACACCCATGACAGGCCCAACCTCCACCTCTCCATTCAACAGCTTTTTCCAAGCGGGCTTCTTACCTGCATTGGCATTTGGATCACCAACATTCTCAAAGCTCTCAGTCACACTTACATACCCCTCAACCTGAGAGACCAAAGACAAAACAGACGATGACAAAGAGGAAGAACTAGCACCAGCGAAAGTTGGCTCAATCATAACCGCCAAAGGTGTTGCCGATGGCGATAAAGGTGAAGCCATAATCGACTCCAGTTCACCGCGAACAATTTGAGTCCATAAAGAGCAACCTGCTCTCGCAAACCACCGAGATTAAGGGTTACTAATACTTTCACCACCGAAATGTTGTGGCGAGCCAGAAGCCAATTAGGGTTTCGAAGGAGACAGAAGCCAATTAGGGTTTCGAAGGAGACAGAAGCCAATTAGGGTTTCGAACGAGACAGAAGCCAATTTGGGGTTTGAAGCGAGAAGCCAATAGGGAGAGTTTACAAAAACACATATTGAATGCGTATATCATTAAAACAACGGAGGTTAAATTTTCGAGATGATCATTATTTTAATAATATTTTCATAAATTTTAACAAATAATTATAAAATTAATATTTATAAATAATGTTCGCAAGATAAAAAATAAAAAAAATACAATATTACCTGTAATTATGGGTTTTCTCATGTCCACATTTAGTTTAATATCACAACAAAACGCTTTATGTTGCTAATGATTATATATCTATATAATCTCAATGCTTATGCATTGTATCCTCTTCTGCACATTGACTTTGAAAGTTATTTATGTCTTAGGATTCAATATCCATTTGGAAATAATTGGGTAATTGAATATGGTCCATCTCACTTTGATTTCAATTTTCTTAGAAACAATCTCATATGAGAGTTAAATAAAAGAACTTTAGGAAGAAAAATATTATGAAATAATCTCTTATCATGATAACGCTTTGTACATTCTTTGCAAAAATTTGTATTTTCATAAGCTTCATCCCTAATCTCTTCAAGTTCATTGAGTTGGACTAACCGTTTGTCTCCTACTTTTTCTAAATCCATGTTTAGCTCTTTAATGTCTCAATAAGCCTTGTGTTCGAGTTCAATAGGTAGATAACACGTTTTCTCAAAGATTAATCTGTAAGGATTCATCCCAATGGGTGTTTTTTTAGCTATACGGTAAGCCCATAGGACATCATTCAACTTGATTGCCCAGTATTTCCTTTTGAAGGGCACACAGTGCATTCTAAAACCCATTTTATTTGCTCATTACTTACTTCCACTTGACCAAAAATTTAAGGATGATATGGAGTAGCTACTTTATTTATAATGTTATACTTTTTCAATATTTCATAAAAAAGTTTGTTGCAAAAATGAGGAAAATCACTTATTATTGCTCTAGGCATCCCAAACCTATTAAAAATTAAATCCTTCCAGAATTTAACTATAACGTTAATATTATTAGTTTTAGTGGGTTTAATTTCTACCCTCTTTGATGTATAATCCATAGCAACCAGGGTATATTCATAGCCAAAATAAAGGGGAGGATAAAGTGTATTTTGAATAAGTTTGTACTACTTTGTATAGTTATGAAATTACAAAGAAAGATAAAAAAAGAACGTAGGAATGAAACATGAGAGACACTGTCTGTAAGAGGACATCTACAAACACAACATAAAGGAAGGAGAGCTAGATCTATGTCAAAAGGAATGCTTGGTAAAGATGAATGTGCCTTTTGTCATGAAAAAGGCCATTGGGAGAAAAATTGTTCGAAGCTGCAAAAGAAAGGAAAAGTTATGTCGTCTGATGCATGCGTAGTTGAAAGCAATTCAAATTCAGATTTTGCATTGGTTGGTTCGTCAACAGCATCTCATCCTGGTGATTGGATTTTTTATTCAGCGTGTACCTTCCATATGTCTCTTAATAAGGAGCGGTTCTTTAACTTTGAAGAACTAGACGATGGAGTTGTTTTCATGGGTAATGATTATCCATGCAAAGTTTTCGGGAATCAAGATGGTTCAACCAGGGTCTTGACGGATGTTCATTATGTTCCAGATATGAAGAAGAATCTCATTGTTGTGGGGGTCTTATAATTAAAAGGCTTCATTGTGACCATATAAAATGGGTCATTGAAGGTTACTTCTGGAGCACTTGTGGCAATGAAAGGTGTTCAAAAAAATAACTTGTACTACTACCTTGGTAGTACGGTTATTAGGACAACATTAGTAGTAGTTTCAGAGGAAGAAAGAGATTCAGAAACTACCAAGTTGTGGTATATGTGTTTGGGACATGCTAATGAAAAAGCTTTATAGATTCTGGTAAAGCAAAGCCTGTTAAAAGGTGCGAGAACTGGCAAGTTGGAATTCTGTGAGCATTGTGTATTGGGGGAAGCAAAAAAGAGTAAGCTTTGGCACTACTCTCCATAATACAAAGGGCATTTTAGATTATATCCATACTGATGTATGGGAGCCAACAAAAACTCCATCCATGAGTGGCAAACATTATTTTGTCATTTTCATTGATGACTTCTCCAGAAGAGTTTGGGTGTATCTCATAAAGAAGAAGGATGAAGTGTTGGGAATTTTTCTCAAGTGGAAGAAGATGATCGAGACTTAGACTGGTAGAAAGATCAAGCGTTTGAGGTCTGATAATGACACTGAGTACACAAACGATCCATTTATGAAAGTTTATCAAGAAGGGATAGTGCGACATTTCACTATTTGAAAAACACTACAACAGAACGGAGTTACAGAACGTATGAACCAGACTTTGCTGGAGAAGGTTTGGTGTATGTTGTCAAATGCTGGGTTAGGTAAGCAGTATTGGGTTGAGGTTGTGATATATGCATGTCATCTCGTCAATCGTCTACCATCATCTGCTCTTGAAGCAAAATGCTTATGGAGGTATGGTCTGGAAAACCTATTAAAGATTATGATTTCTTACATGTGTTTGGTTTTATTGCATACTACAATGTAATAGAATCAAAGTTGGATCCAAGAGCCAAGAAAGCTATTTTTTGGGGATCCTTCAGGTTCTAAGGGATATTGACTATGATGCCTTGAAATGAAAAAGATAATCTTTAGCATAGATATTACCTTTGATGAATCTGCCTTGTTGAGAAAGGTAACTGAGAAGATTGATGGAACTTTGGAGCAGGTAGAGCAAACTCTGAAATAGGTGGAGCAAACTCTAAAACAGATGGAGTTTGAAAACAGAATTGTTAATCTAGTTAATGAAGATAAGACAAAAGTTGATCCTCTATTGATAGAAGATGAATCAGATGAATCAGATGAAGAGGGTTTAACCCAAAAACCTCCACAGCAACAAGAACAAACTACTGTTGATAGACCATGATGAGAAAATGTCAAGGTGCTTGCTCGATACAAAGATTTTGAAGACCTACCTACTCAATTTAAGAATACAGTGGCCTGTAAACTTTCAGTTGTGCATAATGATGTTCCTTCCATATATAAAGAAGCAATTAGAAGCCCTGAAGTTGAAAGATGGAAGGAATCCATAGACGAAGAACTTCTGTCCCTTCAAAAGAATAAGACATAGAAGTTGACACAACTACCTAAGGGCAAGAAGGCAATTGGCTACAAATGGATGTTTGCAAAGAAAGAAGGATTTCCTAACAAAAATGGTGTTCGCTATAAGACAAGGTTGGTGGCTAAGGGCTACGCTTAGAAGAAGGTAATCGATTATAATAAAGTATTTCTCCAGTTGTAAAACATTCCTCAATTATAATTTTGTTGGCCTTGGTAGCATATTTGGATTTGGAACTAGCTCAACTTGATGTGAAAACCGCATTTCTACACGGTGACTTGGAAGAGGAAATCTATATGTCTCAGCCAGAAGGGTTTAATGTTATTGGTAAAGAGAATTGGGTTTGTAAACTAAACAAATCGTTGTATGGATTGAAGCAATCTCTGAGGCAATGGTACAAACGATTTGATCAATTTATGTTGCAGCAAAAGTATATTAGAAGTACACATGATCATTGTGTGTAATTTCACAAACTACAAGATGAGTCTTTCATCTATCTCCTATTATATGTTGATGATATGTTGATTGCATCAAAGAGCCAAGCATATATTGAGAAGTTAAAGGCTCAACTAAATCAAGAGTTTGAGATGAAAGATCTAGGAGAAGCCAAAGAGATTCTCGGCATGGAGATAAGTAGAGACATAAAGAAGGGGAAGTTTAGTTTGACCCAGAGTCAATATTTGAAAAAGGTACTACAACGTTTTGGTATGAATAAACAGACAAAACTTGTAAGTATTCCACTTGTTCCTCATTTCAAGCTTAGTTCTCAATTATCTCCTAAGAATGATGCAGAATGAGAATACATGGCAAAGGTACCGTATGCAAATATGGTTGGTAGCTTGATGTATGCAATGGTGTGTACAAGACCTGACATTTCACATGCAGTTGGTGTTGTAAGTAGGTACATGCATGATCCTGGTAAAGGACATTGGTTGGCTGTGAAATGGATTCTACGGTATATTATAAATACTATAGATGTTGGTTTAGTATTTCAACAGGATAATACCGTTAGTCAATGTGCAGTCAGATATTGTGATTCCAACTATGCAGAAGATTTAGATAAGTATCAGTCAACTACTGGTTATGTGTTTACTCTTACTAGAGCTCTAGTTAGTTGAAAGTCTACCTTGCGGTCCACATTTGCTTTGTCTACTATAGAGGTAGAGTATATGGTAGTTACAGAGGCTGTGAAGGAAGCTATTTGGTTACGAGTTTTGCTTGAAGACTTGGGAGTTGGTCAAAAACATATTAAGATATTTTGCGATAGTCAGAATGTTATTCATTTAGCAAAGAACTAAGTCTACCATGCACGTACAAAGCACATTGACATTTGTTATCATTAAGTGCGAGAGATTATTGAAGAAGATGGAGTACTAGTTCAGAAGATCAGTACTATAGAGAATCCCGCAGATATGATGACCAAGGTAGTAACAGAAATCAAGTTCAAACATTGTCTAGACTTGATTAATATCCTGCAAATTTAATTGGTATTGACATCGCTGATCTAGTGATTGAAGAAATCATTTGAGAATCACTAAGTCGCTAAGGTGGAGATTTGTGGTATAGCTCCTTAGGGAGCAAATTAGAAAAATCCTACATTGGTTAGGAATGAAGATTGGTGTTGTATTTTGGGCTATAAATAAAGCCCTCCTCCACCATTTGTAAACATCCTAAAATTTGTAAATTTTTATCTCTTTTGTAAGGGTAATTGATTAACTCAATTTGGTCCAATTAGTTGTAATTTTGGAGTCCATCCATTTGGATACAGTGAAAGTGGTTAATGACGCCCGAGGACCTAGGTAACATTTATACCGAACCTCTTTAAATTTCTTGTGTTTTTATTTTTTATTTTTTATTATTTCTGCTTCAATATTTGCTTTAGTTTATTTTATCATTATTTTGTCGGATTAGTTTGAGTTCTATTCATTTAAATCATAAGTAAATAGTAACTACTTAGAATAGGAAAAATATACCCAATTTTCCCAACATTGATCTTATCAGCTTCCCCTTGTTATAACTCTCAGCTCTCTAATTCTATTTTGTCACTTTGTGTATGGGTATTCAGCTAGTATTCATTATCCTTTATAATGAAGCTGGTTCTTTTAGCCTTTGGGTTATAACTATAACTTTAACAGAACATGATAGGTCGGTAAGGTTATGTTAACCTTAGCTGAAACAAGAGGTGGTGGGATTTCAATGGTAATAGTTGAGTTATAGGTAATTCTTCTTGTTGTAAATTTTATTGAGGTGATTTTAGTAGTAGCAGTCCAATACTAGAAGTAATTTTAGTAAATGAGGTTAAATTAGGAAAGTTTATTACTTACCGGGCCATGTCTGAGCAATTGTTTGCTTTAAAGAGTTGCTCAACACCACTAGAACTAGTTAATATGAATCCTGTAAGAATTCCATAAGGAATTGTAACCTGTAAAACACAAACAAGAATGTCATTATTAACTAAGGGAACATTATATAGATCAAAATTATTAAATTAAATTCCTTCTACATGCCATATGGGTGTTTCACTCACTTTCATTTTTCTTGATAGATGGTAGATGTTTCAATTTAAGACCACTAATGAAAAAAAATGCACAATTATAACACAAAAAAAATAAACAATAATTCAAGCACAAGCTTAAGCTCGAAGTGCCAAGGAAACTTGACTTTTGTATGAATTATAAACTACGAAGTATAAGACATAAATAATATAATGTAATAAACTAAAAACAGAATTGTATCATTAGAAAAAATACAAAGTGAAAATGGAAAAGTAGTCCATTTTGTTAACATTCTATTACATTTTCTGGGTTTATGAACATGTGTTATCAACAAAAATATGACACCATTAAAGTTTTGGCATCAATAACCACCACGACCATAACAAAAAGAAAGGATATGGAGAGCATCTTTCAAACTTAACACAACCCTGTAAATAAAAAAATTAAGTACTAGTGAGTAGTGCCTCTATACTTTATTTTTTTAAAATAAAACCTATTGTCAATATTTAAAAACTACAACCGTAACCACTATCATGTGTGAATACTCACATATCCTCTTCCCCTTTGCTAGTCAATTAGTCAGTACAATGTAAAAATTGGGAAATTACGTAAATTTCCGATAAGCCAGATTTATGAGAAAGTAGAATAGAAAAATAACACACAAATTTGATAATGGAGTTCAGCCAATCTTGCTTACGCCTCCGGACCTGCTGCAAATCTTTTTATTGATAGGGGAGAAATTACACAAGGTGTTTACAACACTTACAACTCACAACCCACAACCCACTTACACCCAAGAAAATTACTTTCAATTTTCTCTCACAAAAGCTTTTCTCTCTAAGATTTTCTCTCAATTGGAATGAACACTTTGGATGATTAATTCATTATAATTACACATCTATTTATAGGAAAATTCACTCCTTGAATTACTCCTTAAATTAATGGTTCCTTGAATTAAGCTCCATGTTTTACTCCTTATTTTGCTCCATATTTTGCTCCTTAAATTAAGCAGCTTTATAACAATCTCCAACAATCTCCCACTTGAAGACTGATTTCAATTTGTCTTTACACCTCGATCAATGTAGTAGCTTTTCTAGTCTTTGTCACTCTAGTAGATCAACTTCAGTTTGTCAATAGTCACCACCTTTGTTAACATATATGCTGGATTTTTGCTTCCTTGAATCTTCTTCAATATTAACACATCATCTTCCAATAGAGATCTGATGAAGTGATAACGAAGTCCAATATACTTGGTTCTAGAATGAAATGCTAAATTCTTCGCCAAGTGTATAACACTTTGACTATCACTATGTAGAACATTCTTCTCTTGTTTAAATCCCAACTCAGTTAACAAACCTTGAAGCCATATCATCTCTTTACTAGCTTCAGTTACTACTACATACTTAGCCTTTGTAGTGGATAGAGTGACACTTTTATGTATTTGTGACATCCAACTAACAGTTGTAGTTCTAACAGTTGTAGTTCCAATAGTAAATATATAACCGGTGGTGCTTCTTCGGTGATCAACTTCACCTCCAAAATCTACATCTACGTACCCTTGTACTTTTAACTTTCCTTTATTAAAGTACAAGTACTTTTCTGTGGTGCCTCACAGATACCCCAAAATCCACTTGACTGCTTCCCAATGAGTTTTCCCTGGGTGTGACATAAATCTACTAACAACTCCCACTGCATGGCCAATGTCTGGTCTCGTGCAGACCATTGTGTACATCAAACTTCTAAGGGCTGAGGCATAAGGAACCTTAGCCATGAATTCTTTTTCTTCCTCTATCTGAGGGGACTTATCCTTGGATAGGAGAAAGTGACTGGCCAAGGGTGTGCTAATTGGCTTGGCTTCGCCCATGTTGAATCTCTACAAAACACAATTGATGTACTCTGCTTGAGATAACTGCAAGGATCCTTTCTTCTTATTTCTTGTGATTTGCATTCCAAGAATCTTTTTTGCTGGACCCAAGTCTTTCATGTCAAACTCCTTTGACAATTGATGCTTCAACCTTCTGATATCATCCATATTTGAACCTACTACTAATATATCATCAACATAAAGTAGTAAAATGATATAACTGTACCTATATCTCTTGAAGTAGCAACAGTGGTCAGCATTACACTTTTGGAAACCTTCCTTGTGCATGAAGTTGTCAAACTTTATATACCATTGTCTCGGGGCTTATTTCAGGCCATATAAACTCTTCTTAAGTTTGCACACCATGTTCTTCTTCCCTCTTTCTAAGAAACCTTCTGGTTGGTACATGTATATCTCTTCATCTAAATCTCTGTGAAGGAATGTAGTCTTCACATCCAACTGTTCAAGATGAAGATCTTCAATGGCTACAATACTCAACACTGATATGATAGTATTAAGCTTCACAACGGAAGAAAAAATGTCAGTGTAGTCAACTCATTTCTTCTGTTGAAACCCTTTAACAACTAGGCGGGCTTTGTATCTCTTGGAACCATCATGCTCCTTTTTCACCCGGTACACCCATTTGTTGTGAAGTGCCTTCTTTCCCATAGGTAACTCAACTGGTTCCCATGTCTGGTTGGAGATGAGAGATTTCATTTCTTCTTTCATGGCAAGCTCCTTTCCATAATTCAGCAACATATAGTTCATGTATCTCCTATTAGGCATATGAGGTCGAGAAGACCTTCTCAATACAGGAGCTGGAGTAGGAGGTTATGGTGTGTCGGAATGCTGTGTACTGCTCTGTCCAACAAGTTCCTCTGGCTGAGGACTTGTTACAATTAGTTCTATTGCAGAACTATCTAGGACATCATCTGCATCTACAAATACTAACTCATTCTGCTTTGAGTCATTAGCGTCTATTTTATGCATGTCCTTATATATCACCCTTCGTTGAAAATCACATCTGTGCTATGGATAACTTTCTTGTTTTCGTCATCCCAAATGCGGTAGCCAAACTCATCCTTACCATAGCTGATGAATGTGCATTTCTTGGATTTAGGATTAAGCTTATTCCTACCTTGATCAGTGATATGCATAAATGCTACACAACTAAAAACTTTTAGATGTGATAGTTTCACCTTTTTTCCCCTCTATACCTCCTCTGGTATTCTGTGCTCCAATGGAATAGATGGGCCTCGGTTGATCAAGTAAGTTGCCGTGTTGACTATTTCTGCCCAGAACTGCTTCGGTATACCTGACTGTATACGAATGCTTCTGGCTCTTTCTGTCAACATTCGGTTCATATGCTTAGCTACACCATTGTGTTGAGGCATGCCTGGCACAGTTCTTTCCATTCTGATCCTGTGCTCATAGCATAAATTTTTGAATCTGGTGTCTTCATATTCATCACCATTATCGGTTCTGAGCTTTTTTATCTTTAAGCCTGTCTCATTTTCCACCATAGCTTTCCATCTTCTAAAAGCCTCATACTTCAGACTTATGTTTTAGAAAGTAAACTCATACCTTTCAAGAGTGATCATCGATGAAAGTCACAAAGTAGTGTTTCCCACCAATAGATGAGACGGTCGTTGGTCCCCAAACATCAGAGTGAATAAGCTCTAGCCTTTTTTTCTTTGGGGTTCTACAACTTGTCTAAAAGCTGACTCTCTTTTTCTTTCCTAGTATGCAATCTTCGCACATGTCTATCTTTGCAGACTGTAGACCTGGAAGTTTTCCCTTTGACTGCATAATCTTCATCCCCTTCTCACTCATGTGGCCTAGTCTCTGGTGCCACAAATTTGATGTTTCATTGCTTGCTGCAACTACGATTGAACAACGTACTCTTACTGTCATGTAAAGAGTGCCACTCTTCTTGCCTCGAGTAACTTTCATTGCACCCTTTGAAATCTTCCAATCGTTACCATGGAAGATCATAGTGTAGCCTTCACTGGCCAATTGCCCTACTGAGATTAAGTTCCTTCTTAGGTCAGGAATATGCCTAACATCCTTCAGCTCCCAAACAGACCCGTTCAACTTAATCTTCACTACACCTTTGCCAATAATAGCACATGGTTGGTCATCACCAAGATATACTAAACATCCTGTCACGATATTTTGGTTTTTGTGTTTCTAATCTAATAGCATAAAAATAAACATAGATACAGATTCAATAAATATTTATGCAAATTTTATCATTTATAATAGTGGAGTATTTATGGATATAATAACTAAGTAATTATGTTTGCTCATATTATTTAGGTTATTAAAGATATGAATTGATATTTATTGATTCTCTCTTTTTTATATGAATACCACCTTTGGTGGGGTTAGATATTCTTTGTTAACTAAACAAATCAATTAACACTTATGGATAGGGTTGATAACTAATTTGGTTAATTAAATTAATTCCTTTTTCTAAGAGATTGAAAATGAACCATTTAAATGCCACCTTTGGTGGGGTTAGACAGTTTAAACTTTATTCAAGGTGTCCAAATTAAACCTAAGAATTTAATTATCCGAGTACTAACTTTGAAGTTTTAAAACCACTACTGAAAACATGTTGTTAATACATTTTCAGATAATAATTCTTATAAAAACTTTTGAAATAGAGCTTCACTCTAACTACCGGGCGATTGTACCAACAAATAAAAGAGCACTACTCTAAATCAGTCCAGATAACTAAACTTTAAAATCTAATTTTCAGATTTAAGTTTGTAATGAAAAATAATATATTTCTCTCTAACATTCTTAATATAAAATCTTGAATAAAAATAAAATCAATTCATTTTAGAGATTTTTACCTATTTAATATTTCGCAAGCATAACAACGTTATTATTAAATCATGTTTACAAATAGCCAGCATAGTTAAATTTAATCACAGACAAATTAAATATAACATGTAAGAATAAAACATAAAGAAAATAACTGTAAAGAAAATAAAATCCTTACAATACTTTGATGTTATTCATGTTGCTGGAAAACCTCCAAATGAAATTTGCACTCCCATTTATTGAATCAAAAAGCAAATAAATTACAAAAACATAATTAGTTCTTCTCAAAAAGAGAAGAACTCTAAAACTAAGAGAAACTAACTAAGGAAAAACTAAAAACTAAAAAACTAAGAAATGGAGAGAAAGAAAGAGAAAAAAGATGTGTTTTGAGGTGTGTTTAGTTATGAAGAGAATGAGGGTATTTATAGGTAAGGATGGGAAGAAAAAGTGGGTGAAAAAATGATTAAAAATGGAGAAAACGCAGAGTAGTGAATGATGACATCATGCTGGTGTGGGCGCAACAACATGCGCAGATGAAGCACAGACTGGGTGCAGGCACGTGCAGACAAGAGCAGGGGCACGCACGGATAGGAAAGTGTGGCGCGTGGGACTGGGTGCTGATGGGTGCGGGCACGCGCGGAATGGGCGTTCTGCGTGCTGCTGCTCGGTCCGACTGGGCGTACTGTGCGTTGGCTGGCGCGGCTGGGCTGCTGCGTGCACGATTTCCTCCTTTTTGATATTTTTGACCTTTTTGACCCATTTTGTCCAATTTTTTCATATTTGTTGACTTTTCCTCATTTATTTTATGAATATATTTGTGATGTATTGCCTCCAGTATTCCTTTTTGAGTCTTTAAGTTACGTTTTTAAGCGAAAATACCTGAAAAATAATAAAAATACCCTTGATTCTGAAAAGACAAATTTATATAAATATATAATAAAATCATATATATATATATATATATATATTTAATCAATTAATGTGCATAAAATCATGGTAATTTTAGTGCTTTTTGAGCAATCATCATATACCTTTCCAAGGTTTCTAGGGACATATTTCTCAAAAAATTCTTTCTGTGAAGTAGAATGGAACGATGCTCCAGAGTCTAACATCCAAGATTCTTCCTTGCTCTCCAAAGAGCATATCAATGCATCATCTCCTCCTGAGGTGGAAGTAACATTTGCATCTACCTTCACTTGTTTGTCCTTAGGTGCACTTTTGCACTGATTTTTGTAGTGCCCGGTTCTTTCACAATTCCAACACTCGATAGTCTTCGAGCTATGGGAATTATTAGGATTCTTGGATTTGGACCTCTTGTCCTTTGATCTACCTCGGTAGTTTGTTCTGCCACGTCCATTCCCTCTGGTTGAATTTCTTCCTCTTGACTCTGTATGCAAAACTGAAGAAGTTGACGATTCACCTAACTCTCTACATCGGATCTCTTCATTGAGAACCAGATCATGAACATCGTCAAATTTCAACTTATTGCTTCCTGATGAGCTACTCACAGTCGTGATAGTAGCATTCCAGCTTTTTGGTAAAGAAGACAAAAGTATCAATTCTCATATTTCTTCATCGAATTCAATTTCCACTGAACTCAACTGGGTTATGACTGTGTTGAGTTCATTGAGATGTTGAGCTACCGATGCGCCTTCCATCATTCGTAAATTGAACAAACATCTCATTAAGTGCACTTTGTTTGAGGCTGATGGCTTCTCATACATATTGGAGAGAGCTTCTATAAGACCTGCCATGGTCTTTTCCTTTGCTATGTTGAAAGCAACATTATGGGATAACATCAATCGAATAACTCCGAGGGCTTGTCGGTCTAGAAGATTCCAATCTTTTTCCTTCATAGCCTCTAGCTTCTTCCCTGAGAGAGGTTAATATAGATTTCTTTGATATAGATAATCCTCTATCTATATTTTCTAAAACTCGAAATCTATACCATCGAATTTCTCTAGTTTCACCTTTTCTTCATCTACAACCATTGCTCTCACTCAAATCTGACATCCTCCGGATCATTTCTGACTATTTCTGCAAACCACCGTGTATTAAAACACCTCCATCAATGAACAAATATCGTCGACAAAATTTCACTATTCACGAACAATTAAATAGTAACCTTGCAGAAAATTGACAGAAATCACCACCAATAGCTTTGATACCAGTTATTGGGAAATTATGCAAATTCCTGATAAGCTAGATTTATGAGAAAGCATAATAGAAAAATAACACACAAATTTGATAACGGAGTTCGGCCAATCTTGCTCACGTCTCCAAACCTGCTGCAGATCTTTTTACTGAAAGGGGAGAAATTACACAAGGTGTTTACAACACTTACAACTCACAACCCACAACCCACTTACACCCAAGAAAATTACTCTCAATTTTCTCTCACAAAAGCTTTTCTCTCTAAGATTTTCTCTCAATTGGAATGAACACTTTGGATGATTAATTCATTACAATTACACATCTATTTATAGGAAAATTCACTCCTTGAATTACTCCTTAAATTAATGGTTCCTTGAATTGTTCCTTGAATTAAGCTTCATGTGTTTGCTCCATGTTTTACTCCTTGTTTTGCTCCATGTTTTGCTCCTTGATTTGCCTCTTAAATTAAGGAGCTTTATGACCTATTGTCAATATATAAAAATTGCAACCACAACCACTATATTTTGTGAATACTTACATATCATCTTTCCCTCAGACTAGAAGTAGTCAGTACAATGTAAATAGTTTAAGTTGACAGGAAATCACAAACTTTTGCAGACCTACAAATTAAGTGTTAAGAAAATGCAATTCAAGTATGGTTTTTAGTAAGAGATAATGTAATAGGATGGAACATTTTTTTGCCAATTTTAGAGTAAAGGGTAATGGGTTTATGTATAAGATTGGCACATTTTGTTACTGATTTTGCAGCAAAGGGTAATGGGTTTTATGTATAGGATTGTAATTATCTTTTTTTAGTGTTTGGGATTTGTTTAATGAGGAGACTAAGAATTAATGTAATGTTTCAATTTTGTTTGAATGAATAAGGCACTCTCTATTTAAAAAAATCTAATTCTTGGATTCAAATCACAGTATGCACTTAAGTAGTTAGTAGGTTAATTTAATTGTAACTATTTTGTTTATAGTATTACTCATATCACCTAAAAAATTAAGATGTTTTTAAGTAGAATAATATATATAAATAGAACAACTAATTAGCACTCTTTGAGTTAAATAGCAGCAAAGGATACCATTGGACCATTGGAAAAATAATCTAGTTTTGATAGTATGTTTTACTATATTAATAGGCCATTTTAATTTTTAAGCATTTGCTTCATTTTCAAGCACCACATCATTATTATTTATGTTAGAGTCATTGATAACATGATTAGCTGTATTCAGTTCAACATGTTGTGTGCATAGAAAGCTTTGTCCCAAAACCTTAGAAGTAACAAAGACAACCACCCATGCCAAATTGAATAGATAACAACCTATCAAAATAGTCAATGATTCAATGGCCAAACCTAACTTCCTTGTCAACGATTCAATGGCCGAACCTAACTTCCTTTTATCATGTCTTGTAGAGTTTGAGATTTGTAAAAAAGACAGAGGCTTCAAACATTATGGAAAGTGAATATGTTGAAAAGGTAACAAGAGATAATAGAACATATGTACATTAAACTTATATATGAATTTAAACTTTGAACATTATTCTTTTAGAATTTTTCACCACAATCCTTTCAAGGAGGAAATGACATTGAGCTTAATGTGGAGGTAACAAGTGGTAAAACTTCAAGTGTCAATCAACATTCAAATTCTCCTCTCCTTACATCAACCTCCTCACTTGAAAATACACAAAGTTAACCATCACATGAATGTAGTGAAGAAGAAGATGGGAAGTGTTGTCTCTTTTGGAGAACATAAAATGTGCAAGTATACACGGTCACAAGTAATAAAATTTGTAAGTAAAGTATCGTTCCCACGGAGATTTGTTACTACAGTTTGTTGAGTACTAAAATTATTTCTCTCTGATTTTATCCAAAACGATCGTTGATTTGAATAAATTTAAGAAAATAGTTTAATAACAAAATAAAAGAAATCTAGGATTGCAATTTTTCTCCAAATTAATCCACTCAAATCATGTTATTTTCTTTTGATTTATATTTTTTAGTACATTTAATTTGTCAACCAAAAACTTCTAATTTTATTCATACATCTCTTCCGAGCTTCGTATAAACGCACCTCGTTAAATTAATTCACTATATCTCTATGAGAATTAAATTCACCAAGATTCATTACGTTCTAAGTTTTCAAATGGCCACACATACAATTAGGGTATATTCCTATCCTTCATCATACATGTCATTCTATCTACGAGCAATATACACACAAATGCCTCTTTCAAGTTTATTTATGTGCCACAGATCAATTTGATAAAATTCGTAAATAATCAAAAAACATTAAGCACAAAATAGAATGAACAAATCGAACGTCTTATAAATCTATCAAAAATAATTAAAATCAAAGCTTCATAAATTTAGATCAAATGCAACCCTAGAAAAATTAAATTACTTCATAAATTTAAAATAAAAATTACAACAGATACAGAAAAATTAGATGAAGAAAAGGGAAAATTAAAACATTACGAATCATTAATATTTGGCACACATAAAACACAACAGAAGCCAAAAATGGCTTCTGCGTGTTCCACAGTCCAGAACCGAATAACACAAAAATTATAAACTCTCAAAAAAACTCTCCAAAACTTTTCCAAAATTTTTTTTAACTCTATCATAATATCTCCTATTTATAGCTAAAAAAATACATCTAAAATAATACATTTATTTTTTTCAGAAACGCATAAAAAAATTGCATCGAAAATAAAAACATGCATATCAATATTTGATATCGAAACCTTATTTTAATTCACGCATGAGACAGGGCGCCATTTTTGTATTTTTTTAATTCATTGTGTGTGCCACATGTCAGCGTCTGATTCGCTACAAGAAATGGTGGGACACGTGGCAGCAGATCATTGGATATCAAGGACGGGCTCAGGCAGAATTACCGCACCAGATTTTGGCGCGAGAAACGTGGGAGACAATGACTGCAATGCAGGCGTGATCCTATACTTTCGCGCTCATTGTAATATGCCACGTGTCAGAAAATTATTGGCTGATAGATAAAAGCGGGACACGTGGTAGATTCTGGTTCGTGGAATAATTGGGCGCACGTGGATCGACCGCACGGGAAAAAGGGCGCACGAAGGTGGGGGACAGCAGCTGCGACGCATCAGCCAATAATTTTCTGCACCCGGTGGGCCTCACTCGGCGTACCGAGCAGTGTGATAAATAGAATCCTGCACCCACTCGCGTTGGTCGGGTGTGCTTGCAACGCGCACATCTGGACGTTTCTTCTCTAATCTGATGGTCCATGTTGCACGCGTGTGATCCTACGCGTGGACTTCGTCTCTCCTGTGCGAAAATTAAACTTTAATTAATTGTATTTTGACCCACAAATTTAATTCAAATTACATTTTAAACTTTCTTTAATTACAGTTAAGCCCTTTGCTAATTTTAAATTAAATTTTTAAACTTTTAATAATTAAAATTAAGCCCAAATTTAATTTAAATTATATTTTCAACTTTTATAAATTGTAATTAAGAACTCTATTATTTGAAATTATATTTGTGGACATAAATTTGAAATTAAGTATAATTTCGATTCAAATTATTTAATTTTATTAAAAATGTATTTCTTAACACATAAAAAGTAAATATTAATTTATTTAACTAAAATTAAACAAAAATGTCAAGAACATAGCAATAATAATTAATAAAATTGATGAAAATGACTATATAAAATACAGTTATCAGGAATGCTAAATTAAAGTCAAAAACATGGGTTCATTTTGATAGTAAGAAAATTAATAGGATATGGCAGATAATATGTAATTATTGCGGAAAAGTTAGAAGGTGATATAAGGAATAGGACATCTCACTTGAAAGCACATACAAAAGATTATCCATTCAAATTGCAAGAAAGAGTTATAGGTCAATCATTGTTAAATCCTCACAAGAAGAAGGATAGAATTGAGTTAGGACATTGGAATTTTTTCTCAAGTTTCTCATGATAAATATGCAAAATGATAATTCTACATGAGTATCCTCTTAATATTGTTGAGCATCACGGTTTTAGGGAGTATTCACATTCATTACGATCAATATGGAAGCCTATTTCTTGTGCAACAATTAAGAGAGACATTATAAAGATATATGATGTTGAGAAAAAAAATGATGGATATGTTGGAGAACAACAAAAGTCGTATTACAATCACGAGTGATATATGGAAGTTTGGTGATCTGTGTAAAATAGCAAGTTCATAGTATCGTAGTTTTATAATAAAGTGATAAGAAGAGTATCATCCTCAAGGATTGGTAACTTACTTTTGACAAATACCAAAATTATAAGTTTATCTAGAAAAATCACTAAGGTTGTTGTAATTAAAATTTAAAATAAAATTAATTTAAAGAAAATATACAAAAGAAAATATAGATATTATTCAAAGATCAAATTAATTGGAAGAAAATTTATAGGAAATCAATTTCACCTAATCCCTCACTATGATTTACTCATCTAGCTAATAGAATTTAATTATCTCTGTTTGTTAGCAATCTCCAAAAAAGCATCCAAAAGCCTCTTTCGACAGTCAATTGGAAATATTCATGTTCATTAATTTACACAAGATTATGCAATTTAATAAAGCAAGAAAGCATTAAGACCAATGATTTTAATACTACATAGGTTCATACAAGTCTTTCAATCTCTATATTTACTTATGCAAAAGTATTCTAGATCTATTCTATAATTTTCTCTTTTGATCGTAAATCATAAGATTAAAATCATCTAATTAATGACCAGTTAATTAGAAGCAATAAACTTAGAATAAATCAGACAAACATAAAGATAAATAATTCAAATTAACATAAAAAATCAAGCATAATTCAAAATTAAATTACATTTTTTTCTTAGAATAAAGAAAAAGTAGTTCATACTAAAAATAAAAAATATAACATAAACGAATTCACCATAGTTTTTCTTAGAAGAATTGAAAGAAAAGTGAATCGAAAAAAGAATCTACCTTCGCATTTTTCGGTTGCACTCCAATCTATTTTTCACCGATCTGTGTCTTTCTTCTTTATTAGTCCCAACCGTTTTTTCTTTCCCTTCTCTGCCCCCCTTTTGTGTTTTTTTTCCAGTTCTGCACAGTCACAAATTTCTCTTCTTTATTTGTTTCTTTATGTTCTGTGCCCTATCAATGCTTTTTTTTTCTACTCTGCTCCCTGTTCTATTTCTTTTCTTTTATTTTTTTCTCTTCTGTCGCCCTCTGTTCTCCTTTGTTCTCTCTCTCTCTCTCTCATTTTTATTTTCTTCTTCAAGTCATATATATACACCTACTTTCATCGCATTTCTTTTTTTATATTTATATTTATTCTTTTGTTTATATAAATCTTAATTTAAATTTTATTTAGATAATTCTTCATTTAAATTTGAGAGTATTTAGACAATATGCTTCTAAAATTTTGGATCTTCATTTTCTTCAAATTTGTAATAAAATTTAAATAATAATAATGAAATTTAAATTCAATAAAAAATAAATCAAATTAGGCTAAAATTAAAGTTGAAAAGTGATAAATTATGCTAAATTATACAAGTCGTTACCCCCAAATTTAAAACTTTGTTTGTCCTCAAACAAAAGGAAAATAAAAGAAAGATAATTGTAGACAATGTCAACTAGACCCAAATATAACTACCATCACTCATTAGATTTCATCAATAATAACTTATTCTTTTAACATCAAAAATAGTAGGAAAATCAATCAAAAATTCAGCAATTTATCAAGTAAGAGTTAAGCATTAACTTCAACCTAAAGCTAAGTCCTTGAGTGTGTGTGTGTGAAATAATCAATTTAACTCTAAATCACCAATAAATTCAGATAAAAGTAGAATAATTGAAATCAAAAGAATTCTCTCAAAACTTAACTCCATAAATCCAATTTTCTGAATCTCTTTCCATTAATGTAATCAAATACCGAAATCAGCTATCAAAAGGTCTTTAATCAAGGTTGTAATGACGGGTCATAGGGTGAGGGCTAATAAAGAAATAGATATTTTGGTAGAAAAAAACAATAAAAAGAATATCCAGATGATTCATACCATAGCTCTTTCTCAACAATATGCTCATACTGAAAATAATATTGCTGTCATACTTAATAAGTAGAGTGTTTTTTTCTTTATTTTTTTTTGGTGTGGTTGCCTTTATACTATTAATCTCTACTAATTTCAACCACTTTAACCCTTTTTTTATTCTTGCCTTTCACTTTCTCTTTTTTTCACACTTTGATTAAATAGAGCAAACATAATGTGGATTATTTAATTTGAACTAACTTTCTTTTTAAATGCAAATTTTCACCAAAGTATTTTCTCAAAATTTAAGGTAAGTTCATAGTTTTTCAAACTTAGAATAGGAATGGTTTATGTAGTTAAAAGAACAAATAAAACTTATGTAAAATAAGGCTCAAAGGGGTTGACTATGGGAATACACCATGCAATGATGGCATGATAATTAGGACAGTTGGGAAAACTTTTTGGTTATGACAAAAAAATTTACTAGATCAATTCTCTAATATTTGGTATCAAATAGATTTCTCCTCAAGGATCCATCAATGGATTCTAGAGCAAAGTAAAATTAAACTTTCCTGACCTAGTTAATTCAACTCCTTCTCTTCATAGGCAAAATGAAGTAGAGAAAAATTTACTATGTACACAATTATTTTCAAGGAGAAAGATTTAAATCAACGTACCCACAAAACTTTAACTAACATAATAGCATATTTTGAAAAATAATTCTCAAAACCATCATCAATCACAAATTTCAGAGTCATAGCAAATTCAATCATACTCAAATACATGCTTGATAAGAGAATCCAACAACTCAAGACTATAGGAGTTGACACCCTCAAACTTAAACTAAACAATGTCCTCATTGTAATTTAAAAGTGAGATAGATTGAAGAAATGAAAGGAACTTTCCTAGTTTAATGGTGGATTCGCATTAATTTTTAGTTTTCATCTTTTTATTCCTGCAAAATAAATTAGCATCAAAATCCAAATTATTAAAATAGTAAAAAAAATAAAATAAAAGAACAAAAGAAAGTTTTATGGGTTGCTTCCTATAAACACTTGTTTTATAGTCTACAACCAGACTTTACAATCTTCATCAATTAGGATTTGGAAGAGGAATAAATGCATAATTCCTCTCCACTTATTCTCCATAATAGTGCTTCACTCTCTGACAATTAACTCTGAATATATTCCCTGTATTTTCCTTCAAGTCTATTGATCCAAAAGTGGAAACTTTGTCAATTGTATAAGGACCTATCCATCTTGATTTTAACTTGCCCAAGAAGGGTTTTAGTCGTGGATTGAAAAGCAAAACCTGTTGTTCTGGAGCAAACTCACCCTTAAGAATCTTTTTGTCATGCCACTTCTTTATTCGCTCTTTGTAAATCTTTGCATTTTTATAAGCATCTTTTCGAAACTCATCCATTTCATTCAATCCTGATAGGTGTTTTAATAATTGTACGGTATGCCCATAAAGCATCATCAAGCTTCTTTGCCCAATTCTTTCTATTTGTGTTGACCATCTTCTCAAGGATATTCTTGATTTCTCGATTTGAAATTTCAGCTTGGCCACTAGTTTAAGGATGGTAGACAAGTGCTATCTTATGCTTCACACCATATTTAGAGAGAAGGTTGTCGAATAACTTGTTGCAAAAATAGGTCTCTTCATCACTAATAATAGCTCGTGGAGTGCCAAATCTTATGAATATGTTCTTATGAAAAAAATTAAGCACTACCTTTGCATCATTTGTTGTTGAGGTCATTGCCTCCACCCACTTTGATACATAATTAACTACTAACAAGATATAAACAAAGCAAAAAGATGGAGGAAAAGGACCCATAAAATCAATTCCCCAAACATCAAATAACTCAACCTCTAGGATATTTTTCGATGGTAGCTCTTAATGCCTTGAAATATTTCCCATACGTTGGCACCGATCACAAGTCTTCACCTAACTATAACTATCACAAAAAAATAGAAGGCCAAAAGAAACCATTTTGAAGTACCGTAGCTGTTGTTCATGTTATTCCAAAATGTCCTTCATATGATGAGGAATGGCAATGATGGAGAATGGCTTGCATCTCTTTTTAGGCACACATCTTCAGATGATTTGATCATGGCATCTTTTGAAAAGCAACGACTCATCCCAAAAATAATAGTTCACATTATGCAAAAACTTCTTACGTTGATGGTAAGTAAAATCTAGTGGCAATACCCTACAAGCTAGGTAGTTTACAATATCAACATACCAAGGAAGCTTGATCTCATAAGCAAACAATTGCTTATCTGGGAATGCTTCTTGGAGCACTAAATCTAGTTTTACTTCATCTTGCTCCAACAGAAAGGATGGTCAACAACTAAATTTTCACTTCATTTCTTATCTCGAACTTCCAAATCAAATTCTTGAATAAGGATCCAAAGAATCAGCCTAGGCTTAGCATCCTTCTTGCCAAACAAATAACGAAGTGCTGCATGATCAGTGAACACTATCACCTTTGTACCAATGAGGTAAGACAAAAATTTGTCACAAGCAAATAGCACAACAAGCATCTCCTTCTCAATTGCTATGTAATTCAATTGGGCTTCATTCAATGTCCAGCTTGCATAGTATATGGCCCTAAACATTTTGTCTTGCTTTTGTCGTAACACTACTCCAATTGCAAAGTCACTTGCATCACACTTGATTTCAAAAGGTTGACTCTAATCAGGTACAGTGATTACTGGTGGTGAAATCTATTTCTCCTTGAATGCATTAAAAGCTTGCAAACAAACATCGTCAAAGTCAAATGCAATTTTTTTTTCAAGAAGATTACATAAAGATTTAGAGAGTTTAAAAAAATCTTTTATAAATCTTCTATAAAATCCCACATGTCCCAAAAAGCTTCTGATTCCCTTCACACTCTTTGGAGGTGGTAGTTTTTCTATTGTTGCAATTTTAGCTCGATTAACCTCAATTCCTTTAGATGACACTCTATGGCCAAGCATGATCCCTTCTTAAACCATGAAATTACATTTCTCCTAGTTTAGGACAAGATTTTTATCTTCATATCTCTGCAATACAAGAGCTAAATTATGCAAACAATGATCAAAAGATGTACCAAAAACTGAAAAGTCATCCATGAAAATTTCCATTATATCTTCCACCATATCTGAAAAGATAGCCATCATGCAACGTTGAAATTTTGTTGGGGCATTGCACAATCCAAATGACATTCTTCTAAAAGAAAATGTTCCATAGGATCATGTGAATGTAGTTTTCTCCTGATCTTTAGGGGCTATGGAAATCTGGTTATACCCCGAATAACCATCTAAGAAGCAATAATAGGGATATCCAGCCAATCGATCTAACATTTGATCCATGAATAGAAGTGGAAAATGATCCTTCCTAGTTGCTTTGTTCAACTTGTAGTAATCTATATATACACACCAACTCGACTATTCTTGTAGGAATAAGCTTATTGTTTTCATTTTTCACCAACGTTATTCCACTTTTTTTTGGTACAACATGCATTGGACTTACTCATGAGCTATCTAAATAGCATAAATAATTTTAGCATTCAAGAGCTTCAAAATTTTAGGTCTCAAAACTTCCTTCATTGTTGGATTAAATCTTCTTTGGGGCTCAATTGATGATTTGTAAAGTTCCTCCGTTAGAATCTAGTGCATGCAAATGACTTATACCTTTTATGTCAAAGATAGTCCATCCAAATGCTTTTCTATGCTCCCTTAAAACACACAGTAATTTTTCCTCTTCTTCGGGTGTAAGTGATATCACAGAAATCATTGGAAATGTGTAACTATCACCTAAGAATACATAGAGAAGATGCTCAGGAAATTGATTCAACTCTGGAGTTGTAGTTTGCTACAATTTTTCTATAGAGGTTACATAATCCGTCTTTGCTACCATTGGCTCTAACCTCTCCACTTCCTAGCTAAATTATGTAACCTATTGCAATGATTCCAAGGCAAATACATAGTGGAGAAATTCTTCACTAAAAAAAGGCAAATCAGATTCATAAACAGTAGAGTTATTGAAATCATAAGCATGAGATGAAGTGGTGATACATCGTTCTATGTGATTGGTAGGCATCCAGGGTTTGATAGTCAACTAAGCGAGAAGAAGATGTCACTTGAGGATGCCATGGTTTCCTTTGTTGAGGAGACCAAAGCAAGGTTTAAAAAGAGTGATTCACGGATGGATAACATTGAGACTCATTTTAACAATATGAGAGCCACTATGGCAAATCTTGAAGTGAAAATTAGGCAACTAACCATAGCCATCAATGCTTAACAAAGAGAAACTTTTCCTAGTAATACAAAAAATGAATCCAAAGGAAAATTGCAAGGCCATTACCCTTAGGAGTGGAAGAGAAATTGAGAGGTCACTATCAAAGGAAACTGAGTCCACCCCTACAACTCCAAACAATGGCCAAAGAAATCATAAAGTAGAAGAGGAGATTGTTGATGATACACTAAGAGAGGCTAACAAGCCTCCATCAATTTCATTTCCTGACAGTCCTCATATTCTCTCTACTCCATTTCCTTATCCTCAATGCTTTCAAAAACAAAAATTAGATAATCAATTTTCTAAGTTTTTGGATATCTTTAAGAAAATTCACATAAATAACCAATTTCCTTATCCTCAATGCTTTGAAAAAGATGCCAAATAATGCCAAATTTCTGAAGGACATCATTTCCAAGAAAAAAAGGTTGGAAGAGTTCGAAATAGTATAACTTTTCGAAAAATGTAGTGTTATTCTTCAAAAGAAATTACCTCAAAAATTAAAAGATTCGAGGAGTTTCACTTTGCCTTATGATGAGTGCTCAAAAAGCACTAAAATAACCATGATTTTATGCACATTAATTGATTAATATATATATATATATATATATATATATATATTTATATGTTTTATCATATATTTATATATATTTGTCTTTTTCGGAATCATGCGTATTTTTATTGTTTTTCAGGTATTTTGGCTTAAAAACGTAACTTAAAGACTCAAAGAGGAATACTGGAAGCAATACATCACAAATATATTAATAAATAAATGGGAAAAGGTCAATAAATATGGAAAAATTGGACAAAATGGGTCAAAAAGGTCAAAAATGTCAAAAAGGAGAACATCGCGCCGCCGCGCAGCCCAGCCGCCGCGCCCCAGCGCCCAGCCGTGAGCAGCACGCCCAGACCCGCGCGCAAAAGCGCCCAGCCGCGCGCGCAGTAGCCCCAGTCCCGCGCCAAGCCGCGTGTGCCTTACCCCAGATCCGCACACGCCCGCGCGCGCCATTATTGTTCACGTGCGTGCCCCTGCGCACCCAACTGCCCTCCGCGCGCGCCGACGCCCATTTCGCCCCATTTTTCACGTGCAGCCGCCCCATGACGTCATGATGATGTCATTAATGACCTCAACATTTGCACTCCGCGTTTTCACATCTTTTTTAACATTTTTTCACTCATTTTTTCTCTTCATCCTCACCTATAAATACCCCCATTCCCTTCACTTCTAAACACACTTCTCTCTTCTTTCTTTCTCTCTTTTCTTAGATTTTTAGGTTTTTTTTAGTTTTTCTTAGTTTTTAGTTAATTTCTCTTAGTTTTAGAGTTCTTCCCTTTTTGGGAAGAACTAGTTATGTTTTTGTAATTTTTTAGCTTTTTGATTCAATAAATGGAAGTGCAAATTCCGCTTGGAGGTTTTCCAAAGAACGGGAATAGCGTCGAAGTTACGTAAGGATTTTATTTTCTTTACGCTTATTTTTTATGCTTTATTCTTACATGTTATATTTAATTTGTCCGTGATTAAATTTAAGCGTGTCGCTATTTAGTAAACATGATGTAATAATAACGTTGTTATGCTTGCGAAATATTAAATAGGTAAAAATCTCTAAAATGAATTGATTTTGTTTTTATTCAAGATTTTATATTAAGAATGTTAGAGAGAAATATATTATTTTTCATTACAAACTTAAACACGAAAATTAGATTTTAAGGTTTAGTTATCGATACGATTTAGAGTAGTGCTCTTTTATTTGATGGTACAATCACCCGGTAGTTAGAGTGAAGCTCTATTTCAAAAGTTTTTATAAGAATTATTATCTGAAAATGTATTGACAACATGTTTTCAGTAGTGGTTTTAAAACTTGAAAGTTAGTACTCGGATAACTAAATTCTTAGGTTTAATTTGGACACCTTGAATAAAGTTTAAACCGTCTAACCCCACCAAAGGTGGCATTTAAATGGTTCATTTTCAATCTCTTAGAAAAAGGAATTAATTTAATTAAGCATATTAGTTATCAACCCCACCCATAGGTGTTAATTGATTTGTTTAGTTAACAAAGAATATCTAACCCCACCAAAGGTGGTATTCATACAAAAAAGGGAGAATCAATAAATATCAATTCATATCTTTAATAACCTAAATAATATGAGCAAGCATAATTAACTTAGTTATTATATCCATAAATACTCCATTATTTTAAATGATAAAATTTGCATAAATATTTATTGAATCTTTGTTTATTTTTATGTTAATAGATTAAAAACACAAAAACCCAAAATATCGTGACAGGATGTTTAGGATTTAATTTCGTTTTTAAAAGTTTGAATAATAAATTAAAAACCACATACATTCCTTCCTTAGATCGACCTTGGGAGTATACTTATCATTTTCTACGAAATGATTCGTACACTTGCGAGAGTTTTATAAATATAAAACCAAAGTATTGGCAAGATCGGTGATGCCGGTTTTCGCCGATCACCTTACACTATTGGAAATTCATTTTTTGATAAAGTTTTATGTGATCTTGATGCTAGCATTAATCTTATGTCACTTTTTGTTTATAGGAAATTGGGACTCGGAGAGATGAAACAAATAGAAATTTACTTGTAACTAATAGACCATTCTATCAAGTATCCACATAGAATCATAGAAGATGTATTGATAAATATGGATAAATTTATTTTTCCTACTGATTTTGTGGTGTTAGATATGGATGAATACCAAGATGTCCTACTAATTCTTGGTCTACCATTCTTGGCTATAAGAAGGGCTTTAATGGATGTTCAAAAGGGTGAGTTAACATTGAGAGTGAACACGGAAGAGGTTACGTTCAACATCGACAAATCCATGAGATTTCCAAAAGATCCAAGCACTTTCTTTCGGTTAGATTTCATTGAGCAATGTGTAGTAAAAGCATTTCAAAAGGATATGCCAGTCGATCACCTAGAACAATGTATCACCACTTTATCTCAAGCTTATGATTTCAATAAATCTACTATTTGTGAACATGATTTACCTTTTGTCAGTAAAGAATTTCTGCACTATGTATTTGCCTTGGAAGCATTGTAGTAGGTTACATCATATAACACAGAAGATGATAGACTAGAGCCAATGGTAGTAAAGACGGATTCTATAATCTCTACAGAAAAAGTGCAGCAAACTACAACTCCAGAGTTAAAGCAATTGCCTGAGCATCTTTGCTCGGTGATAATTTCACCTTTCTAGTGATTATTGTGGCATCACTTACACCCAAAGAAGAGGAAATGTTACTACGTGTGTTATGGGAGCATAAAACAACATTGGGATGGACTATCTATGACATAAAAGGTATAAGTCCATCCATTTGCATGCACAAGATTCTAATGAGGAACCTTACAAACCATCAATCGAGCCCCAAAGAAGATTAAATCCAATAATGAAGGAAGTTGTGAAAGATAAAAATTTTGAAGCTCTTCAATGTTGGAATTATTTATGCTATTTCAGATAACTTATGGGTAAGTCTAGTTCATGCTGTACCAAAAAAGGGTGGAATGACGGTGGTGAAAAATGACAACAATGAGCTTATTTCTACAAGAACAGTCACGGGTTGGCATGTATGTATAGATTACTGCAAGTTGAACAGAGCAACAAGGAAGGATCATTTTCCAATTCTATTCATTTTTCAAATGCTAGATCGATTGGCTGGATATCCTTATTATTGCTTCTTTGATGGTTATTTAGGGTATAACCAGATTGCCATAGCCATCGAAGATTAAGAGAAAACTACAATCACATGCCCATATAGAACATTTGCTTTTAGAAGGATGCCCTTTGGATTGTGCAATGCCGTAACAACATTTCAACGTTGCATGATGGCTATTTTTTTGATATGGTGGAAGATATAATGGAAATTTTCATGGACGACTTTTTGATTTTTGGTACATCTTTTGATCATTGTTTGCATAATTTAGCTCTTGTTTTGCAAAGATATAAAGATAAAAACCTTATCCTAAATTGGAAGAAGTGTAATTTCATGGTTCAAGAAGGGATTGTGCTTAGAGGGTCATATAAAGGAATTGAGGTTAATCGAGCTAAAATTGTGACCATAGAAAAAAATACCACTTCCAAAGAATGTGAAGGGAATCATAAGTTTTTTAGGACATGTGGGATTTTATAGAAGATTTATAAAGGATTTCTCTAAATTCCCTAAACCTTTGTGTAATCTTCTTGAAACAAATCTGCATTTGACTTTGATGATGTTTGTTTGTAAGCCTTTAATGAAATTAAGGAGAAACTAATTTCAGCACCAGTAATAATTGTTCCTGATTGGAGTCAACCTTTTGAAGTCATGTGTAATGAAAGTGACTTTGCAATTGTAGTAGTGTTAGGAAAAAAATGAGACAAATTGTTTCTAGGCCATATACTATGCAAGCCAAACATTGAATGAAGCCCAATTGAATTATACAACTACTGAGAAAGAAATGCTTGCTGTGGTGTTTGCTTGTGACAAATTTTGGTCTTACCTCATTGGTACAAAGGTGATAGTGTTCACTAATCATGCAACATTTCGTTATTTGTTTAGCAAGAAGAATGCTAAGCATAGACTAATTTATTGGATTCTTCTTCTTCCAGAATTTGATTTGGAAGTTTGAGATAAGAAAGGGAGTGAAAATTTAGTCTCTAACCATCTCTCTCGGTTGGATTAAGAGGAAATAAAACTAGATTTAGTGATCCAAGAAGCATTACTTGATGAGTAGTTGTTTGCATGTGAGATCAAGCTTTCTTGGTATGTTGATATTGTAAACTACTTAGCTTGTAAGGTATTGTCACCAGATATTATTTACCACCAACGTAAGAAGTTTTTGTATGATATGAAATATTATATTTGGGATGAGCCTTTGCTTTTCAAAAGATGCCCTGATCAAATCATCTGAAGATGTGTCCCTGAAAAGGAGATATAAGTCATTCTCCATCATTACCATTCCTCATCATATGGAGGACATTTTTGAGTAACATGAACAACAGCTAAGGTACTTCAACTTCAAAGTAATTTATTTTGGCCCTCTATTTTTCATGATAGTTATACTTTGGTGAAGACTTATGATTGGTGCCAATGTATGGAAAATATTTCAAGATGTCAAGAGCTACCATCAAAAAATATCTTAGAGGTTGAGTTATTTGATGTTTGGGGAATTGATTTTATGGGTCCTTTTCCTCCCTCTTTTGGCTTAGTTTATATCTAGTTAGCAATTGATTATGTGTCAAAGTGGGTAGAGGAAATTGTTACAACAACTAATGATACAAATGTAGTGCTTAAATTTCTACATAAGAATATATTCACAAGATTTGACACTCCACGAGCTATTATTAGTGAGGAAATGACCCATGTTTGCAACAAGTTGTTCGACAACCTTCTCTCTAAATATTGTGTGAAGCACAAGATAACACTTGCCTACCATTCTCAAACTAATGGCCAAGATAAAATTTTAAATCGAGAAATCAAGAATATCTTTAGAAGACGGTCAACACCAATAGAAAGGATTGGGAAAAGAAGCTTGATAATGCTTTGTGGGCATACCGTACAACTTTTAAAGCACCTATCGGGATGTATCCTTATCGATTAGTGTTTGGAAAAGTATGTCATCTCCCTATTGGGTTAGAGCATAAAGCTTATTAGGCTGTAAAGAAGTTTAATTTTGATTTGAAGGTAGTAGAAGAAAAGCGACTTCTTCAATTGAATGAGATGGATGAATTCCAGAATGATGCTTATGAAAATGCAAAGATCTACAAAGAACACATAAAAAAGTGGCACGATAAACAGATTCTTAGGCGTGAGTTTACTCCAGGACAATAGGTTTTTCTCTTTAATTCATGACTAAAAATCTTCCCGAGTAAGTTAAGATCAAGATGGATAGGTCCTTATACAATTGACAAAGTTTCCACTTTTGGAGCAATAGACTTGAAGAAAAAGGTAGGGAATATATTCAGAGTTAACGGTCAGAGATTAAAGTACTATTATGGAGAACAAGTGGAGAGGAATTGTGCATTTATTTCTCTTCCAAATCCTAATTGATGAAGATTGAAAAGTCTGGTTGTAGACTATAAAACAAGCGCTTATGGGAGGCTCTCCATAAAAATTTCTTTTGTTGTTTTATTTTATTTTATTACTATTTTAATAATTTATATTTTGATGTTAATTCATTTTGTAGGAATAAAAAGATGAAAATTATAAACTAATGTGGATATACCATAAAACCAGGGAAGTTCCTTTCATTTCTTTAATATGTCTCACTTTTAAATTACAATGAAGACATTGTTTAGTTTAAGTTTGGGGTTGTCAACTCCTATAGTCTTGAGCTGTTGAATTATCTTATCAAGCATGTATTTGAATATGATTGAATTTGCTATAACTCATAATTTATGATCGAGGATGGTTTTGAGATTTTGTTTTTCAATATTTGCTATTATGTTAGTCAAAGTTTTGTAGGTACTTTGATTTAAATCTTTGTCCTTGAAAATAATTGAGCACATAGTAAATTTCTTCTCTACTCCATTTTGTCTATAAAGATAAGGAGTTGAGTTAACTGGGTCAGGAAAGTTCATTCTTGCTTTGTTCTAAAATCTGTTGATAGATCCTTGAGACGAAATCCTAATTGATACCAAATATTAGAGAAATGATCTAGGCAAAATTGTTTTCACAACCAAAAAGCTTTCCCAACCTTCCTAGTTATCATGCCACATGGTGTATTCCCATAGTCAACCCCCTTGAGCCTTATTTTACATAAACCTTTATTTGTTCTTTTAACTACATAAACCATTCTCATTCTAAGCCTGAAAAACCATGAATTACTGTAAATTTTGAGACAATATTTTGGTAGAAATTTGCATTTAAAGAGAATGTTAGTTCAAATTAAACAACTCATATTATGTTTGCTCTATTTGATTAAAGTGTGAAAAAAAAAATAAATAAAGAAAGTGAAAAACAAAAATAAAAAAGGGGTTAAAGTGGTTGAAATTAGTAAAGACTGAGTATCAAGGCAACCACACCAAAAAAAAATAAAAAAAATAAAAAATAAGCACTCTACTTATTGAGTATGACAAAAATATTGTATCAGTATGAACATATTATCGAGAAAGAGCTATGGTGTGAACCCTGTGGATATTTTTTTTATTGTTTCTTTCTACCAAGTATTTTCCCAGTTTGCTTTGATTTTCCATATCCATTTCTTTCTTAGCCCTCACCCTGTGGCCTGTCATTACAACCTTCATTAAAGACCTTTTGATCTGTTATTTTAGTATTTGATTATATTAGTGGCGAGAATTTCTAAAAATTGGACTTATGGAGCTAAGTTTTGAGAGAATTCTCTTGATTTTAGTTGTTCTACTTCTATCTGAATTTGTTGGTGGTTTGGAGTTAAATTGACTATTTCACACACTCACTCAAGGACCTAGCTTTAGGTTGAAGTAAATACTTAACTCTTACTTGACAAATTGTGAAATTTTGATTGATTTTCTTGCTATCTTTGATGTAAAAAGAGTAAGTAAGTTATTAGTGATGAAATCTAAATTTAGATCATAGCTTGGTGAGTAATGGTAGATATCTATGGGGTCTTTTTGACACTGTCTACAATTTTCTTTTCCTTTATTTTCTTTTTGTTTGTGAACAAACAAAGTTTTAAGTTTGGAGGTATTTGATAACTTACATAATTTGACATAATTTATTACTTCTCAATTTTAAGTTTAGTCTAATTTTGTGTATTTTTTATTAAATTTAGAATTCATTATTATTATTTAAATTTTATTACATATTAGAAGATAATGAAGATTTATCTAAATCTAAAATAAAAGATAACAAAGACTTAATTATATATATATAAACAAAAACAAAAAAGACTACCTCACTGGTATAATAATAATAATAATAAAAGAAGCAAATAGCGGTGAAAAAAAGTTTATATATATAAAGCCACCTCTTTTTTCAAAGAAAAACTATCCCTCAAATGAGATACTCAAAGACCTTGGAAGTTAGATTCTTCGTAAATAGATCTACTAGCTTCTCTGTGGTGGGTATTTGGGTGATAACCATATTGCCTCTTGTGATGAATCCGCTGATAAGATATTATTTTCTATCTTTTTGCTTCCCACACTTGTGATTCCTAGGATCTTTGCTTTGCCCTACTGTCCCCGTATTGTCACTATAAAGGGTTACAGGAAGGTCATCACTAATAACCACGTTAAGATCCATCATAAACTGTTGAAACAATTCCAACAGAAACTTATTAAGCCAAATGGCTTCTTTGGCAGGGTACTTAAGCATTAAGCTTTTGTTACAACTCACTAATATTTCTAAGTTCTTCTATAGTTGTAACAAGAATTGGTTGTTAGGACTTGTTTGACTCTGTGGCTTTCCTTGACATATCATCAAGCACGATATGAGAATTTGTTATATGTTCTCTCACATAATCCGCTACCAGGAATATAATATTCATAGAAACAAACAGTTTATTGATACGTTTAATTTTCAGAGACAAGGAGGAAGAAGAAGAACAACAAAGAAGAGAAATAAAGTGTATATCTATATATCTTTTCATAGTTCCTCGGCTATATATATAGCCTTACAGAGCGAGAGAATAACAGGAAGCAATTGCAGAACCGTAACAGAAATAAATGTAAGGAAAATAACTGAATCTACAACAAGAATTACATGTGTCAGAAGGGGTGTTGAGAGAGCATCTTTTCTAACAGTTTGGACTCCCTTCTGCGCCTTGCGCGCCCATGAGTTGCGCCAAGCACCCTGAGTACACTTTTACTCGTAACATTCTATTCCCCTTTTAGAATCCTTGTCCTCAAGGATAAATCACATTTATAGAACGGATTTTGACATCCTTACAGTTTAGGTTGTTACAATTTCCATCTGGAAGTGTGTTCTAATTATAGGAGTATGACAAGTCCAATTTGAAGACATCAATACAAGCTTTGGCAACTATTGAGTCTAAGAGGTTGCTATGGTTGTGTGGATGGCTCGGGTGGGTGAACCCATAAGAACCCATTGCTTGTAAGTTTAGACTAGCAGTTCCAACTAAGCTCCATCCCACCTTAAGTATTAGAAACTAGTTGAAGAATGCGTGTAGCCCTAGCCCTACTGCAGACATCCAGGCCATTATCTTGACCTTGCTCTGAGATTGTAAAAAACCTTCCCCTGGGAAAATTCCTACATAGGCCAATGATTGAGAAGGTGTCCATAGAGAAATTTTTCCTGAGCTAGTTATAGAGCATAGATCTCCAAACCCATCAGTTGCACCAATGCATGTATTTTTTCCTTTTGAAGACGAAGTTCCATCCTCTTTTACTACCTTCCTAGGTCTTCTCCTCATCCATCTTTGAACTTTGTTAATCATATATGTAGCAAGACCAGCAGTCTTGATGATCTTCCAACCAAGAATAAAACTAACCATGACATCCAATTCAAGTCTAAGATGAACAACTTGATCATAGATTTCACAACCTAGCACAACATTTCCCATCCGGGCAGCAGAAACCAACACATTGGTAATCAAAATGGAATCTACCTCATTACCCTACAAAGTTGATTTCTTGAAAAAACAGTAAGAAACCTTTATACTTTCCTATTTCAGCATATCTAATTCGTAATACAGACCATATGATTAAATCAGGTTGGTATAACTCAATAAAAATTCTCTTTGTTGATCCCATGGTGTTACACTTAGAGTGCATGCCCACAAGTACAATGTAAATATGAACACTGGAAGCCAAGATGTTTTTCAAATTGACCCCATGTATTACCTAGTCAATACCCAAATAGTTGGAACCTGCCAAGCCTATAAGCAAACCCATGGAAGTGTATCCATTTGGCCATTTATCTCTTCTTTGCAACTCGATGAACAGTCCTAATACTCTGTCCCAAATACCACAATTTCCAAAACAAGAAATCATAGAATTTTCCAGAACCAAATCGGTTCAAATATCTCCTTAAACACATAGCTGACGTTAGCAACAATACCCATTCTAGGCAAAGGATAGGGCCTAACACAATATCCCCTGAACACTTCTAGGGTCATGACAACAATATGCATTGAAAACCTTCTGTGGTGTGCCTTACCTTCCTGACAACATACCTTAACCTTGACTCCATCAGATGCTTGATTCTTAACATAATCAAACAACCTCATAACCATATCCATCAAATAAGTAGACATAATTGATGACTCCTAATATGAATTTGTCTTGACATGTCCATTCCCTTTTGCTCCAAGCATTGGCATGTTAGGAAGTGCTATTATTTCAGATGGCTCACCCAATGTAATCTTAAATTTAGCCTTGCAAGCAGGTTTATCCCAATATGGAAAGCATCTTCTAGCATCAGCAGGTGCAACCCATGTGACTGCCCTATTCCCCTTCTCATCATTATGAGCTTGAGTACTCCTGAAGGAATCTTTTAGTTTTTCATTCAAAATCCCTTCAGAAACCATGGCTAAAACTCCTGATCTATTAGGAAGTGCCTCTGTAAACTTCAGGACCAAAATCTCATCATCTTCAAAAGTTTCTTGATTGAGATATGGAGGATTCATCTCATCCTAAGGATTCAGAACCTAAGAATTAGGTGGATGGCTATGTTGAGTAACCCCAAAGGAAGCTGATCCAGTTTTGATGCATAGATTTCCAATATCCTCAGTTGCACCCATGAACGGAAGCAGATAACCTTTACCTTCAAATTCTATCTGAAAGCTCTCATAACATTTTAGGATGTGTAGCTTGCTAGAAATCAAATGGATCTGCCCATCACCCCTTTGGATGGTCAATGGTTATTGATGCTTCTCAGCTCTTTGTTTCTGATCAAACAGAAGGCCCTTTGACTTTAACCTTTGGAATAGGGTATGGATAGAAATGGGTGCTTCTACCTTTGAGAGTTGAAACCCTAGCCAACTTGTTAATATGATCGTAGAACAGATCAAGGAAAAAACTAGAGTTATAACCGATGTGTGGCTATATCGTTTATGAGTAATATTACTTTTATGGTACCATGGATGCCAGAGGTACAACTCATACAATATCATCAGGTTAATGGACTCAGGGATATAATACAACTCAGACACAACTCTTACATTCTTACATTATTGGTATGAATTCGATTATCTAACCTTGGGCTTCGTAGATTCATCACTGTTTTTAGAGTAATTGAGGGAACCTCTTTCAGGAGAATATCCATCTGATTGTTAGAAACTGGTAGAGGAGTGCGTTCGTAAAGCTGATTAGCCCAATAAAGCTTCCTCATGTGACTGTCTCAGGGTTCTCTGATTGAACCTTCATCAGTGTGAAAAGGCTTGGGTCTTGTGCAACGATGGCCTACAACAACTCTCTCACCACCATAAGGACATAATTTTTCTCGTCCTCACTCGCGAGTCTCTCGGGTGGTTAATTGATCCATTGCTCAGATTATTTTCAGAGAGTTTCCAGATGAAGAGATGTAGATGAGAGGGATCTAATCTCTTTCATGGGCAAGGGTTATAAGGCCTGGTGATGGGCCAAATCCAAGCCCATTATGAGGCAGTTCAGTTGATGGAAATAGGCTACTTCTACGGGGTAGGCTGGCTTATGGGCCATTTTTGGAAGCCCAGGCACTGGCGATCCATAGAGCTTAAGCTCGGTGTCCTTCATTGCTTCTCTGTAAAACCCAGGAAGCAATGGGTTCTTTACAGTTTGGGGATTTCTCAGAGCTTTCTTCGAACAGGTATCAGAGGTGAAGGAATCCGTGGATAGAGCTTCCAATTTCTTGAAGGTTTCCAACGATCTACTCCCTCGATTGCCAAGAGAGTTTTCCGATGGTGAAGGTGATGATTGATGTTCGAACATTTTTGAAGATGTAGTGAACATTGCGTTTTTGAAGTTAGAAATATCAGCTTGAACAATTGTGGTTGGGTATGAATTTGATTCAGATTTGGTTGTGAGTTTCGGGTTCAAAGGTGTGATGTGGGAGGTGCAAAGAGCTCGCAGCTCGATCAATACCGCTTATATATCAGCGATTACTCGCTCGAATCTGGGTTCGTTTTGTGCCAAAATCTCAGATATTTCGTTGAAGAACTCGGCGTCGAAGCGATTGTCTGTGGCCGGAACTGGCTTTGATACCATTGATATGTGTAATTTTTAGAGACAGGGAGGAAGAAGAAGAACAACAGAGAAGAGAAATAAAGTATATATCTATATATCTTTTCATAGTTTCTCGGCTATATATATATATATATCGCTTACAGAGCGAGAGAATAACAAGAAGCAATTGTAGAATCGTAAAAGAAAGAAATGCAAGGAAAATAACTGAATCTGCAGCAAGAATTACGTGTGTCAGAAGGGGTGTTGAGAGAGCATCTTTTCTAACGGTTTGGACTCCCTTCTGCGCCTCGCGCGCCCATGAGTTACGCCAAGTAGCCCGAGCACACTTTTACTCGTAACATTTATTCTCTAAAGGATCATAGAATATCCCACCTTGGGTTGCTTTGGGTATCTACAGATATATAAACTTTCATCCTCGAATGAAGCTAGTATACTTTTGCATCTTTGACATGCAATACGCACCGCAATATATAAATATACCCAACAGTAGCTTTTGTTCAGTCCACAATTCACTTGATGTGTTAGGTACAAACCTTAAAAGAACCAAGTTAAGTATATACTCCATTGTTTCAAGGGCAAATCCCAAAATGAGTACTAGATTGATCATGTCCTTTCTAGGAAAGTTCTATTTCTTTTTTTCGCCACACCATTCCATTCAGGTGTGTCAGATGTTGTTAATTGGGAAAAATACCTTTTTTAGATAAATCTCAAATTAACCTAAGAGATGTTCATCACCTTGGTTCTATCAAAGTTGTTTAATCTTTCTTCCTAACTGATTTTCTAATTCAACTTGAAATTCTATGATATTGTTAAAGGTATCTAACTTGTAGCGCATCAAATAGGTAGATCTATATCTCAAGTAATCATACATAAATGTAATGAAGTACTCGTCGTCTCCTCTAGCAAGTGTGCTCATCGACCAAAAAATATTAGTATGAAGAAGGTCCAGAAGCCCTCTCGATCTATTCCCTTTGTAAGGAAACAATCTCCTTGCCATCCTACCTTCTAAGTAGGTTATGCACACCATGAAAGGTTTCACTTGGAGATTTTGGAGGATTCTCTCTCTCCCCAATGTTTGAATTCTCTTAAGGTTGATGTCTCCTAGGCATAGGTTCCATAGGAGGGTTTGGTTAACCTATACTCGTTTCCTCTTTTGAAAGATTTCACTGGCTAATAAACTGGTTGTGAAGCTATTAAGAAATATAATCTATAAATTGCTTTTCATAAAAACATTCAAAACTACTTGATTTAAATAAACTAGAAATTAAAATCAAATTATGTCTTACCTCAGGAACATAAATATACTTCATTTAAATTAAATTTGCATTCTTAAACCTAAGTTTCACAATACCTATAACTTTTGATTGAACACGAATATCTATAACCAATGCTATGTCTGTCTTACTGTCACCGAAATTACAGGTCCTTCTACACCCTACAAAGAATTGCACTCATGATTAGTGGCTTAAGATTCTACAACCCAAGAGTTATTAGAATCAATCACACATGTTTTGATGACAAGAACATATACACCATGCATTCTCGGACTTGTTTTCTTTGACTTTTTTAATATAGTCTAATGTTTTATGGCCTCAGATTCCACACCAAAGATATTTCAAGTTTACCTTAAAATCGTACAAGTCACTAGACTATGCATTTACTTTCTCATGGTTTCCTCCCATTGGTCAAACATCAATGACATATCTAGTACATTTGGTGCACCTTCCTTATGCTTATCATATTCTACAAAATCATTTAGACATTTTGGTATATCATTAAGAGCCTAAATCAGCTACATACAACTTGTAACCTTCTATTCCATCAACTCTAATTTACTAGAAATAGTGATCACGTTACTTATTCGTTCACAGACACATTTCCCTTTAAAGATAACCTTGCAATGTGAAAATTGGTCATAAAATATGTTTGTGGCATGCTAGATGTCACCACAACAGTACTTTCTTAGCTTGTCAAAAATTCCTACTATAGTTATTGAGAAAGTCCTCTACTCGGTAAATGAACAGGATAAGGAGTCAACAACTCTTAGAAGCACAAATTATATAATATCAAAAGGAAGATAACTTTAAACAATAGATCTAATATATTAAGTAGAAAGCAAGTAAACAAAAAATTCTTTCTAATAAGAGTTTAAAATTTAGTATGTTGAAAAATATACACATAAAATTTTGATTTACTAACTCAGTAGTAGATCATGCGTAATAGGTGATATAATGAGGTAAATTGATATAGAGACTATATCTACATGGTAACATCCTTGGGTTGCTTAAAGAAACCATTTAGTATCAAATAATTAATTAATAATAAACAAGTTACAACTCCGATAGAAAATAAATCACTATGACCTCTACCAGTTGGGGCCTTTATCATAACTACTTGTTGCTACTCTTTTTACTAACTGCTTTTGTAACTATTTGGTTCAATATGCAAAATTGACTATTCTCCACAACCAACACCATCTAATGTGGTGTGATTGAAAACCACTAATCAATTACAAGAAGTGTAACTACTTACAACCTCAAGGACACAAAGACAATAACAACTATCAAATCATGTACGAGAGACACACAATCAAAGCACGTACCTACACAAATGACGATTTGATAACTAAACTTAGTAAAAAGTCCACACTTGAATATAAGCTCTCTAAAATGATTTTGAAAATAGATAGAAATCTCAGTATGAATTTTGGTAGGGTTTGGACAATGAAAATATAGGGGTGAGAGATAAGAGAAATGGGAGGAGTATTTATAGTTTTCAAATTTTCCACCTCACCATCCACCTTGCTAAGGGTAGGGCAAGGATGGTAGTGAGGTCCATAGCATGCTTGTTGGTGAGGTGTTAAAAAGTCATATTTTTTTCATTACAAAAATAGTTGAGTATTGGTGACTCTATGAAAGTATAATCATCAGTGCATTTTTTCACTTAATATTTTCTTTTTTATTTAATAAGTAGTTTTTTGGGGTTAAAAATATTAAAATATAAACTTTATAATGAAAAGGGATGAAAATATAATTTTTAGAATTTTTTTGGGATTTTTCTTGAATTTTAATGAATTTTTTATAAATTTTTAATACAGGACCAATCAGAAGTTGCCATATTGATGCCACATAAGCACGAGAGCTAATGAAGCAAGCCACGTGGAAGACACATAATCAAAGCAGCCAAATCACACAAAGTTGTGTGTACAAAGTAATGTAGTACCTTACCACTTGTCAGCACCACGTTCATTTCGAGTTCATTGCTTGGTCAACGCTTTTGCCACACATCGTCATCTGATTCGTCCATTCATTCCACCTGGGTGCCACGCAATACGTAAACACAAATTATGTCCCACCATGTGGTGTTGACTTTGCATGTGTTGAACGAGACTAGTCTTCCGTACCATGTGTCATGCTCTGATTTGCTCAATAAATCTTGCATGCCACGTGTCATTCTCTTATTTTCTAGTGATGTTAATTTTGTTTGTTTTGATCTCAACCCTTGATTTGAAGCTGATTTGATGATCTAGATTCCATTTTTCATGAAAAACACAACCCAACTAAATACATAAACTCATCAACCATGAGATGATAATGAAGATGTTCTAAATTTGTTTGTTCCCATGAACAACACAAAGATCCATACCAAAGCTCAAAAGGAACACCTACACCAAGTGCATCCATATTGAGCGCTCCATCTAAAAGTCATTAATCAACTCATCCAATTTGCACATAACACATCTGAAGCACAAAGAATTCATTGTACTCATGTAACTTGCACATGAGAAACAAATACATATCTTATAAATGTATCATGTAGATAGGATCTTTTTTGTTGGCTAAATTATTTCCTTTACATTACTTTCTTTATCCACCATTCCCTAGCTCTCCTTATCCACTAATTCCTCATCATCCTTGTTAGTTTTCGATTCCTTCATATCCTTTTTAGTCTCATAGTCTTCCTCATCCATTTGAGTCCCATCTTTCTCCTTTAGAGTTTTACAACTTCTCAAGGCTATGGCATTGAAATGCTTCTTACCTTTTATTATTAGGTTTACAGTTGTGTCCTTTTGAAGGTTACCTTAAGGCCTTTGGCTTATAACCTAGGCAATTTACCCCATTTAAGTCTCTAAATTTTGAATTGAAGCCTTTTGAGTGGACACTTTTGTATTTACTGATTGGAAGAAGTCTTTCATCATCCTTATTAAAGCATTTGTATTGTCCTTAATGGGTGGCTTCTTATCTTAGGCTTATGATTGCTATGGATGTTGAAAATGAGGTGGTGGAAATGATTGATGGTTGAATTGATTACTACCTTGATTATTGTTATTCCAAGAGAAATTGGGATGTTGTCTCCATTGTGGGTTATATGTGTTCGAATATAGATTATTGTTTCAGTTCACATTACCTATATAGAATGTTGATTTAGGATTATTTGGACAATTATCAAACAAATGAACTCTTCCATAAAATATACAAGACATCCCTGAATACTGGACTTGGTTTGTACTCGCTAGCGAGTTTTGAACCTTCAAAAGATTAACTAAAGATGACACTTGAGCTGTAAGTGCCATGATATCATTTACATAATGCAGTCCAACAACTTTTCTTGTGGCTATCATTCTATCCATTGGCCATTGATAATTATTGCTATCCATTTTCTCAATTAACTCATAAGCTTGATTATAAGATTTGGCTAACAGAGCTCCATTAGTGGATGCATCAACAATGGTTCTTGTTTGAACATTGAAACCATTGTAGAAAGTTTGCATTTGGATCCAATGAGAGATACCTTGGCTAGGAAACTTTCTTAGCAATTCTTTGAATCATTCTCATGCTTCATATAAAGATTCTCCGTCATATTGTTGATAAAAGATAATGTCATTCCTAAACTTGACATTCTTTATTGGTTGGAAGTATTTCATTAAGAATTTCTCTACCAACTCATTCCAAGTTGTAACAGAATAAGGTGGCAAAGAGTTTAGCCAAGCTCGATCATGGTCTTGCAAAGAGTAAAGGAATAATTGAAGTCTAATTTCCTCTTTAATCACACCATTAAATTTGAATGAATCACTAACTTTAATATATAGTTTGAGATGAAGATGAGAATTCCTTGTTAGTAATCCGCTGAATTCTCCAACTATTTGTAGCTTTTGAAATATCACTGGCTTTAGTTCAAACTAATTAGCTTGGAATTTTTGCCTTGTAATACTTGGATTCAACCCTTCCAACATAGGTCTTATATATTCATTTATAGTTCTATCCCTATTATCCATTAAAGAAGTTTTGTTGATCAAATTTAGCTCATTATTTTTTATTTATAATGAATTAGCCATTTCTTCCACATGGGTGACAACTTGCTATTTTCTTATTAATCTCAAAGTACACTCAATTTTGTGATCTAAAGGTGAAACTTCTCCCTTATGGACTCTACACATGCAATAGACTCAACTATGTTTTTAATATCACTAAATAAGATGTTTTAATTAAAAATAAATAGCTAAATAAATTAATTAAAGTTTGAAAAATAAATAAAGGAATTTAAAAATAAATAAATAAATTAAAATAATTAACTAAATAACTAGATAAATAAATAAATTAAAATTATGAAAAATAAATAAAGAAAAATAACAAAAATAAAATAAAATAAAAAATTAATTTCTAATATTTATAATCCCCACTAATGGCACTAAAAACTTGATCAACACGAATTGTGTTATATGAATATACAAGTATACATATCTCAATAAGTAATATAATGATAAGAAAAGTTTTTTCCTATGAAGATTATATTATTAGAAACTAATTTATAAAATAAAAAATAATTTTTTTTTGGTTTTTATGTTTTAAGCAAACAAAATTAAAAGAACTCAAAATAAATAACAATAATTAATTACCTTAGATTTGAAAACTAGGAAGATATATGAGAAAATATCAAGGAATACTTAATCTCTAAATTTTTTAAACATATGAATCACTAAAATCCTCTCAATATAATTATCAATCAATTACATGATCAATTGAATCTAACCTAGCATGTATTCTTATCCCAAGTAAACTAACATCATATAGTTCTTAACCTAATCACACTCTCATCTCAATTAAATTTCATAATACTCGTTAAGTTCATCAATTATGGATCACTTATATAAGAATCATGTATCTCTGCTTAGAAACTACGCATGTAATTTAATCAAGAAAAACAATTAAATAATTCTTTCAAATTTATTTAATTGCCTCTATAGATCAATTTTTAGCGAAACAATTCATAATATAAAAATCATATTAAATAATATAATTAAATTAAAATCATCTAGGTTTGACCCATTATCCCATATACCACTAGAAGAAATGACGGCGGTAATTAGCTCATGGCTATTCTACAAATGGGGACTTGATATAGTAGGACCTTTTCCATAAGTAGTGCACCAAAAGAAGTTCTTATTTGTCACCATAGACTATTTCACAAAGTTGAATGAAGTTGAGCCTCTAGGAAGAATAAGGGAAGAAGAGATAATTTGATTCATATGGAAGAATATAATATGTCACTTTAGTTTACCCAAGAAAATTTTCATTGATAATGGGAAACAATTTATTGGCTACAACTTTAAAGAGTTTGTCTCCGAATACAACATCAAAATATGTCATTCAACCCATATTACCCATAGGCAAATGGTCAGGTAGAATCTTTGAACAAATTGGTATTAAACTTACTTAAAAAGAAGCTCGAAACTATTAAAGAAAAATGGATGAATGAGTTACCTAGCATTATAAGATAAGAGAGCCCACTATGAGATCAATTCTATTTAAGGACCAAAATGCTTTAGATAGAGTGATTGACTTGGTACTTATGGAAGAAAAAAACAGATGAAGCTTTGAGAAGAATGATTGAACAAAAGAGAGGTGTGGCAGATTTCTACAACTAAGCCTTGCAATTTAAGTCATACTCTTTGAATGACTAGATTTTCAAAAGAGTTTTCCCTAACAAATATTGAAGGTGTGGAAGAACGCATAAGTTAGAATGCCCGACATCTAAAAAATTATAATTTTTAATGTATTAGACTCAAGCTTCTATTTCATATGAAGTAGCTTTTGAAATCAAAGTTGTTATTGACTCATGTTAAAGCCATGAGTTAATCACTCGGTCAATAACCAAGTAGAGCATCGTGGCACAAAAATCAAACCATGAACTAATCACCTTGATTAGGAACTAGGTAAAAAGATCAAAATATGAGTTGATCACCTTAGTCAGGAACCAGGTAAAATGCTAGGACAAAAGCTTGGTCCTAGGAAGCTGGTATCACCAGTTGTAGGAACCAAGCTAGCCAATAATGTTTATACCGTGAATTGATCACCTCGGTCAAGAACCAATTTGAGAACTCTGGCATAAAAATTAAGTTATGAGCTAATGACCTCAATTAGGAACCTGGTAGAACACTATGGTAAAAAGATCAAAGTACGAGCTGGTCACCTTGGTCAGGAACTAGGTAGAGCTTTTGGAAATAAAATCAAGCCACGAGCTCAAAACCTCTATTAGGAACTGGGTAGAATGCTTGGGTAAAAGCTTGATCCTAGAAAGCTAGTACCATTTATTGCAAGAACCAAGCTAGCAAATAACATTTAAGCTATTAGCTTATCACCTCGATCAGGAACAAGGTAGAGCATTATGGCAAAAAGATCAAAATATGAGTTGATCACCTAGGTTAGGAATCAGATACAATGCTCTAAAAAAATCAAGCCACAAGTTTATCACCTCAACATGAACAAGGTAGATTTCTTAAGAAAAATCTTAGTCCTAAGAAGTTGGTATTAGCAGCTCTAGGAACCAAGCTAGACAATGTTTGAGCTAAGAGTTTATCACCTTGGTTAGGAACTAGGTAGAGCAATATAGTAACAAAAAGAATCAAGGTACGATATGATAAGCTCGATCAGGAACCATATGGAACGCTCGTGCTAGATGAATTATTCAAATAAAATTTTATTCATATTTCGAGCTTGCAAGATTAGATTAAAAATAAAATGGCAACAAGCTCAAAGATAAAGACCATATTGTCAAAAACTCTTAAGATATTTAGCTACACGACTAGGGTCTCAATTGTCTATCTCTTCCACTAAAGGTAAAAGCTTGACTTGAATCTTAATCACCTTTTTACATATGTCCTCACCTACTTGAGCTAAGGATAGGATCGGGCTCATGTCCAATCCTTCTAATTCCTCAACAACATTCATTACATTAGGGAACTTGCTCTTACCTTGCCTCATGTAAAAACTGGCCCAATAAGATTCATTATCAACTATGGAATCCATTTTCATCATAGTTTTCCTTTTGTGCGCTCATTTTTGGAACAATTCTTCTTTGTGAAGTGCGAACTCATACTTAAGCTCATCACAAAGTGAAAGCCTTGTCCTTCACAAGAGCTAACTCGGTCCTTAGTTTGACCATTTTAGAAGCAAACCTAGCATTCTCTTACTTCAAAACTCGAGCTATATGTCTTTTTTCTCGATCAATGTCAATAATATACGAGTAGAAAAGAAGAGGCAAATGCTCTTAATTTTTCAAATCAACTAAAGTTTTCAATACTTGTGTGCTTCAACAACCAAGCGCATTGCCTTATATAGGGCTAGGCATTGGATAAACAATTGGAAAAATGTCCAAATTATGATATGTTAGGTCAACCTCAATAAATGTATGTTATAAATTAACATCCACATCTTAGTATGTATTTAGGTACAAATATACGTGCACAAATCAAGAAAAAGTATTCAATTACTACAAAGTTATAACTTATTTTCACTAGAGGAAGGTCAAACTTTAAAGAAGCTTAAACCTATAAGGAGAGGCAAAATTCCTAAACAAATGAAGGAGGTCAAGGCATACAAGACAAAATAACTTAACCCTATTACAAAGCTTAATATCCTTAGGTTGCTCGGATTGCTCTCCCTTCTCAGTCACCTTTTCATCATCCTCTTCACTTTCCTTAAATTCTCCATTATCATTATGGAATTGAGTGGGTGAGTAAGGTGGTGTGACCAAGATGCTTAAAATCTTGTAATAGTACTCGCCATGATCCCTCTTCTTGGTCTTCTCCTTGGAAGAATCCAAGGCCAAGCTATAGCTAATCAGGATGCTCTCTGTGAATTGCTCGACCATAATGCCTAGATCTTGTTTTGTTTTCTCAAGCTCGTGCATGTTTTCTTTCTACTTATGTTTTCCATCTTCTAGTTCAAACCTATAAACTTCATTCTTGGCCATAAGTTTCCTTTCTACTTCTTCAACTGCCTCGAAATACTTTGCATTTGCATTCAACTTATTGATAGCATGAGCCAACTTTTCCTCCACATTAATGGACTCACCATCTAATTTGTTACCTTAGGAAAACAACATAACTATCTTGGTGCAAGTAAAGACGTGGCTTTATTTTCAATCTCGAGCTCTATCTTAAGCTTCTCAACACCATGAGTTTTACTAAGCTCATGCATAAGCTAAGCTTAAAAAACCAGTGATGAGTGATGAATAAAGATTCAAGATGGATAAAGGACTCAATCAAAGTAAAGTTTCAAAGTAATACTTACTTGAAAAATAATCCTACTCACTATCACAGTAGCATTAACATCCTCACTCATGGCATCGATGAGAAGTGGCTAACATGATGACTGATTCAATATGGAGCCACACCCCTATAAAAAGCCACACCTTTAATCTTAGTGGCCAAGTCCTCAATGACTTCTTTTCCTTTCCCCAAGTCTCGAGTTTTTAAGGGGGTATAGGTTGGTTCAAGGATATTGGAATGGGTGTTTAATGGCCAAGAGAAGTTGGGAAAAGATTGGTCACAACCTCTTAATTTTGAGAAGGGATAATGGAAGGGGGTATAGGTTGGTTCAAGGATATTGGAATGGGTGTTTAAGGAGCTTGTACCTTGTGTAGAGACCATACCTCTTTTCATGCCCATGCCTTTAGGAATTCCTTTACTATTCTCACTAGATAATCAAGCTAACATGGCATTGGTGTTGAACTCCATTACTAAGAAGAAAAAAAGAAAACAAAAAAAGAGTTAGAATAGTTAGAAAAATAACTAATTACAAGCTAATCAAATCATAAGTTGAAAGATAAACAACCATCATCTAGAATTACTTCAAATCCACCCGCAATGTTAATGGATGGAGTTCTACATTGAGTTGGTGATCGGTGTTTATGGATTATCCAAGTTGGAGGAGTGTTAGAGCTATATTTTATTAATCCATAACTGACAAATCATGGTGTGGTTTAGAGTTCTTTCCAAAGTTCAAACTCTATTAAATAGCTATAGATGTTAGCAAGCCTTCCCTTGGCCTTGGGGCTCAAGGTTGTTATATAGAATGCCATATTTATGATCTCAAGCTTTATATCTACCCTATAACTCTTGATAAGCCTGTCATCACTTTCAACCATATCTGACCAAATAGAAACATGGAAAAATATTGTCTTAGTTCATTTCATTCTTGAGGTACAAGCTGAGGCTAACCCTTATCAAGATTTGGCTCGATAACTTCTCGAGCTAAGAAGAGATCTTGATAAGACTAGGTGAAAAAACATAGCATTATATGTGCAAATAGATCTAGATGCCTTCTTGGTTTAAGCTAATAACCTGGTTGAAGAAGTTAGACTAGCTCCAGTAAGAAATGAGCCCACCCAAGCCAAGAACATAGCATTCAATGTCCCTCCCCCTGATGTAGTCGAGCTTAACAATGATCAATTATTGGAAAAGAAAAATATCTAGGAGGCACACTCTAAGCCTTAGAAAAACAAATAGAAAACAAGATGAAGCCCTCAAGGAAGCTAATAGGAGGCAAGACAAGGGTAAGTCACATTATGATATGGATAGGGATTGTGAATAGCTATGTGTCTCCTCTTAATTTCCCTAATGAAATAGAGAATAGTGAACCGCCAACCAAATCTAATTCCCTCATATATCCAGATTACTAAGAAATGAAGGATCCGGTAACTAATTTTCAGCGTTTCAAAACAGTCATGGCCCCTATGAGCCTCACTTAGGTCAAAAGAGATGCCATTATGTGCAAATTTTCACTACCATTATATGTGACAGTGCTAAAAAATGGTTCATTAACTTGACATTAGATACCATAATCTCCTTCTCTCAATTCGCTAATTTTTCATCAAAAAATATGTTAGTAATAAGCTTATAAGAAAAGAGTCTCATCACCTATTCTCAATCACCAAGGGAAATGGAAAGTCAGTTGAGGAATACATAAGAATGTTTAGAGAAGAAAATTTGGAAATTGTTGATTGTCCTAATTCTATTGTATTAGAAGCCTTCTAATAAGGTCAAATTAGAAATTCTGATTTATTTGCTGAGTTAACCAAAATCATGCCTCATATGATGAAAAAGGCTTATACAAAGGCTAGAAAGTTCGTTAATTTGGAAAGAGAGTTCAAATTAGATAGAAAGAATAAAGATGTCATAAAAACTGCTCTAGAAAAGGAGAAAAGGAGAAAAAAGGATAATCCTAAACAAAATGAATCAATAATAAATGATTAACATAAAAACAACATTTCATCCCAAAGTAACAAAGAGGGAGATCAATGGTTTAAAAATCATAGACCTTGAGGAAGTTCATTATCACCCTTTAGAGATCTACTTTGAGAGTAAGTTTTGAGGATGGAAAATGAACAAAACATTAGATGGGAAGCTCAAAAGGGGTATACTATGGATAAAGCATGTGAAGGTAGATAGAAAGGCTCAAACGATCCAAAGATGGCCTAAATCATTTTCTTAGTTTAAATGTTATCTATAATTTCGCCTCGAGAGAAAATCAAACAAACTCTAAGAACTGTGACACCACAAATATCAATCGAATTCCATACTCACATAAACCTTCTCTAAATTATTATAGCAACTCAAAAATCAAGACTAGTGCTCATAATTATTTATTCTTGTAAAAATGAAACATACGTAAAAATTATTCATAGCTTAGACAATATTCAAATGTTTCAAGGAGATATGCATCATTTAAACCGAAGAAATAAAAATAAATCACTATTTATAGCAAAATACCTTCAATCAACCAAACAAATAAAATTTCACAAGCAAGAACACCGAGAAAATATTTCAATTAAGTTCAATATCTCTACCACCCCCAAACTTATTATACACATTGTCCTCAATGTGTGAACGTTAAAGAACATATGAGATGAGTTTAAAGAAACTTCCTGGTTTGGTTTGTTTGGTTAAATTCCAAAATAGCTCCATTTCTTCCAATTTGCACCTACGAAAAAAAAATAACAACATAACAAAATATAAAAACTAATACATGTGAAAAAAAACACATGGGTTGCCTCCCAAAAATCACTTGATTTATAGTCGTCAGCTTGACTTCTCAATTTTTTTTTCTTTTTGTGAGTTAAGATTTGTGTGTCAAACAAAATCTCAACTTACGAGAAAATTGAAAAATAAATTAAGCAAGTAACAATAAGCATAAATTTGTTTTTTGAATTAAAATCAGATTGATTGGTATTAATATCAACAATGAAAATAGTAAACAAATCCCTGGCAACGGCGCCAAAAACTTGTTGTCTCTTTTGGAGAACATAAAACGTGCAAGTATACACGGCTACAAGTAATAAAATTTGATAAGTAAAGTATCGTTCCCACGGAGATTTGTTACTACAGTTTGTTGAGTACTAAAATTATTTCTCTCTGATTTTATCCAAAACAATCGTTAATTTAGAAAAAGTTTAAGAAAAGAGTTGTATAACAAAATAAAAGAAATCTAGGATTGCCGTTTTTTACCAAATTAATCCACTCAAATCATATTATTTTTTTCTTGATTTATATTTTTATAGTACATTTAATTTGTCAACCAAAAACTTCTAATTTTATCCATACATCTCTTCCGAGTTCCGTATAGACACACCTCGTTAAATTAATTCACTATATTCCTATGAGAATTAAATTCACCAAGATTCATTACGTTCTAAGTTCTCAAATGGTCACACATACAATTAGGGTATATTCCTATCCTTCATCATACATGTCATTCTATCCACGAGCAATATACACAAAAATGTCTCTTCCAAGTTTATTTAAGTGCCACGTATCATTTGATAAAATTCGTAAATAATCAAAAGCATTAAGCATAGATAGAATAAACAAATCGAACGTCTTATAAATATTTCAAAAATAATTACAATCAAAGCATCATAAATTTAGATAAAATGCAACCCTAGAAAAATTAAATTACTTCATAAATTAAAAATTAAAAATTACAACAGTTAAGAAAAATGAGATGAAGAACAAAAGAAAATTAAATCATTTTGGATAGTAAATATTTGGCACACACAGAACACGACAGAAGCCAAAAATGGCTTCTACGTGTTCCACAGTCCAGCCCCAAACACTACTAAAAATCCAAAACTCTAACCAAAACTCCAAAAAACTTCAACATACTATCCCCTATTTATAACCTCATATTTTTTTAAAAAAATACATTTAAAAATATATTTTTTAATACACGCGGGGGACAACTATGTATGGGGAAATAATTTAAAAATATGCGTGGGGGGATAAAATTGTATCGAAAATGCAAAACTGGGGAAGGTGTGCGGCTTTGTTTTTTTAATTCACACTACCACGTGTCGGTGTCTAATTCGCTGCAAGGATTAATGCGGACACATGGCATCATTTCATTCTATGAGGATCCGGTTGCACGCAGAGATCAACGCACATGAGTAGAGGCCTACGAACGTGGGGGACAGCGGTTGGAACGCGTGCGTGATTCTGCGTTTTTGCGCTCACCAAAGCCTTGCCATGTGTCAGAATATGATTGGCTAAAATATCAAGTGGGACACGTGGAAATTTTCTATTCGTTGTATAACCGGGCACATATGAAACGGCCGCATGAGAGCATGCCTTGGTTGACACGTTAGACATATGGGTCCTACCCTACAGGCCAACCTGCATGGCAGGTGGGCCCCACTAGGCGCACCAAGCGGCGTGAACGAGAAAACCTGCACCTAATCGCTTTGGTCTGGTTTGAAAGACATGCGCCAATCCTGACCGTTTCTTGTCTAATCTGACGGCTCATGTTGCGCGTGTGAGATTCTTCTCTCCTACGTAGAAAATAAATTTTCTTAATTGCATTTTGACCCATAAATTTAATTCAAATTACATTTTATACTTCATGTAATTACAATTAAGCCGTTTTTTGATTTAAATTAAATTTTAAACTTTTAATAATTAAAATTAAGCCCGATTTTAATTTAAATTATATTTTCGACTTTTATAAATTACAATTAAGCACTCTTTTATTTGAAATTATATTTTTGAACATAAATTAGCAATTAAGTACATTTTCGACTCAAATTATTTAATTTTCTTAAAAATATATTCCTTAAAAAATAAACAGTAAATATTAATTAATTTAACTAAAATTAACTAAAAATGTCAAAAACATAACAATTATAATTAATAAAATAGATGAAAATAACTATATAAAATACAGTTATCAATGGCCTTCAAAATTAAGGGCACCTCTTAGAGATACATCTAAATGGTGTGCCTTTCACAATGATATAGGCCAAAAAATGTGAGATTCTAGGCATCTAAAGAAAAAAATAGAAGATTTTTTATCCAAAGGATACTTGAGTGATCTCATGGGAAATGATAGTAAAAGAGTTGATTGATAGCCTCAATGTGAAACTTTAAGGTTATCTACTCCACCAATTAATAGCATATAACCACACAATGAAGGTAATTTGAGGACCAATCATACTATACATGGAGGACTTGGGCTTAATAAGATCTCCAATAATGCATGTAAAAGAGACGCTAAGGACTTGCATGGATTACCTAATGTTTATAATCTAAATAGAGTGTTACCCTCCACTACAATCACTTTCTCCAGTAATGATAAGACCTTGTCCACCCATGAAGACCCTTTGGTAATCTCTCTATAGGTAAGGGATGTCTGATCATCTTGATTGATATCAGGAGTTCTATGAACCTCCTATTTCTTTCAAAAATGAAAGTACTATATGTGAAAGAAGGTGATATCATAAAGAGGGAGCTACCTCTAGTAGAATTCAACAGTAGCACTACCTATGTTGTTGGGACCATGATGTTGCCTGCCATGGTAATGGGGTCAATAGTCATGATCAATTTTGTGGTGATTGATGTCCCAACCTATTACAATGCCATTCTAGGTAGGCTATAGACACATAAGATAAAGGCAATTCCATCTACTTTCCTCCAATTCATCAAATACCTAATCGAGGAGAGCATAAAAGAGATATAAGGAACCAAGAAAAGGCTAGGAGTTGTTAAAATGCTACAATGAATGATGTGGCTCCAAAGTAGCAATTACATTATAGGTCTCATAAAAAAGGACCAGGGGTAGGTGCCTAATGGAATCATTGACTCAAATAAAGTTCAAGATCTACAAGTTGGAAATGAAGGGGGAGACCATTTTTGAAAATTAAACACCAACTTAACAACGAAAGTTAGGGAACAACTATCATAGTTCTTAAGAGCCAACTATGATGTCTCTGCATGGAAGCCCACATACATGCTTGGAATTGACTTAGGAATTATAACCCATAGATTCAATATTGATCCAAAGGCTAGACCTATCAAGCAAAGGAAGAGAAAATTTCCTAGAGAAAAGAATGAGGTGATTAAAACTCAAGTCAACACACTTAAAGAAATGAAGATCATCATAGAAGTCGACTACCCAACCTAGTTGTCAAATGTTGTGTTAGTAAGAATGACTTGTAGTTTACCCCGGATGTGTATGGCTTTCACATATTTGAATGACGCCTTCCCAAAAGACTATTTTCCTATGCCAAGTATTAATTAGCTAGTCGACGTCATCTTCAAATTTAGTTTGATGAGTTTTCTTAATGCATACTCTAGCTATTAACAAATAAAAATGTATCCAGAATGGATCTTCTATTATACTTGAATGCCTTTTGGTTTAAAGAATATAGAAGCTACATATCAATGCCTAGTTAATAAGATGTTTGTTGACCAATTGAGAAGGAACATGGAAACATGTGGATGACATGGTAATCAAATCAACATAACTTGTAAACTACATCAAAGACTTGGAAGAAATATTTTGCATGATTTAAAGATATGGTATGAAACATAATCCTAAAAAATGTGTTTTTGGTGTTGCTTTAGGAAAATTCCTAGGATATCTTGTATCTATTTATGGAATTGAGGCCAATCTAAACAAAATACACACTATTACAAGAAAAAAAGTATTAAAGTTGGGATTTAAAGTTAGTTCTATAAAAAAACAAACTTATAATTCTAACTTATAAATTGACATAAAATTTAAAGTCCATTCAAGTTAAAAACTGACTTCAAATAGACTTAAAATTAAAAAATACAAAAAATAGCGTTGGTTATACACGTCAACCGACGTTACACTTGGCATGTAGCATCGGTTGTACACATCAACCGATGCTAGGCCATATACAAATAACATGTAATATAGTATCGATTGACATGTAGGAACAATGTTACACGTGGACTAGTGTTGGTTCTACGCATCAACCAATGCGATGTCATGTATAGCATCGGTTGACACATTGGACCAATGTGTCACACGTAGCATCGATTCTACATATCCACTAATGCTACAAGTGAGGTTGCATCGATTTATGTATAGAATTGGTGCTATGTGTCATATGTAGCATCAGTTGATAAGTAGAATGTATGCTAATTGTCTTTTTTTCCTTTTTCTTCTTCCTCCCCTCTCGTTTCGACAATTTTTGGTGTTGTCTCCTAATTCTATCTCACCACGATACCTCTAACCATTTTTTACCACCATTTTTGGCAGAATCAATTGGGTTTTGTTCCTTTCAACTTCCTAATCTAGATATACCCTTTTTTGAGCTTAACACTCAATATTTTCTTACCCATTGTTTCACTATCTCACTTACCAGACACATTTTTCCTTCATTTTCTCACTTGTTTTATCCTTGTAAGTAATTCTATGAATTATTTTACACTTCTTATTGATGTTTTACATTTTTATTTTATTTTTGTACAATTTTTTTTATTTTATGTATATAATGTGTTATTGAATATTTGTATATATATTTTTATTTATTTATTTTAACTAATTTCATGTGTTATATATATGTATATATTGGGAGGCTCATTACTTCAACTATTTTCATGTTCCTTGAATGAATCTCTTAGTTGTTGAGAGGGTTGCCCAAAAGAAGTATATAAGGCGTACCTAGTAAAACTTACAAGTCAACTGGATATAAAGATGGCAACTAAGGTTGCTAATTCCATTATCATATAGTTTCAAGACCACAATGAATCTATGATAAGATCATTTATTTACAACAGAATGGTATACAAAGTCAGTGAATAAGAAATAGCATTTTATAGCTACATTAACCCTTGAAGGGGGTTCTAAATCTCATCCAGGACAAACTCTTGTAGGGAAGAAACCATTGAATTTAGATTATGGTATAGTAGCTCTTGGGTGGGGAACTACTCCTTTGATGGGCCTCGCAATGGCCCTTTTTGCAGTATTCCTATCTATTATTTTGAAAATTTGGAATTCTTCAAATTTATTGGACGAAATTTTAATGAATTAGATTTATAAAAACTATTTACTAACTTTTCAATACAAAGTGAAGTAATTAGGTCTCTTATTTTTATCCCATTCTATTTTGGTAGTTCAACCGAGGAATTTTTTTGTTTCTATATTTTCAAAATATAAGTGTGTGACTTGTTATATTGTTCTCATGGATCCTATGGATAGTATAGAAAATGAGTCTGTTATCTTGATAGAGATTGTTTGACTTCGTTGGATTTTCATTTTGAGTATCTAAATCACAAAATGTATCAAATAGAATACAAAGTATTAGAACTATGATTCATACTTAATATTGAAACCCAATATTTCATGTATATTACATGTATTATTACATATTGCTAATGATATAATGAATTTATTAATTGTTTGGATGTTATGTATTTATTTTTATATGATGTTTTGATTGATATTCTAATAATTTATAAAGTTCATGTATAATAAATTTTGATATATATTGATGATTTATACACTTATATTTTATTGGGTACATATTTAATATGTTTAATGTCATTACTAGAAAATAGACAAATCTTGGATATCAAAGTGTAGAATTGAGCACGACTCAATACCCATGTGTTAAATGTAAAATTGGGAAACTTCATGATTTTGATGAGGTTAAGTATCACCTTATCCGTAATGATATTCTTTTTAGTTATAAATGTTGGTATTATAATGGAGAAAATATTAATGCTACTCATAGGAAAGAGATAAATAAGGATTTGAGTGGATTATATAAATCTTATCAGAATAGGCACTCTAAACATAACGTACATACAAAAAATATGTTTCATGCTATAGAAGATGAACTACATGAGGATGATCCCAAAACCTTTCAAAAAAATTTAAAAGATGCCAAAAAGTCGTTGTATCAAGAATGCAAGAAATACACTAAATTTTCGAGATTGGTTCATTTTTATAGGCAAAAAATGGTTTTTCTAACATGGGATTCATAGAATTACTAAATATAATAATAGATACGTTTCCTAAGGATAATGAGTTGACATCTTCAATGTATGAAGTGAAGAAATCTCTTAATCGATTTGGCATAGAATATAAAAAGATTCATGCATTTCCAAGTAATTGCATTCTTTATAGGAAACAATATATAACATTAGATTATTGTCGAATGTGTAAAGAATCAAGATGGAAGCATGCTATAAATTAAACAACACCTAAGAAAGACATGCCCGCAAAGGTTCTTTAGTACTTTCCTCTGATTCCTTGGTTTTAATGGTTGTTCAAAAGTAAAGAGACATCAAAGGTGTTGACTTGGAATTCATAGAATCGATCTACTAATGGAATTAATCCACATAGTTTCCTTAGTAGTAAATATAGTTATTGGCCAGTAATTATGGTAACATACAACCTTCCTCCCTCGTTGTGCATGAAAAGAAAATTCATGATACCAACATTATTGATCTAAAGATGGAAACAACCTAGAGTTGATTATGAATGGGCGTGGGATGGGTAGGGACGGTTATACTAATAACCATAATCACCTCACACTAGTTTCGGGTACAATCGATTAATAACCATCGATTATGAGTCAATAGTAGTTTTTCTATGGTTTAATCATGTTTCTTATTTTTTAATATTTATTCAAAAATGTATATAGTTTAAAAAAAATTAAATGTTAGCTTAATTCTTACTTTACCATATTATTTAAAATATTAACATTAATTTTTATTTTTTAACTATTCAGCACATGTTTTTAAGTAAAATAAAAAATATAAAGTAGGAATAAATAAACTTTCATCTAATTATACAAAGTATTGTATATTTTATTATTAAAATTATATTTTTCTATGTACTTATATGTATATAAAATAATAATATCAGTATATGTTTGGTTTCAATTAACCACAGTTTTGGTATTATAATAACCATCCGTACCTCATGCCTTTTTTATTACGATTATCTTTGGGAAAAATCATCGGATTTATACATATAACCACAGTTTAAGTTATCCATGATTAAAATGTCCATCCCTATAGTTGATATCGATGTGTATTTGTAGCCTCTGATAGATGATTTAAAGACGTTGTGGATTGATGGTGTAAATGTTTATGATGCACATAAGGAATAATACTTTGACTTGAGGTCATTCTTTTATGGACAATTAATGATTTTTCTGCCTATGGAAACTTATCTGGACATGTAACAAAAGGTTATATGGGATGCCTTATTTGTAGTGATGATACTTTTGCAATTCATCTTGTTCATGGATGAAAGATGTCTTATAAAAGACATAGAAGATTTTTTCCATCTGGACATAAGTTTAGATACCAAAAGAAATCTTTCGATGGTGAAGAAGATTATGATTCTACACCTAGACCTTTGTGAGGGGTTGAGATATTAAAGCGATTGAATGGTATGACATTCAAACGTTATGGAAAGATGAAAAAAAGAATACTCACTTATGGAGGGGAATGAACGAGATCAACTAATAAAAGAATAAAAATAAAAATGTTATGTAATCGGTAGAACATGATTATTGGAATAAAAAATCAATATTTTGGGAATTACCATATTGGAAAGACCTACATATTCGTCATATCTTATATGTCATGCATATTGAGAAAAATGTATGTGAGAACTTGATTGGTACATTACTTAATATACCTTGAAAAACAAAGGATGGAATCAAAGCAAGATTGGATTTAAAGAAACTGGGCATATGACGTTAATTAGCATCAAGGGTGAAAAATTATAAGAATCGAACATACTTACCACCAACATCATATACAATGTCAACACAAGAGAAATATGTGTTTTGTAAATGTTTGTTGGGTGTGAAAGTTCTTAATGGTTACCCATCCAACTTAAGAAATTTTATGTCTATGACCAATAAGAAACTTTATAGATTGAAATAACTTGATTGTCATATCTTAATGCAACATTTATTGCTAGTTGTTATTAGGTCAATTCATCCAAAACATGTTCGATTATCAATAATTCATCTTTGTTCATTCTTCAATATAATATGAAACAAAACTATATCAATTGGTGAGTTAAACTCTTTATAGAAAGATGTTGTGGGGAATTTATAACTACTTGAGAAATATTTTCCTTCTTCTTTTTTCAATATAATCATTCACTTATGTGTTCATTTACTTTAAGAGGTTCAATTGTGTGGTCCTAATTACTTAAGGTGGATGTATCCTTTTGAGAGATACATGCAAGTCCTTAAAGGATATGTAAATAATAGAAATAATTCTAAAGGATGCATGGTGGAACATTACATTGTTGAAGAGGCTACCACAGTTCAAGAAGCTGCTGGACAATATGTGGATTGGTTGTCAAATCAAGTTGTGCTAAATTTTGACATGATACTATTTAATTTTACTTAAGATAAAACTTTTTTAGTACCTGTATTTTATTATTATTCTTTTTTGTTACTAATATAATAACTCTTGTTCAGTCTATTATATTGAAATTGGTAACTATCGCAAATTTAAGAGATGCATTAGAAGTATCTCATGGAAAATCTATATTTAGTGGACAATATATCACACACCAAGTCATTCAAGAAGAAGCTATTAAAAAAATATAATTATGAGTATGTTATAAAATTTAGTAAAAATCTTGACTCTTTGATGACTATTGTTATGAGCAAAAATAGTATGAATGATGGATGAACTATGCTACTTCCTAAAGAAATATTTGAAATAGGCATTAGACAATCTTATATATTGATGAAGTGCATATTGCAATTATTTGAATTTCAAATGATCGACCTAAGTATGATTCAAGTATGGAAAAGGTGAGTCTTTAATTAGTAAATAACTTTCATTTATGTAGAGCATATAATTATGTTTATATAATCTAATTATTTATATATATTTGTTTTATATAGGGCATGTTATTATCAATTTGAAGTTAATCACCTGTCACATTTAGTAATGTTTTATGATTTATCATATGTGAATCAATATCAAGAGCATGATGTTAGCGTAAAAGCAAAACAATTATGTGATAGGGTACTAATACTTCAGAGAAATCAAAAGTTGATAATCCCTTGGCTACTAAATTTTGAACAAGGTCAAGATCATTGGATGTTAGTTATCCTTGATCTATATGGTAATCATATTTGATATTGTGACTTGACTTCCATAGAATTGAATAAATACATAAAAACATTTGTTGAAATGTAACAGTTATAACTACCTATTTTTCTTCTTTTGTTCTTTGTAATATTGAATAAAAAACTAATTGTTTTAAACTTTGATAGGGCATGGAAGCTATATAATAAGAGTAAGGGCATTGTCCTTAAAAATTACATAAGCTTATATGGGATAAAGTTGTGATATGTACAAGTGAATATTAAAAGTAAATTTTATTAATTTAATGTATTGTACGATTGAAAGATAATCGAATTGATAAATCATATACACTTTTTTTTGTAGGTTACACAACAAAATGATAGAGTTATGTCTAGTTACTTTATTATGAAATTTATGAGCTAGATCATCTCAAATATCAATATGTCAATTAAAGATGTGGTAATATCTTTTACTAATATACTCTTTTAACATATAAGTTATTTTTAATGAATTTATGATGTTAATTATGAAATAAGTTTTATTCATTTACGTTTTTGGAATCGTAATACTTGTGAGATGCTATTTGATATGCTCACTTGTTTCATAATCATACTTTAAATTTGTTAACCTCAAATACTTTAGATTTAATATTTCACATAGCGTGCAAGCTACTTCAGTTTTCTAAGCCTCTTTATTTGAGGCAATGAGAACATTGATAATGTTGCATGTATACTTTTTAAATAACTAATATACTAATATTTTAACATATATAAGTTATTTTTTGTGAGTTCATGATATTAAATTTTTATTTTAAATTTAAACACATTTAGTTCTTTGGTTAGAGTAAAAAGAGCTATGATAGACAAAGTTTTTAAGATTTACGATAAGAATGGGCAAAACACATTCTTCAAATTTAAGTTTGCAAGAAGAATCTAAAGAATAATCTAAAGAATAATCTAATGATATTGAATAGTATAGGTATCTTATTATTGTGTACTTATCTTGTAAAATTGCAAATAATAATGGATATATATAATTTTATATCTAATATACCATGCACATATATATTTACTTGTAATATTTAGTGATATTCTAATTAAGTTAAATTTCTACATATATGTGTATTGTATATAAGTTACTTTTTATTATAAGTTTAGTTCTTAAGTAATTAATTAATATCTTGTTTTTAAATGAATAAAAAGTTTTAAAAAAACCTTTAAACATATTATGGTTTTTCTACGGTTATGTGATTTAAAACATTGCTTCCCAACATAAAAATTTAGTCGGTTATACCCTAGAACCAACATAAAAAATTAAAGTTACCTCAATTTTAGTCGATTCACCGAACCGACTTAAAAGCCTTTCATTGTAGTAGTAACAAGCCTTAGCCAACATGAAGCCTCCAGGTGAGCTTAAAGGAATTAGCAATTAAACGAAAGAATAGTGGCACTTAACAGATTCATTTCCAAATGCACTGAAAAATGCTTACCATTCTTTAAGATGCTGAGAAAGAATATGTCAATTTTCTGAGATGAATACTATGACATAGCTTTCCAAGGAAACAAAAAGTAATTGAGAAAACCTTTAGTTCTCCTCTGCCCCTTCCTAAGGGAAAAGTTGTATTTATATTTGGCTACTACAACTTAGACTTTCGGTGTTGTGCTCCTCATTGAAAGAGACAAGGTCCAATAACCCATCTACTACATAAGCCAAATCCTATCAGATGCCTAGAGTAGATATCCAATAATTGACAAGTTGGCTTTTTCTCTAAAGATGGCGGCATGAAAACTCAGACATTATTTTGGCTCATATACGGTGATAGTACACACCTCTCAGCCACTTTAAAGTATGTTGACAAAGTTAGGCGTAGTAGGAAGACTAGCACATATTGCAACAGAGTTAGGAGAATATGATATCAAGTATATGTCTAGAAGTTCAATAAAAGCACAAGTACTAAAAGATTTTGTCGCCTAGTTTACTAAGTCATCGAAAGTCACCACTAATGAATTACAAAGTGAAGTATATGTCATGGATGTGAAGGAAATGCCAACTTGGAAAATGTTTGTATATGACATTCACCATTTTAAAGGCATAGGGCTAGGGGTTGTTATAATAGATCATGATGAAAACTATTTTGAATATGTTGTCAGGATAGACTTCCATGTAACTGATAATATTACAAAGTATGAGACGGTTATATTTGGTGCTATTACCTCAATGAAACTTAGAACTAGTAGCATTATCTTTCATAGTGATTCAAGGTTGGTGTCCAATTAATACTTGGGCACGTTTGAAGCCAAAAATAGTAAGATGAGTAGATATATAGGGAGGCTAAAAAGGGAATCCTCAAAATTTACCAACTTTGAGATCAAGTAAATATCAAGAAATAAGAATTATCATGCCAATGCCTTGGCAAATTTAGCCATTGTACGTGAAGCCAATTGTAGTAGGGTAATTTCCACAATGATCCTTACAGAGGCCAGTTTAGAAAAAGAAGAGAAAATTGTTGGAAACATTGGTGAAGTCACTAGCCCATGGTTTATGCCTGTCTTTAACTTCCTCGAAGATGAGGACCAATCTGAAGACCAGAAACAAGTGAAAGAAATCAATTAAAAGGCCAGTCAGTACATTATACAAAATAATAAATTGTACATAAAAATAGCCCTTAGACCTAGACTCTTATGCATAGCTAGAGAATGGTCTTAAAAAATCATGTTTGAAGTTCATGAAGGCAAATGTGGTTCCCATTCAGAAGGAACAAAATTGTCCCAACTAATTTTGAGATAAGGTTACTATTGGCAAACGATGTTAGTTGATTACACAAAATACACTCAGGTGTGCGATAAATGCAAGAAGTTTACCCTACTATCTCATGTGCCATCGACCATAATAATAGGGATAATTAGTCTATGACCTTTCTACAAATGGGGATTGGATATAGTAGGATATCTACCATAGGCTATGGGTCAAAATAAATTCGTATTGTTCACCATAGATTATTTCTTGAAATGGATTGAAGTAGAGCCTCTTGGAAGAATAAGGGAAGAAAAGGTTATTCAATTCATTTGGTAGTCTATAGTGTGTCATTTCAGCTTGCCTAAGTAGCTTGTTATCGATAATAGGATAGTTCATAGGCCATAACATCAAAGAGTTTATCACTAAGTACAATATCAAAATGTGCCATTCAACCCTATATTACATGCAAACTTGATCGCCACACAAATTGTGTGTGCAATGAATACGCAAGTATACGTATCATAATAAATAATATAATGATAAGTAAATGTCGTTTTCACGGAGATTATTTTTTTAGAAACTAATTTTTAAAACTAAAAATAATAAAAATCAATTTTTTTGTTGTTTTTATATCTTAAGAAAGCAAAATTAAAATAACTAAAAGTAAATAATAATAATTAACTAAATCAGATTTTGTGACTAAAAAGATATACAAGAAAATATCTAAGAATAATTAATCTCTCAATTTTCTAAACATATGAATCACTAAAACCCCCCAATATAATATCAATTAATTACATGATCAATTGAATCTAACCTATCATGTATTCCTCTCTTAAGTAAACTACACACCATATAGTAATTAATTTTAATCACACTCTCATGCCAATTAAATTGCATACTACCCATTAAGTTCATCAATTATGGATCACATACATAAGAATCATACATCTCTACCTAGAAACTATGCATGTTATTTAATCAAGACAAATAATTAAATAATTTTCTCAAATCTATTTAATTGCCTCTATAGATAAATTGTTGGCCAAACAATTAATAGCATAAAAATTAGATTAAATAATATAATTAAATTAATATTATAATTGGAAAAAAGTATTAGATCATCACATGGTGAAAATTGGGTTTATAAGATCCCTAGATTAATAAATTAATTACACATAATTGTGTTCATAAAGCTCATATTTTTCATAAAGAAAGATATAAAATTAATAAAGAAAAGAGTAGAAAAAGAAATACAACCAATATCTTGAATTGTAGAATTAATTTCCTCTTAAATCTCCACCAAAATTGTGTTGTTTCTTCATTTTTGTCTGTATTTTTCTCACTTTTTAGCTCTAAAAATTGACCAAATTATGCTAATGAGGCTAATTAGGGTTTATGGAGTGATTAAGGGCTTAAATAAAGCTCAGGTGCGATATGGACCATCCGATCAACTTCAAATCAAGGGCTACGATCAAAATAAGAAAAATTGACAGTTTCAACTAATCACAATGCGACACGTGGCATCAGAAATTCATTAGGTGAATCAGGGAGCGATGCGTGTTAGGGGAGACCGGCCAGAGTCAATGTTCGCTGGTCAGAAACACGTGGCACGACGTGATATGCTGAAATGGATGGGGTGGTGCATGGGTGGAGTGTGCGGAGCAATAGCGTGCTGACACATGTCATGACACTTTGACCGATTTCCGAACTTGGATTGAACGTTGTGCTGACACATGGCACATGTTTTTTCCTCCTCACATGCGATGCGACGTGATTCGCTCTCTATTCTTGCGTGGAGTCCATATGGCTTGCTCGGTCAGCTCCTATACTTGCATGACATGCCACGTGGTAGCTTCTGATTGACCTTACGTTAAAAATTCATAAAAATTCCAGAAAAATCCTAAAAAATTCCGAAAATTATATTTTCACTCCCTTTCACTAAAAGGTTTATATTTAAATTTTTGTTTTCCATAAAAATACTATTTATTAAATAAAACAAGTAAATATTAAGTAAAAAAGTGCACTAATGACTATTTTCGTAGAGTCATCAAAGCTAATGGTGAGACAGAGTCTTCAAGTAAATTGGTACTAAATTTGTTGAAGAAGTTAGAAAAACCTAAAAGAAGATAGGATGAGGAACTACTTGGTGCATTATAAGCCATCAAAACTAGTCCTACAGTCAGCACTATCAAGACACCATTCTCATTGGTGTATGGGACTGAAGCGGTGATACCAATAGAGATGAAAGTCCCAACTATAAGGTCAATCTTAACTAAAGATCAAAACACCTCAAATAGAGCAATTGATTTGGTTCTAGTAGAGGAAAAAGGAATGAAGCCTTACCAAAAATTTTGAGTATAAAAGAAATGTGACAGATTATTACAATAAAGTCGTATGTACGCTTTTAATCATCTGCCCTAGGTGATTGAGTTCTTAGGAAGGTCTTTTCCAATAAGAAGAAGTGGATGGTTGGTGACTAGAAAGGCTTATATCAAATAAGTATAATAACACTAAGGGAGCTTACTTGTTAAAAAGCATTGAAGGATCCAAAGATAAGATAAGCTAGAATTCCCAATATCTAAAAAGTAACACATTTATTGTATTCTAATTTATGCTTTAATTTCAATGTGTTACCCTATATTTATGAGAACTCTTTATCATTAGAGTTGCTCTCCTTGAAAATTTTATGCCACAAGCTGATCAACTCTATCAGGAACTAGGTAGAGCACTTGGATATACGATTATATAGAGTCGATCACCTTAATCATAGACCACATAGAATTATTTCCTTAAAAATTTTATGTTATGAGTTTATCACCTCGATCATGAACCAGGTAGAGTGCTTGAATCGATGATTATATGGAGTTAACTACTATGGTTATAGACCAAGTATAACTCTCTCCCTGAAAATATTAGGTCCTGAACTAATCACCTTGGTTAGAAACTAGGTAGAGAACTCAAACAAATGTTATACAGAATTGATCATCTCGATCATAGACTAGGTAGAACACCCTCCCAAAAAAATTTATGTTATGAGTTAATCACCTTGGTTAGGAACCAATAGATTGCTTAGACAAATGATTATACAAAGTTGCTCACCTTTTTCATAGACCAGATAGAACACTCTTCCTAAAAATTTATGCTATGAGCTCTATCTTACATATGATTTACCTATGGCAATTTCCAAAGTTCAACCTCACTATTGTTAAAAATGAGTTTGTATTACATTGATCGACCTTACAAATAATTGGCCAACCTTGAGATGTTTAGATGCGTGACCAATGTCCAGATCATTTGCTTCTTCCACCAAGGGTAGTAGCTCGACCTGAGTCTTGACAAACCTTCTTACGGATATCCCTTCCTACTTTAGTTAAGGCTAAGATCGAGTCAACAATTGAATGTTCAAGTTCCTTAGTAACTTCCATCACCTTGAGGAACACACCTTCAAATCATTTCATGTAAAATATTTCCAATAATATTCTTTATCAACTAGATAAGCCATTTTGGTCATGGTCCTCCTTTCACGTGCCCGCATCTGAGATAGCTGCTCTTTACAAGACTCAAGCTCACACATAACCTCTTCGTAAAGAGAAACCTTATCCTTATGATAAGAAATCTCGATCTTTAATATTTTTACCTCGGTTTTAAGCATAGCATTCTCTTGCTTTAGGATATGAGCTAAGTATTTATTTTTCCCATGAGAGGTTATAAAGTTTAAGCAAAAATATGGATTAAAAAAATGTTTTAGGTTCTCTATGTAGGTAAGGCTTCTAAATTACAAGTATCCTGAAATATCCTTTTATGGGGAGTGACATTGGGATCAATAATGGTACAAATTTCCTAAAAATAATAAAGTGGGTCAACATCATAAATATATGTCATAAATACATAAATATACATATAGTACATATATACACTATTTTCATATGTCAACCATAAATTTCTCAATGAGATTTTATTAAGAGAAAAGTTAATACAAGTTCACCTCACCCATGTACTCAGACCTATTATAGAATCAAGCATCCCCAACTTATTGATCCTTAGCTTCTTAATAGTCTCCTACTTCGATTTCACCATCACTTTCTTCAAAATCTTCACCTTGGTCTTCACCCTTATCCTAAGTTTGTATAGGTTAGTACGGTGGGGTAAATGGAATGTTGCGGATCTGATAATAGTACTGGTTAAGGCACTTCTTCTTAGATTCCTTCTTGAATGAGTCCATGGCTAAATTGTACCCAATTTCAATGCTTAACGTGAACTTCTTGGTCATGGCATCGAGATCATGTTTTGTTTTCTCTTATTTGCAAGCAAAAATTTCCTTAGCATAATTCAACTCGTATTTACAAGTATCAACCTTGGACTCAAGTTTTCTCTAAGTTTCCTCAAGCACCTTAAACCACCTCTCATTATCATTTAACTCATTTATATCTATAGATAGCTTCTCCTCCTTATGAATGGCCTCACCCTCTTACCTATTTACCAATAACATAACATTCTTGGCTCAAGTAGAGGTATGGGTTTCTTTTTCAGTCTTAAGCTCATGCTTTAGTTACTCTAAGCCTCAAACTCCTGAACCTGTGAAGAAGTTGGGCCTGGAAGTGATGAAAAAGAATATGATATATTATGAATATGATTGGCCTGAGTAAAAATAAAATCTTGAGGTGGTACTTACTTGATACAAAAGTCTACTTAGCATAACTACATAATCTACATCTGCACTCACAGGATCGAGCTACCTCTCATGCATTATGAAATGGAGGTTATCCATATAGTGGTCTAGCCTTTCTTGTGATATACCCCTATATAAGGCCGCACTCTCAATCTCTATGGTAAGGTCATCAATAATGCCTTTTCCTCTTCTTAAGTCTCTTATAGGTAAGGGAGGTGTTTATTGACTCCAGATTGCAGGGATGGGAATCTATTGACCTTGGGATGCTGGCAAGAACTCGACCACTGACATTGAATTCAATGGAGTTGGCATGAGGATGGACTCCTCAATAGTCATAGATTGTTTTTTTCTTTCTTATTTATGAGGAAGTGGCCTCTTTACTAGAAGATTTTCTCTTCTTTTTTTCTTTAGATGAGCTCGTACCTTGGGATAAGGAGCTCACTCTTTGTTTTGAAATTCTATTCTAAAGCCGAGCTAGTAAGGTGTCAGGGTTGAACACCTCGATACCAGCAAAAAAAGAGGTCATATTTTCAAAAGCACGAGGTAAACAAATAATTTAAACTTTAAGTGAGAGCTCATTCACCATCATCTTGAATGATTTCAAGCCCCCCCATAAAATCAGAAAGAGGGGTATTGCATTTCTTTTGTACTCGACATTTTTAAATTATCCTATAAGGTGTCTCTATTATGTTGATTTCATCAACCCACAAGCAATAAAGCATAGGGCATTCAATAACTTCCTCCCATATGTCTTCTCAGTCAGATAATTCTGAATTTTGGTCAACCTTTACTTCACTTCCAAGCTCAAGGTCATGATGAAGGAACCCATATTCCTTATCACAAGTTTTGTATCATCCTAAGTTCTTCTCACTAGTCTCTCCTCACTGTTAGATACCTTCCACAGACCAGCTATATAGAATAAATATTCTTTCCAGTTCTTCTCATTTTCAAAGAGGATCATATTTATGCCTCGATCTTGCTTGACTAACATGTATACTCTCCTATTGTCAGTGTGGTTTTGTTTTAACATATATGTCTCATTAAACTCATGCATTTCCAGATCCACCCCGAACTCTCTACTTAGTAGGGGAGACAAAGCAAATACCTTCACCCATTTGGCATAAATTATCCTAGCACAAGCTATGTCCTTGCCAGGAAACTTCTTATGAAGGGATACAATGGAAACCTGACCCTAGCCATAAAGCCTTCTCATGGAAGGTTGTCCATCCCACTGGCGGTGGTGTACTATCAAGAACACCCATATTGGGGATCATTATTTAAACCGAGGAGGGAATATCGTACATCCATCTTAGATTCTTCTAGTCTAGTGGAATTAGACCATTTGGCTCAACCTTGATCTTCTAACCCTTGGTTCGACCTGTGGATTCATCAGCTTCTTTCTTCCTTGATTTCTTCTTCTATGTCATTGAGATATATATTTGGGTGTGAGGTAAGCTCAACCTGATTGTTAGGGTTGTTTGAGGCCAAGACATAGAAGAACAAGGGGGCTTAGATATCCTTTCCTCACTTGAGGTACTCGCTTCAGTTGTGAACCTCGATCCCTCACTTTCCTCTTGCCTCGAGTAGCTAGGGTATTGAGGCCTCTCCCAAGATGAGAAGCCCAAGCAACATAAAGGTAGAACTACCTTACCAATAACCCTCAATGATATCTCTTTATGCATGATCTCTATAAAAAAGTACAAAAAGAGAAAAGAAAAATAATAAGGTATGAAGAAATAAAAGTTACCTAAGAAGAGATTTCAAAGTAAAAGATGAGGAGTGAATATAAGAACCAACCTGGAAAAAAATCAGAAAATTGTTAGGCATAAGGAAAAATCCTTAAATGCCCGAACAAAAATAGTATGTACCGAACTACTGGTCTTACCACCCAAGCAAAGAAATAGACATGAGCTAACAAGAGAAAGTGATCTTGTTCAAATTTTGTTGGATATCTTGGAAACAATGAAATCAACAATGTCTTGACTCATTCTTATATCGAGGTTCAAATTTTCTCTCTCCAATAAACTGACAAACATTTATTTCACATGGCAAAACGTTTCATATTCTCGATATTACAGCTCACAATTTGCTACTCTTGCACCTCAGTTGAATAACTTACTGAAAGAGTATAGAGACTTGATATTTGAGCATAAGGCTCGACCTATAACCCAACCCATGAGCAGTCTGATCCATCATGTGCCTTGCCTGAGATCATAAGATATACCTATGCCTAAAGTGATGATTGTAAGGTGCCCTTACTTATATAGAGTAACCTGAAGTACTTGGACCAACCGTGAGCCCGGTTTATCAAAATGGTCGACATTAAGTTAAATTATGCTTTTACTAACATACCCTCTAACACGTTATGATGTAACCCCTATATAATTAACATATATATATATGTAAATTCCTATATATATGAACTTAACGTAAGATCCACGTAATTTACTAAATTCTCTAACTTCTCTTTAGTTTTTCTCTCAAAAATAGAATAATATCAACAAATATAAAGAATTAAAATTATAATTAAAATGATGAAAATTCAAATCAAAATGAGTCTTCAATTTCAATTATGCATCATATTCGATTCTCTTATATTAGCAAACACATTAAAAGTAATATATAAAATACTATAAATTTAATTCATTAGAAAACACACAACTTAAAAACAACCGAAAAAGTTGGAATTGCCAAATACCAAAGAGAGGGAATGGAGGATGCAAAACTAAAAACGACCCAGCCCGTATACATTAGAGGATGCATCAATCATTTCTTATTGGAAAATGCTATCAAGCATAATTTTTTTACCCATAAATGCTAAGAGAAATTGATGATAAATGAATTTTTAAACAAAAATAGATACTTGGGTTTCATCTTGTGGAAGAACCTTTTCGGCATCATTTGATTCAGCCATTGTAACTTCAAGAAAATAAACAAATTTAGATTATTGTCTTTTTGCTCTTATGGGAAGTATCTATATCAGACTAAAAAATCGCAGAAACAAATCATTTTTAAGCACCAGAAGTTGGAAAGCCATAGGAAAAAAAATATTATTTAAGAGTTGTAAATGTGAAAACTTTGAGAGAGGGAGAGAGCACCACGTAACTTTGTGATCTAGGTTAGGTAAAGAATAGCAGTGATAGCATTATCTTATAATTGTATAACTATTATAAAGAATGGATTTGTATTTCGTATAAAAATAATCAACCTAATGCTATAAATAATATGTTATATTTTGATTAATAAGGTCAAATATAAGTATCATTATATCTCTTTATATAATATAATTCAATTATATTTTAATTTTAATTAATTTATTTTATAAATTATATTTAATGGAAAAAATAATTGATTATATGTATTATTTATTTTTAGTGAATAAATTAAAAGGAAAAACCAAAAAACTTCTAAAATAATTGATTCTATGTGTAAAAATTTAAAATTTATAAATTCTCTCTTATTGAAAATTTAAAAAGGAAAAATAAAGGATTCATAATCATTATTTAAAAAAGAAAACCAAAAATATAATAATTGATTATATATATTAATAATTATAATTTATGTAAGAACAAAATGAACAATCAAAAAATCCTTAAATATTTGATTCTATATGAAAAAATTAATAAACTATATAATTACAAGAAAATAAAAACATTGAAATGTTATAATAATTTTTCTATTACCACTAAATTAAAATATAAAATTAATATTTTCTTAAATATGTATTAAATTAGTATATTTAAAAAGAGGTCTATTGTAAATATTAATGTATTTCTTCATATACCATATTGATTTTAGTTAATTTATTTTATAAATTATATTTATAAAAAATGAATTAAATGTATTAATTATTTTTTAGTGGGTAAATAAACCATAATATTGATAAAATAAATAATTTTATGTGAATAAATTTAAATTTATAAATTACTTTTCGGTAAAAATATAAAAAGAAAAATCAAAAATTATGATAATTTTATATTATTAAAGAATTAAAAGAGAAAACCAAAAGTCTTTTTAAATATGTGTTAAATTTTAAATTATTTTTTAAATTGTATTTACTGTAAAAATAATTGATTATATGTATCAATAATTGTATTTTAGTGGAAGAAAAAAATAAAAAACTAAAAATTCATAAAATAACTAATTCTATATGAAAAATAAAAAAACTCATAAATAATTAATTCTGTATGAAAAAATCTATCTTAATAAAAATTTAGAAAAGAAAAATCAAAAGACTCATGATTATTATAATTATTGTCTAATACAATGAAATTAAAAGATAAAATCAAAAATCTTTTAAATATGTGTTAAATTTAATTTATTATTTAAATTATATTAAATGTAAAAATAATTTTTTATATGTATTAATGATTATCTTTTAGTGAAATAAAAAAATCAAAATATTCTTAAAATATTAGATATTTTATGGAATATTAAATTATCCGTGAAGAGTTAATAAAATTATCAATTACAAAGAAGATCAAAAGATAAATATTATAATAATTATTTATTATTATAAAATTAAAAGAAAAATTAAAATTCTTCTAATTATAAGGGTCCATAAAATTTGATAAAAAAAAGTATAAAGATTTTTGTATTTACTCTTATATTTTATAATGTGTTTAATATTTGGTAGATTATTATGAATGTTATGTGCTAGATATTAATTCATACATTAATGATAAATAAAATCATATATAGTTATAAATATTAAATTTAATTATAAACAAAATATTATTTAAATTAATCTATTTTTACAACAAAAGAGCAAGTTTAATTTTTTGATAGCAAAACTACCACATATCCCTCTTTTAATAACAAGACAACTTCACCCATGTCATTTGATGATTAGTCTAATTTTGTCTATTTTTATATTTAATTGTAACTAAACCAATTAAGTTAAATTGGATTGGTTGTTTTAAAAGTGGGATAGCAAGTCCCTTCGATGTCATAAAAAAATTTAAAATAAAATTTGTACAGTTGAAAGGAAATAATAATCCATAAAAAGAGAAAAAAACAACATTTAGTCACTAAGCATAATACACTTAGGAGTCATTTATAATCTAAACCTTATTTTCGCTTTCGGAAAGGAAAATTACCAAAACACCCTAAATTCTTCATTGTTGACAAGTAGTAACCCTTATATGTACACGTACAAATAGGGGCGTAGACAATTCGATTTTGGATAATTTTTGCTTAAAATACTAACTAAATTGATATTATCAATTTGTTAAATTAAAAACTAATACCAACCTATAAATGTTAATTAAAGAATATTTTACTAATTTAATTATGTCCTTTTGATAAGTTTCATTTATGAATTAAACTTACTTATTTTTTAAATAATTTAATTGAAAAAATTACATATGAGCATTTAAATTATAATTGTGTAGAAAAAAACTCTTAAAAATGTGTGAATTGTTGAAAATTTGAAAACCAAATGTAATTTATATTTTTAATATTTATAATAATTTTTTTAAAATGAACATAAGAGAAAAATAATATAAATTGGTTCACCTTCTCAAATGATATAAAAATTTAATTAAAATTAAATGATTATAAACATATATAATATATTTATTATAAATGTATAAAATTATCAAAAAAAATGTGTATAATAATATATAGATCAATTCAATTGTGTGTTAGTTTATCAACTTTAAACCATTAAATGATCTGACATATATCAATTTTTACATTTTCAAAATTAAGACCAATATATTTGGACTTATAAAACAAAAACTTAATTTAATTCAATTAGATTAGTTTATCAATTATTATATCCACCACTACGTAAAAGCTTTGATTAATTATCATTGTATTCACTCTTATTAATTTTTTTATGAATAAATATTAAATTAAATTTCAAACTAAACAATCAATAACTAATAAATTTTAAAACTCAACTTTTCCATATATTGTTTCTACATATGATTCTTGATTTTTTTAATACCAAATTTGATTATGAATTGATTTTTTTTAATACTAAATTTGATTATGACTTGATTTTTTATGACTTTCTTTTTAATGAAAGGTTACCAATATATTTTAATTAAGTTGGTACCTCTTTAACACCTTTCTCATTTAGTCTCTCAACTAAGAAAATTATTATATATATGGAAAAAAAAGATACAAAGCAAGTCTCAATAGAACATGTAATTAGATTTATTGTTAACATTTGATTAGATAAAAGACCTAGTAAATGATAGAACATTTCACCAACAAGTTACTATACAAATACTAAGAGCTCAAGAAATTGTACAAATACTAGGAGCAATTGTGACCAACTTTCTTTGAGTAGCTAGCCCAAACAAATTACCACTCCATGACACCAAAAGCGACAATGTCTTAAAAAAAGTAACAACATCAATCGAATCTGATTTCAGTTAATATTTCTTCCATCCAAAATTTGACAGCACACTCACGGTATGAATGGTCACCGTAAGTATTGTCTTAAAAGCATATGAGATCCTAAGCGAGATGTTTAAACAATTTTTTATGACTCTTTATTTTCTTGAAAATATTTTGTATTCAATATTAATAAATATTAAACTAAAATTTCTCAAAAATCAAGCAATAACTAATAATAATTTTTAAAACTCTCGTTTTGTTTTTCATTGCTTTAGTTGCTATGTCTCCTGATTTTTAAGCTAAATTTGATTATGACTCAATTTTTTGCGAATTTTGATTTTCATATTAACATTTTGCATTCACTGTTACATTATATTTCTCCTTGACTATTACCTATTGTTTCTGAGACTCATAGTGGAGCGCAATTTCATACACACAAAATTGTGTTGTTAAATTTGATCTTAATTACATCATATAGAAAAACTTTTAGATTTTTTTCAAATTTAAAATCTCATTGATTACTCTACTTTTACAATTAACACTCAATGAACAAACCTTTATATATATAGCATTGGACGAAAGAAGAATTAGAAGTCATTCTTGAATAAAACTTTGGTTGTTCCATGCCTACTTCACATGTATGCTATTTGTTAACTATTTTTCTACGAAGGGTTCCTTTTTTTTCTTTTTCTTTTTTGGCATGCTTTCCTTTCTGACTTCAACTCTACCCAATTCTTCTTTCTTTTATATGGTTCAATGGGGTTGCACGTTGATTTGCAAGCAAGTGAATATCCACTATCAACCAACAACTTAATGTTTAGAATCATTATAGAAATTGTAATATGAGGAATTTGCAAAGATTCAAATTCTAATGTTGTGTGTCTTGTTAGATAGTGATTTTGTTAACAATTGTTTGAGGAGGATTTTGTATCTTAGTTTTTAAGCGTATTTTAAAATATTTTTTGTTTAAAATATAATGGTCATATTACTTTTTATTTGTTGTTTAAATACTTAATTGCTTTAAAACTTCTAACATATACCATCTTTTTTATCATTTGTCTCAACTTTTTAATTGTTCAACCTTTACAAATGACATATTCATTTGAACCTTAATCATCATGTCAATTGTTCATGTTATTTCTGTAAGGACTATGAGTATTGACTATTTTTGTGGGCAAAATATTTACTTGTAAACTTGTTTTTAGGCCTACTAAAATCTGAACAAATACTCGAGTTTCAAATAATCGTACTTCAAGTATATCTTTTATAACTATAACATATAGTATTGTATTCATACATTTAATAACACATATTCGTAAATTTGAAATTATTTTTGTAACTAAAATATTTATACTAAAATATAAAATAAGATATATGCTAAAATATTAGATAAAATATAAGTTAAATTATAGGTTAAAAGGTAGCGTAAAATATACTTTAAAAGAACTATTTTTTAAATAGGTGTCTTCATGATTAATGAGTTTAATTTAAAAGAACTATTCTTTAAATATGAGTCTACTTTATAAGAACTTTTTTTTAAATAGGAGTCTACTTTAGAAGAACTCTTTTTTAAATAAAAGTCTTCTTAATTAGTGAGTGTTACTACTCCTATTTGTAATAGAAAAGATATTTATTAATTGCATAAGAGTATTCTTAGTGAGTGTTACCTTATGTGGATATTTATGAAAATTTCAAAAAAAAAATCAGATTTCTTTTTCATTTACATCTTTTTTTTCTTTGGTTTCTAAGTTAGAGAGTCATAGAACTTATGGGGAGTTTAAAGCATATTACACTTCTTCATTACTTTGCTTTTACATTGCTATGTCTTTAGGAGGTGTTTAGTTTCATTGCTTTGTCTAATGCTTTGTCTTTCTCGTATGTCAAAAAGAGGGAAAGAATAATGTGTTTTACTTGCATGTTTTTATTTTGTTATGCATATAGGGAGAGAACATATTTAATTAAGCTTGATTGGTATGAATGCACACTATATGATTGTTCTTTACATTTCACTTATTTTTATGTAAAATGAACAAATGTATAATAAGGCTTTCAAGCTAAGTTGTTTGCTTTGCCTATGTCATTTCAATTACTTACAAGCTTGTCAAGTTGTAGCAAATATGGATTTTCCGGACCATAGGATAATTTCACTATGGAGTCTAGGAAATCATTGTATTTTATCTTATTCCTATAAGTTTCATGAGGTGAGAGAGAGGTTTTGTCACACGAAAATGCCAAAGGGGGAGTTTGTAAGGACTATAAGTGTTGGCTATTTTAGTAGACAAAATATTTACTTGTAAACTTGTTTTTAGGCCTACTATTAAGTCTATCAAGAAAAACCGAACAAATGTTCGAGTTTCAGATAATCGTACTTCAAGTATATCTTTTATAACTATAACACATAGGATTGCATTCATACATTTAGTAGCACATATTCATAAATTTGAAATTATTTTTGCAGCTAAAATATTTATGCTAAAATATAAAATAAGATATATGCCAAAATATTAAATAAGATATAAGTTAAATTATAGGTTAAAAGGTAGCATAAAATATACTTTAAAATAATTTTTTTTAAATAGGAGTCTTCATGATTAATGAATCTACTTTAAAATAACTATTCTTTAAATAGGAGTTTACTTTAGAAGAACTCTTCTTTAAATAAGAGTCTTCTTAATTAATGAGTGTTACTAATCTTATTTGTAATAGAAAAGATATTTATCTATGTAGGAGTATTTTTAATTAGTGAGTTTTACTAATCCTATTTATAATAGAAAATATATTTATCAATTACATAGGATCAAGGGTTTTAATTTTTCCTATATATAAACCTATTGCTTATTGTTTCAATAAACCACATGAGCATTATTTTATCCTTCTTAATTAGTCTCTCTTGTTTTACAAATATAATATCATAATTCTTTAGTCTTCTTTATTGAGTTAATCTATCAAATATTGGTGGTTATGTTTGATTGATTAATAAGCCTAATTAATTTATAATATTTTGATAATATATTCTTATGGCTTCTTCTTTATTTATTTTTTAAATTGTTAGACCAAAGAATTGTTTTTGTCATATCATAGTTATTTGATTTTATTATTAATCTTTAAAGAAACTATTTTTATTGAACTTGTGTTTAATCTTTTTGTAAATGATTTACTCATTGATTTGATTTAAGCGATATATGTTTTGAATCATCTAGTTATTTATTATTAAATCTGTTCTATAACACACACGTACACTTGTGTTTTTGTGCTAACCATTTTGTAGTTAATTTGGGAACATATCTGATTAGCGGGAAGCTTATTGGAACATTGGTATGGAAACCGCTCACTCTAATATTGAAAACTGTAAAAACATAACAGGGGCTCGTAAGTAAGGTACAATAGGGTAGTATCCTAGGGAGTGTAGCATAAGACCCAATTTGTACTTAAACATTTGTTTTTCATAGTCGAAAGTTATATGGTCCGGTGGACTAGTGGTTTTCCTCTTAGGTTATTATTGTGGCCTAGGTTGTTTCCACCTAAAAATATCGTGTGTTATTATTTTATTTCGTACTTTATTTTTACACATGATTGCGTCTGGCCGCTTTATTTAGGTTATTAAATTATAAATTGATAAAAATTAAAAATAACTTATTCATCTCTTCTAGATTAATTAGGTCTATATGTTATAAATTTTCAATTTTTATTATATTGTTAAAGGGAGTGATATTTTAGAACTAATATCGTATTCTTGATCAAAGGTTTTCATTTTATTAATCAAATTGTTACCTAATTAATGTCTCTAGAATTCTATATATAAGAAATTTGCTACTTTTCAACATGTTTATTTTTGCACTTCAACTCACTATAACATGAGCAATTGCATTCAACATATGAGTAGAGATGACAAACTATTTATACTAGCGAATTATTAATTTATTGTCATATTTTAAAAAAACAAACAAAAAGGAAGAAAGCAAGGAAACTCAAAAAAAATTATTTAATGGGTAAAATATTCAATGCAATCATCAAAAATTTTATTTGTAATAAATATTTAACCCAACTTTTGATTGATAGCTCTTCAACCACTTAAATTGTTATTTACTTAAAAAAATTGCAAAAATTTTATAGTATTGTTTCCTTGTAGCTTGATAAAAAAATTAAAATTTGATCTTGTAGATAATATAAAATCCTTTTATCAGATACATAAACTTCTTTCTATGTTCAGATCTTAAAATATATCTTTCTAAAGATTAAACGATACTAAACATGGTTAAAACTTGTGATTTTAAATAAAATAATTTTAAGGCTTACTGCTTGTTTATTAGGTAAACCACTTAAGCGTAAGTTTACACTTTTGAAATAAAAGTATTAACTTAAATCTCTACTATTTCATAATTTTAAGCTTGCACCATTGAAAATAATATTGATTTAAAAAATTAATTAGGATGGACACATTTTTATGTTTAAAAGGTTTTATTTAGATCTTATAAAATTTTATTTACAAATTTACCCTTATTTTTCACATGTTTTACTCGGATAAAATATTTTCAAACCTAGTAATAAGCTTATTCTAATATTATAAATAAAAAATAAAAAAATAGAATTATTGTAAAATAATATCATTATCTTTCAATTTAAAATAAATTTATATAAAGATATGAGTAAAATATAATGTTCTCTGTTTATTTTACTTAGTGTATTCTCTTTCTCTATATAAATTTCGTTACTGATAATTCAATAATGCATACACGTACTTAATTATATATATTATGTATATGAGTGTGTTTACACACACTATAGAGTTGGTTTTCGTAGTATGTATGCTAGGTTATGTTATTTGTGGTTTTGTGTCGTTTTTCTTGTGGGTATTTATAAAAATTTACTTGATAATTTTTGGAACAAAAAATCACATTTTTGAGAGCTCACCAACCTAGCTCGCCAACCCTTCACCAACCTTGGTAAGTGAGATGTAATGGGTATCACCTTCACTATGCATGGTATTACCTCCGTTGACCAAAGGTTGACAAGGTGGTCGATGTGGCCCTGAAAAGTTGAGAATTTTCTATAAATATCCCATCATTTCTTTAAAATGGTAGTTAAAAAATTTGAAACGAAGCTCTGCCAAATTATATTGCATTTTCTGATTCCGTTTCACATTTTACCTTGAGTGTTTGTTCGATATTTGGGAATCATGTTGCAAAATTTTGTTCTTGAATTGTGTGTACTTGAGACGATGTTTTCTAGTTGGTACCTCATTTTTCTTACACTATTGATTATTGGTGACTCATCACACTATTGTGTGTAGTGGGGCTTTAGAGAAGAGCCAGATTCTTGTGGTGAATCAAAGTTATTATAGAAGTAGCAAGCGAAGGCAACATAGGTAGTTAGTGTAGGTATCCTGATAGATATAAGTATTTGCATTTATATTTTATATTGAGTTATATCTGTTTATTCTATTTAGTGGATTGTTTGCTATAAAATCACCATGAGGATTTTACCGAGGTTCTATGTGAGTTTACCTTGTTATATCATTGTATTTGTATAATTTACTTGTGTGTTAGTACAAGATGAGTCTCTCTCATGTATGTGCCAACATATGAGACTTTGATTCTGATTGAAAAATTTCTTTTCCTTTTTGTTGTTACATGCTTTCTACCTTTCTTATTTAACATACCTATTGATTTATGATTGTTCTGCCTATTGATTTTAGATTAATATGCCAACTTTCTAATTGATTTAATTACTTTTTATTTACTTCTACTTTTTGTATTTTACACTACTTATGAGTTGGGTGTGAGACTCTTGGGAGTCCTTATCTCCTTACCCTAGTTGTCCATCGGGTGTTAGACTCTCTCAATTTGGTATTAGAGTGGATACATCATTTTTGTTCTTAACCGTTATGGTGTTGATTCTTTCTAACTCACTTTTTACACATACTCACTTCTCATTTGATGGACTTTACAGAATGAGGTAATGTAGGTAAGCCTTTAATGGCTCTATGAAAATAGAGTCATTAGAGTATTTTTTTTTAATATTTACTTATTTTATTCAATAAATAGTATTTTGGGACTAAAATATTAAAATATAAACTTTTTAGTGAAAAGGGGTAAAAATATAATTTTTGGAATTTTTTGAGATTTTATGAATTGTTAACCCAAAAAAATCATAATTTGCCACGTGGTTTGCCACACAAGCAAATGAGCTGACTAGGTAAGTCACACGGATGCCACGTAAGTAGGGATAGCAAATCATAAATCACCTCATGTGAGGAGTGTCATAGAGCATTACACGTGTCACCACGATGTTCAATCTGAGTTTAGAGTGCGGTCAAACAACACTACCACGTGTTGTCATATGATTGCTCCCTACGATCCACCAGTGTACCATGCCATTTGTATCTACGAATCATATTGTACCATGTGTTGCTAACTCAACATTCATTGACCCAGACCAGTCTCCCTTGCCATACGTCGTGCTCTGATTCATCCAGTGAATTCATTGTGCCATGTGTCGTGTTGTGATTGGCTAGCATTGTCAATTTTTGCTTGTTTAGGTCTCAGCCTTTGATGTGAAGTTGATCTGACGGTCCAAATTACACCTAAGCTATATTTAAGCCTCTAATCATCCTATAAATCCTAAGGAGCCGTCATTAGTATAATTTTGATTGGTTTTTGGAGCTAAAAAGAGAGAAAAATATAAAAAAATTCAAAAGGAGATACAATTTTAATAGAGATTCAAGAGAAAATTAGTACTACAATTCAAGAGATTGATTATATTTCTTGTTCAACTCTTTTCTTTATCAAATTTTGTCTTTTTATGAAAAATATGAGATTTATGAACACAATTATGTGTAGTTAATTTATTAATCTAGGGATCTTATGAGCTAACTTTTCATCATGTGATAATCTAATATTTTACCATAATTATAATTTTAAATATTATTTAATCTAATTTTTATGCTATTAGTTGTTTGGCCAATAATTTATCTATAGAGGCAATTAAATAGATTTGAGAGAATTATTTATTTGTTTGTCTTGATTAAATAATATGCATAATTTCTAGCCAAGGATGTATGGTTCTTATGTATGTTATCCATAATTGATGAACTTAATGAGTAATATACAATTAAATTGACATAAGAGTGTGATTAAATTAATTACTATATGGTATGTAGTTTACTTGAGAGAGGAATATGTCCTAAGTTAGATTCAATTGATCATGTAATTAATTGATAATTATATTGAGAAGATTTTATTGATTCACATATTTAGAAAATTGAGTGATTAATTATTCCTAGATATTTTCTTAAATATCTTCTTAGTTAACAAATTTGGTTTAATTAATTATTTTAATTTTACTTCTTAAAATAAAAAAAAACACAAAAAATTGATTTTTATTTTTTTTAGTTTTAAAAATTAGTTTTTAATAAAATAATCTCCTTGGGAACGATCTTTTTTTATAATTATATTACATGTTGCGATATGTATATGCAATTCATTGCACACACTTCGTGTGTGGCAGATGAAGTTTTTTCTATTGTTGCTGTGGGTTATAAATATTATAAATTAATTTTTTATTTTTATTTTTCTTTACTTTATTTATTTATTTTAGTTAATTTATTTTATTTTTTTATTTTTCTAAATTTTAATTTATTTATTTAGTTATTTATTTTAATTTTTATTTAGACATCTTCTTTAGTACTGTAGAAACATAGTTGAGTCTATTGCATGAGTAGAGTTCGTGAAGAGAAATCTTATCTTTAAATCTCAAAATTGAGCGTACTTTGATGTCAATATGGAAACAACAAATTGTTACCCAAGAGAAAGAAATGACTAATCCATTAGAAATAAACAATAATGAGTTAAATTTGAACAATTAGATACTTTTGATGGATGATAGGGATATAACTATGAATGAATATGCAATATATAATACCTACGTTGGAAGGGCTTAATCCTAGTATTACAAGGCCAAACATTCAAGTTAATCAGTTTGAACTAAAGCCAGTGATGTTTCAAATGCTACAAATTGTTGGATAATTCAATGGATTACCCATAGAGGATCTTCATCTGCATCTCAGATTGTTTATTGATCAAAAAGTATAATGTTAACCACAAAATTGCTACCCCTTACTTCCCATAGATAAGAGAACAAGCTGATAAAATATTATAAAAGGGTTATGTCTTAAAAACAAAAGTGGCAAAATTTAAAGAAAAGAAGCCAATAATGATATTTGGGTCTTAAATAATGAAATTTGGCTCTATTTTATTGACATAATTGGTTTTATGATGATATTATTTATAGTTCTCTTTCTCTTACTCCATGAATCATGAACTTTTGTTTCTCCTTTTCCCTTTTTATTTGATTGAACCAATAAACATAGTCATATTATAACCAAATGAAAGATCTTTTGATATTAAGGAATACTTTTGGTAAGTGAAGATACAATTTTAAGGAAAAACCTATGGTATCAAATTCAATTCTAAAAAGTAAAGTGATATTTTATAGGGAGGAATTATGTTTCAACTCTATTTCTAATTGATACTATATCGCACATATACACTTTGAACATTATTATTGTACAATAGCTATAGCAAAGGGATGAGTAGAGACAATATCTAACATTTATTATAATTTAACGTTTTATAACATTTATTAGAAAGCTTATTCTATTAATTATGGGTGTTGACTTTGATCAAGAACTAGCAAAGAGTAGGTGTGGAATAGTTTTATAAGTGATAATTTATGTATATTTTTATATATAAATTCCTTTACATTTATATATTTTTTATTATTTTAACGAGTTAAAATTATTTATTTTTTATTTATTGAAAAAATACTATTTTTTTAGATTTCTATTGGGATTTTTTTGAGATTTTTATGATTTTTATTTAATGCCTGGATGTACTTAGACACGTCATAGATGTGCTTAAAAAGGGAGAAACCCAAAATGGCAATCTTTTAGCCTCTTCCAATGCATACAACATCCTCTACATGTGTTATTCATCTAGTGCCCCCATATGACCTATTGTTTGGTCATGATTTTAGCCTTCACCAACCACGTATGCACTATTCCACTCCTAATTCCACCAACTGATGCGTGTAAACATATGTATTATCCTAAGTGAGATTTGTGCAATCCATGTATTCCGATAATGCAAGGTATAGTAAAACTCCCTGGGTCTTTCAATTTCTGTGGCAGTTTTTTTTGAAGAACTACACTGCACTCCTCATTTAGCATGACAGTTTCATAATCTCCCAGCCTCCTCTTCTTTGATAGAATTTCCTTCATGAATTTTGCATACTTGGGCATTTGTTCCAACATCTCTGCAAAAGGAATATTAATATGCAATTTCTTAAAAATTTCAAGAAATTTATCAAATTGATTATCAAGCTTTTTCTTATTCAATCTTTGAGGATATGAGATAGGAGGCTCATATTTCGCATTTGGGGAAGGTTGAACATCTTGGGATGTTGATTACTTTTCTTTAGATTCTTCCATCTTTTTCTGCGATTTCCTCTGATTCTCAAGTTCTCTACTGCTTCTTAATGTGATAGCCTTTGCATGCTCTTTGGGATTTATTGTGTCACTAGGTAACGATCCTTGAGACCTTTCTGCAATCTGCTTTGAAAGTTGCCCCAGTTGGTTTTGGATATCCCTATTAATTGCCTCTTGATTTCTAAAATTTTTTCTTGACTCCTCAATGAAATTTCCCAAAATTTCTTCCAAATTTGTTTGTTTCTTCTCTTGGGGTTGGTAGGAAGATGATGATGGTTTGAATCCCCCTTGGTTATTTCCCCATGATAAATTTGGATGATTTCTCCAACCTGGATTGTAGGTGTTCGAGTATGGGTTATGTTGAGGTTTTTGGAAATTTGAAACATAATTTGCTTGCTCAGCATTTGGTGAAGCAAATGGATTTCCAACTTGGCACTCGATACTATCATGATTTCCACCACATAAATCACATTGTGCAGTTGGTTTGGATTCAAATTTGGATGACAAAGAATCCATCTTTCTTGAAAGAACAGCAACTTGAGCTGACAAAGCATTCACTGAATCAATTTCATGCACTACTGCTAGTCTTTTTGCAATTACCCGTTCTGAATGCCACTGATTGTTGTTTTCTGCCATAATCTCTAACAACTCATGAGCATCCTCCGATGTTTTTCCCATTAAAGACCCTCCAGCTACAACATCAATCATTGCCCGATAGTTTGAAACCAACCCATTATAAAATGTAGAGACTTGCAGCCAAATTGGTATACCATGATGTGGGCATTTCCTCAACATTTCTTTGAATCTTTCCCAAGCTTCATACAATGATTCTTGGTCATACTATGTAAAAGATGTGATTTCATTCCTTAATTTTGCTGTCTTAGCAGGCTGAAAGAACTTGGATAAGAATTTATGAACCAATTCATTCCATGTTGTAATTGATCCTGGTGGTAATGAGTTTAGCCACTCCTTGGCTTTATCCCGAAGTGAAAAAGGAAAAACCCTCAATCTTACAACATCTTTGAACACACCATTTATCTTGTAAAGATCACACACCTCTAGAAAGTAAGCAATATGTGCATTTGGATCATCCTTTGACATTCCCTCAAACTGATTTGATTGAACCATTTGGATAAAGGATGGTTTTATCTCAAAGTTATTGGCTTGAATAGTTGGCCTCCTTATACCCGAAATAGTTCCAGCAACATTAGGCGCATCATAATCCCTCAAAGCTCTACGATTTCCACCTCCCTCAACAAATGGTGGATCCATGGCTATTTGTCTATTAGGAGCTGAAGTTGAACGTCTTCTCTCTCAGTTTAGACGCCTATATGTTCTATCAATCTCCGGATCAAATGGAAGAAGGTTAAGGCTTCTTGTATGTCTCATACAAAAATCCTACAACCAGAAAATCAACTAACACAAAACAACACAAAGTTACTTTTTTTTTTGATAAATAAAATAAAACAGCAAAGTAAACAAAATTAAAAATGAAAGAAAGATAAAGCAAATTAACTTCAAATTAAAACTAAGATTAGGTAGTATCGATATTAATAAAATCAAACCATTCCCCGGCAACGATGCCAAAAACTTGATGCTTATTTTCGCAAGTGTACGAATCGTTCAAGTAATAAAGTGTACAAAAGTACGGATATCGAACCCACAAGGAATGGCGTTACTAAGTACCGAAATTGACTAATCCTAATTTTATTTGAAAACCGAATTGTTGAAATTGTTTAAAAAGAAAATTAACATAAAACTAAAAGCAAATGAAAAAATTTAATGTTGTTCACAAATGATTAAAAACGCTAAGGCATTTGATTTCGCTAAATCAATTCAATCTGATTTCAAGTCATGTTATATGAGAATCAAAGCTAAAAGTGATGGTTGAAAAACCCAAATTTACCTAATACTCTCTCTCGAGTTATATTAGAATTACTTATCTATGAAAACCAACTATATTTCTATGAAGATTTAATCACAAACAAGCACATTACGATTTATGGAATTTCTAGAATAACCACATACATCATGCATTAGTTCTCACACTCGCATTCAACATACGATATTTATCACAAGAAGCATTCATTACATATCTCCTCTCGGTCTCAATATAATGCAACTAATCATCTAAATCTTGGCCAGAAATTTAAAAGCATTAAGCATGGAAATAAATACTCAACTTGAAAACAATGAACTCATATAACAATAACAAAAGAAATCAGATTTCCTTGATTCAACTACATCATAGCCTTAGTAAAAACGAATTAGTTCATAACGGAAATAAGAACAACCATTATTTCAATTGAATTCATGAATAACAAATCTGAATAAAATGCAGAATATGAAGGCTAAGGAGAAGAGATGAAAAACTCTTGAAGATGAAGACTTGGTAGCAACAATGGTGATGATCCTTCAAGCTTCTCCAAAATTGCCTTTTTTTCCTCCAAAAATGACTCAGATCTGTTCTCTCTGTCTTCCCCCTCTTTCTCCATCATATTGTATATATAGATCTAGGGTTTGGGGGCAATTTTGGAACAAAACAACCAAAAAAATCTATTTTCGGACGAAACTCGCCAGCGGCGACATTATTCTCGCCGCGGTGAGATTTCTGGAAAATAAATTTTTTTGGGTTTTCGATTTTGGCCGGCGGCCAAAATAATGTGGCCGGCGGCTAGATGAATTTGGCCGGCGGTGAGATGAATTTGCCAAATTTTGTGCTCTCGAGAAGATTTTCGCCGTGCTTTCTGTAGAATTTTCGCCGGCGGCAAGAATAATCTAGCCGGTGGTGGGATTTCCAAATTTTGAAACTTTGTTTTCTTTTTATTTTCACTTAATCCCGATCATTGAACTTTGTCCCAAACTTCTCCAAAATCATGATTTTACCTGAAATTGCACTTTAAACACGAAATACCCGTGAAATGACATTTGTGGATTAAATATTCAAATAAATGCAGTTTTCACACAAATATCAACATTTAAATCATAACAAAAATGCAATAATTTGACTCTTATCAAAAAACAAAGGCAATTGGATGAGTTGCTACAAAAGAGATTTGTACGAGAGAGTCTCATCCTAAGTTTTGTTCCTTTTATCTTCGTCCCAAAAAAAGATAGAACATGGCACATATGTATGGATTGTAGAGCTATTAATAAGATAAGAGTAAAGTATAGACATCATATCTCCATATAAGATGATATGCTTGATGAGTTGCATGGTTCTCATTTATTTACTAAAATTGATTTAAAGAATGGCTATTATCACATTCGCATAAAAGAAGGAAATGCATGGAAAAGAACATTTAAGACTAAAAACGGATTGTATATGTGTTTAGAAATGCCTTTCGATTCAACTAGTTCACCTAGTACATTCATGAGATTAATGAACCATATCTTGCATTCTATCATGGGATAATTTGTCGTAGTTTAATTTGATTATAATTTAGTTTATAGAAAAAATTTGGATAAGCATATGGAACTCTCATCTTGCACTCTCTTACTAACCTAGTCTGGTCCTTATAGGTTTGCAAAGGTTTGATAAGGACTAATACAATTTTATTATTGTTCATTGCAAAAGAATAATGATTTTTGCAACGATCATGCGTCACCCTCCTCTCAAACTGCCATAGTCAGCCAAGAAAAATATGAGTTGCATACATTGGTGCCACATTATAAAGAACCTCTTCTTCATGTTTGCCAATGCATAGGTTCTTTGACATGAAGTCCATATGATTTTTAATAATTGATATAATAATGTATGATATGTTTGTTTGCTTTATTATTTGTAGAGAGTTGTTCAAGAATAAATATGCAGGGGTGAAATAATCGAAGAGCCTGAGAGAGATGCTATATATCATGCATTCAAATGCAAGCATCCTGATCGTGTTTGGAGAGGTAGCCAAATTGATAGTTATATGGAGTATTTTCAACCACGTTAGCAATCTCCATGTTCAATCCAATAGTGAATTTATCCCTTGTTGCAAAAGATCTTCCATTTTGCAATCATCTTCTTCTTCTTCGTCGTCGAACTCAAGTCTTCTATGTGAATCAAAACAAGAAAATGATTCTAATTCATTCAACCTCCCATTCAGCAACTTAAACTAGTCATTAACAACTTTGATGACGAATTTCATTACAACCTCGTGTGGTTCTCCTTCTTCCTTACTCATGTTTTCAACCTATAAAGTAAAATGAAATAAAAGGTGTTGTTCCTCACACACTCCCTCACGTGTTTGATGATGCAGACCCTTTAGGCAAACACCTAGGAACCCAATAACTCAAAGGAATAGAAACGATTGATTTTCTAAAAATGTGTTGAAGATGATCAGATTAGAACCCTAAGGAAACAAAGTCCTTAAAACCCAAATCTTGAGACACCACGAAGGATGATCATTCCCTTTGATAAGTCGGATTCAAGTATTCAATCAAGAACACAAGAAGGTAAAGCAAGAAGCTTTCTGAAATTTTCTTTTCATTAATGAATATTCGTTCTTGCCTCCATTACATAATTCTTCTTATTAATAAGCAATAAACCCTAAAAGAAAAAAATACCTAGATGGAATAGACCTATTTAGTTATGGATTGGAACAACAACAATATGTGTTGCATCATTGGTTTTAGAACATGCAATAAAATGAGCCATTTTACTAAACCTATCAACAATAACAAAGATGCTAGAAATAGAATTGTATGCATCCAGGGAATTATTAGAGGCAAAAATTGAGAAAAAGATTCAAGAGGCAATCAAAGGAACTTAAGATCCAAATTAAAGATAAGAATCTTATGATTTCTTCTCCTTTCTTTTATTATTTTCATGAATAATATTCTTAATTTATTATTTTCTACGAGTAGCTAATTTTATAATTGATTGTGGGTGGTTTTAAAGCCCTAGACAAGGATTGTAATATTTAATAATAATTACAATATTCTATTCATCCATTATTTTTTATTATATATTAATTATTAGTTTTAATCTTTGAAAGAATTTTTTTGATTATTTAAGTGTACAATTAAATAATCAAATAATCAATTATTAATCAGTTTAATTGATCGGGTATATAATATATATTAATTTATATAATTAGTGATAAATTACTTACAATGAGAATTCATACTCAAGATAATTATACGGAGCTTGTGTATTTAACCTTGATTTAATTTACATATTAAAATTGAATGCTTTTAGTGGATTAAATTTAAAGAGCTTATTTTTGATTGTTTATTAGAAAGAGTTTGGATTAAGAGTTTGTTTAGTTCAACAAATAGGCAAGAAAAGGTGAAGACTTTTGTGCTTATCGTCCTTGTAAATTTCTTTAAGTTGGTATAATCAAAGAATATGAGATTAGGATATGTTTTTTGTTGATTTGTAATACATGCTAGTGATGAAGAATGATCCTACAATTGATCTTTAATTCAAATCTTTATCATAAATCTTTATATATTTTTATCTTTATTAATCTTCATTTGTTAGATTTAATCTTCAGTTTTCAAAACCAAAAGCCCTCATTTTAATAAATAGGAGTTAGTTTTTAAACAACTGCATGGGAAAGACCCTAACTTGCTATATACTAAATAATGACATCTTAAGCAATTTTAAGTAAGATTTAAATTTACTGTTCATCTATATGGCATCAACCCACTCGACTAATGCCAAACAAAAATTCATGTATGTTCCTAGATCTATGCAATGTTTTAAAACTTTGCTTTAAACACATTTCATATTTTTGTATACATAGATTCGAGATGAACCCAAGAAACCTAATTATAAAATAACAGAAAATTTAAAATGGCTTACACATGGTCCAAAATTTGATGTCAAATCATTTTCTAGTTTCACAATAAATGGATCAAGGTTTACGACTGAAGCTAGGGACAAAGTTTGAGTAAATTAGACTAGTAATGTGAAGATGGTTGCACAAACTATGCCATTTGTCAGTTCAAAAGATGGTAATCCTGTACTTTCTGATAGAACATATTATGGTATAATTCAAGAGATTTGGGAATTGGATTATGAGGTCTTCCATGAAACAGTTTTCTTGTGTGATTGGGTCAAAAATGTTATCAATGTTGGATATAAAATAGATGATTTTGGATTTACCCTTGTAAATTTATCCAAGATAAGTCACACTGATGATCCTTTCACGTTAGAACATACATACATAAATTTATCAAATTGACACAAGATGGTATGTTGTGTTAACGCCTCCACAAAAAGAGTTTTACCATTGTGATGCTTTAGAAGATGACGACCCTATGCTTGATACATTAACCAATATTAGTAATTTATCAAAAAAATTGCCTAATGTATGTGATGATCTAGTTGATGACGATGATTTTTCGTCATAGGCTCGAAGTGATTTGAAGGAATATATGTATACGATCAACAACCTAATTAAACATAACGTATGTTCTATATTGTTGTAATAACTCTTATATATATATGTATGTAAGTTCCTAAAATTGTCAATTAATTTATATTTCTTCATTGTTTGTAGATATTTCATGGATCCTCGGGTAACAGAGCTTGTAGATCCAAATGATCCATTGGGGCATTTGAAAAGAAGGGGTTGGACGAATATACCTAATACTCCACTTAACCCAGATGATAGAGTACCCGTTCTATTTGATGCTATTGGTAATCCAATAGGAGAAAATCACTAACAATTGAAATTCTCTATTGGTAGACTTGTGAAGTCCAGTATACCAATCAATATAAATGATTGGACTCAGGTTGACGAAGATGAAAAGTTCAAAATATGGATAACCATTTGTGTAAGTCTCTTATATTTTATAATCAATTACATATATTATATCTAATCTTTTGTAGTGTGTTTTTACAGAATCGTTACAAAGTCGATGACACTTGGAAGAGTAAGTGTTATAAGATTGCAAATAATGCGTGGAAGGAATACAAGACTTCCAGATTGGCAAGAAATTATGTGTTTTCATATTTGGAACCACTTGATGAAGTAGAGCTCTAAAAAATCGCTAAAGGACACTCCTGGATTACACCTCAAGTTTGGAAAGACTTCGTGGATTATAGATGTACGGATGAATTTCAAATTATTAGGGAAGAACATCAGAATATACAAATGCATAAAATTCTTCCTAACCGTACTAGAAGGTCTTCAAATCCTGAAGTTAGATATAGAATGATATTATTAATTTGTGTTAATTTATAAATATTTTTATATTTATTTTTCTCAATTTAATTTCATGTCATGGTTAATAATTTTTTCACAATTTATGTAGGAAGCTGAATTGGGTAGATCGGTTACCCGAATTGAATTGTACATAGAAACAAAGACTCCCAAAATAAAGAAGTCAAAACCGATGACTAAGTGAGGAGAAGAACAACTAAATAAGTTGGTTAGTAATTTCGGTTGACACAAAGTCCATATGATTTTTAATAATTGATGTAATAATGCATGATATTTTTGTGTGCTTTATTATTTGTATAGAGCTATTCAAGAACAAATATCCAGGGGTGAAATAATTGAAGAGCTTGGGAGAGATGCTCTATATCATGCATTCGAACGCGAGCATCCTGGTCGTGTTAGGGGAGGTAGCCAATATGATGGTTATATGGAGTATTTTAATATTCCAAAACAAAAGCCTCAGACGGTCAGTAAGGAGAAGTATACTAAAATTGAAGAACTCAACTCCTTTAAGGCTTCAATGTTATGTGAGATTACCACTATAAAAGAATATCAATCATAACACATGTCAAACATGACATCATTCTACAATCAGGGTATGCCATATTGGCCAAGCATGCAACCGTCCATGCCAGGCATGCCACCATCCATGACAAGCAGGTCACTATCCATGCCAGGCATACCACCCACACAATCTCATGGTGCTCAAACTATATCCAATATAGGATATAGTCATCCTATTGGTCTTCCCTATATGCTAGGAATGCATATGCAATCAAGTAGTTGTTCATTTTCTCCAATAGAATCTACGCATTCTTACCATCAATCACATCACATGAATGTTTTGGTGAGAATGTACATCCAATAGCTACCCCACATGAGAGTCCTCCTCTATTTGATGAATCATATGTGGTAAGATTTTAATTTCTGGTATAGATAATCTATTATTTTTATTTCTTATTATATGTTTTATTTATTATATATATCACTTAAACTTTTTACAGAATATGAAATGTTTGTTGAAACATATTTCATCAACGGACTTTGTTGCTATTGGAACGGTACAACAATTGAGCGATGATCGGATGATTCATAATCAATATTTGCCTAATCATTGGCAAATAGTAATTGATCAATCATTGCTCCAGGATTGTCCACTACCTGTGCCTTCTGATGCTACCACAGTCCAAGAGGCGGTTGGACAGTATGTGGCTTGGCTGTCGATTCAAGTTGTTCTAAATTTTGACGTGATACTATTTTTTAACTTAAAATATAACACTTGTTTACTAATATTATTTTATTATATCTTTTATTGTTACTAACATACATAATACTTTTTCTTTAGTCTATTATACTAGACCTCTTAAATACGACACATTTAAGAGATATGAAGCAAGTATCTCGTGCTAAATCTATGTCTAGTGGCCAATCATCGCGTATTAAGTCATTCAAGAAGAAGCCTTGGAAAAAGTATAGTTATGGTTATGCTTTAAATTTCAGCAGAAATCTTAGTGCTTTGATAACTATTGTTACGAGGGCATCTAGCATAAATGATGGATGGACTGTGCCACTTCCTATAGAAATTTTTGGTGTAGACCTTGGCTAAACTTATATATCGATCGAGTGCATATTGCAACTATTTGAATATCAAATGATCAATTTAAATATAATTCAAGTATGGACAAGGTGAGTCCTTAATCTATTCATTTTCTTTCATTTATGTAGAACATATATAATTATATTTATATTATCTAATTACTTATATATATTTCTTTTATATAGGGCGTGTTATTATCGACTTCAACATAATATTTAGCAATGTTCTATGATTCTTCATATGTCAATCAATATCAAGAGAAGGATGTTAGCATCAGAGCTAAACAATTATGTGATAGAGCATTAACGCTTAACAAAAGTCAAAAGTTGATAATCCCTTGGCCACTAAGGTTTGAAGAAGGCCAAGATCATTGGATGTTGGTAATCCTTGATCTGTTCAATAATCATGCTTGGAACTACGACTCAACTTCCATCGAACTGAGTAAAGATACAAAGCAGTTGTTAAAATGTAAGAGTTATAACTACCTATTGGTTTCTTCTATTATTTTTTGTAATATTTAATAAAAAACTAACCGTTTTAAACCTTGATAGGGCATGAAAGTTGTGGAACAAGTTTAGGGGCATTGCCCTTAAAAAATCTCATAAGCTTATATGGAAAAAGGTTATGGTATGTATAAGCGAATATTAATAATTTTATTAATTTTACTATTGAATAATAAAAATGTTCTAATATGGAAAATCATGTACACTTATTTTTTGTAGGTTCCACAACAAAATAATGGAGTCATGTGTGGCTATTATGTCATGAATTTTATGATCAAAATCATCACAAATATCAAAATTCCAATTAGTGATGTGGTAATATCTTTTACCCATATACAGAAAAGTTTTTAACATAGTTGAATTATTCCTTGTAAATACATGAAATTACATTCTTATTTTGATTTTAAATACATGTAGTTCTTTGGTTGGAACAAGACGGGCTATGACTAGCAAATTTTTAATGATTTATGAGAGGAATGGGTAGAACACATGATTCAAATTATATGATCACAAGAAGAAGTAGGAGAAGATTCTGATGATCTTGAATAGCATATGACAACATAACGGTAATTTTTTTAATGATTTAATTTCTCTATTCCTGTGTCTAAAGTCCCTTGTTTGATGGATGTTTATGTGCTCATGTATTTAGGGGAATGCATTGTTTTATGAACCTATTTTTTGCCCAAACTTCATCTCATCTCTCTTGCCTACTTTCCTTATGACAACATCATGGTAGCACTTTATTAATCATTTGTCTATAAATATGAAGCTATCTGGAATCTCTACTAGTATTTTTAATGCTATGATGAGCTCTAAATATGAAGTTAGGTGTAACTCTTATTTTGTTCCATATGTTTAAGGGCACCAAAACTCATACAAGCCAAGTAACAAATTGGAGTTACACTTGATTTCATATTTAAAGCTCATTATAGCATTAAAAATACCAGCTTTATTCCAAATAGCTTCATATTTATAGACAAAAGATTAATAAAGTGCTAATATGAGTTCAAAGGGATAAGGTTATTTTTGATGGTAATATTTATAATGATTTAATTTCTCTATTTGTATGTCTCTGAAGTTTAGACTGCTTGTTTGATGGATGTTTACGTGCTCATGTATGTAGGGGAATGAATTGTTATATGGATTAGTTGTTTTTTGCCCAGTTTTCATGTCATAATGCTGGTGATTCTAAGCCAACCAAACTTGCTCGCACAATCCAATTACACTTGGACGACATTTTTTTATTTGTAATTTAAGTTAACTACATATATATGTATTGTATATACATTATTTGTTTTTGTAATAAATTTAATTACCAAGTAATTAATTATATTTAAATTTTCAATTATTTTTTTTATTATTTATATTTTAGTTTTTTTATGCTATATTGAATACAGGTTAGTAAAGTGAAAAATGAGAATAAAAATTTTAAAAAAACCAATACAGGTAAAGTCGGTTCACGTGTTTAATAGTCCATTTTGTAGTAGTGTTGTGTCCTTAAGTTGGTTAAATTATCCATCTTATGTTATTTTGACGATGATCAATGCACAAATTAGGACTTACATCCTTCTTTTTACAGGCTTTTGACAAGGCGACAATTTTGGTTGAATGAGTCCTTTTGCTAGAGATTTTTCCAGCTATTTCCTTAAGTCTTTAATGGTGCCATTGGTTAGCGAGGGCCAGTAATTAGTGTTGGAATGCATTTTTGGAAGAATCATTTGGATTTCCCTAGCTCAAGCTTTTTTCATTATTAGCATCTGCTTCCAAATAGTTTCAAAGGAACTATATTTGTCTAACATTGTCTTTCTTCTAGATGATGCTTAAAGAAAACACTGAAAAGTTTCACTCCTTGTGTTATGAAATTGGACTACTATGGACATAAAGGACATCACAAGAGATTCCAATAGGTATTTTTGAAGAAAGGGGACTTGTAAGATTTTACACTCGGGCATAGGTCTAAAGAAGTTAAAGAATACGTGGCATAAGAATAAAAAAGAATTTGTATTAATCATCACTGATTTTTAGTTCCACTTGTCAAATATCTCAAAGGTTTGCTCTTGTGATCCTTATCCTAAAGTTGCAACACTTTTGTCCTTATCATTTCCTCATATGGATTGTTTCCAATCATAGGTTTATGAAAGATTTGTTAGAAAAGGTTGTTTAATCGATTGATAAGGTTGGAAGGACTTTTTGAAAAGGTCATCTTGAAAATTTACTTGACTACTAACTAGGCTGTTGACTTTGCTTCAGGAAGGTCCTTTGAGTATTAGATGTTTTTAGAGTAGGACATGGTCCACGTCATTAGGTTGAGTCTTTGAAAAACAATTTTAGGACCTTAGCTTATTTTTTATTCAACTTGTCGAATCTGATGAGTGGTTATTACAATTTGTGAGAAACTTCTATGTCTTGACAAAAAAATGAACGTTGGCAGTTGCTCCCATAATTGGTTAAATCCTATGAATCATTCATAAAATGTCCAACTTCTTCAAAAAATCAAGTTGTGGTTAACATAAGTCGTTTTAAAAGGTAGATGATATGTTCTTTCTTTCGAAACTATCTTGTAGTGATAATAAAATTCATCATTTATTTGAAGTAACGAAAATGAGTCCTTACAACTCTTCTTGGTAGTAAATTCTATCTTTTCATTCAGATTCTTTCCGAGTTCAATCTTTACTTAGTGCAATTAATTTACACACGTTTATTATTGACTATTCTTTTAAATAAGAAGTTTAGACAAAAACAACTTTTAAGAAAATAATTTTATTCTTTAGAGATCAAAACCATACTCTGATACCAAATTATCATATGTTGAAAAAATGGATACTTGAGATAGAAAGGGGCAAATTTTAAATTATGTTTAAAGGAAAATTTCTTTAATAATCATGAAAAATTCAATTTAAAAATAATTTAAAAATCAATTTTACAAACAGCTCGAGTACCCTTCATAGATTTTTCTGTTCAAAAGGCAAAATTTATGTACAGTAATAAATTTAAATCCAAAATATTTATAAAGTCAATTTAAAATTTATCAGAGTAATCTCAGCCTACCAAATTATAAATTATAATAGTCAATAAATGAAATAAGGTTTAAGTCAAACCTTATTTCGTCAAAATCCTCTGTTCACGATTATCTTATCTTCACCGTGATTGTCTCGAACAACGTAACTAAATAGTGAGGAAAGAGTGGGGATGATCTACACATAATTCAGTATGACTCTATACTAAGATATTAGTATAGTAAACAAATATTCATGATGCATGCTTATTTTAATATTTTTTTTATAAATGTAGGTAATCATCATCATTATACGATGTGAGGATATATTTTTGTCAAAACTTGAGTATACCTAGACTTTCTTGCTTTTGGGGGACCGGGAGAGCTTATGTTCCAAGTATTCCAATACGTGCTCATACAATATAAAATATACTAAGCGGTATAATCTAATACATAAAATACAATCCCATATGTATCGGTCATCCAAATACATAGGTACATGTGCAATCCAACTCCAAGATGCATATGGGTCTACCTTCGACCCTATATACGATCACAATACTTATGACACATGTATCGATCAAATCAACATCATATGGGCCCTCGTCTATGGGTAGTTGACTCCAAAACATAATGGGGGTCCAACTTTGAGGCCCATACGTAGTTAAAAAATTCACAATAGATGGTAAGCATCAAACACAATAGGAGTCAAATCCAAGGCCTATGTGCAATAAATAATTTGTGGTTAATGATCTAAACCACAATAGACCACTGTCACATATAGACACCATAGATGAAAAAACTCTGAGAATATATATGTATGCAATGTGTACCTATAGTTCGTCGAAAGCAATCTACTATAACCAGTTGCTCGTGGGTATCATACTCTATATGACAACATACAAGTATACTCCTTGTGTATAAAACCATTCTTATTATGCATGTATAAAATTCTTGAATGTCATATCAACATTTGATACTCATTTTATATACACAAGTTTTCCAATATATGCACAATAAAATATTTATAACGAATATATCCTTTTCAAACAATATTTATAATATTATAACGTTACTAATAAAATCATGACATTCGATTTTTCACTTTTAATGATGCATGACATTTATTTATAAAAACAATGCATTGAATTTAAAAAGTTAGAATAAGAATCCTACTTGGAAATATTTCACTACTAATCCTCCAAACCCAAACTTTTGATATTTCACACCCCAAATATGCTCCAAAATGTACCGAAAAAACTAAACACTTTTAGAGAGAGAAAGTTTAGAGAAAGTGAGAAGAGAGGGGAGACTTATGTGAAAAGGAGGGAAGATTTGGCCATATATAGGCAAAACTTTTGGGTACTCGACGATCAAGCTTGCGAAAAGTGGTGATGAAGGTGTGGTGAGATAGTGTCAATGTACATAGAGATTTTCCAATTTTTTTCATTCGGTTTGATTTTTTACACGAAATTTTTTCGATACATTCTTACAATTCAAAACATTGTTTAAAATTCTTTTTAAGGTGATTATATAAATTATAACGAATTTTCAAGATTTTATAATTTTACCACATCAATAAGAGTTTTATATAAATTTGCGTTTGTATGATATACTTGTTTGTTAGCATAATTTGAGTCTCTGCTAGCTTATGAGACTTGATTTTGATTAGAAAGACTTTTTGCCTTTCTGTAATTGAATTCTTTCTTACCTTCATTATTTAGCATGCTTATTGATTATTGATTATTGGGTATGTTGATTTTATATTAATCTTCTTATTTTCTGATTCATTTAATATACTTTTGCTTTACTTTTGTTTTTTGTATTTTTTGCTATTTTCAAATTGAGCCTCTGAAGAGTTTTTATTTTCTTACGAGAGTGTTCACCGGATATTGGACTCTCTCAAACATCAAAGATTCAAACAACATGTAATTGCAATACTAGATGCACTTCTATTGAATATTCACTTCAAGATTTCAAAATAAAATTAGATTTACAAAATATAATTTTTAGATTTACAAATTTATTTGATTATATAAATTTAATTTTTACTTGTAATAGTTTGATTTGTATAACATTTATAATATGAGATTTATAAATTGAATTTTTTAAAATTTAATTAGAAAATAATATGAGAATTTCATACGCCAATCGTACTAATTATGAAAGAAAAGCTTTTCATAAACTCATGTTTCATATATTTGATTTTTTTAATAATATATAATGGTATTAAATATATTAGTGATTTTATTACGATAGAACATGATTAAATATATATCATTAAAATGCCATAATGATAATATAAACTTTATTAAATCATAACTATTTTTTTTATTCAATATGCATTACTTTTTTCCTTTTCTTCTTCTTCTTCTTATTATTTTTTGTTTTATCAAATTTTGCTGATTTTGTTTACTATATTTGTTTTAAAGAAAAAGAAACGAGAAAGTCATTTGTTGTTGAAGTACAAATGTACAGAGCATCTCGGCGTTTCAATTTCAAAGCTACAACAAAAGAATCCACTGGAAAGAAATTCTAAAATTCCGATCAGATCCATTAAAACTCTGTTCTTTTGCCTCCATCTCTCTTACATAGTTTTATATTGTTAGACGTTAGTCTCAATTTTGACATTTCTGAATCTAGTTGAAGGGATAGGTTATAGGGTTTCACTCCCATCGAGGTTCTTCCTACAATTTCTGTCTTATTTAGGGTTTTAACTTCGGAGCCGAGGTGTTTTCGATAATGTGCTGGATCAAAACCCACGGTTCGTAAAGGCCCTATCTTCACCTTCCAAGTGCATGAAGATTTGGTGCTGTTTATGCTTCACCCAAGACGACGAACAAGAAGAGGAAGATAGAAACGAGGCAATGAGGGAGAGGGATTTTGAAAATGAGGTTGATTCCGAGGATATTTTTGTAAATGATGAAGAGTCTGACGATGTTAAGCCTTCGGGGAATGTGGGGAGTGACCTGAGATTATTCGGAGGGATGGTTCAAGGAATGCTCGGTGGTGGTGCCCATTTGGATGAAGCTGTGGGCGTTGGAGCTCATAGTGGTGCGATTAGAACTTCTTGGCGGTCGAAGGGCGAGAGTAGCTCGGCCTCGGAAGTGGCAGCTGCTGAGGAGTATTGTGATCATGATTCATATCATAAGCGAGCCAAAGTTCACTCAGCATACGAGTGAGTTATTATCTTATTGACATAGCAATACTTTGTGCTTTTCTAAATTGTGTTGTATGTTTTTTGGCATTTTGAATTTGGGGAGGATTCTGGATGGTTATGGGAAGTTAGGGAGATTGCGGATAGATGGAGTTCTGTAGATAACAAGTCAGGAAAACATCGTTTGTCTTCTAAAGATTCAACCTTTATGGATATATAATCTGATGTTTAGGGTCTGTTTGCTTATGCTCAAGGTTTCAAACAGAAGTGATTTAGGAAGAAGCACATATATGTGCTTCCTCATAATGCTTCTAACACATTTTTTTTCCTTCCCATTTTGGCCTAAAGCGTGCTTTTACATGATCAAACAAACATACCCCTAGTCTGATGGGTGGTTAGTCTGATGTTTGAGCTGGTCAAGTCCTAAACTTAACTCTTAAACTGAGTTTAAGTATTACATTGCATCTGCATCTTGCTCACTGTTTATTTGCAGCATAATTTGGACACCGGGAAATGTATTAAATATCTAACTTGAATTTGTGGTAAATTCTACCTTTGAGATAGAGAGGACTGGAAGTACTTGAAAAATCTTCATTTTCTGGATACCCTAGCGGTGGGCAATTGGACTTGTTGCAGCATGCATCTAATATTTGAGGTTTTCCATTCTTGAGTCGATGCATCCATTCTAGATATCTTACACATGTTATTTTGTATATAATGCACATGCTTACATGTAGGAAAGGTTATGGAGAACTTGTTGGAGTATTGAAGTGTGTTTTTGCATTCATTTCTACTTGTTACTGATTAAAGTTCTTGCAGCAAGTGGCAATATACCTCAGTGTCTTCTGTTTCTGAGAATTTTGGTTCATCTGGAGACAGGGATTACAATGTTTGTCATGGCTCATATGAGATTTATCATATGCTTACCAAAACTGTTGGTCATGAGAACTCTACCAGTCAAAAAGATGGAGATGACAGAAAATCTTCAAAAAAAGATGATATAGAAGTTCGGATGGACCTCACAGATGACTTATTGCATATGGTATGCTTGCCCTCACTTCCTGCTAGCATGAATACAAGATTCTACTATTTTTACTTTAGTATTAACATTTACCATTTGTTTTTCTCACATTTTCGTTATCAGGTGTTCTCATTCTTGGATTACATAAATCTATGCCAAGCTGCTATGGTTTGTAGACAGTGGCGAGCAGCTAGTGCACATGAAGATTTCTGGAGGTGTTTGATCTTTGAAAACCCGAACATATCTGTGGATCAATGTAAGTATAATATGTTGGTTTAAAGTGTAAACTGATCTATTAGTTTGCTATCCCTTTTTTTTTCTTTTTCTGAACGCTTCATGTTTTTCTTGCTCTTTCATGCTTTTTGGATGAGGGTGGGGGCTAGGTGGAGACAGATTAACAATCTGAACATTAGTGTCATCAGTGGTGGGAAATGGGACCTAGATTATTTTTAACAGTGCAAACTTGGTGTTTTCTATTGTATTTGATACCCTTTCTCTCAATGCAAACTAGGTTGTTTTCATGACATCTAATATTTGATAGGCCTCAATTCAGCTTTTATTGATCTGGTAAAACCATTCTATACATAAAATTTAAGACTTCCGTAGCTATATAAGAAAATCTAATCTATATTCATTGAGAGAAATCAGAAAATCAAAGGAGGTTTCATGGCATTGGATGCCTAAGGTAGTTAGAATGCTGCCATGCAGGCTCCTTGTGCCAATTTTAAACTTTTTGATGTGTATGTGCATTGGATGCCTAAGGTAAATATTGTTTGATCTGTTTCTATGACGACTATTATATTACTGATACAAACGAGCTTAAGTTCCTTTAAGTTTGCTAAAGATAAACCATTGATTCATGATGGAATATTATGTTACTTGGACTCTGTGGTTTAAGTTGGAATATATGTGTTGATGCAATATGACACGGTCTGAGGTGCAGAATCTGAGTCAGATTCAGTGGACTATTCTTGGATACATTGTCACAGCCAACCAGGATTTTTAACAGAGGAGAAGAGAAGAATTGACAGTAGTCACTATCCTTTGCCAGTCATTGAGTGTGTTAACTTGCTGACAATCTACTGCATACCTGTGGAACTGGAACAATTACATAATGTAGTTTCATGGGAACTGCTTGTTGGGCATCATGTAATAACTGCTGTCTGGCAGGAGATCATTTCTGGGAAGCTTTCAGATTAAAGAGAAGTAAGAAGAAAAAAAGAGGTGGACATCTTCTCAGCACATTGAGGATGAAGAAGATGTGTTGGGAAGAACAATTAGAAAGGTGAATGAAAAAGAAACAGGAGAAAAGAAAAGGGAGCATTGGGTAGGTACAGAACATATTAGAAAAAGGGGAGGAAAAATGTTGCAGTGAATTAAGTAAATACAGAGTTACATAGCCCACGTGTGTTAACATCCTAACAAGGAGCGGGAATACATTAAACTAAATGGCTTCTACAAAGATTTACATGTAGAGAAAATAGAAAACTTATAAATAATTACCTCGAGCTGAAGATTAAAAACAATGAGCTATAAAAAATTTGACAATAAAAAAAATGCATCTAGATTCCATCTTATACTATGTCTAAGTACCCATATTGAAATTTGGAGTATTATTATGAGCAGTGCACAGTATCCTAAAATTTTATAATCAGATGAGTTGGAACACCTGGAGATGCAGCACAAGTGCTCTACATTCATAGCCATGTCTGCGCAACTTATATGCCGAGTATTGTGGTTTAAGTAATTTAGAACTTTTTGATGAATCTCTAAATCTTGTTTTCTTTTTAAAATAACTAATTTTCAATAATTAATTACAGTTGATGATGTGTGTCGGCGGTATCCAAATGCTACAGAAGTCAACATTTCTGGCCCTCATGCTATGCCCCTCCTTGTCTTGAAAGCAGTCTCTTCTTTAAGGCAAGTTGATTTGGTTTTGTTTGGTAGCTGTGATTACAAAGTATCCTTTTTCTCTTGCTAACAAATTTTCTTATGCTTTAATTTTTCTCAGAAATCTTGAGGTTTTTACTCTAGGGAGGGGACAGTTGGGGGAGGTTTTTTTCCATTCGTTGTCAGATTGTCAAATGCTGAAGAGATTGAGCATCAATGATGCAACCCTTGGTAATGGTATTCAGGAGATTCCTGTAGAGCATGATAGGTTGCAACATTTGCAACTGACAAAATGCCGTGTCATGCGTATCTCCATCAGGTCAAACATTGTTGTTGATTTTTAGCTCAAGGCATCTCAGTATCAATCTTGATGAATTTATTAACTAAAATTTGATCATTTGCAGGTGTCCTCAACTTGAGACTTTGTCTTTGAAGCGAAGTAACATGGCACATGCAGTCCTTAGTTGTCCTCTATTACGTGATCTTGATATAGGCTCTTGCCACAAACTTTCAGATGCTGCAATTCGTTCTGCAGCAACTTCGTCTCCTCAATTAGAGTCTCTTGATATGTCAAATTGTTCTTGTGTCAGTGATGAAACTCTACGCGAAATAGCTATAACCTGTGGGAATCTCCATGTCTTGAATGCATCGTATTGCCCAAATATATCTTTAGAGGTTATTTTTAGAGTTGCTACCTCCTTTGTTTTGGAAACAATTGTGTGTGTATTAATTTGACATGTTTTCATGTTTTTTCTTTGAAGTCTGTAAGACTACCAATGTTGACTGTCCTCAAGCTGCACAGCTGTGAGGGCATTACTTCCGCATCAATGGCTGCAATTTCTCATAGTTATATGCTGGAGGTTTGAGCTATATATTGTCAAAAAATAATATTTCTACAATCTATTGAACATCCAAAATGTGTTTTGACTGATATTCCAACTGTCTGTAGGTTTTGGAGCTTGATAATTGCAGCTTGTTAACTTCTGTGTCCTTGGATCTACCCCGCTTGCAGAATATTAGACTAGTACATTGCCGCAAGTAAAATGCTGTGCTCTTTCTTGTTTCCCATTTCAAAATATACAATAACCGACGGAAACATAATTGTCTATTCTCTTCAGATTTGCCGATCTAAGTCTACGGACTACTATGCTGTCATCTATTATGGTTTCCAATTGCCCACTGCTTCACTGTATAAACATCACTTCAAATTCAGTCGAAGTATATACTATTGAAACTTTTTCCCCCTTGTTGCTTTTTGGTTCTTTATCAGAGTGGTTCTAAAAGATTTGAATTTGTTCTTGCAGAAACTGGCATTGCAGAAGCAAGAGTCTTTGACCACATTGATGTTGCAGTGTCAATGCCTGCAAGAAGTAGATCTTACTGATTGTGAATCTTTGACAAATTCAATATGTGATGTTTTCAGTGATGGTGGTGGATGCCCAATGCTAAAATCTTTAACTCTTGATAACTGTGAGGTTCGTGGAAACTTTATTTTATGCCGAGTTCATATGCCCTCTAGAATAGCTTATGCCTACTAAACTCATTGTTTTCGGCCAGTTTGTTTTGAATCTATCATCTTAATGTTGGTGTACCTTTTATCTAATTTCATTCATGTTAAACACAAAAGCTGTTAGTTGCATAGAAAATTTTCTAAGTTTTTCTCTGGTGATTAAAAATCTTTCTATATGGTCCATATGGTAACTTGATTTATGTTTTGTTGTGTTGGTAAATAATTATACTGTATACAGATACCTTATAGAAGAAAAAAAGTGTATGGATACACATACATGCACAGTATCCTATTGGTTTGTGCCTCTATCATTACATACATAGTGAACACAACAGAATTGCCCACAAGATTTAACTCCCTGAAAGTTAGGTGTTTCAAAGGAGTAATTTTCTGCTTGGGGTCAACGGGTTGAGTGTAAAATTATTCTCATCGTGGGAAATAGATATATACAGTAGGTTTGCCCATTTCATCTCATATTCCATTTAATGTCCTTAATGGACTCATAGTTTAAAATTGTCCCATCCCATTTAAATCTCAATATGCATCACTTTAAAAATAATCTCATCCTTTTTAACTATGTTAAACTATTATAGATAAATAGATAATCATGTTTTAGTTTTCCATTGTTTTTGTATTTTACTTCTCCCATTTAAGTCAATTTTGGACAAATGATATATCCTAACTTGTACTATTCCATTATCATTCCAACCCATCAAAAAAAAAAAAAATAAGTGGAACAAGATGTGATGATTTCTTATAATCAATGGGTTGGACCATGAATGGAACATTCCATCCCAATTTGCACCTGTAATGGGAATATTATATTGCATTTGACCAGCTGTCCAGTTTCATTATCTTTTTGGTTTGGTTCTCTAAAGAGCGACTTAACTGTTCTTTTATTTGCTATGAGAAATGTTTATTTTCTCGATTTATTCTGACTAGCTCTTGCTTTCGATTTGTTCTTGAATGTTGTGTGGTAACATTAGGGTTGCACCTTCCAAATTTGATGTTCTTTTAAGTGTATTGTTATAGCTAGTTTAAGGAGTTAGCTTCGATTTGATTTCAATTTAGCTGAATGTGGTCATTTTGTGTTGCTCAGAGCTTGACAGCAGTGTGGTTCTGCAGTACTTCTTTATTGAATCTTTCTCTCATTGGTTGTCGTGCCATCACTACTCTTGAACTTAAATGTCCCAATCTTGAGCAAGTTTGCTTAGATGGTTGTGATCATCTTGAAAGAGCTTCATTTTGCCCTGTAAGTTCAGGATGCTTGTTGGCTTACCTCTTGCTTTATATGTATTCTTCACTTTTTGATCCCCTTTTTTTTCTTTTGCCTTAAATCACTTGAAGAAAAAAAATTTCTTGAGTTTTTGTGGAAATTATCTGAACAGCATTTATAGATGAATTTTATCCCTTTTTTCCTGGCCAAGACTGGCCAAATTGTTTTAATAGCAAAATTATTCAATCACTCCTCATTGCCTTCATAGGGGAAAATAATAATAATCTAATGCCTGTAGGAATAAACATATGTAATAACCACTTATCAGCCTAAAGAAAGTAAGCAAGATCTTTTGCATTTCCTCGTACTAACTTGTCTCCTCTCTTTCTTTAGGTTGGTCTACGGTCACTCAACCTTGGGATATGTCCTAAATTGAATGTACTCAGTATTGAAGCGCCAAATATGGAGTTGCTTGAATTAAAAGGATGTGGTGTACTTTCTGAAGCATCTATTAACTGTCCCCTTTTGATGTCTTTAGATGCTTCATTTTGCAGGTTAGATTCTTTGTTGTATTACTTGTTCCAACCTCATTTATGAGGCACAGTGGTGGTGCTCAAGCTTAAATTTTATTGTTTGGTGCAGCCAACTAAAGGATGACTGCTTGGCTGCAACAACTACTTCATGCCCAAAGATTGAGTCATTGATATTGATGTCATGTCCATCCGTTGGTCCTGAGGGACTTTACTCATTAAGCTGTCTTCCGCAGTTAATCATGCTTGATTTATCCTACACATTCCTGACAAACTTGTATCCAGTTTTTGAATCATGTATGAAACTGAAGGTAAAATTCAATATTTACTAGATAAGTTTTTGTTGGATTCATTAGCCAAAAGAAAAGAAGCTAGTGTTGGATTTCTTTGGTAGTACAGATCGTAAGTTATAAACTCTTCTTTCCCTCTTTTTAAGTGTTTTTTCTATGTTGTGAATTGTTTCGATCCCCATTGCTTCCAGGTGTTAAAACTACAAGCATGCAAGTATCTTACCGATTCGTCGTTGGAACCTCTTTACAAGGAAGGTGCTTTACCAGCTCTTCAGGAGTTGGATCTATCCTACGGAACACTCTGTCAGTCTGCAATAGAAGAACTTCTAGCTTGTTGCACACACCTTACGCATGTTAGCTTGAATGGCTGCATAAATATGCATGATCTGAATTGGGGCTATAGCAGTGGGCAACTTTCTGAACTGCCGAGCTCCATTCCATCCAGCTTGCTTTCAAATGAGGGTAAACATAGTACGATTCAGCATCCTAATCGCTTACTGCAGAACCTCAATTGTGTCGGCTGTCCAAATATTAGAAAAGTTATAATTCCTCCAGCAGCACATTGTTTCCATTTGTCATCATTAAATCTTTCTTTGTCTGCCAACTTGAAGGAGGTTGATCTTGCTTCTTTCAATCTCTGCTTTCTTAATTTGAGGTAAATATTTTACTTTTTTGGTTGGAATGAAAAAATATAAAGTACGATGTTTATCTGCATGATTTTTTTTTTCCAGTAATTGTGGCTCTTTGGAAGTTTTGAAGCTTGAGTGTCCTAGATTAACCAGTCTCTTTCTTCAGGTATGGATCTTTCCTTATTTCAAGTGCATGTTCCTCGTCTTGTCTCTAGATTATTTCGTGGGAATTGTTAGTATGTAATTGCTATCTGCGGATTAATTGTTTCGGGGTAACCCTCTTGTTCTTGTTAGTGTCTTGAATTGCATCCAGTAAGCTCTCATGCATGTTTTAATATAGTCATATAAAGGATGTCTGGTGGCAGATGGCCTAGAAATGATTGTCTTAATTGGTCCAACTTCCAAAACATGTGATGTATGCACAAAGTTCTCCATGATATGTGTAGATGTCACACCATTTGTGCCTTCAGTGATTGCCAATTAAAACTCAGTATTTAAAGAAGAATCAGCTTAAAATTTCTCTAAATAATTAATTGTAAAAATGAGATATTTTAGAAGACCTAGGCAGCTATGAAGACCTTCAATTTTCAAGCGTTTAGTCTTAGAGCTCAGAGCTCGTTTGGATGCAGTACTCATATAGTCATATAAGTGATTTTATAAGTAGTAGTTTTAGTAAAAACGCTTTAAAAGAAGTAATTTTTTGTTTGAAAAAAAAAATGTATTAAAAAAATCTTGCTATCATTTTGACAACAAATTAGTAAAATTATTTTTATTCTTGTAATTGCTAAAATAAGAATAACCATGCACAATTAATGACTTGATATTTTTGTTATCTTGGAAATGTAAAATAATGGATAAATGTTGGAATTTTGAAAAAAATTAATTGTTAATAGTGGGTCCACATATTTTAGAGAAGTGCTTCTTTGAGATGTAACGGGTTTCTAAAAAAGGCACTAAAAGTGGTTAAATAATGGGTTTCACAATAATTAAAAGTGCTTTTATTTTCTTTCCAAACGCATAAAAAACCACTTTAGTTTATAAAAGCACTTTTTCACCATGCATCAAAACGCTCTCTTAGTTACCTATCCTCCGTTCAATACACAAATTTGAGGCTTTAATTGTTGGCGGCAGACCAAATTGGAGTATATCTGGAACTTCATCCCATTTATTTGGCGACATTATGTTTCTGTTAGTTGATTTTACTTTCTTCTATTCTTGTTCAATTTTTTTCTTTTTTTGTTTACCTATAAGATTAGTTAATAAAGTTAAGCGGATTATGAAAACTATCATTTCTTAAGTTATTAAAAGAGCTGGACTGTCAAGATGCTATTTCATGGCTTTTGAAACATTACAATGATCTCTTCACCTCTGAATTTTCTGTTGAGTCTTGATCTAAAGAGTACCTGCTACTACTTATATTTTATTTAGTCTTGCAACATTGACGAAGAAGCCGTTGAAGTTGCCATATCGAATTGTACTGTGCTTGAGACACTGGACGTACGCTTTTGTCCAAAGGTCTCTCTCTCTCTCTCTCTCTCTCTCTTGAAGCGGTGATGCCTTTTGTGCTGAAAAAATAAACAATGATGATTGATAAATTTTCCATTTAAGATAATAACGAATTTACCTTGAACCGACAGATGGGTGCAACGAGCATGGGACGGTTTCGATCAGCATGCTCATGTTTGAAGCGCATCTTCAACAGTTTGTCACATTCTTGATCCAATAATTGATTTTATGTGTGGAGCTTTTAGTAATTTATCCACAAGTCGTTTTTGTGTTGTAAGTGGATGCCATCTCTTATGTTTGTTATTTGTATGGGTGTGTAAAGGTATGCTATGCAGTGATGTAGCTGTCCTCGTTTGACCAAACAATCAATTAACCTTTGTTTTAATTTTAAGTAATTGTTGGTTCATATTAGATCTATTATTAGGGACGAGGAAAAAAATTCTAAAGAATTCATTTGTTTTTGTCTGTGTATAGATACTTGATGTATCTCTATCATTTAAAACGTGTAATAAATTTTTTATTTTTGTCATTGTATCATTCTCCTCATTTTTGTTTACCTGGATATAATCTGTGTGCCATCTTTCATTCATATTACACTATGCTAGAGAGTGAGTGCCTTAAAGGTCCTTTTTGGGGTCAAAAGCTGACTTGAGAACTCTTTAAGTGGTTTTTTTCTTTTTCTTTGGGGGACCGAACCTGTTGTTTAGACAGTTTAGGGAGGTTCTTAGATAAAATTTTTGAAAAAAAATCGTGGAAATTATTGAAAGTTTGTTAAAAATATGAATTTTTTTTATAAATTTTGTAAAACATATAAAAAAGTAATTACTTATATTTTAAATTAATTTTTTATGTAATATATATATTTTTAAATAATTATATTATTTATATTAATTAATAAGTTAATCAACTAATTAAAATATTATATATATATATATAGTAAAATATTATAAAATAGGTAGTTAAATGTTTGAATAAATAGATTATCTAATTGTATTAATTATTATAAATATATAAATCTTGACAATATAAAAAATTATTAATATTTTTGATACTTTGTTGAGATTATCTAATTGTATTAATTATTATAAATATATAAATCTTAACAATATAAAAAAAATTATTAATATTTTTGATACTTTGTTGATTTTTGTTTATATTTTAATGAAATTTTAACGGATTTTAGTAAAAAAAAGTCATTTAAATGGTAATTCAATGATAATAACATTTAAGTGATAATTTATCGATATTTTTAACAATTTTGTGACAATTTAATCAAAAGATATAAATATCACGTTTTGATGTTAATATATGAAAAATAATAACATTATTAAGACAATCTTGACTATGTCAATATTTTTATCCTTGCATTTTATTATTTTGACTAAAGCTCAGTCTCGACTTGTTTGCCAATTTTTCAATAGGATGCAAGACAATAAGGTGATAAATTATCTTATTTGATGAGTGTAATATCAACAATTGTAAATATAATGTATGTTATTGTATATTACAAATGTATTATAACTACAAAGATTTGCAATTCTATTTTGTTATTGAAGTAAAAACTGCAAAGGTTTGTAGTTATATTATATTTGTAATATATAATAAGCATATACTATATTTAATTGATATTTCATCCGTCAAATGTGATAATTTTGCCCTTTTTTTTTTAAAGAATGATTCTTCTTTTTTCACATAATTTTGGGTGAGAGAAAGATAAGAAAATCTTTTAATTTTGTCAATTAATATAAAGAGTTTCAAGAAATTTTGAGGTTTCATCGAGTAGTCATAAGTAAAACCTAACGGATAGGGTAGTGTTAGGTACATGTTAGTAGCATATCAAAATGGTATATTTTTGGTTAATTTAATTCCAATCCAATCTTATTTAGATTTGAAGATTTTCAATCTAAATTCGATCTGATGATCAATTTGAACCAATCTGAATATAAAGAGATCAGATTTATATTGAAATTTATTTATAAATTAACGTCATATTTAAAACATAACATAGACAATATTTAAATTTTAAATTAATGTATTTATAATAAAATTTATTATTTATATTTACAACTAAAAAAATAAAAAGAATAAGAAGTATGTCTATACAATTATTAAATTATTATAAATATTTTTATTTATTTTTAAATTAAAATAATAATATAATGTAAATATGACATGTATAATATTTAAATATAATATACTATAAAATCAAATATGTATTTCTTTATAATTTAACAGTAGTTTGAATCGGATCAGATGTAGTAGATTATAAAATCTATTAATCTAAATATGAATGGATTACATATTTTTCAATCTGAATTTGATCTGACTACAAAATTTATCAATCCAATTCGATTTAAATCCGACAGATCGAATAGGATTTTCAAATTTAAGTGAATTAATTAGAATATTTACTCACCTCTTTCAATTGATATTTATTTATTCTCTTTTTTATATGAACACCACCTTTTGTGGAGTTAGATATTCTTTGTTAATTAAACAAATCAATTAACAATTACGGGTAATTTAGTTAATTAAATTAATTCCTTTTTTCTAAGAGATTGAAAATGAACAATTTAAATGACACTTTTGGTGAGGTTAGACATTTTAAACTTTATTGAAGGTGTTTAAATTAAACCTAAGAATTTAATTATCTGAGTACTAACTTTTAAGTTTAAAACCATTATTGAAAATATGTTGTCAATATATTTTCGAATAATATTTCTTATAAAAACTTTTGAAATAGAGCTTCACTCTAACTATCGGCAATTGTACCAACAAATAAAAGAGTACTACTCTAAATCACACCGAATAATTAAACCTTAAAATCTAATATTTTAGATTTAAGTTTGTAATGAAAAATAACATATTTCTCTCTAACATCCTTAATATAAAATCTTGAATAATAATAAAAAAATTAATTTTATAAAAAATATTTTACCTATTTAATATTTCGCAAGCATAAGAACATTATAATTATATCATATTTACAAAGAGACATCTATGTTAAATTTAACCACAAACAAATTAATTATAACATATAAGAATAAAACATAAAAAAAAAACTATAAAGAATCCATCAAAATTATACCTTAAAAAAATCCTTACAATAATTTGATACTAATTCTGTTCTTAAAAAACCTTCAAACGGATTTGTATTTTTGCTTATTGAATCAAAAACTAAAAATCTATAAAAACATAGCTATTTCTTCTCAAAAAAGAACTTTAAAACTAAAAACTAAAAAAAAACTAAGAAAGCTTTCTAGAGAGAGAAAGAGTTGAGAAAATTGTGTATTTTACAATTAGGGAAGAGGGTTCTTTTATAAGTGAGGAAAGGGCAAAAAAAGGTGGGAGAATATTTCAAAAATTGATTTTGGATGCATAGGCTAGCACACGTACCCACTTGTGTCGTGTCCCGAGAGTGGTCGCGCATGCCAAACACCTATTTGCCAAAACTTTCGCGCCCCACATGCGTGCCAGCCTGTCCAGATTTTTTTTTCATTTTCCTCACCTATAAAAGGACCATCTTCTCTAGTTGTAAAACACAATTTTCTCAACTCTTTTTATCTCTAGAAAATTTTCTTAGTTTTTTTAGTTTTAAAGTGTATCTTTTTTTTTAAAAGAACTAGTTATGCTTTTATATATTTTTAGTTTTTGATTTAATAAACATAAATGTAAATCAATTTGGAGGTTTTTCAGTAAGTGAATTAGCATCAAATTACCGTAAGGATTTTTTTAAGATATAATTTTAATAAATTCTTTACAGTTTTTTTTATGTTTTATTCTTATATCTTATATTTAATTTGTCTATCATTAAATTTAACATGACTGACTCTTTGTACATATGATATAATTATAACGTTTGTATGCTTACGAAATATTAAATAGGTAAAACATTTCTATAAAATAAATTGATTTTGTTTTTATTCAAGATTTTATATTAAGGATGTTAGAGTTAGATATATTATTTTTCATTACAAACTGAAATCTAAAAATTAGATTTTAAGGATTAATTATCCGGTCTACTTTAGAGTAGTGTTCTTTTATTTGTTGGTACAATCGCTCGGTAGATAGAGTAAAACTCTATTTCAAAAGTTTTTATAAGAACTATTATTTGAAAATATATTGACAACATATTTTCAATCATGGTTTTAAAACTTGAAAGTTAGTACTCGGATAATTAAATTCTTAGGTTTAATTTGGACACATTGAATAAAGTTTAAAATGTCTAACCCCACCAATGCATTTAAAATAGCAATTTTCAAAATATTTTTTTGTGGTCATTTCAAATAACATAACTCAAAGAAATAAAAGAATTTTATCTAAGCATTGAAATCAATTCAAAAGTATATTACATTTTCACAATAAATTTTAGTGTGTGTGTGAAGTCTTTTCATATTTCGTCACATGCAATCCGGATCACTTTATGGAAATATGAACGCAATTAATTTTTAATGGAATCACAAATCTCATAATTTCATTTTTCATTTCTCTCTCCCCTAATGTAGACAAACACAAAACAAAAAATCAATAGGACTTTATTATGCTTGTAATGTATGGCTTAGGTAAAGATAAGATAAAACATAATATTTGGCTCAAATATTTCCTAAACACATCATTTTAGGATTAAAACAAGATACCTTCAAATATTTCCCAATTTGGGAAGTAAGTTCACATACAACAATCATTTTTTTTATGTTTTTTTTTTCAGAATCTCTTCTCTTTCTCTTTTTTTTTTCTTTTTTTTAGTATCCATTTTTTTTCAGTATCCTCTTTTTTCCGACATATCTTTAAATATTTACTAACAATTGTCAAATGTTAGTGAGATAAGAAAAATCGATATATCTATGCATATATATATATATATTTACTAGGCTTTTGAAAGGAGAAAATATATATATAAACTTTGAAGCTCAAAAGGGTATACTATGGATAAAGCATGTGAAGGTAGATAGAAAGGCTCTAACGATCCAAAGATAGCCTAAATCATTTTCTTAGTTAAGTGTTATCTAGAATTTGGTCTCAAGAGAAAATCAAACAAATTCTAAGAACTGTGACACCAAAAATTATAAATCGAATTGCATACTCAAATAAACCTTCTCTAAATTAGCATAACAACTTAAAAATCAAGACTAGTGCTAATAAATATTTATTCTTGTAAAAATGAAATATACGTAAAAATTATTCATAGTTTACACAATATTCAAATTTTTTAAGGAGCTATGCATTATTTAAACCAAAGAAATAAAAATAAATCACCATTAAAAGCAAAATATCTTCAATCAATCAAACAAATAGAGCTTCACAAGCAACACTACACAGAAAATATTTCAACTAAGTTCAATTTCTCTACTACCCCCAAACTTAATATGCACATTGTCCTCAATGTGCAAAATTAAAGAACACATGAGATGGATTTAAAGAAAATTCCTTGTTTGGTTTGTAAGATTGACATCCAAAAATAGCTTTACTTCCTCCGATTTGCACCTACGAAAATAAAATTACAATATAAAGAAATATGTAAACTAATACAATAAATAAAAAAAAGAAAATAGAAAATTAAACATGGGTTGCCTCCGAAGAAGCGCTTGATTTATAGTCGTCAGCTTGATTTCTCAAATTTTTTTCCTCTTTGTGAGTTAAGATATTGTGTGTCAAACAAAATCTCAACTTACTAGAAAATTGAAAAATAAATTAAGCAAGCAACAAAAAGCATAAATTTTGTTTTTGAATTAAAATCAGATTGATTGGTATTAATATCAACAAAAATAAATAGTAAACAAATCCCCAACAACTGCACTAAAAACTTGTTGTCTCTTTTAGGAGAACATAAAATCGTGCAAGTATACACGGTCATAAGTAATAAAATTGACAAGTAAGTTATCGTTCAAATGGAGATTTGTTACTACAGTTTGTTAAGTACTAAAATTGTTTCACTTTGATTTTATCAAAACGATCAAAAAGTTGGAAGATATTTAACTAACTAATTTTTGTAAACAACAAATAAATAAGAAAATTCTAGGATTGCAGTTTTCACCAAATTAATCCACTCGAATCATATCATTTTCTCTTGATTTATATTTTTTTGTAAATTTAATTTGTCAACCAAGAACTTCTAATTTTATCCAAACATCTTTACCGAGCTCCGTATAGACACACCTCGCTAAATTAATTCACTATATTTCTATGAGAGTTAAATTCACCAAGATTCATTACGTTCTAAGTTCTCAAATGGCCACATATACGATAAAAGGTATATTCCTATCCTTCATATATACATGTTATTCTATCCACGAGCAATTACACGAAAATGCCTTTTTCAAGTTTATTTAAGTGTCACAAAAATGCCTTTCTCAAGTTTATTTATGCGTCACAAATCAATTGATTAATCTTCCAATTAATCAAAAGCATTAAACACAAATAGAATAAACAAATTAAAAATCTCATAAATCTTTCAAAAATAATTAAAACCAAGCTTCATATATTTAGTTACAATGCAACCCTAGAAAAATTAAATTACTTCATAATAAAAATGAAAATTACAAAACGAATATATTAAAACATTTAAGGAATATTAGTTGAAGAACACAAAGAAAATTAGAATTTCATCTATGCAGAAACACAACAGAAGCCAAAAATGGCTTCTACTTGTTCCAAAATCTCCCCGTCCAACCCCCCAATATTTCTCTTTGTATCACATATTTATAGCTCTAATAAAATATTAAAAAATATTCAAAGTGGAAAACAAGAATTATTCTTTTGGTAGACACATGTAAAAGAAATTTATTGTGCAAAACAATGGATAGCGTGCACCGTTTCTGATTTCTTTTTAATTCAAAACGCATGCCACATGTTAGCATTTGACTGGCTCAAAGATAAAATGAGACACATGGCGGCGTTTAGTTGGTGGGATGGAAAGTTGCATGTGGTTGCGCTATACCAGATTGTTGCACGGAGACACGTGGGTCCCACCTAAAAAGCTGGATGAACGGGCGCCAATTGTGCATTTTTTATTTTGACCAACACATGCCACGTTTCAGCATTTGATTGGCTGAAAGAATATTCAAGACACGTGGCAATGAATGATTCGTTGGAATGTAAGGACGCATGATATCCATCTGGACCGTTTCGCATGGGACACTTCGCACAACAACACGTGGTTCCCACACGGTGCACCGAATAGCATGCAATCCTAAAAACCTGGGTCCACTCAAGTTTGTCGCGTCTGGATCCATGCGCATGATCCTAATCATTGATTGCCTGATCGGACGGTGCATGTTGCACGTTGATGATGGCCCGAGTGGTCTCTTTTTCTTGCATAGAAAATAAATTTCCTTAATTGTAGTTTAGCCTTCCAATTTAATTCAAATTAACTTTTAAACTTTCTTTAATTGCTATTAAAGCATTTTTTAATTTATATTAACTTTTAAACTTTCGTTAATTATAATTAAGCCCTTTTCTAATTTAAATTAAGTTTTAGACTTTTGTTAACTGTAATTAAGCACTCTTTTAATTTAAATTATATTTTCAGACTTCATTATTTGCAATTAAGTCCTTTTTTATTTATATTCTTTAATTTTCTTAAAAATATATTCCTTAAGAAACAAAAAAAATATTAATTTATTCTATTAAAATTAACTAAAAATGTTAAGAACATAGCAATTATAATTAAAAAAATGGACGAAAATAACTGTATAAAATACAATTATCACATATCATCCTCTATTCTCTCAAAATTTCTAGGACTACTTGAGCTACCATAACTACTTGAATTTTCATCCTTTCATTCTGAGGTGACTATGTTGTACCAAAAAGCATGTCTTTCTGAGGATGGGAGAATGGTCTCCTTATAGTATGAAAACCATGATCTCAAGCATCCAATAAATATTTTACATACTTTTCAGAATCATGATACACAACAATGACTTGGATCCTAACCAAACCTAGTACTGTGATAGCCACTTGTAGCTTCCCTCACACAATGTGAAAGTTCTCAAATAACTCATTAGTCCATTCATTCTCTTCGGCCCAAGCAACATGCTTCTCCAATAGGAAAATATCTAGTTTACTAACCTCCTTAATGATTACCTTCTAGGCAACTATGACCTTGGCCTATATATTCCTAACTATATAAAGCTTCATTCTAGACTCCTTCAATTAAGTCTCCAACTCAAAGTAGGTAGCCTTAGTAGTGTTTCTAATATTGTCTACTCTATCAAGTGCCTCCTCAATGATTTTCAAACACCTTATAAAGCTAGTGCATGAAATGATGGCCCACTCCAATTACTCTATAAACTATCGTGATCTACCCATCAAGGTATAGATATCATCATTTGTAGGCTTGATAGGTTTTGAAACATCTAAAACCGGAAAGAGCTCAGATGGACACATGATATCCTTATCTAGGTCAATGGGTCCTAAACCAACTTCATCTACCACTATATTAGAAGGAATATTGATAGGTGTTGGAGGGGACCTCACCCTCTTAAGACATGGTCCAAAATAGTCACCCTAGAGCTAAGGCTCTCTTCCTCTTGGAAGCTCGAGGCTTTTATATAGCCTTGATCATTTTAAGCACATCATCCTAACTATAATCTCTTAAGAAATGGATCATTGTCTACATTATGTTCTTCTTCCAAAAGGACGTTGAGAAGTCATAGGTACAAGAAATCAAAAGTTATTATGGTCATTTGATGACCCATAATTATACAACTCAAAGATATTTAGTTATAAAAATTACTCACTATCTAAGTCTAGAGGTATGATGACCCTAGATCAACTATAGTTAGGTCTAAACCCCAATAAGAAATTTGTTTAGAAATAATAAGTTGATTGCTACACCATCGTAATAGGGGAAGACAATAGAGTGACTCAATGAAGTCTCTCTGCTAAAGAGTAATGTCATCTTGGGTCTAGTGCACTACAAATTGAAAAGGTCCATGGAATGTTATACTACCAAGGATAGGATATGCAGACTCCTTAAGAACTCCATCATAATTCGCATGCACAAGAAAGTAAACACTAATACAAAACACATAGTAGAAGTGTAAATAATATAAAAATAGAAAGCAAGTAAACAATAAATGCTTTCTAATGAGATATAATGCTTCAATATGATGAAACATATACATAACAAACTCGGATTATACTAAGTCAATAGCTGATCATGCATAACAAGTGATGTAACAAGGTAAACTCACACAGAGACCATATCTATATGGTAACATCCTCAGGTTGCTTAAGGCAAACATTTATCAGCTAATAATTCACTAGCAATAAATAATTCACTAACAATAAACAAGTTACAAATCTTATAGAAAATAAAACAACTATTATCCCTATCAACCAAGACCTTCATCCAAACTGTCTACTACTACACTTTACTTGTTGTTTCTTCAACTATATGGTTTAACATGCAAACCTAACTATCCTCCGCAACCAACACCACAAAATGTGGTGTGATTGGAAACCACTCATCAGTAATTAGAAATGTAACTACTTTTAACCTCACATAGTCCACTACAAATATCAAATCATGTAAGGGACACAAATAGTCAAATGACATAATCACACAAATAATACTTTGATAAATAACCACAATGTGACCCACTCTTAAATGTAAACTCTCCAAAATAATTTCAAAAATAGATATAAATTTTAATGTGAATTTTGGTAGAGTTTCAACTCTTAAATAATGGGTCAAAAATAAGAGAAATGATGGGGGTATTTATAGCGCTCGAAATTGCCACCTCACTAACCACCTTGCCATCCTCCTCGCCATCCACCTCACTAAAGGTGGATGGCGAGGATGATAGTGAGGTCCATGTCAAGGTGCTAAAAAGTCACATTTTTTTTCCAAAAATTATTAAGTAAAATCCATTAATACCCACACCTGAAACCAACCAAAAACAAAAGTGACAACGTCAGACACTACGAAAACAAACCCCGTGGTATATGTAAAAATGCTTTCATATAAAATGTTCCTAATAATGTGTATGTATGTATTATTAATCCATAGTAATCAACCTAACACAAAGGAAAAAATAAGTAAAATTAAACAAAGAATGTGTTTTGTACACAGGAAGCCAACTCACAAACACTAGTACAATGGGACTTACATTCTTCCCTTTGGCTTTCCATGTCAAAACATTGCACAACTAGGTACAATAACTCATCGAACATGAGATAAACATGAATATGTCTAAAATTTTTTTTCTCATGAATAACACAATGACATACACTAAAACCCAAAAGACGCAATTAAAACAAGTGCATCCATTTTTAGGTGCTCTATCCAAACTTCATGAATCAACTCATCCAATCTACACACAACACATTTGAAGCATGGAGACTTCACTATACACCTGTAACCTGCACATAAAAAAACACATACCCATGAATGTATCATGCAGAAACAACATATAGTTAAACCACATGCTACTCTTTTACCCCTATATAGTAATAAGCACAAACACAAGTAAACATGCAAAACTACATAACTTTATGCAACATTTCCATTGAATGTATGCAATTCAGACATCAATATGTAGTGTAATCCTACACTCATAGCCCATACAACATATATCATGCAAACAAACATATAGTTGTGCACATAAACTTCTCACTCTTTTTAACATTGAAAGTAAAAAATGCATCCCTATATGAAGAAGGGAAGACATACAAATATACTATATTCCTAACACTAAGGAAACATTACAGATTAAATTAAATTAAACACTATAAGAAGTGTCAAATATAATAATGTGAAAAAGAAAAAGGATAACCTTGAGATATATGAAAAGTAAAAGCCTACAATAGTCAATAAATTGAATACACAAACAACCTGAGAGAAAAGCATACAAAAGGCATCCCATTTTACCAAAGCATATGTCATTCATTCTAGAAAAATTTACTAGGAAAATAATGACATAGGAAGTAAGGGATTAGAAGATATGTATGCAACACATCATACTAACATTCTTATTTATGCATAGTTCATATAAAGTGACATCAAAGAGAAGGAAGTATCACATGAAGATGACAAAAGTGATGACTCGTAAATAGAACAAGTAACACAAAGACAAGAAAACACAGAACTTCCCTTGACAGCATAAATAAGACACATGTTGAAATGTAATCAACATATTAGATTGGATAATCATGAGGATTTTTAAATGTCATTAGGGGCTACTTATCTCATGTGATAACATAGTGTCATAATAGCATTATCACACATGATAACATATCAGTTTAGCAAAGCTAGTGCTATAAGAGTTGTTAAGCCATGAAATAGTTTGCTATCACATTTGATAATAGTTAAATTCAGTAATCCAGCCCTCTCATTGGTTGTGGAAGTTAAGGTAGTTAGGGGTTTGCTAGTGTATGTAAAGGTGTATCTCTCTTTTGTACACATAAGAAGAGCCTATCAAATGATACAATGTGCACATATAAATGTATCATTCTTTCAGCTCTTAAAGTTTCAGTTTCTAGCCTACAAGAATCTATCTCTTTCTTCTTCTTATGATTAAAGAATCAAAAACTCTATATTATTTTCAATGGTATCAGTGTCTAGATCATTCAAATTCGAAGATGGAAAATGCTAATCAATCATACAGATACCATTAATGGATCTTTTGGTGTCAATGCTTCCACTAACAGTTTTGTAACTCAAAGTTCAATTGATGCATTGGCTAAGAGTATCTTATCCTATTCATCTATCAATAATGCCTTCTAGCTAAGTTGGATAAGCACAACTACACAATTTTGAGGGATTGATTGCTTGCCTATGCCACTACCTATGGGCATAAAGGTGTCATTAATGGATCATCTGTTGTGCCTACAAGGTATCTTGATGATTTTTCTACAATGAATCCCACTTTTCTAAATGGAACAGATTGAACTCTATAGAAAAGGGTTGGATTTATGGCTTTATATTAGTTTCTATGCAAGCTTATTTAAGTAGTGGAATGACTACTAGACAATACTAGGTGGCACTTGAGGAGTCATATTCTACTGATGTCTAGTTAAATGTAATGCAATTAAGAGTGCAAATTTAGACATTAAACAAAGAAGGACTTACAGTAGCACAATATATGTTGAAACCCAAGACCATTACTAGAAATCTTGCTGCAATGGGTGATCCTATTAGTGAAAAGATATGTTATTGTATGCTCTTCAAGGACTTGGTCCAAAAATATAAAAAATTTGTAATTAATATTAGAATGAAAGAAGTGTTGCCTTCAATCAATGTTGTTCATAGCTATCTTCAAGACAAGAATTCAAATGTAAAATCCTTGAATAAAAGAGGTGAAAATAAGTCTTGATGGACTTTTAAGCAATTTCTTCAAGAATCATCAGCTTTAAGAAAGTAAGAATGATTCTTCTCAATCTTTCAAGAATGATTTCAATAAAAAAATCTCTAAGAGGCCTATTTTCCAATTGTGTGAGAAATTTGGTCACAGTGATCAATCGTGCTTTGTTCTTGGTGATGTTCTTGCTAGAAAAACTATATCACTATCTGCAATGGTTTTTCAGTGTGGCAATATGTCATCATCTTTATCTGTTAGTTTTGGGTACTAGACACTAGTGCTAGTCACCATCTGTTTGCTGATCCAACCACTCTAGCTAACTCACTTCCATACAGTGGCCTTGATGGAATCATTAGGTAATGGTGAAACCATTCCTATCTCTAGTGTTGGTAGAAGTGTTTTTCAATTTAATAATAATTGTGATCTCAATTTAGAACAAGTATTACATACTCCTAGATTGTTGTTAATTTGATTTATGTTCATAAAATTTGCAAAGATAATCAAATTTCTATGGAGTTTGATCATTCTAGTTTATGTGTCAAGGATCTATATTCCATGGAGATCATGACTCAAGGCCCTAGTCAACATGGCCTGTACAAAATATAGAGTAGTTCTTCCTCATCTAGTTTTGATAATGAGTCTTCTACACTGTTTCATGCTTCATTGGAGAAATGACATACAAGATTATGTCATCCTTCCTTTCCAACAGTTAAGGCTGCTCTACATAAGCAAGGCTTTGTTAGTGAAAGTAGTGATAAGAGAAAATGATAGCTTGATTTGTCAATTTTTCCAATTGGCCAAAAGTCATAGGTTACCTTTCTTTTCTTCTCATACTATAGTAGATACTACATTTTCCTTATTACATATGGACTTATGGACAACCCCTATGCTACTACTCAGAAGTATTTTGTCTCTATTTTTTATGATCATACCATATTTATTTGGAATTTTCTCTTGAAATCAAAAGTTCAAAGTATGGTTGTTATTGTTCTTTTTAAAAGCATGGTTGAAAGACAATTTAATGCTAAAATTTGGGTAATTCACATTGATGGTGGGGGTGATTTTAAACCTCTTATGGCTCAGCTTTAGCATGAAGGTATTCTTCATAGAGTTACAAGTCCACATACATAACAACAAAATGGTGTTGTGGAATGTTGATATAGATAGATTTTCAAAAGAGGTATGGTTGTGCTTCTTACTACTCATATGCCCATTACTTTGTGGCCCTATGCTATACGAATTGCAACCTTTTTAATCGATATATTATCCACAAAAGTTCTATCTAGATTGTCAAATTTTGAAGTGCTATACGATAATGCTACCATGTGTGATGCTTTAAAATTCATTGGTTGCCAATGTTTTCCATATATGAGATATTTTAATCACGATAAATTTGACATTCAATCTGTGGAGTGTTTTTTGTGGGCTATGCTTTAAATCAAAAAGGATATTTGTGTCTTAATAGATCTAATGGTAAGATAATTGTTAGTAGACAAGTTGTGTTTCAAGAGAGTACCTTTCCTTTTGGTAATAAAAATCCTAAACCTTCAATGCAAACTGAGTTTGAGATAATCATTACAGTTCTTCCTAATCTTCTAGTTGCTTTTCCTTCACCAACTGATTTTCCATATTTTTTATCTTCCTCCCTTACTATTTGGGAAAATCCTAGTTCAATAGTGTCTAATCCTCATCCCAATTTATCTTATGATCAAATTATTACTCTTGTAATTTCCCATAAACATATTATACCTCCTAGAAATGAAATGGTTATTTTGTCTAAACCTTTTACTCTTTCTTAATCTTGCTCCCTCTCCTACAAATGATCTATAACTTGCAACTAATTTATCTACTAAAAATTATTCTTCTCTAAAAAGTTCAAATACCCATATAATAATAACAAGATCAAAAGTAAGCATTGCCACATCATAAGCTTTTACTAGCAGTTTCTTCTTCTTTTGTTATCAGTCAACCCAAAAGTTATAAGCAAACTTTGATAACAAGATCAAAAGTAACCATTGCCACATCATAAGCTTTTACTAGCAGTTTCTTCTTCTTTTGTTATCAGTCAACCCAAAAGTTATAAGCAAACTTTGAAAATCCCTGAGTGGAGAAAAGTAATGCATAATGAAATTTATGCTCTTAATGCTAACAAAACTTGGGTTATAGTATCTCTATCTACTAGAATGACTCCTATTACATGAAAATGGGTGTTTAGGGTAAAATTTTTTCTAGGTGGGAATCCAGATAAATATAAAGCAAGGCTAGTTGCTCATGGTTTCTTGCAAGAATTTGGGATGGACTACTCTAAAACCTTTATCCCAGTTGTGAAAACTACCACAATTTGGGTAGTACTTACTATAGCTTTAAGTAGAGGATGGGTAGTAAGGCAAGTAGATGTCGATAATTCCTTTCTTCATAGACACTCCCTTGAGAATGTGTGTATGCACCAACCTAATGGCATCAAAAAAGGTGATTCTACATTGGTTAGCAAGCTTCAAAAGGTGTAATATGGTTTCTTAAAATAGGCACCTAGGGCTTGGTTGCACTTGTTTGCTTGGAATGGGTTTTCATAACTGTAAAGTTGATACCTTGTTGTTCCTTAGTTGAAAATAAAAGGAAATTGTCTCGCTTTTAGTTTATGTTAAGGACATTCCAGTCATAGGATCAAACTCAACTCTTAAGGATCATATAATTATAGATTTACATCTTTAGTTTTCTCTCAAGTATTTGGGTGTTCTCTATTATTTTCTGGGAGTTGAGGTCACTTACAATGTTTCTGGCATGCATTTATCTCATCATAAGTTTATGAAATCATTACTTAACATGGCTGGTCTTTTTTAGGCCAAACTTGTGGCCATTCCAATGTCATATGGCAAGTTACTAAGCAAAGTAGATGGCCATGCCTTAGCCAACCCTTCAAAATATTGAAGAAGATTGGTAGGATCACTCAAATATCTCAAGCTTACAAGACCTAATATTACCTTAGGTATTAATAAACTATGTTAATTTATGGAATTTCCTATTAATATTCATATTCTTACAACTAAAATACTATTGCGATATATAAATGGTTTTATATAGTTTAGTCTTGATTTACACAAGTGTGAATTTCTTGATATAACAACATTTTGTGATGTAGACTATATGATTTGTCCAAATGATCATCATAGCACTTCTCTCTATTATGTGTATCTTGGTGACAACTTGATTTCAGGGCACACTTGTAAACAAAAGATAGTATCTAGGAGTACCATCGAAAGTAAGAACAGAGCTATTGCTTTAGCTTCTACAGAAATCATCTGACTAAGGTCTCTTTTAGCTGAGTTATCTGTTATACCTACTAGTACACATGTTCTCTTCACTAATAGCACCAATGCTTAAGCTCTTTGTCACAATTCTATGTTTCATACTCGAACAAAGCATATCAAGGTGGATCATCACTTCCTTCATGATCAGGTTGTTCAAAAATAACTAATGGTTGAGCATGTATCCTCGAGTGATCAAGTCGTAGATTTCTTAACCAAGCCTCTACCCATTTCCTCTTTTTTTTTTCAACCCCAAACTCATGGTTTTACCCTAAATCAAAATTTTATGGGAGCTATTGAAATGTAGTCCACATATTGGATTGGATAATCATGAGGATTAATAAATGCCATTAGGGGCTGCTTATCACATGTGATAATAGAGTGTTATAACAGCATTATCACAAGTGATAACAAATAAGTTTAGCAAAGCTAGTGCAGCAAGGGCTATTAAGCCATGTAATAGTTTGTTATCATATGTGATAATAGACTATTATAGCAGTATTAGCACATGTGATAATAGATTGAATTCAACAATAGAGCCCTCTTATTCATTGTGAAGTGAAGTCTCATTGGTTGTGGAGGTTAAATAAGTTAGGGATTTGTTAGTGTATGTAAAGGTAAAACCCTCTCTTGTAAACATGAGAAAGGCCTATAACATGATACAATATCCACATGTAAATGTATCATTCTTTCATCTCTTAAAGTTTCAATTTCTAGCCCTTAGAATTTCAATTCATTTAATAAGATTGTTGAGATATTTTTTCAAGAATCTATCTCTTTCTTCTTCTTTTGATTAAAGAATCAAGAACTCTTAATTCTTTTGAAACACACACCTCTCCCTTTAAAAGTATGCATGTGAAACAATAAACATTTCATGCATTCTACTTGCAAAAACTCACCTAACACAGAAACATCTACACAAAGTAGAGAACAATAAATATAGAAAGGTGGAAGTAAACTAAGCAAGTTCAATGAATTTGAGAGTCCTTAAAGAATAGTCAATACAATCAACATAAATATCCATACGTCAATCAATCCATGATACATTCATGTAAGGGTATGACTAAATTTTTGATGCCATGCATAGTGTATGCAAAATTTGTTTGTATGTCATCATGATATGCTTATACCAACCAATAAAATCAAAATATAGACTCAAGTTGAACCAGACTTCATAAGTCTACATGTACCCCCCCTCTTTCTCCACTAATGTAAGAGCAAGCTCAGAAGAAATCAAAAGGACTTTCAAAGCTTGTAAGGAATGGCTGAGATTTGGGAGAAGAAAATAAATATTTTAGCAAAGGCATACCTTTAGACAAACATACTTTCACATTAAGCACAAAGCTAACAACCATAAGCAGTAATCCTTTAAAACAGATGATCTTTTCCTTGTACTTCTCAATTTTGAAACACATATAATTTCCCAAACAAGGGATCTTTTTCATTTACGATTTATCCATTATTCATTGAACCTCCCCTTTTTTTTCTTTATTTCTTCCTTTTCTTTTTCTTTCTTTCTCCCTTTGTTTAAGCTTGAGAGTAACACAAACAATCCTAAAGCAAAAACATTCAACAAGTTGAAGTTTAAACTCAATAAAAGGAGTGACATGTAAGTGAGATTTAATATTTAAGTTAGGCTAGTACATGCAAAGAAATGAAGGTATAGCAAAAAGGCTCAAGAGGGAAAACTAAGGATAAGTAGCCAAGGGTGGCAAGAAGGATAAAATCGTCCAAAGATGGCCTAAATCATCTTTCTATCTAAGAAATGCCTAGGATTTTTCTTCAAAAGACACTACACATGGATTATAAATCTTGTTAGAGATATAAAAATCATTAAGGCAAGATAACCACACAAGCTTGTCAAAATAACCATATGAATTCACAAAGATATAACATGTGCATAGGAAAAATGTATTTTTAATAAAATGAACAGAAAAAATTTAGCCATATATATTCTCATAGAATACACATGAAAAACATCGACACTTCAATTTAGGTCAAATTAATGCCAAACATAAATCAACATGATCCCCCTAAACTACATTTTACATGCAATAGTTTAGCAAAAAGAAAACCCGTTAGTCTCACAAAATGCAAAAAAACAAATAACTATCAAGTGAGACGAAAAGAAACTTTTTAATGTATAATAATGCCCAAGAAGAAGGGGAAAGTACCTTAAAATAAAAGGAAGATCAAGAAAAATAAGAATAGATACCAATAGGAGACAAATAAAGGACCGACAAACAACATACTAGGTACATCAAAATAGAACCAAGTAAAATAGGTGAGATGCCATCTATATGACATGAAATATGAAAGATAAGATTGTAGAAAGTATAATCTTGATACTTTGACTCTACATGATAAGCATGTAACGTGAGGTGCATACAAAAGACCATAGAGGAAGAAGCAAGTAGTATGCAAGACAAAAGCACATAGGGAACAAGTCAAAGCAACTAGTGTGTGAGAAAACTAGTAAAGAATTAATCAGACATTTAAAGCAACAAATATGATAGTTAACATATTGTGCATGCCAATGAAATAGTAAGATAGAGACAAGTAGAAGTGTCAAACAAATAAACATAAAATCACGTATAGAAAGATGACAAACAAAGAGAGGAAAGAAATTAAGTAACTCAACCCTAATAGATCACCCCAAAATAGTGATCAAATTGTATCCCCATGTTTAAAGAATTTGTGAGGGAAAATAGAACTTAAAGATAGTTTTTACTCATATGAGCATAAGGTGTATATGGAAGTCATGATTTATTTTTTTTATAATTTTTAGAAAATTTAGTCGAGTGATCCATATAATTTGGGCCATGTAGACTTTTTGAAGCATATTTATTTCTTTTTGCACTGTGCCTCAAGTGCATAATGCAACCTACTTGAACATTCTCAGATGAGCCACAATAGCTACATCTTGACAAATAAGATGGTAGTGAATGAGCATAAGCACTTTGAGATGAACTCCTTATATATCTGGGGCACTACCTAGCAAGGTGGCCAGTGGTATCACAAAGGTAATAGATATGATGAATGGAGTTAGAGAATCTGGATCCCTAACTTCGAGGAATTTTTTGTGGAGGAGAGAAAGAAGAGGTTCCCATGTTAACTTCATATGAGGATAAGTAGTTGATTTTTCGCAATGAGGTCTCACATGCCCTAGTTCACCGCAGTGGTGACAAGTAGGGATAGCAGTAGGTAGAGGTAGTAGACCATCACTAGATAAAGGAACTAGGCTGGATGTAATAATAGACTTATCTTTAGGAGTGCCATCAGTTGACTTCAACTTAGAATCATGATCAGTTAACTTGAAAAACTTAGGAGTAGTAGAATTAGAAATATAAACCCCTTCATTATACCCGACATAATATTTATCACCATATGGCTTTATGTTACCGATAATTTCACTTAATTTCTAGGAACTAGAAATCATTTTATTGATAGTAGAGGAAGACTGAGCCAGTTCTTTTGCACTGATGTAGAGTTTATTTCTTAAAGTTATAATAAAATCTTTCTTTTTCTTAAGGAAAGATTCAAGGTAAGCAATTGACTTTTTGGGAATCCCAACTCTCTCTTTCATACATACATTCCACTTTAGCTTCTTTCTCAATGAGAGCATAAGTTAGATACTCCTTGGCACTATATCAAGAACAGTTATCTACTTCTTTAACTATTCAATTTCATCCTTCTAATCATTCAAGGGATCATGATTGACATACAAGGGAGTAACTTTATAAGAAGTGGAACACTTCAATTGCTCCTCAAGTATCTTCATCTTTTCAAGATTTACAACAAACTTTTCTTTCAAATCTAATTGTCTCTTTTAAGCGAGCTGAAACCTATTAGTGAGATCATATTGTTGATCATCAATTAAGGACTTCATTTGCTCAAGAGTTTTCATCAATTAAGGCTTTTTTCTTAATTTTTTTTATTTGATGTGCTCCAACAAGAGTGCATTATATGAATCAAGAAATTCATCATGCTTGTCTTCATCCTTATCATTTTTAGTTTTAGCCTCTTGAACTTCTGAGATGGTAGTCGGAGGATCAATGAAATTGTTTGAAGTAGAGAAAGTAAGAAAGTTAATGTCATCCTCATCTTCAATACTAGTATTTATCTGAAATAGCAAACTAAACCTTTGTCACATGTTTATTCATGCATTCTTGTTTCTAAAGACAATCTGCTGTAATATGAATAGGCCTCCCACATTTAAAGTATATGATCTTGTATAAATTACCTTTTCTTGGCTTCTCATATCCATTTTTTGAGTCATCATCTACTTTAGTAGAATTTAAGGCTTTGGAACTAGACGTATCTCTTCCAGTAAACCCAGATGTTGGTTTCTTCTTTCTAAAGAATCTAGTAAATCTCTGGGTAAGAAAGGCCATTTCCTCCTCATCGAGATGAGAATCATCATTATCATAAAACATAAAACTAACATCTTTATTTTGATCACTTCTATTGGTTGTTTTGAGGGCTAAATTCTTGCCCTTCTTAGAGATAATTTCCTCTTGTCTTGGTAAAAACTGTTGATGTTTGACGACTAACAAGTCACCGACTAGCTCATTCATAGAAAGCTAACTAGATTTGTACATTAACTCAAGTACAATAATTTTAGCATGAAACCTATCAGGTTGATTGGCGATGATTTTTTCCATCTATATTTCTTCGCTAATGGATCTACCCAGGTTGTAAGAATAGTTAACAATGTTAGAAAACGTGCATACAATTTGTCAAAGATCTCTAATCAATTTTATAATTCTAAATCTTTTTATAGTTGAAGTACCTTCATGAGTAGTCTCCAAAATTTTCCACGCTTGTTTTGAAGAAGTATAACTCTAAATTCTTCGATATTCATCTAGCATAATAGCCCTAATGATTGCATAAAGTGCTTTTCAATTCCATTCAGATTCCTTACTTTCATCTTTAGTTGACTCAATCATGGGTTTAGGAATTACATTGTTATCAGGTAGGGTTTTGATTGGATACGTAAAGCCATTCTCGAGAAGGAACTATACACGGTCTACTTAGGACAACAAAAGGACCTTATTTCAGATTTCTAATAGGCATAATTCAATCCATTGAAAAGTTGAGGTCTACCTACATTACCTCCTTCTCTTGACTCCATTAGAGAAAAAATGTGTGTATGAAAAAAAAGTTAATAGAATCAACATAGAAGTGGTTAAGCCTAACAAGGATGCACTAGCTCTGATATTAAATGAAAGAGTCCATAACCCAGTACACTACTAGGGATAGGAGATACAAACTTCTTAAGGACTTAACACTAACTCGTACAAATAAGAAAGTAAACACTAATATAGAACAAAATATTCTCTGTTAATTACCAAATTGATTACATGCAAAGATCACTGCAATTGATGAAAGTAAGGATATGGACACCATCAAAATAGAGGAACTCATTGGCTCACTTCAAACCTTTGAGATGAGCTTTAAATCTCCAAAGAACAAAGGTATCACTTTCAAAAATGTTATAATTGAAAATGGGGACAATAATGATGAAGAACTGGTACTTTTAACGAGAAGATTGAACAAAATCCTCAATAATAAGAATCTTAAAAAAAAGGAAAATCAAGTTGTCAAAAGGATTAGAATCTTAGATAAATCAAATTTGTGAGTTCTAATGGTAAGAAATCTAAACCCACTACACTTCAATGTTTTCAATAAATGGGTTTTGGCCACTTTGCAGGTAACTGTGCAAACAAGAAGAACCAAACTGGAAGAGATTTCAACTTACTGACTCTGAAAGTGATAAAAAAAATGTAGTTGAATTATACAACAAATATTTCAGTTTTACTGCAACTACATGTAGACAATTCAGCAAGTTTAACAATGATTCAGATAATGAGGAAAGTAATGTTGAATTTCTACTCACAAATTTAATGTCACTGGTATTAATGAGATATTCATAGATTATGTAAGATGCAAAAATGAAGTAGCTAAATTAAATGAAAAACTTAAATCCTTTGAAATAAATTCCTTAATTATAGAAAAGAACAAAATTGAACTGTGTGAACGTGTTAATGTTTTGAATTCAAGTCTAGGGATTTTAAATAGGAAAACAAGAATCTTATGCAAGAACTCAAATAATCAAAGGAAATAATAAGGAGGTTAATAATTGGAGCTGAAACATTCAACAAAGTTCTAGATTATGGAAAGCCAACTGGAGACAAGAAATGGCTAGGATATGTAGACGAGCACACTACACCATCTTCTTCAAAATCAATTGAATTTGTCAAACCTTCAAACATGTCCTCCTCACATGATACATATGACATCAATTATAAGGATGAAATCACAACTCCCTGAACCTCAAAAACCACATCTGAAAGACCTTCTAACCCTACTCCTAATGTTATTCATTATACACAAATGCACCTGTGATTGAAAAATCTGTTAAGTTTATGCCTACCTATCATTATTATGGTAGGAAAGGTCATATTAGACCGATGTATAAATTTTTGATAAATGCTCCTAAATGTAATAATATTTTCCATGCTTTACATAGTAGGAGTCATAACCATCATCCATATATGTATGTTTCATCATATTCTAGGATGAATATAAATTGTAATATTTTCAAAAATTCTACTAGAAAGCATGAAGTTATTGGTTCAAAAAGGATGTAAAATTCATGACTCATAATTATAGGACTAATTACCATCATCTTATCATGCATGCTTAATCTTCATTTAGGATGAATAGGAAATCTAAAGGTAAGTCCAAGAATATGCCAATTACTACTAAGGCAATTGATTTCTAACCCAAAGATATAAAGAAACCAAAATTAGAGAAAGTTTGGGTTAGGAAAGATTGTCTCTTTCCAATCACCACAATATCATTTATTGTTCACCAAGATACTTTTGTTTAAGTGCTTAATTGACACTAGGTGGGCATCTTTAGTTTGTTTGATTGTTTTAGTTTTATTTTTATTGATGTTTCTTTAGTTTAAAAAAAATGAAAAATAATAAAAGAAAGGAGGGAAGTAGTCACTCTCTTTGCCACTAATTTTATTTTGTTCACACTCTTTTTTTCTTTCACTCTTTTCTTTACTCTCATTCATTTCTTTAGTCTCACTCTCCTTTTCATTTTCACTCTTCTCTTTTCTCTTATTCTTTTCTTTAGTCTCACTCTCCTTTTCATTTTCACTCATCTCTTTTCTCTCATTCTTATCTTTAGTCTCACTCTCCTTTTCATTTTCACTCTTTTATTTTCCTCTAACCATCTTCATTTGATCTTCAAAGACTTGCTTGGGTGAAAGGGGGACAAGTGTGATGTTTCTACCATCCTTCACAAATGAATACTTGTTTCTATATCCTTCATAAGTAACCCTATCATCATATTGCCAAGGCCTACCTAGCAGAATGTGTCTGGCTTGCAGGGGTACCACATCACACATCACCTCATCTTTGTACTTTCCAATGGAAAAGCTCACTAATACTTTCTTCTCAACCTTCACTTCCCCACTATCATTTAGCGATTGAAACTTGTAAGGTTTAGGGTGTTTGAATGTAAACAACCCTAATTTCTCAACTAAGGTAGTGCTAGCCACATTGGTGCAACTTCCCCCATCTATGATAACACTACACACCTTGTGGCTCATATGACACCTTGTATGAAAGATATTATATCTTTGTTATTCAATGTCTTCCTCCTTAACTTGAAAACTTAAAGACGACCTTATTACAAGTGCTTGGCAATTAACCCCCCTAAGGCATTTTCTTACCTTTCCAATCTTTCATTCATATAGAGCATCAAGTTGTTCATCCTCTCAAAGGATTGTTGCAAAGCTCTCATCATGACCATCATATCTGGTCTTCCTTCAGAACTACCATTGTTGGAATTTTTTTACAATTCTACACAATAAGAGGTTAGTGTAATAAAATAGAACTGATGTAAATTCACTCAATATGTCATGTGTTTAGCACTTAGATTGATCACACAAACCCTCTTAGTTCCTAATCAAAGCAATCAAATTTAGGAATTCTATAGAATTTGTAGAATGATCAAACACCCAAAAATGTAGTTCATAATATCCCACTTGTTAAAGCACAGAGGAAACTAACTCAAAGTGTTTAGGATCCTAGATTAGAGTAGTAAGCATAAGGAAAATCAATAGATCAACATGATTAGAAAACAACAATTTCCTGAAAAGAAATAAGCACACAATGGGAGATTTATAATCAAAGGGTAAAATTCTTAGAACTATATATGAGTTCAAACACTCACTAGAAATTAGCAAATGAAATTTGGCCTCTTTTTTTTCTGTCTTTATTTTTTTTTTGAATAAATTCTAGCCACTCTTTTTTCTATTTTTTGGGACAAATAGCTAATAACTCAAGAGTAAATCAATACAACAACTTCAATATGAGTTTGAGGAATTTTTAAGATATGTAACATAGCATATAAATTATGACACAAAAGGGAAATAAATTTTTTACAAGAACTACCACAGAAATACTAGAAAATAACAAAAAACTACAAAAAATATCAGATATTGTAGAATATGCAAGGAAAATGCAGAATATGAAAGGAAAATTTAGAATACTTTCATAAATGGCAGGACATGCAAGGTTACTGCTAAATAATTTTGGACATAATAGAATATGTAAGGAAAATGCAGAAAAAACGTGGAAACAAAGAAGAACAATATTTTTGGGGTTTTGGAAAAAATATTTCAGCAAGAACATAGCACAAGGATGTATATATTTTTTTTCAATTTATCAAAAACAAAACAAGAAGTGCAACTGAGAACAAAGGAATCCCAATACAATATTACATCTTAACCTTTGCTGTCATCCAACGACTGAAAAGAAAGTTGCCCAAATTAGTCCAAATGGCACAACAATGTGCCTAGTTTCCTTTTGCCAATCAAGCCATAATTTCCATCCAAGGCTTGTCCCGATCCTTGCACTCCCAATTTGGGTCCTTTGGTTATGCATGACCTCATTAATGAGCCCATTTAAAGCCTTTTCAAGTTGTGCCCTCCTAGACCTTGTGATTGGTCCACTTGAGATTTGTTTTGCTCTATGATTTTCATCATTCCCCCACTCTTCAAGAGGATTCATCCTTGAATCTTCACCTACATAATCAAAAGAAGAAAGATCAGAAACATTAAAAGATATTCTAACATTGTACTCATCATGAAAGTTTAGCTTGTAGGCATTTTCATTGATTCTTTCGATGGTTTGAAATGGACCATCTCCCCATGGTAGATACTTTGATTTTATTTGTTCTCTAAAATGCTCTTTTCTCAGGTGCACCCACACCCAATATCCAGGCTCAAAGATCATCATATAACATCCGTTTTTGGCTTGTTTGATATATTGTTCAATCCTCCTCTCAATGTTGAGCCTTGCTTTCTCTTTTTCAAATTTTTTTGCAAAGTTCGGTAAAGAAAATAAAGGAGCATGATTCAATTTTTCCTTAAGCAATTGGAATGAAATTTCTTGCTCTTGCCCCCATTTGAACCTAACATTCTTTTTGATGACTTCAGATATCAATGCTGCTATGCTAAAATCTTTCACAAATCACCGATAAAAGCAAACAAGTCCATAAAAACTTTGAACATTACTTAAAATTATTTGGTTGGGCCACTCTTGGATAGCTTCAATATTTTATTCATAAACCTAAACTTCGTGTGCACTTCTTTAGGTTAGGAAATAGACTATTTTCCTAAGCACTTCAAGAATAGATTGTAAATGTATCAAATGATCTTCCAAATTTTTGCTATAAATTAAAATATGATAAAAATGGACAACTAAAAATTTGCCAATAAAAGCATGAAAAACATGGTTCATTAATCTCATGAAAGTACTTGTAGTATTAGTTAAACCAAATGGCATGATTAACCATTGATATAAACCATATTTTGTCTTAAATGTAGTTTTCCATTCATCACCTTCTTTCATTCTAATTTGGTGATATCCACTTTTTAGATCAAATTTCAAAAATACAAAAGAACCATGCAACTCATCTAACATATTAACTAAGTGAGGAATAGGATGACAATTATTTATCATGATATTGCTGATTGCTCAGCAGTCTAGGCACTTCCTCCATGTCCTATCCTTCTCAGGGACCAAAATTACTAGAATAACATGTGGACTCATTCTTTCTCTCACGTACCCCTTTTCATCAACTCATTAACCTGCGTTTGTAGTTCCTTCATCTCCTCAAGATTACTCCTACAAGCTGGTCAGTTTGGAATGTTAGCACTAGGCACAAAGTCAATTTGATGTTCAATCCCTCAGATAAGAGATAATCCATTTGGAATTTCCTCAGGAAACACATACTTAAATTCCTACAAGATACAAACAATTGAACTAGGAAAGCATCATAAAATTGTTTAGTATTCAAAAATGCCTCATTGTACAGAAGTACAATCATTGGCTGATTAAGGAATATTGCTTTTTAAATTTCACTTGCTTTTGCATAGATAGTTGTTTTTCTCTCTTCTTTTGTCTCAAATTTTTCAATCTCTCTTCCTTTTTCTTTCTGATTTTCTCTTAATTTCTTTTTATCACTCTCTTTGCCACTAATTTTATTTTGTTCACACTCTTTTTTTCTTTCACTCTTTTCTTTACTCTTATTAATTTCTTTAGTCTCACTCTCCTTTTCATTTTCACTCTTCTCTTTTATCTTATTCTTTTCTTTAGTCTCACTCTCCTTTTCATTTTCACTCCTCTATTTTCATTAGTCTCACTCTCTTTTTCATTTTCACTCATTTATTTTCCTTTAACCATCTTCATTTGATCTTTAAAGACTTTCTTGGGTGAAAGGGGGACAAGTGTGATGTTTCTACCATCCTTCACAAATAAATACTTTTTTTTATATCCGTCATGTGTAACCCTCTGATCATATTGCCAAGGCCTACCCAACAAGATGTGCCCGACTTACGTGGGTACCACTCACACATCACCTCATCTTTGCAAACGCTCAATAATACTTGCTTATCAACCTTCACTTTCCCACTATCATTTCACCATTGCAACTTGTAAGGCTTAGGGTGTTCGAATAGGCAACCCTAATTTCTCAACTAAGGTAGTACTAGCCACGTTGGTACAACTTCCCCCATCTATGATAACACTACACACTTTGTTACTCACATGACACCTTGTGTGAAAGATGTTATCTTTTTGTTGTTCAAGGTCATCCTCCTTGACTTGAGTGCTCAAAGATTGCATTATAACCAGTGCTTCCCCGTCCACAAGAACGACAATGACTCGATTATGACTTGCCACACCTTATTCAACAACTTATTTTGTAGAGTCTCCTCTTCACTAGCTTCTCTATAGATGGCATCTCATCTTCTTCACTTTCATTATCGGTTCCCATGTCACCACTAGCTAAGGTGATCATTGCCTTCTTGTATGGACATTGAGAGGCTATATGACCATTACCAAGACACCAAAAACACTTAAAGTCACGATTACAAACTGGGGTGTTGATTTTACCTTTGTACTTGCTAGCCCTCATCTCTTTGGCTTCGTAAGGCTCAAATATTGGTTTGGATGTAGATACTTCATTTTTTTTCTCATTGGACTTCCAACATTAGGAGGAGGTGTTTCTCGTTCCAAAGCTACTAAGACATTTTCTTTCCTTTCCAATCTTTCATTCATATAGACGATCAAGTTGTTCATCCTCTCAAATGAATTTTACAAAGCCCTCATCATGAACATCATATTCGGTCTTTCTTCGGGACAACCAATGTTGGACAATTTTTTTTTTTTGCAATTCTACACAATAAAGGTTAGTGTAATAAAATAGAACTAATGTAAATTCACTCAATACCTCAAGTGTTTACCGCTCAAATTGATCGCTCAAACGCTCTTAGTTGCTAATCAAAACAACCAAATATAGGAATTCCAAACAATTTGTAGAATTATCAAACACCCTGATAACTCTATATTTTAGATTTATTTTGTCCATTTTATTAATTATAATTGCTATGTTCTTAATGTTTTTAGTTAATTTTAAGCTCTTAAATTAATATTTACTGTTAGTTTTTTAAGGAATATATTTTTAGAGAAAATTAAAGAATTTGAATTGAAAAAGACTTAATTGCAAAGAATAAAAGTTGAAAATATAATTTGAATTAAAAGAGGGCTTAATTGCAAATATCAAAAAGGTTAAAATTTAATTTGAATTAATATAGAGGGCTTAAATTCAATTAACCCAACTTTGTTTTTTCTGCATAGAGAAGTACCATGCGTGACATTATCAATGGTGAGGATCAGGCGAGTGAGATGCAAGCGCTACAAAGGAGATTGGATGCATTTCCAAATGGCACATTGTTCGGCACACAGAGTGGAACCCACCTATCTGCGCAAATAAATTCCCTCAGATATGTCTCCATCATTCACCATCAGATAAAATTTGAACGGCCTAGATCGTGCATTTGTCCCACACTCCACACGAGTGGAAGCCAACTATCACACATAGACCGACGCGCATATTTCTCGTACGATGCGGTCCACCTAATTTGCGTGCACCCTCTCATCCAACCCAATACTAAGCTGCACATGTCCCATTATTCTTCCAGTGAATCAAAGCTTGCCATGTGTCATGTGTATTGTATTAAAAAATTAGAAAATGGTGCACGCTGTCTAGCCGGTTTTGCATGTTTTGTCCCAACTTTTTACACGCATGTCTTAAGAATAATTTTTGTCACCCATTTGTTGCATGCATAATATTTTTTTTATATTTTCTTAAAGCTATAAATATGTTCTTATTATGATACAACATGGGGTGGAAGGTGGAACACGTAGAAGCCATTTTTGGCTTTTGTTGTGGTTTTGATTAGGGAGAAAATTGGAGAAAGGAGAGATGAAATACTTTTAATTTTTTTTGTTATTCTTCATTTAATGTTCCTTGAATGTCTTAATATTTTCGTATTGTAATTTTAATGTTTGCTATGAACTAATTTAATTGTTCTAGGGTTGCCATGTAACTTATATTATGAAGCTTGGATTATTTATTTTTGAATGATTTATGAGATGTTTAATTTGTTTATTCTATTTGTGCTTAATGCTTTTGATTGTTGGAAGATTAATCAACTGATCTGTGACACTTAAATAAACTTGGAAAAAGGCATTTTTGTGTGTTGCTCGTGGATAGAATAACATATATATATAAGGGATAGAAATATACCTTTATTGTACGTGTAACTATTTGAGAACTTTGAATTTAATGAATCTTGGTGAATTTAATTCTCATAGGAATATAGTGAATTATTTTAGCAAGATGTGTCTATTTGTTATCGGAAGAGACATATGGATAAATTAGGAGTTCTTGGTTGACAAAATAAATGCGAGAACAAAAATTGAGAGAAAATAATATTATTCAAGTGGATTAATTTGGTGAAACTGCAATCCTAGAATTTTCTTATAAACTGTTATAAAAATTAGTTAGTTAAACTCCATCCAACTATCGATTGTTTTGATAAAATTAGGTTGAAACCATTTTAGTACTTAACGAATAATAATAACAAATCTTCGTGAGAACGATATCTTACTTATCATTTATTACTTGTGACCGTGTATACTTGCATGTTCATATTCTCTTAAAGAGATAACAAGTTTTTGGCACCGTTGTCGGGGATTTGTTTACTATTTTTGTTGACATTAATACCAATCAATCTGATTTTAGTTCAAATTTTTTTATGCTTATTGTTACTTGCTTAGATTTATTTTTCAATTTTCTGGTAAGTTGAAACTTTGTATTTGATGCAAAATATCTGAACCTCCCTAAAAGTAGAAAAAACGAGAAGTCAAGCTGATGACTCTAAATCAAGGGCTTCTTGGGAGGCAAGGCATGTGTTTTAGTTTTCTATTTATTTTACTTAGTTGAACATGTATTGTGTGTATATTTCTTTATTTTGTTATTTTGTTTTGGTAGGTGCAAATCGGAGGAAGTAAAGCTATTTTTGGATTTCAATCTTACAAACCAAAACTAGGAAGTTTCTTTGAACCCATCTCATTTGTTCTTTAACTTTCACACATCGAGGAAAATGTGCATATTAAGTTTTGGGGGTGGTGAAGAGATTGAACTTAGTTGAAATATTTTCTTGGTATTGTTGCTCGTGTAGCTTTATTTGTTTGGTTGATTGAAACATTAGAATATATTTTGCTTTTCATGGTGATTTATTTTTATTTCTTTGGTTTAACTAATGCATAGCTCTTTGAAAGATTTGAATATTGTCTAAGTTTGTGTTTAATTTTTGAGTAAGTTTCACTTTTACAAGAATTTATGAGCACTATTCTTAATCTTTGAGTTGTTATGCTAATTTAGAGAAGGTTTATGTGAATATGCAATTCAATTTATGTTCTTTGGTGTCATAGTTCTTAGAATTTGTTTGATTTTCTCTCGAGGTGAAATCCTAGACAACACTTAACTAAGGAAATGATTTAGGCCATCTTTGGATCGTTTGAGCCTTTCTATCCAACTTTACATGTTTTATCCATAGTATACCCCTTTTGAGCTTTTAAGTTTATATATATATATATATATATTGTTCTATCCTACAAATAAGCCTAAAAAAAAGATATATATAGATATATCGTTATTCCTTATCTCACTAACATGTGACTATTGTTAGTAAATTTTTAAAGATATATCAAAAAAAGAAAAAGAAAGAGAAAGAGAAAAAAAAAAGATTGTTGCATGTGAAGTTAAATCCCAAATTGGGAAGTACTCATTGAGATGTTAGAAGGTATATTGTTTCAATCCTAAAATGATGTGTTTAGGAAAAATTTGAGCCAAATATTATCTTTTATCTTACCTTTATCTAAGCCATACATTACAAGTTTAATAAAGTCCTAATGATTTTTGGTTTTGTGTTTGTCTACATTAGTAGAGAAAGAAGTGAAAAATGAACTTATGAGTTTTGTGATTTCATTAGAAATTAATTGCGTCCATATTTACATAAACTCACCTGGATTTCATGTGATGAAATATGAAAATAATTCACACATACAAGAAAATTCAATGTGAAAATGTAACATACTTTTAAATTGATTTCAATTCTTAGATAAAATTCTTGTATTTCTTTGAGTTATGTTATTTATATGACCAATGAGAAATGTTTTGAAAATCACAATTTTAAGTGCATGTATCCTAGTTTTATAAAGGATAGGAATTTGAAAATTAGCTTCTAAAACTCTGATACCAAATGATATGAACCAAAGGGTTAGGACCTAGCTAATTTCAGATTATATAGCAAAGGGTTTCTCCACAGATAAATGGATATTACTCACCATTTTTTGATGGGAAAGATGCCACAAAGAGGTGCTATTTCCTTGATAAGTCTAGTATAAATGACACCCTAACAAGTATGCATATTACTCACCACAAATTCTTGGATGCTAAACAACGCCACTAAGGTTGACGATCCCATGATAAGTTGCTTAAAGAGGAACAAAGAGCATGAATGAGCTCTCAAATGATCTAAAAAATAAAATTTCATTCAAATTGTAAAATTCCAGTAACTGAGCTACTCTTAAGTATTCATAGGATATAAATAAACCCTAAACTCTACTACATCATAGCCATTAATCTCATGCTAGGGTTGAAAATAAAAACAGTCAAAAAGTAGAAAAGGTAGCAGATAAAATGGACCAAAACACAAAGAAAAATGAGGTAGCTCACTACAACAGGAATCCTATGAAAATATTACATCTTAACCCTTGATTTAATCTAAGGGCTGAAAAGAAAACTGCCCAAAATCAGTCCAAATGGCACAACAAAAATGGAGCAAAATATGGAGCCAAACTTAAAGCAAAATGTGGAGCAAAATTGGAGCAGCTGGGCAAAGGAATCATAATAAAATATTACATCTTATCCTTTTTTTTCATCCAACGACTAAAAATAAAGTTGCCCAAGTTAGTCCAAATGGCACAGCAATGTGCCTAGTTTTATTTTGCCAATTTCACCATAATTTCCATCCTAGGCTTATCCTAATCCTTGCACTCCCAATTTGGGTCCTTTGGTTATGCATGACCTCATTAATGAGCCCATTTAAAGCCTTTTCAAGTTGTGCCCTTCTAGACCTTGTGATTGGTCCACTTGAGATTTGTTTGGCTCCATGATTCTCATTAGTTATCCTTCCAATTTTATCTCCACGGAGAGCTAGAGGACGAACCAAATCTGAACTTCTTGGACTTGATTACCTTTTTCATTTTAAAACACTTGTGTTGTAGTTCCTCCATCCCTATGTAATGTTGCTTCTCTATCTTCCTCTATATTTGCTCTAATCATGGTGATTTCCATCTCCTTATAATAATCCTCTACACTCATGAAACCTTGCAACTTTCTATATAAATCCCTATAGTAATGGCTAGGTATAAATCATCTTCCGATGACCAAATAGGCCTTTCACCATTCCTTCTCCTAATGACCACCAATTGATCATCCTATATACCTACATAATTTGTAATTATATGGCTGTTAGCTTTAATTTCTTCTCCTCAGAGTAATTATGACAATCTTATATGTGCTAAACCTTTCTTTCCCACTCCAAGTATAAGTCAGGATCATTCTTTCCTTGTAAAGTCGGAATTTTCATCTTTATACTACCTATATTGCAATCTCCTTTGGAGTCAACCTTCTTGTCATGTTTATAACGTATTCTCTCCTCTACTTTGAATCCAACTTCTTCTTCTTTGTTGAACTCATGTATTCTTCTATGTTATTCAAAACCAGAAAAGGATTCAAAATCATTTAACCTTACATTAAGCTAATCTCAACAAGCAACTCGTGTTCACACAATTTTGGCTCTTTTTTATCTCTTTACCTTTTACCACTCAAAGCTCAAGCGAGTCCCATTTTATGTTCTTAAAGAAATCAATGAATTCAACTAATCTAAAGAAGCAACTGGTTTGTTGGTGATAATATCAAAAATTAGAATTTTAAAAACTTAGTTGACAAAAAGAAAGTCCAAAGAGGACTCTATAAAACCAATAAAGAATATAAGGAAAGAAACAAAAAAAAAAAAAGAAACTAAAGAGAAGATGGAAAAAAGTTACTAATTAATTTAGGAAAGTTAAAATAGGAAAGAAATATTGTTGAGCAAGAAATCTTTTCAAGATCTTTCTTAACCAAAATAAAAGAAAACTAACTTTAACAAGAACAAGAAACTCAAGCAAGAAAACAAGAATTAGAATCTTGAACAATCTATTGCTTTATTCTCCCTTTATTTGTTTTTTCCTTTTGCTTTTTTACTGATGTTATGAATAGAACATACAAAAAAACTAATACACAACCCCAATGAACAAAAATCAAAAACACAATAAAAAATAATAGGTGCGACAAAAAAAATTGTAAACCCTTAATAAGTGGTGTAAATGATGGACCTTGGGGTCAAAAAAGGTGGGATATTGATGAGAATCATGAAGTCAAACAAATCCCAAGTGCTCCAATTTTGTTCCACATTTTGCTCCATTTTTTTGCTATGCCATTTGGACTGATTTTGGACAGCTTTCTTTTTAGCCCTGGGATGAAATCAAGGGTTAAGATGTAATATTTTCATAGGATTCCTTTGTAGTTAGCTGCCCCATTTTTCTCTATGTTTTGGTCTACGTTTTCTGCCACCTTTTGTGCTTTTTGGCTATCTTTATTTTTCAACCCTTAGATGAGATCAAGGGTTGTGATGTAGTAGAGTTTAGGGTTTATTTGTATGATATAAATACTTAAGAGTAGCTCAACTATTGGGATTTCACATTTTGAATGAAATTTGATTTTTTAGATCATTTGAGAGTTCATTCATGCTCTTTGTTCCTCTTTAATCAACTTATCAAGGAATTGGCAACCTTTGTGGTGTTGTTTAGCATCCAAGAATTTGTGGTGTGTAATATCCATACTTGTTAGGGTGTCATTTATTCTAGACTTATCAAGGAAATAGCACCTCCTTGTGGCGTCTTTCCCCTCAGATAAATGGTGAGTAATATTCATTGATATGTGGAGAAACCCTTTGCTATTTAATCTGAAATTTTGCTAGGTCCTAACCCCTTGGTTCATATTAGATACAAAGGCATAGCCTTGTTCAATTTATAGGAATCAAGTGGAGCTTTGATTCATTATGCAATAATAGCATTTCGTTACCCAAGTCAAAAGTTACAGCTGTTTAAAGTTGCAACTCCAATTTTATCAAAATTTTCTGAAACTATGAACTAGAGCAAGCTCTCTTTTTCTTTTTTCTTTGAATAATGAATATGGATTGAACACAAAAATAAAGAAAAATAAATAAGGGAACCAAACAAAGTTTTGTTTTACCCACAAAATCCTTGGTAGATAATTTAGCCAAACAAGAATATCACAAACCAAAATCCCAAAAAATAATATTTCTTTCCATAGAGATAAGGTAAGAACACAATCAAATTTGAAATCAAGACAGATTCTTGAAAACGGAGAAAAATATGAAATTTTTGTTTCTTGAAATCAAGAACTCAAGCAAAGATAAATCTTGATAGATAACTTGTTTCTAGCAACTAAAGTTCTAAAACCAAATATTGTGGACTCTCTAGGCGAACAACCCTAGGAACACACGAACTCAAAGGAATAGGAACAATCAATTTTCTAGAAACGTGTTGAAGATGATTGGATTAGAACCATAAGAAAATAAAGTCCTTAAAACCCTAACATGGATATGACATAAAGGATGATCATTCCCTTTGATAAGTCAAATTCAAGCATTCAATCAAGAAAAAAAGAAGGCAAAGAAAAGAGCTTCCTAAAAGAAATTTCAAAAATGATATAAAGTCTACGCAAGAGTTCATAGTTTCTGCATTTTTATAACGACAATCCATAAAGAAAAAAACCCTAGATTAAATTCAAACCCTAAAGAAACCCTAGACGAAATGGGCCTACAATTAAGTAAAACAAAAATTGCTTCACAAATTAATCCTTGCACCCAATTTGATCTTCCAAATCTATCCCTTGCATAGGAACTTGAAAATATCGTATGATCTTGAGAATATTTTTAAACATCAACTTGGTCAGCATCTCGATCTCTATTATTAATGATGCAGCTCCTCTAGGTGAAAAACCCTAGGAACCCACGAACTCAAAGGAATAGAAAAAATCTATTTGCTAGGAAATTGTTGAAGATGATTGGATTAGAACCTTAACATGGAGACACCAAAAGGATTATGATCGCCACACAAATTGTGTGTGCAATGAATACACAAGTATACGTACCATAACAAGTAATATAATGATAAGTAAAGATCCTTCCCACGGAGATTATTTTATTAAAAACTAATTTTTAAAACTAAAAATAATAAAATTCAATTTTTTTGGTGTTTTTATATTTTAATGAAGCAAAATTAAAATAACAAAAAATAAATAGTAATAATTAATTAAATCAAATTTGGTAACTAAAAAGATATATGAGAAAATATCTAGGAATACTTAATCTCCCAATTTTCTAAACATGTGAATCGCTAAAATCCCCAAATTTAATATCAATTAATTACACGATCAATTGAATCTAACCTAGCATGTATTCCTCTCTCAAGTAAACTACACACCATATAGTAATTAATTTAATCACACTCTCATGCCAATTAAATTGCATACTACTCATTAAATTCATCAATTATGGATCACATACATAAGAATCATACATCTGCGTAGAAACTATGCATGTTATTTAATCAAGACAAACAATTAAATAATTTTCTCAAATCTATTTAATTGCCTCTATAGATAAATTGTTGGCCAAAAAATTAATAGCATAAAAATCAAATTAAATAATATAATTAAATTAATATTATAATTGGGAAAAAATATTAGATCATCACATGGTGAAAATTGGGTTCATAAGATCCCTAGATTAATAAATTAATTACACATAATTGTGTTTATAAAGCTCATATTTTTCAAAAAGAAAGACATAAAATTAATAAAGAAAATAGTAGAAATAAATTCAATCAATATCTTGAATTGTAGAATTAATTTTCTCTTGAATCTCAACCAAAATTGTGTCGTCTCTTGAATATTTCTTTATTTTTCTCTCTTTTTAGCTCTAAAAACTAACCAAAATTATGCTAGTGGAGGCTAATTAGGGTTTATGGAGTGATTAGGGGCTTAAATAAAGCTCAGGTATGATCTAGACAGTCCGATTAACTTAAGATCAAGGGCTATGATCTAAATAAGCAAAACTGATAGTTTCAGCCAATCACAAGGTGACACATGGCATCACAAATTCATTGGGAAAATCAGGGAGCGATGCATGGTAGGGGAGACCGGTCAGAGTCGACACTCACCTCGTCAGCAACATGTGGTGCGACGTGATTCATAGGAATGGATGGCGTTGTGCACGGGTGGAATGCGTAGAGAAATGGAGTGGTGACATGTGGCATGATGCGTTGATCGATTTCCAAACTCAAATTGAACGCCATGCTGACACGTGGTGCATATTTCATCCTCCTCACACATGGTGCGTCGTGATTCGCTCTCCATGCTTACGTGGTGTCCGCGTGGTTTGCACAGTCAACTCTTCTACTTGCGTGGCATGCCACGTCGTAGCTTCGGATTGGTCCTGCGTTAAAAATTCATAAAAAATCCATAAAAATCCCAAAAAAATCCAAAAATCCATAAAAATACTATTTATTAAATAAAACAAGTAAATATTATGTAAAAAAGTACACTAATGACTCTATTTTCATAGAGTCATCAAATTATCACTTCTTTTGATAAGTCGAATTCAAGCATTCAATGAAGAACACAAGAAGGCAAAGCAAAGACTTCTTGAAAAAAATTTCATAAATGAGATAAGGTTTTCCTAAGAGTACATAGCTACTCCTCTTTTATAACAAAAGATCATTAAAGAAAAAAACCCTAGATGAAATTTAAAAAGAAATCCTAGAAAAAACGAGTCTATTTATTTGTGGATTGGGCCTAATCAATCCTTAAAAAAATAAAAGACTAAAATAATTTATTATAAATAAAACATAAAAGACCTAAAATTAACAAAAATGAAAATTTCTTTCCAAATTAATCCTTATACCCAACTTGATCTTGCAAATCTATCCCTTGCATAGGATCTTGAGAATATTTGTCATGCAGTCCCTCTAGGCAAATAACCCTTAACCCATAAACTCAAAGGAATAAAAATGATTGAATTGCTAAGAACGTGTTGAAGATGATCAGATTAGAACTCTAAGGAAACAAAGTCCTTAAAACCCTAATTTTGATACACCAAAAAGGAAGATCACTACTCCCTTTGATTAGTCGAATTCAAGCATTCAATTAAGAACACAAGAAGGGAAAGCAAAAGCTTTCAAAAATATACATTCATTAATGATATTCGTTCTTTCTCCAAATTACATAGCTACTCTTTTATAAGTAAGAAACCATAATAGAAAAATCCTAGATAACATGGGCTTTGTTTAGTGGTGGATTGAGCTTAATTCAACCTTAAAAAATAAAAGACTAAAATTCTTAAAATAAACAACCCACATCTACCTAAAATAAAAAATTCCAAACTTAAAAGGCCCACAATTAATTAGAACAAATTTCTTCCTAAAGTAACCCTTGTACCCAACTTGATCTTCCAAATCTATACCTAGTCATTGGACCCCAATTCCTTGCAAATGATCTTAGAAACATCAACTTAATCAACACTTAGGAAAATTAACTTGATCAGCACTTAGGAAAATCAACTTGATCAGCACCTATTCACTATTCCCCTATTCTTCAAAAAGATTCATCCTCAAAACTTAGCTCTATAAGCAAGTCAATTTGGTATAACAGATCCATGTATGAAGTCTATTTGATGCTCAATTCCTCTCAAAGGAGGTAATCCATAGGGAATATTTTCAAGAAGTTGATCCTCAAATTCCTACAATAAAGATTTACAAATATTCTAAAGAATCTCAATATCCTACAAATATTCTCAAGATTATACAAATATTCTCATGATCCAAACCAGGGGATAGATTTGGCATATCAAATGCAAGGATTAATTTTGGAAGCAATTTTTTATTAGTTAATTATGGGCCTTTTATGGTTAGAGATTTTATTTTTAGTGAATTGATGAATTTTATATTACTTATTTATCGTAAGTATTTTAAGTCTTTTATTCCTTACGGATGGATTAGGCATAATCCACAACTAAATACGTCTACTAAGGTTGAATTATGTCTAGTGTTGCTTTCTTTAAGATAAATTTCTTCTATTGATTTGTTGCTTAAGAAAGAAAAAAATAGCCTTGTATTGGAAGGAGAACTAATATCATCAATGAAAATTTATTTCAGAAATATTTTTGCTCTGCCTTCTGGTGTTGTTGACTGTTTGCTTGAATTCAAATTATGAAAGTAGAGGATCATCCTTTGTGGCGTCTCAAAGTTGGAGTTTTATGGACTTATTGTTATTGGTTTCGTGTTTGGATTTATTTTCGTAGTTCTCTTTGACAACGTTGTATCTTTTTGTTGTTCTTTTATTTCTGTGTTCAATCAATATTTTTTCTTACAAAAAAGTTGAGAAGGAAAAAAAGAATAGTGCTGATGTTCACAGTTTAAAAAAAAATATATTTCATGAATCGGAGTTGCAACTTTAAACGATCATAAATTTTGACTATGTTGTTGAAACGACTATTATAATATATCAAATCAAAAATCGTATCAATTTCCATTATCCAAGCGAACATTGCAAAAGAATCTCATTTTTTGAACCTAAATTCCATTATTTATATCACTTATCGAGGGTTTAAAGATTTTGTTGCACCTTCGTTTTGCATGTTTTTTGTTTTTTTTTCAATAGAGCTGTAATGGAGATTGAGGTAGCAACAAAGAGTATATTTACAAATATTCTAAAGAATCTCAATATCCTACAAATGTTCTCAAGATCATACAAATAGTCTCATGATCCAACACAGGGGATAAATTTTATAATATCAAATGCAAGGATTAATTTGGAAGCAATTTTTTTATTAGTTAATTATGGGCCTTTTATGGGTAGAGATTTTCTTTTTAGTGAATTGATGAATTTTATATTACTTATTTATCGTATATATTTTAAATCTTTTATTCCTTATGAATGGATTAGGCACAATCCACAAATAAATAAGTCTACTAGGGTTGAATTATGTCTAGTGTTGCTTTCTTTAAGATAAATTTCTTCTACTGATTTGTTGCTTAAGAAAGAAAACAATAGCCTTCTATTGGAGGGAGAACTGATATCATCAATGAAAATTTGTTTCAGAAAGATTTTTGCTCGACCTTCTGGTGTTCTTGATTGAATGCTTGAATTCAAATTATGAGAGGGGTGATCATCCTTTGTGGCTTCTCATGGTTAGAGTTTCATGGACTTCTTGTTGTTGTTTTCATGTTTAGATTTAGTTTCATAGTTCTCTTTGAAATCTTCCTATATTTTTGTTGTTCTTTTATTTCTGTGTTAAATCGATCTTTGTTCTTCAAAAAAATATTGGGAAGGAACTTTAAATCTTACCACATATGATTTATAAATGGAGGAGGACTCTCATATGAGGTAGCTATTGTAAGAACATTCTCATCAAAACATTCATCATAATGTGATGGATGGTAAGACTATACAGATTGCATTAGAGATATTGAACCACTACCTAATGGCATCTGCATTCTGGCATATAGGGAGGACCAATAAGATGACTATATCCCATACAGGATATAGGTTGGGCACCGTGAGATTTCATGGGTAGCATGCCTACTATGGATGATCGCATGCCTCACATGGTTGGTTGCATGCCTAGCCAATAAGGCATGCCCTTATTGTAGTATAGTGTCATGCATGGCATGTGTTGTGATTGATATTCCTTTAAAGTGGCAATCTCACTTAACACTGAGGCTTTAAAAGAGTTGAATTCATTTTCAATTTCACACTACTTCTCCTTACTAACCATCTGATGCTTTTGTTTTGGAATATTAAAAAGTCCATATAACTATCATATTGGCTTCCTTCCCTAACATAACCAGGATGCTCGTGCCCAAATATATGATATATAGCATCTATCCCTAGCTGTTCGATTATTTCACCCCTGGCTATTTGTACTTGAACAACTCTCTACAAATAATAAAGCGAAAAAAACATATCATACATTATTACATCAATATACAAAAATCATGAGGACTTTGTATCAAGTTAAATTACTAACTAACTTATTGAGTTATTCTTCTCCTCGTTTAGTCATTGGTCTAGACTTCTTCATTTTAGGGGTCTTTGTTTCTATATACAATTCAGATCGGGTAACCGATCTACCAAATTCATCTTCCTACATAAACTAAATAAATTTATTAACCATGACATCAGGAAAATAAATATAAAAATATTTATAAATTAACAACTTAATAATACTATTCTTTATCTAACTTTAGGATTTGATGACCGCCCAATACGGTTAGGAAGAATATTCTACATTTTTATATTCTAATGTTCTTCCCTAATAATTTGAAATTCATCTGTACGTCTATAATCCAAGAAGTCTTTCCATACTTAGGGTTCAATCCAGGGGTGTTCTTCAAGGATATTGTTAAGTTATTCTTCATCAAGTGGTTCCAAATATGGAAACACATAATTTATGGCCAATTTAGAAGTTTTATATTCCTTCCATGCCTTATTTATAATCTTGTAACACTTGTTCTTACAAGTATCAACGGCTTTAAAATAATTCTGTAAAAACACACATTTTAGATGAGATATAATACAAAAAATATATATAATATATGTAATTAGTTATAAAACAAAAGAGACTTACATAAATGATTTTCCATATCTTGTACTTTTCATCATCATCAACATTAGTCCAATCATTTATATTCATTTTTATACTTGACTTCACAAGTCTACCAATAGAATATTTCAATTGTTGGAAGTTTTCTCCTAATGGATTACCAGTAGTATAAAATTGAACGGGTACTCTATCATCTGGGTTAAGTGGAGCATCAAGTATATTAGCCTAAATCCTTCTTTTCAAATGCCATGAAATATATGCAAATAATGATAAAATAGAAATTAATTGACAATTTTAAGTTCGAACATATAAACAAGAGTTATTATAATAATATAGAACATACATTATGGTTAATTAGGTTGTTGATCGTATATATATATATATATATATTCCTTCATAATCACTTTGAGTCTATAATGAAGAATCATCGTTATCAACTAGATCATCACATACATTAGGTAATTTGTTTGAGAAATGACTAATGTTGGATATTGTATCAAGAATGCCATCATCTTCTAAAGCATCACAATGGTAGAACTCTTTTATGGAGCCGTTAACACAACAGACCATCTTGTGTCAATTTGATCGCTCACATAAAATACTTGTTTTGCATGAAGTGCTAACATTAAAGGATCATCAATGTGACTTATTTTGGATAAATTTACAAGGGTAAATCCAAAATCATCTATTGTATATCCAACATTGATAACATCTTGGACATAATAACACAAGGATATTGTTTCATGCAAGACCTCATAATTGAGTTCCCAAATTTCTTGGAATTTTACCATAATATGTTCTATCATAAAGTACAGGATTACCATATTTTGAACTAAAACATTTCCTGGTTTGTGCAACCATCTTCACACCACTATTCATATTTACTCATACTTTGTCCCTTGCTTGAGTCGTAAACCTTGATCCATTAATTGTGAAACTAGAATATGATTTGACATTGAATTTAGGACCATGTGTAAGCCATTCTAAACTTTATGTTATTTTATGATTGGGTTTGTTGAGTTCGACTAGAATCTATGTATATAAAAACATGAAATGTGCTTAAAACATTATATAGAAGTACTAATGAATTCTTGTATGTGACACTTACATGGTTAGAAACCAATTAATAAGCTCTTGTTTATGTTCATCATACAACCATTTTTTTCCTCCTTTTTTTATAATGAGGATCTATCTTGAGTAAGTTTAAATGCATTTTATAATGTTGTTCAAGATATATCAATTAGGTATCATTAATTTTATTTTTCAAACTCTATGGTACACTTCATAGCGTGTCCTAAAATCGATGATGTTACTAATGTAGCAGAGTTGTTCTTTATGGAGGTTGTTAGGCTTCATGGAGTTCCTAGGAGCATTGTGTCTGATAGGGATGTTAATTTACTTAGATATTTTTGTAAAACTCTTTGGGCTAAAATGGGCACTAAACTATTGTTTTTGACTACTTGTCACCCCAAACAGATGGGAAAACTGAGGCAGTCAATAGGACTTTGAGAAATTGGAAGGATTGTTTACCATATGTTGAATTTGCTTAAAACTGGAGTGTGCATTCAACTACTAATCATTCTCCATTCGTAATTGTTTATGGTTTCAATCCACTAACTCCTTTGGACTTATTACCTATATCTATTTCAGAGAAAACTAACTTAGATGGTGTCATTCTTAGATAGTTTAAGTTTTGGCTTATTTTTTAGCCACCCATCTCTTTTTAGAACTATCTTCCACGGACTGATGGTAACCATAGGTTGTCCCCTCCTAGCCAATCCCTTTTGTTTGAATTGTTCCTCAACCATTATGGCTTGGTGTACCATATATGTTACCAAAACATAGTGCTACATCTCAATTATTTCTGTAATAGCATGATTTAAACCATGTAAAAATCTAGCCATGGTGGCTTCCCGATCCTCTTCTACATTAGCCTGGATCATAGCTAGCTCCATTTCCTTGTAACACTCATCCACACTCTTGGAACCTTAAATTAGACTATGCAACTTTTGATACAATCCCCTATAATAGTGAATGGGTACAAAATGCTTTCTCATAAGCATTTTCATCTCCTCCCAAGTGTCCAAGGGTGGCTCTCTATTCCTCCTCCTATTAATTAGTAATTGATCCCACCAAACATAGCATAATCGGTAAATTCAATTATATTAAACTTAACCTTCTTTAACTCCGAATAATTGTGACAATTGAACCCCATCTCCATTTTAGTTTCCTCCAAATAAACTTTAGCATCATTTATACCTTGAAAATATGGAATTTTAATCTTTATGTTTCCTAAATCATTATCCCTTATACGCCTACCCATCCTAGCTTCTCATTCCCATTCCTACACTCAAACCTACCCCGATTCAAATATGGCTCATCAAACTTTTCCATCTCAACCACTTCATCAACATTCCGCCATTGAACACACCCACCTTGTTGCCTATTGGCGATGTTTTTTTGTTGTCCCCTGAATCCCTTCTTCTACCCTATCCAACCTATCATGAATAGGCTCTAATTCACCCCCATCATATGACGCCTCATCTCTCCTAACAACGCTTGCATTTGGAGGTTCGAAACTGTGGGTTGTTGATATTCTTCACTTGTATCTTTTTCTTGATTATTGGACATGCTCAGAATTTGCGAAGCAAGGTTAGAATCCTTACAAGCACTCCCTCACATATTTCACTCAAGAATTGATACACTTGCAATCATTTTTTCACTCTAAAAGGCTTTTACCCTCTTATGGTCTTACACACTATTGGATTTTTCCACTCCTTTTTGTCTTATTTACTTCTTAATCGAGCTTAAAGAAATTAATTCAAAATAATCTAGCAGCAATTCAAAAAATGAGAAACAACCCATACTTATCAAAAAGATCAAGAACATGAATAAGGAGAGAAACAATATTGACGGGAAGATGTTTTTTAGAATCGAGTAGTGGAAAATGATATAAACAGAGAAATTTTCCTCTTTATGCATTGAGAAATTTATAACTGAAATTGTATAGTTGTTTTAATAGCAAGGAATAGGAAATTAAGAAATAAAACAAAAATAAAAGATAGCAAAACTTATCTTAGAACCAAAGCTAATGCCAACTCGTTAGGCAAATAACCTAGGAACCCACAAACTCAAAGGAATATAAATGATTAATTTGCTATGAATGTGTTGAAGATGATCAAATAATAACCCCAATGAATCAAAGTCCTTAAAACCCAAACCTTGAGACGCCATAACAGATGATCACTCTCTTTAATAAGTCAAATTAAAGTATTCAATAAAAAACATAAGAAGGCAAAGCAAGAAGCTTTCTGAAATTTTCTTTTCATTAATGAATATTTGTGTTGCCTCCAAATTACATAGAATTTCTTCTTTATAAGAAAAAAATTATAAAAGAAAAACCCTAGATGGAATGAGCCTAATGGGCCTACTTTGTATGGATTGGACCTAATCCAACTTTAAAATAAAAGACCGAAAAACTTAAAATTAAAAGGTCCAAAATTCACTAAAACAATAATTTCTAAACATAAAAGGTCCATAATCAACTAAAATAAAAAACTTTAAAGATATAAGGCCCACAATTAATTTAAACAAAAATTTCTTCCTAAAGTAAATCTTGCGCCCAACTTGATCTTCCAAATCTATCCCTAGTCATTGGACAACCATTTCCTTACAAAAGATCTTGTGAATATTTGGAAACATTAACTTTATCTCAACACTTGGGAACATAATTTGATTAGCATCTCGATCTCTATTATTCCACTCCTCTTTGAAAAGATTCATCCTCGAATCTTAGCTTTATAAGCTAGTCAATTTGGTATAACGGATCCATGTGTTAAGTCTATTTGATACTTAATTCCTCTCAAAAGATGTAATCCATAGGAAATCTCATCATAAAGTTGATTCTTAAAGTTCTACAATTAAGATACAATGACACTAGGAAAAGATGAGTTAAGATTGTTAGAAGAAAGATAAACATCCTTGTACATAAGTACAAGTACCAGCTACCTTGCCGTCATAGCACTCTTAATCTCTTGTTTTTCAGAAAATGCACTCATTCTTTTACTTTTCTCTCCTTTTCTCTCCTTTTTTCTCTTGTTTTCTCCTATTTTCTCACTCTTTGCTCCTTTGTGCGCACTTTCTTCTCTTGTTGCACACTTTCCCCTCCATTATTGATATGAACGAAGGGGTTAAGACCTAGCTAATTTCAGATTATATAGCAAAGGGTTTCTCTATGAATCAATGGATATTACTCACCATTTTTCTGAAGGGAAAAGACGCCACAAGGAAATGTTATTTCCTTGATAAGTCTAGCATAAATGACACCCTAAAAAGTATGGATATTACTCACCACAAATGCTTGGATGCTAAACAGTACCACAAAGGTTGCTAATCCCTTGATAAGTTGCTTAAAGAGGATCAAAGAGCAAGAATGAGCTCTCAAATGATCTGAAAAATCAAAATTCATTCAAATTGTATTTTCTAGCAGTTGAGCTGCTCTTAATAGGATACAAACAAACCCTAAGCTCTACCACATCATAGCCCTTGATCTCATCCAAGGGTTGGAAATAAAAACAGCCAAAAAGCACAAAAGGTAGTAGAAAACATGGATGAAAACATGGGGTAGCTGACTATAAAGGAATCCTATGAAAATATTACATCGTAACCCTTGATTTCATGCAAGGGCTGAGAAGAAAGCTGCCCAAAATCAGTCCAAATGGCACAGTAAAATTGGAACAAAATGTGCAGTAGCTGAGAACAAAAGAAACCTTGTAAAATATTACATCTTAACCTTTGTATCCATCTAAGGGTTGAAAATGAAGCTGCTCAAAAAAGTCCAAATGGCATAACAATGTGCCTAGTTTTCTTTTGCCAATTTTTCCCTAATTTCCATCCTAGGATTGTCCCAATCCTTGCACTCCCAATTTAGGTCCACTTGGTTATGCATGACCTCTTGAATGAGCCCATTTAAAGCCTTTTTGAGTTGTGCCTTCCTAGACCTTGTGATTGGTCCACATGGAATTTGTAGAGCTCGATGATTCTCATCAATTATACTCACTTTTCTCTCCATTTTTCTCACTTTTCTCTCCATTTTTGCTCTCTTCCTCACTTACTCATTTTTTATTTTCCTCTTGCTCACACTTTTGTTTTTCTCTCAATTTGCACTCTCCTACTATCCTAATTTTGTCTATATAAGCTTATAAAGGTTTAAGAGGAGCTAATACAACTTTTTGGTTGTTCATTTTAAAAGAATAACGATTTATATAACCATCATGTGATACCTTCCTATCAAACTGCCATGGTCGGCCGAGCAATATGTGAGTAGCATACATTGATACCACATCACAAAGAACCTTATCTTCATATTTTCCATTTGAAAAAGGAACCCAAACTTGTTTGTTAACCACCACCTCTACACAATCATTCAACCATTATTGCTTGTACGGTTTGATATGTTCTACCACTTCAAATTTAACCTTTCTACCAATAAGGTTCTAGCAATATTAGTGCAGCTCCCACTATCAATAATTAATGTGCATACCTTATCCTTCATAATGCATCTTGTGTGGGAAATATGATCACGATGTTTTGCCACTTCTTTATCATTAGGCGGTATATTCAGGACTCACCTTGTGACAAGTGAATCTCTATGCACAGGTTCTTCCACTTCAACATTAGAACCATCCTTCACTAATAGTATCTCTTCATCACATGAACTAACACTTTTGATTTTTCCATTTGTCTGTACAACCATGATCTTTTTTTCCCATTTTTAACTTTCTCTCTCTTCCATTCTGGAATCATCTTCTTCTTCCTTGAACTCATGTTTCCTATGTATTCTTTTACGTAATTTAGAACTGGAAGAGGATTCTAAATCATCCAACCTTACATTTAGCTTCTTAAATTGGTCATTGAAAGTCTTGAAGAGGTCTTTTAAGTCGACCTCTTGTGGTTCTCTTCCTTCCTTACTCATGTTTTCAAACTGTAGAAAAAATGAAATAGCTCACACACTCCCTCTCATGTGTTTGCTCTCAAATCAGATTGTTATCACTCCTATTTTTTACTATTTTGACCTCTCTTTTTTTCCACTATTTTGGCCTCTCTCTTTTTTACACTATTTTCGCTCTTTTTTTGTTTACCACTCAAAACTCGTGCCAACCTCCTTTGTGTTCTTAAAAAATAAAAGAATCCAATTAATCTTAAGAAGTAACGGTTTTATTGGTGACAATCTCAAAATTCAAAATTCTAAAAACTTAATAACAAAGTATGACATAAGGAAAGTCCAATGAGGACTCTAAAGAAAGACTCTTGACCAAAGAGGACTCCAAAAAAATATTCTTGACCAATAAGGACTCCAAAGAAATATTCTTGACCAAGGTGGATTCTAAAGAAAGACTCTTGAACAAGGGAGACTCTAAAGAAAGACTCTTGACCAAGAAGGATTCTAAAGAAAGACTCTTGACCAAAAAAGGACTCTAAAGGAAGGCTCTTTATAAAAAAAAGACTCTAAAGAAAGGCTCTTGATAAACTATGATTCCGCTTTCATTTTTTTAAAAATTAGTCTTGGGTAGCAAGAACAAAATAAAGGAAATCCAATTTCAACAAGAACAAGTTTTTCAGCAAGAAAACAAGAATTAGATTCTTTAATAATCTACTACTATTTTCTTCTTCTTCTTCTTTTATTTCCTTTTTTCTTTTTAATGCAACTTATGTGAATAGAAAATTCACAAATGTTTTTTGAAACCCTAATGAAAAAGAACCAAAAATAACACAAAAAGTTGTGATAAATCTTTAACCTCTCGGTTAGTGGTGTAAACGGTTATGGACTCGAAAATTGTAAGAAAAGCATCGATGCCTAGCTTTTGTTGTAGGAATCAAAACGAGTTTCATGTTGATATATTGTAATAGTTGTTTCATTACCCGAGTCAAAAGTTATGACCGTTTAAAGTTGTAACTCTATTTTATCAATTTTTTGTTTGAAATTGAACAGTAGCCTTCTTCTTGTCTTTTTTTTTCGTTTTTTTAAGAACAAAGATAGGTTGAACACAGAAATAAGGAATCAAGAAAAAGATATGAAGAATTCAAAGAAAACTATGAAACAAAATCCAAATACAAAAACAATGACAATGAAATTGAAAGACAACACATGACTCAGAAGGACGAAATTTATGTTCTTTTTTGTGATTTATGACTCAAGAATGAAAAAGACAATCAATGGATGAATTTTTTTTAATTCTAAAATTCAAAACAAACATAGATGAATAGAGATAACCTATTTTTAGCAACCAAGGCTTTGATACCAAATGATGGGGAACCATTAGGCGAACAACCTAGGAACCCTCGAACTCAAAGGAGTAGAAATGATTGATTTGCTAAGAACGTGTTAAAGATGAACCCTAAGGAAAAAAAGTACTTAAAGCCCAAACCTTGAGATACCTTAAAGAATGATCACTCCCTTTGATAATTGGATTCAAGCATTCAATCAAGAACACAAGAAGGCAAAGTAAGAAGCATTATAAAATTTTCTTTTCATTAATGACTATTTGTTCTTCTCTAAATTACATAACTCTTCTTTTATATAAGCAAGAAACCATAAAAGAAAAAACCCTAGATAGAATGGGCCTAATAGACTTATTTAGTTATGGATTGGGCCTAATCCAACCATAAAAATAAAAGACTAAAACTTAAAATAAAAAGCCCACAATTCAATAAAACAACAATTTCTAAACATAAAAGCTCTATAATTATCTAAAACAAAAATTGCTAAAGATAAAAAGGCACACAATTAATTAAAACAAAATTTACTTCCTAAAGTAACCCTTGCACCCAACTTGATCTTCCAAATCTATCCCTAGTCATTGAACCACCAATTCCTTGCAAAATATCTTGTGAATATTTTGGGAACATCAACTTGATCAACACTTGGGAACATTAACTTGTTTAGCACCTCGATCTCCCTTATTTCTCTCCATTAAAAGCTTTGATACCAAATGATACGCAGCCCACCAACAATTGTGATGAATCTCTATAACAATGATGGATTAAAACCCCAATATCATGAAGACAGATTTGTTGAGTCTTAACTCGTCACCTAACAAGATGAAAATCAAGACTACAGTGGATTGAAATGCCACACCAATAAAACCTAAGGATTCTCTGATACATACCCTTTAGGCGAACAACCTAAGAACCCACGAACTCAAAGGAATAAAAAAGATTGATTTTCTCATAACGTGTTGAAAATGATCAGATTAGAACCCTAAGGAAACAAAGTCTTTAAAACCCAAACCTTGAGACGCCACAAAGGATGATCACTCCCTTTGATAAGTCAAATTCAAGCATTCAATCAAGAACACAAGAAGGCAAAGCAAAAGCTTTATGAAATTTTCTTTTCATTTATGATATTTGTTCTTACCTCCAAATTAATAGCTATTATTATTAATAAGCACAAAACCCTAAAAGAAAAAAAACCCTAGATGAGATGGGCCTAATGGGCCTATTTAGTTATGGATTGGGCCTAATCCAACCTCAAAAATAAAAGGCTCAAAATTAACTAAAATACAAATTGCTAAACATAGGCCCACAATTAAATAAAAGACTAAAATACTTAAACATAAAAGACCCATAATTAATTAAAACAAGAAAATTGGTTCCTAAATTAATCCTTGCATCCAATTTATTATTCCAAATCTATTCCTTGTATAAGATCTTCACAATCTTCAAACTTTATACATGAATCCCTTATACAAAATTGACTTGCTTTTAGAGCTAAGATTCGAGGACGAATCTTTTCGAAGAGGAGGGGAATAATGGAGATGGAGATGCCAACCAATTTTATTTATACACATATTCTGAAGATTTTCAAGATCCTACACAAGAAATAGATTTGGAATAATAAATTTGAAACAAGGATTAATTTAGGAAGCAATATTTTTGTTTTAATTACTTATGGGTCTTTTATGTTTAGCAAATTTTATTTTAGTGAATTATGGGCCTTTTATTTTAAGTATTTTAGTATTTTATTTAATTGTGGGCCTATGTTTAGCAATTTTTATTTTAGTTAATTATGGGATTTTTATTTTAAGTCTTTTAGTCTTTTATTTTTGAGGTTGGATTAGGCTCATTAGAACCATGTCATCTAAGGTTTTTTATTTTTGTGTTTCTTGCTTATTACTAATAATAACTATGTAATTTGAAGGCAAGAATGAATATCATAAATGAAAAAGAAAATTTCATAAAGCTTTTGCTTTGCCTTCTTGTGTTCTTGATTGAATGCTTGAATTTGACTTATCAAAGGGAGTGATCATCCTTTGTGGGGTCTCAAGGTTTGGGTTTTAAAGATTTTATTTCCTTAGGGTTCTAATCTGATCATCTTCAACCCGTTCTTAGCAAATCAATTTTTTATATTCCTTTGAGTTCGTGGGTTCTTAGGTTGTTTTCCTAAACGTTCCACATCAGATAATCCTTAGGTTTTCTTGGTGTGGCATTTCAATCTACTATAGTCTTGATTTTCATCTTGTTAGGTAACGGGTTAAGACTCAACAAATCTTGTCTTCATGATATTGGGGTTTCGATCCATCATTTTTATCGGGATTCATCACAATTATTGGTGGGGTTCGTATCATCTTTGGTTTAAGAGTCTTCCTTTAGAGTTATTCTTGGTCAAGAGCCCTTATTTAGAGTCCTCTTGGGTCAAGAGTCTAACTTTAGAGTCCTCTTGGGTCAAGAGTCTAACTTTAGAGTCCTCTTGGGTCAAGAGTCTTTCTTTAGAGTCCTCCTTGGTCAAGAATCTTTTTTTACAATACTCTTTGGTCAAGGGTCTTTCTTTAGAGTCCTCTTTGGTCAAGAGTATTTATTTAGAGTCCTCTTTTGACTTTTCTTTTGTCATACTTTGCATTAAGTTCTTTCAAAATTATGAATTTTGAGATTTTTACCCATAAAATGGTTACTTCTTGAGATTAGTTGGATTCATTGATTTTGTTAAGAACACAAATGAGGTTAGTGAGAGCTTTGAGTCATAAAAAATAAAAATAGAGAAATAGTGCAAGAAAGAGAGAGAGTGAAAATAGTCTAAAAAAAGAGTATTAACAATCTTATTTGATAGCAAGCATGTGAGGGTGTGCGAGGATTATCTCATTTTATTCTACAGTTTCAAAACATGAGTAAAGAAGGAAGAGAACCACAAGAGGTCGACTTAAAATTCATCTTCAAGACTTTAAATGACCAATTTAAGAAGTTGAATGCAAGGTTTGATAAGTTAGAATCCTCTTCCTGTTCTAAATTACATAAAATAAGACATAGAAAACATGAGTTCGAGGAAGAAGAAGTTGATTCCATAATGGAAGAGAGAGCAAGTTTTAAATGGGACAAAAAGATCTTGGTTGTATAGACAAATGGAAAAATAAAAAGTGTCAATTCATGTGATGAAGAGATACCACTAGGGAAGGATGGTTCTAATGTTGAAGTGGAAGAACATATGCATAGATATTCACTTATCATAAGGAGAGTCCTGAATGTACCGCCTTATGATGAAGAAGATTACAAGCACTGTGATCATATTTTTCCACACAAGTTGCGATTTGAAGGATAAAGTATGTGCATTAATTATTGATAGTGCGAGCTGTAGTAATGTTGCTAGTACCTTTTTGGTAGAAAAGTTAAATTTGAAGTGTGAAGAGCATCCTAAACCATACAAGCTACCATGGTTGAATGATTATTGAGAAGTAGAGGTTAACAAACAAGTATGGGTTCCTTTTTCAATTGGAAAATATGAATATGAGGTTCTTTGTGATTTGGCACCAATATATACTACTCACATATTGCTCCGCCAACAATGGTAGTCTGATAAAAAGGTGTCATATGATGGTTACAAAAATCGTTATTCTTTTGAAATGAACCAAAAATTTATATTAAATCCTCTCAAACCTTTGCAAACTTATGAAGACCAAATTAGGATAGAAGAAGAGTGCAAGATCTGGGAAAAACAAAAGTGTGAGCAAGAGGAAAATGAAAAGAGAGCAAGTGAGGTAAAGTAGAAAAATGGAGGGAAAAGTGAGCAAAAAAAGAGAAGAAAGTGAGCATGAAGGAGAGAAGAGTGAGAAAAGAGAAGATAAAAGTGAGCAAAAAGAAGGGAAAAATCAAAGATTGAGTGTATTTGCTGAAAAACAAGAGATTAAGAGTGCAATGATGTCAAGGCAACAAGTACTTGTACTTATGTACAAGAATGTTTATACAAGTACTAGTGTCATTTTATCTTTATTGCAGGACTTTGAGGATTAACTTCCTGAAGAGGAGGGGAATAATGGAGATTGAGGTGGCAACCAAGTTTATGTTTACATATATTCCAAAGATTCTCTAGATCAAACAAATATTCTCAAGATCCTACACATGGATAGATTTTGAATAATAAATTGGATGCAATGAGTAATTTAGGAAGCAATATTCTTGTTTTAAATGAATAAGCAAAGGGGTAAATAATCAATTTAGGAAAGTTAAAATGGGAAAGAAGTAATCCCCAATTTATCAATTTTTCTAGAACTACGAACAACAACAATCTCTATTTTTTTAATTTTTTTTAGAACAAAAATGGATTTAACACCAAAAATTAAGCAGTAGAAAAAAATTAAAAAGATATGAAGAATTCAAAGAGAACTACAAAACAAAATCCAAAGACAAAAGCAACAAAAATGAAATTGAATGAAAACATAGAACTTTGAAGGACAATTCTTTTTTTTGTAATCAAGAGCTCAAATAATGATAGATGTAGATAGATAACTTGTTTATAGCAACGAAAGGTCTATTACCAAATTATGCGGACCCTTTAGGAGAACAACCTTAGGAACCCACGAACTAAAAGGAATAAGAACAATCAATTTAATAGGAACGTGTTGAAGATGGTTGGATTAGAGCACTAACGAAACAAAATCCTTAAAACCCTAACCTTGAGACACCACAAAGGTTGATCACTCCCTTTGATAAGTCAAATTGAAGCATTCAATCAATAACACAAGAAGAGAAAGCAAAAAGCTTCCTAAAATAAACTTGATAAATGATCAAAAAGTTCCCCCAAAAATTACATGGCTATCGCTTTTTATAAGCAACAAACCCTAAATGAAATTGGTCTATTTAGTTGTGGATTGGGCTTAATCAATCCTTAAAAAATAAAAGACTAAAAAGAATTAGGATAAATAAAAAATAAAAGGCACACAATTAACTAAAACAAAACATTCTTCCTAAATTAATCCTTGCATCCTACTTGATATTCCAAATCTATCCCTTGCATAAAAAGCTAGTAGACCATCCTTGGTGAAGCTTTGGAATCTTCAAATTAATTTTAGAATTTTCTAGCACAGCCACTTTGTATTGCACTTCCATGATCAAGCCTTGCAAAGCTTTTTTCATCCTTTTTGTCTTTGCCCTAGTCATTGGATTGCTAATTCCTTGCAATGGATCTTGAGAATATTTGGGAACATCAACTTGCTCAACACCTCGATCTCCATTAAATAATTGTAGCACATGATAACAATAAAAAACTATAAATATGGATGAATTATTAATTAAAAATATGTATAATTTATCACTTACCCATGGTAGTTATTGGCATTTGAACTTCATGTTTATTTTAATCTATTTATACATTTGTCACTTGATTACTAAACTGCTCATCACAAAGTCTTAACTCTTAACATATGTTACCTTATTTCTTCTTCTTGGCTTTAGTGAATATTTATATGTTTCATGTTTATACTTACGATTGATCAATGAGCATGCATTATGTTTCACCGATCACATGAAATTCAATTTCCTTCTTTACTTTCCCTTCAAGCTATCTTCTCTTTGGTTACACAACTTTTGACATCTCTTCAAATGGTCCAAGTACTTTCCTGCTTGGATTTCCTTGTTTTCTATATATGATGTCGAGCCACTTGGCAAAAATCCCGAGGAACCTAATAACTCAAAAGAATAGACAATCGATTTGCTATGAATGGGTTGTAGAAAATGGGATTAGAACACTAAGGAAACAAAGTCCTTAAAACCCTAACCTTGAGACACCAAAAAAGAAGATCAGTCTCTTTGATAACTGGAATTCAAGTAATCAATCAAAAACACAAAAAGCAAAGCAAAAATATTTCTAAAATATATTCGATAAATGAAAAAACCCTAGACAAACTAGATCTATTTACAAGTGGACTGGGCCTAATCAATCCTTAAAAAATAAAAAATAAAAAATACTTTTTATAAATAAAAAAGGTCCACAATTCACTAAAACAAAAAATTGCTAAATACAAAAGGCCCATAATTAACTAAAACAACAAAATTGCTTCCTAAATTTTTCCTTACATCCAATTTGATATTTCAAATGTATCCCTTGTGTCTTAATCTTGAGAATATTTGTAAGATCTTGAGAATATTGGTTAGCACTTGAAAACATCAAATTGATTAGTACTTTGATCTCCAATAAAACCCTACCTTGAAACTTAGCCCGAATACTTGAATATTTATCCCCAAAACAATCTCCAAAATGTATAGAGAACCTAAATAGTTTTGGAGGGAGAAATTTTTTATAAAGAGGAAAAGAAGAGGGAAAATGGGTGAGATTTGGCCCTTCTATAGGCAAAAGTTTATGATGCTTACTGGCTAACCTCAATAAGGGTGGTGGAAATGGGTTGGTGAGGGTTGGTAGTGAGGTGTGTTATAAGGTATATAAATTTTTTCCTTTAGATTCAATTTTTCTTGCAAAATATTTCAGATGCATTTCTATATTTTAAAGCATTATTTAAAATTCTTTTTTGGATAATTAATTATTTAAAATGAAATTTTTGGGATTTTATATCACTTTACATGATACAAACCCCACCAACAATTGTGATGAAACCCGATAACAATGATGGATCGAAATACCAAAATAATGAAGACAATGTTTGTTAAGTCTTAACCCGTCACCTAATAAGATGAAAATCAAGACTATGGAGGATGGAAATGCTACACCAAGAAAACCTAAGGATTCTCTTAAGAATTCAAGGTGATAAGTTGGGTTGTTTGAACACCACACGATTAACTTGATAAGATTAAGAGTTCTTTTAAGAACCAAGAGAAACACAAAACCTCACAAGAAGATAATTATCTGAATAATTCCAATCTGATCTTTAAAATTCGTAGTACTCATCTTTAAACTTGGATCAACCCTCCAAGAATAGGCAAAGTCATAATTACAGCACAAAAATTAGACTTAACAAGTTCTTTACCTTTTTTGGACTCTTCATCTTCTAATATAGCTAAAAATAGCTATTTATTGACTTATTAAGGATAGCTAGTAAATGGATATTTTGGACTTCTTAAGATAGCCAATTTGGACTTCTAAAGACAGCCAATAAATAGCCAAATGACTAGTGCTACATCTCAACAATATCTGCAATCTCACGATTTAAACCGTGTAAAAATCTAGCCATAGTGGCTTCCCGGTCCCCTTCTACATTAGCTTGGATCATAGTTATTTCCATCTCCTTGTAATACTCATCCACTCTCTTGGAACCTTGAGTTAACTTCTACAAATTTTGATACAATCCCCTATAATAGTGATTAGGTACAAAACGCTTCGTCCTAAGTATTTTCATCTCCTCCCAAGTGTCCACAGGTGGTTCTCTATTCCTTCTATTAATTTGTAATTGATCCCACCAAACAATAGCATAATTAGTAAATTCCATTGCAACCAACTTAACCTTCTTTAACTCTTAATAATTGTGACAATCAAACACAATCTCCATTTTAGTTTCCCACTCCAAATAAACTTCAGGGTCATTTCTACCTTGAAAAGATGGGATTTTAATATTTATGTTTCCTAAATCGGTATCCCTCCTAGGCCTACCCATCCTAGCTTCCCTATTCCCATATCCACACTAAAACCTACCCCGGTTCAAATAGGGCTCATCAAGCTCTTCCATTTCTGCCTTTTCCTCAACATTCCACCACAGAACGCGCCCACCTTGCTGCCTATTAGGGATGTCTTGTTGTTGTCCCCTAGGAGTCCCTTCTTCTACCCTATCCAACCTCCAGTGAATAGTTTCTAATTCAGCCCTCATCATAAGCCTTACCTCTCCTAACAACACTTGCATTTGGAGGTTCAGAACTACAGGTTGTCGACATTCTTTAATGGTATCATTTTCTTTATTATTAGGCATGCTTAGAAGCTGCAAAACAAGATTAGAATCCTCATAAGCACTCCGTCAGATATTTCACTCAGAAATTGATACAGTTTCACTCATGTTTTTTTCACTCTAAATGGCTTTTGCCCTCTTATGGTCTCACATACTCTTTCCGTTTTCCACTCCTTTATGTCTCCTTTACTTCTTAATCAAACTTTAAGAAACTAATTCAAAATAATCCAACGACAATTCAATAATGACAAACAACCAATACACATAAAAAAGATCAAGAACTTGAATAAGGAGAGAAGCAAGGTTGACAGGAAGAAATATTTTTTACTACAATCGTGTATTGAGAAATTATATGAATTGAGAAATTTTCCTTTTCATGTATTGAGAGATTTCTAACTGAACTTGTATATTTTTTTATAGCAAGGACTAGGAAATCAAGAAATAGAACGAAAATAAAAGATAGCAAAACTTATTTTAGAACCAAAGCTTTGATACCAAATGATATGAACCTCGCCAACAATTGTGATGAAACCTGATAACAATGATGGATTGAAACCCCAAGATTGTGAAGACAAGGTTTGTTGAGTCTTAACCCGTCACCTAACAAGATGAAAATCAAGACTACAGAGGATTGAAATTCCACACCAAGAAAACCTAAGGATTCTTTCAAGAATTGAAGGTGGTAAGTTTGGTTGTTTGAACGCCACAAGATTAACTTGATAAGTTCAAGAGTTCTTTTAAGAACTAAGAGGAACATAGGACCTCACAAGAAGATAATTTTTTTAAAATTCTAATATGATCTTTAAAATTCATAGTACTCCTCTTTATATATGGAACAACCCTCCAAGAATTGGCAAAGTCATAATTACAACAAAAACTTTAGACTAAACAAGTTTTTTTCTTTTTTGGACTCTTAGTCTTCTCAATATAGCTAAAAATATCTATTTGTTGACTTATTAAGGATAGCTAATAAATGGCTATTTTGGACTTCTTAAGACAACCAATTTGGACTTTTAAAGACAACCAATAAATAGATAATTGACTAGATTTAATGTATTTTAACTTGCCCAATGAAGACCAAGTTATTCTCCTATTTAATATTCTTAAAATTTTTCAAATTCACACCCTTTAATAGTCAAACTATGTTGGCTATGAAATTTCATGCTAATAAGCCTCTTCAATTACTTTGATGACATGGACTAGGGCTTGATTATTATTTGAGTCCATCTTGGTCATTTTTAGAATCAGTCGATTTCTCATGGATCATCCCATTTAGTGATTCTTTAAAACTTTTGGCTCTAGGTCTTGTAATTGGGCCACTAGGAAGTGACAAAGGGTCTTGTGCAAATTTAGCTCCATTCCCACTTGTATGATTGACATGTCCAACTCCTTGGTTTGCATCACTCTATAATAATGGCATTGATAGTTTCTCGGTGTTTAGCATCTATTAGAGATGAGAGCTCAACAACTGTCTATGGTATAGTCTTTCCACTACTATGACTAGTTGGCCAATTTGAGTCTTAAAGTTTTTGATAACAGTATTTGTTTCCTGCTAAAATTATTATTATGAGTAGCCATAATAGTTACGACATCCTCTTGATGTGGACCCTCTAGATTGGAAAACAACCTTCAAATTCTTTTGAATGATAGCACACAATAAAGTAGTGAGTGTCCTATTAACTACTTCAGTTTGACCATCTATTTTGAGGATGCACAATAGTAGAAAAAAATAGTTTAGTTCCTAATTTATTCCATAAAGTGTGCCAAGAATGAGTTAGAAACTTAACATCTCTATCACTAACAATTTTCTTAGGCAATATGATCTCTACAAAAATTGTGTGTGCAATAAAAACGCAAGTATACGTATCGTAACAAGTAATATAATGATAAATAAAGATCGTTCCCAAGGAGATTATTTTTTTAGAAACTAATTTTTAAAACTAAAAATAATAAAAACAATTTTTTTGGTGTTTTTATATCTTAAAAAAGCAAAGTTAAAATAACTAAAAGTAAATAGCAATAATTAATTAAATCAGATTTTGTGACTAAAAAGATATATGAGAAAATATCTAGGAATACTTAATCCCCCAATTTTCTAAACATACGAATCACTAAAATCCCCCTAATATAATATCAATTAATTACATGATCAACTGAATCTAACCTAACATTTATTCGTCTCTCAAGTAAACTACACATCATATAGTAATTAATTTAATCACACTCTCATGCCAATTAAATTGCATACTACTCATTAAGTTCATCAATTATGGATCACATACATAAGAATCATGCATCTCTGCCTAGAAACTATGCATGTTATTTAATCAAGACAAACAATTAAATAATTTTATCAAATCTATTTAATTGCCTCTATAGATAAATTGTTGGCCAAACAATTAATAGCATAAAAATCAGATTAAATAATATAATTAAATTAATATTATAATTGAGAAAAAATATTAGATCATCACATGGTGAAAATTGGGTTCATAAGATCCCTAGATTAATAAATTAATTACACATAATTGTGTTCATAAAGCTCATATTTTTCATAAAGGAAGACATAAAATTAATAAAGAAAAGAATAGAAAAAGAAATACAATCAATCTCTTGAATTGTATAATTAATTTTCTCTTGAATCTCTACCAAAATTGTGTCGTTTCTTGAATTTTCTATATTTGTTTCTCTTTTTAGCTCTAAAGACTGACCAAAATTATGCTAATGGAGGCAAATTAGGGTTTATGGAGTGATTAGGGCTTAAATAAAGCTCAGGTGTGATTTGGACCATCCGATCAGCTTCAAATTAAGGGCTACGATCAAAACAAGCAAAACTGACAGTTTTAGCCAATCATAGCGTGACACATGGCATCAGAAGTTTATTGGACGAATCAGAGAGAGACGCATGGCAGGGGAGACCAGTCAGAGTCAACCTTTGCCGAGTCAGCACCACATGGCACGACGTGATTCGCGGGAATGGATGGCGTGGTGCACGGGTGGAACACTTCGAGCAATAGCGTGGTGACACATGTCATACCGCGTTGACTGATTTTTGAACTCGGATTGAACGCCTTGTTGACACGTGGCGCGTGTTTCTCCTCCTCACACGTGGGGCAACTTGATTTTCTCTCCGTGCTTGCGTGGCATCCACGTGGCTTGCTAAGTCAGCTCCTATGCTTGAGTGGCATGCCACATGGTAGCTTTTGATTGGTCCTATATTAAAAATTCATAAAAAATCCATAAAAATTCCAAAAAAATCCCAAAAAATTCCAAAAATTATATTTTCACCCCTTTTCACTAAAAAGTTTATATTTTAATTTTTTAAGCCACAAAAATACTATTTATTAAATAAAACAAGTAAATATTAAGTAAAAAATTGCACTAATGACTCTATTTTCATAGAGTCATCACACCCCCAAACTTAAATCTTTGCTTGTCCTCAAGTAAAGCTAAGTATAACTAAATAAAATAACTTGGGTAGTATATTCATAAATATATTTCTATTAGTACATGTATATTTCACAAAAACTTTCCCTCTCAAAATCATACAAGTCTATGATAAAGAGGTTCTCATATTCATCAATCAATGTTCCATCAATGCAAGGATATCCAAGGTTTTTGAAAAATTAATTCATGTGTGTGTGCTGCACATGATATCATCCAATGCACTCATGAAATCAACTAATATGAGCATGATAATCAATTAAATCTTAGAACAAGTCTCATAAGTCAATTTTTCACATCCCTCTCCACTAATATAAATATGCACTTAGCTCAAGATCAATAAGGACTTTACATGGTTGTAATGTAAGGCTTACGTGGGGGTCGATAGATGCAAACATTTTAGGGTCTTTCCACACCTTAGCTTTTTTTTTCATCATGCACTTTTTAACTGCAATTGAGCTTTTACTTGATATTTTAGTGCACCCCTTTTCGCATTCTTTTCATATTTTTTTTATTCCACATCACTTTTCTCTTCTTTTTTTTCTCTTTTTTTTTGTTTTTTGTTATTTCACAACACCCCCAAACTTATTTTCAATTCTATTTTCTTTTTATTTAGAGGGATACTTGTGTTGTGAGTTTTGCTTCTTCTTTTTTTACGGGGTGCATTACATTTCACCTTACTTTAAAGCATACACATGATTACATCTTTTTTTTCTTTTCATACAAGCTAAAGGTGCAAGGGTAGAGGTAAAAAGGATTAGGTGAAATTGAACACGGGTGTGAGCAAAAAGGATTAGGTGCTTCTACACCTAGGATCTGCAACGACTTTCTTGCTCGCCTTTGACATACATTCATGCGTTTGAACCTAATCGACATACATTAATGTATCAAAACTGTTGGTTCCAAGATATAATCTACTCTCTATCAATAGTTTTAAGTGGAAAATGAATTTGGTCAGAAGCTTTAGCCGCAATAACATGCGAATATATCTTGTTGGCTAGAAAGGGTAAGATAAAAAACAATTTAGTCAAATTATGCATAGAAGGATTGTGGATGTAAGGATTTGATGTTTGGTGGTTAACCGGTCACCTACCTTGTCTTTGAAGGAAGATACGTAGTAGGGAGTATCCAACACTTTGCATCGTTAAAGCATGCATATATTGATTGGCGCTCACAAGAAAATGTAGCAACTGTAATGAGAACACTTTGTTCTTGTGGAACCTAGTGTAATGATGAAAACCTTTCAATAAATTCCTAACTAATTCCTAGAAGCTTGGTTCCAGGACATTTCTTTTACAAATGATAAGAAGAAAAGTACGGTTTGTATAGATTATTCCAAACTTCACAAAGAGAAATAGACCTAAAACCAAAATATAATGACACTCAAGTTGCCAAACAAAGTTGCTTAATGCATTCCAACCTTTTCATATCCTATATGGCTTATTGAGTTTCATGGAAGAGAAGACGATGAATCTTTTCTTGATGAAATTGAACACGGGTGTGAGCAAAAAGGATTAGGTGCTTCTACACCTAGGATCTGCAACGACTTTCTTGCTCGCTTTTGACATACATTCATGCGTTTGAACATAATCGACATACATTAATGTATCAAAACTGTTGGTTCCAAGATATAATCTGCTCTCTATCAATAGTTTTAAGTGGTAAATGATTTTGTTCAGAAGCTTTAGCCGCAATAACATGCGAATATATCTTGTTGGCTAGAAAGTGTAAGATAAAAAACAATTTAGTCAAATTATGCATAGAAGGAATGTGGATGTAAGGATTTGATGTTTGGTGGTTAACCGGTCACCTACCTTGTCTTTGAAGGAAGATACGCAGTAGGGAGTATCCAACACTTTGCATCGTTAAAGCATGCATATATTGATTGGCGCTCACAAGAAAATGTAGCAAGTGTAATGAGAACACTTTGTTCTTGTGGAACCTAGTGTAATGATGAAAACCTTTCAATAAATTCCTAACTAATTCCTAGAAGCTTGGTTCCAGGACATTTCTTTTACAAATGATAAGAAGAAAAGTACGGTTTGTATAGATTATTCCAAACTTCACAAAGAGAAATAGACCTAAAACCAAAATATAATGACACTCAAGTTGCCAAACAAAGTTGCTTAATGCATTCCAACCTTTTCATATCCAATATGGCTTATTGAGTTTCATGGAAGAGAAGACGATGAATCTTTTCTTGATGAAATTGAACACGGGTGTGAGCAAAAGGATTAGGTGCTTCTACACCTAGGATCTGCAACGAATTTCTTGCTCGCCTTTGACATACATTCATGCGTTTGAACATAATCGACATACATTAATGTATCAAAACTGTTGGTTCCAAGATATAATCTGCTCTCTATCAATAGTTTTAAGTGGTAAATGATTTTGTTTAGAAGCTTTAGCCGCAATAACATGCGAATATATCTTGTTGGCTAGAAAGTGTAAGATAAAAAACAATTTAGTCAAATTATGCATAGAAGGAATGTGGATGTAAGGATTTGATGTTTGGTGGTTAACCGGTCACCTACCTTATCTTTGAAGGAAGATACGCAGTAGGGAGTATCCAACACTTTGCATCGTTAAAGCATGCATATATTGATTGGCGCTCACAAGAAAATGTAGCAACTGTAATGAGAACACTTTGTTCTTGTGGAACCTAGTGTAATGATGAAAACCTTTCAATAAATTCCTAACTAATTCCTAGAAGCTTGGTTCCAAGACATTTCTTTTACAAATGATAAGAAGAAAAGTACGGTTCGTATAGATTATTCCAAACTTCACAAAGAGAAATAGACCTAAAACCAAAATATAATGACACTCAAGTGGCCAAACAAAGTTGCTTAATGCATTCCAACCTTTTCATATCCTATATGGCTTATTGAGTTTCATGGAAGAGAAGACGATGAATCTTTTCTTGATGAAATTGAACACGGGTGTGAGCAAAAAGGATTAGGTGCTTCTACACCTAGGATCTGCAACGACTTTCTTGCTCGCCTTTGACATACATTCATGCGTTTGAACATAATCGACATACATTAATGTATCAAAACTGTTGGTTCCAAGATATAATCTGCTCTCTATCAATAGTTTTAAGTGGTAAATGATTTTGTTCAGAAGCTTTAGCTGCAATAACATGCGAATATATCTTGTTGGCTAGAAAGTGTAAGATAAAAAACAATTTAGTCAAATTATGCATAGAAGGAATGTGGATGTAAGGATTTGATGTTTGGTGGTTAACCGGTCACCTACCTTGTCTTTGAAGGAAGATACGCAGTAGGGAGTATCCAACACTTTGCATCGTTAAAGCATGCATATATTGATTGGCGCTCACAAGAAAATGTAGCAATTGTAATGAGAACACTTTGTTCTTGTGGAACCTAGTGTAATGATGAAAACCTTTCAATAAATTCCTAACTAATTCCTAGAAGCTTGGTTCCAGGACATTTCTTTTACAAATGATAAGAAGAAAAGTACGGTTTGTATAGATTATTCCAAACTTCACAAAGAGAAATAGACCTAAAACCAAAATATAATGACACTCAAGTTGCCAAACAAAGTTGCTTAATGCATTCCAACCTTTTCATATCCTATATGGCTTATTGAGTTTCATGGAAGAGAAGACGATGAATCTTTTCTTGATGAAATTGAACACGGGTGTGAGCAAAAAGGATTAGGTGCTTCTACACCTAGGATCTGCAACGACTTTCTTGCTCGCCTTTGACATACATTCATGCGTTTGAACATAATCGACATACATTAATGTATCAAAACTGTTGGTTCCAAGATATAATCTGCTCTCTATCAATAGTTTTAAGTGGTAAATGATTTTGTTCAGAAGCTTTAGCCGCAATAACATGCGAATATATCTTGTTGGCTAGAAAGTGTAAGATAAAAAACAATTTAGTCAAATTATGCATAGAAGGAATGTGGATGTAAGGATTTGATGTTTGGTGGTTAACCGGTCACCTACCTTGTCTTTGAAGGAAGATACGCAGTAGGGAGTATCCAACACTTTGCATCGTTAAAGCATGCATATATTGATTGGCGCTCACAAGAAAATGTAGCAACTGTAATGAGAACACTTTGTTCTTGTGGAACCTAGTGTAATGATGAAAACCTTTCAATAAATTCCTAACTAATTCCTAGAAGCTTGGTTCCAGGACATTTCTTTTACAAATGATAAGAAGAAAAGTACGGTTTGTATAGATTATTCCAAACTTCACAAAGAGAAATAGACCTAAAACCAAAATATAATGACACTCAAGTTGCCAAACAAAGTTGCTTAATGCATTCCAACCTTTTCATATCCTATATGGCTTATTGAGTTTCATGGAAGAGAAGACGATGAATCTTTTCTTGATGAAATTGAACACGGGTGTGAGCAAAAAGGATTAGGTGCTTCTACACCTAGGATCTGCAACGACTTTCTTGCTCGCCTTTGACATACATTCATGCGTTTGAACATAATCGACATACATTAATGTATCAAAACTGTTGGTTCCAAGATATAATCTGCTCTCTATCAATAGTTTTAAGTGGTAAATGATTTTGTTCAGAAGCTTTAGCTGCAATAACATGCGAATATATCTTGTTGGCTAGAAAGTGTAAGATAAAAAACAATTTAGTCAAATTATGCATAGAAGGAATGTGGATGTAAGGATTTGATGTTTGGTGGTTAACCGGTCACCTACCTTGTCTTTGAAGGAAGATACGCGAGGGAGTATCCAACTCTTTGGATCGTTAAAGCATGCATATATTGATTGGCGCTCACAAGAAAATGTAGCAACTGTAATGAGAACACTTTGTTCTTGTGGAACCTAGTGTAATGATGAAAACCTTTCAATAAATTCCTAACTAATTCCTAGAAGCTTGGTTCCAGGACATTTCTTTTACAAATGATAAGAAGAAAAGTACGGTTTGTATAGATTATTCCAAACTTCACAAAGAGAAATAGACCTAAAACCAAAATATAATGACACTCAAGTTGCCAAACAAAGTTGCTTAATGCATTCCAACCTTTTCATATCCTATATGGCTTATTGAGTTTCATGGAAGAGAAGACGATGAATCTTTTCTTGATGAAATTGAACACGGGTGTGAGCAAAAAGGATTAGGTGCTTCTACACCTAGGATCTGCAACGACTTTCTTGCTCGCTTTTGACATACATTCATGCGTTTGAACATAATCGACATACATTAATGTATCAAAACTGTTGGTTCCAAGATATAATCTGCTCTCTATCAATAGTTTTAAGTGGTAAATGATTTTGTTCAGAAGCTTTAGCCGCAATAACATGCGAATATATCTTGTTGGCTAGAAAGTGTAAGATAAAAAACAATTTAGTCAAATTATGCATAGAAGGAATGTGGATGTAAGGATTTGATGTTTGGTGGTTAACCGGTCACCTACCTTATCTTTGAAGGAAGATACGCAGTAGGGAGTATCCAACACTTTGCATCGTTAAAGCATGCATATATTGATTGGCGCTCACAAGAAAATGTAGCAACCGTAATGAGAACACTTTGATCTTGTGGAACCTAGTGTAATGATGAAAACCTTTCAATAAATTCCTAACTAATTCCTAGAAGCTTGGTTCCAAGACATTTCTTTTACAAATGATAAGAAGAAAAGTACGGTTCGTATAGATTATTCCAAACTTCACAAAGAGAAATAGACCTAAAACCAAAATATAATGACACTCAAGTGGCCAAACAAAGTTGCTTAATGCATTCCAACCTTTTCATATCCTATATGGCTTATTGAGTTTCATGGAAGAGAAGACGATGAATCTTTTCTTGATGAAATTGAACACGGGTGTGAGCAAAAAGGATTAGGTGCTTCTACACCTAGGATCTGCAACGACTTTCTTGCTCGCCTTTGACATACATTCATGCGTTTGAACATAATCGACATACATTAATGTATCAAAACTGTTGGTTCCAAGATATAATCTGCTCTCTATCAATAGTTTTAAGTGGTAAATGATTTTGTTCAGAAGCTTTAGCTGCAATAACATGCGAATATATCTTGTTGGCTAGAAAGTGTAAGATAAAAAACAATTTAGTCAAATTATGCATAGAAGGAATGTGGATGTAAGGATTTGATGTTTGGTGGTTAACCGGTCACCTACCTTGTCTTTGAAGGAAGATACGCAGTAGGGAGTATCCAACACTTTGCATCGTTAAAGCATGCATATATTGATTGGCGCTCACAAGAAAATGTAGCAACTGTAATGAGAACACTTTGTTCGTGTGGAACCTAGTGTAATGATGAAAACCTTTCAATAAATTCCTAACTAATTCCTAGAAGCTTGGTTCCAGGACATTTCTTTTACTAATGATAAGAAGAAAAGTACGGTTTGTATAGATTATTCCAAACTTCACAAAGAGAAATAGACCTAAAACCAAAATATAATGACACTCAAGTGGCCAAACAAAGTTGCTTAATGCATTCCAACCTTTTCATATCCTATATGGCTTATTGAGTTTCATGGAAGAGAAGACGATGAATCTTTTCTTGATGAAATTGAACACGGGTGTGAGCAAAAAGGATTAGGTGCTTCTACACCTAGGATCTGCAACGACTTTCTTGCTCGCCTTTGACATACATTCATGCGTTTGAACATAATCGACATACATTAATGTATCAAAACTGTTGGTTCCAAGATATAATCTGCTCTCTATCAATAGTTTTAAGTGGTAAATGATTTTGTTCAGAAGCTTTAGCCGCAATAACATGCGAATATATCTTGTTGGCTAGAAAGTGTAAGATAAAAAACAATTTAGTCAAATTATGCATAGAAGGAATGTGGATGTAAGGATTTGATGTTTGGTGGTTAACCGGTCACCTACGTTGTCTTTGAAGGAAGATACGCAGAAGGGAGTATCCAACACTTTGCATCGTTAAAGCATGCATATATTGATTGGCGCTCACAAGAAAATGTAGCAACTGTAATGAGAACACTTTGTTCTTGTGGAACCTAGTGTAATGATGAAAACCTTTCAATAAATTCCTAACTAATTCCTAGAAGCTTGGTTCCAGGACATTTCTTTTACAAATGATAAGAAGAAAAGTACGGTTTGTATAGATTATTCCAAACTTCACAAAGAGAAATAGACCTAAAACCAAAATATAATGACACTCAAGTTGCCAAACAAAGTTGCTTAATGCATTCCAACCTTTTCATATCCTATATGGCTTATTGAGTTTCATGGAAGAGAAGACGATGAATCTTTTCTTGATGAAATTGAACACGGGTGTGAGCAAAAAGGATTAGGTGCTTCTACACCTAGGATCTGCAACGACTTTCTTGCTCGCTTTTGACATACATTCATGCGTTTGAACATAATCGACATACATTAATGTATCAAAACTGTTGGTTCCAAGATATAATCTGCTCTCTATCAATAGTTTTAAGTGGTAAATGATTTTGTTCAGAAGCTTTAGCCGCAATAACATGCGAATATATCTTGTTGGCTAGAAAGTGTAAGATAAAAAACAATTTAGTCAAATTATGCATAGAAGGAATGTGGATGTAAGGATTTGATGTTTGGTGGTTAACCGGTCACCTACCTTGTCTTTGAAGGAAGATACGCAGTAGGGAGTATCCAACACTTTGCATCGTTAAAGCATGCATATATTGATTTGCGCTAACAAGAAAATGTTGCAACTGTAATGAGAACACTTTGTTCTTGTGGAACCTAGTGTAATGATGAAAACCTTTCAATAAATTCCTAACTAATTCCTAGAAGCTTGGTTCCAGGACATTTCTTTTACAAATGATAAGAAGAAAAGTACGGTTTGTATAGATTATTCCAAACTTCACAAAGAGAAATAGACCTAAACCCAAAATATAATGACACTCAAGTTGCCAAACAAAGTTGCTTAATGCATTCCAACCTTTTCATATCCTATATGGCTTATTGAGTTTCATGGAAGAGAAGACGATGAATCTTTTCTTGATGAAATTGAACACGGGTGTGAGCAAAAAGGATTAGGTGCTTCTACACCTAGGATCTGCAACGACTTTCTTGCTCGCCTTTGACATACATTCATGCGTTTGAACATAATCGACATATATTAATGTATCAAAACTGTTGGTTCCAAGATATAATCTGCTCTCTATCAATAGTTTTAAGTGGTAAATGATTTTGTTCAGAAGCTTTAGCTGCAATAACATGCGAATATATCTTGTTGGCTAGAAAGTGTAAGATAAAAAACAATTTAGTCAAATTATGCATAGAAGGAATGTGGATGTAAGGATTTGATGTTTGGTGGTTAACCGGTCACCTACGTTGTCTTTGAAGGAAGATACGCAGAAGGGAGTATCCAACACTTTGCATCGTTAAAGCATGCATATATTGATTGGCGCTCACAAGAAAATGTAGCAACTGTAATGAGAACACTTTGTTCGTGTGGAACCTAGTGTAATGATGAAACCTTTCAATAAATTCCTAACTAATTCCTAGAAGCTTGGTTCCAAGACATTTCTTTAACTAATGATAAGAAGAAAAGTACGGTTTGTATAGATTATTCCAAACTTCACAAAGAGAAATAGACCTAAAACCAAAATATAATGACACTCAAGTGGCCAAACAAAGTTGCTTAATGCATTCCAACCTTTTCATCTCCTATATGGCTTATTGAGTTTCATGGAAGAGAAGACGATGAATCTTTTCTTGATGAAATTGAACACGGGTGTGAGCAAAAAGGATTAGGTGCTTCTACACCTAGGATCTGCAACGACTTTCTTGCTCGCCTTTGACATACATTCATGCGTTTGAACATAATCGACATACATTAATGTATCAAAACTGTTGGTTCCAAGATATAATCTGCTCTCTATCAATAGTTTTAAGTGGTAAATGATTTTGTTCAGAAGCTTTAGCTGCAATAACATGCGAATATATCTTGTTGGCTAGAAAGTGTAAGATAAAAAACAATTTAGTCAAATTATGCATAGAAGGAATGTGGATGTAAGGATTTGATGTTTGGTGGTTAACCGGTCACCTACCTTGTCTTTGAAGGAAGATACGCAGTAGGGAGTATCCAACACTTTGCATCGTTAAAGCATGCATATATTGATTGGCGCTCACAAGAAAATGTAGCAATTGTAATGAGAACACTTTGTTCTTGTGGAACCTAGTGTAATGATGAAAACCTTTCAATAAATTCCTAACTAATTCCTAGAAGCTTGGTTCCAGGACCTTTCTTTTACAAATGATAAGAAGAAAAGTACGGTTTGTATAGATTATTCCAAACTTCACAAAGAGAAATAGACCTAAAACCAAAATATAATGACACTCAAGTTGCCAAACAAAGTTGCTTAATGCATTCCAACCTTTTCAAATCCTATATGGCTTATTGAGTTTCATGGAAGAGAAGACGATGAATCTTTTCTTGATGAAATTGAACACGGGTGTGAGCAAAAAGGATTAGGTGCTTCTACACCTAGGATCTGCAACGAATTTCTTGCTCGCCTTTGACATACATTCATGCGTGTCAACCTAATCGACATACATTAATTTATCAAAACTGTTGGTTCTAAGATATAATCTCCTCTCTATCAATAGTTTTAAGTGGGAAATGATTTTGTTAAGAAGCTTTACACGCAATAACATGCGAATATATCTTGTTGGCTAGAAAGTGTAAGATAAAAAAAAATTTAGTCAAATTATGTATAGAAGGAATGTGGATGTAAGGATTTGATGTTTGGTGGTTAACCGGTCAACTACCTTGTCTTTGAAGGAAGATACGCAGTAGGGAGTATCCAATACTTTGCATCGTTAAAGCATTCAAATATTGATTGGCGCTCACAAGAAAATGTAGCAACTGTAATGAGAACACTTTGATCTTGTGGAACCTAGTGTAATGATGAAAACCTTTCAATAAATTCCTAACTAATTCCTAGAAGCTTGGTTCCAAGACATTTCTTTTACAAATGATAAGAAGAAAAGTACGGTTCGTATAGATTATTCCAAACTTCACAAAGAGAAATAGACCTAAAACCAAAATATAATGACACTCAAGTTGCCAAACAAAGTTGCTAAATGCATTCCAACCTTTTCATATCCTATATGGCTTATTGAGTTTCATGGAAGAGAAGACGATGAATCTTTTCTTGATGAATTTAAACACGGGTGTGAGCAAAAAGGATTAGGTGCTTCTACACCTAAGATCTGCAACGACTTTCTTGCTCGCTTTTGACATGAATTCATGCATTTGAACATAATTAAAATACATTAAGGTATCAAAACTGTTGGTTCCAAGATATAATCTGCTCTCTATCAATAGTTTTAAGTGGTAAATGATTTTGTTCAGAAGCTTTATCCGCAATAACATGCGAATATATCTTGTTGGCTTGAAAGTGTAAGATAAAAAACAATTTAGTCTAATTATGCAGAGAAGGAATATGGATGTAAGGATTTGATGTTTGGTGGTTAACTGGTCACCTACGTTGTCTTTGTAGGAAGATACGTGATGAGGAGTATCCAACACTTTGCATCGTTAAAGCATGCCTATATTGATTGGCGCTCAGAAGAAAATCTTACAACAGTAATGAGAACACTTTGTTCTTGTGGAACCTAGTGTAATGATGAAAACCTTTCAATAAATTCCTAACTAATTCCTAGAAGCTTGGTTCCAGGACATTTCTTTTACAAATGATAAGAAGAAAAGTACGGTTTGTATAGATTATTCCAAACTTCACAAAGAGAAATAGACCTAAAACCAAAATATAATGACACTCAAGTTGCCAAACAAAGTTGCTTAATGCATTCCAACCTTTTCATATCCTATATGGCTTATTGAGTTTCATGGAAGAGAAGACGATGAATCTTTTCTTGATGAAATTGAACACGGGAGTGAGCAAAAAGGATTAGGTGCTTCTACACCTAGGATCTGCAAAGACTTTCTTGCTCAATTTTGACATGCATTCATGCGTTTGAACATAACTGACATACATTAATGTATCAAAACTGTTGGTTGCAAGATATAATCTACTCTCTATCAATAGTTTTAAGTGGTAAATGATTTTGATCAGAAGCTTGGAACACAATAACATACGAATATATCTTGTTGGCTAGAAAGTGTAAGATAAAAAACAATTTAGTCAAATTATGCATAGAAGGAATGTGGATGTAAGGATTTGATGTTTGGTGGTTAACCGGTCACCTACCTTGTCTTTGAAGGAAGATACGCAGTAGGTAGTATCCAACACTTTGCATCATTAAAGCATGCATATATTGATTGGCGCTGACAAGAAAATGTTGCAACTGTAATGAGAACATTTTGTTCTTGTGGAACCTAGTGTAATGATGAAAACCTTTCAATAAATTCCTAACTAATTCCTAGAAGCTTGGTTCCAGGACATTTCTTTTACAAATGATAAGAAGAAAAGTACGGTTTGTATAGATTATTCCAAACTTCACAAAGAGAAATAGACCTAAAACCAAAATATAATGACACTCAAGTTGCCAAACAAAGTTGCTTAATGCATTCCAACCTTTTCATATCCTATATGGCTTATTGAGTTTCATGGAAGAGAAGACGATGAATCTTTTCTTGATGAAATTGAACACGGGTGTGAGCAAAAAGGATTAGGTGCTTCTACACCTAGGATCTACAACGACTTTCTTGCTCGTCTTTGACATACATTCATGCGTTTGAACCTAATCGACATACATTAATGTATCAAAACTGTTGGTTCCAAGATATAATCTGCTCTCTATCAATAGTTTTAAGTGGTAAATGATTTTGTTCAGAAGCTTTAGACGCAATAACATGCGAATATATCTTGTTGGCTAGAAAGTGTAAGATAAAAAACAATTTAGTCAAATTATGCATAGAAGGAATGTGGATGTAAGGATTTGATGTTGGGTGGTTAACCGGTCACCTACCTTGTCTTTGAAGGAAGCTACGCAGTAGGGAGTATCCAACACTTTGCATCGTTAAATCATGCATATATTGATTATCGCTCACAAGAAAATGTAGCAACTGTAATGAGAACACTTTGTTCTTGTGGAACCTAGGGTAATGATGAAAACCTTTCAATAAATTCCTAACTAATTCCTAGAAGCTTGGTTCCAAGACATTTCTTTTACAAATGATAAGAAGAAAAGTACGGTTTGTATAGATTATTCCAAACTTCACAAAGAGAAATAGACCTAAAACCAAAATATAATGACACTCAAGTTGCCAAACAAAGTTGTTTAATGCATTCCAACCTTTTCATATCCTATATGGCTTATTGAGTTTCATGGAAGAGAAGACGATGAATCTTTTCTTGTTGAAATTGAACACAGGAGTGGGCAAAAAGGATTAGGTGCTTCTACACCTAGGATCTGCAACGAATTTCTTGCTCGCCTTTGACATGCATTCATGCGTTTGAACATAACTGACATACATTAATGTATCAAAACTGTTGGTTCCAAGATATAATCTGCTCTCTATCAATAGTTTTAAGTGGTAAATGATTTTGTTCAGAAGCTTTAGACGCAATAACATGCGAATATATCTTGTTGGCTAGAAAGTGTAAGATAAAAAACAATTTAGTCAAATTATGCATAGAAGGAATGTGGATGTAAGGATTTGATGTTTGGTGGTTAACCGGTCACCTACCTTGTCTTTGAAGGAAGCTATGCAGTAGGGAGTATCCAACACTTTGCATCGTTAAAGCATGCATATATTGATTGGCGCTCACAAGAAAATGTAGCAACTGTAATGAGAACACTTTGTTCTTGTGGAACCTAGTGTAATGATGAAAACCTTTCAATAAATTCCTAACTAATTCCTAGAAGCTTGGTTCCAGGACATTTCTTTTACAAATGATAAGAAGAAAAGTACGGTTTGTATAGATTATTCCAAACTTCACAAAGAGAAATAGACCTAAAACCAAAATATAATGACACTCAAGTTGCCAAACAAAGTTGCTTAATGCATTCCAACCTTTTCATATCCTATATGGCTTATTGAGTTTCATGGAAGAGAAGACGATGAATCTTTTCTTGATGAAATTGAACACGGGTGTGAGCAAAAAGGATTAGGTGCTTCTACACCTAGGATCTGCAACGACTTTCTTGCTCGCTTTTGACATACATTCATGCGTTTGAACATAATCGACATACATTAATGTATCAAAACTGTTGGTTCCAAGATATAATCTGCTCTCTATCAATAGTTTTAAGTGGTAAATGATTTTGTTCAGAAGCTTTAGCCGCAATAACATGCGAATATATCTTGTTGGCTAGAAAGTGTAAGATAAAAAACAATTTAGTCAAATTATGCATAGAAGGAATGTGGATGTAAGGATTTGATGTTTGGTGGTTAACCGGTCACCTACCTTGTCTTTGAAGGAAGATACGCAGTAGGGAGTATCCAACACTTTGCATCGTTAAAGCATGCATATATTGATTGGCGCTCACAAGAAAATGTAGCAACTGTAATGAGAACACTTTGTTCGTGTGGAACCTAGTGTAATGATGAAAACCTTTCAATAAATTCCTAACTAATTCCTAGAAGCTTGGTTCCAGGACATTTCTTTTACTAATGATAAGAAGAAAAGTACGGTTTGTATAGATTATTCCAAACTTCACAAAGAGAAATAGACCTAAAACCAAAATATAATGACACTCAAGTGGCCAAACAAAGTTGCTTAATGCATTCCAACCTTTTCATATCCTATATGGCTTATTGAGTTTCATGGAAGAGAAGACGATGAATCTTTTCTTGATAAAATTGAACACGGGTGTGAGCAAAAAGGATTAGGTGCTTCTACACCTAGGATCTGCAACGACTTTCTTGCTCGCCTTTGACATACATTCATGCGTTTGAACATAATCGACATATATTAATGTATCAAAACTGTTGGTTCCAAGATATAATCTGCTCTCTATCAATAGTTTTAAGTGGTAAATGATTTTGTTCAGAAGCTTTAGCTGCAATAACATGCGAATATATCTTGTTGGCTAGAAAGTGTAAGATAAAAAACAATTTAGTCAAATTATGCATAGAAGGAATGTGGATGTAAGGATTTGATGTTTGGTGGTTAACCGGTCACCTACGTTGTCTTTGAAGGAAGATACGCAGAAGGGAGTATCCAACACTTTGCATCGTTAAAGCATGCATATATTGATTGGCGCTCACAAGAAAATGTAGCAACTGTAATGAGAACACTTTGTTCGTGTGGAACCTAGTGTAATGATGAAAACCTTTCAATAAATTCCTAACTAATTCCTAGAAGCTTGGTTCCAGGACATTTCTTTTACTAATGATAAGAAGAAAAGTACGGTTTGTATAGATTATTCCAAACTTCACAAAGAGAAATAGACCTAAAACCAAAATATAATGACACTCAAGTTGCCAAACAAAGTTGCTTAATGCATTCCAACCTTTTCATATCCTATATGGCTTATTGAGTTTCATGGAAGAGAAGACGATGAATCTTTTCTTGATGAAATTGAACACGGGTGTGAGCAAAAAGGATTAGGTGCTTCTACACCTAGGATCTGCAACGACTTTCTTGCTCGCTTTTCACATGCATTCATGCGTTTGAACATAATCGACATACATTAATGTATCAAAACTGTTGGTTCCAAGATATAATCTGCTCTCTATCAATAGTTTTAAGTGGTAAATGATTTTGTTCAGAAGCTTTAGCTGCAATAACATGCGAATATATCTTGTTGGCTAGAAAGTGTAAGATAAAAAACAATTTAGTCAAATTATGCATAGAAGGAATGTGGATGTAAGGATTTGATGTTTGGTGGTTAACCGGTCACCTACCTTGTCTTTGAAGGAAGATACGCAGTAGATAGTATCCAACACTCTGGATCGTTAAAGCATGCATATATTGATTGGCTCACAAGAAAATGTAGCAATCGTAATGAGAACACTTTGTTCTTGTGGAACCTAGTGTAATGATGAAAACCTTTCAATAAATTCCTAACTAATTCCTAGAAGCTTGGTTCCAGGACATTTCTTTTACAAATGATAAGAAGAAAAGTACGGTTTGTATAGATTATTCCAAACTTCACAAAGAGAAATAGACCTAAAACCAAAATATAATGACACTCAAGTTGCCAAACAAAGTTGCTTAATGCATTCCAACCTTTTCATATCCTATATGGCTTATTGAGTTTCATGGAAGAGAAGACGATGAATCTTTTCTTGATGAAATTGAACACGGGTGTGAGCAAAAAGGATTAGGTGCTTCTACACCTAGGATCTGCAACGAATTTCTTGCTCGCCTTTGACATACATTCATGCGTTTGAACATAATCGACATACATTAATGTATCAAAACTGTTGGTTCCAAGATATAATCTGCTCTCTATCAATAGTTTTAAGTGGTAAATGATTTTGTTCAGAAGCTTTAGCTGCAATAACATGCGAATATATCTTGTTGGCTAGAAAGTGTAAGATAAAAAACAATTTAGTCAAATTATGCATAGAAGGAATGTGGATGTAAGGATTTGATGTTTGGTGGTTAACCGGTCACCTACCTTGTCTTTGAAGGAAGATACGCAGTAGGGAGTATACAACACTTTGCATCGTTAAAGCATGCATATATTGATTGGCGCTCACAAGAAAATGTTGCAACTGTAATGAGAACACTTTGTTCTTGTGGAACCTAGTGTAATGATGAAAACCTTTCAATAAATTCCTAACTAATTCCTAGAAGCTTGGTTCCAGGACATTTCTTTTACAAATGATAAGAAGAAAAGTACGGTTTGTATAGATTATTCCAAACTTCATAAAGAGAAATAGACCTAAACCCAAAATATAATGACACTCAAGTTGCCAAACAAAGTTGCTTAATGCATTCCAACCTTTTCATATCCTATATGGCTTATTGAGTTTCATGGAAGAGAAGACGATGAATCTTTTCTTGATGAAATTGAACACGGGTGTGAGCAAAAAGGATTAGGTGCTTCTACACCTAGGATCTGCAACGACTTTCTTGCTCGCTTTTGACATACATTCATGCGTTTGAACATAATTGACATACATTAATGTATCAAAACTGTTGGTTCCAAGATATAATCTGCTCTCTATCAATAGTTTTAAGTGGTAAATGATTTTGTTCAGAAGCTTTAGACGCAATAACATGCGAATATATCTTGTTGGCTAGAAAGTGTAAGATAAAAAACAATTTAGTCAAATTATGCATAGAAGGAATGTGGATGTAAGGATTTGATGTTTGGTGGTTAACCGGTCACCTACCTTGTCTTTGAAGGAAGATACGCAGTAGGTAGTATCCAACACTTTGCATCGTTAAAGCATGCATATATTGATTGGTGCTGACAAGAAAATATAGCAACTGTAATGAGAACACTTTGTTCTTGTGGAACCTAGCGTAATAATGAAAACCTTTAAGTAAATTGTTAACTAATTCCTAGAAGCTTGGTTCCAAGACATTTCTTTTACAAATGATAAGAAGAAAAGTACGGTTTGTAAGGATTATTCCAAACTTCACAAAAAAGAAATAGAACTAAAACCAAAATATAATGACACTCAAGTTGCCAAACAAAGTTGCTTAATGCATTCCAACCTTTTCATATCCTATATGGCTTATTGAGTTTCATGGAAGAGAAGACGATGAATCTTTTCTTGATGAAATTGAACACGGGTGTGAGCAAAAAGGATTAGGTGCTTCTACACCTAGGATCTGCAATGACTTTCTTGCTCGCTTTTCACATGCATTCATGCGTTTGAACATAATCGACATACATTAATGTATCAAAACTGTTGGTTCCAAGATATAATCTGCTCTCTATCAATAGTTTTAAGTGGTAAATGATTTTGTTCAGAAGCTTTAGCTGCAATAACATGCGAATATATCTTGTTGGCTAGAAAGTGTAAGATAAAAAACAATTTAGTCAAATTATGCATAGAAGGAATGTGGATGTAAGGATTTGATGTTTGGTGGTTAACCGGTCTTTGAAGGAAGATACGCAGTAGGGAGTATCCAATACTTTGCATCGTTAAAGCATGCATATATTGATCAAGGCCACAAGAAAATGTAGAACCTGTAATGAGAACACTTTGTTCTTGTGGAACCTAGTGTAATGATGAAAACCTTTCAATAAATTCCTAACTAATTCCTAGAAGCTTGGTTCCAGGACATTTCTTTTACTAATGATAAGAAGAAAAGTACGGTTTGTATAGATTATTCCAAACTTCACAAAGAGAAATACACCTAAAACCAAAATATAATGACACTCAAGTGGCCAAACAAAGTTGCTTAATGCATTCCAACCTTTTCATCTCCTATATGGCTTATTGAGTTTCATGGAAGAGAAGACGATGAATCTTTTCTTGATAAAATTGAACACGGGTGTGAGCAAAAATAATTAGGTGCTTCTACACCTAGGATCTGCAACGACTTTCTTGCTCGCCTTTGACATACATTCATGCGTTTGAACATAATCGACATATATTAATGTATCAAAACTGTTGGTTCCAAGATATAATCTGCTCTCTATCAATAGTTTTAAGTGGTAAATGATTTTGTTCAGAAGCTTTAGCTGCAATAACATGCGAATATATCTTGTTGGCTAGAAAGTGTAAGATAAAAAACAATTTAGTCAAATTATGCATAGAAGGAATGTGGATGTAAGGATTTGATGTTTGGTGGTTAACCGGTCACCTACGTTGTCTTTGAAGGAAGATACGCAGTAGGGAGTATCCAACACTTTGCATCGTTAAAGCATGCATATATTGATTGGCGTTCACAACAAAATGTAGCAGTCGTAATGAGAACACTTTGTTCTTGTGGAACCTAGTGTAATGATGAAAACCTTTCAATAAATTCCTAACTAATTCCTAGAAGCTTGGTTCCAGGAAATTTCTTTTACAAATGATAAGAAGAAAAGTACGGTTTGTATAGATTATTCCAAACTTCACAAAGAGAAATAGACCTAAAACCAAAATATAATGACACTCAAGTTGCCAAACAAAGTTGCTTAATGCATTCCAACCTTTTCATATCCTATATGGCTTATTGAGTTTCATGGAAGAGAAGACGATGAATCTTTTCTTGATGAAATTGAACACGGTGTGAGCAAAAGGATTAGGTGCTTCTACACCTAGGATCTGCAATGACTTTCTTGCTCGCTTTTGACATGCATTCATGCGTTTGAACATAATTGACATACATTAATGTATCAAAACTGTTGGTTCCAAGATATAATCTGCTCTCTATCAATAGTTTTAAGTGGTAAATGATTTTGTTCAGAAGCTTTAGACGCAATAACATGCGAATATATCTTGTTGGCTAGAAAGTGTAAGATAAAAAACAATTTAGTCAAATTATGCATAGAAGGAATGTGGATGTAAGGATTTGATGTTTGGTGGTTAACCGGTCACCTACCTTGTCTTTGAAGGAAGATACGCAGTAGGGAGTATCCAACACTTTGCATCGTTAAAGCATGCATATATTGATTGGCGCTCACAAGAAAATGTAGCAATTGTAATGAGAACACTTTGTTCTTGTGGAACCTAGTGTAATGATGAAAACCTTTCAATAAATTCCTAACTAATTCCTAGAAGCTTGGTTCCAAGACATTTCTTTTACAAATGATAAGAAGAAAAGTACGGTTTGTATAGATTATTCCAAACTTCACAAAGAGAAATAGACCTAAAACCAAAATATAATGACACTCAAGTTGCCAAACAAAGTTGCTTAATGCATTCCAACCTTTTCATATCCTATATGGCTTATTGAGTTTCATGGAAGAGAAGACGATGAATCTTTTCTTGATGAAATTGAACACGGGTGTGAGCAAAAAGGATTAGGTGCTTCTACACCTAGGATCTGCAACGACTTTCTTGCTCGCCTTTGACATACATTCATGCGTTTGAACATCATCGACATATATTAATGTATCAAAACTGTTGGTTCCAAGATATAATCTGCTCTCTATCAATAGTTTTAAGTGGTAAATGATTTTGTTCAGAAGCTTTAGCCGCAATAACATGCGAATATATCTTGTTGGCTAGAAAGTGTAAGATAAAAAACAATTTAGTCAAATTATGCATAGAAGGAATGTGGATGTAAGGATTTGATGTTTGGTGGTTAACCGGTCACCTACGTTGTCTTTGAAGGAAGATACGCAGAAGGGAGTATCCAACACTTTGCATCGTTAAAGCATGCATATATTGATTGGCGCTCACAAGAAAATGTAGCAACTGTAATGAGAACACTTTGTTCGTGTGGAACCTAGTGTAATGATGAAAACCTTTCAATAAATTCCTAACTAATTCCTAGAAGCTTGGTTCCAGGACATTTCTTTTACTAATGATAAGAAGAAAAGTACGGTTTGTATAGATTATTCCAAACTTCACAAAGAGAAATACACCTAAAACCAAAATATAATGACACTCAAGTGGCCAAACAAAGTTGCTTAATGCATTCCAACCTTTTCATCTCCTATATGGCTTATCGAGTTTCATGGAAGAGAAGACGATGAATATTTTCTTGTTGAAATTGAAGCCGGGTGTGAGCAAAAATAATTAGGTGCTTCTACACCTAGGATCTGCAACGACTTTCTTGCTCGCCTTTGACATACATTCATGCGTTTGAACATAATCGACATATATTAATGTATCAAAACTGTTGGTTCCAAGATATAATCTGCTCTCTATCAATAGTTTTAAGTGGTAAATGATTTTGTTCAGAAGCTTTAGCCGCAATAACATGCGAATATATCTTGTTGGCTAGAAAGTGTAAGATAAAAAACAATTTAGTCAAATTATGCATAGAAGGAATGTGGATGTAAGGATTTGATGTTTGGTGGTTAACCGGTCACCTACGTTGTCTTTGAAGGAAGATACGCAGTAGGGAGTATCCAACACTTTGCATCGTTAAAGCATGCATATATTGATTGGCGCTCACAAGAAAATGTAGCAACCGTAATGAGAACACTTTGTTCTTGTGGAACCTAGTGTAATGATGAAAACCTTTCAATAAATTCCTAACTAATTCCTAGAAGCTTGGTTCCAGGACATTTCTTTTACAAATGATAAGAAGAAAAGTACGGTTTGTATAGATTATTCCAAACTTCACAAAGAGAAATAGACCTAAAACCAAAATATAATGACACTCAAGTTGCCAAACAAAGTTGCTTAATGCATTCCAACCTTTTCATATCCTATATGGCTTATTGAGTTTCATGGAAGAGAAGACGATGAATCTTTTCTTGATGAAATTGAACACGGGTGTGAGCAAAAAGGATTAGGTGCTTCTACACCTAGGATCTGCAACGACTTTCTTGCTCGCTTTTGACATACATTCATGCGTTTGAACATAATCGACATACATTAATGTATCAAAACTGTTGGTTCCAAGATATAATCTGCTCTCTATCAATAGTTTTAAGTGGTAAATGATTTTGTTCAGAAGCTTTAGCCGCAATAACATGCGAATATATCTTGTTGGCTAGAAAGTGTAAGATAAAAAACAATTTAGTCAAATTATGCATAGAAGGAATGTGGATGTAAGGATTTGATGTTTGGTGGTTAACCGGTCACCTACCTTGTCTTTGAAGGAAGATACGCAGTAGGGAGTATCCAACACTTTGCATCGTTAAAGCATGCATATATTGATTGGCGCTCACAAGAAAATGTAGCAACTGTAATGAGAACACTTTGTTCTTGTGGAACCTAGTGTAATGATGAAAACCTTTCAATAAATTCCTAACTAATTCCTAGAAGCTTGGTTCCAGGACATTTCTTTTACAAATGATAAGAAGAAAAGTACGGTTTGTATAGATTATTCCAAACTTCACAAAGAGAAATAGACCTAAAACCAAAATATAATGACACTCAAGTTGCCAAAAAAAGTTGCTTAATGCATTCCAACCTTTTCATATCCTACATGGCTTATTGAGTTTCATGGAAGAGAAGACGATGAATCTTTTCGTGATGAAATTGAACAGGGTGTGAGCAAAATTGATAAGGTGCTTCTACACCTAGGATCTGCAACGACTTTCTTGCTCGCCTTTGACATACATTCATGCGTTTGAACATAATCGACATATATTAATGTATCAAAACTGTTGGTTCCAAGATATAATCTGCTCTCTATCAATAGTTTTAAGTGGTAAATGATTTTGTTCAGAAGCTTTAGCTGCAATAACATGCGAATATATCTTGTTGGCTAGAAAGTGTAAGATAAAAAACAATTTAGTCAAATTATGCATAGAAGGAATGTGGATGTAAGGATTTGATGTTTGGTGGTTAACCGGTCACCTACGTTGTCTTTGAAGGGAGATACGCAGAAGGGAGTATCCAACACTTTGCATCGTTAAAGCATGCATATATTGATTGGCGCTCACAAGAAAATGTAGCAACTATAATGAGAACACTTTGTTCGTGTGGAACCTAGTGTAATGATGAAAACCTTTCAATAAATTCCTAACTAATTCCTAGAAGCTTGGTTCCAGGACATTTCTTTTACTAATGATAAGAAGAAAAGTACGGTTTGTATAGATTATTCCAAACTTCACAAAGAGAAATAGACCTAAAACCAAAATATAATGACACTCAAGTTGCCAAACAAAGTTGCTTAATGCATTCCAACCTTTTCATATCCTATATGGCTTATTGAGTTTCATGGAAGAGAAGACGATGAATCTTTTCTTGATGAAATTGAACACAGGTGTGAGCAAAAAGGATTAGGTGCTTCTACACCTAGGATCTGCAACGACTTTCTTGCTCGCCTTTGACATACATTCATGCGTTTGAACCTAATCGACATACATTAATGTATCAAAACTGTTGGTTCCAAGATATAATCTGCTATCTATCAATAGTTTTAGGAGGAAAATGATTTTGTTCAGAAGCTTTAGTCGCAATAACATGCGAATATATCTTGTTGGCTAGAAAGTGTAAGATAAAAAACAATTTAGTCAAATTATGTATAGAAGGAATGTGGATGTAAGGATTTGATGTTTGGTGGTTAACCGGTCACCTATCTTGTCTTTGAAGGAAGATACGCAATAGGGAGTATCCAACACTTTGCATCGTTAAAGCATGCATATATTGATTGGCGCTCACAAGAAAATGTAGCAACTGTAATGAGAACACTTTGTTCTTGTGGAACCTAGTGTAATGATGAAAACCTTTCAATAAATTCCTAACTAATTCCTAGAAGCTTGGTTCCAGGAAATTTCTTTTACAAATGATAAGAAGAAAAGTACGATTTGTACATATTATTCCAAACTTCACAAAGAGAAATAGACCTAAACCCAAAATATAATGACACTCAAGTTGCCAAACAAAGTTGCTTAATGCATTCCAACCTTTTCATATCCTATATGGCTTATTGAGTTTCATGGAAGAGAAGACGATGAATCTTTTCTTGATGAAATTGAACACTGGTGTGTGCAAAAAGGATTAGGTGCTTCTACACCCAGGATCTGCAACTACTTTCTTGCTCGCTTTTCACATACATTCATGCGTTTGAACATAATTGACATAAATTAATGTATCAAAACAGTTGGTTCCAAGATATAATCTGCTCTCTATCAATAGTTTTAAGTGGTAAATGAATTTGTTCAGAAGCTTTAGCTGCAATAACATGCGAATATATCTTGTTGGCTAGAAAGTGTAAGATAAAAAACAATTTAGTCAAATTATGCATAGAAGGAATGTGGATGTAAGGATTTGATGTTTGGTGGTTAACCGGTCACCTACCTTGTCTTTGAAGGAAGATACGCAGTAGGGAGTATCCAACACTTTGCATCGTTAAAGCATGCATATATTGATTGGCGCTCACAAGAAAATGTAGCAACTGTAATGAGAACACTTTGTTCTTGTGGAACCTAGTGTAATGATGAAAACCTTTCAATAAATTCCTAACTAATTCCTAGAAGCTTGGTTCCAGGACATTTCTTTTACAAATGATAAGAAGAAAAGTACGGTTTGTATAGATTATTCCAAACTTCACAAAGAGAAATAGACCTAAAACCAAAATATAATGACACTCAAGTTGCCAAACAAAGTTGCTTAATGCATTCCAACCTTTTCATATCCTATATGGCTTATTGAGTTTCATGGAAGAGAAGACGATGAATCTTTTCTTGATGAAATTGAACACGGGTGTGAGCAAAAAGGATTAGGTGCTTCTACACCTAGGATCTGTAACAACTTTCTTGCTCGCCTTTTACATACATTCATGCGTTTGAACATAACCGACATACATTAATGTATCAAAGATGTTGGTTCCATGATATAATCTGCTCTCTATTAATAGTTTTAAGTGGTAAATGATTTTGTTCAGAAGCTTTAGCCGCAATAACATGCGAATATATCTTGTTGGCTAGAAAGTGTAAGATAAAAACAATTTAGTCAAATTATGCATAGAAGGAATGTGGATGTAAGGATTTGATGTTTGGTGGTTAACCGGTCACCTACCTTGTCTTTGAAGGAAGATACGCAGTAGGGAGTATCCAACACTTTGCATCGTTAAAGCATGCATATATTGATTGGCGCTCACAAGAAAATGTAGCAACTGTAATGAGAACACTTTGTTCTTGTGGAACCTAGTGTAATGATGAAAACCTTTCAATAAATTCCTAACTAATTCCTAGAAGCTTGGTTCCAGGACATTTCTTTTACAAATGATAAGAAGAAAAGTACGGTTTGTACAGATTATTCCAAACTTCACAAAGAGAAATAGACCTAAAACCAAAATATAATGACACTCAAGTTGCCAAACAAAGTTGCTTAATGCATTCCAACCTTTTCATATCCTATATGGCTTATTGAGTTTCATGGAAGAGAAGACGATGAATCTTTTCTTGTTGAAATTGAACACGAGAGTGAGCAAAAAGGATTAGGTGCTTCTACACCTAGGATCTGCAACGACTTTCTTGCTCGCCTTTGACATACATTCATGCGTTTGAACATAATCGACATACATTAATGTATCAAAACTGTTGGTTCCAAGATATAATCTGCTCTCTATCAATAGTTTTAAGTGGTAAATGATTTTGTTCAGAAGCTTTAGCCGCAATAACATGCGAATATATCTTGTTGGCTAGAAAGTGTAAGATAAAAACAATTTAGTCAAATTATGCATAGAAGGAATGTGGATGTAAGGATTTGATGTTTGGTGGTTAACCGGTCACCTACCTTGTCTTTGAAGGAAGATACGCAGTAGGGAGTATCCAACACTTTGCATCGTTAAAGCATGCATATATTGATTGGCGCTCACAAGAAAATGTAGCAACTGTAATGAGAACACTTTGTTCTTGTGGAACCTAGTGTAATGATGAAAACCTTTCAATAAATTCCTAACTAATTCCTAGAAGCTTGGTTCCAGGACATTTCTTTTACAAATGATAAGAAGAAAAGTACGGTTTGTATAGATTATTCCAAACTTCACAAAGAGAAATAGACCTAAAACCAAAATATAATGACACTCAAGTTGCCAAACAAAGTTGCTTAATGCATTCCAACCTTTTCATATCCTATATGGCTTATTGAGTTTCATGGAAGAGAAGACGATGAATCTTTTCTTGATGAAATTGAACACGGGTGTGAGCAAAAAGGATTAGGTGCTTCTACACCTAGGATCTGCAACGACTTTCTTGCTCGCTTTTCACATGCATTCATGCGTTTGAACATAATTGACATACATTAATGTATCAAAACTGTTGGTTCCAAGATATAATCTGCTCTCTATCAATAGTTTTAAGTGGTAAATGATTTTGTTCAGAAGCTTTAGCTGCAATAACATGCGAATATATCTTGTTGGCTAGAAAGTGTAAGATAAAAAACAATTTAGTCAAATTATGCATAGAAGGAATGTGGATGTAAGGATTTGATGTTTGGTGGTTAACCGGTCACCTACCTTGTCTTTGAAGGAATATACGCAGATTGGAGTATCCAACACTTTCCATCGTTAAAGCATGCATATATTGATTGGCGCCCACAAGAAAATGTAGCAACTGTAATGACAACACTTTGTTCCTGTGGAACCTAGTGTAATGATGAAAACCTTTCAATAAATTCTGAACTAATTCCTAGAAGCTTGGTTCCAGGACATTTCTTTTACAAATGATAAGAAGAAAAGTACGGTTTGTATAGATTATTCCAAACTTCACAAAGAGAAATAGACCTAAAACCAAAATATAATGACACTCAAGTTGCCAAACAAAGTTGCTTAATGCATTCCAACCTTTTCATATCCTATATGGCTTATTGAGTTTCATGGAAGAGAAGACGATGAATCTTTTCTTGATGAAATTGAACACGGGTGTGAGCAAAAAGGATTAGGTGCTTCTACACCTAGGATCCGCAACGACTTTCTTGCTCGCCTTTGACATACATTCATGCGTTTGAACATAATCGACATACATTAATGTATCAAAACTGTTGGTTCCAAGATATAATCTGCTCTCTATCAATAGTTTTAAGTGGTAAATGATTTTGTTCAGAAGCTTTAGCTGCAATAACATGCGAATATATCTTGTTGGCTAGAAAGTGTAAGATAAAAAAAATTTAGTCAAATTATGCATAGAAGGAATGTGGATGTAAGGATTTGATGTTTGGTGGTTAACCGGTCACCTACCTTGTCTTTGAAGGAAGATACGCAGAAGGGAGTATCCAACACTTTGCATCGTTAAAGCATGCATATATTGATTGGCGCTCACAAGAAAATGTAGCAACTGTAATGAGAACACTTTGTTCTTGTGGAACCTAGTGTAATGATGAAAACCTTTCAATAAATTCCTAACTAATTCCTAGAAGCTTGGTTCCAGGACATTTCTTTTACAAATGATAAGAAGAAAAGTACGGTTTGTATAGATTATTCCAAACTTCACAAAGAGAAATAGACCTAAAACCAAAATATAATGACACTCAAGTTGCCAAACAAAGTTGCTTAATGCATTCCAACCTTTTCATATCCTATATGGCTTATTGTGTTTCATGGAAGAGAAGACGATGAATCTATTCTTGATGAAATTGAACACGGAGTGAGCAAAAAGAATTAGGTGCTTCTACACCTAGGATCAGCAAGTACTTTCTTTCTCGCTTTTGACATGCATTCATGCGTTTGAACATAATTGACATACATTAATGTATCAAAACTGTTGGTTCCAAGATATAATCTGCTCTCTATCAATAGTTTTAAGTGGTAAATGATTTTGTTCAGAAGCTTTAGCCGCAATAACATGCGAATATATCTTGTTGGCTAGAAAGTGTAAGATAAAAAACAATTTAGTCAAATTATGCATAGAAGGAATGTGGATGTAAGGATTTGATGTTTGGTGGTTAACCGGTCACCTACCTTGTCTTTGAAGGAAGATACGCAGTAGGGAGTATCCAACACTTTGCATCGTTAAAGCATGCATATATTGATTGGCGCTCACAAGAAAATGTAGCAACTATAATGAGAACACTTTGTTCTTGTGGAACCTAGTGTAATGATGAAAACCTTTCAATAAATTCCTAACTAATTCCTAGAAGCTTGGTTCCAGGACATTTCTTTTACAAATGATAAGAAGAAAAGTACGGTTTGTATAGATTATTCCAAACTTCACAAAGAGAAATAGACCTAAAACCAAAATATAATGACACTCAAGTTGCCAAACAAAGTTGCTTAATGCATTCCAACCTTTTCATATCCTATATGGCTTATTGAGTTTCATGGAAGAGAAGACGATGAATCTTTTCTTGATGAAATTGAACACGGGTGTGAGCAAAAAGGATTAGGTGCTTCTACACCTAGGATCTGCAACGACTTTCTTGCTCGCCTTTGACATACATTCATGCGTTTGAACCTAATCGACATACATTAATGTATCAAAACTGTTGGTTCCAAGATATAATCTACTCTCTATCAATAGTTTTAAGTGGAAAATGAATTTGGTCAGAAGCTTTAGCCGCAATAACATGCGAATATATCTTGTTGGCTAGAAAGGGTAAGATAAAAAACAATTTAGTCAAATTATGCATAGAAGGATTGTGGATGTAAGGATTTGATGTTTGGTTGTTAACCGGTCACCTACCTTGTCTTTGAAGGAAGATACGCAGTAGGGAGTATCCAACACTTTGCATCGTTAAAGCATGCATATATTGATTGGCGCTCACAAGAAAATGTAGCAACTGTAATGAGAACACTTTGTTCTTGTGGAACCTAGTGTAATGATGAAAACCTTTCAATAAATTCCTAACTAATTCCTAGAAGCTTGGTTCCAGGAAATTTCTTTTACAAATGATAAGAAGAAAAGTACGGTTTGTACAGATTATTCCAAACTTCACAAAGAGAAATAGACCTAAAACCAAAATATAATGACACTCAAGTTGCCAAACAAAGTTGCTTAATGCATTCCAACCTTTTCATATCCTATATGGCTTATTGAGTTTCATGGAAGAGAAGACGATGAATCTTTTCTTGATGAAATTGAACACGGGAGTGAGTAAAAAGGATTAGGTGCTTCTACACCTAGGATCTGCAACGACTTTCTTGCTCCCCTTTGACATACATTCATGCGTTTGAACATAATCGACATACATTAATGTATCAAAACTGTTGGTTCCAAGATATAATCTGCTCTCTATCAATAGTTTTAAGTGGTAAATGATTTTGTTCAGAAGCTTTAGCCGCAATAACATGCGAATATATCTTGTTGGCTAGAAAGTGTAAGATAAAAAACAATTTAGTCAAATTATGCATAGAAGGAATGTGGATGTAAGGATTTGATGTTTGGTTGTTAACCGGTCACCTACCTTGTCTTTGAAGGAAGATACGCAGTAGGGAGTATCCAACACTTTGCATCGTTAAAGCATGCATATATTGATTGGCGCTCACAAGAAAATGTAGCAACTGTAATGAGAACACTTTGTTCTTGTGGAACCTAGTGTAATGATGAAAACCTTTCAATAAATTCCTAACTAATTCCTAGAAGCTTGGTTCCAGGACATTTCTTTTACAAATGATAAGAAGAAAAGTACGGTTTGTATAGATTATTCCAAACTTCACAAAGAGAAATAGACCTAAAACCAAAATATAATGACACTCAAGTTGCCAAACAAAGTTGCTTAATGCATTCCAACCTTTTCATATCCTATATGGCTTATTGAGTTTCATGGAAGAGAAGACGATGAATCTTTTCTTGATGAAATTGAACACGGGTGTGAGCAAAAAGGATTAGGTGCTTCTACACCTAGGATCTGCAACGACTTTCTTGCTCGCCTTTGACATACATTCATGCGTTTGAACATAATCGACATACATTAATGTATCAAAACTGTTGGTTCCAAGATATAATCTGCTCTCTATCAATAGTTTTAAGTGGTAAATGATTTTGTTCAGAAGCTTTAGCCGCAATAACATGCGAATATATCTTGTTGGCTAGAAAGTGTAAGATAAAAAAAATTTAGTCAAATTATGCATAGAAGGAATGTGGATGTAAGGATTTGATGATTGGTTGTTAACCGGTCACCTACCTTGTCTTTGAAGGAAGATACGCAGAAGGGAGTATCCAACACTTTGCATCGTTAAAGCATGCATATATTGATTGGCGCTCACAAGAAAATGTAGCAACTGTAATGAGAACACTTTGTTCTTGTGGAACCTAGTGTAATGATGAAAACCTTTCAATAAATTCCTAACTAATTCCTAGAAGCTTGGTTCCAGGACATTTCTTTTACTAATGATAAGAAGAAAAGTACGGTTTGTATAGATTATTCCAAACTTCACAAAGAGAAATAGACCTAAAACCAAAATATAATGACACTCAAGTGGCCAAACAAAGTTGCTTAATGCATTCCAACCTTTTCATATCCTATATGGCTTATTGAGTTTCATGGAAGAGAAGACGATGAATCTTTTCTTGATGAAATTGAACACGGGTGTGAGCAAAAAGGATTAGGTGCTTCTACACCTAGGATCTGCGACGAATTTCTTGCTCGCTTTTCACATGCATTCATGCATTTGAACATAATCGACATACATTAATGTATCCAAACTTTTGGTTCCCTGATATAATCTGCTCTCTGTCAATAGTTTTAAGTGGTAAATGATTTTGTTCAGAAGCTTTAGCTGCAATAACATGCGAATATATCTTGTTGGCTAGAAAGTGTAAGATAAAAAACAATTTAGTCAAATTATGCATAGAAGGAATGTGGATGTAAGGATTTGATGATTGGTTGTTAACCGGTCACCTACCTTGTCTTTGAAGGAAGATACGCAGAAGGGAGTATCCAACACTTTGCATCGTTAAAGCATGCATATATTGATTGGCGCTCACAAGAAAATGTAGCAATTGAAATGAGAACACTTTGTTCGTGTGGAACCTAGTGTAATGATGAAACCTTTCAATAAATTCCTAACTAATTCCTAGAAGCTTGGTTCCAGGACATTTCTTTTACTAATGATAAGAAGAAAAGTACGGTTTGTATAGATTATTCCAAACTTCACAAAGAGAAATAGACCTAAAACCAAAATATAATGACACTCAAGTTGCCAAACAAAGTTGCTTAATGCATTCCAACCTTTTCATATCCTATATGGCTTATTGAGTTTCATGGAAGAGAAGACGATGAATCTTTTCTTGATGAAATTGAACACGGGTGTGAGCAAAAAGGATTAGGTGCTTCTACACCTAGGATCTGCAACGACTTTCTTGCTCGCCTTTGACATACATTCATGCGTTTGAACATAATCGACATACATTAATGTATCAAAACTTTTGGTTCCATGATATAATCTGCTCTCTATCAATAGTTTTAAGTGGTAAATGATTTTGTTCAGAAGCTTTAGCTGCAATAACATGCGAATATATCTTGTTGGCTAGAAAGTGTAAGATAAAAAACAATTTAGTCAAATTATGCATAGAAGGAATGTGGATGTAAGGATTTGATGATTGGTTGTTAACCGGTCACCTACCTTGTCTTTGAAGGAAGATACGCAGAAGGGAGTATCCAACACTTTGCATCGTTAAAGCATGCATATATTGATTGGCGCTCACAAGAAAATGTAGCAATTGAAATGAGAACACTTTGTTCGTGTGGAACCTAGTGTAATGATGAAACCTTTCAATAAATTCCTAACTAATTCCTAGAAGCTTGGTTCCAGGACATTTCTTTTACTAATGATAAGAAGAAAAGTACGGTTTGTATAGATTATTCCAAACTTCACAAAGAGAAATAGACCTAAAACCAAAATATAATGACACTCAAGTGGCCAAACAAAGTTGCTTAATGCATTCCAACCTTTTCATATCCTATATGGCTTATTGAGTTTCATGGAAGAGAAGACGATGAATCTTTTCTTGATGAAATTGAACACGGGTGTGAGCAAAAAGGATTAGGTGCTTCTACACCTAGGATCTGTACCGACTTTCTTGCTCGCCTTTGACATAAATTCATGCGTTTGAACATAATCGACATACATTAATGTATCAAAACTTTTGGTTCCATGATATAATCTGCTCTCTATCAATAGTTTTAAGTGGTAAATGATTTTGTTCAGAAGCTTTAGCCGCAATAACATGCGAATATATCTTGTTGGCTAGAAAGTGTAAGATAAAAAAAAATTTAGTCAAATTATGCATAGAAGGAATGTGGATGTAAGGATTTGATGATTGGTTGTTAACCGGTCACCTACCTTGTCTTTGAAGGAAGATACGCAAGTGGGAGTATCCAACACTTTGCATCGTTAAAGCATGCATATATTGATTGGCGCTCACAAGAAAATGTAGCAACTGTAATGAGAACACTTTGTTCTTGTGGAACCTAGTGTAATGATGAAAACCTTTCAATAAATTCCTAACTAATTCCTAGAAGCTTGCTTCCAGGACATTTCTTTTACAAATGATAAGAAGAAAAGTACGGTTCGTATAGATTATTCCAAACTTCACAAAGAGAAATAGACCTAAAACCAAAATATAATGACACTCAAGTGGCCAAACAAAGTTGCTTAATGCATTCCAACCTTTTCATATCCTATATGGCTTATTGTGTTTCATGGAAGAGAAGACGATGAATCTTTTCTTGATGAAATGGAACACGGGTGTGAGCAAAAAGGATTAGGTGCTTCTACACCTAGGATCTGCAACGACTTTCTTGCTCGCCTTTGACATACATTCATGCGTTTGAACCTAATCGACATACATTAATGTATCAAAACTGTTGGTTCCAAGATATAATCTGCTATCTATCAATAGTTTTAGGAGGAAAATGATTTTGTTCAGAAGCTTTAGTCGCAATAACATGCGAATATATCTTGTTGGCTAGAAAGTGTAAGATAAAAAAAAATTTAGTCAAATTATGTATAGAAGGAATGTGGATGTAAGGATTTGATGTTTGGTGGTTAACCGGTCAACTACCTTGTCTTTGAAGGAAGATACGCAGTAGGGAGTATCCAACACTTTGCATCGTTAAAGCATGCATATATTGATCAAGCGCTCACAAGAAAATGCAGCAACTGTAATGAGAACACTTTGTTCGTGTGGAACCTAGTGTAATGATGAAAACCTTTCAATAAATTCCTAACTAATTCCTAGAAGCTTGGTTCCAGGACATTTCTTTTACTAATGATAAGAAGAAAAGTACGGTTTGTATAGATTATTCCAAACTTCACAAAGAGAAATAGACCTAAAACCAAAATATAATGACACTCAAGTTGCCAAACAAAGTTGCTTAATGCATTCCAACCTTTTCATATCCTATATGGCTTATTGAGTTTCATGGAAGAGAAGACGATGAATCTTTTCTTGATGAAATTGAACACGGGTGTGAGCAAAAAGGATTAGGTGCTTCTACACCTAGGATCTGCAACGACTTTCTTGCTCGCCTTTGACATACATTCATGCGTTTGAACATAATCGACATACATTAATGTATCAAAACTTTTGGTTCCATGATATAATCTGCTCTCTATCAATAGTTTTAAGTGGTAAATGATTTTGTTCAGAAGCTTTAGCTGCAATAACATGCGAATATATCTTGTTGGCTAGAAAGTGTAAGATAAAAAACAATTTAGTCAAATTATGCATAGAAGGAATGTGGATGTAAGGATTTGATGATTGGTTGTTAACCGGTCACCTACCTTGTCTTTGAAGGAAGATACGCAGAAGGGAGTATCCAACACTTTGCATCGTTAAAGCATGCATATATTGATTGGCGCTCACAAGAAAATGTAGCAACTGTAATGAGAACACTTTGTTCGTGTGGAACCTAGTGTAATGATGAAAACCTTTCAATAAATTCCTAACTAATTCCTAGAATCTTGGTTCCCGGACATTTCTTTTACTAATGATAAGAAGAAAAGTACGGTTTGTATAGATTATTCCAAACTTCACAAAGAGAAATACACCTAAAACCAAAATATAATGACACTCAAGTGGCCAAACAAAGTTGCTTAATGCATTCCAACCTTTTCATATCCTATATGGCTTATTGAGTTTCATGGAAGAGAAGACGATGAATCTTTTCTTGATGAAATTGAACACGGGTGTGAGCAAAAAGGATTAGGTGCTTCTACACCTAGGATCTGCAACGACTTTTTTGCTCGCTTTTCACATGCATTCATGCGTTTGAACATAATCGACATACATTAATGTATCAAAACTGTTGGTTCCATGATATAATCTGCTCTCTATCAATAGTTTTAAGTGGTAAATGATTTTGTTCAGAAGCTTTAGCTGCAATAACATGCGAATATATCTTGTTGGCTAGAAAGTGTAAGATAAAAAACAATTTAGTCAAATTATGCATAGAAGGAATGTGGATGTAAGGATTTGATGATTGGTTGTTAACCGGTCACCTACCTTGTCTTTGAAGGAAGATACGCAGTAGGGAGTATCCAACACTTTGCATCGTTAAAGCATGCATATATTGATTGGCGCTCACAAGAAAATGTAGCAACTGTAATGAGAACACTTTGTTCTTGTGGAACCTAGTGTAATGATGAAAACCTTTCAATAAATTCCTAACTAATTCCTAGAAGCTTTGTTCCAGGACATTTCTTTTACAAATGATAAGAAGAAAAGTACGGTTTGTATAGATTATTCCAAACTTCACAAAGAGAAATAGACCTAAAACCAAAATATAATGACACTCAAGTTGCCAAACAAAGTTGCTTAATGCATTCCAACCTTTTCATATCCTATATGGCTTATTGAGTTTCATGGAAGAGAAGACGATGAATCTTTTCTTGATGAAATTGAACACGGGTGTGAGCAAAAAGGATTAGGTGCTTCTACACCTAGGATCTGCAACGACTTTCTTGCTCGCCTTTGACATACATTCATGCGTTTGAACATAATCGACATACATTAATGTATCAAAACTTTTGGTTCCATGATATAATCTGCTCTCTATCAATAGTTTTAAGTGGTAAATGATTTTGTTCAGAAGCTTTAGCTGCAATAACATGCGAATATATCTTGTTGGCTAGAAAGTGTAAGATAAAAAAAAATTTAGTCAAATTATGCATAGAAGGAATGTGGATGTAAGGATTTGATGATTGGTTGTTAACCGGTCACCTACCTTGTCTTTGAAGGAAGATACGCAGTAGGGAGTATCCAACACTTTGCATCGTTAAAGCATGCATATATTGATCAAGGCCACAAGAAAATGTAGCAACTGTAATGAGAACACTTTGTTCGTGTGGAACCTAGTGTAATGATGAAAACCTTTCAATAAATTCCTAACTAATTCCTAGAAGCTTGGTTCCAGGACATTTCTTTTACTAATGATAAGAAGAAAAGTACGGTTTGTATAGATTATTCCAAACTTCACAAAGAGAAATAGACCTAAAACCAAAATATAATGACACTCAAGTGGCCAAACAAAGTTGCTTAATGCATTCCAACCTTTTCATCTCCTATATGGCTTATTGAGTTTCATGGAAGAGAAGACGATGAATCTTTTCTTGATGAAATTGAACACGGGTGTGAGCAAAAAGGATTAGGTGCTTCTACACCTAGGATCTGCAACGACTTTCTTGCTCGCCTTTGACATACATTCATGCGTTTGAACATAATCGACATACATTAATGTATCAAAACTTTTGGTTCCATGATATAATCTGCTCTCTATCAATAGTTTTAAGTGGTAAATGATTTTGTTCAGAAGCTTTAGCTGCAATAACATGCGAATATATCTTGTTGGCTAGAAAGTGTAAGATAAAAAACAATTTAGTCAAATTATGCATAGAAGGAATGTGGATGTAAGGATTTGATGATTGGTTGTTAACCGGTCACCTACCTTGTCTTTGAAGGAAGATACGCAGTAGGGAGTATCCAACACTTTGCATCGTTAAAGCATGCATATATTGATTGGCGCTCACAAGAAAATGTAGCAACTGTAATGAGAACACTTTGTTCTTGTGGAACCTAGTGTAATGATGAAAACCTTTCAATAAATTCCTAACTAATTCCTAGAAGCTTTGTTCCAGGACATATCTTTTACAAATGATAAGAAGAAAAGTACGGTTTGCACAGATTATTCCAAACTTCACAAAGAGAAATAGACCTAAAACCAAAATATAATGACACTCAAGTTGCCAAACAAAGTTGCTTAATGCATTCCAACCTTTTCATATCCTATATGGCTTATTGAGTTTCATGGAAGAGAAGACGATGAATCTTTTCTTGATGAAATTGAACACGGGTGTGAGCAAAAAGGATTAGGTGCTTCTACACCTAGGATCTGCAACGACTTTCTTGCTCGCCTTTGACATACATTCATGCGTTTGAACATAATCGACATACATTAATGTATCAAAACTGTTGGTTCCATGATATAATCTGCTCTCTATCAATAGTTTTAAGTGGTAAATGATTTTGTTCAGAAGCTTTAGCTGCAATAACATGCGAATATATCTTGTTGGCTAGAAAGTGTAAGATAAAAAACAATTTAGTCAAATTATGCATAGAAGGAATGTGGATGTAAGGATTTGATGATTGGTTGTTAACCGGTCACCTACCTTGTCTTTGAAGGAAGATACGCAGTAGGGAGTATCCAACACTTTGCATCGTTAAAGCATGCATATATTGATTGCCGCTCACAAGAAAATGTAGCAACTGTAATGAGAACACTTTGTTCTTGTGGAACCTAGTGTAATGATGAAAACCTTTCAATAAATTCCTAACTAATTCCTAGAAGCTTTGTTCCAGGACATATCTTTTACAAATGATAAGAAGAAAAGTACGGTTTGCACAGATTATTCCAAACTTCACAAAGAGAAATAGACCTAAAACCAAAATATAATGACACTCAAGTTGCCAAACAAAGTTGCTTAATGCATTCCAACCTTTTCATATCCTATATGGCTTATTGAGTTTCATGGAAGAGAAGACGATGAATCTTTTCTTGTTGAAATTGAACACGGGAGTGAGCAAAAAGGATTAGGTGCTTCTACACCTAGGATCTGCAACGAATTTCTTTCTCGCTTTTGACATGCATTCATGCGTTTGAACATAATCGACATACATTAATGTATCAAAACTGTTGGTTCCATGATATAATATGCTATCTATCAATAGTTTTAAGTCGTAAATGATTTTGTTCAGAAGCTTTATCTGCAATAACATGCGAATATATCTTGTTGGCTAGAAAGTGTAAGATAAAAAACAATTTAGTCAAATTATGCATAGAAAGAATGTGGATGTCAGGATTTGATGATTAGTTGTTAACCGGTCACCTACCTTGTCTTTGAAGGAAGATACGCAGTAGGGAGTATCCAACACTTTGCATCGTTAAAGCATGCATATATTGATTGGCGCTCACAAGAAAATGTAGCAATTGTAATGAGAACACTTTGTTCTTGTGGAACCTAGTGTAATGATGAAAACCTTTCAATAAATTCCTAACTAATTCCTAGAAGCTTTGTTCCAGGACATATCTTTTACAAATGATAAGAAGAAAAGTACGGTTTGCACAGATTATTCCAAACTTCACAAAGAGAAATAGACCTAAAACCAAAATATAATGACACTCAAGTTGCCAAACAAAGTTGCTTAATGCATTCCAACCTTTTCATATCCTATATGGCTTATTGAGTTTCATGGAAGAGAAGACGATGAATCTTTTCTTGATGAAATTGAACACGGGTGTGAGCAAAAAGGATTAGGTGCTTCTACACCTAGGATCTGCAACGACTTTCTTGCTCGCCTTTGACATACATTCATGCGTTTGAACATAATCGACATACATTAATGTATCAAAACTGTTGGTTCCAAGATATAATATGCTATCTATCAATAGTTTTAAGTGGTAAATGATTTTGTTCAGAAGCTTTAGCTGCAATAACATGCGAATATATCTTGTTGGCTAGAAAGTGTAAGATAAAAAACAATTTAGTCAAATTATGCATAGAAGGAATGTGGATGTAAGGATTTGATGATTGGTTGTTAACCGGTCACCTACCTTGTCTTTGAAGGAAGATACGCAGTAGGGAGTATCCAACACTTTGCATCGTTAAAGCATGCATATATTGATTGGCGCTCACAAGAAAATGTAGCAACTGTAATGAGAACACTTTGTTCTTGTGGAACCTAGTGTAATGATGAAAACCTTTCAATAAATTCCTAACTAATTCCTAGAAGCTTTGTTCCAGGACATATCTTTTACAAATGATAAGAAGAAAAGTACGGTTTGCACAGATTATTCCAAACTTCACAAAGAGAAATAGACCTAAAACCAAAATATAATGACACTCAAGTTGCCAAACAAAGTTGCTTAATGCATTCCAACCTTTTCATATCCTATATGGCTTATTGAGTTTCATGGAAGAGAAGACGATGAATCTTTTCTTGATGAAATTGAACACGGGTGTGAGCAAAAAGGATTAGGAGCTTCTACACCTTGGATCTGCAACGACTTTCTTGCTCGCCTTTGACATACATTCATGCGTTTGAACATAATCGACATACATTAATGTATGAAAACTGTTGGTTCCATGATATAATATGCTATCTATCAATAGTTTTAAGTGGTAAATGATTTTGTTCAGAAGCTTTAGCTGCAATAACATGCGAATATATCTTGTTGGCTAGAAAGTGTAAGATAAAAAAAACATTTAGTCAAATTATGCATAGAAGGAATGTGGATGTAAGGATTTGATGATTGGTTGTTAACCGGTCACCTACCTTGTCTTTGAAGGAAGATACGCAGTAGGGAGTATCCAACACTTTGCATCGTTAAAGCATGCATATATTGATTGGCGCTCACAAGAAAATGTAGCAACTGTAATGAGAACACTTTGTTCTTGTGGAACCTAGTGTAATGATGAAAACCTTTCAATAAATTCCTAACTAATTCCTAGAAGCTTTGTTCCAGGACATATCTTTTACAAATGATAAGAAGAAAAGTACGGTTTGCACAGATTATTCCAAACTTCACAAAGAGAAATAGACCTAAAACCAAAATATAATGACACTCAAGTTGCCAAACAAAGTTGCTTAATGCATTCCAACCTTTTCATATCCTATATGGCTTATTGAGTTTCATGGAAGAGAAGACGATGAATCTTTTCTTGATGAAATTGAACACTGGTGTGAGCAAAAAGGATTAGGTGCTTCTACACCTAGGATCTGCAACGACTTTTTTGCTCGCTTTTCACATGCATTCATGCGTTTGAACATAATCGACATACATTAATGTATCAAAACTGTTGGTTCCATGATATAATATGCTATCTATCAATAGTTTTAAGTCGTAAATGATTTTGTTCAGAAGCTTTATCTGCAATAACATGCGAATATATCTTGTTGGCTAGAAAGTGTAAGATAAAAAACAATTTAGTCAAATTATGCATAGAAAGAATGTGGATGTCAGGATTTGATGATTAGTTGTTAACCGGTCACCTACCTTGTCTTTGAAGGAAGATACGCAGTAGGGAGTATCCAACACTTTGCATCGTTAAAGCATGCATATATTGATTGGCGCTCACAAGAAAATGTAGCAACTGTAATGAGAACACTTTGTTCTTGTGGAACCTAGTGTAATGATGAAAACCTTTCAATAAATTCCTAACTAATTCCTAGAAGCTTTGTTCCAGGACATATCTTTTACAAATGATAAGAAGAAAAGTACGGTTTGCACAGATTATTCCAAACTTCACAAAGAGAAATAGACCTAAAACCAAAATATAATGACACTCAAGTTGCCAAACAAAGTTGCTTAATGCATTCCAACCTTTTCATATCCTATATGGCTTATTGAGTTTCATGGAAGAGAAGACGATGAATCTTTTCTTGATGAAATTGAACACGTTAGTGAGAAAAAAGGATTAGGTGCTTCTACACCTTGGATCTGCAACGACTTTCTTGCTCGCCTTTGACATACATTCATGCGTTTGAACATAATCGACATACATTAATGTATCAAAACTGTTGGTTCCATGATATAATCTGCTCTCTATCAATAGTTTTAAGTGGTAAATGATTTTGTTCAGAAGCTTTAGCTGCAATAACATGCGAATATATCTTGTTGGCTAGAAAGTGTAAGATAAAAAACAATTTAGTCAAATTATGCATAGAAGGAATGTGGATGTAAGGATTTGATGTTTGGTGGTTAACCGGTCACCTACCTTGTCTTTGAAGGAAGATACGCAGTAGGGAGTATCCAACACTTTGCATCGTTAAAGCATGCATATATTGATTGGCGCTCACAAGAAAATGTAGCAACTGTAATGAGAACACTTTGTTCTTGTGGAACCTAGTGTAATGATGAAAACCTTTCAATAAATTCCTAACTAATTCCTAGAAGCTTTGTTCCAGGACATATCTTTTACAAATGATAAGAAGAAAAGTACGGTTTGCACAGATTATTCCAAACTTCACAAAGAGAAATAGAACTAAAACCAAAATATAATGACACTCAAGTTGCCAAACAAAGTTGCTTAATGCGTTTGAACATAATCGACATACATTAATGTATGAAAACTGTTGGTTCCATGATATAATATAGGATATGAAAAGGTTGGAATGCATTAAGCAACTTTGTTTGGCCACTTTTGTGTCATTATATTTTGGTTTTAGGTCTATTTCTCTTTGTGAAGTTTGGAATAATCTATACAAACCGTACTTTTCTTCTTATCATTAGTAAAAGAAATGTCCTGGAACCAAGCTTCTAGGAATTAGTTAGGAATTTATTGAAAGGTTTTCATCATTACACTAGGTTCCACACGAACAAACTGTTCTCATTACAGTAGCTACATTTTCTTGTGAGCGCTAATCAATAAATGCATGCTTTAACGATGCAAAGTGTTGGATACTCCCTACTGTGTATCTTCCTTCAAAGACAAGGTATGTGGCCGGTTAACCACCAAACATCAAATCCTTACATTCACATTCCTTCTATGCATAATTTGACTAAATTGTTTTTTATCTTACACTTTCTACCCAACAAGATATATTCGCATGTTATTGCGGCTAACGCTTCTGAACAAAATCATTTTCCACTTAAATCTATTGATAGAGAGCAGATTATATCATGGAACCAACAGTTTTGATACATTAATGTATGTCGATTATGTTCAAACGCATGAATGTATGTCAAAGGCGAGCAAGAAAGTCGTTGCAGATCCTAGGTGTAGAAGCACCTAATCCTTTTTGCTCACACCCGTGTTCAATTTCATCAAGAAAAGATTCATCGTCTTCTCTTCCATGAAACTCAATAAGCCATATAGGATATGAAAAGGTTGGAATGCATTAAGCAACTTTGTTTGGCCACTTTAGTGTCATTATATTTTGGTTTTAGGTATATTTCTCTTTGTGAAGTTTGGAATAATCTGTGCAAACCGTACTTTTCTTCTTATCATTAGTAAAAGAAATGTCCTGGAACCAAGCTTCTAGGAATTAGTTAGGAATTTATTGAAAGGTTTTCATCATTACACTAGGTTCCACACGAACAAAGTGTTCTCATTATAGTTGCTACATTTTCTTGTGAGCGCCAATCAATATATGCATGCTGTAACGATGCAAAGTGTTGGATACTCGCTACTGTGTATCTTCCTTCAAAGACAAGGTAGGTGGCCGGTTAACCACGAAACATCAAATCCTTACATTCACATTCCTTCTTTGCATAATTTGACTAAATTGCTTTTTATCTTACACTTTGTAACCAACAAGATATATTCGCATGTTATTGCGGCTAAAGCTTCGGAACAAAATCATTTACCCCTTAAAACTAGTGATAGAGAGCAGATTATATCATGGAACCAACAGTTTTGATACATTAATGTATGTCGATTATGTTCAAACGCATAAAAGTATGTCAAAGGCGAGCAAGAAATTCGTTGCAGATCCTAGATTTAGAAGCACCTAATCCTTTTTGCTCACACCTGTGTTCAATTTCATCAAGAAAAGATTCATCGTCTTCTCTTCCAAGAAACTCAATAAGCCATATAGGAGATGAAAAGGTTGGAATGCATTAAGCAACTTTGTTTGGCCACTTTTGTGTCATTATATTTTGGTTTTAGGTCTATTTCTCTTTGTGAAGTTTGGAATAATCTATACAAACCGTACTTTTCTTCTTATCATTAGTAAAAGAAATGTCCTAGAACCAAGCTTCTAGGAATTAGTTAGGAATTTATTGAAAGGTTTTCATCATTACACTAGGTTCCACACGAACAAAGTGTTCTCATTACAGTTGCTACATTTTCTTGTGAGCGCTAATCAATAAATGCATGCTTTAACGATGCAAAGTGTTGGATACTCCCTACTGTGTATCTTCCTTCAAAGACAAGGTATGTGGCCGGTTAACCACCAAACATCAAATCCTTACATTCACATTCCTTCTATGCATAATTTGACTAAATTGTTTTTTATCTTACACTTTCTACCCAACAAGATATATTCGCATGTTATCATGGCTAACGCTTCAACAAAATCATTTTCCACTTAAATCTATTGATAGAGAGCAGCTTATATCCTGTAACCAACAGTTCTGATACATTACTATATGTCGATAATGTTCAAACGCATGAATGTATGTCAAAGGCGAGCAAGAAAGTCGTTGCAGATCCTAGGTGTAGAAGCACCTAATCCTTTTTGCTCACACCCGTGTTCAATTTCATCAAGAAAAGATTCATCGTCTTCTCTTCCATGAAACTCAATAAGCCATATAGGATATGAAAAGGTTGGAATGCATTAAGCAACTTTGTTTGGCCACTTTAGTGTCATTATATTTTGGTTTTAGGTATATTTCTCTTTGTGAAGTTTGGAATAATCTGTGCAAACCGTACTTTTCTTCTTATCATTAGTAAAAGAAATGTCCTGGAACCAAGCTTCTAGGAATTAGTTAGGAATTTATTGAAAGGTTTTCATCATTACACAAGGTTCCACACGAACAAAGTGTTCTCATTACAGTTGCTACATTTTCTTGTGAGCGCCAATCAATATATGCATGCTTTAACGATGCAAAGTGTTGGATACTCCCTACTGTGTAACTTCCTTCAAAGAAAAGGTAGGTGGCCGGTTAACCACCAAACATCAAATCCTTACATTCACATTCCTTCTATGCATAATTTGACTAAATTGTTTTTTATCTTACACTTTCTAGCCAACAAGATATATTCGCATGTTATTGCGGCTAAAGCTTCTGAACAAAATCATTTTCCACTTAAATCTATTGATAGAGGGCAGATTATATCATGGAACCAACAGTTTTGATACATTAATGTATGTCGATTATGTTCAAACGCATGAATGTATGTCAAAGGCGAGCAAGAAAGTCGTTGCAGATCCTAGGTGTAGAAGCAATTAATACTTTTTGCTCACACCCGTGTTCAATTTCATCAAGAAAAGATTCATCGTCTTCTCTTCCATGAAACTCAATAAGCCATATAGGATATGAAATGGTTGGAATGCATTAAGCAACTTTGTTTGGAACCTTGAGTGTCATTATATTTTAGTTTTAGGTCTATTTCTCTTTGTGAAGTTTGTAATAATCTGTGCAAACCCTAATTTTCTTCTTATCATTTGTAAAAGATATGTCCTGGAACAAAGCTTCTAGGAATAAGTTAGGAATTTATTGCAAGGTTTTCATCATTACACTAGGTTCCACAAGAACAAAGTGTTCTCATTACAGTTGCTACATTTTCTTGTGAGCGCCAATCAATATATGCATGCTTTAACGATGCAAAGTGTTGGATATTCCCTACTGCGTATCTTCCTTCAAAGACAAGGTAGGTGACCAGTTAACCACCAAACATCAAATCCTTACATCCACATTCCTTCTATGCATAATTTGACTAAATTGTTTTTTATCTTACACTTTCTAGCCAACAAGATATATTCGCATGTTATTACACCTAAAGCTTCTGAACAAAATCATTTACCACTTAAAACTATTGATAGAGAGCAGATTATATCTTGGAACCAACAGTTTTGATACATTAGTTTATGTCAATTATGTTTAAACGCATGAATGTATGTCAAAGGCGAGCAAGAAAGTCGTTGCAGATCCTAGGTGTAGAAGCACCTAATCCTTTTTGCTCACACCCGTGTTCAATTTCATCAAGAAAAGATTCATCGTCTTCTCTTCCATGAAACTCAATAAGCCATATAGGATATGAAAAGGTTGGAATGCATTAAGCAACTTTGTTTGGCAACTTGAGTGTCATTATATTTTGGTTTTAGGTTTATTTCTCTTTGTGAAGTTTGGAATAATCTTTGCAAACCGTACTTTTCTTCTTATCATTTGTAAAAGATATGTTCTGGAACAAAGCTTCTAGGAATTAGTTAGGAATTTATTGAAAGGTTTTCATCATTACACTAGGTTCCACAAGAACAAAGTGTTCTCATTACAGTTGCTACATTTTCTTGTGAGCGCCAATCAATATATGCATGCTCTAACGATGCAAAGTGTTGGATACTCCCTACTGCGTATCTTCCTTCAAAGACAAGGTAGGTGACCGGTTAACAACCAATCATCAAATACTTACATCCACATTCCTTCTATGCATAATTTGAGTAAATGTTTTTTTATATTACACTTTCTAGCCAACAAGATATATTCGCATGTTATTGCGGCTAAAGCTTCTGAACAAAATCATTTTCCACTTAAATCTATTGATAAAGAGCAGATTATATCATGGAACCAACAGTTTTGATACATTAATGTATATCGATTATGATCAAACGCATGAATGGATGTGAAAAGCGAGCAAAAAAGTCGTTGCAGATCCTAGGTGTAGAAGCACCTAATCCTTTTTGCTCACACCAGTGTTCAATTTCATCAAGAAAAGATTCATCGTCTTCTCTTCCATGAAACTCAATAAGCCATATAGGATATGAAAAGGTTGGAATGCATTAAGCAACTTTGTTTGGCAACTTGAGTGTCATTAAATTTTGGTTTTAGGTTTATTTCTCTTTGTGAAGTTTGGAATAATCTTTGCAACCGTACTTTTCTTCTTATCATTTGTAAAAGATATGTTCTGGAACAAAGCTTATAGGAATTAGTTAGGAATTTATTGAAAGGTTTTCATCATTACACTAGGTTCCACAAGAACAAAGTGTTCTCATTACAGTTGCTACATTTTCTTGTGAGCGCCAATCAATATATGCATGCTCTAACGATGCAAAGTGTTGGATACTCCCTACTGCGTATCTTCCGTCAAAGACAAGGTAGGTGACCGTTTAACAACCAATCATCAAATCCTTACATCCACATTCCTTCTATGCATAATTTGACTAAATTGTTTTTTATCTTACACTTTCTAGCCAACAAGATATATTCGCATGTTATTGCAGCTAAAGCTTCTGAACAAAATCATTTACCACTTAAAACTATTGATAGAGAGCAGATTATATCATGGAACCAACAGTTTTGATACATTAATGTATGTCGATTATGTTCAAACGCATAAAAGTATGTCAAAGGCGAGCAAGAAAGTCGTTGCAGATCCTAGATTTAGAAGCACCTAATCCTTTTTGCTCACACCCGTGTTCAATTTCATCAAGAAAAGATTCATCGTCTTCTCTTCCAAGAAACTCAATAAGCCATATAGGATATGAAAAGGTTGGAATGCATTAAGCAACTTTGTTTGGCCACTTTTGTGTCATTATATTTTGGTTTTAGGTCTATTTCTCTTTGTGAAGTTTGGAATAATCTATACAAACCGTACTTTTCTTCTTATCATTAGTAAAAGAAATGTCCTGGAACCAAGCTTCTAGGAATTAGTTAGGAATTTATTGAAAGGTTTTCATCATTACACTAGGTTCCACACGAACAAAGTGTTCTCATTACAGTTGCTACATTTTCTTGTGAGCGCTAATCAATATATGCATGCTTTAACGATGCAAAGTGTTGGATACTCCCTACTGTGTAACTTCCTTCAAAGAAAAGGTAGGTGGCCGGTTAACCACCAAACATCAAATCCTTACATTCACATTCCTTCTATGCATAATTTGACTAAATTGTTTTTTATCTTACACTTTCTAGCCAACAAGATATATTCGCATGTTATTGCGGCTAAAGCTTCTGAACAAAATCATTTTCCACTTAAATCTATTGATAGAGAGCAGATTATATCATGGAACCAACAGTTTTGATACATTAATGTATGTCGATTATGTTCAAACGCATGAATGTATGTCAAAAGCGAGCAAGAAAGTCGTTGCAGATCCTAGGTGTAGAAGCAATTAATCCTTTTTGCTCACACCCGTGTTTAATTTCATCAAGAAAAGATTCATCCTCTTCTCTTCCATGAAACTCAATAAGCCATATAGGATATGAAAAGGTTGGAATGCATTAAGCAACTTTGTTTGGCCACTTTAGTGTCATTATATTTTGGTTTTAGGTCTATTTCTCTTTGTGAAGTTTGGAATAATCTATACAAACCGTACTTTTCTTCTTATCATTAGTAAAAGAAATGTCCTGGAACCAAGCTTCTAGGAATTAGTTAGGAATTTATTGAATGGTTTTCATCATTACACTAGGTTCCACACGAACAAAGTGTTCTCATTACAGTTGCTACATTTTCTTGTGAGCGCTAATCAATAAATGCATGCTTTAACGATGCAAAGTGTTGGATACTCCCTACTGTGTATCTTCCTTCAAAGACAAGGTATGTGGCCGGTTAACCACCAAACATCAAATCCTTACATTCACATTCCTTCTATGCATAATTTGACTAAATTGTTTTTTATCTTACACTTTCTAGCCAACAAGATATATTCGCATGTTATTGCGGCTAAAGCTTCTGAACAAAGTCATTTTTCACTTAAAACTATTGATAGAGAGCAGATTATATCATGGAACCAACAGTTTGATACATTAATGTATGTTGATTACGTTCAAACGCATGAATGTATGTGAAAAGCGAGCAAAAAAGTCGTTGTAGATCCTAGGTGTAGAAGCACCTAAACCTTTTTGCTCACGCCAGTGTTCAATTTCATGAAGAAAAGATTCATCTTCTTCTCTTCCATGAAACTCAATAAGCCATATAGGATATGAAAAGGTTGGAATGCATTAAGCAACTTTGTTTGGCCACTTTAGTGTCATTATATTTTGGTTTTAGGTATATTTCTCTTTGTGAAGTTTGGAATAATCTGTGCAAACCGTACTTTTCTTCTTATCATTAGTAAAAGAAATGTCCTGGAACCAAGCTTCTAGGAATTAGTTAGGAATTTATTGAAAGGTTTTCATCATTACACTAGGTTCCACACGAACAAAGTGTTCTCATTACAGTTGCTACATTTTCTTGTGAGCGCTAATCAATATATGCATGCTTTAACGATGCAAAGTGTTGGATACTCCCTACTGTGTATCTTCCTTCAAAGACAAGGTATGTGGCCGGTTAACCACCAAACATCAAATCCTTACATTCACATTCCTTCTATGCATAATTTGACTAAATTGTTTTTTATCTTACACTTTCTACCCAACAAGATATATTCGCATGTTATTGCGGCTAACGCTTCTGAACAAAATCATTTTCCACTTAAATCTATTGATAGAGAGCAGATTATATCATGGAACCAACAGTTTTGATACATTAATGTATGTCGATTATGTTCAAACGCATGAATGTATGTCAAAGGCGAGCAAGAAAGTCGTTGCAGATCCTAGGTGTAGAAGCAATTAATCCTTTTTGCTCACACCCGTGTTCAATTTCATCAAGAAAAGATTCATCGTCTTCTCTTCCATGAAACTCAATAAGCCATATAGGATATGAAAAGGTTGGAATGCATTAAGCAACTTTGTTTGGCCAATTTAGTGTCATTATATTTTGGTTTTAGGTCTATTTCTCTTTGTGAAGTTTGGAATAATCTGTGCAAACTGTACTTTTCTTCTTATCATTAGTAAAAGAAATGTCCTGGAACCAAGCTTCTAGGAATTAGTTAGGAATTTATTGAAAGGTTTTCATCATTACACTAGGTTCCACACGAACAAAGTGTTCTCATTACAGTTGCTACATTTTCTTGTGAGCGCCAATCAATATATGCATGCTTTAACGATGCAAAGTGTTGGATACTCCCTACTGCGTATCTTCCTTCAAAGACAAGGTAGGTGACTTGTTAACAACCAATCATCAAATCCTTACATCCACATTCCTTCTATGCATAATTTGACTAAATGTTTTTTTTATCTTACACTTTCTAGCCAGCAAGATATATTCGCATGTTATTGCGGCTAAAGCTTTTGAACAAAATCATTTTCCACTTAAATCTATTGATAGAAAGCAGATTATATCATGGAACCAATAGTTTTGATACATTAATGTATGTCGATTATGTTCAAACGCATGAATGCATGTGAAAAGCTAGCAAAAAAGTCGTTGCAGATCCTAGGTGTAGAAGCACCTAATCCTTTTTGCTCACACCAGTGTTCAATTTCATCAAGAAAAGATTCATCGTCTTCTCTCCCATGAAACTCAATTAGCCATATAGGATATGAAAAGGTTGGAATGCATTAAGCAACATTGTTTGGCAACTTGAGTGTCATTATATTTTGGTTTTAGGTCTATTTCTCTTTGTGAAGTTTGGAATAATCTGTGCAAACCGTACTTTTCTTCTTATCATTTGTAAAAGATATGTCTTGGAACCAAGCTTCTAGGAATTAGTTAGGAATTTATTGAAAGGTTTTTATCATTACACTAGGTTCCACAAGAACAAAGTGTTCTCATTACAGTTGCTACATTTTCTTGTGAGCGCCAATCAATATATGCATGCTTTAACGATGCAAAGTGTTGGATACTCCCTACTGTGTATCTTCCTTCAAAGACAAGGTAGGTGGCCGGTTAACCACCAAACATCAAATCCTTACATTCACATTCCTTCTATGCATAATTTGACTAAATTGTTTTTTATCTTACACTTTCTAGCCAACAAGATATATTCGCATGTTATTGCGGCTAAAGCTTCTGAACAAAATCATTTTCCACTTAAATCTATTGATAGAGAGCAGATTATATCATGGAACCAACAGTTTTGATACATTAATGTATGTCGATTATGTTCAAACGCATGAATGCATGTGAAAAGCGAGCAAAAAAGTCGTTGCAGATCCTAGGTGTAGAAGCACCTAATCCTTTTTGCTCACACCAGTGTTCAATTTCATCAAGAAAAGATTCATCATCTTCTCTTCCATGAAACTCAATAAGCCATATAGGATATGAAAAGGTTGGAATGCATTAAGCAACTTTGTTTGGCCACTTTAGTGTCATTATATTTTGGTTTTAGGTCTATTTCTCTTTGTGAAGTTTGGAATAATCTATGCAAACCGTACTTTTCTTCTTATCATTTGTAAAAGATATGTCCTGGAACAAAGCTTCTAGGAATTAGTTAGGAATTTATTGAAAGGTTTTCATCATTACACTAGGTTCCACAAGAACAAAGTGTTCTCATTACAGTTGCTACATTTTCTTGTGAGCGCCAATCAATATATGCATGCTTTAACGATGCAAAGTGTTGGATACTCCCTACTGCGTATCTTCCTTCAAAGACAAGGTAGGTGACTTGTTAACAACCAATCATCAAATCCTTACATCCACATTCCTTCTATGCATAATTTGACTAAATTGTTTTTTATCTTACACTTTCTAGCCAACAAGATATATTCGCATGTTATTGCATCTAAAGCTTCTGAACAAAATCATTTTCTACTTAAATCTATTGATAGAGAGCAGATTATATCTTGGAACCAACAGTTTTGATACATTAATGTATGTCAATTATGTTCAAACGCATGAATGTATGTCAAAAGCGAGCAAGAAAGTCGTTGCAGATCCTAGGTGTAGAAGCAATTAATCCTTTTTCTCACACCCGTGTTTAATTTCATCAAGAAAAGATTCATCCTCTTCTCTTCCATGAAACTCAATAAGCCATATAGGATATGAAAAGGTTGGAATGCATTAAGCAACTTTGTTTGGCAACTTGAGTGTCATTAAATTTTGGTTTTAGGTTTATTTCTCTTTGTGAAGTTTGGAATAATCTGTGCAAACCGTAATTTTCTTCTTATCATTTGTAAAAGATATGTTCTGGAACAAAGCTTATAGGAATTAGTTAGGAATTTATTGAAAGGTTTTCATCATTACACTAGGTTCCACAAGAACAAAGTGTTCTCATTACAGTTGCTACATTTTCTTGTGAGCGCCAATCAATATATGCATGCTCTAACGATGCAAAGTGTTGGATACTCCCTACTGCGTATCTTCCGTCAAAGACAAGGTAGGTGACCGGTTAACAACCAATCATCAAATCCTTACATCCACATTCCTTCTATGCATGATTTGACTAAATTCTTTTTTAGCGTACACTTTCTAGCCAACAAGATATATTCGCATGTTATTGCGGCTAAAGCTTCTGAACAAAATCATTTACCACTTAAAACTATTAATAGAGAGCAGATTATATCATGGAACCAACAGTTTTGATACATTAATGTATGTCGGTTATGTTCAAACGCATGAATGTATGTAAAAGGCGAGCAAGAAAGTTGTTACAGATCCTAGGTTTAGAAGCACCTAATCCTTTTTGCTCACACCCGTGTTCCATTTCATCAAGAAAAGATTCATCGTGTTCTCTTCCATGAAACTCAATAAGCCATATAGGATATGAAAAGGTTGGAATGCATTAAGCAACTTTGTTTGGCAACTTGAGTGTCATTATATTTTGGTTTTAGGTATATTTCTCTTTGTGAAGTTTGGAATAATCTATACAAACCGTACTTTTCTTCTTGTCATTAGTAAAAGAAATGTCCTGTAACCAAGCTTCTAGGAATTAGTTAGGAATGTATTGAAAGGTTTTCATCATTACACTAGGTTCCACACGAACATAGTGTTCTCATTACAGTTGCTACATTTTCTTGTGAGCGCTAATCAATATATGCATGCTTTAACGATGCAAAGTGTTGGATACTCCCTACTGTGTATCTTCCTTCAAAGACAAGGTATGTGGCCGGTTAACCAATAAACATCAAATCCTTACATTCACATTCCTTCTATGCATAATTTGACTAAATTGTTTTTTATCTTACACTTTCTAGCCAACAAGATATATTCGCAATTTATAGCGGCTAAAGCTTCTGAACAAAATCATTTTCCACTTAAATCTATTGATAGAGAGCAGATTATATCATGGAACCAACAGTTTTGATACATTAATGTATGTCGATTATGTTCAAAAGCATGAATGGATGTCAAAGGCGAGCAAGAAAGTCGTTGCAGATCCTAGATTTAGAAGCACCTAATCCTTTTTGCTCACACCCGTGTTCAATTTCATCAAGAAAAGATTCATCATCTTCTCTTGCAAGAAACGCAATAAGCCATATAGGATATGAAAAGGTTGGAATGCATTAAGCAACTTTGTTTGGCCAATTTTGTGTTATTATATTTTGGTTTTAGGTCTATTTCTCTTTGTGAAGTTTGGAATAATCTATACAAACCATACTTTTCTTCTTATCATTAGTAAAAGAAATGTCCTGGAACCAAGCTTCTAGGAATTAGTTAGGAATTTATTGAAAGGTTTTCATCATTACACTAGGTTCCACACGAACAAAGTGTCCTCATTACAGTTGCTACATTTTCTTGTGAGCGCTAATCAATATATGCATGCTTTAACGATGCAAAGTGTTGCATACTCCCTACTGTGTATCTTCCTTCAAAGACAAGGTATGTGGCCGGTTAACCACCAAACATCAAATCCTTACCTACACATTGTTTGTATGCACAATTTGACTAAATTGCTTTTTTTCTTACACTTTCTAGCCAACAAGATATATTCGCATGTTATCATGCTAACGCTTCGAACAAAATCATTTTCCACTTAAATCTATTGATAGAGAGCAGATTATATCATGGAACCAACAGGTTTGATACATTAATGTATGTCGATTATGTTCAAACGCATGAATGTATGTCAAAAGCGAGCAAGAAAGTCGTTGCAGATCCTAGGTGTAGAAGCAATTAATCCTTTTTGCTCACACCCGTGTTTAATTTCATCAAGAAAAGATTCATCCTCTTCTCTTCCATGAAACTCAATAAGCCATATAGGATATGAAAAGGTTGGAATGCATTACGCAACTTTGTTTGGCAACTTGAGTGTCATTATATTTTAGTTTTAGGTCTATTTCTCTTTGTGAAGTTTGTAATAATCTGTGCAAACCGTACTTTTCTTCTTATCATTTGTAAAAGATATGTCCTTGTACAAAGCTTCTAGGAATAGTTAGGAATTTATTGAAAGGTTTTCATCATTACACTAGGTTCCACACGAACAAAGTGTTCTCATTACAGTTGCTACATTTTCTTGTGAGCGCCAATCAATATACGCATGCTTTAATGATGCAAAGTGTTGGATACTCCCTTTTGTCTAACTTCCTTCAAAGAAAAGGTAGGTGGCCGGTTAACCACCAAACATCAAATCCTTACATTCACATTCCTTCTATGCATAATTTGACTAAATTGTTTTTTATCTTACACTTTCTAGCCAACAAGATATATTCGCATGTTATTGCGGCTAAAGCTTCTGAACAAAATCATTTTCCACTTAAATCTATTGATAGAGAGCAGATTATATCATGGAACCAACAGTTTTGATACATTAATGTATGTCGATTATGTTCAAACGCATGAATGCATGTGAAAAGCGAGCAAAAAAGTCGTTGCAGATCCTAGGTGTAGAAGCACGTAATCATTTTTGCTCACACCCGTGTTCAATTTCATCAAGAAAAGATTCATCGTCTTCTCTTCCATGAAACTCAATAAGCCATATAGGATATGAAAAGGTTGGAATGCATTAAGCAACTTTGTTTGGCAACTTGAGTGTCATTATATTTTGGTTTTAGGTCTATTTCTCTTTGTGAAGTTTGGAATAATCTGTGCAAACCGTACTTTTCTTCTTATCATTAGTAAAAGAAATGTCCTGGAACCAAGCTTCTAGGAATTAGTTAGGAATTTATTGAAAGGTTTTCATCATTACACTAGGTTCCACACGAACAAAGTGTTCTCATTACAGTTGCTACATTTTCTTGTGAGCGCCAATCAATATATGCATGCTTTAACGATGCAAAGTGTTGGATACTCCCTACTGTGTATCTTCCTTCAAAGACAAGGTAGGTGACCGGTTAACCACCAAACATCAAATCCTTACATTCACATTCCTTCTATGCATAATTTGACTAAATTGTTTTTTATCTTACACTTTCTAGCCAACAAGATATATTCGCATGTTATTGCGGCTAAAGCTTCTGAACAAAATCATTTTCCACTTAAATCTATTGATAGAGAGCAGATTATATCATGGAACCAACAGTTTTGATACATTAATGTATGTCGATTATGTTCAAACGCATGAATGCATGTGAAAAGCGAGCAAAAAAGTCGTTGCAGATCCTAGGTGTAGAAGCACCTAATCCTTTTTGCTCACATCAGTGTTCAATTTCATCAAGAAAAGATTCATCGTCTTCTCTTCCATGAAACTCAATAAGCCATATAGGATATGAAAAGGTTGGAATGCATTAAGCAACTTTGTTTGGCAACTTGAGTGTCATTATATTTTAGTTTTAGGTCTATTTCTCTTTGTGAAGTTTGTAATAATCTGTGTAAACCGTAATTTTCTTCTTATCATTTGTAAAAGATATGTCCTGGAACAAAGCTTCTAGGAATAAGTTAGGAATTTATTGCAAGGTTTTCATCATTACACTAGGTTCCACAAGAACAAAGTGTTCTCATTACAGTTGCTACATTTTCTTGTGAGCGCCAATCAATATATGCATGCTTTAACGATGCAAAGTGTTGGATATTCCCTAATGTGTATCTTCCTTCAAAGACAAGGTTGGTGGCCTGCTAATCCAATAAACATCAAATCCTTACATCCACATTCCTTCTATGCATAATTTGACTAAATTGTTTTTTATCTTACACTTTCTAGCCAACAAGATATATTCGCATGTTATTACACCTAAAGCTTCTGAACAAAATCATTTACCACTTAAAACTATTGATAGAGAGCAGATTATATCTTGGAACCAACAGTTTTGATACATTAGTTTTTGTCAATTATGTTTAAACGCATGAATGTATGTCAAAGGCGAGCAAGAAAGTCGTTGCAGATCCTAGGTGTAGAAGCACCTAATCCTTTTTGCTCACACCCGTGTTCAATTTCATCAAGAAAAGATTCATCGTCTTCTCTTCCATGAAACTCAATAAGCCATATAGGATATGAAAAGGTTGGAATGCATTAAGCAACTTTGTTTGGCCACTTGAGTGTCATTATATTTTGGTTTTAGGTGTATTTCTCTTTGTGAAGTTTGGAATAATCTATACAAACCGTACTTTTCTTCTTATCATTAGTAAAAGAAATGTCCGGGAACCAAGATTCTAGGAATTAGTTAGGAATTTATTGAAAGGTTTTCATCATTACACTAGGTTCCACACGAACAAAGTGTTCTCATTACAGTTGCTACATTTTCTTGTGAGCGCCAATCAATATATGCATGCTTTAACGATGCAAAGTGTTGGATACTCCCTACTGTGTATCTTCCTTCAAAGACAAGGTAGGTGGTCGGTTAACCACCAAACATCAAATCCTTACATTCACATTCCTTCTATGCATAATTTGACTAAATTGTTTTTTATCTTACACTTTCTAGCCAACAAGATATATTCGCATGTTATTGCGGCTAAAGCTTCTGAGTAAAATCATTTTCCACTTAAATCTATTGATAGAGAGCAGATTATATCATGGAACCAACAGTTTTGATACATTAATGTATGTCGTTTATGTTCAATAGTTTGGCAGAAATGATTTTGTTCAGTGGTTTTGAGCCACGAATAACATGCGAAAATATCTTGCTGACTAGAAAGTGTAAGAGAAAACAACATTTAGTCAAATTATGCAATAGAAGGATTGTGGATGTAAGGATTTGATGTTTTGTGGTTAACCTGGCCACCAACCTTGTCTATGAAGGAAGATACGCAGAAGGAGTATCCAACACTTTGTAATGCTAAAGCATGCATATATTTATCGGCTTTGTAACTCACATGAGAAATTGTAGCAAATCAGTGAATGAGAACACTTTGTTCTCATGGAACCTAGTGGAATGATGAAAACCTTTCAATAAATTCCTAACTAATTCCTAGAAGCTTGTGTTTTTGTTCGAGGACTTATCTTTTACAAAATGATAAGTAATAAGGCATTATTCGCGACAGATATTCCAAACTTCACAAAGGGAAATAGACTTAAAACCAAAATATAATGACCCTGAAGTTGCCAAACAAAGTTGCTTAACGATTCCAACCTTTTCATATATCCTATACGGCTTATCGAAAGTTACACATGGAAGAGAAGACGATGAAACTTTTCTCGATGAAATTGAACAGCGTGTTTTAGCAAAAAGGATTAGGAGCTTCTGCCACACCTACGATCTGCACAATGACTTTCTTGCCTCGCTTTGGACATGCATTCATGCTTTGGAACATAAATCCACATACATTAATGTATCAAAACCGCGTTTGGTTCCAAGATATAATCAAGCTATCTATCAATAGTTTTAAGGGCAGTAAAATGATTTTGTTTAGAGTTACACGCATGATAACACGCGAATATATCTTGTATGGCTAGAAAGTGTAAGATGAAAACACATTTACCAAATTATGCATAGCGCGAAGGCATATGGATGTAAGGATTTGATGACTGGTGGTTAACCTGTAAGCCACCTACCTTGTCTTTGCATTTAGAATAATACAGCATGAAGGGAGTATCCAACACTTCGCATCGTTAAAGGCAACATGATATTGATTGGCAAGCGGTGCCACAAGAAAATGTCGCGAATCAGTTAAGTGAGAACACTTTGTTCTTGTGGAACCTGGTGTAATGATGAAAACCTTTCAATAAATTCCTAACTAATTCCTGTAGAAGCCGTTCTCGTGACATTTCTTTTACAAATGATAAGACAGAAAAGAAAAGTACCGCTTAGCCGATTATTCCACACTTCACAAAGAGAAATAGACCTAAAAACCAAAATATAATGACACTCAAGTTCCCAAACAAAGTTGCTTAATGCATTCCAACCTTTTCATATCCTATATGGCTTATTGAGTTTCATGGAAGAGAAGACGATGAATCTTTTCATGATGAAATTGAACATTGGTGTGAGCAAATAGGATTAGGTGCTTCTACACCTAGGATTTGCAACGACTTTTTTGCTCGCTTTTCACATGCATTCATGCGTTTGAACATAATCGACATACATTAATGTATCAAAACTGTTGGTTCCATGATATAATATGCTATCTATCAATAGTTTTAAGTCGTAAATGATTTTGTTCAGAAGCTTTATCTGCAATAACATGCGAATATATCTTGTTGGCTAGAAAGTGTAAGATAAAAAACAATTTAGTCAAATTATGCATAGAAAGAATGTGGATGTCAGGATTTGATGATTAGTTGTTAACCGGTCACCTACCTTGTCTTTGAAGGAAGATCACCGCGAAGAGGAGTATCCAACACTTTGCATCGTTAAAGCATGCATATATTGATTAAGCAAGCACACAAGAAAATGTAGCAACTGTAATGAGAAAACTTTGTTCTTGTGGAACGTAGTGTAATGATGAAAACCATTCAATAAATTCCTAAAAGCTTTGTTCCAGGACATATCTTTTACAGATGATAAGAAGAAAAGTACGGTACTTACAATGTGCATTATTCCAAACTTCACAAACCCTATATGGCTTATTGAGTTTCATGGAAGAGAAGACGATGAATCTTTTCTTGATGAAATTGAACACGGGTGTGACTAAAAAGGATTAAGTGCTTCTACACCTAGGATCTACAACGACTTTCTTCCTCGCTTTTGACATGCACTCATGCGTTTGAACATAATTGACATACATTAATGTATCAAAACTGTTGGTTCCAAGATATAATCTGCTCTCTATCAATAGTTTTAAGTGGAAAATGATTTTGTTCAAAAGCTTTAACCGCAATAACATGCGAATATATCATCAAGAAAAGATTCATCGTCTTCTCTTCCATGAAACTCAATAAGCCATATAGGATATGAAAAGATTGGAATGCATTAAGCAACTTTGTTTGGCAACTTGAGTGTCATTATATTTTAGTTTTAGGACAATTTCTCTTTGTGAAGTTTGGAATAATCTATACAAACCGTACTTTTCTTCTTATCATTAGTAAAAGAAAT